>OY728160.1:1700999315-1703783242 GCA_963277665.1 Viscum album | reverse complement strand
ACTTACTGTTGTACTCAGTTTTTACTTAGTGTTTACTTCTACTGATTTCTTGCTCTGTGGTGTTTGTTTACTTTACAAAGGCATTGCCTTCCCTTTTTACCGGGATTTATGCTTGGTGCTAGTCGCCAGCCCCTGACCTATGGAAGGCGGGCTTGGGGTAGTCACGGCACGGGCCCCGAGGACAGGTCGTGACATTTCAGGGGTGGGGGACGATGTGGGCTATCTAGGGAGGGGGGTGCGCTGTCTAGGGGTGCTGGTGGGTGAGCTATCCTGGTGGGGGAGGAGGGGTGTGGGCTGTCAAGGGGGGTGGGCAGTACAAGGGGGGGTGGGGGTGGACTGTCCAGGTGGGGGAGGGGGGGGGGGGTATGGGTTTTCCAGGGAGGAGGGGGGGGGGGGGGGGCTATCCAGGTGAAGTGAGAGGGGGGGGGGGGTCCAGGTGGGGTGGGGGGGGGGGGCTGCAGGGGGTAGGGGGGTAGGGGGCAGCAGGTGTGTGTGCGTGTGGGGGGGGGGGGCTGTCCAGGGAGGGCTGTGGGTTGTCCACTCTGATACTCTACAGAAAAATGGGAATCACATATAACCAATGTATAGTTGCTTTCACATGTTAATATGTTTCTTGAAGTTCCATACCAACCCTCACTCTTACCATTCCAAGAATAAGTGATCTATGTAAAGAAATCTCACTCAGGTTCTTATCTACTATCCAAATTTATCTCATAAAAATTTAACATTCATACAAATCCAAATCACCTAATGATATAACAAGGCTCATACTACTTTGAGTAGTGTCCCATAGAAACATGGATCATAAAATCCAATCCACTTATGATATTTGGTGGTGTGTTTACAATTGTGTGTGTTGTGATTTATATGTATGATATTCATGTTTTACACCAAAAATCTTCTCGTTCATCTATAATAGGTATGAAATCATGGTATAATTGGATAGAGATTGGATTTTATGACCCTAGTTTGGGGGTGGGACACCACCACCACCCTGGACAGCCCCACCACCCCCCATGGACATCCCTCCCCCCCCATGGACAGTCCGTCCACCCCCTAGTTTAGTGGTGTGTTTACAATTATGTGTGTTGTGATTTATATGTTTGATATTCATGGTTTACACCAACAATATTCTTGTTCAACTATAATAGTACTGAAATCATGGTATAATTGGATAGAGATTGGATTTTATGACCCTTGTTTGGGGGGTGGACACCACCACCACCCTGGACAGCCCACCAACCCCCGTGGATAGCCCGCCCACCCCACATGGACAGCCCGCCTACTCCCATGGACAGCCCGTACCCCCTAGATAGCCCCTTATTCCTCGTAGACAGCCCGCCCACCACCCCTATCATGACCCACCTCCTCGGGTCATGAACCTCATCATCTGACCCCCATGGACCCCCGTGGACAGCCCGCCCTCCCCCCCATGGACAACCCTCCCACCCCCTAGTTTGGTGGTGTGTTTACAATTGTGTGTGTTGTGATTTATATGTATGATATTCATGGTTTACACCAACAATATTCTTGTTCATCTATAATAGTCCTGAAATCATGGTATAATTGGATAGAGATTGGATTTTATGACCCTATTTTGGGGGTGGAACCACCACTACCTTGGACAGCCCGCCAACCCCCGTGGACAGCCCGCCCACCCCACATGGACAACCCTCCTACTCCCATGGACAGCCCGTACCCCCTGTATAGCCCCTCATTCCCCGTAGACAGCCTGCCCACCCACCCCTGTCATGACCTGCCTCCTCGGGTCATGAACCTCATCATCTGACCCCATGGGTATCCTGTAATACCTTGGTTGCCTTCCCAGCACGCCATAAGATATTACTCACCAGGGTCACTTATCAGACTAATGACTGTCCCCACAGGCGAACACATGTTCTTTCAGTGTGTTTTGTCCTCACTCACACACACCCTGGGAAACTTCCCAGAAGGTCACCCATCCTGATTACTACTCCAGGCCAAGCATGCTTAACTGTGGAGTTCTAATCAGAAAGGCTCCCGAAAAGAAAGGTCCACCTTATTGACATGGGTAGTAACATTTAGCCTTTTTAAGTCGCACTTTTCTAGGGGTGTTACATTATCCACCCCTTTAAAGCACAATGCCCTCGTTGTTGACCCCAAGCCTCAAACCCAGGTAGTGCCTAAGCACTTCCGGCTAGGTATTGGCTCTGATACCATTTGTCATGAACTGCCTCCTCGGGTCATGAACCTCATCATCTGACCCCATGGGTCTCCTGTAATACCTTTTTTCCTTCCCAGCACGCTATAGGATATTACTCACTATGGTCGCTTATCAGACTAATGACTGTCCCCACAGGTCAACACATGTTCTTTCTTTGTGGTTTATACTTGTTGGATTTAGAGAGACCTTGAGGGTCTCGGGGTCCCTACTGAGTATCGTTATACTCACCCCTACATGGGCTATGCCCGCACCTTGTTGTGTTGGATGCAGATGACGGACAACACTGATGGAGGCCGAGTATACGAGGACTAGACGGTACCTGGAGGTGGACCTCACGATGAGTTGGTACCCAGAGGTGGACCTCACGATGAGTCGGTACCTAGAGGAGGTTGATGGGAGACAAAGAAATGGGGCTAAAACGGCATTTTGGAACCTCCAAAGTAAAGTACGGGACCCCAGATGACCGTCGTCGCAGATAGAATGTAAAACGGACCACCAGAGCAATTCTGGTGGCCCGCAGAACCTCGGGGCGGCGCGCTAGGGCACCGCTGGAGAAAATCCGCCGCGGCAATAGTCACGATGGCGACGCAGTGGATCCCGTGACCATGTGGGATCTGGGAAAAACCGGGGGTGGCGCCAGCGCACCGCTGGTTCCAATCAGGGGGGGTCGCCCCCCCCCCCCCACTCCACGTAAACGCTCGGCCAGGTGGGCCGAGTCGCGGCCGGCCGCAGGCCGGGCCGCCCCAGCCGGGCCGGTCTGTGCTAGCCAGGCCAGGCCACGCCCTACCGGGCCGGACCCAGACCCAAGTTGGGTGGACCCGGTTCGGGCCGACCCAGGGGATGTTGGGTCGGGTCGGACCGAGCCCAAACCCCCTATTTTCAGACCTTCTTCGGTTAAATGCCCATAACTTGAGCTACAGACCTCTTATCGACTTACCGTTAGTTGAGTCGGATTCCTTGGATCGATACGGTCGTTTAGGTATATTACAATCAAGGTTTTGACAAAGTTGGGTATGGTCGGGTTGGTTCGAACTCGAAACCAAACGGGGCCCTCGGAGTAGAAACACTTATAACTTGAGGATCAGATGTCCGATTGACGTGCTATCAACTACATTGGATTAATCTTGTTGAGACTGTTATTTTGGATGATTCAAATAGAGGTTTGGACGTAGTTGGAGTATGTCTGGTTGGATTGTACCCAAAATCCAACAGGGCCCCTGGAACGGAAATGCTAATAACTGACAGACCGGGCGTCCGATTGACACGCCATCTGTTGCATTGAGACCCTTATGAAGAGGTGGTCCTTTTTGATATTTCTTAGTGGAACTTTGAGATACTTCGAGTATCGACTAGTAGCTCATGGAGCGGATCCTCTCGGAGACGTGCATTCAGAGTGTGGAGACCTAGTAGCTGTCTGAAACCTGATGACTGTCTGTCCGATTCGTTTCAGAGTGACTTTAATAGCCCAGTGGGGAGAACTACTATGTTCGGGTGGCAAACCCATGGTGGAGGAGTGCTACTTTGTGAGGTGGCAGACCCGCGGTACTCTACAGGAGGAGTACCTTTGTAGGCTATGAGGGGGAGAACTACTGTGTGAGGTGGTAGACCCATGGCGGGGGAGTACTACTTTGTGAGGTGTCCGACCCACGGTACTCGACAGGAGGAGTACCTCAACAGTCTAAGGTTAGTGAGTAACACCTCGGAGTTGTGACAGGACTACAGTACTCGACAGAGTAGAAGTTATCCAGCAGTCGTGGTTTTGACATCGTGAAGAAAATCCTGGTTTGATTTGAGTCAATGACCTTTGTGTTTTACTCATGATTGAGATGGGTTACTTGATAACTTAGGTATATATATGGTCATATACCTAAGTAAAGGTTATCTGTTGAGATCTTTCTTTGTGGTTTATCCTTGTTGGATTTAGAGAGACCTTGAGGGTCTTGGGGTCCCTACTAAGTATCGTTATACTCACCCCTGCACAGGCTATGCCCGCACCTCGTTGTGTTGGATGCAGATGATAGACAGCACTGACGAAGGCCGAGTGTACGAGGACTAGATGGTACATGGAGGTGGACCTCACGACGAGTCGGTACCCAGAGGTGGACCTCATGACGAGTCGGTACCCAGAGGAGGTTGACGTACAAGGGCACTGAGGAGGCTATCTGTACCTACCCTTCAGGTAGGATCTGTGGTGGATGATCTAGGATATGCTCTATCTGTACCTACCCTTCAGGTAGGATCCATGGTGGATGATCCAGGAGCTTCTTGTCACCTTCCAGTTGTTTTGTCTTTTACCTTGTACTTTACAGTTGGGCTTGTATTTCCATCCCCTTACTTTCAGCACTACTTTTGTTTTCTGTTTTACTTAGTGTTTTATTCTACTTGTACTCTGGTTGTGTATGTTTACATTTCATAAAGGCAATGCCTTCCTTTTTTATCGAGATTTATGCCTTTGGTGCTAGTCGCTAGCCCCTGGCCTATGGAAGGTGGGATTGGGGTAGTCACGGTACAGGCCCCGAGGACAGGTCATGACAACCCCGTACCCCCCCTGGACAGCCCCGCCACACCCCTGGACAGCCTGCCCACCCCCTGGACACCTCGTACTCCCTAGACAACCCCAACCCCTAGAAACCCCCCACCCCTTAGACACCCCGGCCCCCCTGGACAGTGCTGCCACCCCCGTGGACAGCCCGTCCACCCCTTGGACACCCACCCACCACCCCCGGACACCCCCATTCCCCGGACACCCCCACCCCTAGAAATCCCCCACCCCTAGACACCCCGACCCCATTGGACAACCTCTCCACCCCCATGGACAGCCCACCCACCCCCCTGTGGACACCCTGTACCCCCTGGATAGCCCCGCCACCCCCGTGGATAGCCCACCCACCCCCTGGACACCCCGTACCCCCTTGGACAACACCACCCACCCCCCTGGACACCTCATACCCCCTGGATAGCCCCCCATCCTCTAGAAATCCCCCACCCCCTAAACACCCCGACCCCCTGGACAATCCCGCCACCCCCGTGGACAGGCCGCCCACCCCCCTAGACACCCCATACCCCTTGGATAGACCCCTACCCCCGTGGAAATCCCGCCCACCAAGACACCCTGAAACCCTAGACAAACCCCACCCCCTGGACACCTCCAACAGCCCTAGACAGCCCTACCACCGCCCTGAACACTCCGTACCCCCTAGATACCCCCCACCCCCTTGGGTAGTGTATGTGATCACTCAAATAATCTAACAAAATATGAAATTTCTTCTATCTAAAATTTACTCAACTCCTGAATAATTATCCTCCACAAGTGTACATGATCTTGTACAGTCATGTATAGTTGTTCAAAGATATTTTGTTATAAATATAGTATTTTGTTGTCTTTTATATTATGATTCTCATATAGAGTAATGTGTCAATTATAGTTTCATATAAAGTGAACAATTCTCATTTACTTAAATATATTTTCGATTAAACTTCAATCTTATTGAATTAATTTTGACGAAATGACTTATAACAATTTTTTATAGAATTTATATAAGTTGGATGTATGAAACCAATCAGATTTCAAGTGATTTTCAAACAAATTTGGAGATCTTTTTAGATTTTTCATTTCACAATGCTTCAGAGATTGGTCACATAAACTGCCCCTGTTAGAATTTTTTTGGAAGACCTTGGTTGAGCTGTGAATAAGTAAGCTACCACATAAAAAAATATGGTTTTCAAGAAAACTACTCTATATGGTATCACAATGGGGAGAAAATTAAATCTAAAATTGCTGATGATCCAAATGAGAGTACTGGATTGGAGAATTTGTTATATGACCAGTTTCTGTTTATTCTTCATCATGAAAAAGAAAGGATTACGACCCAAGAATATTTCGATATGAGCACACATGATGTGTCTAATGAAAATAATGATGTTGTCAGGGTGAAAAAATTGAATGATGCTACCACCACTCCAGTATATCGACAATGCGGTAAAATGAAAAATCTGGAATTTTTAATCCGATTATTTCATGGGAAAACTATGTATGTGATTTATAATACTACCATCGATTATATTCTTAACTTATTAAAGGACTTTCTTCCAGATGATGCAGATATTCCCTCAAACCACTATATGGCATGGAAGTTATTTGAGGAACTTTGATTTTCAAGAAACAAAATTCATGCTTGCCCGAAAGATTGCAGTTTATTCTGGGAGGAAACTGATGAACAAAATGATTGTATAAAATGCGTCACATCCCGCTGGAAGCCAAAAGATGATGGAACACCATCCCATATGCCATAGAAAGTAATGTGACACTTTCCATTAATCCCCAGACTCTATAATCTTTTTATGTATGTTTAAATATCAATAAAAATGCAATGACATGATACTGAGAGAAAGAAGACTAATGATGAGTTGGTTCACCCTACAGATGGATTTACATGGAATAGATTTGATGCTCGATATCCTAAATTTTTATCTGACCTTCGTAATGTGATGTTGGGTCTTTCATGTGATGATTTTAATCCATTAGGGTAGATGCTTACATCGCACATCACATGGCTAGTTTTTATACACATTTATAATCTTCCCCCATGGTTATGAATGAAAAAACCTTTCACTTTCATGAGTATACTCATATCCGACCTTCTAATCCTGAAAATGATATAAATGTATACATTCAACCTTTAATAAAAGAGTTTAAACTTCTTTAGGATGTGGGTGTGCACACATTTGATGCATGTTCGAAAGACATATTTTAGATGCGTGATGCGCTTATGTGGATGATCAATGATTTGATTGCTTATGCAATGATGTCTGGATGGAGCACGAAGGAAAAACTATCATGTCCTATTTGTATGAAGAATATATAATCTAGAAGACTGAAACATCATTTTAGATTCAGTTTTATGGGATATTGGCAATTCTTACTAATGGACCATCCATATAGGAATAATTGAAGAAGATTTGAAAATAACATGGAGACCGATGATCCACCTCAATATATGTCTGGAACTGATGTGGTTAATGAATTGAAAGATTTCAGTTTTTCATTTGTGAAGGGTCAAATGAAATCTAGAAAGGGAAAGAATGTTTCCACTGAAACCTGTTACAATTTGAAGAAGAGAAGTATCTTCTTTTATTTTTCTTATTGGTCAACCAATTTTTTACGTCACTGCTTAATGTAATTTACATTGAAAAAAATATATGTGAAATTTTTCTTTCGATTATTCTAAATGTTAAGGGAAAGACAAAAGATGATTTATGGTCTCAACGTGACTTGGTGGATTGGGGCATCATACCAGATTTGCATCCTATATGTATGAGTGAAAATAAATGAAAAGTTCCATGTGCTTCTTATGTGATGACACCTACAGAAAAAATCAATTTCTAGAAGTACTAAAGACTATTAAATTTCCTGATGGATGTTCAAGCAACATATATAAATGGGTTAACATAAGAGAGTTGAAGCTAAAATCTTTTAAGACTCATGATTATCACATTTTTCTGCATGATTTTATTCCAATAGAAACTTTTCATCTTTTATAGAATAATTTAAGGGTTGTTGTTATTTGGTTGTTCCATTTTTTTAGAGATCTTTGTGCTAAGAAGTTGTCCAAGTCTTTCTGGAAAAAAATGTTGGCAAATGCCCCATTAATTTTGTGTGAGTTAGAGAAAATATTTCCTCAATCATTTTTCACATGCATGCTGCATCTAACTGTCTATATTCCAACTGAAATAGTTCTCGTAGGACCTATTTATTTTCATTGGATGTATCCGACTAAAAGAAATATGTACATAATAAATTCTTTTGTCCGTAACAGGAATCATCCCAAAGGATCTATTGTGAACGGTTACATAGATCAAGAATGTATGGGTTTATGCTCTATGCATTTTTCTAATCTTACTACAATACTGGAAAGAACAATGAGAAATGAAGAAGAACAATATGAGAAAATTGAACCCAATTTTCCATCACTTCCTCAAAGAGGAGGAATTACTGGATCATATACATTGACGACATTAATTCTTGAAGAGCAGAAGATGGCACATCGCACAGTTTTTTTCAACTGTGATTTGTTCGATGACTACATCTTGTAAGTAAATTGAATATGTATATCTTATATATATATATCTATTAAAATATACCTATTTTTATCTATAGGGAACATAAAATGATGATAAATAGAAATCATCGTTCTTTATCTTTGAAAAGGAGGGAGACTTTTCATAGTAAAGAGTTTTCTGCTTGGTTAAAATGGAAGGTAATAATATTACTATTTAAAATAATTAAAATAAATTAATTATGTTTAATATTCATTTATATTATAGGTATTGAGTTTTCCTGCAGACTCTGTCTCTGAGAAAATAAGAGCTTTGGCTTTTGGTCCTAATATTGTGGTTCGTGACTGTAAATCAATTATTATCAATGGGTACAAATTTATTATCTCTGAACGAGAAAAGAAAATAAGAAAAAAACATGATGGTGTTATGGTTACTTCCACAATAGATTGTTATGATAGTGCATCAAATAGTAGACTGTGATTTGAAAATGTAGGTTATTATGAAGTCATTGAAAAAATAATAATATTACATTATTATTCTCATGGACGAGTCACAATGATGAAATGCCAGTGGGTTGATTTGATGACGAGGTAGGGAAAATTTATTTATGAATGTGTATTTCGAGTAATTGATATGACTCGCATTATTTCTACCGATGAACCATATGTATTTGCATCAATGGTGAAACAAGTTTTTTATGTCGTAGACCATCTTTGACCTAAATTTGGTGTCATTATTGAAGTAATTCCATGACATATTTATGATGATGGTGATGATGGAATTGAAACCATCCTTACTACCATTGTAAATGATCCATTTATTAATTTTTATGTCTCCAATAGCTCAACTGTCAGAGTTGACTATGAACCTGAAGTTGTGGTGGGAAATATTTAAATTCATCCATTCATGTTCTCAATTATTTTGGTTTACCTCAACTTGGGTTGTTAAGGTGGGTAAAATTCAAATTGATTTAATATTGATTACAAATATGTTATATCCAACTTGAAAATTATGTAATTTTTTAATGTTTATTGGTTGTAATTTTATTTGAATTGCATTTTCTAATTTGTAATTGAACTGTATTAAAACCTACGAAATCAACAACCTGTGATGAATATATTTCGTCGATGCATTTTATATATGGTTCACCAGGTGGAAGTTCTAGTTTTGGTCGAGACAGTAGCGAGGAGGAGGCCAAGGTGGAGGAGGAGGTTGAGGAGGAGGCTGAGGAGGAGGAGGAGGGAAAGGAGGAGGCCAAGACAGAGGATAAGGGCGATGAAGAGGCCAAGGCTAAGTACGAGGGCAAGGAGGAGGGTGTTGAGGAGGGTGGGAACGATGATGGGGACAATGATGAGGATGAGGGTGAGGCTGATGATGACAATGCCGATAGTGATGGTGATTATGGACAGATTGATCTGTTACATTTTTGACTGATATTACTAACCTTTGATGTTTAAGGATTTCTTCTGCCTGAATATGTCTGATTAGGTAGGTAGCATTATCTTATTTTTTTTATCTATAAAAAAAATTTACTTGATGATTTGTTGTGACTGATTCACCCCTCCCCTGGACAGCCCCCCACCCCTGTGGATAGCCCGACCACCCCCGGATATCCCCTCCCCCACCCTGTGGACAACCCTCCCACACCTGTGGACAACCCCCACCCCTGTAGACTTCCCCCACCCCTGTGGGCAGCCCGCCCACCCCCCTAGACACCCCGTACCCCCTAGACAACCCCGCCCACCCCCCTCAACACCTCGTACCCCCTAGACAGCCCACCCACCCCCTGGACAGCCCCGCCCACCCCTGGACATCCCCTCACCCTGTGGATAGCCCCATCCCCTTGGATAGCCACCCACCACCTTGGACACCCCCTACCCACTTGGATAGACTCGCCACCCCCGTGGACGACCCACCCACCCCCCTTGGACACTCCCTACCCCCTGGACAGCCCCACCACCCCCATGGACAGCCCGCCCACCCCCTGGATAGCCCCTCCCCCCATGGAAAACCCCCACCCCCCATGGACAGCCCGACCACCCCCCTTGGACACCCCCTACCCCTGGACAACCCTGCCACCACTGTGGAAAGCCCGCCCACTCCCTGGACACCCCATACCCCCTGGAAAGCCCCGCCCACCCCCATGAACAGCCTTCCCACCCCCGGAAACCTGTACCCCCTAGAAAACCACCACCCATGTAAATCCCCCACCCCCTGGATAGCCCGACCCCCCATACAGCCCCACCACCCCCGTCGACAGCCCGTCCACCCCCTAGATAGCCCCTCCCCCGTGGACAGCCCCCACCCCTGTGGACATCCCACCCACCCCCTGAACACCCCTACCCCATGAAAATCCCCACCACCCCTATGGATAGTCGACCCACCCCCTGGACACCCCATACCCCCATGAACAGCCCCACCTACCCCCCTAGACACCATGTGCCCCCTGGACAGTCCCCACCCCCGTGGATAGCCCACCGACCCCCGTGGACAACCCATCCACCCCCATGGACATCTTGTACCCCCAGGACAGCCCTACCACCATCGTGGATAGCCCACCCACCCCCCTGGACACCCTGTACCCCACTGGACTGCCCTTACCCCCGTGGACAGCCCGCCCACCCACATGAACAACCCACCCACCCCCATGAATAGCCTGAACACCCCCCTGGACACCCCCTACCCCCTCGACAGCCTCTCCACCCTCATAGATAGACCACACACCCATCTGGAGACCCCTACCCCAGTGGACATCCCCCTCCACCCCCATGGAAAGCTCACCCACCCTTTTGACACCCCCTATCCCCCTAGACAGCCCCGCCACTCCCGTGGACAGCCCGCCCACCCCTTGGACACCCCATACCCCTAGAAATCCCCCCACCCCCATGGACAACCCCCCACCCCCTGGACACCCCTACCTCCTGGAAAGCACCACCACCCCTGTGGACAACCCCGCCCACCCCCTGGATAGCCCGCCCACCCCCCTGGATAGCCCCACCCACCCCTGGACATCCTCTCCCCTCGTTGATAACGCCACCACTGGGGACAACCCACCCACCCCCCTTGGACACCCCTACCCCCTGGATAGCCCCGCCACCCCTGTGGATAGCCCGCCCACACCTTGGACACCCCATACCCCCCTGGACATCCCCACCCACCCCCTGGACATCCCGCCCACCCCCCTTTGACACCCCTACACCGTAGACATCCCCTCCACCCCTATTGACATCCCTCCCACCCCCATGGACACCTCGTTCCCCCCTGGACTGCCCCACCCACCCCCTTGGATAGCCCGCCCACCCCCTGTAAATCCCCCCTGGACACCCCCAAAACCCTTGATAGCCCCTACCCCTCGTGGAAAACCCCCACCACCCCCGTGGATAGTCCACACACCCCCCTAGACCCCCTACCCCCTGGATATCCCCACCACACCCGTGGAAAGCCGAACCACCCCCTTGACACATCGTACCCCCTAGATAGCACTGCCCACCCCTGGACACCCCATGCCCCCCTGGATAGCTCCCCACCCCCGTGGATAGTCTTCCCACCCCCGTGGACAGCCCACCCACCCCCTTGGACACCCCGTACCCCCTAGACAGCCCCTCTACCCTTGTGGACAGCCCACCCACACCCCTGAACACACGATACCCCCTGGACCGCCCCCACCCCTGTGGACAGTCTGCCCACCCCCATGGATATCCCACCCACACCCTATCCCCTAGATAGCTCCACCCACCTAGGATAGCCAACCCACCCCTTGGACACCCCCCACTGTGGACATCCCCCACCCCCGTGGATAGCCCACCCACCCCCTGGACACCACATTCCCCCTGAACAGCCCCGCCACCCCCATGGACAGCCTGCCCACCCCCTGGACACCCTGTACCCCCTGGACAGCCTCCCCACCCCTGTGGATAGTGTGCCCACCCCCTTTGACACCACATACCCCACTAGATAGCCTCGCCACCCATGTGGATAGCCCCTCCACCCCCTTGGACATCCCACCCACCCCATAAACACCTTGTACCCCCTGGACAGCCCCGCCACCCCCGTGGATAGCCCGCCCACCCCTGGATACCCCCTACCTGTGGATAGTTCCCCACCCCCATGGATAGCCCCCCAGACACCCCCTCCCCCTGGACTACTCCCACCCCCGTGGATAGCCCGCCCACCCCCCTGGACACCCCGTACCCCCTAGAATGTCCCCCACCCCTGTGGAAAACCCAACCATCCCTAGAAATCCCCCACCCCTGGATCCCCACCCCTATGGACACGCCCCACCCCCTGGACACCACCCCACTACCTGGACACCCCCAACATCTCCTGTGGACACCCCCACCCCCTTGGATGACCCCCAGCCACCTAGAAACCACCCCACCACATGGAAAACCCCACCCCCATTATCAGATGCTCAAAATGTAACTCTGACTATAATGGGATCTCTGAATTGTGAGTGTCCTCTCACAATTATGAGATGTCTGAACCAAAGAAATTTAAATGGGAGAGTTGGAAGAGTGGCTGTCATGTAAAGATTGAAACGGGGAAAACTATGGTGTGGTACATGTCATGGTTGGAATATTATGATATTTTTATGTGCTATTGCAGGTGTTTTTTTGTTATATTTTTAGTGTTGTTTGCAGGTGTGTTTGCAGGTGTATGAAATGGAGGGGATGGGTGGCTGCTATGCTGGCCGTTGTGCTGTTTTCTGGAAATACACTATACCAACTATTCAAAACCATTGGTAAAGTGTATTTTGAGAATAGTTTTACCAACAATTTGAATAAACCGTTGGTAATACACAATACCAATGGTTCAAAACCATTAGTAAAGTGTATTTCCAGAATATATTTACCAACAGTTTTAAAGAACCGTTGGCAATACTATATACCAACGGTTTCTAAAACCTTGGTAAACTTTATATAAACCATATATCCCAAGGGTTTACTAACCATTGGTATAAATATATAACAACAGTTTCTATAAAACTGTTGGCATACTGAAGGTTACACTACCATATACCAACATTTTGAGAATGACTGTTGGTATAGGCATTTAGCAATGGCTTACTAACCAACATTTGAAAAACCATTGGTATATAGTATACCAATGGTTTTGATGCCTATACCAACAGTTTGGAACCATTGGTATATATTTTATTTTCAATAGTGACCCAATCCTTTCAATAATTCCCTAATTTAATTCATTCCATAATTATGACATGTGGGAAAATACTTCTTTTCCTTATTCTATTTATCCATCTTTTCCATAACTTCCCTCTTCTTCTCATGATTCCCTCTAAATCCATAATACTTAGATAAATATTTCTCTATCTATTTATTACAAGATAATATGTACTCATATGATGAAAATGTTTTGGATACTAGTTCCTTTGTAAATATTAGCTTAAGATAATAAATGATATGATACTTATTACTTTTCAGAACACATGTGTTGGTGTGGTTCATATTCCTTCTGATATGTTACATTTATAAATGTCAACATACACTATATTAGATCATATCATTTTAAAACATAATTTATAACCCCAAAACTACTGAGATACATAACATAAATCAATTTTTTTACGTATCTGATCTCACAATCATAAACATGGTTTTTTTTGGATGTTTTTCTATGATTATCCTCAAAGTCTATTATAGTATTATGTTATCTAATCTATGTTTTTATAAATCTAATTTCCATGGTTTCTACCAAACATTATTTGTTACTAACTGTAACACCTCAACCCCAAAATCCTTGAATTGGTGCCTTACTTTATTACATTGCATGATTACAAGGAATCAAATACAGAATGATTAATTAGTTTAGCTGTTTTTGAAAACAAGATTACATACATGATACACATATTACATTGGGAAGTAGAAAATAAAAAAATATACATACTAAAATGAAATAAATATAATCCTTGAAATCTCATTCAAATATTTCTTCTTCATATCATGGGAAAAGGAAAAAAATAAGGGTGATCTCAAAATCATAGTAAGGGTAATTACAATAGAAACAAAAACGAATCAATGATAATAATAAAAATGATAAGGTAAATAACTGATCACACATGCCATTTATATAACTAGATAAGGTAAAATCATTATAGAAATGTTATTAACTAAAACACATGCCATTTAATAAATAAAATAATAATGAACTACATCCATAGATAATTTCAAATTGGAAATATCATGGATAAATAATAACTAAATCTGAATGAAGACAATACTTAATTATTGGACACAATTTTTCCTAGGTACATGGTACCTTTACTATCAATACCTTTCATAATATGATTTATAACATATTGGGTAAAAACACATCATATTTTCTAAATGATTCGTCTCATAAGAATACTGATGCATCGAGGGGATATTTATAATAGGGACCCACCCATTTAATACCTATAAAAATAATTCATTATATAATGAATAATTGATTTTATTTGGGAAAAATTTTCCTTATAAATATATCCATATTGAATAAAAGATACAGATTTACCAATATTTACACAATTAAACAAATAACTATCAAGTATACAATGCATGTAAAAATGGTATAAAATTTTGGAAATAATTATATCCATCACATAAGAGTATGTTTATATAAAATAAATTTTATTTCTAATAGAAAATTTTCATAAGGAAGTGATTGGATTAATAGAAAGTTAACAATCATAAAAGAAAGTGAGATTGCAAAGATAACTTTTACCACTTGGTAATTTTCAAGACAAACCCCCTTGGATGAGATAAATCAAACTGAAACATATAATACCATTAAATATTAGTGAATAATTATATTAAATGAAAAATAGGAAGTATATACACCACATTAAAGTGAATCAGTGCATAATAACAAATAAGTCTCAATGGAATGTAAATTGAGATGAAATCCCTTACTTTACACACCCTTTTGGTTGAATTTTTTTTAAACTAATGTATAATGGTTTTTATCATAATATTAACTTATATAAAAACCATACTCATATTTATAATTTCATATATTATCTTCTTATAATATCTTATTACCCATTTGTAAACAATCTTTCCTTATTTTCATCATTTCAAGAGTTAATTGTCATGTTTTTAGATTATGTTTTGACTTGTTATTTTTCTTCTTATTAATTGATTTGAATATAATATATATTAATTATATATTTATGTATAAAAATCCATAAATTTGGAGGCATGAAATGAAATTAATCGTTCATGGAGAAGGTTGGTCATACATACACATAAACACTAATTTCATTTCTTTTTTGTATTTAAAAAGTGATATATGTATATATATATGTATATTATAATTAAATTATAATATATATGGTATATATATCACATATTTTTATTTAAATAATCTTTAATACATTCCATGTAATGTGTTAACGAATCACATCACTTTGAGGAGGCGGTAGTCCTCCCCTCCATAAACGACGTTACCATATTCCCAAAAAATGGAAATAATGAAGGTATGTTTTATATAAAAATTATAGAATCATAAAGACTTTATAAATATTATATATATCATATATAAACTATAAAACCATCATTATTTCCAAACTTTATGATTTATAAATGAAAAATGAATGACATTGGTTCGCGAGGTGGTAGTTCGCTATACACACAAACGATGATTGCGTATCCCATTTTATGGAAGTGTGTGAGAGTGTAGGTCATTAAATTAACTTAAAACATAAAATTATATTGGTGGTAATTATTTTATTATATAATAAATATATAATAATAATTTAAGTGGTGGAGAATGAAATGAAACAAAAGTTATCGTTGAAGAATTTTACAACTTATTTGGGTAACTCCTTTTGGTTTATTCCAAAAGATTCACTTGGTTTTATATATTACCAAAGTGAGGCCTCTTGTATAAAGGGATGGATTTTGGGAGACTATTTTGGAATGTTTTTTAGGATCCAAATAGATTTAGAGTTGTGAATACTTGTGAGGGGTGGGTGCCATTTTATAATGGAGGAAGAGTGGCATTCTAGTAAATATAAAAAGTTAAACACCATTGAGAGGTCTCCCTTACATCATGAGCCTCGAATAATAAATATAATTATATAAAAGATAGGATATGGTTGGAATATTTTTATAAAATTGGGTTTTTACAAGTGTATGGGTCATTTGGATCTTAAGTTTAAGGGTTAGTCCCTTGTTAATCTATTTTTTCTCTTAATCATTGTAATTAATTTTAATTTCTTTCACTAATATTTTTTGGTAAAAAAATATGTTGAACTTAATATAAATTATAAATTATTATAATTCAAAATATTTAATCCATTTTACCAAATTAAAATCACATAAGGGTTAAAAATTAATTTAAAATTAATTTAAAATTAATCCCATAGACGGGACGATTAAACGATATTTTAAAGTAAAAATATTCAAAGTTTGAATTTTTTATATCCAATTTTGATTTTAAATTGATTCCAATAACCTAAATTAGATTAATATAGGTATAATTTATATAATTTAACTTTAAAACAAACTAAAAATATAATTTATCCTTATAAATTATTGAGAGAAAAATTCATTTTTCAATTAAAATCTAGTATTTTTAAATATTCATCAAAAAATGAAACTACACAGAAAAATACCACAAAATAACACTAAGATAATTTTAAAATTCCAATTTAGAAAAAGATTTTATTTATTCATGTATTTTTTTTAAATTTTTAAAATTTAGTTTTAAAATAGGTTCACCAATAAAATACGGTAAAGCTACCATTATAAAAATATAACTTTTTATACCTAAATTTGGTATTGTTCTTATCTTATGCCTATAAAATCTATTGAATGATTGTAAAAACATTTTAGTGAATATATAATATATAAATATCATTAAGATCATTAAATAATAGTAATTAATTTAATTTATTAGGAATAAACTTCTTTGTGAGCATAAAAAATAGTTTTTTTATAAAAAAATTTCCTTTATATTAAATTTTCTATATCAATTTCTAATTAATCGGTGAATAATTAATTCAACCATATATTTTCATAATTTAGTTAATCCTATTTATAATGTACAATTTAATTTCTAGGAGATAATTGTCATTTTAAATAAAAATATTAACATTATTTGGTAAAACATGGTCTTGTGTGTAACACAAGCTATCGAAGGAACTCAATATTATGTGTAACAAAATAAAAAACAGTGTTTCATGTACCAAAAGTTAATATCATTATTTTTACATGTTTAATCTTAAATATGTGTCACTAACACTACTATAAAATTTATCTATATCTATAGTTTATAACCATGTCTATAGACCCCAAAACCTTAGTTATAGGTAATAGCCACGTTTTCATTGTACCTGGCATCAAATAGAGTGGCTAGAGGAAAAATCCTATAAACATAGTTTTTAACTATTTAAATTGGGATATTTCCATTTTTTAAACCATGGTAATAGCCCTATAGTGACGGTTCCAAATATGGTAATAGTTATATTTCTACATTTATAAACCATGGATTTAGAAACTGCCAAATAGATTTTCTATCGTGACTTGTAACCATGGTACTAGACCAACTTCCACAGTTAAAAATATGGAAGTAGTTCTACTACCATAGTTTAAAATCAGGGATATATCGTTCATTTTCTACAAAGAAACATCATCTTATACTACCATGGTTTTAAAACATGGATACATCCTCCAACTTCCATAAAAAATCCGATACTACACCCAAATTGCACCCCCACTACACTGTACTATGCCCCTACAACACCCCACTACATAATCAAACACCTTAGTGCCCACTCTATACCCAGATCACATACACTACTACCCACATGAGTGAAAAAAAATCATGTAAGTTTAAATCTAAAATAAACAACAGACCATAAACTAAATTAAAGGTTAAATAGAACCTAAGGGAAAAAATCTGAGAACTATAGAGGAATAGTGAATGTGTTGAATGGGCCTCTAACCAAATATAAAACCAACACCAATACCATATAGATTTTGAAAAACTAAACACATACCAAATTCTAGCTAACACACACAACATCCCACAACTAATAATATACCTATCATGCCTAAAGTACTGCAAGTAGATATACATGTCAACTGTAATAATTGATTGATAACATAGGAATAAGAGAAAATACATTAATGCCACTAACTAAAGGCAGAGGCATAATTTCTGGGTTACTATAGCAGCACTGTAGCAGGTACTGTAATAGTATTGTAGCGGTAACTGTAGCAGGTACTGTTTGGCATTGTAGCAGCAGGGACTATTCCATCATTTGGGCCTTCGGGCCACCTCAAGGCCTTCGGGCCACCTTAAGGCCTTTGGGCCACCTTAAGGACTTTGGGACACATTAAGGCTTTCAGGTCTCCTTAAGTGCAGATGAAAACCAGACCACCTACAAGGAACAAACTCCCGAAGGAAGACGAGCAAGGAGCTTTCACAATTTCAGAAGCTAAACAGATTGAAAGAATGATAGGGTATGAAACCTTACATTGAGAAAATATTGTGTATTCATGGGAAAGCCTATCCGAACATCCATGTAAAGGTGTAGAGTTGATTTCACGATGAATATTTTTGGGGAGTAGGAGTTCCAAGTAGTTAGTCTGGGTTGTATGTAATGTTTGAAGCCTACAGGTAATTAATTCCTCTAAGGCCTATAGACCATGTAATACTTATGCCTACAAGCCTTGTAAGGGTTCCACCTCACCCTATGAAATGTGGATTATCAAAAATCAATAAAAAATGAAGTCCTTCGGGCCATTGAAGGTATTAGACTAACCACAATGGGAAGGAGAAAACAATACCACTCAATTGAACACCATCCTAATATTATATCACTTATAACTCAAAAAAACATTTTTTTTGGGTGAGGTACATTTTATAGCTACACAAAATGCCTCCATGATATTGTTTCCCAGGTCAATTTACTATATAACTCACATATCCAAGGTTTTATTCATTTACAACCTTTATATACATGGCTTCCTAATCTTATCTCAATGAATGGGGTATGTGAAGAATAAGAAAATATAGATCCGTAATTAGTGTAAAACCTCACTCAAGGATGATTGAGGGGTTTAATGCTTAGTATGGATAAGGTTTTGAAATGAAAAGGGGCTAGAGGATGTTATATAGGATGATTGGGTGGTGGTCGGGTATGTTTTGTATTTCAATAATTTGTGTGTTTAACCAGTAGCTTCTTGGTTTGTTAGAGTTGGTGGTCCTTTTCATTTTAATGTGTGTTTGACTTGTTTTCTATGATCCATGTAGAGGGAAAGGAGTGATATATTAGATAGGTGTTTGGGAAAGGGTTATTGGAATTTTTTTTGTTTGAGAATGGATGTAATGGTTTGAGGGGATATTAGGGGTTTTGGAGATTTTGTTTAGGATATGAGGCAATACAAATTTATGAAGATATGCAAAAAGGATATTAATAAAGTTAAGTAGAGTTTTGATGTGTTACCTAGTTGATTCAAGGTATTTTTTGAGGATTTTTTTGAGGATTGGGTGGCTTGGATTTGGAACCATAATAAGGAGAGGGGATGGATATCACGATGAAAAATAGGGTTTATGTTAGAAAATAAAAGCATTTCAAATGTTATGATGTGACAAAATTTTCTAGGTTATAAATCTATTTGGTTTCAAAATACATGAATTTTTTAAAATTATTTTTTCTAAAGTGTTACAATGTGGGATGATCCATCATAGTGTAACTTTGGAAAGGAAATTTTCCACTTTATAGTTTATGGGAAGGCTTGTAGCATAGAGTGACCCTATGAATGTTTTGTTCTATTAAGTTTATCTACAATTTTTTTATTATATAATTAACTATAAAACTATACCATGATTTATCATGTCACAATTAAGTAGGGTTTCATAAGGTGCTATTTCAGAGTGAGATCATCCCTATAAAAATTTATTGTTCCCACTTTTTCCATGAAAATAAATTTTGTGTGTGGTTGTGAATGATGTACCATTATCCATTATTCACTACCCATGGTTGTGGTTGTGGGGTATCATTATATATAGCATATTTACAAGCCCTTTAATTCTTGGTACTCCTCTAATTATATACTCTTTCAATTACAATATATGGTCCTCATATCGATTAAGGTACACATGGAACATGAGAGGGTAAATCATAATAGGCTATAACAAATTCTTCTAATATAAAACATAATATACTGTTGTATTGATGAGAAAATAAATAATATTGTAACATGAAAATTAATGAATCAATTTCATGTTATCATGTACTAACCTAAATACCTTGAATCCTAACCCTACCACGTTCTATCATTAGTGGTTATGCATATCATTTTAATCAAGAATATACCAGAGAATAAAATGAGGAAATTGTTAAAAAAACCAGTTTATCCTATTTATGTAATAGTATGGAGTCCTTGTAACACTATAAATCTGTCTAATAAATAGACTAGAAATTTTTATTATTAATTAAACTAGTCTATCTAATCTATATCGTGTAAATTATTTATAATTACAATACTTGTTTGTTTAATACTTTTAGTATAAATGATTCATTATGACAAAACAAGTCTGTATAATAGATGTACTAGCATGGAGTATTGGTTACAAAACAAGTTTATATAATCTATAAACTAATAATGAGACCTCACATAATATTGGTCTATCCAATCCTCTTTTATGGAGAAATATTTAGGTGATGGATCATGGAAAATCCCCCAAAATAAATATATTGTTTCCCCTTAGTTCTCCATTGTGTTCTAAGTACGTTAATCACCATCAGAAGATCTTCATAATCTCAAAATAATGTTTTATAACAACATGATTAAGAAAATAATCAAAATAACATATGGAATATAGAACCCAATCCTAGTACTCTACTAGTAATTGGAATATCCAACATGCCTATATTATAAATGACATATATCTAGTATATGTCATCCTATCATTGAATATATTTAATAATAATAATATAACCTATCACTCACTAATGAACATAGGATAACCCTTAGATACCATGATATGATATATAATCCATAATATAGTTGATGGATTATCTATCCAAATTCAGATATGGGAATCTATCACACGTTTTCTATAAGATCTGTTCAAATTACATAACTATTAAAATAAAAAATTTTGTTCTTTTTATTGGTTATTATATAGAATATAGAACATACTCAGGTTCATCTTAGGATAAATACTAATTTAACACTCTTAATATAATAAATTACTTACTACTTATATAGTGGTTAGAACCTGAATTCATATTCCCAAAACTAGATCATTCACCTATGAATGCTAGTGATCCCATCAATAAACAAACCCCTCATCCCACCCTTATGATAATTACTAACCCCTTCCCACCGAGACACTAAAGGATTTACCTCACTAGAAATGAATTAATTGTTATTGTATCTTTCTCAATTGATGGATCATATATTAGGAATATAATTATTTCAAGGTGTTATTATATATTCTTATATGATATTTAATTACAAAAAATTAGAGGATAGACGATGAAGAAGGACCATAGTTCATTCTATTTCTCACTCAATTATAAACCCTTTGAACCCTATTCCTCAATCAATTGAACATTGAACATTAAAATGAATATGGAGAATTCCAAGAGAACCGATTAAGGTTCTTGAATAAGTTCAAAGAAAACTAATTACTTAAGTTATAAATGGTGAATTACACCAAGTAAGGTAGTCAATTTTATCTAGTTCAATTTCATAGTGATGTGAATGTAGAAAGTTTAATGTTTTCAAGGATAGTTGTTTGTGTTTGATGAAAATAAAACAAATATTTTCTTTATGTTGTATATTTTTATGAGAATTCTCTATTAATTTTTTCTCAAACTGAGGATACTGTCATCTCTAAAGTGAAGGAAATTTAATTTTCTACAGTTGAGTTAGATGAAATTTTCTACCAACCACATGAAGGGAGATTCATACTTATCCATAAGATAGAGAATGGAGAGTTTTTTATTATAGAGGACACTATATTCAATCCATTTTAATCCCATAAAATCATAAAGATTCTTATAAAGGACTTATAACTAGAATACAAGGTCCTTGTTATGCTAATTATGGTAGGAATTTATGAAAGGGTAGGGGATTCTAAAAAAGTATTCTTTTAATATATATGTTTTATTTATTTTCTAATAAAATAGGGGAAAGTAAAACTAAACATATATATATTGAGATAAATTTTTAATTTGACTCATAGATCAGTAAAAATCAATTTATATTCTTATTTTCAAGTGTTAATCCTTTTGTTTGACAAGTTATATGAAGATTAAAATACGAAAATAAAATTTCATCATAGTTTCATTTTAAAAGAACATAACATTATAAGCTTTATATTCTTCTTAAATTATTTCTTGATAAAGCTAGTGGTTATTAGGAAAAAGTTTTTAAAATAATCTAGAAATTATTGATGCATGTTTTTAAATTAATCAAGAAATTATGGAATTCAAATTAAATGGTTAGGAATAGGGAATCTTCCTCAACCTCAAAGAAAACTGGTTTTGATGAAAATAACTCAAATATTAATTTTCCCCTCTTTCAATCATATACACCTTCACATATATATAAGGAAACCTATCCTATAAAAACATATTCTCATGGACAAATATACACAAGGGGGTCCTTATATATATGTTTACACATGAATATAGCCATTTACACTTACACATGTATGAATTTTTCATATCTATATATAAGAAAACCTCACCCCAATATATATATCCATACCAACATGAGTGAATATGTATAAAAGGAGAAATTTTATATGTATATTCCTACCTATGCATACATATATAAGTCTCTTGCATCCAAGGAAACTCGCACCCATCTCAATGATATTTAAAATGCACTATAAAACTATAGGGAGCCTAAAAATCACAAAATCCCTAATTAAAATTTGGCCAAAGAATAAAAACATAAGAAACATTGAATGAATATGATTTCGAACTCACTACCTTCAACATTAGTGGATAAAACTGATCCTATCATAAGAAACCACCTATAATGAAATAATGGGAAAAGAATTGAGATATAATGACTTCTTATATATATGTGATTAGTGTGTCAAATATACATGATAAGTGATACATGAATCCATAACTAACAATGAAAAAATAATATTCAGATTGATACGTACATCCCAATACTAAATAACATGAACATTAAAAAATGTTTTTTGTTAAAATGATATCCAATTTCATTCAATACATACACCATGGAGTGTCATCATGAATCACCAGATATCACAAAACACAACATAATTGATTTTACTACATCATTCCTTATTAAATGGTGTATATTTATAATAATATACCACTTTCTTTTATGAATCATAGGTTTTATTAAAATAATTGAAAATCATTGTGAAATTATTCCAGCTTTTTAGATATTATTTTCATATAAACACCCTCAAACATTGAGGGAAAACATTGTAGATAAATTTACCCTAATTCTATAACTTGTTTTATAACACTACATGCCTTTGTATAATTTAAAATAATTATAATTCCCCTATCAATAATTTTATTAAAAGGGTATCCCTTAGAAAAACATCATTTATACTCAAACTATAAAGGGTTCTATAATGATCATAATAAAAAAACTAATATCTTCAAAAGAAAGTGTACACCATAGGATATATCTATATACATCATTTTAATTCTTTTATAATATATTTTTTAGGGATTTATTAAAAAATAAACATTGAAAATTTTAATTTATTATGTATGATCTCATATGTTCTCAATTATCCAAAATAGACTAACCAATTTGAATAAAAAAGACACATGTCATTAATCTAAGTAGATAAGTAAATCACACATCACTCAACTAATATGTGTTTAGTACATTGGTGAGACAAATGTTCATAATCTTGGATGATATTTTACTTTAAAAAAATGTGTTAAATCTAGTGGGTATAAGGTGCCTAATAGCTTGAATTAGAAATATTTTGATATGAAAAAGGTGAAAGAGAAAGAAAATATAGAATTCTAAAGGATTTTGGAGGTATAAGTGAATGTTCTGATCAAAATAAATCTATAAATTATGATTTCCAAGTTTGTTAATATTAAATTAAAATTACTGGTGATATCTTATCTTAGAGGTCTTGATCTACCAAGATTGTAGGGGGGAAAATATAAATCTGTTTAAAAAAAATTGATATTTCACAATCTTCTCACATATGGAAGGATAATTTTTTTATAAAATTTCTATACCAATCTATGATATATAGAGAAACCGATTTTTTTGTGGAAACATTCTAAACCTGACCTAAGAATAAGCAGATATATAATTCCATAAAGAAAAATACCAAATTACAAGGTTTTAGGGATAATATTGGTGTTGTGGTGTAAATATCCGTAAAGAATAAATTTTTTTTTGGAATAATTTGTCTCTTCCTAGTCTAGGGAAAGAGAATAGTTTAAATAGATGACATTAATAACATCAAGTGAAGAACCGTTTTAGGTATCAAATGCATATTGAGATGAAAAATTGTTTAGAATGCCAATAATAAAACTATGGATGATGTTATGGGGGTAAAAATATTTAAAATTATTGTATTGAATTTACCCTATCACAATGTAATCATAATTAGAAAGTGGGTGTAGGGGGTGACTTTAGGAAAATTGAAGTGATAAGAAATGAGGAAATAATATTCATATAGCTTTTGAAAATTAAGAGAGGAAATGAAAAAAAAATAAAAGGAGTGGTTTGAAAATTATTTTATCTATATGTAAAGATATTTTGAGTATTTAAATCATAAATTGAAAATTATTGGGAGAAGATTAAGAAGATCCTATTTTTTCATGTTTGAAGAAACTTTTTATTTTTATTATTGTTTTATCTTAAAATGTTTCCTATTGTTTCTATTTAACTTGCAAGAATTTATATAACTCTGGTTGGTTTCAGTAACTCGTTGAAGGTTTAATTTTATACCTATTTTAGTAGCTATAACACAAAAATAAATATATAGTTGTGTGTGAGTGGGATAAGAACCACTATGCAGTAAGGATGTAGTCATCTTTAGGGAGGAAAACCTGGATAACAAACATGTTGTGTTCTAAATTTATATTCAATGTTTATTTGGTTGATTATATTATAGATGAATAAGAATAAGGGAATGCATGTTATTGAAAAGGTTGAAATCACTAATTCATGTACCCCCTCTTAGTATTTACCATAATTTTTTTGAACCTGTTGAGAAAATAATATAAGATATGACTATAGGATATCCCACGATAGGCATAAGGGTGATACATGGTGCTCAAATTAAAGGATATACAAGACATTTTAAAAATAAAATCCACTATAAATGTAAACAGAACATATATATTGACTTACCTGAGTCATACTCTAAGTTAATTCCACCGAGGAAGTCTTAAACCAATTCAATATTACATATACACCAAATTAGAACACAACAATAACCATCCTCAAAAACCATGTTTTAATAATAATATTATAATAATGAGAGTAAAATCATGAAAAAATAGTAGAATAAATAATAAAAAGTGGAATTATAGAAAAATAAAAAAATAGAAAGAGTCTCCACCTTATGCCATAAACACGAAGGATCAAATTAACTCTCACCACATTCTAAAATCTAAGAAACAATAAAAAGTTCAATTATAGAAAAATAATTACCATATGATATAGGTGTTTCTCCAGTATAAGAAGTTGAATTAATACTCTCGTTATAAAAAAGAGTTAAACCTAAAACAAATAGTTTATATATTTTAGAAAAACTGATTGTTTGACTCCATTTTTCATAATTCTAATTTGGATAATTTTCCAAAAAAAGGTAAGTAAGAAGTTAAAAAATTTATATGTGAATCTATAATATGGGAACCACATGTAGTGTGATAAGATTTATTGGATGATCATGATATTAAAATTTGTTAACATATAATGTATTTGTAAAAAATAAACTAGAATGAGTAATTGAATATTAATATTAAAAAATATCTCAGCATTTGTTTAATTTTTCATAAATAAATGAATGGTAGATGAATATGAATTATGATATGGGAAACACTTAAAAGATATATATTTTAAGACATGAATATGTAATATTTCTATAGTGGATATGCATCATTCATATAAAAAATATACAAAATTCATATAAAACATATGCAGTTTTCATATATCCAGCATACCAAATATGAAAAACCCAAACATACATTATGAATTGGGAATAAGAATATATATATTTTTTATTAATTTATAAATAAAATAGAGGTAAAAGGGAAGAAACAAGTAACAATCCTATATTAATAAGATTGATATATTGCATATATTTGTGGAATGAAGACTAAGTTAGCCTTATGGTTTCATAGTTAGCGAAGTTGGTATCTGAAAATAAGGGAAATGAGTGGCAGTGATGAAGAGATATCTACTTAGTATCTACCTCATGTTTCCAATGTAATAGATCACTAAATATAAATCCCCCAATGATAAGTTAAATAATAATTTTTTCTTTTCATTCAAAGGAAAAGAAGATTTTTTCTTACCAGTAGGAATGGGTGAATCATGATAGTAAGGAGCTATAAGATTCATTACCTTGGCTGAAATGGTTTTTCTGTGAGGGAAGGTACTAGGTTAGGTTACTTTATTAGATAAAAGGAGGGTATGGTTCCTTTTCATGAGATGATGTCAAGAGAACAGGGAGTAAGGGAGCGTGTAGGGTTCCTTTGTTTGAGCCGATGTCATAAGAGCAGGGACCCGATCAGGTTATTCATGAGAGTATGAGGTAGAGAAGGGTAATTTGATTGTGCAGAGGATGGGGAGCTCAATCGTGAATAGGGGAAGCGCTGACTTGGACCATATATACTATGGACTGGGGGGCTCGATCGTGAGCACTGGTCAGGAGATATTTGCAGAGGATTGGGATCATGATCATGAGTGTTGGCTAAGAGATATCATTGGAGGATTGAGGGGGGGGGGGGGGGTTGATCATGAAATGGGAATGAGGTTGTCAATCATGAAGGGGAATGGGGTGAGGGTACTCGATTATGAAAGGGATGTTGGGGGGGGGGAGTCTTGATCATGAAACTGAAGATGTGTATGACCAAAATTTTATTTTTAATCATGGAATTAGATATCTTATTTTCATGGTTTTAATAAATCATGGAAATAAGTGTGTGTCTATAGATCCATTTTGTATTAGTTAAAGCTAGCAACAAAATTAAATTTATTCTGAAATGAAAATATTGTAAATTCATTGGGTGTTAGATAGATCCTAATATAATACAATAATAAATAGGGAACTATTTCCCCACAAAATAATGGAAGATGAATGATACAAGTCAGTATGTCAACACTCATCAAGGATAATGTACCAAAAACAAATAGGTAAAACAATACCCAAAATAGAATATCATCAATCGACACAACATCTTCTAAGATAAAATATCTGACATATCCCATTTAATAGGTGGATCACATCTCCACCGATCACCTACAACACTCTAGGTACCAAGGATCAAGAACATCTACCACCTCTAAGTGGTGATTTCTATTTTCTTAGACCTAACATATAATGATTAATAAATGCCTAAATTTAAAGGTAGGATGTGATCTAAAAATATTAGTAGGGACTCACCAAAAATTCCATAATTAATTCCATAATAATAAAACATAAATTCATTAAATTTAAATAAAACAATCCATGAAATGGAATCTACCTATTTTAAAAAAAACATGGTTTTAAAATCATAAAGAGATGGATGATATATCAAAACAAGAATATGTGATGATTTTAAATTAAATATTTACATAAAGTAATTGACATGAATTAAGTAGTTCAATAATCAATTTTCATGACCCGTCCCCCGGGGCTCGTGCCGTGACTACCCCAGGCCCGCCTTCTATAGGCCAGGGGATGGCGACTAGCATCAAAGGTGTATTACCTAAAACTAGGAAGGCATTGCCTTTATAACCTGTAACACACACAACCAAGCACAAAACAAGATACAAACTCAAGTAAATTGAATAGTAAACAGAGTGAGTATAGTAAGTAAAAAGGGGCCAGAATATAAGCCCAAATGGAAAGTACAAGGAAAACTGGAAAGTAAAAGACGTTTGATAGGTGGAAACAAGCTCATGGATTGTCCACCACAGATCCTACATGAAGGGTAGGTACAGCTCACGAACGACCATCTATGTGGTTCACCTCGTCTAATGTCCACCTCTGAGCTACCTCCATGTCATGGTACCCTCGTCCTCAGGCAGCGTTGTTCGTCGTCTACACCAAACACAATGAAGTGCGGACATAGCCTGTGTAGGGGTGAGTATAACGATACTCAGTAGGGACCCTGAGACCCTCAAGGTCTCACAAAATACAAAAAGGACAAACCAAAAATAAAGGAAACAATTGATAACCCTACTTAGGTATATGCTGGTACATATACCTAAGTTATCAAGTAAACCCATCTCAATCATGAGGAAAACATAGAGTCCAACTCCAAAGCCCCAAGATCAACTGTTCCACACATGAAAAAATACCATGAAGGCAAGTACCACATAGGTATGATACACAGAATAAAACCACCAAGGTATTACCATGATGGAAAGTACCACACAAGTATAGACTCAACTCATACTAGGTATTTCTTAGGCACAGTAGTAGAGATGATTAGATGTAACTACTAATTCATCTTATTCTGTTAAGAAGCAGACCCACAAAGGATACCTAAGTGCTGACCCACATAGGATCGCTTGGTGCTGACCCACACAGGATCGCTCGGTGCTGACCCACATAGGATCGCTAGGTGATGACCCACACAGGATCACTCGGTGCTGACCCACACAGGATCGTTTGGTACGGACCTACAAAGGATCTCTCGGTGCTGACCCACATAAGATCACTCTTCATTCTTCACCTCACAGCCAGCTATTGGGTTCCCGCACTAAGCTTGCTCGTCTCTGGAAGAGTTCACTCCAAAATCCACTGTTAGATACTCCAACTACCATGAAGTCCCATGAAGAAGTATCTCAAAGGACCTCCATGTCCTAGGGGTCTCAAAGCAATAGAGGGTGCGTCAATTAGACGCTCGATCTGTGAGTTATTAGCCTTTTATTCCTGGGGGCCCGGTTTGATTCGTGCTCGATCCAACCCAAATGTACCTCAAATTTACCCAAAAATCTAGTGGGGGTATACCAAAGGTACTGTCCCGCTCCAAGGTTTATAGTTCCATTGAGGGTTTTTCAAACGGACGCCTGGTGGAAAAGTTATGGCCGTTAGAGTGAAAAGCTCATAGCTAGTCCGAGTCCGGTCCGACCCAGTCGGACTGACCCAGCACGACCTGGCCTGGGCCGACCTGACCCGGTGGGTCCGGCCCAGTCCGCGCTGGGCGGCCAAGCCCATTGGTCGGTCCGGCAGGCCGTGAGGTCCGCGAGGGGCCGTGGAGGGCCGTAGCGGCCGCGTGGGCCGCAAGGGGCTGCGGAGGCCGCGGGAGCTGCTAGGAGGCTGTGGAGGCCATGGGAGGCCGTAGGGGTCGTGATGGTGGAGTAGAGGCCTCGAGGGAAGCGCAAAGTCCGTAGGCGGCGCAAGGCCACATACGGTGCAAGGTCAAGGGGCCGTGAGGCCGGCGCGAGGCCGCAGGGCCGTGAGGGCGGCATGAGGCCGCGGGGTGGCGAAGCGCCGCAGGGCGCGGAGGCCGTGGGGCGGCGGAGGCTGCAGACGGCGGTGCAACGGGGGGCGTGGAGGCCACGGGGTGGCGGAGGCCACAGGGCGGCTGGCTTGACCAGCCGCCCTTTGTTCGTCGCCTTCGTCATGTTTATCGAGTTCCACTGGTGCCAACCGCTGACACCGGTCGCCGACACCATCGAGAAGATCACACAAAATATCCACAATATTTGTGTAGGGGTCGGGCCATGTTTGTTTGGCCCGTACCCTCCACGTTAGAGTGGTAGCAAGAGGGTATAATCTCTTCTTGATTTATGATGAATCATCAAGAACGGGTAAGGGGAATAAATTCAAACAACCACCCTACCTTGATTTCTCATTGACATCGATGAGGAGGGAAGGACGGTCATAGATTGAAGACGTCCCATGTTGGAGGATGTCCCAAGGAAGAAGTCGAAGTCCTGCGTCAGCGTTCTTTGTTGGAGGAGCGTTCTTCATTGGAGGAGCGTTCTTCGTGGAAGAAGTTCTTCATTGGAGAAGTGTAATTCTCCCAAAAGTTCTCTCCTTCTCCTTTTCCAAAAACCTTCCCCCAATCCACCCAAAAAATAATTAGCCAACATTATAGAATATGTTGGCATAATTTCAAATTGGATTAATTAATTAATTGAGTTGGTATAATTAATTAAAGGTGGTGGTACGATTAAAGTGGGGGGAGTTTAAGAGGCTTCCCCACATTTAAGAGGGAGTTCAAGGGGGTTTTAGTCTCAGGTGGTCCCCACCACCAGAACCTCTCATTGGAGTTTTAGTTTTGGTGTTCCCCACCTCCATAACCTCTCATGGTAGGTTTAGTTCTGGTGGTCCCCACCTCTTAAACCGTCCACATGGGAGGTTTCAATGAAAAGAAAAGAAAATAAAAGTTTGTTTTATTTTATTTCTATTTCCACGAAAAACCCAAAATTTTATATTTCACCCTCAACCTACTACGATCGAGGTGAAGGTATCCTTAAGCGAATACCGGCACTGCGAGTTCAACTGTGCCCTCCGATTTCAATTCTGATCACTAGTTCAAAAGTTAGAAAAACCCACTCGTACGTTTAATGAATGTACCCGGAATAAAGTTCAAAAATTCATTCTAGGCACTCCGGGCCTCAAAATCATGCACTATCAATTTTCACAGACTTATAAAATTCACATATATTAAAAAAATAATTTACCTAGAAATTACATGTCATTACATTATCACCACCTCAGAGAATTACGTCCCCATAAGCCACAACTCAAAACTAGGAAAACAAGTGGGGGTAATGAGCACGAATCCGAGCCTCCTGCTCCCATGTTCTCCCCTGGAGGTTCCCACACTACCAAGAAACTCGCACCAGAGGTATCGACCACCCAAAAAGGACTCCATCCTATAGATCCTAAATCTCCAGTAGAACCTCCATAAAATTCTCCCCATCATCAATGTCCAGCTCGCCATGGTCGATGATGTGAGAAGGGTCATGCATGTATCTCCTAAATTGGGATACGTGGAAGATGTCGTGCACACGATGAAACTGAGGTGGAAGAGCTAAGCTGTATGCCACCTCTAAAACTATACTAAGAACCTAAAAAGGTCCGATGAATCTCGGAGATAACTTTCCGCCTCAGCTAAATCTCTATAATCCTCCTCGAGGTGAGACCTGTAGAAAGACGTGGTTGCCATCCTCAAAATCTAGAGGTCTCCATCTCTTGTCGGCATAAGACTTATTCTTGCTCTGTGCAGTCTTCATCTACTCCTGGATGATTTTCACCTTCTCTGTAGTAGCCTGAACCATCTCTGGTCCCATGAGTGCTGACTCCCCTGGGCCTGTCCAGCACAATGGTGATCTTCAAGGTCGCTCGTACAACGCCTCAAAAGGTGCCATCCCAATGGTGGAGTGATAACTATTGTTGTATGCAAACTCCACCAAAGGAAAGAGATCCTCCCAGCTGCGACTGAAGTCAAGGATGCAAGTACGCAACATGTCCTAGAGGGTCAGAATGGTCAGCTTAGTTTTACCATCCATCTGAGGATGGAAGGTGGTGCTCAAACGAAGCTACGTCCCAAAAGCCTCCTACATCCCCTTCCATAGTTGGGAAGTAAAACATGCATCACGATTAGAGACAATCGTCGATGGTAATACATGTAGCCGCAAAATCTCCTGCACATAGAGGCATCCCAAGCTCTCTACTGAATCACGCTCTCTGATCGGTAGGAAGTGGGCCGACTTGGTGAGTCGGTCGACAATTACCCAGACAGATTCATGACCTCTGGATGTACATGGAAGTCCTATCACGAAGTCCATGGATATCTTATCCCACTTTCACTCTAGGACCTCTAAAGGTTGAACTAACCTACGGGTACTGGATGCTCTGCCTTTACTTACTGGCAAGTGAGGCACTGAGAGACAAACTCTGCTACTGCTTTCTTCATTCTCGGCCACCAGTACTATCGTCGGAGGTCCTAATACATCTTTTCCACTCATGGATGTACCGCTAGAAGGGATGTGTGGAACTCGCTCAATACTTCCTCCTGAAGTGATACTGGTACCATGGTACATCCTCTAAAGAGTATGAAATTCTCCCCATCTTCAGAAAATCCATCAGGTGCCTTCCCTTTGGATATCTAAGCACGTAGAGCCTCAGAGCCAGCATCCCTATGCTGCGCCTCCCTAACTCACTGAAGAAGTGGGGGAGTGACTGTAAGAGGCTAAAGAAAAGCTGCTCCATCCTGATCCACAAAGGATATCTACAAAGAGGCCAACTGCTCTGTCACCTCACCTAGAAGCTGTATACTAGATCTATGATTGAGTACATCTACTACAATGTTCCCCTTCCCAGGAGTATAGACTATCTCGAAGTCATAGTCCTAAAGGAACTCAAGCCAATGTTGCTGTCTCGGGTTCAGGTCCTTATGAGAGAAGATAAAATTGAGACTCTTATGATCAGAGTACACTATAAAACGCTCTCCCATCAAGTAATGTCACCACATCTTCCAGGAAAAGACCACTACTACTAACTCCAGGTCATGGGTAGCGCAGTTCTTCTCATACTGTCTCAGTTGTTGAGAACAATATGTGATCACTTCTCACTCCTGTATCAGGAAACATCTGAGCCCGGTCCCTAATGCGTCGCAGTAGATTACGTACCCAACACCCTCCTCTAGAAGCCTCAAGAAGGGGGCACTAGTCAGCCTCTACCTCAGCTCCTGAAAACTCTACTGGCCTCTCTTCGTCCACATGAAGGGTTTCCCCTTCTTCATCAACACTAAAAGTGGTGCTGCAACTCTAGAGAAATCTGGCACAAATCTCTGGTAGTATCTGACCAAACATAGGAAACTCCATATCTATATCACACTCTTGGTTGGATCCCAAGAAAGTACCTCCTTAATCTTCACTGGATCCACTACAACTCCAGCCTCTTAGATGACATGTTCTAGAAAGTTATCCTCTCAAATCCAAAATTGGCACTTCGAGAGATTACCATAAAGTTGGTGCTCTTAGAGTGTGTCCAATAGTACCTGCAAATGATAGGCATGCTCCTCCTCAGTATTCGAGTAGATTAGAATGTCGTTGATGAAGACTACTACAAAGCGATCAAGGTATGGCAAAAAGATCCTATTCACGAGTTCGATGAAAATTTCTGAAGCATTGGTCATGCCGAATGGCATAACAGAAAACTCATAATGGCTATAACGACATCTAAAAGCCGTCTTCTTCACATCCTCTTCTTATACTCTGATCTAGTGATAACCTGATCTGAGGTCTATCTTCAAGAACCACCGTTGTCCCTTCAGCTGATCAAAGAGGTCGTCAATCCTCGGAAGTGGGTACTTGTTCTTCACGGCCACCTGATTCAGGCGCCGATAGTCAACACAAAGCCTCAAGCTCCCATCTGCCTTCTTGGAAAACAAAATCGGGGGTTCCCAAGGAGATACACAGGGCCAAATGAATCCTTTCCCCTACAACTCCTCTAGCTGTACCTACAACTCACGAAGCTCTGTGGGAGCCATCTAATATGCTGGTGTAGATATCAATGCCATATCAGGGTGAAGGTCAATGTAAAATTTCACCTATCTGTGAGGAGGTATGCCCAGAACATCATCAGGGAAGACATCCACGTAATGGTCCACCACTATAGGATAACATGAACTCTCCACATCAACTACCATGAGGGTAAGGCTAGCCAACTGATGAGTGATCGGCTGCACTCTCCTCCAGGTATGTCCATCCTATGCTGCAAAGGCTCCCTTCTCTCTAGTGAAGGTAAACTAGGATCCATCCATGAGGACACACCACACATTGTTCCTAATACAGTCAATTTGATCATGGACTATAGATAACCAATACATACCCAAGATGACGTCGTAAGACCTCGACGCTGCTACTAGGAGATCCTAGACAAAGATCTTGCCTCCTAAAGTAAGATCACACTATTGGAACCAGTGCATAATCATCAAATACTCTCTCGTAGGAGTCTATAGTCATAAGTCTCGAGAAAACAGATCCATCAGAATCTTCAAGATCTGAAAGAGGCTAGTGGAAATAAAAGAATGACTAGCACCTGTGTCTATAAGTACTACAACTAAGGTGGAATAGACACAGATCATACCTCGTATCATCTCCAAAGCACCATGGTCGTAGGTCTCAGCTTCCTGGAGCTATGCTCACCCCTTTCCACCTACTCCCTATGGTCGGGGTGGACTTCCTGGTGGTGGTGGAAATAACACCTCGAATTGTCACCCACCGCCAGCTACACGGTCATCTCCACTGCCACGTCCTCTTGCTCCCTACGGACCTCCTCGGTCGAACCTCTGTCTCTACCTGGGCGGTCCTTCTACCGTATACTGATCATCCGTATGGCGGGTCACATAGTCACGAGCCATGTGACCCTACCCACCGCATGCGTAACACTGCCTGCTCCTGGCATAATTGGCTCTTCCTCGGGTGCCCCACACAACCGACCTTGAATCCTATGGTCGTCCACCTGTAGGTCTGTTCCTCTTGGACCTCTTTGAAATCTGGATGCTGCCAGATTTAGAAGAATACTATACATGATGACTGGTGGTGGGTCTCACTGTTGGTGACTATTCAAAAAGGAAACTCTCCACTTAGGGGGCTCTCTCTAACTCCCCCACCTGCGTCAGGATGCTAAGAGAAATCATCGAAGCCCTGATCTCCCATCTGAGTCCCTACTTAAAGGTCTGGGCCCTAAATAATGGGTCCTTCACCATATCATTGGAGTAGCATGAGAGGTCAGTGAACCATGCTGAGTACTGCGCTACAATGATGTTGTCTTTTTATAGATGAAGAAGCTTCTGAATGCACACTGCATGAAGAGTCACTGGGAAAAACTCTACATGAAACAGGCTCTCGAAGTCTTCCCAGAGAAGCATCACCTCATCATGAACTTGGAGCATCAAGCTCTACCATCTGCCTACTGATGCCTGTAGAAGACTGGCGGCAAGGATCACCATGAGATCGGCTGGTGTCCCTACCAGTCGGAAGACTCTCACCACAGCCTCTAGCCAATCCTCAGCCACCTATGGGTTCATATCTCCCCTAAACGTGGGTGGCCTCTGGTGTTGGAACTCATGAAATGCACTCAATTGGTGTGCACCCTCTGCTGCTGGGGATGGTGGCATCAGTGGACCAACAGGTAATGGTGCTTCTAGTGCCTCCGTTGGATGAGGGACCTGCATCTAGGCCTCGTCACTCAGTGGGCTATCAGTGTGAACTATACCTGGAACCCTAGCTCGTCGTCTGTGTGGGGGCATCCTGAAGGGAAACAGGTTCATCATGGTTAATAAGTTATACCTGGTGAGCTGACTCAAAAAGATCACAAATAAACATCTTCAAAACACACACAAAATTAGTGTTTTTGTGCACTGATTCAGAAATCAGAAGTCAGGGTCCTGGTGTATGGATACATCGGTCACCGCACCAACAGTGGATTCCCTAAACTGATAACCACACTCACTACACATAACACTATTGTATTTAAAAAGAAAGATCAGAGTCCTATGTTCTATGGTATAACCTCCCTCTGATACCAATTTTTCATGACCCATCCCCCGAGGCCCATGCCGTGACTACCCCAAGCCTGCCTTCCATAGGCCCGGGGCTAGCGACTAGCACCGAAGGTGTATTCCCTAAAATTGGGAAGGCATTGCCTTTATAACCTGTAAAAAACACAACTAAGAACACAACAAGATACGAACTCAAGTAAACTAAATAGTAAAAAAAGTGAGTACAGTAAGTAAAAAGGGGCTAGAATACAAGCCCAACTGAAAAGTACAAGGAAATCCGGAAAGTACAAGACAACTGATAGGTGGAAAGCAGCTCCTGGATCTTCCACCATGGATCCTACCTGAAGGGTAGGTACAGCTCACAAACGAGCGTCTCTATGGTTTGCCTCATCTAACTTCCACCTCTGAGCTACCTCCAGGTCATGGTACCCTCGTACTCAGTCAGTGATGTCCGTAGTCTACACCAAACACAGCGAAGTACAGGAATAAACCGTGCAGGGGTGAGTATAACGATACTCAGAAGGGACCCTAAGACCCTAAAAGTCTCAAAAAATCCACAAAGGTTAAACCAAAATGAAAGGAAACAACTGATAACACTACTTAGGTATATTCCCATACATATACCTAAGTTATCAAGTAAACCCATCCCAATCATAAGGAAAACACAAAGTCCAACTCCAAAGACCTAAGATCAACTGTTCCACAAAGGAAGAAATACCACGAAGGAATGTACCACACAGGTACACTACACAAAATAATCCCACCAAGGTATTACCATGAATGAAAGTACCACACAGGTACAAACTTGTCTCACACCAGGTATTTCTTAAGTTCAATAGTAGAGATGATTAGATGTAACTACTAATTCATCATAATCTGTTAAGAAGAAGACCCATGGAGGATCCCTAAGTGATGACCCACATAGGATCGCTAGGTGCTGACCCACACATGATCGCTCGTTGATGACCCACACATGATCACTCTTTATTCTTCACGTCACAGCTAGCTACTGGGTTCCCGCACTAAGCTTTCTTGTCTCTAGGATAGTTCTCTCCGAAATCCACTGGTCAATAATCCAAATTCCACAAAGTACCATGAAGAAGTATCTCAAAGGACCTCCACATAATAGGGGTCTCAACACAACCGACGGTTCATAAATCGGACGCACGGTCTTTGAGTTATTAGCCTTTTAGTCTCAGGGGCTCGGTTGGATTCGTGCTCGATCCAACCCGATCATACCTAAACTTTACCCAAAACTCTAGTGGGGGTATACCAAAGGGACCGTCTCACTCCAAGTTTTACATCACCATTGGCGGTTTGTCAAACGGACTCCTGGTGCCAAAGTTATGGATGTTAGAGCGAAAATATCATAGCTAGTCTAGGTCTGATTTGACCCAGTTAGACTGACCCAGCTTGACCCGGCCTGGGCCGACCTGACCTACTAAGTCCGGCCCACACTGGGAAACCTGGCCCACTGGGCGGTCCGGTAGGTCGTGACGGCCGTGAGGGGCCGCGGAGGTCCACTGAGGTCACGGGGGCCGCGAGGGGCCGCAGAGGCCGTGGGAGATGCAAGGGGGGAGGCCGTGGTAGGACATGGGCGACGCGAGGCCATGAGGGAGGTTTGGAGGCCACGATGGAGGTGTAGAGGCCGTAGATGGTGCGAGGTCGTGGGACTGTGAGTTCAGAACGAGGCCGCGGGGCCGCGAGGGCTGCACGAGGATGCGGGGGGCCATGGAGCGGTAGAGGCCGCAGGTGGCTGAGTGTCGCGGGGTGCGGAGGCCACGGGGCAACGGAGGCCACAGGCGGTAGAGCACTGCAGGGCGCAGAGGCCATGGGGTGGTGGAGGCCATGGGGTGGTGGAGGCCATGGGGCGGCGGGGCGCCATGCCTTCACCAGCATCTGGCTTGATCGGCCTCCCTTCATTCATCACCTTCATCGTGGTTCTCGAGTTCCACCAGTGCAACCGCCGACACCAATCGTCGAACCCATTACGGAGATCACACAAAAGATCCAAAAGATTTGTGGAGGGTCCCAACCATGTTTGGTTTACCTGTACCCTCTGCGTTAGGGTGATAGTAAGAAGTTATAATCTCTTCCTGATTTACGATGAATCGTCAACAACAGGTAGGGGGAAGAAATTCAAACAACCACCCTACCTTGATTGCTCATTGAAGTCGATGAGGAGGGAAGTATGATCATCGATTGAAGACATACCACATTGGAGGATGTCTCTAGGAAGAATTCAAATTTGTGCATCGACGTTCTTCATTGGAGGAGCATTCTTTGTGGAAGAAGTTCTTCGTTGTAGAAGTGTAATTATCCCAAAAGTTATCTCCTTCTCCTTTTCCAAAAACCTTCCCCCAATCCACCAAAAAATGAATTATCCAACATTATAGAATATGTTGGAATAATTTCAAATTGGTTTAATTAATTAATTGAGTTGGTATAATTAATTAAAGGGGGTGGAACTATTATTGTTGGGGGAGTTTAAGAGGCTTCCCCACATTTAAGAGGGAGTTCAAGGGGGTTTTTGTCTCGGGTGGTCCCCACGACCATATCCTCTCATGGGAGGTTTAGTTCTGGTGGTCCCCCACTCTTAAACCTTTCTCATGGGAGGTTTCAATAAAAGGAAAATAAAATAAAAGTTTGTTTTATTTTATTTTTGTTTCCACGAAAAACCCAAAATTCTATCTTTCACCCACGACCTACTACGGTCGAGGTGAAGGTGTCCATAAGAAAATACCAGCACTGAGAGTTCAACGGTGCCCTCAGATTTCAATTTCGAGTACTGGTTCAAAATTTAGAAAAACCTGCTCACACGTTTACTGAATGTACCCGAAATAAAGTTCAGAAATTCATTTCAGGCACTCTAGGACTCAGAATCACGCGCCGTCAATTTTCGAGGACACATAAAATTCACATATATTAAAAAAAATTATATGGAAATTCCAGGTCTTTACATCAATGGAATGTAACCATAAAATAAAACATATAATAGGACCATGTAATAATCCCTAAGGTACATTAGTTTTTTATAATAGTATCCTCACAATACTCAATCAGTGATCTTGGATCAATGTGTGAACACGTCTCTTAGCTCAGGCCATTGGGACTCAACTCTTTATTGAAGAAAATTATTTCATAGTAGGTTTATGTCAGTGTTATCACCATCAATCCATTTATAGGGATTTAGATCCTCGAATTATTTTCCTAATTACCCAATAACTACCCAATCTCACTTATGATTTTTCAATCATTTCAAATTAGTTCAAAATACAATTTCCAAAATTTTATTTTTCAATAAGGATTTCTTACTTCAAAACCAAATCATACATTTTCATAAATTCAAGACATTTAAAATCATATTTCAAATCAATCCATTTATCTCAAGGTTCAATATTAAATCATTTCATCAAATAAATTTCCAAATAAATCCATTAATTAATTTCTCAAATGAACCCAACCATTTCAATTCCATTGAAATTGGTTGGTGTTTCACAATTTCCATCCCCTTTTCAAAATAAAGAATCCATCATTTCAAATATAGTTTTTAAATAATTTAAAAAAATTAAAATCAATCAACTAATTTAATATTTTAATTTTAGGGAAAAATCAAATGGAACCACCTACCTTTAATCAATGATCAAATCAAAACCACAATGGGAAACACCAATGAATAATGAAGGTGAAGGAGATCAAAAAGGAAATCATATAATAAAAATCATCAAGATAAAACTAAAATTCAATGGTAAGACATTATATCACACCAATAAATAAGAAGGGTAGTGAATACAAGGATAAAACTATAGAAATGAAACCTACTAGAGATCAAATTCCAATCCAATATGTCTACAATGAAATAAATAAACCAAAAATATCATAATAAGATCTAGGTGTTCGAGGAAGAGGCCTGCATTTTAAATAAAAAACATTAGGTTTGTAGCATAGAAAAACCCTCTAGGAATGAGGAATTAATTGGGTCAATATTCATTTAGTGATGTGAATATCCCGAGTGGTGTATATGCCAAAAAATGGATAGACACATGTTAAAAATTCTGATCTCGACCAATTCACCTCGTGAAAACAATTCATAGCTTATACATAATTCACATCATGAAACTATTTCATGGATTCTTTTGAGTGATGGATTCTTGTTTTTAATTACATTCATGATGTGAATATATCCTATAGATAGTACACATCCAGTACAGGCTGAAAAACTCAGAAAATTCCTTTAACACAAAACCAACCCAAAGGGAACCCTCTAAAACAATGAAATATTTATACTCAGACTCCATTAATTTAAAAAAATAATACAACCCCAAACATCATGTAATTTTCCATTGAAAATTATTTCACTCCCTAAAATGACCAAAGCACACCCAACTAAAAAGTGAATAAAACAAGATTCAATAAGTACCTGAAAGAAAGTATCAATATGTTACATTTCATGTTTTATGATTATGTTATGGTTCTAGGGAATTTTTTATGATGATGGGTGGTTCCATTATAAACCGAGGATGAGTTGTTACATTAGAAACCAAAGATGGGTGGTTATGTTATTAACCATGGATGTGTGGATCCATTATAAACCAAGGATGGGTTGGTCCGTGATATCCCTCCAATGAATTGGGAATTATAGTTGACCATATGGTTATTCTATTTGTAAGAGTGATTGTAAGAGTGATATGGAAATGATGTCCCAAGTTACGTAAATGTTTTATATATGCTATTTATGGGTTTTTACAGAGAATATTATGATTTATCAAGGAAAGATAATGATATTGTGTTTAAAGGAAATCATATAATACATTTTTAAGGTGAAAAGTATAACATTTTGAAAAATCTTTTAGCTGTTTTTCATGACTGTAAATAAATATGTAAGAGTATTATTTTTTCCTTTTTGATTTATTATGAAATATTTTATGAAAATATTTATGAAATGAAGTTTATTTATTAGGTAATTTTTTTTTTATTTTGAACCCCAAAGTTTATTTTGAAAAGGAAAATTCTTGAAAGTATTCATGGATTAAAGAGTCTCTTTCTTTATATATTTTAATGCCCCATACAACGATTTTTCTACTCATCCCATATTTTTAAAATGTTTTTATAGCGTTTAAGGATAGTAAAGAACAATTAAGAACCAAAGTTTAATGAATTGATTTTTTTCATGAAAAGTTTTATATTATGGAAAAAATTGACATGGATTAGAAGGGTCCACTATCTAATATAGAGTTTTTATATATATAAGTTATGACCTAATTATCAAAAAATCTAAATTTGAAAGGATTATAAAATATAATAAAATTAATTCTTGACATAAATATCAATATTATGTAATATTTAAGGCTTGGTACTTACATGATGGGTGTGCCAACCTTTGACTCTAGGTAGGAACCTGAATAGAATGAACCTAGAGACCCTATATTAATTGAAAATTGGTTATGTTTTGGATTAACAATGTGAATTGGTTTTGGAATGTGAATTGAGAAATTGGATTGACATGTAAATGGATTTATATTTTTATTAGGGTGATTGGTTTGAGGATAAATTACATGTCTTAAAATAGGTAATTTAGTATTTAAATTGTATTTGTATAATTACTTGATGAAATTTGGATATAATGAGGTGTTAAATGGTAATTTTTCCTAAATTATAAGTGAAATGGGAATAGATATAAATAATGAGATAATTGGTAACTTAGTTAAAAATGATAATTGCCTTGTGTTTGGTTATTATCATAAATTTGGTAAATAGAGTAAATGGAGTGATATTTGGATATTTGATGAATTGGCTAATAAATATTATAAGAAATGTTTGGAATATTGGTATTTTGTTGTTATAAATGAAATGATTGATTTTTTTTTGGTTTTGACTTCTGGGTTACTTAATTCTTGTATATGAGATATTGGATTGGACATCGTGTTCCTTCTTAGGTGAGATTATTGCGTGGACATGGAGTTCCTTCATGGTTGAAATTATAGGTTTGACATGGAATTCTTTTTGGGATGAAATTATGGATTTTACATGTCATTGCTTCCCAAATGAGATTATTGGGTTAGATATGGTGTTCCTTCCTAGATAAGATTACTAGGTTGGATATTATGTTCCTTCCTAGCAAAAATTTTAGGTTGGACATGGAATCCCTTCATGGATAAAATATAGGGATGGATATGCTGTTCCTTTTAGGATGAGATTATGAATCGAACATGGTTTCCATTGTAGTTATTACATTATGTTTCAAGGATAAAGACATCAAACATCATGTAGAATTATGTTTGGATGACCCTAGGTATCAACCTAGAGCTCAAGGGTCCATAGGTTTATTTTATGTTCCACATTAATTGAATAATTATTTCTAATGTGTATCATATTATTGAATGAACTATATATTCAGATTGGATTTTTTAGAAACCATGTGTGTCAGCCCACTGAGTTACACTCACAACCATGTTTGGGAACCATTTAGCACTTGAACCAATTTCATGGATATAGGTAGGGACAAGGGAAAGAGGACTTGTACTTGATTGTGTGATTTTATAGATAGGATTGGAGCATGGAGATATGATCATGAATTGGGTTTGAGACCAAGGTTTTTGGAGTCTTTATTAGAGTTGGTTTTTTGTTTACTTGTGTGAATTTCATCACATCATTTAGTTTGACATACATCATGGCCTGACATGATTTATTATTATTATTTGGATCATTGGTTATTTATAGATTCCGAGTTTGTTTTGGTTGTGACTAGATGTATACTAGATTTATTTTATTACTATTTATCTTATTTTCATTGATATTTCATCTCTATTCCATATGATATAGTCACCACACTATATTTATTACACCATCACTGTTAGTTGGTAGAATATAGTGTATTGGGAGGCATATCCGATGTCCAGTAATGACCCAAATCAGTCACTTGAGGGAGTAACATGCCATTGACGTTAAAAAATTAAACCGAACATAAAATTTTTCTAAAAAATCTAAAATATAAAGTATAATTTTATTTAATATAATGTTCATGGGGGAAGCTTAAGGTGAAAAAACATTTTCCTATTTATAGAAATATTTACTTCTTAAGATAAAGAGAGTGATAATCCATTGGTGAAAAAATTATCTATTAATAATATCTTATATATTAAAATAAATATGGATTATTTTTCTTATATTCCATCATTAAATATAACTATTGGATATATATTTTTTATATTGTATGGGTAGTTATGAATTTTTTTCTATTATATTTAGGTTGTTTTGATCATCTATCATGTTTTCTAAGATGCTTATAAATTTTTATTCCTTGTTACCAAATATTTATGGCATATTAGATAATTTAATCAAATAAAATATAATATTTTAATAATTATTATAAAAATTTACTTCATTGAAATCATATTGAATTGATAATTTAATATATAAGAATTTATTATAATACTTAATTGATTTCAATTTATTTGAATTTAAATCAATAATACTTTGGAATATTACAATATATATACAATAATAGAAACTATTTTATTTTACCATATGGATGTGATTTAAAATGTATCATTTCCATGTTTGATATCCTCATCCTTTTGAGTACATATCATTGACGTATAATTTTAGGTGAAAACTTCATTCACATTTCTATTTTCATATTTATGGATATATCCTCTAATTGAAGTCTAAATTTATAATGTTTAATGTACATGGTTTTGGTATATTATTTTATTTGATAAATATTAGATACTTTTTTCATAAACATTCAAGAAACGACATCATTAATAAAGGAAATGTGTGTTGTAATTATTAAAACCATTGAATATGTGTTGGATAAACCAACAAATATTATGTATAATATAATAGAACACAATATGGTTATAATTATATATGTTACATTAATAAATAATTCTATACAAGACACAATAATTTTATCAAAACATTATATCATGATTCAACTATAGGGAACAACTTTTAGCATCTCCCACTATCTCTAGAGCCAATATCATAGACATACAATACATAAATATCAAACATGGTCTTTATGTTTTTGTTGTATTATTGGTATATTTGGATGATCTGTTGTGTTGTATTCATTTCAATGTTATATATTTTTATATAAACATGATATACATCTCTCATAAAATATAATATCATATAATGGAATCATGGGACTTTTTAATGGTATTGAGGTTTATTTTCTTTTTTTATCACTCTATTTTTGTCTCAAACAATATCAATAAGATCAATCATACAAGGAAAAAAAAAATTCTTGAAGTTAAATATTTAATCTATACACCCTTATTTAGTTCATTTAATATTGTGGTGTGTTTGGATTTTTTTTCATCAAACAAACCAATATTAATAAATTTGAATCATTTTAGTTAAAAATTCATTTATTTAGGTTAAATACAAAATCAAATCATTTTCTATTTAGATATGTAATCATTTCCAATTTTATTTTTTTATCCCAATATTTTAAAAACTTACCCTTAGTGGTTCAATAACACTTCTAGGATTTTCTCAACCATAATTAATGAAATTAACTAATATGAAATTGGTATTAATTCATTATACTCTAAGTATATGATACATCTATTCAAAATTAAAATATAAAATTTATGTAGGATTTAATTTATTTATCCTCAGAAATTTCATTCATGTGTTTTCTTAATTAATTTTTATGTAGATATTAAATCTTAAAAAGATTTTATATTTATATTATTGGTAGGAATCCTTAATTAGACTAATCTATATTGAACTATTAAATATTTTACAAATGTACATTCCTTAACATTACTTAAAATTACTCCTTGATTTATCCCCATATATCCTCATTCTAATAAAGTTTGTGCATTCTTACAAATATTATAATACGAAGTTTTTACCCATCCATGTTTCAGTATACTATTGGAAAATAATTTCATTTTAAATGAGTAATATTTTATATACTTAAAATTACAGAAAGAAAAATAATTTCTCACAAGTCATCTCATATACACATGCTTTATATTTACTTTTAGAGAAACCAAAGAGTTTATTCTATATTAATAAAAAAAATTAAAACATTTAGAATCCCTCTTAAGCCTATAAATATACTTTTATTTCTTCTATAAATGGAATTTAATTGCTCACTTACCCATGTAGAATTTCTTAGATCATCAAAACCCTAAAATGATATTATATTAGTAACCTTTAGGAATTTACCATTAAGGAATATTGTTTTGAATTTTTTTGATAGATTCATTGAATAAGGTAATGGTTTGTATGATCTTAGAATATTTAAGCATGTATTGGTAAATCATTTTTCTCTATAGTTAACCCCATTAATTTATATAAAAATTTTACAAAACAATCAATATTTAAATGTAAAAACTTTACCATCCATGTTGGTTTTCTTATTAAATACCATTTAAACCCAAGGATTTACTAATTAAAGTAAATAATACAAAATATAATATTATTTAGTGTAAATGGATTCTAAATTATCCACTTTAGATCCTAATTTTTTTTATAATTTGAATTAATAATGAAATTATTATGGGTTTTAGTATCATAATAGATTATTATAACTGCATCATTATTGAAATTGATAAGTCCATACCATTTTTTTATTAGGGAGAGTCCTACTCAAACCTCTCGATTCATGTGTATTTTGAGTTAATTATTATTCTCAAAACTATTATAAAAATGAATTAGTCATTTTTATCATTAAGAAATCTTTTTTATATAACTTTATAAAGATCGATTTACCAATAATTATCATTATTATAAAGAAATACATTTTTAATAATAAAATATATTGAAAAAAAATATTTTTTACTTGTAGGGATAACCCCTTATTTCATTATGATGACTAATAAAGAGAATTGTTTTAAATTTTGATCCTTACTAGGTGAAATTATCATATCTACCATATTTATCACATCATTAAATATTTAAAAATATACTTTTGTAATTTTACCATTAAATTTGAAATATATTATCTATCCTTTCATGAAATATGGTTTAGTGTGAATAATATTATAGTCAAAACATAATCATTTAAATTTTTAGTGTGACTTTTCATTGATCAAATAACATTCAATAAGATTTTATTACTAATTTTTAACACAACCATTCCATGTAGGGTTCTAATAGGAGTGATTTTGATAAACTATAAAAATATTTTTGAAAGTTACAGAAATATTTGATTAGGTAGTGAAAATTTCAATTTATTAAAATAGTTTTAATATTTTTCTCAAGTTTATTTTTTACTTAAATCTTGAATTCCTAAATATTTTTGAATACTCATACCCATGCTTCCTAAAAAAATCATGATCATATATTCTAAATTTATATCAAGGTAATGAAGTGGAAATGACCAGTCTAAGCATCAGTACTCATTATTCCACGTAAATTACAATATAATTGGAATAAAAAATACATATCTCTTTTAATATTTTCAAAAATTATTACGAGTCATATTCTCATTTAAATATGGTTCATAGATGATAAATGATACTCAATAGAATTATTTTGGGAGTCACTACTATGAATTATTCACATATAATTTTCACTTACACCACATAGGTATAAAATATATATACAAAGAGGGTTGAAATATAATATTGAATCATGATTAATTTATTTAATATAAGAAATTCATGTTTCATAATATAAAACCACATTTCATAAATTTGACATAAGATAAATTTAAGTTAATTTAACTTAATAATATTAGTTCATTTTATGAATAAAACAACCCATGGAAACATAATTTCCACTTATGATAGATATATACTTGTCACTGTGACTAATTTTATTATTATTATATATATATTTTAAATTTTTTAATGAAATTTTCTTTTCCATGAAATATATAAATAATAATTTTATTTTTGAGATATATAATAATATTTTTATTTTAAAAAATTAAATTATAATAATAAACCATCCCGATTATTAAAAAAACTTGTGTAAAATTAACCATATAAAAGTTTATATATTCTCATAATTAATTATTATTTACTTTAGAAAATTAACATTTCTCAAATATGAAATCCATCACATGTATACCATACCATTAAAGTAAAATAATAAATTAAATATTATAACATAAATGGATCAAGTGGAAATATCAATCCCACTAGGTTTATCCAAAATTTTCCTTCTTCAATATTCCTTGTTTATTTTATCTTAAAAATATACATTATAATTAAAATGTTGTTCATTATTTTTATTACATATTTTATAAATTGTGTGAATTTAATTCCCTATTATCTTTTAAAAAATAATTTGAAGGGTTAAAAATGTGAAATTACTCCATTAATAAAAACATATTCTAAGTCATTGATTAATAAAAAAATTATGCACATGATATTAAAATTATGTGAATAATTTGGAAAAAATTGTTTAGAGAATACATCAATTTCTCATGTTTAATAAATATACTAAACTTTTGATACTGATCAATGAAGTTTTCACCAATTAACATGTCCTTCCTAAGGACACACCATAATGAGTGATTTAAATTTGTTTTTAGTAATTCCATGAATAAGTATGAACATGAATAAATGCATATTTTATTTTATATTTTATTAATAATATTCAATAAGGAATTTTAATAAAATATTTCTCACCAACACATACTCTTATATGTTTGAAGAGTCGTGTTTATATTTTATTATGACATGAGTTATCTTTAGTACTACCCTCAATTAAAAATAATTTATATATAATACTATAATCAATCTTATATTATGAAACTCTTGGATTATTTAGTTTAAAATACATTTTACATATTGATATCAAGAATCCTAAACTTTAAATATCTAGGACCAAAACCTATTATACTAGCTAGTTATGTTTAACCCAAATATCACAATTGGATAATTTTTTTATTCATGTAAAAAAATATCAATAGGAACACACCTTTAACAGAAAATTTCCTTATTATTTATGTTTAAAACTTTATATTATTCGAAGTATTTTAATTTATCAGTCCATTTAATCAAACTAATCTTTCAATAACATGAAACATTGTTTTTTATTATTTAATATTATATTTCATATGAAAATTTACCATTATCCTACACGTATCATATAAAAATTTCTATAAATATATTATATAGTAATTTAGGTAATGATAATTGAGATTAATTATTTTATAAAACATATATAGAATTATGAGTCTTTTTATTTGGGGAGATTATAAATTTTATGGGAATTTTTATCATTTTTAAGTTTAAATTAAACAATGTTTATTTTAAATCTAAATATGAGTTAGGATCATTAATGTTACAAAACCATTGTTCCATGAATAATGGGATTATTTAGGGGTGTTAATACTGGATCAATTTGAGATGACCTAATTTTTTTTCCATTAATTGGATAGAGAGATGTAACTTAAATAAAGGGGTGATTAAATTATTTATAATGCTCATAAAAAATCTTATAAATATTATATTCCCTCTATCAATGTGTGTAATGTTATATTTATTATGGGAGAATAAATTTTATTCATAGTACCTTGATGTAAACACATTCAATTTTGATTAAAATTATTCAATGATTTGTGGATAATAAACTAACTTATCTTCTTTCTATTATATTTAATTTTTTTTTATTATTATTGCAATTATTTTTTTAAAACAATCATTATATGATTTTATTAATTGAATTTATTTTTTAATAAACTTAATTTCAAATGTTTAATTTTATTGAAAATTCCTCATTGTTCTTTACTACTCAAGTTAAATCTATTGATCCATTTAATTTTAGGATTAATAAATATAGGAATTTGAAATTAATTCTCACTTTGAATAACACCCAAAATTTTCTTGTTAATTAGATCAATTTATTTATGGAAATTTATATTTATAATATTTTTTTACCTTTTTGGAGAAACCATAGATTTAGGTCTTGATCCATAAAATCAGAAGTGAAGGATCTTCAATTTAGAGAAAAAGGGTTTTGTGAATATGAATATTCTATTTGGGATTAGTTTGTAGTTTATATTTTAAGTGAATTTAAATAAATTTATTTTGAAAATAAATTTACTATTTCTTTTATCTTTTTCATCACATAAGAATAAGTTACCATTGGTAAGTCAATAATTACCTTCAAGGAAGGCCTAAGGGATTGTCTAGTGTCAGGTTTTTGTTGGATATGTAATGGGTACCCTAATGGTTGGCTAGTATAACCACTATATTCTTACCTTTCTAGAGTTTATTTATTTATTAATTTTTATCATTATCAATTCTTCTTCAAGGATCATTGTAGTTTAAAATTATAAGAAAATAGGTTATTTTTAAAGTATTAATTCAATTTTATAACTGTAATTTTATAGATATGAGTTCTATCAAAGATATTTATAATATCTTATAGTTTGTTAAGGTTGAAGCAAAGATTTAAGATATAGTGTGATGGGTATATAATTATAGTAAATGATTTTCCTTAATTATAGGTTTCTCTAGGATTTAGTATAATTGAAAAAAATTAGGATATTATTCCATCTTTCATGTTTTTATAAGAAATTTGATCATAGTTAATGATTATTGGGATATTTCAAGACCCATTTTATAACTTTATATTAAACAATTATACTTTTTATTTTTTCCATTTTTGGCATGGTATATAATATAATATCCTTCTTCTAGTAATATAAGGATTGTCATGATTGCTTGGAGTATATTTTGGCTCCAATAATTGAATTGGGATACCCATTTGACATACCATATAGATTTAACCTTAAATATTAGATAAATGGAAGAGGATGGGGATTTGTATTTATGATTTTATGTTTTTTTATTTAATTTATTAAAAGATACAACTCTACCATGTATAATTATTGGGGATACTGTCAAGGTCATATTGTATAAAGATACCACCACTTAGGGACAAGACTAGTTGTTTCCTAACATCCTAAAAGGAAGACTTAAAATAAAAAATTTGTGTTGGAATAGGTTCTATTCCCATAAATACACTATGGGTAGAGCCATGGAGTGTGTCTCTGGGATCTATAAAATTAATTAGATGGGTACAGTTTAAGACTAATTTTTCTTCTAATATCATAGGTGAATGATATTATATATATATACATATTATTAGTGCCATATTTATTTCTTACATGGTATGATATTAATTCCTATGTAACCATAATGGGTAGTATAAGTTACTCTTACTTGTAACCTCATGTGAATTTTCTTTTTTATGTCTATGAAGATCATTGAGTCTGAATTGGAGTTGGAGTAGATTATTGACTGGATTAAGGGGGTTTCAAGAGATTCTATTCAAATTTCTCATCCGAGTGGAGACACTCAAGATATTTTTTTGGTATTCACCTATTTTGTATTTTCTTTTGGAATATTTTACTTAGTAGTTTTGTGTTTGTTTACCATTATTTTTATTAATTTGATATTTTTGATTTAGGCATGATTTTTTTGATCATCATATTGGTTATGGATGTTTTTTATTGGAATATAATTTTTTTTTCATGTATGTTTGATGATTATTGGAGATATTTTATAGATAATTAATATCATTATGTGTATAAATACATTTTACATTAGATTCCAACCTTTGAGTTATTGAAAGGGCCTTGCAGAGTCACTCTCAAAATCACTGGTCACTCAAGAAATCCATATAGCAGCTGAATCATGTAAAAGTGGAATTAAAGAAATAATTTATTATAATTATTTATATAACTGATGGGAAATAACATAATTTAAAACTAGTAATCTTATTAGACTTTTGAAACCTAATATTGTGGTATAAGTTCATTAAAATCCCACATAATGGCCTTGATTTCAAACTGATCATGTATGAAGGACAAATGTGTTATCTAATATATACTTGCAGTTTTGATAAATGAAAACTATAGTGGAACATTTTTTATCAACAGTTTCATTTGATGGTTCTATAATAGTGTATTATAGGGGGTGAATTAATGGGTAAATAGATTCTTGAATATGTATATTGATTCTTTTTTATCAAAATTTACTATATTTATTGTTCAAGATATTTTCTCTTTTTTTCAAGGATGATTTAATGGAGTTTAAGTAGGTGTCACTGATTTTTTTATAAAATATTATATTAGAGGTGGTCAAGTTATCATATCCAACACTATTTATATATCAATGGGTGTATGTTCATATAAATAAGCTTGGGATATGACCTATAAAATATTATAGTGGAGAATCCTATTCTAGTTATGTATTAAAATATTATATTTGGCCATGAATTAGTGGAAAGAGAAGGTAAGAATCATTTTTTAACATATTATCCTCTTTAGTTTCATGTAAATATAGTTGTGAGTATATTATGAGTTGTTTCATTATAGTAGTATAGGATAGTTTTTTTTGTGATAAAAATGAAATGAACTATTAATGGATAAAATTTCATGGGTTATTTTCATAGTAGACTCTTTTATTAGAACTTAAGACTGATAATCAATAAAAAATATTGGAAATTATGAAATTTGACTATAATATTTGGTATTTTTAATCTCAATTCATCACGTTTGTATGATATTCCAAAACATTGTTTAAAAATGAGTCTAGAGTAATGAATTTCAAGGTATCCTTACATCCAATGATCTTATGAAAAGTGGTAAACCTCAATTTGAAATCATATATGAAGGTGAACAAATGATATATAAAAATAGATTGGTTTTTTGTTTGGACATAATTTGATATAGAGTATGATCATTTGGAAGAAAATAAATTGTAGCTCATTCAAGGAGTAATTTACCTCAGTCTTCTTATGTATTCTAGAGGCCTGGGTAGGGATATTAGTTTTTGAATTAGTCATATGATTCTTGAAAATTATGTTTATAACACCCCGATATTTTATGAGAAATAATTTTTTTAATCTATTTGATGTCTTGTGTTATACGCTACACCAAGATAATCTTGTGTTATACGCAACACCATATTAGCTTGTAGTATATGCAAATAGTATTCTTGGCTTGTGTTGCACGCAAGAGAGATCTTCTTTAACAACTTATGTTGTACGCAATACTGAGTTTCACTAAAGAACGACATATTGTTATGAACTAGCCTTTATGAATATTATTAACTACATTTTGAATTTTAATACATAATAATTCATCTTACACATATTCTAGAACATGGTATGAGAACAAAATAAATTTTTCAAAAAATGCAGTTTTGCCGCCTTTTGATGGCGCACCCACTTTAAATCTAGTTTTTGACATGTTTATAAGTTAAATTAGAGAAAATATACCTATTAATTGAAATAATGATATAATAATTTACTTTGGATAATTTTTTTGTAATTTTCTGTTTACTTTCATATTTTGATGAATAGTAAAAATACGCAAAATTTTAATTAAAAACAAAATTTTTCATCAAGATAATTTATATGGATAAATTATAATAGTAAATTTTTTTAAGTATAAATAGAATATATTTTTACCACTTAATATAATTCAAGTAATTATCATTAATTTTACATTGAATTGATAGGTAAAAACATTTCAATCATTTATAATGTTTTAACTTTTAAAAACCCATTTTCTTAACAACAAGATTAATTTTAAATTAATTAATGAAACTTCTACATTTTGAATTTTGAAAAATGGATTCCATATTTGGATTCATTGGGTCAAAATTAATTTAATAGGTTACTTTTATTTTTTTGACATTATGAACAGTAACTACGGTAATTTTTATTTACTACAGTTAATGGTAAATCGAGTAATGAAGGGTAAAAATAAGATTATAAAATTACTCTAAGACCTTCCAAAATTCTACTGGATGAATAAAAGTCTACCCATATCACATAAGGGCCGGAATATATAATTTCATAGACTTTTGACCATGAAAATGATATAATTATTATTAAAACCAAAGAAAGTGACAACTTGTCACTCTCTTATATCTTATAAGTGTAATAATTTTAATTTAGTGATAAACCACATAAAACATCGAATATAAATAGTATTCAGAAAGCTAATAAAATTATCTACATCATGATAATTTATTTATAATTCTTAGTTATTAAATAATTATCATTAATGATGACACAATAGTAATGTAGAAATTATTTTATTCATTGAAATCTCAAATAAATGGTTTTAAAAATATTAAAATAAATATTATATGAACTAATTAATGTTCTAAAAAAAATTTATAGATTAATATGACATTTTAGAAGTCTATTATTATTTTTTGAATATATCCTCTATGTGGATTTTAATTAAATTCAAATAAATGAATAGTGTCAAAATTGACACTATTGTTATCTTATAAAAATAACATATTATAAAATTGTTTAAAAATCACAAAAATATTTAAAAATTATAAATTGAAATTTATATGGTATAATTTTTTATAAATTATCCAATTATTGACAATTTAAAACACATAATTAATTATTTATAACAATTTAAAATTTAGAATATTATTACCACAAATAAAATTAAATAGATTAGATAAGGATAAATCAAGTTGATAAGGTTTAAAATAAATTACAAACATGTCTAAATATTATTGGTTTATGATATTACGACCCTATATCATCTAATTTTTGTATTTGATTCATTTTTTGAGGTTTTTAAGTGGGGTTTTATTTTATTATAAATTAATATTTTAGAGGTTTCCAAAGGTACCCCTCTCCTCCCATATAAAAGGGCACCTCCTCCCTCTCCACTTCACACCAATTTTGAGCTTTCAAATTCATCCAAACCCTACTCATTTCACTTCTCCACTTCCCTATAAACCTACTAGAGGTCTTTTTTTTCTTTGAAAACCAAATTTAGTGCCCTAAGAGGACGTTTAGAAGAGGCACGTTGAAGTAGAGGTAATATCCTTTACCGATTCTTTCAAATTCATATCTTCTTCTACTTCATCTTATTTTTTTGTTTCATAATAAAGTGATAACATAATTATCACTCATATATTGATATGTTATTATAAATATGAACTAACCATATTTCACCTTCTATACATCCTATGGAAAACAAAATCACCGCGCGTGCGTACGTACGGAATACAGTCTCCACGTCATGGTGTAATCTATTTTTCCATCACCACTTTACTTGTACGGGTATAATGGTGGACATAATAACTATATATTATTATTATAACATGATACTAATTCTGAGATATTATATCATCCACTCCAATTGCATTCAATAATTATGGGAACGATATCATCACTCGTGCGTATGTAAAGATTACCGTCTCCACGATGTGATGAGATTAATTTCCCATATTAACCATTCAAGAATGATTACAAAGTATATATAATAAAAAATAATTAAATATATTACAAAAAAATGATAATGTATTTATGTACATATATGTTTCATTAATTTAATTCCATTCAATTCAATAAGGAAACGAAAACAGTGTTCATGCATACGTACGACCTATTGTATCCATGAACGATGTATTTCATTACATTTATCGATATATCATATATATTTATATGATGAATATATATTATATATAAATCATGTTTTACATTATGGAATTAAGTAAATCAGTATATAAGTAATAATATCAAGAACAACAGGTCGAAACACATACGATAAATGAAACAATTTTACCCAAAACGCTGCATTTACATTGAATTGACAAAAGAACGGGTAATATAAAGTCCTAAGTGAATCATATATGATATAATAAATATTATTATGGTTATGTTACAAGTTAAAAATATGTTTAAACCCACTATATAGGAGTTTTAGACATGTACAAAAGAAATTGGACCTAAGGTAAGGGATTATTTCGTCACACTTTTATTTCTGTGAGACATATGCCTTAATCACCAACTATTTATTTTTTATGGTGTTTAAGATTCCCATGAATATTTTATGATTTTTATTATGAAGGATATTATATTTACATATGCATGTAATTTTCTTTATTTTATGACACGTATGATTTAACTGATTATAAATGGTAAGGGATAACTATTCCAATCTCGTTTTTGTCCGAGATTGTTTATTCGTAAGTATTTACTAGGGTTATAGTTATCATCCATGTCCATGATTTATAAAAATGTTTTCATAAAAGGTTTACTATTCTTAAATGTATATTTAAATTCATTTTTACCCTTTGTTTACATTTACCACATGGTATGGAAGGAATCTATCTTTTGTTTACCATATGAGATACTTTTTGACTTTTCCAAAAAAAGTACAAAGATAATGTTTTTTTAACTTATACGACATGAACATATTTTTACTGTTACATAATGACTTATTTAAATAAATCTTCCCTGACAAGATTTCATGATTATTTTCAACAAAATCCTTTTCTTTTAAAATTTTGTGGCATTTTCTGAAAAGAAAATGATTTTGAAGAAGAAAAAATATTTTCCTCAAGAATTCATTTCAAGTGTTTTATCAAAAATATTTTACATCTAAGATGAAATTATTTAGCATGTTTATGTTTCAAGTATAATGTCACTATTTTATACATGGTTTGATTTTTATTATGATGAAATGATATCAATTTGTTTTATATGGATTATTTCATGATGGGATGATGTTTATAAAACCCATTTTATTCTTTGGGTTATGATGAATGATTTATGTGTATTTTGTAAAACACATAAAAATGATTTCATTTTGAGATGGGTGGCACTTATATCTCCCTGAAATGCATTGGGTAAATATTTATATCTCGTTATATAGGCATGGATGGAATGACAAGAAAAATCTGGTTTAGTAATATAGGGCTGAAACGACAAGTAAACCTGGTTCAGTAGTGGACTTTGTCCACTATGATGGTATTGGAAGCAATGCCTTAGCTAATATGGAAATCATATCATGTGATTAACGGTTTTACACAATTACATGTTTTATTTTATCGTAATTAATGTTCTTTTATGATCTATTCCTTATGTGCTTCCATGTTTTATGTCATTGCTCAAGATTTTGATGTTTAGAGTTTATGCTCATGTTTTTACGTTCAAATATTTATGGATTGTTTTATGTTCTCCATGTTTACCCTTAATGAGAATTTGTGCTCACCCTTTTTATGTTTTCTTTTCCCCAGGATATAAATGAAGGTTTTAGTTAAAAAAAATGGGAAAAAATTTATGGAAAATGTTGAAGATCTTTCACCATGATTACAAGATTTTTTCCCGAGTTTCAAAAGACACTAAACTAATAAGGTATTTGGGCATCTGTTTTTGTCATGTATTAAGTATTCTGAAAAAGTAATTTAATGTCTATGTACATCAAGCTTTGGGTCTCTATAGTTGGTATCAGAGTGAAAGTTTAGTCAACCATTGGAAACTAGGATACAAAAACTTTAGTGAGATCCCTAGAGATATTTCTAAGGTATGTCTAGGGATGTCTCTAAGGTTAAGTATAAGTATAGGTTATAGTCCTAGAATTACGGTAATGATCTTATAATTAAACCGATATGTTATTTATTGAAGGTACTCCCCCTTTATTATGTAGTTTTCCTAGCATGATTTTTTCCTCTCACACTATTATTTTTTTTTGGTTTTAGACGATGGCTAGAACCCGAAGGAACTGTGTTGATCAATGTAATGGACAATGCAATGATTTTCCTCCTAAAAAGACCATTGTTATGGGAGATGGAGTGAAAAATATTATTTTTATACTTACAAAAGCTATGAATCATTCTGGACATCAAAATGAGCAGATAAGGGAACAATATTCTTTTGAGTCCTTCATGGGGAAACACCCACCTTCTTTCAGTGGGTCTTCTGATTCTCTTCTTGCTGAACAATGGATCAATACCATTAAATATATATTTTCCATACTTCGCTATTTGTAACATGGAAAATTCATTCTGGATATTCACCATTTAGAAGGTGAAACAGACTAGTGTTGGACTCTAATTAAGAATAAGAGGTCCCAAGATGAAAATGAATCCATGGAATAGAGTGGGTTCATGAACTTATTTTTCAATAAGTACTTCCCTCATATTCTTCAAACAAAGATTGAAAAGGAGTTCCTTGAGCTTAAGCAAAAGGATGATGGATTTTTTGGTATATATGAGGTGAATTTTACAAGGCTTGCAAGGTATGCATCTGGCTTTATCATCCAACATGAAATTAAAGTTGATCGATTCTTCAGTGGCTTAAAACCAAGTCTACGAAGGGCATTAGCTATAAGAGACTTCAGTAGCTATGAAGAAATTTTGCGTTGTGATATTAAGGTAGAAATAGAAGTTGGTGTTATATATCCATCTCATGGTTTTGACAAGAAATGAAAGATGGAGTTCAAGGAAAAATCTCAAAACAATGGTGAAAAGATGGCGAATGTTTATTTATGCTCAAAATATGGAAAGAAGCATAGTGGAGATTGTCTTAAAGGGACTAGAAAATGTTTTAAGTGTGTAAAATAAGGTCATAGAGCAGATGAGTGTCGAATTAATGGGAAAAATGTATCTAATGATGTGAATAGAAAAAAGACTACAGAGAACTCGCCACCAACACTTCAATGCTACAAGTGAAAGGGAATGGTACATTATGATAACCAATGCCCTAATCCAAGGGTTAATGATGATCGACATCAATGACCTATCAAGGCAAAAGACAAAGGGAAGTCACATGTGATCACCATTGGTGATTTTGAATATAACAACGAAGTGGTGGAATGATTAAGTGTTTATGTAATGAGATTCCAAAATAGTGTTGTGGAATCTCATTTTTAGTATCATATAATATTGGAATATCTATGTATTGGTTTATTGTGTTTTTGAATAATTATATGGTACCAGTAACCATGAAAAGTGATTAAAATATTTTTGGAAAAAAGATGATATGCACATAATGATGGGATAAAGAGATAATGAAATTTTTGATAGTATTAATGAGCTCATATAAGGACAAAGCGATATCATGGTTTGAGTATATAGAAATCTTGGGATTTTGGTATGTGGAAAGAGTTGACTATTGACAGAATTCATGTTTTCACAAATATTATATAGTAATTAATGTTTTAAGAGAATACATATTTAAGGTATTCACATGTTTGGAATGTGACCAACAAGATAAATCTTATGATATATGGGGGGATAAATGATGGTATTCACATGCTTGGTTGATGAAATTTCAAGTAATAATTTTATTTATACTATGAGCTTGGATAGAAGAATTTTTGATAATCCTAAAGATTTTAAATGGATTATGTTGGACATAAGATAATATTGTTTAAGTATAGAGCCTTTTTTTGATATTATTTCTATAATGTTATAATAGTGTGGTTTTAGAAAAAGGTCAACTTGCAGGACGGGAGACAACTAGTCACATCGGACAAGGTTGTGGGAATCAAACCCACAACCAAAGTGAGACAATCCTTTATTGCCTACCACTGGCCTACAGGAAGTCCCTGGTTAGTATAAACTAGTTTTATTTTATTAAGAGGTATGATAGATGAAGTATAAGTCTGTTTTTGGTACTATATACGATTAATCTCACCAGAATATGGCCTTTTGTATATAACTTTTTCTAACCTTATGTTGATATAGATGTAATGACCTATCATTCTATCACATGATATGTTAACACTTCACGGAAGACAAATTCAACTTCATTTCGTTAAGAGAAGAAGTGGAAATTGTTCAAGGCACAAACAATAGTGAGATTGTACCAAAATAATGTAAGTATTTCTTTTAATTCAAAAATTATTCAACATTAGGGAAATGATCCTGAAAACCAAAAATGTTGTCCTAGTGAACTCATATCTGATGAATCATATAGTACCTTATATCATCACAAATTTATGGCTTTGTGATTGTTGGATTTTTCATAGCCATGTTCTCTACCACTCTTCATCCAAACATTATTGTTAGATTTCTCTTCCATATCCATGATTTCATATATGTTCTACTATGTGGAAACCTAGGGATGAGTTACTTTGGGTATTCGTTATGTTTCTAACATTCCTTTTTAAAACAAAGTTTTACTATTCCTTTTTACGTTGCGGGTTTCTATTAAAGAAACTTTCAAGTAGTAAACGATTTATAACCCTGATGAATTTCAAGGGTAAAATTCATTTTAAGGGGGGTAGAATGTAACACCATGAGTTTTATGATAAATATTTTTTTAATTTATTTGATGTATTGTGTTTTACGCTACACTAAGATTATCTTGTGTTATACACAACACCATATTAGATTGTAGTACACACAAACACTATTCTTGGCTTGTGTTGCATGCAAGAGCGACCTTCCTCAATAGCTTATGTTGTACGCAATACTGAGTTTCACTAAACAATGCCATATTGTTATGAACTAGCTGTTATGAATAGTATTAACTACATTTTTAATTTTATTACATAATAATTCATATTACACAGATTCTAGAACATGGTGAGAGAACAAAATAATTTTTTCAAAAAATGCAGTTTTGCTTCCTTTTGATGGCGCACCCACTTTAAATATAGTTTTTGACATGTTTATATGATAAATTAGACAACATAAAATTATTCATTGCAATAAGGATATAAAAATTTACTTTGGATACATTTTTTATATTTTTCCGTTTTCTTTCTTATTTTGATGAATAGTAAAAATACGCTAAATTTTAATTAAAAACAACTTTTTTAATCAAGATAATTAATATGGTTAAATTATAATAGTAAATTGTTTTAAAGTATAAATAGAATATATTTTTCGCATTTATTATAATTCAAGTCATTATCATTAATTTTACATTGAATTGATAGGTAAAAACATTTCAATCTTTGATAATGTTTAAACTTTTAAAAACCCATTTTCTTAACAATGAGATTAATTTTAAATTAATTACTGAAAATTCTGTGTTTTGAATTTTGAAAAATGGATTCCATATTTGGATTCAGCGGGTCAAAATTATGTTAATAGGTTACTTTTATTTTTTTGACATTATGAATTGTCACTACGGTAATTTTTATTCACTACAATTAATTGTAAATCGGGTAATGAAGGGAAAAAATAAGATTATAAAATTACCCTAAGGCATTCCAAAATTCTATTTGATGAATAAAAATCTACCCACATCACTTAAGGGTCAGAATAGATTCCTTTCATGTACTTTTGACCATGAAAATGATATAATTATTATTAAAAACAAAGAAAGCGACAACATGACACTCTCTTATATCTTATAAGTGTAATAATTTTAATTTAGAGATAAACCTCATAAAACTTAAAATATAATTAGTATAAAAAAATCTAATAAAATTATATACATCATGAGAATTTATTTATAATTTTGATGGATTAAATAATTATCATTAATGATGACACAATAATGATGTAGAGATTATTTTATTGATTTAAATATCAAATAAATGGGTTTACAAATATTAAAATAAATATTATATGAACTAATTAAGGTTCTCCACAAATTTTTTAGATGAATATGACGTGTTAGGAGTATAATAAATAATTTTTTTCTAATATATCTTATGTGTGGATTTTATTTAAATTCAAATAAATGAATAGTGTCAAAATTGACACTATTGTTGTCTTATAAAAATAACATATTATAAAATTGTTTAAAAATCACAAAAATATTTAAAAATTATAAATTAAAATTTATATGGTATAAAATTTTATAAATTATTCAATTATGGAAAATTCACAACACATAAGTAATTATTTATAACAATTTAAAATTTAGAATATTATTACCACAAATAAAATTAAATAGATTAAATAAGGATAAATCAAGTTGATAAGGTTTAAAATAAATTACCAACATATCTAAATATTATTTGTTGATGAGATTAAAACTCTATATCATCTAATATTCTAATTTTAGTCATTTTTTGAGGTTTTTAATTGGTTTTTGAGTTTATTATAAATTAATATTTTAGAGGTTTCCAAAGGTACCCCTCTCCTCCCTTATAAAAGGGAACCACCTCCATCTCCACTTCACACCAATTTTGAGCTTTCAAATTCGTCCAAAACCTGCCCATTTAACTTATCCACTTCCCTAGAAACCTACTTGATGTCCTGGTATTCTTTAAAGACCAACTTTAGTGCCCAAAGAGGAGGTTTAGAAGTGGCGCGTCGAAGAAGAGGTAATATCCTTTACCAATTCTTTCAAATTCATTTGTTCTTCTACTTCTTATTCTTTTGTTGTTTCATAATAAAGTGATAAAATCAGTATCACTAATATACTAATATGTTATTATATATATGAACCAACAATATTTCACCTTCTGTCCATCCTATGGAAAAAGAAATCACCGCGCGTGCGTATGTACAGAATACCGTCTCTACGCCGTGGTGTAATATGTTTTTCCATCACAAATTTACTTGGATGGATATAATGGTGGAAATAATAACTATATATTGTTATTATAAAATTATAATAATTATTATATATTATATCATCCACTCTAATTCCATTCAATAATTATTGGAAGGATATCATCGCTCGTGCGTATGTACATATTACCATCTCCACAACACGATGAGATTCATTCTCATTATTTACCATTAAAGAATGATTATAAAGTATATATAATAAATAATAATGAAATATATTACATAATAATGATACCGGATTTATGTACAGATATGTTTCATTTACTTAATTCCATTCAATTCAATAAGGAAACGAAAACAATGTTCATGCGTACGTACGACCTACCGCCTCCATAAACGGTGTATTTCATTCCATTTATAGATCTATCATATATATTTATATGCTGAATATATATATATATATAAATCATGTTTAAAATTATGGAATTAAGAAAATCAGTATATAAGTAATAATATCAAGAACAAAAAGTCGAAACACATATGATAAATGAAACGATTTTACCCAAAATGCTGCTCTAACATGGAATTAACAAAAGAACGGGTAATATAAAGTCCTAAGTGAATAATATATGATATCATAAATATTATTATGGTTATGTTATAAGTTAATAATATGTTTAAACCCACTATACAGGTGTTTCAGACACGTACAGAAGAAATTGGACCTAAGGTAAGGGATTATTTTGTCTCACTTTTATTTCTGTGAGACATATGCCTTAGTCACCAACTATTTCTTTTGTATGGGTTTTAATCTTACCATGGATGTTTTATGATTTTTATTATGAAGGATATAATATTTACATATGCATGTAATTTTCTTTATTTTATTACACGTATGATTCAACTGATTATAAACGGTAAGGGATAATTATTCCAATCTCGTTTTTGTCCAAGATTGTTTATTCGTAGGTATTTACTGGGGTTATAGTTATCATCCATGTCCATGCTTTCTAAAGATGTTTTAATAAAAGTTTTACTATTCTTCCATGTATGTTTAAAGCCATTTTTACCCTTTTTTGAATTTTACGACATGGTATGGAAGGAATCTTTCTTTTGTTTACCATACGAGGTACTTTTTGACTATTCATGAAAAAGTACAAAGAGAATGTTTTTTTTAACTTATATGGAATGAACATATTTTTACAGTTTCATAATGCCTTATTTACATAAATATTCCTCTACAAGATTTCATGATTATTTTCAACAAAATACTTTTCTTTTAAAATTTCATGTAATTTTGTGAAAAGAAAATGATTTTGAAGAAGAAAGGATATTTTCCTCAATAATTAATTTTAGGTGTTTTATCAAAACTATTTTCCATCTAAGATGACATTATTTAGCATGTTTATTTTTCAAGTATAATGTCTATATTTTTTATATGGTTTGATTTTTATTATGATGAAATGATATCCATTTGTTTTATATGGATTATGTCACGATGGGATGATGGTTATGAAACCCATTTTATTCTTTGGGTTATGATGAATTATTTATGTTTATTTTGAGGAACACGTAAGAGTTATTTCATTATGAGAAGGGTAGGACCTATATCTACCTCCAATTCATTGGGTAAATATTTATATCTCATGATATAGACATGGCTGGAATGACAAGAAAAATCCGGTTCTGTAATATATGGATGGAATGACAAGTAAACCCGGTTCAGTAATGGAATTTGTCCGCTATGAAGGTATTGAAAGCAATGCCTTGGCTACTATGGAAATCATATCATGTGATTAATGGTTTTACACAATTAAATGTTTTATTTTATCATTATTAATGTTCCTTTATGATCAATTCCTTATGTGCTTCCATGTTTTATGTCATTGCTCAAGATTTTGATGTTTAGAGTTTATGCTCATGTTTTTACATTCAAATGTTTATGGATTCTTTTATGTTCTCCATGTGTTCCCTTACTAAGAATTTGAGCTCCCCCTTTTTATGTTTTATTTTCCCCAAGATATAAATAAAGTTTTTAGTTAAAAAAGGGGTAAAAATTATGGGAGATGTTGAAGATATTTCACCATGATTAGAATATTTTTTCCCAAGTTTGCAAAGACACTAAACTAATACGGTCTTTGGGCGTCTGTTTTTGTCATGTATTAAGTATTCCGAAAAAGTAATGTAATTTCTATGTACGTGAAGATTTGGGTCACTAAATGCTTCAATCATGTTAGGTGGAATATTATAAGGGTTGGTATGTCACTTATATTGGAGTTGTACATCATCATTTTGAGTGTCTGATAACATAAATGAGTATGTAGTATAGATATAAGTAAAAAAAAAGCTTACAAATAACCAATATAGATACAATATAAAGACTAACATCCTTTTGTATGGGAATTATAGAATGAATATGGATATGAATAACAATTTTACAGTATAAAACCTCAAGGACTATGAGGAAATAAACATTAGAGATGAAATAATTTGTGAGGAATATAGGGATGAGTCACTTACCATGAGTTTCTTTAATACATATATATGGTATAGGTCGTTAAATTATATATTTTTTGAGGTATAATCCATATATTTAACAATTTTTCTTTTATAATGATTATCCAAATAACTATATACTTATTATATAGGGTAAAATTTGATAATTGTTTCAACCAATCCTAAAGTTATAAATACAACTAGTGTTAAAAAATCTAGTAAATAAGATATTGATATTTTAAAAGGATTTAGAAGTTGTATCATGGTATTGAAACATGAATATATATCTTATGAACTAATGTTTCTATATATTATATTATATAATTACATCCTTAACATGGAGATTTTTTCCTAAATGGATTATATTATTTGATTTTGATGTATAGGAACATTTTTTATCTTTTATGGGAGTCAACTTGGGTTCATTGAACAATAATAATATTAGTTGAAAAAATAATCTTGAGACTCATGTGATCACATCTATGATATAAAATTTGAAACTTTTTATAATAAAGGATAATAAGGAATAATTTCTAAAGTTATCCTAAGAGAGTACTAATTTCTTTCCAAAATTGGTTTATAACTTATCACTAAGGTGAGAGGTAAAGTTTCAAATAAGAAAATATATGATTATTGTTACTATATATTTTTCCCATTAATTGATTAAACCTGCTATGTTCTTAGAGTTAAATATACTGGTGGATAATCTCATTTAAAAAATTCATCAAACAAAGTGTACCAATTGAGGGTTAAAAAATGTTGATCAAAAATAAAGAAATTAATATTTTGAGGTTTTTTTGATTGTTTTTTATTAAATTATGTTTTGTTCAAAAATAAATTATCATTTCTAGGAATTAATAATATTTTTAACCAAAATAATTTTGGAAAATGTTTTTTTGAGGATTTATCTATGATGATGTTATCATTAACTAAGGATTTGTGAGGTTTATACCCTGAAGAACTTTTTTTATGTTGGTATAGACATTATAAGTTCATAGTGATATTGATTGGATAGATGAATGAAATATTTATATTCACAGGATAATGAATCGAATATTCCTATACTATCTAGATCATTATTTCATGGAATTCATCAATGATATATTGGTGTATTCTATGTTAAAATATGACAATGTTTATCAATTAATGATAGTTATGTATATTTTATAAGTGCATAAATTGTTTAAAAATATTTATATGTATGAGTTATATATTATATAGGTTTCCTTTATAGGCCACATTATTTCATAGGGGGTGTTATTATTAAACAAAAAATGTGGATGTTTTGATTAAATTATAGCTACCATAGAATATGATCAATGTGATTAATTTATTAGGTTTTGGGATAATATACATAGTTCATGCCTAACATATAGTGTATTGTTGAACCTTTGTCATTTATGAAAAATAAAGGCCATGGATTAATTCAAATATATATATATATATAATGAAAGCTTTGAGTGTGTAAAGTATAGGTTAACTCCCATATAAAGTTTATGGGTTCTAGAGGAAGTTGTTTCATAAAATGAGAATTTTCTTGCTTTATGAATGGAACATTATTATAACACCCTATATTTTAATAATTTAATTAAATTAAAAAAAACTAAAAATTAAGGAAAATGAATTTTAGGGGGAAATATTGATTTTTGTTAAATGATATAGAGGGTTATTAATATAAATTTTATAAATCGTAAATGTTATAAATGAATTTAAGAAAGATTTATTTTGATGAGAGGAGGTATTTATTTTAGGATCACTTAGGATATAGATAACATTAATAGGGGTTGTGGAAAGTGAATTAGTTTTTATGACTTAATGTCAATTAAAAAAATTTATATTCATTATCTTTAAACCTATTCAGTGAATATATTTTTCTTTTCTTTTATCACAATCAGTTACAATTCTGTAGTATAAATAGGAAAGAAACACAATAAAGAACATCAGTGTTTTTTAGTGAGGTTCACCTCCAATATGGATGAATATATCAGCAGTGTATGATGGTCATTATCCCATTCACACACATCTCCCCTAGTAAACCTGTTTTCATCTTAACCATAGTAAAGAATTTTTATAGTTATCACTATTCATTATGACCAAAAATTAAATTTAATCTATTATATAATAAAAATTATTCTGATTTATAATATGGAAAACATTTTATCAAATTCAATTCATATAAGTGGCATACTTTAATTTGAAATTAAACCCATACACGTGATGAAATAATGGGCTTTCAAGAAGTGTATTTTTCAAGAAAAGATTATTTTATATTAACTCTACGACTATTAATAATCACCATATGAATTTAAATTAATATTTATTTATATATAATATATAAATTTAATTTTAATAATTCCTAATTAGGGGTTTTTAATTGATTAAAATTAAGAAAAAATATGCACATTAAAATAGTTTTATGAAAAATCAGTTTTTTAAACCAAAAAATAAAATTCCAATATAAAGTTAATTAAAAAGTAATTTAGTGGAGTAAATATAACATAAAAATACTTATGTTACTTTAAATAATATTTTAAAAACAATGTTACTTTTAAATTACTTGAATTATTGAAAAGAAATGGCATCTTCACAAAAATCAATATTCTTCACTATTCAGTAAAAAATCAACATTTTCTAAAAAATCCCAAACTTTCACCCTATGATAATTTGTATTTTCTTACTTAGAAAATGAAATTAGTTTTATCAAATATATTTTCTAAAATTTATAAAAATTAATTATAATATTTTCTCACAAATATCATTTAAAATAGATTTTGAGGAAAATATATTTTTGAAGAATAAAATTACTTTACTAAAAATTGATTTATTATTTACTAAGAATTTATCAATAAATTTATATTTATTAGGAAATTTATATATTTTATAAATTATTTAATACTATTCATACCCACTAATAAAATGGATATGTTATAAAAATCACATTTAAAATAATATTATTTCTTGGTTCAATTAAGCTCGGTGTTGCGTGTGTCGTACGTCATTAAACATAACTTCATTTTTTCCAAATATTGGACTATTACATTCCAAAAATTTAATAATTTTTTTCATTATAATTTTAAAATTTTCATGGTAATTGATGGTTGGATATTTGAAAATATTTTTTTGGAAACCTACTTCGTAAAAAGGTTCAATAAAACATCTTCTCGATAGGAGAGAAAGGGAAGTATGATGGTCATCTAGAATAACGCATGACTAGGTTTCCAAGTAGGAAAATATAGTTAGAAATTTAATATTTGGTCATATAAGAAACATGTATTTTTAAAAAAAAATTATGTATAGAAACCAAGATCATTGATCACAATAATGTCAACATCCACAAAACCATAAACCAAAAAGGTGGGAAAAAGAACATCGATTTCACCAGAAATAATGGCAACATAATTTTTTTTTGTTTCAGGATAAATTTATTAGATTTGAGGAATTAATTACCATATAGAATAATCAAATATGGATATATACTTAATTAATAAGCTTAATTACATTCTTTAACCAATTTCCACCACAATCTCAAATTTTTATCCGAACAACGAGTATTCAAGATGAATATTTCATACCCAAAGCACTAAAATAAAATTTTAAAGTATCACATAACCATAAAAGGAATAATAATATATTCTAACTATTTTAGTAAATTAATCAAAACAAAAATGGTTATAATTTGGTAATATTTTTCCCAAAATGAATAAACTTTCATATGATGAAATAATATAGTAATCTACAAAATTCAAAAGTAATACCAAAAGTTCAAACAAAATGATTCCATAAAATAATAATCCTATATTCCAAATAAATTAATGACTTAAAAACTATATAATTTTTTAACCTCAAAGATCATCTCATACCTTTAATCTTTCAATAAAATAATGTAGTTATCTTCTTCTAAAATAACATTAATCACTGATCCCCAAATCATTTTTCAATTCCGTGGTTATCTATATGATAAATAATGGGTTCCCATAATTACCTCAATATACAATATAATATAAACCCTAAAGGTTATAAATACATTAAAACTTTTATCAAAAAAATCTAAAGTCACACCTCACATTAAAATAAATATTTACATATACTTCAACGTAATAAAAAATCTCCAAAAAAATCATTAATATTTTTAAGATCCCATTTCTTAAACATCACAGGGGGTGTCTAAGTGTCTGAAATCAGGATTACCATTAAATGTGTAAACCCTCAATTAAATTCATAACTATTAATATAAATTCACATAAAAACATCCTAATATTCAATTTTATATAAGCCCTTCTATGATTCCAACTATAATAGCTTTGAACCCACACTCTCAAATCCGGTGCTAAAAACATTATATTTTACATTTATGGATTTGATACCAATAAATGTGAACAATTTTTTCCATAAAAACTTTAAACATAAAAATGATATATTGGATAATTTATATATCCATGGACCCTTTAGGTTAGAAGTTTTTGATAATTAGTACAAAATCCTACATAAACAATACTTACATCATCGAGTGAGTGTTTCTCCCACTAAAATCGATTTTTCTTATATCACATTAAGTTATAATCATAATCCATATAAAACCATTTAATACATAATTCATTTAAAATCATTATTGATAACTTATGGAAAAGGAAACAAAACAATGGTGAGCTCAAAATTCTCAAAAAGGGTAAAAATAATCATTAAAAATAGAATGTCATCGGTGAGAATAATGTTAGCATAAGGGTATGATGAAATAATTAAGGTGAATGAGTAGAAAATAATATAACTCATACCCAAAAAACTAGATCAACAATAATGGGTCATGGAATACATCTTTAATAAGGAACAAGTTTTGAGAATCAACAATCATGATCCATGTGATGTATTTCTTGAAAAATGGAAACATTTAGAACCCGTATAAAACATAAATAAAATGTTTTAGTATCATGGAACATTATCTTCATAGAAACATTACAAAAACTTTAAATTACCCTTAAAAAAGGAATAAACATACGGTCAACTTCCATACCCAATTCATTGAATGATTATCTGGTTGCACCCATCATATAATCTATATCAGGCTCACCCGACACTATCTCGGGTTACCCATCGTATAAGAAATGTACAATAACCACAACATGAATAAAGTGAATATATATATATAATCATAAAACTCCTAAAAACAAAAATTAATCCTTTATTAACTTTATTAACCTGTGTAAAGTAAATTGGTTCCATGAAAATCTCTTTGAAACTTAATTAACCTGTGTAAAAGAAACAAGTTTCATAGAAATCTATTTAAAACATGATTAATTCATGGAAAAGAAAAAAGTTTCATGGATACCTATTTGAAATAATCATAATACATATAGATAAATAATAAAGATGATATCATTAGAAAATATCCACAATTGAAACTAAGTAACATCAAGGGTTATTGGTGTTGATGATTGTAAATATCATTAAAAACATTCTTGAGGAAAATAACCTTTTCATTTTGAAAATCATTTTTAAAAAATAGAAAATTTATTAAATATTGTAAAAATAATTTTAATTGAAAATAAAAATTGAAACATAAAAATTAATTATCAAAAAATAAATAACGGTCATGACAGTGGGGAAATCCATTCATGATGTAAATGTTAAAAATAAAAACTCTTTTTATACATTGTGTAAACCAATTCTAAAGTGACCTATTTGGATAACATTTAGAAATTAACTTTTAATTTTTTTTCAAATAATGTTAAATTTCTTTTAAAATATCTGTAGGGAATCATTTATTTTTATAAATAATATTTTTAAAATTTTTACAAAACATGGATATAGGAGAGAATGATACCCAATTTAAAAGAAGATGCAAAATCTTTATCACTTAGAAATAAAATTATTAACATTAATTTAATAAATAAGGGAGGAAAAGGAAATTAAACATGTAAAAAACATTTATAAACACTGGAATATAAAATATATGTGGTTCAAAAAATAGCATATGATTTCCTCTCAAGGAACCTTGAAAAAAAAAACAAATACAAAAGAAAAGAGATTGTAACATTAAGAATTTTCCACTTTAGTAACTATTAAATCATAATACCCATGAAAAATTACATGAAATGATACTTTAAATATATTGAACATAATTATTTTCATGATATAAAATGTAAAATGGGAAGTATATACCCATCATAAATGATGTTTGGTGTATAATATAACAATGTCCCAAAAAAGATAATTTGGGATTAGAAACCTGTACAATGATCATAACATTGAAATGATAATCAATAAATGAATTTATTATTTGTATCAAAAAGAAAATCAATTTTAAAATTTTAAATAAAACAAAATATAATCAAAAGTCATTACACACATACTATTAGAATATAAAATAAAATTAAGAAGTAATATAACCCAATGAAAAGAAATCGAGTAATGAAATTCCTTAAAATTTGGTAAATTTCAAGTCAAATTAACTTGGATGAAATAATTCATATTTAAAATTTAAATATGATGATATATTAAGGATTCACGATAAGACATGTAAAATATTTATTATATACATTTTATAAAATAAATTAGGTGCATAACATTACAATGTGCCTCAATAAATAGAAACTGAGATGAAGACCCTTATAGCTTTGGTAATATATGGATAAAAAACTCAAAGGAGAACCTCATATGGATTTTTAAATCCATATAATTTCAAATTTAAATAATCAGAAAACATTTTCATGTGCAGTATGTGAATAACACAAAAGAAAATAAGTGCATGGAAGTAATGGTGAGACAAGAAACCCTTATCTTGAATCCAAAATTTCCATGCATGAAATTTAACTTATGTATAATAACATTATATCAATTATTTTATTTCTAAATAAAATTTTACAAATTTAATAAATTATAAATAAATAATTTAATTTATTTAATTTTAATATAATATTAAAAATACTCAATTAGTTAAGTCCACATTAGGTATTTTGAGGATGTTTGGTTCAATATTTCAAAAAATATTTGGTGTGTTGACTGAGGTCAAAGAGGTCATTATTTAAAAATATATGGAATAATAATCATGAAATATTTATATATTTTACACTTTAATTATAATTTTAAAACCAATCATGAATTATGGTTATGAAAAATGAAATATTTTCTGATCATAGAGGTAGTTGGTCATATGTATGCATAATTATTGTTTCTATTTTTCAACTATCATTATAGAAACAAGGTAAGTAGTATTGTATCATTAAAAAAGTATCATTAAATTGTTAATAAAATATTATATATTTAAATTTAATTATATATATATATATCATCCATTTTATTTGGGGATGGAAAAAGAATCACATCACTTCATGGAGATGATAGACCACACGTACGCACAAGCGACATTATCATTTTTAGTGAGTTGATACGTAAGAATGAAAATTATGTATTATATTTTAATAATTATATATATGAAATTAATATCATAATTATGCCACATATATTAATTAAATTTATCCTTATTACCTTTAATTAAAAGTATTAGTGAAAATGAATCACATTACTTCACGAGGAAGTAGTCAGTCATACATATGAGCAATGTTATCGTATCCACCACAGAATATAAAGCAAGAAGATATATGTGATATCATAATTATGGGAGATTAATTATTATATATATATATATATCCATCATTATAAAAATCCACTAGTGGCGATGATGAAAAATTAATTACATTGGTTCGTGAGGCAGTAGTCCGTCGTACACATGAAAAATTGTTTATTTTTCCATTTAATGAATGAGGAGAAAGATTTAGATTTTTAAATTAAAAAAATAAAATCTCAATGTATGGGAGATATTTGTGTTATTATATCATCATAATTAAACAATATTTTAAGTAGGTGGAGAAAAAATAACATAAAAATTCTTGGTTAAGAACAATACCTTCTTCGGACAACCTCCTTAGGTAAGCACCAAACAGATTCTTAGGATGGATTTATGATCCATATAAGGAATCTAGGATTTGGGTAGTAAATTAAGGAAGATATATGGTATGGTAATATATAAGAAAAATGTTTCTAAATGTGTAAAGAGGAGTGGAGAGGGGGTGGCATTTTATAAGTGAGATGAGTGACAGACTTGTAATTTTTGAAAACAAAAAGGTATACCCATGTTTTTCTCATACAAAAAGGATCCAAAATGGACCATTCTAGAGAATATTATGATATAAGATTTAAATATTATAATAAAATACAATTTATATATTTTTTTAGGTAATTTTAACGCTTATCATTTTAATTTAACCCCAGATAAACCCATTTTCACCTTAACCATGGTAAAATATTTTTTCTGTTTTCACTAATAATTATGGAAAAATATTAATTTGAAATTACTATATAATATAAATTATTATGATTAATAATATATAATACATTTTAACAAATTAAATTCACATAATTATCATAATTTAACTTAAAAGTAAACCCAAATATGCGACGAAAAAGAGGGTTTTCAAGAAGTGTATTTTTGAAGAAAAAGATGATTTTATATTTACTCTATGAATAGTAATAATCATTATATTAATTTAAATTAATATTTATTGATATATAATATATAAATTTAATTTTAATAATTACTCATTAATTGTTTTTAATTAATAGAAATGGAGAATCATCATGCACTTTAAAACATTTTTCAAAAAAATAGCATCTTTAAATCCAAAAACAAATAAATAGTAAAATCCAATATAAATTTGATTCAAAATTAATAAATTAAATTTAATACAAAAAATAATAATTATTTTATTTTAAACCATATTTAAAACATCATGTTACTTTTAAATTTCCTATTTTATATAAAATAAATGGCAATTTTACAAAAAATCAGTATATTTCACTATTCACTGAAAAATCAACATTTTTCGAAAGAACCCAAAATTTCACTCAAAGATAATTATGATATGAAAAATTAAAAATGAATTTAATTTTATCAAATAAATTTTCCATAATTTATAAAAATTAATTATGGTATTTTCCAAAAAAAAATATTTTTGAATGAAACATATTTTTGAAGAATAAAATTAATTTTCTAAATAATGATTTATTTTTTACTAATATTTTATAAATACAATAATAATAAGTTTTAAATTTATATATTTCACAAAGTAGATGATAAAATTCATACATTCTAATTTAACATATAGGTTATAATAATCATATTTAAAAAAATATTATTTCATAGATCGTTTAAAATCGGTGTTGCATGTTTTATACTCTATCAAGAATTACTTACCTTTTTAAAATATATGGTTATTATGTTATTATATATTGGTATCATAGGATTGAATCCTCACTTATTCATATTTTTATTGTATAATCCTTAGTAGGATAAAATATGGTTTCTCTCTCTTATTCTTCTTCTTCAATGCACAAGGATAATCTTTTCACACAGTGGTGAATATATTCTATTTCTTTGAAATAAAGGGTTTCTACAAATAATAGATGTTTTAGGTGTATATTTATTTTTTCTTTGACTCAAAAAATATATAAGATAATAAGAACATCATATTACACCCTCCTTCTCCTCCTCCATATTCTTTTTCATATCTTTATATATATTTATAGAACCACATGGATATTATCTAGATAATACTTTACAGTTTAATTATCCTACATTCTTGATCTTCAAACTCATTAAAACTAATCATATGAAAAAAATTATTTCTTCAGAATACTCTCTCTTTTATCCCATCACAATATCTAAATTATCATGAATTCCTTTCTCCATGATACCCCCATCATTTTCATTATAATTTTATGATAAAATACAACGACTCCTACTTCATTCATGAAGGACTTCCATATGATTTGGGAATCATTAGGTTTTTTTAATGTTGTTTTATGGAATAACCTATCATAATTTGATAAGTTCATTATCTCATTCTAGTGTTCTTCCACCATGACATTAAACATGATACGAATGAGTATCATTATTTATCAGAGGGAAACATATCATATGAAATGTATTTTCCACACTATAGCCTTTATCATCAACCCATTTCATCATCACTATAATGAAAACATTTTCTCCATGGTGTGGCTATATGTCAATTCCCAAAAATATATTCAACTGGTATTTCATTCTCATAATTCATCATGACATGATTATCTTCTTCATAACATTGAAACCTTATACATGGTGTGGAAACATTATTATTTAATTTTACAAAAAACCAATCTCAAATCATGACTTAATCAAAGAACCATCATGATGTTTAAGACTGTAGTAATAACACAACATCACCATAATTTAACTTCCAAACTATTTTCTAGAAAATATTCATGTACCTCACATTTTCCTAACTAATAAATCTTATATAATAAATATAATTTCATACATCCCATATTGTGAGCTCCAAACATCTTACATATCAGTATAATATTCTTGAATTTTCTATTTTTTTAGTAAGGAATACCTTTTTTAAGAAACTACTATTCTTTTTTCATCATAATTAAGTTATTACCTCTATCACATTTCCTTAAATTGATGGATGTTATGTATTATATTAGTAATATTAAAATTTCAATAAGTTTATTACTTTTCCAAATTTCTAGTGTGATGCTCATTATATATTGTATGTATTCAAAATTTATTACATATTCAATACCTTTTATACTTAATAACTTTCTTGGTGTAGCAAATATTACTCAAAATATTAAGTATGTTCTACATCTCAGTGGAATATGATGAATTTTCTATATTATTCATATTGTGAATATATTACATATCTATCTTGGAAAAAATATTTGATGTTTTTCACTCAAGGGTCGATTGCAGGGATTCATGTTTATGAAATCATTTACGCCAGGTTCACTATTATTGAACAATTTTCAGTATATTTTTTCATAGAGCTAGAAACACGCAATGGTTCTATATCCATGGGGACCTTCTTTCCAAAGGTAGGAGTTCATGAGGAATTTTGCCTAATGATTCTTACGAACTCACATTGGTCGATAGGATGGGTGGTTAGGCCCATAAAATACTTTTGGGGGGAATTGTTTCATACTCTGAGATTATCTTAGAGATTTAATATATGTTCGCAAATTGTTCATTAATTCCCAATTATGATATGGATCACCCTTGAATTATCAATCAATTATTAACATTTATGGAATTTAAAATCATTTTTATGTATCTAAGGTTCTTCATCAATGGAGATATATGTATGTATCTAAGGTTCACCATCAATGGTATCCTCTTATGTTCTAGTTAGAGATTCTCTAGTCGTTTTTATAAAGATTCTAGTTTTATATACATGAAGTGAGGAACTATAGAGTGTATCATCATCTAGAGAGATATAAAATATTTTGATGCTGGTATCAGACCCTTGGATGGTATTCCTATGTATCATTTTGAAAGGAATCAAAACCCATGTAATTTAGTGATGCGTAATGGGGTACATCATACCTTTTAAGGTCATGTGATAAGGACTTAATTGTATAGTTTAAAATAATGTTTCAAGGATATCTAGGTGAAAGGTTCCTAGTCATATTTTGGTGTGGGACTTATGTCAAAGCAGCTCAGGGGACTTGGAAAGTATATGATCTTCTAAGTTGAATTAGACCCTATTGGGAATGTGTCTGAGAGAGAATAGTTTTGATTTTGGATAATTGGATCAGGACCTAAAGGATGGTTTCTACTTATCCCATTTAGATGGGAATAAAATCCCATGTAGTTTGGTTTTGAGGACCCATGTATATAGAGGCCCTTTGGAGGTTTGTATCATAGGGGAATGTTCTCCATTAATAGAATTAAGTTACGAATTACTCATAAAGATGATACCCAAATTAATGGGTGTTATGATTGGGGATTAATCCTGAAAATGATTCCTATGTGAATTAATTTGGGACTGTGAGAAGTGGATTGACTCATGGAGTTTTTTTTGTTTGGTTTGGGGCTTACACCTAAAGAGGATTCTTGGATTGTTTGAAGTTTGGTTCAAAATTACTCCTGAGGATTATGCCTGAAAGGATCAGAATCATGTGGATATCATGACCACCATCAAAATCATAGACCACGTGATTCACACTAAGTGTGAGAAATAGGATGAAATGGAAGATATGGGAAACCACATAATCTTTTTACCGAGAGGTTGGATACATGGTCTTGAGGACCCACACCTATGATGGCACTCTGAAGGAAGGTGAGAGGAATATTAAAAGGATGAACCCTACTAAAAAATGCATATAATGGTGATTATTCCATGATCATTGATATCATTTGTATCCACATGATTTGGGATGGGCCATTCTTGAATATTATGGACTAAGAGGACGAGGAAGATCTGACAAACCCAACTTCTCCTCCTCTGCTGATGGAAGAGGTCGAGGGTACGAGAGAGAGTGAGGAGAGGAACATGGTGCACATATCCTCTCCGATCCAGTAGATAAGGGGTCTAAGAGGAGTAGGAGTGAAACATTATGCATGAAATTTTAGGGGATTACTCTTGGATAGAGTCACTAAAATTGGTCCTATATAGGGAAGGACAATGTCGTTCCATGTCCAAAGTAAACTCAAGAATAATCCTCATCCCCCCTACTAGGTATCAGAGGCTCTAGGTATTAGATATATAAATGGTAGGACATGGTCTTTTCCCTCATATCCAAGACCAAGAATTTCCTAACATTTTCCCTGGGGTAGGGGTCCTCGTGACTGAAGGAATGAAAAACCACATGCTCCTAGTGGTCCATAATTTGCTGGTAAGACAAGTGCGGGAAACCTCTAACTGAAAAAAATGAAAATCCAAGATGGGGGATACACTGGTGTGCCACTTTCCATGGTCTTGAAAGTCTAGAGGCCTTGGTAAAAGTTTTAGTTTAGTCAATTTTAGACAAGGGAACCAAATAAGGAGATTCCCTACCATTGGGGGATTTGAATAAGTAGCAAAGAGGGGCTCATGTAGTACTTGGCTTAGAGGGAACATGTGGCTCATTTAGGTATTTGGAGGAATATGAAGAGCTTCACATAGGGGGGATTATGACTACATGAGTTGGGTAAGCCTTGGGAAATTGACCAACATAGAAAACAAAATTGGGTGAGGATTTAGCCTAGGCACTCTCGGTCTCCTATGATGTCCTTGGAGGTGTCTCATGTAGGTCCCTTGTTATGGAAAGGGACCTCACACAGGTGGTTTCTTACTTAGGAAATAATATTTCCTGGTGCTGGTGTCTTTTGTTTTGGACCATGAATGGAGATCTCAATTACCCCTCTTAATTCACTCTTGTCTCATGTTTTGGAGAGTTATCTAGAGAAGTTTTGTAGACTTGAGCTAAGGGGATACATGACCAGAGCTTGAGGCTTCTTTTTATTTTTCCAATAGTTCAAATGAGGTTCCCTAGGGTCCTATTTTAGTCAAAATAGGGGCCCGGGTCAAATAAAGTTTCCCACACAGCTCTCATGTGTAGGTTCCCCACACAAGGGTGACATTCCATTCAATTCTATTTCTGTGTGTGTGTGTGGGGGGGGGGGGGGGGCTGTGCGGGCCCACTAACGAACATGTGGGGTGCGTAGGTACCTAGGAAAATCCATTACTCCATACCACATGGGTTGCACCCCAACACCACAGCTCAGGTTTGGTGAATGGATATGGTCCTAGACCTTTAGGCTGATCACTTCGCTACCATCACTGACCCCCAGGAAAAATGGGGAGTCACACTAGAAACCTTTCAGGTTGGGTTGAAGACATTTTCAATTATAGCACATGTAAATCCAATATTTTCTTACATATAGTATAAATATTTATTTCTACTCAAACTCAAAATTTGGTGTTTAAGTGAGGTTCACATCTTTAATTCTATGGAAAAGTGCATGGAACACACTTCATGGTGTCAAAAAAATCCCCCCTTATAATTAAATTCATTTAGAATGAAAATAATATGGTTCTAAGGTAACTGTAGGGAGATTTGATGCATTCCAACATCAGGTGGTGGGATTTGATGCTATATTGACTGTGGAAGGATGCTTTAATTTTTTCCAAATCCATGGGTCCTAGAAATCATCGTTCAAATTTTTCTATATTTAAATGAAAAAATTACAAACTTGGTGTATTTTTTGTAATAAACATAATTTTTTTCCTAACATCAATATAGAGGAGACTTAGTGGACAAGACTTGGATTTTTATTAGGCCTCCCTTTTCGAGTTTTCATCCTAACAAGTTTTTTGCCTTTTTATTTTTTCATTACTTGATTTTTTACTAAACCATATAGAGTGACAGTCTAGCAATATGAGACTTGACTTTTTATAGAGTTACCTTGCTAGATTTTTTATATGGAGAGTTCCATGTATCTTTATTTATTCAATTTAAAGTTATTCAAGCTGAACTAATGATACTAGTATTTTAGGTCAAAGAAATTTGACCAAAAGTTTTGAAATGAGGTCCCAAATGAGGTTTGTTGGTCAATAATGTTCCGAAAATATTCAAATATCCGATGGGGAATCTTTATCCATGATTTTTTGGTTCTTGAATCTAAAACATGATATTCAGGTTTAGAGGATGTCTCTCCTCAGGAAGATGTTACCACTGGTTGACAAACTTTTTTTTGTGGGCTACTTTATGCAGAGCCAACTGGGGCATGTCACTACATAGTCAAATAATGGAATCCTTTGGTTGATAGGCCCTAATTTTTTTGAGAAACATTATAAAAATACAAATGGGGTATATTATAGAATATTCAAGAAAAGAAGTTCTCAAAAATTCTGAAATTCTATTACTGGTGGTCGAAGGGAGTTTATAGAGATTCATATTTCTCAAGACCACGGTGGGTGGTTTTCCTAATGGAAAATGTCTTGGAATGATGGGAATATTTGTTTTTGAATTATCCTAGAATTTTAAACCTCTCATACATGATGTTAATTTTTGTAGAGAGTGGGATATTTTGTTATATGAATGATGTTTGGGGGGAAAGGTCCCTCTCTGTAAAGGGTTAGAGTATCGCAAAGTTTAATGTCATGAGACCCTAACATTGACCGTGTATTTTAACATCTTACAGTGAGGATGTTATTGTATATTTTGACATATTGTGACTAGGATGTTATACAATATAGTTTTAATGTTTTAAAATAATGATATTATGATCTACAATTTAAATTCAAATAGTAAGGACATTTGGGGAATAATTTAAGGTTTTTAGCTTCAAATGAAAGGTTAGTGATTCTACCATTATTAGTAATCCATTTAGAAATGTGGTACCATATTCATATGTGAGAGGATAAAGAGGTAAGTTGTGATTTGGGGATCCTTGAATCTGAAAATTGGTAATGGAAAATGGAATATGTAAATAGAGGATATCTCTCTTGTGAAAAAAGTTACCACTGATTGACAAGACTATTAAGAGGGGTTTTTTTATATAAGGACAACTAGGGCGCATACTTCATTGTCAATAATGGAATCCCTTGGATGATAGGCACTAAAACATTTGAGAAACTTATGCAAAGACAATTAAGGCATTTTATTGCGTAGTCAGGAAAAGAAGTCCTCATGAACTCCTACATTCAATTACTAAAAAATGATGGAGGTTTATGAAGATTCATATTTCCCCAAGAATAGAGTTTGTCTTATGGGAGGAAAGTACTTGAATACAAAAGGGAAAATTTAAGTAAAAAATTCCATTGAATTGGGGGAATAATTTTTCTACACAAGTCTAATCCTAGCATAGGGAATATGGAAAATGTATTTTTAGTTCTTACGCTTAGGACTATAACATTATGGATACAACATGTGACAGATAGCCTATCAGACCAAGGTCATTCTGACATACTTCAGACATGAGGGAGGAAGTTTTAAACCATTATCTTAGAGGTTATTGAATCAAGATAAAGGATATGTGATAAGTATACAGGGGATGACCTTATCCTGAATTCGAATCATGGGTTCCAACATAATGTTGTCAAATCTGAAGGTGAAGAAAAAGGATTCTCCTAATGATGAAGTTACCATTGATTAACAAACACATTATGAGGGTTGTTTTCTTCAAAGATAACTAGGGAATGTACAACATAGTCAATAGTGGTATCCTTTGTCTATAAAACCCATTTCATGGGCTACTTTATACAGATCCAGTTGGGATGTGTTATTGTATAGTCAAGAAAAGATGTCCTCATGTATCGTACATTTTATCACTAGGAGCTAGAGAAATATTATGAAGATCCATAAGTATCAAAGATTAGGAGGATCACATGGGTAAATGTTATTTATGATAATATAGAGGAAAAAATTGTAATTATATGATCCATAAAGTTTTGGGTCCCTTAAATAGATATTACTCATATGTATAAGGGGGATTCCATCTTTCTTCGGTGTATCCTTTAATGAGGGGACCCAAACTAGGTGCTCCTACATATATATATCTTTTTACAAAGGAGAGGGGGTATACTTCTTTACCCTGTGGTTGGGACTAGGACATGGTTCCTAGGAATCACTACATACCTCATTGGAATGAGAATCAATCTACACATAGTTTTTATGGTTCCATGTAGTTTAACATCATGTGGTAAGGATGAAGGTTCCTTGATGTGAAGAGTGAAAAAATGTTGAGGCTGGGATAGATAATAGGACCTAAGTATCACTAAGTATCTTTTAAAAACAAGAATCAAGCCACATTTAGTTCTAAAATAAAGTTCCCCCACCCCAATTTAATTTTTGTGTGGCTGAAATTGGGGTTTTTGATATGGGTTCATGCATAGGGTGATAACTCATATTGAGTCTTCTCATGTATATTTGACTTGTACATGGGAGAGCGGTGGGTATTTTCCTTATTATGCTGATGCTTGGCCTAGTAATGGAAATCTGAATGTCACTTTATATCTCATTGAAATAAGAATCAAGCCGTATATAGTACTTGAGGAAATCATGAAAATTATTGTTATACAATGGGGAAATCTAGTGTGCCTTTTAAGGTATTGTATCTAGGTCCCTTGAAACCCCAATACTAATTTATATTCCTTTATTATATGGGGAATACTTTTAATGAAACTCCTACATCCACATGAGCTATGCTTGGTGTGAGAAATAAGAAGTGAAAAAGATTATTTTCGTGGCACAAATTCAATGCAAGTGGAGGATAAGGGAATTTAGATTCTATGGTGGCTAGGCTAAGATATATGATTCAGAAGTTTCTATGTATCTCATTAGTATGAGAATAAATCCATACATAGTTATTAAAGGACTGTATAGTTCAATGTCATGTGGTAAGGATGTGAGATTCCTGATGTGAAAATGGGAATTGTAACTGGACTGGGGGACAAAACTCGATGTCACTACATATCATGCTAGAATATGAATCAAGCCACATGTAGTTATTGGGAGGTTCCATATGTAGGTTTGATCCATACACAAGGAGTGTGGGATTTATTTTTTTATCATGGCTGGGTTGGAGATGGAAAGTATAGGCCTCACTACATATATCATTTAAATGAGAATCAAGTCACAAATAGTTATGAAAATATTTTCCACCATATCGACTAGGTTTTGATGTGGGGAAAGGGTCTTAGTATTTTCTAGGATGATGGTTGGTCCCAAAAAACATGGTTTAGGAATTATTACGCATTTTTTTTGTAATGGTAATAAATCTATATGTCCTGGGTGGTTTCCTTGTGATGATCTGTTTCATGAATAGGGAAAATGAAGGGGGTTTCTTTTCCTTAGTTATGGAAGGAACTAGGATAGAAAGTTCGGGCATCACTATGTATCTCATTGGAATGAGAATCAAGCCACACCTAGTTCTATATAGGATCATGCGGTTTACTATTATGCGATAAGGGTGTGATAGTGTTGGGACTTATGTCCATAATGGGGGCCCAAGTGCCACCATGGGGTGGTGATGATGTAAGTGGTACTTATTAATGGGAGATGTTTGAAATTAAGTTACCATGAGGAGTGTTTCAACTTGTACTGTTTCAGGAGTTTCTTAATGTCAAATTAGAGTAACTTTAACCAAGAATTTTAATGTCATGCGGTAAGGACAAATGGTGTCTTGCATTTTTAGGTCATACGACTTGTCTATATGTCATTCAGTTTATCATCATGTGAGAAGGATGATGAGGACACACAATTTATAATTATGTAGTGTGGATGTGATGTCAAACCTTTTAAGGTCTTGTGAAAAAGACCAAATAAGTAGTTTAATGTCTTGCAGTTGGGATGTTCTCTATATGATTATGTTAAGTACTTATTCAGGAACTATGCATTGGTTGGTGTCGTAATGATCTCTCCATCAATTCAGATCAAATAATAATCTCCATTGAATGAACCTTATGTATGGATTAAAGTCCTTCCCACTTTAGTTCATGTTTTAGAGGATTTCTTCCTACTATCATTGGATTTATGAGGACCAATACCAGTTCTCCTTTAAAGAAAAAATGGTGGTAGAACTTCTTGTTAAAGGACATCAATATATTATTTTGATATACCTCTAATTGATTCAAGATGTGAAATCTTTCCTCATAAATTTTTTATAGTTCATCCAATTGTTTCTAGGATTAATAATCTATGGTTTTGTAGTCACAAATGGAAACATGGTGTGAGGGAAACTGGATCTCAATGGGAAATACTACCTCCTTTCCATATACCAGCAAGTATAGTGTCACCCATGTAGTAATACATCTCATAGTTTGATAATCCCAGAAAGAATTAAAGAGCTTGTTAGGCCAAGAATTTTTATCTTTATCCACCATACTCTAGAATATATTTTATGTGATCTTGTTGAAAGCCTCTATCTATCCATTAACTGCTACACGATTGTAGGATGAATGGTTGGATTTAATATTACAATCCAGATACAACTTCTCTAACTTAGTGGAAGATAAATTTTTGACATTTTCCTTTATTATTGTATGTGGGACACAAAATCTTGTAATGATTTTGGATTTTATGAAGCCAACAATTCTTTTGGACCTGATTTCATTGAGGGGTAGTGCCTCATCCCATATGGAAAAGAAATATATCAAAGTTAAGATGTATTTGAACTACTTGGATGTAGTTGGGGGGGGGGTATATACCTAATACATTTATTCTCCATAAGAAGAATGACCATGATTATTTGGATGTATGTAAAAACTCTGGGGGTTTATCGATTATGTTGGAATATACTTGGACGGAATGACACTCTTGGATAATTCTATGCAATCCTCTGTTATCAAAGGCCATAAGTATCCAAGTATTAATATTTTATTAGAAATCCTATCACCCAATTAGTGGGCACCACAGACTCTCGTATTTACTTATTTTATGATATTCACAGTATCTTCTATATAGATACATTTTAGAAGGACTCCATCAAATGCTAATTTTTAGAGGACCTTATGATTATTTGGGCCATTATAAAGAGTGAGATTAACTATTCTCCATCGGATTTGGTCATTCCCTATTCTGTCTGGTGGAAGTACCCCATATTAGAGGTATTCCATGATGGTAATAATACATCCAATGGTAGGAACATATGGATCCGGGATTGGGATGAATTCATTGATCTAGTCCATTATGACTAGAAAAAAGGTGATACTATGTGGTGATGGGCAATGATGATGAATTTTTCATACTAGTTTGGACCTGCTAGATCTATAGCTGTATTTTACAATGCATCATCCTAGGCATTCTATGATCATGGAACATGAGTCAATGTGGGATATTAGAGTAATTATACCATTAACCTTTAGAAATAATCATGCAAGGGGATCAAATATTCCTTTCTGATGGTGTAATCACTATTTATCTATTAGATTACCAACTCTGAGTTGCCTTTTACCTATAGGTGGTTCACTGGTATTTGGAGTTCCAATTCTAGGCTTGCAATGAGGGCCTAATATTCCACCTCATTATTGGTACATCCTTATGATAATAGGAATGAGTAAGGTAGGGATACCTTTGTTGGGGAGATAAGCTCAATCCCTAATCAAATATTGTTGAGCTTAGGGTCTTACATTATCTTCCCCATTTGGATACTGGATGCACCATCAAAATACATTTCCCACATTTGTGTGCCATATTGAATAAAAAATATCTCATCATCTGGAAGTTTGGTATTTAATGATGTTTCTTATATAAATGGATCTTCTTCCAAGAATTCTTCCAAGGCCCGACCTTTCATTACTTTTTGAGGAATGAATTGAATGTCAAATTATTGAAAAATCAATACCCATAGTGCCTTGTGTCCTGTAAACATAGGAATAATATGGATATATTTGAGTGGATTATTATAAGAAACTAATTGAAACACATGGTTCTGTAGGAAGTGTCTTAGCTTCTGGACCACAATGATTAATTCAAGACAACTCTTATAGATATCTGAATATCAAGTTTTAGTGTCGAGCATGGTTTGATGGATATAATAGAAAATGTTTTCATTCCCGACATCATTATTTGGTATGAGGAAAAAATCCAATGATTTATTTAGGGACTTCACATATAGAATGAGTGGATTTCCCTCAATGGGTGACATTAACACTAGAGGGATCAAGATTTATTTATTTTGGGTTTCAAATGATTATTGGAAGTCAGTAGTCCATTGATATACGACTCCCTTATTCATTAGTCCATTGAAGGGAAAAAACTTGCCTGCAAGGTTGGATATGGAGCACTGTATATAGGAAAATTTTCCTTGATGTCCTCTCAAATTTTAAGGTTTTTAGTTGGTGACATTATAAGGATGGAAATTTTATTCTCAGGGTCAAATTTGATGCTGCAATGGAATACAATAATGTTAAGAAACTTCCCCGAGGTTACAAAAAAAGCACATTTTAGGGGGTTCATATTCAAGATATGATCTCGAAGCTTGTTGAAGATGGTATCTAGGTTGGATAAGTTTTCAAAACACTATTGGGATTTAACCACCAAATCATCAACCTAAAATTTGATAAATTTTCCCAATAAGGGTTTAAATATTCGATTCATTGCACGTTGGTATATAGAGACAATGTTATTCAAGCCAAAGGGCATTACCCGATAGTAGAATACTCCATGGGGGAGATCTAAAGGCCTTTTATTATTCATCTTATGGGTCCATTAAAATTTAGTTGTACCCTAAATAGCCATCCATGAAGGAGAGGGATTGATAACGAGTTGTTTCGTCAATTAAAATTTCTATAATTGGAACTGAGATGTCATCTTTTGGACAATGTTGTTTGATATATTTGAAGTTTATGTAAACTCTAATATTTCCATTTTTTACTTTTCATGTGGAAAATTTTGGATAGCCATTTCAGATATTATACCTATCTGATGAATTTGAGCTTGGCGATTTTATCCACTTCAGCATAAATTTTTGGAGGCATGAATTGGGTGTGTTCATGTGGCTACCTGTATATACCCTCAATGGTCTTTTAAAAAATCCATGTTATGTGTGACCATATCGGGGTCATGGATTGGCATCTCTCTATAATTATAGGAAAACACATCCTGGTGTTTCTTTATGATGGAAGTATATATTTCTTATTCTTCAGAAGTCACTACTACACTAATCAAAGTGGGTCATGGGTCTTTTTTATGCCCAAATTTATCTCCTTTAACTCATCAAAAGTGGTAGAGATTCCTTACTCAAATTATAGAGGGGAATCCCTAAGGTATTCCTCTACTTCTTATTCCTTGTTCCTTACCTATTTTGTCTCTAACTGGGAGGTAGGTGATGAATAAGATTCTTCAGGGGGAGTAAGGGATTTAACATTTGGACATATGGAAGATGAAGAAATCATTTATGGATCAATCAATGGAATGAGGTATTTTTGGAGATCATAAGGGGAAATGAGGGACTGGGAATGGGCCTCTTCATTTTCTCTTATTGGAATGACAACTTCATCCAAACTATATTATTGAATAGGGATTTTATGAGGCCCATGGGATTTAATAAATCCATTTTATTCTAGGCTTTAATTACTCTTTAGATATTTGATAACTTCTCTTATATTTTCAGGTTCAGTTTCCACGATTGATATTATGGATTCACTAAATGAGTGCTTGAATTTGGAACATGCCTTTAAATTAATTGATGGGAATCACCTACTCTAGACAAATATATTTGAAAGGGTTATCTGGTTTTATCTCTAGGACATTTGTTGCATTGATCTAAGAAACATTATCTACCAAGGATTGTTTTCCTTCCTTATAGTATAATCATGCATCAATGTACTTGGAATCACTATATTTGAATGGGGATTTTCACCATAAAATGTCTCAATTCGACCATTAAAACAATATTTGAGGCATTGTTGGTATGAAAAAGTAATGTCTACATGATGATGTTTCCAAGGTCTTCCCAGAAGGACATTTAAGGTTGTATCCCACTAAACAAACATGAATTTTGATTTGGAAAAAAGATCCCTAAACTGAGTTAGGAGTGTTATCTCTATAAGAATACTTTTCTATTTCTTGTAATAACCCTATAAAATCAGAGTGGAGGGGGAAAATTGATATTCATTGAAACCCCAAAGGTGAATTGTCTGAACTCGAATGAAGTTGACTCTTGAGCTATTATCGATGAAGGCTTATTATATATCAATGTCATTTATAATTCCAAATATATTAAAGGGACTAACATGCCCCTTTATTACAACATCTTCATCCTGGAATATGAAAGAGATGACCATGTTTCATTCTTCGGGATCATTATCTATATGATATAATTTAGTATTGACAACCTTCACTTCAAACTCCTGGGGGCTTGACAAATCTTTCATATGTGATTCTTAGAGATCTTTTGATAGACTCAACACATTTAGGATTGAAAATTTGGGTGATACCAAGGCTAATTACTCCAAAACATTATATTTATGGTCCAAAGGACTACACTTCCTAGTATGGAGGTGTTCATTCCCATGTGATTTGAGATATGATATTTCTTATGTAGATAGACCAGTACATGATATATGATTTGAAGGTTTTTCTACTCTTAGTGGATTGGGCTAGCTAGGTATGCCTACATACCAAGGTTGATTAGGCGGTGATATATCCTTTAATATATATTCTTGGATGATCATGTGAGGGATGACCCTATCCTTTTTGAAAGAACTTCCTTTTTCCTATTTTGCTCACTAGAGAGCTCTCCCATGAGTTTTAGCTGCGTTGATAGTTCAAGCAGGGGTATGGTTGAAGTAGTGACTTTTGGCACGACATTATCTTCCCCTATATACTTGACTATGAAATCCTCTTCCCCTATTTCTAAAATCAAGTTTAGTGAATTTAGGATCATAATCATGGACAAAATTTGATAAGGGATCCATTCAGTGTATAACATTAATGAAACCAAAAATCAACTCTCCATCTGATGGAGATTTCATCTGGTGGGTGGACCATTGTTATGCCATTTGGTGGGATAGTGCATGTGAATTTGGGAATATTGTAATGAATTATACCAAGTTTATGGATGAATTTGGCCTTGAAAGAACCTTATATTCTTGCGTTCACTTATTTCCCTTCTATCAACATCTCTTTTTGGAGGTCTGGCTTTCTGAGGACTGAGCTATTGATGAAGTTGGATGTGTTGTAGTGGAAGCATCCAAATGAATATATGGATGCTACAACTATGCTCAAATTATAAAATGAGTTTGGTTGATCATATTTATGACCATATAATCATAAAACTTCCATATACCCTTGATATTTACTTCTATCCATTCATCATCTTCCTCCATCTCAGCAGTAAAGACACACACTACTTAAGAGGGTAAATTTTTCAGCATCACTTGAACGGAGTCCACCATCTTTTTCTGAAGGTATTTTAAAATTAAACACTCATGGATGTTTTCCCCAATTATTGATGGATGGGGAAATAATTTGTGATATATTATTCAACCTCTTTGATGGTATTCCTGGTCTTTGGAAACTTTATCAAGTTGTTTTCCAATTATGATATGAAGTATCCGGGGACTTGGTCATTCTAAAAAGAATAGAACCTATTTTTAATCTCCTAAAACTAATTTTTCTTTTTCTCTTTTTAATTATCCTGACGAGGTGGGTTGTTTTTCTAACACTCAGATGGTGCAGCTACATGATATGGTGTATACTTTGGAGTGAGAGTGGGTATAGGGTCTTGGTTAAGTGTAATAGTGGAAGTCTCTTCTTTCCCTATTATCCTTACTTGAGTCTATGAAATTACCAATTAATTTTCCTTAGTCTCTACAATGGAGTTTTCTACCTTTTTAGAAATCATGAAAAGGTCTTGAAACCCTCATGTGTATTTCATAGGAATCAACATCGTGTGAAATCGAGCATAAAGATTCGCTAGACATATGAGAAAAAATTATTCTTGAGGGATTAGTAGGTTTATGGATTATGTCAATTATTTCCATTGAGCATTTAAATATGAGAAACTTTCATTATTCATCTATTTACAGTTTTTGATATCAATTAATATTGTACTTTGCAGCACTGAGCTAAACTGGAAGAGAAACTTCTAACAGAGGTCTTCCCACCCCATAAGTTAGTTATCCTGTAAGATCATGTATCATAAAAAAGGCTATCCCCTTAAATTATTTCATGAAGCATATGATCTTCACTACCTCCCATTTCATAGGGGTCCCCATAATGGGATTATAGAAAGAGAAAAAATGCATCAGGTTCTACTTCGGATCACCTAAGCCATTAAAAATGGGAAATGTTGTATTCCCAAAGTTCAGTAGGGGTGGAGTCAGATATACCCATTTGGGGTAAGGATTATTTTCCCATTATATCAGTAGTTTTAATTCCTAAATGGATTTTAATTGAGTTGTGAGTGAATCAACATCATTCATGAGCCCTTAGAAATGTATGGACAGACCAGATCTTGAGCAGGTGTAGTAGCCGGTAGGTCCATGGGTGGTGGTACCACTGGTATTTTTGATGGGTATCCCATAGGGGTTGGACTGTAAGGATGTACCTAGACCTATTTTTTCTATACACCACATGATGGAAATTCCTAATCTATTAATATGGAATCCATGTATATTGGTGGTTGTTATCCCACATTGATTGGGTGTTCTATATCCACTTCAGTTGCTATAGTGAGTCCTTTTTACTGAGGTAATCTAGATGGGGGTGCGAGTTGAGGATCTTCTTGTAGGGTATATCCATAAGGAAGGTTTCCTTGGGGTAGTTTTTCATTGAGTCTCCTCAATTGTTTCATCTCTTCCTCCTTTTGAGAAAATATTTCTTTTATAGAGAGAGAGGTTTAACCTCTTTGGGAGGTAGGTGATGTATAATGTAATGCCCCGAACCCAGTTACCCAGAGTCGGTGCATTATTACATAACATTGGAATGATCACAAGAAAGATCAAATCTTTAAAGACCAATTAGTTTAGTAGCCTTGGAAACACTATATATATTCATAAAGTTTTACATTACATCATAAAAATGAAAAATACAACAACATAGTCTCCATAGTCCACACTCTTATCCCCTCATACTATCCATGTAGGTCATTCATAATTTACTTCTTCATATCCTAGGAAAAATAAAACATAGAAAAGGGGTGAGCTCAAATTCCCAGTAAGGATAACAATATAGCGGAAACTTTCATAAATAAGAATAAGCATTTAAGGCAATGTATAACTAAAACAAAAGCCTTTTAAACTTAAAATTCAACATATCATGGAAAAAATAAAATGAAATAATTTCTATTTACTTATTCACATGGATATTCTACTAATCGAATAATCACATGCAATATCAATAACCACTTTCATAAAGATGGAATTCATAATGCCAGACTATCATAACCACATAGCCAAGGCCTCGTGCCAAGACTACAAATAATATTTTTTCAAGGAATTGTTTCAAGACACTAGTTTGTCTCATGAGACTTACCGATGCATCGAGGAGCTATAGCGGGCTCCACCCGTCACATATTAAGTCCAATGCATTCCTCATATGAATAGGTTTAAACATAACATAAACATTCATATTAAAACTAGAATATAAAATGTCAATAATTCCTCCATGAACCATGAATGGTATAAAAATAACACATCCACAGTCAAACATATCACAAAACCTTAAATACAATATGGAAGTTTTGTATCATAATAAATCAACTTCAAATAAGCTTAAAATCCATCAAAGGATGTTGACATAGATGAAATCAAATCTCTTTTTAGAGAAATATCTCTTTCTATTTTGAAATAATTTAAGAGTAATATATTTATAAAATAAAAAATTTTCGTTAAAAATATTCTTATAAGCTTGTAAGGGAATCTTTGAAGATTTTATAACGGTGGAAAATAGCCGCACCCGTCGTATAAGTTAAAAAAACATTCTTACCTTAATTCTGTCGAAAGGGTTAAAAATGACTTTGTTTGGAAAAATACTGAAAGATTCCTTTATAAACCACTTATAAAAGTCAACAAGGGTATAAATTACTTTAACCCATATTCTAGTAAATAGTAAAAATGTTTTTAAATACATTTTTAAGAAACATGGATGTGAATGATAAAGAAATCCCAGCAGATTATTACGTATAAACAACTTCGGATAATGAAGAGATTGCGAAATAAACCCTTACCTTGTAATTTTCCTTAGTTGGGGGTATTTTAAACTCCTGTATAATGGTGAAATAATTTTTATTAAATTATACAAGAATAATATATATTAATATGATATCATATATGATCTTTTAACATTGATTTGTTAATAATATCATAGTATTATCGTTGTTTCGGGTGTTAACTTACTCGTTTTCTTTTATATGTTTTGTTACATAAGTCGTGTTTGTCATGGATAGGTTGTATCTTAATCATATACAGAATGATATCAAGTCCTTATTTACTATTATTAATCATCAAATGAGAATTTGACTTGAATGGATACGATGGAGAATGAATCTCATCGCGTTCGTGGAGATGGTAGTCCGTACGTATGCACGAGCGACAATATCATTCTTTTGTTATTAAAATAATATATAATTGGATGTTATATCATATATACAGAATAATTATCATGTTATATTTATTATTTACATGAATTACACATCATTATTATACCCATCCAAATAATAATTTATTGAATAACAATTACACCACGACGTGGAGACGGTAAACCGTACGCACGCACGTATGGTGACATGTTATTTAAAGGGTGGATAGAATACTGAATATGGATGTAACATATTTATAATAACATCAAAATATATATAAGATACTGGAGTTATTATTTTAGAATGGTAATAACAAATAAAGAATAAGTGTAAGAAGAAAGGAACTTGAAAAAGGGTGGTGAAATTATTACCTCTTCTTCGGATTCTTCCTTTTGATTTGCTCAAAAGGGCTCCATAGGTTGACTTTATAAATAAATTATGGCCACTAGGATTAATTGAGGGAAGTTGAGAGAGTATTTGGGCAGAGTTTGGCCAAACCAAAAGGCTTTGAAGGTGCGAATTAATGAGAAGGGCGAGTGACCTTTTATAAGAGGGGTGAGGGGCACCTTTGGAAAAGCTAGAAATATTATTTTATAATAAATTTATATTTGGTTTATAATGGATCAAAAGTGGATTATTTAAAGTTTAACTTGGGTATGGGTCGAAATCCACTCAACCAATATAATTTAGACAGGTTTGGGTCATTATATTAACCTTATCTTTTAGTTTTAACTCTTAGTTAATTAGTTTGACACTTACCATGTCACTTTGTATTTTTATATTATATAGTTAATAAACTTACTATATACCTCCAAGAGACCCCAAAGTGGTCAATTAATGATACACTTATCATGATATAAGTCTCTTGTCCGAACCTTGTATTTTTAGGAATTGAATATTAATTAATAATATAATATTTTTCTTAAAAACTCTTTTATGTCAATTTTGACACTATTCAATAATTGATTTTTGTAAAAATAATAATAGAATTATTACTTCAAAAAAAGTTAATTAAATCAATCCTAACATTTCATATTATCCTATAAAATTATTTTTATTTGTAAAATGTCTCAAATTACCTTTATTTGGGTATTTATAATATCAATTATTCTAATTTTTCATTAATTAGGTAATTACTGCATCACCATTGTGTCATATATAAATTAAATTATATAATGTCCAAAAATTATAAATAAAATATCATTATGTATGAAATATTTGTATATTTCTAATGAATATTTATAGTCAAAAATCCAACATATATAACCCTATGTAAAAATTGTTTTTCTAAAAGATATTTGATTATGTCATTTTTGTATTTATTTTAACTTAATTAAAATAAAGTGTCCCTATCACCTACAAGTGGCTCGATGGGGTCCCAAAATCGATCCAAAGATGTCTATGGTCAGACATGTATCCACAAATAAGGTTAGGGCACGTTTTAGGGTAAGTTAGTATTATTATAATATTATTTTTTAAACCCTTATTTACCAGATTTACCCTTTAACCATGGTAAATAAAATATTTACCGAAGTAATTATTCAAAATGTATAAAAATAAACGTTACCTATTTAAAAACTTTGGACATCCTGATTCCAAATATGGAATCCATTTTTCCAAATTCAAAACATATAAGTGGCAGAAATTAATTTAAAATTAATTCCCGCTGTCAAAACAAAAAGCGTGTTTTTAAGATATAATAACTATCAAAAGATTGAAACTTGTTTATGTACGGTTTAATTGTTAAATTATGTCCAATGACCAAAATTGTATTAAATGGTAAAAATATATTCTAAATATACTTTAAAACCACTCAAATTCATAATTTATCGCTATTAATTATTTTGATTAAATAAGTTGTTTTTAATTAAAATTTAGTAATTTTCACTATTCATCAAAATATTAAAGTTATTCGAAAAGTACCAAAATTTCACCTTAGGCTTAATTCGATACTTTGAATCCAAAAATTAAGTCCATTTTTAGAGATAAAATTTATAAAATTTTAAAAATTAGGTATTACTATTCATAATGGCTAGTTTGATTGGTTGTTGTGTGTATTAGAGCTCGATGTTGCGTACAACACACGCCATTGCATTATTCAAAGAGGAGAGTACCGTAGAAGCTTGGGGTGTTACATTCTCCCCTCATTCAAATAATTTCGTCCTCAAAATTTCTAGAATACTACCTCATGAAAAGACTTGGGTGGATCTTCATCATAAGTTCCTTGGGTTCCCACGTTGCCTCTTCCATCTTATGGTTTCTCCATAAAACTTTTACCAGACGAGTCTTCCGGTTTCTCAGCACTTGTTCTCTCATAAAAAGAATCCTGACGGGCTCTTCACAATAAGACATATCGGGTTCCAGTTCTAATTCCTCATAGGTGATTACATGCGTTGGGTCCGGCATGTATTTCCTCAACAGAGATACGTGGAACACATCGTGAACTTTGGAGAGACTTGGCGGCATTGCCAATCGGTAAGCTACAACCCCAATTAATTCTAGAATTTAGAAAGGTATGATGTACCTAGGACTCAATTTACATTTCTTACCAAAACGTATGACTCCATTCCATGGAGATACCTTCATGAAAACATGATCATCGACTTGAAATTCCAAATCCTTCCTTCGATTATCGGCATAGCTCTTCTACCAACTTTGAGATGTTTTGATGTGGTTTTGGATTACCTTCACCTTTTCCATCGTTTCCTCCACCAGTTCTGAGCCTACAAGTTTTCTTTCACCAACGTCATCCCAATAGGTTGGTGTGCGAAATCTCTTTCTGTATAACGCTTCATATGGTGCCATGTGAATACTCGAATGGAAGATATTGTTATAGGAAAATTCTACCAGAGGTAAATATTGATCCCACATACCCTGAAAGTCAAGTGAAAAGGATCTCAACATGTCTTATAAGGTTTGAATAGTTCGTTCTGATTGTCCATCTGTTTGAGGGTGGTAGGCAGTTCTCAAATGATGTTCAGTATCCATGGCTTTCTGAAGACTTTTCCAAAATCTTAAAGTAAAACGGGGATCACGATCCGAAACAATAGATAGGGGTACTACATGAAGTCTCACAACTTCATTAATATATAGTCTTTCTAGAAGTTTCAGTGGAAGATATTCTCTTATAGCATGAAAATGTGATGACTTGGTAAGACAATCAACAATAACCCATATTACATCGTTCTTTCTAGGAGTCTTTGGTAGTCCCATGACAAAGTCCATCGTGATATTGTCCCATTTACACTCAGGTATGAGAAGAGGTTGCAATACTCCACCAGGCTGTTGCCTTCCAGCTTTCACTTGTTGACAAACAATACATCTTGACACAAAATCAGCAATCTCCCTCTTCATGTTGTCCCACAAAAAATGTTCCTTAAAATATCTATACATTTTGGTGTTCCCAAGGTGTATAGAGAAATTGGAACTATGAGCATCATCCAACAATTACCTTTTTAGATCAGGTACATCAGGAACACAAAGTCTCTTCCCGAATTTCAAAATTCCTTCTTCATACACAAAGTCTCTCAACCTCCTATCATTCACAGCTTTAATCTTCTTTTGAAATTCTTCATCATCGGTCTGGGAACTCTTAATCCTTTCTAGTAAAGATGGTTTGGAAACCATTTGAAAAAGAATTGATGTTTAACCTTCCCTGGTTATTCCCATGTCCATCTCCACTAGATCCATGAAAATTGGATCCCTTTCAATTCTCATATTGTTCAAAACTCAATGATATTTTCTGATCAATGCATCTACCACCTTGTTTGCTTTCCCCGGGTGGTAGTGTATCGTACAATCATAATCCTTGAGTAATTCAAGCCATATCCTTTGCCTCATGTTGAGTTCTTTTTTTGAGAAAATATACTTCAAACTCTTGTGATCAGTATAAATCTCACATTTTTCACCATAGAGGTAGTGCCTCCATATCTTCAAAGAAAAGATCACAGCTTCTTACTCGAGAACATTAGTAGGATAGTTTTGTTCATGAATTTTCAACTGTCGTGATGCATAGGCAATAAACCTATCATTCTTCATAAGGACACAACCAAGTCCTTTCTTCAATGCATCACTATAAATAACGAACCCATCATTCCCTGATGGTATAGTCAATATAGGATAATTGACTAATCTTATCTTCAGTTCTTTGAAACATTCTTCACAATCTTTTGTCCAAACAAATTTTACCCCTTTACGTGTGAGCTTCATTAATGGGTTAGCCAATCAGGAAAAATTATGGACAAAACATCTATAATAACCTTCCAAACCAATAAAACTATGTACCTCAGTTATACTCGTCAGTGCAGACCATTCTTGGGTTGCCTTGGTCTTAGAATGGTCAACAGAGATTCTATCTTTAGAGACAATATGGTCAAGAATAGAAATCTTCTGAAGCCAGAATTCACACTTGCTAAACTTCCTATATAATTCATGTCTTCTGAGAGTCTTCTATATAATGCGCAAGTGATTTTCATGATCTTTGTAACTTTTGGAGTATACCAATATATCATCAATAAATACCAGCACAAATTCATTGAGATATTCCTTGAAAACTCTATTCATCAGATCCATGAATATAGAGGGTTCATTAGTCAATCCAAAAGTCATTACTGTAAACTCATAATGCCCGTACCTGGTTCAAAATGCTGTCTTCGGAATGTCTTCCTTCTTCACACACAACTGATGGTATCCAAATTGAAGTTCAATCTTTAAAAAGTATTGAGCTCCATGCAGTCGGTCAAATAAATCATCAATGCGAGGTAGGGGATACTTGTTCTTTATTGTTATAGCATTGATCTCCCTGTAGTCGATACATAACCTCATAGATCCATCTTTCTTTTTAACAAAAAGAACAGGGGATCTCCATGGAGAAACACTAGGGAGAATAAATCCCTTGTTACTCAATTCCTCTAGTTGTTTCTTTAGTTCGAATAATTCCACAGTGGCCATTCTATAAGGGGTATTCGATATAGGCCTTGATCCAGGAATTAAATCAATGGAAAACTCAACTTCTCGTTCTGAAGGATGTCCAGGTAAATCTTCTAGAAACACATCTACACATTCTTTCACAATAGGTACATCCTCTATTTGAACATTCCTTTCCTCACCCATAGTCATTTAATTCTCTTCCACCCCAAAGCCTGAAATATTTTCTCTAGGGAATTTATCCATTGCTCAACTACTAAGGGATTTGTACTCCCATTGAACGTTGGTGGTTGTTGCCTCATGAAGTGATCTAACATTGATCCTCCACGCTGCGGATCAGGGTGCTCCATACAGGTAAGGTTATTATTCATAACCTGAGTGAGTTGTCCTAGTATGGTGATTAGCTGATCGGCACCAGTTGCATCACTAGCTCAACTATAATTATCTTGAGCAGGAGGTCAATCCCTACATGGAGTGTGTGCATTGATACAATTTCCATTTCTTCTACTAGGCTTCATTTCTAAACAATGGCATAAACTAGATCAGTTTATGAATCAAAATACATAATTTCATACTTATAAAACACTTAACATAAATTGAACTATTTATGGATATAATCCATAATCATAAAAATGTTTTATTTGAGGAAGTATATACTCATAAACCCTTCATAATGATTTTTAAAGAAAATGAGAGTTATCCTAAGTGTATCCCCCGGGAGTGTCGTAACCAAGAGTGCAGTAAGGACCGTTGTCGTGCACCAGTTCCCGTTCGAGTCCAGCTCAAAGCAGTGTTTTTGGGTTTTACACCTAGGTACATCTGTGCCAGATCCGCCTCTACCTACTCGTATCCAGACATGGATGTATTTCTCAGAAAACTCACAAAATATCTACCATGCCAAAATTCTAGGAAGTTCTTCTATACTAATCCTCAAATTCCATCTTAAATCTATGTTCTCTAATCAGAGTTTATCTACATCTAGCTTCCAAGGTTTGTACTCAACTTCTTATGATACCAACTGTAACGCCCCGACCCCAGTTACCCAGAGTCGGTGCATTATTACATAACATTGACATGATCACAAGAAAGATCAAATCTCGAAAGACCGATTAGTTTAGTATCCTTGGAAACACTAGATAAATTCATAATGTTTTACATTACATCATAAAAATGAAAACTACAACAACATAGTCTCCATATTCCACACTCTTATCCCTTCATACTATCCCTGCAGGTCATTCATAATTTACTTCTTCATATCCTGGGAAAAATAAAACAAATAAAAGGGGTGAGCTCAAATTCCCAGTAAGGATAACAATATAGTGGAAACATTCATAAATAAGAATAAACATTTAAGGCAATGTATAACTAAAACAAAATCCTTTTAAACTTGAACTTCAACATAGAATAGCAAAAATAAAATGAAATAATTGACATTTACTTATTCACATGGATATTCTACTAATCGAATAATCACATGCAATGTCAATAACCACTTTCATATAGATGGAATGCATAATTCCAGACTATCATAACCACATAGCCAAGGCCTCGTGCCAAGACTACAAATAAGATTTTGTCAAGGCCTTGATCCAATACACTAGTTTGTCTCATGAGACCTACCGATGCATCGAGGAGCTATAGCGGGCTCCACCCATCACATATTAAGTCCAATGCATTCCTCATATGAACGGGTTTAAACATAACTTAAACATTCGTATTAAAACTAGCATACAAAATGTCAATACTTCCTCCATAAACCATGAATGGTATAAAAATAACACATCCACAGTAAAACATATCAAAAAACCTTAAATACAATATGGAAGTTTTGTATCATAATAAATCAACTTCAAATAAGCTTAAAATCCATCAAAGGATGTTGACATAGATGAAATCAAAACTCTTTTTAGAGAAATATCTCTTTCTATTTTGAAATAATTTAAGAGTCATATATTTATAAAATAAAACATTTTCTTTAAAAATATTATTATAATATTGTAAGAGAAGATTCGAAGATTTTATAACGGCGGAAAATATCCACACCCGCCGTATAAGTTAAAAAAAACATTTTTACCTTAATTCTATCGAAAAGGTTAAAAATGACCTTGTTTGAAAAAAGATAGAAAGATTCCTTTATAAACCACTTATAAAAGTCAACAAGGGTATAAATAACTTTAACCCATATTCTAGGAAATAGTAAAAATGTTTTTAAATACATTTTTAAGAAACATGGATGTGGATGATAAAGAAATCCCTGTAGATTATTATGTATAAACAACCTCAGATAATGAAGAGATTGCGAAATAAACCCTTACCTTGTACTTTTCCTTGGTTGGGGGTAGTTTAAACTCCTGTATAATGGTGAAATTATAGTTATTAAATTATATAATAATAATATATATTAATATGATATCATATATGATCTTTTAACATTGATTTGTTAATAATATCTTAGTATTATCGTTGTTTTGGGTGTTAACTTACTTGTTTTATTTTATATTTTTTGTTACATAAACCATGTTTGTCATGGATATATTGTATATTAATCATATCCATAATGATATCAAGTCCTTAGATACTATTATTAATCAACAAATGAGAATTAGTCTTGAATGGATACGATGGAGAATGAATCTCATCGCGTTCGTGGAGACTGTAGTCCGTACGTACGCATGAGCGACAATATCATTCTTTTGATATTAAAATAATATATAATTGAATGGTATATCATATATAAAGAATCATTATCATGTTATATTTATTATTTACATGAATTGGACATCATTATTATACCCATCCAAATAATAATTTATTGAATAACAATTACACCACGATGTGGAGACGGTAAGTCGTACGTATGCACGTATGGTGACATGTTATTAAAAGGGTGGATAGAATACTGAATATGGTTGTTACATATTGATAATAACATCACAGTATATATAAGATAATGGAGTTATTATTTTAGAATGGTAATAACAAAAAAAGAAGAAGTGGAAGAAGAAAGGAACTTGAAAAAGGGTGGTGAAATTATTACCTCTTCTTCGGGTTCTTCCTTTTGATTTGATCAAAAGGGCTCCTTAGGTTGGCTTTATGACTAAATTAAGGACTCTAGGATTAATTTAGGGAAGTTTAGAGAGTATTTTGATAGAGTTTGGCCGAACAAAAAGGCTTTTAAGGTGTGAATTAATGAGAAGGGGGAGTTCCCTTTTATAAGAGGGGTGAGGGGAACCTTTGGAAAAGCTAGAAATATTATTTTATAATAAATTCATATTCGGTTTCTAATGGATCAAAAGTGGATTATTTAAAGTTTAAGGTGGGTATGGGTCGAAAACAACTCAAACAATAGAATTTAGACAGGTTTGAGTCATTATATTGACCTTATATTTTAGTTTTAACTCTTAGTTAATTATTTTGACACTTACCATGTCACTTTGTATTTTTATATTATATAGTTAATAAACTTACTATATACCTCCAAGAGACCCCAAAGTAGTCCATTTATGATACACTTATCATTATATAAGTATTTTTTCCGATCCTTAGATTTTTAGGAATTGAATATAAATTAATAATATAATATTTGTTTTAAAAACTCTTTTATGTCAATTTTGACACTATTCAATAATTGATTTTTGTAAAAATAATAATAGAATTATTACTTCATAAAAAGTTAATTAAATTAATCCTAACATGTCATATTATCCTATAAAATTATTCTTATTTATAAAAAGTCTCAAATTACATTTATTTGGGTATTTATAATATCAATTATTCTAATTTTTCATTAATTTGGTAATTACTGCATCACCATTGTGTCATAATTAAATTAAATTATATAATGTCTAAAAATTATAAATAAAATATAATTATGTAGGAAATGTTTTTATATTTCTAATTAATATTTATAGTCAAAAATCCAACATATATATCCCTATGTAAAAATTGTTTTTCTAAAAGATATATGCTTTTGTCATTTTTGTATTTATTTTAAGTTAATTAAAATAAAGTGTCCCTATCACCTACAAGTGGCTCCATGGGGTCCCAAAATCGACCCAAAGATTCCCATGGTCGGAAATTTATCCACCAATAAGGTTAGGACACGTTTTAGGGTTATTTCGTATTATTATAATTTTATTTTTTAAACCCTTATTTACCGGATTTACCCTTTAACCATGGTAAATAAAATATTTGCCGAAGTAATTATTCAAAATGTTTAAAAATAAAAGTTACCTATTTACACAATTTGAACATCATGATTCCAAATATGGAATCCATTTTTCCAAATTCAAAACATATAAGTGGTAGAAATTAATTTAAAATTAATTCCCGCTGTCAAAACAAAAAGCGTGTTTTTAAGATATAATAAATATCAAAAGATTGATACTTGTTTATGTCCGATTTAATTATGAAATTATGTCCAATGACAAAAATTGTATTAAATGGTAAAAATATATTCTAAGTATACTTTAAAACCACTCAAATTCATAATTTATCACTATTAATTATTTTGATTCAAAAAGTTGTTTTTAATTAAAATTTAGTAATTTTCACTATTCATCAAAATATTAAAGTTATCCGAAAAGTACCAAAATTTCACCTTAGGCTAAATTCGATACTAAGAATCCAAAAATGAAGTCCATTTTGAGAGATAAAATTTATTAAATTTTAAAAAGTAATTATTACTATTCATAACAGATAGTTTGAATGGTTGTGGTGTGTGTTAGAGCTCGATGTTGCGTACAACACACACTATTGCATTATTCAAAGAGAAGTGTACCGTAGAATCTTGGGGTGTTACATATAATACAAACCTTTCCTTTTTCAGGTTGGATTCCTTTCGAGGAGGTAATGATGGATTATTTAAGGAAATTCCTACATTTTGTAAAATTATCTAGTTTTGGGTACACAAACCTACTTCAATGGTTTCAGTGTAGACCATATTATGAACTAAAACTTCCTCCTTTGAATCCACCTCAGAATTTACCTTGTGTTCTACTGGATTTCCTGATAGATAATGCATTGCAGACTATCTATCGGTATTTATGCAATAATACATCTCTCAACACCCCATGAGGCCTCGTCCTCTCCTTTTCTAGTTTTCCAATAACTATTTGATAGAAATTGACATGAAGGGAATCTATAGATAGTTTAGTCATGTGTGTTTCTAATGATGGGACCAGATCATGAGACGGGACGAACTAGGAAGATCCATTTTGTGGTCCTTCTCATAATTAGGATAAGACTGATTTCTACTGAGGAGGTGGTTATGGAGGTGAAAAATACCCTAGCACTGAGGGCTAGGTCTATTCATGATATACTTTCACAACTATTCGGGCCTGATTCTCTATCCTCAAGGTTTAGGTTAAAAATCCCCTAGAACCATGGGCTGGGGTTGCTCTTGAACAATCACGGCAACTACTTCCACAACTAACCTTATGATTTTATGAATTTTTTTCCAAACATGGGTTAGTTGTATCATTCTATATGCACTTGGATTACCCATTTCTGATGAATGTTGGGATATTTTAGTCATATTCTCTATCTTATGGATGAATTATCCTATATGGGATGCATTCTTTATATTTTCATATACTTGATGCAATAGTATATCAATAGCCTTCTCTCTCCTAGAACGATGTCGATTTGAGTTGGTCAGGGCCTGTTTTTGTTGAGCGGATCTCCAATTGCGAATAAAGTATATATTTTGAAGCTGACCTAAGTCTATGAAATTGCATGATACTATTTTTTATGGGATTTTATGGTTGAGTATCATAGTGAAATATAATGCTCCATGTGCAACCCGTCCCCTAATATGAACATTAGAAGGGTTGTTTGCGATTAGTTGTCGTAATATGTTTAACATGATGAGGAATACCTATAGAAGGGATCCTTACTATTTCTCTAGATATTGTACGGCTAAGAGACCCACCAAGTTAATTTAGCATTGTATTCCTTATATTACCTTTATGTGATTTTGATTCTCATCATAGGTAAATACTTTATCTCTCCAGTGATGTAGAGTTTTATATATATTTAGGCAGACTTCATACACAAAATCCTACAACAATTCCTCTAGAATTATGTACTAAGGGGTGTCTAAAGGAAAAATAATTAAGGGTATGTTATCTTTATCTAATTGTTTCTTCATATTTATCATGTCATCTTAATTTTTTTCTAGAGGATTATCTACCTGATCTAAATCGAGGAGATTCTTTCCTACTACTTTTTTATAAGAAAAAAGATTGGAAGGGAAATACTATATTGGACTAGAAGGTAGGTTTCCCAAGGGTGGTTCTGTGAGTGACCATCTCCTCGGGTTGTCTTTTATTTGAGGAAGTATTTCACCTGTTAGTGACAAGGCATCAAACATGGATGGCCTTGTTTTCGCAAGTGCCTCACGATAGAAGGGCTTTCTCATCACATCATTTCCTATTGAAGGATTCTCTGGAAAATTTGAAATAATACTGTAGAGATAACTTTCACAGTGAGTACCATCATTGGGAGGACCACCATGGTGGATTAAAACAATGGGGAAACCCTCTTTATCCTTGATTTTCTATCCATGTAGAGGTCTTCTGTGACTCTCATCGGGAGATAGGACCTCGAGATCGAACGAATTGTAAAAATGAAGCAAGCCTTCATGGTGAAGTATATAAAGAGGACCTTTGGAATTACTGCTACTGATCTCATAATTTAGTAATAGGAGGGTAGGATCTTTAGATTCCATAAATAATCATCTACGAGCTTCAAGAACTATGACATTAATTAGATTGGGGTCATATATTAGACCTTTTTTCAGTTGTCTTTGGTGAGGCTTATTTTAGGATGGCTTCTTGTGAGCTACTAGGGCCACTTGTTGGGGGAAGTGGTAATCATGGGTAGGTGTTTGTTCCTACCTAAGAGTGTCCATTAGGATAGACCTATTTACTCCAATTGTAGTGGGTGTACGTTATGGATCTAGTTGTTTTTATATCACGGGGGAGTTCCATGACCCTCATGGATGGTAGTATAGGTGTGTGTTTTCTCCAGGGTGACATGCTAATGGGACGCCCTATTTGTGGGGATGGATTTTTTTGTCCATGCCTCAAGAAAAACTTCTTTCACCTTAAGGATTTCCTGAGAGGTCAGTAGGATGTGTGAATTTATTTGAATCTATTCTTTCACCAATGTCAGGATATGATTGGTGACTTCAGTGATTGGAATGAGGATATATGACCATCCCATATCTAGATTAGGTGTATGTAATTTATCTTATCCATCCTTTACTATTTTTGGATATTAGAAGTACTCATGTGCTAGGAAGAGAGTAAGGTGTTCCCCCAAATCATCACCGAGACTTTCTAATTGACTTCTTTGGATGCTTTCGAGATGAAATTTTTGGCTGGGTTGATGAATGTAGGCAGACATGTGTACCTTGTTGTGGCTATCCACCACACATGGTTGGAGGGATTTATCAAGTTCTACTAGATGACTCTTATAGAAGTCTTGAATTTTTTTGGCAGGAGTATATTCCTACTCACTGTGTGCCATTGGATTTTAACAATTGGATTATTTTGATGTCGCTAGGTGAGTTAGTTGGCAGTCTGAATTAAAGAGAGCGGGTGTATGTTCCTTCTCTCAATTTCCACCAAATTGGATTAGTGGGATTATTTAGAGGAGAGAGGGTTGTGTCCCTACTACCTAGTGATCGTTTTTTGCCCTCAGTGGTCTATATTTTATGCTCTGGTCTGGATGACTTGGTTCGATCAGCCAAGGATAGTGCGCTCATCATGTTGAGGGCTTACTATTGTGTGGAATTGGAAGTGAAAATTAATAAAAGGATAACTTGATAAGGACCCCTCTATCTTATGTATGAGGATGTATGTGGCCACCTAATCCACCTCTCTAAGATAAAGGAGGGATGGGTTGTCACATTTTGGGGATAAGCTCTTGAAATGGTTGAAGACAGTGTTCAATGCCATCTACTTCCAGACCACTGGTCATTGTTGACTAGAAATTCGGTGGGTCTTGGTGAGATGGAGGTCCTGTTGGGTGTCCCTCTAGAGATGTGATTGTACTATTATGATGGTAATCCAAGACCAATACTTAATAGAACTAATGTTAAAGACACTATGTTAGTGATGATGTCCTTTTCATGGACAAAGACTCGTTGTGAGTAGTGGTCGGGGCATACATCGGTGGTAGCTGCAAGGAAGGTATTAGATTGAAGGGAGTTATGAGAGATCGAGAGTTACTAGATATATAAAAAACAAAAACAAGAAAAACCTATCAAAGTAGCATATCATTTGTATGAACATGTGCATAATAGATTTTCTTGTTTGTACCTCTTTAATTTATGAGAGAAAAAGGGGCCTGACAGATGGGTGACATTATCATCTTGGTTAATGTTTCATGCCGAGTTCACCATTTATTTTCGGATGGAAATATTTTATATTGTTTATTAGATGGTTGATTGTAGGGATTCAAGTTTTTGTAATCATTTACGTAGAGTTTAATATTTATGAATGGTTTTTAATTGTTTCATTTGTGGAACTGGAAACACCCAATGGTTCTATATCCATGGGGACCTTCTTTCCAAAGGCAGGTGTTCATTGTGAAGTTTGGCCAATGATTCTAATTAACTCACATTGGCCAAGAGGATGGGAGTTTGGGCTCATCATATTCTTTTGGGGGGATTATTTTCTTCTTCATAACTCTCTTATATATTTAATATATGTTTGTGAATCCTTCATTAATTCTCAAGTATGATATCGATCACTCTTGAATTAACAAACAATTATTAACATGTATGGAATTTAGAATCATCTGTACATATATTAGGTTCTTCATCAATGGAGATATCTGTATGTATCTGAGGTTCTCCATCAATAGTATCCCATTATGTAATAGCTAGTGAATCATAGGTCATTATTACAATGATGATATTTTTTATAGCCAAATAGTGGGGCACTCTAAAGTGTATCATCATTTAGGGAGACATAAGTTTTTTTGATGTTAGGATCAGATCCTTAGATGGGATTCCTATGTATCCTTTTAAGAGGAATCATAACCCATGTATTTTGGTGCCACTTGATGGGGAACATCATACCTTATAAGGTGATGTGATAAGGAAATAATCATACAATTTAACATCATGTGGAATGGAAGGTGAGGTGAATGTTGCATAGTCAATGTTTGGTGTGGGACATATGACAAAGTATCTCGGGGGATGTGGAAAGGAAATGAACTTATGGGTTGAATCAGTCCATATTGGGAATGTGGCCCAATGATAATAGGGTTGATTTTGGATTATTGGGTTTGGAAATCAGGGAGGCTTACTATGTATCCCATTTGGATGGAATCAAAGCGCACATAGTTCAGTTTTGACGACCCACACCTATGGAGGCCCTCTAGAGGTTTGTCTCATAGGGGAATGTTCCACTTAAGGAGAATTAAGTTGGGGATTACTTCTGAATATAATGAATTAATTAATGGGGGTTATGATTGGGGTTACTCATAATAATTATTCCTATATGAATGAGTTTAGGGATATGTGAAGTGAATTAACTCATGTAGATTTGTTGGTTTGGTTCAGGGCTTACTCCTGAGGATGATTCCAAGTTTTTTTGAAGTTTTTTTCAGACTTAGTCCCGGGTAGGATTCCCAAAAGGCTTAGAGTCATGTGGATGTACTGAAAACCAATAACCTATAAGACCACATTAGTCATACTCGGTGTGAGAAACAAGAGGAAACTGAAGATCTTGGAAACCACACATTATTCTTTTCCTTGAGGTTGGATACATGGCCTTGAGGACCCACACCAATGATAAAACTATGATGAAATGTGAGAGGAAGATTCAAAGGATGATCCCCTACCAAACCATGCATCTGATGGTGAGTATGTTATGATCATGGCTATCCGTTGTGTCCACATGATCTAGGATGAGTCGTGATTGAATGTGATGGAAAAGGAGGAAGTGGAAGATCAAGAAAACAACACTTATCCTCCTTTTTTGGTGGAAGAGGCCAAGGGTATGGGAGAGAGAGGAAAATACTCTTGTGTCCACCCCCTCTTTGATTCAGTAGTGAAGGGGGTGAAGAGGAGTAGGATTGAAACCTCATGAAAATAAATCTAGGGGCTTACTCCATGAGGGGTTACCTAAAATTGGTCCCGTAGTAGGGGAGGAGGATGTCATTCCATGTCAAAAGGAAACATAAGAGTAATCCTAACCCCTATCTAGAACTATAAGATCCATGCCATAAAGAGGATAAGGGTAAGACATGGTTCTATACCTCATATCAGAGACCAATAATTCCCCCACACTATCTTTGGGGTAGGGGTCCTCGTGACTAAGGGAATGTAAAACCATATGCTCCTTGAGGAGCCTAACCTACTAGTGGGGAAGTGTGTGAATCTTCTGATTGAAGGAATGAAAATAAAAATGGGTGAAATTTTGGTGTGAAATTCACCATGGTTTTGTAAGTCTGGAGGCCTTGGTGGAGGTTTCAGTTTGGTCCCTTTTAGACAAGGGAAATAGAGAAGGAGAGGGCCTATCATTGTTGGATTTGGAGAGGGAAGAAAGAGTGGCTCGTGAATGTCCTAAATTAGAGGGTAGAGGTGCCTCATGCATGTCCTAGGAGGAATTGGAAGTACTTCATGTAGGGGGGATACAGCTATGTGAGCTGGGTATTCCTTGGGAAATAGACCACCAAGGTAATAACACTTGGGGTAAGGCTTTAGCCTAGGTTACCTAGGTTTCCAATTATGTCATTGGAAAGGTCTCTCATAGGTCCCTTGTTATTTAAAGGGACCTCATTTAGGTGATTTATTACATAACAGAGAATGAGTCCTGGTGCACATGTCATACGTTTCGGACCCTAAAGGGACTTTGATCTCACTTATCCCCCTTAATTCCCTCTTCTCTTGTGTGTTGGAGAGCTACTTGGAGAATTTTTAGAGACTTGAGTTAAGGGGTATCACATCCATCACTTGGGGTATTCTTTTATATTGTTCAAATTATGTTCTCTAGGGTCCTATTTATAGTAAACAAGGGGAACCTGGTTGAAGAATGTTTCCTGAACAACTCTTTTTTGTAGTTACTCAGCACGAGCACCCCATATAGGGGTAACCTTCTGTTTACTGCTATATGGGGGTGGGGGGTGCATGTTCCAGATAATTCATAGGTGGTGTGTGTAGGGGGTTTTCTCAGGTGGTGTGCACATGTGCCTGGGTGAATCAGTTAATTAATACCACATGGTTTGTGCCCCCACACCCCTACTCAGGTTCAATGATGGACTATAGTCCCAGACCATTAGGCCGGTCCCTTCACTACCATAACTGACAAAAATATAAAATGGAAAGTTACACCAATAACTTTTTGGTTCAGGTTAAATACATTTTAGATCACAACACATGGAAATCCAATCTGTTCCTACTTCCAAAATAAAGATACATTTCTACTCAAACTCAACATCTGTTGTCTATGTGAGTTTTTCATATTGAATTATGTGGAAAAGTGCATGGAACACACTTTATGGTGTCAATATTATCTCAAGGTGGTTATGACCTTTTCCATTTTCTATAGAAATCTATAATCTATAAAACCACCATATTCTTTTTATGTATACATTTCATCTATTATCTTCTGGATGATAACTACATAGGATTAAACTTATTCAAAAAATATAAAAAAATTACAAAACACTGTATAATTGGTTAAAGTAAACTTCAATAACTACTAAAGTAATTCCAAATATTTATACAGAAAATAAATACTCCTTAGAGTATTTTAATGATATACCACTGCCTTATCCAACTTATTTTTTTTCAAACATCATCCATGATTCTTATAGAAAAAACACTAACTTTAGACATTATATTCCCTAGGATGGATCATAATACAATCCATTATTTGTAAAAAATATTTATAGCTATATTCTTCATAGAAATAAAACTTCAACCAATATATTTATTCCATAGACCTCTTGTTATCTTGTGAAATTATCAATTTTAGTAAATTTAAAAACCTTCTTTATTAATTATGTATTATAGTCATTCATAATACCTTCATACTCTAAGAAACATTATCAACATAACATTCAATATATCTTACAAATGTTTATTCTTCATGAAATATTATTATTTGAAGTAACCCAAATACATCTTTAGAATTTTCGATATGAATGTATTTCCAATAATATTCATAATGATAACATCTCATACACTTATTTTACATTATAAATAGTGAAAAAGATGCCTCACCTATTTTTCCATTATAAATAGTGGAATTATATCACTCACTTGTTTTCTATTATAAATAATGGAATCACCTTCTTCAGTCTTATTGAAAATCCTTTAGCATGGATCAACCATGAGGGAACTTCCAACTTCATGTTTTAAGGTTATCCAATATGATCAACTTAGTATATGTAGATAACCTATCCTAGGGACATAACTTAGTCTGACTAGGTACTCCAAATTCCTTCCAATCTTCCCTTAATAACATATATTGACATCATGACTATTTAAGACTTGTATAGTAAACAAAAAATGGGTTTAAAAATATCTCTCATTGATTTTTTATCAATACCAAGATAGAAAAAGCATGTCAGTATGTATTTATTTCATTTTCTACCCCCTTATTGATAATTAATATAAGGAAACTAGGGAGGGGTTGTTATCAGTTCACTTAATGAAACATTCCATCAATTATTACACTATAATTATATGTTGGAAATTATCAATGTAGAAAATAAGAGGCAGTAATTTAGACAATAATGCTACCCATAAAAAATAAAATTATGATTCTAACTCAGAATCATTTTCTCAAGGATTTTTCACATACATTTTCAAGATTATTCAATTATTGGATATATTCTCATGAATTTTTCAACCTAAATTCCTTCACTCACATTAATAAATATATTAAAAGCATTAAAAAACTACTAGAAGGTTAGTTTCAGTCAACCCTGTATTTCTAAAAATCACCTCATATTTCATGACATTCATCAATTCAACTTATCCCTCATCATACCAAATTTTATTCTTAAAAAAGAAGGATGAGAAATCATACATTAATATATTTATGAAGTATTTATCAAGTTTATATTTGAATAAGCCTCTGAGTTCCTTATCAAAGAAACCACATAAGAAATATCTCCCATGAAATTAAAGAACATGAAGGAAAGTGATAAAAATAAATTGATAAAGGCCTAAAAAAAGAAAGAAGAGAAAAAAATTTAGGATAAAAATGTAGATGTAAATGCTCAATTACAAAAGGTGGGGTGAATTTTAGGTTTAAAAAATTTAAATTTTTATCCCTTAAAAGGATTTAGTTTAAAAGGATTTAAAGTAAATGTATTCAGAAACACTATTATATTAGAACAATTAATTCAGATAGGGACATGGGTCTGATAGTTATCATTGTCAGAGTGACTATGATGATTTTCTATAGGTCACTATTTATCGTAATCCAAAATTCATGGTAATGGATAATATCCACAATTGATACTATTATCAGAGTAAAAAAATAAATAGATTCTACCATATAGAATATAGAATTGTATTTCACAGACGGTAAAAGATTTTAATAAAAAAATGATCGTAATCACATAATTGATCATAATCAGAGTATTTACAATGTAAAGAGAATACAATAGAAAATGAACAAGTGTAATTCACTTTATATTATAAATAGTGGAAATTAAAAATATATGTAAAGGAATACAAATATTTTAACCCAAAGAGAAGGGTATACAAAAACCTTGGATAAGGGTCCCTTGATTTATACTTTCAAGAAAGTCTATCTTACCCACACTAGGGTAATCCCTCGATATGATGATCAGATTATGTCTTTCTATCCTTACAAGACCTTGATCAATATGGTGATTAGTTACTTCTATAATCCTATCATCATAACCCCTCGATTGTATTCCGAAAAAATCGGAGTCGCGTGAAGAAAAACAAATCAATTGAAGATGATAAGTGCGTCGAACAATATATTCAAAACAATATCACTTCAAAGTTTTTTTCACAAATAAAATTTGTAAGAGTTTCAGTACATTCAAAAACAACTCTCAATTTTTAGGACATAAAAATAACTTTTTATTTATATCCTTTGTCCCAATGGTCATATTTTCTTCCAATGGTCAGATTTCATCCTAAATTCTTGGAAGGACTTAAACAGGAGGCACTCCAACAATCATATTGTAACTAAAACAACAACATAATTTTAATACTTTTCAAAATAGAATACACAACATCATTTTGTTTTAATGTTATTATTTTTGATAAAATACTATTTTCTGGATGTGATAGAGAGAGTATGAAAATAATATGGCCTATCTGATAAAATACAAGAGTAAACAGTAAATCTGTATGACATTTTTATATACTACTATTTTCTTGATACGATAAAGTGAGTACGAAAATAATATAGCATATTAGATAAAATACAAGAGTGAATAGAAAATCAATATAATGGTTTTAATTTTATAAAATGTGTATGATTATATAGGCAGTGCGATTTTTATCAGTGAGTATGATGAAATAAATAAATAGTGAGGTTGATAAATATCATATTCAGATTTCATTTGATGAGTACGATGATAAAAGTATCTAGGATCATATTTATATTCATATAAAATGATTATTTGTATAAAACGAGTATGATTATTATCATATCCACATAAAAAATAATAGTTTAGAAACAAAACAAAATAAGAAGTCTTAAATACAATATATGTATTCATTTAAAAAAAGTATGTGATTTCCAAAATAAATATGAATATAAGAGTCAAAATAAACTTTTTACTTAACAATATCCCCCATAACATAATTTTTTTGTAACAAAAATCTTGTAAGTCTATCGTACAAGGTTCTAGGGAATTTTTTAAGTACCTATAATGATTTTGTAAGTTCGTAAACATATTTAGGATGTTTTTTATCTTCAAAACCAGGGGGTTGTTCTACAAAAAACTTACTCCTATACATATGTATTAAATAAAGAACACATCACATCCATTTGAAATAGTTTTAAAAAAAATCATGTATAAAAGGATAGTTGAATATGAATATATTCAAGTCTTTCTTTTGGATCATAAGTTTATTAATAGTATATTACTTATTATTAATTATATAATTTAGTAACTAATCTTTCTTTATTTCTTATTATTATTCCATTTTCATGAAATTTATTTTTGAAGTCCCACTTTACTCCAATTATAGAAGTTTCTTTAGTTCTTTAATCCATGGTCTAGACTTTGATACTTTTGAATTCCTTTAACTCATCTTGTATAACATTAATCCAATATTCGTCACCTAAATCCTCATCAATAATTTTTGGTTTGAATTGGGAGTGAAATGATAGATATTCTAATTCATTTATTAAATAACTTTTAGTCCTTACAGGCTGATTTACAACACCAATGATACTATAACTATGATGATTCATTAGAAATAGATGACTTGGGTTTTGTAAAACCTATTCATTAACATAGGGTAGAAAGTATTCTAGAGTGAATACTTAAAAAACATTTTCTTAAGTATTCTCATGGTTAGAAGAGTAATATATAAAAGGTTGATAATCAGTTTTGGAAAAAACATTATAATATGTAGTTTGGGATGGTTTAAAGAAAAGCGATCAGTTTCATCAAATTTAACATGTACTGTTTCCTCAAAAACATAATAATTTTTATTGAAAACTCTATAATACTTAGAATTAGTGTATTAACCTAAAAAATACCTTCATTGGATTTGGGTGTGAATTTATGTAAATTATATTTTGTATTCAAAATGAATACTTTGCATACAAATACTCTGAAATATGAAACTATTGGTTTTTGGCCTGTCCACAATTCATAAAGAGTATTATTAAGAAATGGCCAGATTAAAACTAGATTTATAGCATAACAAACAGTACTTACAGCTTCACCCCACAAGTGTTTATCAATTGAGTATTCACTCAACATGGTTCTTTTTATATCTTAAAGAATTCAATTTCTTCTTTCAATAACACCATTATGCTGGGGAGTTCTTGGAGACAATAAGTTATGAGAAATTCCTTTGTTACTACAAAAAGTTTCAAAATATGAATTTTCAAATTCTCTACCATGATCACTATGAAGTGTTATCAAAGGAATATTTTCCCATTTTTGAATTTGGCTAAAAAATATTTAAAATAAGAAAAGGTTTTTGATTTATTTTCTAGAAAACAGACCCATGTAAATATTGTGTAATCATCAACTAAAAAAATAATATCATTCGCCTCCAATACTTCCAGTTTGAGTAGGACCGAAAATATCCATGTGAAATAACTATAATTCATCATAAATTAAGACTTAACTAATGTATTTAAAGATTTACTTATGTTTCTTTCCATATTGACAAGGGTCCTATACTTTTGAAGAATCAAATCTAAGATCCATTATATCCTTAACATGTTCTTTATTAGATATTTTACATAAGTTCCTAAGTATACAATGTCCTAAACTTTTATGTTATAACCAAGAATGATTTTTTATTCCACTAAGGCAAGGAAAGTCTTATCACCTATGGTATTCTAATTTAATTGTATAAACATTCTCATGCTAATGGGAAGAGAGTATGAATTCAACCTTGGAATTGTGTACAAAAAATTTATCATTCCTAAAATTCACAAGGTAACCTTCATCACATAATTGACTTATGCTTATAAGGTTGTGATTAATACCTATAACAATTAAAAAATTTGAAATTAAGTCTTTTTCAAGAAGAACAATACTACTTTTACTAATAATATCTCCTAGTTCATTATCAATGAAAGTTACTCTTCCACATTTCATCTTGATAATATTTTCAAAGAAGTCTTATTATTAGTCATGTTTCAGGAACATCCACTATCTATGTAACATATATTCTTATTAATATCTTCTTCGTTTTCCTGAAAAAAAACATTTAGGTTTTTGGAATCTAAACTTGATTGGATACATAATTGTTAGAAAGTAAAATATTTGGAATCCACATTTTCATAGAAAAGTAATCATGTTGAAAAACAAGGATTGTATTTTTTTAGAGAACAAATTTTCTCCTAGTTTCCACCACTTTGACACTTAGTGAAAAAATGATCTCTTTGGGGTACAAAATAGTTGTGACTAAAAACTCGTTTTGAGTGAGTAAAACTCATTACAGAACTATTCATAAGAGGAAGAAGTTGTGAATAAATTTTACCAAAACCTTTCTTACAAGAGGTAATGTTTTACAAATTCCTCAATATTTTCTAAAATAGAAAAAATTTAAAAATATTTTTCATCAAGATATTTAGAAAGATCTGATACTTCTTTTTTTAAATATTTATTCTAGAATTTTCCTTATCAATTTTCTTTTTGATCTTACTATTTTCATTTTCAATCAAATCGGAAAACCTAAAAAATTATTCAAAATAAGGTAAAAAAATTACCTTCTACTAAGGAAGATTCTTCATCTAGGGATGTAGAATGTTCTTAATTAGGATAATTATCACTTAAAGATATGTTAGTTTATGATTAAATAGTATTTACCTTATCCATGAAAAATTGGTTTTTAATAGGTATTTTAGTAATAAGACCAATATTATTCTATCAAGGAGATTCATTATCTGAAGATTCATCAGATGAGTCTCCACCACTTGCACTCCAAGAATAATTTTCCTTCAATATTTTATTTCCTCTAGGATTGTAATATATTTTTTTATTTATCTCAGAAAGTCTATATTTACCGTCCTTTCTTTTAAGACTTGGAAAATCAGGTCTTATATGTCCATATTTCTTTCACTCATAGCATGTGAATTCAATATCTTTATTATCCTTTTTCTAACATCTGTATTAGAAATCCTTATTTCCAAAAATCTTTTTTATCCTTTGAGAAAGGTTGGGTAATTCATTCTCTAACTATTTAGATTCACTTGAGTCTGACTGGATAACTACTTTCCTAGATTTTTTTTGACTTAACAAATTTATCTGGAGTCTTGGCTTTCATCTAGTTAGAAGTTGTAGTAAAAGAAACACTCTCATTTTTCTTCTTTATATTCTAAGAATATCTCTTTAATCTATTCTCATGTTGTAATATATTTCTAAATAACTCATTAGGACTAACAGTTGTATCATTCATTTACTCATCAAAATAAGTTCTCTTCGATTCCCATTCATTAGGCATGATGTCTATAATCTTAACTACAAGAATCTTATCATCTATCACCTTTTCTCACATTGACTATAGAATTTTTACAATAGTCATAAACCTCTATTGAACTTTAACTATAGGTTCCCCATAGGGAAAAACAAAACCATGATAATCTTATCTAATCAAGACTCTTATAGTCTCAATAAAATTAGATGTTCCAAAATGTGTAATTTAATGTTTCTTCCAAATGATATTATCTACTTCACAAGAATATATCTGGATATATATATTTATGGTCATAAAACAAAGAAAATTATTCTATACCTTATAATTTAGTTGATATTATTTCTTTTCTTGATTAGTAAAAGTTTTGACTTCCTTATCTGGAATTTCATAATCTCCAGTAAGCAAGAAAAAGTTTTCTATGATAGTATTAATAAAAAAGACTTCATTATGTCTCTCCAGTATTTATAACCATTTATCAAATATAGGTGGTATTTTAGGATTAAAATTATATAAGGATATGACATTCATTCCTACCATCTTTCTAAACAAAAATTTTCCACTCCACATGTTAGTGTAGTAATTATTTATAAAAAAATTATTTTATCAAAGAAATAAATCTAACTTTTAAGAGAAAAAAGTAAGATAAACATAGTGGATCAATATTTCAATACCAATGTCTATATTTGTATTTCAGATACCATTTCTTATACCAATTTTTGTATCAAAATGTAGATACAGATGCTCCATTACAAGAGGGGTGAATTATAGGCTTAAAAAATTTCATTTTTTATCCCTTAAAAGGATTTAGTTTAAATGTATTTAAACTAAATGTATTCACAAACACTATTGTATTAGAAAAATTAATTCAGACAGGGCCCTGGGTCTGATAGTTATCATTGTCAGAGTGGCTGTGATGATTTTCCATAGGTGTCTAATTTTTGTGACCACAATTGTGTGGTAATGAATCTTGTTCAAAATGGATACAATTATGAGAGTTTAAAAAATAAATAGATTCTACTGTATAGCGTATAGAATCATATTTCAAGGACTATAAAAGATCATAATCATATTATAAGAGCCGGTTTGGGTTGGGCTATACCAGGTTAGACTGGGTCTGGTCAGCTAGGTGGGGTTAGGTCGGGTCGGGTCTGGCAGGTCGGATTGGACCAAGACTAGACTCAGGTTAGGATTATTTAGAAAAGTGGTTGTAACTTTCAAACTGTGTGCCCATTTAATGACCCGTCTTTGGCGTTATGACCCTTGATAATAGGAGGTACTTTTGAGATACTCTAAGTATGTTTTTGTGGAAGTTGTTTTATGAACTAATGGCTTTGGGATTAGGTTATCCTGGAATAAGAGTGCTATGAGTGGAATCTTGCTGCCAGCTGTGACTTGGTGACAATGTGACTTTGGGGTTGCATGACCCAGTGACGTTCCATGTGACATTGACATTCCATGTACAATCAAAGCTCCATGCACCATCGATATCATGGGCACCATCACCACTCCTGGTGCCATCAACGCTCCATGCGCCTTTGATAGTCTGTGCGTGATCAACACTTCGTGCACCGTCGACACTTATAATGTCCTAGAAATTAGGAGATCTATGGAATACAACTAGAAATCCTTCTCTTTGTGCTTTAGACTTATACCTGTGAGAGATGACCATATTGACTATACTTCATGTGTTTCTTTTTTGGTGTACTTCATGTATTTCCTTTGTGGTGTACTTCATGTGTTTAATTTGTGTATTTCTTAGTGGTGGTACCTTTATGGTTTTTGTGTCCCTACCGAGTATTATTTTACTCACCCCTATATGGTCTATGACCGCACGTGTCGTGTCTTGTGTAGACGATTGATTATTCGATGGATTCTTTTGTGGATCGGGGCCAGGTGGTTCTTAGAGAGAGGCCTGACAGATGAGGTGTGTTTTCATGACTTCAGACATCTTTTTTTGTACCAACTCTGTTGGTAGGGTTTTCTACAGATGAGTTTTATGAACTCGTGCATTCACATTGGAAGACTTTACTTTTAGTGGGATTGTATTTTTGCCATATTTACATTCGATTTTACCTAATACCATACTCTATTATTGGTATCTTAGTGGTATTCATGCTTGTTAACATAGTTATTTAACATTTCAAAATTTTGGGCTTGGATATACGTGTGTGTGTGTGTGCAGGTAATTAGAAAAATGCCTCCCATTTATGGGATATGTCTACTCAGTGCTATTCACCGTCCCCTAGTCTATCGAAGGTGGTCTTGGGGTAGTCACAACATGGGACCCTCTGGGATGGGATGTGACATAGTGGTATCAAAGGTGATTGGTTCTACCTAATTAACCAAGAGTCTATGGGATTAGTTTGGGGAAACAATGTTAAGTGTTTTGAGTTCAGCTTTCAGACGAGGGACTCTAGTTTTAGTGTGGTGAATGAAATATCCATACACCATGACTCTGAATTCTACTTTTCGACTTGGTACATGAAAACACTGGTTGTAGGGAATAAATGGTACATGAATCATATTGGATTTTTAGTGTGTTCTCATGTCCATCTCGAGTTAGTTATCAGTCACCAGGTATACTATATTGACTTTGGTACGTCTTGATCTATTTCAGGATACCTCCACATAGATAGCTAGCCAAGATTCTGATGCATGATCAAGAGAATGATCTGAAAAGCATTGAGGCATCAGTATGGGGACCAATATCGAAGATATCACCCATGGGTGGTGCACTAGTGATACCACCACCGAGAGAGCAATAGTTTCTACCATCCATACTAGTAGAGGATGCACGCATGCTGAGTGCATTGAATGAGTTATAGAGGTAGTGACCTACCATGTTCAAGGGTAAGCTATACCCCTATGTAGATGAGGATTGGATGGAGATGGTTACACATGTCTTATGTCTATTGAGGACGTCTCTCTACCAGATGAAAATCCTAGCCATGAGTATTTTACATGGATCAGCAGGGATATGGTGGAGTATAGTGATCAAGATGCATGAGAAGATTACTCTCACTTGGATAACCTTTGAGTGTCTCTTTTTGGAGGAGTTCTTTCCAGTGATGTTATGATCTGTGCGTATATAGGAGCTATTTCATCTGCAACAGGTCAGTCAGACAGTGGTAGAGTACTTGGAGAGATTTACAGATCTTTCTCACTACTCAACAGATATGGTACATGACCCATTCTTTAGGGCCAGAACCTTCAAACATGGACTACATCGAGAGATCAGGGATTCCATGATATCCCTTAGCATTCTGACACATTCTGGGGTATTGGAGAGAGATATTCTAGTAGAGAGATTTCTGGCAGAGTAGACACTAGTAGTGGGAGATTCCACCAGGCGTCAGGTAGCTGAATCATCGGTAGCAGGTAGATGACATCTAAAAAAGGGATACAAGAGGATTTTAAAGTTCATGGGATGACCTCAGGACATGAAGTCATCAGTGCGAGGCTCATAGGGCAGAGCGAGTCAGCCAAAGGATAGGTTGTGTTACTCACGTAGGGGTTGGGGACATCAGGCTAGAGATTTTAAAACCCATTGTATGACTGGCTGAGAGATGATCAAGGTACTGTAGAGACAGAGGTGAAGGAAGGACTAGGTTGGTCTTCTTGACAGCAGACATGGAAGAGGAGCTGGATGGGAAATAGGAGGTTGGAAGAGGTTCAAGGTACCACCACCACAAACCCCAGGCAGTCCACCACAGGCTCAAAGAGATAGCGGATTGGGACGATGCCAGATTCAGGTGATGGAGGCTTATGAAACCGGTGCTAAAGAGATGAATATAGGTACGATCTATGTATTTTCTTTCATAGCTGTAGTTTTGATAGACACATGTGCTAGTCACTCTTTTCCCACCCTGACCCTTGTTCAATAACCAAAGATTCTAGTGGAACCTTTGACTCGATCCCTATGCTTAGAGACTCCGAAGGTAGGAGATTCGATGATCACACACTAGTGTCAATAGTCTTTCCTTACTCTTGGGGGAAATATTTTCGTTTGGGATCTCTTAGTGGCAGCATTGAGGCCTTATAATGTCATCCATGGTATGGAATGTTTATCCACAGTCCATGCAAAGACAGTCTATTTTTGGTGCACAATGCGGTGTGTCCATAAAGATGGGACTCAGTTTTCCTTTTTTGGAAAAAAGGAAACCCAAGAAACATAGGATGGACTCTCATGTAGAATTGTGCAGATGATCACACACCAGTTGGATAACATGAACTTCAGTGTAGTGGATGAGATTAGTCCTTAGTTTCGTATAGTGGTGGATGAGTATGAGAATGTATTTCTTAAGGATATCTCTGTATTACCTCCCCATAGGGAGGTTGAATTATTTATTGATCTATAACATAGGATGGAAACGATATATACACTTTTATATCTGATGGCTCCCATGGAGAGTCATGAGTTGAGGGTATAACTATAGGACTTGTAGGGGAAGGGATTCATAAGACCTAGTGTTTCACCGTGGGCAGCCCCAATTTTATTTTCCAAGAAGGAATAAGGGAGCTTGAGGTTATGTGTGGACTTTTGGTGCCTAAATCAATTGACCATGAAGAATAAGTATCCACAATCAAGGATTGACGACCTCTTTGATCCGTAGAAGGGAGTGAGGTAGTTCTCAAAGATAGACCTCAGATCTTGTTATCAACAGCTTCGTGTATGGGATAAGGACATCAAGAAGATAGCCTATAGATTTCAGTACGACCACTATGAGTACTTAGTGATTCCATTTGGTGTGAAAAACTCCCTGGTAGTGTTCATTGGACTTATGAACAATATCTTATAGACTTAATTATACCAGTTCTTTGTGGTCATCATTTATGACATCTTAGTGTCCTTGGTGTCAGAGGAGAAGCATGAGATAAACTTGTGGATGGTCCTGAACACACTTCGAGAGAACCATCTTTATTGGAATCTCTCAAAGTGTCAGTTATGGATTTGGGAGGTCCACTTTCTGGGACACGTCATTTCAGAGGCTGGAGTGGTAGTAGATCCAGTGAAGATAGAGGTAGTGCTTTCTTAGGAGCCAGCCAAGAATCTTACCAAGGTGCAGAGTTTCCTTGGGTTGGAGGGGTATTATTGGAGTTCATTCTCAACTTTTCATGTGTAGAAGCATCCTTGGTGTCCTTAAAATGGAAGGGGAAGCCTTTTTTGTGGATATAGAAGTTCTAGTAGTGCTTTAAGGAGTTGAGGTAGTGATTTAAGAGTACTCCCATCTTGGGATTACTAGGGGAGGGTGTTGAGTATGTGGTGTTCTGTGATGAATCCGGGATCATGATTAGTTTTGTCTTGTTGTAGGGGAAAGCAGTGATTTCCTATTGTTTTCACTAGTTGAGGTAGCCTAAGTAGAACTACATGACCCATGATCTTGAGCTAGAAACATTAGTATTCATATTGAATATGTGGTGACACTACCTGATTGGTGAGCAGTTTACCGTCTACTCTTACCACAAGAGTCTCAAGTATATCTTCTCCCAGAAGGATCAAAAATTGTGATAGAGATGATGGTTAGAGTAACTCTAAGACAATGAATTTGAAATTTTATTTACTCCTAGGAAGGGTAACGTGGTATAAGACTATCTCAGTAGGAGATCCAGATTGCAGTTGCTGGGTGAGGTGTTAGTATGACATCCCACCTTTTTATTACATAACTTTTTATTACAATTTACATACATAGTATCTTTAAAGTCTAGTGTCTTTGAAATCAGGAACAAAAATACAAGAAAACATAAAACATTCTTCTAAACCACTTGTAAGGATTCATCATAAGTTATTACTAATTAAAAACTATGGCATCTCATAACCTGAAGACATACATCGAAGGAAAGGGTGAGCAGAAGGCTCAGTAAAAAAACAAGTGCAATAGTTGACATTTGATCTTCAGCAATATTAATAAGAACATGATAAAAATAATAAATACCAGAGAAATTGAAGAATAGGAATATCATGATAAAAAAATGAATCATAACTTGAATATGTGGCTACAACATTTCATTTATACATTCATGAACATATCACCAAGGTTCATCCCCAAGGTGTCATAAAAATTACCAAAGTTATTCACCAAGGTATCGTGAAACTTGTCATCTCTAGAGATTAATTCTTTACCCAATGCATTGGAGTGATATCAGGGCACACCCTTAATATGTCTTTACTTTAATGTGAGCCACATAGATCATAATGAAACAATTCATAAATAACCCATAGAGAACAAAAGAAATGGGTTTCATTTCAAAATTGTGACGTTTTAAAAGTTCTAAAAAAATAAGATCATTATGTCATTTATAACCCATGGAAAGGGAGTGAGGTTTATATGTATGTCAATTACAGAACCAAATATATCATTTTTTTATTTATGAACACCCATAGAAAATAAATAGGTTTGGGTATTCCCATAAATAAAACAAGAGAATTTCTTGAGAGAAAGAGAGATGAATTATGAGATGAAATTTCTGCAGCATAACGGCTACATAACATCCTTTTAGAAAACATTAAAAGGAGAGGGTACAAGGGTAAACTACTCATAAATAACTCTTAATACAGTATAAATGTAGAATAACATGGATATAATAATATGGTATGGATATTTGAATGTCATACCACATGAAAGGGAAACTTGAAAGGAAAGAGAAGATTTGATTTATTTTAAAAAAACTCGGCAGCCTAACAACACCAATTAAAAATTAAGAAAATAAATTGATGGGAGAATAAAGGGTATATCATCATTGGGAAATGAAAGGTATATTAGTAAATATATATAATAAAAACCCCCGCATGATAAAATGGAACTATAATACATAACATAAAGGAAGTCATGACTTAAAAGAGGAGGGTGAAATGTTCCCTTACCTTGAAGAGTAACTTCAAAAGAATAAAGGTAGGGATCTTGGAATGTTTGAGGGAACCTTGGGAGTAATAAATGGAAGGTATAAAGACCAGATCTTCATTGAGGAGGATTTTGGAATGAAAAGAATGAGGGAATGACTTGGTATTTATAGGAAAAGTGAGGGAACAAATTATTAATTTTCAAGGGACACCTCATCGGTGGTATTGGAAAAACCATGGGCTTTCCAATGGTATTTTACCATGGTATTGGCCACTTGGGACACCTCAGAGCATATATTACTATTCATAAGTCAACCAGAATGATTACATCATAATTACATCATTAATGATGTCATTAAACACCCGTAACTCAAAACTGTATTGTTACTATTCACAGAAAATTCAACTATTTTAGAAAAATCCCAAAAATTAACCCTAACCTAATATCGATGCTTTGAATTCAAAAAAAAAACTCCATTTTATGAAAATAATTTTTTAAATATTTTAAATTTAATTTTTAAATAAAATCATTATTTATTCCATAAATAAAACTTTAAAACTATAACTCATTTTGTAACACCTTAAGAAAGGAATCAAGGTCCCATAAAATTATTGTACAACCATAATACAATAAAGTAAAAATTTATTATGAAATTTTATGAAAATACATTTCCATTTTAAATTGTTAAATTAATTATAAAATTGTAAATAAAATTTCTATGACATACAAAAATACCAAAACTTAAACTATGATCGTTTTTTCACTTTTAAGATGTCTAAAATGTATTTATACATTCATGGGTGAAGTTTCAATTTTTTTGGTCGATTTACTATTCATTACTATTCATTACTATTCATATGGGTATGTTATTATTCATACTTTACTATTCACTAAAAATTATATTTATCTTATTAGACTCTATATTTCTTACTAAACACAACTGTCGAAGAAATTTTTTTGAAAATCAATTCAAATTATTAATTATTTAAAGAATAATAAAATATTTTAAAATACCCCTATTTTCAAAAATTTATCAGTAATATAATTTTTTTTTAAATTCATCCTATATTTATTCAGACATTTGAAATTCAAAAATTTTACCATAATAAGAAGAAAAAAATTAATTTATACAAAAGGATTATAGAAAGTAACAAAGGATTCACTGCATAGCCCCTTATAACACCTACATAGGACCTAAGTGTAAGGTGTGTTGTAGTGATAGAATCTTGGGGTGGCTCAGACAACATTGCCTGAGTGGTGATTTCTATGTGCTTTAACATCTCCCTTAGGAAATTCCGTTCAAGATTCACATGTTTAAGTTCAGCTTGGGCTTGGTCCAGAGCAAAGCCCAGTGATACTACCTCCTTCCCAAGCTACGACAGATGGGCTTCATATGGATTGAGTCTACTGGATGATTCCATTGATTCTTCTTTCTGTATTAATTAACCAAGATCACTTGTATTTATAAGAAATAATCACAATATTAAGAGTTTAGTTTCCAACGGTCATATTGATCAATGGTTATATAATAGTTGAAACCCAATGGTATCACTTCATTAATTAAATGATATAGTTTTTTGGAGTATACAATGAAATAACAAACAAATTTATGAAAAAAGTATTATTCAAAATTTCGAGTCCTTACATTCTTCCCCCCTTAAAAAATTTCATCCCCGAAATTTTAACTCGTACCCTAAGAAGAGAAAATGTGTGGGTACTTCTACCTCATAGACTCCTCTGGTTCCCACGTGGCTTCCTCACATTTGTGGTTCCTCGACAACACCTTAACAAGGTGAGTAATCTTGTTGTGTAGAACCTTGTATCTATGATCCAAGATCTCCACTAGTTTCTCCTCATAAGAGAGGTCATGTTCTAGTTATACCACCTTTGGGTTTAGTACATGTGAAGGATCAGGTATGTACTTCCTCAAGAGGGATACATGGAAGACATCATGAAGTTGTTCTAGATTTGGGGGAAGTTCAAGCCTATAGGCCACTGCTCCTACGTGATCAAGGATTTCATAGGGGCCAATGTACCTAGGGATGAGCTTCCATTTCTTCCTAAACTTCATGAGTCTCTTCCAAGGTGAAATTATAAGAAAGGATTTGTCACCAACATCACACTCCAAGTCCCTTCGACTGTTGTTGTCATAGCTCCTTTGCCGACTTTGAGAAGCCTTAATGTGTAGTTGGATAGTGGGGACTTTTTCGGTCATCTCTTGCACAAGATCAGGCCCAAGAATATTTCTATCACTAGCTTCATCCCAACAAGTAGGAGTTCTACATCACTTCCCATATAGTGCTTCATAGGGTGCCATTTGAATGATCGAGTGGAAGTTGTTGGTGTAAGAGAACTCAACTAAAGGGAGATGTTGATCTCATCCACCTTTAAATTCCAGTGAGCATGTTCTCAGCATGTCCTTGAGTGTTCGAATTGTCCTTTCAGATTGGCCATCATTTTGGGGGTGATAGAACATATTGAAATTCAATTTAGTGCTTAGAGCATGTTGAAGACTTCTCCCGAATTTTTATGTGAACCTTTTATCATGATCAGATACGATAGAAAGTGGAACTCCTTACAGCCTTACCACTTCCTTCATGTAAATCCTGTCATGTTGATCAAGAGATAAATCTTCCCAAATAGAGATAAAATGGGCAGTCTTGGTGAGATGGTCCACAATAACCGATATCACATTATTTCCTTTGGATGTTCTTGGGAGACCGGTGATGATATCCATAGTGATATTGTCCCACTTCCATGCTGGTATGGGTAGTGGTTGTAATACCCCTTTTGGAAGTTGCCACTCTACCTTCACTTACTAACATTCCAGGCACCTTGAAGTGTTGTCAGCAATCTCCCTTTTCATATTATCCCACCAATAATGATCATGAAGTCCCCTATACATTTTTTTGCTTCCAGGATGTATAGAGAAAGTAGAGCTATGAGCTTCATCCATTATCTCCTTCTTTATTTCTGGAATATATGGAACACATAGTCTTGTACTAAATTTCAGTACACCTTCTTGATCAATATTTAACTCAGGAGACTTCCCATCCTTCACAGGCTCAAACTTATTCTATAAAAATGGATCTTCTTTTTGATATTTCTTGATATTATCTAGTAATTATGGATGAGAAATCATTTGGGTTAGGGTTGATGATGTCCCTTCCCTTATAATTCTCATGTCTAGTTTTACTAGGTCATTGATCAAAGGATCTCTTCGAATCCTCATCATGGAAAGAACAACTAGGTCTTTCCTACTTAATGCATCAACAACTTTGTTTTCTTTTCTGAGATGATAATGAATTGAACAATCATAGTATTTGAGAATTTCCAACCATATACTTTGTCTCTTGTTTAATTCCTTTTGTGTGAAAATATACTTCAAACTTTTAGGGTTTGTGTATATATCACATTTATCCTAAAAAAGATATTGCCTCCATATATTCAGAGAAAAAACAATAGCAGCCAGCTTCAGATCATGCATAGAATAGTTCTGCTCATGAGTCTTCAACTGTCAAGATTCATAAGCAATGACTTTTTCATTTTGCATGAGGACGCACCCAAGCCCTTTCAGAGATGCATCACTAAAAATGGATAATCCTTATCCACTTAAGGGAAGAGCTAACATGGATGTAGTAACTGATCTCTTCTTTAGCTCTTGGAAACCTTCCTCACACTCTTTTTTCCAGATGAACTAGACCCCTTTTTGAGTTAACATGGTTAATGGATTAGAAAGTCATGAAAAGTTTTTCACAAACCTCCTATAATATTCTTCTAAACCAAGGAAACTATGAATCTCAGTAATTTTTGTAGGCTGAGGCCACTCCTCTATAACTTTTGTCTTTGCAAGGTCAACTGTAATTCCTTCATTGGTAACAGTGTGCCCCAAGAAAGAAACTTCTTGTAACGAGAATTAAAATTTGATGAACTTCCCAAAAGCCTCTCCTTCCATAGAGTTTTCAAAAAAAACTTAGATGATCCTCGTGCTTCTCACGAATTCTGGAATATATCATAATATCATCATTAAAAACTACTAGAAAGTTAACAAGGTAGTCCTTAAAGACTATATTCATCAAATCCATAGAAATAATAGGAGCATTAGTCAGTCCAAAAGGCATAACAAAAAACTCATAATGCCCATATCTTGATCCGAAGGCAGTTTTTTGGAATATCTTCTTTCTTCACCCTCAATTGATGATAACCAGATCGAAGATCAATCATAGAGAAGAATTGAGCCCCATGAAGTTGGTCAAATAAGTCATCAATTCTTGGAAGAGGGTATTTGTTCTTTACTATGACCCCATTCAGTTCTCTATAATAAATGAATAGCTGTATCAATCCATCCTTCTTCATCAAAAAGAGAATAGGTTCTCCCCAAGGAGACAGACCTGGTCAGATAAACCCCTTCTTCCAAAGATCTTGGAGTTGTTTCTTTAATTCCTCTAGCTCAACATTTTCCATCCTATACGGGGTCTTTGATATTGGATGAGATCTAGGTATGAGTTCAATATAGAACTCTACCTCTCTTTCTGGGGGAGGTCTGGGTAACTCCTCAGGAAATACGTCAACATTTTATTGGACGATGGGGAGATTTTCTATCCTTAAACTCTCACCACCTTCTTCTTCTTAACTAATCAACTCCATAAAGAAGGATATAGGGAGTTGTTTTAGACAAAGATCAGGTTGAGATATCTCTCCTTGGAAGATAACTGAAAGTTCTCCATTCAAGACTATTGAGATTTCCTTACATCAGTATTTGATCTTAGCATTATACTTTGAGAGACAGTCCATCCTTAGTATACTGTCAAATTCCAACATGGGAATTACTACTATATTTTCAATAAGATTGTGCTCACCAAAGTAAATACTTGATTTTCTAAACACTGAATATGCTTGGATAATCCCACCAGGAGTATTGACTGATAACTCTAATTTTAGCAAGTCAGGGGTTGATTCTAAATTATTTTAAAACATGGAGGAAAAAAGGAATGCGTAGAACCAAAATAAAATAAAGTACTTTCTAGATTTGAGAAAACAAAAAGAGTACCAGCTACCACATCATTTAGAGCTTCCACTTCAGCTATCTTGATAGAAAAAACATGACCTTGCTCCCTTGGCATTTGCTGAGGCTGATGGTGGTTCCCCTCCACTGCCCTCAGATTTGGATAGTGATTGGAAAAGTGCCTAATTTTTCAACACTTAAAGAACTGGACATCAGGTAGGGCCGAAACCATCTTCCCCTTGTCGTTAGTGTTTGTGTAACGAACCCGATTGACCTAAATCCAAAGAACTCAGCCACGCCCAAGCCTAGACCTCTGGTTGATAGAAGACCCCCACCCTCAGGAAGATAACATGGCCCCACCTCATACTATCCTAGGTAACACGTGGTAGGAACTGTCTCCTTCCTGACAAGGATTTAAATTGCCTCCCCCACAACTCGAACCAGAGACCACAGGCTTAACAACCAACTTGGAGAATTACGAGTACTAACTGTACTATAGCCCAGTTGGTACTTGTAATTCTATCAGTTGGCTGTTAAGACTCCGGTCTCTGATTTGAATTGCGGGGGAGGCCATTTAAATCCACCTCAGGTAGGGGACAGTTCCTGCCACGTGTTATCTGGGACAATTTGAGGTGGGGGCCTATTATCTACCTGAGGGTGCGGGTCTGCTATCTACCAGAGGGCTGGGCTTGGGCATGGCCGAGTTCATTGGGCTTTAGGCCAACTGGGTTTGTTATAGTTTTTAATTTGAGGTTTTACCTCACTATGACAATTCCTCGCAATATGGCCATCTCTTCTACACTTTTAGCATTTCCCGCTCCCGAGAAGATAGTTCCCCGAATGCTTCTTCCCACATTTATTACATGTGGAAAATTGCACTTTATTTCCTCATCTTTCCTAATCAAAGGTCCTCCCTAAGCTGGGCTCCATCGATCTCTTCTTTTTGTTTGATTTATGAGAACACTATGTCTCACTAAACTCCAGCTCGACTTTCATCACACTCCAAATGATCTCCTCATAGCTATTATAGTCTCTATTGGCTAGATTATTCCACAAATGAGGTCTCAATCCACTAAAGAATCTATCAACCTTACCATTTGGATCCATGAAAAAACTAGAGGAGTAATGTGAAAGCCTTGTAAAGTGCATCTCATAGCTTCCCACAGATTCATTCTCCTTCTTCTTCAGCTCATGAAACTCCTTCTACATTCTCATTCTCATCGATCAAGGGAATTACTTATTGAAGAATTTCCCTTTGACCTCTTCCCACTCCATATATTAAACTTCCACTACTGGCCTTGTGTTTTTAATCAGTTCCCACCACTAATCAGCTTCTCCCTCTAAGTGATAGACAGTCAGGGTAACCTTCTCTTATTCAGAACATCAGAGCACAAAAAAGATCTTCTCGATAGAGATGATCCACTGTTCAGAAATCAATGGGTCAGTAGATCCAATTAAGATTAGTGGTCATTGACGCATAAATGATTCAACATAAATTTGTTCCCTTTGTGGTGAGATCGGTCTCTCAGCTTGATTCAAGTTATTTCCCATAACATGAGTTAGTTAGTTCATCATTCGCATGAAAATTTTCATTCCAACTTCCATCGGAGGGTTGTTAGCGCGTGGTCCATTGTGGTCACCATTTTCACGGTTCCTCCTATTTCCCTCAATTTTATAAAAGAATAAAACCTTAGTGAGAAACTTATTTCATTTACAAATATTTTATCTATAAAGGATTTTATGTCTTAAAAATTCTTTAAACAATTACATTTTTCTATAAATCCTTCATAATTATTCATAAAAAGCTTACGATAAACCAATCATATCTCCTGGGAGTGTTGTAACCAAGAGTGCAGCAAGGCCCCTTGTCATGTACCAGGATACCCCGGGTTAAGCCTGAAACTCCTAGTCGGAGTTTTCACTCCTAGGTACCTCTTTTCCAAAGTTGCCTCCACCTGCTCGTATCCAGACAAGGTTGCATTTTCTTGATAAACAATTTACTCAATACTCACAAAAATACAAGAAATTTTTCCAATATTTAAACTTTTAAATATGATTCTTCCTAAAGTTTTCACAGCCTAATTTCCATAAAAAACTAAACTATCCTTTGATACCAACTATGAAATACCGCTTATTTATTACATAACTTTTCATTACAATTTACATATAGAGGAGCATTAAAGTCTAGTGTCTTGGAAATCAGGAACACAAATACATGAAAACATAAAAAATTCTTCTAAACCAATTGTAATGATTCATCATAAATTCATCCTAAGTAAAAATTATTGCATCTCATAACCTGGAGACATACATTGAAGGAAAAGGTGAGCATAAGGCTCAGTAAGAAAAACAAGGGCAATAGTTGAAATTTGATCTTGAGAAATATTAATAAGAACATGATAAACATCATAAAGAAATGAGAAATGGAAGAATAAGAATATCATGATAAAAAAATGAATCATAACTTTAATATGTGGATACAACAATTCATTTATACATTCATGAACATATCACCAAGGTTCATCCCCAAGGTGTCATAAAAATTACCAAGGTTATTCACCAAGGTATCATGAAACTTATCATCCCTGGAGATTAATTATTCACACAATGCATTGGAGAACTATTAGGAAGAACCATTAATATGTATTTACTTTCATGTGATCCACATAGATCATAATCAAACATTTCCTAAATAACTCGTAGAGAACAAAAGAAATGGGGTTTATTTCAAAATATTGATGTTTTAAAAGTTATAAAAAAATAAGATCATTATGTCATTTATAACCCATGGAAAGGGAGTGAGGGTTATATGTATGTCAATTCCAGAATAAAATATATCATTTTTTTTATTTATTAACACCCATATAAAATAAATAGGTCTGGGTATTCACATAAATAAAACAATATAATTTCTTGAGAGAAAGAGAGAGGAATTTTGAGATGAAAATTCTGCAGCATAACAGCTACATAACATCCTTTTAGAAAACATTAAAAAGAGAGGGTACAAGGGTAAACCACTAATAAAAAACTCACAATACAGTATAAAGGAATAATAACATAGATAATATAATATGGTATGGATATTTTAATGTCATACCACATGAAAAGAAAACATGAAAGGAAAGAGAAGATGTGATTTCTTTTACAAAAAATTCGACAGCCTAACGGCGTCACTTAAAAGTTCATAAAATCAATTGATGAGAGCATAAAGGGTATATCATCATTTGGAAATGAAATGTAATTTAGTAAAGATATAGAATAACAAACCCCCATATAATAAAATGGAACTATAAGACATAACATAAAGGAAGACACGACTTAAAAGAGGAGGGTGAAAGGTTCCCTTACCATGAAGAGTAACTTCATAAGCTTGATGGTCGGGACCTTGGAAGGCTTAAGGGTACCTTGGGAGGACTCCTTGGGAGGTATAAATACCAGATATTCGTTGAGGAGGATTTTGGAATGAAGATAATGAGGGAATGGCTTGGTATTTGTAGGAAAAGTGAGGGAATAAATTATTAATTTCAAAGGGGCACCTCATCGGTGGTATTGGAAAAACCATGGGCTTTCCCATGGTATCGGCCAATTGGGACACCTAATAGCATATATTACTATTCATAAGTCGATCAGAATGATTACATCATTAATGATGTCATTGAACACCCAAAATTCAAAACTGTATTTTTACTATTCACCAAAAATTCAACTATTTCAGAAAAATCCTAAAAATTCCCCCTAACCTAATATCGATGATCTAAATTCAAAAATGAACTACATTTTATGAAAATAATATTCAAAATATTTTTAATTTAATTTTTAAATAAAATCATTATTTATTCCAAAAATAAAACATTAAAACTATAACTCATTTTGTAACACCTTAAGAAAGTAATCAAGGTCCCATAAAATTATGGTATAACCATCAGAAAATAAAGTAACAATTTATGATTAAATTTTATGAAAATACATTTCCATTTTAAATTATTAAATTAATTATAAAGTTGTAATTAAAGTATCGATGACATACAAAAATACCAAAACTTAAACTATTATTGTTTTTTCACTTTTAAGATGTCTAAAATGTATTTATACATTCATGGGTGAAGTTTCTATTTTCTGGTTTGATTTACTATTCATACGGGAATGTTACTATTCATAGTTTACTATTCACTAAAAATTTAGTTGATCTTATTAGACTCTAAATTTCTTATTGAACACAACCGTAGAAGACTATTTTTTTGAAAATAAATTCACATTATTAATTATTTAAAGAATACAAAAATATTTTAAAATACCCCCCTTTTCCAAAATTCATCAATAATATGTAACTTCTATAAATTCATCAAATATTTATCTGAACATTAGAAATTCACAAATTTTACCATAATAATAAGTACAAATTTTATTTATACAAAAGGATTACAGAAAGTAACTAAGGCTTCGTTACATAGCCCCCTATAACACTTGCATAGGACCTAAGTGTAAGGTGTGCTATGGTAAAAGAATCTTGGGGTGGCTTAGACAACATTGCCTGAGTGGTTATTTCTATTAGCTTCAACTTATCCCTTAGGCGATTTCGTTCAAGCTTCACATGTTGAAGTTCGACTTGGGATTGGTCCAGAGAAAAGCCCAGTGATGCTACCTCCTTCCCAAGCTCTGACAGATGGGATTGATATGGCCCGAGTCTACTGGATGATGACATTGACTCTTATTTCTATATTAATTAACCAAGATCACTTGTATTTATAAGCAATAATCGCGACATTAAGAGTTTAGTTTCCAATGGTCATATTGACCAACTATCATATAATAGTGAAACCAAATGGTATCACTTCATTAATTAAAGGATATAGTTTTGTAGAGTATAAAATGAAATAACACACAAATTTAGGGAAAAAATATTATTCAAATGCTTTGGTCATTACAGTTAGATAAGTTGGCCGCGTTACAGATATCCTTTGCGGATGGAGATGGAGAATATTATCTGCAATCAATGGCAGTTACCCCTCCAATGTTACAGCGAGTCAGGGAGGAAAATCTCAGAGATACTGAATGTGAGACTACACGTGCTCAGATGACTATGGGGCATGCCCTTAATAGATATTAGAAAGGTGGGGAGAACATAGTTCTTTTCAAAGGACACAAAGTAGTACTAGCGATGTTGCGATAGGAGGTATTGATGGAGTTCCATACTTCCACTTTGACAGTACATCCAAGATTGTAAAAGATGGATCAGGACCTCTGATGTTAGTTCTGGTGTCCATGTATGAAGAAGAAAGTGGTAGAGTTCATTTCTAGATGCCCCACTTGCCAGTAAATGATGGATGAGCAATGTGTTTCAGTGGGCTTGACCCAACCACTTGAGGGTCCTGAGTGGATGTGGGATATGATACTGATGGACTTTGTGATGGGTTTACCACACATGTCTAGGGGACAGAATACCATCTGGGTGATCATTGACTGACTCACCAAGTTGAACTACTTCATACTGATATGTGAGCAATGTTTAATAGAGATCTAGGGACACCTCTACGTGCAAGAGATAGTTCGACTTCATGAAATGCCATTAATGATCATCTCACATTGTGATGCTTGTTTCATATCCCAATTATGGAAGGTATTTAAGGAGGAGTTTTGGGCTCAGTTGCGCTTGATCACAACGTTTCATCCCAAGATAGATGGCCAAGCGGAGAGGACCATACTGGTTCTAGAGGACATGCTATGTGCTTGTATCCTAGACTTTGGCCACATTTGTGAAGACCACCTACCTCTGGTAGAGTTTGTATATAATAACAACCACCACTCCACCATTGTTATGGCACCTTTTGAGGCTTTGTATGGGTGACCATCTAAGTCACTACTGTGATGGACAGACACAAGAGAGTCAGCACTCTTGGGTCCAGAGTTGGTACGGGCTACCACCGAGAGGTGCAGATCATCTAGGAGTGGATAAGGACTACACAAAGACAAAAGAAGTCATATGATGACAAGAGGCAGAGGCCTCTAGAGTTCGATGGGGGAGACCATGTGTTCATCCAAGTATCACGTCAACAGGGATTGAAGATATTGGGTCAGGGAGACAAGTTATCACTGAGATTCATTGGTCCTTTTTAGATTCTGAGTAGATTTGGTGAGGTGGCATACCACCTATCCCTACTCCCATAATTTCACAAGGTACATGATGTTATCTATGTGTCACAAATGATGATGTATGTGCATAATCCATCACATGTCATCGACTGGGGAGAGCTGGACATTGATGATGGAGTGACTTTTGTGGAGTACCTAGTGGAGATCGAGGATCGACAAGAGTGGATCCCTCATTTGTGGTCTATTTCTCTGGTGCACATTCAGTGGTAGCACAAGAATATCCAAGTGATAACTTTGGAGTCGGAGGCTGATATTCATGCTTAGCACCCTCATCTTTTTTTAAGTATCCCTTTGTTTTGGATTTCAAGGTTGTAAAACCCTAATTTGGGGAAAATGTAATGGCTTCGATTTTTCTAAATTTATTTTTAGAAATTAATTGTATAAATTATAATACTAAGTGTTAAGATGACATGATATTATAAGGCATGGTATGCCTGGAAAAATTTGTTGAAAAATGTTATGTTTTTAATAAAGCGCCTGGGTGGTTTCTTCTTTAAATGGGAATAAATTAGAAATTGGTGTTTGGATCAGAAATCCAAGGGCACCATTGCATCCAGAATATAGAATTTACCTTAGGCATGGCCTAACCTTGAACAGAGTGGGTCGAGGGTGAAAGTTATATTTTGGATGTAGACGTCATAAAAATATATAATAAAAATATTTTATTGAATGTTGTGTGAAGACACAGTGGAAGTTTCCCATTTTAATAAGACATGTAAGTGGAATTCAGGGATATATCTATAACCCTAGAATTCCCTCATGGATAAGAGAAGGAACCCCTCTCTTGATGACAAACGTTGGAAGATTGAGGATCAATGAAGGCATGAACTTCTGTTCTTCATCAATGACTGATCCAATAATCGAGGTAGGGTGTTGATCTCTTCATGATTTCTTTTCCTCTTCTTATAATCAAATGATGAACATGGAATAACCTATGAATATGTTTATTTTCTATTCAATCATTATTTTGGGATGGATAATTATTGAGGGATTAAAGGGAACAGATCTTGGTGATTACTCTACTATTGGTTTCTTAGTGATTATGATAACAATAATAGATCAAGTTCGACATGAACAAGAGAAAGATCCATTAATCGAGCATTATGTGTGATCCTTCTATCCTAATTCTTGGTTTTCCTCATGGTTTGACCCTCATGGTCATGGTAATGTTTTCTTGGTGGCTCTAAATGTGACCGAAACCTCAGAGTTCTATCAAGAAGGATCAAGGCCCAGAGTAGTGAAAGATATGACTTGAGGATTGAAGAAGTGGCTCCATTTTGAAAAATGGATCACCATAGTAGTGGAGATGACCTGTAGAACCATGGAATCTAGTGTTTCTCAGTGGAACATGGAGATGACCTTGTGTGGGTGCGGAAGAGAACGACGGTCGCCCCAGTGGTGATTGTGGAAGTGATGGTGGATGAATCGCATAGGGTCCGTGGTGGTGGAATCTATGGGTGGAAACTGAAGGGTCGCAATAGGAGGTCGCGACAGAGTAGGGACCAAAATAAAATCCATGTTGGAGTAGGGACCTTCGGTGGATCCACTAGTGCATTTGGGGAAGGTGGGATGACCACATTGACCAGACAGACGCGACTAGGGAGGAACGTGTCCGACATGCACACATCGGTCCACACGGGACGGGCCGGACCGAGGAAGATGGGCTGCTTGAGTAGGTCGAGCTAGTTTAGGTTGGGACGAATCAGGTTGGGTCGGCCAAACCTTGTCAGTTTAGATGGACTGGGTCCGGTTAAGTCAGGTCGGGTCGGGTCTGACAGAATGGATCATACACAGCCCGGACCTGGGTCAGACTTTTCCTAAAAAATAGCCGTAACTTTCAAACTATGTGTCGGTTTGATCAACCATCTATGGAGTTGGGAACCTTGCAATGATGCAGTCCTTTTGAGATACTCTAAGTTAGTTTTTGTGTATATTGGTTTACAACATAATGGATTGAGGTGTAGTCTCTCTTGGAACAAGCACACTACAAGAGGAATCCTACACCTGGCTGTGACTTGGTGACTATGTGACTTGGTGGATGCATGACCCATCGAAACTCCATGCACCATCTAAGTTCCATGAACCATTGATGTCATAGGTTCCCTCGTAGGTCCAGGTACCATTGAAACTTTGTGTTCTATTTAAGATCCATGTGCCATCAAAGCTCCATGCACCACCAATGCTCCGTGCACCACCGGCGCTCCGTGCACCAGTGAAACTCTTTGCACCACCAACACTCCATGCCCCAATGATGCTCTGTGTTCCATTGACACTCCATGTGGCATCGACTCTCTATTCTCTGTCGACACTTCTAGTGTCATAGTGATAGGGAGATCTGTAGACTAAAACTATAAATAATTCTATCTGTTCTTTAGACTTATACCTGTGTGAGATGACCATATTGACTATACTTCATGTGTTTCATTTTTTGTGTACTTTGTGTATATCCTTTGTGGTGTACTTTGTGTGTTTAATTTATAGTGTAATTCATTTATTTCTTAGTGGTGTTACCGTTATGTATTTTGGGTCCTTACTGATTATTGTTTTACTCACCCCTGCACGGGCTATGCCCACATGTGTTGTATCTTGTGCAGAAGATCGACGCTTTGATGGAGCCCTTGGTGGACTAGGCCTAGGTGGTCCTTATAGAAAGGCCCTATAGACAATGTGTGCTTCATCTACTTGAGAATATTTTTTCTATACCTACCCTTAATGTAGGGTTTTATATAGATGAGTTTTAGGAACTATGCATTCACTTTGGCAGACTTTACTTTTGGTGGGTTTTTATTCTGGCAATGTTTACTTTCCAATTTTTCTACTGTTATACTATATTGTTGGTATCATATTAGTATGAATGATTTTTTACTTAGTATTTTTACATTTCATAATTTTGGGATTGGAGATGTGTGTGTGTGTATAGGTACTTAGGAAAATGCCTCTCATTTTTTGGATATTCCTACTTGGTGCTAGTCACCAGCCCCTGTCCTATCAGAGGAAGGCTTGGGGTAGTCATGGAATAGACCCCACTTGGATGGGTTGTGACCTAAGAAAACATCAAAAGATGAGTTTTTAATGTACATAAAAAAATTTATAGAATCATATATGAGGTGGCTATAGATATTGATGATGAAAAGAAACATAATGATACAAATAAAGATTTACGATCCTATAAGATGGGAAAATTATAAAGACTCCATGAGAATATGATATATATATATATATATATATATATCAATTAATTCTTAGATAATGATCAAGTATTGATATTGAAAATAAAGAGAACTATCATGAGATAATTGGAGATTAATTATCCCATGATATGATAGGAAAATTAATAATCCACGAGAAAATGAGTTGTGGATGTATATAAGATAAGTTATAACATCATATATAATCTTAATATAAAATAATAAATATTCAATGTAATATATGATTCAAGATTGATGAGGTATTCGATAAAATTTATTACTAGATCATTAAACATAAGAAGATATATATTAGGGTTTTAGGAATTGCACATGGGATGCATATATAAATTTGGATATTTTGAATCCATGTGATGGAGAATGGAGTTTATATTATTCACATGAATTATTTCGCATTAAGTAGTGGAGGTCCCTCAAACATGATATCTAATATGTTGGTGTAGTGGCGTAAACCTCTAATTAAGATTTTGTTGTAGATTATTTCAATGGAAATGTTTACAAGACATGCTAGAGTTTATCTTGCACAAACACACACACATATATATTATGGTTGTATCTTTCGGATAATAATTATAATAAATACTTATGGTTTTATGTGATTTTTTATGCATCATATTCAAGTTCCACATGATGATGAATATGAAAATAAGTGGAATAAATCTTAATATGAAATTAGAATATATGATAATCCAAATAAATCATGATGAAGAATGTAAAATTAGTTAAGTGATGAAGAATGTAGATAGAGGTGATAAGTATTTTACACGATAGAAAATAAAAAAATCATTTAATGAAAACCACTTTGTAATTGAGTATCGAATATATTGTGGTTTATCTATGAAAATAAGTTTGATAATAAGTATAAGATAATTAAAGTTCTTCTTATCATTGTTCCTAGAGAAGAATAGTAAAATAACTAGTCACCACGGGGAGGAAAAAATGTCTTGGTATCAATGATTAAATAATGGTTTGGAAATAAAAAAGTCATTGTGTGAGATGATGGTTACAGAGATGTGTTGTAAAACATACAAACCATGAAATACATAAAATATGTAATGTTTTCAATGTTTGTATCATGGTCAAGATAAAAAATTCACATGGTTTTGAAATAAGTTACTTGGTACCAGAGGATGGATCAAATCATGATATATATAAAATATATTGTTTTTCTAGTCAAATATCTAATAAAAAACATAAATTACTTCTTTATTTTTTTGTGATGATAAGTTTCATTGATGGTTTTAATATATTACTTTAACTGATCAAACCATGTTGTGGTTATAGGTATTATTTAATGGTTTATAAGGCTTCTTTATGATTTTCACAATTTAAGTATCCTCTAAATAATCTAATTATTTAATATTTTTTAGTACATATTAAAAAAAATCTAGATGTTTTTACTAGGGAATTATAAAACATGATAAATAAATAAAGTTGCGAATAATTGGCACTCAATTTAAAATCTAAAAAATTAATGGGAAATATAGACATATAGAAATATTTTTTATTAATAAGTTATTTCCATATTGAATATGATTAGAGTAAAAAGAAGAATAAAGCGACTCATAGTGGGAGATATTGGATAGGAAAAGTGAACCATAAAAATATTATAAAAATTCATTATGATAATTTATAAATATCAAGGGAATGATGTAAGATTTATAATGTATATATATTCATGAAACATCTAATATTAGAAATAAAATATTGTTGGGTGATCCTAATTTAACATTTAATTCTCAAGGAGATTAATATGCACTTATTAAAAATAAGGGATAATTATCATCATTATGAGATCGTTTCATTTTAGATCTTCTTTATTGTCATTGTACTTAATGATTGAATGTGTGGGATGCACATATTGTGTCAGGAGACATCATTATGAGGGGTTTAAGACAATATTCTAATATCAATATTTTTTATTGATAATAATACAAAGATCTTGGGATGTGGGATAATTATCATTGACAACTAAGTACAATCTACTCATAAAGAGTCAGTGAACAATGTAGAAATGAATTTTTTCATGTTCTTTAATACTTTGATCCATTTGGGGATCTTCAAATATTTTATAGTTGCAATAACTAAATTAAAATGATCAAACATTGGTTTTAAGTGGGAGATATTTTATAATTGAATGTGTACTACTGATTCACCCCCATTAGTGGTTGGAATATATCTTTAGTGGGACTATCATCTATATTCTCGAGTTTAAATTATCATAATATTTTTCTCATGTAACAAGTTGGTGGATTGAATTATACTTTCATTAATAGATTATATTTCTTGAATTATGTACTGTAGAATCACAACATAAAATTAGTTTCTATCCATTTATGTTGTTTATTATTATTTAATTTTCATTTAGTCAAAATTTGAATCATATTACTTGTACTTAATTATTCTTTTATTTCATTTATCACTATCTATGTTATTATAAAAATATATTTTCATAATAATTTTCTTTTTAATTGTATGATGTGTATCATAATTTATTAATTGTATATTTACAGATAATTATAACATGGAGGAATTTTTTTAATCCTTTAGAATAATTGGAGGTGTAGTTTTATTTATCTAACAAATATTGGATTTATGTTATATATAGATACATTATGAAAAATTTCTACTAAAATCCTTGTGATAAGGATTTAGGTTAAGCATAAGTGAAATAATTTCACCATGATAGGTATTATTCCTTCACCATTAGTCGTAACCTCCACAGATTCAGGGAAACATACTTTTTGTTAATGGTTTCCCAACTTGGGGTATGTTTATTCCCAGCCAAGTTATTATAATTATTGTTATAAACCAACCTAGATAACCCAAAAAATTGTTCTCTAGTCAATTATGACATGACACTATGTGAATTCCCAATACAAATAGGTTGGTGACTAGCACCTAGGAATAACAAAATAATCAAGAGGGAACAATTTTACCACAAGAAAATCTAAATAAAATAGGGTAGTGGATAAGAATAAATATTCATTAAATATTAAAAAAACACAAGAGAGAATCACCATTAGTAGAAACATGAAAAAAATCCAAATAGATACATCATCTAAAGTCATATCAAAACCAATAAGGACAACACCACAAGTTCTCCATGTAACAATTAGATCACAAGCTCTACCAATCACTGCCAACTCCCAAGATCCCACTAATCAAGACCACCCACCCAATCTAAGAGGTGATTTCCATTTTCCTAGACCTAGCATAATAAAATATAAAAACTCCCAAAGGTAAAATTAGGGTGTTAGAAACAAAATATCAGTAGGATTTAACCAACCATTTTAAAATAAATCCATATTAAATAAACTAAATCAACTAAATTTAAATAAAACATGACATGTAACTATTTTCATAGTTATGATTAAAAAATTATTTTCAAAAAAAATTTAGAATAATACAGGTACACAAGTTAATTTCCATCAAAATAGTAATGAATTGGAATTTCTATCAAAAAAATAATGAATAAATATTTTCATAAAACATTAGCATGTAATAATCAATTTCAATCGTAACACCATGGTTGTATACCTTTGAAGTTAGTTAGATAAAGATATTAGGTTTCTATAAATCTCATGTAATTATGGATTGATGTGTATAAACACTTCCCTAGGTCCCAAGCCTAAGGGGAATAGTAGAATACCCAAAAGAATGAATTTCCTAACATCAGGATAATTTTACATCTATATCATTATCAATACATGTCTAGGTAATCAGTTTTACCTAACATAGATATCATACTTATAACTTACTAGGAACTCAAGTGATTCAAGGTAAATGATAATACAACGAGCTATCAATCATTTCCATTAATCTTAAATCATTTCAAATACTCAACCTTTTCATCGGCCTTGAGTTCATGTTTCAAAAACATTCCATTTAATTTCAAAAAATATTTATCAAATGTTATTCATAAAAACTCATGAATTTTAAATAAATTCATTACATTTAAAATCATAAAACATTTCATCCATCTTCTTCTCAAAAGTTATCAATAAGACCATGTTTCATATCATTCATTGAAATTAAAGATCATTTTAAACAAATCAATATTTTATTTGAAAATCATTTTTCATTTGGATTTGATCCCACACTCTATTTAATTTCAAAAAATTCATAAAATACTCAAACCATTATTTATAAATCAATTGGAAATACAATCCAAAATAGAGTAGCATCAAAGGTTTCAAATTATAGGAATTAACTTAGTAATCCACATACCCCAATCAAGATAAATAATCACCGAACATGGGATCCACGAATAAAGAGTTGTAGGATAGAAAGATCTAGGAATAATCATAGAAACAAAATTCCAAAATAAAAACCCAAATTCAATAACATCACATGAATCCAATTTCCTCAAAGAAGAAGAATGAAAGGGGAAATATAAATAATCAATAGATCTAGAATACACTTTCTGAGAGAGCTGAAATGTATCAAGTAAAACATTAATCTGAAAATTATTATGGTTAGAAGGGACAAATTTTCCTCAAAATTGTCTCTAAGGTGATTAATGTAGAAATAAGATTGAGGGATATGTTTTTTGGATTATAATGAGGATTAAAAAAAATTAGAAATCCTCAATCCCTTTCATCAACTTGAACGATGCCACTGGCTAGCCAATGGTGCTAGATAGAATTATTGTACACTTAGGAACCCTAATGATATGAAAATGGGATTATATTAGTTTGTTCATGGAGTTTCTATAGGAACGCCTTTCTTCCACCATCCTGCTAGAAGTCTAGTCAACATCACTGACTGAATGTTTGGATTATTATAAGAAAAACATATTTCCATCCTCTCACCAGATGGATAGTAGACCTCACCAAATAGCTGGTGGAATTCTTATAGTTATTATAGCTACATGACCATGTATAATCTTGTTCTAAACACCTCATCCATCTCCCAAAATATCAAACTAGAAATAAAACTCACTCTTTACCCATCAAAATATCTAATATGTCAGAAATGACCATGAATCAATGGTTACAACTGGTGATCAATGAAAAAACAAAGAGATCACAAGTAAACTAAGAATCATACCTAAAAAATGGCGCCAAGTTGTTAAAATTAGTAATAAATGAGGAAAAAAAGGATATTAAAAGTAAAAAATAATCATACCTAAAAGACGATGTCAAAATGTTACAATTCTCCAAATCATAAATGCCTTCTGCCCCAAAAAACATTATCAAGAATACTAGTCAATAAAGAGAAGAGGCCACTACTCTATCACTAATTTATTATGCACCCATGTCTCATGTGAATCATATCCATGTTGTTAGAGAACCAAAAAATAGATATAAATACTTTCCAAGAATATCCTATATATGAGAATCAAGAATCTAATAAGGTAGCTCAGTCATAGACATACCAGGTTATACATCAAGGTCCTCCAAACTAAATAAATGAGATGAGATTTAATGATACTTATTGAGTTGAAAAATGTGAAAAACATCAAGAATCAATTTAATCCATGGTGAAAAATACAAACATTAAGCTACCTTCTCAATCTTCTAAACAATCTGAAATTGTTCCATGTATCATAGTGATAACTTCCCCTATTTTCCATTCCATCAGTGACTTAACTATGGTAAAAATTCCAAAATCCCAAGGTATCCAACCAAGAACTCCAAAGGACATTGTTGAGGATCCGTTTAAGACTTATATAGGATCTGATACATCACCATTATCATTAAAAAATCTCAATTTTCACTATCATTACTTGGACCAAACTAGGTCCCATAAAGGAAGCTTCACTATCCTCTAACCAATAAAGTTGATATTTACAAGGATTTCCAAAAAAGAAATAAAATGGTTCCATTTTAATAGATTAATGGTAGTTATTATTATTGAAAAAAATTAATATCCCCAAATTAAAATTCCAATCTCATCCAAATTCAAGTACCTAAGAAAAACGTATATCCTCCCAAACATGTATAGATTATTCTATCTGACCATCTATATGAGGATGGTAATCCATGCTAGAATTTACCTAGGATCCTATAAACTCCTAGAGGCCTCTCCAAACCTTAGATGTGAATTGTGGATCCCTATAATAAATAAGGGTAAGTGAAGAAACATGAAATAAGATGACCTCCATATATATATATTCCCCAAGTTCACAACTTTGGTTGTATCTCAAATAGAAATAAAGTGGGACAATTTTTTGAATCAATCAATCACCACCCAAATAAAATTAATTCTTCAATGAGAATATAGAAACAATATTTCAATGTCCATAAATATATAACCCCACTTCTATGTTGGTATAGGAAGGGGTTGTAGTAAACTTTAAGGCTTATGACACTCATCATTGATCTGTTGAAAAGAATAATAATTGGAAACAAAATTATCAATGTCCCATTTCATACTTGGTCACTAGAATCATTTCCTCTAATCATAAAACATATTATTTGTGTCTAGGTGAATCTACCACTAGGAAATATGATAATTATCCATAAAAAACTTCCTCATAGGAAATTGAAAAACATAATGGTTCCTAAGGAAAAGGATAACCATTGAAAATAGAGACCATTCTGTAATATTATCCCCACTATATAAATAATTCCTAAGGCCTAAAAATTAATTATTGATATATTGTTCTTGAATAATAATCTCAATAAGTGAGTAAGTCAACAAAAAACATTGAAAATCAATCCCAGTGTTATCTTCCCAGTCTTCTAAATGCATACAAGCAAAGAGAGACATCAAATTCAAATACTTTGATGATTCACTCAAAAATTTGTTTAGAGGTTTCCTACTCAAATAATTATCCACAATGTTCCAAATTCTAGGGGTGTGGGATATTTAAAAGTTAAAATATGACTCTTAGTCCAACCATAACCTATATCAAAGGATCAAATATTTTTGTGAGAAGACATAACTCATTCTTTTATAATCATAATAAACAAAAAACATTTCTCTAAAAAGGTAATTCCACTTACTCTTAAGAGAATTCATCAAATATTTGAGTTCAAGATCATGTGTTGGGTAGTTCTTCTTGTGATTCTAAAGCTAATGAGAACCATTATCAACCATGTGATCACCACTCATGAGAACATGACCTAGACCCGATCTCAATGCATCACAAAAGAACACATAGTACTAAACATCCTCTAGAAGATCCAACACAAAAGATGAAATCAAATGAAACTATAAATCATCAATATAATCCTCCTATTTTTAATCCCAAAAAAAAAATTACTCCCTTCTATGTCAGAGTAACCAATGGATAATCCATCTTAGATAAATCCTTCCCAAAATGGTAGTAATACCGAACCAATCCTAAGAATCTCATAACCAGAAAGATGATTCATGGTTACTACCACATCACTCTAAATTTTACCTTCTTAAGATCAAGTTTGATACCATTTTTTGAAACCACATTCTCTAATCACATCAATTATAAAATCTAAAAAATTACATTTTAAAATCATGGAATAAATTATCTGATTTTAAAATATGTCCAAAACATCATTCATGTGATGCATATGATCCTCCTTGGTCTTAGAGTAAACCATTATTTCATCCATGAATACCAAAATTAAATAATTAAGGTATTATTGGAAAATACTATTTTTCAATTCTCAAAACACAATAAGAGATTTTTTAGACCGAATAGAATAATAAGATACTCAGAGTGTCCATAACTTCTCATGAAGGAGGTCTTTGGGATATTATAATACATGATCCTAATATGGTGATAACCATAATGGAGATAAATATTAGAGAACCATTTCACCCCTTTCAACTAATGAAAAATTTAATATGAGGAAATGAATTATTTTTCTTGATTATAACCTGATTAAACTTCTGATTAAAAACACACAAGAAAAGGTTTCAATAGAATTTCCTAGAAAAAATAACTGGTGCAACCTAAGGTGACACACTGGTATGAATACAGCCTTTGGACATCAATTCATCCAATTGATACTTAAGTCTCTTCAATTCAGTTATTTATATTTGGTAATAGGGAATAGAAATAGGTTGGGTACCTAATACCAAGTCGATATAAAACTGTACCTCCCTCTGAAGTGATAAAATAAAATATTTATATGGGAACACATATATAAATAAGATAACACCAAGAGATAAAAATACCAGAGGCTTCCCACTCCAGTTCAATAACACTCATAGGAAACATCATTCCCAACACCAAAAGAGTAGGTATGACTCAGCTATCCCTCAGGTCCCATTCTCCCTAAAAAATATAAGACACCCCATTAAGGCCATTAAAATAGTACCAATGAAGATAACAATCGATTTAAAATTTATGAGAATTCTACCAGTCTATTCCAAGGATGAAAACCAAAGGATTCATATCAATAAAAAAATAAATAATTGATTTCCATATCAAATAAAGAGAATGTACAAGTAGGTAATCAATGAACCAACTCCATCTTTATCTCAAGAGGTATTCCAATTTTTCTAACATAATTAATGAGCTTCGTAGGATTATTAAACAAGTCCAAAATAGGGGAAGACATTAAATAATGAGAGAAACTAGTATCAAATAAAGTATTCACTAAAGATGAATCAATGGTAAGAGTACCTATCACTATCACGTGACTAGTATTAGTTTCCACTGGAGGATCATACACTATGTGAAGAAGCACCATTCCTGATTGTTTTAGTTAGAAAACCATTGATCATGAATAATATAACTGTGACACATAACCTCTCAGTACTGATGATTCCATACTACTATGTTGAGTAGTAAAAACATGGAATAACATCTGTAGGTGTCTTGAACATATTCATTAGCTATAAAAATTTGGTGCCTCCATGAAAGTATAGTTCATGTGAATGAAATTTACACATTAAAACAAGTGAATGTTCCTTTTATAGAAATTAAATATGATTTATATAATAATTATGTCATAATCTACCACTATGTTTTCCACCACAAGACTCATCCCGTTATCCTTTCTCTTAAAGTATCCAGCCGAACTACCACTTAGAGTAGGAGGAACTATTATAAACCCTAAAATACCAACCAGTTCAATTTATACCATCAAATATCAATAAAAAATATCAATATAACAAGAAAGATTAAAAATAAATACCATATATTAGATATCAGATTGAATTCCCATCTAAAAACTATGGGCCTTCAGCTTCTCATTAAACACTACCTCAGAAGATAACTGATAAATATCCGCAAGTGATTGGAATAATGAGTCATTGTCATATAAACTTGATAAAGATTAAGAAAATACAAGTACCTTTCCAACACTATTGATCCAAGATAGAATAACTGTGTGGAAAGTTCCTTGAATTCTTTCTACTTGAAGCCTATATTCTTCACTTCCATAATTAATGTGTCCCACTTCCTCTTTCTAGGCCCTTTAAGTTTAAAGATTCCATATTTCATCTTATTGGAATATTATGTCTCTAAGAACTCAAATAGTTTACGAATACTTTTCAACTAATCCTCTAACTCCTAAGGATAAGTGGCCCTTGGAATTATGGTGGTTTTTGTTGAGAAAAATCATGGGTACAATCTCTGTTATCATCTATTAGAAGTTTCTATACTGGATATTGAATTGGAACATGTTCTTACAATTATCCCATATCTTAGACCCCATATTCTACTACTTCAATGAGGTTCAGGTCAACTTGAGGGTTTTCTTATTGTGGTTCATCAGTAGCTCCTTCCCAATGTTTGTTCTGATATCCTCATGGGGGAATGTGTTGAAAGTGGGTTCCATAGACCCACCTTACATATGTACTTTGATTACCATTAAATGTATGATTTTTGATATATAAATTTAGTTATATTAACTTAATATTATTTATACTTACATGTATAATATATTTATGTTAATGTACTTAGAATACATGTAATATCAATGGGTTATATTAATTACCAGGATATAGTGAGAACCTAGAGATACCGTGATAGTACTATTAAAGTTATATCCTGTGGTCCATATACATAATATTGGTAGTAAACATATGATGTGTGACCATTAGGAGTTGATGGATCATAAGAATTGAGAATTATTATCATGAAGTTTTCATATGGTGATCTGGAGTAGATGAGATCATTAGGAAAGGCCTACCAATAGGAACACCACATGTTTAGGGTGTCATTGGTTGTTATAGTCTATGAACATGTGTATTGGTCTCCAGACTTGAAATCATTATGAATGTATCCCATTTTATCTCATAATTAAAATCAAGGTAAAAAACATAACATTGATGTTGTGGTGATATATATTGTGTTGGTTGCATCATTAGTGTTATGACATTGGTTGAATGATCGAGATATAATTTCTCCCTTCCAAGTTATGGAAGTGAAATCTCATGCCTAATTGATCAGGATGGTAGTACAATGATCAAATACATTTCCATGGTAGAAGAAGTTAATTCTATTCAGAAAGTTCAATATAAAATATATCAGGAATTTATAATGACACAAGTTATGCATCCTTTATTATGAGATATCATGAGAAAAATAGATTATATTACATAGAGAGTGTTTAAAGGATGTTTGTGGTTTCTATAACAATTACTAATCTCTTTAGGAGTATTTATGGGTTACTAAACTTTACTCATGGTCTGTGAAGAGTATTCATTGCTATTAAGATAAGGGTAAAGAGGGTCATAGACACTAGCATATTAAATATTCTTCCATATTTTGATGAATATATGTATATGAAATGGTGGGAAACACCATGAGGTATTTTATGTGTCCAAGGTGCTATCATTACCAATAAATAAATAAATTTATTATTATTCAGGTAAAAAATAACTTGGTAGAATTTATTTTGTTAATGTATTCACAAGGAATTATGTGAATACATGAAAAAATATCATATGAACAAATGATATATAAATATTCATGGTTTGTTTAATATTGAAGGAATTACAAGTCAAGTTAATGGGTATGTTTTATCATGTAATGTAAGATACAAGGTTTTCTTTTGAGGTATGTATCCTTTTAATTTCTATCTAATCCTTTTCTTTGGACCTAATATGGATGCCTAATGAGTTCACAGGTTTTTGGGGGGTATTTGAGGATTTTTTGGATCCAAGAACCCAAATTTTTTGAAACATTGTACTGTCCACATGGTTAGGAGAAACCATGTGTGGTAGGCCGCACAATAACTCCTTATTGTGTAGGTATTTATAGAGAGAAGCTGGGGGTTACACAGTTTGAGGAAAGCATGCCGATGAGGCTGCATGCCCATGAAAAATCTCTATAGTTATTAATAGTGGCATATTTCATGGTTGGAACATTATTTCACAAATCATGTGGAATAATATTTATGGACTCTTTAGAAGGAAGTGAGCTAAGCATGGTTGGAACATGATTTTTCCAACCATGTGGCCAAATCATGCATCTTTTTTTTCATTGGTAAAAAGAACAAATTTCACTTAATGAAATGTTAAACATATCTTCTTCTGCCTTTTCTAATTCTAGCTGAAATCCATCCCTCTCTTCAGCCCTTGGATCTCCCAAAACTTGACTTCTATAGATTTTGATCCTAAATCTTCATTTAGTGTTTGATTAAAACACTATTCATCTTTTTGGATTCCTCCAGGTAATCTATTTTATCCTTAGGCTCGGTTCATCATTCTTCTTCCACTTGATGAATCGATCTTGATGTAGGCTCATATATCATATTTTCAAGGGTGTTCATCCATTATTCAGATTTATTCCAATCCAGGATGAACTAATGGATGATACTATATGAGGTGAGTTATATTAGAACGAGGTAGGTGGTCTACTAATTATCAAATCATGTCTTAATTTTTTATAATTTTCAATATGTGTCGCATGATAGTTTCTCTGCACATTTCCCTAATTTGTATCTTCCTTGAATTGGTTGTCATACTTGGAACCAAAGGAATTTTTAGAACCCAAATTCATATTGAGATTTAAAACCTTAGAGTGACCCATCCCATTTGGTGTTCCCTCCATATGCCGAATTTTTATTTATCTATTATACCCAAAACACCATTGGTGTTTTTGGTTCTAATAATAAAATGGTGGTTTCATGTTGATAATGGATGAATATACTAGCATGGCATGACCAATAAAATTATCAATTAAAATGAATTAAATTGAATGCGAATTGTGCAACCACTCCACCCTTTAATAATGGAACAATGGTTACACCCATATTGTTATTCAATGATAATGAGATATGGATTATACCTTAGCATGTATTAAATCCAATGATTATTTAATTATAATGATGTGTTTTCATGAAGACCCTATTAAATTATGATAAATGGGTATGATGAACCTTATTCATGTTTAATATAAATGGGAATAATTTCCTTTCTACTTAATACTAAATGGTTATGAGTGTAACACCTTGAGATTTTGTGAAATATATAATTTTGAATTAATTTAATCTTTTTGATATTTTTTATTTCTCACAACACTGAATTTTTTTTTATATTAAAGCATTATGTTTGGATTGTGTTATATGCTACACTAAGTAAATCATGCACAAAATATAATATAAATTTTATTTTCCCTACACAGAACACCGAGGTTATATTACGTTACATGTAATCCTGACATTCCTTGATGGATTATGTAACACACAAGACTGAGTTTTACCAAAAAATAATATATTATTAAAAATATTATTATTTAGTATAATGAGATATATCCAAACCATTGAATTTAAAATTATATTATTAATTAACTTATAAAAATATATAGGTAAATTCATTGGTTACATATTAATTATAAATGAATATAGTAACCAAATGAATATAAATGGAATGATTTTATAAAAGACTATTTTTATGTGTAAAAGGATACTTATCTTAATAATTTTAATTAATTACTATCAGTGAATTATAATAATTAAAAATATATGTTACATATTTAATAAAATATTTTTATATTCATCCAATTGATTTTATAGGCATAGGTCATAATAGTCCCAATATTACACATAAAAACCTAAATTTTTATAAAAGCGGTTTTACTGCCTTTTGATGGTGAGCCAATTTTAAATATAAATTTTGGAAATTTTATAAATTTTAAATCTCAAAATAAACTTCATTATGTAAATATAATCATAAAAATTAGTTTAAGGTAATTTTTTGGTATTTTTCGGTGAAGTTTATTTTTTAATGAATTGTGAAATATAATGAATTTTATTTCACATCTAATTTCATCTCATTTATTTATAAGGATAAATTATATTTTTAAATGGTTTTAAAGTTTAATTAGATCAATTTTTTTATCAATCAATACAATTTAGTATATTTTAATCAATTTCATTTGGAAATTGTATATAAAAACTTAGCAAACTTTTGAAAATTTTTACTTTAAAAACACACATTATATCCCGTTTGTGGGATTAAATTTACATTAATTTCAACCTCTTCTATGATTTTATATTTAAAAAATAGATTCCATATTTGGAATAATAAAAAATTATAATTTATAATAATTTTAACTTGTTTTTTTTCAAAAATATTAGTGAAAGTAAATAAAATTAATTACATCAATGAAGGTAAAATTAACCTTAACAAGGGAATAAACCATAATCTTAAGGGGATAAATGAGATATAAACTTGTCCAAAATCTATTTTATATCCATATTTAGACCACTAAACCTATAAGGTTCTTTAATGATCAATTTTGACACTTAGTGAACAAGTAATAGTTGGGGAACACACAATTCTTTTCAAAAATACCTATTGTTTTCTTTACATCCACTATAAAAGGCAGTAAACCCTCCCACTTCCACAAAAAACTCAAGACACCTTGGATAAACCAAGATATACCCAAATATATCCTCAAAATACCTCCCCTAAAACTATTATCCTATAATTGGTAGGAAACCCATCCAAAGAATCCCTTTGGTGAAAACCGAAAGGAGTTACCTGAAGAAGATGCAACATCCTTCCTCAAGATCTTTAGTTTTATTTTCGTTATACACTCCTTATCTCTTATTATTACATGATTATATAAATAAACTAGTATCATTAATACACTAAGGTGTTTTTATTATATGTTTTTACCTTCACTTACATAATCTACGATCTAATGCATATCGAACTTACTGTTTATGTGTATGGAGAACTACCGTCTCACAAACCAACGTCATTCATTTTTCCTCTACCACCTCTCATGGTTGGAAAAAATGACAGAAAAAATGTTAATATATGATATATATTTTTAATTTTTTATTTATCCCTACTTAACTCTTTTATAACACATACATGTATACTTTCTATTTTTTTAAATATGATAGCATTGTTTGTGGAAGTGTGGACTACCGTCTCATCAAAGCGATGTGATTCATTCAAACCTTACACAAAATGTATTAAGTATACTTTTAGTGAAATTATATGATTTATATGAAATAATAATTATAATATAATTATAATATGTATATACCAACATATATTTTATTTACTTTGTTTATTTTAGTACGATAATAAAATAGAAACATTGTTCATACCTACATACCGCCCACCTTCTCCCTAAATGGTGTATTTTTTTCATACTTCTATCTTATATATATTATTATAAATACATATATACTGAAGATATATTATATTTATACCATTTTTTACATTATATAAATAATTAAATCATTATCTAAGTAATTTGATCAAGAATAACAAGTCAAACCATATACGAAAAATAAAGTAGATATTACCCAAAACGTAACATTAATATGGATTTGTTAATAAACGGGTAATATAAAGTCATAAAAAAATAATATATGGTATTAGATAAATCAATATGGTTCTGGTTTAGATGTATAATAATCTTATTTTTATTATATTGGAGGGTTGAACGTGTATAAATAATGTCAAGACTTAAGGTAAGGGGATTTCATCTCACTTTTAATTCTGTGAGATACTTGCCATATTCACCACTCGCTTCTTTTTGTAGGTGTATATACATTCCTACAACATGTTATATAATTAATTTATTTTATTTTATGATATTAAATTATTTATATTGATTTTATTCTTTCATGAGGATCATTATTCTAAATTTACTCAAGTAGTATGGGTTTTCTCATGTCACTTATTTTCTAGGAGACACATGCCATGTTCAGGTAGTATTTTTTATATATGGGTTTTATACTTTCAATCAATGTATTATATGATTATTATACATAAATTAATGGGTATTTAAATATCCATTTTATGATATTTCTTTTAGGGGGTTTATGTTTCAAAAGATACCAAACTGGTAAAGTAATTTTGTCTCGATTTTCTTTCTTTGAGACACATGCCATGTTATGCACCAATATTTTCTATGAGGTGTATATAGTACCATAAACATGTTAATTAAATAATATAATTATTTAAATGATATTTTAATATTCATTTAATTTTATTTTATTACATGGGGGGTATATTTCAAAGTTATCAAGTGGTAAGCGTTTATTGAAATAATCTCATTGTATGTCGAGATTATTTGTGATAATGCTTCAATTGATAAAATATTTTGATAAAACTCTAAAAAGAGCTCATGAATTTTATTCTCCTATCTATATTATTAATATATTCATGTATTGGTACCATTTTTACTCTCATTGGTACATTATATGATTGAAAAACTATTTTTAATAAAGTTTGACTTTACTTATCTCTTCGGTGGTAAATCTATGTTCTTTCAAAACCATGTTTTAAAAGAAATGGTTTTCAAAATATTTTCAAGATTTATTTATAGTTTTTCAATTTATTTTAAAAAACATGGTTTTCTAAACGTTTTAAATATCTCTCTATATGTTTTCAACGTATTTTTAAAGGAATAGTTTTTAAAAAAATTCAACCATTACTTATATTTTTTCAAAGTGTTTTCAAAGAAAAAGGTTTTTAAAAGGTTTTTATTATTATTTGATAAGTTTTAATGGAAAAAGTTTTTTAAAATGTTTTCAATATTATTTTGTAAGATTTCAAGGAAAAATGTTTTAAAAATCATTTCACTCATTCTTTCTATGTTTTTAAATTATTTAAAAAAAAATGGATTTCAAAATTTTTTATGTTTTAAAAATAATTTTTCAAAGAAGAAAGGATATTTTCCTCAAGAAAACTTTTTAAAAGGAAATTTCAAATTTATTTCCCATATAAGATGAAAAAAATCGGTTTTACCCATGTATTTCTAGAAAAGAATCTAAAGTTTCCATTAATTTTATTTATATGAATGGTTTATGTTTTGATTGCATGATGTTTATGAAACCCATTTCACTTTCACTGGTTATATGTTTATGAAACTCATTTCGATTTCATGGGTTATATTATTATGAATCCTATTTCACTTTAAAAGTTTATAAATTGATGAATTCCTTTGAAACCTATTTCTCTTCAACTGGATATACCATGTTAAATTCTTATGAAACCCACTTCCTAATATGGGTTATTCTAGGATAAAATGATTATCAAACCTATTTATATTTCCATAGGTTAAGATATGATTAAATATCCATGATAACCATTTCATTTCAAGGTTTATGATATGATTTTTATAAAACCCATCTCCTTTTATGGCTCATGATACGATTCAAGTTTTATTATCTTGTGGCGCATGCGTGTACACACACCCACATATATTTATATGATTTTATTATGTGATGGGTGGGATATATATCTCCCTAAAATGCATTGGGCAATGATAAATGGTTTATGAGATCAATAGGGTACACATAATGGAATCCCAAGATTTAAACAAGAGGCCATCTTAAGCCTAAAATAAGAGGGTACATGGGATGGAATCCCAAGACCAAAATAAGAGGGTACATGGGAGGGCATCCTAATCCAAAAACAAGAGGGTTCATCGAAGGGATCCCAAGCCCCAAGAAGTTACATGGGTTATTCACCCAATCCTAACATGTTATGGAGGTCTTTACATGTATTATTGGAATATGATTTTCAATGTTTATATCTATGCCACACATTCCATTTCTTATGCCTGTGTTATGATTTTGTGGCTTATTATCCGGATTCCCTTATGGTTATTGTCTTACGAACTACTAACCATTATTCCATGGTTTATGTTTATGATCTTTGATATGCAGGGAATTGTCTTTTAATTTTATGATCAAATTCTCACACCCTTATTCTCATGTTTATTCTTACATATATCTCTTTTTACCCTTACTGAGCATATGAGATCACCCCTTTTTATGTTTCCTTTCCCAGGTTATGAATATATATTTTAGGTATGATGTATCTAAGAGGGGTTCTAGTCTTAAAGAACCTACTGGGAGATATTATAGCTCACTCATTTATTAGTTTTTACGATTCCTTTTTTTTCAAAGGCACTAAACTAATATAGTATTTGGGCGTCTATTTGTGTAATGTTTTATTTATTCCAAAAATGATGTAACTTCCATGTAAATTAAGATTGGGTTTCCATAGTTGGTATCAGAGTGATGGTTTAATCAAGCACTGAAAATAAGGATGGGAAAACCTTAGGGATATCCCTAGGAATATTTATAAGGATACATCTTGGGATGTGTCTAAGGATAAGTTTAAGGATAAGGAAAAGTATAATTAAATGTCTTGGAATTTTTGTAAAGGATAGAGATAATGGATTCATAGAAATCAATTTCTATATGGATACTAAAAGTAGATATTATTTTGGTAGATATGTTCCTAGGAGCAACAAATCTGACAAGGTGTATCGATCCTAACACGAACATAACCTGGTATATGACAACATGCCTTACTCTTCACTTGGTTTGACACTCTCAGGGGACATGCTTTGGGAATTCACAAACTCTTTATAAATCACCATGAATGATTTAAATAGGCGTGACTATGAATATCCAAGGATAAACCTACGGTTTCATATATTAAAGAAGTAGGTGTCATTATTTAAACATCATATGAGTAATTTCTTTTCATGGTTATGTGGTTTTATGCTATGATAAGTGTTTCTCACCATATTCCTTATGGTTTTAATCAATGGAGCCAACTAGAAGAAACTAGGTTAACCTTGAATGTTTCAGATTTGGAAAGTATGGTGATGATGAAAATTAATTGGAAATATCATGAAGAGAATTAGGAAGGTCTACAAGTATTGGTTATACTGATGAAGTTAAAGGGACCACAAATGAAATGTGAAAGGCATGTGATATTATTTCAGTATTTTTTACATTAAATGTAAGAATCATGATTATATTGAGGTTCATTAACCATAATACATGATTCATATTACACATTATAGGATAAGGTTATTAAGTAATATGTTGATGAATCCCAAGTAATGGTTTCAGAATAAAATGGATGATTGAAGGGTATATGTTTTTAAATTCAAAGATTATGAATCATGAAATATATATGTATTTTTAATATAATTTTTTCATTAAGATATGTTGAATGGTCCTAGTTAGGTAGAAAAGTGATTTCATGAAAAGGTGATTTTTTTTAAGGGATAGTAACCCTTAATTTATTCCTAATGTTGAGATAATTATGTTTGTATAAAGATATGTTGGATATGAATAAGTAAATTGGGTAGTACTAATTACATCAGAACTGATTAAGGATTTTCTGAAAAATTAGTCGATGTTATCATGGATGAAGATTAAAACTTCTTAGATTTAATGAATATATCCATTAATCTTTTAAATAAGGGAGCACACATGATTTCCAAACGAATTTATGGTAATTTAAGTTATTACCTTGTTTCAAGAGAATATATGATGAGGGTATTCACATGTTTGGAATTTGAAAACTAATAGATAATTTATGATACGGGGGATCAATGTTAATATGATTTTATGGCCTTCTTTCTATATTTTTATGTTTTCATCTTCAATAATGGTTATAAGGTCTACAATTTATGGAAGGGATCATGTTAAAATTTAGATGAAGTTTGTGAGATTGAAGTAATATCTCACCATATGAGGATTTATGCATGTTGGTTAACCTGTTATAACCATGATTCTCAAATGTTATGTAAAAATATATGGAATGAATTATCATTCTATTTATGGATCACATGATATGTAAGTTCTTCAGGAATGAAAAATTCATAATCATTCCCTAGAGTAAGAGATGAAGTGGGAATTTATCAAGGAAAACCCAAAGGTTGAGATTGTACATATGAAAAGGAATGAAATCAAGTTAGTATATTTCCTTATGTACCCAAATAGTAAAATAATTCCACAAATATAATAAAATGATATTGAAAAATATTTATCCAAGAAAATTTATTTCCGATGAATTAGATGGACCCTTAGATCATTATAGATTTATGGTTTTGTGATCGCCCTCTGATACATATCAATGTTCTCTATCAATCTCCATTAGTAATTAATAGTTATATTTCTCTCCCATATCCATGTTTTCACTTCCCAACTATGTTATCCTCTGTAGAAACCTAGTTTTATGTTCCTTTGGGTAACATTTATGCTTCCAATGTTCCTTTTTCAAAGGAAGTTTTACTATTAATTTTTATGATATTTTTTTATGAAAGGAACTTTCAAGTATTAAATCATTGATAACCACGAAAAAGTTTAAGGGAGAAATTCATCTTAAGGGGGTAGAATGTAACAACCTGAGATTTTGTGAAATATTTTTATGAATTAATTTAATCTTTTGGATATTTTTAATTTCTCGCAACACTGAAAATAGTATTTTTATATTAAATAAATAAGTTAGCGTGAATTATATGTAAAAAAAGTTTATCATGCAATACATGTAACATAAATCTTAGATTTCCCTACACAGAACACTGAGGTTAGCTTACATTAGACACATGATTAACTTTTCTTAATGTCTTTCATAAAATGCAAGACTGAGTTTTACCAAACAAAAATATATTATTTAAAATATTATTATTTAATATAAGATGATATAATCTGGCAATAAAATTGATGAATATAGTATTAAATAACCTATGAAAATATATAGATAAATTCATTGGTTACCCATTAATTATAAATGAATATATAAAAAAAATAAATATAAAGTGAATGATTTTATAAAAGACTATTTTTATATGAAAAGGATATTTATCTAAATAATTTAAATTAATTAATATTAGTGAATAATATTAATTAAATTTATATTTTATATATTCAATCAAATATTTTATATATTCATCCAATTGATTTCATTGGAATAATATGAGAACAGACCTAATATTACACATAAAACCTATATTTTTATAAAATGAGTTTTACCACCTTTTAGTGGAGAACTTATTTTAAATATAAATTTTGGAACTTTTAAAAATTTTATATTTCAAAATAAACAACATTTTTTGAAGATAAACATAATAATTAGTTCAGGGTAATTTTTTATATTTTTTTATGAAGTTTCATTCTTTAATGAATAATGAAAATAATGAATTTTAATTAAAAAATAATTTTTCATCTAAATTATTTATAAGGTTAAATTATATTATTAAATGTCTTAAAAGTTAAATTAGATTAATTTTTTATATATAAATCCAATTTATGTCATTGGAATAAATTTCACTTTGAAATTTAATATAAAAACTCAGTAAACTTTGGAACATTTTTCCTTTAAAACCCCGCATTGTTGTCCCTAAAAGTTCCAGGAACAGTAGAAGCACAGTTGGGATTACACCCAACTTTAATTTTTACCATGATAAATGATTATACTAAGATCAATACGATGATGAAATCTAGTCTCCATAGAATAGAATCAATGATTTAGATAAATAGGGAAGAGGCCCAAAACCATTAGAGAGGATCTTGTACATCATGTTTGTAATTAATTTAATTTTAATTTCTAAAGAAATAAAATACATAGTTCTTTGGTACTTTCTTCATTAATGATATTTGTCATGATCCGTCCTCGGGGCTCATGATGTGACTACCCCAAGCCCGCATTCCATAGGCCAAGGGCTGGAGACTAGCACCATAGGCGTAAATCCCAAAAGAAGGGAAGGCATTGCCTTTATGAAGTAACATACACTAAAGAGAATGCAAGCGAAGTAAACACTAAGAAAAATTGAGTACAAGGTAAGTGCTAGAAAAGTAAATGGGCTAGTATACAAACCTAACTAAAAGTACAATACAACTAAAAGGAAAGTACAACAACAGTAAGAAAAACAACAACACCGAGTCATCCACCGGAAATCTCACCTGAAGGGTGGGTACAAAAAGTCTCCTCAGCTCCTCGGATCCGGTCACCCACTCCGTGTACGTCCCATAAAGTGGTCCACCTCCAGGTATTGTCCATCTCCTCAAGCCTCCATCTCGATCAGTGCTGTCCGTCGTCTGCAACCAACACAACGTAGTGCGGGCATAGCCCGTGTAGGGGTGAGTACACGACACTCAGTAGGGATCCCGACACCCCTGAAGTTCTCTCAGAATCCATGAAGGATAAATCAAAAAGGAAAGATACAATCACGAAGTATCAACAATAGTACTTAAGGTATATTCCCATACATATACCTAAGTCATCAGTTGCAGTTCATCACCAACTCCCAAGCACCACACAGTCCACAAAGGATAGCACAACTCTGTCCACACAGGAAAGCAAGTTAATCACATTGATGGTAAGATTGAGAATTAAGACTCATCTCACTCAGGTATACAATATGTAAGGTGATAGAGATGATCAGATGTAGCCACTGATTCATCAAAGCTGTCGGACCCACATAGGATACAAGACCAGCTAAGTTGTTGGACCCACATAGGATATAAGACCAGCTACTCTTCCGGACCCACACAGGATACAAGTACAGAGGTCAATACTGCCAGACCCACATAGGATAAAACTACAGTAGTCATCACCGTCGAACCCACGGAGGATTCTAGTATGGTAGTCTTCACCGTCGAACCCACAGAGGATTCCAATATGGTCGTCGTCACTATTGAACCCACAAAGGATTCCCGTATAGAAGTTGATGTAGTCGCAACCAACTCTAGGGTTCCCTCACACAACACACTCGATTCCAGGAGGGTCCGCTCCACGAGCCAAGGGGTTCAATACATCAACTTTCATGAAGTCCAGAGTTTATGTATCACAAATTTCCGTCTCATCAAAATAATCCCAATGCGACAGACGGTGCGTCAATCGGACACCCGGTCTGAGAGTTATTAGCTTTTCCGTCACAGGGGCACAGTTGGTTTTTAAGCTAAAACCAACCCGACAATACTCCAGCTGCGTCCAAACCTCAAGTAGATTAATCCAAAAGAACCATATCACTAAGAGGAATTCAATAAAGTCGACAGCACATCAATCGAACATCCAGAGATCATGTTATAAGTGTTTCCGCTCCAAGGCCCCGGTAGGTTTCGTGTTCGAACCAACTCGGCCGTACCCAAAGTTTTCCAAAACTTTGAGTGTAATATACCAGAACGACTGTCTCTATCCAAGTATCCCATTGCAACTAATGGTACATTGATCGGAGGTGCATAGCCCAAGATGATGGAGAAAGACTGAAAATGGCCCGAAAGGGGGGGGGGGGGGTCTGGGCCCGGCCCGGCCCGGGTCAGGGCCGGGCCCGGTCCGCGCGACCTGCCCCGGCCCGGCCGGGTGGGGTGCATTGGCTCGGCCATCGGCTGAGCTGGGGGGGATGTGGTCCCCCCTCCCTTTGCGCTCCGCGGATGCGGTGGGCGCTGCGTCCTCCTCCGAATCCCGCGTGGGCACGGGATCCTTGCTCCCGTCTGCGCCTGCGGTCGTCTCAGGACCCGCTCTTCACTGTGAAGACTTTCAAATGCCGTTCCGGTACCATTTCATCATCGCCCAACTTTCCGCACATCAAGAATAGAATAGCAGTGGGTTCATACTTGTTCGTTGGTCCGCACCCACTGCGTTAGTGGTTCAAACAACTCCCAATAATTATACGTCATGCCGAGGGTATAATTCACATAAAGAAAAAAATAATCCAAACCCCTACCTCAACCAGGAAAATGATCGTCGGCGTCGTGGTACACGACATCATGGAGAAGAGGATCGTAGGCGTCGTCGGGGCGCACCGAGGAGGAAGTAGCGTCTCCTCTCTGGCCGCGGGGAAGAGCTTTGGTGGTGCGTCATCAATCTATGAGGAACCAGTGTTCTTCATTGTTCTTGTTAAGAGTCCGGCGTCATCGGTGTTTCATCAGAGCTTCCTCCCGCGGGTCCTCAATTCCTTTTCCAAAGGATTGATTAATAAAATAATTAATCCTCACGTTGTGTTCATTATTATGGTTCATTAATGAACCTTAATTAATGAACCTATTAAACACATGGGCATTTCTGTTACAAAACCATAGGGACGAGTCATTAAATGGCCATCATTTATTGATCGTCATTACACTGTGATTCCACCAACTGTCGCTCAACGATGGAAGAAAAAGAATAAAATAACTTATAGATATTTTATTATATACAAATCTTTTTCTGAAAGTTTAATAACTTATCTTTTTTGTCTGACCCTTGTCGGTTGAAGTTAAGCTTCGCCTAAGAGAATCTCGGTGCTGCAAATTCTTCGGTGCCCTCAAATTTTAATTCCGAGCACCGGTTCAAAAGTTAGAAAAACCCGCTAGTTCATTCACTGAAGGTACCCGATCTAATCTTAAAAAATTGATTCCGGGCACACCGAGCCTCAGAATCAAGCGCAGTCAGAAACTGTGTACTCATAAAATCACAAAAAACTAAAAAAAAATTACTTGGAATTTATGGGTCTTTACATTACTCCCACCTCAGGGATTTATGTCCCCGTAAAGCTACATCATAAACTAGGGAAACAAATGAGGGTACTGAGCATGAATCTGAGCCTCCCACTCCCATGTTCTCTCCTGGAGGTTCTCGTGCTGCCACCTGATGCACACTAGAGGAATCAACCGTCCACATAGGACCTTCTCCTGTCGATCCTCGATCTCCACCAGGACCTTCGTAAAAGTCACCCCGCCATCGATGTCCAGCTCCCCATGGTTGATGATATGTGTCGGGTCGTGCACGTATCTCCTCAGCTGAGATACGTGGAAGACGTCGTGCACCCAGTGCAACTGAGGTGGAAGGGCCAGGTGGTAAGCCACCTCACCTACCCTGATAAGGACCTGAAAAGGCCCGATGAAGCACGAAGATAACTTTCCGCCCCAGCCAAATCTCTGTAATCCACGTCGAGGTGAGACCCGTGAGAAAACGTGGTCACCATCCTCGAACTCCAGTGGTCTCCGCCTCCTATCAGCATATGGCTTCTATCTTCTCTGTGCAGTCCTCATCCGCTCCTAGATAATCTGCACCTTCTCTATCATATCCTGAACCATCTCTGGTCCTACGAGTGCTGACTCTCCAAGGTCAGTCCAGCATAGAGGTGATTTGTAAGGTCGGCCGTACAAGGCCTCGTATGGAGGAATCCCGATGGAGGAGTGGTAGATGTTGTTGTACGCAAACTCCACCAAGGGTATATGATCTTCCCAGCTACGACCAAGGTCAAGGATGCATGAACGGAGCATTTCCTCAAGTGTCTGAATGGTCCTCTCCATCTGGTCATCCTTCTATGGGTGAAAGGCTGTGCTCAGGCGTAGCTGCATCCCAAAGGCCTCCTGTAACCCCCTCCAAAGTCGGGAAGTAAAGAGAGCATCTCGATCAAAGACGATAGATTATGGAACCCCATGAATTCGTACGATCTCCTGAACATAGAGGTGTCCCAAGCTCTCCACTGAGCCCTGCTCTCTGATCGGTAGGAAGTGGGCCGACTTGGTGAGTTGGTCTACGATCACCCAGATGGTGTCGTGTCCTCTGGAAGTACGTGGAAGCAACATTAATAAATCCATGGATATTCCATCCCACTTCTACTCTGGGACCTCTAAGGGATATACCAAGCCTGCAGGTACCTGGTGCTTTGCCTTCACTTGCTGAAAAGTGAGGCATCGAGAAACGAACTCTACCACAACCTTCTTCATACTCGTCCACCAGTACTGTCGTCTGAGGTCCTGGTACATCTTTGCTACCACAGGATGTACCGCTAGAGGGGAAGTGTGGAACTCTCTCAGCACATCCTCCTGTAGTGAAACTGGTACCATGGTACGTCCCCTGAAAAGGATGACGTTCTCTCCTCCTACAGAAAACCCATCAGGTGCCTATCTGAAAGATATCTATGCATGTCGCGTCTCACATTCCACGTCCCCATACTGTGCCTCTCTGACCCACTGAAGAAGTGGAGGATTGACTGTGAGCGACTGAAGAAAGGCTTCCCCATCTCTATCCACTAAGGATATCTGCAACCCGGCTAGATTCTTCGTCGCCTCTCCAAGTAGCTGGATGCCCGTCCTCCTGCTGAGAGAATCAGCCACTAAGTTCCACTTCCCAGGAGTATAGACTATCTCAAATTCATATTCCTGGAGGAACTCGAGCCATTTACACAGTCTCAGGTTCAGTTCTTTCTATGAGAAGATGTACCTGAGACTCTGGTGGTCAGAATAGACTGTAAAGCACTCGCCCATCAGGTAGTGTCTCCACATCTTCAGGGTGAAGACCACTACTGCTAACTCCAGGTCATGGGTGGAATAGTTCTGCTCGTGCTGCCTCAACTGCCATGAATCATAAGATATTGCTACTTGTTCCTGCATCAGGACACACCCGAGTCCGGTCCCTGATGCGTCGTAGTATACTATATACCCTACGCCCTCCTCTGGCAGCCTCAAGATGGGCACACTTGTCAATCTCCGCCTCAGCTTCTGGAAGCTGTGCTGACATCTGTAAGACAACACGAAGGGTTTCCCCTTCTTCTTCAGAGATGTAAGCAGTGCTGAAACTCGAGAGAAGTCTGGCAAAAATCTCTGATAGTACCCAGCCATACGAGGGAAACTCTGCACCTCTGTCACGCTTCTGGGTGGCTCCCAAGCAAGTACCTCCTAGACCTTCATGGGATCCACTACAACTCCCAACTCAGAGATGATGTTCCCCAAGAAGTGGACCTCTCGAATCCATAACTATCACTTAGAGAGATTACCATAAAGCTAGTTCTCTCAGAGTGTATCCAGTACAACCCGTAAGTGGTAGGCATGCTCCTCCTCAGTAGTTGAGTAAATTAGTATGTCGTCAATAAAGACTACAACAAACTGATCGAGGTAGGGATGGAATATTTTGTTCATGAGACTCATGAACACTGCTGGAGCGTTGGTCACACCGAAGGGCATGAACAAGAACTCATAGTGGTTGTACCGACACCTGAAGGCCGTCTTCTGCACATCCTCGTCCCGAACTCAGAGCTGATGACAGCCTGACCTGAGGTCTATCTTCAAGAACCAACGTGCTCATTTGAGCTAATAGAATAGGTCGTCAATCCTAAGAAGGAGATACATGTTCCTCATAGTCACCTAGTTCAGGCGATGAAAATCGACACATAGTCGCAAGCTCCCATCCGCCTTCTTGGCGAACAGAATCGGAGAAGCCTAGGGTGAAACACTGGGTCGGATGAAACCTTTCCCCTGTAAGTCCTCCAGCTATACCTGCAGCTCATGAAGCTCGGCGGGATCCATCCGATATGCTAGAGTGGATATCGATGATGTTTAGGGGTAGAGGTATATATAGAAATCTACCTCCCTTCGAAGAGGTAGTCCTGGAACATCGTTAGGAAAAACGTCTGCATACTGATCCACTACTACAGGAAAACTCGGACTCCGCACGTCAACTGCTCTGAGGATGAGACTAGCCAACTGATGTGTGATCGGCTACCCTCTAATCTACATGAGTCCATCCTTTGCTGCGAAGGTCCCATTCTCGCCGATGAAGGTGAACCTGGTCCCATCAGTGCAGACACACCACACATTGTGCCTAATACAGTCGATCTAAGAATGGACCGTAGATAACCATTCCATACCGAAGATGACTTCGTAAGGCCTCGACACCGCTACAAGAAGATCCCAGCCGAAGATCTCGCCTCCTAGAGCAATCTCACACTACCAGAACCAGTGCGTAATCATCGAGTCTGCTCCTGTAAGAGTCTCTAGCCGCAAGGATCGATCCAACGGCTCCGTAGGAATCTCCGAGCTCCGAACAATGGAAGTGGCAATAAAATAATGACTCGCAGCTGTGTCTATAATAATTTCAGAAAGGGTGGAGTAGACACAGATAGTACCTCGAATCATCTTGGGTGCACCGTGGTCGTAAGCCTCTACTGCTAGGATCCGAGCCTGCCTCTGCCCGTCGGCTCCCTTCGGTCAGGGTGGACCTTCTGGGGGTGGTGGTGGTAGAGCCTCGAAGCGTCGTCCACCACCCACTGCTCGGACAGCTCCTTTGCCTTGTCCGCCTACTCCCTACGGACCACCACGGTCGAAACTCTGCCTCTGCCTTGGAGGTCCCTCCACTGCCTGCTGATCGTCTGCATGGTGGGTCGGGCAGTCACGAGCCATGTGGCCCTACCCACTGCATGCATAGCATAGTCTGCTCATCGAAAAGATGGCTCAGTGTCGTGTGCCCCGCACAGCCGAACCCGTGCCCTGAGGTCGCTCACCAGACGACCTGGTCTACTTGGACCCCTGCGTCATCTGTCGACTGCCAGCTGTAGAAGACTCTGCTCTGTTCCATCTTGCGGTGGGTCTCACTGCTGATGGTTGCTCGACAAGAAATCTCTCCACTAGAGGGGCTCGTTCCATCACCCCCGCCTGGGTCGGGATGCTGAGTGGAATCATTGAAGCTATGATCTCATGCCTCATCCCCTGCTCGAAGGTCCAGGCCCGGAAGAATGGGTCTCGTACCATGTCCACTGAGTAGTGCGAGAGGTCGGTAAATCTCGCAAAGTACCGGGCTACTGACATTCTGCCCTGCCGCAGCTGTAGTAAATCCTGGATGCGCACCGCACGGAGGGTGGCTGGGATGAACTCCGAGCAGAAGAGGCTCTCAAAGTCCGTCCATAGAAGAGATGCCTCATCGTGGATCTGGAGTATCAGGATTCACCATCTACCTGCTGCTGCGTGCAGGAGACTCACGACAAGGATCACCATGAGGTCTACTGGTGTCCCTACCAATCTTAATACTCTGACGCTAGCCTCCAGCCAATCCTCGGCTGCCTGAGGGTCCATCTCTCTGCGGAACCTAGGCGGCCTCTACCTATGAAACTCATGCAACACGCTCAGGCGGCGTGCACTCTTCGCTACTGGGGCAGGTAGCATTGGTGGCTCGGCGGGTAAAGGTACTGCCGGTGCCTCCGCTATAATGGGGCCATACACTGAGGCCTTGTCGCTCGGTGGGCTGCCGTCTCGCACAAAGCTCAGAACCCTAGCTGACTGCCATTGTGGGGCCATCCTGAAAAGAAACAGGTGCGCCATGGTTAATACAGTATACCTAGTGAGATGACACAAAGTAATCACAAAGAAAACTTTTGAAACACACATGTAATCAAAGTTTTCATGCACTGAGTCAGAAATCAGAAGTTAGGGTCCTCGTGTATGGATACGTCGGCCGCCGCACCAACACTGGACTCCCTGGACTGATAACCATACTCATTACTCTAAACATTATTTCTTCATAGAGAAGAAATTATCAGAGTCCTGAGTTCTGCGGTAGAACCGACTCCTCTGATACCAATTTGTCCCGACCCGTCCTCGGGGCCCATGCCGTGACTACCCCAATCCCACATTCCATAGGCCAGGGGCTGGAGACTAGCACCAAAGGCGTAAATCCCAAAATAAGGGAAGACATTGCCTTTATGAAGTAACATACACAACATAGAATGCAAGTTAAGTAAATACTAAAAAAAACTGAGTACAAGGTAAGTTCTATAAAAGTAAATGGGCCAGTATACAAACCCAACTGAAAGGAAAGTACAACAACAGTAAGAAAAACAGCAACACCTAGTTGTCCACCGGAAATCCCACCTGAAGGGTTGGTACAGAATGTCTCCTCAGCTCCTCAGATCCGGTCGCCCACTCCGTGTACATCCCATCAAGTGGTCCACCTATGGGTACCGTCCAGCTCCTCAAGACTCCACCTCGATCAGCGCTTTCCGTCTTCTACAACCAACACAACGTAGTGCGGGCATAGTTCATGCAGGGGTGAGTATACGATATGCAGTAGGGACCCCGAGACCCCCGAAGGTCTCTTATAATCCATGAAGGATAAATCACAAAGGAAAGATACAATCACGAAGTATCTACAATACTACTTAGGTATATGCCCATACATATACCTAAGTCATCAGTTACAGTTCTTCACCAACTCCCAAGTACCACGCAGTCCACAAAAGATATCACAACTCAGTCCACACAGGAAAGCAAGTCAATCACATCGATGGTAAGATTGAGAATCAAGACTCAGCTCACTCAGGCATAAACTTTGTAAGGCGATAGAGATGATCAGATGTAGCAACTGATTCATCAAAGCTATCAGACCCACATAGGATACAAGACCAGCTAAGCTGTCGGACCCACACAGGACACAAGACCAGCTACTCTGTCGGACCCACACAGGATACAAGTACAGAGGTAAATACTGCCTGACCCACATAGGATACAAGAACAGTAGTCATCGCCGTCGAACCCACGGAGGATTCCAGTATGGTAGTCATCACCGTCGAACCCACGGAGGATTCTAGTATGGTCGTCGTCACTGTTGAACCCACTGAGGATTCCAGTACAGAAGTCTATGCAGTCGTAGCCAGCTCGAGGGTTCCCGCACATAGCATGCTCGATTCCGGGAGGGTCTTCTCCACGAGCCAAGGGGGTCGATACATCAGCTGTCATGAAGTCCAACGTTGACGTATCACAAAGTTCCATCTCGTAAAAAGAAACCCAACGCGACAAACGGTGCGTTAATCAGACGCCCGATCTGAGAGTTATTGGCTTTTCCTTCCGAGGGGCCCGGTTAGTTTTTAAGATAAAACCAACCCAACTGTACTCCAGCTGCGTCCAAAACTCAAGAGGAGTAATCCAAAAGAACCTTCTCACTAAGAGGAATTCAAAAAATTTGACGTCATGTCAATCGGACGTCCGGAGCTCAAGTTATAAGCGTTTCCGCTCCGAGGGCCAGGTTGGTTTCGTGTTTGACCCAACCCGGCCATACCCAAAGTTCTACAAAACCTTCAGTGTAATATACCGAAACTACCATCTCGATCCAAGGATCCCATCGCAACTGACGGTGCGTCGATCGGAGGTCTGTTTCCTATGATGTTGGAGAAAGACTGAAAATGGCCCGAAATGGGGGGTTTAGGCCTGGCCCGACCCGGACCAACCCCCCACCCCCCGGGTTGGCCCGGTAGGGCGTGGCCTGAACCGGATGGGCGCAGCTCGGCCTGGTCCGCGCGACACGCCTTGGCCTGGCCGGGTGGGGTGCACTGGCTCGGCCAGTGGCCGAGCAGGGGGGGGGGGGACGCAGTCCCCCATCCCTTTGCGTTCCAAAGACGCGGTGGGCTCCGCGTCCTTCTCCGGATCCCGTTCGGCTGCGGGATCTGGCCGCTTGCCGCCACGGCTGAAGCCACAGTGGTTCCTTCCGGTGGCACACTGGCGACCTGCGCCGCCGGAGATGTCCACGGGCCACCGGAGTCATTTCGATGGTCCGTTCTTGCTCCCATCTACGCCTGCGGTCGTCTCAGGACCCACTCTTCATCATGACGACTTTTAAACGCCGTTGAGGTCCCTTTTCATCATTGCCCAATGTTTTTCACATCATGAATAGAATAGAGGTGGGTTCAGACTTGTTTGTTGGTCTTCACCCACCACGTTAGTGGTTCAAACAACTCCCAACAATTATACGTCATGCCGACGATATAATTCACATAAAGAAAAAAAATAAACAAAAACCCCTACCTCAACCAGGAAGAAGATCGTCAGCGTCGTGGTACACGAAGTCACGGAGAAGAGGATCGTAGGCGTCATCCGGGCGTGATGAGGAGGAAGCAGCATCTCCTCTCTGGTCGTGAGGAAGAGGTTTGGTGGCGCATCGTCAATCTCTGAGGAACTGGCGTTCTTCGTCATTCTTCTTCGGAGGCCAATGTCGTTGGTGTTTCATCAAATCTTCCTCCCGCAGTTCCTCAATTCCTTTTCCAAAGGATTGATTAATAAAAGAATTAATCCTCACGTTGTGTTCATTATTATGGTTCATTAATGTACCTTAATTAATGAACCTATTAAACACACGGGCGTTACTATTACACAACCATATGGATGAGTCATTAAATGGACCTAATTTATTGATCATTGTTACAATGCAATTACGCCAACTGTCACTCAACTGTGGAAGAAAAATAATAAAATAACTTATAGTTATTTTATTATATACAAATATTTTTCTGAAAGTCTAATAACTTATATTTTTCGCCCGACCCTTGTCGGTTGAAGTTATGCTTCGCCTAAGTGAATCCCGGTGCTGCGAATTCATCGGTGCCCTTGGATTTTAATTCCGAGCACCGATTCAAAAGTTAGAAAAACCCGCTCATTCGTTCACTGAACGTACCCGAGCTAATCTTTGAAAATTGATTCCGGGCACACCGGGCCTCGGAATGAAGCGCTGTCAGAAACTACATACTCATAAAATCCCAAAGAATTCTTAATTTTTTTTGGAATTTACGGGTCTTTAAAATATTGATCATTTGGGATGACTCTTTTGGATCGTCTCATCGTTGTTGTGATTATCCAAACCAAAATTCTTCTAGTGGTGATCCACATGTGCTCCAATGGTCTTCGATTGATGCCACTCTCTTTCCGAGTGCTAGCAGGACAAAGCGAATGTCTTGCTTCGATTGATCTTGATCACATGTTCTTCAATCTTAAAAAACGTATTTATTCTTAATAGGGAGAGAGGATATGAGTCGAGAGAAAATTCATAACTTGGAATTGATCTTATGTCATAGGCATCCTATACTAGGCACAATAGACATACCTGTCTATTTATTAACATGGTGATTCGGTTATAAAATTTAATTGCATAAAAACAATTAAATACATTCACGAACTTAGAGAAAACTCATGCAACATAATGAAACTAACTGTTACATTATTTTTGGTGCACCAACTAGCACAAAATGGAATCATAAATGATATCTTGTGCCACATAATTATAATATCATTATTATTATTTTGTTTTGTGACAACTGGTCAAAAAATTATTTACCATCTTGAAAATAATTATTTCACTACTGGACCAACCTTGGTCCGCTCGAACTCCACTTCCATTTATTGAAAACCTAAATAAATAAATAAATAAATGATTTATTCTCTTAAATAAATATTTTTTTTACAAACTAGTAAATAAATATTTATTAATTATTCAATAAAATAAATAAAAATATTTTTATTCACAATCCTGCGAATAAATATTTATTTAATTTATGAAATCATTTTAACTTGAATAAAATTATAACACTGTCTTGAGAATAATATTTATTAATTAAAATAAAATATAATTTAATTGAGACAACCAAAAACACTTAGTGTGTGACCCTTTAGGATTATTTCTCATTGAAATTATCTAGGATTGTTTAAAGTTCAAGAGTACTGTCTAGCAATGAGTCAAGACACCCAAGATAATGAACTTAATATCGCAACAATGATATCTACATACAAATTTTCACTCTGTAATATAGTCCCTTTATCTCAATATCTCATCAAGATGATTTCTTGATAGTTTCATCAACCTTTATATTTGATATTTCATTCTTTGACTACTTGAAATAAACACGTCGTTAGACCATGGACATGGAATTTCATGAGATGGTTATATTTCAATGAAAGGATCGAGATATCAAATTCTATAAATGGAATGGAAAAATACTTCCTTGACTTATCTATTTATAACATGTCGTTCTTGATTCCACCAATGTACCCAACTTCCTGCCAACTGTCTATGTTACGATTTTCATCAGTAAATAAAAGTGTGTGATTCATGACACATATTAATGATAATATTAAATTCTAATGACCATTACACACACTTGTAGATAGGAATATCAGATGACACCAAAACATGTGGAATTTCTACTAGTGGGTATCTTCTCATAATCTTCCATCTTGGAGATTACTAGGTGAGAACTTCATGAAAAGAAGTCTCATCTGCTTATGGGTACTCACACCTAACAGTCTATATACTATGTGTCACATCATAGTATGTCATCCAACTTCCGAACTATATTTAAGAATATTTTCACAGCACTTCAAGGTTCTCATCCTAGTGGGGAACTACTATGACCCTGTCAATGTGATAAATACTCTAGGAAATTACTACACTACAGTCATGAAAAACAATGAACAATATGTAATACGATGTTTAATATTTAAATTAATGTAATCAAAGTAGAAATAGTTGGTTCTAGGAAACTAACTCTTACAAACTCTTACTTATACTAGAGCCGACTACCTACGACTTTCAGTTCGCTAGACCTCACAAGATGACCATGTTTCTGTTGAGTCAAGGATTTAGTCAAGGGTTCCTCTATGTTGTCTTCCATGAAAATACTACTCACTAAAACTTCACCTATCTGAGAAAAATCCCTCAAGATATGATACTCCCAAAGTATGTACTTCGTCCGCTGATGTGACCATGTCTCTTTTGTGAGATCCACCGTTTCAGTATTATCACAGTACAATGTGATGGGATCCTTACTTCTAGGTATCACATCCTGCTCCTGGAAGAATCATCACATCCAAACTTCTTCTTTAGCTACCTTAGAAGCTGTGACATACTCAGACTCTGCTGTAGAATCTGTGACCACACTCTACTTTGAGCTCTTCCATCTCGCTGCACCTCCATTCATAGTGAATATGTATCCTATTTGTGACTTCATGCATCTTGATCAATCTGGAAACTAGATTCTACATATCCTATGATGATTAGTTCCTCATATCCTCCATAAACTAGGAACACATCCTTAGTATTCCTCAGATACTTTAGTATAGTCTTGACTACCATCCAATGGAGGCCATCTAGGTCATCTTGATATTTTTCTACTGCATTCAATATATAGGAAACATCCAACCTAGTACATAGAATGTCATACATGAATGAACCAATCGCTGATGAGCATGTATTCCTTTCCATTAACATTCATTACTCATGTGTCTGAGGACAAATTTTATTGGAAATATGAATGCCATGTGACACTGGAAACAATACCCTCTTGGATTGTTCCATAATAAATCTCTCCAGTATCTTTTAAATGTATGTACATTGACTTAGGACCTACAATATCTTGGATCTATCACAATGGATCCTGATCCCAAGAATATATGCTTCCATTACCAAGTCCTTTATGGTGAAGCATTGATTCAACCATGCCTTAACAATCTGTAAGATTGGTATCTTGTTTCCAATAAGTAATATGTTATCAACATATACTATTATGAAAATGACTACAATTCTACTAAATTATTTTTAGACACAAGGCTCACATTCATTCTTTATAAAACCAAATTCCATTATGGATTCATCAAAATGAATGTTTCATGACCTAGATTATTTCTTTAATCCATAAATGGATTTCAAAAACTTTCATACCTTATTGGAATCCTTTGGAGTCACAAAACTTTCATGTTTCTTCATGTAGAAATATTCCTGAAGGTTCCCGTTGAGGAAGGCTATTTTAAATTCATTTTCCAAATCTCATAGTCATAGTAAGCAATAATGGAAAATAGAATTATGATGGATTTTAGCATTGAAACTAGTGGAAATTTTTAATCATTGTAAATTCCTTGACACTAATCGAACCCTTTTGCAACCATCCATGCCTTATAGTTACATACTTGTACTTCCATGTCCACTTTCTTCTTGAATAACCATTTGAAACCAATAGGCTTTACATCAAATTGAAGATATACCAAAATCCAAACTTGGTTTTGGTACTTGGAATTCATTTCATAATTCATGGCTTCTTGCCACTTGGAAACATCTGTGCCCCTTACTGCTACCTTGTAGGTTAGAGAATCCTTATTATCAACTAACAATGAGTCACCATTCTCATTAACTAGAAAACCATACCATTCTAGTTCTCTAACCTCTCTTGTAATCCTACATAGTTCTCATGTCTCTGGAATAATTATTTCTTCCACAGGGATTTGTGGAATCTATTCCTATAACAACTCTTATATACATTGATCCTTGACTTCATCTAAGTCTATATCACTCCCACTTTCTATTTTGGAGATGTGATCCCTATCAAAAAATATGGTGTGTCTTTCCAGTATAACATTTTTTTATGAGGGTTTGTATAGGTAATATCCCCTTGTTTACTTGGTGTATCCTATAAAGGTACACTTTGTTCCTTAGGGTGAAAGTTTTTTATCTAAAGAGGCCTTAACAAATGCTTCACTTACCCACACATGTAAATTTGATAACATGGATTTATTTCCACTCCCAAACTCGTATGGAATACCATTTATCAATTTTTTGGTACTTGGTTTAGTATGAATGTTTCTGTTTGAAATGAATATACCCAAAAGGATAATAGAAGACATGCATGAATGATCATTGATCTCACCATTTCAAACAAGTTGTAGTTCTTCAATTCGCTCACATCATTCCACTGGTGCGTGTAAGGAGGAGCGAGTTGGGATAGGATCCCACACTCTTGTAAGTAATCAATGAAGTATTGATTAAAATATTCTACACCTCGTCCTGAATAGAGTGTCTTAATATTCTTACCAAGATGGTTCTCAACTTCATTATTGTATTCTTTGAACTTATAAAAACAATCCGACTTATACCTCAATAAGTAGATATATCCATATCTACTAAAATCATCAGTAAAAGTTGTGAAGTATGAGTACCCATCCCTTTATTGAACTGGAAATGGTCGACACACATCAGTATAAACCAATTCAATAAGCTCTTTAGACCTTTCATCTATCCCACTAAATGGGGATTTGATCATTTTTCCTTATAAACATGTGTGACATATACCAAGTGGTTTTAGTTCGAAAGAATCTAAATATCCATCTTGATGTAACTTTTTAAAGTGTTTCTCATTTACATGACCTAGATGGTGATTCCAAATTTAGATGTGGTATGAGTCATGTGAAGTATCTTTACTATCATTTTCCATTACTTGGTTTTTGTAATCCAACTTATAAACACCATTGTATAAATGTGACCTTCCAAAGCAAATGGAATCTTTGTAAAATAAGCAACATTAGTCTACAAATTTGAAAAAAAATCCATCTATATCTAATCTGGATATAGAAATAATGTTTTTACTAACATACGACACATAAAAACAACCCTTATACAACAAGATCATCCTAATTGGCAAAGCGAGGTGGTAGTCCCCAAAAGCTACAACAACAGGTCTGGATCTGTTGGATGCTTGTAGATATACCTCCCCTTAGTCAATATTCTCGAATCTATATGGTTCCTATATTTTAATTCATATATGAGAACCACAAGCTATATCAAATACCCAATTTGTAGAGACAGATTGACTACATTCGATAACAAACGCACATGAAGATTCCCCTTTCTTCTTAGATTGGGAACAATTCTTCTTCTAGTGGACCTTCTTGCTACATGTGAAACAAATATCTTCCTCTTCCCTTGCCTCCCCTTTTATATTCATTTTCTCGGAAGGGAGTGATGAAGATCTGGTATTAAAGCTCTTCACCTTCCCTTTCCTCTTATTCAACATAAGGACATACGGCTTTTTACGCTTCATATCTTTGTCCACTTAGAGAATGAGGATAAGAATATCAGATAGAGACTTTTCAATGTTGTTCATATTGAAATTAACAACAAAGATGGAGAAGCTATGTGAGAGTGATGCAAGAATGAGATTGTTACCCAGTTATTTGGGGAGTTTAAAACCTAGAACCTCTAGGTTCTCAATGTAGCCAATGAGCTTGATTACGTGAGGCCCAGATAGGGTACCCTCTCCACACTCACTATGAAAGAGTGACTTGAATATTTCAAATTGTTCTTGTCTTTCTCTCTCCTGGTAAATACCATGGAGGTGATCAATCATGCTATAGGCATCCATGTTTTCATGAGACTTTATAAGGTCACTAGACATTGATGATAGCATCAAACATTGAACGTCTACTGCATCATTCATATGTTTCTCGTAGACCATGAACTCTTCATCACTCGTCTCTTGGTTAGGCGAATCAGGTAATGGTGACTCCATCAATTAAGACTTCTGTTCATGGAATAGAATAACTAGAATTCATATAAACCATTCCTAGAAGTTACTACTGGAAAGGATGTTATCTTTATCCAGAATTTATTTTAGGGATATTGTGGTTGAATAGCTTGTCATTTTATTCTATAATTAAAAGAGAGGGATAGTGTGGTTTAATAGCTTGTAATTTTATTCTAAAATTAAAAGAGTATATGATTATAACTCTATGGATTAAATTTTATTAATTTTATTAAGTCTCATACTATTTTATCATGTCCCAATGGCCCTCACCATTGAACTTGTAATGTCAATTTGTCTTGAAATTATAGTGGCAAGGATCCATATTCCCTTTTGAATAACCCCAACAAGGGTTGGTCAAGATATTTTAAGGTATTTAGGTAGATATGTATTTTCCAACTGTGGTTTCGTAGCTCTTTGATCCATTGAGTGGACTCCCCAATCCTGAAATCCTGACATGGATTTCCTCAACACTTGCCTCCAATATTACACCAAGTCTAGCAAGGGAAAATCCTGTTGATGTAATATGGTTAAGTCAACCTGAAACATTTTATAAGGGCTTTTTGTATAAAAGTATTTTTCCTAACAAGGGTTGGTCAAACACATAGTTTTATTTAGTCTTTCCATTAATCAAGTAACAGAAGGCTTACTCTGACATTATATTTTTTTGAGGAATTTTTATCTCTTATGAGAAAATTTCCTTGTTATCTTCATCACATGCTTATTAATATTAATTGGAACTTACTTAAGTGATTAAACATGTATTTTAAATATTTATTCACAAGCCTAGTTTAATTTAGTTCCATATTTCATTCTTGTTAGTTCATTGATTTTGTGATTGCGACAACACATCCATAATGAAAAAACATGGAACTGACGGTAATAAAATAAAGTGAATGTTCAAGATTTTTTTTCTAATGGTTAGTTTATCTAGACATTGATAAACTAACCCCGAACTAGGTGAAAAAAACTTTCATGTTTACATCTTTCCACCTGTCCACCATTTTATCTCCATGGATTGGTTTCATTGAAGCTCTTGACTTAGATAGCCTCCACTATCTTGGGAGCTCTATCCATTACATCTTATTTTTAAACACACATGGAGGTGAGGGGTAAAAAGGTTTTTACATAAATGAAACCATGGGAAAGAATTACCTACATATTATTGAGGAGAGAAGGCTTTCATACCAACAATTAATTTAATAAATAAATTAAAAGGAAACCAATGACATACAAAAGGTCTTAGTATATCTCAAGATCACCCACATACAAGAAACGAGTTACAGATATAATAAAAGTAGAATTAAATTATATAATCATTCTTATTAAGATAAAGTGAGCTCAAATCAAATAATTATTATCATTAATCAATCAATCCTTTTATCTTAATCCTTTTCAAAATTTCCTTGATATTCTCAGCCTAGTACATAAATGCACTTTTTAGGTATCTTGGTGAATACCCATTCAAATATACCCAACATGTATTAAATTCTCATAATACTTTACTCTTATGACATATGACATACATTATGTTTCAATTCATAGAGTAATAACCTATAGTACAATTTATACATGATATGCAGTTATGAACATTACACAAACATTAAAGTTTTAACATTTTGTAATTTGGTAAAGTACACGGTGTGTAGTTACCACTACACAATGTGTACTACCTTCACCATATATCCCAAAGTACATGCTTAGGGACTCAGTGTGTGAAGAGTACTTCGGAAATTCCAGAGTATATGACGTGCACAGTGAGCTACAGACCATGTTGTCTCCACGTTACATGGTTACCGGTCGTCTTAGCTGTGTATGGTATATACGGTTTGGATTCTAACCCAAAGGGACTATATTTTGTGGGAATTGGGTCATAGAGAATATAATCTAGTAATCATTATCTTATCTATCTTGGTCAAAATGCGGAGTAGAATTAACTACACTACGTGCAATAAATGCACACAACATGAGTAATTGCCAAATTATTCTCGATGCACTGAACATGACTACACAACATGCAGTCTAGATTACATTGTGTGTATGGAAAAGAACATGGATTATAAGTCCAAACACATGGAATGTAATTTTGTTTCACCTAGGAATAATTTTCGGCACTTCCTACTAAGTTCTCAATTTTAATCTTAATCAAAAAATCATTTGTATTTGTGAAATATGTGATAAAAAATAGGGAGAACAGATCTTGAAATCTAGATTACAATAATTATTAACCTTGAATTAGAAAACTATATTATTAAAACTCAAATTAACAATGAATTATTTAAATAATTATAAACAATGATGGCCTCCCTCTAATACCACTTGAAGGTTCCAGGCGTAGTGGAAGTGCAGTTGGGCTGGCGCCCAATAATAATTTTTACCATGATCGATGATTACCACGGGATCAATAAAAGGATGAATTCCAGTCTCCATGGAATATAATAAAAGATTTAGATAAATAAGAAATAATCCCTAAGCCTTTATATAGGATCTTTCACATCACATTTATAATTAGTTTAAATTTAATTTCTAAAGAAATAAAAGTCCTGGTTCATTTGTAATTTCTTCATTGATGATGCTGATCGTCTGGGATGAACCTTTCAGATTGTCTCATTGCGCTTTCAAAGATCCAAAACAATACCTCTAGAGATGATCCACATGTGTTCCAATGGTCTCTAATTGATTCCACTCACTTTCTGAGTACTAGTGCGGTAAAACAAATGTATTTCATCGATCGATATTTATCGCCTATTCATTGATCTTGAAGAACGTATCTCATTCTCAGAGGGAGAGAGGAGAAGAGTCAAGAGAAAATTCTTGACTTGGAATTTCTCTTATGTCACTGGTTTCCCATTCTTGGAACAATATACATATCTATCTATTTATTTACATGGGGATTTAGTTATAATATTTCATTGTGTAACAACAATTAAATACATTCATAACATTAGAGAAAACCCATGCTACATAATAACAATAACCGCATCATTATTTTTCGTGTTCCAACTTGCATAAAACAAGCTCATAAATGAAACTCGTGCCACATAATTATAATAGTGTTATTATTATTTTGATTTGTTCCATCTGGTTAAAAAATTATTTATCGTCTTGCAAATAATTATTTTACTAACAAACAGAAATTGGTCTTCTCAAACCCCACATCAATTTATTGAACACTCTAATAAATAAATAAATAATTTATTCTCTTTAATAAAAATTTTATTCACAAAATAGTAAATAAATATCTATTAGATGTTCATTAAAATAAATAAATTTATTTTTATTCAAAATCCCATGAATAAATATTTATTTAATTTTTAAAATCATTTTAACTTGAATAAAATTATTCCACTGTCTTGAGAATAATATTTATTAATTAAATTAAAATATAATTTAATCAAGACCACCCTAAACACTTAGTGTGTGACCCTCTAGGATTCTTTCTCATTGGCATTAAGCAAGCTTGTCTAAAGTCCAAGAGTACTGTCTAGAAACGGGTCAAGGCACCCAAGGGAAAGAACATAAAGTTTCAACAATAATATCCACATATTAACAATCACTGTGTAATATAGTACCTTTATCTCAATATCTCATCAAGATGGTTTCATGATAGTGTCATCAACCTTTATGGTTGATATTCCGTTCTTTGACTACCTGAAATAAAATCGTTGTTACACCATGTCCATGGAATTTCATGTGATAGTTCTATTTCAATCAAATGGTGGAGATATCAACTTCCATGAATGGAAGGGAAAAATACTTCCATGAATTATCCATTAATAATAGGTCACTCATGATGCACCCAGTATACCCTACTTCCCGCCAACTGTCTGTGTGACAGTTTCATCAGTAAATCAAAGTGCGTGAGTCATTAATCGTATTAAGGATAATCGTAAAGTCTAAGGACCATTAGACATGCTCCCAAATAGAAATATCTGATGACACCAGAACATGTGGAATTCCTACTGGTGGGTCTCTTTTCATAACTTCCCATAATGGATATTACCAAGTGTGAACTTCATGAGAAGAAGTATTATCTGTGTATGAGCACTCAAACCTAACAGTTTGTATTCTATTTGTCCCATCATAGTATGTCATCCAACCATATGACTATATTTAAGAATATTGTCACATAACTTGAAGGGTCTCATCATAATGGGGAATTACTATGACCCTGTCAATCCAACAAATACTCTAGGACATTATTACACTATATTCATTCAAAATAATGAGCAATATGTAATAAGATGTTTAATATTTAAATTCATGTAATCAATGTAAAAACAGTTGGTTCTAGGACACCAAATCTTATAGTCCTATCCACATGATTAAATTTCAATTAACTTCTACCACTTGTGTGATTGGAATTTGTAAAAATGTAATCCATATTTGGAATCATAATAATTTATAATTTCTAATAAGTTCAACTTATTTTTTTGACCAAAAATATTTGTAAAAGTAATTAAAATTAATTACACAGATTAAGGTAAAATTAAGCTTAACAAGGGACTAAAACTTAATAATTGTGGAAAAAAGACCTATAAACTTTTCCAAAACCTATTGGTTGGAAATATTTCTACAACACCACATTTATGGTTCTATAATGGTCCATTTGGGCACTTGGGAAACACACAATTTTTTTTAATAAAATACCCAATGTATCCTTTACCTCTACTATTAAAAGGTAATAAAATAGATCCTAAAAATACCTACCCTAAACCTATAACACTCATCTTGGGTATTAATACTAATAAAAAACCCATTTGTGCAAACAAAAAGGAGTTACCTAAAGAAGATGTGACATCATTCCTCAAGATCTTATGTTTTATTTTCATTATCCACCCTCAACTCTAATTATTCGATGCGTATATAATGACACCAGTACACTGAATATACTTATATGTTTTGGTTCTAAAGGATTTACTTTTAATTACACACACTTCTATCTAATGGGTAATGACCTAACCATTCATGTGTATGGTGAACTACCGTCTCACAAAACGATGTCGTTCTTTTTTCCCTTTACTACCTATCATGGATAGGAATTGTGATGGACAAAATATTAATATATGATATATATTATTTTTATTATGTATCTATTTTTCTATAATTATTTTATAAAACATACCTTTATACTTTCCATGTCGTGTAAATACGATAATATAATTTCTGAAAGTGTGGACTACCGCCTCCTCAAAGCGATGCGATTCGTTCCCACCTTACATGAAATGAATTAAGGATTATTTTAGTGAATGTATATGATATATATGAAATAATACTACTAATAATATTATAATAAATAAATATATATTCCATTTACTTTATTTCTTTCAATAGGATAATAAAATGGGAACAACATTCATGCATACGTATGGCCTTCCCTCTATAGGAACGGTGTATTCCATTTCATAATTCTATCTTATATAGATTATTATAAATAATCCTATAATGAACATATATGTTATTTAAACCATGTTTTAAATTATATAAATAAATAAATCGTGATCTAATTATGATGATCAGGAATAAAAAGTCAAAACATATATGAAAAATAAAGCGGATATTACTCAAAACATAACATCAACATGAAGTTGTTAACTAAAGGGTATTATAAAGTCATAAAAAAATCATATATGGTATTATATAAAATAATATGGTTCTATATTAGATTTATAATAATCTTATATTTATTATATAGGAGGTTCGAATGTGTAAAAATAAATTCAATATTTAAGGTAAGGGGAATTCATCTCACTTCGTGAGATACATGTCATATTCACAACTCGATTATTTTTTGTGGTGCTTATACTACCCTATGAAATGTTATGTAATTAATTTATTTTATTTAATGATATTAAATTATTTAAGTTAATGTTATTATTTCATGGGTATCACAATCCTTGGGTGTCTATTTGTGAAAAATTTTATATATTCCACAAAAATGATGTAATGTCAATATACATTAAGACTAGGTTGTTATAATGAAGAAAGTTATTATATAAATAAGGGAACAATGACCCTTTATATATATAGGTGATGGGAATGGAGTCCCTATAACGTGATATGGGCATGGAGTTCCTATATTTGATACCATTCATTGTGACCCTTTTTGTTATATAAGGGCATGAAGACCCTTATAGAGATATTGGGAATGGGATACCTATTCTATGATACTGGGAATGGAATCCCATATAAATGTGATACTAAGCATTAAGTCCCATGTATTCTATTATAATGGTCATGGCATCCCTCCTCACTGCTAGTTGGTACCCTCTAGTGTACGAGGTGGCATGCATGAGGCCATATTCCCCACCGAGCTCGAGGAACCATTGAGTGGAACCTAGGTTCGTGACATCACAAAGTGGTATCAGCGCCCTTTATTTTCTTAATTTATTATTTTGAGAAAATAGACATGAGATTATTAATGCTATGTAGTTTGGTAATTATATTTTCCTGGGAGTATCTAACCTATGTATGGGAAAAAGATAAATTTCCTTGAACAGAAAATTCTATTTTCTATATTATGCTTATTACAATTGATTCAATTACACCATTGAGTGACACACATGAATTGTGATGTTATAATTATTATTATTGAGGTTAATTTTTTTACATAGATTGATGAGATGAGGGTAAGGAACCATTGGTCATGCATCATATCAATAACCATGTAGGAAACTCACATGACATGCATATTCCATTCCATATAAGATAATTTTGTTGATTTCATTTCCTATGATTACCATGAGCGCATGAATATCATGAGTAAAATTGATAATTAGATAAGTATTCTTATAGGAAATTGAGAAAACATATTTGGTACTTAGAGTGCCTGACATAACCTAGAAAGTGTTTTCCTGCTTAGGCTATAGCAGAAACCCTAAGAACTCAACTATGGCATGTTGAGTCATGGACCATTGGTCTCATGGATTGGAACGTGATATGGTATAGATCAAGTGGACAAAACATTTAAGTTCATAAGGTTCATGTGATCTTATGGATTAGAGATGGTGAACCATTTGGTTCTACCATTAAAATCTGATTCAAATGTAATTATAAATTTAAAATAAATTGTAATTGAAAAAAACAGAGCTTGATCTAGTCCCAACCTTAGTAGTGTGTAGCAAGCATGGTCTCTATTATTCAATATAATTGTTTAAATCACCCAGACCTGGATCCTTGAGTTGGAAGAGGGGTGTGAAAACTACTTAGAAAGTATTTATACATGTTATATTTCTATATATATGGATTATTCCATAACAAACTTTATCTGAGGCATGTGTTAGGAAATTTTAGACAAATGCCCCCACGATGACCTCTTGTCTCATTCTAAGAGGGTGGTGATGACCATGTTCTGGAGGTGGAGAGCCCTGATCCACCAAATATACCTCCATTAGTTCCTCCTATTTCACCTCTTCCTATTCCCAATGTAGGATATGATGCTCAGTTTTGAGGATATCTCCTACGGATTATGCATACTATATAGGGAGCTCCATGCTCTGCCCCTTTTATGGGAGAGTTGGATCGATAGTATTAGCTGCTAAATTTTCCCATGTTTTTTGGGGATGGAAGACCACATGTTGTGGTGTTATGGATTGAGATTATTATATCTATATTTTTAAATCTGGATACACCCACTGAGAGGAGAGTGAAACACTCTACACGCATTCTTTGAGGATCCGTCAAACATTGGTGGTATATTCCAAATCAGGATGGTCAGTGTCAGGAAGTGATGTGGATGGGTTTCTAGTCAAGATTATTTAACTATTTAATCCCTCATACCTTAAGGGATGATCATGATTGGCAGTTCATGAACATGATTCATGGTTTGATGATAGACAATGACCCTTTAACTCATTACACATAGCTCCAACACTTCAAACCTATCAATACTGTTGATAAGATATCGAAAGCTAGATGATTTGAGGATGGTTTGAGTCATCCTATTCATTCTCAAGTGAATGTTTACTAGCTGACTACCATATCTGATATAGTGGACCATGCCCTTATAACCAAGAAAAACCAAGGGGAAGTAGATAATGTGATCCAGGTTGGTTCAGAACCTAGATAGAGTAGTAGTTCGACTAGTGGTGGGAAGTGACACTTTGAGACTACATGCATGAGTAGTAGAAGCTAGGTGACACCCACTTATAGTTACATGTCATTTCAATAGGGTGTGAAACCCAGGAATACGTGTCCCCAGTGTCTCTTAGATCTATTCAATTGATGAGGTTGTGGAATATTGGGTCATATTTAGTGATTTTGTAGGACCTTCCCATTTGTTTCTAGTGGGGGGGGATCCATTCTAATTCCACCTTATAGAATAGGTTTAGTAGCACATCACCGGGAAGGTAACTGGGAGATGCTTTTTGTATAAGTAGAGGAAGAGGTCATGACCATGGTAGTCAGGCTTCAGATATAAAGTTCCAGCATAGGGGACCCTCTCCAGGTAATCAGGTTATAGAACAAGGCCATGGATCAGGACATACTTATTTAGTATGGTCTATTCTTGAGGAGTAGGATTTTGGGCCATCTACTATTCGAGGAACTATTCTAGTAGCCTATATAATCATTTTTCCTTATTAATTACAATTTAATCACATTCTGTTATATTTGTGCATGTTGTTGAGAGCCTTAAGATTCATGTTGAGTACTATTGTGGCATGATGATGCTTGATACACATTTTGGATGAACAATCAGAGAGCGTACACTAGTTCAAGGACTGTACCCCTGAGATAGGAAGCCATAAATTATCCTGGAACCTCTTCATCCTCAAGATGACATGATTTTATATTATTCTAATGATTGAATAGTGGGTTTCTAATCAGGCCTATGTGGATTATTATTACTGGAGGGTGTCTTTTAAATCACCTGAGTGAGAAACTCATTTTCATATGGGAGAGTTGGATATCCAGGTGGGTAGAGATGGACCAGAGCATATCAGTCTGGGTGGAGTATCTTCCCAGATTTGTAGAATTTACATAGAGGATCAGGGATTACATCACACTGATTTCCCTCATGTAATCGATCGATTTAGGTATGTATTCCCCAATGAAATTCCAGGACTACCTCATGAGAGAGAGATAGATTTTACTATTGAACTAGTTCATAGAGATGCACCAATATCCATTACTCTTTACAAGATGTATACTATTGAGTTATATGAGCTCAAGCTTCATCTAGAGGATTTAGGGGAAAAGGGTTTTATATGACCAAGTAATTTACCCTAGGGTTCACCAGTCCTTCTTTCCAAGAAGGAGAACAAAACCCCTAGGCTTTTTATAAATTATTGGAAGTTGAAATATATTATGGTGAAAACCAAATATCCTTGACCCCATATTGATGAAATCTTAAATTATCTTAGGGGAGCAAGGGTATTCTCTAAGATCGGCCTGATATCAGGTTATCATTATGTTTTATTCAGGCCTTCATATATTCCACATATGGATTTTCATAATTAGTATGGTTTATATGAGTATATTGTGATGCCATTCGGTTTTATGAATGTGCCATCCATATTCATGGATTTGATGAATATGGTTTTCCATCCCTATCTTGACTCCTTTTTCATGGTCTTTATAGATGAAATCTCAATGTATTATAATACTCAGAGTGACCATGCCACTCATCTATATATCATTTTGAATAAACTGAGAGAGAACTAGCTATATGATAAGCTTAGTAAATTTCACTTCCTGATCGAAAAGGTAAACTTCCCGGGTCATATTATCTCAGAATAAGGTGTTTCAGTTTACCTAGATAATGTTAGAGTTGTGGTCACCAGGGAGGATACCAATAACATATTTTCTATACATTGTTTATTGAGGCTAGATGATTACAACAACCATTTCATACAAGACTTCTCATTCTTAGCAGCACCACTTATGGGCTTGGCTAAGAAGGGTTTGAAGTTTATATGGTCTAAACCCTATGAGATATCCTTTCAGAATATGAAAGGGAGACTTAATTTAGAATTGATCCTAATTAATTTTTTTCTTAGTAGATGTAATATAGTATATTTTGATACATTGGGTATTGGGATAGGAGTAGTTCTTATGTAATAATATCAAGTTTTTGCGTACGGTTCATAGAAGTTGAGGCCTCATGAGTGGAATTACCCTACACACGATCTCAAGTTTGCATATTTTGTATACCCCTTGTATTGTGGGAGGAATTACCTACTGGGTGAGTATTTTTTGGGGTTCATGGACCACAAAATACTCAGGTATATATTTACATGGTGATACTTGAACCTTAGGATATGAAGATGGGTTGAATATCTACAGTTCTTCGACTTCAAGATTGCTTATACTCCTAGGAGAGACAATACTGTTGCTGATTCTCTAAGCAGAAGGACTCAGACACAGGCAGTTTGAGAAGCTAGTAGCGAATGAAAAAATCATGGCTTTGTTTTCTAATATGCATATTTAGGTCCATTAACATCTTGGATATTTTATTCCTACAATAGTATTGGTGACCTCCTCACTTCTGGAGAAGGTAAAGATGAAATAGTTTTTATATCCTAAGTTATTGATCCTTTGAGAGAGTATTTCTGGTGAGGATGCACCTCTAGATTGGACTATCAATGATGATGAAATCCTATATATACATGGGTGTATATGGGTTCCTCTAGATATGAGAGAAGAGATGATGTGGGAGTCCCATGATTCTTAGTGGGTTGTACACCCGAGTATTTCCAAGATGTATCGTGATATGCACTAATAGTATTGGTGTCCAGGAATGCAGAAACAAAAAACAAGCTTTATCACTAGGTGTTCCACCTATCAACAGGTGAAGGTGGAGAACCAGTGACCTACTGGATTTTTATAGATATTATTAATCCCAAAATGTAAATGGGAGGATGTTGTGACGGATTTTTTCATCTACTTACTAAGGTATCCTTGAGGTAGCGATGCATTTTGGGTATTCATGGATTGACTGAAAAAGTATCTCAATTCCATCATATCAAGGCGGCATTATCACTTTATAATCTATAATGATTGTATGTCTGTGAGACTATACATATACATGAGGTCCCACTTAATATAATTTAAAATAGGGATGCTCATTTTATATCAAGGTTCTGGTTAGGGTTTCAGAAGGATATGGGTACACATGTGCTTCTGATCACAACCTTTCACCCTCAAACTGATGGAGAATCGAAATTGACTATACAGGTTTTGGATTATATGCTCAGAGCATGAACCCTAAATTTTAGTGTTTCATGGGAGAAAAATATTACTCTCACTGAGTTCAACTAAAATAAATATTATTAAGAGACTATTCAGATGGATCCTTAGGAGGCCCTATATGATAGGTTGTTCTGTTCATCCCTGTGTTGGTTAGAGGAAGGAGAGGCAACACTACTGGGTTCTTGTCTCATTCAGGAGAAAATGTAATAGGTTCTGATGAAAAAGAAAACGATGTGTATTTCTCATTATAGATAAAAATTCTATGAAGATCTTTGTCAAATACCTCTCGAGTTTGAGGTCCAAGGTCATGTTTTCTTTTGAATATCACCCAAAATTCAGAATAGATGGATATATAGGCAAGAGAATCTATCACTATTCCTTGTCGTGCTGATTTAGATCTTAGAGATAGTCGGGTCAGTAGCCTATCATTTTCTATTACCCAAGAGGTTCCGTTCCATATATGATGTCTTCCACATTTAACAGTTGTGCTATTATCATGTTTACCACTCTCATAATTTTTATCCTGGGGATGTTGAGATAGATGCTAATGATTATTTTGAGGAGCATCATACATGCGTTGTTGATAAGAGAATTAAGGCTCTCCGAGTATAGTTTATCCCTTTAGTATGGGTATTATGATATCACATCCAGGTACAAGATGATAATTTGGAGTAAGAGGATGATGTATTTTCTCATTGGCCATAATTGTTCTCAGATTAAGTTTTTCCTCCCTTGTAAGTTGAACTCGAGGATGATTTCCTTTAAGGGGGAGGACTATAAGATCTAGAGTCTTTTTCGAGGTACACATACTTTTAATTTAATTATTATCCATTTCTTTTGACATAATATGGATTACTAATGAGGTCACAGGTATTTCGTGGGTGTCCAAGGTTAATTCATATACTAGAACTTAGTTTTTTTTGGAAATATCAAACTTGCTGAAGGGTTAGGAGAAACCATGTAGGGTATGCTACATGGTTTCCACTAACTGTGAAGGGCTTGATATAGAGCAGCTAGGGAATGAAATGATTGTGGAAACCATGCATATGGGCCTGCATAGCCATGAAAAACATATGAATTATTTAGTAAAGGAATATTTCATCATTGGTGCACGGTTTCCCAAATCATGTGGCCTAACCATACGGGCCCCTTTCCAAGGTATTGATCCAATCATGGCTGGGGAACCATTTGGCTAGCTATGTAGCCAAACTAGGCGTCTCTATTTTTCTAGGGTAAAAGACCAAATTTCCCGTAATGAAATGCTAATCTTATATTACTCCTCCTTTTCTTATTCTAGTGGAAAAACCCCCTATCATCACCCATTGCATCTCCTAAAACCCTTCTTCTATAGATTTTGACCCCGAATCTTCATTCAATATCTGATCGAATCACGGTTTACCTCATTGGATTCCTCAAGATATTATATTTTATCCTTATGCTCAGTTCATTATTATTCATTCCCTCGATGAAGCTATCTTAATGCAGGATTATATGCCCTATTTTATGAGAATTCATCTATTCTTCAAATTTCTTCTGATCCTGGTAGATCTAAAGGATGATACTGAATGAGGAAAATATTATAAGCATGAGGTAGGTGGTATGCTAATTATCCAATCAAGTCACAATGTTTTATAATATATGATTTGTGTTGTAATATGGTTTCAGCACACATTTCCTTAATTTGTTTCTGCCTTGAATTGGTTTTCATACTTTGAACCAAATGACTTGTTAGAACCCAAATTCTTGATGAGATTGACAACATTAGAGTGTGACATCCCATTGGGTGTAACATCTATATGCCTAATTATCCTTTAATATATTATACCCAAAAAACCTTTGGTGTGTTTGGTTCTATTCCTAAAATGGTGGTTCCAGGTTGATAATAGATGAATGCAGTGGAATAGAATGATCATCACCATTATCAATTATAGTGAATTGAATTGAATGTGAGTGGTATGAACATGTCACCCATTAAAAATAAAACAATGGTTACACCCTTGTTGATGTTGATGGATAATGAGATATGGATTATACCTTGTCTGATATTAAAGCTAATGGTTATTTATTTCAAATGATGTTCGGGGATGATGACCCTATTAAATTATTATAAATAGACATGTTGACCCCTTTGAATGTTAGACATTAATGGGTATGATGTCCTTTCTTCTTAATAATAAATGGGAATGACAATCCTTGTTATATAAATAAGGGCATAGTGACCATTTATATATATATATATATATAGGTTTTGGGAATGGTGTCCATATACCACGACATTGGAATGACATCCCTATATGTGACACCGGGCATGGTGACCCTTGCTGTCATATATGGGCATGGAGACCCTTAGAGTGACACTGGGCATGACATCCCTATCCTGTGATACCAGTCATGGAATACCATATAGAAGTGATATAGGTCATGGAATCCCCTATATTCTATGATAATGGGAATGATGTCCCCTACTATTGGGATACCAGGCATTACGTCCCTTGTTACTCGTTTAGATATATTCCAGCATGGGTTGAAGCAGGTAGTGTCTTCCTAGTTTTTTTTAGGAACTAGATCCAACCCATCTACATTTTTTATTACTAATTTACATTATTATATATACACACTGGCATATTGTATACATAGAGTAGATATTTGTAGACTCAATTGGTGGTGACCTACTAAGTTTATCTCACACCCTATCTAGGCCACTGATGTTACCCAAGAAGAATATATGATTGCAAGTGTAGATAAGTGGATGCATTATATTAAGGATGCATGAATTCTTAATTTTATTAGAATGGGATCTTGGTAAAAGATTACCAGGTAGAGCTTAGGAAAGTGGGATAGTTTTTTCACTTTTGGATTCTTTTTGTATAACCTGTATAGTATTGATTCCATCTACTCATTATTCTGTCTTCTTCCATTTTATTTACCATTATTTGTATTCTTTTGATATTTATCTATTATTATTATCTGTTTTGTTACACTATGGTAATGAGGGAATATTCTCTCTATGTACACAACCTTGGCCCTCACTACTTGATAGAAGCCTCTGGCATATAAGGAGGCGCACTTGAGGTCATGTGTCCCACCGGGATCAAGGAACCTTTAGGTGGCCCTTAGGTTCAGAAAATCACAAGTAAAAAATTTATTATATACAAAATTATGTGATAAAAATATAAATAAAGTTATGGCACAATTAGTTCATCATATCATGTCATTTATCTCTTATATAGTGGGAGTTTCTTATATGAGGGTTGCGTACCCTTTCTGGGTAATTAACAACCACTATATATATAAGAGGGATCTCTTTTTAGGGTGAATATTCATTCCTATGATTTTGAGAGATCCTATATCTTCTTACCACATCTTAGAGAGATAAAGGATCCATTCAGAGTTAAATCCTAGAATGCCTTTGCAGATTGAAGGGGCGAGATCATGGTGGTCATCATGACATTGAAGAAATCATCAGAGATCTGTGATGGAACATAGAATTCAATGATCGAGGTCTATATAGGTTCATGAATCATGTGTTGATAATCTTGAGTGGTTCAATCTCGCATCATTCAAGAAATGATCACTGGTTATGAGATTCAGTTGAACAGGCTATCGATTCAAAATAGGTATTCATTCAGTTTATTTTGAGCTAAATTAATTTATGTGAGATCATCAAACCAATATTCGGGCTCAGATCGCTAGATACAATGAATTATCATCGCTCGGGTGATGAAGAATTTCAAATCCCCATCCCATCGGCTTCGATTACATGCCATGGAATAACCAATTAGTATCATAGTGACCAAATCATTTTTTTGATCCAAGAAAAAAATTCCTTAAATTTAGTAAGGGGAATTGTTTTGGTCCAAAAAAACCAACCACACATTTATCCGATCTCAAATGACCAACTTCAATCCATATCAAAAAATTATTAGGAATCAATTTTAGATTGATTTAGACTATTAAAATTTGATACATATATTTTACGCATTTAATTTTATCTTATTATGGTGTGTTTTTGGTGAAACACAATTTTTGACCAGTTATGATTGATGTATGGTGGCCAAAATATTATCGGTTAATGGGTATTATTTGCACAACTTTGAGTTTTTTCCATTTAAAAATAAACACTATTTTTAGGATTAGAAAAATTGGCTAGGTTTTGTAGGGGGTGTCACGAGGCATGAAAGAAAAAATCCTTTTATTTTAAAAAATATAAAATTATTAGTGGGGTTTTAGATATTCAGAGAAAAACAATACTTTGAATAAAAATACGGAACCTAAATTATCATAGAAGAATTAGGTTTAAAAAATGGTAATATGGGCCGACTACCCATCTCTCACAGTGCCTAGTCAAGCCATTTCCCTACCTCCTTTGATTTCTAACCCTGTCGTTGCTACTACCTACCTGGATGACCACCCTCAGCCATACCCTCCTTATGATTCACGTCAATTCGACCACTCATCTTTGGCCCAATGGCCTCATTATCTCCACCACTATCCCCAGACAGCTACTATTCCACTCACATTTTCTTGTTCAAAAATTACTTTCTACCCTAGATAAACCACGATCACCACCCTTTCCACCTCTTAGACTCTTTCGTTTCAGCTGATATTGTGGGCTCCCAATGCCCCAAAAACTTCTTCCTCCCTCGCCTAGAACACAAGAACCTGGAAAATGATACCCCATTCTATACCCCCTACTCGACCATCGACCTCCCCTCCAGCATCACTCGAGGTAACCCCAGTTTTCCTCCCTTATTCCCACAATCTTCCACCAGAAAATTAAAATAATAATGTGACTGAATTAAATAATATTATTTGTATTTAAATAGTTTATTTAATATATTTTACTACCCCCAAACATAAATTTATTGGTTTTAGTTTTTATCGACCTGTTAATTTTCTTGCCAACTGGTCTTGATTAGTGACTGTCCCTTTGTTTTTCTAACACCCCAAGCTTCCACAGTACAATTCTCTTTGAATAATACAATATCTTGCGTTGTACACAACTTCGAGTTCTAGCACACCACGACCAATCAAAATAGCCATTATGAATGTAATACCCAATTTTTAAAATTTTATAATTTTTTTTTCAAAATGGAATTCATTTTTGTATTCTAATATCAAAATTAGCTTAGGGTGAATTTTTGGTATTTTTCTGAAAACTTTTAATTATTGATGAATAGTAAAAAATACTCCATTATTGTTTAAAACCTAATTTTTATTTAAATAAGTATTTATTTTATTTAAATTTATTTTAGGTCAAAATAGATACATAATACCTATATAAGTTCAATGTAATTCATAGGAGTCATTTTATAACAAAATTAGATGTATAAAATTTTATTGAACATTTTAACGTCTTTTACCCACCTTTTAGGAACATTTGCAAATTTGCATAACTTGAAATTTTAACACTTATTTGAATTGAATTTCAAAAATCCAAGAGACACATTTGACATTATTAAGTAAAATTTGGTTCAATAGGATGATTTTTTTGGTTAATAGTAACTTTTGAATTTTATTTACCACAGTTAAAAGTAAATAGGGTAATTAAAGGTAAAAATGTTATTATAATTACCATAACACATGTCCTAATTATATTTATAAGTGTATTTAAACCAAAATCAACCTTAGAAATAAAATATTATCCTTTTTATACACTTGTATTATATTATGACATTTTTTATTATTTTATTTAAAGAAGAGTTAAAGGTGTTAAATTCAATGTTTAATAAATAAAACATTTTTAATATAGGGTTATACATAAGATAAATTCGAAAATAAATATTCCTTAGAAATCTAAAAAAAATTCTACATCATGGTATTTTATTTAAAATATTTATACATTAAATAATTAAATTTATATATGACACAATGATGATGAAATAATTACCTTATTAATAAAAGATTAAAATAATTGATATTATAAATATCAAAACAAATTTTCATTGAGACTTTTTATGCATTAAACAAATTCTCTAGGTTAAAATTACATGTTAGGGTTGATTAAATAATTTTTTTTTGAAGTGATACATTTGTTACGACTTTCACAAAAACAAAAAACTAAATAGTGTCAAAATTTACATAAATGATTTTTTAAAACAAATACTATATTATTAAATTATATAACATTCATGAAAATCTAATTTTCGTCCAAAGGAAATATATGATGATAGATATTTCATTAATGAACCACTTGGGGTTTTCTTGGAATTTTATAGTATGTTTATTAACCATGTAATATAAAAATACAAGAATACATTGTAAAAATTAAACTATTTAACTAAGAGTTAAATCTAAAAGATAAGGTTAATATGGTAACCTTAACCTGTATAAAACCTATTAGTTGAAATGTTTTAAATCCATCCCAACCTTATACTCTAAATAATTATGTTTTGGGCCAATATAAATGGAATATAATGGTGTAATAAATTAATATTTCAAGATTTTCCTAAAGTGACCCTCACCTCTCTTATAAAAGGGTACTTCCCCTTCTCTCAAAATCACACCTCCAAAGACATTTTTCTTGGCCCAAACCTATTAAAATATCTTTCCAAATACCCTCACATCATCCTAGAGGCCCTACTATGATCAAAAATCCAACTGAAGGAGCCCATTTGGTCAAATCAAAAGGAAGCACCCGAAGAAGAGGTAATAATTTCATCACCTCTTTCAAAGTTCTTTTATTCTTCCACTTCCTCTTTATTTGTTTTTCTATAACAAAATAATAAATATAGTAACTTCTACATATTGTGATTTTATTATAAATATGGTAGAACCATATTAAATATTCTATCCATCCTATGAATGACAAAGTCACCATACGTGCGTATGTACGCCTTACCGTCTCCATGTCATTGTGTTGTTTACTATTCAACACTTCATCCTTTGGATGGGTATAATAATGAGTATAATTGATGTAAATAATAAATATATCATGTTAAGGATTCTGTATATATGATATACCATCCAATTATATACAATTTTAGCATCAATAGAATGGTATTGTTACTCATGCATACGTACAGATTACCGTCTCCACGAACGCGATGAGATTCATTCCTCATCATAACCATCCAAGAATAATATTCATTTTATGAATAAAAATAATTTTAGATAACTTAATATGATTATGTATATTAGTCAAATACATCCTATCCATAACAAATATGACTTACGTAGAAAAACATATAAAGGAAAACGAATCAGTTAACTCCTGAAACAATGATACTACTAAAATATTATTAATAAAAAATATTATAATATCATATATAACATCATATTTATGTATATGGTTCTTTTCTAATTTAATAAAAATTATTTAACTATTATAAAGGAGGTTAACGTACCCTCGACCAATGAAAAGTACAATGTAAAGGTTAATTTTATAGTATCTTTATTATCTGAGGTTATTTATACGTGAGTATCTACTGGGACCTCTTTATCATCCTCATACTTGTTTCTTAAAAATGTATTTCAAAATTTTTTTATTATTTCCTGGAGTATGGGTTAAAGTCATTTATAACCATGTTTGACTTTTTATAAAATGTTTTGAAAGGAATTTTTCCTCCATTTTCCAAACAAGGTACTTTTTGACATTTTCAACAAATTAAGGTTAGAATGTTTTATTAATGTATAAGAAGAGTGCGGTGATTTTTTGCCATTATAACACACTACTGGAAATCTGAACTATACCAAAAGTTTGTAAAAACCATTGGTATAGGTCCCCTTTCCCAACATTTTGGCCAAACTATTGGGAAAATCCCACTTTGAGGCCACCTTTCCCAACAGTTTGGCCAAACTATTGGGAAAATCCAACTTTGAGGCCACCTTTCCCAACGGTTTGGCCAAACCATTAAGAAAAATCCCACTTTGAGGCCACCTTCCCCAATGGTTTGGCCAAACCGCTGGGAAAGAGTGGGTACCTATCCCAATGGTTCTCAAAACCGTTGGGAAAGGCATATCCCAACGGTTTTGGGAACCATTGGGATGGGTACTCTTATTTTTTATGAATTATTTTGTCACATATCATCAAATAAATCAATAAATAAATTATATATATATATTTATTTATCTAAATATATTCCCAAAGGTAATTGTAGGATAGTGGTAAAGTCTTTGATATATAACCTAGAGGTTCTGGGTTCAAACCTTAACTGTAATTTTTTTAATATACCCATACCAAAGGTTTGGGAAATCCTTGGGTGATTTGGCATGGGGATAGGTCTATCCCCATGCCAAATCACCCAACAGTTTCCCAAACTATTGGTATCAGCTATTCCAACGGTTTTGGGACCTATACCATCGGTTCCAAACCATTGGTATATGTAATTTTTCCATTAGTGGCATCTTTGAAGCTTCCCTTACAAGCTTATAAGAATATTTCCTAAATAAATGTTTTCTTTTATAATTATGTGACTTTTAAAATATTTCTAAATCGAAAGAGATATTTCTCTCAAATAGTTTTTATTTCATCTATGTCAACGTCCTTTTATAGATTTTACACTTTTCTGAAGTCGATTTATTATGATACAATCTTCCATATTGTATTAAAGGTTTTATGATATGTTTGACTAGGGATGTGTTATTTTTATACCATTCATGGTTTATGGTAAAATTATTAACATTTCATTTGCTAGTTTTAATACGAATGTTTATGTTATGTTTCAAACTTTTCATATGAGAAATGAATTGGACTTAGTAAGTTATATGTGGATCCCTCTATAGCTCCTCGATGCATCAGTAGGTCTGATGAGACAAATTAGTGTCCTGGCCCAAGGACTTGAAAAAAAAATTGTAGTCTTGGAACAAGGCCTTGACTATGTGGTTATGATGTCCAACATTTTTCATTCCATAATTATGAAATTATCTATTGATATTACATGTGATTATTTGACTAGTAGAATATCAATGTGAATAAGTAAATGGAATTATTTGATTTATCTTCTCTATATTATGCTGAAGTTTAATTTTAAAAGGCTTGTGTTTTAGTCTTATACATTGCCTTCAATGTTTATGCTTATTTATGAATGTTTCCACTATATTGTTATCCTTACTAAGAATTTGAGATCACCCTTTTCTTATGTTTTATTTTTCCCTGGATGTGAAGAAGTATATTTTGATTGAGCTATAGGGATAGGCTATGGGATATGAGTGTGTTCGAAGGAGACAAAATGTTGTTTTTTATTTCATAATGTAATGTAAAACTTATGTATGTATCTAGTACTTCTATGTCTATAAAACTAATTAGTCTTTCGGGGATTGATCCCTTGTGATCATGAAAATGTTATGTAATAATGCACCGAATCTGGGTAACTAGGTTTGGGGTGTTACATTTGGTATCAGAGAAAGTTTATTACAAACCTTGGAAGCTAGATTTGGAAGAACTCTGATTAGATAACACTACCCTAATATAGAATTTGGATATTAGTATAGAATAAATTCCTAGAATTTTGTTAATGTAGATGTTTTTTGTATTTTCCCAGCAATATATCCCTGTCTAGATACAAGTAGGACGATGCGGCTCTAGCACAAATGTACCTAGGAGTGAAAACTCTGAAAATGAGTTTCTGGCTTGACCTAGGGTATCCTGGTACACGACAACGAGCCTTGCTGCACTCTTGGTTTCGACACTCCTGGGGGATGTGTTTAGGATAATTCACATTTTCTTTACAAACCATTATGAAGGATTTATGAGTAAATACTTACTCAAAGAAAATATTTTTTTTATGATTATGGATTATTTGCATAAACTTTTCAAGTTATTTTAGGTGTTTTACTAGTTTGGAATTATGTATTGTGATTTTAAAACTAATATAGCGTATTCCATTATTTTGAAATGGTTCCTAGTGGAAGGAATGGAAACCATATCAACGCACATAATCCATGTAGGGATTTTCATCCTACTCAAGATAATTATAGTGGAGCTAGTGATTCAATTGGTGCTGAACAACTTATAACCATACTATGACAACTCACTCAGGTTATGAATAATAACCTTACCCATATGGATCACCTTGATCCACAATACAAATGATCAATGTTAGACCACTTCATGAGGAAATAACCAACAACATTCAATGGGACTACAAATCTATTTGTCACTAATCGAGGGAGTAGTTCCTTAGAGAAAATATTTCAGGCTTTGGGGAGTAATAAAAGTGAAAAAGTTGTGATGGCGGTTTATCACCTCATGGGAGATGCAGATCAATGACTGTCATTAATTCAAAACACAAATCTGTATGAAGAAGTATTAAATATGGAATAGAGGCAGTTTAAAGTGATTTTCTTAGAAAAATACTTTCCTCGTGACCATCGAGCGAATATGGAAAGACAATTTCTGAGTCTCAAGAAAAATGAGGATGAGAATATCACAAAGTACGAGGCTAACATTACAAGGATATAAAGGCATGAAACAGATTATATACATAACCCATTGAGTAATATAGATCGATTCTTTTATGGGTTAAAACCATTTCTCAATCGAGCATTAGTCTCATAATCATTCTCATCGTACAAAGATATTGTCTCATGTGCTATCAAGATAGAAAATAAATTCTCTAAGTCTTATGAATTTAAAGAAAAGCAAGAGAAGAAGAGATATGCTGAACACTTAGAAAATGAAAATAAGGGGAAGAATGGAAAAGTGGAATTTCCATCCTCGAGTAAATGTAGGAAGAAACGCCCTGGTACTTTCCTGAAGGGAATGAGAGTCTATTACATGTGTGGTGAAAAAGGCCACCAAGATCGTGATTACAAAGGAAAGAAAGAGGCTATCAATGTTGAATGCTACAATTGTAGAGAAATGTGGAATTATGAAAATGAATGTCCTAAGCACCAAGGAAACTTACATTAGAAAAGTCCAAGGGAGAAAGAACAAACTTATGCAATCACTACTACTGAGGTTGAAGCTCCAAATGACATGGTGGAATGTAATTTAATGGTTTCCTCAAATTTATCCAATGCTTTATTTGATTCTGTATCATCACATTGTTTTACATCTTCCCAATTTGCTAAGAATATTAGATATTTCCAATTTGATTTAACAAGGGAGTTTTCAGTAAAAACTACTAAGGGAAGTATTATTGTAATAATGTTTTGTGAATCTGTTCCCATTAGGGAATATAAACGCGCTTTATCTTCTAATCTCATCATCATAACCATGATTGAATTTGATATAATCCTCAGTATGGATTGGATTTCAGACCATGATATAGAAATTTATTGTAAGAAGAAGGAGGTTACAATTTTTGATGATGATAAGGAATACCTTATCTTTAGAGAAGAAATGTGACCATTTGATTCTTATCTAGATCCACCCATAGTAGCTCTACTAAATTTAATTATTAGGGAGGAAGATAATGAAATAACTATAGGTGAGGAAAGGAATGTTCAAATATAAGATGAACCTATTGTGAAATAATATGTTGATGTGTTTTTTGAGGATTTAGTTGGAAATCATCCAGAATGAGAAATTGGGTTTTCCATTGATTTAATTCCTAGTTCAAGGCCCATATCAAAGACCCCTTATAGAATGGACACTGTGGAATTAGTATAACTAAATAAAAAATTAGGGGAATTGTGTAATAAAGGATTTATTTTCCCTAGTGTTTCTCTATGGGGAGCCCCTTTTATTTTTGTTAAGAAGAAAGATGGATCTATGAGGTTGTGCATTGACTACAGGGAGATCAATGCTATAAAAATAAAGAACTAGTATCCCCTACCTCACATTGATGATTTATTTGATCAACTTCGTAGAGCTCAATATTTTAAAAATATTGACCTTTGATCTAGATATCATATGTAGTGAGTGAAGAAGGAAGACATTCCAAAGACAACATTTCATACCAAGTATGGGAATTACGAGTTTAGAGTAATGCCTTTTGGACTCAATAATGCACCATATGTATTCATGGATCTAATGAATAGAGTTTTCAAAAAATATCATGATGACTTTGTAGTGGTATTTAATGATGATATCTTGGTATACTCCAAAATCTATGAATATTATGAAAATCACTTGCGCACTATTCTAAAGACTCTTAGTAGAAATGAATTATATGGGAAGTTTGGAATGTGTGAATTCTGGCTTCGGGAGATTTCTTTTCTTGGCCATATTGTCTCTAAGGATGGAATCTCTATTGACCCTTCTAAGACAAGATAAATACAAGAATGGCCAGCACCGATGAGTATAACCGAGGTACATAGTTTTATTGGTTTGCAGGTTATTATCTGCATCTCGTCCAGAATTTTGCCCGCTTGGCTAACCCATTAACCAAGCTCACAAGCAAAGGGGTTAATTTTTTTTTGAAAAAATGAGAGTAAAGAATGTTGTGAAGAACTGAAGAGAATATTAGTCAATGCTCATATCTTGACTCTACCATCGGGGAATGATGGGTTTGTTATTTATAGTGATGCTTCAAAGAAATGACTTGGTTGTTTCTTTATGCAGATTGATAGAGTTATTGTGTATTCATCGCGATAGCTAAAAATTCATGAAAAAAACTATCCCACTCATGATATTGAGTTATAAGCTATAATCATTTCTTTGAATATATGGAGACACTATCTCTATGGTGAAAAATGTGAAATATATACCAATCACAAGATTTTGAAGTATATTTTCTGACATAAAGAACTCAACATTAGGAAAAGGTGATGACTTTAACTACTCAAGTATTTTGATGGAACTATACACTACCACTCAGGGAAGGAAAATAAGGTGGAAGATGCTTTGAGAAGAAAGGATCATGGAGTTTTGAACAAGATGATAGTTTAAAGGAATACTATGTTAATGGATCTAGTAAAGATGGATATGAGAATAATCATGGAAGGTGAAACATCGATACCTTTTCAAATGGTTTCCAAACCATATTTACTAGAAAGGATAAAAAGTTCTCAAACTGATGATGAGGAGTTCCAAAAATAAAATTAAAGCTGTGAATGATGGAAGATTGATTGAATTCATATATGAAGATAGAATTTTGAAATTTGGGAAGATACTTTGTGTTCCTGACATACCTTATATAAAAAGGGAATTGTTGGATGATGCTCACTCCTCTAATTTCTATATACACCCTGGTAGCACTAAGATGTATAGATATTTGAAAAAAAAATTGGTGGGACAACATGAAAAGGGAGATTGATGATTATGTGTCAATATGTTCGGTTTTTCAATAGGTTAAGGCTAGAAGACAACAACCTGGAGGAGTCATGCAACCTCTTCCCATACCTAAGTGGAAATGGGATGATATTATGACATACTTTGTCATGGGGCTAACAAAGACTCCTATAAGGAATGATGCAATATGGTTCATTATTGATCGTCTTATCAATTCAGCACATTTTCTTGATGTAAGAGAAGATTTACCACTTGAACGTTTAGTAAGACAATATATTAATTAAGTTATAAGACTTCATGGGGTCCACCTATCGATTTTTTATGATTGTGATCCTTGTTTTACATCAATATTCTAGAAAAGACTTTAGAAAGCCCTAGATACTGAACTTTGTTTGAGAACTTCCCACCACCCAAAAACTGATGGACAATTAGAATAGACTATTAAAAACTTAGAAGACATGTTTAGATCTTTCTCACTTTACTTTCAAGGTATGTGGGATCAATATTAACCTATAGTAGAATTTTACTATAACAATAGCTTCCATTTAAGAATTCAGATGGAACCATATGAAGTGTTATATGGAAAGAGATGTCGCACACAAACTTTTTGGGATGATGTTGGTGAAAGAAAACTCATATACCCAGAACTTATTGTGGAAACAATGGAAAATTTTAAGATTATCCAAACCCACATCAAAGTAGCTCAAAGTAGGAAAAAGAGCTATGTCGATAACTGAAGGAAGGATTTGGAATTTCATATAGGAGATCATGTTTTCTTGAAGGTATCTCCATGGAAGGGTGTTATGAGATTCAATAAGAAGGGTAAATTAAGTCCCAAGTATATTAGACTATTCGAAATTCTATAACTAATTGGAGTTTTAGCTTACCATTTGGAAATGATTCCAAGTCTCTCTAAAGTTCATGATGTGTTCTACGTATCAATATTGAGAAAATGTATGCCTGACCCAGCACATGTACTCACCTATGATGAAATAGAACTGATATCCAATCTGTCTTATTATAAAGAGCCTATCAAGATTCTTGATTCTAGAGAACAAGTGCTGAGAAACTAGACGACTCGTCTGGTAAAAGTTCTATGGAGAAACCGTAAGATAGAAGAGGAAACATGGGAACCTGAGAAACTTATGATGAAGAACCACCAAAATCTTTTTATGCAGTAATATTCTAGAAATTTCAAGGACAAAAATATTTTAAGGAGGGAATAATGTAACACCCCACTCTTCTATGGTACACTTCTCTTTGAATAATATAATAGCTTGCGTTGTACGCAACTTCATGTTCTAGCACACCACGACCAACAAAACTAGCCATTATGAATAGTAATACCCACTTTTTGAAAATTTATAAATTTTATTTTTCAAAATGGACTTCATTTTTGGATTCATAATATCAAAATTAGCTTAGGGTTAATTTTTGGTATTTTTCTGAAAGCTTTTAATTTTTGATGAATAGTGAAAAATACTACGTTATTATTTAAATCCAACTTTTTATTTAAATAATTATTTATTTTATTTAAATTTAATTTAGGTCAAAATAGATACACAATACATATATAATTTCAATTTAATTAATTGGAGTCATTTTTTAATAAAATTAGATGTATAAAATTTTATTTAACATTTTAACGTCTTTTACCCACCTTCTAGGCACATTCGTAAATTTGCATAAAACATAATTTTACCGCCTCTGTGAGTTGAATTTCAAAAATATGAGAGACAAAATTTTCATTAGTAGGTAAAATGTGGTTCAATAGGATGAAAATAATTTTTGGTGAATAGTAACTTTGGAATTTTATTTACCATGGTTAAAAGTAAATAGGGTAATTAAAGGTAAAATAATATTATAGTTACCCTAACACATGTCCTAATTCTATTGGATAAGTGTATTTCGAAAAACATAAACCTTAGTAATAAAATATGATCCTTTTTATCCACTTGTATTATATTAGGACATTTATTATTATTTTATTTAAAGAAGAGTTAAAAGTGTTAAATTCAAAGTTTAATAACAAAAACATTTTTAATATAGGGTTATGCATAATATAAATTAGACTATAAATATTAATTAGAAATATAAAAATATTTCCTACATCATGGATTTTTATTTATTATTTTTAGACCTTAAATAATTAAATTTATATATGACACAATGACGATGCAGTAATTGCCTTATTAACAAAAGATTAAAATAATTGATATTATAAATATCAAAATAAATGTAAATTGAGACTTTTTATGCATTGCACGAATTTTTTAGGTTAATATGACATGTTAGGGTTGATTAAATAAATTTCTTTAGAAATGATAAAGATGTTATGACTTTCCCAAAAACCAAATACTAAATAGAGTCAAAATTGACATAAATGAGTTTTTTTATAAATACTATATTATTAAATGATATAATATTCCTAAAAATATATGGTTCGGAAAAAATAATTATATAATGATATATATGTCATTAATTAACCACTTGGGGTTCTCTTGAAATTTTATAGTAAGTTAATTAACCATGTAATATAAAAATACAAGAAGACATTGTAAAAGTTAAACTATATAACTAAGAGTTAAATCTAAAAGATAAGGTTAATATGGTGACCTAAACCTATCTAAAAACTATTGGTTGATATTTTTTCTGCCCATACCCACCTTATAATCGAAATAAATGCTTTTGAATCCATTATAAACCAAATATGATTTTATAATATATTAATATTTCAAGCTTTTCCTAAAGTGACCCTCATCACTCTTATAAAAGGGAACTTCCCCTTCCCTCAAAATCACACCTCCACATCCATTTATCATGGTCAAAACCTGCTCAAATATCTTCCCAACTACCCTTAATTCAACCTATATTCCTTACTTTGATCATAAAGATGACCTAATGAGCCCTTTTTTGTCAAATCAAAAGGAAGCACCCGAAGAAGAGGTAATAATTTCATCACCTATTTCAAAGTTCTTTTATTATTCCACTTCCTATTTCTTTTTTTCCATACCAAAATAATAAATCCAGTACATTATATATACTGTGATGTTATTATAAATATGGTACAACCATATTCACTTTTCTATACATCACATGAATGACAAAGTCACCATACGTGCGTATGTACGGCTTACCATCTCTACGTCATGGTGTAGTTTGTTATTCAACACTTCATTATTTGTATGGGTATAATAATGAGTATAATTGATGTAAATAAAAAATATAACATGTTAATTATTATTTAAATATGATATATCGTCCAATTAAATAAAATTTCACAATCAATATAATGGTATTATCGCTCGTGCGTATGTACGGATTACCGTCTCCACGAACGTGATGATATTTATTCCCCATCAGAACAATTCAAGAATAATTTTCATTTTATGAATAAAAATAATGTTTAATAATATAATATCATTCTAGATATGAATCAAATACATCATATCCATAACAAACATGACTTATGTAGAAAAACATATAATGGAAAATGAATCATTTAACACCTGAAACAATGATACTACTGAAATATTATTAATAAAACAATATTATAAGATCATTTATAATATCATATTTATGTATATGGTTCTTGTATAATTTAATAAAAATTATTTACCTATTATAGAGGAGGTTAACGTACCCTCAACCAAGGAAAAGTACAAGTTAAGGTTTAATTTTACAATCTCGTTATTATCTGAGGTTGTTTATACGTGAGTATCTACTGGGACCTCTTTATCATCCATATCCGTGTTTCTTAAAAATTTATTTCAATTTTTTGTACTATTTCCAAGAATATGGGTTAAACTAATTTATACCCTTGATTTAATTTTTATAATTTTTTTGAAAGTAATCGTTCAGTCGTTTTCCAAAGGAGGTACTTTATGACCTTTTCGAAAAATTAAGGTAAGAATGTTTTTTTAATGTATACAACATGCATGGCTATTTTATGTCGTTATAAAATCTTTGAAGCTTAACTTATAAGCTTATAATAATATTTTCAAAATAAATGTTTTCTTTTATAGTTATGTGACTTTTAAATGATTTCAAAATAGAAAGAGATATTTCTCTCAAATAGTTTTGATTTCATCTATATCAACATACTTTGATGGATTTTAAACTTGTTTGAAGTTGATTTATTATGATACAATCTTCTATATTGTATGGAATGATTTGTGATAATTTGGACTATGGATGTGTGTTTTTTATACCATTCATGGTTTATGGTTAATGTATTAACATTTTGTATGCTAGTTTTAATACGAATGTTTATGTTATGTTTTAACCTTTTCATATGAGGAATGCATTGGACTTAATAAGTGATGGATGGAGCTCTCTATAGCTCCTCAATGCATCTATAGGTCTCATGAGACAAAACAGTGTCTTGGAAAAAGGCCTTAAAAAATTTTTATTTGTATTCTTGGAACGAGGCCTTGACTATGTGGTTATGATGTTCGCCATTTTGAATTCCATCATTATGAAATTAGATATTGATATTACATGTGATTATTGAACTATTAGAATATACATGTGAATAAGTAAATATAACTATTTGATTTCTCTTTTCAATATTATAATTAAGTTTAATTTTAAAAGGATTTTTTTAGTTCTTATACATTTCCATCAATGTTTATTCTTATTTATGAAAGTTTCCACTATATTGTTATCCTTACTGAGAATCTAATATCACCCCTTTTTATGTCTTATTTCTCTCAGGATGTAAAGAAGTATATTATGATGGAACAATAGGGATAGGATATGGGATATGAGTGTGTTCAAAGGATACACGATGTTGTTTTTTTTATTTCATAATGTAATGTAAAAATTATGTATGTATCTAGTACTTCCAAGGATACTAAACTAATTGGTATTTTAGGACTTGGTCCCTTGTGATCATGCCAATTTTATATAATAATGCACCGACTCTGGGTAACTAAGGTCATGGAGTTATAGTTTTTTCTAGGTTATTTTTATTTAATTAATTATTAAAAATTCATGATATGTATGTAATAATTATTTATTTTACAAAAAAATATGCATCTTCATTTTTTATTCAATATATATAAGGCCCTGAACATCCATCATTATTTGTATGTATATTTCATTTCTTTAAATCACCTCAAATCCATGTGAGTACATTTTTACTATTTATGATGACGATGTATGATGTGAACCAAACCAAGATGAGTTGGCACCGTAGATGAGAAGTGAAAACACTAGACTGAGGGTGATCTATGATACAAGTCTAGATCTAACTTAGGTATGATACACCTAGGTCAAGGTAGATCTGTTGATTTTAAATAGATCAATAATTATTATATGCTCAAAACCATTTGGTTCATTTATTTACTTATTCCACTATTAATTATTCTATATATTATCTTGTCTGTGGGAAACACATAAAATAATAAACATAAAAAATACATAATGAAGCGTTGCATGTATTATTTTAATGAATGTTCAATTTTGAGAATGAAAACATAGTATGATCATATTTAATAGAAAATTATTATATTCATTGAGAAATATTAGAAACCCTCAAATTAATTTTATGTCATTAATTCCATTCAATACTCAAATTTGAACAAAACTGGCTATACGGGGTGCTATTAACCCTAGTCAAGGGTGCCTCCTACTACTAATGAGTTCTTATAAGAGTGATGAGTTAACTTAAATAAATATCCTATAGAATAAGTAGGTAAATATAGTTTGGTATCAATTTAGAAGAAATGAATTGAGGGAATTGAGGTCACAATTTTTAGAAACTGAGACTTCACTCAAAAGTTCAAGGAGTCATGAGTCAATGAGGTGGGTAATCCTAGTGCATACCTTGAAACGCTTTAAGTAGTGTCATAACCAAATATTATAGACCATGAGATTAGTTTTCAAGGATCTTTTACACTATATTACTCAAGGTAAATATTATTCTGAATCTAGTAGTGAGGGATAATAGGGTTCAATAAAATAGTGGGTGATATTTGATGATTAAATTAATTAATCAATAATATATAAATCAGTAATTGAGATAAATTAATAATTGAAAATGTTTTTTGGAGAAAAAAATGGAAATCACCAACAACACCAAAATATTATCACGGTGTTATATTCTAGATAAATAAAATATCCTAATCATCCATAACTTCCAAGAGTGGTATAAGTGCTTGTGCATAGTACTATGACAAGAGTGGAAGTTTTATGTGATAGAGTCCAAAATTTATATTGAGTGACCTCAGGGAGAATGAAAGGTGGACAAAGGCAAGTGGATTATTCATGTAAATGAAGCACTAAATGTATAGTGTATCGTGATTTCATCGATGTCCAACCATTTATAGAAAATTATTGAGGAAAAATATGCCTAAAATATTCTTAGTAATATCCTATAGTTATATTAGGAGAGAGCTAGGAGAGAAAGTAATGAGAAATCAAGTGCACTATATAAGTCCAAACTAGTAGAAGGGAATCATGTAGAACCTCATGTACTCGAGATGAGTGGGTACTTTGAGAGAATTGAAGTACTTGTGTTCAATCCAAACCAATAACAAGTTATCGGTCTCATTGTTGCCTCTTTATTTCCAAGATTTTTGACTTTCATTGTTAATTAAAATATGAATAATATGAAAAATCAACTCCTAGATCCTTTTGTATTTAGTTCTCTATAATGATAAGGATATGAAGAATGAAATTATTTATCCCTTATGGTGTAAAATAAGTGGAAGGGAAAGGCTAAGGGGTCTAAGGCTAAGTTCATGCCAAAGACACTAATACACCATCCTTCCAAAATTATAAAGAGACAGAGGGAAGGAAATGTGCAAGAGGGTGTCTACTTTTAATGTGGAAAGAAATTGTTCTAAAAGAAGAATTGAAGTTCTTAGAAAAATAATCAAGGTGACACTTCTACTTATGGTATTTGTTTCATTTACTGAAATATGTCATTATCTATAAGTTGGGTATGGTATACAACATGAATCTCACACATTTTATTCATATACATGAACCAAGTAGATTCAAGAATATTACAAAGGGTGAGGTGTATCTCCAAGCTATAAATGGTGTGAGTCTAGAAGCTTTGTTAGTGGGATATTATCATATAAAGTTTCCTACTAATTTTGTTCTTGTATTGAATATTTGTTATTATGTTCTTTCAGTTACCAGAAATATAATATCAGGGTAATTTTTGGATAATATGTGATTTTATTTCAAGTTAGGAAATAAATTTTGTCTCTTTTATAAGGATAATATATGTTGTGGTATGAAACATATTAATAATATCTTTTATATACTTTAACTCAAAAACCTTGTGATGATAATCGATGAAAAAACCAATGAATATGAATCATATAACACTCGCCTATGGAACTTTAGTATTGATCATATAAACTCGAAGCATCTAGAAAAATTATTAAAAGAAGGGTGTTTAGAATCAGGTAAGTTAAATCATTAGTATGCATTTCATGCATATTTTCAAGGGAAAATTACCAAAGCACCCTTCTTTGGGAAATGATAAAGAGACAGAAAATTAATGGAATTAATTCATACTGATATATGTGTTTTTTTATTATAGGAAAGGGGTGGTATTTTTTACTTCATTACTTTTACCAATGACTATAGTATTTATGTTTATATCTAAGTCATATTTCTTTCTTATTTTTATGTAATACGATCATAAAGTACAAAACTATTTTTGAAAGAAGATTAAGGTACTTTTCTTATACCTAGGTATAGAGTGTCTTAACCAAGATTTCATTGATTAATTGAATAAGGGTGGGATAATATCCCAAATTAACCCTTTTTATTCACTAATGTGGAATAGTTTTAGTAAAAGGGGGAATAAAACCTTTTTTGACATGGTCAGACCAATGATGAGTTAGGAAACCCTTCCATTATCCTTTTGGGGATATGCATTGTAGACAAAAACATATACCCAATACTGAGTACTAAGTAAAGTGACAGATGGGATTCTATATAAATTTTAGTGTGGAAAGAAACCCAATCTATCACACATACATGTATGGGGATGGGAGTGTATTTTCAAGACTATACATAGTGAAAACATAGTATCTAGAATCAAGAGTTGAATCTTTATAGGTTATCCTAATAAAACCAAAATATATTACCTATATAACCCTTATGATAAAAAAGTGATTATGGCAAGAAATGTAACATTTCTATAAAGAGAACCCATTTCCCATGGAATGAGTGGGATCATGTTTTAATTTGATGAATTTGATGCTCTAAATACACAATGGTTGGTAAAAGAACAATCACCACAAGAGAAAATTGGAGATAATGAAGTTATTAAGAGACAAGTACTATATAGATCTACTCAAGAGGTTAAAGTAATAAGGAATTATGGTTTTCCTTTCACTATATCTAGTGACACATTAATCTTGGATAATTATTAACCTCTAACCTACAAGGAAGTAGTATAAGGAAAGGATATTTAAAAACGGCTAGAAGACATGAATTCTACAATTGATTCCTTGCACCAAAATAAATTATGGATTTTGGTAGACCCTCTAGATGATGTAAAACCCATTGGGTGTAAATGGGTATTCAAGAATAATTTTAACAAGGATGGTACGGTCAATACCTATATGGAAATATAGGTACTGAAGGGTTTTATGTGATATCAATGAATAGACTATAATGGAACATTCTAAAGAATTTTAATACTAAAAATCCATCAAAATATTACTTTGAAAGTCATCCCTCCATGATCATGAATTTTTTTAATGGATGTCAAATATAATTTTCTAAATTGGAATTTGGTTGATGATTTATATATGACTCAAACTAAATAGATTATTAAGTAAAAGTGTTCTAATATAGTATGCAAGGAGTAGAGAACTATTTATGGGTTAAATAATGAATCATATCCATATAATTTTCATTTTGATGAGGCCATAAGATAATTTGGTTTTTTCAAGAGTGAAAGTGATCCTTATTTCTATAAAAAGGTTAACTATAATTCCATCATTTTCCTTATATGATACATTGATAATTTATTAATTATGGGAAAAAAGATAAATTCATACTATTAGTTAATACTTGGATATGTTCTTAATCTATAGAGGAGATAAGGAACTATTATTGAGGGGATACAATGTTTCTAGTTTCCAAATAGATCATATAAATTTAAAATTACATCCAGGCTATCTTTTTTTCTTGAATGGTGGTGTGGTGAGATATAAAAGCTGAAATAAACCTGTGTTCTCTATCCCTACAAAAGAATCTGAGAAATTAGATGCTTATGATATAGCTAAGAAAGTTGTATAAGTATATATCTTTGTCTCATACATTGGTTTTGTTAATATAAGTGTGGACTATGTAGTAGTTTATTGTGATAATACTAAAATAGTGGTGTTAGCCAAGGATCTTAGGTCACACCAAAGGAAAAACAACATAATTTAAAAATTTCATCTATTGAGTTATTTTACTCAGATAGGTGAAGTCATAGTTTGTAGAGTATCCATATAGGACAACATAGATGAAACCTAACTAAATCTATATCTTAATAGAATCATGATTCTGATGTGAGAGTTAGTGGGTTGAGACATGTTTCCTGTTGGTTCTAGTGCAAGTGCGAGTGTTGAAAGTGGATGACCTAGACCCATATTATGTATATACTTTAATTATTATTACATGTATATATTTTTATTTATATATGGGGTCATCTTAATAAAATAGGGTTGATACTTCCGCATCCACTATATTTATAGTATTTTTCTTAGATTACATGTCATATCAAAGGGTTATACTAGTTCCTAGTTTATAATGAGAGCCTATAGATACCATGGAAATAATATTAATGTTAGTCATATAGTAAAAATACAGCATATTCGAAGGACAAATAAGATGTGTGACCATCATGTCCTACATGATCATAATAATTGAAACTTCTTATCATGAATTTTACACTTGATGATCTTGAGTAGATGAGATCATGAGGGAATGCCTTCCAATATCAACACCATATATTTCCAATGAAATTACCTATTCTTCTCTAAAAACATGTGTATTGGTCTCCTGAAATGAGATCATTATCAATGTGTGAAATTTTATTTCATACTTTGATGCATGGGAAAAAACCTTGACATTAATGTCATGGAGAATAGCTTGTGTTGGGTGAATTATTAGAGGTATGAAATTGGTTGAATGAACTAGATAGAATTTTCTGATTCCTAGTAGATGAAGTGATATCTCAATCTAGGTTGACCATGATGAAAATACAATTATTAAATCCATGTGAATGGTATAATAAGGTATCCCCATCAAGTTAGTTCAAGAAATAATAAATCAATAATGGATTATGACACAATATATGCATCTAGCCTTATGTGATATCTCAAGATAAAGAGATTATATTACATGGAGAGTGTTAGTAGGATGGTTTTGGTTGTTATAGACATTCCTTATATCTTTAGATGCCTTGATGGATTTCTAGACAATACTCTTGGTCTATAAATAATATTCAATTATATTAAGATAAGGGCCTAGAGGGTCACATATAACACTGTATTCTAGAGTCTTCCCTATTCTAATGAATATGTATATAGGAAATAGTGGGCCCCACCATGGGGTTTTATATGGGTCTAAGAATTAATTATCACCATTATATAAATAAATTATTTATTATTTAAGTACATAATAATTGGGTTGAATTTATAAAGTTAAATTATTCATAAGGCATTATGTGAATACATGGAAAAATATTAAACAAACAAATATTATTTTAATATTAAAAGGTAAATTTAATATTATGGGAATTATGATTGATGTTAACAGATAAGTTTTATCATGTAATATATTTACTATATTTTAAAAGTATGTGATATAAACATAAAACAAATTATGACATAGTTAGTTTTTCATAACTTGTCGTTTATCACTTATTTAGTGGGTGTTTCTTAAAAGGGGGTTAGGGAACCCTTTATGGGTAATTAACACCCATAATATAAGCAAGAGGGGGACATTTTAAGGGTGGTTATTCATTACCATTATTTTGAGAGCTCCTCTCTCTGATTCCCACATCCTAGAGAGATAAAGGATCTAGAAGAGCAATCGATCAAAAGATACCTTCACAGATCAAAGGGACATTATCATAGTGATTATCATTATGTCAATAGAATCATCTGATCTCCACACCATCAACCTAAATTCAATGATCAGTGTCTGTGTTCATTCTTGAAGCATTTTTGGATGATTTAGAGGGGTTCTAGCTCATATCCTTCAATCAACGATTGTCATCAATGAGTTGTAGTCGAGTGCACTAAATATTCAAAATATTTAACCATTAGGTTTATTTTTTTCTTAATTAATCCATGTTAGATCCCCATACCACTTCTAGGGCTCATATCACTTGAGATGATGAAGTTTCATCACTTTGGTGATGGAAAATTTTAAATCTTCGTTTCAATGGCTTCTGCTATGCCCCCTGATATAAATAGCATGGTACTACATAACATCAATATATAATAAAGAAAATTCAGCAAAGAAACTCAAGATCATTGACTCTATCAAAACTAATTCATATGGAGAACAAAAATCTTAGATCAATGTTCGGTAAATGTATAGAATTAGACCGTTGAATTTCCTCAAAGATACTTTTTCCCAATATCCCATCATAACTTTAGGCTCATTATGATGAAATTTGTCTTGGATCTCACTCATAAACTCCCCATTAAGTCCTCTCATATCTACTAAGCAATCCCAAACTACATTTCAACATCAAAAAGTGACCCAAAATTCCTTTTGATTCTAATTTATCAAGAACAATCCTACGTAACCCACCTAAATAGTACCTGTATCAATGTAGACATGGCTCAAAGGGAATTTCCAATCCCCATGGGCTAGTGACCAGGGCCTTTGCTTCAATAACAATCAAAATGGAATTATTTCACCATAAAAAAATAAAAATAATATTGGAGAAAAGAATCAATTAAATTTGGCATGGGAAACTCCCATAAGAGAGAATTACTTAAAGTTGAGAGATACATAACTCCAAATTGACACATCATCCAAATTCATCTCAAAACCATCAAATATATCACCAAAATATCTCCATGTAACAAGTGGATCATAAGATCCAATAGTCACCGCTATCTACTAAGGTACTACTAATCAAAAATACCCACCATCTCTAAGCAGTTCTTTCCCCTTTCCTTGATATGGCATAACAAAATCTACAAATTCCAGAAGTCAAATATAGGGTGCATGCAACAATATCCCAGTAGTATTCTACCAATAATTTCATAAGAAATCTATATCAAATAAACAAAATATTCTCAATTTTAAATAAAACATGGTATGGAAATATTTTCATACTTCATATCAAAACATAATTTTCCAAAACATTTCAATGGATAAAATAAAATTGGTATGAAAGATTATTTCCATAAAAACTGCATGAGTAGGATTTTTTATCAATAAAGGAATGGATAAATCATTTCATAAAATAATATAATTTAATAATAATTTTCAATAATAAAACCATGGTTATAATCATCGTAAATTAGATAGATCAAGATATGTGGTTACATGCAATCTCAATGAATTATAGTACCTGGTGTTCACACACTTCCCTAGGTTCCAAGCATATGGGGAATAGGAGAACCCCCCAATAAAAAACTCCCTTCCCTCATTATAGTTGCGTATCATTTCTATTATCAATCCATTTTTAGGTAATTTATTTTACCTAGAATGTATATCCTACTCCTAACTAACATGCCTCTCATTTTCATTAAGATAAATAATAATACAAGGGACTAAAAATCATTTCAAATAATCAATAATTTCATCATCCCCAGGTTGGAGTTTCAAAAATCACTCCCTTTCATTTAAAAAACCAATTATAAATTTTTTTCATCAAAACTCAAGACTTTCATATTAATTCATTTTATTTAAATTCATAAAATTTTTAGGAATTTTATTCTCAAAATTCATAATCAAAATCATGCTTCAAATCATTAATTCCAATTCAATATCATTTTCTAAAAATCAACACTTTATTTCAAAAGATTTTTTCAAAGGTATTTCATCACACACTCTATTCCATTTCAAATCATTGATCAAAAGTTTCATATCAAGCTTTGGAAATAACTTGGAAATTCAGTTCAAAATTGACAAGAACAAAATGTTTCAAATGGTAAGAATTTCCTTACAAAACTACCAACCTCAATCTAGATCAACAATCACCCAAAATGAGATCTACCAAGACAGATTAGTAGGCCAGAACAATCAAGGAATAATCCTTGAATCAAAATTCCCAAGTCAAAACCCAAAGACAATGAAATCCTAAGGATTCACAACCCTCTAAGATGAATAAGCGTGAGGGAAAAGAGAAATCATTAATAGATCAAGAATACACTTATCTAGAGAGATTCAAAGAATCAAATTGAACTATAATCCATGATGATTCAATTTTGGAATGGAAAACTTATCTTAAAAATAGTATCTAAGGTGATTGGGGTGGAAATAGATTTGAGGAAGAGGCATTCAAAATTAAAAAAAGGATTAAAAAATATTTATATTGCCCCCATTCCATTCTTCACCGTGAATGATTCCTCCAACTAGCTGTTGGATCCCATTGACTAACCAGTGACACCAAGCATATGGCTGTATTTTTAGGAACCCCACTAGTGGGCCTGTAATATTCCACCTTCTGATTGGTAGTGTTTTATAAGGAACTCCATTCTTATAGTGGAACATAATTAGGTTGATGGACCTCACTAGATGGTCGATGGTATTACTCTAGTAAGTCCCCACTTCTAGACTCCCAATCGCCAATTAAAATCTCTCAATAGATTGATAATGGACCTCCTATAGTTATTCTAGCTACACAACCATGTCAACTCCCATGCTAAATTCCTCAACCATCTCCTGAACTCTTAAACTGGAAATAAAACTCACTCTCAACCCCTCAAAAGGCTCTAACAAGCCCAAAACATCTAAGATTCAGTGGTAATAACAAAAAATAAATGAAAAAAACAAGAAGAATCAATGTAAACAAAGTATTATACATGAAACATTGTTTCAATATTTTACAATTATTATCATATCCTATTATGTGAATTCAATTCATATATAAACATGGATATAATAAGGATGAAAATTTATCAATTCCCATAAAATTGTTTTATCAATATATTTATAGTGAAATTTTGGCTAAAATGGATGTATGAGTAATGTGAGGTATCAATAGATCCAAGAAAAGCCATCATATTTTTACCCATGTTATTTGTAAAGTGATAAAAATATTTTAAAAAAATTAAACCTTGATGTTGTGGTATAATCCACATCATGTTATATATTAGTGGAAACAATGATATAATAACAGACACTACACCATAGTTTTTTTCATGGAAGTGCAGGCATTATATGATAATGAATGGTTATAATTTTTTCGTCTATATTAGCTATAATTGTTTAGTTGGATCACCATGTGATAATGATAAAAGGAGTTTTGATAAAAAAACATGAAATATTTAAATATTTTAACATTTTATCATGGTTCGAAAAACATTAAAAATGGTTTATAAATTTGTTTATAGTTAAACCAATATTGATTTTTAGAATGATAAATCAATAAATGTTTATTAAATAATAAATTTTCAAGCAATGATATACATCATTCTTGTCATAGAAACTCAAATTCCCAATATCTCTTCAGTTCTCATTTTTCTTGATGATTTACCAAAATGTTCTAGAATATTCCTTCTTAAATGAATTCTTTTCCAAGATTTTTTAGATTTATGAAACTTTTGGACAGCCTATGCTAGAAGAATATATTGGATACTTCTCATATATATCTATTAGAATCATTTAGAAGATCTTGTTAGAGCTGAATCAATTAAGAAAAGCTACGTTCTTCATTTATTTTTATTAAATTTAAAATTAATGTTTATATATTGGAAAAAATAGGCCTTTTTTATTTTTTATACTATGTTTAGATAAGGTTTTTACCTTATAAATAACATTAATGGTATTATACCCACTTACATTTTTTTTATATTTAAATTTTAGTTAGGTAAATAAATTAAAAAATTGTGTATTTTGAGAACCATCACATGTTTCTGAAAAGTAGTTTTAGTTCATGAAGTTTTTTTGAAATTTTAAATAATAATATAAAAAATATTTATAGTTAATATAATTGATGAAACCATGTCACAGTTTATTAAAAAAGGTTTGGTATTTTTTTAGAACTATATATTCATAAAAAGTAATTTTTTTATTGAGTTTTGGAAAGAATGATCATCGTTTATAATGAAATGTGATTTCATATGGGGTGAAAACGTGCTCATGCCAGTTCTTCTATCGATTTAAACCTACTCTTCATGTTTAGTTGCAGGTTCTGGTGACGAGGGTTTATCCTTGGTGGTTCCAGTGCTAACTCTATGGTTTTTTGTTCTGGATGGTCTGTGTGCTGACGAAGATCTTCTCGTCGGTGAAGATCTGGTTATGTTTGGTGTTTTTCGGTGTAGATATGGTTGTATCAATTTGTTGGCCTCTTCCACGATGGTGTTCAGGTCATGGTGGCAATCGATGTGGTGGTTTTTTGGGTGGTGATTGGATATCTGACGATGGTGGGACGATGAAGGTGGGTAACTGTTGTGTCTAGCACAAGGAAATTTTGAGTGATATGTGACACAATGGATGACCCGTTGTAGCACAGCACAGGGCGGCATAACAGTTAAAATGGTCAAGGGTTGTATTATGTGTTTTTTAGGAAGGTCAGTCTTAGATAGGGTTCCCTGACCTGCTCGTTTATGGTTTTTGATTGTTGTCTTTGGGCGGGTCTAGTCCAGGAATGGGTTCCTTGGCTGGCCTACTTTAAGATCTTTGTTGGTTCTCACTTTCTCTTAAAGTGATCTTAATTTATAAAATAAAAAAAATGTTATGGTTATGAAATATATGATATTATATATTTTCTAATGTCAATATGATAATGAATGTTTTTATAAATATTATATATTTTAAATTTAATGTATTTCATATTAAATACCATGTTAATGATTATATAAAAGAGTTCATATTGAAATAAATATAAAATATTCATGACTATTTATTTATAGAATCTCCATGAAACATATTTATTTATTTTTTAAATTTTTATAATTGATTTATCAACAAAATATTCAGAAATGTTTATCTGATGCCTAAATTTTTGAATTGTTCATTTTTTTGTTTATTCAATACTTTATTTAATTCATGAATGTGCATTGTTTATATTATGAATAGATGTATGGTTAGTTTAAAGTGTTAGAATAATTATTATAAATATAATATTGGAACTACACACATACAATAAGGTTTAAATTCAACATACTTTTACTTATTCATTGTGTATTTTGAATGGTTTTGACTACTATAAATGTTGGTGTTGGCTAGGATATAGAATTAGAGAAAATGGGATTGTGAGTGTAATTTTTTCAATTTTTATAGATAATATTAGGTACCTTGTGGCATGGTATGATGTTAATAGTGGCGAGGATATAAGGGGGAAGTTTCCCTAGTGTACCACTAACGGACTAGTGGCCCCAAGATGGGTAACCAATTACTACAGAATATAAGGTGGGGGTGAACCAGGTTCTTGTTTATCTCTAGGTAGTTTTTTTAATTTTTGATTTAAATTTATTTGATGTTAATATGTGTTACAGAATGCATAATCCATTATCCTATGTAGTTTTCATTAGTTGTGGCATGCTCTCCCTTATTTCTCTATATTCCAAAGGTGAAATCTCCCTCGATAAAGCTCCAAATCAATTTTTGTTCCAAATTTGAGATCTCCATCATAAAAGTTTTGAATCAAGTATCATTTAACCCATTGGATCCCTAATAATGAGTATAAATTTCATATTATATTTATTTATTATTTCTCATTCATATATGTTTTTCATCCTTTGAAATCATACAAATGATTTTTTTAATTTTAATATTTATTCATATTGGGGATGATTCTTATAAAGAATTTATATGAGGATACTTTAGTTGTTATGTTTTATATTACCCGTAGGGTTTCCCCCTTTTATATATGTACCACATGCGATTTGATATGTTGGCGTCTTCAATTGGATTAAAATGAATTACAATGAAATTAAATTTGGATTACTTGAATATTTATTGTGGAATATAGATTATAAGGGTCATTATCGAACCTATGGTTTTATTTTTTTTATCACATGGCCAATAATGTCCATGTATCTTCTAGAAAGTGGTGACGAGCCTGGTAAAGTGAACCAATAAGAGTGCTCATTAATGTAAATGTAGTTACTGGGCCTTAACAAGTTGTGTAAATAATTCCTTGGTAAAGGGGAATAATATATTATGGGTGATAAGAATGAACTGAGCATAGTGACTGTGACTAGGGTTATTAGTAAAAAAATAACGTGGTTTCTTATGAAATGGGAAGGAGAGGAAACTCACCCTATAGGTTAAGGGACTCTAAGTAAGTTATTCTCCATGTTTATATGTTGTAAAGAGTTTGGTTGTGATTCCAACTAAGTCTCTTATTTGTTATAAAGGTTTCAGATGATTATATATGAAAATATTATATGGTATAGAGGCTAGGATTGATTCAAACCAAATATCATGAGTTATAAATAGGTTCGAAAATCTTTCAACTATGTTTCTTAAATAGTAAGAATTTAGGAGAGTTTCCAACCAAGTTCCTTTTATATATGAATGGTTAGGAAAGAATAAAACATATTCTTATGGTGTTGTGAGTGAGATTGGGTGTGGTTCCAACCCATTAATTCAATATTCAATCATTGTTTAACATGATGTGAATCTTGCCTCTTTATTGTGTTAATGGGATTGGTCATGGTTCTAACCCATTGTATTGATATTCTTATGTTCTTGGATGAAGTTAAAACCATTATATCAATCATGGTGGGTCGATTATGTGTATTTCTAATTGAGTATTTAGATATATCAATTATATGAAGTTAGATGTTATTAAAAGTTGGTATTATGAGTTATGGTGATGGATTGGTTAGGTACTATGCTTACTTGGTTCATTATGTTCCGATATTATATAATTATGGATGGATATTCCATCAATATAAAAATTTTATGTGTGATATGTTCAAACTTAACTCCAATAGTAGTTGAGGGAGGTGGGATTTATCATCAGGGTAGATTTATGGTAGTATGTTACTATATCTTATTATTTACACACACATACAGAGATATATATATTCAATATTTATTTAAGTTATATGTTAATGATTCCTTATTGATTATATTTCTCAAAAATTTCACATAAACCATATTGGGAATGTATAACTTTTGGTAAAGAATATAGGTAAGGGAAAGGGTCCTATGGTCAATGATTAAGTTGAGGATGTATAAATAAGAGAGTGAGATGGGACCTAATAGATACTTGTACATAATTTTTTTATGTATCCATTATTAAATATATTTTGGATTATGTTTTTTATATGATTGACCCATCAAGATATCCTACACCTATTCTATTATTTGGATGACATTATAGTGGGTTCATATTTTTTATAGTATATAATGTTTTATTATTGTTATCTTATTTATATCATGTCCATTATTTAAATTCACATCATAGATGATGTTTTACTATTACTTATTTATTGTTTAGTATTATCTGATATAATTTATAATCTACCAATAATAATTTTAGACCCTTATCAATTGTTGGAATCCTTTGGTACTTGGGGAGGCCTATTAGAGGTCTTGTGACACTCTGATTTGAAATTATTTGAATTGTCTGGGATAAGAATGTTATAAAATGGTATCCAAGACATGTTTTTGTTTTTTACCTTTAGGACATGTTATTTGGATATATTACTATTGGTAAATTGGAATGGAACCTATGATTTTTCATAGGTAACACCTCTATGTGGAAATTTCAAGTTAGTATGGAGTTTTATTATAGTTTCTGGTTTATGAGTATTAAAGTTTTATAATTTTAAGGAATATATAATGTGATTAATGGTTTATTTTTTTCTCTTAGAAAATGGTGGGAATAGGGATTGTGTTTATACATTATATTTTTCACATAGGATTCACATGATAAAATTGTAATCATGTTTCACTAGTTACTAGTTTCTGAGTAAGTGTTCAATTATTTTAACTATAAATAATATGTTATATATTTTCCCCCTATATAATTTACCAGTGTAAATTTAATTTACTGAACCTATGGATATAATTTAAATCCTTGATTACTATATAGTTTCTTATGGAGGAAATATTATGTGTATTATTTTCCAAACCCTGAGATAGGGTATATGAAGAATGATAATTTTGAGTTATTTGAGAATTTTTGTAAGTGGGGTGTGTATAAAATAGTGAATAATTTTTTAGATTCATATTTCGCTAAACCATGATATAAAAATTTAGGATAGGGATGTCTTAAGTTGTTTGTTTTTTTAATTCATTAATATTACACCATGAGGACCTTAGGAAAATCACCCAGAGGGTGGGGGCGAGCACAATCTGCTAATTTTAGAAATCAAGCCTATAATGAATTTGTATCTTAGAAAGAGTTTGTTATGGGTTATGAAAATGATGAACCATTGAGATCCATAAAAATAATTATATGTATAATTTTACTAGGGATTTTCAATATAGAATCTAGCACTCTTTCGGGGTTTGATCGGGCAACATGGTGTGATGCTTAGGATCAAATATCCATGTTGAACCCTCTGTGAAATGGTTATTTTAATAATCACAAATAATTGTTATTTCAGTTTATAAGTAAATTTAGTCAACTATTCATTCTGTTCTAAATGTGTTTATATATGTTTAATCATGTTTACATATGTTTATCTATGATTATTTATGGTTTTCTATTGACCTGGAAGTGTTCTGATTTGAACACACTTGGTGTGTATTTCATGTTTTTGACTCACCGTTAGTTATTTTCTTGAGTCACCGTTAGTTCGCACCGATGGAGAACAATCTCACTGATGACAATGGTCGCATCGATGAAGAATAGTCGCACTGATGAAGAATGATCGCACAGATGGAGAACAATCACACCGATGAAAAAAGTCGCACCGATGACAACGGTCGCACTGATGACAACAGTCGCACTGATGACAACAGACGCACCGATGACAACAGTCGCAACGATGACAACAGTCGCACTGATGAAACCAGTCGCACCAATGACAATAGTCGCACTGATGAAGAACGGTCGCCCCGATGAAAATGGTTGTACCAAGGAGAATGGTCACACCACTAATCAAATGAACTACTGAAGCCGATGCTGATCAAATGAACTACTGAAGCTGATGCTAATCAAATGACCTATCAAAACCGATTCTGATCAAATGACCTACCGAAACCGATGCTGATCAAATGACCTACCGAAACCGATGCTGATCAAATGACCTACCAAAACCGGTGCTGATCAAATGACCTACCGAAACCGATATTGATCAAATGACCTACCTAAACTGATGCTGATCAAATGACCTACTGAAACTGATACAGATTCGAGTGACTCAACGATCTCATGACTCACCAATAGTCATGAAAACTGCTTGAACTTTCTACTAACCCTTTTAATTCCAACGGTCATATTTTCTTAGTTAAATACACCTGCTATTAATTAATATTGGTTGTTGTATGTTAGGTAAATGTACCTCGTACCTATAAAAAGGTAATCATTCTTTTTTCCAGATCTCATGGAATAAAGAGGAAGATCTGCAGTAAAAAGAGAGAGCATAAACGAAAAGTGAAAAACACACGAAAGAAGGTGCACGTGTATGATGTCCCACAGAAAATTAGAAGAAATTGAATAACACCTATAAAAATCAGTGAGCTAGAAGAAGACCCTTCCCCTTGAACAAACACAAATTATAGTAGTTGTGCCTTCCAGAAAATCATATGCACAAGTCTAAATAGCTGTAGTTGAGAAGAACAAAGATACTCTATTTTGAGTCATCCTCACCAGAAAGGACTTGACTTCCATTTGCAACATCAAAATGAGTCCAGAGCATTTCTACAATTACACAGAGCTTTATAAACTCTATTATTTCCACTATCTTATCTCTTTTATTAACATTCTGAGCAGTGTGTGAGTACATCTGTCTACTCTAGATACACAATGTCTCCTGAGCTGAACTGGAGGAAATTAAATCCTTAAACCAAACTTTCTACACCTTCTTGTATCCCACTGTGAGTTGTGGAAGAGGTCAAGTGTGACCTGGACAACCTAGGAGCTATTGCTATTGTTTTTCCCTCGTAGAACTATGGTAGAGGTCTTAGGACCTAAACAGTCTCTGTACTGTTGTTTTCCCCGATAAAGGGTGTGGATCAAGTTTATATAAATTTTTTGAGAGGACTAAGTCTCTTCTTGATATTGAACATCTTGGTTATATCTTCTATGCATATTAGATTAAGTTTAAAGTATATTTTGTATATTTTGTATTCCACTGCTATTTACTTTGAAATACAAATTTATTTTAAAGTTACTTTGATAGTTAATTTAGCAAGTGTTTGTAACTTATGTAAATCAGTAGATTAGCTTCAAAAGCTAATTTAATCCTATGATTAAATTAACTAAGACCTAATCAATCTTTTGAGAATATAATTGAACCTTTACAGTTTTAAAAATTCACTATAGTTTAATTTTTTTTTAAATTGGGGGATTTTAATAGAAATATTTTAACAGAAATTTTTAATTGGAACTCAATTCACCCCCTCTTGAGTATCCACTCTGATAAACATTGGGTATCATAGGATTGTTTATTTTTAAAGGTTTTAAAATACTCTATTTTTCAAGTATGATTTTAGTTGTATCTCAAAGATCGCAAATTTTTGTTAGTTGTAAATTTTATCTCTTTAAATATATTTTCTAAAATCTAGTTATGGATAACATACTATAAGGTGATGCTACCAACATGCCACCTTTTTTCAATGGTACAAATTATGCCCAGTGGAAACTTAAAATGAAAATTCATTTAGAGAGTATGGGATTTTACATATATACTGCTATAGAAACTCAATATAAGATTCCAGAAACTAAGAGAACTAATTGGGATGAACCTACTAAAACTGCATACAATAATAACTGTAAAGAAATCAATGCACTGTATTGTGATTTATGAGATGAATAATTTAATCTCATATCTACTTGTAAAACTGCTTATGAAATTTGCGATACTTTTGGTGTTTCTCATGAGGGAACAACCAATGTTAATGAAATGAGATTAAATAATTACACTATTAAATATGATAATTTTAAAATGAAGTCCGATGAACCTTTCTCTGACATGTATCTCAGGTTTAATGAAATTTTCAACACTATCATCTCACTTGGAAGAGTTGTTCCTACAAAAGAACAGATCATGAGTATATTAAGATGTTTACCAAACAAATGGAGAGGCACATCTATTTCAATTAGAGAATCCGGTGATATTGATGCTTTACCTGTTAAGGAATTAATTGGTAAGCTTATGATGTATAAAGAAGAACATAAAGTAAATAAGGAAGAAGATGATGAACCAAGGAAGAAGTCATTAGCCTTCAAGATATCTGCTTCAAAGAGAAAAAATAAGGAGAAAGTTCACATACCTACTAAAACCTCAACAAGTGAAAGTTCATATTCTAACAGTGATGCCGAAATGGCTCAAATAGCCAGAATATTTAAGAAGATCTAAAGGAAGAAGAAATTCTTCGTAAAATCAAACTACAAAGGTATATATGACAACAAAGGTCACTAGAAGAAATATTGGAAGAAGTCTGATAAGAGTGATGAGATTGTCTATTATGAGTGTAAAAGGAAAGGACACATTAAGGCTGAATGTCCATAGTTAAAGATCAAAAAGACATATGACTACAAGGACAATAAGTACAAGAAAACAATGAAAGAAACTTGGAGTGATTCAGAAGACACTTAAAGTGATTTTGATTCTACTAAGGATGAAGACTCTCACAAGGATAACATGTGTTTTTTGACAAACACATCTGAGGTAAGACTGGACACTCCTGCTTTAAATTCATATTATTCTGGTGTTTATTCTGACTCTGAATCTGAAAACATGACAAGTGAAGAGTTTTTTGAATATTGTAATATGCTAGAAAAACCTATAATAAATTGAAGAACAAGTATAAGACCTTGAGGAAACAACATGCTTTGACCAGATCTGTTAAATCTACCCCTGATATAGAGAAAGAAAAGAATGATCAATTACTTAAGGAAAATACTGAACTGGAAATGTCTAATGAGAAACTGAGGAAGGACATAGAAAAGATCAGTAATGGAAGAGACACACTTACACAAATGTTAGGTAAACAAATGGCACCAAAATATTCAACTGGTATAGGCTATCAGCCTGGATAGAGACAGATTACTAAAACTAGATTTATTTCTAAATCTGGACAGAATGATGCTAGTTCTAGTTCTAGAAATTCATATGCTTCAACTCGTTATTCACATTTCTATATATTAAATAAAGTTTATCCTTCAAACACTATTGATTCTGTAGATTATATGAGACCCATGAGAAAAATTTGGGTACCTAAGGATTTTCTTGCTAACCTATCTGCACCCAATAAAATCTATTTACCAAAATCATTTTCTGTTTAAACCTGTTTTGTAGGAAACTTGCTTGAAAAGTTCCCATAAGAAGGTATGGTACTTGGACAATGGATGTTCAAGGCATTTGACTAGAGATTACTCATGCTTCAAGAATTTAATCAAAGTTTATGGAGGCCATGTCACCTTTGGTGATAATTAAAAAGGAAAAATCATCAGCTTAGGCCAGATTGGTAACACTGATTCAGTTTTAATTTCCAAAGTTTTATTTGTTGATGGACTTATGTATAACCTGTTAAGTATTTCTCAGTTTTGTGATGAGGGTTTCAATGTTAAATTTAAAAATTATTCTTTTAATGTTTTTAATTCTAAAAAATTTTTAGTATTTTCTTCCTTGAGAAATGAAAATGTTTATGTTGTTGATTTGGATTCTTTAGCTAAACAAAACATTAATTTCTTAAATGCTTTTCATAAATAGTCTTGGATTTGGCACAGAAGATTAGGACACTACAACATTCATTCACTTAGATAATTGACTTGGAAGAACATAGTTAGAGACCTACACAAACTTGAATTCCCAACTGATAAAGTTTGTAATCCTAGTTAAAAGGGAAAGCAACATAAAGTTTCATTCAAATTAAAGAAAAACGTTTCAACTTCTCAACCTCTTGAGTTGGTTCACATGGACTTTTTTGGACCTTCTAGAGTTTCTAGTTTAAATAGGAAGCACAATGTCTATGTCTTAGTAGATGACTTTTCTAGATATACTTGGGTATACTTCTTAGCTCACAAAAGTGAAGCTTGTTCTTATTTTGTTAAATACTCAAAGTCTGTAGAGAACCTTAGTGGGCTTAAGATTAAGACCCTGAGAAGTGATCATGGTCGTGAGTTTGAAAATCATGAGTTTGAATCTTACTGCTCACACAATGGCTATAATCACAACTTTTCAACCCCTAGGACACCTCAGCAGAATGGTGTAGTTGAAAGAAGAAATAGAACCCTTCAGGAAATTACAGGAACTATGCTAAATGAATATGACCTAATTATTTATTTTTGGGATGAAGCTTTAAATACAACTTTTTATATTATCAATAGAGTCTTGATCAGACCTGTTCTTAAGAAGACCCCTTATGAGCTGTGGAATAATAGGAAACCTAAAGTTAGTTACTTGAGAGTCTTTGGTTGCAAAGTCTTTATTTTTAATACTAAGGATAATCTAGACAAATTTGCATATAAGAGTGATAAAGGAATCTTTTTAGGATATTCAATTACTAGAAAATCGTATAGAGTCTTTAATAAGAGAACCAATTGTGTGGAAGAATCTATTCACATCAAATTTGATGAAACTAATCCACATGAACCTAAACCTTCTCTTGAAAATATTGAAGAAGATTTGTTTGTTCTGGACCTTAATGATAAAATCAATGAACCTATTATAAAGACAACCAATTCTGAAAATGTTCCAGAACCTTCTTATGACGAATCTAAACCTAGAGAAGAACCTGAGATTTCTAGTCCCACCTTTACTAGATCAACTAGGATTCCAAAGAATCATCCTTTAGATGCTGTCATTAGTAATCTTGATAGAGGGACATAAACTAGAGCTTCTCTAAGAAATCAGGTTGAACATCAAGCCTTTCTTTCAAATCTAGATCCTAAAAATATCAATTATGAAATAAATGATGAATTTTGGGTAATGCATATGCAGGAAGAGTTAAATAAATTTGAAAGAAACAAAGTCTGGGAATTAGTCGAAAGACCTAAAGACACCTTGACCATAAGTACTAAATGGGTTTTTAGAAATAAGGTTGATGAATCAGGACATATAGTTAGAAAAAAAGCAAGGATAATTGCATAAGGTTACAATAAAGAAGAAGGAATAGACTATGTAGAAACCTTTTCACCTGTAGCTAGATTAGAAGCCATTAGGATTTTACTTTCCTATGCTGCTCATCTGAATTTCAAGTTAAATCAAATGGATGTAAATAGTGCATTTCTAAATAGTTTTATAATTGAAGATGTTTTTGTTGAACAACCACCTGGATTTAAAAACCCCCAGTTTCAAAATCATGTTTTAAACTTTATAAAGCTTTGTATGGTTTAAAATAGGTTCCAAGATCTTGGTATAATAGACATACAAATTCTCTTATTTTTAAAGGTTTTACTAAAGGAATTGCAGATCCCACTCTTTTTATTAAAAGAATTTCTGAAGATATTTTTATTGTACAAATCTATGATTATGATATTATTTTTGGATCTTCTAAACATTATTTATGTACTGATTTTTCAAAGAGTATGCAAAATGAATTTGAAATGAGTTTAATGGGAGAACTGAAATATTTTCTTGGATTTCAAATTTTTCAAAATGAAAATGGTATTTTACATAGAGCTTTCTAAACTCTATTATTTCCTCTGTCGTATCCCTATGATTAACATTGTAAGTAGTGTGTGTGTGCATCTGTCTACTCTAGATACACATTGTCTCCTGAGCTGAACTGGAGGATATTAAATCCTCACACCAAACTTTCTACACCTTCTTGTATCCCACTGTGAGTTGTGGAAGAGGTCAAGTGTGACCTGGACATCCTGAGAGATGTTTCTATTGTTTTTCCCATATAGAACTATAGTAGATGTATTAGGACCTAAAAAGTCTTTGTACTGTTGTTTTCCCCGATCGAGGTTGTGGATCAAGTTTATATAAATTGTTTGAAAGGACTAAGTCTCTACTTGAGACTAAAACTCTTGGTTATATCTGTTGTGCATATTATATTAATTTTAAAGTATATTATACATATTTTTTATTCCGCTTCTATTTACTTTGATATACAAATTTATTTTTAAGTTACTCTGATAGTTAAATTAGAAAGTGTTTTTAACTTTTGTAAATCAGTAGATTAGCTTAAAAATATAATTTAATCCTCTAATTAAATTAACTGATACCTAATAAATATTTTGATAATCTAATTGAACCTTTATAGTTTTATAAATTCACTATAGTTTAACCTATTTTTTAAATTGGGGGATTTTAATAGAAATATTTTAATAGAAATTTTTAATTGGAACTTAATTCAGCCCCCCTCCCCCATCTTGAGTATCCACTCTGACAAAAAATCTATAAAAAATATTTGAACTGACAAATACCCCCCAAATATGAGGGTGAATTTAGTGAGATATTTAATTTTTCACCATCCAAGAACTAGTGGGATGTATAGATCTAGGTGGGCCAATATTTTTAGGTATAATGGAATGAATTTAAAGGGTTGTTCTTTATGAATTTATTTCTTATGTCTTGAAATGGGGTTAGAGATGAGAATATTATACAAATCACCCAAGGAGAGATTCCAGTCAAGGATTACATGTCACATTTCATGGAGCTACTTTGTGTTCCTCAATTTTATATAAGGATGATTATTTCAAGGTTAGGAATTTTGAGGATATATTGAGTAACCTGATCTGAGTTTAGTATAACTTATTTTTATTTACATTTATTCATGAAATATTTAATCACGGCCTCATTACTGAGAGAAAACTAGTGGATGGTGGTATTTTTGGCCAGTAATATTTTTTATAATCCTGGAATAATTTTTTTGGGTATAATTAAGAAATGGTTCAATGTTTTTACCAGGGTTGAGATAGGGAGGGAAATCAAGACAAAGGTTTATCTATTCTTCAATGAGGGTGAACTCTATTAAGTTTTATCAGTGCGATGGGATAAGGCTTATCATATCATAGTGTCACTAAGTACTGGAGAAATTTTTTACATGTTGGATGATAGGGAATATGTAGAAATTTTTTATGATTTCTTATTGACCATTAAATAGGTGAGGTAATAGAAATGATCAAGGATTAGAATCATAGTCAGGGAAATCACATTAGAGTGATAGATGAGGTTCCTCTGGTCAATTAAGGCATGGATTTGGAAATGATTTCCAAGGGTAGTGGTGGTCAAAACAATAGAGTAATTCTATTTTGGGTATTCAAATGATTAGAGTCTATGGTTGGGGATCAAGATTAGGGAATCTTTTATATCTAGGAATGGAAGCACTTGACAGTAGTATAGGGATATTAAATATAAAATGTATTATTTTTATTCCATATATCCTATATTTAGTTCTATTTGACATGGGTGTGATGCACACATTCAAATATACTAAGTTTTCCGGCTGATTATCTTTTACTTTCAATAGTCTAATAGTAGTGACAGAAATATCTACTTCCTTAGGGGAGTGTTCTAAAGGTATTATTACATGTTTAGTATATATCATATTAATCACTATTTTTTGGAAGATTTAGTACTTTTTATTAGAGATTTGAAACTTCTATGTTATTATTATAATGTATTTAATGAATCATTATATAGAACACATCGATATTTATAATCAACAAGTGTATTTAAATTCCATTGTATGAAATTTTTATAAAATTATTAGAGATTGGTAATTTAAAGTGGTCCATGTTGAACCTAACCATCACTACCTAGGTTTTATCATTCCCTGGTTTCCATGTTTACAATAGGTTATGAGTTCATGTGACAACTGAGTTTTATCATTATTATAGACTGAAACTAAGATTTATTTCTTGATTATTTCTTGAGTTTACCATCTTAGAGAGATGATTTTTTTCATGGTTGATCTTGCTCCTAGTGATAACCATATATATACCACCATATAATATGGAACAAACTAATCTATGGGGAACTAAAGGTCTACTTGGAAGACCTTTAGGTGTAGGGTTTTCTACACTTGATCACTTTACATTGGGGTTATTCTCTTTTTTACTCTAATAAAAGTGATGGTAGCTTACACTTACATATATAATTAAATTGGTAGAATCATGTGGTAATTAAAAATAGATATCCTTTTTTTTATTGATGATATATTCAATCAACTAGGCATTCTAAATGTTCTTTAAGAACTATTTTTGGTCTGGTAACCACCATCTATGGGTGGGGATGAAGGACATCCCACATACTACTTTAAATAGAATTCATTATCTATACTAGTTTATTTTGAGGCTAATTGGTATAAATAAAAAGAAAGAAGTTATTTACGGACTTTATGAATATATAATTCCATCTATATATCTATATTATTATTTTCATGCTCATCAAAGACATATTGGTATATCCCTAGACATGGTAGGATCATGATCAATATTTATAGATCATGATGGGTACTTTGAGAGTGCATTATCTTTATATGAATATCCCAAAGTATTAGTTTTGGATCATTTAAGTACACTTTTAGGCCATGTCATATCCGATCAAGGATATTAGTAGGTCTAGGTAAGGTTTATTTTTTGGTTTCTTGTGAGTATCCCAAGTATATTTCTTAGATATTAGCTTCTTAAGATTGAATAACTATTAAAATAGGATTATTCGAGAATTATTCTGATTGGAAGCACTAGTGATATACCTGGCCAATAAGGGGCATGGTTTTATTAGTATAATTAGTGTGGGAGAGTATTCCACGAACTGAAAGGGAATATGATTACTACAATGATCCGGAACATAATTGAGATGGGAAAAGAATGTATATTATATTATGTTTCTCTATGGGTAGTGTTGATATCAAATGGGCATGTAGTCACCCATGAGTATAAAAAATTATATATTCCATCATTCCACCTTCAAGGTGTATACAAACTAAAATATCTTTATATACTTGTTTTGTTAGTGTTCTATGAACCACTGATAGAGAAGGTGGGCCAAGTACCTCAATCTATTTAAATTTTACATGGTGTACACCACCATAAAGAGGATATGGTGGTAGATAAAATTAATAAGAAGAAGCAAGTGTAGATAACGTGAGAGGTTAGTAGTGAGTGGTATTTGATGAGCCTCATTTATAATATGAATTTGGATATTTAAGAGTATCATAGGAGGGATATATTAACATTTTGAACATAACCTCCTTAGTGTAAACAAGAATGTGGTTTTAGACTCTAGTTTTTAGGTGACGAAGGTCAATATATATGTTGTGGACTCACCCCCAGATTGGAAACTTGATAATAATGGTATATAATATGTATGAGGTTTGGTTGTGGTCTTGTTGATAATGTGATAGGGGATGATGTGAGATTAAAATGCCTCAAAATGGGTAGTTCACCCATGGTAGACTAAGATGTATCACAACATCTATTGATTTCTTAGGGTGAATAATTACATAGTGGTATTTTTATCATAATGTCTCACTTGTTAGAAGGTGAAAAACAAGAATTAGAGGTTCAATGGCCTTATTTTGACACTATACATACTAATTTTTAAATGAGATGAGGGAATTTTGGATTTTTTAGCATTGTCGCTAAGGTCACCCCGAGGTAGTGGTATGGTGTGGATTATTATGAATTATCTAGACAAGTTGTATCATTTCTTACCAAATAAGAAAACCTGGTATATTAATGATCTAAGAAGGTTATATGTGTGAGAGGAGGTATGGATATATACTACACCATGGTGTATCATGTTCAAATGAGATTAAAGATTTACAACCCATTTTCAGTAAGGGTTTAAGTGAGAATTGAAAACCAAGGTGATGTTGAGTATAATGTACTATCCTCACACTAATTGGTAGTTCAAGTAAATAATCTGGGTATTAGAGAATATGATTTGAGTATGCATCATGGATTTTGGTGTATCTTTTGAGTGTCACAAACCAGCCTAAGATGTCCCTCCGTTAAATTATTTATTAAGCCCATGGCATATTCGAGGAATGTTCTTGATCACTGTAGGGTGACAACATGTTCCATGGTAACTAGATTTAGTCAAAGGGAATGATCCTATCCAGTAAGAATAGAGTAAAAAAATAGCATAAATATAATTAATAATCAGTATGAACCATATATATGGTGGATGTTTACTCCAAATCAAATATATAGAAATAAATAAGTAGAAAACATGATATAAAATAAGCAACAATTTTTATTTAAAAATCCCTCTACTCACTACTAATATCCCTCCCCTATATATGAAATGATTCCCAAGACACCTCCAGATGCCTTTGTTTTTTCCACTAGTAGATATCACTACCCTTCATCTATAAAAATCAGTAAAATGGTTATATAGATGATGAGATAACAGAAACAAAATAAAATAAATAAAATAACAAGGATACCTCCATGTGACTATAAAATTCACCATCCATTACTGATACCTCAATGCCTCATGGGATGGAATAAAAGATTCAGAACCAAAACCTAAATAGATACAAATAGGCTATGAGAATAAAACTCATCATGAATTCCATGTAATCTACATCCTAATAATACTCTTTAAAATAAATATCTATTTCATTTTATATTTAAATAAAAATAAAAGGCTAGATTCCTAGGAAACAGAGGTTAGAAAGGTAAAATATCCAAGAGAGTTTGATAAAACATTACATTTAATTTATTTAAATGAATATAATCAATTAGAAAACATTTACCTCACCTAAATCTATCTTTATTAAATATTCCAATGAAAATTCACAATTTATATCACATTTGAAATAATTCCTTCAGGAAAATTTTAAATAATTTTTTATTTGAATATTCTAAAAAATATAATAAATAAGAAAGAGTAAATGCAAACAAACAAAGAACCTTGGGAATACCTATAATACTATGGTTATGACTTATCCTAGGATCCTCATAATAAATGTGATCTAACCACATATAACCATTCCAATTCATGAGAAAATGGGGAGGTCGAGGCCAAAATCCTAGTGGTAACCAATCAATATCATCATCATATAATATAGTTAGTGTTTTAGCATTTTCCAAAGGCTACAGAGGGTGTACCTTTTCCAAGCATACTTTTCCTAGTCTTCCTACCTATGTACCTATGAATCCTATTTTCCATTTACTATTTCATTAATCTATATACCACTTGCTTATTAAACAATCAAAATTTGGAATAACCAAACATATGAAATAATCCCTCAAAACACCATTCCATATATCAATACAATTTTAAAAATCCTTTAGAACTAGAAAAAAGATATTTAATTTACAAAATGATTATGTTTTATAGAACCATATTCTTTGAAATCACTTAATAAGACTCATAATTAACACTGAGAAATCTACATAAAAACTTATAATAAAACCAGGTTTAAATATAAAATTTATGTCGTAATTTCTTCCTGGTTTTTATGCCCATAAATAACTACACACAAAAATGTATATATACAACTCTTAATGCACAAATTCATATGTCCACATGTGAATATATATATATATATACACACACACAAATTTATATTTTCATACCCACCAATGCATCAAAAAAACATTCACAACTCTCATATTTTTTTCTCAACCAATTTAACAAATTTCAGATTTCCAAGTTAATTTAAAATGATTTTTGACATATATCTAATATGAAATAAACCTTAACATTGAAGTAAAAATCAATTAAAACATGATTTTTCCTTCAATTACCACTAAAATATAATTAATACTATTATTAGGCAACCAAAATACAAAATTAAAATATAATCACTAATGGTTATTAAATTTAAAGAGAGATGTGAGGGGAAACCCACCTCAAATGGATAAGAACTAAAACATTGGATGAGTGATTCCCAAATCCACCTAAATTGAGTTTGAGTAACCCCACAAGATCAAGATAAACCCTATGAGTAAAAAAATCACTAAAATCATACCCTAAGAACATGTTAGGGTTTGGTCAGCCTCACACTACAATGAGGGAAATAAGGAAGAGAAGGAGGGAGGGAAAGTAAGGAAGAAGAGATGGAGAAGAAACCGTTACATATTCCAAAAATTCTCAAATTCATAAGAAGAAGTGAGTTTGAAGAGGGGTTGGTACATGTGATTGAACCTCCTAGATATGCATCGATCAAAAGGGGGGAGGGTTCATGTGATGGGTAATGGAGAGAGGGTTATTAAATTAGGTTTTTGTATTTATTTTTTCTAATTTGATCTCCCATTTTTGTGACTGAAAAAATCAAATAGATTTTAAACTATTTAACCAATCCTTGTGTCAACCATGTTCCTTTAACTGGACACACGTAGGCACACACATGGTATTATAATAACCACGTTCTGACCATGTAATGTGAGTTTGTTTAAATATAGTAGTCACTTATATGGTTTAAAACTAGTTAAACCACCCATGTGGGCTAACTTTTCTCCCTAAAATAGAATTTAAATACAAAATTCTAAAAATTAAAGGAATTTGGACATGATTATTAATGAATGGACTAAAAATTATTAAAAAAAATAAAATAATAAAAATATCAAAGGTTGGGTGTGACAATCCTCACCAGCATAAGTCTTTTTTACCCAAGAAATCATCATTAGGTTATATTGATAGGTATAGAGGATAAAACTCAATTTCCCAAAATATGGTTTACATCATCCAACTAAGGAGCACAATGAACTCACTAAATCCAAATCCCTTTCATCAACTGAAATGATTTAGAATCACCCATGGAACTCAATTGAACATTTTTAAGAAATCTAAACTTAATAACCCAAAAATTAAATCTCACTACCACCCCAATATTTGATCTTGGAACAAGTTTTCAGTATCCCTACACCTAAAGGGATACATAAATCTCTAAATCAAACCCCCGAAATGACCAATGATTAACTAAAAAAATTCATCTCAGGGATAAAAAATCTAATTCAAATGTTCAAATATTACCATAGTTTTTTTGGTTCTCATCATGTTTACAACATCATCACAAGGAAAAACCATCAATGACCCTAAACTATATCCCCCAAAAAAATGAGGTTAAAAAAGTTATGGTGTCATCCTCACCATATTTATAATTTGATAAGACACCATTTTCTTAAAGAATATACCAAATATCAAAACATTAAAGAATATGATATACCACACAAACTATGAGAATAAAGTGATACTTAAAATAGAATATAGATCAGTTAAGGGATTTATGAATTATATGAGGTACACCAAATCACATGGAAAATTACAAGCACAACTACTAAAGGATTAATGAAATACCGAAGGCTGTACTCCAGACATATTTGAACAATTAATTTTTAATTAACAAAAGATATACCTTCTCAAACCAGGAGAACTACATAAGTAAGATAGGGAAATGAAAAAAAAATCCTGGATACCTCAACAGAAACATTCCACACAATAGAAACTGGGACAAAAATTGGGGTCAAATGGGAGTAACCTGTGACGAAATATTAGAAGAGAAACTCCCAATGAATCCAATCAAATCAAATATAATTCATCCCATTTTCCACAAAAAACTCACCTAATTCTTATCATGTGTAACCCTTAAAGAGACTTGAATTTTTAAAAAACTAAAAATGACAAAAATATCCCACTAAGTTATGAAGAACTCTAAGGAAATCCATATATCCTAATTAATAACCAAGGGACACCGTAAAGAAGCAGTCAAAACAATAGTGACACCAAGAAATTAATAAAATCTTAATGGATGAGTACATTAAAAACTCTAAATAGTCTTACTAGATATAAGAAGGAATCATTATAGATATCACCCCTAACTATCGGTCTTCCTATTGTTCATTGAAAACATTTATGGGGGGAATACATGAAATAACAAAACACATGAGCCCAATGATTCATAACCACTACTTCAAATCAAATAATTCCCATAAAAACTATTTTCCGAACCAAGTGTGTAAATAAATTGAACATAAAATACCAAAATATTAAATTTTATTTCAAAACCACTAGTTTTAAATAATGTTTCTAAAAATCCCATCTTGAAAAAGTACACTTTAAAATATCCCACCCCTTTTAAAAAAAATGTATCCCACTAAATGTTTCTCTAAAAAGTGGTTAATTTTCACTTAAAATTATTCTCCCAATTTTGAAAATATTATTTCAAAATCCGAAGTAGTTTTAAAAAAACCGATAAAAATATTATTTTCAAACTCAAAATAGCACAAGAAACTCATAAAATGTTTTACACACCCACTTTTAAAAAAATTACCAAAGTAATTCACTTATTTAATCTAGCATCTATGCAAAAAAATATATTCATTTCATTTATAAAAAAATCTTGATTACTTTTTCCAGAAAATATATTATTTATTAGTAAAACTACATTTTATGATTAACACTCTTCTAAATTTAACATTTTAATATAATATATGCCCATTTTAATATTAAATGACACTAAATAAATCTATTTTATTCAAAATATGAAATCCATGATCAATTTCAATACACATTAGAAAACAAATTTACTAGTTTCAAAACATAATCCATAACATATAAAACTAAAACATTATAAATTAAAACACAAATTTCACCCAAATAATATTAACATGATGTAATAAAAACATATACATATTTCATAGGGTCTAAAAAATCTAAATAGGAATAGTTCCTATGTGTAACTTGGACACATGGCTTAAACTATATTCTAACCACATAGTAATTTATGGGAGTCTCATTAAATGATTTACTCAGTCCCCATATGGAATTCCAATCCCTTTGAGACCACAAGGTGCTACATGCTTTATCCCTTTTTTATCCCCCCAAAACTCACATATCACATTTAAATAATAAAAACTCAAAATTTAAGGCACTATGGCTGATTTCCCATAGTCTCTGAATGAAATAGTTCTTGATAGACTCTTCTTCCACATACCCCTAAAGTACCAACAATCCAATCTATAATTCACCTTGACTACCCAAATAAAAAATAGTTCTTTGAATCCATTTTTTCATGAACTGAAAATTTTTTCCCTCCACAAAATACCTGAGTCATCCCATGAAATCCTTGAGGCACATATCGAATTTCCCTAGGGTGGAGACAATAATCATGGGAATTTGAGTTTGTCAAAGGGAACAATTTATCCTAATAAAAACAAAGAAAAAAATAAGCATAAATATAATAAAAATCACTTTGACCTTCATGTATGTCATAAATCCACATAAAAAATATGATATAATAAATGAACAAAAAGTAGGTTATAAAAGCAATAAACAATTTAAACCAAATAATCCCTCAAGTAACCCACAGTATCCCTCCCCTATAAATGTAATGATTAAAAAGATGCCTCCATATTCCATAGATTAATCGACTAGTTTATATCATTATCTTATACCTATAGAAAGTATTAGAAGGCTTATTTGACCAAGGTGATAAATAAAATAAAATAAAAATATAAAAAAATGAACATACCTTAGTGTGGCTGTACAAGTCACCATCCATTGTTGATATATCAACACCCCATTGGATAGAATAAAATAAAAATAACAGAAAACTGAAAATATATAGATAAGAATTAGATAAAAGTTATTTCAAACTTACAATAAATACACACCCCAAGAATACTATTTAAAATAAATATCAATTTCGCATAGGTTTTAAATACAATTAATGGGAATGTTTCCTATAAAAAAGACATTTAAAATAAGAAACATATCCATGATAGTTTTGTAAAATATTTCCTTTATTTTTCTTAAATGAAAACAATCAATTGAAAAAATGTACATCACATAAATCCATCTTATTAAATTTTCCATTGAAAATAAACATTTTATTACACTTTTAAAGAAAGTATTTCAAAAAAATATCAAATAAAACCATTTATTTGAATATGATAACAAATATAATAAATGAGAAAGAGTAAAAGTAAACACACAAGAACCATGGGATACCCTAGGATACTATGTTTAGGCTTTATACTATGATCATTGTACTCTTATTGATCAAACCATATATAACCATTCCCATGTATGATCCACTTGGGAGGTCGAAGCCATAATCGTATCAGAAACCAATCAATATCATCATCATGTAGTTTAGTTAGTTTTATAGCATAATACAAAGGCTATGGAGGGTGTACCTTTTCTAATAATACTTTTCCAAATCTACCAACCTATGTACATAGGGTTTGAAGGTTCCATTTATATTTTTGTTAAGACAAGTACCACTTTTATATAAATGAAACACAAATTAGAACAACCAAGAAAATGAAATAAGCTGTCAAAAAACCATTAGATATATCAGTAAAATTTAATAATTCAATTAGAACTAAAGAAAAAATATTTAATTTAACAGAATATTATGTGTTACGAAACCACATACTTTTAAAGTACTGAATTGGCCTTAAAATTGAATTTTATAAAATATACTCAAATCCAGTTAGGAGACCAGGTTTTCATAACAAATTTATGTCCCAATTCCTGGTTGTTATTCCTATATAAAAGTACACACACACAAATATGTATATATACAACTCATAATGTACAAATTAACATATAATCATGTAATTTTTTTTCATGTATATATATATATACCCATGTATATTTGAACAACCACCAATGCATCTATAATGCACTGGACCCAGTTCACTCATAAGTAACCAAACCCGATTGGTCACACAGAATCAAGAATGACTCACTGAATTCCAAAGGCTACTGACTAGAAGTGAGGGTCTAAGGTGGTATAGTGGGGAAACTATACCCTCATAATCAGAGTATCATATGAGTGTGATAAATCTATAATTGTTTGAATCATAATAAATGAAAACTAGAACCTGAGAAGATAAATCATACAGATAAAATATTAAGTCATCGATAACAATAACCAATACCATATACAAGTGATGTCATTTCATGTCTATAAACAAAAAAGGAATAGTAAAACATTACAGTAGACATATACATACATGAATACCAAAAAGGACTAAAAAGGCCAAAAGTAACTATCCCTAGGTGGCATCACAATCCATAGTTCGGTCCTATTCTCCCCTAGTCCTATTATACCATCAATTTAGTGTTGACAATTGGAAAATTTACCCTATTTATACCTACATTAATGAGGTCTATCCAGTTACCAATTGGTGGCCTAAATAGTTCGTGTGATATACTCATTAGGCCACCAACAATAATGTCTATACAAATCCCACCCATTAATATAAATGTAACAGTGTGATGATAACGTAATCAGCATTGATGTAAATTGAATAAGTAACAAATATGTCAGACAGTGCTCCTCATTGGATTCTAGTCTGACCATACATGATTCAGACTAAGTCCAAAATGTCTTTATACCCCTACTGGAATTTATATATATGCATACATCGGACAATCATATGCACAGATATACATGCTCTAGCATGGACCTATAGCTTAGTGCCCAGGTGTTCATATAGTATGTAAATTTATCATGAGTCTCAAATCTCTAAACAGAGCATCATAATGAAGATAATATAAATAAAAATATCTGAGGTGATACCATGGTATCCATGACCTCAAGGGTAGATCCAATATAAATTGATAACTATTATAGTATGTCTATAAGGTTCTGAGTATATTCCAAGGGGTACACCCAAGTAATTTCATTTTAAATGTTTTTAACTAACTCCATGGTTCTTATAAATAGTAATCATAAAAGAATCATGATTGAGACCAGTGGGGTGAATCCATGGAACCACATGTCTATAGATATCAAGTTAAATCAAATTAGTGTATCCATGTTATTGTAATATCTATAAAAGTGTCAAGTAAATCATTAGTAAAATGTTGAGGTATTCACATAATAAGAAAAGGACTAGATTCTATGGTGGGTATATCCTGTGGGGATTTTCTCATGAATTGGGGGGGGGGCACCTCTGTGTGCTTAAGAAATTTCCTTGGGAATCCAAGGATATCTCAAGTTTTATCACACCTATAATAGGAAATGGTCAATAGTAAAGGCACAAACTATGTGAATATGAAGTGTTAGATTGGCCACGTAATATGCATTCCAATTTACTACATCCATTTAATTCATTATATCACCATTCATTTAGTTATAACAAGGTTTAAGGTCCACAATAACATGTACTAGGTATAAGTACATGAAGTGAAACATTGGGAATGTGATAATCATCCCAATTTATGACTTCCATTTAATTCATATAATTACATTTCATTTATTGATGAAAATATTTAAGGATGGAAGGTAACATTATCCATGTAAAAATCATTCCAATTTACCGATTACATTAATAATTTAATTATCAATTCAATAATCTTGGAAAGTGTGTTTTCCATGATACACCACGATAATTTATTCAATTATACTATTGATTTTCTATTTGAAATATGAGACAAACACACCAATAATATTTTGGATAATAACCCATAAAAAGTATAAAGGCATATGGTGATCCCACCAAAAGGGTTTCCAAAAGTTGAGTTTGATGACCTCCAATATTATTGGGAATATCAAAGAGTTATTAAGTTCTAAGTAATGGAAACTAATTCCAAGATGATTAATTTTAGGGTAAATTCATGGTGAAACCTATATAAAGAACCCTGAGAATAATTATAAACATCAATAATTTGAGTTAAAATTCATAGACCACCTACATTATTCTTGTGGAGTAACACTCGTCTAGTATTGGTCTTTAGTTTGGTCAAGATTTGATGAAAATGGAAAAAAAACAAACAACATAAAATTAGGAAATATAAACTCACCCCAAAATAATACCGAATATGGTGATATAAATTTAGTATGGAAACAAATTGAAGTTATGATTGAGAGGGATCTAATGGGAAGAACTGTGCCCAAATTAGATGTCAAACAGAAGAACGGATTCAATGCCTAGGTTAGGCTTCAGAGGAGCTTCAAGGAGGAGGAGAGGCTATTGTGTGTGGGAGAGAAAGGAAAGAGAGGTGTGAGTTAAATTAAAAGGAAGTGAAAATTTTCTTTCACAAAAAATTTATTGGTCATACAGTTTTCCCATGCTATTGAAAAAACTGTGTGCCATTATTTTACAACCCAATTTCCAGGCGACACACCTCTCACGTCTTGCTGTACACAGTTAGAAAAACCATGAAAATCCCATGAAAAACATTTGTCTCATCCCCACATAGAGAAATAATCCCTTACATGGTTTATAAAAACCAATTGGAACCCTTATAAGGTCACACATTTTGAGGTTTATGGTTAGAACTAACCATGCACTAACTGATCGCCTCTACTATTTATCTGAAAATCGAAGATTGGGGTTCTGAACAATCCATAAACACTCTTCTTCAAACCATGATTCACATTAATAAGGATAAAAGAAAGGGTTTAAACTAAAATTCAAAGGATCCATTATTTTAAGATAATCCTAGGTTGTTACAACATCCCCTACTTAGGATAACTCATCCCCAAGTTCGTATTCAGAGGTTGATAAGTCATGATCTAAAAAGAGTTCTCTCCACTGAGGACGTATGTTGGTCTCCCACTCCCAAGTTTCATCCTACACTTTACCTTGCTACCATAGCACCTATACCAAAGGTATTTACCTACCTTAAAGAGCCTTTGTGCTTCAGTCCATGATATGAATAGGATGTTCTTCAAGGGATTCATCTACATACAACTCATCCTCATTAGGATAAAATATGTGAGATGAGTCTGAATAGTGCTGGAAGAGCTATGAAAAAATAAATACATCTTTCTATACTATTACCTATGATGTAACTATAAATGATAGGCTATTATCCCAACTCTCTCCACATCCTCAAAGGGTCTGAAAAACTGAGGTGAAATATTCCCATTCCATCTAAACCACTGATGTCCCATTCTAGTCAATAGTCACAAAAATACCAAATCCCCAACCTCAAAGTCTGTAGGTTGTTAATGATGGTATACATATTCTTTCTTCCTAGATTAATATATATCTATTAATTTCTTGCTCTTCTAAACCAGTTCCCAAGTCTCCTAAATGAGATGAGGTCCAAGTGGTGCTGCCTCCCCTATCTCTAACAAGCACAGATGTGATTGACATGATCTACCATATAAGGCCTCATAAGGATCCATATATATAGTCTCCAACAAACTATTATTATATGTGAATTAAATAAGAGGTATATATTGATCTTATAAACCTATGAAATTAAGAACACATGCCTAATGCATGTCCCCCAAAACCCGTATTGTTTGTTTAGACTTCCCATCGGTATGAGGGTGTTATGTTGTACAAAAAAATTACATATGTACCTAAATATCTCTAAAAAAATTTCTATAATTATGAAGTAAAACAAGATTCCTTATTTGATACAATAGTGAATGGGATTCTATGAAGTCTTATAATATCTTGGTCAAAGATCCATCCAAGAACATCCACTCAAAAGGTTTCCTTAATAGGTAAAAAGTGAGGGACCCTCATGAGCATTTCAAAGATCAGCCATACCATGTCATTACCTCAAGGGAACCTCAGTAATCCAATCACAAGTTACATGGTAAAATTATCCCATTTACACTTAGGAATGGTAAATAACTATAAAATCCCTATCGGTGACACTTATTCTTCCTTCACCAGCTGACAAGTGGAACTCTAAGTAATTATCCCGACCATAACCCTTTTCATTCTAGACCCCTAGTATTGGTGGTGTAAGTCACGATACATATTGGTAAAACCGGGATGTACTACCCATGTATAATCATTAGATTGTCCCATTAATTCATCTCAAATGTCTTTAATAACCCATATACTTCCATGAATGCATAAGATATCATCCTCATCAGCGCTCCATCCAGGTGAGGGATCCTCGACCAAGACATTATCCCTTAAAACTAAGCCCTCATCATTTTATAATTTATTCTTATTCAATTTCTAAATGAGTGAATAGGTTACTTCCAAATCTATAAGGGTAGGATTCCCCTTATTCTTTTGAACCTCTAAATGCATCTTAAAGAACAGAGCTATCAGCTTCCACTCATCACTTGGCTCTTACACCTCTTATATGTTAGTCCTCCAACTCAAAGTATCCAATACATTATTTCTATTACCAATAACATAATGAAGATAAATTTCAAATGAATATAGGTAATCAACCCTTATGTTCTACCTGAGATTTAGTTCACGCTGCATAATGATATATTTGTTGCTTTTTGGATCCATACATGTCAAAAAATAAAATCCAATAAAATAATTCCTTCAACAATGCAATTCAGGAACTAAATATGCCAATTGGAGATCATGAATAAGTTAATTCTATTCATGAAGCCTCAGCTATAGTGAACCCTATTAAATGACTCAATCTTCCAGCATTATTAATTCTCCTAGGCTAATTCTTTATGTATCAAAATAAAATATAAAACTTCTTACCAGCTCCTGTATAATTATAAGTTTCATTGAATTTAGTATCCCTTTTATCTTCATAATGGTTGTCTCATAGGATTATGACCATATGAATTTCACACATTATATATTAAATCACATATGAGGTTCTTCTAGGTGTGAAAATTCTAGAATAAAACAACTGTATTAACCAACTATCCCAAAAAAACTCATCCTATAAAATAAATTATTTGGTAGCTTCCAAGAAACCATGACACCCACCTTATATGGGTAAATAGACACTCCATCCACTAAAATAACATGACCAATATAGTTGACTTTATTGATCAAAATATGGTATTTAATGAGATTAAAATATTTTTAGTGCTATGTTAGTTTATTAATTATGATCTTAAGATTTTTGAAATGGTCATGTTCAGTGTGAGAATACACTAATATATCATGCATGAGAACTAATACCAATGAATCCAAATATTGGTTGAAAACCCAATTTATATGAGCTATAAAAATGGAATGCATGTTAATGCGGCTGAACAACAAAATGAGATACTCATAACAAAGACATATTATATGAAACAATTTACATGGTATGTGATTTTGATATTTTTGTGAGTTGTGGTCAAACATAATTTTGAAAATACTTCTAATGCAGCACAATGATTGACCATGATCATCTCCCAAGAAGAAAGGGCTGGGGAGAATGACTATCATAGAACTTATGTGTCATTATTTTGTGTTCTTAATTTTAAAACATATAGGGAGTATTTTTTTTTGTTTTTGAATGGATAGAAACAATGAAATGGAAAGAAAATGTAAATGAACATAGAATGAATGTATGAAATGAAAATGGACCTATGAATGAATTCTAGTGAGATATATCATTAGTTAATTTTATTCTAAATAATCTACTTCAATGGGTGGGATCAATATCATTCATCTATTCACCTTCCACTATTTTATTTTGTATGAAACCAATAATACTCTTAAGATATCCTTAACCAGACCAATAATTCCATGTATTCTCTTGGGTGTATGGGTAAGAATCATTCCTCAATTGAGTGAGTAAGAATACTCACGTACCTAGTAGCAATCACATACCATTATTCCAATCAAACCATATGACTCCAATCATATGTCGTGTGTCCCAAAATAGAGGGATAATTTTATATGAAACAGTTGGAAGAGTGTTATGGTGCTAATGGTTGAATAGTGATAATCAAGTCCTTCACATTCCACCTTCATTATCACACTATAATTAGAGAGGATATAGATTAAAAATTAAATTAATAAATTCATAATCATAACTGTGATTCCCCTTTAGACCACCCTCTATGGGTTATCTCTCTATGATCATGGATATTGAAGTCATTGGGACATCACAGGAGTGAGAAACATAAAGAAATTAAGTAAAAGGAGAAATAAAATACGATTTAACAAAGAACCAAATGAAACATTTAAATTAAAAATGATGAAACAAATAAATTAAAATCGAGAAAAAACCTAATTGATATATAGTAATTATTTACAAAGGGAGAGGGTGAGAGATATTTATATAGAGCAAGTGAGGTGGTAGCTCCTTTCTCACAGTCAGTGTCTAGGTGATATTTGAATTTAGATAAATGGATTCCATGTTTCAAAGTGAACAATCGATATTAACTCAACTGAAAAGTCCTCTTTCCACAATTATGCATGCATTTAGATTTGTTTTAGTTCATTGTGATGGTAGTTTCATGTGCTGACAAATATTCATGAGCTTGGATTTATTTTGACTTTAATTGTGGGACAAAGCCTTTGGATGCCACTGTAAAAAAGAGTAATTAATATTTAAAATACATGTAGATATATATAATTGTATAAATACTTATTGAATATTATATATATATGAATAAATATTAATACTTATTATTATACACACATTAAATTATATATATATAATAATATTATTAATGTTATATATATTTATTTTATTTATTTTCTTGTTTCCCAAATTTTCTTTATTTTTTAGTTTTTTTCTTTTCAGGTTGAAATCAGGGGGTTTTGGCTAGGGTACTCAACCGTAGTGGTATCCATGGTGGTCATATCATATCTTTTAGGTATATGTGGCTATAGTCATCACCTCTAGTGCCCCAATGACTCTTTTATTTGTGGTGGTGATGAAAGATGTGGTAGTAATCAGTGAAATTGGTCATTATTATTAGGTGGTAATAGGTGGGAAATATCGTCACTAGTGAAGAGACATTCTGTTGAGTCAATAAGGTTTCCTTATGAATTTTACATTCCTCCATGTTTTGAAAATCACAAACACTCTATCTTAAGGAAAATTTATTTTCCTCTTCGTTTTATCTTAATAAAGAAAATTTTCCTTCCCCAAGGAAAATTTATCCTTATCATGTTTTCATTATTCATATCATAATTTCTCTAAACCTAACTCATTTTATCTTTAAGTATAAAATTTGGTTTTGTAACAAAAACCTCAAAATCTTATAAATACTTAGATATATAATATTCTGTTTTTAGGATCCGAATTTAGGTTCTGAATTCTCTGAATTCAGACTCCGAACATTCCGATTTAAGACTGTAAATTCTATGAATTCAGACTCTGAACTTTCTGAGTTCAGACTCCTAATTCCCTTATTTTATACTCCAAATATTCTTGAGTTCAGACTCTGAATTCTTATGAATTTAGACTCCAAATTTCCTTGAAATTCAGACTCTATAATTCTATAGAATTTGGGTTCTAAATTCTTTGGAAGACAGAATCTGAATATTCATGTATTATAGACACCGAATGGTTTTTGGTTAGACTTCAAACTTATATTTTTTTACACTCCAAACAATGGATTTAGTTAAGAAACCATATTTTTACATACACTTTTTATAGTTATAAAGTGATGTCATGATTTCTGTTTCTAACCAACCAATGTTTTAGGGACACGTGTACAGGTCCCTCCAAATGTCAAGAAAAAATATGATCGTTGGAGGAGGGATCCGACCGTTGAATATGTGGCTATAAAAAGGATCTCATTTAAAAGAGCTCAGAACTTTGATGAATAGTTCTATGAATCTAGAGATTACATGCTGTGAAGTGATTTCTAGAGAGAGGATTTCCTACTTTGTGCGTTCTAAACATCTTTTTTAGAATTTCTTTGTGCGACTCCGAATGCTTCTGAGTACATTCGAGGGCTTCTGAGGATAGGAAGACAGAGGTGCTGACTACCTTGAAGTTTGAGGGCTTGTGGGTATAGTAAGACAGACTCTGATATTCGTATCGAGGGCTTAACCTAGTGTGGGTAAGACATACTTTCTTGAAATTATAAATTAAGGGACCTTTATCCAATGTTGTTGGATACCCTTGTCTTTGGGTTAAAAGATTTACTACTTGTTACGTGTATTGTTTCAAGTTTTTCACTACATTTTGATGGTTAATGAAAGTATAACAATCTTATACTTGTAATCTGATCAGCAAGATCCTATACGCTTTAAGATAAAATCTTTATCTTTGTAAACATTTCATAAGTTTCATTTCCAGAACCATATTTCTGGAATCAAGCAAGTTTGTAGAACTAAGAAATTTTGTGAATTTACCTTGTTTAACTTTGTTAAACATTACCATCTTTAAAAGTTCTAATGGAATTTTTTAAAGTATACAATTCACCCCCTCTTGTATATTGAGAATATACATTCATCATTTTGATCCTACAATTGTTATTAAAGGAGGTCTCTGTAATACTTATATTCACATATAAATTTTCTTGCTCAAGTTTTTCATTGTTCTATATTTTCCTTAATTAGGATATTTTTATCCTTATTTAAAAAATCTTATTACTAGAATGTTTGTGTGGAAATATTTTCTTTAAGATAGCATGAATGAATGTTGGTTCAATTGACAATCTTAATCCTATTATACCACCTATTTTTGATGGGAGTGATTATGAATATTAGAGAGATCATATGAAGACATTTGTTATTAACACTAGACTAGGAAACTTTTTTATGCTGACTTGAGATTACAAGATTCCTGATAAGGATGTAATAACTTTTACTAATCAAGAGAAGTCAGAATATCAACTAAAATAAAAGGTACTCAATACTTAGTTGTGTTCCATGACCAGGAATATATATAGCCAGATTTCTTCTTGTAAATCTACAAATTTTATTTGGAAGAATATTGAAGTAACTCATTTTTGAACTTCCAAAGTTATTGAAACTAGAAGTTCTATGCTTAGAGTTGAGTACCATGGTATTTGATTTCCTTATAGAGAACCTATATGTAAGTTACAACATAGATTTATGACTATTATCAACATCATAAAATCTATGGGTGAAAAAGCTTTGTATGATGAGGCACTTGAAGACAAGATTATAGACATCATGCCTAATGAGTGGGAATCCAAGAGAATAGCTATATATGAGAATAGGAAAGTCTCACAGATTACTCTTGATGTGATTTTTGGAACTCTTCTTTAACATGAGAATAGAATGAAGAGAGATGCTGAAAATGTTAAGAAAAAGAATGGTAATAGATGTGTTGCTTTTACAACTACTTTAAATCATATGAATTCCAAGACTCTTGAGAGAGTTACAAGATCTAATTCTAAGAAGGTCAATGTTTTATCTGAATCATGTGAAATTGAACATTATGATAATGAACTAGCTAATACTGCTCATAGGATGAACAAGATAGTTGGGAAGAAAGACTTTAAGTATAGATACAAGTAGAAATAAATAATGTATAAGAAATAATCTGAAGTCACTTGTTATGAATGCAAAAGATCTGGACATATAAGGTCAGATTTTCCTATGATTAAGAGAAAATATAGAAAGGAAAATCATTTTGAGAGGAATAAAAAGAAGTACTATAAATATAACGCTAAGAATGTTTTTAAAGCTAATGATACTTAGATTGCTAGTGGTGGAGACTCTTCAGATGAATCCTCATAGTATGAATCTTCTGGACAGAGGAATCTTGGTCTATTTTCCAAGTTACCAATTGAAAATCATTATTTAATGGCTAAGGTACACAATGTAGAATTCATAACCAATGTATACTTGAATGATAATTATAGTGATAGTAAATACTATGAATCTTCAGATAGATAATCTTCTTCTGATCAAGACAATACTTTACCTACCTATAAAGATGTTTCTAGGTTTTCTAAGATTCTTGAGAATGAAAATTATAAAGTAAAGAAAATTCTTGATATGGAAAATTCTATAATTTCTATTCTTACTAAGGAAATATCATATCTTTCTAAAGATCATGATAAGAAAACCCTTGATTTTTAAATTATTTCAAAAAACCTTGAGGAAGTTAATTCTGATAAAGATAAACTTTCTAAGGATCTAGAAAAAGTAATTTCTAAGAAAAATGCTTTCGAACCAAACTCTAGTGCTAAAACTGATGTTTTTGAGGATAAGAAAATAATAATTAGACTAAAGTCGGAAATATTTTCCTTGAGGAAGTGTTTGTCAAACTTTACTATAGGTAAGAAAATTTTTGATAATATGTTTTCCCAAATTATACCTCTGTGGATTAATTATGGTTTTGGTTATACAAGTTCAAAACCAATTTTTAGTAATAATTCTTTTGTTCCTCAAAGTGCTCAATTCTGAACTAAGTGTCAGTGTAGTGGGCATTGGAAAAAAAATTCCCTCTAAACAAAACTCAGTATTTAGGTTTTCATAAAGCTTATTTTTGAAAGAAAATGTTGATTCCTAAAATTTTTCTTTCTGATGTTTCTGGATCCAAGAAAGTTTGGGTTTTGAAAGTCTAACACTCTTATTTTCGGGAAAAAAAAGAATGTACCAAAGGAAATACTTGGTACGTGGATAGTGGATGTTCCCAGAATATGACCGGTAACAAATATTTCTTTGAAAAGATTATCGAGACGAAAGGAGGAAAAGTTCATTTTGGAGATAATGTTAAGGGAGAAATTATTGGAATAGGTAACATTGTTCTTCTTGAAAAAACTTTCATTTCAAATGTTTTATTTGTTAAGGGTCTTAAGAAAAACCTCATTAGCATAAGTTAATTTTGCGATGAAGGTTACCTTGTGAATTATAGGAATGACAAGTGATTAGTATACAATTCCAAGGAATATTTTATTCTTTCTGCCCATAGGCAAGAGAATATATACAAACTAAACATAGAAGACCTTATGAGCCAAGATCTACCTTGCCTTAGTGCAATGGAATATCATTCTTGGTTCTAGAATATAAGGTTAGGACATTTTAATCTTAGTAACCTTTGAAAAATCTATAATAAAAGGCTAGGTAAGGATCTTCCAGAGCTTAGATTTGATTATTCATAAGTTTGTGATCCTTTATAATATGGAAAGAAACCTAAATCAAGTTTTAAATCAGTTGGTGAAGTCTCAAACACTGATGCATTATTGTTAGTGCATATGGATCTTTTCGATCCAACCCAAACTGGAAACATTGGAGGCAAATATTATATATTTTCCTTAGTTGATGATTACACTAGATTTATGTGGGTATATTTTCTAGCATAGAAATCTGAAGATTTTTCTTATTTCAAAAGTTTTAGAGCCCAAGTTAGAAATTATAAAAACCATAATTTCATAACTATTCATAGTGATCATCGAAGAGAATTTCAAAATTCAGATTTTGAAACTTTTTGTAGTATAAAAGGCATTACTCATAAATTCTCAGCACCCAGAACACCTAAAAAATGGTGTTTTTGAAAGAAGAAATATAATTCTTCAAGAGATTACAAGAAACATGTTGAGTGAATATTCTATAGGCAAACATTTTTGGGATGAAGCTGTAAGTACGACTTGTTATACTATAAATCATGTGTTGATCAGACCTTTTCGTAATAAAACTACTTATGAGTTATGGAATGGAATAAAACCTAGACTTTCCTAATTCAAGGTTTTTGGTTGCAAGGTATTAATTTTGAATACTAAAGATAATATACACAAATTCGCACCAAAATATAATGAAGGAATTTTATTAGGTTACTCCACAACTTCTATGACTTATAGATTTTTCAATAAAAATACTAGTACTATTGAAGAAACAGTACATGTAAAATTTGATGAAACAGATCCTTTTTTTAAACAACCTCAACCCACATATTCAAGAATGTTTTCAAAAACTGATTATCAACATTTGTTCGAAGATCCTTCTGATAAGGAAAATTTTCAAGAAGGTATTTCTGAAGCATTTACCACAGAATAATTCTTACCCTATGTTGATGAATAGGTTTTACAAAACCCAAATTAGTTGCTTCTAAAGAATCATCACAGTGATTGTATCATTGGTGATGTAACTCAACCTGTAATAACTAGAAGTTCTTTAAGAAATGATGTGGAACATCTAGCATTCCTATCCCAATTAGAACTAAAAAGCACTGATGAAGCTCTAGGTGATGATGATAGAATAAAATCTATGAAAGATGAGATAAATGAATTCGAAATGAGTAAATTCTAGAACTTGGTTGAAAGACCTAAGGAAACATATGTTATTGAAGTAAAATGGGTCTTCAGAAACAAGTGTGATGAAAATGGAATCATAGTAAGAAATAAAGCTAGATTAGTTTCTAAAGGCTATAATCAACAAGAAGGAATAGACCATGAAGAAACCTATGCCCCAGTAACTAGAATTGAATCTATTCATATTCTACTTACCATTGCATCATTATTCAATTTCAAACTTTCTCAAATGGATGTTAAATGTGCTTTCTATAAGGGTCTTGTACAAGAGGAAGTTTTTGTTAAAAACCCTCTAGGTTTTGACGATTGAAAACATCCTGAACATGTTTACAAACTTACCAAATATTTGTATGGATTTAAGAAAGCCCCTCGAGTTCGGTATGATAGAATTATAGGATTCTTGATTCAGAAAAATTATTTTAATGGAAATGATGATCCAAACCTTTTTATAATGAAAGATAAGAAAAATGTTTTGATTGTTCAAATTTATGTTGATGAAATTATATTCGGTTCATTTCGGCAATATTTAAATGATTCCTTTGTACATCTAATGAAATCTGAGTTTAAAATGAGTATGATGGGCGAGTTAACATTTTTCCGTGGTTTTAAAATTTCTCAAAAACCATAAGGAATCTATATATCCCAACACAAGTATATTAAATATCTTCTTAAAAATTATGGATATGACAACACTATGATTATAAGTACTCCCATTGGTACTTAAAATTCACTTGATCTTGATGAAGCTGGGAAACTAGTAGATCAAACATCTTTCAGAGGTATGATAGTAAATATAGTTTACTTGATAGCTAGTCATCCAGACATAATGTTTTCAGTATGCTTATGTTCAATATATAAATCCAATCCTAAGGAATCTCATTTAAAGGTTGTGAAAAATATTTTTCGCTACTTAAACAGAACCATAGATCTAGGACTCTTTTACACTTCTGGAAATGATTTTTTTTAAAAAGTTTTTTTTGATACTAACTTTGGTGGATGTAGAATGGATAAGAAAAGTACATACGGAACTTTTCATTTATTAGGAGATTTATTAGTTTCTTGGTCATGAAAAAAGCAACACTCAGTAGCACTTTACACTGCTAAAGCTGAATATGTAGCAGCTGGAAGTTGTTGTGCTCAAGTGTTGTGGATGCAACACACACTCACATACTATTTTATGAGTTTTACCAAAACACAAATTTTGTGTGATAATACTAGTTCCATTGCCTTAAGTAAAAACCCTGCACATCACTCTCATGCAAAACACATAGATATTAGGCATCACTTTCTTAGGGATCACACACATAAAGGATATATCATTCTTCAATTTATCAGAACAGAAGATCAACTTGCTAATATTTTCACAAAATATTTACTCTCCAATATATTTGAATACATTAAACAGAAGTTAGGAATGATAAATATAAGGTAATGTTCCAGGTTAACCTCCTTTTGAAACCAATCTACTTACAGTAAGGAACTCCTTTTCATAGGGGGAGTACATTTGTTTGTTAGAATTCAAAAAAAAATTCATAGTCTAAATTTTTTTTCATAGTCTAAATTTTTTTCGTAATCTAAAATTTTTCTTAGTCTAAAAATTCTTCATATTCTAAATTTTTTTGTAGTCAATTTTTTTTCCTCTGTATTCAAAATTTTTGTAATGAAGATTTTTGTACTTAAAATTTTCGTAATGAAGATTTTCATTAATAAAATTTTCAGAATGAAGATTTTCGTACATAAAATTTTCATAATAAAGATTTTTGTAGTTAAAATTTTTGTAGTGAAGATTTTATTACATATATTTTTTGTAATGAAAGTTTTCATACTTAAAATTTTCATAATGAATATTTTCATATATAAAATTTTCGTAATGAATATCTTTGTACTTAAAATGTTCATAATAGAGATTTTCGTAATGAAAATTTTTGTAAACAAAATTTCCAGAATCTGAAATTTTTCTAGAGTAATTTTCCTCATTATTAATAATCTTCCTAGCAATCCAAAAGGTATGTTTTCATTTTTAAATTTTCGTAATCATCTTTTACTTTTTGGTATTTTCATCTGGTTTTAAAATTTTTGTATTTTCTTTTCATTGAATCCGAATGATTTTATTAAAAAATTAAAAAGATCAAAATCCCTCAAAATTCTTCTTCGGTCATTTTTGTAAGGCATCAGATCTGATCAGAAGGTCTTTCAACCATTGGATTGAGTATGGAAGCTGAACCGTCACCTCAAATGCCTATATAAAGGACCCCCGATTGTTTTCCCACATCGAAACTCAAGCCTTCACATGCTAAAGATCTGACCCTCCTACATAAGCCTGTTCTGAATCTTCAAGGTTTCCTCATCTCCGAATGTCTGTTGAAGCTTCATCTCGAAAAGAAATTTCATCCATAATGGAAATCTCTGAGTGGCTGGTTTACAAATAAAGGTTGGTTCACTAGAATTTCTTCACTAAGTATGATTCCATTATCTCTAAGAATATAAAGCTAAATGGGTGGGAGGGTGTTTGCATTTCAAAATCAAAAGCACAGGATCCGGTGTATTCGGAGTTGATGATTTAATTCTACGAGATAGTAACTTTCATCAAGGAAGAAGGCAGGAGAATGTTTTCTTTCAAGAGTTACGGGAAGACTTATTCACTTTCCTACACCAAGGTTGCAAGTTTGGTTGGTATTCATTATAAAGGAGAAGTAGAGTTCTGCTCACATAAGCAGCCTGCTGTTCAAGGAAGTTTTATTAAAAAAAAAATCCATGGCTTGTCTTGGCCTTTCATAGGTAAAGACTCCGAAGATTCTTCACATGTCTACAAATTTCTGGATTCTTGAATTTTGGTTTCAAGGATTCATCATTCTGAGAAAAGGTGATAAGGATACATTAAAGAAGAGTGACATCTGCATTATAGATTTCTTGGTAATCGTAAGAAAGATAAACATGGTTAAGCATATCTTGTTTACAATTGAGAACATAAAGAATGGAAATATGAAGTCTTAGATTATTATGTATCCATATATTCTTTCAAATATGATTGTTTGTTGTTCAAAATCCTTTAAAAATCCTTAAAAATCTATGTCAATAAATTAGAAAGTCATGTTTCTGAGTGATGACACCTTGAGAAGGATGAAATTTGGTTTTTTCCAAAGAATATGAAGAATTCTATGATTTTCCTGAAGAGGAAGTTGAAGCTCATTCAAAGAAATAGGAGGTGGCTGAAATCTCTAAAAAGGGTGGAAGTAAGAGGAAGGCAAAGGAAGTGGAAGAGAAGGAAAAACCCCAATAGAAAAGGAAACTCAATATGCACCACCAAAATAAAAGAAACAAAAATCCAATCCTGATGAGGTTGTGGCTAAGTGGAGGGAAGAAAAGAAAAATAAAAAAAGGGAGACTAAGTTTGTCATGGACCCTACTGAGGAAAACTCCTTGAAGGAAAAGGTAGCTGAAGAGCTTGAGAAGTAAGAGAAAGAGAATAAGCAGAAGAAAAATTTGTCTGATGCAGAGATATTCCAATCACTTTTGAAGTATGCTGAGAAAGCATCCATGAATATTTCAGTACCAGAATCCTTTCTGATAGAATCATTACCAGAGACATCGGTAAAGAAGTTTGTGACTCTTAAAAAAAGACCAAGAAAAAAAAAGAAGAAGAAGAATAAGAAGAAGAAGGCATTGGTGATACTGAAGATTTGATAAAGAATGTAGAGGATTTTCATGAGAAGGAAAGCCCTTATGAAAAATTATCATTTGGAACCTATGAAGCCGAGTCTTCAAAACTTTCTACACTAAGGAAAGATGAGAAGAGTGTATAATAAGTGAAGAAAGTGTCTGAAGAAGAAAGCTCCAACTATGATTTCATTCAGCCAGAGGATGATGAGGTAGGATCTGAGAAGGAATAGTTAGATTAAGATAAAATTGTGTAACTATCTGATAGTGAACACGAATCACCCAATAAATAAGAAAAATTACGAAAGATGATAATTTAAAACAGGTGGTTGTTGATACACCTAAAAAAGTAGTGGTGAAGAAGATAGAAGTGGGTGCTTCATCAAATATAAAACCTGCTGATATAGAAAAAGAATCCTCACCAAGAAAAATCTCTGATTTGGAATCATCCTCTCTTGGACATGATTTTGTTTTCCAATATTTGAAAAATCTTGTTGGAACTATCCCTCTATTTCCAAGCATAAACTCCAAATTCTAGATGCTTCAGCATTCCTTAAATCAGAAATCAGATTCAGTGTCCATGGTGATGGATAAGTGCATCAAACTTGAGGCGGATTTCAAAACCCTTTTCATAAACTAGGAATCCCACAAAAGATCTTTCAAGAAAATGACTAGCTGGTCAAATAAAACTATAGAAGACATGATAATTCTTGATGAATTCTAAGAAAGTGTCAAGGATTCATTTGAAACAGAAAATGTGAAGATCAAGGATCTCACAAATCGTTTTGAGGAAAAGCTAACCATGGAATAGAATTCTCAGAAGCAAGAAGTGAAAGATCTAAATGGGAAGTTATATTCAGTTGCTCAGAGAGGTAAGAGGGAAATATATCTTAAAATAGAACTTGAAGAAAATTTTTTTTAGAAAGAAGAAGTTCTAAAGGGTCAGGAAGAATCTCTTAAGGATCAGGAAGAAAAAATCAAAGCCTTAGAGAAGAAAACAGAAGATCATTATCATCATCTCAAACATGCAGAGGAGGATCACAAGGAACTCAAGAAGCTCAAAACCATAGTAAAGAAGTTGATACTGAAGGAGAAGGAAGGATAATCTTATTCAATTATGATCTTTTTTTTTGGTATTTATTCCTTGTATAAATTTTTTCAATCCTAATGAAATTTTTGGATTCCCTTCTTTGGGTTGTTTAGTACTAATATTTCAGGAACCATATTTCCTTTTCCATTCCCATTAATCCTTTTAGAAAATCATAAAGGGGGATAAAGGAATGTTAAAAAAAGAATACAAATTAATAGAAGAAATTTCCCTAAGGGGGAGTTCAACTAAGAGGGAGTTCTTATCCAAGAAGATTTTCGTATGAAATTAAATGCTAAGTCTCAATCCGGAAATCAAGAATATGATCCTCAGAAGCCTAAGGGGGAGTTAGTTGTATTCATCATTGCCCATGTGTTATGGGAGATAAGTTTTATTTTCAATTTCAAGAAAAATATTTTATAAGTCCTTATATTCTTTTTCGTAAGGATGTTTGTGTTTTCCAAAAAGGGGGATATTATTGAGTCAATAAGTTTTCCTTATTACTTTTCTATTATTTCATGTTTTGAAAATCACAAACACTCTATGTTAAGGAAAATTTCTTTTCCCGTTTGTTTTATCTTAATAAGGGAAATTTTCCTTCCCCAAGGAAAATTTATACTTATCATGTTTTCATTGTTCATATCATAATTTCTATAAACCTAATTCATTTTATCTCTAAGTATAAAATTTGATTTCATAACTAAAACCTCAGAATCTTATAAATACATAGATATAGAGCATTCTGTTTTCAGGATCCAAATTTCAGTTCCGATTTCTCTGAATTCAAACTCTGAACATTCTGAGTTTAGACTCTGAATTCTCTAAATTTAGACTCCGAAGTTTCTGATTTCAAACTTTGAATTCTATGATTTCAGACCCCAAACTTTTTGAGTTCAAACTCCAAATTCTTATGAATTCTGAATTCGAATTTCCTTGAAATTCAGACTCCGTAATTCTATAGAAATCAGCTTGCAAATTCTTTTGAAGACAGAATCCGAATATTCATGTACTATAGACCCTGAATGGTTTTTGGTTAGACTCCAAACTTTTATTTTTCCTTACACTCCAAAAAATGGATTTCATTTAGGTACCATATTTTTTCTTACTCTTGTTATAATTATAAAACGATAATGTTCTTTCTGTTTTTAACCAACCGTTGTTTTAGTGACACATGTACAGGTCCCTCCAAAATTCAAGTAAAAATATGACTATTGGAGGAGGGAGCCGACCATTGAAGATGTGCTTATAAATAGGATCTCATTTGAAAGAACTCATAACTTTGATGAGCAGTTTCACGACTCTAGAGATTACATGCTGTGAAGTGATTTCTAGATAGAGGCTTTCATGTTCAGTGCGTAATGAACTTCTTGTTCAGAATTTCTTCATGAGACTCTGAATGTTGCTGAGTACATTCAAGGGCTTCTAGGGATATGAAGATATAGGTTCCAAATGCCTTGAAGTTTGAGGTATTGCGATGATAGCAAGATAGACTCCGATATTCGTAACGAGGGCTTACCCTGGGGTGGGTAAGACAAAATTTCTTGAAATTATAAATCAAGGGACCTTTATCCAAGGTTATTGGATACCCTTATCTTTGGGTTAAAATATTTACTACTTATTACATGTATTTTTTCATGTTTTCCACTGAATTTTTATTATTAAAGAGAGTATAACAATCTTATACATTCTTATACTTGTACTCTGATTAGCAAGATTCTATATGCTTTACGATAAAATCTTTATCTTTTTAAACATTTCTTAAGTTTCATTTCCAGAACCATATTTCCGGAATCAAGCATGTTTTAAGAACTAAGAGGTTTTTTGAATTTACCTTGTTTAACATTTCTAAACATTTCCATCTTTAAAAGTTCCAAAGGAATTTTTTAAATTATACAATTCACCCCCTATTGTATATTGAGCATCTACATTCATCATTTTGATCCTACACCTTATTATGTGGTGGGAATGAAATTTTGTAGTTTTTTTATTCATTCTTAAATCTAATGGATTCAATTAATCATTGCATGGAAGATAAATCAGAATCCTTAGTAAGAGAGATAATTGGATTCAGTTTCATAGATTTAAAGATATGTCTCTATGTGGTTTCATCACTGCAATAGCGGATTTTGGATTCTTGGTCGAGAGGTGGAGCTTCATGATCTATCACAATGGTCGAATATGTGAGCATTGTTTTAGATCTAAATGGTGATTTTTAAGTGGTTTAGTGTTTTTTTTGGGTCTATGGTGTGGTATAGGTGATGGTGGTCATAAGATAGATGACAATAAAGCAGAGGTGTGGTAGGTAAGGTGGGAATCCATGATAAAGTGACTGGCCTTGGATGCTAGATGTGAATTGGTGAAGGTATCACATGAGGCATGCCTACCATGAGAGGAGTGGGTGGAGGTGGCTCATGGTTAGTGCAATTACTGTGACTAGAGTTGTAGAAGGTTGTTCTCAAGGTCAGTATACTGATTGAGAATGATGGTTTGTGGCAGGTAGTTATGTCCTATCAGTCTGCGGACCAAGCATGTCCTTTTCCATTTTCTGACTCTGGATCAAAATAATAATAATTTCATTCAATAAAAAATATGGATCCAATAAAAATGATATATCAATTAAAAAATTAAAATATGAATGAAAATTAACAATTCTTTTGATTTCAATTAACTCCCACAATATAAAATCATTTAATTTTTAAAAAATAATTTTCCAAAATTAATTTAATGGATAATTTTTAAATTAAATTCCAAAAATGAATATAAAAATAAAATTTATTAATTAATCTATTTTAAAATTTATGTCTAGATTGTGAAAATCAACAAACAATAATTATTTTACCCTCTGTTTTCATTAATTGTATGTATTTTCAATGAATATAATATTAAAATAATAAAATTTAAATCCCATATCACTCATTCATACTTGGATTATTACACTCCCAAGCAATTTATCATTGAATTAATATTATTAAAATAGATAATAAAGAAACTATATCCTTAAAAAATTAAAAATTAAAAGCTAGAGAAGAGATTAAAAAATTATTTCAAAGTTATAAATATCATGCCTCACATGAAAATCAAGCCACTCCCTTATTTGAATTTAATAAAAGTTTTAGCTCTAGAGTGGATCAAATTAGATTTAAGTGGAAGAAAAAGATTAACAAAAGTACCTACATTTATTTATCTCTTAAGTTTATTAAACCAAAGTTTGACCTTCCACTTTATTCAAAAAACTTGAATGTGTTATAATTCAATTTAAACTATTTCTATGGGTTCAAAATTCACCTCACTAAAATTAATTCATTTTGAAAATTACCAATTTTAATTATTTTTCCCATCGATAAATCTGGGAATATAACTATGTATGACACTAATTGATATTGATTTATTTTATTACAGAAACAAATCTAGTCACCATGTATTAGATATCCATTATGGGCTACCAATTCATCATTTTTATTCCAGGGTAAAAAAATTTATATCATTTCATTTATGTTTTCTCCCTTTAACAGAGGCCAGGTTTACTTAGATCATGTTCAAAATTCTAGTCACTTAAAGTTATAAAACTTATTCCACCAAAATCTTTTCACTCACACTTCATGAATTAATTCAAAGACCAAACTTTCATTAAAGAATTGATAAAATCACTCAAAAATAACTTAATGTTTCCCAATTTAAGAACCTATGAATTACTTAAATTATAACATCCTATTTTAAAAATAGTCAACGAAGAGATGAAGTTTATGAAAAAGGGTGAAAACAAAATAGAAAACCGTACACATGTATGTACAACAAATATTTACAGAATATTTTTTTATAGAAAAAAAATTAACAAAAAGTTTGTATAGATTAATATTTTTTATATATTTTTATGTTTTTTATTTTTTTTATATTAGTCAGTTTTTTAAATTAAAGAAAAAAGTAAATAAAAAATGATATTTATAATATTTAAATACCAAACTAATTATTTTTACATTTTCCGTTTAACATTTTGTTTGTTTTATAATATTCATTTACTAAAAAATTGTTGAAAATAACGAACCAATTATTTTATATAAATTTTAAAAAATTAAATAAAAAGATATTAAATAACTATTATAAACACATTTAATCACCTCTACCACACTTATTTAACATTTTCCTTTTAATTTCAGGAAGAATGCATAACATATGCAGTGAATAAATAGTGAAAAAATATAGATAAAACATGGTAGTTATATTTTGGTAGGTTCAAGGTATGATCTCCCATTGGTGCTTGTAGTGGATAGTGGGGATTTACCCCTATGTTCTTTCCATTTAGGAAAAAATATATGAAATATAATAAAACATTATAAAAACTTATTAGAATGAAATGTAATAAATAGGAAAAATAAATAGCATATAAGGGTTTAACCTCCCAAGAGGTGATGTAGTTAAATTTTCCATAGCTGGACAATGATTCGGTCATCCCCAATCCATAGGGGGATTGGGCTTGTGAGGTAAGAACACCATATAATCTACTATCCATATATCTTTTGATCTTCTTCTTGGAAGTCCCATTGGACAAAGTGCTTCCGATCTATCCACTTAACAGTGTAATCCAGCTTCAAAGGTTGGGTAGGAAGGATAATAAATGGGATTTCCATAGCTGCTTCCACAGTAGTTTTGGATTCTTCCTAATTAGGTGGATCATCCACTAGTGATTTTTAGAAAATGAAAGTAAATGGGATTCAGTAAATAATTAAATTTGAATTAAATTAAATATAGTTGATTGTAGATGAGATTATACCCTTTATATATAAAAACTTCTATTCCTATCCCTTAATGAGAGACCATTGGGAATTATTATAGTTTTGTATTGCCTCCCTTTAATGAGTGTTCAAATTGAGTTTGATGGAGTAATTGAGTCTTCCCATTTTCAATCATTTCTTAGTCTTTACCCACTTCCTTGTTGTCATCTTGTTCTTATTTTCCAAGATCTAATTTCCAAATATTATCAAATTAGTCCACAATTCTATATTTTTCCTCTTGCTAGGTTACCTTTTAAACCAATCCTAGCTCTAAATTCTCTTTAATGTTTTGGAGGATGGTGGATATTGTATTCATTTTATCCTTTTGTTTCCCCATATTTCCATGAAATTTCATATGTTGTTGGACCAAAAATGATTATTGGGATTTCTTCTCTTCATACTCCTCTAAGATTGTGAATTGAAAAAAATGGTGAGGATCTATTAATGAATAGTCTCACACGAATGAATATTCTAGTGTGGTGAAAAAGAGAATAAGAAAACAAAAATAATGAATAAAAAGAAAGATAAGAAAAAAGTATTTAGTGTCAAGTTAAAGGTAGTGGTAACTCCACCTTTCTCCTTGGAAACGACACTGAGTAGATCACATGATTGACATGGGTCCTAGTCAAAAAAAATTACAAAATACACACAATGCATCTTTGTAGATTTCTAGGATCGCCACTCAAGGAGAAATGGTTGAAGAGTATCACTATCTTAGAAATTAGGTATCTCTATTTTGTATTCTTAATTTTTAAAAAAACTAGAGAGTTTTTCTTTGGGTTTTAATTGTATAGAAAAAGGAATGGGAAAGGAAATAATATTTCACATAGAATGGATTTAAGAAATTTTAAAGGAACTAAGGATAAATTCATGTGAGATCTATCATTATTTAATTTGGATATAAATCATCTAATAATGAGTATATTCAATATAATTTACTAATTCACCTTCCATTGTATCCTTTGGTATAAAACTACTAATCTTCTCAATATATACTTAAAAATATGAGAAATTACTTGTATTATCCTAGGTGTATGGGTAAGAATCATCCCTTTATCGAGTGAACAAACTTTCTCACACACATGGAATAAATCACGTGTCATTCTTCCAATCATACCACATAACTCTAACCATATGAGGTGAGAAAAAAAAACAGAGGTATAATTTTTTTGTGAAAAAGTTATAAGAGTGAGATGGTTTTAATGGATTACAAAGTGAAAATAACCTCCTCCACATTCCAATTTAACTATCACACTAAAATTAGAGATAAGATAGATTAATAATCAAATGAATAAATTCTTGATATTCAATGTGATTCTCATTTGGACCACCCAAAATGGGTTATCTCTCTATTATCATGGATATTAAAGTCACTGAGATATCACAAGGTTGATAAACATAAAGAAATTGAGGGGGGGGGGGGAATAATAGATTAATATTATTTAACAAATAATAGACAGAAACATTTAAATTAAAAATACAAAAAGAAATAAATTACAATGGAGAAAAACCTAATCAATTAAGGACCAATATTTATAATGGTAGAGGGAGAGAGGTATTTTTAGAGAGTAGACATGGTGGAATATCCTTCCTCATAGTAATTGTTGTGGTATGCTTTGACTTCCTCTTGATAGATGCTATGTGTCATTGAAAACAATCAATATTAACTTTGTAGACATGTCCAATTTCCCTAGTCACACACACATTTAGATTTGTTTCATCCCTTCATAGTGGTAGTTATGTGCGCTGGAAATTGGTCCTAGGATTGGATAGATTTTGTCTTTAATGGTGGGCCCATGCCTTTATATTTAACTGTAAACAAGAGAAATTAGTATTAAAAATACATATATGTATAATTATATATATATACTTATTGTTTATTATATATATTTTAATATATATATAGTTATTATTACATATACATTACATTATATAAATATATATGTATATAGTTATTATTATTATTATATATATATTTATGTTATTATTAATTTTTTTTCATTATTTTCATTTTTGTTCATTTTCAGGTTGAAATCGAGAGGGTGGGGGAGGGGGGGGGGGGTCGACCAAGGACTTTGATAAAAATGGTCTCCATGATGGTAACATCACCCCCTTCAAGTGGATGCAACTTTGGCCATCCTATCTAGCAGGTCGGTGGATCTCAAACATACAGTGGCAACAATAGATGCTGTAGAAATCTATGAGCTCAACCATTCTTGTTGGGTGGAAACAAGTGTTATGTGTCTTCAACAATAGACCAACCTTCTTCAGTGATGTGCACAGTGTTCGATAGTTGTCTTCCTTATTTTCAAATCCAGTGTCTTCGATTCAAAATAGCATAGAGGATCGATCGAAATCCTTATCAAGGGCGTGCTTCAGCTTTGGTTTCATAGAACTGGTGATGTAGCTCGGCGTGACATCATGATAGTAATGGATGATTATGGATTCTTTAGCGAGTGGTGGAGCATCAAGATCTGGAATAGTGGATGACTAGGTGAGATTTTATTTGGATCTGGTTTAGGATTTTCAAGAGGTTCATTCTTTTTCTTTTTTTGGGAGGTGGTTTGGTTCAGGTGATAGTGGCCAAGAGAGAGGTGACTATGAAGTGGAGTCATGGTAGGCATGGAAGGATTCCATGGTAAGGTGGGTGGTTTTGGATGATGGATGTAATAAGGTGAATGTATCACGATAGGCATGCTTACTGTGACATGAGTATGTGGAGGTGGATCATAGTCAATGTATAGACCATCAGTGATGGGTTGCAGCATGTAGTTGCACACACACTACGGGAAAAATGGGTATTTACGACGGGTTATTTGCGACGGGGATAAATCTCATCGCAAATAGTCCGGTTAGAAACTTATTTGCGACGGGTTAGCTTTCCCCGTCGCAAAAGGACTGGCGCGCTTTGCGCGCCAACTCGCGGGAAAGTTATTTGCGACGGGCGGTTACCGCCCGTCGCAAATAACCGGCGGTGGTAAAAGCTAATTGCGACGGGAATCTACCCCCGTTGCAAATAACCGGCGGCGGTAAAAGCTATTTGCGACGAGAATCTATTCCCGTTGCAAATAGTATGTCGGCAGGTTATTATTCGCGACGGGTCCCGTCGCGAATAACTATTTAACCGTTGACCTTAATAAATGAGGGCTAAGGTATTTGCGACGGGATACCCGTCACAAATAGACCCGTCGCAAATGATCTAACCTATAAATACCACCCATCTGTTTTTTTTCATTAATTCTCAAACTCAATCTTCTCCTTCTCTCAAAACTCTATTTTTAGATTTCAGCGTTTCTTAAGTTTAAATTTTTTTTCCCGGAGTTGATATTGAAGTTTTCAACAACGATCAGAGATCAACCTCAGATCAATTTTAAAGGTATTTATGTTCATTTTAATTTAATATTTATTTTAAATTTTTTATTAGTTTCAATTATTCTTAATTAGTTGTAATTTAATTATGTTTACATTGTTTTGTTACTTAATAAATTTAAATTATTAGTATTCATTGTTCATAGTTAATGGTACTTAGGAATAATTAGTAATAATTTACAATAATTAAGAATAAATGCTAATAATTAGTAATAAATACCAATAATTAGGAATAATTAGTAATAATTACCAATAATTACCAATAATTAGTAATAATTACCAGTAATTACCAATAATTAGTAATAATTAGTAACAATTACATATAATTCGTAATAATTACCAATAATGAGTAATAATTTCCAATAATTACCAATAATTAGTAATATTTTCCAATAATTAAAAATAATTAGTAATAATTACCAATAATTAGTAATAATTAGTAATAATTAGTAATAATTAGTAATAATTAGTAATAATTAGTAATAATTAGTAATAATTAAAAATAATTAGTAATAATTCTTAATAATTACCCATAATTAGTAATAATTAATAATAATTACCAATAATTAGCAATAATTAGTAATAATTACCAATAATTAGTAATAATTACAAATAATTATCAATAATTAGTAATAATTACAAAGAATTATCAATAATTAGTAATAATTACAAATAATTATCAATAATTAGTAATAATTACCAATAATTATCCATAATTAGTAATAATTACCAATAATTACCAAGAATTACCAATAATTAATAATAATTAATAATAATTACCAATAATTAGCAATAATTACCAATAATTAGAAATAATTAATAATAATTACCAATAATTAGCAATAATTAGTAATAATTATCAATAATTAGTAATAATTACAAATAATTACCAATAATTACCAATAATTAGTAATAATTAATAATAATTGCAAATAATTATGAATAATTAGTAATAATTACCAATAATTAGTAATAATTACAAATAATTATCAATAATTAGTAATAATTACAAATAATTGTCAATAATTAGTAATAATTACAAATAATTATCAATAATTAGTAATAATTACAAATAATTATCAATAATTAGTAATAATTACCAATAATTACCGATAATTACGAATAATTAGTCATAATTTACTAATTACCAATAATTATCAATGCATAATTAGTAATAATTACCGATAATAAGTAATAATTAGTAATAATTACCAATAATTAGTAATAATTACCAATAATTGCCACTAATTAGTAATAATTAATAATAATTACCAATAATTAGTAATAATTAATAATAATTACCAATAATTCGTAATAATTAGTAATAATTACAAATAATTAGTAATAATTAGTAATAATTAGTAATAATTACCAATAATTAGTAATAATTACCAATAATTAGTAATAATTACCAATAATTAGTAATAATTATCAATAATTAATAATAATTACCAATAATTACTAATAATTACCAATAATTACCATTAGTTAGAAATAATTACCAATACTTATCCATAATTAGTAATAATTACAAATAATTATCCATAATTAGTAATAATTACCAATAATTACCAATAATTACCAATAATTAGTAATAATTGGTAATAATTAGTAATAATTACCAATAATTACCACTAATTAGTAATAATTAATAATAATTACCAATAATTAGTAACAATTAATAATAATTACCAATAATTAGTAATAATTAGTAATAATTACCAATAATTAGTAATAATTACCAATAATTAGTAATAATTACCAATAATTATTAATAATTACCAATAATTAATAATAATTACTAATAATTACCAATAATTAAAAATAATTACAAATAATTACCAATAATTACAAATAATTAGGAATAATTACCAATAATTAGGTATAATTACCAATAATTATGAATAATTACCAATAATTAGGAATAATTAGTAATAATTAGGAATAATTACCAATAATTAGTAATGATTCCTAATGATTTCCAATAATTATTAATAATTATCAATAATTAGTAAGAATTACCAATAATTAGGAATAATTACCAATAATTAGGAATAATAACATTATTAAATTATTAGTATATTTTATTATTAATATTAAAATAATATAATTTTTTATATTATATACAATTCTCCTTTCATCTGTGTGTTTTATGTCTCCACATGTAATATTTGTATGTGGAGACAGAAAACACACAGATGAAAGGAGAATTGTATATAATATAGAAAATTATATTATTTTAAGATTAATAATAAAATATACTAATAATGTAATAATGGTATTATTCCTAATTATTGGTATAATTACCAATAATTAGGAATAATTACCAATAATTAGGAATAATTACCAATAATTAGGAATAATAACATTATTACATTATTAGTATATTTTATTATTAATATAAAAATAATATAATTTTCTATATTATATACAATTCTCCTTTCATCTGTGTGTTTTCTGTCTCCACATGTAATATTTTCATTCTTTTTCAAAATTATCAACCTACTCACTAATGGAGAGGTGAAAGTGAATGCAAATATTACATGTGGAGACAAAATGTTAAACACACAGATGAAAGGAGAATTGTATATAATATAGAAAATTATATTATTTTAATATTAATAATAAAATATAATAATAATGTAATAATGTTATTATTATATAATTAATATTTATGAAAAAAATAATATTAGTACTATGAAAATAATAAAAAATTATATAATATTAAAATTATCAATATTTGTAACAGGTTTTGCTTTATTCTCAACATATTCAATTCTTAAAGGGTCAATTTTTAGGTCTATATCAATAAAAAGTTTGCGTCAGTCGTGTATGATGTAAACTCTATAATTATCCTTGCTTGAGTGTTTTTTATAACAAATTATTCAAAACCAGTAATGCTTTTATATTTTATAGAAAAATATGGAACAACGAGGTCGTCAAAAATCATTATTAGGTGACCGCATATGGATAAATCAACGTAGAAATCCAAACGGTTCTAGATTAAATCCAGTATATGTAGAGGGTGTGGAGACTTTTTTATCATTTGCGGCATCAAATCCAGAATTTGTTTCAGAAGGAAAAATAAAATTCCCTTGTAGAAAATGTCCATTGAGAACGTTTGAAACGTTTGAAAAAGTGGGGGGACATCTCTTGCGTTTTGGTTTTCAACCAGATTATGTTTTTGTGTATCAACATGGTGAACGCAGTTCCAGAGCAGGTGATACCAACTTGATTCCGGATCCATCTCGGTTTCACGATTTAGTACATGATGTTGCAGGTTCATCTGTTCAACTTACAGAAACTCCAGTTGATATAGCTTCAAATCCTGAGTTGGAACCGTCTGAATTTTATGAGTTGTTGAGGTCTGCTGAGGATGCATTATATCCTGGCTACAAGATGAGAAAATTAGAAGCAGTTGCAAAATTTATGGCTATCAAATCAGATAACGAAATGTCAAACACCTGTTTTGACCATATATTTTCTTTGCTTAAAACACTGTTACCTGAAGGAAATGTTTTTACTGCAAATTACTATGAGAGTAAGAGACTGGTTCGAAATTTGGGACTTACTTGTCAGAAGATTCATGCATGTTCAAATGACTGCATTTTATATTCTGGGGAAAATGAGTCGTTGGATAGTTGTCCCACATGTGGGCAACTGAGATATAAAGAAGGACAACATGGGAAGTCTGGTTTGATTCCTGTAAAACAGTTGAGATATTTTCCGCTTACATCCAGACTTCAGCGTTTCTTCATGTCTAAGAATACAGCGACAATGATGTCATGGCATAAAGAGAATATTTTAACCGATAAAAGCTTAAATCATCCAGCCGATGGTGATTCATGGAAACATTTTGATAGAGTGCATCCATCCTTTTCTTTAGAAGCTAGAAATGTTCAACTGGGCCTTTCAAATGATGGTTTCTGTCCGTTCGGATCTTATGGTAGTCAATATTCATATTGGCCTGCTTTTTTAACTTCGTACAATTTACCTCCATGGATTTTGATGAAGGAGCCATATATCTTTTTAACTTTACTAATTCCAGGACATCCGAAGAAAAATATTGATGTTTATTTGAAACCATTGATTGATGAATTGAGTTTATTGTGGAGTACTGGTGTCAGTACATATGATGTTGCAATGAAACTGAATTTCATACTGAGAGAAGCATTGATGTGGACAATTAGTGACTTCCCGGCTTATGGGATGTTATCTGGATGGAGTACACATGGTCAGAAATCATGTCCTTACTGTATGAGAGAGAACAAAGCATTTATGCTCATTCAGGGAAAGAAACCTTGTTATTTTGACTGTCATCGCAGATTTCTTCCAGCTGATCATCCTTTTCGCAGAAACAGATCTCATTTCAGAAAAAGAACAGTTGAAAGGGATGAACCTCCAAAAATGCTATCAGTTTCGGAGTTAAAATTAGTTGTATTTTCATTACCTCCCATCACTTTTGGTCCCACAATAAACCAAGAGAAAATTTCTGGTTTTGGGAAAGAACACAATTGGATTAAACATAGCATATTTTGGGATTTGCCATATTGGTCTGATTTGTTGGTCTGACACATGTTATATGTCATGCACATTGAGAAGAACTGTTTTGATAATTTGTTTCATACAGTTTTGGATACGCCAGGAAAGAGAAAAGACAATGTAAATGCACGTTTAGATCTTGCCCAAATTTTCAGGCGTCCAAAACTGGAACTGTTTGAGAATGTCAGAACAAAAAGGTTACTGAAACCAAAAGCATCATATACACTGTCTAAAGAAAACCATTTATTATTTTGTCAGTGGATTGCAGATTTGAGACTTCCAGATGGTTGTGCTTCTAATTTGGGTAGATGTGTAAAGAATAGTCAAATTATTTTATTAAAAAGTCATGATTGTCATGTTATAATGGAAAGAATTATATTTATTGGATTAAGAGGTCTGTTGAATTCTGTGATTTGGGATTCCATAACAGACATGTCTCTTTTTTTTCGGGAAATTTGTGTGGCTACAGCAGATTATGATGCTCTATGCAAACTTGAAGAAGATGTTGTTGTAATTATATGTAAATTGGAAAAAATATTTCCGCCTTCTTTCTTAGACTCAATGGAACATTTGATGTTACATTTTCCATATGAAGCCAAATGTGGAGGTCTAGTACAGTTTCGATGGATGTACCCATTTGAAAGATGCATGCAAAAATTGAAAAGAAAAGTATGTAACAAAGCATCTGTTGAAGGATCTATTGCAGAAGCTTATTTGCAATAGGAAATATCTTTTTTCTGCTCCCATTATTTTGAATCTTCGTATCCTTCAAAACAAAATCGAATGGGACAGAACGAGAGGAATATTGATTAAATCGACAATCAATTATCTGTTTTCAATTAGCCAGAGCTTGGTTTTGGTGGAGTTTATGAATGCTGGCTTTCAGATGATGAACATCACAGAGCTCATACGTATGTTCTGCTCAACTGTGAAGAGATGACATCAGTTGTACTGTAAGTGTTTATATCACTTATTTTATCATTTATGTTACAGTAAATAACTTTGGTTTTTATAGGTTGTATGATAATCATATCAAGAAACAAATTCCACAAATTACAGCAGCTGCTCTCGAAGAACGCCGACTGAAAAATTTCTCTCAGTGGTTTCAAAAACTGGTAACATAAATTCTTTATCTTTTAGCAACTCATTCAATGTATAGTTTACTATATTGATAATTATTTCACAAATTTTCTAGTGTCTCGACATGCTGATAAAATTGAAAAACGGCTATGTATATTGAGTAACCCACCTTCCAAACTTGTTAAAACTTATAATGCATATGTGGTGAATGGATTTTGATTTCACACACATACATATGGGGAATCGAAAAAAACAATGAACAATGGAGTTAGCTTGAGAGGATCTCATCATCGAGAAAATGAAGTTGACTTTTATGGCATACTTGATGAAATCATTGAACTCTGTTATCTTGGACAACATTACATAAACAAGTTCAAATGTCGGTGGTTGGATACAAAGAGAGGCGTGTGTGTTCATCCGACTCATGGAATCATCGATATTAAATGTAAAAGTGTTCTCGCAGTAAATGAACCATTCTTATTGGCTAAACAGGCACATCAATTTTATTACGCAAAGTACTGTGCTACATCAAGAGACTTGACTGATTGGTGGAGTGTAATAAAAATCAAAATTATAGACAATCAGTTTAGTCAAAGTGAATGTGCTTTCACTGATGTGCAAAGAATTGAAGTTTTTCAAGAGAGTCATCAAAATCTATCTTTTTTACAAAGAGACATGTGTATCGATGAAGACACCCCATATTTAAGAGTCAGTGATGACGATGATGTTAATGATGTCACATATGAATTTGAAATTGTAAGAGATGAAGCAATTGGAACTCGAATGGATATCGATGATGTTGAGGAGGAATATGAAGATGACATTGACATATATGAAGATGATGATGAAGATGAACACTGATAGAATTCCATGGTAGTTATATACAATAATAATATATATATGTATATATAATAGTAATTATCAATTATTTGCTAACAAAATTAACATTTTCTGTTTCAGATGGACGACGAGACATTTTGTGAGTTGGCAGATGCTGAGCTGCCTTTCGATGCAGATGAGTTGCTGGTAGATGACCCTCAGCCTGCAGGCGCTCTTGGGAGTACGTGGAGGGGGCGCGGTCTTGCACGATTGATGATTCCTGGCCCCTTCCCCGAGCGACGTCCATGTCTTGGGTTTGATCCACGCACACGGAGGTGTGATAACCTGTGTGATAATCTGTGGATTTGACTAAGATTTAATTAATCTATTCACATAATAAATGTTTATTATTTTTACAGTTTTCCGCATATAGCCGTCATACAGGGCAGCGCTATTTTGTGCAACTATTTCTCTCAGCCGTGGACCACATGGGAGCAGATTCCCATTGATGTGCAACATGCCATGTTCAGCCATTGGTTGGTACGTACGCAAAGAAATAATTTTTATTTTGAAAATTATTTCATTTCTAACTTGATATTTTGATTTATTTGTATGGTTTATGGTATCCGATCGAGGATACCATGCATGACGCCATCCACAAGGCATGGGAGGTGGCCATGCGTGATCACTTTCATCAGTTTTTGCACAATTTAAGAAAATCTGCCACGAAGAAAGCAGGAGTGTTAGATTTTGACGAGTCATGTAGAGCACACCGACCAGAGTACATTTCATCCCATGTATGGGATGGATTATGTGCGCACTGGTTGAGTGGTGCCTTTCAGAGGAGATCATCGGTGGGGAGGCAGAATCGGGGGAGACATGAGGTGACTCATCGAGCTGGGAGTCGTTCTTTCAGTACTCATAGACAGCATCTGGTACGTACATTATTTATAAATATTTTATATAACTATAAATATTAACAGTTTATTTTTTATTCTTATAGGCTGTCGAGCACCCCGATATTACGGAGTACGACGTATATCCGAGGATGTATAATGATCCTGCTACTGGGGAGCTCAGAGGTGATCGTTAGCATTACATCGTGGTCAGTATTATTTTTTTTCAAGTTTAAAAATTAACTGCATATAATATATTCAAAATTTTATTTTTAAATTGCAACTGCAGGAGTCATATGAGGCCGCAGCGTCACAGACACGGCCTGAGAGTCAGGCCGAGTCATCAGATCATACCACTGGCCATCAGTTTGATGAGGCGGCATGGATGCAGGCCACCCAGTATGCCTTCGAAAAGGGCTGGGTAGTTGGTATTAGCTCTCGACTGACTCCCGGAGATTATTATGGCAGTGCTGCGATGTCGGAGTCCAGCTCGAGAGGAGCTCGTGCATCTTCTTCTGTTACACAATATGAGGATCAGTTGCGATCTCAGACTGCACTGAGAGAGAGTCTCCGATAGGAGCAGGAGCAAATTCGTCAGCAGCATGAGGAGGAGCGTCGACGCCAGCAACAGCTGTACGAGGAGCAGATGAGTCGGTGGTAGCAGCAGCACCAAGAGCAGATGGAGTACATGCGCCGACTCACTCATGATTTAGGGATGAAGTTTCCACCACCAGGATCTGCAGATCCCCTCCCCCCTCCTTCATATTAGAGTTTGGTTTTATGTTATAAAGTTTGTTAAATCAAAATATGAATTTTTTTTCTATTCGTAGTTTCTGTCTCATTATAAAATATTAATAATATTATATTTTGAAATAACAATATTAATATGAATAATAATATTATTTATATTTTATAATAATAAAATATATATATATATTAAAATTTTATAATATTATAATTTAATTATATTTTTTTGTAATATTTGAATTATTTTAATATTTGAATGTAAAATAATTCTATTATTTTTATATTAATTAAAATAACTTATTAATATATTTTTTATTTATGAATTATAATTGAAATATTATTATATTAATTAATTCATTTATTAATATTCTATTATTTTTTATTTTTGAATTATAATTCTATTATTATTATATAAATTAAAATAGTTTATTAATAATTTATTATTTTTATTTGTGAATTATCATTCTATTATTATATTAATTAAAATCATTTATTAATATTTTATTATTTTTTATTTTTGAATTATAATTGGATTATTATTATATTAATTAAAATAATTTATTAATAATTTTTTTTAATTTTTTTATAGTATTTGCGACGGGATACTATGCCCGTCACAAATAGTATTATTATTATATCTATTAAAATAATTTAATAATAGTTTTTATTTTTTTTAAAAAGTAATTGCGACGGGTCCCGTCGCAATTACTATTTGCGATTGGCCGTCGCAAATACCTATTGCGATGGGGCCCGTCGCAATTACTATTTTAAAAGTTTTTTTACAAATATACGGAGTAATATTTGCCATAGGAAAGATACCCGTCGCAAATAATATCTTTAGCGACGGGCCCGTCGCAACTAATTGTTGTTGCGACGGCGTTTTCCGCAATGGGCGATTTGCGACGGGATCCCGTCGCAAATTACCTGTCGCAAATACCTATTTTTCTAGTAGTGACAGTGTGGTTAGCTACGTATGGTAACTCTACTGACCATGCATAGCCTTTGTAATATGTATCATCTTTCATCCAAAAATAAAAATTTCACTTAATGTAGAATATGGGTCTAATAAAAATGATAAATCAATTAAAACACTTCCATTTAGAATGAAAATTATGAATTCCCTTCATTTTAACTAATTTTCAAAATTTAAAATGATTTACTTTTTTTGAAAAAATAATTTCTCAAAATTAACTGTAATAATTTTTTTAAATTTAATTTCTTAAATTAATATAGAAATAAAAGTATTTAATTAATTCGTTTTATCGTTTATGTCTATATTTTGAAAATAAAAAAATAATCATTATTTAACAATGTATTTTAATTAATTGGGGTAATTTTCAGTGAATAAACGATAAAAATAGTGATATTTAAAACTCACATTAGTATGTCTAAAGATTTATGTTGAACCTGATGATATCCTAACCTAAAATTTAACATCAAGAAAACTCTCACTCCCCAAATCTGGTCCAAGAGATCATCTATAAGAGATAGTGGACATTAGTTCTTTACCATAATTTGGTTAAATAGATGATAATCCATAAAAATCTTGAGGGTACTATCCACCTTCATGGATAAAAGGATGGGTGAAAACCAAGGTGAAGTATTAGTTTGTATAAATCCCTTAGCTTCCAAGTCCTCTATTTATCTCTTATACTCCAGAACTCAATAGAATCCATTTTGTATGGAGGTATGGATACTATTACTACTATTGGAACATTATTGATAAAGAAATCCACCTCTATATTAAGATGTAATCTAGATAAATATCTAAGGAAGAGATTAATGAAATGATCTATTATAGGAGATAAGTCATCCTAGAAAATTTATTGATCACCCATACAATGTATAGAAATTTGGGCTGTCACTCTACCCAAGCCACATTGATCTTCTTCAGTTCTATATTCCCACATATCTCATTTACCTTTGTGAAGGTAAATATCAACCTATGTTAATGTAAATTACTCCCTGTAGTGAGATAAGTTCACATAATCATGATAAGGGACCAACCCTTGTATCCCGACAATGACATCGAATCCCTTCATCTCGAGGAAAGAGTGGTCCCATAAGAAATGTCAAATCCCTACCTTAAGGATTCAATCCTTAAAATGAAATACACACTAAGATCAAATTTCAAATGGTGTGTTAAGTTACATTGCACCATATAAAAAATAAATTTCAATAACAATTCTTCCCATAGTAGTCACAATGATAATTTGATGCAAAGAGATTATATCAAAAAGAGAAGATACTAATGTAGATGAGTGTTATGACCCGTCCCCTGGGGCCCGTGCTACGACTACCACAATCCAGCCTTCCATAGGCCAGGGGCTAGCGACTAGCACCATAGGTGATTCCCTAAAACTGGGAAGTCATTCCCTTTATAACCTATAACACACACAACCAAGCACACAACATAATACAAATTCAAGTAAACTGAATAGTAAATAGAGTGAGTACAGTAAGTAAAAGGGGCCAGAATACAAGCCCAACTGGAAAGTACAAGGAAAACTGGAAAGTACAAGACGACTAATAGTTGAAAATCATCTCCTGGATCAACAACCATGAATCCTACCTGAAGGGTAGGTACAGTTCATGAAAGGCCATCTCTGTGGTTCGCCTCGTCTAACGTCCACCTCCGAGCCACCTCCAGTCCTGGTACTCTCATCCTCAGTTAGTGTTGTCTGTCGTCTATACCAAACACAACTGGGTGTGGGTATAGCCCATGCAGGGTGAGTATAACGATACTCAGTAGGGACCTCAAGACCCTCAAGGACTCAAAAAATTCACCAAGGATAAACCACGCAACATGAAATCAACTAAAAACCCTATTTTTGTATATGCTGATACATATACCTAATTTATCAGGTAAACCCATCTCAATCATGAGGAAAAAAAGAGTTCAAATAAAAGCCCAAAGCTCAAATGTTCCACAAATGAAGGAATACCATGAAGTAAAGTACCACACAGGTACACCCCATAGAAGAATACCACCAAGATATTACCACGAATAAAAGTACCAAAAGGTACAGACTCATCTCACACATGGTGTAACTTAGGTACAATAGTAGATATGATTAGATGTAAAAACTGAATTATCTTACTCTGTTAAGAGTCAAACCCATGAAGGATCTCTAATCATCATCAGACCCACATAGGATCTCTAGGTGCTGACCCACACAAGATCACTCTGTGCTGACCCACAAATGATCTCTCGGTACTGAACTACACAGGATCTCTCAGTGATGACCCACACAATATCACTACGTGCTGACCCACACAGGATCGCTAGGTGATGAACCACACATGATCACTCAGGTAGTCCCACATGGAATCCTAGAGTGGTTCAATGTGGGACCATCAATCACAGACCCACGAAGGATCTGTTCCTCAAGTCATAGCCAGCTACTGGGTTCTCGTACGAAGCTTGCTCATCTCCGAGAGGGTATGCTCATAAATCCATTGGTCTACACTGAAATAGCCATTAAGTCCCATGAATAATTATCCCAAAAAACCTCCACGTCATAGGTGTCTCAACACAACAGACAATGTGTCAATCGAATGCCCGGTCTGTAAGTTATTAGCCTTTAGTTTCGAGGGCCTGGTTGGATTCATGCTCGATCCAACCCGAACATATCCCAACTTTATCCAAATCTCAATTGGGGTATACCAAAGGGACCATATCGCTTTAATGTTTTTAGTGCTACTGAAGGTTCATCAAACAGATGCCCGGTGCCAATGTTATAGCCAAAAGAGAGTATATGGTCGAAACTGTTCTGGGTCCTGTCTGACACGGTCTAGGTCGACCCGGTTCGAGTCAACCCAGCCCAAGAAACTGGGTCTATCCTGACCCGCACTGGGTGGTCTGGCCTACGCAGAGTGGTCCGGCCCACGCTGGGCGGCTAGGCCTGGATGGCGTGGAGGCCTCATGGCCTCGAAGGCTGTGGGTGGCCGCGGGGTGGCGGAGGTGGAGGAGCAGTGTGAGGCTGCTGGTGCCGCAGGGCAGCGCAAGGCCATGGGTACCATGAGGCGGCAGAGGCTGCGGGAGTCGCGGGGCAGTGGAGGCTGCGGGTGTCGTAGGGCGGTGGAGGCCGCAGGTGCCACGTGACGCCGTGAGGCCGTGGGAGCCGCAGGTTCCATGGGGTGGCAGAGGCCATAGGTGGTAGAGCACCGTGGGTGTTGAGGGGTGGCGGGTGATGTGGGGCGGCGGGTTCCACGGGGAGGCGGGTGCCGCGGGGCGATAGAGGCCGTGGGCTGTGAAGTGCTACGGGGCGTAGAGGCCATGGTACGGTGGAGGCCGCGGGGCGGCGGAGCGACGTGCTTGCGCCGGCGGCCAGCTTGACCGAGCACCCTTCTTTCATCGCCTTCTTCACGGTTCTGGAGTTCCACCAGTTCCACTGCCGACACCAGTCGCCGTCACCATCGAGAAGATCACACAAAAGATCCACAAGATTTGCAGATGGGTCGGACCATGTTTTTTCGGCCTGTACCCTCCGCGTTTGGGCGGTAGCATATGACTAAATGAAGATGATTCAATGTGAGTGGGAATTTAACATTGATCAAATTAAAACACTCCCCTACATCGAAGGTTTGTTGATGATTGTCCTTGGTTCAGATGGATTGGCATTTTTCAATCCCGAAATAAGTCTCCTCCAACGGTGTTGGTGAAGAGTGGAAAAAGATGAAGTTGGTGATGACAAATTTTCCTCAATCATTAATTTGTTCATCTTTTGGGATCCTTGGATGAAGTTTAGAGAAAGATTCGTCGAAGGAGAATAGTTCTTCATTGGCGTTCTTCGTTGGAGAATGAGTTTCTCCACGATTCTCCAAATCTTATCCTTTCCCCCAATTCTACAAAAAATGAAATCCCAACATAATTAGAATAAGTTATATATTTAGTTTTTTGGAATAAACTAAAATTGGATTAATTAATTAATTTATGTGGTTGACACAATTAAAGTGGGAGGATATAAAAGGTCACCTCCCTCATTAAAGAGGGTGTTCAAGAGGCTTCTCCCATTAAATAAGGAGTTAGGGGGGTTTGGGTGGTCCCCAACATCAAATTCAAATTGGGAGGTTTTGGGATTTTTTGTCCCCACCTCCATAACCTCACATAAAAGGTATAAACAAAAATGAAAATATTAAACATTTTTATTTTATTATATTCTTCCACGAAAAACCCAAAATCTAAATTTCTCCCTAGACCTACTGCGGTTGAGGTGAAGGTGTCCTTAAGCCAATACCAGCACTGCGAGTTCATCAGTGCTCTTAGATTTGAATTCCGAGCACTGGTTCAAAAGTTACAAAAACCTGCTCGTACGTTTTCTGAACGTACCTGAAAAAAAGTTCAGAAATTCATTCTAAGCACATCGGGCCTTGGAATCATGCTCCGTTATTCTTCACAGAATCAAAAAATTCAAATATATTTTAAAAAAATTAAATGGAAATTATAGGTCTTTACATTCTCCCCACCTCAGGTCTTTGCATCCCTGAAAGCCACATCACAAAACTAGGAAAACAAGTGGGGGTAATGAGCATGAATCTGAGCCTCCCGCTCCCATGTGCTCTCCTAGAGGTTCCCGTAATGCCAATGAACGTGCACCAGAGGCATCGATCGCCCACGAAGGACCCACTCCTATAAATCCTCAATCTCAACTTGAACCTCTGTAAAAGTCGGTCCATCGTCGATGTACAACTCTCCATGGTCGATGATGTGGGAAGGGTCATGCACGTATCTACTCAGATGGGATACGTGGAAGATGTCGTGCACCTGGTTTAACTGATGTGGAAGATCTAAGTGGTATTCCACCTTGACAACTCTTCTGAGGACATGAAAAGGTCCGATGAATCTCGAAGATAACTTTCCGCCTTATCCAAATCTTTACAAACCTCATCGAGGTGAGACTCATAGAAAGACATGGTCACCATCCTCGAACTCTAGAGGTCTCGTTCTCCTATCGGAATATGACTTATTCCTAATCTGTGCAGTCTTCATCCATATTGGATGATCTGCAATTTCTCTGTTGTAGCTCGTACCATCTCTAGTCCCACTAGTTCAGACTCCCATGAGTCAGTCCATCATAAAGGTGATCTGCAAGGTCGATCGTACAATCCCTAAAAAGGTGCCATACCAATGGTGGAGTGATAGTTCTTGTTGTATGAAAACTCTACCAAAGTCAAGTGATCCTCCCAGCTGTAACCAAAGTCGAGGACACAAGCACACATCCTGTCCTTGAGGTTCTTAATGGTTTGCTCGATGGGATATCAGTGCGTACTATATCCGGAACCCTAGTTGGATATCTGCATGGAGGAATCTTGAAAACAAAAAGGTGCTCGATGATCAATAAGTTATACCTGGTGATCTGACTCAATAGATCACAAATAAAACTCTTTAAAACACACACACAATCAATGTTTTCATGCACTAAGTTAGAAATCAGAAGTCTAGGTCCTGGTGTATGGATACGTTGGCCGCCACACCAAAACTGGATTCCCTAAACTGATAACTACACTCACAACACATAACACTATTGCCGTTAAAAATAAAGATCAGAGTCCTATGATCTACGGTAGAACCGACTCCTCTGATACCAATTTTTCACGAACCATCCCTTGGGGATCATTCCATGACTACCCCAAGCCCGCCTTCCATTGGCCAGGGGCTAACTACTAGCATCATAGGCATATTCCCTAAAACTGGGAAGGCATTTGTTTTATAACCTGTAACACACACAACCAAGAACACAATAGAATATGAACTCAAGTAAACTGAATAGTAAATAGAGTGAGTACTATATGTAAAAGGGGCCAGAATACAAGCCCAACTGGAAAGTATAAAAAAACTAGAAAGCACAAGATGAATGATAGGTGAAAACCACCTCTTGGATCATCCAACATGAATCCTACCTGAAGGGTAGATATATCTCACGAAAAACCATATCTGTGGTTCGCCACATCTAATGTCCACTTTTGAGCCACCTCCAGTCTCGGTACTCTCATCCTCAGTCAGCGCTTTCTGTCGTTTTCACCAAACACAATAAGGTGCGGGCATATCCCGTGCAGGGGTGAGTATAACGATACTCAGTAGGGACCCCGAGACCCTCAAGGTCTCAAAAAATCCACCAAGGATGAACCACACAACATGAAATCAACTGACAACCCTACTTAGGTATATGCCCATACATATACCTAAGTTATCAAGTAAACCCATCTCAATCATGAGAAAAACATAGATTCCAACTCAAAGACCAAATATCATCTTTTGTAAAAAATAAGTAATACCACGAAGTCAAGTACCACATAGGTATTCCACATAGAAGAATACCAACATGATATTACCACGAAGGAAAGTACCACAAGGTACTGACTCATCTCACACCAGGTATAACTTAGGTACAATAGTAGATATGATTAGATGTAACTACTGAATCATCTTACTCTGTTAATAGGCATACCCATGAAGTAAATCTAATCATCATAAAACCCACAAAGGATATCTAGGTGCTGACCGACACAAGATCGCTCGGTGCTGACCCACACAGGATAGCTCGGTGCTGACCCACACAGGATCGCTCGGTGTTGACCCACATAGGATTTCTAGGTTTTGACTCACATAGGATCGCTCATGTAGTCCCGCATGGAATCCTAAAGCGGTTTCATATGGTACCCTCAATCACAAACCCATGAAGGATCTCTTCCTCATGTCACAACCAGATACTAGGTTCCTGTGCTAAGCTTGCTCGTGTCCAGGAGGGTCTTATCCTCAAGACACTTTTCAATAAATAAACATACATGAAGTCCCATATAGATATATCCCAAAGGACCGACACATCATAGGGGTCTCAACACAGTAGACGACGCGTCAATCTGATGCCCGGTCTGTAAGTTATTAGCCTTTTAGTCCCTGAGGGCCAGGTTGGATTCGTGCTCGATCCAACATGAACATATCCCAAAATTATCCAAAAATCAAGTGGAATATACCAAAGGGACCATCTAGATCCATGTTTTCTAGCACTACTGAAAATTCGGCAAACAAATTTCTAATGCCAAATTTATAGAAAAAAGAGAGTATAGGGTCGAAAATGGTCTGGGTCCGGTCCAACCCGGTCGGAACGAGCTGGCCCAGCCCGCGCTGGGAAGCGTAGTGTCTACGTGGTCCATGAAGAACATATTGGACCACAAGTTCCATGGGGTGGGGTAGGCCTCGAAGTGGCGTGAGGGCACGGGTTCCGTGGGGTGGCGGAGGCCGCAGAGCAGCGCGAGGCCGTTGGTGCCGTGGGGCGAGGGAGGTTGTGGGTGCCGCAGGACGGCGCGAGGCCACATGGTGGCAGAGACTATAGGGAGGGGGAGTCCATTAGAGGCGGAGCGCCGTAGGGCATGGAGGCCGCAAGGGGGGGGGGGGGGGACAGGCAACAGCGCACCGTGCCTTCACTGGCAGTTGGCTTGACCAGACACCATTCGTTCATTGCCTTCATCGCAGTTCTTGAGTTCCACTGATGCCAACCGCTGACACCGGTCTCCGTTTCTATTTCGAAGATCAAAAAAAAGATCCACAATAATTGTAGAAGGGTCAGACCATTTTTGTTCGGCCCATACCCTCCATGTTAGGGCGATAGCATACGACTCAAGGAAGATGTTTCAATGTGAGAGGGAATTTAACATTGATAAAATGAAAACACACCCCTGCCTCAAAGGTTTGTTGAAGATTGTCTGCGGTTAAGGCGGATTGGTGTTTGTTGATCCCGAAACAAGTCTCCTCCAATGGCATCAGTCTTTGATGAAGTTTGGATAAAGATTCATTTAAGGAGAAGAGTTCTTCATTGGCATTCTTCGTTAGAGGATGAGTTTCTCCACTATTTTCCAAATCTTCTCCCTTTCCCCAATTCCACCAAAAATTAAATCCCAACATAATGAGAATAAGTTATCTATTTAGTTTTTTGGCATAAATTCAAATTGGATTAATTAATTAATTGATTTGGTTGGCACCATTAAAGTGGGAGGATACCAAAGGTCACCTCCCTCATCAAATAGGGAGTTTAAGAGGATTCTCCCATTAAAGAAGGAGTTAGGGGGTTCGGGTGGTCCCCACCCTCAAATTAAAATTGGGAGGTTTTAGGCTTGGTAGTCCCCACCTCCATAACCTCACATGGAAGGTTTAAAAAAAATGTTAAGCCTTTTTATTTTATTCTATTCTTCCATGAAATACCCAAAATCTATCTTTCACCCTCAACCTACTTTGGTCGAGGTGAAGGTCACTTTAAGAGAATACCAGTGCTGCGAGTTCAATGGTGCCCTCAGATTTTAATTCCGAGCATCGGTTCCAAAGTTACAAAAACCCGCTCGTACTTTTACTGAACGTACCAGAAAAAATGTTCAGAAATTTATTCAGGGAACACCGGGCCTCAGAATGAGGCTTCATCAATTTTTGCGGACTCGTAGAATTCCTTATATATTTAAAAAAAATTACTTGGAAATTCCGGGTCATTACAATGAGATTAGGATTGAACATCTAGCTGTAGATGGTATGAAAAACTACTCCTCAGGTATAGGTTGCACTGAATAATTTTGGCCTAATCTATCACCCTATACTAGAACATGAAAACCAAGAGTTGGTATGCTCTATTGATGATAGATATCCTGAGTATGACCCACTCGACCATGTCCTCCTTTTCATCCTCTACAGTCAGTGGTAGTCCATCTACCAGCTTGATATGGAGCTACAGATCCTACCTCGGATGACGGAGCCTGTGAATATTCTCTCCAACTAGGAACTAATGTGAAGATGAAATAAAATATCTAACTATGTCCCATACTATCATAGGCCCAAGACTCGACTGGGTGTTAATCAGAATAAGGTTTTACCCGATCATTCCTACCACACTGATGTCATATTGTGAAGCTACCTAAACCTATACTATGGCTACCACTGCTCTATTGGAAATACTCTGGATGAAATTTCCAACCACTAGAAAAACTATTTCCCTGTATTGGTGTTGAACCAAATTGCTCAGAACCAACTACATCCCTGAAATTATATCAATAATAAGTGTTTGGTACACAATTCATGAGTCATTAATTAAATGGAAGATGTTTACCAGAAACCAGATGACATACCTCGCCCTATTCATGAAATGTATCACTCTTGAAAACTCATTAGTAGCGATGGATGGTGAAAAATGTTAAATCTTAGAAAATTGGATTAATAATCCATAAAATACAGGACTCCTTTCTCTATATTAAGTAACTCCCAAGCTCTTTTAGCTCTTAGTGTCTTTGGAAAGAAATAGTCATAGAAATCATCTTGAAAATATCTCCAGACCATATCTCTATACCAGAAAACCTAAGTATCAAAATCCCACCAACTCTTTTTAGAACCAAAATGCATATAAGTATCAAGGTTTACCCTCATCTATGGAGGTGCATCTTGGTGCTCAAAGATAGATAGCATGACCTCTAGCCACGTCTCAGTTGCCCGTGGACCACCATCCCCAAAAAATATGAGAGGTTATACAATTGAAACTCTCGCATAATCTCTTCCATAGTTGGGGAAAGCTGTGAAAGTTTCTGAATTTTATTCATATGATGAAGGAAACCATTAATAAACTTGGAATCAATGCCCATGTCCGGTATAACTTCAGGTTCCATAAGAGGATCTCCTGGAGCTAACATTGGTGGATCGGGGCCCACCACCTCCAGAGCAAGTTTGTCACCACCCTCCTGGTGCATGAATAAATTATTTCATGATGGAATAACTCTAAAAATTCTAAGCACACACCTTAGATAGGATTTGATAATTATAACATCATAGATACAAGAATAGGATAGGTTTAAGCCTTCTTATATAAGAGACAAACCCTACCTACTCATAAATCCTAGTCTATGCATCGTATAAGATCGAGATAAAAGATAGATATATTTCATTCTTCCCACAAATATAGTGGGGTTTGGGTCAAGGTCTCTATTTCATATTAGGGTTCTATAATTCAGTGTGTTAATTACAAGTTATAGACAGAAACACCCTTTAAATTACAATTGGAATCACTATTTAATAATAACCATTTCAATTTAAACTTTTAAATAATTAATTATATAAAAATTCATAGTGTTTATCCATATATATATATATATAGTAATTTACAATTATATGTGCTTATAATTCATAACTTATAAATTAATACACTTTATACATTTCAAATTGTACTACATGAAACATCAACCATAATTTTAAGGCGGTTAAATTATATGGATCACCATTCCCGATTTATAGAGGCACACACACTCTTTAAATTGCAATTGGGATACATATAATTGAAACCATATAACATTTCATCTTATGAAACAAATATTTTGTGACTCAAGATGAATATAATTGGATAATCCAGGTTCTATCATCACACTATATGGGAACACACCATTTAGTTTGATGAAAACACTTTAATTATTCCAATTAATTTACCCTCAAAGAAATTGCAGCAAAACATCAAATATAATTATCAAAGAATAGAAAATATGCATTAATAATGTACATAATAAGTAAACCTCGCACGATATATTGCATAGAATGTTAATTTATAAGGTGTATATAATTATGCACCAGACACTACCTCTTTTCCATATTAGGCTAAGGGTAAATATAGATTTCAAACTAATAAGAAAAACCATAATCTATGCATCTCACCCAATGGTGCAATCAGTGAAATCATAATAGGTAGAATCTAGAACATCATATCTCATCCAAAGAAATTTGGATTTTCTCCCATATAAGGGTTAGCTACTCCCAGGTATAATCTTATTACCAATTTTTTTATACCCTAGTATGATATCTAATATCCCAAATAGTAAGGAAATTATAAGAGAAACCTTTGATACAAATTTATAACGTCACATACCCACTTCTATAAAAAGTAACCAAAGATGATTGGTCACATGGATTCTAACATGCCTTTCTATACACCATATGCATCCGACTAGTAGTGGGGGTCCAAGGTAGTATAGCAGGGAGGCCATACCCTCATAATTAGTGTATCACAATAGTGTAATAAATAGATAAATGGTGGAAGCATAATAAATGAGAACTAGAACTATGGAAGATAAATCATCTAGATAAAAATGAATTCATTAATAGAAATAATCAGTGGTATATAAAAATGACATCATGTCTTGTACCCAAAAAAAGGAATAGGAAAAAATTAAATTAGGTACTCATACATATAGTTATAAAAAACATGACCAAAAATACTAAAATAAAATATCTCTAGGTAGTTTAAGGATCCATAGCTCGGTCATATGATCCCCCTCTCCCATTTGGAAATCAATTAAGCATTAAAATTGAACGCTTTCCCATATCTCTACTTGTATCCATGAAGTCTTTCTAGGTACCAATTGGAGGCCTGAATATGGTGTGATATAAACTAAGTATCCCACCACCAACGATGTCTATAAAAATCCATCCTTTGAATATAAATGTAACATCATGCATGTATAATAATCATTAGTGATGTAAAATGTATAAAGTAACAACCATGTCAGATTAGGATCCGATTGGGATTCCAAGTCAACCACACCTTCTTTAGATAAAGATGAAAATGTCTCTGTACCCCTACCACTATTTATATATATGTATACATTAGATAATCATATGCACATATATACATTCTTTGGAGTAAACCTGTGGCGTGGTGCCCAAGTGTCAATATATTTTTTCAATTTTTCATGAGTACGAGATCTCTAAAAAGATCATCATAATGTAGATAATATTAATAAAAATATCTAAGGAGATACTAAGGAATCCATGACCTTATGGGTTGAGAAAACTCATAGTAATAACTAATTCAATCTTGATATAATGGTTTGATTTTAATCTAAGCATTACATACAAGTAATTCCAATATAAAATAGTTTTAATGGGTCCATAGATATCATCCATAGTAATTTCTATCTAAGCATGACTAATCCCAATGGGGTCAATCTCTAGCGCTACATGTCTGTAGATGTCATGATGAATCCAATGAGTGTATCCAAGGAATTGTAATATCTAGAAAAGAGTCAATTGAATCATTAATACAATGTCATGAGTTCATGTAGTAAGACAAGGACTGTATTCTATAGCGGGTATCTTCTATGATAATAAGATCATGAATCGGGGTGGCATCATCTTATTACTCAAGGAATTCCTTCAGGAATCTAGTGTGATCTTAAGTCTAAAAACACCTATAATAGGAAAAAAAGTCCTCGACACCAATTATGTGAGTAGGATGTGTAACATTGTCCATGTAATAATAATTCCAATTTAATACTTCCATTTAATTCATTTTATTACATTTTATTTAGTGATGACAAGGTTTATGGTTCACAATAATAGGAATCTGATAAAAGTACATGAAGTGTAATATTCCCTATGAGATAATCATTCGAATTTACTACTTCCATTCAATTAATATAATTACCTTTCATTTTTATGATAATTTTTAAGGGTGGAAGGTAATATTCACCATGTGAAAATAATCCCAATTTAGAGAGTCCAATTATAATTTAATTATCAATTTAATAATCTTGGTAAGTGTGTTAGAAATTATACACAACTAAAATTTATTCATCATTATTAAATTTATATTTAAAAGCTGATCCAAACACACCAACAATGTTTTGGGTAACATAACATAAGGCGTATAAATTCATATAAAGATCACACCCAAAGGGATGAAACACATTAAGGTTGACATCCTCTAACATTATTTGTAACACCCCGACCCCAGTTACCTAGATTCGGTGCATTATTACATAACATTGGCATGATCACCAGAAAGATCAAATCTCGAAAGACCGATTAGTTTAGTAGCCTTGTAATAACTAGATACATTAATAAAGTTTTTCATTACATCATAAAAATGGAAACTACAACAACATAGTCTCCATAGTCCACACTCTTATCCCCTCATACTATCCCTGCAGGTCATTCACAATTTACTTTTTCATATCCTGGGAAAAATAAAACATAGAAAAGGGGTGACCTCAAATGGCCAGTGAGGATAACAATATAATAGAAACTTTCATAAATAAGAATAAACATTTAAGGCAATGTATAACTAAAACAAAAGCCTTTTAAACATGAACTTCAACATATCATGGAAAAAATAAAATGAAATAATTTTCATTTACTTATTCACATGGATATTCTACTAATCGAATAATCACATGCAATATCAATAACCACTTTCATAATGATGGAATGAAAAATTCTAGACTATCATAACCACATATCCAAGGCCTCGTGTCGAGACTACAAATAAGATTTTGTCAAGGCCTTGTGCCAAGACACTAGTTTGTCTCATGAGACCTACCGATGCATCGAGGAGCTATAGTGGGCTCCACCCATCACATATTAACTCCAACTCATTCCTCATATGAACAGGTTTAAACACAACATAAACATTCGTATTAAAACTAGCATACAAAATGTCAATACTTCCTCCATAAACCATGAATGGTATAAAAATAACACATCCACAGTCAAACATATCACAAAACCTTAAATACAATACGGAAGTTTTGTATCATAATAAATCAACTTCAAATAAGCTTAAAATCCATCAAAGGATGTTGACATAGATGAAATCAAAACTCTTTTTAGAGAAATATCTCCTTCTATTTTGAAATCATTTATGAGTCATATATTTATAAAATAAAACATTTTCTTTGAAAATATTCTTATAACATTGTAAGCGAAGCTTTAAAGATTTTATAACGGCGGAAAATAGCCGCACCCGCCCTATAAGTTAAAAAACATTCTAACCTTAATTCTGTCGAAAAGGATAAAAAGGACCATGTTTGGAAAATGATAGAAAGATTCCTTTATAAACTTCTTATAAAAAGTCAAACAAGGGTATAAATGACTTTAACCCATATTCTGTAAATTAGTAAGAATGTTTTGAAATACATTTTTAAGAAACATGGATGTGGATGATAACGAAATCCCATTAGATTATTATATATAAACAACCTCAGATAATGAATAGATTGCGAAATAAACCCTTACCTTGTAATTTTAATTGGTTGGGGTAGGTTAAACTCCTGTATAATGGTGACATAATTGTTATTAAATTATAAAAGAATCATATATATTAATATGATATCATATATTATCTCTTAACATTGATTTGTTAATAATATCTTTGTATTATCATTGTATTGGGTGTTAACTTACTCATTTTATTTTATATGTTTTGTTACATCAGACATGTTTTTCATGGATAGGTTGTATCTTAATAATATCCAGAATGATATCAAGTCCTTAGATACTATTATTAATCATCAAATTAGAATTATACTTGAATGGATACGATGGAGAATGAATCTCATCGTGTTCGTGGAGATGGTAGTCCGTACGTATGCACGAGCGGCAATATCATTATTTTGATATTAAAATAATATATAATTGGATGTTATATCATATATACAGAATAATTATCATGTTATATTTATTATTTATATGAATTACACATCATTATTATACCCATCCAAATAATAATTTATTGAATAACAATTACACCGCGACGTGGAGACGGTAAGCCGTACGTACGCACGTATGGTGACATGTTATTCCAAGGATGGATATAATAATGAATATGGATGTACCATATTTATAATAACATCACAGTATATATATGATAATGGAGTTATTATTTTATCATGGGAAACAAAGAAGAAGTTGAAGAAGAAAGGAACTTGAAAGAGGGTGGTGAAAACATTACCTCTTCTTCGGGTTCTTCCTTTTGATTTGATCAAAAGGGCTCATTAAGTTGGCTTTCTGACTAAAGGAAGGCCTCTAGGATGAATTGAGGTAAGTTGAGAGACAATTTTGGCAGATTTTTTCTCATCCAAATGGCTTTGAATGTGTGAATTAATGAGAAGGGGGATTTCTCTTTTATAAGAGGGGTGAGGGGAACCTTTGGAAAAGCTAAAAATATTATTTTATAATAAATTCATATTCAGTTTCTAATGGATCCAAAGTGGATTATGTAAAGGTTAAAATGGGTATGGGTCTAAAACCACTCATCCAATAAGATTTAGACAGGTTTGGGTTACTATATTAACCTTATCTTTAAGTATTAACTCTTAGTTAATTAGTTTCACCTTTACAATGTCTCTTTGTACTTTTATATTATATGGTTAATAAACTCACTATTTACATCCAAGAGACTACAAAGTGGTCCATTAATGATAAAACTATCATGATATAAGTCTCTTGGATGAACCTTAGATTTTTATGAATTTAATATCAATTAATAATATAATATTGGTTTTAAAAACTCTTTTATGTCAATTTTTGACACTATTCAATAATTGATTTTTGTAAAAATTATAACAGAATTATTACTTCGAAAAAAGTTAATTAAATCAATACTAACATTTACAATTATCCTAGATAATTATTTGTATTTATAAAAAGACTCAAATTACATTTATTTGGGTATTTATAATATCAATTATTCTAATTTTTCATTAATTAGATAATTACTACATCACCATTGTGTCATAAATAAATTAAATTATATAATGTCTAAAAATTATAAATAAAATACCATTATGTATGAAATATTTTTATCTTTCTAATAAATATTTATTGTGGAAAATAAAACATAAATAACCCCATGTAATTTTTTTTCCAAAAGATATATTCTTATATCATTTTTGTATTTATTTTAACTTAATTAAAATAAAGTGTCCCTATCACCTAAAAGTGGCTCTATGGGGTCCCAAAATTGACCCAAAGATGCCCATGGTCGGACATGTATCCCAAAGTAAGGTTAGGACACGTTTTAGGGTAATTTAGTATTATTATTATATTATTTCATAACCCTTATTTACCGGATTTACCCTTTAACCATGGTAAATAAAATATTTACCGAAGTATTTATTCAAAATGTCTAAAAATAAAAGTTACCTATTTACACAATTTGGAAATCCTGATTCCAAATATGGAATCCATTTTTCCAAATTCAAAACACAGAAGTGGCAGAAATTAATTTAAAATTAATTCCCGCTGTCAAAATAAAAAGCGTGTTTTTAAGATATAATAACTATTAAAAGATTGATACTTGTTTATGTCTGTTTTAATTGTGAAATTATATACAATTAACAACATTGTATTGGTAAAAATATATTCTAAATATACTTTAAAACCAATCAAATTCATAATTTATAACTATTAATTATTTTGAATAAAAAAGTTGTTTTTAATTAAAATTTAGTAATTTTCACTATTCATCAAAATATTAAAGTTATCCAAAAAGTACAAAAATTTCACCTTAGGCTAAATTCGATACTACGAATCCAAAAATGAAGTCCATTTTGAGGGATAAAATTTATAAAATTTTAAAAAGTGGGCATTACTATTCATAACGGCTAGTTTGATTGGTTGTGGTGTGTGTTAGAACTCGATGTTGCGTACAACACACGCTATTGCATTATTCAAAGAGAAGCGTACCGTAAAAGCTTGGGGTGTAAAATTCCCCCCTCCTTCAAATAATTTCGTCCTCGAAATTTCTAGAATACTACCACATGAAAAACTCGTGTGGTTCTTCATCATAAGTTCCTCGGGTTCCCACGCTGCCTCTTCCATCTCATGGGTTCTTCACAAGATTTTTACCAGACGAGTCATTCGGTTTCTCAGTACTTGTTCTCTCGTATCAAGAATCTTGACGGGATCTTCGCAATAAGACAGATCGGGTTCCAGTTCTAATTCTTCATAGGTGAGTACATGCGTTGGGTCAGGCATGTATTTCCTCAACAGAGATACGTGGAACACATCATGAACTTTGGAGAGACTTGGCGTCATTTTCAATCGGTAAGCTACAACCCCAATTCATTCTATAATTTTGAAAGGTCCGATGTACCTGGGACTCAATTTACATTTCTTACCAAAACGTATGACTCCCTTCCATGGAGATACCTTCAGGAAAACATGATCACCGACTTGATATTCCAAATCCTTCCTTAGATTATCGGCATAGCTCTTCTGCCTACATTGAGATGCTTTGATGTGGTTTTGGATTACCTTCACCTTTTCCATCGTTTCCTCCACAAGTTCTAGGCCTACAAGTTTTCTTTCACCAACCTCATCCCAACAGGTTGGTGTGAGACATCTCTTTTCGTATAACGCTTCTTATGGTGTCATCTGAATACTTGAATGGAAGCTATTGTTATAGGAAAATTCTACCAGAGGTAAATATTGATCCCACATACCCTGGAAGTCAAGTGAGCAGGATCTCAACATGTCTTCTAAGGTTTGAATAGTTCGTTATGATTGTCCATCTGTTTGAGGGTGGTAGGAAGTGCTCAAATTAAGTTCAATATCCAAGGCTTTCTGAAGACTTTTCCAGAATTTGAAGTAAAACAGGGATCACGATCAGAAACAATCGATAGGGGTACTCCCTGAAGTCTCACAACATCATCAATATATAGTCTTGATAGATGTTCCAGTGGTAGATATTCTCTTATAGCAAGAAAATGTGATGACTTGGTAAGACGATCAACAATAACCCATATTTCATCGTTCCTTCTAGGAGTCTTTGGTAGTCCCATGACAAGTCCATCGTGATATTATCCCATTTCCACTCAGGTATGGGAATAGGTTGCAATACTCCACCAAGTTGTTGCCTTCCAATTTTCACTTGTTGACAAACCATACATCTTGACACAAAATCAGCAATCTCCCTCTCCATGTTGTCCCACCAAAAATGTTCCTTCAAAACTCTATACATTTTGGTGCTCCTAGGGTGTATAGAGAAATTGGAACTATGAGCATCGTCCATCAATTCCCTTTTTAGATCAGGTATATCGGTAACACAAAGTCTCTTCCTGAATTTCAAAATTCCTTCTTCATACACAAATTCTCTCAATCTCCCATCATTCACAGCTTTAATCTTATTTCTAAATTCTTCATCATCGGTCTGAGAACTCGTAATCCTTTATAGTAAAGATGGTTTGGCAACCATTTGAAAAAGCATTGATGTTTCACCTTCCCTGGTTATTCCCATCTCCATCTTCACTAGATCCATGAAAATTGGATCCCTTTCAATTCTCATATTGGTCAAAACTCCATGATCTTTTCTACTCAAAGCATCTGCCACCTTGTTTGCTTTCCCCGAGTGGTAGTGTATCATACAATCATAATCCTTGAGTAATTCAAGCCATCTACTTTGCCTCATGTTGAGTTCTTTTTGTGAGAAAATATACTTCAAACTCTTGTGATCAGTATAAATCTCACATTTTTCACTATAGAGGTAGTGCCTCCCTATCTTCAAAGAAAAGATCACAGCTGCTAACTCGAGATCATGAGTAGGATAGTTTTGTTCATGAATTTTCAACTATCGTGATGTATAGGCAATAACCCTATCATTCTGCATAAAGACACAACCAAGTCATTTCTTCGATGCATCACTTTAAATAACGAACCCATCATTCCCCGATGGTAGATTCAATATAAGAGCATTGACTAATCTTCTCTTCAGTTATTCAAAAAATTCTTCACACTCTTTTGTCCATTCAAATTTAACCCCTTTACGTGTGAGCTTTGTTAATGGGTTATCCAACCGGGAAAAATTATGGATGAGACATCGATAATAACCTGCCAAACCAATAAAACTATGTACCTCGGTTATACTCGTAGGTGCTGGCCATTGTTGGATTGCCTTGGTCTTAGAAGGATCAATAGAGATTCCATATTTAGAGATAATATGGCCAAGAAAAGAAATTTTCTGAAGCCAGAATTCACACTGGCTAAACTTCCCATATAATTCATGTCTTCTTAGAGTCTTCAGGATAATGCACAAGTGATTTTCATGATATTATTAACTTTTGGAGTATACCAAGATATCATCAATAAATACCACCACAAATTCATTGACATGTTCCTTGAAAACTCTATTCATGAGATCCATGAAAACAGAGGGTACATTAGTCAATCCAAAAGGCATTACCGTAAACTCGTAATGCCCGTACCTTGTTCGAAATACTTTCTTCGGAATGTCTTCCTTATTCACACACAAATGATGGTATCCAGATCATAGGTCAATCTTTGAAAAGTATTGAGATCCATGCAGTTGGTCAAATAAATCAACAATGTGAGGTAGGGGATACTTTTTCTCTATTTTTATAGTATTGATCTCCCTGTAGTCGATACCTAACCTCATAGATCCATCTTTCTTTTTAACAAAAAGAATAGGGTCTCCCCATGGAGAAACACTAGGGCGAATAAATCCCTTATTACTCAATTCCTCTAGTTGTTTCTTTAGTTCAACTAATTCTACAGTGGCCATTCAATAAGGGGTCTTTGATATAGTCCTTGATCCAGGAATTAAATCAATGGAAAACTCAACTTCTCATTCTGGAGGATGTCCAGGTAAATCTTCTGGAAACACATCTACATATTCTTTCACAACAGGTACATCCTCTATTTGAACATTCCTTTCCTCACCCATAGTCATTTCATTCTCTTCCTCCCCAATAATTGAATTTATTTGAGCTACTGGGGGTGAATCTATATAAGAATTAGGTGGCGAAGATTATTCTCTAAAGATAAGGTGTTCCTTATCATCATCATCAATAATTGTAACCTTTTTCTTCTTATAATAAATCATCGCATCATGGTCCGAAAGCCAATCCATACTTATGATTATATCAAATTCAATCATAGGCATGCCGATGAAATCAGAAGATAAAGAAAATTTATGTGCCTTAATGGGGACTAATTCACAAAACTTTGTTGCAATGATACTTTCCTTAGGAGTTTTAACTGACAAATACCTTGTTAAATCAAATTAGAAATATCTAATTTTCTTAGAAAGCTGGGAAGATATGAAACAATGCGATAATCTAGAATCAAATAATGCATTTGCTAAACTTGGGGAAACCATTAAATTATCTTCCACCACGTCTTTTGGAGCTTCTACCTCAGCAGTAGTGATAGCATAACCTTGCACTTGATCCCTTGGCCTTTTCTGAGGTATGTTCCCCTGACGCTTAGGAAATTCATTTGCATAATGTCCCAGCTCCCTGCAATTGTATCATTGGACATGGGTAGCTTCCTTCTTCCCCTTGCAATCAGGATCTTGGCGAAATTTTTCACCACACTTGTAACAGATTCCCATTCCTTTTAAGAAAGTACTATGGTGTTTCTTCCGACATTTACTGCAGCAAGGCCCGTTTTTGTGCACCAGTTCCCGTTTGAGTCCAGCTCAAAGCGGTGTTTTCGGGTTTTACCCCTTGGTACATCTGTGCCAGAGCCGCCTCTACCTGCTCCTATCCAGACAGGGATGTATTGCTCGGAAAACTCACAAAATCTCTACAATACCAAAATTCTAGGAAGTTCTTCTATACTAATCCTCAAAGTCCATCTTAAATCTATGTGCTCTAATCAGAGTTTATCTAAATCTAGATTCCAAGGTTTGTACTAAAATTTCCCTGATACCAACTGTAACGCCTCAACCCTAGTTACCCAGAGTCAGTGCATTATTACATAACATTGGCATGATCACAATAAAGATAAAATCTCGAAATACCGATTAGTTTAGTAGTCTTGGAAAAACTAGATACATTAATAATGTTTTTCATTACATCATAAAAATGAAAACTACAACAACATAGTCTCCACAGTCCACACTCTTATCCCCTCATACTATCCCTGTAGGTCATTCATAATTTACTTCTTCATATCCTGGAAAAAATAAAACATTGAAAAGGGGTGAGATCAAATGACCAGTAAGGATAACAATATATCAGAAAATTTCATAAATAAGAATAAACATTTAAGGCAATGTATAACTAAAACAAAATACTTTTAAAGTTGATCTCCAACATTTCATGGAAAAAATAAAATGAAATAATTTCCATTTACTTATTCACATGGATATTCTACTAATCGAATAATCACATGCAATATCAATAACCACTTTCATAATGATGGAATACATAATGACAGACTATCATAACCACATAGCCAAGGCCTCGTGCCAAGACTACAAATAAGATTTTGTCAAGGCTTTGCACCAAGACACTAGTTTGTCTCAAGAGACCCACCGATGCATCGAGGAGCTATAATGGGCTCCACCCGTCACATATTAAGTCCAATGCATTCCTCATATGAACAGGTTTAAACATAACATAAACATTCGTATTAAAACAAGCATAAAAAATGTCAATACTTCCTCTATAAACCATGAATGGTATAAAAATAAGACATCCACAGTCAAACATATCACAAAACCTTAAATACAATATGGAAGTTTTTTATCATAGTAAATCAACTTCAAATAAGCTTAAAATCCATCAAAGGATGTTGACATAGATGAAATCAAAACTCTTTTTAGAGAAATATCTCTTTCTATTTTGAAATCATTTAAAAGTAATATATTTATAAAATAAAACATTTTCTTTGAAAATATTCTTATAAGATTGTAAGGGAAGCTTCGAAGATTTTATAATGGCAGAAAATAGCCGCACCCGCCGTATAAGTTAAAAAAACATTCTTACCTTAATTCTGTCGAAAAGGTTTAAAAGGACCTTGTTTGAAAAAAGACAGAAATATTCTTTTATAAACATCTTATAAAAAGTAAAAAAAGGGTATAAATGACTTTAAACCCTATTTTCTAAAATAGTAAGAATGTTTTGAAATACATTTTTAAGAAACATGGATGTGGAAGATAAATAAATCCCAGTAGATTGTTAGGTATGAACAACCTTGGATAATGAAGAGATTGCGAAATAAACCCTTACCTTGTAATTTTCCTTGGTTGGAGTAGGTTAACCTCCTGTATAATGGTGAAATAATTGTTATTAAATTATACCTTAATCATATATATTAATATGATATGATATATGATCTCTTAACATTGATTTGTTAATAATATCTTAGTATTATCATTGTTTTGAGTGTTAACTTACCCGTTTTATTTTATATGTTTTGTTAGATAAGCCATGTTTGTCATGGATATGTTGTATCTTAAAAATATACATAATTATATCAAGTTTTAGATACTATTATTAATCATCAAATGAGAATTATACTTGAATGGATACGATGAAGGATGAATCTCATCGCGTTCGTGGAGACGGTAGTCCGTACGTACGCACGAGTGACAATATAATTATTTTGATATTAAAATAATATATAATTTTATGTTATATCATATATGAAGAATCATTATCATGTTATATTTATTATTTACATGAATTACACATCATTATTATACCCATCCAAATAATAATTTATTGAATAACAATTACACCATGACGTGGAGACGGTAAGCCGTACGTACGCACGTATGGTGACATGTTATTCAAAAGATGTATATAATACTTAATATGGTTGTACCATATTTATAATAACATAATAGTATATATAAGATACTGGAATTATTATTTTATCATGGGAAAGAAAGACGAAGTTGAAGAAGAAATGAACTTGAAAGAGGGTGGTGAAAACATTACCTCTTCTTCGGGTTCTTCCTTTTGATTTGATCAAAAGGGCTCCATAGGTTGGATTTATGACTAAACAAAAGGCATCTAGGATGAATTTAGGGAAGTTAAGAGAGTATTTGGGCAGATTTTGTCCGAGACAAATGGATTTTAAGGTGTTAATTAATGATAAGGGGGAGTTCCCTTTTATAAGAGGGATGGGGGGCACCTTTGGAAAAGCTAGAAATATTATATTATAATAAATTAATATTCGGTTTCTAATGGCTCCAAAGTGGATTATTTAAAGTTTAAGGTGGTTATGGGTCTAAAAACACTCAACCAATAGGATTTATACAGGTTTGGGTTACTATATTAACCATATCTTTAAGTATTAACTCTTAGTTAATTAGTTTCACCTTTAAAATGTCTCTTTGTATTTTTATATTATATGGTTAATAAACTTACTATATAAATCCAAGAGACTCCCAAGTGGTCCATTAATGATACACCTATTATTATATAAGCCTCTTGGACGATGCTTAGATTTTTAGGAATTTAATTCCAATTAATAATATAATATTTCTTTTAAAAACCATTTTATGTCAATTTTGACACTATTCAATAATTGATTTGTGTAAAAATCATAAAAGAATTATTACGTTGAAAAAAGTTAATTAAATCAATTATAACATGCCATATTATCCTATAAAATTATTGGTATTTATAAAAAGTCTCAAATTACATTTATTTGGGTATTTATAATATCAATTATTCTAATTTTTCATTAATTAGGTAATTACTACATCACCATTGTGTCATAAATAAATTAAATTATATAATGTCTAAAAATTATAAATAAAATACCATTATGTAGGAAATATGTTTATCTTTCTAATTAAGATTTATAGTCGAAAATACAACATATATAACCCCATGTAAAAATTGTTTTTCTAAAAGATATATGGATATGTCATTTTTGTATTTATTCTAACTTAATTAAAATAAAGTGTCCCTATCATCTACAAGTGGCTCCATGGGGTCCCAAAATCGACCAAAAGATGCCCATGGTCGGACATGTATCCACCAATAAGGTTAGGACACGTTTTAGGGTAATTTATTATTATTATAATATTATTTGTTAACCCTTATTTACCGGATTTACCCTTTAACCATGGTAAATAAAATATTTACCGAAGTATTTATTCAAAATGTCTAAAAATAAAAGATACCTATTTTCACAATTTTCACATCATGATTCCAAATATGGAATCCATTTTTCCAAATTCAAAATACATAAGTGGCAGAAATTAATTTAAAAATAATTCCCGCTGTCAAAACAAAAAGCGTGTTTTTAAGATATAATAACTATGAAAAGATTGATACTTGTTTATGTCTGGTTTAATTGTGAAATTATGTACAATTAACGACATTGTGTTAAATGGTAAACATATATTCTAAATATACTTTAAAACCACTCAAATTCATAATTTATCACTATTAATTATTTTGATTAAAAAAGTTATTTTTAATTAAAATTTAGTAATTTTCACTATTCATCAAAATATTAAAGTTATCCGAAAAGTACCAAAATTTCACCTTAGGATAAATTCGATACTCCGAATACAAAAATGAAGTCCATTTTGAGAGATAAAATTTAGAAAATTTTAAAAAGTAGGTATTACTATTCATAACGGCTAGTTTGATTGGTTGTGGTGTGTGTTAGAACTCGATGTTGCGTACAACACACGTTATTGCATTATTAAAAGAGAAGTGTATCGTAGAAGATTGTGATGTTACATTATTAGGGATCTAAAATATTCCTTAGGTTCTAATAAAGGGAATAAAATTCAAGGGATATTGATTTTAGGTGAAATTATTTGTGAAAAATGTGACGAGGAACACTAATAACAAGTATAAATAGCAATAAATTTAGGGGAAACACACAGACCACCTACCTTATGCCTATGGAGTAATAGTCACCCAATATCATACTTTAGTTTGGTCCATATCAAATTAAAATATAAAAACATACAAAACCCCTGAAAATAGGGCATATAAGATCACACCAAAATTAAAATGAATACATAGGGACAATTAAGGAAGGAAAGAAACACGTCGAATCTATTTCTGAGAGGGATCCAATGGGATGAAAGATGTTCAAATCAAAAATCATATAGAATAATAAATTCAAATCCTAGGTTAGGCTTAAGAGGAGCTTCAAGGACAAGGAGAGTCCACTGTGCATGGGAGAGAAAATAATAGATTGTTGAGTTATATATAATTGAGGGGAAAATGGTATTTTTTCCAAGAATTTAATTGTCAAATAGTTTTTTTGCATGGTTGGCCAAAACATTCACTAATCGTGCGCACCCCTCTATCCAGGTGATACACACCACATGGCATATAACATATGGTTAGACAAAACATGTGTATCCCATGAACACCCTTTATCTCATCTCCACATAGACAAATACCCTTTTCACATTTTAGAAAAACGACGTGGAACCCATATAGGGATGTACAGTTCGAGGTGAATGGTTAGTCCTAACCATGTGTTAACTGTGCACCTCTCCTATTTTATTTTAAAATTGAATCTCTAGGTTCCGAACAAGACCCAGATTCTCCCATACCCTTTCTTAAACCACAATTAACATTAATAAGTATAAATAAGGTTTCAAATTGAAATTCAAAAAATACATACCTATAAGAAAATCCAAGATTGTTATAGTATAAAACAACATTTATAACCCTCATATTTTTTACAAAACCAATTTTAAAAATTCTATATTTTTAGTTCATTTAAAATAGTATTTTACATATTTCCAATTTCAAAAAAACCTTAGTATTGAAATGGAAATAAATTTAAACATGATTTTTCAAAAAATAAAACTTAAATTTAATGAATACAAATATCAGGTAACCAAAATACCAAATTAAAATACAAGCTCTCTTGGCTCTTAAACTTAAAGTGAGATGTTAAGGGAATACAACCTCAAATAGAGACTCGATGGCATATCTAAGGGATAAAAGACTATATACTAGGGCAAATTTAATGACATATACACACTAAGTAAATAATTAGAATTTTTTTGTCATTTATCATATATTTAAGTGAGTTTTTAATTTTTTTTAAATTCGGTGGAGGGTAGGAGTGAATCTTGTATAGAATATTCTCAAAAGTGAAAATCTATCATTTTTTATTGATAAAACTAATTACCATATATACTTGAATTAGGTACCTACTTTAAAGGAAGTAAGGGGGGATCCTCACTGGTGAATCACAATTTTTTTGGTTTCTCTTGACCATGTACCTGGTTATGTCTCACCGAGTATCTGGTGACCTCTAGATAGTTTTCTTTTAAATATTTAATTTAAATCAATTTTAAGATAAAAGTTTTTATAATGTTTATCCTCATTTATTTTGGGTAATCCCCAAGAACTAAATCACCCACTCCCTTATTGTTCAATCTTTTAATAGTAATATCTATCATATTTAATCCCTGAATCAAATGTCATTCATCACATTGGATCACTACCAATGAGCCTAACACTCATCTTCTCTCTATTAAATATTTTTGTCATTATTATGCCATTATTCTTTTGAAATCCTAAAAATTATTAATTATATATATATTTTTTATTTCATCTAATTAGGGTTGGTATTTTTAATGTTTTTATGGAAAATAATTCTAAAAAATGGGGGATATGGACCCAAGTTTTTCCCTTATTTATGTATATAATATACACTATGTAATATAAATGTTTTAGAGAGTACTTGCAGATGTTATAGAATGAAGCAAAATTGGTTTTCCATATATATTAATTGTTGATTATACATTTTTTGGGGTCATAATAGGTCCTTAAAAAGTATTTTATAAAATTAATTGGTGAATAGAATCATGTACATGATGGGGGATAAAGGTGATCATGGCCTAGTGTGTACGGTTTGGATATTTAATATATGGATAATTTGGTTTTCTATGTGATTAGTGAGAGAGGACATTCAACATAGAGAGAAACATATTTTTAATGGGTATTCTTATATGTATGTAAGATATAAATAAGATTGTAATGATCCATAATGAGTGTTTTTTATTGTATAATAGTTGGTCCTAATTCCTACCATGTCTCTTGTATGGTATAATGGTTGGAAGTGATGGAAATAGTGTCTTATGAGCTGTAAAGAAATTGAACATGATTCCAACTAATTTTATTAAATTTTAAGGGGTCGATTGAGGTTTTAATCAATTTAATTATATATATGAATGTTTGGGAGATATAAAACATAGTTTTGTTTTATTTTGAGTGTGTTCAATCATGATGAAAACACATTGTATCAATATTCTTGAATGTTTAGTCATGATACAATCCCAAAATCCATTTATTTTGAATGAAATTAGGTAGATTGAGATACCACTAGCTTAACATTATTATGTTTTTAAACAAAGTGATAACCTATTTATCTATAATACTTGTATAGTTGGGTGTATTTTAAATAATGTTTTTGGAAAAAATCATCTATGAGAGGTTATACATTTCATTAACTTAGTGTTCCTGATAATGGTTATGGATTAGTTAGAAATATTCCAACTTATCACATTTAGTTAGGAGATTTTATGCTTGTGGGTGGATGTTTTTACAACCCTCGATGTTCATGTGGGATATGTTCAAACATGACATCAAAACTGGAAAAAGTAGGTAAGGTAACACATTCAGGTTGTTTATGAACAAAAAAGGACACAAAAATTATTTATTCTTGTTTATTTGATTCTATATTTACTTTACATACACATATATATATTTTATTTTTATTAAGGAAATAATTTTTGATGGACTGTGTATATTTCTTTAACCCAATATATGAACCTTAGTGAGCATGTGTACTTCATGGTCATGGATTTAGGTAAGGGAAAGGTCCCTATGAGGTATTGTTGAGACAATTACTAATTATTGGGAGAGTGAGACAAAATCAGGTAAAGAATCAAACCCAATTTTTGTTATATCTCAATTTTTAATATATTTTGTATTTTTTTTGTTTACTTTTAACTCATCAGGTGATCCGACACCTGATGTGTTAATTATATTCCATTAAATTTGGTTTATATGTTGATATAGCATGTGATGTTTTATTGTGGTTAACTTATCACTGTAATGTTTATATTTTGTATTTATTTTATGGATGGGTTTTTATTGTTATTTATTTATTGTTTAGATCTATTTGATAGAGGCTATAGTCTCCACATGATAGTTTTAAAACCCTTCCACTAGTTTATACCCTCTTCCACTTGTGGAGGAATGATTGAGGCCATTTAATTATTTGGATATGCACTATTCATATTAACCATGTCATAGTCGTTACATATACCATGTATATAAGTTGTTACATTACAGGTAAGATATATAATTTATCTATTTTCAACCATGACTATGATTTTTAATGGGTTATAAACATAAAACCAATGTTTTGTTTTTATTTATACATATTAATTTTTAATATTATATTATAATTAATGTATCTCTTGATTATTTATCTTGGATATTGATCTTAGGTGTTGAACTTTTCACTAGCATGGGAGCTTAGACAGTATTATAAAAAAGTGGGTACTGGCTAAAAACTATTCAATAATTACTGTTTTTTTATTTTGGTTTCATATGATTCTAAACCATTATATAAAATTTTTTGCGCACCTTATGCATGAGATACATTGAAATATGTTTGAATATAATTGGATTTTATGTTTTCATAACACAAATCATGAATTATATAAATTTTTATACATTAATATATTTTTAATATATTATATTGGTTGAAGGTATAAAAATATCAAACTAAATTTTTATAATAATGTGTATATAAAGGGAATACATGACATAAGATAATGGGTTTTTAAAACCTCTTAAAAATAATAAGTTTCATATTCCTTCCGATGTGAACAATTCTCAAAAACATGATCCTCTAAACATGTAGTTCATGACAATACTAGGTGCCCATGTATTATCCTATACAAAGAATATAGGTTATGGGTGATGCTAATAATATTATATACAAGTATCTAGTGTAAGGTTTAGATTACACATAATTAAGAATCTCTAAAATTTAGGATACCATAGGACTAAATTTATGATAATCTATAGGAATGATTTGGGCAAGAAGTTTTCAAGTCATCTATAAAGGGTAATATATTATTTTATTAACATAATTTTCTACCTAAAAAACTAAGTAATCAAAGGAATGCTAAATTGGACTCAAATATTTAGTGAAATATGTTTCTTTTACAACTAATTGATGTGATGTAAATTTAAAAGTGTTCATCATTTTAGGAATAGTAAGTTTAATAAATTTCATTATTAAATGATTATAAAACATAATATTAATTTGACTGAAAACATTTATAGTTGAAAATATTACATCATCACCATCGAACATGACTTTCAGACTAATTCTAAAAAAGGTGAATCATAAAAAATTCAACATCCTAGTTCGGTATAGGAAAATAAGAATTTTTCTTACATAATAAAGAAAAATTATATTTTAGATATATTACATCTTAAAATATTGACTATTTATGCTTCTCAAAAAATAGATGTAGATACTTATGAGAAGCATAATCTTTTTTAAGATAGTTTAAAATAAATTATTAAGATGCAAAATGACTGATTAAATTTTAATCTCTACTCATGTACTCAATATTATTTGTTTTTAAATGATGTAGGGATGTCAAGGTATCATTTAAGGATATATTCTCAAATGAAATTTATTTTATAGTAATTTTTAGAAAGTTCATAAAAATATTAATGAGTTTATTAAATATTTAAACAGTTTTATCTATATTTTGAGGATAAATGAGATGTATATTAGATGTTTCAGATTTTGTGTTTTGTTGAAAAGAAAAAATAGTAAAAGCTATTAGAATAGGATTGAGGTGTCCAATAGTCAACCTAAATCATGGAATCCTAAATGAGGTAGTAATAAGTAGATTTGGTGTTTTCATTATAGGAAACCTAGTCATTGGAGGATTAATTTTTGTGAAATCTTGAAGGGGTATAAGTGTAACACCCCGACCCCAGTTACCCATAATCGGTGCATTATTACATAACATTGGAATGATCACAAGAAAGATCAAGTATTTAAAGACCGATTAGTTTAGTAGCCTTGGAGTAACTAGATACATTCATAAAGTCTACATTTCATCATAAAATGAAAACTGCAACAATATAGTCTCCATAGTCTGCACTCTTATACCCTCATACTATCCCTACAGGTCATTCATAAAATACTTCTTCACATCCTGGGAAAAATAAAACATAGAAAAGGGTGAGCTCAAATGCCCAGTAAGGATAACAATATAGCGGAAACTTTCATAAGTAGGAATAAACATTTAAGGCAATGTATAACTAAAAAAAAATCCTTTTAAACTTGAACTTCAACATAATATGGCCGAAATAAAATGAAATAATCCCATTTACTTATTCACATGGATATTCTACTAATCGAATAATCACATGCAATATCAATAACCACTTTCATAATGATGGAGTGCATAATTCCAGACTATAATAACCACATAGCCAAGGCCTCGTGCCAAGACTACAAATAAGATTTTTTCAAGGCCTTGTACCAAGACACTAGTTTGTCTCATGAGACCTACCGATGCATCTAAGAGCTATAGCGGGCTCCTCCCATCACTTACTAAGTCCAATTCATTCCTCATATGAAAATTCTGAAACATAACTTAAACATTCGTATTGAAACTAGCATACGAAATGTCAATACATTATCCACAGACCATTATTGGTATAAAAATAACACATCCACAGTCAAACATAACTCATTCAACACAATATGGAAGATTTTATTGTAACAGATTAACCTCAATCGAGAATAATGAAGGATATTGACATACATGAAAATAATCATCAAAACTATTTGAGAGAAATATCCCCCTTTTTCTTGAAATCATTTAAAAGTCACACTATTTGTCAAGAAGCCATTTAAAAATAAACTTTTGAATCAAAGTGTCCCATACCACTTTGAAACTTTTAAAATGAGTTTTAATTTTAAAATTTAATGTCCATATAAATAAATCCTTAAAACCATTTTTAAATCATGGACATTAATGAGAATGATTTAGAATAATAAATATTTAAAACATTTAAAAATGATATTTTAGTTAGAGTTTCTAACCAAAATAGAGACACTTGAATACAAATAATTGAGTTAATAAAAACTTTATAATATCATGAGAATAAAGGGATTCATGATATACTATGTCAAAGTTCATTATATACACTACATAATAGTGATTTGGTGTATAACAACAAAGAAGTCTCAATGGGATGTAAATTGAGATTAAGTATCTTATAAAGACTGTATCATTAAGTTAAGGATAAATCAACGACATAATTATGTGTGAAAAAATATAAATACACTCAATATGATTGGATATTCAGTGTAAATCAATCAGAGGACATTCAAACATATTCTTATAAAAACAACAACAATGAATTGGATGTTTAACTCAATAAATGGGGATTGAGTTAAAATTACTCTTATCAAGTTCATATCGACAACCTGAGAATTTATCAATGGAGTGATTATTTGTATCAAAATTATATCCATAGAAAGGGGAGTGGAAATTATGACATAAGAAAATTAATAGTGATTCCACACATAATATTGGTGTAAAATAATCAATGAAGTTTGTGTAAAGTCGAATGAGTGGAAATTGAAATTTCAAATTCCATTATCAATTTGGTAACTTATGAAACATACACCAATGAAAGAAGTATCATAAAATGATGATGTAAATATCCATAAATTAAATTATATTACACAATTAATACAATCATGGGTATTACACACACCACATGCAATAAATAAGTGGTGAACAATGGAAATCTCACGGAATTAAAAGTGAGATAAGAAACCCCTTACATTGTACTTTTTACTTGGTTGATGGTAGGTTAACCTCCTGTATAATGGTGAAATAATTGTTATTTAATTATACAATAATCTTTTACATTAATATGATATCATATATGATCTTTTAACATTGCTTTGTTAATAATATCTTAGTATTATCGTTGTTTCGGGGGTTAACTTACTCATTTTCTTTTATATGTGTTGTTACATAAGCCGTGTTTGTTATGGATAGGTTTTATCTTATTCATATCCAGAATGATATTAAGTCCTTAAAAATTATTATTAATCTTCAAATGATAATTATAATTGAATGGATACGATGGAGAATGAATCTCATCGCGTTTGTGGAGACGGTAGTCCGTACGTACGCACGAGCGACAATATCATTATTTTGATATTAAAATAATATTTAATTTTATGGTATGTCATATATAAATAATCATTGTCATGTTATATTTATTATTTACATGAATTACACATCATTATTATAACCATCCAAATAATAATGTTTTGAATAACAATTTCACCACGACGTGGAGAGGTAAGCCGTATGTACGCATGTATGGTGACATGTCATTCAAAGGATGGATAGAATACTAAAATATGGTTGTAAAATAATAACATTTAAGTATATATAATATAATTTAGTTATTATTTTCGAATGGTAATAACAAGGAAAGAAGAAGTGGAAGAAGAAAGGAACTTGAAAAGGGGTGGTGAAATCATTACCTCTTTTTCAGGTTCTTCCTTTTGATTTGATCAAAAGGGCTCCTTAGGTTGGATTTATGACTAAAGGAAGGCCTTTAGGATGATTTTAGTAAAGTTGAGAGAGTATTTGGTCAGGGTTTTCTGAACAAAAAGGATTTTAAGGTGTGAATTGATGAGATGGGGGAGTGCCCTTTTATAAGAGGGGTGAGGGGCACCTTTGGAAAATCTAGAAATATTATTTTATAATAAATTCATATTCAGTTTATAATGGCTCGAAAGGGGATTATTTAATGGTTAAGGTGGGGATAGGTCTAAAACCACTCAACAAATATGATTTATACAGATTTGGATTACTATACTAACCTTATCTTTAAGTATTAACTCTTAGTTAATTAGTTTCACTTTTACAATGTCTCTTTGTATTTTTATATTATATGGTTAATAAACTTACTATATACATCCAAGAGACCCTAAAGTGGTCCCTTAATGATAAAAATATAATGATATAAGTATTTTGGCCGAAACTTATATTTTTAGGAATTTAATATCAATTAATAATATAATATTTGTTTTAAAAACTCTTTTATGTCAATTTTGACACTATTCAATAATTGATTTTTGTAAAAATCATAACAGAATGATTACTTCGAAAAAGTTTAATTAACTCAATCCTAACATGTCATATTATCCTATAAAATTATTTTTATTTATAAAAAGTCTCAAATTACATTTATTTGGGTATTTATAATATCAATTATTCTAATTTTTGTTAATTAAGTAATTACTGCATCACCATTGTTTCATAAATAAATTAAATTATTTAATGTCTAAAAATTATAAATAAACTACCATTATGTAGGAAATATTTTTATATTTCTAATTAATATTTATAGTATAAAATACAACATATATAACCCTATGTAAAAACTGTTTTTCTAAAGGATATATGCTTATGTTATTTTTGTATTTATTTTAACTTAATTGAAATAAAGTGTCCCTATCACCTACTAGTGGATCCATGGGGTACCAAAATCGACCCAAAAATTCCCATGTTCATACATGTATCCACCAATAAGTTTAGGACATGTTTTAGGGTAATTTATTATTATTATAATATTAGTTTTTAACCCTTATTTTCCGGATTTACCCTTTAACCATGGTAAATAAAATATTTACCGAAGTAATTATTCAAAATGTCTAAAAATAAAAGTTACCTATTTACACAATTTGGAAATCCTGATTCCAAATACGGAATCCATTTTTCCAAATTCAAAACATATAAGTGGCATAAATTAATTTAAAATTAATTCCCGCTATCAAAACAAAAAGCGTGTTTTTAAGATATAATAACTATCAAAAGATTGTTACTTGTTTATGTCCGGTTTAATTGTCAAATTATGTCCAATGACCAAAATTATATTAAATGGTAAAAATATATTCTAAATATACTTTAAAACCACTCTAATTCATAATTTATCATTATTAATTTTTTTGATTAAAAAAGTTTTTTTTAATTAAAATTTAGTAATTTTCACTATTCATCAAAATATAAAAGTTATCCGAAAAGTACCAAAATTTCACCCTAGGATAATTTCGATATTAAAAATCCAAAAATAAAGTCCATTTTGAGAGATAAAATTTATAAAAATTTCAAAAAGTGGGTATTACTATTCATAACGGCTACTTTGATTGGTTGAGGTGTGTTAGAACTCGAAGTTGCGTACAACACACACTACTATATTAACCAAAGAGAAGCGTACTGTGGAAACTTGGGGTGATACATTCTTCCCTCCTTCAATAAATTGTGTCCTCAAAATTGTTAAAATTGGGCTTTGGAATATAATGGAAAGTCCCACATCGAAAAAAAATTCAATAAAACTATCACTTTAAAAGAAAGAAAGAGAAGTACAATGGTCACCCGATATAACCTATAATAGGATTCCATGTAGAAAAAAATGGATATGGATGATAAAATAAGTGTCAAGTTCTGATGTAGAGGGATAGAAAACATGATTAGGAGAATGTTAACAATAATAAAACCACAAACTTGTGATGGGAGAAACAGTCACTAGTTTCCCAGTAGAAAAACTAAACGGATAACATTTTTTTTTTGTTTTAAGTTACATTACATAAATATGAGGAATTCATTTCGGAGATTGACTAAGAAAATAAAGATATATATTTAATTTTTATGTATAGTTTCATTCTTTAATAAATTTTCACCACTAACTCATTTTTTTTAAACGATGAGTATTCAAGAAGACTTGGTCACACTAGAAGAGCTAGAAGAAACTTCTATAGAATCACATGATCCAAGAAGTATAAACTATATATTTACATTGTCTTTAGAGATTAATAAAAACCAAAATGGTTAATAAAAGATCTGATGATCCCTAAAAAGGATATTTCTTTAGAGAAATAAAAATTTATCTTAATTTCTAAAATAAATACCCCAAAGTCAAATAAATATCATTCAATAAACAATTGTCCTTAAAATCCTTCAATATAATCCAAACTAATATTGAAACGCAAAACTTAGAATAATTTGGTTATGTAGTCTTCCATGTTAAATTGTATCTCCAAATGACATCAACTACTCTTAAAGTCACATACTTAAAAGTAATTAACCTAATCACATATTCTCTATTATAGGTTAATCATTCCCAAATAACTATAAATCAACAATAAAAACATGGATAAAAATCCACCATTACTCCTCAAATGAAATCCCATTATATTCTATTTTCCTTGGTCATATAGTGTTCCCAACTAAGTGAACATATTCCAAAATAGCATTTATCACATAATCACCAAATCATTTTCCTATACTAATGGTATTCATTTGATAATACATAAGAACCCAAATCAACTTATTATTGATCAATAAAATCATTAATTAAAAATAATTAGTCACACTATCCAGGGACTTCACATAGTCCAATGGTAGGCGATAAATCCCAATCGCACTTTTGTTGTGGGTTCAATTCCCACCTCATTGTCCGACGTGGTGGGTTGTCACACAGTCTACGTGTTGTCCTTTTTCAAAAACTATATTTTATAACATTACCAAAATAAGATAAATTCCTCAAAATAACCATAACATAATTTAACCACAAATTTTATATTATAGCTTTCATTTTCATCCCAAAATATAATAACTTGTAATTTTCTCAAACACAATGATCATATAAGACCAAACGGTTATTTATAACTATATCCATAATATAAAAGATAATTCTTCCTCAAATATCATTTTCACATGATAAATTGCAGGGTCACACATACAAAAGAAAATTCTTCCAATGTAATCCCATCAATAAATAGCACTAACACTTTTAAACATTTCACCATCCATTTATTTCCTCATAGGTCCTTCATAATATGTTCCTCAGGTTCCCACATTGCCTCTTCCATCTTATGATTTCTCCATAGAACTTTTATGAGACGAGTCATCCGGTTTCTCAACACTTGATCTTTGGTCTGAATAATTCTGATAGGCTCTTCACAATAATATAGATCGGGTTCCAGTTCTAATTATTCAAAGGTGAGTACATGCATTCGGCCAGGCATGTATTTTTTCACTAGTGATAGGTGTAACACATCATGAACTCTGGAGAGACTTGGCGGAATTGCCTTTTGGTAGAATGTGTTCATGTGTCACAATGGTATGCTAGGAATTTTTCAAAATCATCTACTTCCTTTACCCAAAAACTCCTCATCCATCTTGGATTATGTTGATGGAAGCATCAATGCATCATAAAAAAATAGGTATTTCTTATATATAATTTTGAGACATCATCTTTAATATGTTTATTTAGAAAAATTCTTACTGATTCATATTCAAATATTTAAAAATAAGGCTTTGGTAAATCAGTTTCTGTATGTCCCAAAAGAGAAAATATATAATCTGATACATATAGGCTGCTGGAAGGTCTTCCTCTTCTTTAGCATCTAGAAAATCATTTAGTGCATCGTAATTTTGAGATGAAGTGAAGAATTTGAAAAGACCCTGATGGTACTTCCCACGTTTAGCGTGGTAAGAAAGTTGAGAGTGCAATATTATCCCATAGTCGGTACTTGATCCTTGAAAGAATCATGGAATGCTAGAGGTATTGGATGTCTCATAAAGTTTTTTGCATGTAACTATGACATTTGAAAATGTTTCAACATCATCTGCGCATGACTTCTGGATAATAATTGTAAGTAGTTTTTTAGGAAGAGTGAGAAGAGTTGTTCGTGATCTTTCTCCCTCCATGTTTTAACTAACAAATCAAAAATAAAATTAGTGTTTTTGAATACTTATCTAAAAAGAATGTAAAAAAATAGACATAATAGGATAATCTTTTAATTGCACAATATATCCTAATTTGGGGTTCCCTATGTTAAAATCTAGGTTATCCACTATCTATTTCTCGACATATATTCTTAGGGGAAATTTTTATTCTCTTTATAATGGTTCATACTAATCTTGTGAATTTACCAAAGAATATCCCCTGAGAGTGTCGTAACCAAGAGTGCAGCAAGGACCGTTGTCGTGCACCGGTTCCCGTTCGAGTCTAGATCAAAGCGGTGTTTTCGGGTTTTACCCCTAGGTACATCTGTGCCAGATCCATCTCTACCAGCTCGTATCCAGACAGGGATGTATTTCTTAGAAAACCCACAAAATCTATACAATACCAAAATTCTAGGAAGTTCTTCTATACTAATCCTCAATGTCTTTCTTAGGGCTATGTGATCTAATCAGAGTTTATCTAAATCTAGTTTCCAAGGTTTTTACTAAACTTCCTCTCATACCAACTGTAACGCCCCAACCCCAGTTACCCAGAGTTGGTGCATTATTACATAACATTGGCATGATCACAAGAATGATCAAGTCTCGAAAGACCGATTAGTTTAGTAGCCTTGGAATAACTAGATACATTCATAAAGTTTACATTACATCATAAAATGAAAACTACAACAATATAGTCTCCATAGTCCACACTCTTATCCCCTCATACTATCCCTGCAGGTCATTCATAAAATACTTCTTCATATCCTGGGAAGAACAAAACATAGAAAGGGGTGAGCTCAAATTCCAGTAAGGATAACAATATAGCGAAAACTTTCATAAGTAGGAATAAACATTTAAGGCACTATATAACTAAAACAAAAGCCTTTTAAACATGAACTTCAATATAATATGACAGAAATAAAATGAAATAATGCCATTTACTTATTCACATGGATATTCTACTAATAGAATAATCACATGCAATATCAATAACCACTTTCATGATTATGGAATTAATAATGAAAGACTATCATAACCACATAGCCAAGGCCTTGTTCCAGGACTACAAATTAGATTTTTTCAGGGCCATGTTCCAAGACACTAGTTTTTTCTCATTAGACCTACCGATGCATCGAGGAGCTAGAGAGGGCTCCATCCGTCACTGACCAAGTCCAATGCATTTCTCATATGAAAATTTTGAAACATAACGTAAACATTCGTATTGAAACTAGCATACTAAATGACAATACATTATCCACAAACCATGAATGGTATAAAAATAACACATCCACAGTCAAACATAACTCATTCAACACTATATGGACGATTGTATTGTAACAGATTAACCTCAATCGAGAATAATGAAGCATATTGACAAAGATGAAAATAATCATCAAAACTATTTGAGAGAAATATCCCCCTTTTTCTTGAAATCATTTAAAAGTCACACTATTTTTCAAGAAGCCATTTAAAAATAGATTTTTTAATCAAAATGTCCCATACCACTTTGGAACTTTTAAAAGGAGTTTTAATTTTAAAACTTTAATTTCCATATAAATAAATCCTTAAAACCATTTTTAAAACATGGACATTAATGAGAAATATTTAGAATAATAAATCTTTAAAAAATTTTAAAAATGATATTTTAGTTAGAGTTTATAACCAAAAGAGAGACACTTGAATACAAATAATTGAGGTAATCAAAACTTTGTAATATCTTGAGAATAAAGGGATTCATGATATACTATTTCAAAGCACATTATATACACCACATAAAAGTGATTTGGTGTATAACAACAAAGAAGTCTCAATGGGATGTAAATTGAGATTAAGTCTCGTATAAAGACCATATCATTAAGTTAAGGATAAATCAACGAAATAATTATGTGTGAAAAAATATAAATACACTCAATATGATTGTATATTCAGGGTAAGTCAATCATAGGACATTCACACATATTATAGTAAAAACAACAAAAATGAATTGGATGTTTAAATCAATAAATGGAGATTGAGTTTAAATTACTCTTATAAAGTTCATATCGACGACTTAAGAATTTTTCAATGGAGTGATTATGTGTATCAAAATTATATCCACAGAAAGGGGAGTGGAAATTATGACATAATCAAATCAATTGTGATTCCACACATAATCTTGGTGTAAAATAATCAATGAAGTTTGCATAAATCCGAATGAGTGGAAATTGAAATTTCAAATTCCCTTATCAATTTGGTAACTTACGAAACATACAACCATGAAAGAATTATCATACAATGATGATTTAAATATCCATAAATTAAAGTATATTACACAGTTAATACAATCATGGGCAGTACACGCACCACATGCAATAAATAAGTGGTGAACAATGGAAATCTCACGGAATTTAAAGTGAGATAAGAAACCCCTTACATTGTACTTTTTCCTTGGTTGATGGTAGGTTAACCTCATGTATAACGGTGAAATAATTGTTATTGAATTATAAAATAATCATTTACATTAATATGATATCATATATGATCTTTTAACATTTCATTGTTAATAATATCTTAGTATTATCGTTGTTTCGGGTGTTAATATACTCATTTTCTTTTATATGTTTTGTTACATAAGCCGTATTTTTTATGGATAGGTTGTATCTTATTTATATCCAGAATGATATTAATTCCTTAACCATTATTATTAATCTTCAAAGATGAATTATAATTTAATGGATACGATGGAGAATGAATCTCATCGCGTTCGTGGAGACGGTAGTCCGTATGTACGCACGAGCGACAATATCATTATTTTGATATTAAAATAATATTTAATTGGATGGTATATCATATGTATAGAATAATTATCATTTTATATTTATTATTTTCATGAATTACACAGAATTATTATAACTATCCAAATAATAATGTTTTGAATAACAATTTCACCACGACGTGGAGAGGGTAAGCTGTACGTACGCACGTATGGTGACATTTCATTCAAAGGATGGATAGAATACTGAAATATGGTTGTACCATAATAAAATAAATTTATATATAATATAATGGAGTTATTATTTTATAATGGTAATAATAAATAAAGAAGAAGTGGAAGAAGAAAGGAACTTGAAAAAGGGTGGTGAAATCATTACCTCTTCTTAGAGTTCTTCCTTTTGATTTGATCAAAAGGGATCCATAGGTTGGATTTCTGACTAAAGAAAGGCCTCTAGGATGAAGTGAGGGAAGGTAAGAGAGTATTTGGGCATGGGTTGGCCGAACAAAAAGGCTTTTAAGGTGTGAATTGATGAGAAGGGGGAGTGCCCTTTTATAAGAGGGGTGAGGGGCATCTTTGAAAAAGCTAGAAATATTATTTTATAATAAATTCATATTCGGTTTATGATGGCTCCAAAGAAGATTATGCAAGGGTTAAGGTTGGTATAGGTCTAAAACCACTCAACCAATAGGATTTATATAGGTTTGGGTTACTATAATAACCTTATCTTTAAGTATTAACTCTTAGTTAATTAGTTTCACTTTTATAATGTCTCTTTGTATTTTAATATTATATAGTTAATAAACATACTATATACATCCAAGAGACCCCCAAGTGGTCCATTAATGATACACCTATCATTATATAAGTCTCTTGGCCGAACCTTAGATTTTTAGGAATTTAATATCAATTATTAATATAATATTTGTTTTAAAAACTCTTTTATGTCAATTTTGACACTATTCAATAATTGGTTTTTTGTAAAACTCATAACAGAATGATTAATTCAGAAAAGGTTAATTAATTCAATAATAACATGTCATATTATCCTATAAAATTATTGGTATTTATAAAAAGTCCCAAATTACTTTTATTTGGGTATTTATAATACTAATTATTCTAATTTTTCATTAATTAGGTAATTACGTCATCACCATTGTGTCATAAATAAATTAAATTATTTAATGTCTAAAAATTATAAATAAAATACCATTATGTAGGAAATATTTTTAGCTTTCTAATTAATATTTATAGTCGAAAATAAAACATATATAATACCATGTAAAAATTGTTTTTCTAAAGGATATATGCTTATGTCAATTTTGTATTTATTTTAACATAATTAAAATAAAGTGTCCCTATCACCTACAAGTGGCTCCATGGGGTCACAAAATCGACCCAAAGATGCCCAGGGCCGGACATGTATCCACGAATATGGTTATCACACGTTTTAGGATAATTTATTATTATTATAATTTTATTTTTTAACCCTTATTTAACGGATTTACCCTTTAACCATGGTAAATAAAATATTTACCGAAGTAATTATTCAAAATGTCTAAAAATAACAGTTACCTATTTACACAATTTAGACAACCTGATTCAAAATATGGAATCCCTTTTTCCAAATTCAAATCACAGTATTGGAAGAAATTAATTTAAAATTAATTCCCGCTATCAAAACAAAAAAGCGTGTTTTTAAGATATAATAACTATCAAAAGATTGATACATGTTTATGTCCAGTTTAACTGTGAAATTATGTCCAATGACCAAAATTGTATTAAATTGTAAAAATATATTCTAAATATACTTTGAAACCACTCAAATTCATAATTTATCATTATCAATTATTTTTATTAAAAACGGTTTTTTAATTAAAATTTAGTAATTTTCACTATTCATCGAAATATAAAAGTTTTCCGAAATGTACCAAAATTTCACCCTAGGATAATTTCGATATTCAAAATCCAAAAATAAATTCCATTTTGAGATATAAAATTTATAAAATTTCAAAAATTGGGTATTACTATTCATAACGGCTACTTTGATTGGTCGAGGTGTGTTAGAACTCGAAGTTGCGTACAACACATGCTACTGTATTAATCAAAGAGAAGCGTACCGTGAAAGATTGGGGAGTTACAATAAGAAACTCTGAAGAGGTTCCATGATAGTTATTAATGTTATATAAATTAATTTTTTGATTTAAAAGGGTTTATAGTACCAAATTCTTATTTTAAAATTTCTATAAAAATAAAGGATTGAAAAATTACCCAATGGATTAATAAAGTGTGGATTTTCTATTCAAATAAAGTATAAAATGTTCCTACTATAAATATTTAAAATGTAAGTAGATACTTCATATTTTAAGTATTTGAAAATTATAAAAGATTTGTATTTTATCTCATTTTATATTATTTGAAAAAATATTTTTTATTTTAAACAATGGTTATTATCAATAAATGAGTAGATATTTTTTATAAATGGTTTTTTATTTGATACCGTTTTATAATATAAGTAACAAAAAAGGGATAAAATGGGTTTTATCTAGGATAAAATATTTTATCTAAACTATTTTTTAAAACATGAGGGAAAGAGTTCTCACCACTTAATAGTGCCATATTTTAAAGAATAAAATATTATCTTCAAAATATGTTTTTAACATATATAATAAAATATATGATATGGATATAATAAATTATTTTTTAAATTTTCTCATAAAGAAATTATTTTTTATTTGATAACAAAAATTAGTTTCTTTCATATAAATATAATTTTGGGAAAATATAATTTTTAAGAGATAAGTTTAAGGTTTTTTAATAATAAATAATACCGAAATTTAATAAATAAATGATTATACTAGTCTGATTTATAGTGAAAGTCACATGATATCCTAAAATAGGCTATAGTTTTTTTTGTAATTAATGAACTTAATGTAAATATTTATATATAAATTTTTTTTCTAAAATAATCTCAAGGAGAACTTTGAAAATATAGAAAAGTTCTAAGATGATGAGGATGAACATATAAATAGTTATATGTGTTTTAGAAAACATAAGTTGTTAATATCATTACATTATATATCATGGTGAAAAAGTATGAATATTATGTTTAAAGTGTTAAACATAAGGGTTAAGAATCGTAATCTCACAATTATTCAAACAATATTTCTTCATAGATGTTACCAATTAAATGATTTTAGTATGAGGTTTTATTATAATGTCACATAGATATGTGACAATAATTTCAAAGTGATATAATGATTTTAACAAAACCTTACAAATGAATAAAAAATAAGGCCTCATTAGTGTTATGTCATATGTGATATGATGATATTGTAACTTATGTATAGTTTTTTTAATATTCATAAAGGAGTTTTATAATACCTAAAATATATCTTTTTATATAAAAAGAACTATCTACTTTAGCATTATTTTATATTGGATAAAAATATTACAGGAAGTGGAATGATAATTGACCTCTCAAAGTATAAATTTGGGTTATCTCGTTTCACTGGTCAACATAACATATTTTAGGTTGTGATAACATGTGATGATTAAAAAGGTTTGAGTTTCATATATAGAAACAAAATTCACTCATGAGGCAGTAAAAGAGTTTTATATTCTAGATAAGTGACCATATATAACCCATGGAGTGTCATAAACTATGTTTTTGGTATATTATGGGTGAATTTTTAATATTTAATATATTTTAATCAAAGTTAATAAGATACCTAGCATGTCAACCATCATAAATTGAAACCATTATTATGAATGCCTTAAGGATGATCTAACAATTTTTTTGGGTATGTTGATAATCATGCCATTGGTTGAGGTATAACCAATAGGGTAATTTTCATCTCGTATGATGAGTAAAATATCTTGGGCCTAGATCAATATAGAATGAATAAGTGTATGTACATACCTAGAGAATTTTCATGTGCTATTCATATTTATTTTGGATGAGGGACCTGTAACGTTCTCATCTATTTAGATGAATGTAATATGATACATTCATCTATATAGTTGGAAAATACATAGATAACTGAGAACAAATGAGAGAGTTATATGAAATCTCTATACTCTAGGTATCATGGTCACTTTATGCCTTAGATAAAATGATTATATTATTTTTCACACTTGTATATGATATATCTAGTGTACATAACTTTATAGATACACGTGTTTGATGGAGATCATGTTGGATTCCTTTATATCATGATTTTCATTGACAATTTCTAGTGGTTGTTCTATACTTATAATTATGGATTAGGTAATTCATAATTATTTTCTACATTACATGGTCCCTTGGGGTCACACTTTTTGGTTGTGTAAACGAGGATTTAGTTTTGTTATTAATTGTTTGTATAATAAATTTTTAGGCATCCCAAAAGTGTTTTAGAAGATATAAAAAATAGTTTTTAATGGATTTCAAAATATTTTTGAAAATAATATAACATATGGTGAAAATGAATTATAACTCTAGAAAAATGAGTTTTAGGGGATATAGAAATGGTTTTTTTATAAGGTTTCAGAATTCAATATATGTGATTTAACAAAAGTTAGAGGTACATAAATTCTATAAGGATTTAGTAAAAGTAAGAGATTAATGAAATTATCTACTAAAGTTAAACCATTCCATGGTGCTATTATCCATATAATGGATTGTGTTGGGGTAAACTAAGACATAGTGAAGGTATTTACACTATAATTTTATGTATAAGGTTGAATTTATTATAAAATAACCCATGATTTTCTATCCCTTTTGTGTTAGCTATCATAAATTGACTGGAACATTATGTTATGATAATAGGAAAAGTTTTGATGGCATAATATGAAATAATTAAAGAGTTTAATAATTAATCATTGCTGGTAAAATGTAAAAAAATATTTGTTAACATTTTTCATAGTTCAAATGGTTTTCAAATTTACAATAGAGAAATAATTAATTCTTATAATTTTTTTTAGAATTCCCGTAATGTCCTTGAGACTTATAAAATAATTTTGAAACCATAAGATGATGTATATAATTTATATCATATAAAATATAACATTGAATATATCCTTAAATTTAATTTATCATTAAGCCTTTAACCAAAGATTCTAGTATAATATTTATTGAATGAAATCATTCCTAATTATTAGAATATTACTAAGGCTTATGGATAGTATAATTTAAATAAGTACATTTCTTGATTATATGGGATCACTTTCAGGGTCATATAGAAGAGAATGGATAGATTTATTCAATAAAGAAAAGTTATGGTATTCATTTAGCTTTATTAAATCCAAAACAAATGGTTGGATCTGGATAAAAATAGGTTCTAGTTGATAGTTTTTTCTATGTTTATACAAGGGGTTTCACATCCAAAAACCTTCATATTGTCCATCAAGTATCAACACAAAAAATTAATTTCATGAAAATTATTTTATTATGGATGGGATAAATCGTGGAATATTCCTCATTTCCTATTGGTGAAATAATATTTTTCAAATAAAATGGTTTATTTATTTTTTATTAAATGGATATTATAAAAAATTTCTCAAAATGAAAATATTAATAATGAAAAATAATTAAAAAATTTGCCAAGAAGTTAGTTGCAAAAACTATTTATTAAATGAAAAGGTATTTTTATGTGAGACCACATTTGGTTTTTTATTTTGTTTTCATTTTTAAGGTTATATTTAAATGAAATTTATTTTTGTAATATATCTTCATGTTTGAAAATGATATTTATTTATTTAGATAAATTATGTTTATTGTTTTTTGATAGTTTGATTATAAATAATGGATACTAATTTAATTCTATGATTTTATTTTACCCATGGGATTATTTTTTTAATAAATATAAGTTGTGAATAAAATCATTTAAATTATAAAAACCATGTAATTTTTTTTAAGTTTTTATATTGATTTAAATTGGTGAATATTAAGTTTATTACTAAGAAGTAGTTAATTTAAAAAATAAACATTATGTAATAATAATTGAGAAAAACAATGGTGTAGTTTAATGTTAACCCAAAAATTTGTTTATCGTAGGAAAATCTAGTTTTTTATTTTAATATATTTCATGAAATTAATTAGATAGTTATATATTTATTTGAAATTATCAGTAATATTTAGTAATAAATTGAGGTCTTTTCCACCCAAGGTATTGGTGTCAATATGGATGAGAAGATGATGGGTTGGGATTTAGGTATCGGTTTTCATCATGAGGTTCAGAACCATTTTTATTTTAATATTCTCCAAATTTCCTAAAATTATCCATGAGTAAACATGAAATATTTCTTATGAATTAAATAATGTGTGGGATATATCTGTATTTGGTATCTTTTACATAATAGTTTTTACTATTTATTTTTTAATTATTTCAGCCTTATTAAAGTGTGCCAGTAATAGGTGTATTGAGACTTTTTGATTTGTATTAGGATTTTATAAATTGGTATGATCTTATTAAATTTAAAATAAACTAAAACCTTATAACCAAAGTTTTGAAGTTTATTTGGGAGGTGATTTAATTGAACAAATGATTAAGGGCCACTTTATAAATCAGAGTGTTTTAATTTGTTTTATTGTAATTTATTGGATTTTTTATTTATGTAATTCATAATTATTTAAATGTTCTAAATAAAGATTTAAAAGATTAATTTTTTTTATTTGATTTTTATAGGCTTCATTTTATTATTTTCAGTTTGGATTAATGTTTTTAAAAATGAATTGTGATGTTGGAAAACCTTTTTATTTTTCAAAATTTGCATTTGTTTTTTTGGTGTCAAATGGAATATGGTGCATTTTTAAAAATAGTTTTTATTTAAACCATTATTTGTTGGTTTTATAGAAAATTATTTTGAGAATTATTTACTTTTAAAGAATATAGTGAAAATTTATATGAACTTTTTTTCTATAATTTCTCTGATATGGTTTTGGAATATAATTAAAATATGATTTTAAAATCATGATGTTTAAAAAAAGCATGATGTGTTCTAAAATATGGGTAAAAATCCATATAACCTTAATTTTAAAGTATTTTTTACATTTTATTAATTTAAAAGGTTATAATTTACCTATTTGACTATTATGAAAATAATGAATTATTAATTTAATTTATTAAAACCCATCGTATTGATTTGGGTAAGCTATCTTTATTTATTTAAAAGTATAAATTATTTTAAATATTATGATTTCATTTTAAAATGGTTTATCCTAAAAAAATAAAAGTAGATTAAGATGGTTTATGGTTTATTTGTTTATTTTTATATAAAAGTAAAGGTGGATTTAAATGAATTCAGGTTTTATTGATATTTGTATTAAAAAGATATGTTTGTGAATTTAAATAGAATCATGAGGTTTATTTTACCTATTTATGGGGAATTAATTTAAAATGAACATGTATATGGTATTTGATTCGATGATGCTTGAGTGATTATGTCTTATATTTCCTATTTGAGATGTGTTTGATAATTATGAAATGATATTTTTTGATGTGGCCTTCCCTTATTTAGTGAGTAGTATTAAGGGTGTTTCTTTGTTTTGAGTCATCTTAATCTAAAAATTGGGATTATATGGATTATATGGATAAAAAACTCATAGAAGGGGAGATTCAATTGTGACTGGTAGAAAATTTAATGGAATTTTATCAATTTGGTATTAATTCAATTATTTCTATATTTTTTTATAAAGGAAATTAAGAATGGGACGTGGAATCATGAAAATATTTTTTAAAATTGACTATAAAAGTTTAATAATACCATAAATAGATGATTTTAATTATTTTAAATGAATTAGATGACTTTTGGGTGTTAATTATGAAAATTTGGATTCAAATTATATTTTATAGAAAATGTGCATGGTGTGTTTCATTATTTAGGAAATCATACAACCGTTGAAAAATAATCTAATAATTTTTCATTGTTTGGTTAGAAATTTGTAAACTATTAAAATCAGCTATTCATGTTTGATAATTTTTTTCAGTAGATTTTCATAGTTTTGGTACATGGTTTATAAAATGTACAAACTAAATTCATATGTTGAAAAATGGATCTTTGAGCTGACTCATATTTTTTGGAAGTTGTGAAATGATTTTAAAAACCACAATTTTGTTTAGAATGTTCATTATTTTCGATCCTATTTTACCCTAAAACACTATTAAATCCTTATTAGTATTTATATTTTAATAAAAATACTTTAATTAATTTGGATATATAAATTTAACTTCAAATGACCATAAATATTGATTTGGGTTCTTGTTTAAACTTCATGAGATATCAAATAAAATATATATGAATTATTTATTCCAATAATTATTGGTCACATCCATTTTAGGTATTTTTAATGGAAGAAAAAGATTTATAAGAACTCTAAAAAACCATGTAATTTTGGGGTAAGTTAATTTTAATTACATAATAGGCATTCTCTACAAAGAAAGTTTGGATATGACCTCATCGTCAAGTAAACCATTGATTCTTATTATAGGTTCTTACCCACATATTCTAAGTGTATTTTGAGTTTAATAAAAATATATATTATATGGTATATTTTATTGATTATGTGGTTTGGGTGAACATTATATTTGGAAGAAATTTTAACAAATTTAGCGTTGTATGGTTCCACGTAGGTAACCACAACCAATTGGATGAGAATAAGGATTATAATATATGTTGAGGATGTATAATTTTTTAATACATTGGGATATGTATGGGAGATTAATATGTGTCCAAAAATAACATTTTTCAACCTTATATTATACTCAATGATATAGAATATGAAACTATTAGAGGTTGTGAATTATAGTTTCAAGGTAAACATAGTATTTTTCATTCTATTGAATTATCAAGATGATTAGATGATATATTTTCCAAAACAATATCAGAGTAGAAAAAATATCATTAGTGAAATTAAAATTATCTATGGTTAGAATAGTATATGATAATTTCAATAAGATCAATTAAAATTAATAATGTAATGAAACATAAAAAAAAATTCATGGATTATTGAGTAACAACTAAAATACCCCTAAAGGATATTAATACCCCAAACAAGTTTCAGTATATGAACCCTTTAATTTAAAAAATAGAAATTAATTTGTAACTAAACAAAGGTATCCCACTTCTTTACATGAAAGTTACTTGGATGTAAATTCATTAGTTGATGTAATAAATGATATTCTACTATAGTAAAATAAATTTTCAACATATAAAGATTGGTACAATTAAAATTATATTATTTAAATAAAATAATAAAACATAGTATAATATAATAGAAAAATATGAAATTACATTTATAATAAAATATAAAACTAATACAATAAAATTATTTTTTAGGAATATAATTAATAATTAATATTATATATATATATCGATTAAGAATAATATAATTACACATGTGCGTTTGAGAATTAAAATTAGAACAAATTTTGAATTTTAGGTTCAAAATGAACGATTTAGAAATAACAAAGATATTATATTTAACAATAAAATTTCACTTAAATATATAATTATTTTAATAATAAGTAAATTAAATTTGGAACTATAAAGTCAAAATTAGATAATAGTGATTTTTTCATAATTTTTTGAGATAGTTTAATTTTTTGGTAAAAATAAAATACAGTAAAAATATGATATCAAAATGACTTAAAAATGATGAAATAAGTAATATAATAGATTTATAGATAAAAAATTGGTTTATTCATTAAAATAATGTAATTTAATACAAAAAAAAATTAAAAACCTATAATAAATCTTCCAAAACCTAAAGTATATTTTATGATTATAAAAACAATTTTGAATGAATAATAATATTTTTACACCCATAATACTATATTTTAATGGATTTATGTAATTAAACTTCATAAAGTAAAAAAATATTCCATAAATTTTAAAAACCATGTGCTAAAACCTTTGAAAGTATAATGATTTTGTTTTTTATTAGTGTAGAGTCAGAGGCCCATGTTTAGAAATTAACAGATAATCCTCCCTCATTTTATATAAATACCCACCCATATATCCATTCCTCTTCACTCATAAATTGATTTACTTTATCCTTATAATTTATATCTTAATATTATTTTCAATGAGTTACTAAGGTTCTAAGGTCCTCTTCTCAATCTTTAAGGGGATACCTTTCAAGGATAGGGTTTCTAGCCCCCCTCTTTCCTTTTAATTGTAATCCAGTTTCTATAATATCAATCAAAATAAATTTTCATTTAATTACATGATTTTAAATCCAAGGTATTATCATATATTTGATATTGAATTAAATAGATATTATTTCTATCACTATAGAATTTTTTAAACCATTAATATGTTGAAATAATGACCCATAATCCCTTATTATACATTATTTACATAATCCTCTCCAATTCATTTTAATTATAATGTGAAATTTTATTATGATTCATTGATATAAGTTACTTATAATATTATTGATGAGAAATAAACATTACAATTCAAAATACTACCTTCAAAATCAATTATAATGGTTAACCATATTTGGAAATTGAAGTGATAAATTGAAATATTTGGAAAACATCATAAAATTTTGTTAAAATAGTGATCATATGGATTCCTATAAAGTACATCAGTTTTTAGGTATTACAATTTTATGTAGGCTCTATCTCAAATTCACTTATGTGTAGTAACCCTAATAATGGTTGGTTGGATAATATCTCGATCTTCACTCAGTGTACAACAAACAGACTTAATTGTACACTTGGTTTTATACTCTGGGTAGATATTATTTGGATGCTTCATAATATATTTACAAAACATAATGAAGGATTTTAAAATAATGTTATAGTATTGAAATAAATTTTCAATTTATGTATCTTAAGTTAGTATGTATTGCATCATATCAGGAATTAAGGACCTGGGAGTGATTTTCATATCATTGCTTTTGTATACATTTATTGAAAACTATTGAACACAATGACTATTTACTATCTATATCACTACACCATGAAAGTATCCTTCACTTATAACTTATTACCCTTCATATTACAAGGTTAATTTTAACTACATTGAAAATATCCTGTAGTGTCTAATTTTATTACGAAATATTCACCTAGATAATCATTTTTTTTGAATGTCGAAATAATGATATTTTAAATATCCATTATTTCTATGTGTAAAAATATTGATTACTTATCCACACATATGTACGAGGATTATTATGGAACATTATTATAAGTATTGTTTAGCTATTCTCTTTATATGATAGATGTACTGAACATATTATGTGATAGGTGAGGCCATGAATTATATGACCCCTTGACGCATCAGAATGTATGATGAGACAAATTAGTTTGGTATTTTGTGTAATTATTACCCATTTATATATTCTTTTTTGGAACGAGGCCTGATGGTATGTTTTTGGTACTATGAATTTCATCAATATGATTTTAGTTATTATTTTCAATGCATATATTTATTTTTATGTAATCAATGGAAATATTATGCTCACAAAACCACTCATTATTTAATTTATTTATTTTTATCATATTATTGATTAGATTATTTTGTATGATAACTTGCACTGTAAGATACCCCTTTATATTATTTCCCATTTCCCTTAGAAACAATGAGTACTACTATGTGTAACTTGTGGATTTACAAGGTGAAATAATAAATTTTCATGTATTCAAATGATGTATCTTCAATTTTCAATGTAATTTTATGTTTATTTATATATATATAGATTTTGGAGACTTCCAAAATGATTAATCATATGTATTATGATATAGGTATTCTATATTATTATTATAAACATACCACTAGCTCGAAGTTACTAGAATCAAGGTATTATATATGGTATTTATTTTCCTACCCTTGCAATACCTCAATCACAAAGATTGGACATAATAAATCTCAAGTACCCCAATCTTCAATGACTATAACCATGTCCTAAAGGATTTGTCTTATTATCCCTAGAATCCCTCAATCAACTATATCTGAAAATTTATATTTCAACCCAGAATCCCTTCAATCTCATTGATCATACAAAGAACAATTATAACCTAAAGGATAAGGTTGTTACTATCAAACCTCACAAAATATAGCTATAAGAACATAAAAAATTACGAGTGTAAGAACTCAAATTTCAATGAGAAGATGCACACAAAGCTTCACAAATGTGTAATCAGATTGAGTTGGTGTCTTTAATTACAAGAATCCTTAGGTTCAATTTATAGATATTCACATAAAAAACTCCACTGGTCATATTATGAGTTTTTTTGGGTTCAATTGAAACTACATTGTACATTTTAAACTATTATCCATTGAAAACTTCTACACTTTAATAAATATATATTCTCAAATTCATCACAATTTATAAATTTAAATTTAATGTTTTTAAGTTAAATTATTAGTGAACTAAAACATAATTTTTTTGATACGTTCACCACTCAATAAAATAATTGGAGATTAAATATGAACATCATAAAACTTTAAAATATCAACTCAAGTAAAAACAAACCAATATTAAGTGTATTTTTATTTTCAAACAAGGTATATGAATGTAGTTTCTAACAAAAAAATATACCCGTTTTTAAAAATCGCAAGAAATGAAGGGAAATAGGAAGGTTTAACAATGTTTTTTAAAGAAAAATACCTATATAATTTTATATAAAGATATAAATGTTAACTTTTCCCCCATTAATATTCAACACCCAAAAACATCTCCCCCATAAACAAGAATGGGAAATTAACTTCTAAAAAAATACACCCATTTGGTTTTGAAAAATAAAAAAAATAAAAGCGAAACATTAATATCTTGGTAAAAAATAAAACATTAATGTGTAGTTAAACCGACTAATGTTTTTTTAAATGTTCTTAATTTTATACACCATAATATTTTGATGAATTTTATAATCACTTTACCTTAAATAAATACATTATCCATTGTAATTTTGAAAAAAATATTCAATGGGTATTTTTTTATACAGTTATGTGGTATTTAGTATTCAAATTCTGTAATTTCTGATAATTTTTTCAAATCATAATAATTCCAGAGATATCAAAATATCTATAAAGAATATGTAAGATAATGAAAATTTTCAATAATTAAGAAATTAATTTTGGAATTTATATTTAAAATGTTAATAAAAGACCTCCAAAATTAAGTTTTTATAATAATTGGAGGAAAATGAAAAGAAAGAAAATTCAAAAATATTATTTTAAAAGTGTTTTACCTATGATAATTTATATCCTTATTAATATTTTTCTCTAGACCCTTTGATCCTAATTTTTATCTTCTGATCATTTATCACATGATCTTATTTGGGATGCTTTTGATCCTAATATTCTATATTCTAATTAGGGTATTTCCAATCTTAATTATGACTCATGATTTAATTAATATATTGAAAAATATCATTTATAAGATTTTAATTCATGACCTTTAATTCTAGAACATCTTTTTCCTAAGACTTTTCATATCTATCCATATTTGTAAAGTTTTAGAAGTGTAACTCACAAAAATTATAAAAACTGGTAGTGTCTGGTATCATTTTATATTGTTGGTTAAGAATTCTCTTAAATGTATATGAAACAGGAGAATATATAGACAATTCATTATGTAAAATTAACATATAATTCATATGAGGAAGAACTAAAATAATATTATCAATTCGTATCATCATTTTCTATGTTCCCTTATGGCTTTTCAATTATTCCACTTATAGAACTATCCTCATAAAAACTCATTTTTGATGAACTTTCATTAGAATCAACTATAGATTTCGTGGTTATGGTAGTATTGTCTCATTAAACGTTCTCTTTAGGAAAAACATCAATGATGCTGATATGGAATGAAAACTTACCATATTTAGTTCTATTAAAATCAATGATATTATGTTTACTTTGTTGTTGATGATAATCATTTTGAAAATTTGTACCTTCTACCATTTATTTCTAAGAAATGGTATCATCCATATAAATTTTCTTTTATTCCTCACTCTCAATGGAAGTATATTTATTCTATGGATATTATTACACTTATATAAAAATTTAATTGTATTGGAATATGATGATGTACTTTTAAAGAAAGAACAAAATACTTCTTTAAGTAGTATTTGTGGGAGGATTATCTCAAATCATGAATAAATCTTCTTCGAATGTATTTACGAGCTCTATGGTGGGAGATATAGGTGACTCAATATTAGAATATTTATCAAATATAGTTTATTTTAATAATTTATTACCATTCCAAGTTCTATATTCCAGGATATTAAATCTAATTGTGATAATTTTTTAATTTATTAATCAGATTATTTTGTGGTCACCATATGTGGAATATCCCGACACTCCTTATGCTTTAAATATAGTAATTTTTTATTTTCACCTTCCCTCTCTATTAGCTACTTTTTTCTTAATACTTTTTCTTATAATTTATTCATTCTAAATGATGGATTTAATGATTTTTATGTTTTTATTATCCTAATATTATCAACCTTCTATTCTTAAACATCACTATATTTGTCATCAATCTCTCCAAAATCATTATATATTTTGGTCCTTCAAAAAAAATTATTAAGAATTTGCAATTCATAGATTTTTGGTTGATCATCATATAATGAATTCAAATTCTTTTAGATAGATAAATTATCATTCATAATAACTTCTAATTATTTATCTTTACTTTTATAGACATTAATATTTTTTGTACAACGTACTTCTCACACTTCTCTTATTTTGTTATTTTTTCTACTAAATAATTAATTTTTTTTACATTTAAATTGAATATATTCTTTTCCAGATGATAAATAAGGTTTATCCATGAGATGATCTCAACATGTTTTGGGGACTCCATCGACATTTTATAAAAACCAAATCCATTCACCCCTTCCTTCATCAATGACATGACTATAATATAGATCAACATCAAAGAGTAGGACAACATTTAATGCTTTAACATACCAATTCCAACATGTTTATTATATTCCCATATTAATCTTACTATATTTAACTTTATCATTCTAGTATGAAATCCATAAACAAAGAATTGTTTAATTTTCACAGATTCATAATCTTTATTCATCGGAATAAGGAAACCTTAAACCGATTGAAATATTAATCAAATTTCAAGGTGTATATGACTCATCTTATATATTTTCCCATTCATTTAGAAGACACTCTTTATAGGTTGAGTTTAGTTGAATGATTCAAAAATCTATAGAATCTTTTGTTAACTGAAAAAAATTTATTATTATAATGGAATTTCTTAAGAATACTCTTGATCTTTTAGAGCCATTAAGAAATATTTCTTCTATATTCTAAACATTATTTTATTCACATCATCCATGTAATAAAAAAAAACTCTTACATTGAAAAAATAATGATCTATGGGTAGCACAAATTCACTTCTCCTAGAAAAGTTAAAGACTATAATATCAGAAAGATAATATCATTCTTCAATAAAGTCCCATTATTAATAAACAAATTTCTATCTGTTAACATTTAAATAAAATTTTCCCTAAAATAATATTATTTAGATGAAAACTTTCTGAATTGGAAACTACACATAAGAATGATGGATAATAAGTTATTAAAGAGGGAATGCATTGTAATGAATTCAAAAAAATAACCCAAGGTCAACCTCACCTTTTTTAATGTTCACATTTTTATTGATATAACCAAATTAAATATACCATAATATTTCACTCCAATATATATGATTCTGTAATTATTTTTAAACTAATATATTTTTAAATTTATAGCATTAAAGAGATTACATTTTTCTAAATTTAATTTCAAAAAGTAAAATATAAATGTATTATATGTAATAAAATTATGAAAATAAGATATACAACATGTTTAATAATTTAATAAGTTAAGAATAAATAATTTTAATAACCTTTAATTTATCCTTTATATTTTCACCACGATCTTCTTCCATGGAATATTGCTCTATAAATCATTCAATAGTACCATTCATATCTTCCATTGATTATAACAGGAGATAAAAATTTTAATCTATATAGAAATTATCTAAACAAACAAAAACCCCCTTGATAAGGGAATTAAAGTAAAAAAACCATTAAAAAACATATAAAAGTTATTAAGAATAATTTTTAAATTATGTTAATCTTAAATTATAATGATAAAGTATGAGATATTTTATTTCAGATTCCAAACTATAACGACTTCATGTGTTTAAAAATCACTTTCTAGGAATCCATACATTATTTGGTCCATAATTATTAGTAAAGAGTACCTTAGACACCGAAATATTTCTACCCTTATGATGTTTGATAGAAGAATTATCTTATGAAATATATGCATGATATTTCCCAAAGGATTGAATTTTATGCAAGGAACATTGATTCTTCTAATGTCTACCTCTTCAATATTTTTTACAAAAAAGGATGACTAATTGGTAAAAAGTAATTAGGATGATAATGATAACATCTAGTCGATTTAAAACAGAGTCAACAATTTATTATATTTGGTATAAATTGTCTACATATTTTCTAAAATAATTTTTTCTCAGATTGAAGACGGTTTACAACATCTTCAGCATTTTAAAATTAGACTTATGTTTCACCACTTAATTATTGTCTAGCACAAAAAATACACCATTTACATTCATACCAAAATTTAACTTCGAAATATTACTCTTTTATTTATCCAAATACGACAAGAGTTTAACACTTTCATTCTTTAGCTTCACCAATTCATCTGTTAACTTTGCAAGAACACTTTTCTTCTCAACATTTTTAATTTTAAATTCTATATATTTTTATAGTGTTTTTAGTTTATATCCCCATAATATATAACATATAAATTCATCTCATCATTTGTATATGGAAATACATCATCATTATCAAATTAGTATTCAAAGTATAATAAAAATGAAAATTATTCTCTCAATGATAAATCATTATGAGAAAATACTGATATCTTTCTCATGAGGAAAAGTTTATTATTAGGATATATGGTATAAAGTGTTGTGATTTTTTGACTATAATGTCTATCATTTGATGAAATATTAAATGATATACCATCACTAATGACCAATGTTTCATTTTTTTCAAAGGATTTCCTTTATTTTCTAGTGGAAATTATCTAATATTTTGTTTTTTATTTTATATCTTAGAAAATATTGTTGAATTTGTTTGGGTTTCTTACACTCACAATAATATGTGTTAGTAGATTCTTTCATTTAATACTCACAAATTTTATATTTTCCATCCCGTCGATAATCCCTCTATTTTTTTTATTTTTAAACATCCTTATAGCTATGCTCACATGATCCATATCTATAGGATCTAAATTACCAAGATCAGATGGTTCATTATAATTTATTTTTGATAAAATATAATTTTATGTTTTTCCTCCAGATGTTAAGGCCCCATAATTTTTAGTAAAGTCAACTCCATTATTCATATTCTATTTTTCATTATCTCTTTTCATGAAATTTTCATATTGAATCAATGTTCAAATTATGTGTTAGTATATTCTTTCTTCCAGGTCATGTAAAATTAAAAAACCTCATTTTATTGAATATTTTAACTTCTAGTTAACAAAATATAGTTTTTAACTCTAGAATTGATAATGTATGTCTCTATAAAAGCACTCCAATACTCATAGTATCCTCCATAAATGATTGGTGGTATTTTAGTATTTATATTATTATTCGATCCAACATGTATTACCACCATTTCAAAAATAGAAATACATTTTCCCATATGCACATAAGTATATGGAAAATATTTTATATTATAATAAAGCTACTAGATGATTAAAATGTAAGAGACTCAAACAAAAATAGATTCCCGTTTAGATATCAAGAGACTTGATTTGATACCAATTGTTGTCCTAGGAGATATAGAATATGGAAATATAAGATGGGGGGAGTGAACTATAGTTACAAAGGAAACATAATTTTTGTATACCACTAAATTATTAAGATTATTAGATTATGTAACATATTATAAAATACTTTATTTCAAAATATATAATTAGTGGAAATAAAACTATTTTTTGTTAGACTGTTGTTTGATAAAAGAATTAATCGCAAAAAAAATAAAACAAAAAGTGAATGAAATTCTTGGACTATTGAGTAATAAATAAAATAACCCTAAAGGATATTATTACCAAAAAATATATTAAAGGAACACTTAAAATTAAAACCAAAGAAACAAGTGATTCGAAACAAGAACCAAGGTATCCCAATTACACACCTAAAAGTTCCTCATTTGTGAATCCATTAGATGACATCAGCCTTCCTATCCTTGTAATCCATCAATCTCAAATATCTTACGAAAGTAATCTCAATCACCCTGACCTTTAGTGACAGTTACCCTATAGAAATGGATTTTTAATCTTATCCTTATAATCCCTCGATCAACTCGATCAAATAATACAACTTCCATCATAAATCTGTTTGATATCAATGATAAAAAATGAATAATTAGAACTAAAATACTGATACATTTACAATAAAAACTCATAGAACCTAGAAATTATCCCACACTAAAAAATACTACAATTATAATAACTAAAAAAATGAGATAATTAACAAAAAGATTCACAATATTATAGTAAAGAGGTTCTAGTGTCTTAAATTCCATAAAGACTTAGGTTAAATTTATATGCATCCACATAACAAACTTGAGTGGTTGGATTCTGAATTATTCAGGTTTATTTGAAATGGAATTGGAAATTATATTCCTCTATTCGATTGTTGTATCATTTTATCTAACATATGATGTGTTCAATTCCATCATATGATAAAATTAATTTTTTTTTAAAATTCATATACTCTATTATTAGTGAAACAGAATATAAATAGTTTTAATAAGTTCACTATTTATTATTATAGTCATACATTATATCTACACATCCTAAAAAATAAACAAAAAATTTCATATCAAACCACCATACAATAAATATATTGTGGTTTTCAAAATCAAATGATATGCTGGTGGAAATTGACCCAAAACCTAATAAATCACTCAGGATAGCCTGCATAACAGCTTGAGATTTGCATCTGATCACCCAACCATGGATAATAGTTCCAATATATTAAACTATTAACCAGTTGGGTTGTTTTTTCCACTGAATAATAATAACCAAGTAATAAAATATTACTATGAATCTAGTACAGTTCACTAATACTTATAACTTCCATGCATATAAAATAAACATTTCCAAATAAATAAACAATTGAATGAGGCATGATGAATAATAATCAATGAAACTCACTTTTAAATATACAAAATCCATAAGAAAACATCCTTTGGGTGGGAACAAAGGATACCAAAAAATAAATATGATATATGGTTTAACTAGCTAATATAAAAAATAACCTATTGAACCATAGAACCATACCATCACAAGATCATATCCATGTTACCCATGTTCACCTCCCAATCCTGAAACATCCATTAACCTACTATAAGAACAACATCCAATTTGGCATAAAAATCTGGGAACATGTATGAAAACCTGGGGGTTGAAAACACAACTAGGTGTGTGTTAGGGTGTGAGATAATTATTCCCATTATGATTTCACCATAGAGTCTATGAAATTACTTATATAAAAAATTTCAAAAATATTAGATTTAAAAATTTTATAAAGTAGGTTTTCATATGATAACTCTTAAAGAGAACTAGAGCCATACTTTAAACTTATAAAAAACATTACTTCATTCCTAAATTCATAGGTAAAACCCTCCTTGGAAAATGTGAGCACTATCAAGCTTGAAAACAATGATTTTGACCATATAATGATATATTAAACTTTTAATAGAAATAACTCTTTCAAATCCACCTTTTTGAATAAAAAGTGGGTTCATCACCTTTAAAATCAAACACTTTAAAACCATGAAAGATGTATTTCCATGCATATGAAAATAAAACCGATCCATTTTCCACTTTTTAAAGCATTTATTAAAAAGTAACCCTTCATAAATCAAGTTGGAATATATACTAACTTATAAAATAAAGAAATTATATCATCATGAGAGACAATAATATTAAGAAAAAACATAATAAAATATAAATTAAATAGTTCCACTAAACCAAAATGAGAACAGGGGGATAAAAATAATTTATTTTATAGTAATCCCCAAGATAACATCCTTAACAGACAACATTATTATCATGGGAAACTCACTAGGTTTTAAAATAATGATATCCTAGTTATAATCAAGTGAAACCTACTGCCAATCTATGTTGAATTACTAAACAATATAAGAACCCAAATCACTCCCATAATATTATTGGGGAACTACCATAGAAAGGAATTGTTCTACACTATGGGAACTATCCATTGGTGTAATCTAAGATACTATAGAATATACCTAAACCACTCACTTAGTAATGATGGATTCCCTTGAAATACTCATGGTAGAGGTGATAAAACATATGATCACCACATAAATCATTCATAAAAACATAATAAGAAAAATCACCTCACCTTCTACACTCTCTAAAGACACTACCATTTTTAAAATTCTATACAAGACATAATAAATAGGGGACGACAACAAGGGTGTTAGAATAATCAAGAAATATTTTTGATAAAAAACCTTGAAAACCATGTCATATAATGTATTTTGAAAAATAAAAAATTTAACACTTTAAAAACAAGTCATTACTCCCTTAATAGTTGATTGAAAATAAAAAACACTTCTATGGAAAATACCATTTGAAAAAATGGGTTAAACTCTATAGATATCAAAATAGGTCAAACCCCCATCTTTTATCTTAAAATTCATTTCAAAGAGTCTCTAATTCATTTGTGAAAAACTTTTCATACATGGGAATTCGAGTTCAAAATGGATACTAGAAATTCATTTAAAACCCTTAATGATAAGTATATAAAACATTGAAGACATTTTATAAACCAATTATGGAAATCACATACAGATATATATTGAGAAGAAATGAATTTATAAGGCCCAATAAATAAATTAAATATAAAATAAATATGATTTCACAAAAGAAACTAACTCATATCCATGGGATCAACTCAACTCACCTTAAAAACCTCAAAATAAATAGCTACATTAGTTTATATATATAAAAGAATCATATAATAATTTAACTCCTCACACATGGGGAAAAAATTAATAAAAATCATAATCAAAATTGGCTCATAATAAGGGTGTTATAATCATCCATAAAACACATTTTATAGGGTTATAAATGGGACATTAAAATGAACTTTGAAAAATATTTTAAATAACACCCCATGAAAACAAAACATGTTTCAACACTTTGAAAATAATTAATTCTCCCTTAAAATTAGATTGAAATTAAAAACACCTTTTTAATAGAAACAAGACTTTGAAAACTATAGTTACACTAATTAAAAATCAAAACAGGGTTAAAACTCTTATTTTACCTTCTAATTCCATCGAAATATACTATTAAATATTTTTGTAAATAGTTGACATACATAATAACTTGAGTTCAAAATGGATACTATAAAATCATTGAAAATCCTTTATTCCAATTACAGAAAATGTAGAAAAAATTTCAAAAACCAATCATAGTTATCATATGTCAGTATATCTTTAGTGTAAATAAATTTAAAAGGGCCAATAATTTTACAAAATTTCAAATAAAATTGATTTCATAGAAACACCTAAATCATTTATATCAGATCAACTAGCCCTTGATGGGGAAAAAATCAACAGAATAAGTTGAACTCTATAATCCCTAGAAATATAAATCCCTATTATTAGTCCATCTTGAACCCAAGATTCATCCACTATTCCATTAGGGTTCAAGATAGAATAACGAACCATGAATAAATGGGATAAGGAAGGGAAAATAGTATTGACACCCTCTAACTCCACTTGAAATCCATGGGAAAAGGGATTAGATGTGAGTAAGAAGAAAAGGAGAATCTCTCCTATGATCCTTACATATGATCACATCAAATAAATTGGAGAGGTATCCAAATGACTATAAATAATATAATACCATATGTGTAGTTTCAAAAAATTCATATTTTGGGAAACTCACAAGGTTTACCAACATGTATTATAACCATGGATCCTCCATTGAAATCAAGTTACCCCAATTGTATGATTATCTCGCATGGTTCTCTAAAATCTATGAAAAAATGTGTAAACTATAGAAAAAAACACCCCATATGTAATATCAACTCATGCTGTTAGTCCTTACCACACTCATACCATGCCCAAGTCATAGAAGAAAAATCATCACACATCAAAAACCACTTGTTTTAGACTACATTATTATTTTAACTATATAGTAACTATGTGCCAAAAATGAACTTGAAAAACCATATGTGAGAGTAATATGCATGATTTCTTCTTTTTTAAAGGTCATCCTCATGATTTACTACAATTCTTATTTTAGTCATGTTAGATTATATAAGGAAAATCAATATGCATGAATAGTACCACATGGTAACTACTAAGAATGTTGTAACTGTGAAACATCCATGAACTATAGAAAATTCTATATAAATCAATGTTCAAAATAAACTACCAAAAAAATAAAAAGAATAGATATTTATATAATATACCACACAACAAGACACGAGGGTGTTGGGGTATGGTTGATGTGTCTCCTATTTATAGAAGAGTATTCATACATAATTTTCACATTTTTAAACCACGACCTTAATAAAATTGTACAGAACTCTTTGGTATATATCATCTAGAGAGGGAGTCTATGAAACTTATGGTGAAATAAATAATTTACATATGGTAATGTGAATAAATAATTACTTTTTTTTACTTGATAAACATATGGATGAATTTGGAAGTGTTTAAAATTCTATGGTGGGGATAATTGTAACAATATAATTTTTGGGAATTTAATTTAATTTGAAATTTTAGTGAATATTGAGGATAATGAATTCTAAGGATGAATTTTTTAAGTTTAGTTAAATGATATGGAGGGTTATTAAGATAATTTTCTAGTTCATAAATGTTTTAAATGAATTTAAGAAAGATCAATTTATAGTCTTAGAGGAGTTTTATAAAGTTAATAAGAGAAAAATATTAAAAAAATGTGTTTCTGGGACTTGTAGGGTTTGTTCGAATAATTTATAAAGAATTTTTGTTATATCCCAATCACGGTAGACCTAAACGATTTTGATATAGAAGATTATATGGGACCATAGGAATGCCTCCTCATATATCAGTGGATGTAAACTATCAATTTATATCCATGAAAAACTCATGGGGAGATTATATCCATAAGTATAAATAATTATTAATAATAACATATCCAATATTAAAACCTAAATTAAAAATAAACTATATAACATGAACCTTATAGTTATAGGGTAACCATGGATAAATAATCAACAGATGTTACGAAAAAATGAGCTATAATATAATTTCATACTATAATATTTGAAATGTAGGATCACTCATGGTATGATCATGTATATATGTTGTAAAATAAATAAAAATTATAATGATGTACAAAAAATTGGTCTCTAGTCCCCACTAAGTCCTATGACCCCACCCTGACAATCTAGCACAACTATCTAACTCATGGAATTTTCCTTTACCTACCCCCAAACCATGAAATCTATACACACACATCATGAATATCTTACATGGTATGAGTATAACTGAGTATTCCACCACAAATGATTCCCCTAAAAAATTCATAAATATATAAATGTATGTTCAAAATGAAATTTGAATAAATTAAATATAAAATATAATTATCTTGTTATAAAAATATCAATAACCAAGCCCATACATGACAATTCCTACTTATAATAGCATTCAAATGGGAAACTTCACCCATGTTTTGATCACACTCTGAAAGAAAAACACCCGTAACCCATCTTCTCAAAACCAAATATGTGAGTCATCTCTACACCCACAATCCCTCAGTGAATGAAAAATCACCACACTATTTATTTAATTGAATGGTAAATCACCATCTCATAACTCTGGTGAATGATAACCCACTCTCAAAAAACCCTAATTTAATGAAATATTAATATCATATATACCCTATATGAACAATACAAAATCAGACCAAAAACAATGGTGAGAAAGGTATCTCATGGTGATTGAGGCATTTCCACCAAACATAATTTGGTGAAAAAATGTCACAGCCACTTAATTCCCTAATGAATTATGCATAACAATTATATAATCCTTGAGGGTGGATGAGATACCACTAAATAATTATACTAAGGAGAATTATATACCACATCATTAACATCTGATAGTGAACGATTCATCACAAAAGTCACAAAATGAAGAATGATATATGACTGTAATGGAAACATGGTGAATGAATTATAGTCAAAATTTAATTAGGGAAATAGAATAATACATCATTAAATAAGTGTTTATGTGAGAGGGAAATCATATTTTTTAAGGGTTTTATCTCACAATACAACCAACCCAAATAACATAATTTTCTTATTTAAGAAGTGGTTTAGGAAAACTCACATGGTTCCAATTATCACAACTTAAGAAATGTATCCCTTAATGAGTTACAAATAACATTTACATAACAATATAAATAAGTCATATGTTCATCATCAGCCATATTTTTAATTAAAACTCCTCACACGACTATTAATAGGACAAAAAACCATACTTGATTATTAGGGAATGAGAGAAAAAAAGTAAAAAAATTAAATCTAGGGAATGCGACGAAGGGTTGTGCCACTAAAATATATCCTAAAAAATTAAATTCATTTATATTGATGGGAAATTTTATACACCACATATGATATCTTAGTAGAAATTTTTTCATTTAATATCATTTACTCATTCAACTTGAATAAGTATATTTCTTTTAAAATGATAAAATTCATGGAATTAGAGATTTTCGACTAGAGATAATGATACAAAAAATCTATAAGGATTAAAAAGATGGTTGTTATTATCCCAATAAATCATGATCCCTTAGGACTGATGATACTCTGATTCAACCATGAATAAGGGAGATATGACATTAGAGGAGGAAGAGTAGAGTGAGAGATGGATGGGCATGTTTTGGATTAAAAAAAAATGGGTGGGTGTGAGTTCATTTAATAAGAGGTAACATTTTATTTAAATTAATGATTTTTTTATTAAAAAAATTTATTAGTTACCCACTGGGTACTCAATAACCTAAAACTAGGTATACAGTCCCCTATCGAGAACACTCCCTAGGGCCACTGGGCAGTTGGTGGGCCTCCAAAGCCTACCCCCTTCTACCTGGCCCATTAAGTACTTGGTTAACTATTACTAGGTACATTGTGTTATCTATAAAAAAAATATTTACATTCCACAATGATTCCAAACACTCTAAAAAACCCCATACCTCCACCAAATCCTCTAATAGAATTAACCCATTAAAAGACCCATTTTTTAGAAAAAATAACTTGAATTTATACCTCAAAATATTAGAGGTGTAACAAACTCCTCAATAAATTGTATCTTATACCTTTGATGCATCACTAAATATCATCATTGAAATACTCTAGCCTATGTGTCTATATATACACCTCTTTCAATCATGTATCCTCCTAGATATTCAAGTGCTTCCACCACACATGTAAAAAATGTACCATCTTCCCATAGAGGATTTTTCACTCCAATCCACTGTCCATATTGGCCGTTACTCGATCAATGCAACTAACTCTAGATTGGATTCATTAATATTGATCAAGAGGTATGGTTCAATATAATACCTCCAAAGTTGATATATAAGGAACACATCGTGCATAACAACATATATATGAGGAATCCCTAAATGATATACCAAGTTATCAATATTGTTGATAACCTTAAATTACCCATAAACCTAGTTTCCAACTTCTCATGTATTAGAACTCTCTTATAGTACAAACAAGGCAATACTCTTAGGAATACATGGTTACCTACCTAAAACTATAGAGGATGGAGTTTTTGGTCCACATAAGTTCACTAATATTTTTTTGTGTGTTTTCCAACTACTTTCAAATAAAATAGACATCATCTTATGTCTCCAATTTGAGATTCAACCTAATAATGAAAAAATTTCTTTCCTATAAACAATTAAAATGTAATCAATATCGTATTCCATGCATGGCATCAAAAGGTTCCATCTGAATAGTCACCCGATAACAATTATTATAGGCGAACTCTACAAGTATAAAATTACTCAAATATGATCAACCTAAATATAAGACACCTGGTTTCATCATATCCTCCAATACCCAAATTGTACTCTCATATTACCAGTCAATCTAAATATGGTATGTTATACACAAATGAAAATATGTATCCAAAACTATCTGTAATACCTTCTAAAATTTTGATGTTAATTAGGCTTCTCAATCAAATAAATTTCTCCTAAGCACAATGTGAAATTGTATTGTCATTTGAACATACAAAAAAACCAACTCATCTACCATATAGGTCTCCTTGATTGATATAAAATGTATGATATTCATCAACTATTACACAATTTATAATAAAAAATTTCTTTTATGAGGTAAAATAAAAACCCCATTTTTATTTCTATTGTCACATCATCTCAATTCCACTTTGGAATATGAAGAGGCTGAAGAAGACCTATGGGTCACTAATGCTCAACCTTCACCTACCGATATGTAAATAACCATGAATAAATATGCTATTTCCTTCTTTATCCTTGGATACAAATAATTAATTTTGATATTGTGATACATATTAGTAATCCCTAGGTGAACATACCATTTTTTGTGTGTGTGAGTCCCACATCTATAATTCAGATATGACTATAGGCACCATAACCCCACCTCGAATATAATGTATCACATATTAATATTATGTCCAATCGGGTGGTGGATTCTCACCATATAGACAATCCATCATAACTCAATAATCTAATTCATACATTTAACTCTCCTTAAAACTAAAAATGTCTAATGAAGTAATGCTTAAGTCTAAGGATAGCTCTACCATGACACTCTTGGTAATCAACATGCATCTTAGTGAAGAGGTTCATCATCTATTATATTATAGAACCTCTTGAACCACACACACATTATATTTATTACATACTGAATTATCCACAACATTTATTTTCTCGATGATATATGTCATATAAATATTAAATGAATGATGGTACTTGACACAACATCGCTAACAAGGTTTTAATTCATGATAGGAAATGACATACTTTAGGTTCTTATAGTCAGTATACACCATGAACCTATCACCAAATGTGTATTGATGTTAAGACCTTAGTGTGTGCACTATCTCCATGAAATCCAAATCATGTATCATGTATTTTTTCTCATGTGGAATTAGTTGTATATAACCATATTCTATTAGAAATACCTCACCTTTATATCAAACCACCATAAGATTCCAACTTTGAAAAATGGGTACCGAGCTGGAATAAGACCACTATATACTGCACAATGTTACTAGGTCATCGACAAACAATACTTTGAGTAAGTTTACTAGATATAAAAAGATCACACACCCTACTTCCCATAAAAATTCCTCCCTTGAAATCATTTTACAAAAATCGCAGGCATACAATGAATATAAAGGAAATACAAACAAATAAATAACATGAATCAAATCGAAAGAACACAAGGGATTAATGTTCTTTAAATAATGAGTCTTACATGCACATGATAAATACTATTGTTTCCTTCCTATAATAATAATATGAATAAGAATTATATTCTAGATTATTAAGTACAAGTAAAAGTTACAAGCTCTTATCATCCCCAAATTAACGTGAATCTTTTTTTTAAATGCACTGAGCCCCCTAATTATATAGTGAATATTTTATGTCCAATAATTTAAAACTTCTCCCCTAAAATCATAGTCTACACACCATGACTATTGAAACTAGTAATACAAAAACGGTTACCTCATTACATCATAGAACCTCTCAGAAATTAATATCTCTATTAGAAGATGAAATCTTTCGTTGGTTCCACTACCTCTTTGGGAGAACCTTCTACTGCTGACTGAAAAACAAGTTGAACCAACTTTCTCTTAAAAAAATTTTGAATGAAATTTGGTGAACTGAATCTGGTGACCTGAAATAGGATTCACATTCCAACAATCTCTCACTTAAAAACTTCTTTAGGGAAACTTTAGGAACTCTAACACTTTTTCAAACCAACAAAATTCCTCTTCTATAATAATCAATGTTTCTATAGATCCTTCAATTCATCCAAGACCTATTGAGGTATGATGACACCTCATAATTTCATGAAATATCACGTTAGTGAAATTTTCATCCCGATTTTTGCTTCCATCTAGATTTGACGTACAACCCTTATTAAAAATAAAATATCTGATCATATATTAATTATCACATACATAAATCTTCTGACCAATGATGTATATAGAACCGTTTCAATGCATGTGACTTCAAATTCCATTTTGGGATATTTATCCTAGAAAAAATTGATTTTTTGGTCGAAAGGATTTGATACTGAATTGGTTTTAGACATTCCAAATCATTAGAATACCTTCCAAATATAGTCTCTATAAAATAGAAAAAATCTTCCAAATCTCCAATATTTCAATATATTAATTAGAAATATCTATTTATCCAATCTGAGATCCTTAATCATGAATCTTCTGAAAAAATAATGATTTATATTTCATATTCTTCCCCATATAGTTTATCTTACAATATGATATTGATATAAACAATAAGTGTGATGAATGTTCCATTTCCCCTCTACTTAAAGTTACAAAAATGAACTATATTTCAATTTATGAATCATTATAGCGATATAAAAAATTTAAAATTTTTATTCTATTATTTCAATAATTAATTTAGCCTATAAATACTTATCTCTAACTTAAAAACTGAATTATGGTTCCTATCAGTCATGAAATCAACTAGTTTCTTCATGTATATTTATTCCTTTAAATCTACATGAAGGAAATACATATTTAAATCACTATATTCAAGTTATATATATTTCATTGCCTCCATGACTTACACTATCTAGAAAGTTACATGTTTAACTATTAGGGAAAATATTAATTACAAATCAACTTGTACTTCTTGTTGAAATCCATTTACTATTAGATATGTCTTTGAAATACTTCTTTTTATCAACCTCTTACTTTAAATAGTAATCCCACTTATTGTCATGTGGTCATTTCACTTATAGTAAGTCTGTTATTTCCAATGTTTCTTAGGATTTTAATGAACACATCTCATCATCCATTATTGAATTCAAATTATCTATTTCACCGAGTGTTGTTTCTCCATCCGAGATTTTGGGTTTTCCTATATTTGTTAAAAGTAAAAAAATTATATTACACCCACACCTTTGAATCAGTCTTCTATCTTTAGTTGATCTCCTCAACTAAGTTGTGTTGATTTAAACTAATATCTCCACTTTATCACCCAATATCCTAACTTCTAATACTCCAACATGAACTTCATAAATACTTGAACTTTTTTATACATCATTTTTTGGCCTCATCTATGGACTTCCAGTGCTTTGATTTGTGTTTCCATATTCTTATCTCTTTTATCATTCTTAGTTATATCAACTTGGAAGTTTATAGTTGATTCATTTCTATCAAATTATTTATATTAAAAATTTTGGTCCTTCTATAGAAACCCATAATTGAATTGAGCATATCATGTATCACCCCTAATTTTCGGTATGACACCAATTTATGATTTTTTTTATATTTGGAATCATGGGAAAATTAACTGGATGTATATAGAGGGGAATAACTTAGAGTCTAGATACAGAATATCCAACATGAGATATTCACATCCTGAATGGTAGTTTCACAAATTGAATTGTACGAGACATAAACCATGAAATGTGTTTCAGTATGAATGGTTTTCACAGGGTGTGTTCCAGGCATGAATTTAATTCCTGATAAGAAATTTTTTTTTATAGAAAAGAAACTACAACACCACAAATTTTGGAATACATGACCCCTAGATAATTCATGATGTGATTTCTAGATTCAAATCATAAATTTGTCAGTTCTATCATTTTTTAATAATTTTCTAGTGTTTAAATCTTATTTTGGTTCAAGCTTCCTCCTTATCAACTTCTTGGGATACCCTAGGTGATTTCAAGAAATATTCAATGTATAGAATACAATTATAATGGGTTGTTGAGTGATCAATTGTAGAAATAAAAGGTTAGGGTCTTGTTCTTCCATCTCTTAGTGAATATCCTTGGTTTTTCTTGATCAGAACAATAGATCAGTATTTTAATACTTAGATCTATGTGCTTGGTTATGTATTTATGTGATATTATTAGGTTTTAATAAAGGAATAAAATCAATAGGCATGATCTGTGGAATCATCTTAGTTATTTCATTCTAACTAAACTTAAGGTAGGTGGATTCACATTAAATATATTATTATGGAACTATATGGATTGATATTTTATAAAATTTTCATGTGATTTATTGGACATAACTTATGAAATTGTTTTATAAAACCCCTTTTTTTATGTTATTTCAAAAGTGTTAGTTTTGAAATATGGAATTTATGTTTAAATAAATTCTTTATTGGTAGATTTTCATAAATTTTTTTGGGTGTGTTTTCATGTGGAAATGGGATAGAGTAAGGGAATTAAAGTACCCACATAAAAATTTTATGAAATAAGGGTGTAGAGGTACACCCATAAAAAGGTTTCAAAATGTGAAAACATGGTGAATAGATAGATCACCACTCATGAGTATAGGGAGTTCCATGTTTTCATGCATTTATTATATACATGGTTGTGGTATTGGAATGATTATGCAAGTAACAAGAATTGGTTTTAAAATATCTATTTAATATTTACCATGTCACTTTTTTATAGTGTGTAAAAAAATTTATGTTCTTATATCCAATTACATATAAGTTGTTCAAACATGTTCTTGTCTTAGTGGCATGTATTGTGACGTCATTGAGTGATTCCTATTGATTTTACATTAACCCCCTTCTAGTAAACGTTTCTAAATTGGCATATTTCATATATTGAGATATAGGGAGGGGTAAATTTTCTTATTTCACTAGTTGTATCCCTTGAAACCATTGATTTTGTTTCTAGAACTGGAGATGGGGACTTTTTGGTGTGGTGCCACATTGTTTCCATGGTCTTTCTACTTTGGAATATTTCTATAAAATATTATATTCATTGTCTAATGTCACTCTGATTTAGTTCTTATTTTTTTATTTTATTGAGTTAGATGATTATTTTATTATGTGTCATATAATTGTATTTTTTATGTATTTATCTATAGGTTGGTTGGTTATTAGGGAAAATTTTACACCCAATGTTCTTTTAAGAACATGTAATTTATTGATATCCTTTTTTGCCTTGGTGGTTTCAATTAATATTAGTAGCACTCTTCCTATTCTCAATACAATTAGTTGTGGTGAAATGTTACAATTGGTATCAATCTTGTTCTATCCATGAGTTGTGTTGGTAGTGAGGAGATAGGAATGTTGGAACATGAAATATATAGATTAAAAAGATGTAGCTATCCTTTTTTATTATATATAAGTTACATTGGTAGTTTAGGGTATATAATGTTGTAGATATATTCTAGGTAAATTTTCATCTCATTATTACGGGTTTAGCTGATGAGTGAAGAATATTATGCATAAATATGGTGACATCCTTCTAATACTACATTCGTTATTTTCTATTATATTATTTTTGAATAATGATTAAAATCCTTAAAGTAGTTATTTTTTAAATCATATTTGTAATGATGGTTTCTTATGGTAATTTATAATTTTGAAGCCTTTAGTTCCTAAAATTCATAACTAAGTTATTTTTTTTGTTATAAAAAATTGAACCATGTAAATACAATAGAAATCAGGCTAAAGAGCTATAAAAAAATGTGTTTACACTTGAGTTATAGGTGAAACAATAAATTTTACAGAGCATTGTGAAAAATTTTCAAGTATTTTATAGAGAAAATAAAAATGATGAACTAAGGAAAGTGGATAATTCAATGAAATTTTTAAAAAAATCCACTTGTTTTTCAGGGGGATTATGAACCTTAAAAAGAAGAGGGTTTTCTTAATTAGATTAATGGGATTTTAGATATACATGGTATACTAGATGTATTGAATGTGAAGTTAGTAGACTATATATTGGAAGATCTTCCACACCAGTTGTGGGATATAGATATCTAATATAGACCTGTCAAGAGACTTACTTGGGTGGATTTTGAGGAATTTTAAACAAATAATTATTTCCCCAACCATTCAAGATAGAAAGAAAAAAATATTTTTCATCTTAATGTAAGAAAACGTATTTATAATATAATAAGTAGATATATTTATAAAGATAATCTTTTTTTATATAAGAAACTACTATCGTATCATTTAAGGAACATACCATTGAGTTGGGAGTTCATTCAGAGATTAGATCCAAGATAATTTTCATCTATATTATAAAATATACAAATATGTTAAATAAGGAAACTATCATAGTAAGTGATCTTTTTGGAAATCCTACGGAAGGTGGTATGTTTGTTTCTATGAGAATAGGTGGGAACTATAATGCTGAAAAAAATAATAAAATGAATATATATTTATATGAATTTTTCTTACCTCAAACTCATAATTATTTTACTGTTAGTTTTCCTAGAAGATTTGAATGAAAAAAGGTTATTTCCAATGAGGTTTACTTATATAGAGGAGAAATGAATGAACTTAAAGGCTTATGAATTTCTACCAATATGGTAATAAAGGGTATATAAAGAGACATTATCATGAATTTTTGAAATCAGAAGGTGAAATAACCCTTACCTAGCCCCACGTCGCTTATTCTTGTATAGAACAGTTCCATCAGATTTGTTCTCATCCACATAAATAGGTGAACTAGGAAAACCCTAAGAAAACATCAGTTTTCTAGTCAACACCTCATCAAGAAATTGAGCGATATCCTATACTTGTTGATTGGAATCTTCATTGGGAAAAGTTGGCTATTTTTAGAAAAAACTGATTCCTCCTTGGTGTGTGGTACATCCCTTTGAAACAAAATCCTATGAAAGTCTTATTTCATACTAGTGCATCTCATTCTTTCCTTTCTTCTTATGTGGTTAATTAACTGAGGCTACACGTGGAAATTATGTCTCGTATCATGAGTATCAAGAAACCCATTGGTTACCTAGAGTGAATAGGATTAAAATGCCTAGAATGTTCCATTACCAATGATGTAGTGTAGTTTATTTGAGAGCTTATTATATTATAGATGAATAGGTTTGATTTGTTATTTGTTATGGATTATCTATTGGAATTTAATTCCTATATCGGATGATATGCTTGAAAATAAATGTTTTCATCCATATTTGGATCTATCCTTGTATTTAAGGGGGGGTTGGTATATAATTGAAGGTAGAGTAGGACCTTTCAGGACACTTGATGGAAACATCTATAGACAGTTAGTGGAAATTACTTTATAACCCACTAATGATACAAGAAATGGGACTCTTATAACAATAGTATATCAATACCTATATATATTCCCAAATGTTTTCTCTAGGATAATAACTGAATGATACATCAGATTTTATATCAATGTACTTTGAGGAACATACAATATTTCATTACCATCATATATAATGATCCTGATAGAGTTGTGAATGTTAAAGGTTATGATAGAATAGTTATACTGTAATGTTTTATTTAACCCAGTACATCAACTTAGGCAGGAAAAATTTAGTTTGTAAAGAAGGAAGATGGTAATCTCTAGTTATGTGTTGATTATCATAAATTAAATCAAGTTAAAATTAAGAATTGATATGCACTTCCTTGAATTTATTCCCTATTTGATAAATTAAATGGATCCACTTGGTTCTCAAAGATTGGTCTATGATTAGGATAACAACATATTAGTGTCAAAATATAGGATATTACAAAGATATCTTTTCATAGTTTCTATCACGATTATGAATATGTCTCTTTGTTCTTTGTTCTGTAAAATGCACCTACATTATCCATTGAATTGATTTAATGGATCTTTCATAATTTCTTTGAATCGTTTTTTGAGGTATTTATTGATGATAGTTTAGTTTACTGATGAATTAAGAATGAATATTTTGAGGACTGTGAAATTATACTAAACATATTTTGGGGACATAATTTGTATGCTATGTTTTCTAAGTGTGACTTTTGGATCCAACAAGTCTCTTTACATGATCATTCCATTTAAGAATATGGAATATCATTTGACCCTAGAATGATTAAATAGGTAGTCACTTGGAAGAAAACATCTATTGATTTTTAGATACATAATTTTTTGGGACTAGAAAGCTATTATTTTCTCTCTATTTAGGTCTTCTATATGATTTATTCTCCCATTATTTCTCTAAAAATAAATGGTGTTCTATTTACGTGAAATTATTACTATCAAATATTATTTCTAGAGCTTTAAAATCCTCTCACTTCAGCACCTATCCGAATCTAGACAGAACCATGTAAGGACTATGTGTTATATTATGATGCTTTTGTATGCAGTATTGTATGTGTCCACATATAGGAGATCATGTTGTGTCCTATGGTTTAAGGCCTTTTTTGGGTACATGAGAACAATTATCCTATGCATAACCTGAAATTAGCTGTAATTTTACATGCATTCAAAAATTGCTGGTATAATCTCCTTATTGAAATGTTTACTTTTCTAACTAAACAAAAGAGTTTGTAATATATATTTTCTCAGTGAGAGTTGAACATGTGAAAATGAAGATGGGTAAAGTACCTCTATATATTTGATTTAAACTTAGTATATAAGCTCAATAAAGAGAATTTTCCGGCTAATGTATTGATTCAAAAATTTTATGGAAAAGAGTTCCAAGAATCTTGTGACCAATCAAAGCTGGTGATCATGATTACTAACATGCATAAAATTGTAACACAATGGATGAGAATGAAATACTATTCCTAGTTAATATTGTTCTTAACTTGATAGATTTGGTAAGAGAGGCCCATACATCAGATCCTGATTGTATCACCATTTGGTTAAACGTAAATGGTGGGGAGACTTCTAACTACTAGACATAGGATGAAAACTCCTTTTTACATTTTCAAAATCGAGTTGTAATTATTTAGACCATATAAGAATATTTTTTTTCTACATATCACTATTTGAAATAGTATATCCATCAAATTATTTTAAAAATTGATAATCTGATAAAAGTATATTTTTGGTTGACAGGTAAGAAACACAAGATTTAGTATTTTTTTATGAAATTATAAAAATTTTAGAATGTAAAATCTATGAACCAATGACCAGATGTAATGTTATAGTCTATTAATATACAATTATGGAAGTGTGAACATATCAAATATGACTTTTTCACATGTATATTTAGAATTTGGAGGAATCATAATGTCATTTGGGTAATTGCATATTGACCCACCAAGTTGGAACAAATTATACCTATAAAAGAGTCTAATATGGTAGATGATTTAGAAAAGTCATATACCAAATAAGTTTTCAAATTTCATAGAGTAATATTTATGATTTCATTAGACCAAGATCCACATTTTACTTATGAATTTTTAAGAACGTTACAACAGGATCTTGGAAATATACTGACAATGAGCACAAAATACCATCCATAGACACATGGGAAGTTGGAAAGCACAATGAAGACATTGGAATATATTATCAAGCATGTTTCATGGATTTTTGAATATCATGTGAGGATTATATGATTTTGGTATAATTCTATTATAATAATATCTTTCAAGAGATAATACATATAGCCCCATTCAAGGAATTATATGGATTTTTTCCATTCTTCACTATATTGGGTAGACATAGGGGAAAGATCATTGATTAGACATAGTATTGTCCATGAGACTATAAATAAAATTCTGTTAATCATGAAGTGGATGGATATGACTCAAATCTGACAGAAACCATATGCAAAAAATCATAACCAACCCTTATCTTTTAATGTTAGTCACCATGTATTCTTCAAAGTGTCATTGAGACTTGATCATCGATGATTGGGGAAACAAGGTAAGTTATCACCATAGTATGTGATACATTTAATGTAGTTGAATGAATTAGAACTATATTAGATCAATTATAATTAATATTTAGGTTTAGTTCTATTTATATTGAGTTCTATATTTCACAACTGATGATGTATCACCTTGATCCAAAACATGTGATCATTTGGGTCCAGGTTAGTCTTGATCTAGATGTCACATTTTTAATGACCCCTACCCTGGTATCCTAGAGTGGGTGCCTAAATTTATTACATTGTAATAAATAAAAGGAATCACATCCCAGAAGAATGTATAGTTTAGTAGTCTTGGTAAGTAAGATACATAATTGAAATTTACATTACATTTTAAAACATAAAATACAAAACAATTTTCGTTAATTCTGTATTTATTCGTCCCTTTTGTTAAACCTTCATATCAGTCACATTATACTTCTTGGAAACCATCGAAAAAATGAAACACATAAAGGGTTGATCTAAAGTCCTCTGTATGGGTAAGAGTACAACCGAAGCTATGAGTAAACAATATAGGAAGGTAAATAACTAAAACACATGACATTTAATCAATAACATGATAATAATTTGATTAGAATAAAAGGTAATCAAATAATTCCATATAAATAATCACCTGAGATGTAAACAATAACCATGGATATTATAACCAATCAAATAATCACATAGAATATCAATAATTGATTTAATAATGATGGAATTCATAATGATAAACATCTGAAGAATGCTATCGATGCTTCATAGTAAGAATATAATACTATCTAGTATTTATTCCAAGAATAAAAAAAATATCAATGATTCACACCAAGAATCTAATAAATAGGTAAGGGATTGGAAAAAAACCCATTCTTGTTTGATTCATGATACCTACCTATGCCTCGAGGGGTTGTAGAGAGCCTTGTATGTCCCTTACTAAGTCCAATGCATTCCTCATATGAAATCGGTAAAACACAATCAATATATACATTTGTATTTAAACAATCAGACCAAATTTAAATACCTTTCCCCATTAAGTAAACATAATCACAAACCATCTAGAGTAATATGGTGAATGGTATCAAAATTGTACATCCCTAGTGAAACAAATCAATAACCATTTAATAGAACATGAAATATAGTATCATAAGAGATCCAAATCATTGAAATTAAATATTAAAGAAATTATGTAGAAATTGATTAAAACACATTATATGATATCAATGAAAAATTCTTGAGGAAAAAAATCTTTAAACATTCAAAAGTGCCCCATACCACATTGAAACAGTTGAATTATAAGCCCCATGAAGGAATAACATAAAATGAAACCTAAAATATCATGAGAATAAGAGGATTCAAGATATAACATCTCAAATGAGTAGTATATACAATTAATTAAAAAAAATAAGTGGTGAATAAGTCATATATATCATAGATGTAAAATTGATATGGGAAATCCATTACCTTATAATTGACATTAGTGTAGTGTTCTTTAATATCCTCTTAAATATCACCCACTTGAGAGACCCTTTAAGACCTTGGATTTGTTCTTTTGGAGATACCAGTAGCACTTTGATGTGGGGAGAGTGAGTAGGATAGGTTTTGGATAATATTATAAGAGGTTCATGTATTTTTGGGTCAAAATGGTGTGGTATTTATACTTATGGAGTGATGGGGTTAAGTGATTAAAATAATGATTATTTTATATTTATGCTAACCAAATTGAAGTGGAATTAATTTACATGACTTTGGGTAAAAATTAATGTTTTAATCTCTGTTTATGGTCTATAAATACATCAAAAACCCATTTAATACGGTAATTTTTATGTATTTTAATAATTTACCCTTTTAACTTTAACATATTTTATTTTTTTACCTATACCGTGGTAAATAATTTTTTTGGCATGGTATCCACTTTATAACTAAAAATAAAAATGACCTTAAATAATTATCTAGAAATTATTATTCAAAATATGGAATCTATTTTACAAAATTCAATTCACATAATCGTCAATATTAGATTTAAAATCATCCAACAGACATAATGGGAAAGGAGGTTTTTAGTGTGTAAAAGTTCAAAAGTTCAAAATGTATTTATATCTGATTTCAATGTTAAATTGAGTCAAATGACCTAAATTGGATTTATTGATGTATAATTGAACTAATTTTACATTAAAACATATTTAATGTATAATTTAACTTTATAAATTAATTATATGAAAATGTAGTTTTCAATTAAAATTCAATATTTTTCTCTATTCATCAACAAATGATACTTCTCTGAAAAATACAAAAATATAACCCCAAGATAATTTTGATATCTCAATTTCAAAAATGAATTTTATTTCATAATATAAAACATATAAAGTGTAAAAATTTTGTTTTAAAAATAGGTGTTCTATCAAAAGTTGGAAAAAATGGCTTTAGAAATATATAGGGTTTTATGCTTAAAATTGGATTTATTCTTATCTGAGGCCTATAAAACAAGTTGGATGGATTTAAAATATTAATGAATATATGAAATATAGATTTAATTAATATATTTTACTAATAGTGATTAATTTCATTTATTATGATAAAATTTCATTGTGGGAATGAAAATATTTTTCTAATAAAAACAGATCCTTTATATTCAATTATTTTTCATTTTTATTTCTAATTAATTGGTAATGAATGAATTTATATTATAAAAATGTGTAAAATATATTTACTTAATCTCATTCATTTACTAAATTATAATTTCTTGTTGAAAAATACAATAATATTTATATTTATTTATTTTTTTAAGCTCGGTGTTTTGTGAAATATAAACTTTTGATGAAATTGAATTTATTTAAGAAGAGACATAACATAAAATCTTGGGGTGTTACATTCTCCCATCCTTCGATAAATTGAGTCCCCACAATTTCGAATTGCAAATCAAAAATAAAATTTGGATACATTGAAATACCTATGTGGGAAACCCACATCGTAAACATGGTTAATAAAACATCCCATTCATAAGAGGGAAAGGGAGATTCGAAGGCTACCACAAAATTAGTATTTTGTATAAGATAAAATTACTCAAAAGCGAAAACTGGGAAATGAAAGAGAAATATAACCAACATATTTTGCTGGAGAATTATTGATGAAATTGTCATTAGAAAGATATCCATCACAAAACCATAAATATTATGATTGGTTTAATGACTATTTATTTCTTAGTAATAAAAGTAAATGGAAACCATTTTTCTTACAAAGTCCTATTTTCTATAGTTGAGGAATTCATTGATAATGTAGATAAGCACCTAATAAAATAAAATTACTTTATTACTTTCCATGTCATAATAATAATCTCATCCTTTGGTTTTTCTTCAATCTACATTCAATTTATCCCATACACCAGAAAATGAATGTCCACGTTGTTTTTTTATACTTGGAGAACAATAATGGATCATAACATCCAAAATTCATTCAGTTTAACATTAAATGTTTAATGAAACAAAATTTTTTATAACATGATATCCAATATAATAAATCATTATGTAACCTCAAAAAATAATATCCAGTATTCAACCAAATCCATTCCATAAGTAGTTAACTTTACTACTCATCCAAATTATGTATATCCAAATTCAAAGACCAATAATTTTGAAGGAAATTCACTAAATTTCTAATATCAACTTATCATTAGATTCCAAAAAATTACATAAAGTATCTCTTATTGTCAAATACCAAATATATGAATACATTGATCACCATAACACATTAATGAAAACATACATGATTCAAAAAATAAAATCTCATATTATTGAATATATTACTTAGATCCAATCATGTAGTAAACCCTACAAAGATAACATAAACCATCAAATCAATAACCATTTTCATGGCCCCCAATAATATCCCATAAATATCTCTTTATCATTATCATTTCATTAGCAAGAATATATTGAGATTTATCTTCCCCCAAAAATATATTTTCTAAAAAATAAAATTGCAACAAAATCAATTCTCTTGGTTACTAGTATTATTCCTCACATGCTTACAAATCCTTAAATAATTATTATAGTATAGTCCTTATATATATATCAATACTCTTATAACCTGATAATCATTGATAAAATAATTCTTGAATCCAAATACATTAGTAAGTTAATCATTCTATTTTATTCTTAAACTATTAACTACACTTCATTCCTTTGTAACTCCATTTCATTTTCCATCAGAAGTATAACTATTAATTGTATAAACTTGATGATTATCTTCATGAGTTTCCATCCCAAGACATATATTTTCAAAATTCTCAAACATTCCACATTTAAAACATTCAACCATCGATAACACTTATAGAGGCCATTATTCCCACATTTTATTTATCCTTATATATTATATGATTTATTTCCATCTTTACACCCCCAAAACATCTTCATGTTCTTATAATATATTGAAATGGGTGTTTCTTCTCACATTCTCAACATATAATAAATTGAGTCTTCTTTTATCCACGATATCAAAAACATGATCTCTCATAAAACTTATGTCATTATTTTTTTAGTGAGTCAGAGAGTTGGTGATGGTGCATGTTTTTTTCATATATCATGGTAATTAGTTAGAAATAATCCCAATATCCTATATTAATCATCCCAATTGGTTTCACATCAATATATTTTCTAATTTATTCAACAATAACCTAGTCCTATCTAGTTCCATCCATTGACTAAAACTAAAAATTATATTGTGAGAAACACTAGTCATGGATATATGTCAAATAGTCATGAAGAATCATTCAAAGGATATAGGTTTAACCTAGGTTATCCATAGTCATTTTTAAAACTATAGGATATTATCCTTTACTTAGACTTATCCTGAAATTTAGTAATAGGTTTATATTCTCTAATCTATGTTTTCCTAAATCTAGTTCCCAAGGTTTATACTAAACTTTCTATGATAATAATTGTAAAGACCCTATCCCAAGTATCCTAGAGTTGGTTCCTTATTTTTTTACATTGACATATATACAAGGAATACCATCCCAAATTACTAAATATTTTTTTAATATCGATAAACTAGATACATACTTTAAATTCACATTACATTTTAAAACATGAAATGCACAAATAATTCTATTTAGTCTTCTTTTACTCCCCCCTTTATGTAACCCTACATATCAATCATATTATAATTTTTAGAATTCATGGAAAAAAATTAAACAAATGAAAGGGGTGTGCTCAAATCTCACTAAGGGAAAGCATACAATGAAATCTATGAGTAAAAAATATGGAAATACAATTAATTAAAATACATGTCATTAAATCAATGAATTGATCATAATATGAAAATAATAAATGGTAATCAAATAATTCAATATAATTAATCAATTAAGCTATAAAACATAAAAATTGATTTTGTATCTAATCTAATAATTGCATGGAATATATGTAACTGAATTCATAATGATAGAATGTATATTGTCTAACATTTGAAACAAACTATTGAGACTTCATACAAATAATCTAATAATTTCAAGGATTTGTCCCAATGACCTTACACTATTAGGGTTTCATACACAGAATCTAATAAAACTGTATGTTTTTGAAAAAAAAATCCAATTATAGTTTGTCTAATGAGACCCACCATTACATCGAGGGGATATAATAAGATCCACCCATCAATTAATAAGTATGAGGAATTAATGTGACAAAACATAATCAACAAATACATTTGAATTGAAACTATCATAAAAATATAAATAAATTTATCCATTATGTAAAAATTATCATAAACCATCCAATATAATATGGTGAATGGTATCAAAATAGCACATCCCCGATAAAACTAATAAATAACCATTTAATAGAATATGGTAGATAATATCCTAAAAGATCAACCTCAATGAAGCACAAGATATAAAAAGGATGTTTACATATATGAAAAATTCTTTAATTGATATCATTGAAAAATTATTTAGGAAAATAATATTTAAAAATTCCAAAGTGTCTCATACCATATTTAAACAATTTAATTATTATCCCCATGAAGGAATAACATTAAATAAAACCTATAATATCATGATAATTAGGATATTGTTGATATAAAATGTCAATGGAGTATTATGTAACCACATAACCAATATTTGTAGTGATTATGGAATATATCTCTCAAAAGTATAAGAGACATGAGAACCCCCTACCACACGTTTCCTTTTATTGTAGAGTTATTTAATCTCCTCTTGAATATCACCTCTTTAAGAGACCCTTGAGGCCCATGGATTTGGTATTTTGATGATACCAGAGGAACTTGGACATGAAGAGAGTGATGAGGATTGGGTTTAATAGATATTTTGGTAGTTTCAAGGATTTTTGGGTTGAAATGGGGTGGTATTTATATTTTAGGAGAGGTTGGTTTAAGTGATTAAAGTGACAATTATTTTATATTTAAGCCAACCACATTGAGGTGGAATTAATTTCCATGAATTTATATAACAATTAATGTTCCAAATTATGTATATGGTCTAAAAATACCTCAAAACAATTTAATTTTGTAATTTTTAGGTATTTCAAGTCTTTACCATTTTAACTTTAATAAGTTTCATTTTTTACCTATACGATGGTAAATGATTTTTGACCATGGTAACCATTTCACGACTTAAAATTAACATGAACTTAAAACCGAATTTTAACATTATTATTAAAAATATGGATTCTAGTTTACAATATTCAATTCAAATACTTGTAGAAATTAAATTTAAAATAATGATGTAGACATAATGGAAAAGCATGTTTTTAAAGTGTAAAAGTTCAAAAGTATAAAATGTTTTATTATCAAATTTCAATGTGAAATTGATTAAAATGTCCTAAATTGGTTTTATAAATTTATAATTGTACTAATTATACTTTTAAACCAATTTAATTTATAATTTTACAATATAAATAAATTATAAAAAAATTAGTTTTCAATTAAAATTTATTAATTTTTTCTATTCATCAAAAAATGAAACATCTCTACAAAATTCAAAACAGTTCACCCTAAGATAAGTTTGATATCCTAAATTTAAAAATGAAGATTATTGTTTCATAATAAACTTATGAAGGTGTTAAAATTTAGATTTAAAATAGGTGAACCATCAAAAGTTGGCAAAACAACCTTCAAAATATATATCTTTTTATGCATAAAATTGGATTTATTATTATCATAATAAATAAAACTTATTGGACGAATTTAAAAACATTTTATTGAATATATAACATATAAATTTCATTAATATATTTCAATAATAGTTATTAATTTAATTTATTATGATAAAATGTATTTGTGGGAAATTTTTTTGTTTTTTTTATAAAATCACTTCATTTATGTTTAGTTGGTTTTGATTTTTATTTATAATTAATTTGAAACCAATGAATTGATTTTATACACATGTGTAAACTGCATTTGTCTAATCTAATTCATTACTCCAATTCCAACATATAGGTTATGACTATCACAAAATTTTTATTTAATCGTTTGTTTAAGCTCGGTGTTCTGTGTAATGTAAGCTATCGAAAAATTTGAATTTATTTAAGAAAATACATACCATAGAATCAAGGGGGGTTACAATATTTATCGATGAAATTGATTGAGTTCTATAAATACATGAAGATACCATGGATTAGAGATCTATTTACATGGGGTAAGTTCTATGGTGACATGGCCAGGTTCAAGAGGAAACAAGGGAAAGTTAGAAGCTCGTATTGGACAAATGGCCTGATTTGTTCTAGTTTATTGAGGATGCAAATGAAAATGGTGGGGAACATGAATCTCCCTTAGTTATTGGTATGAAATAATTTATGTTATTAATTTTATGTTTGGAATAATGGTAAAATTACCTATAAGTATAAAGAGGTCAATAACATGGAGTCTGTCCATAGAAAATACTAATGAAGATATTCACGTCATGAATTTTGGTTTCATGATGTGAATTTTTCTTAAATAATGTCATGTGATGTTTCACAGTGTGAATGGTTTTCACCAGGCATGTTAAGTATGTGAATTATATTCAATATGTGAAATCTTTATTTCTATAAAATAAACTAGCACACTGTGAATTTTGGTACAAGTGACCCCTATAAAATTCATAATATAAATTCTAGTTTCACTTTGTGAATTAGTCTGGTCCAACAAGTTTTAATTATTTTCTCACATGTAAAAAATATTCTATTTTTTTCTTTCTCTCTCTCAAATTTTAGGGATACCCCAGTCAATTTAAAGTAATATTAAATGTTCCAAATCCAATTTCAAAAAATCATGGAGAATTCAATTACGGAAATAAAAGGTTATGGTCTCATTCTTCCTTAGCATTATGGATCTCCTTAGTTTGTATTGGTCAGATCCATATACAGATATTGGAATACATGGATCAATGTTTTCTGGTTATTTTCTGATGATATATTCTTGAATTTTGATAGAAGAGTGAAGGTAATAGGGCTTATGTGTGGAACAATCTTAGGTGTTTCATGCCAAGTAAACATTAGGTGGTTGGATTCTTTCTCACTCTACTATTCTGGATATTGAGGAATTTTGATTTTTTAAATAATTTTTATAACATTCCATCCCTGGATCCACTAAATATTACCCTGAGCTTGTGGGTTACATGACCTTAATAGCAACTACCTCTATGCTAGAGGCTTCCGACTAGTAGTGAAGGTCTACAATGGTATAATAGGGAATCTATACCCTTAGTAATCAGAGTAGAAATAATGGTCAAAATAAATGAACATAAATAGTGAAGGAATACTGACAATTTAGTGTAAGATAAACAACAAAAAAATATTAATAATAATCAATCCATAGGCTTAGTCATATATAAAATGGTTTTGTCTCATGAGGATGTAAAGAATGGGGGAAACATGGGATACATAGCACAAAAAAATACAACATGCAATAGAAAATTAAAAAAATATAAAAATACATATTCAGTTGAATCTTGGGAATACACTCCATCCTATGCTCCCATGTTCCCATTCTATAATAAAATCAGATCATGCATCCATGCTTGGGATCCTTCCCTTGTCCCTACCCACATCCACAAGTTCTGTCTGGGTACCAATCAGTGGATTGAACATGGTGTGACATAACTTAGTAGGCCATCACAAATGGTATCTAGAATAATGTAGTCAGTGACTATATAATAATAGTGTGTTAGTATAATAAATAATAAGAAACTCTAAAAACCAGAAACAAGTCATCTTAAGTTCCTAGTGGACACCTAGATGACACTACCTGCTTCGACATAGACTAGGATAACTCTGATATAAGTTTACCATATACATGTATTAAGAAGTAATTATAAATAATATGTATATATTTATTTGAACTATATATAGGAAGACATATACATGAATATACATAGATAGTATGTTCTATAAGGAATCATAGTGTAACTTAGGTGTCCAAGAATAGTCAAATGATCTGTAGGCTCCAACAAATACACTAATCATGAATATCATGTGAATGAGATACATCATACCCATCACTCGAGATAGTGGGGTGAGTTATCATTCCTTACACTAGATGTAAGGAAACATTTATCTTCATGACCATCGTTTAAATAAACCATGTGAGACACCATTCCAAACACCCACCATAAGGGATTGTGAAATTTCATGTTCAGTAAGTCCCTTAACCATTGTCCGTCAACCAATATACATGGTTTATTTATAATAAAAATAAAGAGTTTCCTTTTTAAGTATTTACATTTATCTAAACCAATCTAACTATGGGTTCCACAAGTAATATATTTCATTATCTTTTTATAACTCTTGAATTGTTCCTTCCACTGGCTTTCATTTAATTAAATTTGACCCTTTTATTTATAAATAAAGGAAAATGAAATTTTATGTCAAGAAAACCCACGTAGGAGGTGGTTTGGTCAATTAAACATTTCCACCAAGGAGGGAATTTAATTCAACACACCCAAGTGGTGGTATCCAATGAGGTATAAATACACCAATAAGTTAACATAGGACTAAATGAGTATCTTAACTTGGTTTGATTAATTTAAATAGGAAAAACAAATTTTAAGGAATCATGCCAAAAAGTATGGAATGCGGAACAACTATGAGTGCTATAAACACACCTAAGATTTTAGGAAAAATTTCCACACCACCTACCTTATTCCCATGGATAACTCCTTATTTGGTATCTGCTTCATATTTAATGTAGTATGGAAGAAAAAATAAGAATACAATAATTCCCTAAAAGTATAAAATATCATCTTGCACCAAAAAAAACATCTTAGAGGGAATGATAAACAAAAAAATAAGCTAATGTAATAGAGAGATTTCCATTAGCTATCCAACACAAACAAAAAAAGTAAATTTAGTTTGGATGAGAGAGATACCTCAAATACTAGGTTGTAAATCCATGGTGCTCTCAAGGAGGAGGAGGAACTACTGTGCATAAAGGAAGATAGAAAAATAGAGGGGTTTGTTAAATATAGAGACGGTCAAAATAGCAATATACCCACTTTTACGAGGAACACAGTTTGACCCCAAGGTGTTCTAAACCACACGCCATATATGCTGTTAGAACTATGAAAAACACCCCCTTTCTCAAGGATATCACACATAGTTTGGAAAAATCATGCTCCAAACATGTGGGGTTACTACCTAAGTGGCACTAAGGGTGCTGGCTAGGAACACAGTTTTCCAAACCATGTTCAGCCCATGCGGGTGACCTCCATCACTTGTCTAAGATAATTCAAACATCCATGAATCATGGGTCACATGGTTTATTCTAACCATTAAAGCATCTAAAACCATCTTTATCACCCCACATGGTTTGGAAAAATTGTGCGGGCTTAGGTGCGGGGTTTGGAAAAACCATGCACATTGAATTTTTTATCAATAACATGGAGATCTAGGATCTAAAGAAGCCCCATACATTTCTGACACCTTCCATAGGTCATCTGAAAGATTTCATATGATAAAATAGGGAATTTAAATAGGGAAAGATGAATCATACCTTCATAAATAGTCGGTTCATTACAACCTCACTTCTATAAACCAACTCATCAGAGAGTTTCACTTCGTAGGGTAGTAAGGGATCATCGGGCAAAAGCAACTAATCAAGTATGTTAGCCTCTCAAATAGGTATTATGATGTATTTAGTCGTGCTACAATAACACATGCACTAGAGGAAAAAACTATAATGTGGAGCCTTAAATATCTGATCTATAATACCACTTGGTAATCCTCAAAATAATAATCCATGTCTAACTCCACATCCTCAGGATATAAAATATGAAATCATTTTGGATAGTACTAAAAATGTTGAGATAGATGAGAAATTTCATTCATAGACTAGTATGTCTGAGGAAGTCTTATTCTAGAATTCATAGGTTTGATTATCTCTAAGATCCCAAAAATGTTCGATGAATCTAGGAGTTAGCTTACCCAAACTCTTAATGCATCATTGGCCCATCCCAGGAAAAAAACAAGAAAACATGATCCCCAACCTCAAACTCAAGATTTCATTGATAGTGGTTGGAATATGACTATTTCCTAAACATATCTTCCATCTTGAGCTTTTGGATCAGTTGGAACTTCTCTAAAGTCTCTTTAATGAGATGTGGTTCAAGTATTACTTCCTCCCTTACATCTAACCACCATATAGGTGAACGAAAGGGTATACCATGAAAATAATCATATAAATCCATATGAATGGTAGCCTAAAATCTATTATTTTAAGAGAAATAAACTAGTGGTATGTGTTTCTCCCAAGAACCCCCAACCTCAAGGACACATAAAAAGAGAATTCCCTCTAACATGTTAATCACGTGCTCTGTTTATCCATTGGTCTAAGTGTGATAGGTTGTTCTTAGAAGAACCTGTACAACCAAGGCCTTATACAAGCCCGTCCCCATTGGTAATTTAAAATGAGAATAATAGTTAGATATGAAAGAATGTGGAGCTCAACTAATGAGTATGACCATCCTAACCTATATCCTTCAAAGTTCATATATTGAAAAGGTCTCCTAAATAGTAAGGAAGTTGGATACATTTTTCAACAGATAAACAATGACTCAATCTTTATCATTACCTATAATTGATCTAAGAGAAAATTCCATGAAATCCATGGTGATATCATCCTTCTTATACTCAAGAATGGAAAAAAGATTAAAATGCCCACCAATTGTTGATGTTCTTTGTTCACCCACTGACATATAGAATTACAGGTAACAAATCCTGCAATCTCCCATTTCATACTAGGCCCCCAATACAAGTGATGTATGTCTTGATACATCTTGGTGATTCTAAGTTGAACTACCAATAATGAGGCATGAGATTCTCAGAATAACTACTATTGGATGTCTGCTGGAACCCAGACACACCCATGTATGTGTAAGGTCTCATCCTATCCCATGGTCAAAAAATGTGATGAATCCCTATTTGTAACACTCTCCCTTTGGACTAGAACCTTTTTATTTTAATGTTGCATCATATTTACACATTTTAGAAGGATAGAGGTCATTGTTAAAGCAGTGAGTACTATCCATCCCTAATTCTACTAAACCTCAACATACATCTACAAAAACTAGGCCATAAGAAACCAATCAACCATGAACTCTATCACTTCATATGTATGAGTATTTAAACACATATCATTGACCACTGAACTACCTTTTCTAGGTGTATAGGCAAGCCCAATGTCAACTATTCAACCCATATATGTTTTATGAGATTTAGATCTTGTTTTAAATGATATACTAGAGGATTTTTTGACCTATATAAATAAAAAACACTCTCTAAGAAAATAACGTCTTGAACAACATAAAGAAATTTCCACTACTACAAACTCATGTTCGTACATTGGGTAATTAAATTTATGAAGTCTCACCTAATGATACCTATATTGTATAACTTGATCATAATGCATCAGAACTACTCCAAGAACAATGATTGATGCATCAAAATAAAATGTATATCTCCTACACGGATCTGAAATAATTAGGATCAGTGATGAAATTAACCAGCCTTTCAATTCTCAAAAGGCTTCCTCACAACCTTCTAACCATATGACCATAACAGCCTTATTATTTAATCATGTGAGAGGCACTTCTAGTAATGAAAATTCCTAGATTAAGTGTTTGTAATACCCAGTTGGCCCCAAGAAACATCATATATCAAATATTTTCTTGTTCTACTCCTGGGAAACTACATCTCTCATCATCTCAGGGATAAATAATACTCCTAAATCTGAGATGATATGAACCAGGAAGTAGAGTTATTTTAATCCAAAATTGGGATATAGTGATATTTTTGAAAATGTGGTGATCTCTTAGTGTATTCACCCTGATCTCAAGATGTCGATAATGATCGTATCAAGTGGGAGAATACATCAATATGTCATTCACAAAGAATTCCATGAATGAATCTAGATACATGTGGAAAACCCAATTCATCAGGGCCATGAAAATAGATGGACCATTACTGAGACCAAAAAACATTACCCAATACGCATAAAGATCATACCTACTTTAGAAAGATATATGAGGTATGTATGAAGTCCTGAAACTCACTTGATGGTATATTGACATAAAATCAACATTTTAAAACACCCTATAACCTCATATCTGATCAAAGGGGTCGTCTACATGAGGCAGTGGTAACTGATTCTTAACCGTGATCTAAGTCATCCATCATTAATCCAAACAAATCCCAAGGGCATAATCCACCTTCTTGAAAAAAGACTAGTAAACCCCATAGAGAGGAACTAGGTTGGATCAAACCCCTAGTTTCAATGTATTCCAATGGCTTCTTGAGATGTAAAATCTCCAAAGTTTTGATCTTGTAAGGAGGAATGAAGAATGGTGCTACTCCATGGGCTAGATAAATGGTAAATTCTACCACCCTCAATGGGGGTAGAACAGTAAATTTGTTCGAGAAGAAATCCCTCAAATAATCTACCATATGAGGTAAATCAAAAGGTCACATTCCATAATCATCCATGAAAGGACCAGTGATCTGAGCTATCACTCTTTCAATACCATGGTTCCCAGGACCAACTCAAGTTGTATAGATTCCACATTCTCCCTTGTAAATATTTTTACCAACCTCTAGTGATATAAACATCAAATTCTCATGATAATAGTCAACATGGGTTCAATAGGTAACCAAAAAGTCCATCCCAAGAATTATATCAAACTATATCATGTTAAGGATGAAAATAATACACAGAAATATATAACCACCTATCTCAAGGGGAAGTTCCTTACATTAGTAAAAAATCTCTAATATGTTACCCAATGGGGAATCATGTGTCACCATTCCACACATGCACTATATATCAATGTCCTAACTATGAAAAATAACCAGAAATATAAAATAGTGAAATGAACTTATGTCAAAAAAGGATGAAACTAAAGTAGAGGATATATGAATAGTTCCTAAAACTATAGAAGGCACAGTGCTCTGCTCCTCTAGCACCAGTTACAATGCATGTTACTAGCATGTTCCACTAGCCTAAGTTACAACCCGCCTACCCCAAGTAGGTCCACCATACTGGTACTACGAATCCAATCTTGGTTCCCTTTTCCTTAACCACCACCTTGCCCAAAGTGGATGGTGGTACTCCAACTGCCCATCTAGAGAGGTACTACTATCCCCACTCTAGAACATGGAGTCAATGTAGAATCACTCTCACTAGGAACCAGTAGAAAAGTCTGGGAGAAGTGATGAATACGACCCATCCTAACATACGATCTACACTCAACTAGACTTGCATGAACTGGGGTTTCATATTCCTTGGATTCCCACACTTATAACATATAAAGAAACTATCGGTACAAGTTGTACGACCACCAATTCCCCTGCGAGAAACCTCAATGAAATTATTCTTTCCCCTAGAATAATTACTGCCAATTCTAAGCGATGAACCACCTTGGCTAAAACATTTTACATGCCATAAATTACTCAGGTAGTGTGTTCATGGACGACTATCTCAGAAGTAATAGTCAACCAGAAAAAATTAACCTATGATCAGATGGCATATACAAGTCCATCATCAAATTTCCTCTTAATCATGAGCTCATATATATATATATATATATATATATAGTTGGTGAAACTCACTAAATCTCAATAAAATAGGTATAATACTCCATCAAAAACCTATATACCTACTATAAGTTAATGAAATATATAGCTCATTCATCCCTTAATGTCCATGGAAAGATGTAATCATAGAATACCCTCTAGAAGTCCCTCCAAATCATATCTCAATGTCGTTCTAATTGGTTAATGAAATCCACCATCGCTTGGAAGAACTACAAAACATATAATCTATGATATTGACCCTCCTTTCTAGAGGTGTATCTAGATTCTAGAATATAGAAAGTAGGGCCTCCAAACATGTATCCATATCCTAAGGGACACCATCACTAGAAAACATCGATGGGTGATGCTACTGGAATTCCCTCATCAACTCATCCATAGTTGGGGTATGTCAAGTAACTCCATGAATATAATTCATCATAAAATGGAAACCCTATCAAAATTGGGTGTCAGTGCCCAAGTATGAAATAATGGGTGGTACTGTAGGTGGAGCTATGAGAGGTTACATTGGCAACTCATAGCCCACCACATACAGATCATGTTCATCACCACCCTCTTGGTATATGACTCAAGGTGGTCATGGTGACATGATTCTACAATTCTAAACGAAAACCTCATAATAGAATTCATCATTTGATGAATTCAAAGATAAATGATTATAATAAGTACAATTCATCCTATTTATACACTAACACCTCTCTTCCTAGTCCTAAAAAAGGTCTATGTGATAAATGGAAACCAAAATAGGAAAAAAGGATCATAAGAGACACTCCCAAATACCTACTACTAAGGCCAGGTTTTGGTCTAGGTCTCATATATCATGACTAAGGTCTCAGTATATGGATTGTGAATTGAATGTTATAAAGAAAAGAACCATTTAATTTGAAATTGGAATCCCTATTCAATGGTAATCATTTCATTCAAAATATCAGTTTCATTTAAGTTCATAGTCATATGTATATATATATATATCATATTTTAATTAAATGATTCACTATTCCCAATTTATAAAATCCATACTCCTTATAAATTGCAATGGTAATATAATTTAACTGTGACCTGAACTTTACATCAGGTATCAGGATGCAATAGTTCATATAAAATGATTTGATTGAATGAATAACCATTCCCAATTTATAGAAGTACAATCTTGATAAATTAAAATTAGTATTCAGGTAATAAAATAAAATCATGTTTTATCCCACAAAAACAGTGGTCCATGATTCAAACATAGTATAATTGGTTAACTATGTTTTCATCATAATTCTATATGGGAAAGAACCATTTATATTGATGTATACATTTTTATTAATTGAATTATTCAATCCCAGAAAGAAACATTAGCACATTTCCAAAAGATATCATAGAACCAAACTCTATATAACTAGAAATGTAGACAACAAGTAAACGTTGCATAGAAAAATGAAAGGATTATAATTCCTAAAGTTACCAATATGATGCATGGGCTACTACCTCCTTGGCATACTAGTCCAAAGGTAAAATTAATATAAAATAATAATAATAATAATAATAATAATTCCACAAATCATGGGTGTCATCCAATAGTGAAATTTGTAGAATTATAATGGGTGTAATCCGATAACAATAATATCCCAACCCATGTAATTTTTATTTCCCCTATACATGGGTTAACTCTTCCAATGCATAATATTATTACCAAATTCTAACAAATTCCTATTCTAATTTCTAATATGCAGATATTAAGAAAATTAGAAGAAGAACTCCTCTAATAAAACTTTGTTACATTACAAACCAGGAGAAACTAAATGTTTTCTTGGGATAGTGGGTCACATGACCTAAATAGTGCCTCCCTATATGTTAGTGGCTACCAACTAGTACCAATGGTCTATAGTCATATAGTGTGGAGAATATACCCTCAGTTATTAGAGTACCACATCTGTAACAATAAATGAATTGAAATAGTTTAAGAATAATATAACCAACAATACAATAGAAGATAAAGATCAATGGAATAGTAATAATACTCAAGACATAGTCTAGGAGTTATGTAAAACAATTTCAAGTTATTATGATATGAAAAAATAGGGTATACAGAGGATACAAATCATAAAAAAAATATAATATGCTTTATAAAAGTATGAAATACCAAAATAAATATCTAATATCATCAAAAGAATATGCTCAATCCTCTAATCCCATGCTCCCAAAAAATAAGAAAATCAGATCAATCATCCATGATTGGTAGATTTCCCTTTTCATTAACCGCATCCATAAGGTATATATGGGTACCGATTGATGGATAGAATAGGTTATAAGATATACTCAGTAGGATACCACCAATGATGTCTAGAATAATCTAGTTAGTGTAAATTTAATAATAATGTGTAGGTATAATAGACAAAAAACAGTGATAAAATCTATAAACTAGTCTACTCAGGTTTTGGGAGGAAACCTAGCTAACACTACCTACTTCAACATAGGTTGTGATAACTCTGATCTATGTTCATCATAGACATAGATTAACTTGTAATTATACATAATATATATGTATATATATGTATATAAATTATCTATGTAAGTACTTGTGTAGGAATATATATAGATACTAGGTGTTAGTAGGACGCATGGCATAACTCAGATGTCCAGGCATAGTCAAACGAGATATAGGCTCCAAGAAGGGTACTAGACTTAAATATAATGGGAATGTGAGAAACCATGGCCATCTCCTAAGGTAGTGTGGTGGGTCATTATTCACAACACCCGATGAAAGTTAATGTGGGTTTCATTCCCATCATCTAAATAAACTATGTGAGACACCATGCCCAACACACAATATATGAGATTATGAAATACCCTAACCAATAAGTCCCTTAACCATTTCCATAAACTAATATCCATGGAATATTTATAATAATCCTAATGATTTTAATTTTAAATTATTTACATTCATTTAAACCAATATAACCATGGGTTCCACAAGTTATATAATTTATTATCTATTTATGACATGTGATGTCATTTTTCCACTCAATTACTTTTAATTTAAGTAAACTTTTTAGATTATAAATCAAGTAAATTCTAAAATTTACATCAATAAAAAAACATAGGAGGTGTTTTTTTCAATAAAAAATTTCCATCAAGGAATTAATTTAATTCAACACAACCAAGGGTAGGTAATTAATGAGGTAGACATCCTCCAATAGGTAAATAGAATACTACAAGAGTATCTTAACATGGTTCAATTACTTTAAAAAGTAAAAACAGATTTTAGGGTAATGTTTTGAAAATATTGGTATACAGAACTATGGAGAGCATTATAAAGAAACCTAAAATTTAAGGGAAAATTACTAGACCACCCATGGATGACTCCTAAAAAGGTATTGAATTCAGATTCAAAGTAGAATAGAAGAAAATAGATCGATAGAAAAATGACCAGAAAATAGGGAATATGAGATCACCCCAAAATAAATTTATTAAGGGAAATATAAATGAATAAAGGAGATATAGGAATAGAGAGATTACCTTCATTTATCCAACACAACTGAAAGAGAAGAAAATGAATTCTAGATGATAGAGACACCTCAAATCCTAGGTTGGAATGCCATGGAGCTCTCAAGGTGGTAGAGGTACTACTATACATGGAGGAAGAGAGAAAAAGAGAGGGGTGAGTTAAATAAAAAGAGTGTAAAAATATTCATCTTCCCACTTTTAATGGGAACACATTTTTTCAAATCATTAAATAATCATTTAGTAGATATTTCCTAAATAACCTCATTTTTTTTGCTATACCACTCACTTTACACAAAAGGGGCTCAAAACGTGCTCGGTTACTACCTTTTTGTAACTAAGGATGTGGCCTGGGGGTGCAATTTCAGAAACTATGATCTACTTCTATGGGTGACCTTTATCAGTTTTTTTAGATAAGTCACATTACCATATGGTCTGGGTCGGACAGTTTGGACTAATCATTTTACCCTCTGTAACTATCTGGAGAACCCTATAGGGGTTTTCCAAACCATGTGGGATCAGGTGAACAATTTGTAAAAATCATATTCCTAGATTTTTTCCTCCATAACTTGGAGCTCCCAGATATAAGATTCTAACAATCCCTCAATACCCTCAAGACATTCTATATAATATTGGACATATTTACTTGGATAAAACAAGGAATTTAAATAAAAAAAGATTTATACCTTCATAAAAGGCATGTTCATTACAATTCTTGCACTTTATTGGAAATACCTTATGGAATTGATTTAGAAAACCCATATTTGACGTGATTTCAAATGGGTTATTTTTTAAATATGGAATTTATGTTTAAATAAATGTTCTATTGGTATATTGGTATAATTTTTTTGGGCATGAGTTAATGAGGAAATTGGATGGTTTAAGGGTGTGAATGTTCCCCCTATAAAAATAATAATGAATAAAAGAATGAAAGTACCCCTATAAAAAGGGTTCACTAGGTGAAATCTTAGTGAATGGATTGATCATTACTCGCTAGTATAGGGAGTTTCATGGTTTCATTGTAACGCACTGACCCCAATTACCTATAGTCAGTGTATTATTACATAACATTGGCATGATCACAAAATAGCCAATCTCGAAAGACCAATTAGTTTAGTAGTCTTGGAAACACTAGATATATTCATAAGTCTAACATTACATCATAAAGTAAAAAAAAACTACAAAACATCTTGTCTTCATATCCCCTCATATTATCCGTACAAGTCATTCATAAATTACTTCTTCACATCTTGGAAAAAATAAAGCATAGAAAGGGGTGAGCTCATATGCTCAGTAAGGATAACAATATAGCGGGAACTTTCATAAATAAGCATAAACATTTAAGGAAATGTATAACTAAAACAAAATCATTTTAAACATGAACTTCAGCATAATATGGAAAAGATAAAATGAAATAATTCCATTTACTTATTCACATGGATATTCTACTAGTCGAATAAACACATGAAATATCAATAACCACTTTAATAATGATGAAATGCATAATGCCAGGCTATCATAGCCACATAGTCAAGGCCTCGTTCCAAGACTACAAATAAGATTTTGTCAAGGCCTTGTGCCAAGACACTAGTTTGCCTCATGAGACCTACCGATGCATCGAGGAGATATATCGGGCTCCACCCGTCACTTACTAAGTCCAATGCATTCCTCATATGAATAGTTTGAAACATAACATAAACATTCGTTTTAAAACTAGCATACAAAATTTCAATACTTTATCCACAAAACATGAATGGTATAAAAATAAAACATCCACAATCAAACATAACTCATTCGATACAATATGGAATATTTATTGTATCAGATTAACCTAAATCGAGAATAATGAAGGATATTGACAAAGATTAAAACAATCATCAAACTTTGAGAGAAATATCCCCCTTTTTCTTGAAAACATTTAAAAGTCACACTATTTTTCAAGAATCCATTTAAAATAGATTTTTGAATCAAAGTGTCCCAGACCACTTTGAATCTTTTAAAAGGAATTTTTATTTGAAAACATTAATGTCTATATAAATAAATCCTTAAATCATTTTTAAAACATGGACACTAATGAGAAAGATTTAGAATAATAAATCATCAAAACATTTAAAATGATAGTTCAGTTAGAGTTCCTAACCAAAAGAGAGACACTTGAATACAAATATTTGAGTTAATAAAAATTTTTTAATATCTTGATAATAAATGGATTCTAGATACACAATTTCAAAGTACATTATATACACCATATATAAGTGATTTGGTGTATAACAACAAATAAGTCTCAATGGAATTTAAATTGAGATGAAATCTCTTATAAAGATTTTATCCTTATGTTAAGGATAAATCAACGACATAATTATGTATAACAAATATAAATACACTCAATATGATTGGATATTTAGTGTAAATCTATTATAGGACATTCACACATATTTTTGTTAAAACAACACCAATGAATTGGATATTTAACACAAAAAATGGAGATTGAGTTAAAATTACTCTTATCAAGTTCATATCGATGACTTGAGAATTTATCAATGGAGTTACTATGTGTATCAAAAGTATATCCACAGAACAGGGAGTGTAAATTAGGACATAAGAAAATGAATAGTGATTCCACACATATTCTTGGAGTAAAATAATTAATAAATAATACGTAAAGCCGAATGAGTGGAAATTGAAATTTAAAATTCCCTTATCGATTTGGTAACTTACAAAACATATATACCATGAAAGTTGGATCATAAAATGATGATTTAAATATACATAAATTAAATTATATTACCCAATGAATACAATCATGGGCAGTACAAACACCACATGCAATGAATAAGTGGTGAACAATTGAAATCTCGCGAAATTTAAAGTGAGTTAAGAAACCCCTTACTTTATACTTTTTCCTTGGTCAAGGTTAGTTTAGACTCGATTATAATGGTTAAATAATTTTTATTGAATTATAGAAGAATCATATACATTAATATGATATCATATATGATCTTTTAACATTGCTTTGTTAATAATATTTTAGTATTATCATCATTTTGGGTGTTAACTTACTCGTTTTCTTTTATATGTTTTGTTACATAAGTCATGTTTGTTATGGATAGGTTGTATATTATTCATATACATAATCATATCAAGTAATTGAACATTATTTTTAATCATAAAATGAGAATTAAACTTGTATGGATATGATGGGGAATGAATCTCATCGCGTTCGTGGAGACGGTAGTCCGTACGTACGCACGAGTGATAATATCATTATTTTGATATTAAAATCATATATAACTGGATGGTAGATCAAATATACAGAATCATTATCATGTTATACTTATTATTTACATTAATTACACATCATTATTATACCTATCCAAATAATAATGTGTTGAATAAGAATTACACCACGATGTGGGGACGGTAGGCCGTACGTATGCACTTATGGTGACATGTCATTCAAAGGATGGATAGAATACTGAATATGGTTGTACCATATTTATAATAAAATTATATTATAGAAAAGATACTGAAGTTATTATTTTAGAATGGAAATAACAATGAAAGAAGAAGTTGAAGAAGAAAGGAACTTGAAAGAGGGTTGTGAAAACATTAACTTTTCGTCAGGTTCTTCCTTTTGATTTGATCAAAAGGGCTCCATAGGTTGGCTTTCTGACCAAAGGAGGGACTCTAGGATGAAGTGAGGGAAGTTGAGAGAATATTTGGTCTGCGGTTGGCTGAGCAAAAAGGCTTTTAAGGTATGAATTTGAGAGAAGGGGGAGTGCCCTTTTATAAGAGGGGTGAGTGGCACCTTAGGGAAAACATAAAATATTATTTTATAAAAAATTCATATTCGGTTTATAATGGCTCAAAATTGATTTATTTCAAGTATAAGGTGGTTATGGGTATAAATCCACTCAACCAATAGTTTTTAGATAGGTTTGGGTCACTTTATTAACCTTATCTTTTAGTTGTAACTCTTAGTTCATTAGTTTGACATTTACCATGTCTCTTTGTATTTTAATATTATATAGTTAATAAACATACTATATACCTAAAAGATACCCACAAGTGGTCCATTAATTATACACATATCATTATATAAGTCCTTTGGCCGAACCCTAGATTTTGAGAAATAGAATATCAATTAATAATATAATATTTGTTTTAAAAACTTTTTTATGTCAATTTTGACACTATTGGGTATTTTGTTTTTGATAATTTTATAACAGCATTATTACATCGAAAAAAATTTATATAACCAATAATAATATGTCATATTAACATATAAAATTAGTGGAATTCATAAAATGTCTCAAATTACATTTATTCTGATATTTGTAATATCAATTATTTTAATATTTCATTAATTAGGTAATTACTGCATCACCACTGTGTCATAAATAAATTAAATTATTTAATGTCTAAAAATTATAAATAAAATACCATTATGTAGGAAATAGTTTTATCTTTCTAATTAATATTTATAATAGAATTTATATTTTGTATAACCCTATATTAAAAATATTTTAGTTATTAAACTTTGATTTTATCTCTTTTAACTCTTCTTTGAATTAAATAATAATAAATGTCCTAATCTAATTAATGTGGACCTAAATGATAATACTTTATTAATAAGGTTGTTATTGGTCGATATACACTTTTAAAATAGAATTAGGACATGTTTTAGGGTAATATTAATATCATTTTTATCCTTTATTACCCTATTTACTTTTAACCGTGATAAATAAAAGTAAAAAGTTACTATTCATCAAAAATTATTTTTATCTCATTGAACCAAATTTTACCCATTTATAATAACCATGTCACTATGATTTTCTAAATTCCACTCATAGAAGTGGTAAAATGAAGTTTTATGTGAATTTCCAAATTCTCCTAGGAGGTGGGTAAAAGACGGTGAAAAGTTCAATAAAACTTTTTATGTATCTAAAATTATTCTAAACTAACTCCAATGAATTACAATGAACTTATATAGGTATTATGTATCTATTTTGACCTTAATTATATTTAAATAAAATAAATAATTATTTAAATAAAAATTCAGTTTTAAACTATAACTCAGTGCTTTTTCACTATTCATAAAAAAATGAATGTTTTCAGAAAAATACCAAAAATTCACCCTAAGATAATTTATATATTAAGAATCCAAAAATGAAGTCCATTTTTAGAGATAAAATTTATAAAATTTAAAAAATTGGGTATTACTATTCATAATGGATAGTTTGATTGGTTGTGATGTGTGTTAGAACTCAAAATTGCGTACAACACATGATACTGTATTATTCAAAGAGAAGCGTACCGTGGAATCTTAGGGTGTTAAATTCATGAATTTCATGTGTTAGTGGGTGTGTAATTGGAATTCTTATTAAAAGTAATAAGAAATTATTTTAAAATATTTATTTAATATCTTCCATGGAACTTGTTTATTGATTGTATAAACTTTTTATCTGCTTCTGTCCTTTTTTATATAAAATTTTCTAACATTTTCTTATACTTGTGTCATTAATTGGGATGTATTTGGGAAATGTGAACTGAGTTTATACTCACCCCCTTCTTGGGAAATTTTGTACATTTGAAAATGTTTTCTAATGAGATACTAGGAGGGGATAGTCTCTTATTTCACTTATTGTATTCTTTGACACAATTTATTTGGTTTCTAGATATGGAGTCAGGGAGAGTCTCCATCTTTATCTAGTGTGTCACCTCATTGGTTTCTTGTTCTTCCAAATTTGGAATCGTATCCTTTCACTCTTATATTTATTTTTCACCATTACCTTGAGTTTTTTCATGTGTTGGTATTTTATTGAGTTCGATGATTATTTTATCCTGCATAAAATAGTTATGCTGGTTGTATGTATGTTTTGATAGGTTTTTTTATTATTAGATAAAATCATACCCTGATATTATTTTATGACCTTGGAATTTATATCTAGAATTTTGTGTCTTGGGGGTGCTACATAATGTTAGTGGCACTCTATCTCTTCTCAAGCTAGTGAGTTGGGGCCATACATTACATCGTAGATCCTCAAGGATTTACTATTAACATCATCCAACAACTTGAAAATAAAGTTCTCACCATTATGACTAATTAAAAAGTTAATTTTTATTTTCCTGTGAGATTTTTTTATTCCTTAACATCATCATGAATTCATGAAAATAATTTAATACATTAATATGGAAAAAATTCATCCATTTACAAAACCATAATTCCTTTGTTTGTTTCAACCCACCCACTGATGATAGATATCAGTTGAGAAGGATTGACACTATGTTTTTTTCCTTCCCCCAAATTCACTTAGACATTACTGGGTGAAAACACATGATTTTAGTCGTCTATATCATCATCTAATTCATTCTTTTATACACAAAATTCTATTACAGAATTCTAGAATTTTTTTCTCATTCCTTATTCCATTCTACCGGTAAAATATTCTAAATTTATTTCTTGTGTATAAACCAGCATTAACAAGAACATGGAATTCAAACATATGAAAACTTCCCCTTGACACCATGGATTTTCATTGAATTAAATCCTAAAGAGAATGAAACTAAAGCATTAGAAATTAAATCCAAAATTCTCTAGCATCACCATCAATAAAATTTATATAGTAAAGAGAACAACTAAAAGACTAAAAAAGGGGCATTTCACCAAACATATGAGTAGAGCAGTTCCATATTATAATCTCTAGGATTCTATCCATATAAGTTGAAGGAAACCCTTCTATATTTTCTTTGAACATAAATTTTTAAACTTATTATGTACATGTGATATAGCTTCAGTATTACTTTATCCATTAGAACCTTCATGTTATTCTAATGGAGACAACATGGACTACATTAACATATATTCATTCAGTAAAATTCAATACCCCGTCATTTACCCATTTTACAACTACCATGGATCCTCAATTAACTTTATAAACTACATTTGAGAATTTTTTTGATATCCTTTCTTATATAATTATTCCTTGTAAATTTTATTTTTCTATAGCCTAAGGATGTGCCTACTTTATTTGAGTCTCAAGATCACACTGTTCATTATATAGATATTCACATCACCCTTTCAAAAAAAATCCCATCCATCATCATCCGCTGGATGAACATTTCATAAAAATTTAGATACATAGTATATTTTGAATCTATGATCTTCTGTTGAATGAAATGATTTACTAGAATCGATTACGCATGATTCCACAATATTGTTTACACTAAGAAATAGTTAGTTTCTCTCTTCCATCATACTAATGTAATTTGGGCTTATTGAAGTTAGAATTCATCCATATCCCTAATTAGGACACCTTTAATCCTTTTTAATGTGTTCTCTCTTTATATATCTCTATCATATAGGACTAGGTCTTTATAAGTTTCCCCAAATATTTCCCAAGGCATAACATATTATTTTTACTTTCGATTGATCTTCTATTAAGGTGATTATCCTCATATATTTACATTAACTGAATTTATGGATGGAAGGAAGACTTGTCTCCAAATCAACTCCTTATCCAGGATTATGTTCCACATATCATCAAAAACCAAATATTTCTTTCTGCAAGAACTAATATCAAAAGTCACCATTTTATTTCAGCTCTCCAAATGTGAAGATAATATAAGTACCACCCATACATCATCCATCAATTCTAACATTATTGATTAGAGATACCATAGATTATATTGAAGTAATTGACATGATATACCATTGGATTTCCTCTCAATAACATTATTATAAATAACCATCACATCATGAAAGTGTTGTTTAGTGTTGTAGGATTGTCGTACATATATTCCAGTTTCTTTATCTCTTCTACTGTTGTTTTCTTTTCACATAAATTAAAGGCCATGTTTTTTACTAAGGAAATATTTACAAAAATAATTTTCTTCCTATCCAAAAATCCTTATTTCACCGTATAAAATTTTTATATATGAAGGATAGTAAGTAGAACACCTAGTTCATTTGGAATTAGATGATCATCCATATACGTTTTCCATAAATGAAAACCTATTCCATCAATCCTATATACTAGGACCTTGGATTCATACGATTCTATAAAATATATTAAAGAGAACACCCAATGGGAAAAAATTATATCATTGAATGAGTGAGAGAAAAAGCCAAAGAATTCTAAATCATGATACTCTGATACCACTTTTAGGGAATCTATTTTTCTCAGCTTCTAACCAAAGTACTTTATGATTCCCACATTGACCAACAAAAGTTCCCCATCGGAAGAAGACCACTAGAAAAATCATAAAAGAACTGGGAAATCGAGAAGGAATCCAATGAATTAGTGTAATATAATTAGGAAGTCCACTCACCTTAATCATTATACAGAAATAACCCTTGAAAACATTTAAGGAAAATCAAAAGCATACATTCAATGAAATGAAAATACAAATAGCGGGAGAACCCAAATTTTAATGAATAGATTATGATGAACCCTTATTAATAACCTAAATATGGTGAACTGAAATAGGAATCAAATCCCAAAATAAGAATCCAATTTACAATCCAAAATATAAATTTCTCCAAGACACTCATGATGTATACAAATTTATTGAATACTCCTTACCCATCACTAATAAGTTCAATATTGATGCATAGTTCAACCTTCCATTTAGCTCCTAGAAGGATTTATAATAATTAAAGGACTAATAAATATTCACCCCCTTATTGGTTATGGTATTTATCAACACTTATATTATAGATAAGTAACAAATTAATCTCCTATAATATCCTTTGAAACTAAATAAGTTACAAATATTTAAAACATTTAGGGGTCATTCCTAATAAAGAATGACCTTAGACTTCCCAGGGTCCACTAATTTAAAATATTTGATATTATTTGAACCTATAAACACACCAATATAGTCCATAACTTACACATTAAATTCCTTTAAAAAATTTGATTCTGTCTTAATGTGATCTTAACAACCTCCAAATATTGATCATAGTCCTCCAATGATAATGAGTATACGAGAATATCATTGATAAAGAGGAAAATGAAGAAGTAAAAATACATATGAAAGACCATTCTCATCCTGGTTGTATTCATATTTAATGTGTTTCAACCATAAAAGCATCACAATATATTCATATTATATGTACCTAATCCTAAAGGTAGTGCATGGAATATTAGAGGGACTCACCTGCAGTTGATGATACCCTACCTATATATTGATCTTAGAGATCCATTGACTCTCTCGAACTAGTCAAAAATATATTCTATATGAGGGATAGGATATAAGTTCTTTATCATCACTCGCCTCAATATTTAGTAATATATAAATAAATGTTAGTAATCATGTTTCTTCTTTGGAAATGATAGAAGAAAACCCCAAGGATATGTGATAAATAAAATATATCTCTTTCCCTAAATACCCTATGGTTGGACCTTTAGCTTCCTAATATTTGACCCATTTATCTTTTATGGTGATATGGATATGGTCTACGTGCCTAGAATAATCTCAATCATGAACTCAACATCTCTCTTGGGTGGAAAACCTAAGAAGGCCTCATGAAAGGCAATAAAAAAAACTTGTCAACAACATGAGGAAGGATCGATAATAATGCCTTATCATTTGAAAAAATATATAAAACTGCGTTTAGATCACCCCTTACTACCTATAGTTAGGTATCTAATGGGATTACATGAAATCCCACTCTCTAAAATAGGTATAAAAATCATCTTTAGTAAAAGTGAATGATAATGGTTAATAATAGTAGTCAATACGTTCTCAATATCGTTTCAACCAATCCATCATAAGGATGACATATAATCAATTCAATTCTTACAAATATAAATATTAGGGAAACCTACACCCACAAACCATGATAGAAAACTTTGGACATCTATAGATACCCTCATATCACACCCCTGAGGGCGTATTAATAGACCTGACCCCATACACGTATTCTATCTCCAAACTCATAACCTAACCAACTAAGTAGATATAAATGTGAATGATGAAATCATAGATAAAAAATAATCAAGGGTGGATGACCCTAGAATTTTTAATCGAATAGTTTATGGCCCATCTTCCTAATAAAAAAGAGACAACATGATAGCATGAACCTATCTTAAGCCCTAACCCTAGGATCCTGGAGCCCAAATACCCTACGAGGAATTTCGTTACTGACACAATAACCCCTAATAATGGGCACCAAGACATCCTTCATGACATATGTATTCATGGGAACAATAACTTCCACACTAATAGGGAACTTCTGGCCCAACTCTAGAACACAAATTCTACCTAGAACCATGCCCACCAGCTTACCATGTTATATTAGCATATAACCACTATATATAAACCATTTCCTTGAAATAAAAACTAATTAGATATCATTTCATGATCAAGTCACGTGTTACCTAGTTTCAAACATTAGTATCACTCAACAAACTCCACCCCTCAGAGAGGATGAGATAAACCCTTATCTTGGTTAACCTATATATCATCTCTGTTATGTGACTCCTCATGAATTTGATTACTACTACCTGATGTACTACCCTTGCTCTTGATTGGATAACAAAACTATTATAATGATCTACCTGTGATCACATTCTTTTAAAAAATGAGGGATATATTATCAAAATAATAGAATGATTTTAGGTGAAAGATATTCATCTGTGATCAAATACAATGTCTTATAAGATCCCCAAAATAACTAATCCTTATAGTCTCATCATCTATTAACATGGATGAAAACTATAAATGATTAATAAAATGGGTAGGGTAATCCATCACTATCATTCCTTTCCAAATAACATTTATAAACTTATAGGATTTAACTGACCATATTGTCTCATGGAAGAAATAATTCAAGAAATGAGAATTGAAATACTTCCTTGATATCCCCAGATGATGGTATTCCTTAATTAATACATCTCAATAGTCCTTGGATGGTCTAGGAATCTTATAGGTATTTAGCCTAAACATTATATCAAAGGGTGTCTCAAGTTGATTAAAGAAGGTGCGTATAAGATTTATCCATTATTTGATAGCTTGTGGTCCACCCTCATCCACAAAGCCAGGTGGAAGATGCTTCAAAATCTCCTTAGTCTGATGTAACATGTTCAGATCAGCTCTTTGTGACCATGTCCCATGGAACAAAAAACATCCACCAGTATCTCTCAAATACTATTCAATGGGAGGTCTAGGTGAATCTATCTCCAGCACTGGTGGGGAATTCTCATACATTTCCTATTAAAAATAAATGATATGTTACTATAATGGAATTTCACTTCAATAAAAATTTCATGACTCAAAAAACATTTCTATAAAAAATATTCATATCATGGTTTGGGGAAAAAATAACTAGAATTATGATCGACTACTATATAAAAACACCCATTTTGAAATAAGTATACTTTGTATCATGTATTGATTATAAACTATCCTACCCACTATCAGGTATAATATAATCACATATAGGTCCATATAAAATGTAACCAAATATTAAAAATAAGAACTGATAACCATGGTCTAGTCAATTAGAGTCCCATAAATATATATATAGGAAAAAATTAGTAATTTTTTTGACATGTTAAATAAATAAACAATTCAGTGTAACCAAGTGATCAATCCCCATGAATCGTATGAATTTCATTTGAATCCTACATAAAAAATATGATGCATAAAAATATTCTCTCCTTCCAAACTAATTTAAATAAACCATAAATCACTAATAATATTCTTGTAAATCAAAAAATAATAACACATAATTTTTTTACAATAATCCCATCCTTGGTAGCTTGTATTTTACCAATATATGGGTTAGTTACTCCTGAGTATAAATCCCATCTCATGTTTTAGGAAATACTCTCTCTAACTACCATTCCCAAAAAAGTAAGAAAAAAGAGACAATGATTTAATAAAACCTGTTAAATCCTTGACATTTTCACCCACATAGAATTGAGATGGAGGGAACCACATAACGTTGGTTTTGTCTCTCCATATGCTAGAACCACCATGTAGTAACAATGGATTGAGAAAAAATAATTTGAATACAATTCACTTAGTTATATATAACTATAAACAACCACAAAAAGAATAATAAATCATCAAGAACAATAAACATCTTAACATGGAAATTAAAATTATTGGTTAACCATGCTTAAATAATTGAAACATGTTATAAAAAAATGAGATATACTATAATTTCATACAAGAATACTCTAGATGCAGGATCACCCATGGTTAACTGATGTATATATGGTCCAACAAAAACAAAAAATATTGTGACATCTATAAAAATGGTCTCAAGTCCCTACCTAGTCTCATCACCCTAACTACATCCATCCAATTCATCCACTTGATGTAGGGACTTTTCCCTTACCAACATCCCAAACCTTGAAATTTTCATGCACATTGGGATTCCCATGTGGGGTATGAGTACAAATCTATAGGTATCTACCATAGTTTACTAAAAAAATATAGAATATATAACAGCATTATCAAAATTAAATACCTATTAATTAAACATGAAATGTAATATTTATTTTGTGGGAAACTCAAAAATCAAGGCCATAAATGACTATAATTTATTCAGTTAATGATAGAAAGCCAAAATAAAACCAGGGTATGAACACACCCTAAGGGAAAATTATCCATTAATACTCATCTAAAAACCAAACATTGGAGTTATATCTATACAAAAAATCCCCTCTATATATAATACATTGCCACAAAATTTCATTGGGTGAATTATATGTCACCATATCAAACCCCTAGTGAATGATACTTCACCTTTTCAGACCACTAAGTGATTGAGATATCACCATTACAAATCCCCCAGATGAATGATATCTCACTGTAGAAACAATAATAATAAATGATGTATAACATGGTGAATGCTGAATCACTTACCTATAACCACTGATGAATGATATGTAAAACCCTGGTGAATGATGCAATACTATCACATAATCCCTGATGGTGGGTGATATAACACTAAATCATACTCCCAAGGCAGAGGATACACTAAAAAATAAACACCCCATAGTGATTGAGTCATCATATAACATAAAAAAATTATGGAATACATTCTATTATAAGAAAAAACATCGTAAATGACTTATCACTGAAATTTAATTAGGGAAACATTATAATACATAATTAATTTGTATTTTAAGTGAATGATAAATCAAATTTCATTAAGGGGTTAATCTTATAATACCACTAAACTATTAAAAGTCTCACTATTGGGATAATTATCCCACTAACCTAATAATATCTCATGATTTCCTTTATCAAATAATGGCTAAAAAAATCTCACATGAAGCATAAGGTCAAAAATAATGATAATTCATCCTTAATTGGTTCCAAATAACATTTTTGTAACCATTTTTACAATTCATATGGTCTTTGGAGACCATAGTTTTGATGAAAACCACTCATAGGACTACTCATAGGCCTAACCGACCATACCTAGTCCATTTGGAAGTAGGGAAAATAACTTTAATTAAAATAAAGGGAATTAAAACATTATTAGTGAAACCATAAGATCAAATAAAGCATAAAAATAAAATAAAATAATGTTAATGTTTAGGAAACACCCACCTTATCTTTGTAAGAAGCATATTCTTTAATATCATTGGGAAATTTAGTTGAAATTGGTGAATTTAACAATGTTTGAAAAAAAACCTAGAATTAGGGACTTATGATGAAAAGTGATGAAATAATGAAATAAAAAAGGATTCTAATGAAGAGGGCTATTAGCATTACCTAGATTGATATTCACATAGCTATGACACTTTGATTCATCCAAGAGTTAGAAGGATACAACTGTGGAGGTATAAGAATAATGAGATAGTTGGATGAGAATTTGGTTAGAGTAAAATGAAATAGAAGGGTGAGTTCATTTAATTAAAATTTAACATTTAATTTAAATTAATTAAAATTTAAGAAACTAATTAAGAATAAAATGGGTACCCAGTCACCTAACAATGGATACTCAGCCCCATACTAGGTACCTTCCCTAGGTATACCAAGTGGTTAGTGGCCCTCCAAGGATTATCCCATTTCTACCTAGGCCACTAGGATCTAGGTCAACCTACACAGAGTACCTGGTTCTATCTATTACAAAATATGGTCCTCTTTCACAGAGTCCCAACTGCTAGAAAGTAACCCATGAACTCCGTAAACTACAATAATAGTATGGACCAATTACAATCTATTTGGTTTATATAATTTTAACTAAAATTCAAAACAAAAATTAATGGGTTATAATTATGTTTAAAATATTGAAGTTATTTTAAAAGAATTCAGTGAGATTTTATGGTTTATAAACTAATATAATATATTGTTTTATTGTAAAAACCTATCTTTAAGACATAATTCCACATACATTATCATTAATTTCTTTCCCTTTTTATACCTAGGCTTCCTAGAATACACCCATATAGCTTGTTTATAATTATTCCTTCAATAATTACAATTTATTGGTGATTATATAATAACTTGTATCTTGTATAAAAGTTTTAATTTGAGGCTTAGAAAATTTCAAAATGAAATTTCTGTCTTATTGAAACTTTTGGCCTAAATAATTACTACTCACACGATCTTAACATTGTTCATGATGATAATGGATATTTTTTCTTAGTCATAACCAAACATAATATAAAGAACACGATTATACTAAACATGACATATTGATACATTTTGTGGGTTTTATGAAAAATTATTAAGTATGTGTTTATGCTTGGTTAGCTAATCGTCTTATCTAACTCTGATTGATGGGTAAATTTTGGTGATTTTGTTTTCAAATGTATTGTAAACCTCATTAAGTTCACATAAATTCCCTAAATGAGTTTTATTTGGATTGGGGGGTATATTAGGAATGTTTAGGATTTATCTAACAACATTTAGTGTATTTTATTGATTTAATAGAAGAATTGAAATTTGATTGAATGCAAGTAATCTTAGGTCAATTTCTTTTTTATGGTATCTCACAATTGTATCATTTCCCTATCTCCGGAATCACCATTATAGTAATAGATCTTGTAAAAGTATATCTTCAATGTTAAATTGGATCATTAGTGATGATATTTTAATGGTTTGATGAAGGGAGTGATCTATGATCTGATATCCACAATTATTTTGGTTTTTTCATCTAATATAAAGGGATTATATTCATACCTTTTCAGATTATGATATTCTTCTTGGGATTATTTTTTATTTTAAAATATTTTTTATTGATGAAAAGTTTATTAATTGATTTTTTGTATGAAATTTCATGGATAAATAATTAATTTGGTATGTAAAAAATGGATTTAGTTATAATGAAATCCAAGATTTTATGTAGTTTTTTAAATAATGGGACTGATTATGATAAATTTATTTGTTTTAAAATCATAATACTTATTTAAATGTTTTGTTTTGAAATAAAATTAATTTAACAAGATTTTTTTTTAATTTAATATATTATATTTTTTAGATATTAATTGAAAATTATTTTTTGTAAGAAAGTAGGCTTTAAAAAAATCAAGAATGGACATGGGTAATGACATGGAGTCTTAGGAAAATTATTTGATATAGGAAGGGGTGGCACATGAAACATTACCATATAGATGGATGAAAATACATGGTGCATAAATGAATAATTATTTATGGTATTAATGACACCTGATTTTAATGTTTATCTTAAAGTTGATTTTTAGATTTTTTTATTTATTTATTATTAATTTTTCATGTCTTTGGTAAATTTTGGAGGCTTGTAAGGGATCATAGGATGAGTACATGGGTAATATTAATAAAATTCAAAAGTAGATTTCATCAGGTACCTAATAGAAGGCCACTAGGTACCTAGTGAGACTTCCAAGGGAGGAAAAACCTTGGTCAAGACACCCGTTAGTTAGTGCCCCTATACCAGGTTACCGGTAGGATACTAGGTACCCAGTAGAAACCCATAGAGTACCCAGTGGTCTGTAGATTTGTATGAACATTGTGAATATTTTAAAAATTGTAAAAAAAATTTATTCACACTTTATCTTATTTCCTTGTTATCTACTCAGAATTTCATTACCTCCCCTAGCCATTAATCTCCTCAGCCTTCATTGTGACACCCCAATAATTTATAATATATTTCCTTTTAAATATATTCATTATCTTTGTTGTCTTGTGATACACACATATATGAGTCTCAGTTTTAGTAAGTTAACATTATATTTTAATATAATTATAGTAATGTTAACAGTTTAGTATTTAATAAAATAATTCTTATTTAATAGGATGAATATAAATTTTGAACATACTTGGTATAATAATCTTATAATGAATTTCATAAATTTTCCATTAGAAATAAGCTATTATGATTAATTGGAAATGTAGTATTTATATATTCCAAAATTTATTTATAATAATATGTTATAAAATGTTTAATTGAAAATTTATTGACTATAAATTTTATAGAAATAAATATCAGAACTTTTGGAGGTAAAAGTGATGTTTTTTTTTCCAGAAAACTCATTATTTTTCAGAAAAGATTTTCTATTTGAAAAGGAAAAATGTCTATCCATTTTAATTAATACATATAATCCTCAATGATTAATTATTAAATTAAATTAATATATTACATATCTATCTATATAAATTTAATACCACCTAATGATGACTATAGTTATATTAATATAATATCATCTTATTCTTGAAAAATGCATTTCTTGAAAACCATTTTTCTACACATATTTGTACTTTATTTTAAATTAAAATTTTCTACTTATATGATTTGAATTTAATAAAATAGATTTCATATTTCGATTCATAAAAATAAATATTATTTTATTAATTTAAATTAATTTTTTTTCATAATGATTTGTAAAATGGTAAAAATTTAATTAATGCAGTTAATGTTGAGGTGAGGTTTTGTGCATTACATGAACTTGTGTTAAAATTTATTTTCCACACATATAGAATTTTTATTTGATAAAATAGATTTATTTTTTAAAATTATGGTTTATAAATTATATAACATAGATCATTTTATATTATCATTAATGGAAAAATTACCTAGGTTAAAAAACTAGTTATCGTGGTGAAAACTAAAATGCTAAAATTAAGTAAACTTAGAGAATAAGGGAATAAAATGTTAAAAAAAACATTTCTGTTTATATTGTGGAGGTTTTTAAAGAACATATATTCCATAAATAACATTATTTATCAATTTTTACGCACATTTTTTTAGAGTGACATCCCATTATTGAATAGTGTTGGTGTTTACAAAAATTTCACTCCTCAATTATAAAAGGGCACTTCCTCCCCTCACTTATTGACATGAATAAAGAAATTTTTATCTACCAAAACCTACCAAAATCTCTATGAAACATATTAATTCAAATTATATGGACACTATAATTCCAAAATACCAACACTAGGTTCCTTAAGAGGAGATCCAAAAGAAGATTCTTTAAGAGATGGTAATCATTTTAACAAAGCTATTTCTTTTTCTTTCATTTTTACCACCATAAATTATGTATTAAAAATTAAAATATAATAACCATAGTATCTCCAACATACTAAGATGTCATTATTTTTATGAAATATTATTTAAGAATCTTATTTTATATCAAATTGGAAACAAAACCACTTCTTGTGTGTACGGTGAACTACCACCTCACGAACCTATGCAATTTATTTTCCATCACCAAATCACATGGATAGTAATAATTTTGGAAATAATGAATATATATGATAAATATGAAATGGTGTTAATTATATAAAATTAATATAACATTAACTTCCTTACACTTTCACACATTAAATGAATGATGTCATCGCTCATACGTACGTACGACCCATCGTCTCTATAAAATAATGTGATTCATTTACCATGTAAAAAAACAATGAATGGTTAAAAAAATTTATATATTGATTAAATATGATATTAATAACATTAATATAATTCTATATATGATGTAATTATATACAATAAAATAGAACGATAACTTTCAAGACAAAACATGCATCAGAAAATAAGGCAATGAACACCTGAAATAGTAGAAATAATATTAGACTGTTAATGAATGAGTGGTAAGATGTTATAAGTGGATAATATATGATATTATAAATATTAATATGGTTCTATTATCAATTAATATCATTAATAAAAACATTTAAAATTAGTTTAAATCATATTCCACTAAACAAAAGCATGAGGTAAGGGGTTTCATCCTAATTTTAATTGCATTGACACATATCTATTAATATACAACTATTCACTTTCATGTTTTGTATATACTTCCCATTAGATGTATTTAGGGTGAATACCTATTTCTTCATGATTTTTAATGTTTCAATTAATTTTTATTATTTCAAGGGTTTACAATTTAAAAGTTACTAAAGAGGTAGGAATCTATTTTATAACCTCACTTTCTTTTAATATTATTTGTACTTTCATTCCAAGATTGTTTTTCATTTTTCATTCATAAGATCCAATAATTTCCATTTCCACAGTATTTTTAAATAGTTACAATATTTTAATATAAATTTTCATCTTCTGGGTACTTTAATAGAAAATAGAAATCATTAAAAGAAAACCCAATTTTATTTCATTAAAAATTAGATATATTTTTCTTCCATGTACATGTTTGCCAAAATATTTTTAAAAAAGTAATTTTTTACTAAAATGATTTATTAATGAAATTTTAAGTTATCATTGAATTTTAAAATGGTTTTGAAAGGAATATTTCTACTAATTTTCAAAAAGGTCATTTTTGATAAAAATCCAAAAGGAATATTTTTAATGTATATAGGGATACTAGCCTTATCCTCTCCCCTTAACATTTTACCAAATGTATCTTTTTTCACATTTTAAATGGTTTTACAAAGAAAGCACTTTTTTGAGTAACTAATTTTTTATTCATCTTTCATTCCCTTTATTAATTAAATGATATTATTTTATTTTAATAACCTATATTCCTAATGAACTTATAGTCACCTGTCATCTCTTGCTTAATTTTGTGATTGTTATCATTCTCTTGAGAGAATCCCTCTCTTGTGATCATTTTTCATTATAAATTAAATATATGTTAAATACACATATTTTTTACATTATGGATATGATTATTTTCTAAACAATATACCATTTGAACATATTGTTTTCTACTTTGAATATTATTTTATTTACTAGGGAAATATTTATAAATACATATTCTTTACTCAATGTAGATATTTATTGATAAGGAATATTATCCTTAAATTAAGCAAATTATTTAATATAAAAATAATTATTTGGAAAAGAATTTTTTGGTGGGGATAAAAATTATATATCCTCTAAATTAATTTGTAGGTCTCATGAGATAAACCATTTAAAAAATTAAATGGGTTTTTAACTATAGTTTTAAACTATCGTGTGAATGATATTTAAAATATATATATCATGATGTTTTTTATCATGATGTCCAAAATTAATCATTTACATAATTTAGAATTTAGTTATTATTATCCATTATTTTTTACAATGATATTATCAATTGAATCATTTTGTTATCAAGTTATTAAATAGAATTTGTTTTTAAATATTTACCTTGACATATTGATTATGAATTATATAACTCTGATAGTCATGTTATTGATTAAAATTGAATTCTCATTCAATTATTTACCATTCAATATTAATTATGAATTATTTTTTTATTATATATTATACTTTATATATCTCATACTCATCATTTGATATCACCCTTATTTTTTTTCCTTTACCTTTGATATGATGATTAATTCTTTAAACGAGTTAAAGGATGGTGACTATTTTACATTAATATGTTTTGTTTTCTTTTCCCACTGTAAATTGAGTATCATGTATGTATTAGGTTCTAAAAAACATAGAAACCAATAGGTCCTTTGGAATTTTACCTCATTGTATCTATGTCATTTTAATAAAACAAATACATGATCTGGGTAACTAGATTCAGTGTTGTTATAATTGGGATCAGAGAAAATTTAATATAAACCTTTGGAACTAAATTAAGGAATACCCACATTGTGGATCATAACCATAAAATTGAATTTATGTTTTGGTATAGAGGAATATCCTAATTTTTTTGTAAGGAATGGATTATATTGTTTTTTCTAGTAATAAATCCATGTTTAGATTCTATAAATTGATGTGGTTTTTTGGCATAGAAGAATCTAGGGGATATAAACCTTAAAGTAGTTGGTCGAGTATATCTTGGACATTGTTCTGGTGCACAATCATTGTGTGCATTCTAAGGAACTAGTTTGGAACACCCAAAGGATATTATTAAGACTTTTAACATTTTTTACAATCAATTATGAAGAAATTTAAAATAAATATATCTCCCAAGAAATCATGTTTACTATTCTGATTATAAAAATGCATACATTTTCTAATTATTTTAATTGCGACACAATATTTATAGTTATAAATTATGATTTAAAATTCATAATTTTGTAATATAATACAGTATATACCATTTTTTAGAAATGGTTCCTAGAAGAATAAAGGACATCAATATTCATAGCCAATATAGAGATTGTCTTGTTGAGGATGCCAATATTACTGGAATGGGAACTAAGAATATCATGGCTATATTAAGAAATGTTAATTAAATTATAAAAAATTACCTTTCCTAAATGGATAAAAATATTATTCAATAATATTATTCTCCTATATTGGATTTCTTAATGCAATATTAGGCCCCACTATTTAGTGAGACCACTAATCCAGTGGTAATTGGGTAATGAATTAAGTCCCTTGAAAATATATTTTTGGCCTGGGGATGTGATTAAAATAAAAAGGATATATTTTAAGTATATTTTCTAAAAGGTGATGTTTATCAATGGTGGTCATTGATCCATAATAATATAGAGGTATAAAAATAGGAAAAATGGAATGGATATATTTTAAGGAAACATTCTTTTACCAATATTTCCATCATTAGAAACAAAATGTGTAGAAAAGAATGTTTTTTATCTCAAATAGAATGAAAAAAAGAATGTTTTTTGGAGTATGAGGATAACTTTACAATATTACCAATTTATTCTATGGATTAAATATGAAATATGGAATGGAATATTTACCATTTCTTTTAATGGATTAATCCGAGTCTCAAAAGGGTGCAGGTCTCTCAAATTTTTTCATAATATAATGAAATTGTTTTATGCATCATAAAAATAGAGAATAAATTTTATAGATCCTATATATTAATAGGTAATTAAAGGGATAAGAGGATGTAAAAGTAAAAAATGTGTAAGGGAAATAATATAAGGAAGAATTTTACCATATGTGATAATTTTGGAAAGAAACACCATAGTAATTACTTTAAGGGAATGAGAGTTTTCTTCATGTATAAAGTGAAAAGGCCATCTCACATGTTATTGAATGGGAAATAAAGAAACCATTAATTTTTTATATTTTAACTATAAAGATATGAGGAACTATAAAAATGAAATCACCAAGTGTAATGGTAATGTATATCATAATAAGATAAGGGATCAAGTTCAAGATTATGTTATTACAACTGTTAAAGTTGAATAATTATAGAGTTTAATTTTTTTATTAAATAATTATGTTGTATAAATAATTTATGAATGATATTTTGGTTTTAAGAGTAATTAAATGTATAAGAAGTTTAATACCATAGTTTTTATTTAAGGATTTTGAAGCATATATTGAATGGTACTGATAAACATGAATATTGATTTCGTGGTAAGTTGATATTTTTTAAGAACACATCATGGGGGGAAAGATGACCCTTGAAATGAGGATAATATATAGTTAATTATGTTTAGTTTGGATAAAGATATTATTTAAATTGATGAAGTAAATGATATAGTATTGAAGAACATAGAAATAATTAGTGATTTGATGACAAAGTTGTTGATGTTACCTTCTATAGAGTTTAAAAATTTTTTAGTTTTATGGAATAAATTCTATAATCTCTAATTTTATTTATGTAATGATTATAGAATTATTATTTTTAGAGCTTGGATGTTCTCATTAAGGGTTTATGGTAATTAGGTATTTTACCATGTCTTGGGAGAATATATAATTATAGAATTCACATATTTGGTCTGTTACATTATGAGTTATTTTACATTGTTTCGTAATAAATATTTTAAATTTATGGATTTAGAAATTGTTTTGACATATTTTGGAGGAGTCATAATTATTAAAATCGTGTTGCACAAAGTATTATATGGAATGAGATGTCACACTCAAACTTTTTGGGATGAATTTAGTGAAAAGAAACTTATAGGCCCTGAAATTTTTGAGGATACAATGACCTTGGTAAAGACTATTCAAGATTATATTAAAGTATCCCAAAGAAGGAAAAGGATTTATTCTTAGAATTAGTGGTAGAATTTGGAATTTCATGTGGGAGATCCAATTTTTTTGAATGTATATCCATGAAAGGTTGTTATAAGGTTTGGAATTAAGGGAGAGTTGACACCCACATATATCAGTCCCTTTGAAATTTGGTAATGGAGAGAAGCTATGTATTACTAGTTAGAAATTCCACCAAGCCTCTCTAAAGTACATGATGTCTTCCATATTATCATTGTTAAGGAAGTACATGCTAGACTCAGTGAATGTGATCAAAATTGATGAAATATAATTGGAATAAGTTCTATCTTACTATGAAGACCACATCATGATTCTTAATATTAGATAGAAAGTATTGAGGCATTTGACAAATTGACTTGTAAATGTACTTTATAGAAATCATAAAACATAGGAAGAGATTTTGGAACCATAGGATGATATGAATAATAACAACCCTAACTTTTTTATAAGGTATTATCGCTGGAATCTGCAAGATAAGATTTTTTTAGGAGAGAATAATGAAACACCATGTGACTTTATGATAAATTTCCTTTTTAATAAATTTATTATCTTAAATTTCTTATAATACATGCTACCCCAAACATCTATTATAATAAGTGATAATTATATTTTAATAAAATATAATTAAATGGATATTTGAAAATTTTATTGAACAAAAATTCTATTTTAAAATCATGAATATAAATTTTCAACTTACTTATCCAAATAACCCAAAAATAATTTTTTTGAAATTTCCCTTTTAAAATAATATTTTATGATTAATTGAAAATATAATATTTAAATATTCATAATTTTATTTAAAATTATTTATTGTAATATAAATAATTAGAAATTTATTAACTATAAATTTTATATAAATAATGATAAGAACATCAGTTGTTAAATCTGATATATCTCAAAAAACTAATTATTTTTCAAAAAACCGTATTTACTTAAAAAGTCATAACGTCTATCCATTTTAATTAATTTTGATAATCTATAATTATGAATTATATAAATTATATAAATAGATTATATATATAACTATATTAATTTAAAACCAACTAATTTTTATTATTATTCATATATTTAATATAAGATCAACCAATCCCTAAAAATTGCATTTGTTGAAAAACAGTTTATAAACACATTTTATGGGTTTATTTTAAATTTAAATTTTTTGAATTATGTGATTTATATTTGATTAAATTTATTATATATTTTTAATTAAAATAATAAAGATTCGGTAATAAGTACAGCTTTATTTTTGGTTATATTGATTTTTAAAAAAGTTAAAAAAAATAATTTATGTAGTTAAGGTTAAAATGAAGTTTTGTGCCATACATGTGCTCGTGTTAAAATTAATTTTCGACACACATAGATTTTTTATTAGATAAATTATATTTGATATTTATAATTATTGGTAACAAATTATTTATTAATATAACATTTATTTTAGTGTTAATTGATAAATTCACAAGGTTAAAAAAAATCTAGTTACTATGGTGAAAACGAAAATGGTAAAAGTAAACTTTTAGGATAAGAGAATAAAATAGTTATAAAATATTTTATTTTGTGATTTGGAGGTGTTTATTGAAATTAATAAACCTAAAATAAAATATTTATAAATTTTAGAGGATCTTTGGGTGAGAGTGATTTCCTATTATTGAATAGTTTTTGGTATTTATGAAAATGCCACTCCACCTCATTTATAAAATGAACTCCCTTCCCTCACTTATTAACCCATATATATGAATATATCCATTTCCCCTTAAACACCATACCAAAATATTTCCCCAACAACATTATTCACATTATATCATTACTAGTAACCCAAAAGACCAACCCTAGTGTCTTTAAGAGGTTATCCAAATGAGGTTTCTCTAAGAGAAGGTAATCGTCTTAATGAAACTATTTGTTTTTAATTTTTATTGTCCACATTAAAATATTTATTAATACTTTTAATATTTTAAAACCAAAATATAACATATAATAATATATTATTATGATTATTTAATAATATTTATTCATCTTCTTCTCCATCGAATGGAATACAAAACCATTGCTCATCTGTACGGCAGACAACCATCTCACGAACCAATGTAATTTTTTTTCATCACCAACTCACATGGATAATAATAATGATAGAAATAATTAATATATAAGATAAATATTAAATTATAATAATTCAGTAAAATTAATATACCATCCACCTTTTTACCTTTCACCCATTAAGGAATGATATCATCGCTCGTGCGTATGTACGACTTACCATCTCCACAAAGCGATTCAATTCATTTTTCATTATCAAAATTAATCAATGGTTCTAAAATGTATATATAGATTAAATATTATATTTAAAACATTATTATAATTATGGATATTATGTAATTATATCATATACACAATAATCATAACTTTCAATATAAAACATGCATGAGAAAACAAAGAAATTGACACCTGAAACAATAAAATAATAAAATATTGCTAATGAATGGGTATTAGATATTATAATAGGATAATATACGATATTTATAACATCAATATCATTCTTTTATAAATTAATAACTTTTTTAAAACCATTATATGTGAGGATAAATCACTTTCAACCAAAGAGAAGCACGATTTAATAGATTTTATCTCAATTCCCATTCCATTGATACAAATTTGTTAATATGCACCTATTAACTTTTATGTTGTGTATATACTACAAATTTTATGTATTTAATACGAATATATATTTATTCACAATGGTTAATGTTTCGATTCATGTTTTTTATTTCATGGGAATATAATTTAAATTCTACCTAAAGGGAATAATTTATTTTATAATTTTACTTTCTTCTGAGATTGATTTTAATTTCATTCAAGGAATCTTATAATTTTTCCTTTATAAGCTCAATTAATTTTATTATACATTGGATATTTAAATATTTTCTATATTTTATACAAAATTTTACTCAGTATTGAACAAGAATCAAGCAAAGAATTTTTTAAAAGAAACCCTGATATTATTTCTCTTAAAATAAGATATATGTTTCTTCCATGACCATGTTTTCCAAAACTATTTTTCAAAAGTAATTTTATTTAATCAAATGATTCATTAAGAAAATTTTATTTTATACTTAAATTTTAATTTTTTTTGAAATTAATATTTCTAATATTTTTAAAAAATGCAATTTTCAAAAAAGTGGTTTAGATGAATGGTTTTTAACATATAAAACAATTATAAACTTCCCTTCCATTTCACCCATTTTATTAAATGTATATTATTCTAAACATTTTGAATGGTTTTAAAAAGAATAATATTTTATTAAAACCTTATTTAATTTTAAATTTCATTCTATTTATTCGTCTAATGAACATGCTTTTAATGTAATAACCTATATTTTTGATGGAGAGATAGTCACCTCTCATATCTTGATTAATTTTGTAGTTGTTAACTTTATCTTGATACAATCAATATCTTATAATCATTTTTTAGTGAACATTAAATTTATCTTTACTATAAATATTTTTTGTATCCTGTATGTTATTATTACCTAAACTATATACCATTCTTACATATGTTGTTTACTTTGAATGTTATTTGATTTACTAATTAAATATTTATAAATCCGTTTTACTTAATAAATATGGATATTTTATGATAAGACATACTATTCATGAATTAAATAGATTATTCAATATATGGAGAATGAGTTCGACATGAAATGATGTATGGACACCATAATTATATATCCTATATATGCATTGATATGTCTCATGAGAAAAATCAGTTGACTAAATCAAATGAGTTTTTATGTATCATTTTAAACTATTTGGTGAAAGGCCATGACATTACAGATATCATGATGCCTAAGACCATGATGTCCAAAATTCAGAATTTATATATATATAATTTATTTATTATTATACATGATATTTTTTCTTTAATTTATCCATGTATGCATTTTGTTCTCAAGTTATTAGATGGAATCTGTTTTTAGATATTTACCTTACCATATTGATTATGTCGTATCTAATTATGATAGTCAAGTTATTGATTAAATGGAAGGTGTGTTCAGCTATTTAACTTAACATATGGATTATAACATCTTAATTTATGATATATTCCATTTTTCATAACCATTATTTACCATTTAATCTTAAATTATTTTGTTTTATTTCCCTTGGATATGAAGAAGAATCTTCTGAATGAGTTGACAGATGCTGAATGTTTTCTATTATTAGGTTTTATTTTCAATTCCAAATGTAAGGTGGTTATCATATATTTATCTCGTTCCCTAAAACTACTAAACTAATAAATCAATTTGCATTTTAGTATTTGAATATATTCCAATATAATAAAGTAGTCACCGTCTCTTTATTACTAGAGTTGGGTTTTTTACATTTATCAACTTTTGAGCACCTTACTTCTCATTTAAAGTTGAAATAGATTAAAATAAATTAATTTTATATTATTAAGGTAAGAATAACCCCATAATTATTTTAATTTTAATTTTCTTTCACCACTCACTAGTTCTTCATCTCAAATACCTATTTTAGGTGATTTTTTCATGATCTTTGTTTTAGTGGATTAAGGATATGTTAAGCCATGTGATTCAATTAGTGAACACCTAAAGGATCTAGGTTAGTGGTCCTCAATATTATCATTCATTTATATTAATTTTCACATGATTCCTTATATTTGGAAATGTGTGGGTGAGTGTGTGGATCTTTAACATTATACCAGGAATGTTTTGTAGTAATGATAATCTAGAAGTGACCCCGAGGAATTATGTGGAGTGTATTGTAACCACTTCATTTATAAAAAAATGGTTTGATGATGGTATGAAAATTGAATTGTATGTTGGATGGGGAAAATGATTCTATTTTTGGTTTCCATCATGGGAATAATTGATTGTGGATCTTAGTTTGTCTCTAATCATGGGTACTTTTAGATTTTTCTTATGAAGCATAGATTTACATGATGGAAACCTACGCTATTTTTTATATGAGCATGTGTAATGATAGTTGGCCTAAAGGAATGAGATCTGCTAAGAGAGGTTTGATTTATGTGATGGGTCAGGACACAGGTGGATTATGACCATATTAATCATGGTATGTATAGAACAACATGTGTATATAGAATGTGTAGGTATTTCAGGATGGGTATTCTTGGGCCCTGAGGCCCATGGGTTGATGGGTTTTTTGATTGATCTATAATTCCTTTTGAGTTAACATGTTCTCATGAGGTCAGTTATATAATGTATTCCTTGTAAATAAAATGTTTGTTTTATTAATTTAGATACTCGGGACCTACATGAGTATCATCACCCCATGATGTGGTTTTTTCATGATGTTGTCTATGTGGTTCATTCGTCTCAATTTAGATTCTATTCACATTAATTTTAATTTTAGATGACGATGTAATTTCTTTGGCCCTGTACAATATTTTTTTTTTCAAAATAAATTGGAATAATTATGACATTTTATTATTTTTGAATGATAACCATATTTTTACTAGACCATATTAGAAGTTTTTCATATCAAAGGCATGTTCTCTTAATACACTGAGGTTCATGATAGAATCTTCTTCATGAGTTAGACAAAGAAAGTAGTTTTAGGCTTAAAAAACTCTTGGTAATCACAATGTGTATCATATTCATTTCTTATTATAAATGTTTGTTTTATTTATTAACCAATATATACATTCATATAGATATATATATATTGGGATATACGTTATGATCATGTTGGTGGGGTCCAGCTGAGTCTTCTACTCACACCCTGTACATGCATCTTAGTGGATGTAGCAACATAACTTTTTTAGGATACATGCATGGGGAAGTCCGTTATGTGTGGTGGTTGATCTTGGAGGGATTTACATGAAGATATATGCGTCACCAAGGAAAAAACAAGAAATTTTATAGTTGTGCATTTTTTATTTTATTCTATTTAAACACATATATATATATATATGATCGATCTCTTATAGAGATCACTATATTTCTATTGATGTATGATCGTGAAATGTGTTATCATTTTTTTCATTAAAAATGATGTTATTTAGTGTAGTTAGTATTTAAATATTAGTTTATTTTATACTTGATATACGATTTATGGTTTTTGTCTCTTTTATTATTTAATAGGTATGATATTGAGGTCATAGTCTCCCTATTGTATGGATTAGGTCAACTTTCACAAAAAATAAACTCTGGCATAGTTTGAATATTCCTTGATATTATTCAAATTTTTAACCATGGATGATAAATCCAAGTCACATGTTACATTTGTATTTTTAATATATTGACAAATTTTATTTCTCATAATTACTATAAATTGAAATATTTAATTTTAAAATTTTATTATGGAAGAACCATATAGATTTAAATTTATATTGTTAATAAATGAAGTATGTTATTTTCATATGATGGTTTTATATTTATACTATAATTTTTTTGTGAGATAATTTTTTGGAAAGTGCTTAAATATTGTGAAATGTTATTGGCATACATATTCTTAAATAGTCCATTAGTGGAAATTATTACATTTATTTAGGGAAATCATACCAGTCACTCTATTACTCACCCCTACATGCATACCTTTGTGTGTGCATAAAAATTATATTTCATGAAGCATGTAATAGTAAAATATTTTTTTTCATTAGTGATATATCTTAGGAGTTGAATAGAGGAGATTGGTATCCCTGTTTGGCTACACATCCTAGAGGAAGTTGGAATATCAGTGAGGGATAAATATCAATTTTTGAAATTTGTTTTATTGCTTATATTTATTCAATTTAATTTATTTTTACTAAACACTATTTTATTTGATGATATTTAAATATAGAATTTTTATTTAATAAAAAATAAAATTATTTTATGTAATTTGTTTACTATATTTATTTTGAGGGTAAATAATTCCATAAAGATTAGGTTTCATCCCCTATAACTAGTTTTCATAATATAGAGATTGGGGAACGGACTTGATGAAATTTGAAAAACCTTATATTATGTCTTAGGATATGGGTTTCTAGATCAAGATATTACTTATTCTTTATTAAAATCATATATAAACATGTTTTGAGGTATATTATTCTTATATTGATAGTTAAAATACATAAATGATAAATAAGTTCTAAAAATATCATTCAATGTATTTTGAATTTCACATTATTTATATTTTTTTTATTCTAGTGGTTAATATATTTATTTCACCATTTAGTGGAAATATGATCAAGTCAAGATGCTTTGATTTTCATTTGGAGATCATGAAATATAAAATTTTCCCACTTTCATATTCATGAGTGGGTAACTCATGGAATGGATTCCTTTTATTACTTTTTCTCTAATAAGGGATGAAGGATGACCATATATTATTTTCATCATTTAGAATAAATTGGATAAATGATAATTTTATATTAGTATTGGACCTCTTTATTCATATATGTATTAAATGTATCAGCATTAATTATAAGTGTGAATTCCGGTATTTCATTTTTTTATATACATACTCTTTGGGAGTATATGTTTATTTTTATCATTCATTTTCTATATTTTTATGGTATTTGTTCTTATTATTGTAAACACTTATTCATGATATTTTGGTTTTAATTATGAATGTATTATACTTGGAGTCTTATTGGGAAATACCATTGAATGTTTTTCTCACCACTAGAATGTGGATTCTAGTGCACATGTTGCCTTTGTTCTTGAGTTTCGAGCTGAAATGAAATATTTCTTATGGAATTGGCCAGGGGCCTCACTCATCCTTTCCATTTTAGATTGTAGTTTTTATAGGAAGTGGTGGAGTATAACCTTGTTAAAGTAGATATTTACAATTTACTACATTTAATATTATTTGATTTTCAATTTTCTTATTTATAGTTTACAGATCATATATTTTATTAATTACCTTTTATTTCATTTATCAATATCAAAATTATTTTAAAAAGTAATGTATATAAAATGTTTATTTTTTTATTATAAACTATACATAATTATTTATTAATGTGTGTAATTAACCCTAATAATAATTCAAGTAAATGATTCTTATATACCATAAAAATAATTAATAGGGTAGTTTTATTTGTGTAATGAGTGTTGTATTTATTTAACGTATAGATAGGTCATTCTATATTTATAATAAAATAATTTTAATACGTATTTTTTTTAATTTTATGGAAGATCATTTCCCCAGGAAATATGTTCTTCCCTTACAACTAGTTAGAATCATAAAATTATTTGGGGAAACACATATAAGTTTATAAGCTATCTAGTTAAATATTTAGTTATTATGGTTTAGGTTATTACAATTCTAATATATTAATTTATAATCATGTAATTATTTATTACGTATTGAAACACTTGATACCATATTAGAATTTTTATATTAATAGTTAATTAAATGTTAAAATAATAGTGTTTACATTTAGTTAATAATGTTATTTGCATATGAGGATACTCTTTTTACTCTACATTATCCATAAAATCTTGAAACATATCATTATCATTGAGATCTATACATATAATAGCGGTGTTGGGTAGAGTTTCTAATAAAATCTAATATCAAGGATTTATAGATCCTGAGTAATGGTCCTATAGTGGAATATTCTCTAAGAAGGAATTATTAAGGGGATTTAGTGTGCAATGCATAAAAAGAGTGGAACATTGTGTAGTTTATAGAAGAAATTCCTCTTGAACATAGTGAATTTGAAAATTGATCTTGATTATGTTAGAAAATAATGACTTATACTTTTCTACATACTATTATAGATTCTCATTTTGGTGACCTAGTATAAGAGGTTTTATGATTCCTATGTTTTATTAGAGATCAACCTCATGGATTTCTATAAGGGAGTATTGGACATGTTCGATGAGTTGTTACTAATTGCATGGGAAATAAAAAAATGGTTAAAGAGATATTTCTAAAACTCTCTATTAGAAGTGGAATTAATAATATAAAAGATTTATAGTAACTAAAGGTGGTGGTTCCTATTTCAAGATAAGAAGAATTCTATCATGGATTTGATTAATTCATATATATCTTATTAGTGGGTGAATACCGAGCATTGATTTATAACTATATTTTTATAACAAATAATTATTTCATAATTGATATTAGATGACATATCCATATATATTTTGATAGAGTGACTTTTTATGGGAAAAGATCATGACAGTATTTATATTTCTAATAATTATTTGATAAAGTTAATGTATTTTATACCAATATACGGAAAAATATTGTTGAATGGTTTAATTTATATATTTATAGAATCAGTGGTTTAGTTTTAAGAATATGATCAAGAGATTATTTCTTATCAAATTATTTGGTTCACCTAGAGAGTGTAGTAAAATAATAATGTAGGCATTCAATAACCAAATTTGTATAAGCACTATATTACAACCTCAAAAATACATTATTACAACTAGATGATTAAAATCCTATAGGAAATATTATGGGCATGCACACTTGTTGTTAGTGTATCTTGGTTGGGAGTAACTACCCCTAAGAGAGTTCATTTATATTATTTGTTACACCAATATTGGGATGAAACCATATGTGGAATTATATTCTCATTTATACTTGAATCCATAATGAACATTTTATGTTGAAAAGTTTGTTATTTTTGAGCCAATTTTGTCTAAAATATAATAGAACATGTATATATGATCCATTAGTGTGTATAAAAAATAAAACTTATAAATAAATCATGTAATAATTTGTGGTGGAGGCATTTGGAGTTCTTAAACCAAGTCCATATTTCTATAGAATTGACCCTACAATAGTGACAGTGTAGGTTTAGTGGAGGATGAATGTTGTTTAATAAAATTTCCATTTCATTTATGGTGTTTGGATGCATTATAGAGTTAGTACATTGAATATATATTCAACCGCTGTGGGATATATTTCCAAATATCTTTCATTTATCAAAATTTATAAATTTTGTTGATAGTCCCTATCACATTGTGAAATAGTGTGAGATAGAACTTTAAGATGATTCAAAATTAATGGAACAAAGGGTAGAGATCCAAGATCATATGGTGATGGTCTTCCATGACGATGTCATTTTTTGGGTGTTAATGTTACAAATTCATCAAGATGTTAAGAATAAAACTTTGGAAGATGTTTCATGTGACATCCCTAGCTTAGTTCACTCATAAGTAACCAACCCTCAGGTCCACATGGCCTCATGTGTGTCTCCAAATATGAAAAATCTTATCGATTGGTAGTAAGGGTCTAATTATACTATGGTGGGGAGATTATACCCTTTGAATCATTACTAACAACAATGGGATTATATTAATAAAAATAACAATATGAAGATAATAATATACTGATATTTCAAAAATTTCCAATAAATCCAACCATGCTTGAATATAAGGTTATAAATGTGAAACATAGTTTTAACTAATATCATGTAATGAAAAAATAGAGAAATAAAGATCAATAAATAAATACATAAATAAAATACCAAACTACTGTAGGTATTCTGGGTACAAGCTCAGTCCATATCTCCCAAGAAAATTCTAATATAATGATAAATAACAATAAGAAGCACCATCAACATTCCTAACACGTTTCAATGAGATTTTATTGGGTACCATGTGTTGGAATAAACAATGTGTAAGTAAAAGTAAATACCCCACCACCAAGTTTTGGTCCAATAATATGTATCTAGGTGAATCCATAGAATTTTTCAGGAATTCCCACGTATCAAAACCAAGTGATTCCAAGGATTTATTCAAGTAATTCACTTTATAAAAGGGATTTAATTGAGCCCAAGGAGAAAGTAAATGGTAATATTGAGATATACTTTATTGGAATTAAAATAGATAATTTGATCCATTCTATGTCTAAGGAAATCGAGCTAAATCATCAGAGCTTATCCCACACATTCTATTTTCCTAGAGTTTGCAGGTAAGTCACTAGTGTAATTCCAATGCCTTCAAATAATGTAATACATTGACCATATCCAAGTCGGGATTCCAAATTGGACTTCTTCAATGAATCATGTGGTGTACATTGATTTTTCACTTGGTATTCAAAACTGCAATCCAAGACTTACCCATGTAAAGCCACATAATAAACATATCTATTCTCATTATATTAATAGGCTCAACACTGATAAATACAATAGAAAATAATTTAATCATATCAAGGATTTTATTAATATAAAACAAAAAACATGGTGGTGTCTTACAATATTTCTCATATGGTATTATATTGTTTGATAATTAAAATAGTCTATTTCATTTTAAAAATACAAAAAAAGGATTAAACATTGGTTCTAACATTTATCCATGGCACACTAAGTACTTATAAAATAGAATTATCCTAAGAAATTATCATGGTTAGTCTAAGAGTTCTTTTCTTTAAGTGACATGTAAATCATAACCTAAGGGGTGGTTCCATTAATTAGGGGAATAAACAATTGTGGCATTACTCGTTTTTTATCCCAACACACCATAAGAGGGGTTTTTCTTTTATCAAATTATGTTTTTCATGGGTGTCATACTGAACTCACCCTATGTGGTGTTCTGAGTAGAGGTTTTCAGCCAAAAACATTGTAATAAAGGACAATACTATGTATAATATTTTCTTTAAGCAATAAGTTAATGGAATTATAAATTTATGGGGTAACACTCAGAATTTTGTATCATGTGGAACAATGAAAAAAAATTTATTAATAGAAATCATTTTAGGTAAAATCATATAGACCACCCACCTTATGGTTATAAATATTCACTTATCTGGTATCGGTCTTTGATGTGAGGTAAAATTGAAGAAAATGAAAAAAAACAAAATCAAAAAAAATATGAATATTAGCCCAAATAGGCATGAGACAACCACAAAAAATTATAAATATTGAGTAGAAGTTAACATAGTCATAGTCTTACATTACACCCTCCATTGTCATAGATGCAACTTGACTATAACTATAAATGAAGGAGATGCATCAAAACGTATATGAGTGGATAAGAGAAGAATTTGTGAACATAGATAAATATAATGGAGTGAAAAGGGAAGAAAATTTGAAATTCATTTAAATAATTAATGGGAAAAGTGTAAATTTTCCTCTTTAAAAGAGGATCATGGTCTGGCCATGTAGTTTGGAAAACTATGTGCCAACTATATGGAGTTAGTTGCTAATCACACCCCATATCACATGGTTATAGGACACAGTTTGAAAAATGATGTTCCAACTATATGGATCCTTCGTACCTTTGTAGATAATTGAAATATTTTTTAGAGGCCCTTATATGGTTTAAGAAACTGTATGCCTTAACTAATAGGTCACATGGTTTGGGATGCACATTTATTACTAACTTTGTTGCTACCTTTCCCCCTAGGATATATCTTTTGAAATTGATTTTTTTATTCCCTAAGAATATTATACTTATTTGGGAATCCAACACACCTCTCGAGCCCCCTAAAATATCTTAAAAATACCCATTAAGGAACAAAAACAATCATAATTCCATTCTCAGTCTCATATTTAAAAATAACCCATACACTAAATTGGAAATTTAAAATTCCTATGATATTTTCAACCTATAAAGATATTAGATCTTGAAACCTCTAAAACTTATCACTTATCATACCCAAGGATCCATGATAGAAATCCAATAACATCATATGACTTATTCCATTAATCAACTCTCATTTAATTGACAATACTCATTTTTTATCACCAGATGTAATCTAAATGTGGAACACGAAGCACTAGATATGAGACTGCTCCTACCCAATTTGATGTTCATGTTCCTCATTGAACATCAATATGATTCTATTCCTACCAGATATATTGACATCATATTCTTGTTTCATTACCAATCCATAGTGCTCCCCACCATAAATCTTATCTTACAAGTCTAATTTCAAACCTTAGTGCCTTCTTCCATCAAAATTTTCCATCAAAGAATACTTTTAGAAGTTCACCAGTTCAATAAACATAGTCCCCAATGTATCATACCTCAACACACATGATATCATTGAAAAATCATTACGCACTCCAATTTTCCAATTCTAAATCCAAACAGTTATTCCATCATTACCCATACACAAACTGAATAAACCTGATCCTCCTTAAATATGATGACCAACTATTAAATAATGGTTAATTCATTTCCAGGGATGATACCAATACAATTTATAACTGACCATATACAATCACACACATGAATGATATTCAAACCACCTATATCGTACTCATCTTGAAAAATCATTTATACACCATCCAATAAGTTATCACTTCCCTCTCACAATGCCTTTACCCCCAATGAAATCTCAGGATCATCTAAGAACACTCCCCAAGGGTCATACCTATCCCTTAGTGAAATTCCATGATTGGAATCTCAAACTATTTTACTTTATAGTATCTTAATAAAAAATTTGAGTTACCTTTCAGAAACAAAATAATATTTCAGGTTACCATTCATTAATTAAAAAAATTGCATGTCACTATTCAACAAAATTTAAAAAAATTGAGTTACCATTTAAAAATTTAATAAATATATAAGTTACCTTTCAAAAAATTAATAAAATTAGGACTTACCCTTTAGTAACTTAAGAAATATTCAAGTAAACCTTAAAAAACTTAATAAAACATCATGTTACCCTTCTGTAAATTAATAAAATTATGAGTTAACCTTTTTTAACCAAAGTAAATTATAATTCATTTTTTATAAAATTTAAAAAATTCCATGTTACCCTTTATTAACAAAATTTAATTTATAGTTACCCTTCAGAAACATAATAAATCTTTAAGGTACCATTCAATAACTTAATAAAATTTAAATTTACCCTTCAGAATTTGGGAAAACACTAGGGATAAGGTGTTTGTTTATCAAAACCCATTCATGGTTGATATCTAGATACCCAAAGCTATCATAATTCCCAGAACAAGAATTGACATTACTAAATTATTGATCTCACTTTGGTCACCCTAATATATCCTTATCCTACAGCTAACACGCATCTTCAACGAAAAGAATGACTGCATCCAAAACCATAATCCTCAAGTTGATCCGGATGTTTTTGACTCCATCTATTCACTGACATTATGGCACCGCAAAAATCACCTGATGATCGATCTCATATATACCATATCTCCAATTCATGATGGTTTCATCCTGTGATCATCATCCCACTCCACACCTTTTGATAATCCTATGCATCACTTCACTAAAAAATTATGATTTATTCCAATGGCACACAATCCAACCCCCACAAAACTTGGTTTCTTGACATTGAAAACATGATTATCATAAAGACAAAAACTAAAATAATTCTTGTTAAAAGTGGAGAATGTACACATGATGTGGATTCTTTCCTTGAATAACTTGTGGTGTAACTCCCACCACATGTATTTATGTTGGGTTCTTGAAAGCTTAAATAAAATAGCTCCATTGTGTTTCATCCATACTAGACACTAAATATAGTAGTCTACTTCAGATCAATGATGTTACGACACCTGATCATTTTCATGGCTATCCCCAGCACTGGGATAATATAGTTTTCTTCAAATTCCTAGGTCACTATACTTTAGAAGTGACCTATTAATGTAGACTTCAATAACTCATGATCCATTTCCAATAAATCAACGAACTAGCACAACTCAAGGTGTTATGAATAATCACTCAACTTTTTAAGACTCAAATTATCACCACATGACTACATGTGGCTCATTCTCCCTTTTCAAAAATCAAAGTGAACTACGTGTGTCAACACACATAGGCTCAACGTTAGATCAACATAACGGGAACACCCAATTCAATTAATTCATAGTCCTAATGATGCCACACATTACAGGTATGTGAAAACCTTCAAAAATGATCAACCTAGGGTCATGTTATACAAAATTAATATTAACTTGACATATGGATTATTGAGTTTCACATCACTTAAATTATGTTCACATGACAAACTAAATGGATAACCAAGACATTGAAATGTCAGTCCCTTTAAACTTAAGAATCAACGATGGTCACATCTCAAAAGAGGATCAATATACCTAAATACTACCCACCTACCTAGACTATAATTTCATAAACTAAGAGTCCTACCTAATCCCAAATAGCAAAAAAAACTCTTGTGCCTGAAACTCTGTGCAAGCATCCACTGATGATTATTTTCTTCAAGGGTTCTTCCAAAACAAGACTAACCCTTTACATTACCAGAAGAAATAAACTATAAAATTTGGTTTATTCCTAAATGATCAATAGGAATTCTATCATAATATTTAGGTCCATCATAGCATAAGTAGTTAATAGAGACCCATGAGAAATATCCATGTTCCCATACAAGGCAATATTAAAAGTAACTCTCAAACTAAACTTCTCGCTAGATAATTTTCAATAAATTCTACTCAAAGTTTTTATTTAATCAATTTCCTAAACTCACATTTTTCAAAAACATTATGGGATCAAAGAAATAAAGTATCAAGTACTAGTTATATTGGAATTTTTTTATAAACTATGCTTGGTGCTTTATTTAACTGATTCCATAAAGAACTCTAGGAAAATTATCATATAATATATTTCCAACTATTACATATCCACATGTTCTAAAAATTGAGCTCACTTAAATAAAATTTCAATCAAAGTATATAGAGGGAAATTATTTTTAGGTTGTAATTGGAATTTTAATTAATTGATTCTTCATATCGATGAGGATGAAAAACTAACATAGGACTTTTATCAAATTAAGGAGATCATATATATAAGATTAAAATATACAATTATATGAAACATTATATGAGTGGCTAGAGACATATTAAATAACTAGCCTGTTTAACATAAATATACCCAAAGGGGTTAAGTACCATGTTAGGTGGCGATGCTTTTGACCTATAACAGACAATTCATGTAAACCGAGTTTCAGTTATATGGGTATCCATTCCAAATTTATCAATACAATGCTTTATATATTACAATTGGCATTCCATTTAGGGGAAACTCTTAATATTTAATTTAAAATAGATCTAAAAAACACCCTTAGTAGATTTATGATATAAAAATATAATTCCAAGACTAGAATACAAGGGTTGATTCAAGAATAAAGATTCAGCTATACAGTTTTCCATTCCCATGTTAAATATGTACCCTCCTTTATAAGTTTCAACTAACACACCATTTAATTAATACACAGAAATAATCACTTGTATTTGTTAAAAAATCGAATTTCTTTAACATTTAAAGATTCAATTTTCATAAATTCATTATCTATTTTAAGGATAATTAATTTCATTAATTTACTTTAGGTTGGTCACATAGAATGAATTCATCAATATATGTGGGAAAATTCTATTTAGGATGATTCAATCACTTTATTTAACCCCATTTATACGATAGCTATAAACTTGTAGTAAGAAAACAAGAAAGAAATAACAATAAACATGTAATGAATGTTAATGAAATGTGATCATTTGAAGCCTAAAATGATGCATGAACACACCTCCAATCTTTTCATACTAGTCCAAGAGGTAGATCCCATAAATTAGTGACCAAAATGATGAAATTAAAAAATTCATGTTTTTGTAATAATAAATTGTAACAAAAAAAATCAAGAACAACATATCTCATCCATAGAAACATGATCTTTCCCAAATTTGTGGGTTGGTCATTCCCATACATGATCTATTTTCCATATTAGACATATTCGTAGTCACCTTTTTTACTAGCTCCAAATAATAAGAGAAATGAAACAATAAGCTCAGATACCACATTGTGATCTCCGTTTCGTGGTTCACCCATAAGTAAGAAAAATTGAGGGTCACATGGCCTCAAGAGAACCTCCGAATACTCTAGAGGCCATCAAATAGCAGGGAGGATTTAATATTGGTTTGGTGGGGATACTGTACCCCCTTTATCATTAATAAAAATAGATGAAGAATATAAAATAATTTAACAAAATAATGATAATAATAAACCAATATCCCAATAAGTGACAATAAATACAAACATGAATGAACATTAGGTGATACATATACAACCAAATCCAAAATAATTACAGGTAATACATGAATAAAGGAAAGAACAATAAATAAATAAATCAATAAATTAAAATAACTAACTCCTGTATTCAATCTGAGTATGTGGTCAGTACCTATATCCCAAGACAAGTCTCAACCAAAGATAAGTGACAACAAGAATCACCTAAAATATTCCTAACTTGTATCCATGATATTTAAATGGGTACCACGTGAAAACCCAAGTAATCTTTGAGTGAAACTTAGTAGTCCACCACCAATGGTGTCTAATTCATTCTAGTTCATGAGTATAAAACATAATAGTGTGTAATATATAAATAAAAAAATCAGTAAATTGTAGGCGAAATGTGGAATACCACCTTCTTCATAATTGTTAAAAATGTATTTGATCATTTTAAAAACAATTTAGTTGTAGAACCCAAGGATACATCCCCAAGAATCCAAGAAAAACAAACTAGGTGAATCCATATAATAGTCTAGGAATTCCCCCATATTGAAAATAAGTGAATCCAAGGAGTACTGCAAGGACTTAAATTTCTAAAAGGACTCAAACCAATCTCAAGGATCAAGAGAAAGAAAATCTTAAGAGAGACATTATTGGAATGTAATGAGATAATATGAGGCATTGTTTGTCCAAGGAAATCAAGACAAAACATGATTTCTCATTTCATGCCTTATAATTTTTCAAGATATTACATGTGATTAATCAGTGTCATGTTTAGGAATTAAAAAATTTAAGAAGTTTATTGAATACAAGGTGATATTTCCCCTTGGAATTCATATAAATAAATCTTATAAAATCCAATAGATTTTCACTTGGAGTCCAAAACTAGAATCCAACCCATAGCAATGGAAAGACTCACTATAACCAAAAAAAATTCGCATTATATTGATTGGATAAAGTCTGATTCCTAAAATGTATAATAGGTTAACCATATGAAAGATTTTTCTAAAATTAGACAAAAACCTTGGTTGTATCTACCAGGGTTCCCAATATGGTAATATATTATTTGATAATAAAAATTATATTATTTCATTTTTGGAATAAATAATAAGGATTAAAAATAGGTACCAAAATTTATTCATAACACCCTAAGGGATTAAAAAAATTTAAGTAACCAATGAAATTATCATTATCTATTTATGAGTTCCATTATTTAAGTGACATGGAAAAAGACCACGGTGAGTGGTTTGCTGACATAGGGGAAGAATAAATTGAGGTTTTACTATGTTTCAAACCAAACACAATATAAGAGATGTTTTGGTTTTACAGACGAATTTTTTTAGTCTTGTTTGACCTAATTCACACTAAGGGGAGGTTAAAGTTATGGTTTTTAACCTTAAATGGTGTAAGGGATGACTATAATATGAATAAGTATTGATTTAGGCAATATGTTAAAGGAATTATAATTTTTTAGGGAAGCACTCAAAACTCTTATCATGCATCACAATTAAATATTTTATAAATGGTGACACTTTTAGGGAAAATCTTATTTGAAACCTACCTAATTATTATGATTCATCACTCACATAATATTAGTCTTTTATTTGAGATAGAATGGAAAGAAAACAAAAAAGTATAATTTTTTTCTAAAAATATGGCATATTAGTCAAAATAGGCATGGGATGATCAAAAAATGTAAAAAAATGTAGAGGAAGTTAACATATTCATAGAATTACCCAAGGATCATCATTTAAGAATAAAAAACATGATTTCAACCCTAGATTATGGAGATCCATCGAAGGGGAGAGGATAAGATAAGATAAGGAGAGGTGTGTGTAATGAAGATATTGGAGAGTATTTGAAATAAAAATAAGGGAAAGGATTTAAATAATGTAACGGAAAAGAGTAATTTTTACAATTTTAAAGAGGTGAATGGATTTGATTCATGGTTTGTAAAATAGTGTTCCAACCTCGAAGACCTATACTCCGAAGCACACCCCAAATCAAACTTTTACAATATACTGTTTAATAAACTATGTTCCAACCCGGGGGATCCCTATACACATTTATAGGGAAACAAATGGATTAATAGATCCCATAATATGGTTAAAAACCATATTCCTTAACAAATGGGATATATAGTTTGGGTTTCTTGGTTAGCACTAACCAAGCTCTAATTGTGTACCTCAGGCTGTCTCTCCAGAAACTAATGTTCTGAAGACCAAATCTTAATATACCTATCCATGAATCTAACAAGCCTATTGGCCCCACAAAATATATCTAAAAATTACTATTTAATGTCCTAAAACTATCATAATTCTATTATCAAGTTCTATTTTAAAAATGACCCATCCACCAAATTGGAAATTCAAAATTCCATTAAAATTCTCAACTCCTACGGACATGAGATATTAAAAAGTTTCCAAATTTTCCATTTTCATCAGTGAGATTATTTGATGGACCTACAAAAACATCAACTAAAAAACACCATTCACCAAATATATTTCAAATAGAATCATTCATTTTCAATCACTAGTGATACTCCCAAATCACAACACCAAACACAAGACATGACATTGCTCAGCCTCATACCAAAAATTGTATTCCTCATCAAACACTAGGAAGATTCATTGTGGTTCTTGTCCAACCTGATAAATTTACATCATATCCACATTGTATTTCTAGACCATGGTGATCCCCACTATATAGGTTAGATTAGAAGGCCAATTATGAACCTTAGTGACATTTTACGTTATAATTTTTTGTCAAAGCATGCTCTCATCATTTCCTTAGCTCACTCGACATGGTCCCTAGAATATCGTACCTCAACACACATGAGATCATCATCAAATTAGTACCCACTAAAAATTTCCTATTCCAAATCCAAATACACTCTTAACCACTAACCAATAACACACTAAAAACATTAGATCCTCGTTGAGAAGCCCAACCAACCCTCGAACAAGGTCTACTACCTTTTCATGGATGTGTCTAACATAGTTTCTAACTGACCACATATAATTATATCTAGGAACAAACTTTTAACCACACCTATCAGACACTTCTTGAAAAGGCTACACTACACACAGTAACCTTTAATCACTACCCTATCATGAGGTATTTACAATTGAATGCATATTATGATCATCTAAGTATGCTAATGAAGGCTTGTACCCATCCCTCAGTGAAATTATTTGATTGAAATATCATCCTATGTTACCTTAAAATAACTTAAGAATAATTTGAGTTACCTTTATGTAACTTTCTAAATATTTTGAAAATTTCATGTTAATCACCATAAACATAAGAAAATTTTTATTTACCCTTTATTAAATTGATAAATCTTCCAGTTACCATTCAGTAACTTAAAACAATTCATAGGTATAATATTATAACATAATAAAATTATAATTTAACCTTTAATAAATTATGAAAAATATAATTTACCATTTAGTATGCTAATATAATTCAATGTTAACCCTTATTAAATAAATAAATCATTATGTTTCCCTTTAGTAACATAATAAAAATTTAATTTAACCTCAAAAACAATAAAATAATGAGTTACCATTTTGTAACATGGGAAAATTTTAATTTACCCTTAATTAACATAAAAGAATTATGAGTTACCCATTCTTTACTTGAGAAAATTCTGAGTTACCCTTTAGTAACTTATTAATATTTTCAAATTACCCATTAGTGACTTAATAAAACATCATGTTTCTATTTATCAAGGGGGAAAACTAATTGTAAGGTGATAATTTTTCAAAAATGACTAACAGTTGGTCACCATATACCCAAAACTATCATCGTGCTGTAATAAAAGAATTGAAAACTAAATAATTATGGATCTTTCTTAGTTCACCCTAATTTATCTTCATCTCCCAATAGATGTTCACTTCAACTAAAATCACCTCCATATCCAAACATATCATCCTCCATGTAATCTAGATGTTTTTAGATCAACCCATTCTGAAACATTTTGACATCAAAATGAATGCCTCAAAATTGATATCATGTATTTTGGATCTCCATTATATGAGGGCTGCATCACAAGATTATCATTACACTCCCCACCTTAAGATCATCATAGTCATTTCTTCACTAGAAATAGAAGACTGGTTCTCATGGAAAAATCTCCATCCACCACTAAATTCAATTTTTCGATGTGGTGAAGATGATTATACTAAGTGTCAAAATGAAACTCTAACATGGAATATACATGGAACTTACCCATGATGAGTATTTCTTCCTTGAACAACTTGTGGTGTACCTCCCACATCATGGATTTATTTTTGGTGCTAAAAATCATTACTAACATAGGACCATTCAAAGATTCATGAATTCCACTCTTCCTAGGACTCACTCATATATATCATCCATATAGGACACTAAATCTAGGACTCGACTTCATATTCGTGGTGTTACAACACCCAATTTCTTTCCATGGGCATCCCAAACACTAGGATAACTCAATTTTCTACAAATTCTCTAGTCACTCTACTCTAGATGTGACATAAGGATGTAGACTCCAATAACTCATGATCCTTTTACCAGAAGTCATGAACTAACCTAGTGAAAGGTGTTATATGATCTTATCTCTAACATCCTCAAGATGTAAAATATTACCATAAGATTTCACACAACTGGTTGTGCCTTTTATGAACTCAATGAGAGCCAAGTGTTTTAATGAAAAAAACCTTAATATTACATCAATTAAATTTGAATTCCCAATTCAATTAGTTCGTTGGACCAATGAAACAATACATTATTGGTATTCAATAACCTTTACAAAAGATCAACCAAGGGTTCTGTAATCCCATATTACAATTAATATGGATGATGAATTATTGAGTCATACATCAGTAAAATTATATTCACATATACAACAAAATATCTTCCCTCACCTCCTCAAGACATAAAATATTTCCGTAGTATTTCACAACCCTCATTGCATTTTTTTTCAACTTAATGAGTGCCGTGTGTTTAAATGAAAACAAACTTATTATTACATCAATGAAAAAGGATCTCCCAGTTCAATTAGTTCAGAATCCCAACAACACAATACATTCTGTTAATGCAATATCCTTTACAAAAGATCAACCTAGGGTTGTGTTATCCAATATGAATATTAATATGGACAAAGGATTATTGAGTCGTAAATTGATAAAATTACATGAACATGGGTAACTAAATGGTAATCCATTCCCTTGTCACATTATTGCATTTATATTTAAGTATCCATGATGCACACATCTCTAATAAGGCTCAATATACTAAATGGCCACCCACCAAACCATGATGTCATTTCACAAAATAAGAGTCCCAATTGAGACTAAACAGATGAAAAATGACACTTCCTATACCTAAAATTTGGTTCAAGAACCAACCATTTCTTCTTATCCTCAAGATAGATATCATAACTAAGATAAACCTTGACCTCAAAATAATCAAACAACTCTAAAACTCAAGTCATTCCTATAATATCATTATGATATCCCGTGTCACCTATGGGTCCAATGCAATAAATGATGGTAACTGAGACCCCTGGGAAACATCCATGTTCCCTTCCAAAAAATCTCTTGAACTAAACACTAAAAATGGTCTTTCCTATCAACACCAAAAAAGGTTTTATATGATCTAATATATCAATTAACATTTTTTAAGAATGTTATAGTCTTATAGAAATGAAATTTCAAGTACTAGTTATAGATGAAAACATTTTAAAAATTTCACTTGGAAAATTATTTAACTAGAAACATAAACAAACCTAGAAAAATAATAATAAAATTTCATTTCAACCATTAGTTATCAACAATTTCTCACAACTAGGGCCGGTTATTAAAAATTACAATAATATGCTATTTATGGAATCATTTTTTAGGCCGTAACTAACATTTTAATCAATTGATGGCTCAAAAAAATAAGTTTAAAAAACACGAAATTGGTCTTTTATAAAATTATGCAGATCAATTGTGTGTGATCCCACTAGAACCATATATCGAACACTATATGAGTGGCTATAAAAAATTGAATAACCATCCCATTTAACAAAAATATACCCCAAAGGGATTAATTACCATATCATATAAAGATATGGTCGACCTAAAAGGGTAAATTTTTGCCAAACTAGATTTAGTAATATGTGTAACCATTCACAATTTAAAGAGGACACACTCTATAAATTATAATTATATTCCTTTTTAATTGAAACCCTAATAGTTAATTTATATTATATCTAAAACAAATACATTGTGGGTTTATGATATATACAAATAATTCTTTTATCAGCCTACAAGGATAGGTCAAGAATAAGGATTTTGGTATACAAGGATCCATTATAAAGTTATAAACGAAAAATAATTTATCAGTTTAAAATTTCACACCATTTAACTAACATACATATAAAATTACATGGATTTATTAAAAAAATAAAATTATTGTAACATTTAAATGTTCCATTTAGGTTAATTAACTAACTATTTTAAAAATAACTCATTTCCTTAATTTAATTTAATTTGATGAAATAGAAATAAATCATTAATATATGTGGTGAAATTAAATTTATGATGACGTAGACGTTTTATTTATCCAATATTATACCATAACTATAAAAGTCTAGTAAGAAAACAAGAAATAAATATCAATAAATGTGGCACGTGTGCTAATGACATTTGAACCATATGTGCCTAAAATGATGCATGAAAACACCTCCTATATTGAAATACTAGGAAAATTGGTAAATATAATAAATAAATAACTAAAAGAAAGATGAGAAATCACTCAAGGTGAAATAATAATCTACTATTATATAAAAATTCAAGAACAACATGTACCATCGCAAGAAACATAATCTTTCCCCTATTCCATGGTTGGATATTCCCAGACATGATCTATTGAAAAATATACGACACATTAGTAGTATTTTTTCTACCATCCCTAAAAAGTAAGAAAATAGAAATAAGAATATATTATAAAAAAATTTTGATGACCGAAGTTCATTTCAATCATAAGTAACCGACCCCAAGGGTCCCATGGCCTCAAGTGGACCTCCCCATAAGTCAAAGCATACCAACTAGTAGTGGGGGTATAATTATGGTATGATGGGTATAATACACCCTCTGAATCCATGATAAAATTAGTATAAAAATATAAAAAATGGACAATAGGATTATAATAATAAATTGATATCCTAAAAAATGGATATAAATCCAACCACAGATGAATATAAAGTACTAAATGTGCAGGACAGTTTAAAAAAAAAGTAGTAAATACATATAGAATGAAAATATAGTTAAATATATAAATAAATAAATAAAAAGACCAAACATTTTAAGGCATCTCATGTACATGTGAAATACACCATTCCCAAGCCAAGTATTAGCCCAAGACAAGTAACTGAAATAAGTACATCAAGGAATTTACTTTCTAAAAGGGAATTATTTGTGATTGGAAATTAATTAAAATTTAATATTAGGATAGAAATTATTGGAATCCAAGGAGTTGATCAATGAGATTTTGGGTATGAGGATATTTATTATTATTCTAGGAACTCATCCCACTAATTATAATTTTTTCCAAGAATGTTTTTGAATCATCAGCATCATGAATTGGTATTAAATAATGTAATACATTTAAAAAATAAAAAGTGGAATTACCCACTTGGAATTCACATCAATGATTTAGGTGATATCCATCAGGTTTTCACATTGAATTTGAAATAAGAATCCAAGCCTTACCCATGGAAGGCCTCAATCTAACCATGATTAGTATGATTATATTTATATAACTAAGGTTGATAAATAAAAAGTAAAATAAGAAAATAATTTCATGGATTTTATTAAAATTAAAAAATAACCTTGGAGGTGTCTCACAAGGTTTCCAAAAAGGTACTATATTTTTTGACAATTAAATTATTCCATTTCATTTTATAAATACATAACAAGGATTAAATGTTCGGTCTAACATTAATAAATGAAACCCAATGTTCCTAAAAATAATTAAGTAATGAAATATAATCTTATGGTCAAAATAAAAGTTCCATTATTTAAGTTACATTCTAAACACACCCTAAGGGGTGTTTTTTTTATATAGGGTATAAATCAATTGTGGTCTTACTACATTTCAAGCCAAACACACCTGAAGTTGTGTTTTGGTTTCATAAAAGTAAGGTTATAAAGGGAGTTAGACCCAAATGACCCTAAGGAGTGAAACATGTTGATGGTTTCAACCTATAACATTATAATAGAGAGATATACTTTGCCTAGGTCAATATTTAGGGAACTAGTAAAAGGGAATATAGTTTTTTAGGGAAATGATTAGAATTTTCGGCTAGTGGCATGATGACACATTTTATAAATGGAATGAATTTTTGGGAAAAAGTATATAGACCACATACCTTATTCTTAGGAAGCTACAATCTTACGGTATGAGTCTTTGATTTGAGATACAATGAATGAAAATGAAAAACCAAAAAAAGTCTTGATAATATGAAATATTATCCAAAATATGAGTGATATAACTAGATAATGGAAGAATTAAGGAGAGGAAGTTAATATATCTTTGGAATTGCCTCAGGATATCTATACCATAAACAGAAGATGATTCTAACCCTGAATGAAGGAGATCCATAAAACAATAGAGGAAAGAAGAAGAGAATGAGAGGCACATTCAGGGAAGTTACTGGAGAGGAAATGGAAGAAAAATGTAGGAAATGATTTATAGGACTTAAGATAAAATGGGTATTTATACCATTTTAAAGAAGTAAATAATTTGGATGAATAGTTTGGGAAGACAATGCACCAACTATACGAACCAAATATCTCATGCACATTCGAAATCACATGGTTGCGGTTAATTTTTTGACAAATTGTGTGCCAACCATGTGGATTCCTCTTAATCACTTAAGAAAACTATTTTATTTATTAGAGCCTCTCACATAGTTAAAAAAACAATTTTCCTTAAAAAATAGTCCATATTGATATGGGGAATGATTATAACTAATGGTGCACCCCATTCTACCTCCCCTAAAATTGATGTTTTGAAGCCCGATGCTCTTGAGAATTATCCAAGCATTTCACACACTAGTCGACCCCCAAAACATATTTTTAAAACCCACCATAAAGTCATTAAAACTATAACAATCAATTTTTAATCCTAATATTAAAAATTACTCATCCAAATGATTGTAAATTTACAATTCATTCTAAATTATCAACCCATATGGACACGGGATCATTCAATTCACATATAAGGCTTTGGAATTCAAAAGTGGTTTATATTGTTTTTCCTTTACATTATTCATTTAATTAATTATATAATAATATATTTTTTATTATATATATATATATTATAAAACCCTTTATTTTTCCAATTTTATTATTTATGAATTTCTATGGTATTTTTTACCTTTTTAATTTAAAAGAGAAATATTTCCATTTTGACAGTAAAGATGAATTAAAATAGTTTTTTTTTTCAATTTTAATTTTTTTTAACATGGATATTTTCCCTTAGGGATATAATATTATTACAATATTAGATGACCAAATTTCCTCAATTATATGGATATAGATACATATCCAATATAAAATCCATATTAGGATAATCACTTCTAGAAAGTTTGGTTTTACCAATGATTTAAACCAATTGGTATAGTCTTAGAAGTTGTTGGTATAAACATTACCAATAGTTTCCCAAACTATTGGTATTATCCACATTGGGATTAAACATTACAAATGGTTTCAAGAAAAAATTGGTATATATATATATATAACAGTGGCTCCATGAAATAATGTTATTACTATTTCTCTATGAAACAACCATATCAACTAATTTACACCCCCTAAAAAACCTATAAACTGAATTACAACACTCAAAATAGAATCCAATCAACACGTCAATTACTGAAATAATACATAATTAAAATAGGAAAATTACTATGAATTTTACATTCAATAAGTTAATAACATAAAAACCAATTGATATCACACATATATACAATCACTTTTAGTTATAAAAACCAATCCATAATGGTGGAAGTATCATAAATATAATGTCAGAAATAGAAAATATTGATTAATTGTTCACAAAAATCTTATACATTTTAACTACTTTTATCATGGTCATTATAATCATCATCTTCATCATGAACCACACTAGTAGATTCATCATCTTGAACAACATCAGCACTAACATCACCAAGAATGTGATTACCCTAATCACTACTAGGATCATTAAAAAAATTATTATATCATCACACAATGAGTTCATTATTATCATACAAGTATCAAAAATGATATGCACTTCAGATAAAGTGATGGAAACAAAACCACAATTTTTTTCATGAACTAATCAATGAATTTTCAACCAATTTCAGGCTTATAGATTAACATTTTCTTCCTATGGTGCTTATGAATGGGTCTCTTGCAGATGTTCCTTAGTACTAGTATAATTGTTTGGATTAATTGATTTTTTCCAACACGAAGTGGTCAAAATATACTACTCAACTCAAAAAATTAGGCAACCCCAAAAATAAATACCAAAATATCAAATCTCATTAGGTGAATATTCATTATGTATCATTACATTCCATTCCAAAATCATAGAGGTTTAGTGCCTTGGGAAACATGGATACATAGAAAATAGTACAAAGAAGATCTATATAATCTCCCATAATGTTCGTCGTAACTATCAACCTTCTAAGACATATAATAATTCAAAACATTCTTCATGCCCTGGGGAAAAGGAACCATAGTAAAGGGTGATCTCATACAATCATCTAGGGTAAACCCGAGAGATATCAATCAATGATAATTATTAAGTATAACACGATTATTAGGGTTTGAGAACACATGATTAACATTTTAAAACAATACCCATCATTTCATTGATCATAATCAAGAGTCATGAAATAAAAGTTGTTAGTTCAAAAGAGAATTTTCATAAATGAATCAAAGAATATGATCCATGGGAGCATAAAATTATTATAGTATCCTGTCATAATAGAGTGGGATGATGATTTTCAACATCATAAACATAAGAATATTTTGTCAAGGATGTCCACCAATACATTCATCATCTGTTAGTCTAGGGATAACCAATTGTTTATCTACTTTTCTATTGGGATATCCTCCCATGTTCCCCTATTAGGATTGGGATAACCTCTCATGTAACCGTTGAGCTCAAAACACCTTCACCTTTACCTAATTAATTGGATAGCTCTAATGGACCTACCCTCCAAATAATCCATTCTTATACAACCACAAGATCATGAAAACATTTATCATTTCTTTATAACTTAACCTATTTAAAAATGGATCTCATCAATATTTCATCATCATAATAAAAAATATCCATCAAACAATTAATGTGAGTATAATAGGATCATACCCCAAGAGAAGCATATATAAAATAAAATGTATTTATCATAGATGAAAAATTAAAATAAATGATCACTAGAATATTTCTTTAGTAAAATATCACTCTTATGTTGAAATAACATATTCACAATTGAAATTTTTTCATAAAAATAAGGAAGAAATATTATTTGAAAAGGATTATAGAGAATTATAAATTAAAATTGAAATAAAATATTAGTCATAATTGAAGGAATTTTTTTTCATGTGGTGTATGTTAAAACAAAGATTATTTTTACACCGTTGTTGAAAAGTACCACATTTTGAAAATGACAAGAAGACTCCTTTTAAAAATTTATTTTTAAAATTAAAACTTGTGTAAAAAAATTTAATAAATATTTTGAGAATATTTATGACATTATAATTTTTTGAAACGAAAATATGGACCTAGATGAAAAGATTTTTAGAAAAATAGAAAAGAAAGTTGGTTTTCCTTAAAGACATTATTTCAAAATTTTGAGTACTTACAGAGAGTAAAATTAGAGGAAACAATTTAACTTAAACAAACAAATAAATGAGAAAAAATAAATAATTTATATTATATATAGTTCTTGAAATTTAATCATCCAAAAAATTTAGCAGAAACAATCCCAGAAAAAAAGAGATCGTAAAATAAAACCCTTCCCTCATGGTTGAATGGATTTTAAGCACTCTAACCTCCTAAATAATAAATGTAAATTTATTAAAATTATATAAAAAACCCATATAAATGATTATAATATAATATATGATCTTATTATAACATTTCAACTCCCATTAATTAATAATTATCTATTAAAATCATTGTTTTTTGGTGTTTACTATTTTGTTTTCCATGTTAGTATTAGTTCAGATGATCTGGTACTTATAATTTGATCATGGTTCCATCATTTTAATAATTATTATTATGATATATATATATATATATTATATTCATTAAAAACATATTTATAACCATCTATAAAAGGTATATATACACAAATGAATTACACTATTCATTGAAACAATAGTCTGTACGTTCGCATGAACACGGTTTTTTTTTCAAAAAACTTGAAATAATAATAAATAATATTTTAATATTATAGAACCGTAATTATATTATAAATATAATATATATGTATTAAATTCATTATTATATCCATCAATGTGACGCAGTGATAAAAAAATAATCATATTGTTATGTGGATGTGGTAGCCCACACATATTCATGAGTGATACTTTCAATTACCAATTATTTAAAGAGATTAAAATAGTGGTATCATAACCATTAAAAAATATCAGTATATTTATAATATTGTAATTATAGTTTTATGATGGATACAGCATGTTTATAGAATTTTTATGAATAAATAAAATTGAATCTGCTCGGGTAAGATTTATACGTATTCTTTGAGATACCTCCTTTGGATTACACATTAAGCCTTGAAATATTGGCCTTCAAAGTAGAAAATGTGATCTAGTGTAAAGTAAAGGAATCTAATAAAGTTTTAGGGTAGGTATTTTCTATGTTAGCAGGATCAAGATTTCCAAATAATGGAGGATATGAGGTTCCCTTTTATATGCGAGAGAAATGGCACACATTGAATTACTTCAAATTTTAAATAATATCAATCTATTTCTCAAGTATAGTGATTAATAATGGCCAATTATTAAAAGGTAATAAAATATGGGGCCTAAATATTTTCAACCAATAATAATTATACAAGTTTATGTAGCATAATTACCCTTATATTTTAGTTCAAACCCTTACTAAACCTGTTTCAACCTTAACTATGGTAACAAATTTTTACTATTTTTATTATGAATTATGAAAAGAAATGAAAGTTACCAAATTAATTTTTTTGGAAACAATGATTCAAAATATGGAAACCATTTTATAAAATTTAATTTATATAATTTTTAGAAATTAACTTTAAAATAATCCTTCAAAACAAAATAAATATCTATTTTTTACAAAATATGTTTTACGCATGAAACTAAATTTACTTCCATTCCATTCCTAGTAAAAAAATTAAAATACGTGTTAAAATATTTTATTGAATATATAATATATATATATTATTAAAACAATTAATAAATAATTATTTATTTATTTTATTATGATTAAAACACATTACAAACATAAAAACAGTTTTACAAAAAACAACTATATTTACCTTTAAATGATTTTATCTTCATTCCAAACATTTAGATAACAAATTTATGGATGATTATTTTTATATCACTATAAATTATAAATATTTTTAATCAAAATTATTTTTCAATAGTTATGAACATTATTTTTTTAGATACAAATACATAACATGTATAAAAATATATTTCTTTGGAAAGTAGGTGTTTTAATCATTAAGTTATTTTATTAAAATTGAGTCCTTACCAATAAATTTTTATCAGGATAAAATATTACAAATATATTTCATAATTAGTTTAATTATATTAAATTATTACAAATTAATACCTAATTTGTAAAGGTATACTATATAATGTGGTTCATTTAGACTCAAGGTTTCATGTAACGAAATCTATCAAATAGTTCATGTTTATTTCAATGGAAACACATATAAAATATTTTTCTGTTACATTATAAACTCATTAAGATGATTTTTTTACTTTAAATAATATCACTCTAATATAAAAAAATGAGTATATATATACATTATCACATCATTGGGTTCCCATAATTCTTCCTTAAATTTCTATTCCCTCGAGAGAACTTTATCCAGGTGAGTAGTATTATACTATACCACTTTATCGATATGATCCAAGATTTATAATGTTTGATATTCATAGGAAATATCATGATATAGTGGTATGAAATCTTAGTTTCATACATGTAAAAGACTAGGTATGTACTATCTCATGATATATATATATATATACAACAGATCATGAAATTTAGAGAGGTTCTACAGAAGTCACAAGATATAAGAAACTATCCTAACGAGATAAATAATCTAGAAAGGGATTATATATAAAGGGATCTACATTTTATTCTTTCAAAATCTCATAAAATTATTCCATTTGGATAATCACATTAATACTATCTCACCAATATTAAATTCTAGATCTCACTAATTATTGTTAGTATAACACTTCTTTCAAATATGATATTCCTTAATGTGTTGCATAATTATTCTAAATTTATTTTAAATTTCTTCTACTATAAAATCTCCCAACATTTTTATTTCTCCAACCTAATCTCATAATATTTATGATATCCACATAATTACATAGAATACTTCATAATGACCCATTGGAATCCTCAAGTGAACTCTATTATTATAAGTGAGTTCAATAAAATGAATGTGTTGATCCCAAAAAACATTGAAATATAGAATACAAGATATTAAAATTTCCTATATGGTTTTAATGGTTCTCTCAGACTAACCATATATTTTAGGATAATAATAAGTAGTAGAACACAAAATTATATTCATATCTTTATTGAAGGATTTACTAAAACATCATGGTAAACCTCATATCTCGATCATATTTAATAGATTGTTTTAATACATACAATATTACCACATCCTTAATGTATATAATGGTGATATGATGAAGTGGTAAATATTCTATGGTAGGAATTAAATGTTTTTTCTTTGTATGGTGGTCAAATACAACCCAAATAACATTATGGACATTAAATGTTTTAGGAAGTCTGAATATGGAATCCATGGTGACATTTTCCTACTTTTATTCTAGAATAGTCAATGGTTTTAAAATCCCCTTATACTATTGTCTCACATCCTTAGCTTTTTGACATACCAAGAACTATGATATATACACTACAATGTATGTTTTCACGTCATCCCATCATAATAACTCTTTCATATCCCTATACTTTTTCATACTTCCAATATCAATAAATAATGGTGAGCTACGATCTTCATCCAATATATCCTTCTTCATTTCTAGTATTCATAGGACACCAACATGATTACCAAACCGTATTATTCCATCAAAATCAAGGTTTAACTCAGGAACATTTCCCACATAATATTTTAGCTCCACATCTTCCTTTAAATAATCTTTAATAATCACATGTATATATGGTTGAAAAGTTACTTTATAAATATAATATTTCTCCCCTTAAATTATTATTTAATGGTCTATCCTTTAAAAATCCAGAAATATTGGGTCTTTTTTTATCATCATCATATATAATCTAGCACGATTTTTAAAAATGAAAGCATCAAACACCTAGTTTTTTACCAGGTTGGTAATGCATTGATCAAACATAATAATTAATTAAATACAACTATATTATCAGAAACACATCAACTATTTCTATGTGAATGTATAATTTTAACTTTTATTATCATTATATATACATCAATAATTTCTCAATTAAGATAAGACTCCATATCTTTAATGATAAAATTACCATAACTAACTATAAATATGGGGTTTGAAAATTTTGATCATGTACCATCAATTGAAAAGAGTAATAAGATATCATAAGGAAATTTTGTATTATATGACATCACAATCCATTCTTTTGATTAATCCCTAAAAATCACAAGCCCTTCTCTACTGCAGGGTCCTATGAGCAGAGGTGTACTGACTAACCTTCTTTTTAGCTCCCTAGAATTTTCCTCACATGAATCTTTCCAAAGTAACTTGACTCCCTTCTATGTTAAATTTGTGAGTGGATTAGATATCCATGATAAATTATTCACAAAATATCTATAATATCAAATTAATATAGGAAAACTATAGATCTCATTCATAATTGTAATTAAAGGACAATTTTAAATAACATCCATCATTGATTGATCGACATATATACCATTCATTGAAATTAAATGACCAAAAAATGAAACTTTTTATATCCAAAATTCACACATTGTAAATTTGTCATACAAATCCTCCTTAGGTTCTTTATTATAATCCTCAGGTGATCTTCAATATCTTTCTTATTCTTGGAATATATATTAATATCATCAATAAACACTACCACAAACTAATTAAGGTAATTTCTAAAAACAATATTTGTTAAGTACATGAAGATATCTTGGGAATTGGTAAGACTAAATGGAACCACTATAAATTCTTAGAATTTGTAGAACATATAAAAGGTTGTCTTGGCTATTTCTTCACTTTTTAACCTCAATTAAAAGTATCCAGACCAAATACCAATCTTGGAAAAATATTGTTCACCATAGAATTGATTGAAAAAAATAATCAATATGGGGCAGTGGATACATATTCTTGATCATGATATTGTTATGTACCAGATAATAAATATAGGATTAAACTAATCTATTTTATTCTTAATAGAAGGAATAGGTTCACCCCATGGTGATGCAAATGGATAAATGAATCCCTTATCATGATTCTCAAGAAGTTACATCTTAAATTCCTACAACTCAATATGGGACATCCTATATGGAGTCTTTTAAGTATGTGGATGATGAGGTATGAGTCCAATTAAAAACAAAACATCATGATTTAGATGAATATTAGGAACCTCTTCTAGAAATACATAAACAAAATCAAGTAAAATTTTTATATGTTAGACGTTGAGTTTCTCCCAAACCATATAAGATAAATACCCCCTTTGAATATGAATCCATACATATAAAATTGGTGAAATTTCTATTGGTAGTTCATATTTATCCTTGCACCAATAGATGATCATAGGATTGTTCAAAATATCAAATGTGTCATACCTTCTTTGACAATTGATATAATATTTATATAAAAAAAGTAAATCCATTCCCAAAAAAACATCAAATTCAACAAGAGGGGGAATAACAAGATTTGTAGGTTGAACGTTCCCACAAACTTCAATTAGAGAAGATTCATTTACTTGAGATACTATCATCCAACCATTATTATCTTTCACTAATAAATCAATACATAATCATTGAGCTGGTAATATTATACCCTTATAAAATTCATTAGATATAAAAGAGTGGGTGGATCCAGAGTCAAATAAGATATTAGAAGTTATAGAGTGGATGTTAAGTATTCATTTCACTACTACATTCTCATAACCCATATACACTATATTAATTGCTTGAAATTTTCATATATTCCTTGTATTTAGAGGTTATTGAGGTCGTTCTTCATCATTAACCCACATTTTTAGGCATTAGTTAGTTTAATTCTCATGCTCCTTTCATTTGGAACATTGAAGTGTGGGTGGTGAATTCTGTAGATCTTTCTCTCCATTTTCATCATTAGATAACCTTCTTCTATAACATAGATATTTTATTGTTTTATGTACTTCCTTTCCACACATAAATAATTTAAAATCACACATAAGATAATTTTTTCCATGTATATTTCTGCACTTATAGCATTAATAAATACCTGTATTCTTCATTCAACTGTCATTTTAATTTCCATTAAATTATATCTTTACTTTCATATCAAAACCATCTAATTGATGGGTAACTTATATCTTTATTTATACCATGAGATCACATCAAATTATTTCTTCATTGTTACTAATTTTAGTTATGGATAACTCCATTCAGATACTTGGTTTTAAGACACTGAAAAATTGATAATTCTTTCTTTTTGGTGAGAAGATAATACCATAGTTTATCCTTTTAATTGTTGTAAAATTTTCCAAATTGATTTTAATGGATTTATCATCGGTCTATATTATCTTAAAAAATTACTTATCTATTTTTGTATTATGAATATAATAAAATTACTTATTCAAAAATAACATTATAAACTAATCCCACTCCATAGAGTCAATTTATTCCTTATAGACTTTGTTATTTATAAGATTCAACCCTGGAAATTGTTATTTTTCAGAAATAAAAAACAACTAAAAAATGTTTTCATGCTTTGAGAATGGGAAAAAATATATATTTGGTGGTACTAATCTATTTTCCAACAATTAGTGCATCATTGGACCCACTAAAATAATGAGGATGTTGGTTCATGGAGGACTCAATAGAATATCATTCCCTCCTTTTATCATTTTGAAGATCAACATGATTTATTGATTGAGAGAGTTGCAAAAACATAAAAATGATATTTTTTATTCCATATCCCATAAAATTTGGTTTCCCATGAGGATAATCATGACATTTTATATCACATTAAGGGTTAATATGGTAACTTCAATTACAATATTGAATAAAACTAAAAACAATAGTCTAAGAAAAAATAATCATATTGTCAAACCATATAATCATGGAAATCATTTATAATATATCTAAAACATGACACTATCTCATTATTTTATGAAACCTTACATTTAACCAAGGTTATCTGTGGTCATAATTTAATTAAATAATTCAAAATGGTTTATAAAAAATTGTGAGTCAACCAATGTATATCTCCCAAAAGTATCTTGTTAGGTGTACATTCTTAGTCCCACTCATCAGGCACCGGTGGCGATCATATTATTTCCTAATACTTCTTTTTAGAGTTTTACCTCTATGTGAATTTATGTCATAATTGTATCTAATTACTTATATTCATAAAATTATGTATTTTCAATGAAAACCACACTTCTATATTTATAATAACCCTGGAAGTTATCATATTATTAGTCTTATCTTAAGAGTTTTAACTAAATATTTATCATTATAGTTTCCAAAAAAACTAAACCTTACTCTAATATGAACTAAGACAAGATAAAAATTACATAGATAACTATTACAATATTATTGGATGAATATTAATTTTATATCATTATAATCCACACCATAACCATAAAGAATAATTTTATTTGGAAACATGGATATGCAAGAAATTGTTACATAAAAGATCTTCATTATCTCCCACTAATACATTCACAACTAGAACCCTTATTAGACATATCGTACTTTAAACCATTCTTAATATCCAGGGAAAAAAGGAAACATAATAAGATGTGATATCAGATTCTTAGTAAGGGTAAATAATGGAGATATTAGTGACTGGTCATTTTTAATAATAACATGATCATAAGGGTATAATAACATAATATTAATATTTTAAAATCATACACAATAATTCATAGGTCATAACCATGAGTCATGACATAAATCTTGGGAGTTTATAAGAAATTAATCATCAAGGAATACAAGAGCATGTTCCATGAGAGAATAAATTTTCCATATGATCGTGTCATAAAATAATGGAATAATGTTTTTATTAATCTAATTCATAGAAATATTATTTCTAGGATACCAACTAAGTAATTCATCACATATTAGGATGTGTCTAACCACATGTGTACCTACTTTGGTCTTGGGATAACCTACCATGTACCTCTATTGGGGTTAAGATAACATACCACACTCCCATTGATATCATTAAACATTAATCTGCACCTAATTCATTAGAGTGATACAGTGAGCCCACCCATCACACAATATATTGATATCTATTCCATATAATCATTAAAACATTTACCATTTTATAATAACTTAACCAATTAAAAAAATGGGTTTGAAAAAAATTTCATCATCATTACCAAAAACAAACTATAGGGATAATATGGATAGAATCATAGGATCATATACCTAGTTAATCATAAGTAACATCAAATGACATTATCATAGATTAAAAATTACTTCAAAAAATCAATATAATATTTCATGATAAACATTGAATTTTATATTGAAATAACTTATTTGAAATCTATAAAATTTCAAAATATTTATGAAAATAATTAATTTGAAATGAAACATGAAAAATTTTAATGTAATATTTAATTAAAATATTATTCATTATATATGGAAAATTCATTTGTGTGGTGTTTGTTAAAACAAATTTTTTGTTTAAACCATTGGTAAAAATAACCTCGCTCATAAAAAACAAGAATATTCTTTTTAAAACATTTTATAGAAAGTAAAAAATGGGTAAAAATGAATTTAATTAATATTTGAATAATATTAATAATATTATTGATTTTTTTGAAGCAAATATGGACATGGAATAAAACACCCCAAGCCAAATAGAATACAAAGTTAGTTTTCCTTAAAAACATTCTTTCATAACATTGAGTACTTATATAGAAGAAAATAAAAAGGAAATATTTATTTATAGAAATTACCATAGGATAACAAATATTTATGGTTTTTGAGAGATATTTTATATTATTTAATCATAAAAAAAAATTAATCATAAACAATCTTAGTAAAAAGTGAGATTGTAACATAAAACTCTTACTTCAAGTTTGAGTTTCTTCGTAAGAACTATAACATACTGTATAATAAATTTAATTATATTATAATTATATAAAATAACCATATACATACTTATAATATCATATATGATCCTATTATAACATTTTAAGATTTATTTATTAATAATTATTTATTAAAATTCTGATTTTTGGCTCTTAATAGTTTCATTCTTATTTAAGTTTCAATCCATCAGTTCTGGTCCTTATAATTTGATCATTGTTTCAGAATATAACAAATGTTTTTAATTTTATAAATATATTATATATTCATTATAAACATATTTATAACCATCTGTAAATGGTATTAATAGAAAAATAAATTACCCTATTGATGGATATGATAGTCCATATGTATACATGAACGCTTTGTTCATTTTATAATAAAAAGAAGGAAAGAAAGATAAAAAGTATTTTATCAATATAGATTAATTATTACATAATAAATATATTATATATTTATTAAATCAATAATTATATCCATAAATGTGAGGTGGTGATTGATAATGAATCATATCACTACATGGAGGCGGTAGTCCACATGTGCACACAAGCGATACTTTCATTTCCCATTTGATGAAATGGAGCTGCAAAATTGCTCTCCCATAATCATAATAATATATTATTATATTTATGAAACTGAATTCATCATGTTATAATAGATATAATAGTTTTATAGAAGGTGTAATAAGAAATACAATTGAAAGAGGTTGTTAAAGATTTATACCTCTTCTTTAAGAGACCTACATTGGATTACTCCTTATACCTTGAATGATTGGTCATAGAAGAATACAAGAGGATATTTGGTGAAGGAATATAATATAGGAATGTTTTTTAGAATGTAATTTTTGATATATAAAGATCAAAATTTTTGATTAATGGAGGAGAGTATGTGCCCTTTTATAAGTGATAGAGATGACACATATGGAATTACCAAAAATATTTAAATAATATTAATATATTTTTAAATTATATTACTTCCGAACATAAAAGTAATCAAGTGTAAGATAATATAGTGTTTGAATATCTTCAACCAATAGTAATTATACATGTTTAAGTTTCATTATTATTCTTATATGTTAGTTTACCCCTCCCCTCTAAACCTGTTTTAATCTTAACTATGGTAACAGATTTTTATTGGTTTTACAATTCAGTATGAAGAAATATAAGTTACCTTATTACAAAATTTTTACATTTGGATTCCAATTTTTTTTTAAATTTTATCAAATTTAAATTCTATAAATGGTGGAAATCAATTTTAAATTAAGCTCACAAAATATAATAAAATCCCATTTTTAGAATAATGAATTTTAAAAATACAAAAATTACATTATTTCATTTCTTAGAAATAACTATCAAATGGATGTCAAAATATTTTACTGAATATATAATCTATAAATTTTATTAAAAAATTAGTCATTAATTAATTAATTAATTAATTATGACAAGACCACACTACACACGTAAAAATATTTTTTGGAAAAATAGCACTTTTACCATTAAATGATTTTATTATCATTACATACCTTTATATAACAAATGTATGAATGGTTTTTATTTTTTTTAATATACATTATAAATTTATTTTACTGAAATAATTTTTAAATAATTATAAATGACCATTTATTGGATAAAAATACATAACATGTTGAAAAATATATTTCTTAAAAAAATAGGTCTTTTAATCATTAAATAATTTTATTAAAATTGTGTTCTTACCAATGAATTTTTATTATCCTAAAAAATATACATATATTTCAAAATGCGTCTAATAAAATTAATTCCTTTGAAGTAAGTGAGTAGGTTATAAAGGTATTTAATATCATAGCTCATTTAGAATCTGAGTTTTGTATAATGAAATATACTTAATAATTCATGTTTTTTTCAAAGGAAATACACTTAAAATATAAGGGTGTTGCAACACTGGACCCTCCCCAAGTGATCCTCACCTAATACCTATAACAAATAATTTTTGGGGGAAAATTTTTTCATATTCATTCTCATGAAGATCTTGTAGAGTGTTTGGTTTATGATATAAATTAGATAAATATATAAGAAATATATATTGGAATTTTGAGGAATATAAAAAATCCTAAAATATTTTCATGCATCTCATAATGAATAACACTTACATCATTCTTCATTCTACTATAAAACATTTTTTCTCAAGGTACACTCCCTTTAGTGTTCAAAACGGCTCACTATAAAGGTCAATGAATATACAAAAGTAATATTCAATAATTTTATTAATAAATCAATCCTAAACCATAAAAATTGAATATAACACATGATGTTTTTTATTTTTTAAATCATACACAACATAATAACTCTTATTTTTACTTGAAATATTCCAGTTTTTCACATTTTCTCATGTGTTAACTCATCACCAAGTCTGCACATAATTTATTGAACATTTTATTCCTTTTTTCAAAAAATCTTATAAAATAAAATTATTAGATTATGAGTGATGTTTTTAATATAAATGGTAATTATTTTAGATCAAACCCATAAAATTACAATAATAATTTAATCTTGTTACTCTCTCAATTGTAAATCATCTCTTGGAACTGTGGGACTAGAAAATAATTGAGGTATCATATACCCTCTATATCTACACCAAAACTACCAACCCAACCATTATATAACTCATGATTACATTCTCTTCAAAGATCACTTAATTCCACTAATCATGCATCCATCAAAGCATGAAATTCATTAAAATTATATACATGATTGAACCAAAATACTAATTCATATAAATAAAATATTAGTATACAATTTAATATAATAAAATTTTCGTACCCATATCTGAAGTCAGGAATTTTACTTGGTTTTAGGTCCAGTGTGTGTTTAAAAGACAAGTTTTATAAGAATGATGTCACTATATTTAAAAATAATCACTATAAAACTCCAACATTCACTACCATTTTTTATAAAAATTTTATTTTATTAATTATACTATATAATTACATGTGTATAGTGGTTCCATACATTACTCTTGAGAGTATTCCCAAACTTCATAGTAGTCATAGATCCAGCTATGAAAAACTAAAATAATTAAGTAAAATTAACAAATTTTTTACCTAAAATAAATTATGGTTAAAAATTTTAATATATTTTTATACATATAACAGAAAAAATGTGATTATTAAGACTTGATAGATCCCTAATTTCATGACCTGTCCCAGAGGGCTTGTGACACAACTACCGCAAGCCTTCCTCTAATAGGCTAGGGACTGGCGACCAGTGCCGAGCAGGTATATCCATAAATTGAAGTCATTATCCTAATGTACATATACACACACACATAGCTCCAATACAACCCAATGATGAAATAAATAAAATATGGAAGAATGAATGCATACATCTAAGATCTCTCAACCAGAGTATGATAATAAGTAAAGGAAATTAAACAGGGTAAAATGAAAGTCTATCACAAAGGGTCAGTAACACAAGTCCAAATAAATTTGTAAATATTTTATCCTAATCCAAGGGTGATGAATAATTAAAAATCATGCTCTAATTAAACACCGCGGTCTATCAAGCACTATCTATGCTCCACCTTCTCCCCTTCCTCTGTGGACACCGTCAAAAGGGCCATCGTCTTCATAAGACATGACATGTGCGGGAAAAGAATGTACATGTGTGAGTATAATTAGACATAGTAGGACACCTATAAAACAATAAACTTGATGTACTAGGTATATTTAACCCAATATATGATATTAAAATCAATGTAAATCCAAAACCAAAAACCCAGTTATACTTAGGAGAGAAACGACACCATCGAGTGGTCATAAAAAACTATCAACCATAGGATTCTTCTAGAATAAATTCTTGTTCCGAGAGATATCAATCCACGAGACATGCTATCATCAGAGAAACTCAAAAAAATGGTCCAGCTTATTTTGGCCCCACCCAAATAGTACAAAATGGGTTGAGAAGACTATGATACATAGATAGGGGTTCATGCCCAGAACCGCTGGGGGGACACCATGTACTAAATCTGGATTAACCCACTATGTAGGGTATTTTTTTGATAATTATTCCCGAAACCCTACTGATATGGACCACTAGATGGAGGATAAATTACCTGATCAAGGATTTTATGCTGATTTTAGAAATTTGAACTTGGGATTATAGAGGATCATACTCCAGTCTCACAAAGGGATACTACAACTCTATCTGAGACTCAACCTCTAGAGGGGATCACAATCCAGTTATGTGGATTTAATGCCACACTATACAATTTAATAAAAGCACCAAGGGAACATAATCAACCTATAATGGTCTAAATTAAGTAAATTAAGATCCTCAAGAACTCTTTATGGGAGTACATGGTGTGTCCCAATGGGTATACAACGTGTCCAACTATCCCAAGTCCTACCAATGTATAAGATTCTCATTCGAAATGTAGTCTCCATATAAATGGTGTGTAGATTGAGTACCTAGAATATTGAGACACATGGTATCCTACTCATGTTTCCTAGTCATGTATCTATACCGAATCTATGTTTATGTACTTCTCCATGTACGCCAAGTTGTGTCTGTGTGGGAGTACATAGCGTGTCCATTCCAGTGTACTCTATCCCGTTTTAGTGTAGTTATGAGGTACATGATAAGTTATTCGGGGAGGGTCACATGACATGTGATAGGGGTCACATGTCGTATTATCCTTAACATCTTCAAACTCGACAACCATAATCAGGGGCCCCACAAGCCCTGCAATCACAGAGTACACGCTGTGTGGATCACAATTTTCCAGAATCTCTTATTCATACTCTACACGTCCCGGACGGTGCTCCGCCAATGATCTGGTGATCAAATTTCCACGAAATTGAGGATCCAATGTCTTCCATGCCTTGATATCATTGGCCAATGTGTTCTATCACCAGATCTTCTTAGAAAATTGGATCAAATCACCATTCTTCATTTCTCATCAATAAACACTGAAGAATGCAAATTCAAGAATCATCCATCGTCTGATTCACTCCATATCTATTCTATCACCTCCATAGTTTTATTATGAACACAAATATGTGATATCAGATCTTTGATCAAGGAAACAAGTGCTCAATGATCAATTGATTGGGAATAGTTGAACCCTGGGCCAATAAAGAATGGCCATGGTGAATCACGGAATTGGTAGATAAAAGCACAATCAATAAAGAGGCAAAAAAAAATTGATCAATGTTCATGTAGATCTTGGTTCATTTCCATTATAATGACTACCAAATCCATCAACAATTTAATCAAAATAAATTATCTCATTATATCAATGGAAAATAAATCCCATACCACAAGGTGATCGATCTGAAAATTAATCCATTCTTAAATTATTTTTCATTCATCATAGAATTGAGGAATGGACAAAATACATATAAAACAAATATTCTACCTCAATTTTGTTTTATTTATGAAAAATAATGTTCTTTGTGGCACGTTCATTGGTATGATCCATCAAATTTGTGGTTATGTTGGTTGATTGATCCATGTACTTTCACCGTTCTCCCGAAAGGATTCTACAAGGTTCTCTCTATAATTCCTCCAATATATCTAGGCTTATGAAGCTGAACATAAATTTACAATATAAAAATCTATTTAAATATTGAGAAATTGATGCATCTATGAAATGAAATAAAATAAATTTATTAAATAATTATATTCATTTTCACGCCCATTACAATGTTTTTACAAATGGCCTGCTCCAACTAATATTAAGTCATTTGTAGGGTAAAACCACCATTTTTAACTCAATGGTGCCCTTATATTTAATATCTCAAACCATTTAGAAGTCATTTCACTTTTTTTGGAAACCCTCAGGCACATGTTATTTAATATATTTAAAACATTTATTCCGGGAAAACCAATCCATGAAACCACATGCGTGTCTTAGTGAATAGTCTCAATAATAATCCATATAGTAATTAAAAATAATACACAATAAATATGAGATTTTACATTCTACCCCCTTGGTGATTTACGAACTAGAAAAGACAAAAAAAGGGCTATACAAAGAGATGTGGGTTCTGATCACGAATCTAAGACTCTCACTCCCATGTTCTCTAATAGATTTTCTTGTGTTTCAATCAGACAAGCACCAAAGGAATCCATCACCAAAAAAGGATCCTCTTCTACTAATCCATGATCTAAATTAGGTACTCAACAAAGGTTTCTCCATCCTCGATGTCTATCTCTCCCTAGTCGATAACGTGTGATGGGTCATTCACGTACCTCCTCAGTTGCAACACATGAATAACATCATGTATCTGATCAAACTATGGAGGTCGAAATAAGTAGTATACCACCTCACCAACTCTACAAAATATCAAAAATGGACCAATGTATTTCATAGAAAACTTTTCATTAATGAAAAATCTCTTTAATCCACATCGAGGTGAGACCGTTAGGAACACGTGATCTCCTTCCCCAAACTCTAAAGACCTTGGTTGTCTGTTCTTATAATACTTTTGATGGATTTGGTCATTTTTCATCCACTCCTTCATGATATGAAACTTCTATGTTGTATCTCATACCAACTTTGTGCCCATGAGTGATGACTCACCTAGATTAGTCCAATAATGTGGTGACCACAGGGTCTCCCAGTAAAAGACTCGAATGATGCCAAACCAATGATGGAATGGTAGCTATTGTTGTATGAAAACTCCACCATCAATAGGTGATCATCCCATCTATGTACAAAGTCCAACATGCAATCTCACAGCATGTCCTCCAGGACCTGGATGGTGCAATCGGTATGGCCATTAGTTTGGGGGATGGAATGTTGTGCTCAAGCATAAGTGGGTCCAAAACACCTCCTGTAATTACTTCCACAACCAGGATGTGAAGAGTTTATGATAGTCTGAAATTACATGGTAACACCAACATAAATTTAATAGATACCCCATACCACTTCCATTATGACTACAAAAGGGGTTGAGTAAAACCCACTGGAACATGGTGCTCAGCCTTCACTTACTAACAAGTATGGCACCGAGAGAAAAACTACACAACTCCTCTCTTCATCCCTGGCCATGAAAACTGACATTGAAGGTACTGCTACATCTTTTACACACATGGATGTACTGACAAAGGGTATGTATGAATATCTCTCAAAAACATCTCCCGCAACATCACTAAAACCATCGTGCGTCCTTCGAAAATAAAAATATCCTCCCCACATTTGAAAAATATATTAGGAGCATGACCTATGGTTGTTGGAGCATGTAGGGTCTCATAATAGGTATCCCCAAGCCAATCCTCCCTGAATTTTAGTAAGAGTTTATGGGTAAAAACCATCGATTGGAGGTAAGATAATCCATCTCCATACACAAAGGATAACTTCAACAGGGGTAACTACTTCAATTCCTCGTTTAGGAACTGTGAACTAGATCTCTTGCTAAGAGAATAAATTACCATGTTTGTATTACCAGGAATATAGAAAATCACAATGTCATAGTCCTAGAGGTACTCTAGAAGTTGACTCTACCTCATGTTAAGACCCTTCCGAGAGAAGATATACATGAGAATCTTGTGGTCAGAGTATACGATAAATCGTTCTCCCATCATGTAGTGATACAAAATCTTCAATGTGAAAACTATTATTGCTAACTAAAGGTCATGGGTCATGTAGTTCTTCTCTAGTGTTCTCAAATGGAATGAACGATACAAAATAACTTCTTTCATCTTCATAAGAACACATCCATGTCTGGTCCCTGATGCATCACAGAACAATACATACTCGACACCTTCCTCCAGTAATCTCAACATGGGATCACTTCTCAACCTATTCCCCAAATCCTAAAAGCAGTATTGATACCTTTCCATCCTCATGAAATGTTGGCCTTTACTTTTCAAGGCTGTCAAGGGTGATGCAACTTTGGAGATGTCAGGTACAAAACTTTGATAGTACCCATCCAATCTAAGGAAACTCTGCACCTCGATAAAATTCTTGGGGGGATCTCAAGCTTGCACTGCCTCATCCTTCACTAGATCAACTAAAAATCTATCCTTTAGGATGACATATCCCAAAATATGGACCAATTAAAACCAAAACTGACACTTTTAGAGCATCTCATTAAGTTGGTGCTCTCATAATCTATCCAAGACCATCCTTAGGTGTATTTCATTCTCCTCTTGATACACTGAGTACAATGTGACATCATCGATGAAGTGAACAATGAACTGGTCTAGGAAATGTTGAATGATTCAATTAATTAGTCCCATGAGAAATTATAGGGAATTATCCATGCCAAAAAGAATCACTAAGTATGCATAGTGACCATAATAACATCTGAAGGTAGTCTTCAGTATATCCTCATATCATACTCACAACTGGTCATAGCCTGATCTGAGGTCAATCTTCGAGAACCATCACACCCATTTCAACAGATCAAAGAGGTCATTGATCCTTGATAGTGGATAATTTTTCTTCATGGTGACCTAGTTCAAGCACCATTAATCCACACATAACCCGAAGCTCCCATCTACCTTCCTGGAAAAAAAATTGGGGCTGAACAGGGTGAAACACTTGGTCTCATGAAGACCTACCTTTATAAGTCCTCCAACTAAATCCTTAGCTCTTGAATATCTATGTGAGCCATCCAATATTCTAGTTAATATATCAATGTCATACCAAGATTAAATTCGATACATTAATCTACCTCTCAGTGGGGAGGTAATCCTAGTACACCCTTAGGGAATACATCCTCATACTCTGCCACCATTGTAGTAAACTGGGAACTCACAACATCCACTACACCATGGGTTATTTTATCCAATTGATGAGTAATTGGATGCACCCTCCTATTAACAAGTCTACCTTATGATACCTGGGTTTCCTTCTCACCAAAAAATAAAAACCGGTCCCATCACTATAGACACACCACATTCTATACCTTAAATAGTCGATCTAGGCATGAACTGTAGATATCAATTACATACCTAAAATGACATCAGAAGGCATCAATGCTGTGAAAATGATATCCCATAGAAAACTCTCACCTCAGAGCATCAAGTCGTACTTTCATCACATGTGTAATATCACCGAGTCGCTTCCCATCGGAGTCTCCAACCTTAAGGGTTGGGTCAAAAGATCAACTAGAAACTCTATGTTCTGAACCATAGAAATCATATGAATGGAATGGATTGAACAAATATCTATCAATATTTCACATAAAGTAGAAAATACATAGATTTTAGCTCATATAATCAATAGATCCCTGTGTCATAGGCCTCCATAGCTTTTAGCTAGTCGTGTCATTTCCCACCAAATCCATGAGACTAGAATGGACCACCTGGGGGTGGTGGTAGTAATAGGTAAAGCCTCTGACCACCACATACTTTCCACTTAGCCCCTCTTCCATGTATTCTTCCCTATGAACCACCCTTATCCTACCTTTACCTCTATCTTGGTAGTCCCTCTACTATCTCCCGATTAGCTTTAAGAGGGGTTGATCAATATCATTCCAGATGTCCATGACCATTGTAAGAGAAACACCACATTTAACTTAGCTGATTCGAACCGCCCTAGGATCCCTACACCGATGAACCTAAGTGCCTAGATCACCTCCTAAAATTTCTGAAACTCTTGGATCCCTATGACTATTGTCAGCTGTCTACTACTAAGGTCTCAACTAATAGGGCTCCACTAATATCTCCCACTACTGTCTTTAGATCTCCTAGAAATATCTCCACTAACAATTCCTGATCAAGAACCCCCACATAGGTGAAAATTATTAGGGATTCCAATGAATCCCTAATATCTAGGTGCAATCCCTGCTCAAAAGTCTAAGCCCTGAAGAACTGGCCTCACACAATATCCAAGGAGTAACACGAGAGATAAGTAAAACGTGATTAATAATACACCATGATCATATTTCCCTACTGTAGATACAGAAACTCCTATATGTATACCGATTGTAACATAGATGGATAGAACTCCTCTGTTAAGAGATTCTCAAAGTCCGATAATGAGAGAATTTTCTCATCATCAGACTCATTCACCAAGATCCACCATCACCCTACTGATCCCTAAATAAGATTTTACAAGAGGTATAACATCTGATATGTATTCATCGCTAAGATAAAAAGGCGAGCGACTACCTCTATCCAGTGTCCATCCACTTGGGTGTTTGGCTCACCCAAAAACTTGGGAGGTCCCTACCTATGAAATTCATGCAACACACCCATCTTGAATGCATCCTCAGCATGTAGTGTTGGTGCTAACTGCTGCTCAATGGGTGGTGGTATACCCGGTAGACCACCTGGAGGTTCTATCTCAAGAAAAATTCACTGTACTGATTATTGTCACTAGGATGATCATCCTCATGATATCATGGTGGAATCCAAGATGTCTATCTACATGGATGCATCAAGAAATAAAACAATATTTACCATGGTTAAAATAGTATATATGGGGAACTGACTCAAGAAATACATGGAAAACAAAACCATTCGTGTATGATTCATGTACCTTGTTTTACCTACAAATTGTGTTTTCATGTACCGAGTCAAAATTTGGGACATTAGTGTCCGGGTTTATGGATAAATTGGTTGATACACAAACACTGGATTCCCTGTCCAAAAATATGAACTCAAAAAACTTAACAAAATTTACCCAAACCAATCTCCCAAACCTACCCCTCATACCACTTTGTCATGACCCATATTAGAGGGACCTATGCCACGACTACCTGAAACCTACCTTAAATAGGCCAAGGGATAGAGACTAGTGCTAAGTAGGCATATCCAAAAATGGGAGGATTTAGCCAAAATTTATTGTACACATGCTCACATCTACAACCCACACAATAATGAAATGTAAAAAAAAGGAATAATGCATGCATACATCTAAGACCCCACAACCAGATTATATCATGATGTAAAAGACAATAAACATGGCCAAATAAAATCCCACCACAAAGAGTCTGTAACACAAGTACAATTAAAACTATAGAGAGTCTAACCTTCTCCATTTGCGAGGAAAAATTCCAAAACAAAATCCCAATAAACACCTTAGTCTGTCACAATCTAGCTACTCTCCACCCGATCCCAATCAGCCTAGGACACCATCGAAATGGTCATCATATGCACATGAAATGACACAAGTGGGTAAATTCTGTGGAGGGGTGAGTATAAAAATACCATGTAGGGCTTTCTGAAAACACTAAACATGAAGCACCAAGTATAGTCAGCTCAATTAAAGATACAACAATAAATGATAAAAGGAATCCTAAAACCCAGATATACTTAGGAGAGACACCACACCATCTGGTGATCATAACCAACTGTCAGCCACAAGATTATTCTCGAAGCAATTATCACTTCCGGAGGTCTCACTCCACAATCCATTCTATCATTGGAGACACACGTTGAAGGGGTATATCTCATTTGGGCCCCTCCCAAATAGAACACACTAGTATAAGAAGAATATGATACACATATAGGGGTCACAACCAAAACCACTAGGGGACACCATGAACCCAATCCGGATCAACCCACTATGTAGTGGATCAGATGCTAATGATTCCATGAACCATACTGATATGGCCCACTCGATGGGGGATAAACTCCCTAATCAAGGAGGTTATTCCAATTCTACAAACTCTAATTAGGGATGATAGAGGATCACAGTCGAGTATAATATAGGGACACCAAAACTTTATCTGAGAATTAGCCTCTAGAGGGGATCACAATCTAGTGATGTGGATGTAATGACACACTGTACCCTTGAGGAAAAGGACCAAGGTAATTTACTCAACCTATACTGGTCCAAAATAATAAAATGAATAGTCTCAACTACTCCGGATGGGAGTGTACCATGTGTCCTAAGGGGTATATGACATGTCCTTCAATCCCAAGTCTTGCCCATGAGGAAGAGACTCACTCTGTATGTAGTATCCATATACATGGAATGTAAAATGAAAACACAGTGTATAGAAACACATGGTATCAAGCTTGTTTCACATGGCCACGTGTGTGTACTATAGCCGTATCTGCATACTAGTTTGTGCATGCTATGCTATGTTCGTGTGGGGGTACATGGTGTGTCCATTCCCATGTTCTCTGACTAGTGTCTGTGTACTTCCAAATTACATGCCAAGTCAACCGGGGAGGGTCACACATCATGTGACAGGGGTCACATGTCGTGTCATCTTTTATTTCGGCCAAACCCAACATCACAACCAAGGTCCCCACAAACATTTAATCTTGGATTACATTCCATGTAGATCATGATTTTCTAGAATCGATCATTCCTCCTCCACACATATTTTCTAGGGATCTCCCTTTGATCCGCCAATCAACTCATCATAAAACTAAATATCCAAGGCCATCCATGAATCTTTTTCATCGAAAAATGTGTTTTATTTCAAGGTCTACTCAGAAAATTAGATCAAATATATGTTCTTCATTTCGTGATAAAGAGCATGTAATAAATAATTACTCATCATATTATTTTCTCCATCTACATTGTCACACCTTATTCGTGTCATGACAATCATAGGTCAATGATATGGGGTTGTTTCACCTAGAAATTGGTGTACAACGATCGATTTATCAGGAATAGTCAAACCTCAGCCAATAAAGAATGCTCGTGGTGAATCAAAAAATTGTGGGAGAAAAGAAAAATCAATCATGTGGAAATAAACTAGATTGATGTTCATGTTGATCATGTTTTATTTCTATTTTAACGACAAACAAATCCATCAAAAATTTAATAAAGAAATTCTATTTTTAATCCCTGAAAAATAAATCCCATCCCACAAGGGGATCAATCCAAAAATCAATCCATTAATCGATATTTTTGCATTCATAATAGAATTTAATAATGGGTAAAATAAACCTAGAACAAACATGATCTCTTGATATGGTTTGATCATTGATGGAGAAAAGTTTTCACATCGTTTTTGTTGGCAAGATCCATCAAATCTAAGGTTTCGTCGATCGATCGATCCATGATCTGTCACCATTCGCCAGAAAGGATTCACCAAGGTTCTCTATAGCGGTCATCCGACATCTCCAAGGTTATACAGCTCACCCTAGATTTCTAATATAACAATCTATTTAAATATTGAAATATCATTGAGTCAATGAAATTAAATAAAATAATTTTATTAATTAATTATATTCATTTTGGTGTCCGTGATAGATTTTTCACATGAAACCCATACCGAATAATGTTAAGTCACTCCCAGGGTAAAAATTCCATTATAAACTCCTCACTTCCCATGTATTTCGGATCCGTTCACCCATTTAGAAGTTATTATAATTTTTTTTGGAAAACCATGAACATGTTGTATTTAATATATTTCAAAACATTATTCCAGGCAGACTATGCCTGGGAATCACATGTCGTCTTAGCTCCTGGTCTTGATAATAATCCATATATTCTTTTAAAAAATTACATGGAAAATCTCGAATGCTAAACCGAGGATATAAATAATTAGTATACTGTGTAGTATCAGTGGAATCCAATGCTTATTCATGATGATCAATATACTCTTTATTATTATAATGCACTGGAGTAGATTTTAAAGGATCATGAGGATAAAATCCAAGATATATGTTATAATTAGGAATTTTTTTTCATATAATTTAGTGTAATATGATAATGGGGTTGAGGATATATCATCATATAAAGAAATTTTGTATGAGAATCATGGCTTGGTGGTAATGGTGGTGAAAACATAGGTGGTATAAATATCCCTAATTCCTTAAGGGGACTTATAATATGAGAAATAATTTTAGATGGTAAATCTATTTAAGGTTTTGGTTGTGATCAGGTATGATGAGTTCTCTGAGTACCTCTATCACCACCCCCTCAAACTGTCAGGTTGGTCACTACAATTACAAGTCTAGTTAGAGAAGAGTTGATTCCTAGATATTATATAATTGTTTAAATTTCATAATAATTAATGATATGATATTAATAATTATTTAATATATATATATATACACATATATATTTTTTAAATATTATACTAAAATTGGGAATTGTAGGTTGAATTCCCATCTCTATCATGGGTCAATCATTTTTAGACAATCACTTATTACACATCCCTTCCTTATTTTTCATTTCTAGCATAAGAAAATAGAATATACATTTAATTATAAATACAATACTAATCGATAATTGAAACAAGACATAAGAAGTGATGTGACATAATTAAGGAAAACCATCCAATCAAAGGATAGGTAATGATGTAACATAATTAAATTATATTTAGTGGAAAGACTAAAAAACCATAAATGCGGAATAACTTAACCAATGAATACAAATTATAATTAAGAAAAATCATAATATAGGGAATAATCAATTTATGGGATGATATTTTTCAAGTAGTATTTCAAAAATTTAAATATCATTTTGAAATCTAGGTCTATACCAAGCAGTATATTAATACATATAAATATAGTATTAAAAAAATTAAATATTTAATTTGGTTTTAAATGTTTTTTAATAGTGAACACTTCTGAAATAATTTTATTATTATTATTTTTCAATGTTATATTAATTATATATATTTTTACATTTTTATATTTTATACTTTAAAATATTAAATTCCCAAAGTTATTGTATTATTTCCTATGATTTTTAGATTATGTAACATTACAATTTTTTAAATATATATAGAGTAAGATATGTTATAATTGAGTGATTCTTGTCTCATTGAAAATGAACTAGAATTATCTACCAATAATTCACTTACCCCCAAAACATGTTCGATAGTTATGGTATTCAAAATTTTCCCTAAAGTCACTACTATTTTTCTTTTAGAAATGCAGTTTTCCAAAAACAAAATCCGTGGTTTTTAATGATATATTGATCTATAAAAATGAAATTTATTATTATTATTTTTATTATTTAAATTTTAAATAATTTCATTAATATTGTTTTAACTAGATCAATGGTTCTTTTGGATGTTTTCATTGTTAAAAGGTGTCCTAAATCAACAGTTAATATAGTGTGTAGGGGGTGTGTTAGATGGATTGAATTTTCATACACATATCATGAGTTATAAAATTCACATGGGTATACACTATTTTAATATTAAATTTTTATTTTAATAAAATATTAGCTTAAATTTTATGTTTCTAACTTGTAATGAGAATTTATAGTTTTTCTTAAAACTAATTACTTATTTAATACATAATTAAGATTACATACCATTACTTATATAAATATAAAACTACTACATTAGTTTCACAATTAAATATATCGATTGATGTATTTAAATAAATATATGAAATATTTTTATCAAGACTAAAAAGGGCACTGAAAGTGTAAATTTTTCCCCACCATCATTGAAATTATGTCTTGGGATTACTTCCATGATAAAATCATACTAACAGTTTAGAGGATCTTTTATATTAAAAACTTTTTCACCAATGGTTCCCACATCAGTTGAAAAAATCAATCCATGGCAATAAACTTAAATATATAATTATCTATAAATTATTACTCTCATTTAATTAAATCGAGCCACTTAAATTTCATTAATACAACTTAAATATTAGGTTAATAATTGAAAATTATGTTTTTATTAGAAATTCCATAATATAAAACACTATCATATTGAGGTATTATATACATTACACTAGTATAACAATCATTAATTTATGTTAACATTACATAATCTTTTATTCTCATGTTCATTACAAAAAATATTTATAAAAAATTTATACCCACTGAACACTAGTAACTTGCATTCATAAACAACATTATTGGTGCCAAAATCTTATACTTTTATTTTTAGAGATATTTCATCGTCCGATTAACAAAATAACTAAAATTTAAAACAATATTAAATTTAATAATGATTTCAACATTTTATTTTATAAAATTTGTGGTATTACCTTTAATTTCAACCAAGAAGGAAACCTTTACTATACTAATCCTATTGTATTCTAAAAGGTAATGAATTATGACTTCTACTAATTATTATTTTTTATATTCCCAACCAAATTTGACAATTAAATTTTAACATATATGTATAATTACCCATAATCAAATAAAACATAAAGAAAAAAATTACAAAATGTAGTCACTGAACAAATCACAGTTAATCAAAACTGTGAAATGTGATTTCTCTAACTTTTCATGGATTAAGTTACAGAACAAATATGATTAAATAATTTAACAGATTTGGGGAAATGATGAAAAATTAGGCCCAGTTTTCTTATATTTCTCATATTATTCAACCATTGGTTGGTTACATACTATGCTTACATTACACAAAAACATTGAAAAATAATAATAAAATTCTTAAGATAAATAGAATCTGTTAATGGGTCCTTCAATATGATAATTTTTCATGACATAATATTTCATTGTTGATATATTTATTTCTATTGGATATATACAATGAAAATATGGTCTATAAGAGTTAATTTAATAAGATAGTGTATAGTTTAATTCAAAAAAAACATTAGAGTTTTTTTCTATAAATCACATTGAATTAATAGTTCCTCGTGCTGCATTTTTTTCAAGATACTCTTGCTCAAATTTTTATCATAATGATATCTATAAAAATGTAATAATAAAATCACTTCCAATATTAATTTATTAAATAATAACTTTTGGATTACTATTGGAATGAAGTCTCACATAAGGATTTGATAGTCATGAGTTTTTAAAAAAATTAAATTGACATCTATTTATTGAAATTTTTTGATATTTTTCTTGAATAACAATCTATAACATTATAATCTCATGTACTTATTGAATTTATTTTCAAAAAATTATGTTTCATAAGAATCAAAAGGATATTTAAAGTTATTATGACTACTAAAATTGATATATAGTTTAAGATTGATAACTTAATCCATTAATTTATGTCGAGATCAAAAATCATCTATGGTCTTCCCCAATACATTTAGTATCACTACAATTTAAATTTCACATATAAATTTCTCAATGGACATTAAATCTAAAAAACTATGTCAAAAACGTGTTGACCAATAAGGAAAATTAAATATGTTTTCCTTTCTTAAATTTCACTTCAATTCAATAGAAAAATATTCATCCTTTATAGATTTTATCTTACATTTCCTGAACTATAATGTGAAATCTTGAAATTCATTAAGTTTATTAGTTCTTGATATATACTATGGTGGTTTTCAAGTCTTAGTGTTATTTTCTAACTTTTTAATATTTTCCCCACATGAATGATTTATAGGAGAAAATCATTGATGTCCCATGAAACTATAAGTATGATGAAATTTAATCCTTATAGATCATTTATTCTTTATATATATTGGAAAAGATATAATTCCCTTCATAATGAAACTAGATAACATTGAATATTAAGGAAAATCCTTTAACATCTACATAAGAACAACACAAATATTAAATGTATTTTTATGATAAGAATCACATGTTATCACACCCTCATTGGAAAGTTACATTAAATATTTTATTAAATTTTGGAAGTACATGTCTATATCATTTTTAGGATCAGAAATTACATATATAAGTTTATTCATGAAATTGAATTGTTTTTTCATACGCATACATAGAGGAAGGTTATAAATGTGAATAAAAATTGGATATATACTCTGTGAAGAAAGAATCTTGATAAATATATTAAAACCATTACATGACAGAACCAATATAACATTATGAACATAAACTATAAAATTAGGATATCAGGCATAAAATATATTCCATGTAAATCCATCTTTGGGATGAACCAATTCATTAATATCCTTATTTATTTTAGTATCATTCCATCACATATATGTTATAATTTCATTAGAATGAAAAATATTTGAACCCTAATAATCAATGGAATGTTAAACATTCTATTGTAAAGTAAATGAGATAGTGTTCCATCTATATTATGATTTCATATAAATGTCCCACATTGTTTTCACACATTTAGTCTTTATGTTTCCTCCCAAAATAGGAAGAAACCATTTGAGAAAGCATGGATATTTTTAGTTGAAAATCTAGGATAATAAATTAATTCTATATAATGATTTGAATGAATGTTTTTATCATAAGGAAGATATTATTTTATAAAATGATAAGATAGTAAATCACTTTATCAGAAATAATATAAGTAGTTTTCCTTTGATAAATTCACATTAAAACTTTCATTTTGGTATTTTTACTTCATTCTAGATATATATGAATCCTTTCACAATCCATCAACTTATTCACTCTCTTAATGTTATCATTCTCATTACTTTTATTATTATCTTCTTATATATTCATCTATTCATACTCCTGATACTGAATAAATAACAAGTGATAAAATATAAAATTCAATATTCCAATCCATTAATTAATAACTTCAAATACCAGTGATTTATTTTTCTCTATATTGTGATACCATAAATAATACTAATTTTGCAAACAAAATATTATTATATAGTGACTCCATTATTATAAAATTTAACATTGTTTTTGTAATGTATCTTTACCTACATTCATGTATTATATGTACATAACATTGATCTACATTTATTTGGGACTTTTTTGTGGTCTTGTGTGAGAATTTGGAAAAACATTGGAAGCCTAAAGGGTTATACACATTTTTTTTAATGGTTAGGTAAAACCTTGTGGTTTGGTTGAAAAAATTGTGCATCCTAATATGAGCCACTAGAAGGGGAGAAATGGTATATCCAAACCATGATCCCAAATCCTCCAAACTATGAAACCATAGACATTGATGGTTTTCACACTTCGTTCATAGTTTGAAAAACCACATACCATCTTAGGAGAAACCTTGCACACTACCAGAAGGGGAACATGGTTAAGGAACATGGTATGTCTGACCATGCGGCCCTTCCTAGTAAACAATTCATGTAGGTTTTAGTTCCTAATTTTTTTTAGAATTTTGAACCCCGTGTTTATGTTCCTAATCACCCCAATTCTACTCTAACATGTTTTTTTCATCATTAGAGGCTCCAAAGAAGGGATTTTATCCCCTTAAAAATATTTTATAAGAGAATCAAAATACCAATGGATGTTATAACCCCTCTCCCATATGTGGATATACTCTCATGAAGTTTATTCTAACATCTATTTCTCTACTTCTTAGAGTTCAATAGATCATAATGTTATTGGTGGATATAAAATATTTTTTGTTATATATTGATTCTAGGTTGTGTTTCTTGATCACATCTACCTTCTTATTCATTATAAATATCATTATAGGTGTTTTATATGACCATGTTATTTAAGGTTTGTTGGTCTATAATTTGTTTCCCTATGTTTGAAACCCTAAAATAATTGATAAAATTGAAATGAGTTTATAATTTTTTTAAAAACATTTTGTAAAAATATTTTATTTGAGATTTGAAAAATATTTAAAATTTATTAGGAAACCAAAATTTTAATGAAACTAAAATGTGTGGTCCAGTTTTGGAAAAAATGAAGGCGTGATTTTTAAATTTATTTGATAAATTTATTTTATTTTTAAACATTGAGAATAATGGATTATAGTGGAAATTGATTTGAATTGGAATAAATTTATGAAAACTACTGTTTTGGTTTTTAAATGAGAAAGGAACATTTGAAATTGAAAACTGGGTAGTTTTAATTTAAATTTATTTGAAATGTTTTATTTTCCCATGGTTGATTTATTTTTTTTGTTTTAGGAACATATTATCCTGGGTAGTTAGCAGTAACTAGGAAAATATTTCTAGGACATTGATTCCATAGAAATAGATTTAAGATGAAAACTATAACTAAAAATATATGGCATTACTTCCTGTTATGGGTTTTCCTATTAGGGTGTATGTTTTGTGCACACACCTGACTATATATGATATCTTTTTGAGATGTTTGAGGATCCAATTACTTGAAAAACTTAACAACTATGGGTATTTAACCCATGTTACTTTACTATGATTTTTTTACTTCATTATGCATTCTAATTATTATTGAAATGTTTTATTCAATCTAATTTATTTATATAAATGTTTTATATAAAATGTACATTAAATCTTGTAGGTATGTTTTTTTGATATTACAATCAATATTTTCATTATGAAATCATGTTTTGGATTAAAATATGTAAATGAAATTCAATTCTTTGTTTTATTGTAACTAAAATAATTTATGGTGAATTGTTTTGGTATTGATTGTGTAAACTTTTTTGAGATAAGACCTGGATTTATAACTCACACCCTACCTTTGCCTTCAAGAAAATTTTAGACTTTCTTATTCCAGGTCTGAGAAATGGGAATAAACCACTTGGTGGGAGTGGGGGTTCTTGATCGTTGAGACCGTGGAGTGATGATGGTGACCAGTGGGGATATTTTTCCTTCCCACAGAGAAATTTCGGATACTTATTTCTATTTGAATTTTTTCCATTAGGAAATGTGTCTATCTATTTGGGTATAATTTTATATGTTTTTTTCTGGTACTATCTCCCTTTATAAGTGCCGAGTATGCTAACTTCAATCTTTTATGTTTTGATGTTCTTTTTCGGGGTGGAAAATTCCATTCCTATTTGATATTTTATAATTCTAGGTTCTTGTCACAAACCTATGGGGATCAAGAATTAACTTTGGGCTATGTTAAATCCGAATTGGTATCAAGGTACTAGGGTATCCAATATAGTATATAAAGAAGTTTTTTTATTGGTGCAGCTTATGAATCTTTCCATAATGTTAGTATGAAGTTTGATATGTCTTGATGGGACTTAGGAGGTAGTTGTGAATGCGTTTCAGGATATCTCTCACTATAAAGAGCCTAAAGGCACCATGGGTGTTTGGTAAAAGTGTCCTTGAGTAATGTTTTGATGTGTCTTTTCCTTTCCTTTAATCTGATTTGTGAAATATCAATATTAAATTTCATCTTGATGGAATTGATATACTTTTAGTATTTTCAAGTGTATAATTTATGATGTATTTAATGTGGTATTTTTATTTTTCATAGAATAATGTCTTCAAAAATAAATTTGAATAGTTCCAAGGAGGAACATGCTAGTAAATGATAGTGAGAAAAATCCTTTGGTGTACCATAACCTTGTTGAGACAATGGTGAAAGCTGTTGAAGCTCTAGGACAGGCACTAACACCCATTCCGATTATGGACCCCACTATATAACCTCTTATTGAGAACCTTATAAATATTAATATGGATATTATTTTTGTTATGTTATGTGTATTACCATGCCCCTTTGAGTGAAGAGAGATCAAGGTCTTCATTGTACTACTTTTGTTTTCTCTACATCAAAAAATTGAGCCTAATTTGAATTTTCTTTTTCACAACATGAAACCTCCTAATGTTTTTTTGGATGGATTGGTTGATTTCTAATAATTACAAAATTTATAGTTATCTCTGACAAGTATCTTATTCTACACCCAATTATGTGTGTTGTTTATTTTAGGGAGAATGGGATCCGAGGTCAAGTAGAGCTGGACCATCTTTTTTGGTGGTGAATAGGTATTTATGTTTTAACTTGACTTGGAGTAAGAATATTTTTTGTAGTGATCTCTATTAATTCATCATTTAGTACCCCAATGTGTTTTTTTATTTTTTAGTCCTTCACTAGTAAAAAAGATAAATTCCTCTATTTATTAAGTACCTAGTACTCATCTAGAATCTACTCCTTCATATCGTATGGAACTAGAAGAGTTGAATGAGTTGAAGAATCAGCCAGAAAATCTATTAGATAAAGGATTTATATACCTGATTGTGTCTCCATGGGTATCACCTATTCTCTTTTTGAAGAATTATTATGGAAAACTTTTCCTCTATGATGATTATTGAAAACTCAATATAGTTACTATAAAGAACATGTATCTATTTCCATGGAATGAAGATCTATTTGGCCATTTCATAGGGAAAAGGTGGTTCTTAATGATTGATCTTTGATCTAGTTATTTCCCAATTTATAATAAAATAATATGGAATTTAGAAGACCTCATTTTGGGGTATGTATTTCTATTATGAGTATCTTTTTATCCCATTTGGTCGGACCAGTTCTCCTACAATTTCAATTTATTTAATGAACAAGATTTTCCTTATGTACCTTGATTTTTTTGTATTAGTCATTATAGATGAGTTCTTGGTTTACTCCAAGACTAAGGAGGATCATGTGTATCAGTTTAGAGTAGTCCTATAAATCATGAGAGATCATAGACGTTATGTGAAAATTTTAAAATATAATTTCTAGATTTCGGGAGTGAAATTCTTGGGAAACATGGGGTTTGTACATGGAAGCTCAGTCGATCTTGAGAATGTGAAATTTGTTATGACATAGGAGAAACCATGTAATATTTTTGACATACAATGATTATTTTTATTTGAGGGGTATTATTGTAGGTTTTTAAAATTTTTATACAAGTTTTCTCTCCAATGTATACCCTCAATCAAAAGGGAATGAAGTTACTATGGATTGAAAAAAATTAAAGAGTTCTTTTGTTGAGTTGAAAAATATTTTGACTTCTATTGTAGTGACGACTCTTCTAGAGGCAAGGTAGTGCTAGATGGTATTATATGAGACAACAAGTATAGTTTTGGTCTGCGTTCTTTTTTAGGGTGATAATGTGGTAGCCTATGGATACATATAGATTAGGCCACATAAGAAGAATTATCTGATCCATGATCTTAAACTTGTATCTATGATGCATACTCTTAAAGGTAGGAAGAATTAACTTTTTTATGAAAGGTTCACTATTTATTCCGAAAAAAATATATTTGAACCTCCATTAGAGGCATTGGGTGGAGTACTTTAAGGTTTTTTACTTTAATATTTACTACACCTCATAAAAGGAAAATGTCATTGATGAATATTTAAGTAGGAAAATTCCGACTGAGACCATGAAAGAACAATCACAAGAGTAGAACTTGATGGATATTTTTTCACAATTGAATTTTGGTTTCTAGGAGGAAGAAGAAAATGTTGTTTGGACTAGTGTAAAGTTAACTTATGATCTAATCAAGATGATTCTTTATGAAGAACATCTTGGTGATGCTTCCCATAGAATTAGGTAATATCTTAATGGTGGGGATACCATCAGCAAATGAACATTATATTTTAAGGTAATCCTTTTTCTCAAAGTTGGTTTATTGTTTCATTGACTTTATATAAGGATATAGTTTGGGATTTCTATAATTCATAGTGTGAGGTTAACCCTAGAATCATGAATATTTTTTCTGATATGTGGTAAAAATTCTGGTGGGCAAGTATGAGATGAGACATCATTATCTTTATTTCTTAATGTTATACCAGTTAGTAGGTTAAATATGAGGACTAAAGACCCTTAGGATTTCATTATCCACTTCTATTACTAACTTTATTGTGGGATGAAATATTAATGGAGATTCTTTGTGGGTTTTTACATATCCCTTATAAAAATAATGTGATATGGGTTATGATCGACCAGTTGAGGAAATATGCTCACTTCTTACTCATTCATGATTCAACCAAAGTTAAGGACTTGTGAAGTCTCGATAGGCCTGAGATTTTTATATTTTATGTGGTTCCTTCTACTATATTCATATATAGGGAACCCCATTCATTGCCTTAAAAAACTCTATATCAATGGTTTGGAACCATTGGTATAGGTGTTCAAACTGTTGGTATAGCCCATAAAAACATTTTGGATGGTCGTTGGTTGTTATGGCATCAGTATAGACATATACAAATATTTTTTTGAAAATTTTTGTTAAATAAACATACCTATAGTTTTGTAAAACCATTGATATAGGTTGTATAAAAAACCTATACCAACGGTTTTACAAAACCATTGGTATAGGTAATGTAAAAAATAAAACTCATCTTGGATTCGATCCCTGAACCTCCCATTTATAATTCAACTACATAACCACTAACCTAAGATGAATTTTATGGAAATAATCTCATATATATATATATATATCTATGTGTGTGTGTGTATTTATATTTATTTTATATTCTTATTTATTTAAAGTTAATTGAAAGTAGAATCCATAAAACAAATATGGGTCCCTATACCAATGGTTCTCAAAACCGTTTATATAGTTCTATAACAATGGTTTTGAGAACCATTGGTATATGAACCATTATTTTTTGAGATATACCAATGATTTTGGTCAAAATAGTTGGTATAGGGTCTCTGTAATGGACCTATACCAAAATTGTTTTCCAATACCATTGGTATCGGTTTATATAAGTTACTTATCCCAACGATTTTGGCCAAAACCGTTGTTATATGTCCATATAAGTGACCTATACAAATGGTTTTGGAAAACCCATTAGTATAGGATCTATATAAGAGACCTATACCAATAGTTTTTTCCAAACCATTGATATAGGGTCTCCCTATGTTAAATATACTAACGGTTTTGTTCAAACCATTGGTATAGGTCCATTGGTATATCACTAAATTCTAGTAGTGATTTTACTTCTCAAATTTGTAGAGGCCTCCAAGAGGCAGTGGGATATGAAGTATATTTGAGAAAGGAATATAATCCATATATGGATATCAAGAAAGAATAATATATATAGATTGTTGATGACATGGTTTGTTCCTACATTCATGAATTTGGTGGACCTTAGGATGTCCATTTAGGACTCATTAAGTTTTCGTATAATACGTTTTACCAACCTATAATTTGGATGGGTCCTTTAATGTTTGTTTATATTCATAATTGTAAATCAATATTCTATTATTCATATATTGGGGAAAGTTCTTTGGTTGGGCTGAGTTGTATCCCTAAAATTGTGGTGAATATTTAGGTGAATTTTCAAAGAAATTTGACAGCATAGATCTCATACAAATCATATTCTAACCATTGTATTTGATCATTTGATTTTTCAATTAGTGACCATGTTTTTTTGAGAGTTTCATCCCATTTGGTTAATCCATATATTAAAAAACAAGGGAATCTGGCACCACAGTTTGTGGTGCCTTTTGAGGTCATTGAGTAGGTGGGGAAAGTGGCATACCAATTAGAACTTCCACTATAGTTGAAGTTTATGCATAGTGTGTCAAATTCATCACAACTATTGATTTATCTTTATGACCCATCAAATGTCTTGACCTGGGAGGATCTCGATGTTGAGCCATATATATCCACAATAGAAAACCATTCAGATTTTTGATCCTAAGAGAAAGAAACTTGGTGAGAGGATGATACCTTTGGTTGTTCTACTCTAACTGTATGGTTCTGATTCATATGATAAATTGGAGAATGAGGCATCAATGAGATAGTTGTGGCCTCAACTATTTTATATGGATATTTCTTGATAGTATTTCTGGTGACATAAATTTTTTCTGGTGGGGAGGATGTAACATCTTGTTACCTTTTCTCAGGTATTTCATGGAAATCATTGTGATCTAAATTAAGATGGGTATTGTTGTGGGTAATTTATGAAAAAATTGAAAAAATTGGAATCACAAGGGGTTTTTCATAGTTATATCATAGTTAGGGTAAACTGTGATGTTTTGGCTTAAAAAACCATACTCCCTATTGTGAGCCATTGGTTGGGGTAACACGGTTTGTCCAAATATTGAGGCCAGCCCCTTCAAACCATGTATCTTTGTATAGTGAGGGTTTACACAGTTCACACTAGTTTTGAACAATCATGTTCCCTCATTAGGTAAATCCATGAATCCTTCCTACATTGTTTCATGGTTAGGGCACACATGTAGTCTAATTGCCGTCGCACATTCCTAACCCTAACTCTGATCTTCGATCATTCGCTGAAGTGGTCGCCAGGAAACCAATTGAAGACCTCGAATCAAATGTCAATGTGGTCCAGAATAATCAGATTAACCCTAAATCCTTCTGACACTACGAACAACATGCTATCACCTTCTCAACCAACGAGGTAACCTCGTTGTCTTCTGATCTCAAGTTTTTTTTGGTTGGAAAATTTCTGTATAGAAGGCCGTCTTTAAAATTCCTTAGATCTACTTTTGAATCCATTGGATTTATGAGTTTTCAAATTGGTCTCCTCAATTCCTCACATATTGTGCTTTGACTCAACTCTGAAGAGGAATATTATATACTCTAGGTCAAACGTGTTTGGTTCTTTGGGGTATGTCTAATAAAAATGCTTAAATGGACACCAGACATTGATCCACACATTGAATCCACTATTTTACCAATATAGGTAGGGTTTCCTAAACTTCCATTGCATTTTTTCAAACAAAATTTTTTGTTTTCTGTTGCGTCACTTCCTGGTAAACCTTTGAGGCTTGATTCAGCTACAAAAACCCTATCAAGACCCTCCATATCTAGAATTTTCATTGAAATTGATGTCTCACAACAATTGCCATCGTCTATTTGGATACAAAGTGGGGACTTTGGATTTTTGCAAGAGGTGGTTTTTGAGAGAGTCCCATATTATTTCCAGATGTGTTTTAGGCTTGGACACGACTCAAAAAGTTGTGGAAAATATAAAAGCTGTTCTAAAATGACATCCAAGTGGATAGTAAAGGGCAGAGAAAAACAAAGTGATGAGGTAGGACCATCTGTTTCCACTAATAAGGAAAGAAATGTTAAGATCAATGAGGAATTTAATTTACAATCTCCTGAAAACCATATTGTTGAATTTTTTAAGGATATTCTTGCTATAACTGATAATCCCATTGATAAAAATGGAATTATCAACCAATAGATGCACTTTGAAAAAGGAAAATTTTAGTACACCTAGCCAATCAATCTTTATGAGGAATATAAAGAGCATATAGAATCAATTGAGGATGGAGGGAAAGAATAAGAGGAATAATCAATCTCCAGTGAACCCTCAATTGAAGTGGAGGATCACCATAGGAAAATTGAGGAATCTTATTTAAAATCCATGGAAAAAAGGTAAGAAGCCTATAGTGTATGAGTATGGGTTTATCACCCCAAACCCTAGGAAAACAAGAAAGCGTAGGGATTACTCTCAGATTGAAAGGACCATTGTTACATGTTCTCTCTCTCCTTCTAGAAATGAATGTGATGAATCTATTCAAGATGAACCTCTCATTGACATGTCAAATGAGGTGATTGAAACCCCTCAATAGGTGGAGACCCATCCACAGTATGAAGAGGTCAAAAAATAGGATGTTACTTATTTTCATGAGAATGAATCTTCTAATAATCATAGAGATAAAATCTTATATCAATCTTTAATAAAAGGTGAGATTTTGAAGGCCACTTATCTAGCCATTAAACAAGATATTTTCAATGAAAAGATAATGAAGGAGTTAACCAAATCTTATTAATTTAGCTTTATTTTCTCTTGGCCCCTTGTTTTTGCATACTATTCTTTCCTCTTTTTCTACAACTTCATGTTGGATATCTTTTTTGTCTTAATGATTGTTCTGTGGCTTCATTTGTTTCTGAGATATGCCACTTGAATCTGTTTGAAGCTAGCTCCTATCTACTGATCTGAGGACTGTTTGATTTCTTTTTGCTGCTTAGTGCAGTGTCTTAATGCTTGGCACTCTTGATTAGAGGATTGTTTTGTTTCCTTATTTATCTGCCTCAACCTTTCTTCCTTTAAATGCATGACACTGTGATATGTTTCTTGGTCTATAGTTGCTGATTTAATCTATTTTCCTTCAGTTTTGATGCATATCCTGATTTTCATGGAGCTCATATGGATGGAGCTACTGATATGTATTTAGATATTGTTTTCTTCCGACTCTATGATCTATATTTTTTGGGTTGTTTCAGCTGGTCTGCACTTGCTGCTTGGTTTTCAGACTGATTGCTGCTGTGGAGTGTTCTCTGACTATTAGATGCTTTTCCTGCTTGGTTCAATGATATTGTGAACTATCTGCTCTCATGAAATGTTTAAGGGAAGGACTATACTGTGCATCATGCTTCTTTTGCTACTTTAGTTTTATCATAATCTGACATATTGATTAGTTGTGTTATTTGTTGAGGATGTTGATATATGCCATGGTTGGATCATTTTTTATCTCTTGATGGGAAGATCTTTGATGGATGATTTTGGATGAAACATCGGTCTATATTTTGAAGGTGCTCATATTGGCTGTTGGTTTTGTTCTTTGATTGAGTATCCTTATACACCCCTTAATTCCCCAATGGTGTAAACACATTACTCCTCGTGTTTTTTATTGCAACTTTTTCAATTTAATAAATTCCTTTGATGACATGAATTTTGAAACTAGTTCATGTCATCACTTTTCTAAAAAAAAATAAAGAACCCCAGATTTAAGTTTATAATCTCTCTCGTTGTACCCTAACAGAATTTGTCTCTCTTTGGGGGATACTAAGAAGTGATTTGGGCCCCATAAACCACTATCCTTGTTAATAAAAGTGTTTGTGGAAGATATGACTCCTCTATGGTAAGTTGATCTCCTCTCTTGATGTTTCTTTCAATATATCCTTCTCTATTCCAAATAGTTTGATAGAGAGTCATTTTATTAATAGATCTAATATCTATTTTATTGTATCTTGATTATAGGTTTCATTTCTAGATCTTATTTTCCTCATTCATTATTATAAATTATATTTCTAGTGTAGTCTTTGACCATGTGATTAAAGGTTGGTGGTTCCATAATTCTTTTTCCCACTATTTAAACCGTAAATTTCTTGATTAAACTCAAATGAGGTTTTAATTGATTTAAAAACCTAATTTTTAAATGATTTTATGTAGGATTTGGAAATTCATAATTTTTTTTGAGAAACCCCAATTTTAATGAAATTGAAATATGGGATGTTTTTTAGAAAAAGTAATGGCTTGATTTTGAAAATTGTTTTATAAATTCATTTGGTTTTTGATCCTTGAGAAAAAATACTAAAAGAAAATGTTGATTTGAAATCTAATGAATTGATGAAAACCATTGTTCTGGTTTTGAAATGATAAATTCATGTTGAAAACTAAAAGATGTGAAATTACAATTTGAATTGATTTTAAATGTTTGATTCACCCATGTTTGATTGATTGATTTTTGAAGCATGTGTTATCCCAGGTAATTAGTGATGACTAGGAAAATCACACTAGGTATTTGATTCCCTAAAAATGGATTTATGATTTCAACTCTAAATAAACAATTGTGGAATGACAATCCATGATGGGTTCTTCTATTGGGGTGTATTTTGTGTGTACACCGTTTATCATTTTGATATTTTTTCCATAATTTTGATAAATAACTCATATTTTTGTTTAAAATAAATAAATAGAATCCCATGACTTGTTTTATTGTATTTAATAGCATAAATCATTACTTGTTAAGGTATTGATTTTGAAAAAAATGGTGAGACACTACAATGATATATATATCACTCTTTACTTTTTATTTTGGGTTTTTTATAGATTTTATTATACTAGTATTGAGAAAAGGGAAGGTTCCACCTTGAGGTAGTAGAGGTTATAGATCCTTGGGACCTTGGAGTGATTATGGTGATTGGTGGATATGTTCCCATTTGTTATAAAAGACTTTCTGAGACTTTTTTATATTTTAAATTGTAGTTTCCTTTGGGTTTTTTATCTACCTGTTTAGTAACTACTTTACCTATTTGTTTTAGCACTATCTAACTTTGGGAGTATTGAGAATACAGACATGTATCTTTGATCTTCCATTGTTTTTTATTTGAATTTCCTTCCCTCTTTGATATTGTATGATACAGGTGCTAGTCACCAACTCTGGTGGATCAAGAAAGCCCTTTAGGCTGTGATAGAGTCAGTTTGGGTATCAGGGTATCCAGGATGATTCATCATAGTTTTCCAACACAATCATATCTTGTGTAGAAAATAAGACCTCTATATAAAGAATTATTAAATGTAAAACGAAAAAACAATTCATACTCAATCAATAATTCTGTTGTGATAAAATCAGAATAATACATCCAAATTATATCTAATCTGATGAGAAAAAATTATTATTTCAATCAACAAATTTCCCAATAATTAAAAAATAAAAAATAAAAAATTATATTTGGAATAATTTTAATGGTTGATTGATATCCAATGTGTCAAATTATATATATTGATAACCCACACCTCAATAATTTTTTTAGAATGATATGTGTTTCATTGAAAAGATTCATGTTTTATTATTATGATTATATATATAAATTAATATGTATAATTTTTTCCCAAATGTATTAAATACTATAAATTAAATATTTTTTTTCCTAAGAATATAACAATATGTTTATGTTGAATTACAATATGTTTTTGGGTTAAATTATAAGCATTTAATTTGGTCAATTCCACCATTATTCCTGTTTGAAAAAGGGAGTCTTTTTAAAAGTTCTCAATTTCATTTGATATTATTTCTATATTTTCAATATTATTTTATATTTTATTTGATATAATATTGGTATGATATAAAATATTTTGGTTAAATTGAAATTTTAACAGATGGATTTTGAAATTTGTTATTTCGTTTGAAATTATGATTTATTTAATGAATAGGTGTCTAAAAGATGTCTTCTTTTAGATTTATTTCAATGTATTTATTTCAAAAAACAAAACTTATTATCATTATTCTTAAAAAATAGAATTAAGCAAAAATAATATTGAACCACAACATAAATATCATTATATTGAATTTAACTTAATTACATTCTTTTAATATTTTAAATTTATAACATTCGTATTAAAACAATACAAAATTAATTATATTTATATTCATTATTCCAAAATTTTAATAATTATTTAATTTAAATAAAACTATTAAATTAATAAATTCATAAACATTAGTGAATTAAAAATAATAATAATAAAATGATTAATTATGAAATACCCTAAAAATATCACTTAAAATTTTAATGTTAGATTAAGGTATAGGTAGTGAGAAACTAATATTATCTAAAATATATGGACTAAAATAAAATTTAGTTTTCATTATTATAAACAAATAATCTAATTGAACCTTGTTTCGGTGAATTAAAAAAACCATGAACTAAACAGATCTCGATTGGCATATTTTACATGAAAAGATAAAATAAAACAAATTCCAAAAAATGATTAATTAAATAATATCATAATAAATATTAACTAAAAACATTTTAAAATTGGATTAAGGTATATATAATGAGTGAATAATATTAAAAAACATATAAATATTATAATAAAATTTATAATGAATTATAATAATAAAAAACTATAAACAATCAATGGTTTGAATAATCAGGAATAATCTAGAACTAATATTATCTTGGTTGTAATTTTATTCTAATTAAAACATAAAACTCGCACCCAATAATAGACATGATGGAACCAAAACTAAATGATTTGATGTCGAAGATGATTCCACCAAAAAAATGGATGAGTCAGGGGTAAATTTCATGTGTCGATCTATGGTGATTTAAGGAAGGTCATGGATGGATATAAAGAGGAATTTGGGATTGTAGGGAGGGGTCCATGTTCTAGGAATATTAGAAACCCCATGAAAATAGTTTTAAAAATTTATTAGTATTGGGGTCAATTATAGCATTGGGTTTTTAGAACTATATGAATAGGTGTTAAATTTACAATCTATACCAATGGTTTATGTAAACTATTAGTATAGAGTCCCTTGTACCAATGGGTTGGAAAAATAGTGGGTATAGGGGAATGGGTATAGCCTTGATTTGTAGTAGTGAATTATGAAATCAATTACATAAAAATATCTAAATTGTCTCATGTCTCACTCAACATGGGGTATGTGATTGGGATCTCATGAGACTCGCTTTGAGGTATGGTTCTTTAGTATCAATACATTCAATTGGGATATATAAATATTTTTTGAAAACTAAAATTATTGGATCATAAATTACCATATCATATTGATAATCTTATTAATTCAATTTTATTCATTAAGGAAAATTGTGACAAATTTATTAAACAAATATAAAAATTTGATATTTTGTGTTTTACTTAACCAAAATACTAAATAAAAGCTTTTTATTTTATAATAAAATATTATAAATCATATATGTGCATCAAAAATAACTATTTAAAATAAATTTAAATAAATAAAAAAACATGCTATGAGAAATTATTAGAAATATATTTATGGGCAGTTTCAAATAATTAATAGAGATATAAGAAACTTTGAAATAATTAGATAAATATTTGAATTAGTTTGATTATTTTATTGAAGAAAACTAAAAAATTATTACAACCCAAAAAAATGAGATGATTTAATTTAGAAATTAGATTTGAGAAAATTTATAGAAAATTATAATGATAAATTTAATATTATATGACCTCTAAAAATGAGAAAATGCATTTATTGGGATAATCAAAATGTGATGGTTATATAAATTCTAGAGGTAACTATTTTTTTCATTAGAATTATTTGTTAATCATTAGAAATAGTATTTTTGGTATATATAAATAGTAACTATCCATATTGAAATTATGATAATTTTTTATGTTTACTTCACAAAATCTACATATTTTTTAAATAGTATGGAATTATTTTCAACCAAAAATTTTGATTTCTCTTACAATTAATAGTTTATTTAAAAATTAATTTTATTAGTATTAGCGATCGATTCTCATAAAATAGAATTCAATATTTTAATTAATAGATTAACAATTAATGAATGGAAAATATTTAGATTTGTTTTAGAATAGTAAAAATAAAGGTAAAAATAAAATAAAATATTCAAAGATAATAATCGGTATGAAAAAATTGATTTAAGTATAATGTAAATATAGAATTCGAATTTTATATAAACTAAAATATAGGTAATTACTTACATAAATTTTTTTCAAGTATTAAAATATATTTCTAAACCTATAATGCAATTTCTAAAATCCAAAAAAATATATTTTAATTTTAAATAATTTATACACCCTAAATGGTTATTTCTGAGGCTTAATCCATTCATGAAAATGGGTTATGGTGTTATAATTAATAAACCTAAAAAATTAAGCGATAAAAATATGAATGAATTATTTTAAGATAATTCTCAATAACTACGTTTTTAGGGGTTATTTATAAAAATAATTAAATAATTAACCATGTTTTATTATAAATAGTTATATATCCACTCCTTTATCTTCACTTCAAGACGCATATCTCTTAAGCTTAGTCCCTTTTTTGGTGTATTTTTTATTTTCTCTTATCCATCATATATAATAATCATTTTTCTTAGTGGAAAGGTTATAATGATATGCATAAAGGATTAGGTAATCGTTTTCCTCTCTATTATCTCTTTAAAATTTCTCTTGAATGTAATTTTTTCTATATATTATTTATTAAATTATAATTTATCTCTTCCATTAATCTTTTTATACTATTTATAATATTTTCAAATATCTATTGTATTGTGGATATATAAAATCTAATAAGTGAATCTCTCTATAAAATGATGTAAGATATTTCTCATTCATCCCTTACCCAAACCTTCAACAGTACTCATGGAATTTTAAAGAAGTGAAATGTTGGCAAACATCTTTTTAAAAAGGGAAAATACATGGTCCTATTGGATAATTAATACATTAGTGATAATTAATTATTATAAATAAAAACTTATAATGGGGAAAAATAATGATTGGATACTTATTATGAGAGTCTTTACTTGAGGGAAGATAAAAAGAGGTTCCAATTAAAGAACTTTAGTATGAAAATTAATATAATGTTTTTTTCATAATTTTAAAAATTTCTCAAGGCCTTAACATTCAAAGTGGGTCATGGATGTATTAAATAATCATAGTGGACCAATATACTTATATAAGAAGGTGTGATAAAGGCCTTATATTTAGATTAGGGGTAATTGGTCTAACATTAATGGGTTAGATCAAAGTTTTTTCTGAGATAGGGACTATTGTCCTACATGAGTGTGTCATGAAGTGACCCCAAGGACCTAAAATTGTATACTTTTGTTTGGGTCTACTACTTATTGGGAATGAAGGCCTAAAAACCATATAGGATCACTTTAGATTGATACATAAATCTACATTATGGGGAATATTGTGTCTAAAATCAATATGTAGGTATATTAGTTACAAGTAATTCTTATAATTGATACTCATAGAAATTACATGAAATAGTTCCTAATATAGTTCCCATAGACAATAACCATAGATAGTAGGCACAAAAATCTCTATAAATAGAACCGTCTATAGTTACTACCATAGTTTCCACTATAATACAACTTTAGTAACTATAATAATACTTAGAAAAATGTATGCATTAAGATTCAAATTAAACATTTTAGGTGTATCTCCATAAAGTGCCCATCATTATGTATACACAATTTCCATTTTATTTGTAATCTTATTATTATCAATACCATTACATTTATAGAATAAATTGTTTTCTTGAGTATAAATTCTTCGTATATATATGTGTTAACATTAAAATTCATTCATTATTGATACATAAACCTAATACCATGTATTTGTAATATTTGTTTTCGGTTCGATGTTTTATTCTTAAAAAAATGTGATCTATAGATCTCAAAATTTTAAATCCCATAAATTATTCTATAGATCTCATTAGATATTAAGATGAGGGTAATGGAGGCATTGTTACCCTTTAAGTTATGTTTTATTAATACAATTTTTTTATCTTTAAGATCATAATATATACCATTTTTCACTCCATTATCTTGCTACATACTTTAATACTCCATTATATTCAAAATTTATTTCTTATCTTATTAGGTATAAAATTATTAGATATTGATATATATAATGTTAATTTGATATAATAACCCTTATCAGGAATCTAAGTTTAATATTTTATAATCAGTTCACTTGATTATAAAATATATCAAGTTGATAATTTCTCTAATTATTGGATTTATATCTGGCTGGAATATTTTACCAATAGTTTGTTTCCATGTACTCCATACCGTTAATGGTTTGGATATATTTTTTTAGAATGTGTCTAGTCTTATAGGATGATAAAAAATTTAATATTTATGGGTGATAATATATAATTATGTATTAAGTAAATACAATGACCTCATATCAACATGATTTGGAAGAATTATTATTATTATCAATGATAAAGTATAAAAAAAATATGAACTAAATTTATAAGAACATAAATAGAAAAAATTGAATCGCAATTTTATAAATCTGATGAAAAATTTTGTATGTCATATATAATAAGTTATACAAATATAAAATTATTTACATAAAATTTTTCAAATAAATGTATAATATAGTGTCACTGAAGAAAGAATTGATAAATTATAATTTCAGAAAATATTTTTCAAAGTAGTGGTCAAATTTTTTTTAACAATTGAGTATAATATTGGTACTGTCCAAATGACCAATACAATGAAGTTGGAGTAAGCATCAATAAAATAATCATTATTCTAGGGTAGTTAGAATGTATTATGAAAAATAATAGTCTATTCATAGAGAAACAAAACGCCCCTCAATAAGAATGGACTACCCTAGACTTATTTATAGAAACGTCACCTATTGTACATTTCAACCCCAAATTTATTGTTAGTCTTTCAATGCTTCATGTTTTTTAAAAATATATTCATGGAATTGTGAAAAAAATTTATAATGATTTCATGGAATTATATTAATTAAGGGTGGCAGTGAATTAATTGGGGATATTGATCCAAAATATAAATAAGGTACCAGAGGTAGTGAATTTGGAATATAAATATTTCAAAATACCCCTCTTAGAAAATCATTTCTTCCAGGTTAAACTATCGGTGATTTTTTGAGATGTTTTCTAAGATCATGTTTCTTTATTCATTGGGTGGTATTTCTTTTATAATTTTTCATATATTTTATTTTTCATAACCATTGAATCATATTATCAAAAGGTTTATAAACATGATAGAGAAGTACAATAAGTGTTTTAAATTAAATATGATCTTTTATAAGAATATTAGAGGTGTTTTGTAGAGGAAAAAGGAAAAAAAAGTTCATGTATGAGGTTTAGTAGTAATTATAGTGTTATGCGTAATAATGAAATAGAAATTAAATATATTATACGACATTGAATTGGAACGAAAATGAATTTAATTTGGTTAATGTGTTATTAAATTTGGTCAAAGGAATATTTCTAAAGGGTGTGCAACCTTATAATAAATGGGATTTTACTTCATGATGTAGAATAGATATTTTTAATGGATGTGTGATATTTATATCAATAAAAATAGAGTAAGGAGTGGTTTTCCTAACTCTTTTATAGGTTGATTGACTTTGAAACCAATAGAAAAAATGTTATAAAATATTAACCTAATTTTATTAAAGGTTATATAATATTATATAATTAATTCAAAATATACATGAGGTTCATCTGAAGGTTGTGTGAGATTTAACTCTCTCTTTAAAAGTTTTTAAAATATTTTATTTCATTGGAAACTCAACATTTACTTCCACTTTTTTCATTTAATTTTAATAAGTTTCCATTAGTTTTAGAGTAGTGTATCAAGTTGGTTTATTTATTTAAAAAACTTGAAAACAATATTAGAATGTATGTCATAAAATATAAAATGTTTTTCACCATCCAATTAAAAGTAGTCATGGAGTTTTCGAATTTGGTAAATTCTTTATTATTTATGTCTTAACATTAATACATGGAAGTGGGTGCGAATAAAATACATAGTATAAGGAAGTTTCATGTTGAAGAGTTGTTGTTCAGAGATGATTTTACTTGTGATGATACTAGATATTATAGTTTGAGGCAATCATGCATAGAGATAGAGAGAAAAGAAGAAAAAGAATAAGAAGAATAAGGGGATGTGAATTGATCATCAAGTCAAACAGATAGAGAAGAATAAAATGAATAATTTTATGTCTCTATGACATATTATTTATAATACCAATATGTTATTCACTATTTTTATCCATCATAGTGATGGAGATTGATAAATTTTAATTTCATTTAAGATATGTGTTCTTCATGTATCATCGGGAAGGTTTATCCACATTTAAAATTATTCTTTTTTTTAATTCAACAATAATTATGGATTGAATTACTATTGTGTGTCTAAATTTCAATAATTATGAACTCTTTTCTGAACTCATTATGTTAGGATACTTGTATTTTATTTAGTTTAAGGATAAAATTTTCATATTTATCATTATAGGAGGATTATTTTTTATTGAATGGGAATTGATTTTTACATAAAATTCCAAGAATAAAATACATTAAAATAAATTTTAAACATTTTAAATTTCTTTATCATCACTATATATATATATTTCCTAATTATAGAATGTTTAAAATTGTTTTTTTCACCTTATCAAATCGATAAATGAATATAAAATATAACATTTTGTAAAACATGAAAAGTTAAAAAAAATGTCAAAAATCATTCACCCTCCTCAATGTGTTGGGAAACAACTAGGTCCCCAAAATTTGGTATCATATTATAGTTAAGGTTCTACATTGAAGACCAACTTTTTTTATTGATGGATTATTTTTATTTATTTGGTTTGAAGAGTCAATGGTTATTGAATTCATTAATCATGATATATCACATAAATTATTAAATAAAAATAGAGTTCACAAATTGTTTCAGAAGTATAATAACATATATAAGGAATTAATGTTTTTGTATTTATTATTATTAAGTCAATATTCTCTCAATATTAATTAAATTGGTTTTTCTTCCAATGAAATAATTTGATATTTAGGTAATTATTTTCAAAATTAATATATATAATGATTAACTAACCTAAAATGTCTTGTTAAGATCTTATTTAGTGAAACAAAATTTGTAAGGTGATGGGAATAAAGACTAAAAAAGTACATAGGAAATGTTCAAGAACATATTAAATTGTTACAAGTAATTTGAAGAAGATAAGTTAAAAATTTTAAAATAAAAGTTATAGGATGTTAATATTCTTGAATATGAATCAATGGAATTTTTATTTTTAATGGTGAATGAAATTATAGAGGTGTTCAATTTTTTTTGAGACATTTAAAGGATAAATGATCGTTAAGAATATAAATTGAATTATACCTAGTGAGATTGATCCATATATGTCAAATCTTTAAGATTATAGGTTGGATTCATTTCCTTTTGATTATTTTCAATCCATTTTGATAGAATATGATATTAAATCATGGGTAGTAATTAATGATAAATACATATCAAAAATAGGATAGATCTATTAATGTAAATAATAACTATAATAGTCAATGATAATCCAAATTTGTGAGATTCTTATATTCTATTGAATATAATTTTGACACAAAGTTGAATAAAATGTAGTATCTTAACATAAGAAAATTTCATGAGGTAAGTGTAAGTACAAATATATATTTACATTCAAATTATTTTAACAATGGTGTCATTGAATACTTTTCATTGAACTATAAAAAGTTAAAATAAGAGGAAAATAATGATAAAGTGGATTACTCAAAAATATATTCAAAGAGGAAATGAAATAATTTTAAGGAGGAAAATCCATTTTCAAAAAATATATACAACGGCTCTTTAGAGTGAAGAGAATATATTTTGTTCTCATTATAAAAGAATATTGAGTTAATTAAAATGGGAGTGATTATAAAAGATCCTATAAACCAGAATAAAAGTCACTAATTTCAATGATAAAAGAATAATAATTAATAAGGGATGGGAATGTTGATAGGAGTGAAAATGATAGAAAAATTGATGTGGGTTTCATATTGATGCATGAGTTTAAGGAGTGAATTTATAACATTTAAAAAATTTAATGACAAGATAAAATAACCAATAAGTTATCACTATATTAAATTATTGCTGAATTTGATCTTTATAAAAATGTAATAACATAATTTAAGGAGAATAAAATTATATATATATATATACTTATATATATATATATCATGAGAGAGAGAAAAAATTAATGATGTTATTAGATAGTAATTTATATTCTATAATAAATATCTTGGGAAAAAACAAAAAAAAGATAATAGAAATCACATGAAGAATGTAACACCTTGATGTTTTTATGTAATATTTTCTTTAAATAATTTTATTTCTTCACTAGCATGATTTTCACATAATTGCGAGTTTAAAAAAACTGAAAGATGTCCTTATTTTAAAATTACTGTTATAGCCTAGCCATTAGGTTAAGAGGGATAATTATAACCAACTTGTGAAAATACATTATGAATTCATTGTCTATCAATTATTTATGAAAAATATAAATAAATTAGGTATTTGTATTTTTGAGTGAATTTATTTGTGTAATGAATTTAGTGAGATATATATGTTTCATATACTTAATAAAATATTTTTTATATTCTTCCAATGGATATTTTAGTCGTAGGGTATTAAGAAAACCCTATTTGATGTATAAAAACCTATTTTTTAAATGGTTAATTTTATAGCTTTGAATGAAGACTCATTTTTTAATTATGATTTTGAAACATAAATAATTTTTATATGGAAAAATAAACATGTTTTTTTTAAATGGGATATAAAAAATTACTTTGGATGAATTTTTGATATTTTCTAATAACTTTCATGTTTTGATGAATAGTAAAAATACGCTAAATTTTAATTGAAAATAACTTTTTTTAATTGAAATAATTTATATGGTAAAATTATATTATTTCCTATTTTAAAAGTATAAATATAATATATGTTTACTATTTAATATAATTTAGGTCATTGTAATTGATTTTACATTAAATTCAGATGTAAAAACATTTAAATCTGTTGAAATATTTTAACTTTTAAAACTCATTTTCTCATTTCAACATTGAGATTAATTTTAAATTAATTACTACAAATTATTTTTTTAGAACATTGAAAAATGGATTCCATATTTGTATCATTAGGTCCAAATTATGTAAATAGCTTTATTTTATTTTTGGGCAATATGAATAGTAATTTTGGTAAATTTTATTGACACGGTAAAAGAGTAAATCAGGTAGTAATGGGTAAAAATATATTATAAAATTATCCTAAAACTTGTATTAATATAATTTTATGATTATAATTTTTCTTAAAACATACATTGGTCTATTTTTTATCCATTGAAACCCACTAGGATGAGATTTTTACATTTAATTTATTTGATTTAAAGGAAAGTCAAATATGTCTAACTCAAAATTTAATAATTAAATTATTTTTAATATAAGGTTATACATAAGAAAAATTATATTATAAATACTAATTTTAAATATAAATTTTTTCTTTATCATGGAAATTTATTTTTAATATTTTGGAAATAAATAATTACCTTAAAGGCTAATACTTGGATGATGAAAAAATTAATTAATTTATGGGAAATCAAAAGTTTTTTTAAATATTAATAACCATCCAAAAGCTCAAACACTTGACCAAAACTTGTTGGTCGAGTATATATTGACCATAATTATCAAAGGGTTGACTTATTGACCATTTTTAGTCTTATCGAAAATATTATGTCACTTATATTATTTTATTTAAAGTGAAGATAAATTTGCCACATTCATGTTTTAAAAGATTATAACATTTTTAATATTGTTTTTTCATAAGATAAATTCAACTAAATGTAATATTATGAAATATAATGTATTTAAATTTATCATAATAATTTATTTTTGAATTTTTATTAAAAAAATAAGTATATTAAATAATTACACACAATTGAGGTATTAATTATTTTATTAATGAAGAGACCAAATAAATGTTATTAAAAATATTTTAATAAAAATAATTTGGGATAATTATTATGTAAAATTACTTTTATAGATTACCTTAAACCCTTAAAGATATAATAAAATATTTTAATCTAGGTTCACTTATTATTTTTATATTTTTAAAAAGCCATGAAATAAATAGTGTCAAAACATACATATGATATTTTGTCAAAATAAGATTTTCTAAAATTATTTAAAAATCACAAAACTTTTAAAAAAATATATAATTATTTTGATATGGTCTCAAATGTTATTAAGTATTCATATATGGTCTAATTTACTCCAAATAAGTAAATATTTTACCCTTTTAATATTTAAATATTTTTCACCCTAATTAAAAATTAAATAAAATAACTAAGTGTTAATTAAAATGATAATGCTTAAATGGACATAGAAACTTGTCTACATATATAATTAGAGGATATTATGATTATTAAACAACCATATTCCACCTTATACCAATCTAATGAGAAATTAAATCCCCACGCATGTGTACGTATGACTTACGGTCTCCACGTCGTGGTGTAATCCATTTTTAACCACCACCTTACATGGATGTGTGTAATGATGTAATTAATGAATATATATGATTAATATAAAATTATATTTATTCTGATATACTATAAAACAACCACTTCAATACCCTTAAATAATTATGGGAATGATATCGTCGCTCGTATGTATGTACGACTTACTATCTCCACGGTGCGATTTGATTTGTTCTACATAATATTATTTAAAGTATGACTATATAAATGTATTGAATGGATAAATATGACATATATTATACTAATACCATGATTTAAATGATATAAATATAACCTAAAAATATTAATAAGAACTTATCTGACAAAATATGCATAAAAACATGAAGTAGTTAATACCCGAATAACGAGTAACAATGAAATGTTACTAAAAATGGATAAAAATATTATAATAAATATTATCATAAAAATTATTATGATTATGGAATAAATTAGTAACATTATTTATATCATTAAACAATATTTTTAGATACATATAAATCATATCATACCTTAAGTAATGGATAATTTTGCAATCTCATTATTATCTAAGATTGTTTATACGTAAGTATTTACTGGGGTATATTTACCATCCACTTCCATGTTTCGTAATTATGTAGTATTATTTTGATTATTATACATATTTTTAAAGTCAATTTTACACTTTTTGGAATTTTTATTGAATGATATGATATTATTTTTTTATTATTCAATTTGAGGTACTTTTTTACTTTTTCAGGAAAAGTACAATTATAATGTTTGTTTAACTTATACAACATGAAAGGATTTTTATGGTTTCATAAAACCTTATTTCCATGAATCTTCCTATATAATATTTCAATATTACTTTCAACTAAATTATTTTCTTTTTAAATAGTGTGGAATCTTTATAAAAGAAAACGGTTTTGAAAAAGAAATGATATTTTCCTCCGAAATTAAGTTCAAGAGTTTTTTCAAAATTATTTCCCATCGAAGATAACAATGGGTTATGTTTATATCCCTATTATTTCTTTGTTTTTATTATGTTTGTAATGGAATTATTTTTATAAAATCCACATATTTTATTTGTATTATGATAGAATGGTGTTTAAGAAACCCATTTTATTTCATGGACTATGCTAAGATTAATGATTTATGTTTTTGTGGAACATGTAAGAATGATTTCATTATGAGATGGGTGGGACCTATATCTCCTTCCAATGCATTGGGTAAATATTTATATCTCATGAGATAAACATGGCTGGAATGGAATGTAAATATAGTTCTGTAATATAGGCATGGAACAAAAAGTAAATTCGGTTCAGTAAAACATGGATGGAACGACAAGTAAACCTTGTTAACTAATGGACTTTATCCACTATGATGGTCTATGAAATGAGCCTTGACTAATATGAAATGGTTTTCTATGTTTATGTGTGTATTCCAAAAAATTTCATGTAGTATGTTATAACTATTGGGATTCCAGTTCACATTTATGATTTATCCCATGAAATGATATTATGATAAATTATAAGAAGGATAAGATTCTCTAATGTAATGTTATTATGTTTATGATATGATTAAAATTTCTCTTGTTTACCATTATAGAGCATTTGATCTCACCCTTTCATATTTTTCTTTTCTCCAGGACATGATGAATGGTATTAAGTATGATATGTCAAAAAGGAGTATAGTTTTGAAGAAATAAATGGGAGACAATGTAGATGCTTTATAAACAAGTTGTCTATTGTAACATCCCAATTTTGGGTGCCGCCCAAGGGCGCCTCGTACCAAGTTGGTCACATAGCCTCAAACGTATTTAGCTGAATGACAGTGGCTTTTTACTAGTATAAAGTGCCTTGGGTGTTATAACGGGGAAAATATACCCTCATTGGTAGGGTAACATAGAAGAAAAAATAGTAAACAGTAGCGGAAGCAGTAATACCATACAACAGAAATAAACAATGGAAGACTGACAATATAAAAAACTGCAGCATATATATATATATAAATGATGCATGTAAAGTGTATCTTGGAAAGTATCCAAATAATTCACAATGCTGAAAATAAAATACTGAAACCAAAATATAGAAAAAGGTAAACTCCAATAGCATCGCAAGCCTCATCTTGGTCTCATACTCTCTCGATCCTACAACAATAAGGTACTTGATGAAGAAGGTATCTTTCCCTTTTCTGTAAATGCAACCATATAATCTATTTGGGTCTAAAAGAATGACGCAATCAGGGTGTGAGACAAATCCCAGTTGGCAACCACCAAAATATATGTGCCTGACTGTTAGTGAATATATATATATAGCATGTAATAAAGAGAAATGAGGAAATAACTAAGGATTACTCAAAAGTAAATAATCCTAACGTTTTCAATTACATTCATGTACATTCTTCAATTATCATATCCATTTAATAATGAAATCTCAGGATCTAGCCTAAGCTATGTATCCCCTGTGTAATTACAAAACAAATGTCTCTAAAGACAATCTAACAAACAAGTAAGACTGAGTCCAAACATGTTCTTTGGCTTGGTAGGCTCGTCACATTCATTAAACATTCAACGTAACCCTCTAGGAAAGTTCTCACAGTATAACCCCTCTGGTTTAACGTATCATCAATTCAATAAATAGTGACCCTCTAGGAAATCTCCCACAGTCTAACCCCTTTGGTCCCCCATAGCACTAATCATTTACAAACAACCACCTGGGTAAATCTTACAGTCAATACCCCCTTGGTCTGCATAGAAAAAATAAAATATAATGACCTTCTGGAATATCTCATAGCCAATTCCCTATGGTCCAACATTCATTTAATAATGAACCTCTTGGTAGCTCTCACAGTTTAACCCCTCTAGTCAATGACCACCCAGTAGCTCTCAAAGTCAATACCTCTGAGTCAACATAACAAAATTATACATAAATGACCATACTTGGGGAATATCTCATGGTCAATTCCCCTTGGTCATCTTTCAAAATGTGAAACATATGCATCTTAAATAAACAGTTACTCCATCTGAACAACACTATGCATGGAGATAAAGAAAGCCTAAAAGGAATTTCCAGACCAAATAGACATAATCAATCCAGCATGGGAATCACATCCATAATCAATGTATTAATACTCACACCTAATAAATTACTTTTTTTTAATAAAAAACCATAACATGTATTAAAAATTGTTAAATTCCATACCACAAAATATGCTAAACATTGGAATTCAGAAATTTTAGCATATATAATCTAATGAAAAACAAAGAAAAGAACAAACCACCTACCTCTATGTTGTATGATAAACACTCTTGAATGTACTCCCTTGAATTAGAGTGTAATGATGTAGATCTATAAAAATTGTAAAAATGATCAACCCTCAACAACCTAATAGAGAGTAGAAATCAAGAAGAGAGGCTCTAGGGTAAGAGTGAACTCACGGATGGGAATCCAACACACCTGCCGACATATCAATCGGAGCTCAGACAGAGGAATGGGAGGAGCTTGAAGATCTTTGGTTTTATGTCACTCTCCTGTATAAAACATGTAGAGAATAAAGTCTTTCTAGGAATGAGACACGATCCCGCACAAATATAAAAAATAAAAAGAAAAATACACAGCGTGTTCATTTAATGTACACGCCATGTACTAGCCTCAACTGGCCCCCACATTACGTGGTCTGCTAGGTCACCTACACAACCATGTGTGTGAACATTACATGGATACACACAAAAACAAAGTACACATAGTGTACTCAAGAGTACATGGAGTGTACATAAAAAATTTCCAAATTCTCACCTTTTCCTAAAAAACAACCCGAAATAAAGATCCATACCTAAAATGGAGATCTGAGTTCCTACGAACTTCCCCCATTAAAGGAATTGTCCCCGAATTTCCATTACAAGGGAGGTGAAGAAGAAACCTTAAACAACTCTGGCCACTATGATCATACGTCGGCCTTCTTCTCCCAAGTTTCATCATGTACTCGCCTGTGCTGCCATAACACCTGTACCAGGGAACAGAACGGACACAGAGAACCTTCATACTACGATCCAAAATCTGAATATAGTGCTCCTAAAAGGATAAATCCACCTCTAACTCAACCTCCTTGGGTTAACAAACAAGATACAGGTACGAAAAGTAACATCGTAGCTGAGAAACTTGAAGGACATTGTGCAAATCTTTATACCTATAACATAACTGCAACCGAAGGCACCGGCCCGACACTCTCCAAAACCTCAAATAGCCCGACGTATCTTGGTGACATATTCCCCTATCTCCTAATCCTCCTATGTACCAACCTTGGTGTGACATGTAAGAAAACCTGATCTCCAACCATGAACTCTAGTGGTCATCTCGGTCGATCATCATAATATTTCTGCAAAGATAGCGCAATAGCCATCCTCTTCTAAATCAACTCCACCTACTCAGTGGTCTCCTTGACACGATTAGGTCCCAACATAGCTACATCCCCTTCCTCTAGCTAACATATGGGTGATAGTCGGGGAATACATTACAAATCCTCATAAGGTGTCATCTAAATACTCGCCTGAAAACTATTGTAGTCTGAAAACTCCATAAGGGGTTTGTTTCTCTCCCAAGATCCACCATAATCTAGGACACAAGCTTGAAGCGTTTCCTCCAAAACCAAAATCTTATGCTCGGACTGGCCATTTCTCAGGGGATGGTAAGTTGTACTCCAATGTACCTATATACCCAATGCCCTCTGTAGTGCCTTCTTTACACGAGATGTAAAATGGGTGTCCCTGTATGGAATGATAGAGTGTGGAACCTCATGAAAACTTATAATCTCTCAGATGTACAACCTTCCAAGATCGTCAACCTCGACGGTTTCCTTGATATCCAAGAAATGTGTAACCTTCATGAGTCTGTCTACAACAACCCAAACCGCATCATTCACTCGAGGTGACCTTGCTAAACCCATCACAAAATCCATCGTGAAATCATTACACTTACACTCAAGAATGGGTAACTATTGTAAAAGTTCTACTGGTCATTGATTCTCCGTGAAAACCTGATGCTTGGTGGAACATCTCATAAAAAAATAGATACATCCCTCTTCAATCCTGGCCACCAATAATGATGGTGTAAATCTTGATACATCTTGGTGAAACCTTGATAAACTACCCAAAATAAGGAATTAAAATCCCACATCAACTCTTCACGTATGTTTGCTGACACCCATATGTGTCCATGAAAGCACAAGAGATCATCCTCATCTACGATAAATTTAAAGACCCGTATTTTTCATGGAAATTTTGTTTCCTGATTCTTTGGAATTTGACACGTCTGTGGCTTATGACGACACTTGATTCTGAGGCCCGGTGTGCCCAAAATCAATTTATGAAATTTTGTTTGGGTACGTTCAGTAAACGTACGAGCGGGTTTTTCTATCTTTTGAACCGGTGCTCAGAATTGAAATCTGAGGGCACCGATGAACTCGCAGCGCTGGAAATTGCTTAAGGGGACTTTACCGCAGTTGCGTTTTATGCGGGTTGAATGTTAAAATTTGGGGTTTAATTAAAAATTTAAATAAAATTGTTTTGAACAATTTTATTTATCTATGGTGGTTATTTCCTCCCATGGGGAAGTTATTGGTGGGGCACACACCCACACAACTTCCCATGTGTGGATAATTCTGAGGTGGGGCCCACACGATCCCCAACCTTTCATCTCCCCATAACCTCCATTAAACCCCCAATTAACTCTCCTTTTATTATGATAGATCCCCTTTATTGAATGATAACTCTCCCTCTCCCTTTCCCTCTCTCTTTAATATTTTCCAACACATGTTAATTAATGAATTGGAACTCATCAATTAATTAATTAAAGGGGTTGAATTTTGAATTACATGTGTAAATAAAAATAATAGATTTAGCTATTATTTGGTTTTTGGGGCATTCGTTGTGTGGGAGGATTTGTGAGAGAGCTTTGGAGAAAGAAAAAAGAGTGTTATTTTCTCAATGAAGAACACCATCCTTCTATTGAAGAACCACCTAGGAACATCAAACATCACCTTCTATCTTAGCCCAACCCAAAGGAGAAGGAGCCACCCGCGAGGAATGTCGACGATGGGTCACCCTCAGCCCATCTTCCCCGAAGTCAATGAATTGACGCCGTATTCCCGTGACGCCGTCTTCCGTGACGCTTGACTACCGCGAACCTTATTTCAAGTTTGGGGTTTATTCATTTTGAAGTGATTATTTTGCACCCTGTTCTTTGTTGGAAATTATAGTTTATATTTAGCCAATTTCTACAGCTTAACGCGGAGGGTGCCGGCCGAACACACATAGCCCGATGACCATCCGTATTCTCTTTGTTTGTGATTGAGGCGCATTGATATAGGTGGTGACGATGAAGCGGCGACCGTGCGCCGGCCCTATGTAGAAGAACTGCGGCCCACAATTGCGGGCTGCTTGACTGGGAAAAAACCGGCCGTTCCGAATGGAGGAACCATGGTGCCCCACGGCGCTGCACTGCGGAGAACCGTGGCCCGCATAGGTCAGGCCGCTTCGGCGGAAGAACCGGTCAGCTAATCGGCCGGTTGGGCGGAGGAAGGCCGCAACACCAGGTTGTCGTGCTGGAAAAACCGTAGCCCACCGGTTCAGGCCGCTTGCACCGTGAAGGTTGGTTGGCTTCGACCAACCGGTTAGGGAGGGAGGCGCCACTTGGCGCCGCCCGTTCGGGCAGCCGGGGGGGACGTGCCACCTACCTCAGACCACTCGTCCCCCTTGGGCCGAGCCATTCCCCCTCGGTCTGGGCCGCACACCTCGAGTAGAGCCACACATTTCATTGTGCCGGTCCGACCCCCCCTACCATGTTGGACCAACCAAAACTGAGTTGAACTGACCCGCCAGCCCACTGGGCTTAACGAGCTCGACTCGTTTCCACTTAAGGGTGAATATCTTGAAGACCGCGCATCCAATCGATGTGATATCTATGGAACTAGGACCCTTAGAAAGTGTCGGTCTTTTTGCGACACTCTATGTGAGTTTTGGATAACTTTGGAAAATGGCCGGGTTTGGAATGAGCATATTTCCAACCAGGCCCCTCGAATGTGTCGGGTTCCTTTTGACAAGACAGAACTTCAGAATAAATAAACTCTGGACTTCGTGATAGTTAATGTATCAACTCCTTTGCTCAAGGAGCGGACCCTCCTAGAGTCGAGCGTGTTGTGTGCGGGAACCCTAGAGCTGGCTGCGATTGCAATGACTACCATACTAGAATCCTTCGTGGGATCAGTGATGACGACAACCGTACTGGAATCCTCCATGGGTTCGTCGATGACAACAACTATACTAGAATCCACCGTGGGTTCGGCAGCAACGACAACTGTACTAGAATCCTCCATGGGTTCAGTAGTGACGACAACTGAACTGGAATCCACCAGGGGTTTGGCAGCGATGACAACTATACTCGAATCCTCCGTGGGTTCGGTAGTGATGATGAATTAGTGACTTAATCTGATCATCAGTATATCTATACGAAGGATGTGTACCTGTGTGAGCTGAGTCTTGACTTACAATCATTACCATCAGTGTGATTGACTACTTTCCTGTTTGGACAGCGTTTTTCTTCAGCTCGAGAGTTGGAGCCGAACTAATATTGATGACTTAGGTATATGTATGGGAATATACCTAAGTAGAGTTAGTTGATACTTCGTGATTGTAAATTTCATTTGTGTTTCATCCTTCATGTATTCTGGGAGACCTTTGGGGGTATCGGGGTCCCTACTCAGTATCATTATACTCACCCCTGCACGGGCAATTCCCACACTACGTTCTATTGGTTGCAGACGATGGACAACACTGATCGTGGTTGAGGCTTGTGGAGCTGGACGATACCCAGAGGTGGACCACTTGGTGGGACGTACACGGAGCGGATGTACAGACCTGAGGTACTGAGGAGGCTATCTGTACCCACCCTTCAGGTGGGATTTCCAGAGGAATACTCAGTGGTTGCAGATTTACTTTACTTCACTTTTACTAGACTTTCATTTGTACTGTACTTTTCAGTTGGGTTTGTATTCTATCCCACTTACCTTTTAGCACTTAATTTGTATTGAGTATTACTTTGTGCTTACTTCATCTTTTGTACTCTGTTGTGTTTGTTTACTAACATTAAGGCAATTACTTCCCTTTTTTATCGGGATTTTCGCCTTTGGTGCTAGTCACCAGCCCCTGGCCTATAGACGGCAGGCTTGGGGTAGTCACGACACGGGCCCCGAGGATGGTTTGTGAAAAATTGGTATCAAAGGAGTCAGTTGTACCGCAGAACTCAGGACTCTGATCATTATTTCTATGAAGAAATAGTTTTAAGAGTATTGAGTGTGGTTTTCAGTCCAAGGAATCCAGTGTTGGTGCGGCGGCCGACGTATCCATACACCAGGACCCTGACCCCTGATTTCTGACTCAGTTCATAAAAACACTGATTGCATGTGTGTTTCAAAAGTTTTCTTTGTGAATACTTTGTGTCAGCTCACCAGGTATACTTTTTTGACCGTGGCGCACCTGTCTCTTTTTAGGATGGCCCCACGAAGGCTGTCAGCTAGGGTTCTGAGTCGCGTATGAGATGGAAGCCCACTGAGTGAGGAGGCCTCGGTGTAGGGCCTCATCACAGTGGAGGCCCCAGCAGTACCACTACCTGCTGAGCCACCGATACCCCCAGCCCGAGTGATAGAGAGTGCAGGCCACCTGACTGTGTTGCATGAGTTTCAGCGATAGAGGCTGCCCAGGTTTTGTGGGGAGACAGACCCTCAGGCATCCTAGGATTGGCTGGAGGCTGTTGTAAGGGTTTTCAGATTAGTAGAGACTCAAGCTGACCTTATGGTGATCCTTGTTGTGAGTCTCCTAAAAGTAGCTGTAGGTAGATGGTGATGGTTGATGCTCTAGGCGTACGATGAGGAATCTCTTCTTTGGACAGACTTCGAGAGTCTCTTCTGCTCGGATTTTGTTCCCACCACCCTTCGTGTGGTGTGGATATAGGAGTTACTTCATCTGCGGCAGGGTAGCAAGACAGTAGATCAATACTCAAAGAGGTTTACTGACCTCTCATGCTACTCCATGGATATGTTATGAGACCCATTCTTTAGGGCCCATACCTTTGAGCAGGGACTGAGGCAAGAGATCAGAGATTCAACGATTCCTCTCAGCATCTCGACGCCGACAGGGGTGCTAGATATAGCCCTTCTATTGGAGATATTTCTCACTGAGCAGTCGCCGGTAGAAAGACCTACCATAGGTAGACACATAGCAGAGTATTCTGTAGCCGGTAGTAGACAGTTGACGCAGAGGTCCAAGCATATCAAGCCATCAGGTGGGCGACCTCAGGATATAGGTTCGGTTGTGCGGGGCACCAGAAATAGAGCCAGCTATCTGAGGAGAAGGCAGTTCTATGCATGTGGTAGACAGGGTCACATGGCTCGATACTGTCCGACCCTCCATGCATACGAGAAGCAGACAGTAGAGGGATCTCCCAGGCAGAGGCAAAGGCTTGACCGTGGTGGTCCGTTAGGAGCGGCCGGACGAGGCTGAAGAGTTGGCCGAGTAGCGGGTGGTGGACGACGTTTTGAGGCTCTACCACCACCAACACCAAGAGGTCCACCCCGACCACAAGGAACTGGCGAAGAGAGGTAGGCTCAGCTCCAGGTTGTGGAGGCTTACGAACATAGCACACCGGAGATGATTCGAGGTACTATCTGTGTCTAATCCACCCTTGATGTTGTACTTATAGACACAGGAGTGAGTCATTCTTTTATTTCTGCTGCCCCTGTTCGGAGCTCAGAGATTCTGATGGAGCCGTTGGCTCAATCCTTACATCTAGAGACTCCTATGGGAGCAGACTCAATGATTACGCACTGGTGCCAGCAGTGTGAACTTACTCTAGGAGGCGAGAGATTCGGCTGTGATCTTCTTGTAGTGACGTCGAGGCCTTATGACGTCATCTTGGTTATGGACTGGTTTTCAACAGTCAATGCTCAGATTGACTGCATAAGGATCAAGGTGCGGTGTATCCGCCCGGACGGGAGCAGGTTCACCATCACCGGTGAGAAGGGAACTTAACAGCGCAGGGTAGACTTACATAGAGGAGATGGTAGCCGATCACACATCAATTGCCTAGTTTCATACTCGGAGCGGTTGATGTGCGGAGTTCGAGTTTCCCTATTGTGGTGGATCAGTATGCGGACGTTTTTCCTGAAGACGTACTAGGACTACCTCCTCGAAGAGCGGTAGACATATACACAGACCTGTACCCCGAGACATCACCGATATCTACTCCAGCATATCGGATTGCTCTAGCTGAGCTTCGTGAGCTATGGGTACAGATGGAGGACTTACAGGGAAAGGGATTCATACAACCTAGTGTTTCACCCTGGGCTTCTCCGATTCTATTCACCAACAAGGCGGATGGGAGCTTACGACTGTGTTTCGACTACCGTCGCCTGAATCAGGTGACCGTGAAGAACAAGTACTGACTCCCAAGGATTGCTGGTCTATTTGATCAGCTCAAGGGAGCATGTTGGTTCTCGAAGATAGACCTCATGTTAGGCTATAAATAGATCAGAGTTCAAGATGATGATGTGTAGAAGACGGCCTTCAGGTGTCGGTATGGCCACTACGAGTTCTTGGTTATGCCTTTTGGCATAACCAACGCACCAGTAGTCTTCATGAGTCTCATGAACTGGATAATCCAACCTTACCTCAATCGTTTTTTCATATTCTTCATCGACGACATATTGATATACTCGACTACTGAGGAGGAGCACTCATACCACTTGCAGGTTGTACTGGATACACTCCGAGAGCACCAGCTTTATGGTAACCTCTCAAAGTGCTAGTTTTGGATTTGAGAGGTACACTTCTTGGGAAATGTCTTCTCAGAGGCAGTAGTTGTAGTGGATCCAGTGAAGATCAAGGCAGTGTATTCTTGAGAGCAACCCAGGAGTGTGATGGAGGTGCAGAGTTTCCTGGGACTTTCTGGATATTATCAGAGATTTTTACTGGACTTCTCCAGAGTTGCAGCACTGCTTTCAGCCTTGACGAAGAAGGGTAAACCATTTGTGTGGTCAGATAGATGTCAGTAGAGATTTTAGGAGTTGAGGTAGAGATTGATTAGTGAGCCCATCTTGAGGCTATGGGAGGAGGGAGTAGGATACGTAGTTTACTGCGATGCATCAGGGAACGGACTTGGGTGTGTCCTGATTCCGGAGCAAGGGGTGATCACCTATTGTTCATGGAAGTTGAGGCAGCATAAGAAGAACTAAACTACCCATGATCTGAAGTTAGCAGTAGTGGTATTCACCTTGAAGATGTGGCGACACTATCTGATGGGTGAGCGCTTTACAGTCTACTTTGACCACCAGAGTATCAGGTACGTCTTCTCGCAGAGGGACCTGAACCTGAGACAATGGATATGGCTCGAGTTCCTCCAAGACTATGACTTTGAGATAGTCTATACTTCTGGGAAGGGGAACATTGTAGCTGATACTCACAAGATGAGATCGGGCATTAAACTACTAGGAGAGGCGATGGAGCTGCTAGCCGCATTGTAGATATACATTGTGGATAGAGATGGAGCATCCTTTCTTCAGACTCTCACAATAACTCCTCCACTTATTTGGCGAGTCAGAGAGGAACAGCGTGGGGATGGTGACATTGAGAAACGACATGCTTAGATATCCACATGGTAGGCACCTGATGTATTTTTTGAAGTAGGGGAGCACATCATCCTCTTCAGGGGACGTACTATGGTACCAGTTGCACTGCATGAGGATGTGCTGAGGGAGTTTCAAACATCCCCTCTAGTGGTACATCCAGGAGTTTCATAGATGTACCGGGACCTTAGATGACAGAACTGGTGGCTGGGCATGAAGAAGGTTGTAGAAGAGTTCCTTTCACGATGCCTCACTTGTCAGCAAGTGAAGGCGAAGCACCAGGAACCAGCAGGCTTGGTACAACACATAGTGGTCCCAGAGTGGAAGTGGGATAGGATATCCATGTATTTCGTGACAGGGATTCCACGTACATCCAGGGCACATGACTCTATTTGGGTGATCATAGAACGACTCACCAAGTCATCCCACTTCCTACTGATCAGAGAGCACGACTCAGTAGAGAGCTTGGGACGCCTCTACATTCAGGAGATCATACAACTTCATGGTGTGCCATAGATTATCATTTCTGATCATGATGCTCGTTTCACTTCCTAGCTATGGAAGGGGTTACATGAGGTTTTTGGGACGCAACTACGTCTGAGCACCACCTTCCATCCTCATATGGAAGGAGAGACTGAGATGACCATACAGACACTCAAGGACATGCTTCGTGCATGTGTCATTGACATTGGTCGCTGCTGAGAGGATTACCTACCCTTGGTGGAGTTTGCGTACAACAATAGTTACCACTCCACAATCAGGATCGCACCATATGCGGCACTGTACGACCGACCTTGCAGATCAACCTTATTCTGGACTGACCCTAGGGTGTCAGCACTTTTAAGACCAGAGATGGTTCAGGCTACAATGGAGAAGGTGCAGATCATCCAAGAGTAGATGAAGACTGCACAGAGCAGACATTAGTCCTATGTTGATAGGAGGTGGAGACCACTGGAGTTCGAGGATGGTGACCAAGTCTTCTTACAGGTCTCACCTCAACGGGGTCTATGGAGATTTGGCCGGGGTGGAAAGTTATATCTGCATTTCATCGGACTATTCCAGGTCCTCAGCAGAGTAGGCGAGGTGGAATAATGCCTGGACCTTCCACCTCTATTGAACCGGGTGAATGACGTCTTCGACGTATCTCAACTGAGGAGATATGTGCATGACCCAACCCACATCCTCGATCATGGGGAACTAGACATCGATGATGGGGGAAGTTTTCGGAGGTCCCGGTGGAGATTGAGGATCGAAATGAGTGAGTCCTACATGGATGGACGATTCCTCTGGTGTGCATTCTCTGGCAGCACGAGAACCTCTATGAGAGCACTTGGGAGTGGGAGGCACAAATGCGAGCTCAGTAGCCCCATTTGTTTTTCTAGTGTGTGTTGTAGCATTACGGGGACATAAATCCCCAAGGTAAGAGTGATGTAAAGACCTATAATTTTCAAAGATATTCTTTTTATTGGTTCTTTGAGAATTTTACGAGTCTGTGGCTTCGGACGACACTTGATCTTGGGGCCTAGTGTGCCCGAAACAATTTTCAATGTTTTGTTCAGGTACGTTCAGAAAACGTACGAGCGGGTTTTTCTATCTTTTGAACAAGTGCTCAGAATTGAAATATGGGGGCACCGATGAACTTGCAGCGCTGGTTATTGCATAAGGGGACCTTTACCGTAGTTGCGTTTTAGGCGGGTTGAAAGTTAAAAATTGGTGTTTAATTAAAAAGTTAAATAAAATTGTTTAAAACAATTTTATTTATCTATGTTGGTTATTTCCTCCCATGGGGAAGTTATTTGTGGGGCCCACAACCACATAACTTCCCATGTGTGGATAATTGTGAGGTGGGGCCCGCATGAGCCCCAACCATTCATCTCCCCATAACCTTCCCTTAAACCCCCAATTAACACCCCTTATTTTATTATGACAACTCCCCCTTATTGAATGAGAACTCTCCCTCTCCTTTTATCTCTCTCTTTAATATTTGATAACACATGTTAAATAATGAATTCAAACTCTTTAATTAATTAATTAAAGGGATTGATTTTTGAATTACATGTGTGAATAAAAATAATAGATTTAGCTATTATTTTGTTTTTGGGGCATTCGTTTTGTAGGAGGATTTGTGATAGAGCATTGGAGAAAGAAAGAAGAGTGTTCTTCCCTCTTTGAAGAACACCATCCTTCCAATGAAGAACCACCGAGGAACGTCAAATATCACCTTCGATCTTAGGCCAAACCAAAGGATAAGGAGCCACCCGCATGGAATGCCGACGACGCATCACCCTCGACCCTTCTTCCTCGACGTCATCAAATTAAAGTCGTCTTCCCACGATGTCGTCTTCCGCGATGTTCAACTACCGCGAACCTTATTTCAAGGTAGGGGTTTATTAATTTTGAAGTGATTATTTTGTACCATGTTCTTCATTAGAAATTATATATTATCTTTTGCCAACTGCTACTGCTTAACGCTGAGGGTGCAGGCCAAACACACATGACCCGACAACCCTCCGTAGTCTCCTTGTTTGTGATTTAGGTGCGTTAGAAGAGGCGGTGACGAAGAACCGGCGGCCGTGCGCTGGCCGCGTGCGGAAGAACCGCGGTCCACAACCGCGGGTTGCTCAATCGGGAAAGAACTGGCAGGCCATAGCCGGCCAGACTGAAGGGAAGAACCGCGACGCCCCATGGTGCCGTGCTACGGAGAACCGCGTCCCGCGCAGGGCGGGCTGCTTCAGCGGAAGAACCGGCCAGCTCATCGTCCGGCTGGGCGGAGAAAGGCCGCGACACCAGGGTGCCGCATTGGATGAACTAGGGCCCGCCCGTGCTGGCCGCTTGCACCGTGAAGGCCGGCTGGCTTCAGCCAGCCGGTTAGGGGGGGCGGAGCTACTTGGCACCGCCGGTTTGGGCAGCCGGGGGGCCGCGCCCCCCGCCTCGGACTGCTTGGCATTCCATCCAAGCCGTGGTCGGGCCGCGCCCTAGCAGGCCGGACCTCGCCACACCGGGCCGAGCCGCGCTACACCGGTCCACGCCGGGCTAGGCCGGGCTGCACTCCGCCTGGCCGGGCCGCGCCCCCTCGGGCTGGGTAACGCCCCCTCGGGCCGGGCCATGGCCCTCAAGCCGAACCGTGCATTTCATCGGGCTGATCTGACCCCCCCTACCGGGTCGGACCCAACAAAACTGGTTTGACCCGACCCGCCAGTCCACTGGGCTTAACGGGCCATGCCTGTTTCCACTTAAGGGTGAATATCTTGAAGACTACGTGTCTGATCGACGTGCCGTCTATAGCACTAGGACCATCATGACATGGTGGTCCTTTTGGGACACTCTATGTGAGTTTTCGATAACTTTGGAAAATGGCCGGGTTTGGAATGAGTGTATTTCCAACCGGGCCCCTAGAACGGAAAAACCAATATCTTTCATACAGGGTGTCCGATTGATGTGAAGTCTATCGTGTCGGGTCCCTTCTGACGAGAAGAATCTTTGGGATACATCAACTGTGGACTCTGTGACATTTGATGTATCTACCCCTTGGCTCAAGAAGCGAACCCTCCCGGAATCGAGCGTGCTCTATGCGGGAACCCTAGAGCTGGATGCGACTGTAACAACTACCATAGTGGAATCTTCCGTGGGTTTTGCAATGACGACAACTATACTGGAATCCTACGTCGGTTCGACAATGATGAAAACTGTACTGAAATAATATGTGGGTTCGGTAGCGACAACAACTGTACTGGAATCCTCCGTGGGTTCGGCAGTGATGAAAACTATACTCGAATCCTCCATGGGTTCGACAGTAATGAAAAATGTACTAGAATCCTCCGTGGGTTCGGTAGAGATGATGAATCAGTGACTTCATCTGATCACCACTATCTCTATATGAAGGATGTGTACCTATGTGAGTTGAGTCTTGACTTCCAATCATTACCATCAGTGTGATTGACTTATTTCCTGTGTGGACTGGGTTGTGCTTGGGCTTGGGAGTTGGAGATGAAATGATATTGATGACTTAGGTATATTTATGGGAATATACCTTTGTAGAGTTAGTTGATACTTAGTGATTGTAATTTTTCTTTTGTGGTTTATCCTTCAGGGATTCGGGGAGACCTTAGGGTGTCTCGGGGTCCCTAATGAGTATCATAATACTCACCCTTGCACGGTAAATGCTCGCACTACGTTGTGTTGGTTGCAGACGATGGACAACACTAATTATGGTTGAGGATAGGGGAGCTGGATGGTACCCGGAGGTGGACCACTTGGAAGGACGTACATGGAGCGGACGGACATACTCGAGGTACCGAGGAGACTATCTGTACCCACCCTTTAGGTGGGATTTCCAGAGGACGACTTAGTGGTTGATGATTTACTTTACTATAGTGGTACTAGCCTTTTAATTGTATTGTAGTTTTCAGTTGGGTTTGTATTCTGTCCCATTTAGCTTTCACCACTTACTTTGTATTCAGTATTACTTTGTTCTTCTTGAAGCATGTGTACTCTTTTGTGCTTGTTTACTAACATAAAGGCAATGCATTCCCTTTTTATCTGTATTTTTTCCTTTGGTGCTAGTCGCTAGCCCCAGGCCTATGGAAGTCAGTCTTTGGGTAGTCACGACATGGGCCCCAAGGATGGGTCGTGACAATCGACCCATGAGTAGGGTTCTCTACTAACACACTCTCCCATAGGACTAGGAATTTAGAAACTGATAGCTTCCTCATTCACACTATGTCTAGTAGAGTAGAGGTAATAGTTATAGAAGAAAGAGACATCTACCCCTATATTTCATGCCCCCCCAAATTCCTCTCAGAGAATATATCCATAAGCTTCCACTCACTAATGTACTCCTAAGCTACCTATATCTGAGTCCTCCTGGTCAATGCATTAGCCACTGTGTTGTCTTTCCTAGGCATGTAGGTAAGCTCAAAGTAAAAAGACTATAGGTATTCAACCCACCTTTGCTTTCTCATATTTAGATCATGCTAAGTAAAGATATACTTGATACTTTCATGTTCATTGAATACCAACAAATTCTCTCCCTAAATATAATGTCTCCAACAACGTAAATCATGCACAACTACATATTACTCGAGATAGTGAGTCCGTTAATTCCTATCATGTGGCCTCAACTGTTGAGACCCGTACACAATGAATCCTTCCCCCTATATAAGCACTTCCTCGAGCCTGATACGTCATGCATTGTAGTAAACAACGTAACTCTTTCCCAACTCTGGAAAAATCTATATCAGTGCTGAATTCAATCTCCCTTTCAAATTCAGAAAGGATGAATCAAAGGAATCTTTCCACAAGTACTTAGTACCCTTCTTAGTCAGGCCCATAAGTGTCCCTGCTATGCACAAAAAGTCATGTATAAAGATCCTATAGTAACCATCCAACCCCAAAAAACTCTGTACCTCAAAGACATTCTTCACCTGATCCCAGGAAACTATTTCTCTCAATTTCTTAGGGTCTACTGATACTCATGTCTCTGAGATAAAATGACCCAGTAATTGAATCTTCTCTATCCAAAAGTGGAATTTTGAGAGCTTATAATATAATTGATTCTCTCTCAGTGTACTCAAGATGATCTCAAGATTGGGGGCATGGTCGTGTTGAGTTTGAAAGTACACCAAGATATCATCCATGAAGACTACCACAAATGAATCCAAGTAAATATGAAACACTTGGGTGAACCGTGCCATGAAAACTTCCAGCGCATTCAGGAGAACAAACAATATAACCAAATACTCATATAGATCATACATGCTCTAAAAGATTGTATGGATTATATCAGATGTTCTAACACACAATTGATGATAACCAGATCTCAAGTCAATCTTAGAGAACACTCAGGATCCTCGAAACTGATCAATGAGATTATCGATTTGCGGCAAGGGATATTGGTTCTTGACCATCAACTGGTTCAGCTTCCGATAACCCAGACAAAGTATGAGGGTACCGTCCACCTTCTTCAAAAATAGGACAGGTGGACCCCTAGGAGAAATACTGGGTCAGATAAAACCCTTGCATAAAACACCCCCAAATTCTTATTTCTCTCCTATAACTTAGGTGTATCCATCCTATAAAGAGGAATGGACACCAGTCCCTCCCCTAGAACCTACTTAATTGATAAATATACCCCTCTCTCTAGAGGTAAACCTAAAAATTTATCTAAAAAATATCATTGAAATGATCCACCACTAGAGGAAAGTCCATCTATGAAGTCCCTTGGTCATATAAATATAAAATAGAAATCTAGTCTATAACTCCTCCCAACTCAAGATTCTCTGGTCCATCTATGCTCACATGGACATCCCATTCTCCCTTTTGTAGAATAGACCTACCCTCTAGTGATGTGAAACTCACCCTACAGTGATAACAGTCATCAAAATCTTGAAAATATACAAACCAATCTATTTTGAGAGTGAAATCATTGACTATCATATCTAAGACATAGAGGTCCCATAATAAGTGACACCCGCCAATCTCAAAAGGGAACTCCATGCACAAACATACACTAGATTTCCTAATCCCCAACAATGATTCTAGCATCATAACATCCTCATAAGTAAAGATGCAGAGCTAAGGGATCTCAACAATGACAAAAGATATAAAAATATCAGAAGCCCCTATATCAAAAAGAGCAGAAGCTAAAACTGAGGCAACAAGAATCACACCTCAAACCATAGAGGGTCTCGGATCGTGCTCCTGCTGGGTATGATCCACTACAAAAGTCTGACATGTACTGAGGCCCTACGACCATTCCTAGATACCCTGAGCTGATCTACCCTATTATCGCTGAGAACTTGTGGTCTGACTACCACAATCATGACCACCTTCTCAGCTTGAATGGACTGACGAACTCATGTTTCCTGATTGATGGAAAAAATGGGGGTCCTACTTTTGAACACAGAGTCATAACAGAACCCATATCACCTACTGATGGTGAGAACACCTAGAAAAAAAGTTGAAGGTGACCCATCTTACTGCAAGACTGGCACTCAACTAGGTCCTTCGGGTAATGTGGTATCGTATTCCCCCTCTTCCTGCACTGGTTGTCTTCCACCAGACTACCAAAAGAAACATCACATGATGTCTCCCTACAATGCTTCTTACCTTCTATTGAAGGAGTACCATCCATGGATGTTGAACCGCCCTAGCTCATATCTCCCAAATCCCTTCAATTTCGCTTAGTAATTAGCAACTGGTTCACTATAGAAGTCACCGAAGTTAGCCAAAAGACATTCACCAATGATCAGATATCATAACCAATACCATCCTCAAATATCCTAGCCAAATATAACTTGTCACCTCCCAGAACAGGTGTGAAGTACTGAAGATCTGTGAAACAAAAAGAGTAATCCATCACAGAAAGAGCACCCTACTCCAAATGAATGAACTCTCAGGCTTGATCATCCCTCAAAATCTCAAGGTAGAAGTAATCATAGAATTCCCTCTAAAACTCTATCCAAGACATATCCAGATGACATCCTACCAGTGAGATAACATACCATCATATCTTGGAGGAATCGTGTAGAACATATATAGGAAGATTTACCCTCCTCTCCAAAGGCATCTCTAGATTCTCAATGATGGAATGTATGTCCTCCAACCATGACTCTACAGCCTGTGGTCCTCCATCCATTGAAAAAGTGGGAAGATGCTACTGCTGGAACACCCTTATCAACTCTTCCATAGATGGGGTAGGATGTGGTGCTCCCTGGAAGGTCTGTAACATCATTAAAAAGACTTCATGGAATAGTGCGCCAGCAGCTGCGTCTGGTATTATGGTTGGTTCCAAAACAGGCATGATGGGAGGATCTTTTGGTAGTTCATGATCTACTATTTCTAGTGTCTAACATTACCCTATATCTGTTGTACAACCAAAGGACATCTTTGTGTCATGACTCTGCAAGGTCAAGATCACACCTCAGTTCAAGATTATCAATGACAATAACATATATGTCTAAGAACATAACATGAGAAGGAAAACATTCATGTTTTACAAAACATGGCTACACAGTGTGTATAACCTCTATACAGTGTGTTACCTTAAGCTTTTAACATGTCATGTACCTCTTTCAAATCTGGTTGTGTAACACCCTTACACACAACATGTTCCTTCTGAGACATGGCATGTACTTGAATCTTCCCTCCTTCAAAATTAATTCTACATGGCTATAACTACATGATACTCTCCTATGTAATATTACATGATGTTTTCACACTAGACACAGTGTGTACAACTTATGTTATAACAACCTGTGTCGTTAGTCACACGGTCAGAGACATGGTTGACTCTATATGGAATGAAAGAATAGGTCATGGTGTGTACTACCAATGTTTCATCCACTCGTGTCATTAGTCACATGTTTGGATATACCATTCTTACAACACGATGTATACAATCTAGACACGACATGTTTTACCAAAAAATTTCCCAACCCCATTTCTCTGCTCACACAGTCAGTCAGACGGTCAATAACTACATGGAATATAGTTAAGAAAAGTTGTTTCCTCTAGAATAAAATAACACATGGCATATGTTCATGACACCACACATCGTGTTTTCTGGGTTTTTGGACATTAATCCTCTAAAACATCTCTAGAACCATTATGAACTTAAACTTTTGTCCAAGTCATGAAAAGTTCCCACCTGTGATAGACCATACTCCTACAAATCAATTTTTGGAATCCTTATTCATATCATATCATGGAAAAATTCAATTTCAAGTTCAAACATGATCCACCGAATTCTAATCCAAGAGGTCCCATAACACCTTAGGGACCAAAGTTTAGAACCCATATAAATGAAACATTACATATTCCAAACCCTATCAAAATAGTAGGTATTCTATCGTGAAATCTATCATAACTACATGCATATATTTCACAACATCTATTACAACAACATGCAATTAGTAATGCACCTTAAATGGAATAAAAAGAATGCATGACATATGATCTCTAGAAAGTGCCTATATGATGCATGAGATAGAATAACCTCATTTCATAGAGTTTCAACAAAAATATACCCATAATGAAATCAATAATAAGAGCACAAAATAAGTACATCACCTAACAGTGAAATCAAATCAACTATAACAATTGGAAAACCAGAAAATTGCAATATTCGAGGTAAATTGGATTTTCCCTATACACGGGATAGCTACTCCTGAGAAAAGCTTATTACCAACAACCAATTACTTCCTATCCCTATATATATGATCAAAACAGTAAGACAAAGTAGAAAAGAACTCATCTTATGCTACTTTTTAACATCCCGGTTTTGGGTGCAACACAAGGGTTCCCCGTACCTAGTTGGTCACATGGCCTCAAGCGCATTTCCTTAAATGTTAGAGGCTTCCAACTAGAAACAAGGGCCTTGGGTGTGATAGTGGGGAAACTATGCCCTCATTGGAAGAGTAACAGAGCTGAAACAAATAGTAAACAATTTTGGAAGTAGTAATACCATACAATAGAAATAAACAACGGAAGACTGATAGTATAAGAAAATTAAACATATATATATATATATATATGATGCATGTCACATGTATCTAGGAAAATAGCCAAACAAGTCACAGTTCTTGAAATACAATACTGAAACCAGAGTACAGAAAATAGTGAACTCCAACATCATCACAAACCTTATCTTGGTCCCATGCTCTCCTACTCCAACAGCAATCAAGTACTAGATGTAGAAGGGTGCTCTCCCTTTTCTGTACCTACAACCATATAACCTCTTTGGGTCCAAAATCATGACCCAAACAGGGTGTGAGATGAATCCTAGTAGGAAACTACCAAAATATATGTTTCCAACTGTCCATAAATATATATAGCAGGTAATAAGAAGAAATGAGGAAATAACTAAAGATTACTCCAAATTAAAAAATCCTATAGTGTTTAATTACATTCATTTACATTTGTTAATTATCCAATCTATTGAATAATGTAATCTTAGGATCTTTCATAATCTATGTATCCTATGTGTAATAACAAAATATATGTCTCAAAAGACCATATAACTAACATGTAAGACCGAGTCCAAGCATTTTCTTTGGCTTGGAAGGCTCATCACATTCATAAAAAATTCAAGGCAACACTCTGGGAATTTCCTCATAGTCTAACCCCTCTTTTTTAACATATCATCAATTCAATAAATAGTGACCCTCTAGGAAATCTCACCCAGTATAACCCGTTTGATCCCACATAGTACTAATCATTTATAAACAACCACTTGGGTAGCTCACACGGTCAATACCCCCTTAGTCTATATAGCAACAATAAAATATAATTACCTTCTGGGAGATCTCACTGTCAATGCCCTATGGTCCAACATTCATTTAATAATGACCCTCTGGGTAGGTCTCATAGTCTAACCCCTCTAGTCAATGACCACCAGTCAGCTCTCACAGTCAATAAATCTGGGTCTACATAACAACAATTATACAAATATAACCCTACTCTGAGATTCTCTCATGGTCAATTCACCTTGGTCAACTTTCACAATGCAAAACACATTAATCTCAAATAAATAGTTAATCTATCCTAACAACACTAGTCAGGGAAATAAAGATATTTTAAAAGGTATTTATAGACCAAACATCCTTAATCAATGAAACATGGGGGAAAATCCATAGAAAAGGTATTAAAACTTACACCTAAGCAATAACCATTTCTAAATAGAGAAACCACAACAGATATTAAACAAGGTTAAATTATAAACCACGAAATACCCTATACAAGTGTATTCGACACTTTTAGAATATATAATCCAAATGAAATCAATGAAAGGAACAAACCACCTACCTCGATATTGTACGATGGACATTCTTAAATGTCGGCCCTTGAATCATCCCAGAATGACATAGATCTAAAAAAAGGGTAAAAACGATCAACCCTAAATAACCCATGAGAGAGGAGAAATCAGAAAGAGAGGCTCTATGGGAAGAGAGAACTCACTGGTGGGAATCAAACACACCCAACGATTTCTCAATTGGAGCTCAGAAAAAGGAACAAGAGGAGATAGAAGATATTTGGCCGTACGTTGCTCTCATGTATGAAACACGGGGTGAAGAAAGTGTTTCTAGAAGTAAGATGTGATTTCACACTAATATAACAAATAAAAATAAAAATACAGGGCATGTTCATTTGATGTACACGTCATGTACTAGCCTCAACTGACCCCTACTTTAAGCAGTCTGTTAGGTCACCTACACAGTCATGTACTCGACCGTTACACATCCATTAATTGGCAACAAATGACAATCGGTTACATGGTGTATACTCAATAAAACAAGGCATTTACTTAGAAAATTTCCAAATTCATCCTTTTTCCTAAATAAAACCCGAAATAAAGATCCATCCTTGAAATGGATATCCAGGTTATTATATTTATGTTTACCAGTTTCTAAAGACACTAAACCTATACAGTCCAGGCATCGTTTTTGTTATTTTTTGTAATAAATATTATTCAATGTCGAAGTAAAACATATATGTAATTTGTGGGCCATTATATTTGGTATCATAGAAAAGTTATAGTTAATCTTTGGAAACTTGGATGAGAGAACCTCTATAAGAACCCTAAGGATAAGTCTCAATCCTATCCCAGTGTTTTAGATATGATCATTAATAACCTTGTATAAAACCTCTAGTGTCCTAAAATGAAACTTTATTCTTGAATTATGTTGTTTTCCCATTATGATTAGTTTTACTCACACTATGACTTTTGGTATTACTCAATGTCTAGAACCTGAAGGAACCACATTAATGCTAAATGAGATGAGAAATGCAATGATTTTCTCCATATACAACAAAATGTTATAGGAGTTGGAATGAAAAATATTGTATCCATTCTCATACAACGTTATCAAGTTATGAATCTTCAAGGAATCTCAAATGAGAAAAGGAGGGAGCAAAATTCTATTTAATCCTTCATGTGGCAGCGTCCACCTTCATTCAGTGGGTATTTTGATCCATTAGTGGCTGAACAATTGATCAATACAAATGAAAAATATTTTCAGTTATACAATGTTCTGAACATGATAAAATCACCCTATTAGTCTATTGATTGCCTGGTGAAGCTAATCAATGGTGGAATCTTATCAAGAATAGAAGGGGAAAAGTTGAAATTGAGTACACAGAATGTGATCAGTTTAAGAACTTATATTTCAATAATTACTTCCCACATATTCTTCAAACAAATATGGATATTAAGTTCCTTGAACTTAATAAAAAGGATGATGAATCTGTTGGCACCTACGAAACAAATTTTAAAGGACTTCCAAGGCATGCTTTTGAAATTATTATCTAACCTGAGAGTAAAGTTGATCGATTATTTAGTGTCTTAAAACAAATTCCCTGAAGGGAATTATCCATAAGGGACTTCAATAGCTACAAGGAAACTTTTCAATGTGATCACAAGTTTGAGATGGGAATTGTAGTAACCCATAAGTCACATGGGTTTTATAAGAAGAGAAAAATGGAATTCAAAGGCAAATATAAATACCACACTAAAAAGAAGATGTTTTTTACTTTAGGATCAATGTGTGTAATGACACATGGATGGAATTGTCTTAAAGGTGATATTAAATGTTTTACATGTGGAAAATAAGGTAATCAGATAGTTAAAGGTGTAAGTGATGGGAAAAAGAATGTTTAATGATGCGAACAAAGAAAAGTCTACACAGAACGAACCTCTTACACTTCAATGATACAAGTGCAAGGAAATGGGGAATTATTCCAATAAATTCCCTAATACAAGGGTTATTAATGATGATCGACGTTAATAAACTCTTAAGGAAAATGACAAAGGAAAGTCACATGCAAGCACTATCAGCGACGTGGAGTATGATAATGAAGTGGTGAAAGGTACACATACTATCCACTATAAAGTATAAATTGTGTTATTTGATTTTGGATCTATCCACTCTCTTATTTATGAAAACTTTTCTAAGTGTTTCACCATATTGCCTCAACAATTAGATGTTTAGTTAGCTGTGATGACTCTTAATGGCACGATTGTCAAAAAAAAGTTTATAATTATTATCGAGTGGATGTTTGTCGGAAAGTTCTTCCTGAAAATCTTGTGATCCTCCCTATAGTGAAATTAGAGGTGATTCTTAGCATGGATTGGATTTCTCTATATGGATCTCATATGAATTTTCAAGTAAAGTAATTCAAATTTCATATTCTAGATCAATCTATGATCATCTATCAATTCAAGGATGAATATAACCTTAAAATAGACATTTTTTTCCATATTATGGGCTTTGATTCCTATAAATTATGGTTTTTTATCTCAAATGATTAGGGAGAAACTCACTATTAATAATACACCCTGTAGTGTACCAAAATTTCTGGTTATTGTTTTATATTATATATAAATATTTTGAGACAACATGCTCTAATGGCACATAATTCTGAGGCCCGGTGACCCCGAGATGAAATTATGAACTTTTTTTAATGTACATTCAGTAAAGGTGAGAGGGGTTTTTTCTAACTTTTAAACTAGTGATTGGATCAAAAATCCAAGGGAATCGTTGAACTCAAAATGTTGGTATTCACCTAGAAATGAAATAACTTCGACTGGAAAGGGTCAGATGGAAAGATTATTTTTTTAGACTTTTCAGTAAATAATAATATAACTTAAAAAGGTATTTTATTTATTTTCTCAACTGTTGAGCACCGGACGACTTCACTGCAGTGCGACGATGAGGTGATGATGAGCCACATTAAATGAGGATCACTAATGGTCTGTTGTGAAAGAATAATAGCTATGCTGTTTCATAAATGAAATAGTGTAATGACAAAACATCACAACATAACTGAAATGTTGAGATGTGTTCCCTTTTTAATTAGATAATTCTATGAAGAGTGGAATTAAATGTTGGGGATTCTATGAGGAATCTATGGTGGAATTCCCCTCCAACAAAGAACAAAAAATTATGGTGGGGAAAATTCGAGGGGTGACGAACGATGAAGAATGCTAACGAAGCAGGGAAGCGACAATCGCTGATAAAGCTTGAACCCCCACGAATGGAATGCCTCAGCAGCAAACATCAAATTGAGGTAGGGGTTTCTTTGATTCACATCTTCCCTATTCTTTTTCAAAATGATGAATGCAGATCATCCTATGAACAGGTTGATTTTAGGATCGTCCGTTCTAGTGTGAGGGTGATATTTTTGGGATTTCTTTTGGGGATTGAAGTATTGTTGATCGAACACCATTCCTGTGCCACCCCTATTTTAAAATTCTAACATGGAGGGAACTAGCTGAAATGAACAAGGCCTGACCCCCCCACATTATGCATTCTTGGTGGACAAAATTTTGAAATGTAGGAAAGGAAAAATCAAGGCCATCGCAGGGAATATGGCACATACAGTTCCAAAAATAGACCAAGGGAGCAACTCTGGTGGCATGTATAAGGAACCGTCAGTAGTGGCCGACGAAGGCTATCAGTGGCCCATGGTAGTTTCTATGGGAGGAGGGTGACGGCGTGCCATGGAGGCGTTGAGACGTGGCATTAAAAAGTGTCATGTGGAGGTGGGGGCTCGCATCTGGCCCACCCGAGCGAGTGAAGGAGGCCACGGACGAGACACTGGAGACAGAAAATGCCACACTAGTGTCACGTTGACGAGTCAAACTGTGGACCATGTCCATAGGTTACATGGAAGGACACAGACACTCGGTCATGGTGGAAGGGAGGCCTCACATTCTTGGGGCTGCAGAGGAGCCGGATGCGACTCCCAGATGATTCTTAGCCAGGCCAAAGGCTAGTCTGCCTCTTGTGGACCGGGCAGACTTGTCATAGCGGGCCGGGTCCAGGCTGGGTTGGCAGACCTGGGTTGGGTCGGTGGACTCCAGGCGGGGTTGGGTCGGGCTGGACTGGGACCCGCTCGACCCCTTTTGCAAGAACGTAATCATCTAGCAGATCAGGCATCCGATTGACGGGCCGTTTGCAGAATGAGGACCCTTGCAACGAGGTAATCCTTTTGAGATACTCTACATGAGTTTTAGCAGATATTGTCATATGGATGGGTTGGATCAGACTCAAATCCAATCCGACCCTTTTTACTAAAATACCCACATCTTGCAGATCGATTGTCTATTCGTTGCAGCATCTACAGCGTTAGAACCCTTAAAATGAGATGGTCAAAAGGGTTATTCTATGTGGGACATCATGGAAGTTGAGGTATGAGTGATGGATTGAGGAGTAGATTCTCCCACAATCATGTGTGTTGAGTGCGTGAATACAGTGGATGGTTGTAACGTCAAGAATAAAGAGAAACCCTTCGTGGATCAGTATAAGAGAAACCCTTTGTGGATCAACATAAGATTAACCCATCATGGATCCACATAATAGAGACCCTTTATGGATCAGCATAAGAGATATCCTTCATGGATCAGTATAAGAGAGACCCTTTGTGGATCAGCATGAGATAGACCCTTCATGGATCAGTAGTAGCATGACCCACAGTGGATTAGCCATAGAGCAACCCATCATGGATTAGCAGTAGAGAAACCCTTCATGGATCAATATAAGAGCATCTCAATGGAATAATATGATCTAGAATTATGACTAATAATCTTTACTTATGTACTTATGTTATACCTGGTGTGAGCTGTGACTAATTCTTAGTGATATAATTTGATATCTTTTCTTGTGTTATTATCCTTTGTGTATTTATGTGACACCCATGTTGGTATTAGGGTCCCTACATAGTATTGTTATACTCACCCCTACATGGGATTCACCCACACCTATTGTGTCTTGTGTAGATGATAGACAGGCTTGACTGGGACTTTGGGGATACATGGCTAGACAATTCTTGGAGGTGGATCGATAGATGAGGTGTACTGTAGTGACATTCAACAGTGAGTTGTATCTACCCTTCAGTTAGGATATATGGAAGATGACCTATATAGATTGTAATTATTTTTCAATACTTACCTTTTAGTTGATCTTTTATTCGTGCCCCTTTACTTTCAGTTTTTACCCTTTACTCTTAGTTGTGGTACTTTGTGGTGGTTTTAATACTTTATTTCCTTTATAGTTTTATTTGTGTTGTATTTACCTATATGTGTGAATATTGGTTTAAAGGAAATGCCTTTCCTTTTTTAGGATATACCTTTCTAGTTCTAGTCACCATCCCCTGGTTGATGGAAAGAGAGCTTGGGGTAGTCACGACATGGGCCATGGGGGACGGGCAATGACCAAGTGGTATCAAAGGGTTCGGTTCTACCAAAAGAACTAAGAGTCTATATTTTTTATAGGGGATATAGTGTTAAGTGTATTTTGTTTGGATTTCAGTATGAGGAGTCTAGTTTTGGTGTGGTGGCTGACGTATCCATACAAAAAGACCCTAAATTCTCTTTTCTGAATCAGTACACAAAAACACTGGTTTCATGTGTTTGTAAATGTTTTTATCTTGATATCATTTGAGTTAGCTCAGAAGGTGTGCCTTATGGAGCATGGCACATCTGTTTTCCCTACAGGATGCCTCCATGATGACAATAATCATGGATTCTAGTGAGGGATCATGATAATGGCCCACTGATCAATGAGGCGTCGATGTAGGGACCACTTACAGTGATAACACCATCCTGTGGTGTACTTGAAGCACCACCACCCATAGAGAAGTAGTTACTACCAGCCCCACCATTGGATAATGCATGCTGACTGAGCATGATGCACAAGTTTTAGTGACAGAGGCCTCCAAGTTTTTGAGGTGGGATAGATCCTTAGGTAGTTGAGGATTGGCTAGAGGTAGATACATGAGTTTTTCTCCTGGCAGAGACACCGAAAAACCTGATGGTGGTCATAGCCACTAGCCTTTTACATGGAATAGCAAGGAGATGGTGGGGCTCGACACTATATACACATGAAGAGGAGACCCTTTCCTAGTTTTACTTCAATATTCTCTTTAGATTAGAGTTCTTACCAATGACACTATTATCAATGTGTAATCAAGAGCTACTACACCAACATAAGGGGAGCCTGACTGTAGTCGAGTACTAGGAGAGGTTACCTATCCTAATACACCACCGACATGGCACGAGACCTTTTCTTTGGGGTTCGAACCTATGAGCAGGGTGTTGATGATTTTTCTCAGCATCCTAACATAGGATGGAGTGATAGAGAAAGCTTTACTAGTGTAGAGATTCATATTCGAGTAGGAACAGATGGTGAGAGACACCACCAAACGATAGGTGGATGAGTCCTCTACATCAGGCTATAGGTAGACGACGCAGAGGCCCAAAAAGGCTAGGCCTTCCATAGGAAGACCCTAGGATGCAGGGTTAGAGGTGTGGAGCTCATGAGGAAGATGAGTTCAGCTGAGGGATAGAGTTTTTTACTCTTGCGGTAGATAGGGACACATGGCTCGTGACTACCCGAACTTCCACATAGATGATCAACAGTTGGTTAAAGGACCACCAAGGCATATTTATAGGTTCAAGCGAGGTGGTCCGTAGGGTGGTAGACATGGTAGGGGTGTAGGCCGAGTGGCAGGTGGTGGAAGACTGTTCGAGGTGCTACCTCCAACACCCTAGGTGGTCCACCACGAGCTTCGGGAGCATCTGGATAGAGGTGGGGAAAACTTCTAGCCATGGATTCCAATTACCATGGAACTCTAGTGATGATTAGAGTTACGAATTTTGACTATTACACCTTAGCTACATTTCTTATAGACACACATTCCAGGAACTCTCTCCTTTCCTAGACCATGTTTGAGGCTCGGAGATTCCGGTGGATTAGTTGGCTCGATCCATATGATTAGAGAATCATATAGGGGGTATTAGATGATGAAACACTGGTTCCAACAGTGTGAACATTCTCAAGGAGTCAAGTGCCTCGACTGGGATCTTCTAGCAGCAGTGTCGAGGGATTATGATGCTATATTGGGTGTGGAATGGTTATCTACAGTCATTCCATAGATCGACTATTTTGGGTGCAAAGTACAGTGTGTCGATGAGGATTGGACCAGTTTTCCCTTCACTGGTGAGAAGGTAACTTTTACAGCATATGATGGAATTTCTCGGAGGAGGGTGAATCTGATCACTCACCAGTTGGATAGACCGCCCTTGGTGTGGTGGAAAATATTAATTCAAGATTTATTATAGTGGTGGATGAATATGAGGATGTATTTTGTTAGGATGTTCTGGGACTACCTCCTCGTAGGGAGGTAGAACTCTGCATCGACCTGTACCCCAAGATGGCACGGATATCCACACTAGCATACTAGATGGATTCCACAGAGCTATGTGAGTTGAGGTTACATTTAGTAGAATTGCAGAGGAAGGGGTTTGTAAGAGCCAATGTTTCTCCATGGGTAGCCCCGATGTTATTTTCCAAAAACGAATACGGGATCTCGAGGCTATGTGTGGACTTCTGGCACCTGAACTAGGTGACCGTGAAGAACATGTATCCACTTCTGAGGATTGTTTAACTCTTCAATCAACTGAATGGTGAGAGGTTTTTCTCAAAGATCGAACTCAGATTATGTTATCATTAGCTTCAAATATGAGATGAGGACGTTCCTAATACATCCTTTAGATGCTGATGCAACCACTATGAGTTTATTTGTGATTCCATTTAGTGTAACCAATTCCCCAGTAGTGTTCATGGGACTCATGAACAATATCTTCCATCCTTACCTAAATCTTTTCCTGGTAGTATCCATTGATGACATCTGGTTGTACTCGGCATCGAAGGAGGAGCACACTGCACACCTACAGATTGTCATACATACACTCCGAGAGAACTAGATTTTTGGAAATGATCTCAAAGTGCCAGTTAGAAGGAACACCTTTTGGGACACATCATTGTAGTGGATGGATTTTCTATGGATCTGGAGAAGATAGAGGTAGTGCTTTTTTAGGAGCCACACAGGAGCATGAATAAGGTGTGGAGTTTCTTAGGGTTGTCCATATACTACTGGAGGTTTGTGCTCAAATTACATAGAGTAGAAACACCTATGAAAGGTTTTAAAAAGAAGGGAAATCCCATCACGTGGACATAGATATGTCATCATAGATTCCAAAAATTGAGGGAGATCTTGACCTGCATTCTCATCTTGAGGTTTCCAACAGAGGGCATCAAGGATGTGGTATACTGTGATGCATCAAGGACAAGACTAGGTTTTGAATTGATGCAGGAGTGATCAGTGATTGCCTACGGCTCATGGTGGTTGAGGTAGCATGAGATGAACTACACAAACCATGACCTATAGTTAGAATCAATGGTATTTTCCTTGAATATGTGGCAGCTCTACTTGTTGGGTGAATGGTTTATCACCTACTCTGATCAAAAGAGCCTTAGGTGTATCTTATCACAGAAGGAACTGAACTTGAGATAGTGGAGACGACCATAGTTCCCCTAGGACTATGAATTTGAGATAGTATACACTCCTAGGAAGGGAAACGTGGTGGCAGACGCACTTAGTAGGATGTATGGTTTACAACTGCTGAGTGAGGCGACATAGGGGCTAGCTGCGATGCAGATATCCTTTGCAGATGATGATGGTGTAGCTTACCACCATCCCGTGACTATCACTACCCCACTCTTTCAGTGAGTTAGGGAGGCGTAGATTGTGGATTTTTATTGAGAGGCCTGACATGATCAAATATCCTTAGGATAGGCTCCTGATGGATTTTCAATAGGCGGGGAGTACATCATCCTTTTTAGGGGACACACCATAGTACCAGTGACATTACGAGAGGATATTTTGGGGGAGTTCCATAAATACCTTTTATTGGTACATCCTAGTGTGGAAAAGATATACCAGGACATCCAACATCAGTACTGGTGGTTTAGAATGAAGAAAGAGATGGAAGAGTTCCTTTCACAATGGCTCACCTATCAGCAAGTGAAGGCCAAGCATCAGGTCCCAACAGTCTTGGCACATCCACTTGAGGTAATATAATGGGAGTGGGATAGTATCTCTATAGACTTCATGATGGTATTACCACACATGTCCAGGGCCATAATTTTATCTAGGTGATTGTTGACTAACTCACCAAGTTGTCTCACTTCATACCCATCCAGGAGCAGGGATCAGTAGAGGTCTTGAGATTCCTCTACATCCAGAAGATATTATGGCTTCATGGGATTCCTTTGATGATCACCTCATATAGTGATGAATTCTTTACATCCCATTTGGGGAAGGGGTTTTTGGAGGCGTTTGGGACTCATCTGCGCTTGAGCACAAATTTTCACCCCCAGATGGATGGTCAGACTGAGTGGACCATACAGACCAGGGAGGACATGATTTTTTCTTGTGTCCTATACTTTGATCTTAGTTGGGAGGAACAACTACCACTAGTTTAGTTTTCATATAACAATATCTATCACTCCACCATTAGAATGGTACCATTTTAGGGATTGTACGGGCGGCCATGCAGATCACCTATATGCTGCAAAAAACCTGAGGAGTCAACACACATGGGTCCATAGTTGGTGCAGGCTACCATTGAGAAGGTGAAGACCATCCAGGAGCGGTTGAGGACTTCAAAAAGTAGGGAGAAACCAAATGTTTACAAGAGATGGAGACCTTTGGTGTTTGAGGAGAGAGACCATGTTTTCCTTTAGTTCTCACCTCGATGGGGATTGTAGATATTTATCCTGGGTGGAATGTTATCTCTGAGGTTTATCAGAGCTTTCTAGGTTCTCAGTAGAGTTGGAGAGGTAGTTTACCACCTAGCTCTTTCACCACAGATGCATAGGGGGCACAATAGTTTTCACGTGTCATAGTTGAGAAGGTACGTTCATTATCCATCACAGCTCTTGACAAGGGTGAGCTGGAATTGATGATGGGGTGATGTCTGTGGAGTTTCCAATAGAGATAGAGGATCGACAGGAGTGGGTACTTTGTGGAATGTTGATTCCTATAGTGTGCATTAAGTGGAAGCACATGAACCTATAGGATAGAACATGGGAGTGCGAGGCTTAGATTTGTGCTCAGTACCCCCATTTTTTGATTAGACCTTGTTTTGGATTTCAGAGATGTAAATCCTTATTGTGGGGAGAATTTAGTATCCTAGAGATTTTTTGTTATTTTTTGAAATTATATTGAATTTTTTAGAGACAACACGCTCTGATGACATGTGATTCCAGGGCCCAGGGAACCCGGAACGAAATTCTGAACCTTTTTTTAATGTAAATTCAATAAACATGTGAGTAGGCTTTTCTAACTATTGAACCAGTGCTCAAATAAAAAATCGAAAAGCATCGTTGAACTCATAACACCAGGATTCACCTAGAAAGAACTTAACATTGACCGGTAATGGTCGGATAGAAAAGGTATTTTTTAGACTTTTCAGAAAATAATAAAATAACTTGAAAAAGTAATTTTATTTCATTTATCAACCGTTGAACATCGGATGTTGGCCCTATGGTGCGGTGATGAGGTGATTATGAGGCACATTAAACGAGGATCACTAATGGATCATTATGAAAGTGTAATAGCTATGTTGTTTCATAAATGAAACAATGTAATGATGAAATGCCGCAGCCTAATAGAAAGTCCATGACGTGTTCCCTTTTTAATTAGATAATGCATTGGAGATTTAAATTAAATGATGGGGATTATCTGAAAAACCTAGGGTGGAATTACTATCCAATGAAGAATAACAAATTCCAATGGGACATATTTGAGAGACAAATAATGAAGATAAAAGCTAATGAAGTAGGGAAGCGAGAATCAGTGATTAATATTGAACCCCCATGAAGAGAATGGTTCGGCAACGAACATCAAATCGAGGTAGGGGTTTGTTTGATACATGTTGTTCTCCAATATTCTTCTAAACAATGAATGAAGACCAACCCACGAATAGGTTGATTTTCAGATCATCCATTCTTGTGAGAGGGTTATATTCTTGGGATTTCATTTCATGATTGATGTATTGTTGATTAAAAATCATTCTTGTGCATCCCCTGTTTTAAACATCTAACGCGGAGGACATGGGCTGACAAGAATAAGGCCTGACCCACTCCGCCTTGTGCATTTTTGGTGGATGAATTTTTGAAGTAGTGGAAAGGAAATATCTTGGTCATCACAGGGAAGATGGTATCCCTAAGGTTTTGTAGGCGAAAATGGTTCATAAAATAGTCCACCAGAGTAACTCCGGTGGTCCGTAGAAGGAATCGCCAATGGAGGCCCGTAGTAGTGGCCATAGGTGGAGGGAGACAATGCGCTTTTTAGAATTCCATGATAGAATGGAGATAATACGCCAACTGGCACCTCATAGAGGTGGTGGGATATGTCTGGGCTTCCCGAGATAGCTATGGAGGCCACAGTCGTGGCGCTGGAGACCCGCAACACCATGCTGGAGCCACGTTGATGAGTAAACCCACAGACTGCGTTCGCGGGTGGCATGAGAGGACGCGAAAGCTTGACTGCATCGGATTTCATATTCAACATTGCATATGGCGGACTGAGATCGCTCGACCATAGAGGAAGGGAGTCCCCATGTTTTTTCAGGGCATTAGAGGATCCAGAAGCCGCTCCCAACCATGTCCAGGCCAGGTCGAAGGCCAGTTCGCCTATGGTAGACCAGGCAGACCAATGGGCCAGGCCTGCCCCATCAGGCTGGACCCGCATCCCAATGGTCCAGAACTAGGCTTTCCCAAGTTTGGGTCAGTTCGGTGGACCCCGGGCTGGGTCGGGTCTATATGTCAGGGTCAGACTGGACCAAAACCCAACCAACCTCCTTTTGAAGAAATGTCAATAACTTGCAGACCAAGCATCTGATTGACGTTTCATTTGTGGCACGATGACCTTTGTGATGAGGAGATCTTTATGATATACTCTATGTGAGTTTTGGAATATATTTATGTATGTAAAGGATAGATTGGACCTGAATCCAACCTGTCCCTTTTTACAAAAATGCCAATATCTTATTGATCGAGTGTCCGTTTATACAAGGCATGGAAACTATGAATTCATAGTAATTAATTTTGGTAATAGTAATCCCCCTACTATCTTCATGGATATAATGAATATAGTATTTGGAGACTATCTTGATCATTTTTTGGTAGTCTTTATAGATGATATCATTGTCTATTTTAAGAGTAAGGAAGAACATGAAGAACACTTGAGAATTGTATTGAAGACCCTGAGAAAAGAGAAGATTTATGAGAAATTCACCTAGTGTGAATTTTTATTTTATAAAGTTTCATTTTTTTGTCATATAATCTCAAGATAAGTGAAATCTATGGATCCATAAAAAATATAAGTTTATGAAAGTTGTCTGAGACCAAAAATGGTAATTGTGATCCAATGTTTTCTTGGTTTGGATGGATATAATAGACATTTTTTGAAAGATTTTTCAAGATTATCTAATCCACTAACCATGTTGACTCAAATAGGAATTAAGTTCCTAAGGAAGAAATAATGTGAAGATACTTTCAAAGAGCTAAAAATAATGTTAACCAGTGCACCTTTGCTCCCATTGACTGGTAGTGGAGAAGATTTGTGATCTATAGTGATGCATCCAAGAAGGGGTTGGGATGTGTTCTCATGAAAAATGACATGGGGATATATTATGCCTCATAATAGTTTAAAATACTTTAAAAAAATTACCCAACATGTGATTTGGAGTTAGTTGAGTTAATATTTGGAATAAAGATATGGCGGCATTATTTTTATGGTGAAAGGTGTGATATTTATACTGATCATACAAGTTTATAGTATATTTTCACACAAAAGGAGATGAATATGAACCAAATAATATTGTTGGTGTTGATTGTAGATTACAACTACTCAATAAATTACCGCCCTATAATTGTGAACAAAGTGGTAGATGATTTGAGTCGATAAGACCATGCTAGCTTATTGATGTTGAGGATCACAAAAGATCTAATATTTATGGATTTTCAAAGGATTCATCTTAACATTTTAAAGAATGGGGTGAAATATTATCTTTATCAAATGAAGGTTAAACCATCTATGCAAGTAAAGATTAAGGAGGAAAAGAAAAAAGATATAGAGCTACAAAAGAAGGTGAGAAATGTTCCTGAATTCAACCTTGATTGTGATTTAATAATACGATTTAGGAATAGGGTTTTTATTCCTCACATAGCAAAATTAAAGAAGGATCTATTGGATGAGGATCATATCTCTTCATTCTATAATCACCCTGGAATCAAAAATATGTAAAGGGACCTAAAATAGAATTTCTAGGGAGATGGAATAAAATGATATGTTATCAAATATGTCTCTCGATGCTTGATTTGTCAGCAAGTAAAAATGAGAGACAGAAGTCAAAGGGGATGTTATAACCATTACCCATACCTGAATAAAAATGAGAAAACATCACTATGGACTTTATTATTAGAATTCCGAAAACATATAAAGTCCATAAAGCTATATGTGTTATAGTTTATCGCCTTAATATGTTGGTACAACTCATTTCTATTATAGAGTATTTCTCTCTTGATCAGCTTGCAATGATATATGTAATAGAAGTGGTAAGGTTTCATCGATTAAAGCTTTCCATTATATCTGATCAAGATCCATGGTTTAACTTGATGTTCTAGATAAGTCTTCATTATGATCTAGATATAGAGTTAAGTTTCAGCACTACATATCATCCCCAGATAGACAGTCAGTATCATAGGACAAATAACTCTGGATGACATGTTGAGAGCTTTCTCTTTGGATTTCAAAGGTGGTTGGGATCAACACTAACCTTTTGTGGAATTTTCATATAAAAATAGGTTTCTCTCCAATATTTTGAATTCTCCTTATGAAGTTCTATATAGAATGAATTTCATAACTACAAGTTTCTAGAATGAATTTGGGGAAAGAAAGCAATTAGGACTTGATCTTGTTGATGAAATGGTAGAAAAGGTTAGATCTATTCAAAAACACATAAGAGAATCTCCGAGTCAACACAAAAGTTATGTTGACAACCGAAGAAAATACCTAGAGTTTGAAGTGGGTGATACGGTGATTATACAAATATCTCACTAGAAGAGAGTAATGAGATTTGGAAAGAAGTGAAAGTTCATCCCTAGGTATATTGGTCCTTTTGAAATTTTGGATCGTGTTGGGAAGGTATCTTACCAATTCAACCTTCCATCAAATATCTCTCATGTTAATGATGTGTTCCATGTATCTATCCTGAGAAAGTACACACCAGATCATTCACATGTACTAAGCTCAAAAGTAGTACCACTGGAGAAAGATCTTTCCTGTGAACAACAACTGATTGAGATTCTGGATTGTAGCAAAACAGTTCTACGAAACAAGACCACTCGGTTGGTTAATGTTTTATAGGGAAACCACCAATTTTAAGGAGCTGCATTAGATTTTGATAATACGACGAGTGAGTGGTATCCTCACATATGTTTTTTCATGTGACAAATTTTGTGGGAGAAATTCAGTTTATGGGGGGTAGAATGTAGCACCCAAATGTTTTTATGAAATAATATATTTAAATAATTTTTATTCTCTAGTAGCTTTCTTTGCAAGAAATTGCAAGTTTAAAAAAACTGCGAGATGCCCTTATTATAAAATTACCATTATAGCCTAGATGTTATGTTATTAGGGATAATTATAACTAACTTATGAAAATGCATTGTAAATTTATTGGCTATCATTTATTTATCAAAAATATAAATCAATTATATATTTTAGTTTTTGAGTGAATTGCATTTTTTAATGAAATTAATGAGATATATATGTGTTATATACTTAAAAAAATATTTTTCTTATTCCTCCAAAGGATATTTTTTCCATAGGGTATAAATAAAACCCTATTTTACATATAAAAAACCTATTTTTTAAATGGTTAGTTTTACCTCTTTGAATGGAGAACCATTTTTAAATTAATATTTTCACAAATTAATAATTTTTATATGAAAACATAAACATTTTATTTTGAAGCAGGATATAAAAATTTACTTTGGGTAAAATTTTAATAATTTTCTAATAAATTTATTATTTTTATGAATAGTAAAAATATGCTAAATTTTAATTTAAAATACCTTTATTTTCTTTGAAATGATTTATATGGTTAAATTATATTATAGAAGTATTTCAAAATATAAATAGAATATATTTTTACAATTTAATATAATTTAGGTCATTGGAATTAATTTTACATTAAATTTAGATGTAAAAACATTTCAATATTTTGTAATATTTTAACTTTTAAATCCCATTTTCTCATTTCAACAACGAGATTAATTTTAAATTAATTACTAAATCTTCTGTGTTTTGAATTTTAACTTTTTTTCCATATTTGGAATTAGTATGTCCAAATTATATAAATAAATTTATTTTATTTTTGGGAAATATTAATAGTAACTTTGTTAAATTTTATTAACATGGTAAAAGGGTAAATTAGGTAATTATGGGTAAAAATAATATTATTAAATTACCGTAAAACTTGTCTTGATATAATTTGAAAATTATAATTTTCTATAAAACATTCTTGGGTTGAAATGGTATCCATTGGAACCCACTTGGATGAGATTAGAATATTTATTTTATTTTATTTAATGAAAAGTTAAATATGTCCCCCTTGAACATTAATATTAAATTATTTTTAATATAAGGTTATACAAAATATAAATTTGATTATAAATACTCGTTTGAAATATGATTTTTTTCTTTATTAAGAAACTTTTTTTTCGATTTTCAGGAAATAAACAATAACCTTAAAGACTTGTACTTGAATGATGAAAAAATTAATTAGTTTATGAGGAATCAATAAATTTTTTTATTAAAATATTAATAACCATCAAAATGATCAAAAACATGACCAATCCTTATTGGTAGAGTAAATATCGGCCATAATCATCCAACTATATTCTTATTTACCATTTGGACCCTTATATATGAGATTATGACACTTATATTATTTTATTTAAAGTGAAGATAAATTTCTCCCATTCATGTTTTAAAAGATAATAGTATTTTTAATGGCAGTTTTTTATAAGATAAATTCGACTGCAAGTATTCTTCTAATCACTAACAGATTTTATATTCATCATATTAATTTATTTTTAATTTTTATTCAAAAATATGTATATTAAATAATTACACAAAATTGATGTAGTAATTATGTTATTAATGAAGAGATCGAATAAATGTTATTAAAAATATTTTAATAAATATAATTTGGGATAATTATTATGTCAAATGAATTTTCTAGATTAAATTAACCCATTAAGAATATAATAAAATATTTTAATCTAGGTTCACTTCTTATTTTTATATTTTTAAAAGTCTAAGAAATAAATAGTGTCAAAATTTACACTGTTGATATTTTTGTCAAAATAAGATTTTATTAAATTATTTAAAAAACATAATTTTTTTAAAAAAATAAAGAAAAATTATGATATGGTATAAAAGGTTTTAAATTATTAATTTATTGTCTAATTGAATTCATATAATTAAATATTTAACCCTTTTAATATTGAAATATTTGTTACCGTAGTTAAACATTAAATAGAATAACTAAGTGTTAATTAAAATGATAATTTTTAAATTGACATTTAAACTTGTCTATAAATTATATTTTATGATATTACAATCCTATCTCATATCATCTTCTAAATTTGGACATTTTGGTGGTTTTTATGTGGAGTTTGAGTTTATTATCAATTAATATATTTGAGGTTTCCAAAAGTGTTTGTCACCTCAATTATAAAAGGGAATTTCCTCCCTCAACTATTAAATTCATTTTTAGCCTTTAATCATGACCATAAACTTTCCATTTTCCTTATATAAATCCCTAGTAATGTTCTAGAGGTCCTGGTATTCATTTAATACCATCTATAGTGATCTAAGAGGATATTAGAGGAGGCACACTGAAGAAGAGGAAATCTCATTTACCAATTATTTCAAACTTATTTCTTCTTCTACTTCCACCTCATGTGTTGTTTCATTATAGAGTAATAACTAAAGTAATACTTATATAATGAAAGGCTATTATGACTATTAAATATCCATAGTACACCTTCTACCTATCCTATGAAAAATGAAATCACCACGCGTGTGTACGTACGGCTTACCGTCTGCACACCGTGGTGTAATCCATTTTCACCACCACCTTACATGGATGGGTATAATGATAGAATAAGTAAATAAATATATATATGATTAATATAAAATAATATTTGTTCTAAGATAATATATACCATCCACTTTAATACCATTCAACAATAATGGGAGTGATACTATTGCTCGTGTGTATGTATGACTTACCCTCTCCATGGTATGATGTGATTCATTCTACATAATATTCATTAAAGATTGATTATATAAATGAATTTAATTAATAAATATGATATATATTATACTAATAATATTATTTAAATGATATAACTATAACCTAAAAATAAGAATACGGACTTATCTTATAAAATATGTATAAGAATATAATGCATTTAATACCTGAATAACAAGTAACAATGAAATGTTTCTAACAAATGAATGAAAATATTATCATAAATGGTATCAGAGAAATTTTTATGATTCTGGAATAAATAATTAACACTATTTAAATAATTATATAGGATGTTTGGATATATAAAAAACATATGAGACCTAAGGTAAGTGATAATATTGGAATTTTATTTTTATCTGAGATTGTTTATACGTAATTATTTACTGGGGAATATTTATCATCCATATACATGTTTCCGAATTATGTACTATTATTTAGATTCTTATAATAATTTTAAAAGTTAATTTTACCCTTTGGTGAATTTTTATTGAATGGTACGAAAGGAATCTTTTTTCGTTATTTGATTTGAGTTATTTTTCAACTTTTCCATCAAAGGTACGAGGAGAAGGTTTTTTTAACTTATAAGGCATGAATTGATTTTTATAGTTTCATGATACATTATTTCCATGAAGCGTCCCCTGTATTATTTTAGTATTATTTTCAAGTAAATTATTTTCTTTTAAAATTACATGGCATTTTGTGAAAAGAAAATGTTTTCAAAAAAGAAAGGATATTTTCCTTAGGAATAAAGTTCTTGTGTTTTATCAAAATTATTTTCTATCTAAGATAAAATTGGGTTATATTTATATCCCTATTATTGATTTAATTTGATTATGTTTATGAGGGAATTAGTTTTATTAAATCCATTTATTTTATATGGTTTATGATGGAATGATGTCTAAGAAACCAATTTTATTTCTTGGGTTATTCATTGATAAATGATTTATGTTTTTATGGAACATGTATGAATGATTTAATTTTGAGATGGGTGTGACCTATATATCTATATAATGAATTGGGTAAAGAATTATATCTCATGAGATGGACAAGGATGGAAAGAAAAGTAAATCAGGTTCAGTAAAACATGGCTGGGATGAAAAGTAAATATGGTTCAGTAATACATGGTTGGATGACAAGTAAACACGGGTTAGTAATGGACTTTGTCCACTATGATGGTCTTAGAAATGATCATTCACTAATATGAAATGATTTTATATGCTTATGTGTGTAGGCCATGAAATTTCATGTCTTATGTTATGAATATTGGGATTACATTGCACTTTTACGATTTATCCCATGACATAATATTATAATCTTTTATAAGCATGATATGATTTTCAAATGTTGGGTTCATATGATTATGATATGATTTATATTTCGATTTTTTACCCTTACTATGAATTTGAGATCTCCCTTTCATATATTTCTTTTTTCCAGTTCTTGAAGTACGATATTACGTAAGATATGTCAAAAAGGAGTCCATTTATGATGAAATAAGCTGGAGACGATGTAGATGTTTTATGAACTAGTTGTTTATGTTTCCCAATTTCTAAAGAAAATAAACCTATAGAGTCCTGGTGTGGTTTTTTGTTATGTTATGTAATAAATATTCTTTAATTTTGACTTAAATACTATTTCCAAATTATGGTTCATTATAATGAAGCTCTAGTTTAATTTTGAAAAATCAATTTAAATGGTTGTAGAATGTTTGAATGAAAATGTGAGATTGGACTGAGCATCAAATTGCATTATTATTGAATAAATTTTCTAATATAGCATTTTATTTCAAAATAGGATCTTGTGTTTATTTAATATTAACATATCACTCACTCATTGAAGAAAAAATGAAATTATTTACCCTAAATAAAAAATTCAAAAATTTGTGTCGTCATAAATTCTGTCTTTAAAGAGGGAAATCTATATTCAAGAAAAAATTTAATAAAATTTATAATATATTAAATAATAATATTAATATATTACATTATTTTAATTTATAATAATACGGTCATTACTGTACATTTATTTTTAAATAAACACGATATATATTTTGGACAATAGGTTTTTGTAGAAAACTATCTTTTTATGAAAATTGTTTTTGTTTAGGAAGAATTATGAACATGAAAAGGATATGATGTTATATAAGAACAGAGAATCATAATGATAGAAGATAATTAGTGAATGATTCTAGGGGAAAACCCATTACTGAAATAAAATATTAAAAAACAGTGTAAAAAATAACACTAATATTAAGATTTATAGTTATTAGTTAAATAAATAATATAAAAAATATAACAAACAAAGTCATGTATATGAATATATACTAACTATTTTTTAGACAAATTATTTTTTTAGAGGAATAAAAAAATCTTTTAGAAGTGGGGTAAATAAAATAATGCTTCTCATATTATATAAGTTTCATTTAATGCCTATCAAAGGGAATGATCACCAATATTGGATAGTGGTTTTTCATCCCCTTTAAAAGGATATTTAAGACAAAGTTTTCGAAAAATGTACTTAATGATTCTCATTTTTTAAAATTATGGTTCTATATTGATTGAGGGAGTTTTCCTTACTAAATTCAAAGAGTAAGTGAGGAATTCAAATAACAATTTATTGTTGGATGATATAAAGTAAAATATTATAACAGCTTTAAAACATTATGATGATATAATTTGTTAAATAAAAATTCTCTATGAAGATATCGAAGGATGGTAATATTTTAACAAAATTACAATAAATAAGAGAATTTTTTTTCAAATTGGATAATTGTATAATTAATTTTATTTACTAATGAAATAAGGGAATTCTTTAAGGCGTATAAGAATTATTTATATTTTCCAAAGGAACTTGAGTAATATTTCTCATTAAGATTTGTTTTGAGATATACCCAATCTAATGATGGAGAAAAATTATATGTGAAACAATTTTTAAAAGGAACATATGGTGAGTTATTTACACAAAGGGGGGATTATTAAAAAAAAATGCTTTTGAACATTTTTGTTCATACATTTTTGGACGAATGTCCACCAAAGTAGAATGGTATGTATGAATAGATGTATTTATTTCATATTTAGATAGTATTAATGATTCTTGTAGAAATTGAAACATCCTTTTATTTACAGAGTAATTAACATGGATTAGTAATTCGCATTCAAACCAATTTTTAACTCATCGAAATTTATACATGTCACAATATGAAATTTATTACAAAAAAATGTATAGTTGAAGTACATCCTTGTGTTTTTAAGATCGGGTATTATGGACAAATACACTAATCTTGGAAAGCTTATGCAGTGATTTTATGATGTAATAACTGTATTATATCCAAAAAATGGAATATTTTATCATTGTTTCAAAAATATACCTGTAAATTGAGGTGAACCAAGCATTACATACATGTATATTTTTTCATTTTAGGTGAAACATAATATATCTCACAATAATACATGATCGAGAATCGAAATGGTTTAGTGTATTTGGAAACTAGATACAAAATCAACTTATTCATGAACATTTTTAATCAAATCCCACAAAAATTTTCTACATATGGCACACTTATAGAATCACCATACTTAATACCCTTAATCACAACTTGGGGATATAGAAACATAGGAAATGGTGATATCAAATTCTCTATAAGGGTAAAAATTGGAGATAATAGCCAAAGATCATAATTGAGAATAAGTTAACAATATGGGTATGATAACATGATAATAAATTAAAACAATATACGCAAGAAGTCATAGACCGTAAATCATGAGATATGGAACAAGGATTTTTCATCATAAAATAAATGAGTCATAAGATTATGGAATCATCAATTATAAATCATGATCCATAAGAGTACTTAATAAGCCTGAGTCATATGTTTTTTAATATAAATTGTTATAAAATATTTATTCCTTAGTAATGTGTAACTATTGAGACCATAATAACTTAGTTGATAGTGTTTTGTAGTTAATTGAGATAGCCCTCAAGTTCCATCAACATAGTGGATGGTGTTATACAATTGATTTGTTTCACTCCACATTCCCTTTCATATTATCACATGATATATCAATATTTACAAAATACATTGTTAGGATACATAATATATATCACCCTCATCAAATAATGACAAAAATACATCTGTGTTCCCCACAATTATAAAAATATTCATGATTTCATCATTGATAATTAAGTCATGGGAAAGAATTAAATTTCATAGAAACTTTATTGTAAAATCATCATTATAGTCCAAAATAATAAACAATGTATATGGTATCATTTATTCTTATCTCTACTGAATCATGATTTTCATTAAAGTGTGCTAAAATAGATGAAAAAAACTTTTACTAATTTATTATAAATATGATTTAAAAAACATGTGAAAAAATCCTTTTCTTTTGGTACCTTTTGAATAATAAAATTCCTCAAAAATTCGAAAAAATATTTTATTTTAAATATAATTAAAACATATAATTCAAGATTTGTAATGAATAATGTTCATAGCCACAAGAAACTATGGTCTAATTGTAAAAGTTAAGAAGTCATTTTATTTACACCATTATAAATAATTTCAAAATTGACCCATATAAAATACATTAAAAATCATTACTTTTTAAACCACTATAAAAAATATAAATACTTTTAAAAATTTCCTTAAAAGATAATTTTAATTTATAGAATAGAATTCTTGTGAAAAATAAAGACATCGATATGGATGAAAAATATTCCCAACCTAAAAGAAGAAATATGGTCGGCTTTGATTAAAAAAATTCCATTGGACTTTATGAGTACCAAAGAGTTTGAAAATGGAATAAATAATGGAAAAACCCAGAAATAAACAAGATCTGAATAAAATAAAAGTGGTTAATATGGGAATTAACTTAAAATTTCTCTCAATGGATATTGAAATACAAACAATCTTGATAAAAAGTGAGATTGTAACATAAAATCTTACTCCAAGTCCTAAATCACTTCATACTAATTCTAACCTCCAATATTATAAATTTATATTTATTATAAATCTATAATAGAACCATATAAATTCTTATATTACTATACATTATTCTTTAATTATTTCTAATTACCCATTTATTAAAATTTCGTCATTAAAATCAATATTCTGGTGTCAACTGTATTATTTTCCATACATGTTTCAAATTGGATATTCTATTCCTTGCACCATGGTTATTGTTTAATCATCTGAATAAAAATATTAATTCAAAAAATTTCTTATTTATTAATTATATACACTTTTATATGGTATAAATTATTTCAAATATCAATGTACAAAACGTGTAAAAACTATTTAAAAAACTATCTCTTCAAACACAAAAATGATTTTATTCTCATTAATTTCCATTTAAAAACAATTTAATAATAATAATTATTTAATTTATTATCTTATCTTAAAAATAAATTAAAACTATTAATAAATAGTGGTTAATTTAATTTATTATGATAAAAATATATTGCGCACAATAAAAAATGTTATTTTGAAAATTATATCATTTTACCTTCATATGATTTTGTATTTATTTATTACCAATATGTTATAAATGTATGATTGATTATTAATTTTTATAAACATATAAGTAGTACTATTCCAATATTTTAATAATAAAAGAAGATAAATTATATTTTAAATAAACAAATTTATAAATAAAACAATGTTTGTTAAAAACATTTACATTTGACCAAGAATTATTAAAGTAGTATTCCTTATAATTAAATAACCACTTAATATATATATATATATAATTAATTAATTTTAATAATTATTACTTTAATTATATAAAATAAATTTATTTACATCATACCTCATAAGTACTAAATTTTAAAAAATCATATAATTCAACAAAACAGTTCAAAATAATATGTTCAGAATCAATGATATATCATTAAGTGAATTTGACCCCTTTACAAAGTGAATTATTTAATAAATTTAATTCAACTATATACTAATTTATTTAATTTTATATTATAATAAATATTTATTCACCAAATTTTGGTGTTTTCTACATAACAGTCCCTCAAAAGCATCAAATTTATTAAAGTGAATTATAATCTAAAATATTGGGGTATTATATTCTACCCACTTAAAAAACATTTATATAGAAATTCCTTCTTATAATGGAAAATGATGAGGATAATTATAGATCCTTGAGTTCTTAGGTTTCTTCCTTAATTTTAGCGTTTCATTACAAAATTTTTTTCTAAAGATATATTCAAAGTAATTACTTCTCACCAACTTCAAACTCTAGATCTTACCGATTATTCTAAACATAACTTGTTTTTGTAGAATCTATGCTACTTTGATATGATACTAAATAGATATAACATTTTCAAATATTTAATCACGTACATTATGCCTTAATATATTTTGTTCTTTAACATCATCACAACATGTTACTATTTTATACTTATTTCTACAAAGATCATCATAAGGAGCCATCTGAATGCTTGAGTGAAGGCTATTTTTGTATGAAAATTTAACTATAGGAATGTTTTAATCAAAAAAACATTGATATCCATAGATAATGCTCTTGATATATCTTTTATAGTCTTAATAGTCCTCTCAAGATAACCATCTATGTGAGGATGATATGTTGTGCTAAAGTTCAACTCCATATTCAATGCTTGATAAAGGCTTCTATTGAATTTTGAGGTAAATATTGGATACCAATAAAATACAATTGAGAGTAATGCTATATAAAACCTCACCACTTACATAATGTATATTCTATTAATTTGGATAATAAATGGATCTTCTTTGATAGAAATAAAATTCACTAATTTTATAAGGTTGTCATTTATAACCTAAATAGAATTATTGACATTGGATGTCATGGGGATTCCTATAAATAAATCCATGGTGATGTTTTGCCATTTTCATAAAAGTATTCATAATTATTGAATCATACCCTTATAGTTATGATAACCAAAATTATATTTTTTACATACTAATAATCAAGATATGTACTCAATAATATCCCTGTTTATGATGTCCCATAAGAAATTCAACTTGTTGTCTTTATACATTTTTATGCTTCTAGGATGGATAGATAATAATGCTTTGTACTTCATATAATAGTTTCTTCTTCAATTATGGTCCCATCATAGTGATGATTGATGTATAGAATAATATTTACCTTTTTTTCATCTCAAAATCCTCATTCTATGCCTCTTTAATCTTTACATGGATGGATTGATGAACATAAATTTGATAATGAAAAGATTTCTCCCCTTCCATCATAATTTCAAGGTTCATATTCCATAAATATAATTATATTGAATTTCATTAAACACTTATGATAAAAAAACTAACACGATCCTCCCGACCCAGAGCATCAACCACCTTATTTGTCATCCTAGGTTTGTAATTTGTTATGTAATCGTAATCTATAATCAACTCCAACCATATCATTTGGAACAAATTCAACTCATTTTGTGTGAATATATACATATATAATTAATGATAATTATACATATCAAAATTTTCATCATAGATATAATGTATAAATATTTTCAATGAAAAAATTACTACTACCAACTCTAAATCAAAAGTCTGGTAATTTTAATCACGGACAATCAATTGATGTGAAGAAAAATGGACTACAATGTCATTATGTGTGATAATGCATCCCAATATTTTATTTTACATATAATTGTATATCAAAAAACTTTCTACAATTCAAGATAGTGTATGAAAAAGTGAACTAACCAGCCTTCTCTTTAGTTCTATGAAATTATCTCCACATTCACTTATTCAAATTAACTTAGATCCATTCTATTTCAGAATGGTTAGTGGATCTGATATCCATAAGAAATTTGTCATAAAGAATCAATAATAACAAAAATATATATATATAAACTATAGATCTCAGTCACATTGGTTGGTCTTGGGAATTTTACAATAACTTCCATATTTTAAGAACCCACAAATATACCCTCGATATTAATTACATGACCCAATAATGCTACTTTTTTTTATCCATAATAAACACTTAATACATTTTTATTACAATATCTCATCCCTCAAACACTTCATCATAATTCTCAAATGATATTCCTTCTATTCCTTTATCATGGAATATATGAGAATATCATGTATAATGAAACCCATAAACTAATCTAGGTAATCTATAAAGACACTATTCATTATATACAAAAAGATAGTAGGGGAATTGGTAATTCCAAATGGATTCACCAAAAATTCATAGTGTAAATACCACATATGAAATGTTTTCTTTGGTATATACTCTATTTTAACCCTTAAATAGTGATATACAGAACAAAGTTCAATCTTTAAGAAGTATTGACCTTTTTATAGTTGATCAAACAATATATCAATAAGGGATATATGATACTAATTCTTTATCATGATCTTGTAATGTTCTTAATAATAAATTTAAATATTCATTGACCCATCATTATTCAAAATCAAAATAATAGGTCCACCTCATGGTGATTAACTATAACATATATACCCTTTTCTATATTCTCCTAGATTTTCTTTTTCAAATGTTTCTACTCAATCAAGGTTATTCTATAAAGAGATTGAAATTTTCATAGTACTAGGTATAATTTCTATTGAAAACTAATCATCATGATTATAGGTATGACTATGAAACTCCCCAAGAAATAAATCTACATATTCCTAAATAGTATAAACATATTCAATGATGAGTTTCTCCCAAACCATTTGATATAAAATCCTATCATTAATTGGTAGTAAGGCCCATATAATGTAAGTAAATTTGATTAAAATTCCACATACATCCTCACATTGATATATGATAATAACTTTATTTAGAATATAAAATGGGGCTTCAACTATTAAGTAATTGATAAGGGATCTACATAGAGAGATCTAATCAATAGTCAAAGTCACATAAAATTAGACTATATAGATAATGACATGTTTTGAAAGAATTAAATTCCCAAAAAAATTTAACAAATAGAAGATATATACATGATAAAATATCATCTTAAATTAATATTTTCCACCAATAAATCAATATCTAATAGTTTAGGTGGTGATGTGATACACTTAAAAAATTATTTAGATATAATTGAGTTAGTAAAAGTAGAATCAAATATGATATTTTCATTTATAGAGTGAGTGATAATTATAAATGTCACCAAATAATTATTAGGAACTACTTCGGTAATTGTGATTTCATAAGACTTCAATTTTTTATTTGTATTAGGAGGTTGTTTATGTTAATTTTAATAATTAACCCATGGAGTAGTGCCCTGGTTGGCATAATGTCCATACACTTTACAATTATAGCATTAGAGTTTTGGTGACACATTTGACTGATCTTTCTATCCATTAATTTCATTTATTTTCCTCTTTACATAACTTGGACATTCATTTTATCAAGGTACTTATTTTCCACACTTAGAAAACATACTAGTCCCCTTAAGGATATTTCCAACATGTTTATTTCCACAATTCAGTATAAAGAATGATTAATTTTCATTTCCTTTATGGTTTTTATTATTTGAATCTAAATGAAAATCCATTTTTCTATTATTTTACCTAAAACCATGAGACTATTTAGAGTCTATACTCTCTATTTATACCTTTACAGGACATCAAAACATTTATTTATAGCTATCAATATCTATTATTTCCAATTCCTTTAGGAGAGTTGGTTTTAATCCACTAAAATATTTATCAATTTTTATTTTAGGGTTGATGATGAAAAAAAATAATAACACAAAACTTTGATAAAACTTACCTCATAGGTACCAATGGAATAATCATTCTTCTACTTTAGTTGTATAATTCTATATTCTTTTTAGTGAAATGAGTTGGAGAAAAATACATTTTAAAGAATAACTTATTAAAATATTCACATTTCTTAGAGTCAATTTCTTCCTCTTTCCTCACATTCATGACTAGTGTCCACCATTGATTATATTAACGTTCCAAATTATACCCAAAAAAGAACTTTTATTGGTCCATGCAATAGATAATGTGAAATATCTTTTCTATATAATTGATCCATTTAATAGAAATAAGTGGAACAGAGGATCCACTGAAAGGGGGTGGATGTTTTCATATAAGATACTCAATACTGATTTGTTCCTTCCTATTAATGGTTATATGTTTAGTATGAATTTTTTTATCATTAATAGCCTTAGAGAGTTAGGTGAGTGTAGCCACAAAATCATTAATTTTAGATCCCATTCTATTTGGTTTCTCATGTGGACAATCATTACATTGGACATCACATTCATTGTTTACACGAATAATACATGATCCATACATTTTCTAAAGCTAAAAATTATAGCATGATTATAAAGAATCAATAATAAATGGGAAAATCAAATGATAATGAAAATTATTCATAGTATGTCAAAATTATGACACCTTCTTATCATCTTATGACACTATAGGTTAATTCAATGTCACTTTGGTTTATTATATGTTTTAATTGGTTCTATCATATCCTTCTATATAACCTAATCTGTAAAAATAAAAAATCCTTACATTCATACAAGATAAAGATATCTATGTATATCATACATACATATTCCATCACATTATATGAAAACATTATATTTCTCACAATAGTACTTGTCTAAGAACTAATATGGATTAATGAATTTTAAGACTAGATACATAATCAACAAATTTATAAACAATATTGAACATCCCCACAAACATTATCAACATATAATACCATTTTAGACTCAACATATATAAACCCCTTCATCAAAAACTTGGTAAATAAAAATAAAAGGGTATTCATAGATTCTTAGTAAGGGTAAACAAGGGAGAGGACAATCTAAGATAATTAGTGAAAATAAGGTAATCATATGGTTATGAGAACCTGACCATAATTTTTAAAAACAATCCCAACAAGTCATAGACCATAAATCAAGAGTTATGAAGTAATGATTTATTTTAAAAAATGCATGAGTCAGAAGAGTAGGGGATCACTAATAATCAATCATGATCAATGAGAGAACATTATAAGAATAAGACACAAGTTTATGAAATACACATAAACATGTAATATTATTTCCCAATTCATGGATAACTACCAATACTATCATAAAAAAGTGGGAAGAGTCCCATAGTGGAGTGGGTTTAGTTTCCATTCCAATAAACACAATGGATAGATTCACATAGTGTATTAGGTTAAATTACCATTCCCTTTCATATTATTTTATGAGATATTATGATTTACCTAATAAATTGTACGGATATATAAGTATAGGCCCACCCATCACATAATGAGAGCCATACATATGTGTCTCAAGATCATAAAAACAATAATGATTTAATCATAACATAATTAACACATGGGAAAGAAACGGTTTTCATAAAACCATCCTCAGAACACCATCAACACAATCCATATAGAGAAATAAAGTGGATGTTATCATTAAATAATTTCCCTAGTGAAGCATAATATTCTTTATTGGATATTTCCATTGATAAAAAATAATTTTATAAAACAATTATTAATATTCAATAAAAAAACATCCTTTTTTGTTAAATTTCAAAAAAAATATTGAAAAAATAAATAGTATTTTTTTTAAAAACCATTAAAACTTGTAAAGAAAGCTGCATAATGAACAGTGGTTATGAAAACCCTAAAATTTGGTAAAGTAGTAAATGTTAAATAAACATTCTTTTTTGACACCTTTATAATGAAGGTGAAAAGTTACATATTTTTAAAACATTAAAAAATATTTATTTTTAATTATATTTAAAAAATCGAATATAGTTGAAAATAATCTTAAGAAATCATTTTAGTAGATATAATAACAATATTTAAACAAAATAGAGAATGTGGTTATGGATGAAAAAAGTATTTCTGACTGAAATAAGGAAATATAGACATATTTTCTTAAAAATATTCTTTTCGTATTTCAATGTGTTAATGTGGAGGAAAATTGAAATAATAATTTTAAAACCTAGAAATAAATTTATGACAATAAAATAGTTGGGGTTTATAAGAGACAAAAATATAATTTCTCAGAGTGGAAATTGAAACTCAATCAATATTAGTTAATATTTAAATTAAACCACAAACCTTATAGTAACCAAATACTTTTACACATATTATTAAAATATTTTTAATATAATAATCCATTAATTGTAACCCAAATATCATGATACCTAGTTTCTTTGGAAGACAAGGTTCATAATACGTCAAAGTGAGGCTCAAATAAAAAATTCATTATTTTAATCACCAAAATGAGATCCTAAATCCATTCAAGTTCTTATAAATAATGTGATAACCTGGAAAATACATAAGAAAAAGGGTGAGATAAAATTCTCAAAAAGGTAATAAACATTATAAGGAAACATAACATGTCACGACCTGACCCTTGTCGGAGATCAAGCCACAACTACCACAAGGACACCTGCATAGGCCAGGGCTGGATACAAGCACCGAAGGAAGAATAAACTCAAGGAGGACTTTGTCAATGAACCTTTGCAAACAGATGCAACCTAATCATTGAAAATGTAGAGAGGAAAAGGAAAAAAGATACAACAATACTATAAAAGGAAAACAAACATGAATCGACCTCTAATTAGAAAAAGTACAGAAAAGTAAACAGAAAGGGAAACAAGGGAAAAAGACACACCCAATAAGAAAAGTGCCACAATATGGTAGGAAATAAATAGTAAAATAGCTCATAGAGCACCGATACTGGATCTCAAGCAATGACTACTATACGTTGTCTAAGCACCATGTCTCCCTAATCTCCTCTAAATTCATGATCAAACTATTCATTGTCTGTATATGGAATGATATGTACAGGAAAAAACCATTCATGGGGGAGTTTAAACATAATCAGTTGGATGCCCCAAAAAGGATAAGGGGAGTAGTAAGAGATACACTAATGAAAAATGAAGTAGAGATAACAAATTATAGTAAGGAGTACATATCAACCCAACAAGGTAGTGAAAGAAAACTCATCCCTACAAAAGGATCTCAACAAAGTGAGAAGATGAACTTCTAGTCAAGAATTCGCTACCTATAATATGAGAGTATACTCATCTAACCATGAGAATATAGACAAAGAAAGCAAGTGAAAAAACCCACACATCTTCACCTCTCATGAAAAGAACTGAAACCCAAACAAAGGGGATCTCCAATGTGTCGTCAGAACCTGTGCACGACACTACCTCCAACCTCATCCGCTGCTTCCAGTCATGCTTCAGAATGTCACATTCCCTTAGCAACCTCCACTATACTGTTTTCACATCAACAAACCATTTCATCTCACTCACACACATCATGCACCACCTTACTCACCTGGAACCCTTTACAATCTGCCACACTGTTGGCCTCACCTGACTACATCGACCTCGCTATATGTCGTCTCCGCTTGTCCTACTCACACTGGATGAACCGTTGTCTCAGTCGCATGCCGCCACCTTCTTCTTTACGCTGTACCAACTCCTCTGGTTGTGTGATCGCAGATCTGAAAATGGATTGATGATCCTCATGACACAAGCTTCCCAGCTCCAGCCTCCTCTAGACAATCCATTAGTGGTTTGATGATTCCAAAAGTGTGAGATGAATATCCAAGAAGAACAGATGTATTTCAGATAAATTTATAGGTTTGAGAAGAGATTGATGACCATGTTAGTGTAGCCGTTGATGATTGATAATTTTAACGATGATTTTAATTCACCATGAATGGATTTATAGTCATGAAATTCATTCTAAAATCAAAAGTGGAAGAATCCTAACTCAATTAAATCTATTTTTCATTGAATATTTGTTTGCCTTGCTTCCATTGTGATCCACAAATGTTCTGTTGTTAAATCTGAAAAAGAGGATGTAGAAGAGAAAGCTTGTTAGTTTTAGTGTAATTACGAGATAAACCTAATGAAATACTAATAACCTATGTATAATTGGTGATTGGGTTTAGGGTAAACACCTAACTGTACCCTCCAACGGTCGTAGGATCTGAACATCCCATGCCACTAAATTTGATGAAAAAACTAAGTAAAAACCCCATTAAAAACTCAACAGAAGTCTTATATTTCCAATATAATCCCCCATTCAAGAGTTATTTCAATTAACATCTCAAATAAAATAATTTTATTTAATTATTTTATTTACGATTATGTCATCCATGGAATTTTCTACAGAAGGCCCATGATGACAAAAAATATGTCACACCTATGATAAAAACTATGCTCTGGACTCAACCATACCCATATATTTTGGATCTGAGCTACTGTTTAAGAGATATTCAATTTCCTCCATGTTCATAGCATAAAATATACTTAATATTTTTTCATAAAATTTATTTATGGCACTCTGGACCTTGGAATTGCACGCCGTCTTAGTTCCTGACTCTATAAATATATGTATAAATATTCCAAAGTCTTACAAGATGAAAATCAGGTCTCTAAATCATTCCATCCTTCATGATTTTCATCCCCAAAAATAAAAACTAGGGAAATAAATTGGGATACTGATCTCACAGATGGCTCTCCCTCTCCTAGGGAAACTTCTGCCCATTTCTATTCTACGACAATATGTGAGCCAAGGGTATGATCCATCCTTGTATGGTTATATCCTATCAATGATGTGTGTAGGATCAAGAAAGTATCTCCTCAAATGCAACACATGTAAAATGTTGTGCACCCTCTCTAGTCGTTGGGGGAGGGCAAGGCAGTAGGAATCCTCACCTAACCTCTTCACAATCTCAAATGGCCCGATGAAACTTGAGGGATAGTTTTACTCCCTTTCCGAACCTCTACATTCCATGTGACGAACAAAATAACTATTGTTTTCTCAAAACAGGGTCTCAGGATTACCTCCTTTGGAATATCCATCCGGTGAAACAACTAAGGATAACTGGTCACACATGATTTCATAGTATACGCATCACAACCAAGAATATCTTACACTCTTGATAAGTGAAGGATTCAAAACTATCGACTGAAGAAAAAATGTACCCTTATGATCCACTAGGGTCAGCTGCAGGGAAGCTAACTTCACTGAAACACCTTGAACTAGAATATCCTAGGAGTTTGTGCTAAGGATATCAATTAAAAAATTTCCCTTTTCCATAGTATAGACTATCTTGAATTCGTAGTCCTGATGGAAGTTCAACTAGCATCGTTGCCTCAGGTTCAAGTCTATCTGGGGAAGACGTACCTAAGACACTGGTGGTATGTGCAAACCACAATGTCTTGTCCCAGAAGGTAGTGTCCCCACATCCTCACAGAGAATACTACCACTTCCATCACCTATTAGTGAGTTGTGTAGTCTGATTCAAATGGTCTCAATCACCTTGACCTATACATGATAACTACTATATCAAGGTAGATGTTGAGCACATGACGTACCAATGTACAAGTATGGTGAGTAAACTCATCTGACTAAAATAGGAGAGACATGGAAAGAATGTGGCATACCCCACCCATATTTCCCTATCTGGGAAGGAGAGTAACCCCAAACTAGAATCTTTTCCACACGCACTAGTGGAATCCTAAGAAAAAGGAGGTCAAGAATAAAACTCCACTGGAAATTCCTGAACATGCTCCAACACTCCACTACACAACCCTGATATGAATGCACAAGTAAGAGGGAATCATCCCCCACAATTCAATACTATCCTCTTTGGGAAGAACTGACTCGCATTCATAGTTTTTCTAGGATAAAAAACATGTCTTGGTGGAGGGAAGGACCCATATTTCTAGTGAATTCAACAATATACAGAAAAACACCAAAATTGGGTTACACTGATGCCTCGTGTCACCCAGATAAAACCTCTAGCAAGAATGAGGGAGAAAAGAGTCCCTAAAAAAGTGTCTAACAAGTAGTATAACAAAAGGTATAAGTGACATAGAGCATACATCTCATCATCCCACGTGTTTTAGGGTCATAGACATCGAACATATGTAGCTGCCCGCCACCTCGAAAGCCACCTCACTAAGCCTAACATGGGCCTCTTGATGGTGGTAGAAGGACATTGTATCGTCATCTAACAACCACAGTTCTTCTAGCTCCACTGCCAGCACCACCTCCTTAGGGACCACCGTATCCTTAATTAGGAGATCTCTGATCACAATGTTGTCTCTTACTTGGTGGTCCATCTACCATCTTCCTAGAAAGCTCAACATGTATGGTCGTGAAGTCTCGTTCCATGTGACCTCACACATCAAAAAAATCTCACTATCCATACCCGAGCTATATCGGTGATGTATGATTTCCAAAACCATGTTCTTGAGCCTGATCATGGGAAGTCCTCTTACATTGAGGCCCTTCCAACTGACATCTGTAGGCTATGGAAGATGTATCAACTCTTAAATCCCCATATCAAAAACAAGCAAACTATTGTTCCACTGATAGAAATCTATTTGTCATTGGTTCCCAATCTAGCACCCTGATGTAGGTGGGGATAAAAAAAGGTCACTACATCATCACGAATCTATTTGTGTATTCCCTACTCAAACTTCCACGCTCAGAAGTAGCCACCATGGATCATGTTCGGAGAGTAGTGTGTAAGTTTTGTGATCTTAATCGCGTACTCAACCACTTTCATTCACGAAGATCATAAATCCAAACAAATCATAATAATTAGGGGTAGTAATCTTCACAGAAAAAATTCTATAAGTCATACCATAATGGTACCAACTCATTGTACATATAATTAACCTGAATCGTCCAAGGTCCTGATACTTTGTGGAAAAGGCTAGCTGGAAAAGTCCCCATTTGATCTGTCGGTGTCTGAACAGGCCTCAAGAGGTGGAACACCGCCTCTATCCAAACTTCTACTTCCTGGGGATTTGGATCACCATGAAACCTCAATAGTCTATGGCACTGGAACTCATGGTGTGTGTTCAGAATGTTCACATCCTTAGCCAGATGTTTTGGGGTTGTCTACTACTCAATGGGTGGAGGTGCTTCTACTAACCCTCTAAGAGGAAGGGGATTGCATGATATAACCTTAACTAAGGGCTCATCACTTACAGGGTTTTCATCATGAACCAGAGCCAGTATCCTGGATAGTTGTCATCACAGAGGCATCTGGAATCCATCAAAGAGTATCATGGTCCAAAGAGCACACACACACACACATATATATATTTAAAATGATATTGAGATGACTAGAGAAGGATAATCAAAGACTCAATCTTATATGATGCATGCACTGTTAATACCAACAACAAATGTCTCACCATGTCAAGTCGACAAACTAGTAATCAGGGTCCAGGTGAAGGGCTACGTTGGCTGATGGACCATCATTGGACTCCTTATCCTAAGAGACGCTCTCGATACAGGTTGAAACTGTGTCTGTAAAACCCAACTAATTCCTTTTTAGGGAATGTTTGCACAATGTCCCATGGAATGAACCACATTTGATACCATTTTTTCACAACCTGACCCATGTCGGGGCTCAAGCCAAAACTACCCCAAGTTATCCTCTATATCCTAAGGGTTAGCGACAAGCACCTAAGGCACAATAAACTCAAGAGGACTTTTCCTAAGAACTTGTACACACACGCTCATGTAGCCAACTGAATTCAAAAAGTGGAGAGGAAAATGAAAAAAAGATACAAAAATACTATAAAAGGAAAAAAAAAACATGTGTCAACCTCTAATTAGTACAGGTACACAAAATTAAACTACAAGCAGAAACGGAAAAAATACATACCCTACTAGAAAAGTGCCACAACCTGGCTATAACTAAATAGTAAAATAGCTAAGCGAGCCCCGCTCCTAGATCCCAAGCTATGATCACCATACACACTCAAAGAACCATGTATCCCTAAGCTCCTCTGAAGTCATAATCAACATGTTCATCCTCTACATATGGAACGATACGTGTAGGAAAATCCCATGCATGGGTGAGTATAAAAATACTCAGTAGGATGCCTTGAAATGGAAAATGGGGGGATAGTAAGAGATACAATGAAGAATAAATCAGTATAGAGAACAATTTACAGTAAAGAGTACAACCGAACCCAACAAGGTAGTGAAATAAAACTCATCCATACAGAAGGAACTTAATACGGTGAGAAAATTAACTTCTCTTAAAGTCTTCAATACATATAGTAGGATATTAGATTTGTCTAACCATGAGAAGATAGACACAGAAATCACGTGGCATAGCCCACTATTCATTTTCTCTCCTGGAAGCAGAGTAAACCAAATTCAAGGAGTGGGTACTAAAACATGTTATATATATATATATATGATTAGTTAAAGAATCTCAAAATAGAGAGTAAGAGGATCTCCATTTCACAGCACAACCCAGGAAAAGGGTTGCTAATAGTTCAAGAAGTATCCACCTATGAATCCTAGAATCCACCCACATTTTCCCTAAACATTCATGTTAATTGGACTTAATCACCACACCTTGATACTATCTGCTTTGGGTGTCTTTGTCTCCCCCACATAGTTTTAGGACGTGTCACAAGGACATGTCTCATTGGGGAAAGTGTCCCTCATTCTCATGAGTGAAAAGGTACATCAAACCACATCTCATCACTATGTCTCATAGTCGAGAGGTCGTGTCTCAAGGTTGAGGACCAATGACCATATTGAATGGAGGGCGTCACTCTAGTCATCGGGTATCCACGTACTAGTACAATAAGGGGGTTCATCTCCCAATAGTTGACGGGGACCCACTGCCTAGCCCCGCTAAAGGGTAATCCCCTTGAGGGTAATGCCCAGTAAGCATCATTGATGGGACCCACTTCCCAGCCCTACTGAATGGTAGTATGCTAGAGGGTACCCAAAACTACTATCGAGGAACCTAATGCCCAACCCACTTGGAGGGTAAGCCTAGAACATCCATAGAGGAACCCATTACCCAGCCCAACTAGAGGGTAATTCCGGGACTGGTATGTCCATCCTTACTAGATGGTACATCTCAAAAATAATCAAGGAACTATGATTTCCATCCCTGATAGGTGGTACCTCTTGGAAAGTATCATGGAACTACACAGTCCATCCCTATTGGATGGTAAGCCAGAGATATTGTGATGATACCATAAGATCACTGCCATCATCGGGTGTCGCCGAAGATAGGAATGACACTCAGAACATCTCACATCACATCTCAAAATCCACTATAAAGGGATGAATTAAATTCTATATAAAAAACACTCTAGATAGGGCACTGGTGGGCCAAAATCTGAGTCCAAAAGAATGAGATGTGAGAGAAATAAAATCATTAAGTGGTACATGGTGCATGTGGGGCCCACATGATGTGTGGACCTACCTCAACTCCTTGCTATGTACCCAGCCATACTCAGGTACTAAACTATGCACTAGTACCCTCATGGGTGCCAGTGTACTCCCACAGTACATGGTTCGCCTGGCCAAAAGGAAGACGAGCACATGATGCTCGTCACTTGTCAAAAGGGATAAAACATACATTTACTAGCATGCCTCCTCCAATGGCCCTAGACAAGCTAATAGACCATATCATTGTGATCCTTATAGAAAATCACACATGAAGGACTATTCATTCATCCAAACCGGACACCCAGTGAAAAAGTCACATTTCACCACAACACACCTGAACCGAGCTTCATGGGGCCCACACCTCAATTTTGGTTCAAACACCCAAAATTGTTCTTGAAAAAACCTCATAAAATTCAGGGTCATAATGCCACTGATGGATCAAAAATTTGATGTTAGATGAAAGAGTTATGATATAAACCAAATTCTGCAACAACAACAACAACATTAATAATATTGGGTGTTTTGTGGACCTAAACCATAAACCCTAATTTAATATTCAACATTGGTCTTGAATTGTCCATCCTGATGTATGGCTCTCATTTACACTAATGGTGAATCAATCTGACACTGTATGTGAATGTTATTATGGAGGTAACATTTCGATAGCAATAAAGAATATTACCACTGTTTAATTATTATTATTATTATAAATATTATTAATATAATATTGCTAAAGGGGAGGAGGGGCATGCTACCCCCCCATTCCATGACCCGCCTTTTCCCATGTGGACAAATCACCCATGAACCTTTTTTATATTTTAATAATTATTTAAAATATCGTAATCATTAGTAATAATAAAATAATATCAATAAAAACCCTGTTACGCTTCATATTCTCCCTTGAAAAGCACTACAAACCTAACTAAGGGGATCTCTCATGCGCAATGAGAACTAGTTCACACCACTGCCTCTTTCCTCGTATGACATTTCCATCCATGCCTTAGATTTACACACTCCCAGGCTAGCATATTTTGTCGCGGCCACATGCCACCACATCGGTCCATCTCACACACACACCACATGCACCACCTACCTCACCCCGAACCCACCATGAGCTGTCAGTGTTTCGTCATCCCTTGACCACCTCATCCTCCCCAGATCCCTCCTATGCTCATCCTACTCACACCGGATGAACCACTATACTGGTTGTGTGCTGCCAACTTCTTGCACACACCGTACCAACTCCTCTGGTTTCCCGATTAGAGATCTAAAAATAGATCATTGATCCTCACAATGAGAGATTCACAGTTCCATCCTCCACTATATGGGTCATTGGTGGTTTGATGCATCCAAAATTGGGTAATGAATATTCTATATGAACCTTTAGATTTTGGATGAATTTAATGTTTTTAGAACGTATTAATGTTTGTGTTAGTGCAACCATCGAAGATTGATAATTGAAACGACAAATTAAATGGACAAAGAATAGATTTTCAAACAATAAAATTAATCAAAGTTTAAATTTAGAATAATCCTACCTTGATTTGATCTATTTTTCATCGATGATGCATCTTCCTTACATCCATTATGATCTGTCGGAGTTAAATTATTGAATCTCCAAATGATGAAGGAGAGGATGAAGCTCTTCGGTGATGGATATACTGATGTATTTGATATTTATATATGATATTTATGATATATTTATACTTATAAAATAATAAATATCATATATAAATTTTAAATAAATCATTATATCCATCCATGATAAGTTGTGATGGAAATCAAATTACATCGGTTCGTGAGACTGTATTACGTTGTAATCACAATAAAATGTTTATTTTCCCATTTTAGGGTTCATGAGATGGTTTTAGGTACTGAAATTAGAATTAAAAAATATTATTTTATTGAGGATATTTATTTTATTATATTTTAATGGTTTAATAATATTTTAATGAGGTGGAAGAATAAATGAAATAAAACTTTTGATTAAGGATGTTACCTCTTCTTCAGAAAAGTTCTATAGGTTTGTGCCAAATTATTTCCTAGTTTGGATTTATGATCAAAAAAATGATTCAAGGATAAGGTTTTGGAATTATTTAAGTAATATGGGTAGTTATTGGAGGAAAAAATGAGTTTGGGAATTATGAATTGGATAGGAGAGTGGGTTCGCTTTTATAAACGGGGGAGAGGACAAACTTGGAAATTTTGAAAAGAAAGAATTACACCCATGTTTATCTTATGAAACAAGGCTCTTAAATGGACAATTTTTGTAACTTTAGAAGATATAAGGTTTAAATATGAGCATTAAAGGTAATTAGACACATCTTGGGTCATTTTAACTTGTATATTTTTTGTTTAACCCTCGGTAGACCTGTTTTTACCTTAACTGAGGTAATTATTTTTTATTATCTTTACTATTAATTATGCAAAAAAAACTATGTTGAAATTAATAGATAATATAAATTAATATGAATATAAATATGGAATCCATTTTTCTAAAATGCACTAATATATGTGGTAGTATTTAATTTAAAATTAATCCAACATATCTATCGGAAGAACAATTTTTCATGAAATGCATTTTCAAGCATTAGATGATTTTATAATAACTATACAACAAGTGATAATAATTTACTTAATATAAATTCATATTTATTGATACATATTCAATAAATAACATTTAAATAATTTCTTATTAGGGGTTATTTTAATTTTTTTAATTGGAGAAACATTAGGCACTTTAAAATAGTTTTTAGAAAAATGTGTTTCAAATCATAAAAATAAATGTATAATTAAATTAATATAAAGATGGTTTAAAGATAATTAATTGGAAGAAATATAATGAAATAATAATTATCAAACTAAAATTATAATTTTAATTTGAAGTTACATAATTTATTAAAAGAAAATATATTTTTATCAGAAATTTGTATTTCTTATAATTCCATGGAAAATAAATATTTTCTGAAAAATCTCAAAATTTCACCGTAGGTTAAAATAATTATGATGAATTAAAAACTAAATTTAATTTTTAAAATCATATTTATAATTGGTATAAAAATTAATTATAACATTTTATCACAAAAATATTTAAAAATAGTTTTTTAATTATTTTTTTAAAAAAATATTATTTGTTTGTTTCATAATATTTTCTAATTAAATTAATATTAGGTAGAAAATATATATAAATTTCATAAAGTAATCAGTCTTTTTAATAACTTCCAATTTTATGTTAAGGTTATATTTTTCATTTTTTAGTATTAATATTTTAATAATATGTGTGGGTTTTTTTAAACTCAATGTTGCATTTTGAATGTATTTTCAAACAAAGTGTTCTTTTAAAATACCCTTGTAACATCGTATAAATATCCAACCTAAAATGTGACATTTATTTATACATGGAGATTGAGGCACATGCCTCCTCACAATGTGGAAGTAGATTTGGCGAGTCACATGAATTGTTTTTCTTATATCGTGTTCACTATTCCAAAAGAATAATTAGAGAGAGAAAAAAAATAAACTGACAAGAAATATTTTGATCTTAGGCTCATTATAAATTCCTCCATGTTGTAAAAATCGGTTTTCCACCCTAGGTTTTGTCATAATTTCTGTCATATTAAAATAACAAGCATGACCAAGAGGGTGGAAGATGGGAAAGCACTTGATGGAGGTGATGAAGGTCTATGGGTTATGTATTCCGGTCAATGAAGTAGATTATTAGAGTTGGTAGGACCAAAGGTCAATGATGTTTAAAAAAAGATTTATTTTTTAGGATTATACCGTAATTTTATCCAATAATTAATTTGATAGAACAAATATTTAAGAGGTTTTTCTGTTTATTTTTTAGTTTTTTCATTATATTCAATATGTGTCGATTGTATCTATAGGGTCAAAATTGTGATTGGTAGTTTAACATTGAACTTTATATAACTGTATTGTGTCAATTTGGTAATGATGCGACATATAATGTTTTGTGTTTTTTGTATGATAGAACCAAATGTAGTAATGAATTTCAAATATCTTTGTATTTCCCATGCAGTTTATCTTGGTTATGTCCGAAGAATTGGTTTTAGTTTTTTTAAAGGTAATGTCCTGGTCAATGACCAAGACAATATTTATTAAAAACAAGAAAATAAATTACAAGAGTCTAAAAGGGTAAATTTTATTAGAATATTTTTCATAAAGAGGGAGAAGGTCAACCGGAAACTCATTAGTCCACATAATGGCTTGGTTGATTCCCTTGTTAGCAAGACCATCTGCCACGAAATTCGCTTCGCAGAAGGCATGTGTGGAAATGTATCTGAAATCCAGAAGTGAGTTAAGGCAGTTCTTCTAACTCACAGTAAGAGGCCAGGAAATATGAACCACCCCATTCCAAATTTCCTAAAAAATGGTGGTGGAGTCGCTTTCAATATATATGTTGTTCCAGCCTTTTTGTTTAAGAAAATTAATGGAATGGAAAAGAACCAACATCTCAGATTCATGAGAGTAGGTGACACTGTAGCTGCCATAGAAACAACCATGGAAATGTCCTTGAATGTCTTTGAAGATCGCTATGCAACCCTCATGTCCTATATTTCCTTTGGAATCCCCATCGACATTGATCTCGATCTATCCAGGAAGCGGGGATTGTTAGAACATCTCAAGAAATAATTTAGGATGAGGGAAGATTCCATCAATCCTAAGGCATTGTAGGATCACAAAGTCACCAACCGAGTTGTCATGGTTATCTTTCTGGATCATGGAGGCATCTTTGATGGCAATCAGAATTCTCGTTCGACCGGAAATGTGGTTGGGTGAGTAATTATTATGATTAATGACATTTCTACCAAACCATATAACTTTTAGGAGCTCCACAACAGAAGATAGGAAGAGGTTCTTGACTTTATTTGAGTAGTCAACCTCCAGACATCATTTTAGCTATGGGAGGATATTTTCAAAAAATGTTTATCTGAAATCAAAAATTTTAGTAATAAAATTCCAAAGAGGAGAGGCCATAGCACATGACAAAAATAGATCATTGAGATTTTCTCTATGTTGGTGAAAAAGAAGACATTTATAACAGAGATGAATGCCAAAATATTGGTGAAAAATATCTGTAGGAATTTGGTTGTGCACAATACGCCAAATAAGATTAAGCCTTGATGGTTTAATCCAAGGTTTTTTAAAAGACTTTAACCAGGAAAAGTTAGATTCTGAGTCTGAGAAAAAATGATTATTAAAGATTTTGAAGAAAATAATACCATTGTTATCAGGTTCCCAAACAAGAAAATCATCATCATTAGAGAAAGGATAACCATCAACAACCTTTATGATTGAGTTAGGGAGCTCCAAAAAATCTAGATTTCATCACTTCATTTATGGTGTAGTTAATGCTGTTTGGAGAAGTATTAGATTGAAGAATGGAAATAAGGGTAGTTCCAGTCTAGTTTTCCAAAAAACAGATATTGTTGGATTCCATGCTAACCAACCATATAGAGTTTTCTATGATGTGGACAAATGAGTTTTTGATGGAAGACCAAAGAGAGGTTTGGACATAGTTCAAATTTCCTTTTTTCAGGCTCTCAAGAAATTTATTTCTATAGAAGAAAATGGAGCCAACTTTATTATTAACCAGTCTTCAAGTGAGTCTGGCTTGGGGAGTCTCATTGAAAAGTTTGAGATTTTTTATACCAAGGCCACCTTTCTCAAGAGGGGTGCAACATATAAACCAGCGCTTGGTAACAAGCTTCCTTTCAATGATGATGTCGGTCTAGATTTTTTTTAATATAGGTATTTATTCTCTTGAGAAGGCGAAGAGGCCATTTGTAGATCATGAGAGAATACAAAATTTTGGAGACAATTGTCGATTTTACAAGGCATATCCTTCTAGCCATGGATAGGGATTTCCCTTTACAGGAGGAAAGTTGATTAATCACCCGATCAACAACAGCTTCAAAATAAATAGATTTAGGCCTACCCCCAAAAATGGGTACTTCCAAATAGGTAAATGGAATGGAACCTTATTTGATGCCTATATTTTCTATGATGTTGCCTTTCCTAGAGAGGGGGAAATATTTCCCAATAAAGATAAAGGATTTATTCCAACTGATGGATTGACCTGAGACCTCTTCATAGTGAGATAATGCATTTTTAAGGTGAAGAATATTTCATTTACACCTATTGAGAAAAAGGATATTGTCATCGACAGAAAGAAGATGGGTCAGAACGTTTAGATTCCTAGACACTAGCATAGTTTTAATATTTCCTTGATGAACAAGAGAGGTGAGTAGTCTACTAAGGTAGTCTTCTGCAATGGAAAAGAAGACGGCATATAGAGGATCACCTTGGCGAACCCCTTTTGAGCATTTAAAATATTCCTTAGGGGATCCATTGATATGAATGGAGATTGAGGCAAATTTTAAAAGAGTTTGGATACTACTAATGAAGATATCATTAAAGCCAAAATCTTGGAGAATTTTGAAAATGAAGGACCAATCGATGGTTTCAAAGGCCTTCCTAATGTTGATATTAATGAAAATATTTCCCCCTCTTGAGACTTTGTTTAGGGAGTTGGTGCATTCCGAAGCAAGGAAAATGAAATATTGAAGGGATCTACATTTGATAAATCCAAATTTATTCAAAGAAATTATTTTTTACATAGAGAAGAAATTCTATTGGTGAGGATCTTGATAATTATTTTACAAAGAGAGTTGATGAGAGAAATAGGTCTAAATAAATGGATTTCCAAGGGATTGGCCACCTTAGGAATTAAGCTGAGAAATTGGGAATTGAGACCATATGGAAGGAAGCTGGTATTAAAAAAATATTTGACAAGTTTGAAAACATCTACATGAACAACCTCCCAGTGGTGTTGAAAAAATACATTATTGAAAACGTTGGGACCTGGAGCACTGTCAGGATTAAGATTAAAGATAGTGGCTTTGATTTCATATTACTAGGTAGTATTCAAGATAAATATGTCATCATACACATTGACCAAATCTAGGATGATCCCAGGGATACTATTCTTATTAATATCTGGGTAATCAAAAATGTTGTCAAAATAAGTGACAACATGATTAGTAATGGCATCCTCAGAGGAGAAGATATTGTCATTTTCTTTAAGAAGGGATAATGGGCGGTTTACTTTTCTAATCCTTTGAATAGCATTGTAAAATTTGGTGTTTCTATCCTCATAATTGAGCCATTTTATTTTGAAAACTTGTTTTAGAATGTTGTCTTTGAGGAATAAAAGGGAGTTGATTTTAACAGAGAGGTTTATTTCGATTTGGGGATCAAAGGAGAAATCAGAGTTAGTAGGGTTGTTTTTAATTTGATTGAGATCATTCTCTAGGGTGGAAATGTCTTGGTCAATTTCTTTGGATTTAGCACTACCCCAACCTTTGAGGCAGTATTCATGATGCTTGAGCTTGGTGATATAGGAAAAGGCATCAGAATGATGATTCATAGAATCCCAACAGGTTTGCATAAGATGAGAGCAGTCCAGATCATTAGACGAAGAATTGTTGAATTTGAAAGGGATACTAGGGTTTTTCTCTTTTTGAGAGAAGGGAAACAAAAATAGGATGTTGGTCAGAGTATAATTTAGGCAAGGTGATGCTAGAGATAGTGTCCCATGCAACAAGAGGTGGGACATTCACTAGATCCCTATCATGTTTACTTACAACAACTCGATTATAATGTCTGTGATACCTGGTGAATTTGGAACCTGTAAGGTTGATCTCAACCAGATTACACTCTTCAATAAATGCTCCAAATTCTCAAGAAGTAATGGTATAATGAGAAGGTCCTAGATTCTAAATGGGTGAAATAATGGAATTAAAGTCACCCATCACCAACCAAGGATCATGAATGGAGTTAGGTAAAGAATGGAGATCATTCCAAATAGGCCTACGATCATGGTATCTATTTTTAGCATAAACTAAGGTGCAAAAGAAATGCATGTAATCATAGATTAAATAACAAGTGAACATTTTATCAGAGAAATTGCACATATTAACATATTGTAAAGAGGTGTGATAAAAGATCCAGAGAGATTCAACACTACTAACATTAGTGAAAGCACCAAGAAAATTGTAACCAGTAGTAGAGAGATGAAGAAAATTCACAGAGAAGTTAATTTTTGGTTCAGATAAAGCTAATATTTTTGTATTATGAGTCAAATTAATTATTTTTAGAACCAAAAGGGTGGAAATGTTATCTATACCCTGAAAGTTCCAAAAAATCACATCCATTTAAAACCTGTTTTTGGAGCCTGAGCCTCTCTTTTCTTTTTGGATCCATTCGAGACCTTATTCCTCTTGGATATTTTAAGGTTTGAGCAGGAGGAAGAAGGTGTCTTCATTACTTGTTTTCTCATAGGAGAGGTAGAAAAGATGTTAGTGGCACCTGAGACACTCAAATATTTAGTGCAAGCAGGTGGTTTAATAGAAATAGGGGTGATCATATGACCATCATGTGATGCTTTATTAAAGTTCATAGTCTGGGGTGCAGTAGGCAGGACAGGGTTATCATGTTTGTCTATTATCCTGGAAGTCATAAGAGGCAAAACAATAGTGTTTTTCTAGCCTGAGTTAACATTCAGTAGAGATAGTATAGTGGAAGTGCTTGCAGAGGGAATAAGAGAGCTCACTACTATACTTTGTTCAGAAATTCAAACAAGAGAATCATAATAATTCATACTAGAGTTACAAGTCTTAGGTGCATTGTCATAGAGAGGATCTGTCTGACCCAAAGGTTGATCTCCCTTAGTTCGAGGTGGATCCAGTGTAAGAGGACAATCAGTAATGTTTAGCTGAGGAGGCTGAGCAGTATCGCAAATTTCAACCTTGACCTCCTCCTTATTGTTGGAATTATGAGAAGGATAAAGAGCCACTGTTACATTGGGACCAGTGGAAGGTAGTATATTAAAAACATCATTCTTCAAAATCAAAGAAATAGAACCTGGATCAGGGATAGGCGAGGACAGTGGTGGAGCGACTGACACAACACACTACCTCATAGGGAGGCCTGGGTCAAATGCGCAGATTTCCAGAACTAGTCACTCAATGTCATACAGAATATCATGATCAAGATCCAAAGATTCCTTGACTTCCACTTTCTCAGCCCAGGTAATCCCAGTACTTTCACCCAGGAATGTGTTTTTTTTTACCCAGACATCATTCTACTTTTTTCGGAGGCTCATGGATAACAGGAACTATAGCCTTACCTGATTTCTTCTTCTTCACTTCATTCCACCCATCGTCTAAAGGCTGGAAAACATTATTTTTGATCACGCGACACTTCAACTGAGAGTTACCAAAAAAAATTGAAAGCTTCCAGTAGGGGGAATCCTCTCTCCCAAAACGCAGAACTTAGCTTGGTAGTCATTGGCGTTGGAGATGATGATTTCTGGGTTTTTTTTAGCCATGTCGACTTCCACCATCACACGGACATACAAACCAAGATCAGTATTGAGCGTCCGTTGATCAATCTTCAGTGGTGTACCGAAACATGAGGCTATATTATTGTGGATCCTAGGATGCCATAAATACCAATTTAGGCTGTGAAAATGAACTAGAATTTGAACTGAAGTATTTCTTGTGTTATACGGGTTGAAGGAAAGGACCCATTCAGAAATGCATAGGGCACCCGACATGAGTTGAAGGCTGCCTAATTTCCAGACCCTATCAAGCTCATCTTGCGATTTTATTAAGAGAAGAAAGTATCCCCTATCGAGTGGGATGAGTTTCCAATCATTGAATCCCCATATATGAGAAATTCTTACTTTAAGCTCTGGGTTTGATTAGGGTTTGTCACCCTTGAGATAAGATATGCAAGCCATGACAGAAAACATACAAAGTAGCGAACTCTGTTGAAGCACATCTAGATCAGATTCATCATCAAATATACCATCTTTGAGCTTCTTACAATGAGACGCACGCGTCTCAAGGGATTTTAAGAGATCGACTCCTTTGAGAGCCTCGACGAAGGAGATACCTTTCAGTTTATTCTTCAGAAGGCTTTCATCCTTCTGAACCAAGATTTTAGGTTTCTTGAATGCTAATTCACATTCTGGATCAAAACCAGCCATTAGGAGAGTAGCGTTTGAATCAAAACAAGGAAGATGATCTTGTTATATCTGAGAAACCCTAGGGGTAGCGGTGACGACATCGAGAGCTCAACAGAATTGGTTTTAGTGTTCATCAAAAATATTGAAATAAGAGTAAGAAGGAAAAATAATAATTAAATTAGGTATTTATACATGCATAAAGGAAGTGAAAAAAATAATTACAAGAGTAATGTATTATTGAAAATGTTCATATAGGGAAAAATATAGGTTTTTATACCCATTTCTCAGTTATTATGTTTCTCTCTAGTTAATATTTATGTAATTTAATTGGATATGATCACAATTATCCATTACATTCTGTTGATTCTTTTCATTTTATGTGGTCTTAGAGAAATTTTAATTATATTCCAGTTGAATAGTTATAATTTAATTATATGGAAGTAATTAGGTCAGTTGATTATTTCTCTTTAGTGGTTACTATTTTCCATGGTCAATATGTTTTAGTTTATACATGTGTTGACCAAATTGAATTTCATCAATCGAAACATAAAAAGGATTTTATTGTGTGGGGTGGGGATATGTAGTCATGTTGGATTTTTATGAATGAAAGCATTAAAACAATCCTTCATTTGTTTATTTCATTCAATTTTACATGAATGGGTAGATTACAAATATTTTTTTTATTTGAATTGAAAATGTGGCAAGATTTTTAATAATTTGGAGATGTTGGTGGGTTTGAAACTAAATTTAGTACAAATAGGGAATTTAGGCCACATGCTATTTTTGTTAGATTTAATAATTTCCAAGAGAACTATATTTTTTATTGTGACAATCTTGTACGATGTAATGAACTATTCCTTTTCATGTTTATTTCAAAAAATATTGAGGTGCACAATATGAAATAACCGTTAAATCTATTTACTAATCAAGAATAAAATCTATTAAAAAAATATTTCTTGTACATTATGATACTCATAAAGTAATATCTACATGGAATTGAATGATATTTAGAATAAAACACCTAGGTATCTTGATGAAATATGGTTCATGTTCTCCTCATTCATTGAGGAAGTTCATGTTTGAGTAACACAATGTAGTTGATTTTGAGGCAAAGTGGATGGATCTTAAAATAAAATTTTGTGAAGGTAAATCATCTCAGGTGGATGATGTATATTCTTTGAGGGGAAATTGGATCATTTTTTACGATGAATACATTAACATTGCAGATATGTAACACACAATTATGTGGAAGTATTAATGTTTTCCTAAAATAATCTGTTCATCATAGATTAATTATTGGTTATTTTTTCAATTAATTTCATAATTTTTTTAAAATGAATGGATATAATGAAATTAAAAATTAATTAAAATATAAGAATAAAACTTCCATGAATTGAATTCCATTTCAATTCAATGGTTATAAAACCTATAGATGAGAACACTGTAAAAATATTTAAGCAATTTTAGAGTGATTGTAAATTGGTTGGGAAAAGTTTTGTTCAATTATCTCATGGAATTGAAGTCACATACTCATATTTTTTTGAATGATGGGGGTGTAAAAGAGAGTTTCAGATATTATATGATAAGTATGTTAGAATGTTGAAGTGTTATTGTAGAAAATTTGAATTATTTGGAATATTATGTTGTAATATTTTTAAATTATTGGGAAGTAGGATGTGATATCAATTCAATAACATTTAATTTTGAGGGGGAAGATAAAAATTCCTGAAACATTGACATTAGTGAAGATGATCCTATTGAATAAAAAGAATTATAAACAAAAAAAAGAGATGATGTAATTTGATCATCATTAAGGATGGTATCATATATATTTTATTCATCTTCATAATAAATAAATAATTTTATAATTTACATTTTCCATAATTTTTATATCACTTTTATTGGTTGTTTCTGATAATATGAGAGAGAAGATGTGTTTGATGAGGAAGATACCAATGATAATGTATATTTCAGTTTTTTTTTATTTTCAATTAAAAAATAGGTGACATTAAATATATAATTTCTTTACATATTATATGAACATATTCCAATAATTCTAGGAGTATGACAATTGTGGTATTTTTATTCTAGAAAATTTTTTAGTGCCTTTGTTCCAAAAAGTTTATTTTATGAATGAAGGGTTGTTGTTTTAAATTAAAATTTATGAGTACAAGTTTAATAAGATAATTAACTCTGTGGCATATTTTTATTTGAAAAAAAATTATTGTTTTTGTTAAGATATTTACTCAATAAAGTCTTAAAAAATTAAAAAAATAATGTGTAAATGAAATTATTTAGAAAAATTGTTATTTATTAAACAAATGTTTATAATTTGATTACAAAAACCTACCTTGGTACTATCATTCCATATAACTCCTTATTACAATGAATTTAGTCTCATTCTAAATCATTCTGGGATGTGTTAGAAGTTTTTTCAGCATTGAGACCATTATATCATCTATGTTTTTATGTGTTAGTGAGTTTGATATGTCCAAACCAGATGCTATTATTTTGATCTAAAAACAAATGATAATTCCATAGTATAAACTTGTGGGTGACTGTTGTGGAGTTTACTTAACCCATAGATAAATTAATACTTTACATTTATTCTCATTATGTTCAAAATTCCCAATCCACTATTGGATTCATTCTTTCTAAAAACAAAAAAAAAGTATTATAATTGGAATCTAAGGAAGTGCATGTAGTGATATACCTAGATGATTCTGAAAAACATAAATTATTACCAATACAATGTAATCTTATATATATAGATCTCTACCTCTCAGTCCAAACATTGATTTCATTTAATTGAAATATAAAAATACATTTTATTACACATCTATAATGGGTAATGTCCAAAACATTTTTTTTGTATTGATAGTATAAAATAAAAATGAGTACATTACACAGTTTATGGAATTGAGTTGTCAATTAGGATTCATCTCAATGAATAATCATGACCTTTTATTATACTCTATAATAGAAAATATGAAAATATGAAAATTATTTTTTATATTCACCTATATTTAAAGTCAAAAAATTCATACTTATGATATAATCACTAATAATAAAATTTAATTTCTATGGAAAAAATTTTATAGCACCACCTTCGTTACACTTTTCTTCAATGATCTCATATTAGGAATCAATAACCTTATGTGAAAAATATTTTTAGGATAACAGATTACAATAATTATTGAAAATAAGTAGTGTAAGAGTTACACATCTGGATATCATCCCCTTATACATTAGTCCTATAATTTCCTCCATCAATAATCATTTATTTCTATCAGTTGACTCCCACAAGTATAACCTTCACTTATACAAATCATTGTAAATAGAGCTGACATAAATATACTATAAAGGTAATTAAATAAACAATTGTAATAATAACTTATGAGTCATGTTCCGTTTGAATTATCTTAAAAAAATAAAATGGGCCTCCACTAAAATGTTTTCATTTTCCCTAAACCATTCAGGAGTGGTAAAAAAAGTAGATGAACTATGAATAACAACAGTTGGTTATGGTGGGGGTGGGAATTGTCCATTTATTGGTCAAGGCGATAGACATATGTAGGGTCTAGTAGTTTTTTCTATCTTGCCCTAGACATCCCAATATTAATTATCAATTTTGTTAATCTTTTATTTAAATTTTCAAAGGATAAAATCACCGGCTGATCTGGTGAAGTTAAAGAAGTTTATATTTCTTGACGATTTGACTATGATTCTACTTCAATAGGGGAAATGACCCCCCATTTTTCTTCAGATCGACTTTTTGTTACAAAATCCATGTTCTCTATTTTTGGTTGAATTTATTTGTTATTTATCAATCATTTTATCAAACCAATCTTCTTATTTTTTATGTATTTTCTTAAAAAAATTACTACCTTTGTTAGATTTATGATTTCCACCTAAAGATCATTGACTATATATCATTCATCATTAAATGTTTTTAAAATTATTATATTATTCAAAAAACCTCCTCTATCATGGAATACATTTCAATTACATGTATTTAATATTTATTTAATGTGAATTTCAATGCAATGAGGTTCCACTTTATAAAGGTAGCTTTTTGGAAACTACCCTTTGGTTTTATGATTTCGATGACCTCCAAAAACCAATACTACATATTTATTCAGATCATAATATGTACATGAATAGGAATTTTGTAATATTTATGATACATAAAAAATGATTCATACTTACCAAAAATGTAACAATGGATCTATATACATTCCCATTTTTGTTTTTCAATGATTGTATATATGTCATAAGATTTCGATTAATAGGTCATGACCATGGTAAATTTTTTATGTAATTATCATTGTTAATTAATGGTATAACACCCCATCCAAGTTAGTTACCCCTCCAAGGAAAAAATAATGTTACACATGAAACTCTTGTGCCATCATTGCCTATTATATTTTTTTCATTATACAACTTGTGTTATTACAGTCCTAATTTCATTTTGAGTTAGCATTTTCCATAGTTAATAAATCTTCTCATCATAATATATGGTTTTTTCTGATTTTTCACTATATAATTCACTTACTAGGATCGGTCAATCACTGATTCAGTATATTTGATTAATATACCCTTCAATAATTTCTTCCTCTTATCGTCAAGTGTTGGACTTATTTTTTTGGACATTATAGAACCAAAATATCTGTATCATAGAACTATTAGAACTTTTAGGGTCGTAATATTAGATATTTTTATTCAAAACAAGATTAAAAAATTCCGAAAAGGTGTTCATTCAATGTTATCTTTTTTTTTTGGTTTTTATGTGGTGAATTTCCTTTATTAATTATTAAGTAGTAGTCATGTCTGGATGATAATAAAATTTTCCTCCCTAAGAAATTCTTTCCACTTGTACACCTGCATATAAGAAATACCATAGTCGTACATCATATTAAAAATTCTGGATATACAAAAGCTGCAACTGCATTGATAAATATCATGAAACATAACTGTTTCTTCATAGGGAAGCAACTAAAATTGAATAACCTGGTGGATAATTCGAATTCTGATCCTAAAAATACCTTGTAAGGGATTTTTAATGACATTAAATTTTTTTGGAATATAATACAAAAAAAGGTTGTACATCATTTGGGGACTTTTACTATAACAATTTCTTAAATTCATATAAAATTATCTTGCAATATAAATAGTTTTTCAATGGTAATTGGATACAATAGTACCCCTTGGTGATGATTTCTAGTTTTGATGCAGTAAATACCCTATAAGGGATTTTCATTATCATTGCATTTCATTAGGTTATAAGGATAAGAAACCTTAAATCCCAAATTAGTACATCATTTCCAGACATTGACTATACCAAAGTTCAATCTTCCTAGAAAAGTACCCTGTAATATCACTAGTTCTTTAAAGGGAAGAAGCTACACTAGAATCCCTAGTTGGAGATTTCCAGTTCTAATGCTGCAATTCCCTTACAAGGTATTTACAACATCATTACATTTTATTGGATTATAAGAAAAAACATTAACAAAAAAATATGTACATAATGTTGGGATTTTACTATACTAGATTTGAAAATGCATAGAAAATTACTATTCACTAACAATGGTTCTTCAAAGGGAAGATGAAACACTAGAATCCCCATCTAGATATTTCTAGTTCCGATCCTACAAATCACATGAAAAATATTTACAAGATCATTTCATGTTGTTGTATTATAAGGAAATCAACCTCAAAAAAAGTTTTTTACACTATTGTAGGCATTTAACTATATATGAGTACAAAATTCATAGAAAATTAAAGTGCTCTATCACTATTTCTTCAAAGAGTAGTGTCTACACTAAAATTGGAAATTGGTGATTTCTAGTTTGCATCATGAAAATCTCAGACTGGGGATTTTCAGAATCATTAAATTTTTATGGAATGTAATGAAATAAACCTTAAGAACATGTTTTTAGAATATTTGGGTCCTTTTTATATACAATATTTCGAAATTCATAGAAAATTGCCTTGCAATATAACAGTTTCATTGATGGGAAGCAACAATAGTCGAATCCTCAAGTGGATATTTCTAGTTCCAATCTTTCAAATACCCTACAGTGTATTTGTAATGTCATTAATTTTTTTTGGTTTATAAGGAATGACAGCTTAACACACATTTTTTTCTACATGTTGATCCTTTCACTATACCAGAGTTCAAACATCATAGAAAAGTACGATGCACTATGACTGGTTCCCTAAAGAGAAGTGTCTACACTTGAATCTTTGAGTGGAGATTTCTAGATCTGATCCTAGAAATACCCTATTGGGGATTTGGAACATCATTAGATATAGAGGGATTATATATTTTGAAAACAAGAAAACAAGTATTTACATCATGTGGGGCCTTTCACAATACTAGAGATCAAGATTCATAGAAAATTATAGTGTATTATCACTGATTTATCAAAGGGAAGCATCTTCACTAGAATCCCCATGTGGAGATTTCCAGTTCTAATCATGTAAATTCCCTGTAGGGGATTTGTAGCGTCATTACATATGGTTTTATTATAATGAAACGACACTAACAAACAATTTTTTACCTCATTTGGAGCATTTTAATATACCATAATTCAAACTTCATTCAATGTACCATGAACTATCAATGGTTCTTTAAAGGGATGTGGCTACAATAGAATCTATAGTTGGAGATTTCCTATTCTTATTCTCTAAATCCCATACAATAGATTTTAAGCTTCATTAAATTTTATTGGATTTTAAGTATAAAATCATTAAAAAAATAAATTAGAAAATAAGGTCAGGCCTTCCACTATACCAGAGATCAAACATTATAGGAATGTATTGTGCAGTATCACTAGTTCTTCAATGGGAAGTGGCTATACAAGATTCCCTAGGTGGAGATATCCACATATGGTCCTGAAAATTCCCTACAGGGGATTCAAAGCATCATTGCCTTTTTGGGATTATAAGGAAAAACATAATAATTGTTTTACATCATATGAGGCCTTTTACTATACTATAGTTAAAACTTCATTAAAAAGTATTGTGTACTATCATTGGTTATTCAAAGGGAAGAAGATACACAAGAATACCCATCGAGATATTTACATTTATGATCCTATATTTCTCTTATAGGGGATTTTACAAATCTTTTTCTTTGAAAAGATTATATAATGGGATAAATTTAAAATACAATTCCCCAGTTTGTATTCATAGAATGGATCTTTAAATCTCTTGTATCAGATTCATAAGAACAATCACCTTAAAGACATCAATGTTGTTAACACACCTCTACCAAATCAAAAGTAAAAAATGATACAAAGAATTAATATTTTACATTAAGAAAAATTACATCCATGAATAGTTTTCTATTTTAAACATTTAAATATATTACAGTTATATGATTTTGATTAAAATAACTATTAGAAGAATGTGTAGAATAATGAAAATTACATAAACTCCCAACAACTTCATCTTCATCCCATCAACTTGAATCTTGAAATATATAACATTATACTGCAAGTTTTCAAGAATATTACTCTAGTGAATCACTTGTGATTGATATTGGACTGTAATTACAACATCTTGGCTACATGCCCAACTTCCAAATTCATGTGGTGATTCTAACCACTTGAAAGAACGTCATTTATTTATTTATTTTGGTTGTAAATAATAATACTAGTTATCTCTCAGTCTTTGATATATTTATGGATGCATACATTTCAGACTTGCATATCTCACACCGTGCTCTAATTTAAGAACATTCAAAACTCTCTTAAAGTACGTATTCCAAAGAGAACTTTATGAAAATTGATTTTTTATTTATATATGATTTAAATTACTTGTACTATTTAATTTGTAATGATATATATTTTGAATAAGAATATATATAGTCTATAGTTGGTTAATATAAATGAACATGTTGTATTTATGGAAAGTGTATAAACTATAAACTCTAATTAGAGTAATTAACTATTATAAATATTAGCAAACAAAAATAATTAATAGTTTATAGGGTAAATACATAAATACTTCTCTTTTTTTATTAAACAGTATGTAATTTTGCATATCAAATGACTGAAACCATAAATTTAACTATTTTTCAATAAAAAATGATGCTCACTAGAGAATGAATAGAAATGGAATTTTACTGTCACTATAAAAGTTGAATAAAACCCTAAAACTCTCATGTATTTTGTTGTAATAATGAATGAACAATATTTTCCAGAGCATGACCCCGAATATAGAGTAGGTGAGATAAATTTAGAAGTGAAATTTGGTCCTGAATTCTCAGGATAATGGACTCCATATTCCCAAGTGTGGTAAAAAAAATAAGATTATGGGAATGGAGCCATTTAATATAATGGATAATATTAATCCCAGACACATGTCAAAATTTTTGTCTATAAATTAACCAACCTATTCTAGTAGGAAATAGAGATGATGAAAAGAGATTACATTCTACCCCTTAAATAAATTAGGTCCACCAAATTTGATCTTATTCTCAATAGTCACAGGTTTTACATTTGAAAATTTTTTCATGGAAACACCCACCTCGTAAAAAGGTTAAATAAAACATTATATTAAAAAGTGGTAAAGGGAAATATAAAGGTCATAAAATTACTAGATTTCTACATAAGAGAAAATTGTGGGAAATTAAATATATATATATATATATGATAGAAAAGTTGAAATAATTGGGGAGAGTGGTTGAAATTATTGATCGTAACAAAATGAATGATCATGAAAAATTAAACATCCACAAAACCATAATTTAATGATGAATTTAAATATCATAAATTCATTGGATAATTTTTTTATTTAAAGATAATTTCCTTAGAGTTGATGGACTCATTTACCTACATTCCAAGAACATAAGGAAATATATACTTACATGACAAGTATAATTACATCTATTAATAATTTCTAGAACAATAGCATATTTTATCCAAATTATGAGAATCTTGGATGAATTTTCATGTGTGAAGCACTAAAATAAACATCTAACAGATCAAATAATCCCCAAAGTAATATCAATATATTTTTCATGTCTTTACTAAAACCAAAATATATTCCAAGAATTTGATAATACATTAATATTTAATACCCAAATAATAACTCAAAAATTTAATATTAACCCATTCCATAAGTGTCTATTCTTAAAAACATTTAGATTAAATATCTAGAAACATAATATAATTCTTCCCAAATAATATTTTACATCAAACCTAAAGGTTATATATACATCAACACAATAAAAAATCTCTTAAAATATAATTAATAACCTTAAAATGTTTGATCAACTTAATATTTATCCATCAAATCATTTAAGTAAAAACGAAATCATACTAACAAGTAAATTACATAGGCCACTGGTAGGCAACACACCCTTATCACCCTTTGGTCATGGGGTCAAGCTCCACTACATTTCCTGATGTGATGGGTTGTCACCTATCTTTCAATTTTTACTTTTTATAAAACTATGTTATTAATTATGTGATAATCATATTCATAAATCACCTAGATCCTATAAAGTCCTCAAAAATGTGATGAACATCTTAAAAAATAACATTAGTCATCAAATCACCTTTTTAACCACAAAGTTTTTCTATGCATGTCATTATTTCCATAATATCATCTAATTTTAATTGAATATAAATACCATAACATCAAGAACATATTTAAGATTATCATTTTATAAATTATGTGTTTTTCCATTGAATATCATATTACTGTTAAATCAATTTTTAATGTTTATTAGTACCATTACGTATATTCTCGAAAATTCTTAAAGAAACATACTTTGGAATGATCCTTATAAGTTTAATGATTCTTGTAACTAGAATACAATTGATAAAAAATACTCCAACAAAATGATTCTCAATATCTAATTAATAAAAAATCAATCATTCAACTTAAATGATTTTCCAAACATAGGACCTTAGGAATTAATTATTTCATTATAGAATTAACTCATATAAAAACTGAGTTCCCCACATGTATGACATTGAATGGTTAGTTATGCCTTAGGTTGAACTTTATTTCCCAATATATTGTTAAATGGGATCCTAATTTTTATTCAACAATTAACTTCTTTGTGCCCTCCTTTTTCACACATAAAAAATCTTCCATTTCAGGTAAGAAATTTTCAATAGTGCCACTTTCCATATATTTTTACATTTAATAAATTTAATGTTTTTTATCTTTTCTAATTTAACTTCCATGGGACACTATACTTCTCTTCTTTGGTATTTTTTTATAATAAAAAATGTTGCAGTTTTTATAGGTAATTTGAGAAAGCTCAATTGGACTAATCATAATATGTATAACTTCTATTACAATTACGATAGACATATTATTAGGGAAATAATTAAATTTACCTTCACATTAGTTTTTGGAATACTTTCTATTATTTCCCACTGTTAATAAAAAATAATTAAAGAGACAAGATGGAAATGCAGTAACATAAAATAGTGAAACATATAATCTTATAGGTAATAACTTATAAAGGATAAGTACGTTCAGAATAATGGGCCTCTTGTTTAAATCTAAATAATAAATTTTAATGATTAATATTAGGGTTTTTAACCAAAAGATTCATTTAAGTTATTCGTAATGGTTCATAAAGAGTTTAAGAATTTCTAAAATACATCCCCTAGGAGTGTAAACCCTAGTGCATAGTAAGTCCCACTATTGTGTACTGGGTAGCACTCAAGTTAAGACTGATGTTCTGTTTTTGGAGTTATTAAACCTTGGTAAATTTAACACCCCAAGCTTCCATGGTATGTTTCCCTTTGAGTAATACAATTTCTTACATTGTACGAAACTTTGAGATTCTAACACACTACAACCAATCAAAGTAGTCGTTATGAGTAGTAATACCAACTTTTTGTAATTTTAAAAATTTTATCTCTCAAAATGGAAATCTTTTTTGTATTCAGAATATCAAAATTATCCTAGGGTGAAATTTTGGTACTTGTCGGATAACTTTTATATTTTGATGAATAGTGAAAATTACTAAATTTTAATTAAAAAAAACCTTTTTAATCAAAAAAATTAATAGTGATAAATTATGAATTTGAGTGGTTTTAAAGTATATTTATAATATATTTTTACCATTTAATACAATTTTGGTCATTGGACACAATTTCAAAATTAAACCGGACATAAACATGTGCCAATCTTTTGATTGTTATTATTTCTTAAAAACACGCTTTTTGTTTTGACAGCAGGAATTAATTTTAAATTAATTTCAACCACTTCTGTGTTTTGAATTTAGAAATATGGATTCCATATTTTAAATCAGGAGGTCCAAATTTTGTAAATAGGTAACTTTTATTTTTAGACATTTTGAATAATTACTTCGGAAAATATTTTATTTGTCATGGTTAAAGGGTAAATCCGGTAAATAAGGGTAAAAAATAATATTATAATAATATAAATTTACCCTAAATGTATCCTAACAATATTTTTTGATACATGTCCGACCATGTTCATCTTTGGGTAAATTTTGGGCCCCCATGGAGCCACTTGTAGGTGATAAGGACACTTTATATTAATTAAGTTAAAGTAAATACAAAAATGACACAAGCATATATCTTTTAGCAAAACAATTTTTACATTGGGTTATGTATGTTATATTTTCAACTATAAATATTCCTTATAAATATAAGACGATTTAATACATAATGGTATATTATTTATAATTTTTAGACATTTAATAATTTAATTTATTTATGACACAATAATGATGCAATATTTTCCTTATTAATGAAAGAATCAAACAATTGGAATTATAAATGTTAAAATAAATATAATTTGAATGTTTTGATGATATACACGAAATTTATTAGTTAATATGGCATGTTAGGATTGATTAAATGAATTTTTTTTGAATTAATAAATTTTTTATAAATTTAACAAAAATAAATTATTGAATAGTATCAAAATTGACATAAATGAGTTTTTAAAACAAATATTATATTATTAATTGATATTCTATTCCTAAAAATTTAATGTTCAGTAAAATGACTTATATCATGATAGGGGTATCATTAATGGAACACTTTGGGGTCTCTTGGATGTATATAGTAAGTTTATTAACTATATAATATAAAAATACAAAGTGACATATTAAATGTCAATCTAATTAACTAAGAGTTAAAACTAAAAGATAAGGTTATTATAATGAACCAAAAAAATCTAAAATATATTGTTTGAATGGTTTTCTACCCATAACCACCTTATACATTTAATAACCCACTTTTGAGCCATTAGAAACTGAATATGAATTTATTATAAATTAATACTTTAAGTTTTTCCTAAAGAGCCCCCCCCCTTATAAAAGGACACAACTTCTACCCAATTCTTCACACCTTCATAGCCTTTTGGTTCGGACAAAACCTACCCAAATAATAAATAAACTTCCCTCACTTAAACCTAGAGGCCTTAGTTTGATTATAAATCCAATATAAAGATCCCTTTTGATCAAATCAAAAGGAAGAACCTGAAGAAGAGGTAAGGTTTTCACCACCCTTTTTCAAGTTCCTTTCTTCTTCAACTTCTTCTTTATTTATTATTTCCTTTCTAAATTAATAACTCCAGTATCTTATATATATTGTGATGTTATTATAAATATTGTAAAACCATATTCAATATTCTATCCATCCTTTGAATGACATGTAACCATACGTGCGTACGTACAACTTACCGTCTCCACGTCGTGGTGTAATTCTTATTCAAAAACATTATTATTTAGATGGGTATGATAATGATTTGTAATTGATGTAAATAAGAAATATAACATAATAATTATTCTTTATATATGATATACCATCCAATTATATATTATTTTAATATCAAAATAATGATATTGTCGGTCGTGCGTACGTACGGACTACCATCTCCACGAACGCGATGAGATTCATTCCCCATCGTATTTATGCAATTATAATTCTCATTTGGTGATTAAAAATAATGTTTAAGGACTTTATATCATTAGGGCTATGAATAAGATACAACCTATCCATAGAAAACATTGCTTATGTAACAAAATATATAAAAGAAAACAAGTAAGTTAACACCCCAAACGATGATGATACTAAGATATTATTAAAAAATCAATGTTAAAAGATCATATATGATATCATATTAATGTATATGATTATTGTATAATTTAATATCAATTATTTTACCATTATACAGGAGGTTAACCAACCCGCAACCTTGGAAAAGTTCAAGGTAAGGGTTTATTTCACAATCTCTTCATTATCCGAGGTTGTTTATACGTAATTATCTACTGGGACCTCTTTATCATCCACATCCATATTTCTTAAATATGTATTTAAAATCACTCTTAATATTTTACAAAATAAGTGTTAAAGTAATTTGTACCCTTTTTCGACTTTTTATAAGTTGTTTATAAAGGAATCTTTCCATCATTTTCCATACAAGGTCCTTTTTAACCTTTTCGAAAAAATTAAGGTAAGAATGTCTCTTTTTAACTTATACGGTGAGTGCGGCTATTTTCTACCATTATAAACTCATAGAAGCTTCCCTTAAAATCTTATAAAAATATTTTCAATGTAAATGTGTTACTTTATAATTATGTGACTCTTAAATGATTTCAAAATAGAAAGAGATGTTTCTGAAAAATGATTTTTGATTTCATCTATGTTAGCATCCTTTGATGGATTTTAAGTTTATTTGGAGTTGATTTATTATGATAAAAAACTTCCATATTGTATTGAAGGTTTTGTGATATGTTTGACTATTGATGTGATATTTTTATACCATTCATGATTTATGGTTAAAGTATTTACATTTCATAAGCTAGTTTTAATATGAATGTTTATGATATGTTTAAACCATTTAATATGAGGAATGTATTGGACTTAGTAAGTGACGTGTGGAGCCCTCTATAGCTCCTCGATGCATCGGTAGTTCTAATGAGATAAATAGACATGTAATTGGCCGAGGCCCTTTCCAAATTTTATTTATGGTTTTGGCTGAGGCCTTAATCATTTATGACGTCTTGGCCGAGAACTTGACAAAATGTTTCATAATGTTCGACATTATACATTCGCTCATTATGGAAATAATATTAATGGTTCATTTGGTAATTCGACTAGTATAATACCCGTGAATATGTTTTATTATGGAATTTTTTACTCAGCTCATATTCTTTCCATAAAAGTATTCATGATTATTATTGGTAAAGGAATGTGGTTTCAATTATTTACAATGCTTAATATTTAGGTCATTTTCCACTGTATTACTTACCCTTACTGAGCGTTTGAGCTCACCCCTTTCTTATGTTTTATTTTTCCAGGATATGAAGAAGTTAGTTATGAGTGACTAGCAGGCATAATCTAGTATGATTGGATGTTTATAATGAAATATAGTTTTGGTGTATTTCTTTTCAAGTTGTAAAGTTGAACATATGTATGAATCTTGTTTCCAAGGATACTAAACTAATCGGTCTTTCAATACTTGATATTTTGTGATCATGCTAATGTTATGTAATAATGTACCGACTCTGGGTAACTGGGGTCAAGGAATTATAGTTGGTATCAGAGGAATTTTAGTACAAACCTAGGATGCTAGATTTAGATAAACTCCGATTAGATCACATAGACCTAAGATGGAATTTGAGGATTAGTATAGAAGAACTTCCTAGAATTTTGGTACTGTATAGATTTTGTGATTTTTCTGAGCAATACATCCCTATCTGGATACGAGCAGGTAGAGGCAGATTTGGCACAGATGTACCTAGGGGTAAAACCCAAAAACACCGCTTTGAGCTAGACTTGAATGAGAACTTGTGCACAACAACGGGCCTTGCTGCACTCTGGGTTATGACACTCCTAGGGGATATTCTTAGGATAATTCTCATTTTCATTAGAAATAATTATGAAGGGTTTATGGGTATATACTTCCTCAATGAAAACGTTTTTATGATTATGGATTATATCCATAAACCGTTCAATTTACGTTAGGTATTTTACAAGTTTGGAAATATTCATTGCAATTCATAAACTGACCATGTTTGTGCTATTATATTTAAATGGCACCTAGTAGAAGGAATGAGAACTCCAGTAATATGAAAGATACAAAGTGTAAGAAGGATCATATCATTCATTGTCTTAAACCAGAATTTAGAAGGGAAATAGTCTCCCTTGTATTATCATCATATGAAGAAATAGTATCATGTTTTGATAAGATAAGTAAAGAATTATCAGAGTCCTATGACTTTGAAGGGAATCCATAGAAGAAAAGGATGGTAGAGAGAAGGACAGACAAAGGGAAGAAGGTAAAGAAATATTTTCCCATGTGTGATAACTGTGGAAAGAACCACCTTGGAAAATGCTTGAAGGGAATGGGAGTATTTTATAAGTGTGGAGAAAAAGGACACCAAGTTTGTGATTATGAGGGTAAGAAAATGGATTCAAATGTACAATGCTTCATCTACAAGGTTTGGGGACACTACACGAATCAATGTTCAAATCATTAGGGTATCCCCCAAATGATGCTATTGGATAATAATGAAGTTATGATACTACCACAGATGAAGAGGAATGACTAGTGTTCTTATATTTTTATTAAAGAACTATTTCATTTGAGTGTTGTATCAATGATGTACGGGTTATATGAATTATGGAGATAAATAAGGATTGTACTGAAGTACTATTTCATTGAGGATTTGAGATTATATGGTACTATGAAAAGTGACTCCACAAAAATTTATAATTTTTTTTTGAAAATACATGGTTGAAGGAAAGGTAATCATTAATATGGTCTTGATACTGAGGTAGTAATTTTAGAATAAGAGATAGTTGATTTGGAAAAATTATATTGGATATTCTTGACTACCTTGGCACTGATTAATGGTTTGTTTATTTCATAATTGTTGGAGTATTCAAAGTTTTTGGATGTAAGTAATATATCTAGTATTCTATAAGGAATAAGGTAGCATTAATGTAATCAATATGGTTTTATGGTAATTCAGGGTGTTACTATATTTTAAAAGAATACATGATGAGGGTGTTCACATGTTATTACGCGGAAAAGAGGATCTTCATTGTGTTTACCCTCCTTATAAATTTTGGACTGTGATTTTGGATATAAGTATTTTGGATAATTCTAGTTTGAGATTATTTTTGGATTTCCACAAAAGGACACCTCGGAGGTTGGGCAGCAACTCATCGCGTCCGACAAGGGCGCAAGACTTCAACCCGCAACCGAAGGGCGATAAGGGTGTATCACCTACCACTGTCCCACGTGATGTCCTGGATTGAATAATGTAGTCTTTTAAAAAAAATTAGGGTAGATGAATTATAAATTCCTTTTTTTAACCCTATACAAATAGGATAAATAGAATATTATTTTTAAGTTCTATTATCTTTTAGAGTGAAAGATGAGTTTGTGGTAGAAATTAGTTAAAGGATGGGACCCTACTTGTCAAGTATATATTTTTATTCTTCTCTTATTCAATGAAGAAATTAATTATTATACTTTAGTGAAGGGATCTTAAAACAAAAAATGTGTTATCCTAATACCATATGTTTTTTCGAAATGATAGTATTTTAAAACATCATAGATTGATGAATTTAAGGCCCTCAATTTTACACTTGTTTGTGATTGACGACCTCAATCAATACCTATAAATATTTATGTTTTTACTCTAATTATAAGCCTTTAATTTCAACCAATTTTCTCTTAATCGAGATCATAATTTTCTGGTGACTCTTTTATTTCCATTTCTCTCTTATTAAGACAAAAGTTTATTAACAAAATTTCTGATGTGGGTTTTCCCAAAGGTATTTTCTATTTTCAACCTTTTATTTTCAAAGAAAAATTTCAAATTTTGAGGACGCAATTTATAAAAGGAGGGGAGAATGTAACACCCCAACCTTCCACGGTACGTTTCCCATTGAATAATGCAATAGCTTGCATTATACGCAACTTCGAGATTCTAACACACCGCGACCAATCAAAGTAGCCATTATGAATAGTAATACCCACTTTTTGAAATTTTATACATTTTATCTCTCAAAATGGACTTCATTTTTTGATTCTGAATATCGAAATTATCCTAGGGTGAAATTTTGGTACTTTTTGGATAACATTTATATTTTGATGAATAGTGAAAATTCATAAATTTTAATTAAAAACAACTTTCTTAATCAAAATAATTAATAGTGATAAATTATGAATTTTAGTGGTTTTAAAGTATATTTATAGTATATTTTTACCATTTAATACAATTTTGGTCATTGGACATAATTTCACAATTAAACTGGACATATACAAGTGTCAATCTTTTGATAGTTATTATTTCTTAAAAACATGCTTTTTATTTTGACAGCGGGAATTAATTTTAAATTAATTTAGGCCACTTATGTGTTTTGAATTTAGAAATATGGATTCCATATTTGGAATTAGGAGGTCCAAACTGTGTAAATAGGTAACTTTTATTTTTAAACATTTTGAATAATTACTTAGGTAAATATTTTATTTAACATGGTTAAAGGGTAAATCCTGTAAATAAGGGTAAATAATAATATTATAATAATATTAATTTACCCTAAAACGTGTTATAACCCGATATATTGATATATGTCCTACCATGGGAATATTTGGGTCTATTTTGGGCCCACATAGAGCCACTTGTAGGTGATAAGGACACTTTATATTAATTAAGTTAAAGTAAATACAAAAATGACATAAGCATATATCTTTTAGAAAAACAATTTGTACCTAGGGTCATATATGTTATATTTTTTACTATAAATATTAATAATTAATCTAAAAATATTTCCTACACAATGGTATTTTATTTATAATTTTTATACATTTAATAATTAAATTTATTTATGACACAATAATGATGCAACATTTTCCTTATTAATGAATGAATCAAACAATTGGTATTATAAATGTTAAAATAAATATAATTTGAAACTTTTGATGACATAAAAGAATGTTATTAGTTAATATGACATGTTATTATTGATTAAATGAATTTTTTTCTAATTAATAATGTTTTTATGACTTTAACAAAAATCAATTATTGAATAGTGTCAAAATTGACATAAATGAGTTTTTAAAACAAATATTATATTATTAATTGATATTAAATTCCCAAAAATCTAAGGTTCGGAAAAAGAAATTATTCCATGATAGGTGTATCATTAATGGACCACTTTGGGGTCTCTTGGTTCTATATTGTATGTTTATTAACTTTATAATATAAAAATACAAAGTAACATGGTAAATGTCAATCTAATTAACAAAGAGTTAAAACTAAACGATAAGGTTAATATAATGGCCCAAACCTGTCTAACATATATTGGTTGAATGTATTTCGACATATAACCACCTTATACATTGAATAATCGACTTTGGAGCCCTTAGAAACAGAATATGAATTTATTATAAATTAATATTTTAAGTTTTTCCTAAAGAGCCACTCCTCCCCCTTATAAAAGGACACAAATTCTAACCAATTATACACACATTCAAAGCCTTTTGGTTCAGCAGACCCCTACCCAAGTAATCTCTAAAATTCCCTTAATTCAACCTAGAGGCCTTAGTTTTATTAGAAAGCCAATATAAAGAGCCCTTTTGGTCAAATCAAAAGAAAGAACCCGAAGAAGAGGTAAGGTTTTCACCACACTTTTTCAAGTTCCTTTCTTCTTCAACATCTTCCTTTTCTATTATTTCCATTCTAAAATAATAAATCCATTATCTTCTATATATTGTGATGTTATTATAAATATGTTACAACCATATTCAATATTCTATCCATCCTTTGAATGACATGTCACCAAACGTGTGTACGTACGACTTACCGTCTCCACGTCGTGGTGTAATTGTTATTCAAAAACATTATTATTTGGATGAGTATGATAATGATATGTAATTGATGTAAATAATAAATATAACATGATAATTATTATTTATATATGATATAACATCCAATTATATATTATTTTAATATCAAAATAATGATATTGTCACTCGTGCGTACGTATGGACTACCATCTCCATGAACGCGATGAGATTAATTCCCCATCATATCCATGCAATTATAATTCTCAGTTGATAATTAAAAATAATTCTTAAGGACTTGATATAATTATGGATATGAATAATATACAACATATCCAGAACAAACATGACTTATGTAACAAAATATATAAAAGAATACTAGTAAGTTAACACCCGAAATGATGATAATACTAAGATATTATTAACAAATCAAAGTTAAAAGATCATATATGATATCATATTAATGTATATGATTCATGTATAATTTAATAACAATTATTTAAAAATTATACAAGAGGTTAACCTACCCTCAACCAAGGAAAAGTACAAGTTAAGGGTTTATTTCACAATCTCTTCATTATCTGAGGTTGTTTATACGTAATTATCTACTGGGATATCTTTATCATCCACATCCATGTTTCTAAAAAATGTATTTCAAATCATTATTAATATTTTACAGTATATGGTTTAAAGTCATTTATACCCTCTTTTGAATTTTTATAAGATGTCTATAAAGGAATCATTCCGTTGTTTTCTAAACAAGGTCCTTTTTAACCTTTTCGACAAAATTAAGGTAAGAATGTTTCTTTTTAACATATATGGCAGGTGCAAGTATTTTCTACCATTATAAACTCATCGAAGCTTCCCTTAAATGCATATAAGAATATTTTCAAAGTAAATGTTTTACTTTATAATTATGTGACTTATAAATGATTTCAAAATAGAAAGAGATATTTCTCTAAAAAGTGTTTTGATTTCTTCTATGTCAACATCCTTTGATGGATTTTAAGTTTATTTACAGTTGATTTTTTATGATACAAAACTTCCATATTGTATTTAAGGTTTTTTGATATGTTTGACTATGGATGTGCTATTTTTATACCATTCATGATTTATGGTTAAAGTATTTACATTTCATAAGCTAGTTTTAATACGAATGTTTAGGATATGTTTAAACCTTTTCATATGAGGAATGTATTGGACTTAGTAAGTGATGGGTGGAGCCCGCTATAGCTCCTCGATGCATCGGTAGGTCTCATGAGACAAATAGACATGGAATTGGCCAAGAACCTTTCCTAATTTTATTTATGGTTTTGGTTGATGCCTTAATCATTTTTAGACATCTTGGCTGAGGCCTTGACAAAATGTTTCAGAATGTATGGCATTATACATTCCCTGATTATAGAAATAATATTGATGGTTCATGTAGTCATTAGACTAGTAGAATACCCATGATTATATTTTATTATGGAATTATTTACTCAGCTCATATTCTTTCCATAAAAGCATACATGTTTATTATTGGTAAAGGAATATGGTTTCAATTATTTACCATGCTTAATATTTATGTGATTTTCTACTATATTACTTACCCTTACTGAGCGATTGAGCTAACCCCTTATGTTTCATTTTCATAGGATACGAAGAAGTTATTTATGAGTGACCAGCCGGCATAATCTAGGAGGGTTGGATGTTTCTAATGAAATATATTTGTGTTGTATTTATTTTCAAGTTGTAAAGTTGAACTTATGTATGAATCTTGTTTCCAAGGCTACTAAACTAATTGGCCTTTAGAGACTTTATCTTTTGTGATCATGCAAATGTTATGTAATAATGCACTGACTCAGGGTAACTAGGGTCGGGGCATTATAGTAAATCGTTTCCAGAACCACTTTAACTTGTAGTATCTGGCCATTGACATAATTTCTTATAAACCACTTTCTCTATAATTCATAAAGATTCAGGAATATTTTTCTATAATGTTTTTTTCCTTAGATGTATCCTTAGGGTCCTCTATAAAGTTTTATCATTGTTGTTTAGAAATAATTAGAAAACCTTTTCTCTGATATCAACAATTGAAACTCAAGCCTCATAGATATATTATTACACGGGTTTTAAAATAATCATCCATTAATTTCAGCCTAATGTTGTGAGGCCTAGTATCTTGGAAAGACAATGTTCATAATACTTCAAATTGAGTATAAAATAAAACATCTTCATTTTTTATCTCCATAATGATATCTTAAATCAATTCGATCTCATAAAGCTATATGGGAAAACATAATTAATATATAAAGAATGTGGCGGGCTAAAAAATAGTAAGGGAATAAACATGATATGGAAACATAACACGTTATTCAATGGTATAAAAGTATATCATAAAAGATAAGGATCATGTGTAATCACATGTAAGAATAACATAAATAAAATGCTATCATAAGATCCTGATAATATCTAAAATGTGGAAGAAACAAAAATCATTACATAAACATGATTCAAGTCTAACTATCTAGGAAATATAACATGCTGGAAAGAGTCCAATAACATATTAGGTTAACTCCCCAATCATATACATGAAATGTCATGAGACTAATCATTTACCCTAGTAATTATAGATTTATCTAGGTGAACTCATCATAACATGATTGGGTTCAATGTTTTCAATAAAATGGAAATAAATCGAAAGGAATAATATATAAATTACCCCAAAAAATAAATGTGTTTTATAATCCTGTCTCAAATAATAATCAAAGTAAACTTAATAATTATAGAATTTTAATGATGAATATAAGTCATTTATTACCCCATTAAATTAAGGGGTAATAGGAAATGTATAAACTAAAGAGAAATATATAAATTATTTATAATCATTCCATAACATTAAAGTTTTTTTGTTTCATGAATTGAAATACTTTTAAAAATATTAAAAAATTTAATGATGAAAATAACCTTTCCACTTTGTAAATAACTGTTGAAAAACTAAAATTCAAATAATATTGCAGACATAAATTAATTGAAAATAACCTTTTAAAAATATAAAGTAATATACAAGGTAAAATGGTTATGGTAGAAGAAAACATCATTCATTTTATTCATGCAAAATAAAAGACCCCTTCACATTTCGGGTAAAAAGTCAAAAAGTACCTCATTCAGAAAACAAACAGAATATTCCTTTTAAAACATTTTTTAAAATAAAAAAAAATGAGATAAATTACTTTAAAAATTATATAATAGTATTAAAAAAGTTCATTAAAACATTTTAAAGAAAATGTGGACATTTAAGAGAAAAGGTTTTTGATCGAAGAGAGAAATAAAGTGAATTATCCTTAAAAATATTCTCAAAATTTGTATGTACAAAAGGGAGGGAAATGTTACTATTACATACAAAAATCAATGAATAACCAAATGAGAATAAACTTTAAGGGTTTTATTATTTAATTATCAATTAATTTCCTATAATTTAAATTCAAGCACAAAAAATATTGATTATAATGAGATTGAAACATAAACCCCTAATGCTTTGGTAACTTTTGAATCATAACCCCCACGAGTGAAGTAAATGAATTGAAAATTAAAATATAATGAATTATTATAGATTCAATATATATTAAGTAATGGTTCAATATATTCACCATTTAAAATAAATTAGGTTCATCAAAGGATATGTGTCTTAAAGAATCATGTTTTGAGACAAAACCCTTACCTTCAGCCCGGATCACCACATGCATTCTTTATATTCCAAAATAATAAACATTTTTTAATTATTTAATTTCATAAAAGAAATTAAATATTATTCTTCCTTTTATTTTATTCAATAACTTTTCATATTAAACTATATAATCATATAGGTTCATTTCCGATGTTTTGAAAAAGTTCACTGATATGTCCAAAATCACTTTGGTAAGTTCATTAATGTAAAATTACATAATAATTAATACTCTCAAAATTATATTTAAAAAATAATTATAAATTTTATACAAAAATTTTTATTTTAAAACCATCCATGAAATATGGTTATGAAAATATAACTACATTTAAATCTTGAAGACGGTAAGTCATATGTATGCATGAGTAACATTTCATCATTTCGAAGATCATGATGAAAGAAGGTTGGTGTTATTTTATATTCAAAAAATTATATTTATATAATAAATTTAAAATTATTTATTTAATTAAACTTAAATATACTATACACGTGATGTGGTAGTAATAAGATTTTAAAAAAAATAAATCACACCGCTTCACGAGGTGGTAGTATGCCTTACACATGAACGATGTTATCATGTTCATTGGACAATAAGGTAAGAAAGTTTACGATCTTCTAATTTTATATATTGGTTAATATTTCATTATTATAATATGTAAAAATTAAATTAATCCTTATTAACTTTTATGTAATGTGTCAGTGAAAAAATAATCTCATCGCTTTGTGAGGTAGTTGCCCGCTGTACACATGAGTGATGTTTCCATAGGTCATACAAGATGAAATTAAGAAGGTATATGTGATATTATAATTAAATTTTTTTTACTAGAATAATATATATCATATATAAAAATTAAATATATTATTATAACAATATATTAGTCGCGGTGATGGAAGACATATTACGTCGGTTCACAAGACTGTAGTTCGTTGTATATAAGATCAAGACTTTCCTTTCCCATTTGAGGGAGGAGAAGGTTGTATGTCATTCCCTTAACATAAAAATATCAAAGTAAAAATAAGATACTGTGATAATTATATCAGCATGTCTTAATAATAATTTAATGATTTTGAAGATAAAATAATATAAAACACTCGGTTAAGGATGTTAACTCTTCTTCGGACAACATCATCATGTTTGCACCAAAATATTTTCTAGTTTTAATTTACGATCAAAAAAAGGATTATAGGATGAGGGGTGGAAATTTATAAAATTATTTGGAAATAAATTTTTATAACCAATGGGTTTTTAAATTTTAAAGTGGAGAGTATAGTGGTTTCCTTTTATAAGTGGTGGAAGGTATAGGCTTGGAATTTTTAAAAGAAATAATTACAACCACATATTTAACATGCAAAAAGGTTCTTAAATAAACCATTTTAAAACATTATAAGTTATAATATATATATGACCATAAAATAAGAATTATTCATTTTTTGATTCATTTTTGACCCTTATACTGTCTTATTTTAACCCCATGGCAAACCCATTTTTACATTAACCATGATAATTAATATTTACAGTTTTTACTGTACATTAGAGTAAAAATATAAGTTTTAATTATTGGATAATATAAATTATGATAATTTAAAATATTGAATCCATTTTTTAAAATTCCACTCACATAATTGGTATAATTTAATTTAAAATTAATCCTGTAGATGTGTTGAAGAAATATTTTTCCAATAAATACATTTTTCATGCATTAGATTTCTTTATAATAACTGTATGAAAAGTTATCATAATTAAATTTATTTAAGTTAATATATATATATAACATACAAATTTCATTTAAATTATTACTCATAATGGTTTATTATAATTTTTTATAATGGAGACACATTATGCACTTAAACAAATTTCAGAAAAATGTGTTTTAAAGCCTAAAAATAAACTTATAATAAAATATAGTATAAAGATGATTTAAATTTAATTAATTGAATGAAATAAATATAAAGAATACATACAATATTAAAATAATAATATTAATTTTAAATCATGTACTTTCTTAAAATAAAATATAGTTTTACCAAAAATTTCTATTTTTAACTATTCATGGAAAATCAATATTTTTCAAAAAATATCAAAATTTTACCGTAAGTTAATATTAATATGATGATTTTAGAAATAATTATAATTAAAAAAACCATTTCTAAAAGGTCCAAAAATTAATTATAATATTTTTTCACAAAAACCTTAAAAAAGATTTTTTGAAATATATATTTTTATTAAAAAAATTAAGTGGTTTTTCCTAAGAATTTATAAATACATTTATATTGGGAGGTACCTTTACATAAAACTCATAAATGTTTTAATCCTATTTATTCCCACCAATTTAATTTTTATGTTATGACCATTTTATTTAGATAATATTATTTTAATAATATATCATATTTCATTATACTCAATGTTGTGTGTTAAATAACCTATCAAACATAGTGTAAATTTTTAAAATATAAGGGTAATAAAAACCCTTACCTCAAGTCCCAATATACTTCATACAAGCTATAATATCATTTATAATAAATTTAAATTTATTTTAAATCTATTCAAATATAATTTTAATAATTATGTTACTATTAAATAATCCATTATGATTTCCAAAAAACCCATTTATTAACAATTCTTCATTAAAATCATTATTATGGTTTCAACTGTTCTATTTTCAATTCATGTTTCATTTTAGTGATTTTATTCCATGAACCATGTTCATGGTTTATTCATATGTATATAATATTAATCATGTTATAAATATCGTATTTATTCATTTCATATGTTTTTATAACGATATATATTATTTAGTGATATAAAATGATATATGTCGTTCAATAGAGGTGGTAGTCTACACATACATAGGGGTGATATTTTAATTTCATAGTGGATATAAATAAAAGAAGTTGACAAATAATTTATATTCAAAAAATAATAATTAAATTATAAATAAATAATATATATAAATATATATATATATATATATTCATTAAATACTTCTATATAACCATCCACGAGAGGTTGTGATAAAAAATTAAATACATCACTTTCTAGAGGCGGTAGTCTGCACTTATTCATGAGAACAATTTTCATATTCAATTAGATAAAAAAGCTATATATAATTATTATTACATAAAAATAATATTATTTTAGTATATTCATTATAATAATGTAATAATATTAGGATGGATACATTAGATTTTAAAGAGGCGAGAGAAAAAATAATCTTGAAAGGACCCAATTAAGATAATTACCACTTTCTTAGATATCTTTCTTTTTTTTACACCTTAATACTTATTTAGTTTATAATTTGGAGACATTATAACATATTTTATGTTTATAGGATAGTTTTTAAGTTATTTTTCAAGATATTGGTTGATATAAGGTGTTCAAAGTGTGTGGAGAAGTGGGGAAATGAGGTTCAGTTTTATAAGTAATATGAGTGATATCCTTATAAATACCCTTAAATTTAAAATAATACAATGTAATTTGCAGGGAAAATTAACACCAAATATTGAAAATTTATAATATAATATGATTTAAATCTAAAAACACTGAATACATCAATAAAAAGTATTATTTTTATATTTAAAGCCTTATATCTAGAATGATGGAGAGGGTTTGGGAGATCTCCTTTGATGGAGATTCTAACATAAAAGAAGGGTAGTCTCTATAGAATATGGTTATACCCACTACCTTGGCTCTATCCTTAGGATGAGAGGTAAGGATGATGAAGGGACTCATCAATCGGTCGAGGAGGGCTCCCAATGATCACACCAAACTGGTTTCTGGGTGTTCAGTCTGGTTGAAACTAAAAAATATTATCGATCTCTGATGGACATCTTGTCTGAGATGGATGAAGATCATAGGTTTGTGGTAATCGGTACCAATGTGAAGGGAGAGCAATGATTTTCAGCAGTGGTGGAAGATCTGTGTTGAAATGATGGGCTATTAACAAACCTGATCGAAACTCATCATTATATGGAGGATGTGACTGAATTGAATGAAGTTCACTGATCTAAAGAGTTTAAGGTGACAAACTGCCCTCAATATATGACCTAGGTGAATAATGTGGGATGGACTCATCAATCCAGTAACTTGAAAATATCTAAGAAGGTGATAGTTGGGTGACCTAATTTTTCTTTGGGGAAGAAGAAATATGGTAACTTGACTAGAGTGGTGAAATATTTGTATAGTTTTCTGGAATCTGCAAGGGACTCCAATAGAATGAATTTTGCATCTCAGAAAAATTTTGGTCTAGAACTTATCATTAATAAGGGAGACACTGCCTGTGTGATTTCTAATATGGAGGATATTCTTGACCGATTAAAAATTTGTGAGCACTCTATTATCACAAGGCTTATCTTTCCTTCTATCAGAAATATTTTAAAAACCAACCATATCTTTTAGATGTTATCTTCTATACGGGGTTATTTTGATTGGATATATATTACCATGGTTTGAGGAGTTTTTAAAATTATTTCCCACTAGAGGTTCTAAAGTACAGGTCTTCAGGAATCTTATCAATTTCTTTGAATGGAAGTATTGTTTTCATTCAAGAATGGGATTTTTTATTCAACCTATTCGCTATTAAAAATATTAGGACTCATATCTGGATCAAAATTATTTGAATTAATTGGATTTTATGGAATCCTATGATATTATTTGTAATATAATCTTATGTGGGGATTCAAATCAAAATGGTAAAGACCAATAAGGTTTTTATATTTAGTGATTATGTTAGGATCTTGGTGTAGGTAGACTTAGGATTTTGCTTGATTCCTAATATTGTGTTGTCATCATTGGATGACAATATCTATTTAAAAGTTTAATATCAAAGACTACATAATTTTTGTCCAGGTTTTCAAAATATTGGTCATGCTAATGATAATTATCGTAAGAATGTGGTTTTCGCCTTTTTTTCATTAAAAGGACATCTTGAGTCCTCTTGTAGGAAAAAATGAGTTGGTAGATAGTTCAAAATATTTTTATTTCTTTTGGTGATAAAAAATACCCTCATGAAAAAAACAATAATCATGTTAAGTTGGTTCTTATGAATTAATTGTGGAGTCTTCTTAGAAGCTCTTATAGGTGACTCATGAGGCTCAGGATAAAGGTCAAGAGTTTCAGGCTCATGAACAAGTCATGGTGGATAGGGGAAACTTTAAACCACATATGAATTTGGAAATGGATAATTTTATGTGTACCATTTCCCTTAAAACTGATAGGCACTCATGTCCTGGTGATAGTGAGAATCCATCAATGATCCAAGAGGTTATTAATTATCTAAGAGAATTGCAATGAATCTACAAAAACTGGGATGATATAGAGGATGATTCGCTAAAAAATCCTTCATTTATTTAGGAATTGTAGAACGGAATTTTTTTTCTTGTAGATGATGAATGATTCCAAGATATCCGACACATGAAATCTATATGTAAGAAGTACAATTCATGTTGGAATCCAACCATAGTTACAAGGTCACATAGACCATTATACTCTGAATCTAAATTGTATGAAGATTATGATCTCTTAGGTTTCTTTTCCTTCCGATCATCCTATAATGAGGGAATAAATACTTGTATTACCCCTTAATTCTACTCTTTTTCTTATATTTTTCTCTTTTATTTAAAAGGTATTTACCTTTTATTGTTAAAAAATACTTATCCCTTACATAAACCCATTTTAACCCTTTCTGTGATGACTTAACTTTTTTCCATAGTAACTATTAATTATTACTATAAATGAAATTGAACTTATATCCTTATTTAAATTTTTTGAATCCAAATATGGAATTCATTTTATAATAATTAATTTATAAATTTAGAACAAATTAAATCTACTATACACACATGAAATGCATAAAAACATATTTTAGAAAAATTGTATCATTACACATAAAAATGATTTTAGTCTCATTCATTTCCATCTAACAACTATTATATTAATATTATATTATTTATTGAATATATTATCTACACAATTCATAAAAACCATTCATCAATAGGGATTAATTAATTTTATTAAGATAAAAATATATTGTGAACAATTAAAATAGTTTTCTAAAAAATATCTTATTTTACCATCAAATGATTTCATATTAATTTGTAACCAATTTATAATAAATAAACTAATGATTATTATTTTTTATACATGTATAAAAAATACTATTCCATAATTTTAATACTAAAAATAATAGAAATTGGGTTTTAAATAAAATAATATCTAAATAAAATAATGTCTCAAAAGAATATCTAGATTTAACCAATAATTATTTTACTAGTATTACATACTATTACTTAACTATTTCATGGATGTCCATAATTGATTTTATTTATTATTAATTAAATTTTATCAATAGAGTTTGTTGATATCATTCATCATATTTATTAAATTTATTTAAAATGCTTAATTCAAAAAAATAGTTCAAAAAGGTCTCTTTAGAATCCGTGGTATTTCCTTAAGTAAATTTGAACCATTTTATAAGGTCAATTATTTTTTCAATTTAATTTAAATATTAAATATTTTCTACAATTTTATATTTTAATAAATAATTATTCACTAATTTTTGGTGTTTCATATAACATAATCTATTGAACACATCAAATGTTTTTGGAGAAATTTATTCTAAAATCTCAGGGTGGTGTAGAAATATTATTGATAGTGATGATGTGAATGTTATTAAACACTCACAAAAATAGAAGGTAATGGAAATATGTTTCTGAATATGTTGTAGAAGATAATGCTAAATATATTTGATAAAATGAAGTAAATTCTGAAATTAGTAAAGAATAAGTTAAAAACAATTTGGGAAATAATGAATTTGTTGTGTCTAGAGAGGTAACAAGGCCCGACCCACTAGGACCCTAATTGGATTAATGATCTAGCCGATTCTACCACCCCAATCCCACCTAAAATAGGTCAGTGTCTATTGGCTCACACTAATAAGTATTATCAAACACACGAGTCCTTATTCTACTAAACACTTATAATAGATACGGTCTCTAATACAAAAACAACTAATAACCACCACTTATGTTTGTGCGTGTGCAATTTAAATAGATAAAAATTCATGTATAAGATATTTATCAGTTATAACACCTCTATATGGTAAACAATAAAAATAAATAAATACATCAGATAATGTATTCTGGTATAACAACTATATGATATGAGAATCAATTGAATGATTGTACGAAATTTCTAGAAACATCTATCACTTAAAAGAATAATCATGATTCACTATGCAGGACCACCATTGACTCGACAACCACCCAGACCACCTACAAACTATGTATCATTTTTATAGACAAAACCCATTTTGTCTTGATATCCAGTGTAGTATTGAATATTAAAATACCTAGTAAGATACTCTAAAAAACCAAAGAATAATAAAAATGGTAATATAAATAAAAAAAGGCATAACCTAACCATACAACAAACCAAAACAATATTTTATGTGAGATTATAGAACATAGATCAAGAAGGAAAAACTAAAACTCATTCTTCTAAATTTATTGAAATAACCCCGTCAAATATAATAGATACAAACAAATATCCCAGTCATCGCATATAGATAACAACCCTAGGATTGGAAACCACACCTCTAGGAAACACCTCTCTGCTCTAATACGTGGATAAAAAGAATAAAATATTGTTTCTATTTTCTCAAATCCTAAAATGGTTCATTGGGTATGCATCAATGGAGAATAAAAATATATATAAATTCCAATAAATGATTTGTAACATTTATATTTCTATCACTAGTTTCCCAATTATATATGTGATTATCCAAACACAAAACTGCCAAATTTTTTCTAAAGCAATATATAAATACCCAAGGAACTATAAAAGTTACTAGACTAAAAAATAATCATTGAAAATTCAGTTTTAATGGATGACCAAAACATCTATAATAGAAACATACTGGGGGAATTAGTACTGACTCCACAGATAAAGGGGACCATCACCCTATCCCTTGGAGAAATTCCCAACACAAGGATATGAAAATAGAAACTATTTTTATGAAGGAATATGAAAAATGATTTTTATATCCTATGATTATTGGGGAGAAACTATGACCTGATCTTTTGGGGAGTCTTAACTCCCTCTTCATAAGGGTAATTCATTCCTCATTGATGATACTACGACTGAGAAAGAGTCTAACCAGAAGATCACCCCACTTTTCCTAGAAAGTCATTGAAAATTTCGATTTTTTGGGAGGATAACATCATGTGTAACCCTAAATAGATAATCTCAATCTAACTATCACACCAAAATAGTAGTAATGAGGAAAATTGGGACATCATATACCACATACTGAACTGGTTTCCAAGACCAGGACATTCCAAGGGTAAATTGTTTTTAATGTCTCCTAACTCAAGGCTACACATATGAACCACACCCGTGGAGTGTATGGAAAATAAAACATATTTGAAGGATTTTTTTGTCAATCCATAATCATTTATCGACATCCCTAAATCTACTAGGGAATCTCAGAATAATTATCTATATATATCAGTGTCTACCAGTATTTGAATGATCATCATAAAATCATATATTCCAATAAACACTTTAAGTATCCAGAACTGTATAATTCATATAGGGTAGAAAGCCTTTCATTAGCACATCTAAAGAAGAGTAATAATCCCTATATTTTCATCAAACACCTCAATTAAACCACTTTATCAGATCTATTAAGATAAATAACACAAAATTCCCAAAACAATACTTGAAAAAAACTTTTAATGGTGAATATATGCATGTTATCACAATCTATATGTAAAAAAACTCATAATGGGATATTAATTTATTCTATTTTAACAAATGATAGATTAGATATGAAAGACACTATGGAATACATAATAAATAAAATTTACTATACTAGAATCAACTTTTGATCATGGGAATGTGATTGGGAATGCACAATTATCGTCCTTCCATGTGTGGCCAACCTATATGTCAAGATCCTAGGGGACCATGGTGTGTGGGGTATGTGGGATAACTAGGAATGTAACATTGAAGATTAATTCATTTAATATTATCTTTTAGGGAATGTTTATCTATTAAACAGAAAATTTTAGTTATGAGGGGGTATTCACTCATGTACTAAGCAATGCCTCATGTATTATACCATCGGAGACACTATTAATACTCCTGATTAATTTTGGGTGAAGTCTAGGTTTAGTTGGTAGTGTATTATCAAATGTCGAGTAATGTTCATTTCTGTTAAATATAAAATTTGTTACATATATGCACAACAAATGAAATTTAACAACTTATATAACCCCAATACACTTACATTTAACCCATACAAATCCCATGTAACAATTCCACATGTTGTTTAATATTTAACTTAGACACAGAATCCCATGACACAATTGAATCTTGAAATGTTCAATTACTTAATTATTACATGAGGTGTGATTTTATTTTCTAGATCTAGGAGCCCTATATTATCGTATTTCATATCACTTTGATTAGCGAAAATCCAACAGTCAACCATGCCCTCAATGAAGATCACACTTGACGCCACAAGTGGGCCGTACCTTACTTCACTAGGGCCTTGTGATTATCATTCACATGAAGTTGATACATCTTCCTTTGTCACAATGTTCCAAGACACACTTTTATAACACCACTATCAAACCCCACCACCATAATTATTCTTTCCTTTGTACAAAAATTCCACCCTATACATTGTTCGTCATCACTTTTCTCACCCAATGGGTTATGTTTCAACCAATAATCCCAAGTCATCTCAACTTCCCTTTAACTCTAAAACTATTCATATGAACCACTAACCACTTTGAGGGATAAATATTTTTTTTATTATCACAAGAGATGAGAGGAGTGACATGAATGATAAGAATTTAGAGAATGGTGACTAGTAAAAATTCTTTCACCCAAGTTGATGGTTGAAAATACATTCTTTTAAAAAGAAAAGAAATGAAGAATTTATTGGGAATAAAATAAAATATCAAAAACAAATAATGGGGTATAGACCATCAATACAAGGACATGTATTTCAAAAAATTAAAAATATTGAGGAAATAAAAATAAATAAATACTTACCTAATAGATATTATAATAATTCTTCCAGGATCAAGCTTTCACCATGGATGCAATAATCATTTTGATTTGGTTGTGGTTCACAATTCCAACACCACCTCTACATTGATGAATCCAACATAAAAAATATCTCAGTATCACGTAGGTTTTGGAATCAAGTTAAATGAATAGCCCAAATTGAATATTTTTGAGAACAATTTATATTAGTTATGCTAGGTTAAATAGAGTATTTTTCATTAATGTACCGAGATGGAACCAGTTTGAATCCTAAATAAAAAATAATAATTATTCCTCTCAAAGATAAAACCTCATGATCATGAAAAAACTATATTTTCATATTTTTTAAACAAGATTACATTTAGAAGATATCATTTCTTTCATGCATGATATAGAATATATTTTATATATAAATACTAAATATCCTAAAAATTTTCAATAAATCAAAATCTCATAAATTTACATTATATGTATAATAATTTTGTTACTAGATAATATAATCTTTTAAAAAAATTTAGGCCATTTCTTGGATGAATTTAGTATATTACCCATTTAAAATTGATCGAGTCTTTCAATATCTGGAATGATTTATGTCTAATTCTAGGAAAACAATAGGTTACAAAATTATCTCCATTTTTAATCCTAAAAAATTTAATAACTTGAATCAAAATACAATACATTAATGACTCAACCTCATATTTTAGGGATGATATATATTTTCATGCTTTGGATTCACACCCATAACTCTCATTTTTCCACAAAAAATGGCTATCTGAAAATCACTCATAAGAAATTAATTAATGAAAATTTAAGCTTACATTATATGATTCCTATAAGGGGTACCTCACCCCACAAATTTTTTCTATCCACAAGATTCTCTCCTCTCTGATAGGGAGCTAGAGTGTGAGCCATTTTCACCAACCCAAAAAGGTTCCTTAATAATGGAACCACTTATGGTAGAATCAACCTCCCACCTTTTTTATGAAAAACCTAATGGATTATATCATGAAGGTAATATATTCACATAAATCACCACCATTGAGTAAACAAATGTTAAAAATTCCATACCATCATAAGAGACCAATGTAATATATTCTATGAGATATCACATTACTTCTCAACATATTTCATATAGGCGTATATATCGACATGAAAAACACATAGCATAATGGTTAAAACCAAACCCCTCATTATAATTTTTTTTGTAACTACAATAAGGGATAGATAACCACATTCCTATCTCTATTTAGGTTCTCTTATGCTATAGGTGATAACCCAATTGTTTTATCATAACTCTATTATAAAATCATTTGATGGTCACACTATTGATTTCAATAGCTTTATAATATATTCACACAAAAGTACATCAACTAATTATTGGAACATTCTACTAAAATTACAATTGGATTGTTTTTATTGGTCAGAAAACTATACTTTAACTACTTTATACCCTAGGTTAATACTAACTAATACATGACTGACCACAATCCAAAGTTATAGAGACATGCACTTCTTTTACTTTATGAGGTATCACGAAGAATATTATCACCACATACTCTCACTATATAGAGGATAAAATACTACTCAGTGAGTCGCTAACCATAAAAATATCATACTCCACTAACATGACCTATATTAAAATCATCCATCTTGATACCCTTGACATGAATCTTAAGGGTAAAATAAGATTCAAACATCCTTCACCTATTGTAGGACTCCCACAAACATGCTAAAAAAAGTGAATCACTATTACTTTCATGAGAGATACATTATTTATCTATATTAAATTTTTGTATTCCCCAAACAATGATTTGAAGAATTGTAGAAGGTAATGAAAATAAATTTATAAAAGTTCTTACTAGGGTAATAATGTCAGTTTATACACCTTTTTGAACACCCATAATGGAAATTTGTATCATAGAACACTCATCCATCAAATGATGCAATCTTACATATCACATCGATCCAGAAATATGCTAATAATATCTTGATGGAAAAAAATATTCCAAATTATCATCAAAAGAATTATGGAAACTATCACAATAAATTATCTTTCTATTAACCATAGAAAAAAATCATCAAAAAGACATAGCACCTATGAATATAAGGAAATATCATATCAATAACATCAACCATGGATCCCTAGCCTAACATCAAGATTACCACTACAATCACTCCCATAGGGAGGTTTGATGTAGGTGGGATAAACAATTTTAATCAATACAACCCCTATGTATATTACCTAAGCTATAAGTATAAAATGATATTAATGTGTTAGAAAATTTCCCAATGATCACTAATTAATGGTAGATGACTAATGACTCGCCAAAAGAGAAGGTATCATTTGGGGGAGTTCAAAGTTCCATTGGTGTAGGAATAATACCTTGATCATTAATGGAGTTCCAAATTTGATAATAGAAGAAACTACCAACTTTCATCAAGGCAGTACTAACTCTTCTACTAGATGATAGAAATCTAGTGTTAGGGCAGTGATAACTCTGGATGATAGATGACTCATGACCTAATCATTAGAGGGAACAAACTCTACTAATAGAGGACCCTCACCCCTTTCATCATGGGAGTACTTACACCATGGAAGGAGGAAATAATCCCCATATAATGGGGAATACCGAAATCTATTGGTGGAATAGTGAACCAATTCCTCATCATACAAGATACTATCAAGGGAGTACCATTCCTCATCCAATATATAAGGTGAACACACCTTTCAATGATACATAGAACACAGTAATACATAACCCTATCAAATAAATTTGGGACCACACCACATCGATGTTATATAGACAAGGGAGTACTCAACACCATGCTCATATCAACACTCAGGGACACTAAGACCCATATCAAAGTTTTAGGTTATAACACCCTAACCTTTTTAGGTATGAATTGAAAAGGTATACCAAAGATCAATGTATCAATGATAGGGGGAAGGGTTCAATCACTGATATCTTTTTCATTTTTTGTTATCTTTAGTTTATAATGATCTTCACCTCATATTTAAGAGTTATCAATTTGATGAAAGAAAATCAATCACACTTCCATAATAACACATGAATTTATAATTTTCACTACTCAATAAGAGTAGATAGTCCTTTGAATGGTTTAGAAATAATACAATAATATAAAATACACTATAAAACAATCCTTTGGTATGGATACAACTGTAGGAAGTACCCATACACTTGTGTAACACTATGATTAATACAACAACTCATGTGCCTCCTCTATCACCAATGATGTAAAAGAAGTCTGGGTAACATGTTCTTAAACCTTCACCAGTTGGTTCCAAAAATTTTACAATACTACAATATAAACTTCCACTTTTGTAATTCTTCAAAAAAATTATTCACTTTCCCACTTAGAAATGTATAAGAACTTCTATTTTGGACTTTATATGAAAACTCAGTCTGATTTCTCAGTCTAATGTCATCTGTCTGATTGGTTAGTCTAGAAATATATGTATTCAAAGATACTCTAGTAACAATTATGAGTTGTTTCTATCTTTCCCCAAAAATATCATCCCAATTTCTCATTTTGATCTGATAACCTATTCCTTTAATTTATTCTATCCCAAAATAATCATCATGAGAAATATATTTAGAAATATCCTCAGTAAAAAACTTTTCAACTCTCTCACTTTCTCTCCCACATGTGAACAGTTACCCATCATAAAAAACTACAATGTACTTAATTCTATTAATATGTGATATAAAAGTGGAATGGGTGAGAATATGAAAACATTTTCCTGCTAACCAAAATTTCCATTAACTCAAAATTTACTTCCATTTTGACTACATATTTGACTCTTTCAGAAATAATAAACTCTCTTTAATTCTTCTTGAAACATCTTGAATCTGCTCACAACATCAACCAGATTCAAATTTCCTAAAAATTATTTAGTCTAATTCCAATTTCCATTTTGATTTTATTAATTTTTATAAAATAAATGTGATACTAAAAAATCCCATTTCTTTCTCTATACCATTTGAATATATATGAAATGAATGAATTATCATCCCAAAGCTTCATACCAACCGAAAAAAATCTACTATGAACATTGTTTCTACTTAATTAAACATCAAATCCTTATTTACAACACATCCACAACAACTTCAAAATAAATATAATCTTCTTCAATTATATAAAACATCCTTAGACCACATCTAATGAACACTAAAAGCTAATGACTTATCAGTGTCATTCTGGATATGATGAATCAGTCGCTACTTCCTTTTGATGGATAAAAATCATTCCTTGTCCAATGAATCTTGACCCAATTTGAAAACAAACACAAAAGATTTTCTTCTTGACCAAGTAAAAAAAAATTCATTTGTTTTATGAAAATGGTTTACTAAATTGTTGTTCTTCAACAAATTGATAGGTCCCAACCAGTATAGTTTTTATTATTCATCAGCCCCAACAATTCCCAATTTTTGGTCTGCATCAATAAATCTGTTCTTATCTACCTCTAATAGAATTATTTATCTAATGTAACATTTATATTGGAACTTTATTTGATAGATCAGTTTCATAACTCATCTGATTGGTTGATACCAAACTGTGTTCGATAGAATGGTATCAATAGTGACTACTTTTTCCACAATTTTCTATTGATCCTTTGGATTTTTTCATTATATGGATTACACAGTCCAATAGATCAGATCGTTTGATTGATCAGTCAATTAGAGATTCATCAAATTCAGACTCCCCAACCATTAGATAATGTCTATATCTGGTTATTGTCACATTGATGAACTGAGTGTAAAAGGATTTGAATTCAAAATATTTATTCATTTACAAACTCTTATTTGTAAACAAGACTTCCTCATGATATTGAGAGAATAAGGGTTATAATATCATCATATGACTTACAGTGGAATGTTTTATGAATTCCCATTATTCCAAAATCATCATTCTTTCCATAAAAACCTCAATATGATTGGAACCATTTAAAATGAATTGGAATCATTTTCTTCATATATTTCAAAAATCATGGATCACAAGTTTTTATTAACTCATGACATTGAAAAATTACAAAACATAAATTCATTGTCAGATTTAGTATCGAGATATTCAAGAAATGATACATTTCTTTAAATTGATTTAAACTTCATTCTAAACATAATCTGAGTATGGAAAAAACTATACTCAGAAAAAATCATCAAAATAGAAAACCAAAACCAAAGGTCTTTATTATGAAAAATGTGTCAGATTATCTAATTCTAGTGCATCATTCAATCCATTCACCAAAACATACAGAGTGAATTTATTTTCCATAATTATAACAAAATAAAAACCAATCTACATAAACTTATTCCAGTATTTGAAAACCACTTTAAACTAACATGGTCCCAACAAAATACTCTATTAGATTTTTTTCATCCAAGGTTCTTAAATTACTAAACTTTTAACCATAATCAATAGATTACATATTAACAATTGTAATCCTACTTGACTGAACACATTGTAGGAATCAAGATTCAATAACAGAAAAAACATGCTATCTATAAGTAGCAAATTAAAAAAATCAATATTTTTCAATATTTCAACGATTATTCCTATAAAAATATCCCTATATACAATTAAAAATAAATTAGAATAGTTCACACATATACATGCTTAATTTACAGCTTACCCACCCCAACATACATGCTTCCTTAAAATTTTTAGAACATATCAAGGGATAGATTTACAAAAAATCATTTTTTTCACCTTTTATAGAACTATCCAAAGACTAGATGACAGAGGGAATAGAGACACATACCTCAACCTTGGAGAGGAATAGGTTAGACACTCATGTTCGACCTCATTTTTAAAAATTCTACCTTTGGTGAACATGTCATAAACTTTTGTGGAATCTTGATTGGAAAAAACATATTTATCTTCATATTTTAATATAGTTAAATATTTTTTTTAGTATAGAAACTTACAAAACATTTCCCTAAAAAGAAAACTCCACCACATTTGGATATTATATAATCAACACTTCCTGCCCAATCAGGATTATAACAGAAAAAAACTAATTCTTTTTGAGATATCATAGCTAATTATAAAATCTATTATTCCTTAAATATATGTATAAATTATTTTCCTAGCCAAGAGATGTGATTATTCTGGAGAACTTTATAATTTTTCAAATAGGGTAACAGAATAAAAATTTCTGGTATTGAGGCAGTAAAATATAAAAAACTTCCAATCTGCTTCTGAAACACTTTAGAGAAAACTTCCTTACCATTTCTATCTTTAGTCAACTTGGTTCACACTAAATTTTTTTGTGAAATAGGTTTTTAATTTTCCATAAAAAACTTCTTAATAAGTTACTTAGAATACTTTTCTTGATAAATAAATATGTGTTTCTTATTTTGGAATATTTCTAACCCAATAAGGTAATTCATTTCCCAAAAAATGGAAATTTCAAATAACTTCTTGATTTCTTAAGAAAAATATTCACATTTTTTTCATCATTACCTACAAAGATAATGTCATCAACATCAATAATAACAATTATGGAAATATCATCACATTATTTGATGTAAAAATTAATATCAACCCTTCTTTAATAAATATTCCTATTCATTATATAGGTATCAAATTTGGAGTTTTATTCCCTTGGATATTTATTTAAACCATACAAGGATTTATTCAACTTGAATAGAGAAATTACATCTTTCCATTAACAAAACCACATAGTTGTTCAAAATGAAAGTATTCATCATGTACTATATTTAGAAAGTATGCATTCACTTCCATCAGAAAATTTTTATAAATTTGTTGTGCAGTAATTGAAATAATATTATAATTGTTTCTATCCTTACCACTCAAGAAATGGTCTCATAAAAATTAATAATTTCAATTTTTGAGTAAAAATTAAAAATGTATATTTTTTCTATCAACTCACCATATTTATTTACCTTGGTCTGGAACAACGAATTTGTACTAGTAACATTTTTTTCATTTGGTTTATGTAAGAGTTCCCATGTCTCAATATTCTCAATCTTGTCCAACTCAACATTCATATCACAAACCCATTCTGGATAATAAAAAGAATCATTAATGTTGACCTCACCTGTTTTGATAATCTCAATCATGTATTCATATGTGTTGAAAATCCCAATTATGTTTTCATTCTCTATGATATTGTTAAGTATCATTGATCTATACTTTAATTCTTTCAAATCTGTGATCAAACCAATAATAATTTTTAAAATAGTCTTTGGAATATGTTAATCCTCATTTATCCATGTTCATACAAGTTATAAATTAATTCTAACACAATCGGATGTGTTCTGCATAAAATAGATAAGTAATCTGCCTATAGCTACTGATAAAGAGCTACCGGTACCCAGTCTACCAATAAAATTAGTCTACCGACAGACAGAGTCACTGATATACTTAACACAGAGCTACCGATGTGCTTATAAATGTAAGCTACTGACTTACAGACAGCTACCGAAACAAACATAGAGCTACCGATGTAAGTATAAATAGCTACCGATGGAATAAGAGTTACCGACGCATGGAGCTATCGACGCATGGAGCTACCGACGCATGGAGCTACCGATGCATGAAGCTACCGACACATGGAGCTACCGACGCATGGAGCTACCGACGCATGGAGCTACCGACGCATGGAGCTACCGACACATGGAGCTACCGATAAACAAAGTCACCGATACAAGCATATACCAACCGACGCATAGAGCCACCGATAGAGTCAAAGCAACTAATGAAATTGAGCTATCGAGGTCCAAACTACTGATGTTGATTACCTACCGATCACTCGACTCACTGTTTGGATTTATTTATTTCCTATCTTTATTTAATCTATCCAACGGTCATATCATGTACATTTTAATGATTTTTCAAATAACTGATAAAGGTTGTCGGATGTCAGGAACCCGTACCTCGTACCTGCAGAAAGGAAATCTTTTCTGTCTCCTGTTGCCCGTGAGATAAATACGAGAAGACTACTCTGCCCAATCAAGTAGAAGAGTGTGGTGGATAGAATATACCAAAAACACAAGAACGAGAAGAATCAAGAAGCTCATAGACAATCAAGCATACTCGAGAAGTGTTCTGTGCATATAAGAAGAACACTGAAGAACTTCAACCACTACATTTTCACTGTCTGTGAACCTGGAGCATACGACACTCTGCTTCTCAAACAGAAATGAGAAGAGGACTCAGATTCACTTCTGATCGAATCCAAAGTAGTCCAGAGCTACACTGAAATCACCAAAACCATTTCTAAACTCTACATCTCTTGTTCTGTGATTTATTATTATACTTTTCGAGCAGTGTGTGTTATCTGTTGTATCTAACACATCACTGTCTCCTATACTTAAACTGGAGGATTTGTAAATCCTTACCAAACTCTTTCATTCCTTATTTCCCACGAATAACAGTGGTAGATGTCGTGTGTGACCTGGACATCTGGTTGTTGTTGTACTGTTTCCCATGAAGAACAGTGGTAGAGGTCTTGGACCTGGACAGTTGTAAACTGTTGAACCCCGATCCAGGGTGTGGATCATTTTTATATAAAATTTTGAGAGGACTAAGTCTCGGCTTGAGACTGAACCTCTTGGTTACATTTGTTGTGCCATCTCTTTTAATGTTTTATTCCGCTGCTAATCACTTTAAAACCAATACTGTTTTTAAAGTCACTTTGATAATTAAATTAGCAAGTGTTTATGTTAAGTGTAGATTAGTAAGTTAGTTTCAAAAGATAATCACACACTCCTGTGTTGATTAACTGGGAATTAATCAATCCCTTGAGAATCTAACAGAACCTCTACTTTAATATAAATTCACTACAGTTTAATTTGTTATTTTATTTGGGGGTCTTTAAGATAGTGTTTTTAAATACAGAAATTTTAATTGGTACTCAATTCACCCCCCTCTTGAGTAAACCACTCCGACCAACACTTGGTATTAGAAGATTGAAAATACTCTTTAAAAGTACTCTGCTTTTGAACTGTGATTTTAGTTGTATTTTAAAGTTCTTAAAATTTCTTTTATATCTAAATTTTTATCTATTTAAAATTTTCTCATCATGGACAATAGACTTGAGGGTGCTGCTACTAACCGGTCACCTTTCTTCAATGGAACTAATTATGCTCAGTGGAAACTGAAAATGAAAATTAATCTAGAGAGCATAGGTTTTGATATTTGGACTGCTATTGAATCAGAATACAAAATTCCCACTACTGCTAGATCTACTTGGGATGAAGCTATAAAGACTGCATACAATAACAACTGTAAAGCTATGAATGCCTTGTACTGTGCTCTAGGAGATGAAGAGTTTAATAGAATTTCTTCTTGTAAAACTGCATATGAAATTTGGGATACCTTAGCTGTTTCTCATGAAGGAACAATGAATGTTAAAGAAATGAGATTGAACACTTATACTATCAAGTATGATAATTTTAAAATGAAGCCTGACGAACCCATTTTTGACATGTATCTTAGGTTCAATGAAATTGTCAATACAATGATCTCGCTGGGAAATGATGTCTCATCGAAGGAACAAATTATGTGAATTTTGAGATGTCTACCTGATAGATGGAGAGGCACATCTGTCTCAATCAGAGAATCATGTGACATTGCTGCTCTACCTATCAAGGAACTAATTGGAAAGCTGATGATGTATGAAGAAGAGCTTAAAGTGAATAAAGAGGAAGAAAATGAACCTCCAAGAAATTCTGTCGCTTTCAAATCTTCAACTTCAAAGAATAAGGACAAAGAAAAGCTTCAAGCTGTAGTTGAAAGTTCAAGCTGTGAAGACAGTGAAAGTGATTCTGACAGTGATGCTGAGATGGCTCACATTTCTAGAAGCTTTAATAAATTTTATAGGAAAAAGAAGTTCTTCAGAAAAACGAATTATAAGGGTAAGTATGATCACAAAGGTAAATGGAAAAAGGATTGGAAGAAGAATGACAAATCAGATGATGTTGTCTGCTATGAGTGCAAGAGAAAAGGACACATTAAAGTCGACTGTCCAAAGATGAAGTATAAAAAGGAATATGAATATAAGGACAATAAGTTTAAAGAATCCATGAAGGCTACTTGGAGTGATTCTGAGGATAGCTCTACTGAATCTGAAAGCTCTGAAACTGAACACAAAAATAAGGCAAACATGTGCTTTATGACAAACACTTCTCAGGTAACTGCTGAAACTCCTGCTTTAAATTATTACTCTAGAGATAATGCAGAATCTGATTCTGATCCTGGCACAATGTCTAAAAATGAATTGTTTGAGTACTGTAATATGCTGGAAGAGACATGTAATGAACTTAAGGATAAATACAAAGGTTTAAAGAAACAACATGCTTTAAGTGTTCAGCATAAATCTGATCTTGATATAGAAAAAGAAAAAAATGCTCAACTGTTAAAAGAAAACACTGAACTGAAACTATGTAATGAGAAAATCAAGAAAGACTTAGAGAAGTTCACCAATGGAAAAAATACACTAACACAGATGCTGGGAAAGCAAATAGAACCTAAATATACTACTGGTATGGGATACCATCCTGGACAAAGGAAAATTGCCAAAACTAGATTCATTTCTAAATCTGGAAAGAATGAAGGTAATTCTGGAACTTCATATGCTTCAACCAGTTATATACATAGCTATGGATCTAATAAAGTTTATCTTTCAAAGCATGTCAATTCTACAAATTATATGAGACCCATTAGACAAATATGGGTACCTAAAGTGTTATTGGCTAACCTGTCTGGACCCAAGAAAATATGGGTACCAAAATCATCTCCCATCTGAATCTGTTTTGTAGGGAACTTGCTTAAAGAGCTCCTGTAAAGAGACCTAGTATTTGGACAGTGGATGTTCAAGACATATGTCAGGATACTTTTCTTGTTTCAAGAGTTTAATAAAAGTTGATGGAGGCTTTTTCACCTTTGGTGATAACTATAAAGGAAAAATCATCGGCCTAGGCCAGATTGGTAACACTGATTCAATTTTGATTTCTAAAGTTTTATTTGTTGATGGCCTTAAATACAATTTATTAAGTATTTCTCAGTTATGTGATGATGGTTTTCATGTTAAATTTGAAAATGATTCCTGCAAAGTTTTTAATTCTAAGAATGTTTTTGTATTTTCTACCTTAAGAAATAAAAATGTTTATGCTGTTAATCTGAATTCTTTAGCTAAGCAGAATATTACTTGTTTGAATGCTTTTCATAAAGAATCTTGGCTATGGCACATAAGATTGGGACATTGCAACATTCACTCACTTAGAAAACTCTATAGAAAAAACCTAGTTAGAGACCTACCTAAATTAGAATTCCCAAATGATAGAGTGTGTAACCCCTGTCAAAAGGGAAAACAACACAAAGTTTCTTTTAAATCAAAGAAAGAAGTTTTGACTTCTCAACCACTTGAATTGGTTCACATGGATTTGTTTGGACCATCAAGAGTTTCTAGTTTAAATGGGAAGCACTATGTTTATGTTCTTGTAGATGACTTTTCTAGATATACTTGGGTATATTTTCTAGCTCACAAAAGTGAAGCCTGTTCTTCTTTTGTTAAATACTCTAAATCTGTAGAGAACCTTAGTGGACTTATGATTAAAACTTTGAGAAGTGATCATGGTCGTGAGTTTGAAAATCAAGATTTTGAATCTTATTGCTCACACAATGGCTATACTCATAACTTCTCTGCCCCTAGAACACCCCAACAGAATGGTGTAGTAGAAAGAAGAAACCAAACCCTTCAAGAAATTGCTAGAACCATGCTCAATGAATATGACCTGCCTATTTATTTTTGGGCTGAAGCTGTTAATACAACTTGCTATGTTATTAATAGAGTCTTAATCAGACCCGTTCTTAAGAAAACCCCTTATGAATTGTGGAACAATAGAAATCCTAAGGTTAATTACTTCAAAGTCTTTGGTTGCAAAGTATTTATTCTGAATACTAAAGATAATCTGGATAAGTTTTCTTCCAAAAGTGATGAAGGAATTTTTTTGGGTTATTCTATTTCAAGTAAAGCTTATAGAGTATTCAATAAGAAAACTAAATGTGTGGAAGAATCTGTTCACATCAAGTTTGATGAAACTGATCCACATAAGTCTAAAACCTCTCTTGAAAATATTGAAGAGGACTTATCTGTTCTGGACATTAATGATAAATCTAAAGAACCTGTTATCAAAACATCCAGTTCTGGACTTTTTCCAGAATCTGCTTCTGTTGAACCCGAACCTATAGATGAACCTGAAATTTCTAGTCCAACCTTTACCAGATCAACAAGGATTCTAAAGAATCGTCCTTTAGAATCTATTGTTGGTAATCTTGATAGAGGAACACAAACTAGAGCTTCTCTAAGAAACCAGGTTGAACATCAAGCTTTTCTTTCACAGCTAGAACCCAAAAATATCAATGATTCTATCAATGATGAATTCTGGGTAATAGCTATGCAGGAAGAATTAAATCAGTTTGAAAGAAACAAAGTCTGGGAATTAGTTGACAGACCTAAGGACACTTTGACAATAGGCACAAAATGGGTTTTTATAAATAAAGTAGATGAATATGGAAATATAGTTAGAAACAAAGCTAGACTAGTTGCACAAGGATATAGTCAAGAAGAAGGTATAGACTATGAGGAAACTTTTGCACCTGTAGCTAGACTAGAATCCATTAGGATCTTACTTGTATATGATGCACATCTGGATTTCAAGTTATATCAAATGGATGTGAAAAGTGCATTTCTAAATGGTTTTATAATTGAAGATGTTTTTGTAGAACAACCACCTGGATTTACTAACCCCCATTTTCCAAATCAATTTTTTAAACTTTCTAAAGCTTTGTATGGTTTAAAACAAGCTCCAAGAGCTTGGTATGATAGACTTAGCAATTTCCTTATCTCAAATGGTTTTACTAAAGGGATTGCTGATCCAACTCTTTTCATTAAAAGAATTTCCAAAGATGTTTTAGTTATACAAATATATGTTGATGATATTATTTTTGGATCTTCTAAACACTCTTTATGTATTGATTTTTCAAAAAGTATGCAAAATGAATTTGAAATGAGCTTAATGGGAGAACTTAAGTACTTTCTTGGATTTCAAGTATTTCAAAATGAAAATGGTATTATTTTGAATCAAAGTAAATATAAAAAGGATCTTTTAAAACGTTTTGGTCTGGATAGTATCAAGGAAAGTGAAACTCCTATGAGTACTACCTATAAATTGGACGCAGATGAAACTAGGAAACCAGTTGATCAAACAAATTACAGAGGTAAGATTGATAGTTTACTTTATCTTACTGCTAGTCGGCCTGATATTATGTTTAGTGTGTGTATGTGTGCTAGATTTCAAGCTAATCCAAAAGAATCTCATTTGCTTGCTGTTAAAAGAATTTTTAAATATCTCAAACACACGACTAACTTAGGTTTGTTTTACCCAAAAGGACAATCCTTTGAGTTAATGAGTTATTCAGATGCTGACTTTGCTGGTTGTAAGTTAGATAGAAAAATCACATCAGGAACATGTCATTTGCTTGGAAAATCTTTAGTTTCTTGGTGTAGTAAGAAACAGAACTCAGTTGCATTATCTACTGCTGAAGCAGAATACATAGCTGCTGGTAGTTGCTGTGCACAAATTCTGTGGATGAAACACACTCTTTTGGACTATGGATATGTTTTTAAACATGTTTCAATCAACTTTGATAACACCAGTGCAATAAACATCTCTAAGAATCCAGTATCTCACTCTAGAACCAAACACATAGATGTAAGACACCATTTCCTAAGAGATCACTATCAAAAAGGTGATATTTCTCTTGAATTTATTGGCACTGAACATCAATTGGCTGATATTTTCACTAAACCTTTAAGTTCGGATAGGCTAAGTTACATAAGACACGAATTGGGAATGTTTAATCACAACCGATGTGAAAATCCTCACCGATGATAAATTCTCACCGATGTAGAATTCTCATCGATGTGTAAATCCTCACCGATGATAAATTCTCACCGATGTAGAATTCTCACCGATGTGAAAATTCTCACCGATGTTGAAATTATCACCGATGTTGAAATTCTCACCGATGTTAAAATTCTCACCGATGTTGAAATTCTCACCGATGTGAAAATTCTCACTGATGTTGAAATTCTCACCGATGTGAAAATTCTCACCGATGTTGAAATTCTCACCGATGCTATATTTTAAAACTTCTGTCTGCCGCCAAGATTATGAATCACTTTATTTTATTTTATCTTACTCTATTTTAGTCGTTTATTTGGAATTCCTAAATGATAAAACTAAGTCTAAGCCACTTCCTATCTCACCGAGCTCAAAATCTCTCACCTTCGAACCTTAGCTCCCAAATCGGCCAAGAACCCTAAACCCGCGATGGCAAAAACTAAGCTTCCTACCGTCAGAGAAGAAAGTGTAGAACCAAAAGCTAAGAAGCAAAAGACACAGCATAAAGCCAGTGTTAGTGAAGTCATAACTAGATCGGGAAAGCGATCAATGAATCCTCACTTGCAGAATAGAGACATAGTAATCGAGAAGGAACTGTGCGTGGAATGGATACTTCCTAGCAAATCGTTAGTACTCGAGATTCTGGAGGACCAGAAATGGGTGGATTGTTTCTCGAATAACAATGTCCCATACTACCCGAAGTTGGTAAAACAGTTCTACGAGTTTGTAAGCTTCGAGATGTCTGAAAATGAGAATCGGGTAAGCTCGTTTTTAAATGGAAAAGAGATGTCTTTTTCTTCAGTAGAGTGGGCTGAGTGTTTAAAAGTACCACATGAAGGTGTCTCTGGGTACGTATCAAGAGCAATGCCACCTAGCAGTGACATCTTTGATTATGAAACTGCCTTAAAAGAGCTGACCGGTAATGGGAATCAAAGGCAAGTGGTTGCTACTGAAATGGATGGAGAGAATCGACTGCTCTTCAAGTTTGTTCAGCATGTGTTGATACCGAGGCGAGGAGATTTTGAAAATCTAAGATATCAAGATATCTATCTTCTTCATCTGCTAAGACATGGTGTGAAAATAAATCTGTGCAGATTGTTAATGCTTCAAATGGAAGACATGATTAGACCAAAGTCAAAGACTAATGCTTTATTCTTTGCCAAGCTGATTTCAGTAATGATAAAAGTGAAAGGAATAGCTGAGTCTCAGGATGAGACAGTTGTAGTCAGGAATAATTTCTACATCACCTCGACTGTTTGTAAGTACATGAAAATTAACTAGAACCCATGGAAGGGAGAATGGGTCAGTGATGATCAGAAGATATATGATAGGTTTAATCCTGTGGATCATCCCTCAAGACCAAAGGATATAAGAGATCCGAGTCTGAGACCTGATGAAGAGGAACCTGTTTATAGTAATGAAACAGAAGAAGAAACAGAAGAAGAAGAAGAAACTCCCATGGATGTTGGAGGAGATCCAGACTTTCCCCCAAGTCCTGTTGCAGAATTGGTTTATTCTAGGAAAGGAAAGGTAGAGGAAATTTTGTCTACTTATGAGGAAGACCAGTCTGTGCCTCACCAAGAAGAAGAGGAAAAGGAAAATTTATCTGAATCGTTTGTTTCTGGTAGTTTAAGTATGAGTCCTTTGATTGGAAGCTCAGCTATGCCGACTGCTGAAGTAGAAAAAGATACAGAAGAAGCTGTACCTGTATCAGAAGATCTTCTAGATGCTGCACCGATGGAACTTGTAGTAGAAGATTCTGATGAAGAGAATCCAGCACTGAATGCTGTTGTGATACATGAGAATGCACCCATTGAGGGGGAGAGTCAATCTGTTCTTGGAAATGTTACAGTAGCTGTTGGGTTTGGAGACTGGGTAGAAGACCCAGGGTTTATAGTCTGTGGATTGGATTATCCGGATTCTGATAATGAGATGTCTGTGAATAGACCAAAGACCAATTATGATCTTGCTTCTGAGTTGTTGCCCGATAATGTGGTCAGATTTCATGATCTGAATAAGCTGAAAGAGGACCTCAAAACCAGTTTTGTTGAAGAAGTGAAGTTAATGGAAACCTCCCTTGCATCCTCAATTCAATCAATAATGACTGATTCTGTAGTTAGTTTGGCCTCAGCAAGGGGATCTGCTGCAGTTGTCCCTAATGATTTTGTCTCTAATTCTGATCTTGAATCCATGAAGAATGAGCTGAAAGAATCATTCATTGTATCAGTTGCTGAGATGAAGCAAAGATTTAATGAAGAAATGCAAATGTTAGAGAGATCCTTCGAGCTATCTCTGGCTTGTAATTTATCTTCTTTTGTGTCTGAGATTATGGAAGAAGGGAAAGAGTGCCAGACTCAGTCTTCTAGAATCGAAGCAGATCTTGAAGCTCTCAAGACATCAGTTGCTGCTTTGGATTCTTATATGAGCTCCAAGTCTCAAGCTGACAAGGACCTAGCTTATGTGAAGAGTGTAGTAAGCCAGTTTGTCTCGGTGTTTGAAAGTTTCAAAACCTCAGTGAAGGATCATGTTCAATTACAGGACTCTCAAGTTCAAAGCCTAATCAGTGGTTTGTCTAAGAGTTTCAAAGAAACTGTTTTCTTCTCTCTTGGGCCTCTCACATCCAAACTATTAGTTGACCTGAATCAAGTTCGAGCAATGTTGAAGGAGAAGATTGGTTCTATTTCAACCAGTGGATCTGTGGACTCATCAGAGTTGATCCGAGTGGTGCTTTCTACAAGAGTTTCTGCTAGAGAAATAATGAAGATTTTTCAAGATTATATGAGAGAAGCCTCTGCCTCTCAGGAAGCCATAAAGAGCAAAGTGGACCACTACTTCACCAGAATTTTCACCAAGCATCAACTCGATCACCACTTCAAGCTGATGTTGGAACACATGAAGCTACCTCCAGTAACTCAAGCTTTTAGAGAACAAGTGAGCCAACTAAGACAATTGACTCCTTCTTTGGAGAAATTCATGGAGAACAAAGATGATTTCATCTCTGCTATAGAAAGAGGAGGAGTAATTATTAGGGATTTTAGAAATTTGTTGCTGCCCTTATTGCATGTTGATGCCAGACCAGTCATCGTACCTCCTGCTTTGCCTGCTTCTGCCTCAGCTGTTTCCACAGTCCAGCTGACTCCTGCTCAAGCTATTCGAAGCCTCACACCAATGATCACCCAATGATCTTCAACCTACAGGCCTGACTCTGTGTCAGTGGATCAGCCTCCTTTGATCATTTCTGGAATTCCAAAACCCTCACTTGCATCCTCACCACCCGAACCTTCTTCTGATCCCAAAGGAAAATCTCACGTTGAAGATGTGGCTTGATCCAGTGGCCAGGATTTTTGATAGGAATTCCTTTGTATTCTGTTTCTGTACTTTCTGAATACTCTAATACAGAAGAACTCATTTTACTTCTCATGTTTTAATTGTCTCCTATATATGCATTCCCGCTTTTTGATTATCACAAAGGGGGAGAACAATAAGCGGAAAATGAGAGAATGAGAAATATTTTTCGATGGAGAAAAATAAGGAATAAGGGGAGAAACATTACCTTCTTTTCAATTTTATCTCTGATATTATTATGTTTCTTTTTACCTTCGGTACCTTATGATTGTTACCTCTGATAACTTATGTCTATATCATACTATTTCTATTATCTCTGATGTTGTTTTCTCTGAGAAAATTGAATTCAATATTATACTCTTTACTATTACATTTTCACTATGTTAAATGCCCATATCATAAATTGTGATTATAAAAAAGGGGGAGATTGTTGACCTCACCTGTTTTGATAATCTCAATCATGTATTCATATGTGTTGAAAATCCCAATTATGTTTTCATTCTCTATGATATTGTTAAGTATCATTGATCTATACTTTAATTCTTTCAAATCTGTGATCAAACCAATAATATTTTTTAAAATAGTCTTTGGAATATGTTAATCCTCATTTATCCATGTTCATACATGTTATAAATTAATTCTAACACAATCGGATGTGTTCTGCATAAAACAGATAAGTAATCTTCCTATAGCTACTGATAAAGAGCTACCGGTACCCAGTCTACCGATAGACTTAGTCTACCGACAGACAGAGTCACCGATATACTTAACACAGAGCTACCGATGTGCTTATAAATGTAAGCTACTGACTTACAGATAGCTATCGATACAAACATAGAGCTACCGGTGTAAGTATAAATAGCTACTGATGGAATAAGAGTTACCCACTCATGGAGCTACCGACGCATGGAGCTACCGACGCATGGAGCTACCGACGGATGGAGCTACCGACGCATGAAGCTACCGACGCATGGAGCTACCGACGCATGGAGCTACCAACGCATGGAGCTACCGACGCATGGAGCTACCGACGCATGGAGCTACCGATGCATGGAGCTACCGATAAACAAAGTCACCGATACAAGCATATACCAACCGACGCATAGAGCCACCGATAGAGTCAAAGCAACTAATGAAATTGAGCTATCGATGTCCAAGCTACTGATGCTGATTACCTACCGATCACTCAACTCACTGTTTGGATTTCTTTATTTCCTATCTTTATTTAATCTATCCAACGGTCATATCATGTACATTTTAATGATTTGTCAAATATCTGATAAAGGTTGTCGGATGTCAGGAACCCGTACCTCGTACCTGCAGAAAGGAAATCTTTTCTGTCTCCTGTTTCCCGTGAGATAAATACGAGAAGACTACGCTGCCCAATCAAGTAGAAGAGTGTGGTGGATGGAATATACCAAAAACACAAGAACGAGAAGAATCAAGAATCTCATAGACAATCAAGCATACTCAAGAAGTGTTCTGTGCATATAAGAAGAACACTGAAGAACTTCAACCACTACATTTTCACTGTCTGTGAACCTGGAGCATACGACACTCTGCTTCTCAAACAGAAACGAGAAGAGGACTCAGATTCACTTCTGATCGAATCCAAAGGTGTCCAGAGCTACACTGAAATCACCAGAACCATTTCTAAACTCTACATCTCTTGTTCTGTGATTTATTATTATACTTTTCGAGCAGTGTGTGTTATCTGTTGTATCTAACACATACACTGTCTCCTGTACTTAAACTGGAGGATTTGTAAATCCTTACCAAACTCTTTCATTCCTTCTTTCCCACGAATAACAGTGGTAGAGGTCGTGTGTGACCTGGAAAGCTGGTTGCTGTTGTACTGTTTCCCACGAAGAACAGTGGTAGAGGTCTTGGACCTGGACAGTTGTAAACTGTTGAACCCCGATCCAGGGTGTGGATCATTTTTATTTAAACTTTTGAGAGGATTAAGTCTCGGCTTGAGACTGAACCTATTGGTTACATTTGTTGTGCCATCTCTTTCAAAGTTTTATTTCGCTGCTAATCACTTTAAAACCAATACTGTTTTTAATGTCACTTTGATAATTAAATTAGCAAGTGTTTATGTTAAGTGTAGATTAGTAAGTTAGTTTCAAAAGATAATCACACACTCCTGTGTTGATTAACTGGGAATTAATCAATCCCTTGAGAATCTAACAGAACCTCTACTTTAATATAAATTCACTACAGTTTAATTTGTTATTTTATTTGGGGGTCTTTAAGACAGTGTTTTTAAATACAGAAATTTTAATTGGTACTCAATTCACCCCCCTCTTGAGTAAACCACTCCGACCAACAATTAACATCTTTCATATCATATTTTGAATAAATATAAGTATTTTTAATAAATTTTAATATTATTATTCTTTGAAAATTTTAATTTTGATCACCAATTATGTTATGTTCATCCACTTTCTTCCTCATCCTAAAATTTCTTGTTCAAAATTATTCTTCACCACATGAAATAGATGAGTCTGATTCTTCCACCTATGTGTCATCACAATTGTTAGAGTCCTTATCATGTTTCATAACAATAATTATTTCATTAACTTATTCTCCTTAATCTTCTTGTGTTTGGGATACATCTTCTTCATCTTTTTTAAAAAATTTACATCAACATAATCAACTAATATTTATGTCTCTTTGTGAAAACATCTATATATTCTTCCATCTGGAGCATAGACAAGAAAGATTCCATCATCACCTTCCTAATAAATCCTTCTATGGTTTACGCATTTTTTCATTATGATACAGGGACTCCCAAAAACTCTTAAGAGTTTCATACATGGAGTTATGTCATAGAAAATTTCATATGGAGTCATATCGGAACTTAGCCTATAGAAACACTTTTTATAAATATAAATGTTTATGCTTATATATTTCCACCAGAAGTAATGAGAATGACCATATTCAAGTAACATGATAAGCCCCAATTCAACCAAGCATCTATTATTCCTTACAATGGAACCATTTCTTTGTGGTTTGTATGGTGTACTATTCTCATGTCGAATTCCTTATTTTTCAAGATAACATTTAAACTATTAATTCTTGTATTTTCAACCATTATCAGTTCTCAACTTCTTCACAGGATACCCAAATTATTTCTCAGATCTTGTCCGGAAACTTTTAAATATATTCAAATAATATGAAATAAATGTCCAATAAAAAACACAAGTAATGATAGTAAAATCCAAAAATGAAATAAATGAAATATTATCCATGAATGTTGATTGTTTTATCATTTAGACAAATATATCATAATGAATAAGTTCCAATGATTGAGTTTAAAAAATTTCAACTTTCTAATGTATAGAGTTTTTATTATTCTCTTTCTAGAAAATTGTGCAACACTAATATCTTTATATTGAAATATCATGAATACCACATGCACTATCTCACTTTGATAATTTGATCCTGTTTTTTGACACATATGTCCTAACCTTTTATTCCACAACTGATTTTCTTCCATTATTATTATGTAACATGAGTTCTAAACATCACTATATGGAAACATGTTTCCTTCTATATGTTGTACTCTTAAAACAACTTTTGCATCTTCCTATCTTTTCACAAAAACAATCCTTTCTAAAAACAAATATATTTCCTTCATTACAAAGTTCTAAAACAATCAACAAATTGTGCTTCAATCCATTAGTAAATAAGGATACTTGGATTTAATCATTTCTTATCTAATAATAGTGGATCCAAAAATCATGATTCTAAGGGATTCATTAGTACCAAATGTCACTATTCCTTATTTGAAATAATTCACATTCTTCCAAATTTTCAAATCTCCAATCGTATGAGAAAACACCCACTGTCCAATAACAAGGTTTTTCTCCTTTTGTAGCTTTGAGAGAAGTTTCTACAATAAGATCTTTTTATTTCTCTTTTACTTTATTTTCATATAGATTTTGGATATTTTTATTCACATGTTTGTTTACTAGTAACAAAACAAGACAGCTATTTACAAGGTTTCTAGGTTGTTTACATCATTCAAAAATAGTTTTCAAAGGTTGGATACTATTTTAAACATTAAAAACATCTTTCATAGAATTATTTATTTTCAAGTATTGAATCCCCCTTAACCGTTTCCTTATATAACTCATGGAACTATGGTAATGATGTTGATTAAACCCACACATGCTTTATTTACTCCCAAATCTACCATAATACCTTTATTAACCATAGAATGAACTTTTTCCTCTGTAAATTTCATACTCCCTAAAACTATGAAAAAATTTCATAAAATTTCTTATCACTCACATTAGAACATTATTGATCCCAAAAAATTCTATTATCACATAGAATCATCATCTTCAATTTTGAATTATTCCAAACATTATCAGAACCAAAAGAAGTAACGTATTTTTTTGGACTTGGAATTTTTATAAAACAATAAATTATCTACTCTCTTGTTTTTTCCACATAAATTTCATTCCTAACATTATTTTTCTTATAAAAAATATAAAATTTCCTTTCGAATGTTAAGGGAAACACTTTTATATTTTTCTTTAGTTAACAATTTCCATAAAATTCATCAACTCCAGAGTTAGATTTCTTGGAACTTGTAACTCCTTGATCATCTTTAGTCTTTTTTTGATGAACAAGTTCCAAATATTCCTACTCTTCATTCATATTTAATTCAAGATATTAATTATGATTATTTTCCTTCTCAAGAGAATACTTAATAAAATCAATCACTTCAAAAAACGTAAATTTCTCTTCAGGAGTACATTCTTGACTATTTTTTATTAGATTTTCCATCTCCAACTTCATGATTTCTCTTTCAAGGCTTATTATATTTTTAATAGATTATTTAAATTCTATATTGATGTTAAACTATAACTAAATATTTTCTTCTTTATAACTTCTAATTCCAAAAACTTCATTATTAACCATTGATATGAAAGTATTTTCTCCATCAACATCATTGAGTTTTTAATCTTCTACTTCACTGTATTATACATCATCATATTTAGAAAAAAACTTCTCCTTTTGGATTTGGAGAAATTTATATCTTTTCTTTTGGAATAATATTTTTTACTTATCACACTATTTCTTCAAAGATCTTCTTGGCCATCTATTATCTCCATCACTATCATATTCATTATTTCATCAAGGGAAATTCACAACAAAGTTTCCATAGCACCACATTAAAATTTTTTTAGAGAATTATCCATTTATATTTCCAATGTGTATTTTCAAATTTTTAGAAAATAATCTTATAAATTAATTAATATTATTACAACCTTCCTTTTCAGATTCATAATCACCAGATTCTTTTCATTCATGAATATTCATATACTTTACTTTCTTTGCATACTTGAAAGGGTTTTTTTGAAAAAAAAAGTCCCTTTTATAAAATTTTCCCTTCTCATTTCATAAATAATGAGACTACTAAAAATGTCATCCAGAGATAGAGTTTTAGGATCTCTATAATCCAAATATTAAATTTTGGAATAAAACTTTTTAGAAATAATTCTCAAGATCAATTAAACCATAGTTGAATCTTATATCTTCTCACTAAGACAAATTATAGTGAAACAAATATCATTCACCTTTGTAAAGAAGTCACCAATAGATTCATACTCACCCATTTTAAGATCTTGATAATCAAGCCACTAAATTTGAAATGTTTTCCTGTTCACCTTCATATTGACTTATTTAATTTTTTTACATCTTTTTTGAGAAACCATTAGTATTTTAAACTCACCTCACTCTAAGAAACTAAATTTCAAAAATTGATGAGAGTAAAGTTTTCTTATCTCTTCCAAAATGAACCTGATTCTTCATATCCACAAATGTAAGAGGTAAATTTTTAATACGAAAAAATCCATACCTTGATGTTTTCAATACATAATTCCCAAGAGTCATAATAAATGGATATATTATATATTTATAGGTATGATAGTTCTTTCCATAAAAAACTGTAATCCCATTACTATTCACACAATTTAGATTCTTCATAAGAACATCTCATAAAAAAGATCATCACAGAGAAAAAAAGTGAACCAAGGCTATAATACTAATTGAAAAGGACCACCCAAAATCAATTTATCACTAAGAGGGGGAGGAATGAATCATTTATATTTTTTCCTTCTATGTTATCCTTATTTTACAAAAACCTTCATCTCATGATAAATAGTCATCAATTTTTTGGAATGAAAAAAATTCATACATCCACTGGAACACAAGTATGTAATGGTTATGTAGTCAATGAGAGTATCTAGTAATTGGGAAGGTTTGTAAATAATCCAATACCACAAAATCCACTAGAAAAAAATAATTTTATCTGGATAAAAAAGTAGGAAATACCCTTACCCTTATGTATCACAATGAATAATGCAATAGTGAATATTCTTCATATAACACTAATGATGTAAAAAATGTCTGCGTAACAAGTTAAAAAAATTACACGGGTTTGTTCCAAACATTTTACTATGCTATCTTGTCAACTTTCACATTTTAAAATCCTCAAAATATAATTTTTCACTTTCCTACCACATATTTGGTTAGAACATTACTTTTGGACATCCTAAAAAACTTAGTCTGATGGAATAGTGTAATTTCCTCAGTCCGAATTCTCAGTCTAGAATAATATTTTTTTTAAAAGGTTGGAACCAAAGCCTTAATTTATTATTTAAAGCAAAGAACTCTTTAGACTGGGTATAGGGAGACCCATTACATAGCCCGAAGGCCCAAGGCCAAGTGGCCTGAATACAAGGCTTGAAAGCCCATTTAATGGCCCAAAGGACCCCTCGGTGGATAGTACTGCTACAGTACCCACGCTGCACCAGTACCTGCTACAGTATAGCCACCGCTACAATACCAGATACAGTACCTGGAAATTCTCCCCTGCTCGGATTTGATCCTGGGTCATTTGGATGCCAAGTAGTAGCCTATACCACTAGGGTAAAGGCTCGTTGGCAAACTATAATGGCATCACCCGGACTTGAACCCGAGACCTTCAGTGTGTTAGATTGACGTGATAACCAACTACACCACGAAACCTACTTTTTCTCAGTCTAGAATAATATGTCTTCAAAGATACTCATGATATAATTCATAGACACTTCTTTCATTCCCTATAAATCTCAGTCTGATTATACAGTTCGATCTGATAACCTCTTCCCGAAACTAGTTCTGTCTAAAAAACCTCAACTCGAAAACACGATTCAGAAACATCCATAGCCATAAAACATTTGGCACTCTCACTCTCTCTCCCCCATGTGAACAATGAACATTGTTAAAAAGTATAATATTATTCCTTCTATTTATGGGTGTGAAAAAACTAGAATTTTTGGGAATCTAGAAATGTTTTCCCACTCAACCGAATTTTTATAAACTCAAATTTCACTTCTATTTCAACTAAATATTTGACTATTTATGTTTTTGTTAAATCTTCTTGATTAATTTCAAATCATCTCAAATATTATCAATCCTCAATCCGGCTTTAGACTTCATAAAAATTCCTTAGTTTGATACAAATTTTCATTTTTATTTTGATCATTATGATGAAATATATTTGACGCAAAAATCTCACATTTTTTTGCACTATAACATCTGAGCATATGTGAAATAGATGAATTATAATACTAAATATTCATACCAATTGGAAAAAAACTTCAATAAACTTTGGGTATTTTTTTATACTTTATAACCCCCTTAAAAACACATCTACAACAACATCAAAAAATATCCTTTTAATTAATTGTACAAAACTTCCTCAGACTGCGTCTGATGAAGTCTAGTAGCTAATGAATTTCTAGTGTTAGCCTACATCTGATGAATCAGTCTCCGATTCCTTATGATGGATTGACATCACACTTTATCTAATGAATCTTGATCCAATTTGAAAGAAAAACAAATGAACTTTTATTCTTAACCAACTGAAAAAAAACTTCATTTAAAAAAAATGGTTGACAACATTATTGTTCTTCATCCAATTGATTAGTCCCAAAAACTCTAGATTTTATTATTAATTGGTCCCAAAAAATTTCCATTTACTAACCAACATCAAGAATTTAGTCATTATATACCTCAAATAGAATTATATATTTGCTGAAACTATTATGGAAACATTGTGTCTGATGGATTAAGGTAAGGAATTATCCGATGGGTCGAAAACACATCGTGTATAATGATTAGGTATCATTATAAACTAATTTCTCTATAACTAAAAAATGATAATTTTTATATTTTTCATTTTTAGGATCAAACACATTGATGGATTTGATTTTCTAATGGACCAGTCAATCTATTCTTCTTAAACTTCAATGTTCCCAACCTTTAGTAAAAGTATTCATCCAATGATTATCACACCGATGAATTTAGACCAGAACACTTTTTAATTTTAGAATTTATTATTTTATAAAATCTTTTATGGAATCATGACTTACTCATGACCATGATAGCATTAGGAAAGTCATAGCATCACATGAATTGCAATGAAAAGTTTTATTAATTCCTATTATTCCAAAATCTCATATCAATATATCCAAACCGCAATCCTATTTGCAGTACTTAGAATGAATCATCCACCTTTTCTCCCTTCCTCTCAAAAGTAAAATATTAGAAGTATTTATTAACTCATGCTATTGAAAATATAAAAAATACTAAATCATTGTAAAATTTATTATAGAGATATTCAGAATTCAATACATTTATTCAAATCAATTGGAAATCTATTCCGAACATAATATGAGTCTAGAAAACAACATTACTTAGAAAAAATACCAAAATTGATGGACATTAATATTATAAATGTTACCAATTATCGAATTTAGGTGAATCCATCCACCTCCTTATCAAAACCTACAAATTGAATTTATTTTTTTGTAATGATTTTTTTTAAATAATCAGCACAAACTTCTTCCATAATCCTAAAACCACGTTCAACCAACTTGAAACCATCATGAATTTCCTATAATTTTTGTTAAACCATAAATATTTTGACTAATGTTTTATTTTAGAGGGGTTTCTGAATATTTTATCAAAACATTTGAAGGAAATTGACTAGTGGTGGAAGTTTTCCTAGTGGTAGATATTCCACAGAAAATAAAAGTGTTTTAAAATAAAAATTTTCTTCATATAGAAGCGGTTACTACCACTAACATAAAGTGTCTTCTAGGGGGAATAAGAAGCACATTATCCCACCAGAGTATGGTAGAGGTCTAAAAAAGATATGATGTGACTGTGGGTAGTTTTTTATTTTCATTTAGTTAATTAAAAAGGGATTGAAAGGTTACTAAATGATGTATTTATCCTCATTTATTCCAGTAAAACTGGTTCTCACATTCACCCTTCATTTCCTCTTCCTTTATTCTCATATAATCTTGGTTCTCCTTATTTACTTATTATATCAATGTATCCTCTAATGAAGTGAGTTTCCTTAAGTAATTATAAAAGTCCTCATGTATATTTTTATTCATTCCCCTGTTGTCATTATTTCATTCATTGGTCATGCCCAATTTTTAGTCTTATTATAGCTTTATTAGGATTTAATTATTGTGGTTGAATAAATAGATGGTTTTAGTGAGTGTGTATTCCACTTAGCTATGATGCCTATCTTTAGGTTGTTTTGATATTATGATTATTAATTTTCCTCTTACATACATTGTGATTTATAATTGTCTATGATAGAGAGGTTATAGTATCCCTATGATATATATAGTCCCTCACCATTTTTTTGGTAACCTATGGTGTACAATGAGGCATTATTAAGGAACATACCAACCAAGTGTGGTCATAGTAGAGGTAAATCAATAAAGGTAGATTACATTTTTCTATAGTGAGAATATTCTCTAGGTGGCGGTCTTCTAGAAAAATGAAAAAAACACTCACCATTAAGATCACATTTGTGTGAGTAATTTTTATTCTTTCATATTCTATAGAAGTTCCATACTGCACCTTTAGAGAAAAAATTTCCCTCAAGAATTACATATCCTCATCTTAATGTGACACCACTAGGTTTGGGTTTCCACATAACTACAATAAAAATAAAATGACTGTAATTTGATGTATGGACCTACTGATCTATATATCAAAACCAATTTCTTATAGTTTCAATTTAATAAATAGATTATTAGATTCATAGTGGATGGATACATCAGTCTCTATACCAATCACTAGGTTCCTTGATCTTAAAACAAAACTCAATACCCTTGATATAGTTTACTTAGATTACTAAATTATAGATATAATTAATTCATTTATTTTTAATTCAATTTCATTAATTTATTTTGGTAAATATATTTTTTTTCACAATTAATTGTTTTTTAATATGTTTTTTTGAAGGAATAATTTTTATTTTAATTTTGAGAAAATTTAAGAGAAGAGACATATTTATAAAAATTGGAGAAGTTTTATATTTGGAGTGATATGTATATTATATTTGGAAAAATGAATTTATATTTTATGAATGTTAGTAAATTAGCCAACACTTTAGCCTACCCCACTAGAGAAATTTTATCCCAAAGGAAGCAATTAGATCTAATATGACATCAGTTATGGAGGTAGCAATGGCACAAAAGCATACCCAGTATGGGGTGTTTCTAGGTGAGAGAGAGTGCCACTACTATGCAGTATTGGTGGGAAAATTGGTCATAAAATGAGGTGGAACTGTAGTATTTTAATGACAAGTTGAGGAGTGGATACCTATAAAAAGAAGCTTCCAAAAAGTGATATTCTAATTCTGTATGTGTGAGACACAATGAAATTCACTTAAATGAAGCACATATAGATGGAAGTAAAAAATATAAGATCAGTTTATTTTCATTAATTGACCATGTTTTCAAGCTATGCATATCTATTTTAGATCGTGAACTACCATGGACATCAATGAAGAGATCAACCCAATACTTGTGTGAAGAAACTATGTGTCACACTTGTGATATTTACACCACAATACCCCATTGACTATATGGAACATGATATAGAATATAAGTAAATCCCAAGAATAAGATTTTATTTGATGAAACTACAAAGAATTAGGATTTCATAATGTAACATGATATAGAGGATGATATGTAAGATGATTTATACCATGGAAGAGTGTTATTGAGAATATTTCCCATTGCATGATTTGGAGCAGATTAGCTCATTCCATGATGGGGTATCACATATAGTTTAGGTTTTGTGATTTCCAATACATTGGAATGTATATAGTTTCAAATATATTATTTCATTACACTGGTTGAAGCTTGGGGTTGTGGACATACATGGTAGGGAGAAGGTAGATCCATACGTTTTATTCATAGAATGGTTGAATAGTGTTGCGACTATGGATATGAGATAGTGAATGTGGTTTTCAATTGAATTGGTTCATGAACGTGAGGGTTTGTGTTAGGAAACCTTTTATAGAGATGGTGGAGATTCATAATTTTGGATAAGGTATTGTGGAAAACATCAAGGAATCACTTTTTCAGCCATTATGAGTCAGGGATGATAAAATATTATCGTATCTTGGTATAATATTTTATAAAACATTCATGCATGATGAGAGAATATAGTACAAGGGATGGATTTGGGTCAGACCACAAAATGAAAGTCACATAGAGAGTTGTATATGTATAAAAATACAAGTCATGCCTTACCTTATATCATTATGATTTTTTTGAAATATATTATTAGGGAGATACAATGGATATTCCTTACATATTTTACAATATATTTACAAAATTTAGAGTTAGTTAATGAGAGGGGTAAATATAAAAACATATATAAAATATATTCTAATACATAACTAGATGTATTATGACTATAAATAATGGTCAGGGCTAACACTAATTCATTATTCAATATTGGATTATTCAATATTAGATAATTTAATATTGGATCATTCAATATAGATCATCTGATAAAGAGGATAATGTCTTCATCTAGAGTACCTTCAGCTGATGTTTACTAATTCTAAGGGGTTATTTATTTTAACACTCTCGTGTGATTAACATGAGGGGGTCAGTCTACTAGTTCTATGAATGTATTAAAGTGGATTTGATCTAGTAAAATTTTCTTTTTATAGTTAATTTAATATGGTTTTTTTCATTTATTTAATTTTTCTCAATCTTATATCCTTCTTCAATCATGATCCTTGTGTATTGTGTTTGATATGTCTCTTAATTCATTAACTAGTCACCTTGAATTATGACTGAACAGTGTTTAGGAATAGGTAGATATGTTTAAATATGGTTTTAGTCACTTATTTTATTGATCAACTATCACTGCCCGTCCTAGGGGGGCATGTGCTATGACACCCCAAGACCGCCTCCAATATTACAGGGGATGGTGACTATCACTATGTTGGAATATCACTAACCAAGGTGGAATTTCTTATGTACATTTACACATGTAGCTTTCTCCAATCCCATAAATGCTAAAAAAGAAAAAAACCACTAAGGAACAAAATGCAAGAATACAACTAAATCCAGACAACAAGGTATAACAGAAAGTAAGTGGGAAAGTAAACTAGGCCATAATACACGCCCACCAAAAGAAAGAGTCTGAAAACTACAATGTCTAACCTACAATCTAGAAAGTAGGTACTAGGACTACTACTTGTTGTCGTAGGAACACCTAGTCCTGAAGGAAACTCACACATCTTGGTCTGATCCTGGTCTTCCCTGGACTCCATCAAAAGGCCACTCATCTGCACAAGACATGACAAATGTGGGAAAAACCTATGCAGAGGTGAGTATAACAATACTCAACCGGGGACCCCAAAACCCATAAAGATATACAAAAAGTAAAGGTATATTCATCTCAAAATAGTATATGTCTACAGAACATATAACAAGAGAAACACATCTAGATATACTTGAAACCCATACCCGTAGTCCAGAGGTTAGTCACAATGACAGTATACTAGCACTAGGGATTCAATTCGATGATTCCACATAGAACTCATCTGGGAGAAGTCACTCCACGAGGATGATATATATAATTATGTCCATCTGCGATGTAATGTTCATTATGAAAATCCATGAGAGAGATATATACACTGATAGATCTGAAGAGAGAACAAATACACTCATTCAAGGATAGAACAGTCTTTAGTGGAAAAGATCATGATACATGGATAAGGATCATTTCCCGGGACTTGTTGGATACCACAACTCATTCAGATTCACATGCTAAGTAGAGGATCAAAATACTATAAGATTGGTCACATTGATACCTAACTCTAGTTAGGTTCGATAATGGGTATAGGATCTCACTCTAGGCCTCTAGGAGGAATTCCAACTCTATCCAGAAAGTCCGAATGAATTGATCATACTCCTGAAGATGGAAATGGTTCCTGACCATCAAGGGAACAAGAAAAGGTACACTAACCCCAAAAAATCTTATCAAAGGAATGGAGGACAAGACAATAAATCCATGTGAAGAATGGTACATGGCATATAGAAAAATAATATGTCATTTCTTATGACCCATGGTACTACACATGTACAATGACCTATGCTGAAGTCATGTCGTGTAGAAGGAGGTATACACGATGTGTAAGGGCTTGAAATGTCAGGTTCTATTATCCAGGCAAGACTCCGTGTATGTTGGCCATGTTCCCTTTCACGGATTCAACCCGTGTATCCCAGACCATGTACTGGTACATGGGGTGGTCCGTGTATCCTACCAATTTTGGCCATGTGGTGGAGTACATGTCATGTACTCCACCCAATGTTCGCGTATCTCTTGAGATACACACCAAGTCTGCATAAGGACCCACATGTCATGTGAAAATGGTAACACATTGTGTTAGTGCTTCCATTCATCCAGAACTCTAGTCGTTGTTGGGCGGGGCCCACACGTCGTGTCCTCCTCGGAGCATGGCATGTTGTTCCCTATGTGCTATTCTGAAACCCTAGCTACAACCAATCCATTACCACATGGCGTGTTGTTTGGGATACACGCTGTGTTTATCATGATTTTCTAGAATTGTTGTTCTTCTTCACCGCATCTCGGGTGGTCCTCCGATCATCGATTCAGCCGTCTGATTGCTTTAAAACTCCATGTTTGAGGTCTCCCCAACACTAAAAGACTATTTTTTTCTGGTTTCATGCCTTTGAATGGCCCCAAAAATAGGTTCCAATCGACTTACATGAAGAACGATCAAAGGAATATTTCTCTCGAACCGTACCGATTCGTCTATCGACGTTATCGGCACACCTTATTTAGGTCATCCTGAAACAAGTTCTATAATTTGGGATCTTTACATTTTGAAATGGGTATGAAACAATCCATTGATTGTATCCCCATGAAGAACATGAATAACACGAGGTAAAAAGGTTAAGAACAAATCCACATAGTGAATTTGAGGAACAAACCACTATTGTCTTTTGTCACGAAATTGATTTTCTCCAATTAGAAGGATAAATCAAGGAAAATAGAATTAATTAAAATTAAACATGGATCAATTCCCCAAAAATAAACCTGATAAAAATCCTCTTACAAGAACAGACGATCCGTGGGTCAATCGGTTCTTGGGTTGATCCACATTCGTCATTTGAAATACATGAATGGGGAAAGAAGAATCGAAATAACAACCCCTACCTTGATTATTGATGAAGAGGGAGACCAGTCGTCAGTCAGGATTCTATCTTGTTGTCCAATGATCCATGAATCACCATTTATCAAGAATTATCCAAGGGTGGATCCTCTCCAAAACTCTAGAGGATTCTAGGTTGCTTTCCAGGGTTATGAAACTTACCCTGGTCTCCTACACATTTAAAAACAATAAGTGCCATTGTGTAGTGTAAATGTTTAAAATAAAAAAGATATTAATTTAATTTATTTCCTTTAAAATGCACAAAAACTAACTCTTATATTTGACCTGTTTCTGTCAATGTTAGGCCTCTCCTAAGGTAAATTCACTACTCTAAATGAAACAGTGTCATCTGATTTCCGATCCGGGAACCCGTTTAAAATATATTTCACTTTTTTGGGAAAATTGCTTGCACGCGCTATTTAGAGTTTAAATTATTTCAAACATTTATTATAGAAACTCAGGCCTCAGAATCGAACATAGTGGCGATGTCTGGACTCATAATAATACCATTTAATATTTAAAAATAATACCCAGAAAATAGAAGACATTACATTACCCCACCATAGGGATTTTATGTCCCCAAAAATCCAAAACAAAAGGATACTCAAATAGATGTGTGTACTGGGCATAAATCTGAGCCTCCCACCCCCATATTCTCTTATGAAGATTCCTATGCTACCACCAGAAAGGCCCTAGGGGAATCACTAAACGATAAAGGATCCTCTCATATTGATCCTCTATCTCCACTAGGAACTCTGTGAAGGTTTCTTCAGCCTGGATGTCCAGCTCACCCCATTTGAGGATGTGTGATGGGTCATCCATATATCTCCTCAGTTATGACACTTGGAATACATCATGTACTTAGTGAAACTATGGTAATATAGCTAGGTGGTACCCCACCTATCCAACTCTACACAGTGTCTAAAAAGGGCAGATGAACCACATATCCAACTTGTCACCCTGACCAAATCTCTACAACCCTCGTCGAGGTGAGACCGGAAGGAAGAAATGGCCCCCCTCCTAAAACTCCATAGGTCTCCTTCATCTATAAGCATAAGACTTATACTGAATCTGTACAGTCTTCATTAACTCTTGTATGATCTACACCTTCTCAGTGGTAGCTCGCACCAACTATTTAACCATGAGTGTTGACTCTCCAGGGTCAGTCCAGCAAAGGGGTGACCAGAAGGTTAGCCCATATAAAGCCTCAAACAGTGCCATATCGATGGTGGAGTGGTAGCTATTGTTTTATAAGAAATCCACTAGTTTTAGGTGGTCCTACCAACCATGAACAAAATCCAAGATACAAGACAACAACATATACTCCATAACTTGAATGGTTCCCTCCATCTTACCATCTGTCTGAGGATGGAATGCTATACTCAAGCGTAGCTGGGTCTGAAACACCTCCTGCAATCCCTTCCACAATCAGGATGTGAGATGATCATCGCAATCTGAGACTATCGTTAAAGTTAATAAATGAATACGAACTATCTCTTGTACATAGAGGTGTCCCAAACTTTATAAAGAACTCTGCTCCCTAATATCTAGTAAGTGGGTCGACTGGTTGATTTGGTGAACGATCACTCAGATGGAATCGTGTCCCTTGGATGTTCGTGGTGAGCCCATCAAAATTTCCATTGATATTCCATCCCACTTACACTTCATAACTTCTAGGGGGTGACCTAACCCTTTGGGAACCTACTTTTCAGCCTTCACCTATTAGCACGTAAGGCATCATGAAATGAACTCTCCTACTTCATTATTCATACATGTCCATCAGAACTGACGCCAGAGATCCTAGTACTTCTTTGCTACTCCTAGATGTACTGCCAAAGGGGATATATGAAACTCCCTTAGAACATCTTCTGGTAACACCACGAGTACTATAGTGCACCCTATGAAAAGGTGTGTGTGCTCCCCACCATGAGAATACCCATCAAGAGCATGTCATGTGGATAACTGAGAACATAAAGTCTCACAATTAACATCCAAAAGATATGCCTCCATGGATCTCTGTAAGACTGGAGGGATGACAACCATCGAATGGAGATAAGCTACATCATCTTCATCCGTAAAGGATAACTGTAGCTAGGCCAACTACTCTGACACCTCGCTTAGCAGCTGTGAACTCAATCTCCTGCTATGAGCATCTGCCACAATGATCCCCTTCCTTGTATTATAGACAATATTGAAGTCACAATCCTATAGGATCTAAATCCATTTCCTCTACCTCAGATTTAGATCCTATTGTGAGAAGATGTACTTGAGTCTCTTATGGCCAGAGTAGATGACAACCTGTTTTCCCATTAGGTAGTGTCGCAACATATTAAATGTGAAGAGTAACACTGCCAACTCAAGATCATAGGTCACATAGATCTTCTCTTGTTGCCTTGGCTGGTGAAAACTGTAAGCAATCACTGCCTATCTTTGAATCGAGACATAACCAGGCCCAGTCCTTGATGCGTGGTAGAAAACAACGCACTCGACACCCTCTTCTAGAAATCTCATGATCTGTGGGCTCATTAAAATCATCTTCAACCACTAGAAAGCCTATTTATATATGTTCTTCCATAAAAAAGGTTTCCCCTTTTAGGTCAAAGATGTCATCGGTGATGATATTTAGGAAAAATAAAGGATAAATCTCTGGTAGTATCCTACCATCCCAGGGAAGCTTCGCACCTCTATCACACTTTGGGGTTGCTCTATTGCTAGCACTGCCTCAACCATGGATGGTTCCACTTGTAAAGACCCGAAAAATTCTAGGAAATTTTATTCCTAATTTTCTTGGGAATTTTACAAGAACGCAGTTTCTGATGGCACCTGATTCCGAGGCCCGGTGTACCCGGAATCATTTTCTGAAGTTTATCTCGGGTACGTTCAGTGAACGAATGGGCAGGTTTTTCTAACTTTTGAACTGGTTCTCGGAATCAAATTCTGAGGGCACCGATGGAATCGTAGCACCAGATATTATTTAGAAACACCTTTTCCGGAGTTGCATTTCCTCGGGTGTGGTTTTTAATTTTTGGGGGTTAAGTTAAGAAATAAAATAAAAGTGGTACAACCGATTTTTATTTTATTTTAACATAAGTTAAGTGGATGATGTGGGACCCACAATATCCTACCCTCTTGGTATGATATTTGTGAGGTGGAGCCCACACGAGCCCCACCATTTCTTTTTTTTCTAAGTAACGCACTCGTACCCCCCTTTTAAATGAATTCAACTCTTACGTTTAAACTGGATATTAAACGCCCCAATTAATTTGGCGGTTTTAAACTCCTCAAATAATTATTCGTTTTTTTTCTTTTTGAAATTAAAACGTTAGATTATGCGTTAATAAAATAAGACAACTCCTACTTTTTTTCTGTTAGAACTTGTTGCATGGAGAGGATTAGAAGAAAAGCCTTCTTCTTCGACGAAGAACGTGAAGAATGCGAAGAACGCGCCAACCTCTGACGAAGAACGCCAAACCATCGGAGATCGAATTCCGCGATGCTTCTTCCGTGACACATCTCCGCGACGCGATGATCCTCCCTCCACGATGCCTTCTTCCGCGATAGTTATTTCCGCGACGAATCCTCGCTCATCGAATTCGATGAGGTAGGTATTTATTTTAATTGTTGTTCGTGAATTCTCTCGTTGCCTTTCTTCTCTTTTACTGGAGCCACCTATTACCGCAATAATAGGAGGGGGTCGAACCGCACAGACACGACCGACCCTCCTCTCCCTTTTGGTTGTTTGATATTGTTGCGGCATGAGCAAGGCAATGCGGTGCCGAAGCACCGCGTGGGAATTGTTAAGGAAAGGGGGAGAAGCGCAGCGCCGTCGCGTCGTGCCGTTGAGGACAAACCAAAGACGTGGCGTCGTCGCGCTGTGCCGTTGAAGACAAACCAGAGGCGCAGTGCCGTCGCGCCACGCCGGTGAACCAGAAATGCACCGCGATAGGAGCAGGGCCACGGCGGAGGGGTGCGGCGCTGTTGTGCCGCACCGGACAGACGAAGGTCGCGGCTGGTTTCGGGCCGCCAGCATCGGAGCAAGGGGACCGGCCTTGCCGGTCCCGTGGCGGCAGAAGCCGGCCGGCCGGAGTGGGTCGGCTGGATAGTGGAAGATCTGGGGGTTCGAAACCCCTGGCCGGCCGGACGTGAGAGGCCCCCATTATGGGGCCACAGTTACAATGAGCGGGAGGCAGCCCCCCCCCCCCCCCCCCCCCCCGCATCCCGAACGGCTCGGCCGTTCGGCCGAGCCACCCGGCCGGCGCGCCGGGCCACGCCCAAGCACGCCGGACCTAGACACGGTTTGGGTCGACCCGGTTCAGGCCACCCTAGGGGTATCGGGCCAGGTCGGACCGGGCCCGAACCCCCTAATACCGAACCGCTTTCGGTCTGTTGCTCATAACATGAGGTACGAGCCTTCGATCGATGCACCGTCAGTTGCGTAGCGACCCTTGGATCGAGACGGTCGTTTCGGTATATTACACCCAAGGTTCCGTAGTACCTTGGGTTCAGCAGGGTTGGTTCGTACACGAAACCAAACGAGCCCTCAGAGCAGAAACACTTATAACTTGAGCTCTGAACGTCCGATTGACGTGCCATCGACTTTGTTGGATTGCTATAAGTGAGACAGACCTTTTGGATTACTCCGATCGAGGTTTGGATGTAGTTGGAGTACGGTCAGGTTGGTTTTGACTTAAAAACCAACCGGGCCCCTGGGACGAAAAGGCCAATAACACTCAGACCGGGCGTCCGAATGACGCGCCGTCTGTGACGTTGAGTTCCTGTTGATGATACGGAACTTTTGGATACATCCACTCCGGACTATGTGTCAGTTGATGTATCAGCCTTTCGGCTCGTGGAGCGGACCCTCCGAAACGAGCTTTCTGTGTGCGGGAACCCTAGAGCTGGCTGCGACTGCGACGACGATGACAACTGTGCATAAATCCTCTGTGGATTCGACGACAATGACTACAACACTCAGCGATCCTACGTGGATCAGTGCCACCAATCCTGTGTGGGTCAGATCCTCTGTGGGTCAGCGCTCAGCGGTCCTATGTGGGCCAGTGCCTACAGATCATGTGTGGGTCCGATCCTGTGTGGGTCATTGCGGGGGTTAGTTACCTATCGATCCTTTGTGGGTCATTGCGGGGGATAGTTAACTATCGATCCTGTGTTGGTCAGATCCTTTGTGGGTCATTGCGGGGGTTAGTACCTATTGATCCTTTGTGGGCCCAAAGGCTTAGATGAATCAGTGGAAATATCTGAACATCTCTATCATCATATGAAAAAGTATACCTGTGTGAGCTGAATCCTGTTTTTCTTTCCTATGTGGATTGTGTTGTGTTATCCTATGTGGATTACGTTCTTCTTTCCTTTGTGGATTGGGTGGTGATTTCCTGTGTGGACTGGTTTGTACTTGATCTCGGATGTTGGAGCCGAATTGGAATTGATGACTTAGGTATTTGTATGGGAATATACCTAAGTAATGTCGGATGTTACTTCGTGATTGTATCTTTCCTTTGTGGATTCTGGGAGACCTTCGGTGGTCTCAGGGTCCCTACTGAGTAGCTTATACTCACCCCTACATGGGTTATGCCCGCACTGCATTGTGTTGGTTGCAGACGACGGACAACACTGATCGTGGTTGAGGCTGGCGGAGCAGGACGGTACCTGGAGGTGGACCACTGGGCAGGACGTACTCGGAGCATACGGCTGGACCTGAGGAGCTGTGGAGGCTATATGTACTCACCCTTCAGGTGGGACTTCTAGTGGATGGATCGACGTTGCGGCTTTACTTTCAGTTGTTGTTTTCCTTTTACAATTGTACTTTACTTTCAGTTTGGGATTGTATTCTGGCCCACTTACTTATCCTCACTTACATTTGTACCCAGTTTTTACTTAGTTTTTACATCTTCTTGCTTGCTTTGTGGTGTTTGTTTTCTTTACAAAGGAAATGCCTTCGCTTTTTTCGGGAATTACGCCTTGGTGCTAGTCGCCAGCCCCTGGCCTATGGAAGGCAGGCTTGGGGTAGTCACGGCATGGGTCCCGAGGATGGGTCTTGACAAATTGGAATCAGAGGAGTTCGGTTCTACCGCAGAACTCCGGACTCTGATCTTTTTATATGTGAAGCGATAGTGTTAAGAGTATTGAGTGTGGTTATCAGTCCAGGGAGTCCAGTGATGGTGCGGCGGCCGACGTATCCATACACCAGGACCCTGACTTTTGATTTCCGACTTAATGCACGAAAACATTGATTGCATGTGTGTTTCATGTTTTCTTTGTGATTACTTTGTGTCAGCTCACCAGGTATACTGTTTAACAGTGGTGCACCTGTTTCATTTCAAGATTTCCCCATGATGGCATCTAGCTAGGGTTCCGAGAGTTGTGTGTGATGACAGCCCACCGAGCGACGAGGCCTCGGTACAGGGCCCTTTGACCGCAGAGGCATCAGCGGTACCTCTACCAACCGAGCCACCGATGCTACCAGCCCTAGTCGCTGACAATGCACGTCGCCTTAGTGCACTGCACGAGTTTCAGTACCAGTGACCACCCAGGATCCGCAGGGATACGGACCCCTAGGAAACCAAGGATTGGCTGGAGGAAGTTGTATGAGTTTTCAGGTTATTGAGGACACCAGCAGACCTCATGGTGATCCTCGCAGCGAGCCTACTGCACGCGGCAGCAGGCAGATGGTGGAGCTTGATGCTCTAGGTGCACAATGAGGAATCTCTCCTCTGGACAGACCTTGAGAGCCTCTTCTACTCGGAGTTCTTCCCAACCACCCTCCGTGCGGTGCATATCCAGGAGCTTCTACAGCTGCGGCATGGCAGCTTGACAGTCGCCCAGTACTCGGTGAGATTTACCGATCTCTTGTGTTACTCGGCAGACATGGTACGTGACCCATTATTCTGGGCCCGGACCTTCGAGCAGGGATTGAGGCAGAAGATCAGGGCATCACTGATCTCCCTAAGCATTCAGACACATGCATGGGTACTAGAGCGAGACCTTCTAATTGAGAGATTCCTTGTAGAGCCTACATCAGCAGCCAGACCTACCGCAGGGTGACACATAGCAGAGTCCTCTATAGCAGGCAGTAGACGGATGACTCATGGGTCTAGGCAGACCAGACCCTCAGGAAGACGACCTCAGGACACTGGCTTAGTAGTGTGGGGGCACACAGCGTGGAGCTAGTCTTTCGAGAGGCAGATAGTGCTACGCATGCGGCGGGCAGGGCCACATGGCTCGTAACTGCCCAACCCGCCGTGCCGAGGAGTAGCAGACGGTTGAGGGACCACCCAAGCAGAGGCATAGGGTTGAACGTGGCGTTCCGTATGGAGCAAGAAGATGCAGTAGAGGAGCTGGCCGAGCAGCAGGTGGTGGCGACGCTTTGAGGCTCTACCACCACCACCACCAGGAGGTCCACCCCGACCACAGGGAGCTGGCGGGCAGAGACAGGCACAACTCCAGGAAGCAGAGGCCTATGACCACGGTGCACCCGAGATGATTCGAGGTACTATCTGTGTCTATTCCACCCTTGCTGCAGTTCTGATAGACACATGAGTGAGTCATTCATTCATAGCCGCTGCCCTTGTTTGGAGCTCGGAGATTCCGACAGATCCGTTGGCTCGATCCTTACGGCTAGAGACTCCTACGGGAGCAGACTCGACGATTACGCACTGGTGCCGGTAGTGTGGGCTTACTCTAGGAGGTGAGAGCTTCAGCTGGGATTTTCTTGTAGCGGTGTCGAGGCCTTACGATGTCATATTGGTCATGGATTGGTTATCTACAGTCCATGCTCAGATTGACTGTATTAGGTGCAAGGTGATATGTGTACGCACCGACGAGAGCAGGTTCACCTTCACCGACGAGAAGGGAGCCTTCGTAGCACAGGATGGGCTCTCGCAGAGGAGAGGACATACCATCACTCATCAGTTGTCTAGACTCATCCTAGGAGCAGTTGACGTGTGGAGTCCTAGTTTTTTTTTTGTAGTGGTGGATCATTATGTGGACTTTTTCCCCGACAACGTTCCAGGACTACCTCCTCGCAGAGAGGTCGACTTTTATATTGACCTGTACCCCGAGATAGCCCCGATATCCACTCCAGCATATCTAATGTCCCCCGCTGAGCTTCGACAGCTACGGGTACAGTTGGAGGACTTGCAGGGCAAGGTATTCATCTGACCTAGTGTTTCACCCTGGGCTTCCCCGATATTGTTCGCCAAGAAGGCGAACGGGAGCTTGAGACTTTGTGTCGACTATCGTCGCCTGAACCAGGTTACAGTGAGGAACAAGTATCCGCTACCGAGGATTGATGACCTCTTCGATCAACTCAAGGGAGCACGGTGGTTCTCAAAGATAGACCTCAGGTCAGGCTATCATCAGCTTAGAGTTCGGGACGAGTACGTGAAGAAGACGGCCTTCAGATGTCGTTATGGCCATTATGAGTTCTTGGTTATGCCATTCGGATTAACCAATGCTCTAGCAGTGTTCATGGGCCTCATGAACAAGATCTTTCAGCCATACCTCGATCGATTTTTCGTGGTCTTCATCGACGACATTTTGATATACTCGGCCACTGAGGAGGAGCACGTCTACCACTTGAGGGTTGTACTAGACACACTCCGAGAGCACTATATTTATGGAAATCTCTCGAAGTATCAGTTCTGGATATGTGAGGTCCAATTCTTGGGACACTTCATCTATGAGGTGGGAGTTGTGGTGGATCCTGCGAAGTTCGAGGTAGTGCTAGCTTGGGAGCCACCCAAGAGCGTGATGGAGGTGCAGAGTATCGTGGGACTAGCTGGATACTACTGGAGATTTGTGCCAGACTTCTCCAGAGTTACGACACCACTCTCAGCTTTGATGAAGAAGGGGAAACCCTTTGTGTGGTCAGACAGATGTCAGCAGATCTTCCAGGAGCTGAGACAGATATTGACCAACGCACCTATCTTGAGGTTGCCAGAGGAGGGAGTAGGGTACATAGTCTACTGCGATGCATCAGGGACTAGACTCGGATGTGTCCTGATACAGGAGTGGGTAGTGATCGCCTATAGATCACATCAGTTGAGGCCTCATGAGCAGAACTACGCTACCCATGACCTGGAGTTAGCAGCAGTGGTCTTCGCTCTGAAGATGTGGTGACACTATCTGATGGGCGAGCGCTTTACAGTCTATTTTGACAATCAGAGTCTCAGGTACATCTTCTCTCAGAAGTACCTGAACCTGAGACAGCGGCGATGGCTCGAGTTCCTCCAGGACTATGAATTTTAGATAGTCTATACTCCTGGGAAGGGGAACGTAGTAGCTGATGCTCACAGCAGGAGGACGGGCATTCAGCTACATGGGGAGGCGACAGAGCAGCTAGCCGCTTTGCATTTATCCTTCGTGGATAGAGATGGAGCATCTGTCCTTCAGTCACTCATAGTCACTCCTCCACTACTACAGTGGGTCAGAGAGGAACAGCGTGGGGACGCTGACTGGGAGACGCGGTGTGGGAAGATATCCTCTGGACAGGCACCTGATGGTTTCTCTATAGGAGGAGAGAACATCGTCCTTTTTATAGGATGTACCTTGGTACCAGTTGCTTTACGGGAGGAGGTTCTGAGAGAGTTTCACACTTCCCCTTTGGCAGTACATCCTGGCGTAGCGAAGATGTACGAGGATCTCAGACGACAACACTGGTGGCCGGGCATGTAGAAGGTTGTGGCAGAGTTCGTTTCTCGATGCCTCACCTGCCAGCAGGTGAAGGTAGAGCACCAGGTACCAGCAGGCTTAGTACAACCCTTGGAGGTCCCGGAGTGGTAGTGGGATGGAATATATATGGAATTCGTGATTGGGCTTACACATACTTCCAGAGGTCACGACTCTATTTGGTTGATTGTCGACTGACTCACCAAGTCGACTCACTTCTTACCCATCAGAGAGCAGGCTTCAGTAGAGGGCTTGGGACGTCTCTATGTTTAGGAGATTTTACGGCTTCACGGTGTGCCATCATCTATCGTCTCCAATCAAGATTTTCGCTTTACTTCACGGCTTTGGAAGGGGTTGCAGGAGGAGCTCGGGAAGCAGCTACGTCTGAGCACCGCCTTTCACCCTCAGATGGATGGTCGGACGGAGAGGACCATTCAGACTCTCGAGGACATGCTCCGTGCATGTGTCCTTGAATTTGGTCACAGCTGGGAGGACCACTTACCCTTGGTGGAGTTCACGAACAACAAAAGCTACCACTCCACCATCTGGATGGAACCATACGAGGCGTTGTACGACTGAGCTTGCAGATCTCCTCTGTGCTGGACAGACCTTGGGGATTCAACACATGTGGGACCGGAGATGGTACATGCCACGATAGAGAAGGTCCAGGTCATCCAGGAGCGGATGAGGACAACTCAGAGTCGGCAGAAGTCTTATGATGACAGGAAGCGGAGGCCACTAGAGTTCGAGGATGGAGACCACGTCTTCTTGCGGGTCTCACCTCGACGTGGATTATGGAGATTTGGCCGAGGCGGCAAGTTATATTCGCGCTTCATCGGACCATTCCTGGTCCTCAGCAGGATTGGCGAGGTGGCTTATCACCTGGCTCCACCACCTCAGTTGCACCGGGTGCACTACGTCTTCCATGTATCCCAGTTGAGGAGATACGTGCATGACTCGACGCATATCATTTACCATGGGGAGATGGACGTTGATGATGGGGATACTTTTGCGGAGGTCCCGGAGAAGATTGAGGATCGACGGGAGCGGGTCCTACGTGGAATGTCGATTCCTCTAGTGCGCATCAGATGGCAGCACGTGAACCTCCAGGAGAGCATTTGGGAGCGGGAGGCTTAGATGCATGCTCAGTACCCACATTTGTTTCCCTAGTTTATGATGTATCTTTATGGGGACGTAAATCCCGGAGGTGGGAGTGATGTAAAGACCTGAAAAATTCCAAGAAATTTTTTTATTAATTTTCATGGGAATTTTACAAGAATGCAGTTTCTGATGGAACCTGATTCTGAGGCCCGGTGTGCCCGGAATAATTTTCGGAAGTTTACTTCGAGTACGTTTAGTGAACGAACAAGTAGGTTTTTCTAACTTTTGAAACGGTGCTCGGAATCGAATTCTGAGGGCACCTATGGAATCGTTGCACCGGTAATTGTTCAGAAACACCTTTTCCGGAGTTACATTTTATCAGGTGTGGTTTTTAATTTTTGGGGGTTAAGTTAAGAAATAAAATAAAAGTGGTATACCCAATTTTTATTTTATTTTAACTTATGTTAAGTGGATGATGTGGGACCCACAATATCCTACCCTCTTGGTAGGATATTTGTGAGGTTGGGACCACATGATCCCCACTGTTTCTTTTCTTCTAAGTAACGCACCCGCACCCCCCATTTAAATGAAGTCAACTCTTAAGTTTAAAGTGGATATTAAACGCCCCAATTAATTGGGCGGTTTTAAACTCCTCAATTAATTATTAGTTTCGTTTCTTTTTGAAATTCAAACGTTGGCTTGTGCGTTAATAAAATAAGACAACTCTTAATTTTTTTCTGTTAGAACTTGTTGCGTGGAGAGGATTGGGAGAAAATCCTTCTTCTTTGACGAAGAATGCGAAGAACGTGAAGAACGCGCCGACCTCCGACGAAGAACGCCAAACCATCAGAGATCGACTTCCGTGACGCTTCTCCGCGATGCAACGATCCTCCCTCCACGACGCCTTCTTCCGCGACGGTTATTTCTGCGATGAATCCTCGCTCATCGAATTCGATGGGGTAGGTATTTATTTTAATTATTGTTCGTGAATTCTCCCGTTTCCTTTCTTCTATTTTACTGGAGCCACCTGTTACCGAAATAACGGGAGGGGGTCGGACCGCACAAACAAGGCCAACCCTCCTCTCCCTTTTGGTTGTTTGATATTGTTGCTGCATGAGAATGGCAACGCGGTGCTGAATCACAGTGCGAGAATTGTTAAGGAAAGGGGGAGAAGCGCAGTGTCGTCGCGCCGCGCCATTGAAGACGAACCAAAGATGCGGCGCCGTCGTGCCGCACTGTTGAAGATGAACCAGAGATGTGGTGCCGTCGAGCCACGCCGGTGAACCACAAAAGCACCGAGGCTGGAGCGGGGCTACGGCGGAGAGGTGTGGCGCCGTCGCGCCATGCTGGACGGACAAAGGCCGTGGCCGGTTCTGGGTCACGGCGGAGCAGGGGAAACGACGGCCGGTTCTAGGCTGCCAGCATGGGAGAAGGGGGAATGGCCTTGCCAGTCTCGTGGCGGCAGAAGCCGGCCGGCCGGAGCGGGCCGTCCAGACAGTGGAAGAGCCGGGGGTTCAAAACCCCTGGCTGGATGAACGTGAGCGGCCACCATTATGGGGCCACGGTTACAACGAGCGGGGGGCAGTGCCCCCCCCCCCCCCGCATCCCGAACGGCTCCGCCGTTCGGTAGAGCCACCTGGCTAGCGCGCCGGGCCGCCGAGCCGGGCCGCGCCGTGCCCAAGTGGGCCGTACCCGGTTTGGGTCGACCTGGTTTGGGCCGACCCCGGGGGTATCGGGCCGGGTCAGACCGGGCCCGAACCCCCTAATACTGAACCTCTTTTGGTCTATTGCCCATAACATGAGCTATGAATCTCAGATCGACGCAATGTCAATTGCGTAGCGATCCTTGGATCGAGACTGTCGTTTCGGTATATTACACTCAAGGTTTCGGAGTACCTTGGGTTCTTCCGGGTTGGTTCGTACACAAAACCAATCGGGCCCTCGGAGCGGAAACGCTTATAACTTGAGCTCCAGACGTCCGATTGATGTGTCGTCGACTTTGTTGGATTCCTCTAAGTGATACAAACCTTTTGGCTTACTCTTCTCAAGGTTTGGATGTAGTTGGAGTACAGTCGGGTTGGTTTTGACTTAAAAACCAACCGGGCCCCTGGGACGAAAAAGCCAATAACACTCAGACAGGGCGTTCGAATGACGCGCCGTCTGTGACGTTGAGTTCCTGTTGACGATACGGAACTTTTGGAAACATCAACTCTGGACTATGTGTCAGTTGATGTATCAGCCCTTCGGCTCGTGGAGCGGACCCTCCGAAACAAGCTTGCTGTGTGCGGGAACCCTAGAGATGGCTGCATCTGCGACGACGATGACCACTGTGCAGAAATCCCTTTTGGATTCGACGGCGATGACTACAACACTCAACGATCCTTTGTGGATCAGTGCCACCGATCCTGTGTGTTTCATATCCTTTGTGGGTTAGTGCTCAGCAGTCCTGTGTGGGCCAGCGCCTACAGATCCTGTGTGGGTCCAATCTTGTGTGGGTCATTGCGTGGGTTAGTTACCTATCGATCCTTTGTGGGTCATTGCAGGGGTTAGTTATCTATCAATCCTGTGTGGGTCGGATCCTTTGTGGGTTATTGCGGGGGTTAGTACCTATCAATCCTTTGTGGGTCCGACGGCTTAGATGAATCAGTAGAAATATCTGATCATCTCCATCGTCATATGAAGAAGTATACCTGTGTGAGCTGAATCCTGTTTTTCTTTCCTATGTGGATTGTGTTGTGCTATCCTGTGTGTATTACGTTTTTCTTTCCTGTGTGGACTGGGTTGTGATTTCCTATTTGGACTTGGTTGTACATGAGCTCAGATGTTGGATCTGAACTTGAATTGATGACTTAGGTATATGTATGGGCATATACCTAAGTAATGTCGGATGTTACTTTGTGATTGTATCTTTCCAATCTGGATTATCCTTTGTGGATTCTGGGAGACCTTCAGGGGTCTCGGGGTCCCTACTGAGCAGCTTATACTCACCCCTGCACGGTCTATGCCCGTACTACGTTGTGTTGGTTGCAGATGACGGAGCACGCTGATCGTGGTTGAGGCTTGCGGAGCAGGACGGTACTTGGAGGTTGGCCACTGGGCGTGACGTACTCGGAGCAGACGGCTGGAACCAAGGAGCTGTGGAGGCTATCTGTACTCACCCTTCTGGTGGATCTTCCAGTGGACGACTCGATGTTGTGGATTTACATTCATTTGTTGTTTTCCCTTTCCAGTTGTACTTTACTTTCAGTTTGGGTTTGTATTCTGGCCCACATATTTTTCGGCACTTACTGTTGTACCCTGTTTTTACTTAGTGTTTACTTCTTCTTACTTCCTCTGTGGTGTTTGTTTACTTTACAAAGGCAATGCCTTCCCTTTTTTCGGGAATTACGCCTTGGTTCTAGTCGCCAGCCCCTAGCCTATGGAAGGCGGGCTTGGGGTATTCACGGCACGGGCCCTGAGGATGGGTCATGACACCACTGCTACTCCACCTGCTAAGAGTATATGTCCCAGAAAGTGGACATCATATATCTAGAACTGGAACTTCAAGAGCTTCCCATAATGTTGGTTCACATAGAGTACATCTAGAACCATCTTCAGGTGTCTCACATGCTCCTCATCTAAATATGAGTACACAAGGATGTCATTGACAATGACTACTATGAACCGTTCTAAGTACGACTGGATGATCTGGTTCATAATTCCCATAAACACTGTGGGGGATTTTGTTTTGACCAAAGGCATCACTAAGTACTCGTAGTGACCATAGAGGAATTAGAAATTTTTCTTCAGTATATCCTTGTCTCTTACTCATAACTAGTTGTAACCTGATCAAAGGTCAAACGTTGAGATCCATTATGCCCCTCTTAACAGATCGAAGAGGTTGTAGATCCTCGGTAGTGGATACCTATTCTTCACTTTTACCTGATTCAGGTGCCGGTAATCCACACACAAACTCAAACGTCCATTCCCCTTCTTGGAAAACAGAAATGGGGCCTCCCAATGTGAAACATTGGGTCTTACGAATCCATTACTCTACAAATCCTCCAAATACACCCTTAGCTCACAAATCTCTATGGGATCCATTTGATACACTGGTGAGGATATTAGTGTCATCCCTTGGTGAAAGTCGATGTAGAATTATATATCCCGATGGAGAGGTAATCCAGGAACATCTTCTAGAAAGATGTCCTCGCACTAGGACACTACTTCTAGGAACTGGAAGCTCACAACATCTACTTCTCTGAGGGTAAGGCTAGACAACTCATGAGTGATCGGCTACACCCTTCTATGCGTGCTCCCATTTTGTGCAACTTGGGTTTCCTTTTCACCAACAAAGTAATACCTAATTCCACCACTGCGAACGCACCACACTCTTTGCCTAAAGCATTCAATTTGAGCATGGAATGATTATGACAAATCCATACCGAGAATGATGTTGTATGACCTTGACGCTACCACCAGGAGGTTCCAACTAAAACTCTCACCTCGAATGGAAGGATCACATATTCTTCAGAGATTCATGATCATTGAGTCTCATCCCATAGGTGTATCCAAGCATAAGGGTCAAGTCAACGACTCTATCAGAATCTCTTGGTTTCACACAAGACATATGTTGAGGAAGGAATGACTGGAACCTATGTCTATATGTACGGAATGTAAGGTAGAAAAAACACAGATCATATCTCGGATCATACTTGGAGTCCCTGGGTTGTATGGATTGACTTCATGTAGCTATCCCTTCCCCTATCCCCTAGCTCCATGAGTATGGTGCAGACCTCCTGGGGTGGTGGTGGAAGTAGGTCAAATCATCTTCCACCACATGTAGCTCTCCATGATCCTCTGCCACACCCATAACATGGTGGGTCTTCCTACTCCAGTCTCTTCCTCTACCTCGGTGGTCCATCCACTAGCTCCCTACCAGCAGCTCGAAAATTTGGATAATCCCTAGTGAGATTTCCTCTACCAGGACATGAGTCGCATCACCTCTCCCTAAGATGACTAGATCCAGCCAGAGAGCCCTAGACCGAAAATCCCATGTCTGGGGTCCTCTTGTGAAGTCTCCCACATCCCGATCCCTGTGTCTGACATCGTCTCCCTACTACCAAGGTCTCTACGTCTATTTTCCCCCTTCTGACTGCCACTAGTTGTCTCTACTCAACCAAGAATATCTCGACCACCAAAACTCGCTCGATCAGTCCAGCATAAGTCGAAATTCATCAAGGCACTACACTATCTCAGATGTCCCATTTTAGACATCACTCAAAGGTCTGGAATATGATGTACTGATCCTCTTCCATGTCCATCGAGTACCTAGTGAGGTTGGTGAATCTATATGAATAGTCATCCACCATCAAACTTCCCTACTGAAGATAAAGAATCTCCTGGATATGCACTAATCTCAGCATAAATGGAAATAACTCCTCCCTAAAGAGTTGCTCGAAATCCATCCATGAAAGAGTATCCTCAACGCGAGTCTACATGGTCAAACACACCATCATCCCACTAAACCCTAATGAATTCTTTCTCATAGGACCACCATATGGTCTACCAGTATCCTCACTAGATGGAAAACTCTGTTCAATGCCTCAAGCCAATCCTCAGCTGCTTGAGGGTCGGGCTCGCCGATGAACTTGGGGGTTCTCTATCTCTGAAACTCATGAAACATGCTCAACCTACACTCCTCTTTTGTTGGCACTACAGGTACCACATGTTGGTCCACTGGTGGAGGTATAACAAGTGAACCACTTTAAGGTAATTCCTGGGTAACTGGTCCATTTATTGAAGCCTTGTCATTGAGGGGGTTATTCTCATGATAGAGTCACTAAATCCTAGCGGGTATGTATCACGAAGGCATCCTATAAGGAGACAATATATACTATGGTCAAGAGTATATCTGGATAGATTACATTAATGGATATAGAAAACACAACCCATTCCTATATGATTTATGTACCATTTTTTTTCTTTTAAAGTAGTGTTTTAATGTACCCAATCGAAAGGTAGGTTATTAGTGTCCTAGTGTAAGGATACGGTGGTCGCCCACACCAACACTAGAGTCCCTTGCCTGAAATCCAATATCTAAAAACATAACACTATTTCCAAAAACCATTCTCATATACTCTTGGTCCTAAGGAAGAATAGATCATCTCTAATACCACTATATCATGACCCATCCCAGTGAGGCCCATGTCGTGACTCGCCAAACCCACCTCCAATAGGCCAGGGCTTGTAACCAGCACGGAGTAGGCATATCACAAACATGGGAGGAATTTCCTTTTTACATGTACACACACACACACACACATCTCCAATCCAAAAAATTCTGAAAAGTGAAAAAATACACTAAAGAACAAAATTCATGCATATAACTAAACCCAACCAACATAGTACAATGAAAAGTAAGTGCAGAGAGTAAACTGGGCCAAAATATAATCCCACCAAAAGAAAGAGTCTCTAAACTACAAGGTCCAACCTGTAAGAAGGAAAGTAGGTACTGGGACTATTTCTTGTAGCCTTAGGAACACCTCAGACTGAAGGAAACTCACAAATCTCGGTTCAGTCCTGGTCTTCCCTAGACCCCATCAAAAGGCTGCTCGTCTGCACAAGAAACAACATGTTCCGGAAAATCTAATGAAAGTGTGAGTATAACAAAACACAGTAGGGGACCCCAAAAATAAAAAATAAGTACAAAAAAAGGTACAATCATCTCTACTTAGTATATTTCTACAAAACATATAATAAGAGAAACACATCCCGATATACTTGAAACCTAGACCTGTAGTATAGATTTTAGTCACAATGACTGCATACCCACACAAGAGATTCAATTCGATGATTACACAAAGCACTCATCCGAGAGAACTGATTACATGAGTCTAATAGCTCAAATTATGTCCGTTCGAGAAGTACTATTCATTGGAAAAATCCATGATAGAGAGATACGCTGATAGATCTAAAGATAGAACATATACAATCATTCCAGGAGAACACACTCCTAAGTGGAAAAGACAATACACGAATGAGGATCACTGCAAGGGCCTTGGAGTATACCACAACTCATCTGGATTCACCTTCTATGTAGAGTATCAACATCCTATAGGATTGTTCACGTCGATAAATGAATCTACATAGGGATGAGAATGGGTAGAGGATCTCACTTCGGGCCCCTCATAGGGATTCGAACTCTATCAAGAAATTCCATATTAAGGGATCATACTCTTGTGGATTGAAACGATACCTAACCTTCAGGGGAACAAGAAAAAGGGCACTAACGAAAAATGAAACTTGTCCATGGAACAATGAACAAGAAGATCATGCCACGTGCAGAAAGGTACACTGTTTGTAGAAAGTTCAAGGGCCATGTCCTATGACCTCAACAAATATAAGAGTACAAAGGCCCATGTCAAAGTCATGTTGTATAGAAGAAGGTATACAAAGTATGTTAGAGCATGAAAGGCCATGTTCTATTATCATGGGAGGAATCCCTATATGCTGGTCATGTTCTCATACATGACATCAACCAGTATATCCCAGAACATGTACTAGTACATGGGGTGGTCCGTGTACCTGGTTAGGTCTAGCTGTGTGGTGGAGTATGTGCCAAGTACTCCACCCTGTGTCCACAAATATCCTGAGATACACATAGAGTCCTTGTAAGGTCCCACATGCTTTGTGACAATGGTCACATGCTGTTTTAGTGCTTCCCATAACCCGAAACTTCTGTCGCCTCTGGGTGGGGCCCACACGCCATGTCCTCCTAAAATCACGTCGTGTTCTTCACCGTGTGATGTTTGGAATCCCTAGACACCTCCATTCCAGTCCCACATGACATGTTCTTCGGGATACACATCGTGTTTATTGTGATTTTATTGAATCACTGTTCTTCATCTCCGCACCTTAGGTGCTCCTCTGATCTTCGATTCGGTGGTCTGATTTCTTCTAAAATTCAGTTTTAGTGTCTCCCAGACACCACAATGTCGTTTCTATTGGTTTTGGGCCTCTTATCGGTCCCAAAATGAAGTCTAGATCCACCCGCATGAAGAAAACGTGAAGGAATATTTCTCTCGAACCATGTCGATTCGTCCTCCACTGTCGTCTTCACACATCTATTAGGTCGTCACGATTCCAGATCTACAATTTGGGAATGTTGTGTTGCAAAACATACGACCAATGATCTTTTTTTTATACTCTTACAATGAACGTTGAGTAAAAAGGGGAAGAAGAAGTCCACAAAGTGAATTTGTGGAATAAACCACCACCATCGTTTGTCATAGTGTTGGTCTGATCCTGTTAGATGGATCAAACAGGGAAAATAAAATAAATTCAAATTAAACACGGATCAATTACCCAAAAATACACCCAATAAAAACCATCCTGAAAGAATGAATGATCCGTGTTCCACGAATTCATGGGTTGATCCATGTCCATCATTTAAAATCCTAGAACGGGGGAAGAAGAATCAAGTTAAAAACCCCTACCTTGATTGTCGATGGAGAGGGAGATCCGCCATCAGTCAGGATTTGATCTTGTTGTGCCACAATCCACACATTATCATTAGTTAGCATTCAAAAAGAATTCTCCAAGGGTGGATCCTCTCTAAATCACTTGTGGATTCCAGGGAGTTTTATTGGGTTATGTGCCTAACCCTAGTCTCCCAATCAATTAAAAAAAATAAGCATCACTACATTATAGAAATTTTTAAAATAAAATAAATTACTACATTATTTTATTTCTTTTAAAATGTCCAAACACAAACTCCTACAGCTAACCCATGATGGTTGATGTTAGGCCCCATCTAAGGTAAATTCACGTATCTAAAAAAATGGTACCCTTGGATTTTTGATCCCGGAACCCTTTTAAATGTTATTTCACTTTTTTAGGAAAACCACTCATGCGTGTTATTTATAGTTTAAATTATTTCTAACATTTATCATGGGGACCCCGAGCCTTGGAATCACACTCCTTCACAAAGCATGGTCTCGTAATAATTCGATATAATATTTAAGATTAATACATGGAAAATCCAAGAGGATACATCAACTAATGTATAAGACTTTGAGAAATAAAACTTCTTTAAGATAAAAAGTGAGTACCAATACACATGATTCACTTAAACCCAACACCTATAACATATATATTAGTTCATTATCCCTTTTACTCTATTGTCTAATGAACATAGATTTACTAGTATTGGTAGGATTACTATCATTGAGTCTTTACATGTTAATTTACTGTTATTTTATTCATTATTTCATATACTAAGTTAATTCCTAAATTTATCTCAGGGGTTTGACATTGGAATGACACTTATTACATATGTCAGTTAGTAGTTTGGAATATTTTTTATAAATTTTTTAACATGATAAAACTATATAAATTAATGACACTATATAGGTTTAAATGTTTTTGGTGTCATTTATACAAATATTTCTTAGAAAAAATAATATATTAAGACACTTTTCTCATTATTTTCCATTTTATTTCTATCAATGAGTTTTCATAGGATATAATTTTCAAGAAAATTGTTTGATAAATGATTACTCAACTTGGGGGGTGTAAAATATCTATTTAAATTAGATATTGAGTTTGAGATGAAGTGAATGAATAAAAATAAGGAATTAATGGTTATAGTACATCCAAGAGAATGAGGGACTGTAGAAGTAGAAAAATAAATAGAACCAATGTAAATAATATTACTAAAGTATGGTCAATATTCATGTGTGGGGCTTGACCAAGAATTATTTTGCCTCCAGTTAATATGACCCATTTTTAAATAAATATATATATCATTCAAATTATATCAAATTTGATTAAGCTCCATGGAATACAATAGGAAGACCCAAACACTCATTTGAGATGTTTCCCTAAACTATAAAATACTTTTAATTTAAAAAATTTCTATCAATGTGGTTGGTTTAAAATTATTCATATTTTTACTAAAGGATATATCTTGAGAGTGGATTACAATCCTGAAACCCTATTCCATTACAACATGTTATGAGTTGGAATTAAATCTCCAAAAATGATTTTCCAACCTCTAAATATATTAATATTCACTTCATCATTAGAAATTTAAATAAAATTTATGATGAACTACTTTACACTATATGGGAGTGGTTTCAAGAAATATTATGAAAATACCACCATCATGGAATAGAGATGTTACTAATAATTATAAATTTTTATAATAATTTATCTCAAGGAAACATGTTAACAGTACATATCTCTACTAGATAATTGTTGATGAAGAAGTTTATAGAAGACAGAGATGAATTATTGAATGAAATTTCAAGTAACATCTATCAATGGTAAATAAAAGTAGTTAAAAAGAAATTATTTCAAAAGGTTTAAAATAACATATGGGTGGATGCATAAATAGAATCTATAGAAAATAAAATTCATGAAATTAAGCCCATGAACCAACCTCAATGTATTTCTTTTAATGGTGTAATTGTATTTAGATCATAACATTAAAAATAATTTCAATTCAACAGTTGATGTTACAGTTGGAGGAACATTGATGAAGAAGTTTCTAGAATATAACTATGAATTATTTGATTAAATGTCAACTATATACTTATAATGGAAAATATAAGGTGTTAAAAAAGCATGGAGTTCACATGTTAGACAACAAAGAATGGATGGATTCACAAATAGAGGCCCATATGAAGAAAATGGATACAATGGTGGGCACAAAAAACCCTAAATAATTTATAATAATGGTGTAAATTATGTTGATTATAACATTGAAAATAATTTTTAGTGTAGGAGGCCAAAACCAAAATGTTATCAGAAGAAACATAGAGGACTATGTTTCCAATAACAAAAAAGTAATACTAATAAGGGTTACAATACCACTCATGGGAGAATGCAAAGTTTCAGTTCTGAGGTTTATACTAAATAAGAAACAAGATCAATATTTATTTAAAATCTTTGTTAATATTGGATCTCATGAGTTTTGGAAAATAATTGTGTGATATTGGAGTGAGTGTGAACATCATTTCATGTTCAACATTCAATTTTTTTATATTATAATAGTTGAATCCCATAATAGTTTCTCTCCATTTGGTAAAAAAATGTTATAATCTTAATGTGGTTTAATTGATGATTTTTTTTTAAATTTTATAGGTTATATTTTATAGTATACTTCTTTGTGCATGAGATTGATAAAGAGAAGAAAAACCTTGTTTTGGGAAGGAAATTTTTCGAAATAGGACGGTATTTTTTTATGTTTTATGTTGTGAGTTTACACTAAGGGTTAGTGGTGGGAATTTGAATCATAATATTTATAAACATATGATTAATTTTGATTAAAAATGATGATTTATGTCAATAAAGAAAGCTATAATTATAGGATGATGATATCATTGATGAGAGGATTGTTGGTCAGAGTAGAGTAAAATTGAAAGTGTTGGTGAATTTACCTTTAAAAAAATTTAAATAATGAATTTTTTAATGTCTAAAAACATGATTTTTAAAGATTTAAGGTAATTAAATTTTTTGAGTATTAAAAAAAAATAAATGATTGAAATAAAACAAGGATTCAAGTGAAATGATATGATCATCCAAGCAATCTGGAACAGCACCACTCAGCTTGCTTGGCCTCTCACTTCCCGATGGATAGATTGCTTGAACTCTATGGTTGGCCTCAACTTCATCACCACACATATATATCAGGAATCCAACCGTATTGCTGATCCACTTTCAAATATTGGTGTTATCTACAAGCTTCATTTGATGGATGAAATCCCCTCTGATCTCATCCCCATCTTTTCTAGGGATGTCTGTAAAAACCCCTACTTTAGACTCATGTAATCCTCTCTTTCTCTCCCCTCCTTATTCTTTTTATTAATAAAATTTCCTTTTACCTCTAAACAAAATAAATGGATATTTGAGATTCAAATGATTAATCATGTGGATTTATTAAAGAAATTATTAAATAAATGAATGAAAATAAAAAATAAATAAATATGAAAGAAATAATTAAGGTAAAAAAATTAGTAAGGAATTGAAATAATATATAAATATGATATTCACATTTATAGTTTTAATCACATCAAGATTTAATATATTAGTTCCTTGGATTTAAAAGTTCCAACATACTAAAACTCCCTAGATTTTTAGGTTGTACCAAGAAACCATAATTACAATCAATGATAGAATTTTAATGGAAAAATCCTCAAATCTTAAATAGAATAGTATCTTTCTTTTTTATGGTTATGGTATGATATTTTAATCCCTCATAGTAACTTTAGTGAGCACCAATAATGGAAAGAGGAATAATGATGTATTTCTAGAAGAAATCATTTTTTAGTACAATTTCAATTATCTTAAGAAATATGAAGAAACACTAGGAATGAATTAGAATAAATATTAGGGTGAAAATATATTACAATATATAGAAACATTATATAAGAGAAGAGAACACTTTAAGAAAGGGAGAACTTGAGAGTTAGTTATCATAGCTATCTGTAGTTATAGAATGGTTGAGAATGTGAGCTTCTAAGGCCAGTAAGTGGTCTATTTATAACCTCAAAATTCTTAGAGTGAATTATGGAATTCAGTGAAGGTAATTAGGAAATTGAAGACATCATTGATATAATTTTTCACTATAATAAATGATATCCAAATGCCAATTTCCTGATTACACTATATACTTGTTAGCCTCCATCAAGTAGACGTTGGTGGTGGTGGTGTTTTCTAGATTCCTACTATACCAACCAGAAGACCAGTAAGCTGCTAGAAGCTACTCAATAATAAAAGATATTAAGGGTTTATATTCTCCATATTCACCATCTATCCAATGATTATCCACTAGGTATCCAACGAAAATATTCTTATTTATGAAGCTGCTGGATTTTACACTAGCTGGATGCTACAGCATGATTGCATGAACATCAAAAACAAGCTCCTCCACTTTCTTTAGTTCCTTTTATTGGCTTGAGAGATTCACTCCATGACATTAAATATCCCAGTAAGATATCAAAAAACTTTCTTCAAGGTTAATTTAGGATTCTAACATGACTTAATCATCAAGTATAATTTCCAATACCATAAATGAAATAATTAAAAAAAATTAAAGTGTGTTGGTTATCTTTAAAAACCAAATTTTATTAGAAGAACAACAATCTCGTCCTTCTGATGAACACAAACACATAAATAATAAAATAAAATAATAAGATAATATTTGAAAACATTTTTTTAAAACATAGACAATAAAAAGTTATAATTAGTCCATAATATTTCTCTACATAAAATAAAAGAAATCAAAACATTAGAGTTCAGGAATTACCTGGATACTCAAATTTCTCCCCCTTTTAACAAAAAATAAATTTTCTGACTTAACATAAAACATCCCGTTATTATATTTGAAAAAATGTAAAAAATTATTTCCCTTTCTGATTAAGAAAGAGGAGTAATAAAGAGATTTATATTAAATAAAAAACATAATATTTAACGCTAAGTTAATAATCATTAATGATCTTTAGATAGAGAAGAAAAAAAGATTTAAAATTTTGAAAACATGAAAATTTTAAAAGAGATATTTTTATTAATGATGGAGATGGAATAAAACAAAAATTTATCTATTTTAAAAAAATTATTAAGAGATAAATCAATCATTGAAAAATATTAAAGAAGATAATGAGATAAAATAATTATTTTAAAAAATAAAATAAAAAAGAGTGTCTCTTTGTATATCATTTAAGTATTAAAAATACTATATCCCCCTCAAATAATGTATTAGGTGAGATAAAGGGACTATATCAAATATAATAGACTAAATAAATATATAAAATAAAAGAATAAAATTTAGAAAAACATTCCATTATTAAGGTTTAAAAATATAATGATAATAAACCATAGAGAGTTCCTCATAAGTGTTAAACTAGGAATTCAGTAATGGCCCCTAGTCCCTATGGTGATTATCATATAAAAAAACTAGTCCTCCCTTCTCAAGGTAATAACCCCTAAGTGAATCTATGATAGAACCTCATAAACTTATTTTTATCCAGATAGAAATGTTTTTCTTATAATATCACACTTACTTCAATTTACTAAAACTATGAAAATTTTGAAAAAAAAATTAAGTGAAGAAAGAAAACATTTTTTTGAAACAAAAAATTAAATTTAAAAACAAATTTTAAATTTCCTCAATATTTAAAAGGTTAATATATAATTACAAAAATCTAATAATATTCAAATACCCTTTAATAAGTTATTGTAATAAAGGGGATGGTTTTAGTGAAGATATCATCTAATTGAAGGATGGTGAAAAAAGTTCAAGAATGATATAACTTTCTTGAAGGTGATCTAGAAGAAAATGGAGTCTCAAATGAATGATCTTAGTATGAGAGTGTTGTATATAATTTTTAGAGATAATAATTGCACTAGTGTTTTCCCATATTATTGGGATGTGATCATATGTCGGCCCAAAATACAATAGAGAATGTTTTATCCATATAATTTTGGTGAAACAAATCCAACATCAATGTATTCCTCTTTGGACATAGAAAGAGTAAAATAGTTTTTATTCTTACTATTCCATGATATGATAGATTTTAAATTAGATAAAATGTTCTGTCAGTATTTTTCATATATAGTGGAATCCTCCAAAATCGTTATTATAAAAAACAAGTAATTTCAGAAGAGATTTACATCTAATAACATAAAAACAAGGTTTTTAGTTCATTTAAAATGCCAAAAAATTATTTTTATAGATTTTAAATCTAGTGATTTATATAGAAGTAGATTATCTTGGTGTATAATATAACACAAGATATTAAATAAATTAAAAAAATATATCTCATAAAAATCTCAATCTATTACATTCTACCCCATTAAAAGGATTTTCTTCCTCAAAATTAGTCTGGGTTATAAAATTATTAATATACGAAGGTTCCTTTTATAGAAACCCACATCATAACAATTGAGACTAAAACTTCCATTTAAAATGGAATAGTTGTAAAATAATAGTTACCCAAAGTAAATCATAACTAGTTCGCTACATAAGAGAACATAGATGAACATTTGGACATAGAGGAAAAACGTAAATAATCAAAGAGATTGAAAAATATTACTAATCACAAGAAAGTAGGTGATCCAAATAATGTTAAAAATAAAAAAACTATAAACTATAGAATCAAGAAAGAGGTGATTTATATCATAAAAAATGATGATAATAAGACACCCTTTTACCACCGGATACATTTTACTAATGTTGAGGATTTTTTATGAGAAGACATACTTACTTGATTTTAGTACAATCTCACCATTCGTCGTGCCTTGAAAAATTTTACACTTCATCACTTATTCAAAGAAAAGAAATTGATTTTTTTCATTCCTTATGAATTAGCAGATCACGTGATCCATATATACAATGATAGGTCATTCCATCTATCTCTGTCAAAAAAAATGGTTAGCACAGGTTATCATCTATGCATAAGTACACCTATAGAAAGATAATACATTAATCTAACAAAAATCATATGAACTTTAACTTGTACTATCCATAAATGGATAACCTTACAATCCTTACAAAAATTAAAAATCAAAAACATGAGAAAAAGGTTCACTGACTCGTTTTAATATTTATCCCCAATATATCATAAGGTATCTATTTTTGGTCAAATTCCAACCATGTGATCACCTTCATCATGAATTCTATCAAGTCATGGTAATAACCTGAATTACCATATATCCTTATTGAAAACATGAATGTTTACTTATTCCAAAACCTATGGGATATATTCCTTAAGTCCCAAATAGTTTTATACTTCATCTTTTATAGCATAAACCTCTTAAAAATCTATAATGAGTTACCATGAAATAAGGATAATCTGATTTACTTATTCAAATCTAATATATCCAATCATCATTAACTTAACGTAAGGGATATATTAAGGATTACCTTTCCCTTAATCCTATGTTCTCCCTGAATATCAAATTACCATTAAATCACATTTTCCTATCCTTATAACTCTTTAACATATCCTTTCCAATATTTAATGAAAAACATATATTGAAAACACTTATACATTTCACGACTCATATAACATAATTTTCAAATTTCGATACATATACAACTCAGTCAACCCACTTTATTCTTAAAACATTACTCATGATCCATCATCATAGTCATTAATAAAATTTTAATAACATCTTAATGTTCCCCGGCCTTAATCTAGACAATATTCTAAGGGTTAGAGTAAAAAATAATTCATGTAAATCTCATACCATTCACATTTTATTTACAATCTCTTTATTCTCATTATTTTAACCAATACTCATTCCACATTCATGATTCTCTTTAAGATATTAATTCATTGCCAATCTATTTTCATAATTCCAATACATTCCACATCTAAAACATTAAAGGTTAAATATGTTCCATCTAGTTATGTCTATTGGTTAATACAAAAAAGAAATGTGTGAGAAATAGATATTAGATATAAAAAACACATAAGGGGACTTTCTTATAATATTTCAATCTATAATATCTTATGTTTAATCCTAGGATTTTCATCACTATAAAAAACTCTAGTATTGTAACATACACTTAGAATTATCTTTAGGAAACCCAAATACATATCCTTATAAATATCTCTAGGGATCTCACAAAAGTTTTGACATCCTAGTTTCCAAAAGTTGACTAAACCTTCGCTCTGTTACCAACTATAAATACCCAAGCATGACGTACATGGATATTACATTAATTTTATAGAATAATAAATACATGAAATAAATATATTCCTAAATACTATATTATTTTAGTGCCTTTAGAAACGTGGAACAAAAACTTCAAGTATATTGAAAGATCTTTAATGTTTCCCACAAAGATCTTCCCCTTTTTGTACTCCTACCTAAAACCTTCTTTATAACCCGGGGAAAAGAATAATTAATAAATCATGAGCTCAAATTCTCAATAAGAGTAAGAAAAGGTGATATGTAAACATAAATATGAGCATAAAGGGTATGAGAACATTATCATAACATTAGAATATCATGACTTGCATTTCAAATGTAAACTTGAATCAAAAGGAAATCAAAGAACATAATCCATAAGATCATAAAATTGACATAAGGTATGAAATTGTGGCATACACATCAACTTGTAACTTTTTTAACATGTATAAATAGTAATAGGTTCACTAATGAAGGACATGAAATTATGCCCATTTATAAACATATGGACATCGAAACCAGTCCAGTCATAAATTTATGGACCTAAAAACCATGTCCATGTAGAGAATTCTGAACATGAAATCAATTTCACGTATAACATATATACCTCATGAGTTATCCATACTTACAAAATTAATTTTAGGGAGATATAGGTCCCACCCATCCCATAATTAAATCATATCTATTTTTGCTAAAAAAATAGATAATATTCATCATATCAGAATCTATGAAATAAAATGGGTTTCTTAAACAAAATTCCATCATAAAATATTCCATATAAAATAAATATATTTCATAAATATATTTCCCTCATAAACAAAATCAACCATAGTAATAATAAGGATAATATACTTGAAAAATATACTTAATAAAGAATTTTATCTTATAAGGAAAATAATTTTGATAAAACACATGAAATTGATTCTTAAGTAAAATATCATTTCTTATTCAAAAAAAATTTCTTTTCCTAAAATTCCGTGAAAATTTAAAGGAAAATAATTTATTTTAAGATAAATATGAAAGATTATAAGGGAATATTCATGGAAATAAGGCGTTATTAAATAATAATAATCCATTAATGTCATATGAGTTTAAAAAAAATTCTTCTCGTACTTATGTAGGAAAAGTAAAAAAAGTACCTCCTTTGGAAAACAAAAGAAATATTTTATTCAAATTAGGTATTAAAAACTAAAAAATGTGTAAAAATGACTTTAAGAATACATAGGAGAATAGTAAAAAAAATTATGAAAGAAGTTTTAGAAAACATGGGCACATATGATAAATAAACACCATTAGATACTTATAAATAAACAATCTTAGATAATAATGTGATTTCAAAATTACCCCTTACCAATTAAAAATAAGTATAATTGTATGCCTCATAAAAAGAAGAAAATTATACGAATATTTTAATATAATAACATTCATAAAAATAATCATAAAATCATCCATGGGAAACATAAAAACCACATAAATGAAATAGGTGGTTTATAAGGTATATGTCCCAAAAAAATAAAAGTGAGACAAAATAATCCCTTACCTTAGGTCTGATATCCTTTTTAAGTATCTGAACCACCTGTATAATGATTTAAATAATTTCATTAACTTATTATAGAATCATATCCATTTTTATGATATCATATATGATCATATTATCATATGGTTGTCAACACCATTTCAATACTACTCATTATTCGGGTATTAACTACTTCATTTTCTTATGCATGTTTTGTCAAATAAGTTATGGTTATACTTCTCAGGATACAGTTATATCATTTACAGATTTATATTAGTATAATATTTATCATATTTATTCTTTCTATTTAGTTATATAATTATGCTGTATTGAGAATCATGTATAATTAATCACATCACATCGTCGTGATGGTAGGTCGTACGTACGCACAAGTGACGATTTCATTCCTTAATTTATAAGATGGTATGGATGTTTACGGTATATATACTATTCCAAAATATCTATCTTATTATAATAATCATATATAATTAATATTTCCATCATTATTCTCATACAAGTAGGGTGGTGGTGAAACAAAGATTACGCCGCAGCGTGGAAATGGTATATCGTGTGTACACAGGCGTGGTGATTTTGTTTTTCATAGGATGGATAGAAGGTGGAATACTATTGTTCCATAATCCTGATAACATCCTAGTATATAGTTGTTACTATATTTATTACTTTTTAATGTTAAAAACAATGGAATAATAAGTATAAGAAGAAATAATTTTGAAAGAATCAGTAGATGAGATTACCTCTTCTTTGATGAGCTCCCTCAATATCACCTCTTAAAGAACTGTAGTTTTTCTTTTGAGAAGACCAGAAATTATAGTATGTGAATAAAATAGATTATAAGGTTAATGGGTAGGGTATGGATGAACTTTAATTCTCAATATTTTTTGATGAAATGAGTGAGGATGTTCCCTTTAATAATTGAGGTAGAGGGCACCTTTGGGATTTTCAAAAATATTAATTTATAATAAAATCAAACCCCACACAAAAACAACCAAAATGTCATAATATGAGATTATATAAGATTGTAATATCATCAACCAATAAATATTATATACTCTTTTCTATCTATTTTAACCTTATCATTTTAAAAATACCCTTAGTTATTCTATTTAATTTTAACTAATGTAAGAAATGTTTCAATATTAAAAATAGTGTAATTTTTAATTATTTGGTGTAAATTAGACCATAAATGGAAAATTTAGAACATTTTAGACCATATTATATATATATATATTTGTTTAAATCGCTATTATTATTTTCAAATAATTTAACAAAACACTATATTGACAAAATATCAACATTATTAATTTTGACACTATTAATTTCATGGATTTTTAGAAATATAAATATAAGATTTCATACAAATAAATATATTTATATTTCTCTAAGGGGTAGATATAGTCCATAAAATTAATTTTAAATATTAATTAGCTCAAATTATATTTATTTTAATATTTTTAATAACATTTGTTTTGATATTTCATTTAATAAAATAAATACAACATTAGTATTGTGTAATTTTTTAATAACAATATTTTTTGAATAACAATTATTAATAAAATACTATAATGAAGATAAATATACAATATTTCATAATAAAAATTTTAGTTGAATATATATTCTGGAAAATCCATTACTAAAAATGTTGTACTTATTAAAACATGAATGTGACAAGTTTAACATCACTTTCAATTAAATAATATAAGTGTCATAATCTCTTCTACAAGGATCCAAATAGTAAATAACTTGACCCTTTGATGATTATGGTCGAGATATATTATACCTATAATATTTTCTCATATTTTTGTGTCTTTTAATGGTTATTATTATTTTAATAAAAATAGTTTACTGATTTTCCATCAATTCAATAATTTCAACATCATCATTGTATAAGCCTTGATGGTCATTATTTAATTTATAAAAATTATAAATAAATTAACATGATATAGATAATATCATTATATTTATAAATACTATTCATTATCAATTTTTTATCATGTTTATCAGTATATAAAATTTTTTAAACATAAAAAAAATAAAAGAGTGACATTTTTTCACTTTCATGTCACTTTCTTTTATTTTAATAATCCTTATATTATTTTCATGTAAAAAAGTCAATTAAATGAGAAAATTTCTATTATTATGTGTTAATGGTCTATGTTTACTCCTCTAATAATATTTTGGTAGGTTTTAAGGTAATTTTGTTATTCTATTAATATTAATTTATTAACTAAATTACATGATTTACCTTTAACCGTGTTAAAAATAAATTATCGTAATTATTGTTTAAAATGTCCAAAAAAATTAACCTATTAAAATAATTTGGACCCATAGGTTCGAAATATTGAATATTTTTTCAAAATTTGAAACAAAAAAGATATATTAATTAAATTAAAATTAATCTCATGGATGGAATGAGAAAAATGGTTTTTAAAAAGTAAAACCATCAAAAGATCGGCATGGTTTTATATCAAATTTCAATGATAAATTACTTATCATGGAAAAATTATATTAATTTATAAAAATAATAATATAATTATACTGTAAAATCAATTAAAAGGATAATCTAACAATATAATTAAATTAGATGAAAAATCGGGTTTGAATTAAAATGCAGTATTTTCACTATTCATTAAAATATGAAATTTATCAGAAAATTAGCAAAAAATTATACAAAAAAATATTTATGTCCCTCTTCCAAATAGAAATTTTATTTTTCCAAATGTAACTTATAAAAGTATCAAAAAGTATATTTAAAATGGTTTCTCTATCAAAAGGTGGAAAAACATCATTTTAAAAAAAACATCTTTTATCTGAAAAAATTTATTTTTTTCTTATATCATATCTAAAAAAATATAAGATGAATTTTAAACATTATATTTAATTTATTTAATTATTAATATCTATAAAGAGTTATTTTATTATTTTATAAACTCGATTAAACTTAGTCTTGTGTGAAATGAATTCTATGAAAATAACTAGTAATTCTGTGTTACACAAGCCAAGAATAGTCTTTCATATGAAAAAAGATATGGTGGGGTTTTATATATCACAATATTATCATGGTGTATCATAAAACACAATACAACAATGAAATTAAAAAACTATTTCATAAAAACCTCAGGCTGTTACATAAACCATCTGGAATATTGATGAAATTGTGATGGAAAACACTTACCACATGGGGTTTTTTGACTGAAAATTATATTTTTATTTGATTTTAAAAAACAACTTTTACATATTATAGGTATCCTACATACCAAGAAGGAACCCAAAAAACAACTACTTCCTTGTTCAAAATTCAAAATAAAAAAAACATCACATCCGAAAATCACAATTGAAGATTTTATGTGTCACCCTGTCCCGAGATATAATCCTTAACCATCATCATCTACCACTGCATCAACATCGCCTTCCAACCACCACAAAAATAGTCTCTGGAGATCATCAGAAACCATCAAACTTTCTATAAGACATCTCGTCGCACCAATTCATCATCATTAGACACCTATTCAGAGAAAACCAAATAGTGAAAATAGAGGTGAAGAGTATGAACATCCCTATAGTACCATCGAGAGAAACCCAACAGCCACCACCATAACCTAACATGAGCACAAAGAAACCAGATACACAAATCAAAACACCACCAAACATCAGTAAGAAGACCAGAAATATAAAATAACCAAATAAACCATCACACAAATTAAGAGAAAGAAAACAGAAATACCAAATCCATCATCAGAGGACGCACACCCGGAATGTTGACAGTCACCGAACCACACCTCCCAAAACATCAATGATACCACTACTACAGATCCAACAATGTTACGAGAGGCAGAATATGTGGTCAAAGTAGTAGTAGACTGGTCGAGGAAACTCAACTATGCCAATTGACAGTGAGGAAGAAAACCAAAATTGAAGAAAATAGGAGGAGACCGACCCAAGTAGTGACATGAGTTGATTATCACATGATAAGGTGAAAAAATAGAAACCAAGTATTCAATATGAAAAAATAATAAATATAACTAGATTAAAATTTGGAAGAAAATAGGTGCAACTAAAAACCTTATAATCCCATCCAAAATTTTATAAACTAAAAATGATGAAAATTCATCATGTCATCAAAAGAAACCTCCAAAACCCCCCACTCTAAAGGAAAAGACCAAAGGAGAAGTCGCCAAGATACAAGATTCCATTCCCTTTACCCATTTCCTGCAATACAACATCTACCATCACTAAATTAACAAATTAGGGTTTGAGTAAAATTCTCATTAGGATACCACAAAAAGTCTATACAAGGTCTAATACCAAAAAAGAAGTAGTTATATCTTTTAAAACAAAATTGTTTTACAATGAATTTTAAAACATTCCAAATCCATTTATAAATCATTTTTCCTTTTGTTTACATAAAATCCTGCCATATTCTTAAAAAAAATCTTGTAAGCTTCAATGATAAAACAAGAGTGCATATCTATGCATCATAAAGTGATAATATAAATACATATACAATAAATTACATCAGGTGAGGTCATGATATAAAACCACATATAAAAACATGTGAGAAAAAATCCATTATAAAAACTATCATGCAACAAAGATCCATAAATACTTAAGAACACTATCATTTTTCCCTTAGACGATGGGTAGAATACATACTAGATATTAAAAATCCTAAATAATAAAGACATTATATCAAAACAGTATTTAGTCATACCATAGTACATCAATATTTGAAAGGTTACCTCCTAGTGGTTCTAAACAACTAGGCATGCCCATTTATATATCCTGATGCACCCAAGGTTCCCAAGGTGTCACGCTTGAAAAAAATACATTTCAAAACCATGATAAAAATTTTATTAAACATTTTCAAATCCATGAAAATCCAATTCTATGTTTTAAAACCCATTTCTGAGTCATAATGATATGTTTCAAATAAAAAACCCTTTAAAACATTTCCCTTTTCCAATAAATAATTTTAAACCACATATCACTTCAATTCAATGAATATAAGAAAATAATCTATCAAGAATAATAATAAATTAATCAAATTAATCCGTTTTATAGAAACAAATACCTCAAAATGTTATAAACCATTATACCTTCGACAACATTGATTGGAAATAATGATTACAAATTTCAAAATACAAGGCATGAAAATGGAATACAAAGGTTCAATAGAAAACATAATCTTATCATTAATATGAAACTTATTTATAGATTATTCAATAGCCACAGCTGAAGGAAAGAAGAATCGGAATGAATTTTTACCTAGAGAGCTACACTTTAATAACCCTAAAGATTGATCACTAAATAAAGTGACCGAGAAGGGAGGGAATCACTCAAAATTGTCTAGGGTGAGATCTAGGTCAAGAGAGGGAAGGATGAAGGAGAAATTAAAAAATTGATCTAAATAGGGCCAAAAAACAATAGTACAAAATAATTAAATGGTTTTTAATCCCATTATATTTATTTTATTCCATGGAGGCTGAAATCCCCAAAATATGCATCACCTTTTAATAAAAACCTGATTTTTTCTTTTACATGATGTAAACACAGTACATTGTGTGTAAAATTTTAACACTTTGAACATATTTTGTGGCATCTACCTAGAGACCATTAAAGGTCATGTAATCCCTTTACATGGAGTGTAATCACCTAGAATATATAAATCATCATAATTCTGGATAGAGAAAACCCCAAGTAACACAGTACATTGTTCGAACATACGGAGAACCCCACTATTCCATTAACACATTTATATCCAGACTCCATTAATTAAAAAAACATTCATCCCCAAACTATTGGTCGTATTCCCTAAAAAAGGATCTATATCCCCAAGAGGCCCACAAACATACCCAAACAAGGACTACGAACAAATTCATGAACAAGGGAGCACCTGAAATGTATAATTGGAAGTTACAATATCCCCACCATAAATTCTTTCTTCCCCCAAAATCCCTTAGATTCTTAGACACGAAAAAAATTTATGGAAATCGCTTCCTCATCAATAATTCTCTCTCCCATTTCTTGTGGTTATCTATTAATCACTATCACAATTCACAAACAATAAGAATTTTTCACCATGACATACCTTTACTCAACAATTCATAATTAGAACTAGCTTCTCAACCAAAGTGGTATTGGTCTGTGTATAATTATCCTCCCATCCAATAAATTGGGAAGGATTATATATATATATATATCCTCAAATAGGATACATAATATTAAATATGGATAGAATTAAAATTATATGGTAAGTAAAATTGATAGTCTAGCTTTCCTAATCGTCTAATGATATCAAAGGGTCCCACAAACATTATTACCAACTTACCATACTTACCCAACTGAAAATGTCTCATCTGAGGTGAAACTCTAAGAAAACCCTAATCACCTACCTCCAAACATAGGTGGTCTATGATGATGGTCCACTTAATATTTATGATGAATCTATACCACGATTAATATCTTCTTGATCAATTACACCCTCTTTATCATCTCTTGATGAAAACTCGACCTATCCAAGCTCCTATCTCATAAATTTTCCTAGAATAAGGGAGATCTACATGGCCACCCATAAAAATCCCCAAAGAATGCGATACTTATCAAATATTGATGACTATTTTTATTGGAAAATTAGGCAAAAGGAAAATTATTTTCTAAAGATCCTCCAAAATCAAGAACACAGGCCTATAGCATGTCCTCAAGAACCTGTATAGACCTCTCTATTTTTAGCCATATTGGGAAGATAAAACATAATTAATCTAATCTAGAAACCCATCACCTCTTGTAAACACATCACAACCCTATACATGAACCTTAGTTCCCTTTTAAAACCAACTGTCGACGGAACCCAATGAAGTCTCACATATATCGGATATAAAAGTCCACAAGTTATTCCACTGTTATCATATCCCTAAAAGGGAGGAAATGAAATGATTTTTCAAGTTGGTCAATGATCACACAAATCACATCCTTACTGTAATTTCCTAGCCCTAGAAACCCAGAGCTAGTGCATTCCTTTATTACATGGGAATATATAAATGTTTCAAATACCAAAGGACATATCAGGTTATTAGTCTTGGAAAATAGATTATATACTTGAACAATACATTATAATTTCGTACATAAAATACAACAAAGATAATTATTTTTTAATGCCATTATTCTTCGAGATTAACCCGTCATATCAGTCATAGTACACATCTTGGTGTCTAGGGAAAATAAAACATAAGAAAAGGGTGATATTATATGATCAGTAAAGGTAAATAATATAGAGGAAGCTATCATAACTAAGACTAAACATTTAAGAAAATGTGTATAACTGAATCACAAGTCTATTAAACATAATTTTGAGCATAAGTTGATAAAAATAAATCAAATAATGCAATATTAACATTCACATGGATATTATACTAGTTGAATAATCACATGAAATATCAATAACTAATATCATAATGAGGGGATGCATAATTCTAGACATCAAAACCATACCACCAATGCCCCATTATAAGACCAAAAATAAATAGGTAAGACAATAGTCAAAACCCAAACTAGTTTGTCTCATGAGAACTACCAATTCCTCGAGGTGATTCGATTAACATGTCCCCAACCCATAGGGGATTTTATTAACCAGTCCCAAACCTATTATAGTTTCATTAAATAGTCCCCAACCCATAACATACTATGTAAAATTCATTCCTTATATTAAAAGGGTGAATCATAACCAACAAAAATATTTTTATTAAAACTACCATAAGAAATGTTAATACATTAACCATAAACCAGGAATAGTATAAAAATAGCACATCCATGGTCAAACATATCATAAAACATTCAATACAATATGGTATATTATATTGTAATAAAATAATATCAATTAAGCATAAAATCCAATAATGTATTTTGACATAAATGAAAATAATATTATAAAATAATTAAAAATTTCTTGAGACAAATTCCCCTTTTTTACTTTCATATAATTTTAAGGCCACACTATTATAAAAAAAATTAAAAAAATATATATTTTTGAATAAAATTTTCCTATACCACTTTGAAAAAATTTATAGAAATTATAAAATTATCCTTTTAAAATCTTCATGCCATGATAAATAAATCCAGAAACCCTTTTTGAAAACATGGACATGAATGCAAATGATATAGAAAAATGAATCTTAAAAACAATTAAATTGATGTTTTATTTAAATATTCTCTTACATAAAACCATTAAAATATTTTATTTGAGAATATTTTTATGAATCATGGTCATAGATGATAAATATGTCCCACTAAATACTTATGCATAGACAATCTCATATAATAATGAGATTGGGAAATTAACCTTTACCATAGGTCCAATTCCCTACGTGGATGTCTAAAACCCCAAATAGTCGTTTTAAAAATATTATTAAATTGTATAAGAATAATATTAATATCAATGATATCATATATGATTCATTTATGACATTATATTACTAATTTATTAATAATTCCACATTAATGTAAGATTTTGGGTAATAACTGCTTCGTTTATTGTATGTGTTTTGACTTGTTTTTCTTGATCCTATGACATAGATAATGATTAAAATAATTACAAAAAGTTGAAAATAATTTATATATCATTTATATTCAGTATATAATTATATATAATATTTTGATATATGAAATGGAAAACACTGTTCATGGAGATGGTAGTCATACATACGCATGGACACTGTTTCCATTTTCTTATCGAATTGAATAGAGGAATTTAAATAATATATATATATATATATTGTTAATGTAGAATTATTATGTAATATATTACATAATTATTCATTATATATATTTTCACAACAATTCTTGAATGGTTAACATGGATGATGAATCTCATCGCCTCATCAGACAGTAGGTTGTATGTACACACAAGTGACAATATCATTCCCTTAATGGTAAAGGGGTGTGTAAATGGATAGCATGTTAATTATAAAGAATAAATATCATGTAATTTTTTTATTTATATCTATTATATCATCCTTATACAAAACCCAATAAAGTGGTATTGAAAAACGAATTACACCATAGTGTGGATATGGAAAGCAGTACGTATGAACGCATCGTGATATGGTTATTTATAGGATGGATAAAAGGAGGAATATGGTTGTAACATAATTAAAATAACATCTAAAAATATATATGATACTGGATTTATTATATTATTATGGAAAAAACATAGGAAGAGAATGTATAAGAATAAAAGAAATTGAATTGAATTGGTAAAACAATTACTTCTTCGAGTATCTTCTATTTATTTGAACAAAATGACTTAATAGGATGAATTTATGCCCAAAGTATGGAATATATAATTAATTAATGGAATTTTGGAGGACACATGGGTAGGTGTGTTCTAATAAAAATGGTTTTAATGGTATAAATTGAGAGTGGGAGAGGATCTCTTTATTAGAAGAGGTGAGGGGGGCTTTAGGAAACTCATAAAATATTATGTTAATATAAATTAATTTTTAATTAAAAATGGCTCCAAAGTGAATTATTTAGAATATAATATGCATAAATAATCTCATATAATTATTTTTAGTCATTTTTATGTCACAATACTACCTTATCTTTTGGATTTAACCCATAGTTAAACCCTTTAACATTTACCGTTACAACATGTATTTTTACACTTTAAGGTTAATATAGTTACTATAAAATGAAAAACGAACCCCAATTGGATAATTTATGACATATTTAACATTATACATGTTATTTGAATAATATATATATATTTATTAATTTAATATCCTTTAATAAAATATCATTGATTTTAAAATCTCATTATTGTTCATTTTGACACTATTTATTACATGACTTTTCAAAAAATAATAAAAAATTTATTCCTTAAAAAATCTACATTAAATCATCCCTAAAATTTTTAAGTCCTCCAAAAAATTCTTGTATGACCTCACATATTTCTTATTATATTTATTTTAATATTTTTAATGTCATTAAATTGATATTTCCATCAAATAAACTAATACTATATCAATATTATAGAAGCCTTTAATTAACCTATTTATACTCTAAAAATTAAAAATAAAATGTCATTATGACAAAAAATATATTATATTTCAAATAAATATTTATATTATAATTTATCTTATGTATAACCCTATAATAAAATGGTTTATTTATTAAAAATATTATTTTTACATTTTTAACTTATCTTTAAATAAAATATAATAAAAGTCCTTTCCTTACCCAAGTGGCATAAAAAGATCATAATTTTTTCCTAAGGTAAATTTTGGTTGATAAACTCTTATCAAATGTAATTTGGACAAGTTTTAGGGTAACTTTTCAATGTTATAATATGATTTTTACCTTTAATTACCGGATTTACCATTAACCTTGGTAAATAAGTAAAAAATTATTAAATCTACTATTCACAAAAAAAAAATTAATTTGGTCCTACTAGAATCTATATGTCATAATAACTACAATAGTATATGTCTATTTTTCAAAATTCTACTAACATAAGTGGCTAAAATACGTTTAATGCTAATGTATTGAGAAAGCGAGTAAAAGTGAAGTTTAAATGTTCAGTATGTTTTTATATCTAATTTTGATATAAAATGATTCCAATTACCAACATTGGATTAAAATATGTATTTTTGATATATTTGTACATTAAAAATAAATGTAATGTATAATCATTATTTATACAAAAAGTCAGTTTTTTATCAGTAATGGAGTATTTTTCACTTTTCATCGAAAAATGAAACTTCTCATAAAAATACATAAAAAATTACCACTAAACTAATTTTGATACTCAAAATTCATAAATTAAGTCCATTTCATAAAATAAAATTTATAAATGTTCTGAAATTTAGTTTTAAAATTGGGGCGCCATTAAAAGGTCGTAAAATTACCATTTAAAAAATATAGTATTTATACATAAAATTGGATTTGTTCTTATATAATTATCTATAAAACACAGAAGAAGAACTTTAAATTATTTAAGTAAACCAAGATCTCATAATTTGGTTAATAATATTCATAAAAACCTTTTAAAAATCTTGGTTATATATTTTAATATTAAATAAAAATATTTTAATAATATACTATTTTTAGTAAAACTCGATCCTGTGTAGAATGCAAGATTTCGAAGAAAGTATCTCTTGTGTGTAACACAAGATAAATCATTATTGCGTGAATTATAAGCTATAGAATTTATTATATTTTTTTAAATGAAAAATATTGTAAATTATGGGGGCGTTACACTTCCCACAAGGATTCTTTGACAAACCAACTATGAAATACAAGTAAATCTCATCCCATGTTAACACCAGAATGGGTAAGGGCTATAAAAAACCTAAAGGACTCCATTTTTCCTCCTTAATTCACTGAAAATTAATACATGATGATACAATGTTTAAAATCGACCTTATCATCCCCTTTCAAAATTACTAACCCCTCAAATATTGATACATATTAGTTTCCCCAAGGTGAATATACCAACAAAACTAGTTCCCAAACTCCAATAACTCCTTCCCTGGGGAAAATGTAAAATCTGCCTAACATGGAAGCACAAAGATCCATGGGGAGTCTGAGACCACTCACCTGAGGTCTCCCCACTATAAAGGCTTTGACTAAAGCATTCACTCTAATTGTCTTCCACCTTCCTAGGTATAAATTGCTCGTCAAAATATGAGTCAGCTTTCATTTAAGCCAAGAACACCTATGCACCATCCTTTTTTATTACTAAGACCATCTCAGTAAAAAAACTCATCAAATTTTATTCCTTTACTAATCCCTTCATGGATTATACAAGTAATTTTTTTCTCAACACATTAGAAACTATATTTCTATTCCTATGGGTGTACACAATATCAAAAGAAAAATTCTGAAGATACTCCACCTATCCTCTCTGCCACTAGTTTATATCCCTATGAGTAAAATATATTTCAAACTCTATTGATATGAAAACAATGTAGCTACTCCCCAAAATGATAGTGTCGCCACATTTTGAGTGCATGTATGACTGTTTCTAATTCAAGATCATGGTTAGGATAATTCCTCTTGCGAGGTCATAGAGATCATGAGCTACATGCCAGTATCTATTTCCCCTATAACAAGACAAATCCTAATCCCATACCATAAGCACAACTATAACCCAATTATGGAAGAATAAAAACTAGATATGAATTTAATTTCACCTTTAGTTACTTAAAATATCTATCAAACTTTTAATTCTGTTGAAAATTTATACCCTAGTATGTTAGAGAAGTACTCAATGATGCAAGCATGGAGAAATAATAAGAATAAATCTATAGTAACCAGCCAATCCCAGGAATCTTCAGATCTCAAACACATTTATGGCTAATCCCTGGTCATATAATCAAGTACCATTTCAAGATCGACTAAGATTCACATATTAGATATCACATACCTCAAAACTTTCACTCCCCAGATCCAAAACTCACATTTGGAAGTCATAACTTTTAGATGACGTTCCAACAAGGTTTGAAGAATTATATAAAAAATGTCCATATGCTCCTCCTCTATCTGATATTAAACCAATGTTTCATCTATGAAAACAAAAGGAATGAGAAACAATAAAAGACTGGGTTAATTAAATTAGTAAACACTATAGTATCATTAGTTAGACAGAATGGCATAATGAGAAACTCAAAATGACTATATTAGCTCCTTAAAGGTGTCTTAGGTATATCCTCTTCTTTGACTCTTAAATGGGGGTACCCAAATAAAACATCAATTTTATAACACCAACATACCCCTCTAAACTGGTCAAAATGTTCACCAATCCTAAGGAAAAGGATAATTATTTCAAACCTTCAAACTATTTAACTCTTGATAGTCAATATAATATCTAAGGCTCCCATCTTCCTTATTAAAAAAATAAGACATGTGATCCCAAAGTGAAATGATAGGATGAATAAATCCTTTAGCCTCTAGGTCCTCATGTGGGACATTAAGTTCCACCAACTTAGTAGGAACCATTTGATAATATGGAATAAAATTGGACATTGTACAAGGGATCATGTCAATACTAACATATACCACTCTCTATGGAAGTAATCCTAGAAATGTTTTGGAAAGACCTTAGGGTATGCATACACCACTGAAGGAATTAAACAATCAAAAAAAGGAAAAACTATATCAATAAGCATCTTTGAAAACTGGAATGAGACTAACTCAACAAAAAGAAAAACATGCCATTCCCTTACCAATATAGAGTCCCACTCACCTTGAAAAATATGAGATACCCCATTGGATTTTAAGAACTATCCCTAGTGGTGATACCATTATATTTGTTCTATCACAGAGATCATCCAATACATGCTGAAAATAAATTCAAATATGTCAATATGAAGAACTAATAAGTCACACTCCACCTCAATGTCATCTCACATCACCTGACACGGGGGGGGGGGGGGGACTTGAAAGTTTGTTCGAACCTCTTTCCCAAAGGTGTGAAAAGATCCAAAAAGTATGAAATAGTCTCTAGACACAAACCCAACACATAAACTAAATTTAATGGTATAATGAATGATTATCACCTATATTAAGAAAATATAGCACCATAGAAGATGAAATTAATGTCGTACCTCTAACTATAGTTGTCCTTCCCTCAGATACCGCCAGTGCATCCTCTAATGTATAATGATATTCAATCTAATATCATCCCGAAGATTTATTACTCACATACAAATACCCCTTATCATGAAGATAGGAACCACCACTCTTGGAAGCATTCGAATGGACTTAGGAACCCTTGGTGAATGTAGATTCTTCCTTACAACGATGGGATATTCTATCATAAAAGTGTTTTAGATGTCCATATCATCTAATAATATGACAAGTCTTGGGAACCTCTACACAATTTTACAAGGTATGATCCAGACCCCCCACACTAATAGAAACAAATATAATACTTCCCTGATAAATCCTCTGAAACTGGTCCAGAAGAAAATTAGGTACCTTTTCACTTCCTTTTCAGGCATAAAGATACACCATGGATAATAACTGAACAAATTAGAGCTCCATCAAAACCAGTCATTCCAACTATGTTAGCCTCAGCAAAAGCTTCTTTTTGAACTACATCCACAAATTTTAGAAGGAGAATGAGAATCAACATTGACTAAATGTTAGTCATTTGTCTTAACTCAAACCTCTTGGCCTTTAGGTAATCATTAGTTAAAATCTCTGGTGATATATGCGGGAAATTGGGAAAAGGGGTGGAATACTCTAAAATGGTATTCTCCCCCAACTCCAGGGTTAGAAACTCCCAGTTCATATATATAGATAGTGTATAAAGATAAAATAGTAGGTAGAGTATTTTATTAAAATAATCCTAGGTATGTTCATCATGTAACTTATCTTTAACAATAGAGTCCCACCATATCCTTCTATGTCCCTTGAGAATGTACATGTAAAACCTCACCACATAGTCTTTGGGATTCTTCAAGAAGTTTAAGACCATTTCAATCCATCTAAGACACTTCTTGGATTCTTATGGTCCTTTTCACCATGGAAGACATGTGGATGTTTCTTAGTAAATTCCGAGCCATGATCCACCACACATCTTGGGTTTCCAAAACCCACTTGACCATGAGATTGAATTTTCATAATTACTACATTGAATAATGAAGGTTACACTGGTGGATTCACATATGGATGTTGTCTCATAGCTTCCTCTCTCCAATTTGGAAGATATATTCTTGGAGTAATTTTCCTATAAACACAAGAAAAAAACCAATTAGATCAATATAACATTACCAAAATCATAAGGTCACTTATTGAATTAAACCCAAATCTTAGAACAATAATAATTTAATTAAATTACAAATTATACTAGTGAAATACATTACTCCTAAAAGAACAAGGAAATTTAAACATCCCATATTGATCGTTAAAATGACTCAATCTCAATCTCTAAAACTTGGAAAAAATCATTGACCACTCATGGTAACTCGGATTCAGTCACAGAAGATAGTAGTCGAGGCCCCTTTTCTACACTTACTATCTAAATTTTGACTGTCATAAATCATATCTACCCAAGTCCTAGAACCAAAATCAGGTAGTGTTAACACACTTCATGTTGAGTCCTACTCTGATAACAAATTATAATAGACCATCCCAATTTAACAAAACCATACAAACTAGTCATACATCACATGATAAATTTAAATTAAACAACAAAAACCATGTCATTAATATAAAAAAATAAAACATATAACTGGAGTATGAAGAGGAAGAAAAGAGTTACAACCAAAAACTATAAAATCCCCTTCAAAATAGAATAAACCAAAATGTATGAAAAGTCTCCATGTGATGAACAGTCACATATAAACCACCCTGTTATGAAGGAAAATACCAAAGGGGAATCTATTATGATACAAGTTTCACTTCCCTTTATCGATATTTTCCAATAGAACTTATACATTCACCCAATGTTAAAATTATGGTTTGAGAACTACGATAAGTAGGATACCAACACAGAGTGCATACACAGTCTAATATTAAAAATGAAATAGTTCTATCTTTAAATAAAAATAATATTTAAGTCATTTTCATTAATTCCAAATCCATTTATAAATCATTTTCCATTTGGTTTTCTTAAAAGACATTCATGTTCTCATAAAAATAAATTTGAAAAGTTGAAGTGATAAAACGTGAAAGTATATCCATGGATCATAAGGTAATTAAGTAAATATATCCCAGAAATACCTTCATATGATGTCATGTGATGCAACCACATATGAAAACCAATGAGAGAAAATCCATGATAAAAAATATCATGTGATAAAAATATGTAAATAAATAAGAACAATATCATCTGGGCCCTAGCCAATGGTAAAAATACATACCTTACATTAAAGAGCATAAATATTAATAATTTTGGATCCATCCAATATTGAGTCTTTCTATAGTCCATTGATAGGACAAATATTATCTCCTAGTTGTTCCACACACACTAAGGCTACTCATGTCTTTTTCTCAATTCACCCAAGGGTCCTAAAGTGTCGAGACTATCAAAAAATAAAATTGAAGCCCATGCACACAATTTTATAAATCATTTTCAAATCAATCTCAATAAACAACAATGTTTGAGAACTCATTTTCAAATCAAGAAAATATATTTTCAAATCAGCACCCCATTAAATAAATTGTCGATTTCCAAGATATCCTCCGTAACCACATATCACGTTAATTAAATGAAAAACCTATTGGAATTTAATAATAACTTTAAGAAATTCATAAAATTAACCCATTTTATAGAAACAAGTACATAAAAACCGTATAATATTATCCATGTTAGACAATGGTGATTTTATGTCATGATATTAGACATTTAAAGACAAGACATGACATGGAACAAAAAATGGTTGATAAAAAACACTCTCTAATCATGAATATGAATCTTAACCAAAACAAACATAATTTATGTGACCAAAGGAATTAATAACAAGAAGGAATACTTACCCAGAGAGGCAAGCCCCAACAACCCTGAATATTGATCACTGAAACAAGAGATCTAGAAGGGGGGGGGGGGGGGGTCAGCCAAAATTACCTATGGTGAGCACTAGGTCGAGATAAAACTTATATTGATGGAATGAAAAAAATCAACTAACCAGTGCCAAAAACCTATAGGCCATGATATTTACATGACATGTAATCACCCATAAATTTGGAAACATCTTCGTTCATAGTAAATATTCACTATGTAACCCAGTATGTTTTCTAAACGCAGGGATATCATTTTTAATTCATTAACGCATTTATATATAGACTCCTTTAATTCAAACAAACACACATCCCAGAAAATTATGTAACTTTCCCTAGAAAATGTTCTTAATCCTTGAGAAGCATGAAAACACACCTAAAAAGGTTGATGAAAAATTAATAAACAAGGGAGTACCTAAAAATCATAATGGGTCATTATAATAAAAAAATAAATAGGTTTTGAATATGGAATATGCCTCATAAAAGTAAAAGTGTGGCGGTAAACCCTTACATTTAGTTTTCCTTGATCTAAAGGAACTTTAGAATCATATATAATAAATTATATTTTATTATAATTCAATACTAGAGTAATTTTAATACTTATAAAATAATATATGATCCCTTTATAACATTTTATCAACCCCTTTTATCAATAATTATTTATTAAAATAGTCAATTCTAGGTATTATTTTTTCGTGTATCCTGAGAATTTCAGTTCATTAGTTCCAGTCCTTGTACATTTATCTTAGTTTCATCACCTAAATAATTTTTACCATGATATAAATATCATATATATTCATTATATACATATTTATATTCATCCTTTAATTTTAGATATATAAAAATGAATTACACCATTCATGGAGATGGTAGGCCATATGTACGCATGGACACTGTTTTCATTTTTGAATTGATAGAAATGAAGAATGGAAAATATTAATTCACCTATATAAGATCATTATTATATTATATATATCATATATATTTATAAAATTATTCTTTATTACCACAAATTAAAATAAAAATGAAAAACAAATCGCATCTCTTCATGGAGGCAATTGTCCACACATATGCATTAGTGGCATTATCATTTACCAATGGTTTTGATGGTAATAAAGTGTATATGATATTATAATTCCATATTTATTTGATATAATAATCCTTTATAAACACTAAAAACATTATAATACTAATCCATAATATATGGTGATGCAAAATGAAATGTATCGCTATGTGAAGATGGTAAACTGTACGTACACACAAGCGATAAATTCACTTACCATTAGACGGGAAATAAGTTAGATTATGGTGATTTCATTATCACGCTAATGTTTTAGTAAAATAATTATACATAATTTACTATTTATGGTAAATAAAATATATTTAGAATAGGTAGAAGAATAAATAAATTTAAAGGTGTCGGGTAGGATGATTACCTCTTCTTCATGATACCTCATTTAGATCCTTCTTTAAGGAACCTAACGTTTTTATTTTGGGGATACTATAAAATCCATAGCATGGATATGGATTTTTCAAAAATAAATTGGTAGGGATTGGTCAATATATAAGGATAAATTTAGTATCATGAAGTGAGGAATGAGGTTCCCTTTTATAATTGAGGTGAAGGGCACTATTGTAATTTCTCAAATTAATAAATTATAATAAATTAATTCTCAAGAAAAATGACTCTAAATGGTATTGTATTCAAATATAATATTATATATTGTTTTAATACCATAAATTAATATATAATTTGGATAAGTTTTAGTGTAGTTTTAAACCTCATCATTTTGATTAACCCTTTGTTAGCCAATTTTTTTTAACTATGGTAACAAATTTTTTAATATTAAAGGGTTGTAATTTCTAGTTATATGGTGAAAATTAGACCATAAATAGAAAATTTATAAAAAATTTAACTATATAATATCCACCTTATCTAACTTCAGAGTTTCTATGACTCTTAGATAATTTAAGAAAATATTAATTTGATAAAATATCATTATTTCCATTTTTTATACTATTCATTTAAATTAACATTAAATTCATCAATATAATGGTTAAATTGGAATATAATGATTTAGAACCTCTCAAATATTTTATATAGTTCTTGGAAATTCATGGATCACTTTAATTCATTCAAATTACAACACTTTTAATATTTTTAAAATCATTTATTATACTCTTTCGTTAAGTGGTGAAATATTTCATGAGTGTTGCATAAGAAATTAAGTTCATTATATACTTAATATAAATTAAAAATAAATTTATATAATGAATTTTTTTATTAATATTAAAATAAACACATATATTCATTAATCACACACTTTTTTATCTATGAGGACACTTAATATATACTGAAAACAAAGAGAATGATATTTTTCAATTCTCCTTGATTTAAATAATATATAATTATTTTTTCATGAAAAAATGTCCATTAAAGCATTAAATTTAGATTCTAAGGTGTTAAAGGTAGAATAAAATTCATTTAGTTTTAATTAGGATGAATAATTACGGTCTTATCACTTTTTTAAACCATATTATCCGGATCTACCCATTAGTAAGATGATAATGTTTACCAGGGTTAATATGCATATTGACCAAAAAAGGGGATTATTTTATAAATTAAAACCTCCTAATTTTAAATATTTAATTTATTTTACCTAATTCAGTACCTATAAATGGCATAAATTAATTTTAATATATTTGTTAAAAATGCAAAAAAAATCTTTTATGAAAAAAATACTTTTTAAATGTGTAACTAAATTTATTCTTATCCTATACCAAAAAAATATTCTTTGAATATCTAAAATAGTTAATAATCAAAATAATATATATATTTCATTAAAATAATTCAAAAATTGTGATTAATTTAATTTATTAATGATAGTTCATTGTTCCTAGAAGAATTATTTTTCAGAAAAAATAACTTTTATTTCCAAATAATTTTTGTTTTAGATTTTAATCCTTTGATAACTAATGAATTAATTTTATTAATGTGTTTACCATATATCTAATTATTTTGTTATTACAATTCATACACTCCAATCAAATGGCTTCATGAAAACATACACATATTATTTTAATATTGTTTTGTGGTTCGTCTGAACTCATTGTTGTGTATAGCACAAGATATGAATGAAATAAAATTATTTTAAGATAAATATTTCTTGAAAATATATAGGTATTACATTTTACCCCCTTTAAAATCATTTTTCCTTGAAATATATTGATATGATACTAAAAAATGTAGTAATCATTATTCCATTAAATCCTCAAGTTCCAATGCTACTTTTTTGAATTTTGGATTTCTCTAGAGAACGTTCTCCAAATGACTAGTCTTATTTTCAGGTAATTTATCCTTATGGTCAAAGATTTATGTCAGTTTATATTAATAAGAAATATCTTTCTTTAGTTGTAATAACTTTGAGTTCAGTACATGTGAAGTATTATGTATGTACTTCATCAGGTTATATAAATAGAATTATTTATGAACTTGAGAGAGATGTAGTGGAAACTCCTATCAATAATTTATTGTCCTCACATGATCAGGAATTTAAAAATGTCAAATATACCAAGGTATTAGTTATAACTCCATTAAATATTTCATCTCCCTCTTCCACAGAGATATTCATAGGACTACATTATCAGCCTCATGAAACTCTACATCTTTACAATGGTTGTCGACATAAATTTGTGTATCGACTCTGAGATAATTTTTTGTGTTATTAAATGAAACTAAACTTCTCCACCATTTCCTCACCAATATTATATCTGAATAGATTTTTTCTCAAACTTCATTCCAGCAAGTTGGAGTTATATAAACCTTAGCATTGAATGATTCATGAGGATCTATCTAAATTTAGGGGTTAAAGATATTATTGTAAGAAAATTTCACCGAAGGAAGGTGTTGATCCATACCACATTTGAAATCCATAGAGAAAGATCTCCGATTATCTTCTAGAGTTTGAATTTATTTCTTAGACTGACCATATTTATGGGGATGATAAGTCGTTCTTAAACATAACTTTGAATAAAGTGCATGTGCAAGACCATACAAAACATTAAGGAAGACCTCGGATCCCGATAAAATAAAATATAATGTGGTACTTAAAAAGTAATATTTTAGGATATATCTAACAGTAATAGGGGTGAATTAGTGTGGGGGGATTTTTAATCCAATTAAAATGTTTTATACCTTTACCTCTTTGACCTGTTAGGATCTATATTCTCTTATTCTCTTTTCCTTGTCCTATGCTGGTATATGAAAGTAGTAAATGATAAAACATAATATTTTTAAAAGGTTTACTACTAAATAAATGTTTCTAGACCTAATCATGGCATGGAAATGATCTAACCACACAATCCCTAGAATGTAATAATTTGAAAATGATTATAAAAAGCTGTAAATACCATTTGACTTTCAATGCGCTATAGTCAATTGAATGTGTATGTTTTATAGAACTTGGAAGGATCCTTATACTCCCTCTGAATATATTCTTATACTTGTTTATAAGTTTCATTATAACACCAATATTTTATTCCACCTATTGAGACTACTTTAGGATGTCATAGTGTTACTTTGATCTTATAAAAACTTCTTCTCCTTCATTTTTTTACTTGAAAAACAACCAGAACGAAACCAAAATAATCTTCATTGATGGGAAATAAATGATTTACATCTTATTCTTCTATCAATCACAATAAAATGGATGTGTTGTAGATTTATAAACACCAAATTCTTCCTGACCCAAATTATAATCAATTGATATTAACTTCTCCATTCAATTCTTCTTCTCCAATGAAAAACTAACTTCATTGAACCCACTTTTTCATATTGATATAATCACAAAATTCAATGTGATTATTAAAAAATTGAAATATCATATAAACACAACATCATAGAAATTAATTATTCTTCTACAATAAAAAATAATAACACTTGTTCATTTAGTTTTGATCTATTATTATTGGAGTAGTGGAAATTTTGTTAACTAGTTTTAACTATAATTTTAATATTATTTTACGCAAGAATGATCTTTCACAAATCATGAACTTATTTTAATGAATTCAAAGGAACATCATCAAAGTGTTTCATGGAGATATCATCAAAACTCTAAGTGAATATTATTCTTTTCTATTATTATCAATGCCTTTTTACTGTTCATGGTTCAACAAATCTTTCCTTCAAAAAAGTATTATTATTTTAATTTTAACATTATTGAAAACCACATGTGATTGTTAAGTCCATTATAATGCACGAACACCTTCATTGTTTACTCCTCATTCCTTTCCTTTAGACAAATCGATACAGACACACACACACACCCTTTTTATGTTCACTACCTCCAGGTTCATCCTTTTCAGAAAACTGAATAGATTTATATAATCATAAGTAGGGTTCACTAGATGAATAACATGACACAGTTTATGCCTTATGTGAGTTCATGGTGCCTACTTCACTCATGTAAGGTTGGCTAAATGAAATCCTTCTTCTTCAAAAAAATAAATAAAAAGTGTATTGTAATAACTTTAATTCACACAGAACTATGACAATTTGATATTTGTGTGTATACAAAGAAGTAGCATGAGTATCCTCATTGTATAATTCAGTGGGATGGTATCACTCAGAACAAGATTTTGGAATCAGTCACCTTCATGAAGCATGCCAATGGTGTATAAAAACCAATCACATTTACATGGGATTTCATTCTTTACAAAATATAATCACAGTTATAATTTAAAAAAAAATTATATAGAAGTACACTCCTACTCAAATCCTCATAGGCTCATGGAACTCTACTCCTTTATAAAACATGAAATCATGAGATGATCTATTTTCTAGAAAAAATGATAGCTCCCAGAGAAATTTTGAGGAGTAGAAACTTGCTTCATCTTGGTGCCATGATATTTATAGTGAGGTTTTCATTGCCTCTATTTTACATTAGATCACCACAAATCATATTGATATGATCACCTATTTGAATTCCTGAAGGAATTTTCATTTTAATTATTCAATATGGGTTACGTGATGCTAAAAATGGCTGCTTATTTGATTAAAAATATCATATTCTCTTCCCAGTGAGTATGATGTTGATGTGATAAAAACAATTCCCTTTCATGCCCCATACTCATCCATATGAATTATACACACTACAAAACCTCTACAACATCATTTTTATTCAGCCAAACCCCTTTCTTCGAACACTTCTTTTCTTGAAAAGTGTAGCATGCACGAATATTTGTCGGCAATCATTCTGGCTTGATTTGATCACAAAACAAGATATTTAGTGCATGGTTTCATAACCAATAGTTTCCAATCATCAATGGATTAGATTCAAGGTTCTATGATGTCAGGAGGTATGTGATGAATGCATGGAGGATCAGTGATAGTTGGATTCCCTCAGGTCAAACAGACATGATATGTCCATATATTTTTAATAAGGTGAACAATAAACTCATGTCCTATGTCCCACATTGACCCCAATGAGAAAAATCTCTTTGATATATTGGCTAATTTATGACCTCTTAACTTTTGATCAGGCACCATGGTCCACACCCAGATTCACTACACAATATTCCAACATGGGTTAGGGTACACATGGTCCATGGGGTCTCTTACGAGATTCTTGCCTAACCTATGAATGGATTGAGGAATCCACACTTTTATCCACATACATATGCTCTCTAAGGGCCTATACATGACCCTCCACTCATCTACCACAATGAATGATGGTTTAAGATGACTTTATATGGGCATGGTTGACATCTAAGTCCTACATGTTCTCTAGTTATGGTTGGATTGGCTCCCTCATATGTTTGGCAATACTATTTCTAACAATTTGATTAAATTATAAGTGAAATTTTCAATCATATAAAAACAAATTCCCCTATTTAAAATTAATGCCCAATCTTATTCATCTTAAAATAACCAATCATGCAATAATAATTATATTTCATGGATCTCCTTTAGTAAGAAACTTATTTTGAGTCATCTTCTTTAAAACCTTATTCATCTGAATATTAATTTTCAGAATGTTTTCTCTTTCATGGTTCTCATTAAATATTGACATATTTATTTACCTTCTTCAAATCACCCTTTTTCATTGTTGTAAAAAATGTCACCATTAACACATGTCAATTGAACTTATATCCTATTAAATAATCATCAGAGTTAATAGGATAATTTTTCATGAATGAAATCCAATGTCATCAAATTAATCCATAAAAATCCCTTAGGTTTCATCTTTTAATATCAAAGCCCTCATACCATTTATATGTTTATTCAAATTATAAGTCCTGATCACATCATCCAACTCCATTAACATTTTAACTTATTCATCATATTGAAATCCATGAATTCTTCCTATTTCATTAACAACTATTGATAACCAAAGAAAATAATTGACAAAAAATGAAACAAATACACCAAATGGGATCTTCATTATCCCCCATTGTATTTTTTTTAAATACCTTAAATGTTCTTTACAAATTAACTTGTCAATGTTTAGATCATTTTATACTCTATCCCTTTTACATTTTCAAATTTTCATTTCAACATTATCTCCTCCTTATTGAGAATAAATACAATGTTCAAGCGAAAAGGGTATCAGTCCATACATAAGAAATGTTCCTTTATTCATTAAATACTTGGTCTACATGATCTATAATTGGTGTATAAAATAAGTGGATTTAATTTATTCAAAAAATGTTTCCCTAACCAACTGATCATGATACCTCAGGAAATCAGAACTCATATAATTGCCTTCAAGGTTAATTCAATTTCATTATAGGATTATGATATTAAATGCATTGTGAAATATTTAAATAATAAACAACCTGAAACTCCTTCACTCACTGAAATAAAAAGATCAAAAATATTCAAGTGTGATAGGAAGGACAAGTGACCTTGGGGAGCATTCTCATTTCTTATTCCATTGAATAATTAAATAATTAACCCTTTGTAAAATTATCTCTTATATTGAGTATCTAGGGATGGGTGATTATAAAAAAACATACCATTTCCAATGAAATTATCTTCAATACATTTTCAGAATAATAATATTTAATACCTATAGAAATAATGATTATGGAATGTTATTCATATTTCTTTATTTCTCCCCCCCCCCTCAAGGGAAACACATATCATCATCTTCATAGTGGTGAATCTCTTCAAGATGGAATTTTAATGATATTAAAAAATAATGAATAATCAAAAATAGATCTTCTAATTATGACTGTCCAGATTGGAAAACATTCTCAACTTCCCCAAGGATGATCTTCTTGAACACATGTCATTCAGGATACCAAAAATAAGATTAAGCCTGAGTGGTATCTTCATTATCATGGCTATCTAGAATAACACATTTCATTCATTAACTTAATCAATGATGATCCACTACCATATTAGTATTTGAATGTAGATTGAAAAATAATTAAAGGATGGTTACTTATTGTGATTTATTATCAATAATTAATAGCACTCTCCCCTTCTCATATTCACCCCCTGAGAACATGCTTCACCTTCAATTACCTAAATTATAATCCCAAATACAATTCAAAAATATTAATGGAATAAGTTGGCTCTTTCTTGCTTCATAAATATTAATTGTAAGGTTTAGATATTTTTCTCACACAATTTTCTATATTTTATATAGAATTCATGCCTGTGCATCTAAGTATCTCTTCTAATTTATGTTGAGGTAGCAAAGTTCTCTTCAAATTATCTTCTTCAATGTGTGGATAATTTCTCATCCTAATAATATTAATTAATGAAAATTATTACTCCTCCAAATTAATACTTATTATTCTAGTAAAAAAGTTAAACAACCTTTTTCAAAATGACCAGGTATCTTGTATCTCTCGTGCATAATTCTTTCATCACAAGAGTTTTCTTTTGTTAACAAACTCTTATGTACCTTTTCATCATCATGAAGAATATATTATATTATTTTTCACTTGAAATGAAATGTGCATCTTGAAATTTCATAATTATTTCCAAAACATATGGTGTGATAACTAATATGTAATTAGGGAATTTAGGAGTAGGTTTGGATTTGCCCACCGATTTTTTTAGGTGGCATCATTCTTATCAAATATTTTGGATTCACTTTTATTTAACATCTTATATTTGAAATCTAAGGGATTATCAACATCTATACTTGAAATCTTCTTTTGAGAATTTGTGTTCACAATATTTCTCCGAATTCTTCCCTAGGTAGTATGTTCTTTCTTAGTATGCTTAAATGGTCTTCTTTTCTCATCATATTTGAAAAAAGTCAAAATTATCATGTACTAACCTTGTGACCATGACCATTTCATACATCAAGATGTTATCAATCATTCTAAATATGATTGCAGTATACATATTATACTAGACCTGTGGATGATACTACATATTCTCTGTAATTATCCTTATTGACATATGCTTCCTTTGTGATTTTTCTTTTTCAGGATTCTAATAAGACTTTAATGCACAATTACCAAATATATTGCAGCACCAAAATAGACTCATATATCATTATTTCTATATAAACTTTTTATGAGGATTTTGCATCTTCTTCAAGAATTTTTATTCTCTTTATGTGTAACATGATTCCACACTATTTTTAATATCCACCATAATCATGGTGGTAGGATTGTTCTCTCCTTTCATTATTCATACATGTATATAATTTGTTTTCTAACATTCACTATTTGTGAAAAGAAGTTTATAAAAATTATTAAAATATAGTAAAAATGTCACAATCCTCTTCACAGATTCTTGAGATAGATCATAAAAATATTTCATGACCTTATTATAAACTTTTAGAGGTATTTAAACCATAAAATCATTCAGTGAACATTGATTAGTAATATAAACTATTTTACTTATTTGTAAAGACTCAATATCTCTCTTTTCATGATTGGAGAACAGAATGTATAATTCAAGACATTTCATATTGTGGGTGATTTTCTTATCATCAATCATAATCATACTCTATTAAAAATATTTCATCATTCCTTCAACCTCATATTCATGTTGTCTAACCTTGTCCCAAATAAAGGAGTTAATTTCCTTGATATTTTTAGATGTTACTTCAATTTTTGTATCCTTAACAATGATTCTCTTTTTGAAATTTTCTACATGTTCATGGAATATTTATTCTAAAGACATCTTGACTCCCTCTTTCTCTTCAACTTCATTGAGCAATTTTAAAGAAATTATTTCAATGTTACCTATTTTGTTTGTTAAAGGTTACAAACTATCTAGAGAGATTTAAAAGTTCTATAATTTTTAATTTCAAGACCTTCTATATAATACCAACTTCTAATTCTAGTTGGGGGATGTATCAGTATATTGATTGACAGACTCTACAAACCAGGAAGACAATTTTTCTGGGAACAAAATTCAAGATATCTCTTAATCTACTATATTATATTTCTTGAGAAGTTATATATTGATCAAAATCGCCACTTTTTCTCTAATATTCATATTGAGGATAGGTTTTAAATTAAATAATACATACCACCTGATAAATAGAGGTAGGAAGGTCATAATTCTCTATATAGGAAACATGAGACACCATTTCATTACATTCCACTCCTAATAGGTCTTCATTATTTCCATTTATGGGAGAGAAAAAACATATTTCTCTTTATATAATAAGTACTTCTTCTTATGCTTTATATTCTCTTTATTTTTCCTATTCATCCTGGTCTTGGTAGATATAGGCTTCAATTAAGAGATAACTGAATCTTCCCCAAAACTACACTTCATTTCTGACTTAGGAAAGAAACTCAAATATTAAAAAGAGAATATTTTCACTATATAGAATCTAAAATAGGTGAACCTTGGCCGTTATACCACATGAAAAGAGAATTTCATGGATTCTCATAACACCGAGAGGGTGGGGGTGAAGTAGTTTTGGGGAATTTTTTTGCAATTAATGTTTTTTATATCTTTACCTATTATACTTATTATGATTTAAATTCTCTTATTCTACATGTCAGATTAAGGTATATGAAATTACTAAATGATATTATATGATATTTTTACACGGTTCACTACTCAATCAAGGTATCTAGTCCTTTCCATTGTATATATAATGAAAATGACTCTAATAACACATAGTTTTTGGTTAGTTTATTACATTGGCACATGGTATAAGAGATCAGATAACCAATGATGAATTAGTTTAGTAATCTTTAATAACTAAATACACACATGGTACCCTTATTAATATGTTAATTAAAAGAAAAAAAATGAAAGTAGTTTTCATCCTTAAACCCATTCAAACACTTCATCTTCATAACCTAGGGATAAGAGAACAAAAAAATGTTGGGCTTAGATTCCCAGTAATAGTTACACACAATGGAATATATATTGAATGAGTAATTCATAATCAATGTATAAATTTAAAATAACAGAACACACATTACATATAATCAATAAAATTGATATCATGAGAGGATATGGATCAACTATTATGAAAATGTAAATAATTGGAAAAAAATCCATTTAATCAATAACTTGTTCCTAATATGAATCCATTGATTATATCATAGAAAAAATTTCATGGATAAACATAACAGATTTTTTAATAAAGGATGCTATTAACTATTGGATGTCATGTTTCTTAGGCACATCATACCTTTACCATCAAGTACTTTCACAAGATAGTTTAATATTTATTGGAAAAATTCCATTTAATTTGGCCAACTTATTCATCTCCCGAGACTACTAATGAATCGATGGGATTTTATATATGTTTTCCCCTTCCATTCATGAAATTAAAAAGAATTCCACATATACTGATTAATTGATTTTATTCATTAATAAATACTCATTATCAAAAAATATCTATATTGAGTAAATGATATGGATTTAACATTATTTCCCCAGTTAATGAAATCACTTTTAAAGTAATAACCATATATAAAAATAGTATACCGATTTATAAAATATCTTATCCATGGCACAAAAAATTTGGATATTTAAGAGAAATGAAATTTTTAATGAATTATGATCATAAATAAATAAATGGGTTTCATATGAACCATATAAAAAAATTAGGTGCCTAATATTAAAATATTCCTCAATGAAGTGAAATTAAGACGATGCCCCATACAAATATCACAATATTATTGAAGGGAATCGATTATGTGTATCTGATATAAATCCACAAAAAATAAATTGTAAATATACCTTAATATAATAAAAATCCATTTCATATATAACCTTATCCTGTGATAATAAATGAAATATATGATTATTGCAATGAATGAAAATTGAGTTAAGAAATCTCATGACACTTTGTAATTAGTCAAATAATATGGGCCATAAAAGAATAAAAATAAAAAAAATTAAATACCATGAAAATAAAAATATTAATGATATAATATAACAACTGTTAAGTGCATACATCACACCAACTAAATAAGCGGTGAATATGGAAGATGTTCCATTGAAATAAAAGTGAGACAAAAATACTTTACCTTGTTCTTTCCTTTAGTTGAACATGACTAAACCTATGGTATAGTGGTTTAATAATGTTAATATTTAATAAAGTAACCATATTAATATGTGAGGATTCATATATGATCCTATTATATCATTTTATTACTAATTTGTAAATAAAATGTTATTGTTATTCTTCTTTCGGGTACTAACTAATTCATTTTCCTATGCATATTTTTTCATATAAGCCCTAGTTATTGTGAGTAGGATATAGTTCCATAATATCCATAATGATATTAAGGTAATATATATTATATTTATTAATTATATATATTCTTATAATCACTCTTGAATGTTGATCATATAAAAATATTCGCTTCATAGAGACGGGAAGTAGTACATATTCACACACGGTGCTTTAGTTTTTTCATAGGATGGATAAAAGGTGAAATATGGTTGTACCATAATCATAATAAATTATCAGAATAAATATTATACTAGAGTTATTAATTTATCATGGAAACGACACATGAATAGGAAGTATAAAAAGACATAAACATGAAAGGGTCGGTAAAGATGATTACCTCTTCTTCGACGAACATCCTTTAGATCCCTTCTTAAGGGATCTAGGGTTTGTAATTTGGATGAAAAAACACCTCCATAACATGTCTAAGGATGTTGGGAATACAAATGGTTATATTTTGGTCGATATAGATGGAAAAAATGGGTTAAAATAAGTTAATGAGGAGGTGACTTTTTAAAATTTTGGCGAGGGGCACTTTTGAAATTTCATAAATGATTAAAATATAATAAGTGCATTTATCATGAAAAATGAATCCAAATTATAAGGTATTAGAGGATAACAAATAATAGGGTTTTAATATCATCAAAAATCCTAATTTAGACATTTTTAGGTGTCATTTTAAACTTTATCTATTTTATCAACCCCTTGGTTAATTATTTTTTTCCATAACCACAGTGACCATTATTTTAATTATAAATGGTTATTAATAATAATATAAATGGAAAAAAGACTCATAATTGGAAAATTTATGTTTTTATAATCTATATTCCCTTAAAATGGACAAATATAATATTTTTATGAATTTTAAATAATTTAATAAAATATGTTTTTGATAAATTATCATTAATGTCAATTTTGACACTATTCATTTTCTTTCACTTCAAATACATAAAAAATTAAATAATTACGATCTAATAATTTTAAAAAAACTATAATATAGAATATAGATCTATAAGATAATTTACAAACTATAAATCATAAAAAATATACCAAAATAATTTTTTTAAAATAAATTATTTTATTTTTCTATCGATTACATATATGTTGTGTTAGTATTGACGAAGAGTTTAAGGTAATTATATAATTTTTAAAAATTAAATAAAAATATATATGATGAAAAAAATCATTATGTTCAAAATAGACATTTAGGTTTCTTCATACCCATATTTTTTCTCTATGCGGACATATAAAAAATATTAAATACAAAGAGTGTGACATTTTGTAACTATCTTTAATTTAAATAATATAAGCCATTTTCATAGAAAATGGTCCATTATATAACTCAAATTCAATACTTATGTGATAATGGTCGAATTTTATTCATCTAATAAGAATTAGGATGTATCAGTGTGACCTTATAACATTGATTTAACTTAAATTAATACAATTTACTCTTTATTTAGGTAAAGAAAATTTCCAAGGATACTATTTATGTTATCCAAAAATATATGGGAACTATTTAAAAGTTTTGGACCATATAAATCCAAATATTCCATCCATTTTTTAAAATTAAAAATAGAGATGTTTTATAATTTAATTGAAAATTAATCCCTCAAAATTCTATGAAAATAGGTTTCATGAAAAATGTATTTTAAGCCCAAAAAATTTATTATACCAAAATAAGGTTTAAAGATGAAATTAATTAGATTATATATAAATAAAGAGTAATTTTGTAAATTTTATATCAGATTAAAATCATAAAGTGATTTTTTAAAATAAATAAAATTATAGTTTTATAAAAACTGGTATTTTTAGTATTCAATGAAAAATAAATTCTTTCAGAAACATCATAAAAATTTACCATAAGATAATTTTTGTATTCATATTGGAAAACATATATCAGTATTATAAAATAAATTTTCTAGAAGTTCTATATATTTATTATTAAATTCAATCATAAAAACAGAAAACCATTTTTTGAAGAAAACATATTTTTGAAAAATAAATGAATTTTTTAAACATTAAGTTATTATTAAATAAGAATTATTAAATTTGAACTTAATATATATTTCATAATATATTTAATCCTATTCACATCCACCAAATTATTGTCTAGTTCATAATGGTCATGTTAAAATAATAATATTTAATATTATATCACGGTACATTTAAGCTTGGTGTTGAATGCAAAATAAGCTATCATATAAATTGAATTTATTTAAGATGAGACATACAGTAAAATATTAGGGTGTTGTATTATTCACTCCTAAAAAAATTTGACCTCAAAATTTTTATGAATACTACCTTCTAAACATATGAGGGTGGTTGTTCATTATAACATCCTCATGTTCCCATGTTACTAATTCTATTTTATGGTTTCTCCAAAGAACCATTACAAGTTGAGTCATATAATTCCTCAACACATTCTCTCTAGTTTCAAGAATATTAATTGGATATTTACATTAGGATATTTCAATTTACAATTTTATTTATTAATCATTGATTACATATGTTGGGTCTGGATTGTACTTTGAAAACAATGATATGTAAGACACATCATTAAATTTAGAGAGACTTGGTAGAATTTCCAATCAGTAATATACAAATCCAATTATTTCAATAATTATGAATGGTATGATGTAACTATGGATTAGTTTCCCTTTCTTACTAAACCTTTAAACACCCTTCCATTGGGATACTTTTATAAATACATGATATCCCACATGAAATTAAAAATCTTTTCTCTCATAGTTAGCATAAATATTTTTACTACCTTGAGTTTCCTTAATATGTGATTTAATATAATATACCTTCATCATTGTCTCTTCAATAATTTGTTTCCTATAAATATTGTGTTTTGATATTTGAAAAAATATTATGCATGCATTGTGATTCTCATCTGAAGAAAGAGATTTTGTGTGAAGCTCATAGTTCTCTATTTTCAATTAGTCTTGGAAGAATATAGGTGTATAGAGACCTTCGGGTGTATTACTGGTGGGATAGAGTGAAAAGAAATATTGAATATTTTACCATGCAATGTTTGACATGTCAATAGGTTAAAGTTTAGTGGAAATTACTGAAGTTAAATCTTCATCCTTCACCGGTCCCAGAGTGTAAATGGGAAAATATATCCATGGACTTAATTTTGGGTCTACCAAAGACTTTATTAGGTAAAAATGAAATCTGGGTTATTTTTGATCGACTGATTAAATCATCCCATTTTCTTCCCATTCATGATACTATATCATTAGACCAGATTTCTCGATTGTACCTCAAAGTGATTATTAATTTACATGGGGTTCCTCTTTCCATTTTATCTAACCATGATTCCATGTTTACATTTCACTATTGGAAGGGCCTTAAGAAGTCATTAGGAACAAAATAAAATTTTGATATAGCTTTTCATCCTCAATTAGATTGGCAATCAAAACGGATGATTCTGAATTTTTAGGATATGCTTTGATCTTGTTCAATGGATTACCAGGGAAGTTGGGATCAACATATTTCTTTAGTTGAATTTTATTCTAATAATAGATTTCATTCCTATTTATAGATGGTACCATTTGAGGCATTATATGGGATACAGTGACAAACTCGAGCATTTTGGGATGAATTTGGGGAAAGAATGTTAATGGCACCATAATTAGTAGAGAAAGTGGATGAGAAAGTGAAGATGATCTAGAAACACATGAGGACAACTCAGTTCAAGCAAAAAAGTTATCTCGATAACAGGATGAAATACTTTTCTTTCGTGGTAGGTGATCATGTTTTTCTGAGAATATCACCATGGAAAAGTGTTATTCATTTTAGTAAGAAAGGAAAGCTAAGTCAATAGTTCATTAGACCTTATGAAATATTTTATAAAGTTGGAACAATCACCTATCGAGTACATTTTCCTTCGAGTTTATCTCAGATACATTATATTTTTCCTGTTTCAATATTGATAAATTATGTTCCATATTCATCTCATGTTTTGAGACCAAAAGTAATTTAGTTGGAAGAGATCCCTTCTTATGAAGAGAAACCTATTTAGATTCTTGATCGAAGAGAACAAGTTTTGCAGAATACAGTAATCTACCAGGTAAAGCTTTTGTGGAGAAACCACATGGGTGAATAAGAAATAAGGGAATATAAAAATTCTATGAGGGAAAGGTACCCTAAATTGTTTTATAACAAAATTAAAAAAATATGATGACGCAATTTCCAGAAGGTGGGGAGAATGTAACACCCCAATGCTTTAAAAAAAATTGAAATTCATAAAACTCTTAATATCTATATAATGAATTTTTTTTAAGGAGACAGTTATAAACTTGATGTTAAAATTAATTTTTCTAATTCTATGAATTGAATTTCGAAAAACAGACATCTACGATTGTGATCAGTAAGTCATTTCATTTATGATAGAACGAACATTATTTTTTTCATTAATAGTAACATATCCTTATGAATATTAATATGAACCTTATGAATATAATTCAAATTATTATTTTTCTATATTAATTTTATAAGGTAACAAGATCTTGATTAAATTTTCAAGGTGATATAATATGAGTTATTATTTTAGAATTCTTTTTTCTAATAAAATATGATTTTATTTAAAAATTAAGATAAACATAAAATTGTTTTAAAAAAAATTCATTTTTTAATTCTACACATCAAAAAATGTTTAGGGTGTTCTTATTTGGACTTTTCTGAGATAGTTGAATATTCCGTGAATGGTAATAATAGAGTTTTATGTTTTTGGGTGTTTAATGACATCATAATGATGAAATAATGATGTAATCATTTTGGTCAACTCTTTAGGATTAAAATATGATATAAGGTGTCCCAATTTTCCAATACCATGTGCTAAAACCAAGGGAAATATTATGGTTTGCAAATACCACTAATGATGTGTCCTTTGAAATTAATTAAAACTCCCCCACATTCACTATAAATACCACCCTCACCCCCTCTTCCTCTCACACCTTTTATGATTTGATCATTTCCTAAATTTTTCCAAATCCCCTTCCCAAATCCCTTCCCATGTATAATACCTTATTATCTCACCAAAATTAAAAAACCAAAGGCCTTAAGGATGATCTCAATGAGAAGAGATCAAGAGGTAAGAATCCTATTTCATTTTCTTATGTTTTGTTTTTAATTCCTTTTCTTTTCATGTTCTACATTACCCTCCCCTTATACCAGAGGAATAAAAGCTCTAAAAAATTTTATATTCTGTATCTTATCATGTTTATAGATAAAATTCATCATCATTCTTCCTATCCTCTTCCCCTTATTCTGAAAATAAAAACACTATCTGTGATGTGAGGATTTACCAAAATCATTGATGATGTGTTTTCAATTTCCATTAGTTCCATCAAAACTGGTTATAAAAAATTTAATTGGTTAAAACATACTATAAATTTTATTAGAATTTTTCTTTTAGGTTTTTTAGTTAACATATATACATAATATAATGTTATATAATTAAACTTGTTTGTGATTATCAAAGAACCACCAAAATGATCTAAATGGATATCACAAATGATTTATCTAATGATTCATCCTCAAACCATATAACCAAAATGATTTATGGAATCATTTAATATTTTGTAAAACATATTAATACCATTACATTATAATTATTTAGTTTCACTTCCATTCGACAAGGAAATCCTTTACGAAGCAACCTTGGAAATCATGTAAAGAACGCACCTGAAAAAATGGAAACAACAAAATATTATTAATTAATGGGCGTAATGATGTCATAAAATGATCATATAATGTGTTATAAACATAAATATTTTTTATATAAATTGATAATAAAACTTTTTTAACCATTATACAGGAGGTTTAGACAAGTTTCAATTAAAACAAACTCGAGGTAAGGGAATTCTTAACCCAATTTCCATTCATTGGGTTATCAATCCAGTTTATTGATCTTATGGTTCTAATAATTTTTGTGTAATGAATATTTATTTATATTATGTTTTATTATGTGGATTTATAGATCATACACATAATCCTTTCATTATATTAATTATCACTTGAATTATATGTTTTTTAAGGGACTTTCATTGAAAATCCCCTTTTAAAATTCTTTTTTACAAAATTCAAAAGAAATGTTTTTTATGAAATTATTAAAGTACTGTGATTATGTTATTGATATTTTATAAGTCCCTGGCCTTAAAAATTACTTAATCTTGAGTTATTTCAAGAATACACGTTGAGGATCTTTTCAAGTTTAGAATTTTAGAGAATTAGATCATAAATCATGCATTACACTCCACATTTAAACAAAGTGGTTACATAAAAGATAATACTCATTTTTCCCATCATCAGAAACATATTTAAAATAAAACATAGATTCTTAATTGACACTTCCTTGACACTATCATCACATCATGTACCTTTCCCTTGACCTGTGAAAGACATTTCAAAAACATGGGATGAGCATAAAAAGCTCAGCAAGGTATATAAAAGTACGAAATGAAAACAGTAGTCCATGTATGAAATCATACTTTACTCCTAAAACATAAGCATCTTAACATAACTCATAAAATAATGAATAAATCATAGAAATAAAAGACATAAATGTAACTTGATGCATTCATAACATTCTTACGTAGGGAGTAACCCTCATGGTTATGTTTGGAATACCCATCACATTATATTCCCTAAATCTCTTCGGAGAAACCTTAACGTTTAACCCCTTCGCGTTACCCAATGCATTGGAGAGATATATCGGGCTCACTCGCCCTTAGTTTATCACGGAACCACCCATCTTCAAAACAATTCCCAAGAACCATAACATAATCGTATCACATAAAACATGCATAAAGGAAACATAGCATTTCCACATTTCAATCAAAAGATATCAATACAACACATTGATATAATAAAAACATTTTTAAAACCATTTTCAATACCAAAATAAATTAAATGTAATACATGGTATTTATTTTTCCTTTTTTAAAAAAGTTAGGTTATGGCTTGTAGAGGAAGCTGAAACTCAAATAATGGTCACGGCGGTGGAGAAGTCGTTGTCGTTGCATACGTACGACAAGAAAAACATTCCCTTTAGTCGTTAGTAAATGCTTCATATAAAAAGATTCTTTTTGAATAAATTTAAAAGTCAAAGGGGTTTATACACCTTAATATAAGTTTGTGTATAAAACAAAATATGCCTCAATGAAAGGAGATTGAGACGAAGTCCCTTACCTCATATCCGACTTGACTCGATCGTTATTTAATCTCCAGAATAATAAACTTGAGATAATTTCTACTTGATTAAGAACATTTTTCAAGTTCATTATTCCTTTTATATCACTTATTACCATGTCATGAATACTATGTAATTATTTAAGTTAACAACGGTCGTTTTAACGATCATTGGTACTTGAGTCAAAAATAAACTCTTTATAATTACAAGTTGTTCATGTATCCATTATATCCAGAGTTATATTCATGATTTAGATATCATATATATCATATATATCCAGTATATACATGCATTTATAATTTTACATAACATTTAAAGGTAAGAAATGAAATACATCGTTCATGAAGATGGTAAGCCGTACGTACGCATGAACGCTACTTTCAATTCTATTTCATATTTTATGGAATGGAATCATAATGATATAAAGGTATATTATAATTCCAGTATAATATCATATATAATATCATTAACTCCATCATTTATACGTCCCACATATGGCATTAATGAATCAAATCACTTTGAGGGGGAGGTAGTCCGCACTTCCTAAAATGAAGATATCGTGTTTACCCATAATGGAAACCATAAAGGTATGCCAAAAATGAAAAATACAGAAGGTTAAGGAAAACATAAAAATATTTTATATCATATATAAATATAGTGTCATTTTAATGGCCACCTTTTAAGGTGTTATAAGAATATTGAACTATCATCATTTCATGTGGCAAAAATTCGCCATCCAGGGAAAGAGTATGCTCTTTAACCATTAAATGAAGGTGTGTGTAAGTGTAGCTCGAATATTTCTTATAACAACATAATATTATTTTTAATATACTGGTGTTGTTACAAAAGATATGAATAAGAAGAGTTTAGGGGGTTGGAAAAGCAAAATAAAACAAAAGAACATTAGAGAAGACTTTACCTTTAAATTGGGTAACTCTTCTTGGTTTGAACCAAAATGGTTTCGTGAAGAGATTTCTGCCTAGGGTAAGGAATATAGGAATAAGATAGGTATTTGGAGAGATAAAATGAGTATATCTTGGCCAATCCAATGTCTTGAGAAGTGTGGGTAAGGAGGTAGAGGTGGGGGCCTTTTATAAGAGGAGAGGAGGGCACTCTTGGAAAGTTACAAAATGTTACTTTATATTGAAATGTGTTTCGGATTTAAAAGGTCCAACATTGATGTATTTCTAGGATAAAGAGATAAGAGTTCAAAATATACTCATCCAATAGGTCTTTGACAAGTTTAAGTCTTATATTTTACATTATATTTTCATTTTATTTAAATCGTTCATTAATGAGGTAATCACTGCATCATCATGATGTCATAAATAATTTAATTTATTTAATGTCTAAAAATTATAAAAAAATACTATGATGTAGGAAATATGTTTATCATTCCAATGACTATTTATTGTCCAATATATAATTTATTTAAAAAAAATTAAAAATGTTTTACTCAGGTGATACATTCTTTGTTATATTTAACTTTCTTTAAAAAATAAAAAGATAAAAAGTCAGTATCACACAAAAGTGATTCCATGGGGTCCCCAAGTTTGGCACAAGGCATACCATGGTCGGCCATGATACAACCATTAGCATTAGGACCCATTTTGTGGTAATTTTGTATTATTATGATATTATTTTATTATCCTTAACTACCAGATTACTAATTAATCAAGATAATTAAAGATAATTACTGTCATTACTATTCATAATGCCCAAAAACTAAAGAGTCTTTATTACATAATTTAGACCTTCGGATTCCAAATATGTTATCCATTTTACCAAATTACAAACACTAAAATTGCAATAATTAATTTAAAAATAATTCCCGTTGTCAAAACAAATAGTGGGTTTTTTAGAAACAATATCTATGAAAAGTTTGGCACTTGTTTATGCCCAATTCCAAAGTAAAATTAATTCTAATGAACACCATTGGATTAAATTGTAAAAATATATTCTAATTAAACTTTAAGACCAATTAAAAAGATAATCTAACCATATAATAATATTATATGAAAAAACAGTTTTGATGTAAAATGCAGTATTTTTAACTATTCATTAAAAAATGAACATTGTCAGAAAAATACCAAAAATTAACCCAAGGTAAATTTAAATGTCACAATCATAAAGAATATTTTTTTTTGACAAATATAACTTTTTAAATTTTCAAAATTTTTATTTAAAAAATTGGTTTTTATCTAAAGGCAGTAAAACAATATTTTAAAAATATTAGTGTATTTTATGCTTAAGATTGGATTTATTCTCATTTTAAGCCTCTAAAACACTATCTAACTGATAAGTAGACATAGATAAAAATATCTATTATTCATTACTTACTTGGGATTTCACATCCTTCCCCCCTTTATAAAATTGCGTCCCCGCAATTTATTTACTTATCGAATAAGAGGGGGTATTTATCCCTCATTGCATTTCTAGATTCCCATGTTGCCTCTTCAATCATGTGGTTTTTTCACAAAACCTTTACTTGATGAATCACCTTATTCCGCAAAACATGATCCCTGTGGTCAAGAATCTGGACCTGTTGTTTCTCATAAGATAGATTCTCTTCCAGCTGAACTACCTCTGGACTCAAAAAATGAGATGGGTCTGGAATGTACTTCCTTAACATTGAAACCTGAAAAACATTGTGTACTTGAGATAAACTCAGAGGTAAAGCCACTCGGTATGAAACTGATCCAACTCTCTCCAAAATTTTATATGGTCCAATGAACCTTGGACTCAACTTTCCTTTCTTACCAAATCACATCACACTTTTCCATGGTGAGACTTTGAGGAAGACATGATCACCTACCTCAAAAGAGAGATCCTTCCTCCTATTGTCTGCATAACTCTTCTGCCTGCTCTGAGCTGTTCTCATGTGTCTCTGTATCAGCTGAACTTTTTCTACCAACTCTTCTACCAATTCTGGTCCCATCAACTTCCTTTTACCCACTTCATCCTAGAAAGCTGGAGTTCGACACCGCTTCCCATATAATGCCTCAAATGGTTCCATCTTTATACTGGAATGAAAACAATTATTATAAGAAAACTCAACCAAATAAAGATGTTGGTCCCAACTTCCCTGATAATCCATCGAACAAGCATGTATAATATCCTCCAAAGTCTGAATTGTTCGTTCTGACTGCCCATCTGATTAAGGATGAAAAGCTGTACTAAAATTTAATTCAGTACCAAATGACATCTGAAGGCCTTTCCAAAAGTTAGAAAGTGAACCTGGGATAACGGTCAGATACAATGGAGAGAGGAAATCCATGTAACCTAACTATCTTTTTAAGATACAAACAGGAAAGTTGATCCAGGGAAAAGGTATCTCATATTGCAAGGAAGTGAGCAGATTTAGTCAATCGATCAACAATAACCCAGATTTCTTTATTAACTCGAGGTGTCTTCGGAAATCCCACAACGAAGTCCATGGATATATTCTCCCATTTCCACTCGGGCACTGGTAAAGGCTGAAGCATCCCTTTCGGTAACTGCAGTTCTGCTTTAACCTGTTGACAGGTCAAACACTTCACAGTAAAATCAGAAATATCTCTTTTCATTCCATCCCACCAGAAGTACTCCCGAAGATCTCTATATATCTTAGTACTACCTGGATGAACTGATAAAAGAGAACTATGATCTTCACATAACAACTCTCTCTTCAACTGTAAATCACAAGGAATACACAATCTCTTCCCAAATCTCAAAACACAATCATTATCAGTGTTGAATTCAGGCAACTCACCCTTCTGAACCAGCTCTACCTTTTTCTGCAACTCACTATCTTGCTTCTGTGCTTGCATAATTCTATCTGATAGAGATGATTTCACTGATACCTGAAACAAAACAGAATGACATCCTACACCAACAACTTCTATGCCAAAGTTCATCAAATCCTTAACCAAAAGATCATGTTCCAAACGCAACATTGTTAATGAAGCATTACTTTTTCGACTCAAAGCATCGGCCACTTTATTTTCTTTTCCTGGATGGTTATGAATTGTACAATCATAATCCTTGATTAATTCCAGCCATCTCCTCTGTCTCATGTTCAATTATTTCTGACTGAATATATACTTTAAACTTTTGTGATCAGTACATATTTCACACTTTACTCCTTACAAAGTATGCCTCCAAATTTTTAAAGTGAATACAATAGCAGCTAATTCCAAATCATGTGTAGGGTAATTTACCTTATGTGTTTTCAACTATTGAAAAGCATAAGAAATTACCTGATCATTATGCATTAGGGCGCAACCAAGTCCTTTCAATGAAGAATAACTGTAGATAACAAACTCACCATTCCTGTAAGGTAGTGCCAAAACTAGAGCATTCATCAATCTTCTTTTCAATTCCAGAAAACAATCATCACATTCTTTTGTCCAGATAAACATAACACCCTTCCGAGTTAGCTTAGTCATTGGACTAGATAACTGTGAAAAATTTCTAACAAACCTTCGGTAATATCCTGCCAAACCAAGGAAGCTACGAATCTCAGTTACATTTGTGGGTCATGGCCATTCTTCAACAACCATTGTTTTTTGCAGGATCAACAGTTATCCCATATTTAGAAACAATGTGACCAAGGAAATAAATTTCTTGCAACCAAAATTCACACTTGCTGAATTTCCCATACAATTTCTTTTCTTTTACGGTTTTAAAAATAACTCTTAAATGTCTTTCATGCTCCTATTTACTTTTTGAAAACACCAAAATATCATCAATGAATACAACCACAAACTTATCCACGAACTCATGGAAAATTCTATTCATAAGGTCCATGAATACATCAGGTGCATTGGTTAGCCCAAAAGGCATATCTACAAATTCATAATGGCCATATCTTGTACGATAAACTGTCTTCGGAATATCTGCTTCCTTTACCTTCAACTAATGGTACCCCGATCTCAGTTCAATCTTTGAATAAAATTAAGCTCTCTGGAGCTGATCAAACAATTCATCGATATGAGGAAAATGATATTTGTTCTTAACAGTGATGTTATTCAAGGCTCTATAATCAATGCAATGTCTCATTGAACCATCTTTCTTTTTAACATATAAAATAGTAGCACCCCATGGTGATGTGCTAGGTCGAATGAAACCTTTCTCTAATAAATCTTGCAATTGATCCTTCAACTCTAAAAGTTCAATTTGAGCCATTCGATAAGGGGGTTTTGAAATTGGATTAGCATCAGGAACTAATTCAATAGTAAATTCAACTTCCCGGTCTGGTATTATTCCAGGAAACTCATCAGGAAAAACATCAGGATACTCATTTACCACTGGCACATCATTAATCTGAACAGTTCCCTTGTTTTCAACAATAAGTGCAAGGTAACATTCATTCCCATCTTTTACAAGTTTCCCAGCCTCTTAATATGTTATCAACAGTAAGGGTTCATTCTTGTACACAAGCTGAAAGACTTTCTGAAAAAAAACTTCTTTATTTCTACAGTCAATCATAGCATGGTAAATAGAGATCCAATCCATACCTAGGATAACATCAAACTCTACTAGAGGTAAAACAATACAATTTTCAGGTAGGTTCTTTGCATAGATAATGATAGGAAGATTCTTATAAATTCTTTTTGCCTCAACATTTCCCCCAGGTGTTTTTAACACAATTTCCGGAGTCATTTCCTGAGTTGGTATTCCCATTTTACTAGAAACGTTTTCAGAGATGAAAGAATGTGTAGACCCCAAATCAAACAACACACTAGCATAATCTGAAAAAACAAAGTGCCTGATACCACTTCATTTGATGGCCCAACATCTGCTAAAGTAGTTGCAAAGGATTTCACCACCCCTTTCTGCTTGTAGTCTAACTGCTTCCCATCACTCAAGCTCTTTGTCGGAAACTTGTTTGCATAGTGACCCATCTCATTGCACTTAAATCATTTCACTAACAATAAATCAAATTTGGTCTTACCATCACCCTGATCAATTTCAGTGCAATCACGATCATTATGTCCCATCTTACCACATCGGTAGCACTTCCCAGAATTCAGAAGACGTTCCCCAGCATGCCTTTTACCACATTTATCACAAACTGTAAAATTAGTTTTCTTACCGTCATAACTTTTTGAAGAATTCTTTCCTTTCTTCTGCCACCTTGGTCTCTTCTTATACTGGTTGTTATAGAACACTTTATCATCAGAAAACTCCATTTCCACCTTCTCATCACATCGAACAAGCTTTTGCTAACTTTGGAACTCATGAGAAGCAAATGCCCTTCGATATTTTGGCTTTAATCCTGAGTAAAAACGATTGATTTTACTATCAAGGTCTCAGATAAAATATGGAGCATACCTTTCCAATCGAGTGAAACCCTCTTCATAAACAGCCACTGAGTCGTCCTCTAACCTCAATTCCAAGAATTTTTTTTCCATCCTATGTTGAAAATACTAAGGAAAATACTTCTCATGGAACATACCTTTGAATTCATCCCAGTCGAGAGCATCAATCACATCAGCGTACCTAATATTTTTAACCATCGACCACCACTGATCTGCTTCACCCTCCAAATGGTAAATAGAAATTCTAACCTTTTTATTTTCGGAACAACCCATGACATCGAAAATCTTCTCCAGTGCTTTAATCCACCCTTCAGGTAGCACAAGGTCATATGATCCTCTGAATGATGGGGGATGTTGCCTTATGAAATGTTCCACCACTGACATGTTCCTCTGCAGTTGATCTGGCTGATCTCGTGCATGGATACCACCACCATTTATCACTTGAGTAAATTGCAAAATCACTTCAAAAAAACTGTTCAGTTCCAATTCCAACCATCTCAGGATGCTGATTCGGAAGGTCATTTCCTTCTGTATGCCTTCCTAGCACTTCTTACCTGTTTCCTCTGCAGAAAACCATTCTGAACAAACATGTCTTAGATGAAGCAACATGGAAATCTTAAAATTCTATATCATTTAAGTTTGACCATAAAACAATATTTTTGGATAATCATTTAATATAATTATAACTCCTAATGTTATCTAAAACGACGTCTGATACCAACTACTACGCCCCAACCTTAAACATTACTTAATATTGAGTTATTTCAAGAATACACGTTGAGGATCTTTTCAGGTTTAGAGTTTTATATAATTAGATCATAAATCATTCATTACACTCCCCATTTAAAAAAAGTGGTTACATAAAAGATAGTACTCATTTTTCCCATCATTGGAAATATATTTAAAATAAAACATAGATTTTTCTTGACACTTCCTTGACACTATCATCACATCATGTACCTTTCCCATGACCTGTGAAAAACATTTCAAAAACCTAGGATGAGCATAAAAATATCAGCAAGGGATATAAAAGTTCGAAATGAAAAAATTAGTCCATGTATGAAATCATACTTTACTCATAAAACATAATAATTTTAACATACCTCATCAAATCATCAATAAATCATAGAAATCATAATACATAAAGGTAACTTGAGTCATTCATAACATTCTTACGTAGGGAGTAACCCTCATGGTTACGTTTGGAATACCCATCATAGTATATTCCGTAAATCTATTAGGAGAAACCTTAACATTTAACCCCTTCGCATTACCTAATGCATTGGAGAGCTATAACGAGCTCACCCGCCCTTAGTTTATCACAGAACCACCCATCTTCATAACAATGCCCAAGAACCATAACATAATCGTATCACATAAAACATGCATAAAGGAAACATAGAATTTCCACATTTCAATCACAAGATATCAATACAAAACATTGATATAATAAAAACATTATGAAAACCATTTTAAATACCTAAATAAAAGAAAAGTAATACATGGTATTTATTTTTCATTTTAGAAAAATGTTAGGTTATGGCTTGTAGAGGAAGGTGAAACTCAAATAATGGTCACGGCGGCGGAGAAGTCGTTGTCGCCGAATACGTATGAAAAAAACATTCCCTTTTGTCATTTAGAAAACGCTTCATATAAAAAAGATTCATTTTGATTAAATGTAAAAGTCAAAGGGTTTTATACACCGTATAAAATAAGGTTGTGTATAAAACAAAATATGCCTCAATGAAAGGAGATTGAGACGAAGTCCCTTACCTCGTATCCGACATGACTCGATCGTTATTTAATCTCCTGAATAATAAACTTGAGTTAATTTCTGCTTTCATAAGAACCTTTTTCATGTTTATTATTCCTTTTATATCACTTATTACCATGTCATGAATACTATGTAATTATTTAAGTTAATAACGGTCGTTTTAACGATCATTGGTACTTGAGTCAAAAATAAACTCTTTATAACTACAAGTTGTTCATGTATCCATTATATCCAGAGTTATATTCATGATGTAGATATCATATATATCATATATATCCTGTATATACTTTCATTTATAATATTACATAACATTTAGAGGTATGAAATTAAATACACCGTTCATGGGGACGGTAAGCCGTACGTGCGCATAAACGCTACTTTCATTTCTATTTCATATTTTATGGAATGGAATCAAAATGATATAAAGGTATATTATAATTACAGTATAATATCATATATAATATCATTAACTCCATCCTTTATATGTCCCACATATGGCATTAACGAATCAAATCACTTTGAGGGGGTGGTAGTCCGCACTTCCTAAAATGAAGATATCGCATTTACCCATAATGGAAACCATATAGGTATGACAAAAATGAAAAATACATAAGATTAAGGAAAAGATAAACGTAATATATATCATATATAAATATAGTGTCATCTTAATGTCCACCTTTGAAGGTGTTAGAAGAATATTGAACAATCATCGTTTCGTGAGGCAGAAATTCACCATCCATGGAAACAGTATGCTCTTTAACCATTAGATGAAGGTGTGTTTAATTGTAGCTCGAATCCTTCTTATAAGAACATCCTAGTATTTTTAATATAATGTTTCTGTTACAAATGAAATTAATAAAAATAGTTTAGGGGTTTGTAGAAGAAAAATAAAACAAAATAACATTAGAGAAGACTTTACCTTTAAATCAGGTAACTCTTCTTGGTTTGAACCAAAATGGTTTCATGAAGAGATTTCTGCCTAATTTAAGGATTCTAGGATGAATAGAGGTATTTGGAGAGATAAAATGATCAGATATTGGCCGAGACAAAGTCTTGAAAAGTTTGGGTAAGGAGGTAGAGCTGGGGGCCTTTTATAAGAAGAGAGGTGGGCACTCTTGGAAAGTTACAAAAAGTTACTTTATATTGAAATGTGTTTCGGATTTAAAAGGTCCCAAATTGAAGTATTTTGAGGATAAGGTGATAAGGGTTCTAAATATACTCATAAAATAGGTCTTTTAAAAGTGTAAGTCTTAGATTTTACATTATATTTTCCTTTTTTTTAAATCGTTCATTAATGAGGTAATCGCTACATCATCATGATGTCATAAATAATTTAATTTATTTAATGTCTAAAAATTATAAAAAAATACTATGATGTAGGAAATATTTTATCTTTCCAATGAATATTTATAGTCCAATAGATCATTTATGCACACAAAATTAAAATTTTGTTACTCACGTGATACATTCTTTGTTATATTTATCTTTCTTTAAAAAATAAAAAGATAAAAAGTCATTATCACACAAAAGTGATTCCATGGGGTCCCCAAGTTTGGAAAAAGGCATACCATGGTGGGCCATGACACAACCAGTAGCATTAGGACACATGTTGAGTTCATTTGTTTTTATTATGATATTATTTTATTATCCTTAACTACCCGATTACTAATTAATCAAGATAATTAAAGATAATTACCGTCATTACTATTCATAATATCCAAAAACTAAAGAGTCTTGATTACAAAATTTAGAACATATGATTCCAAATATGTAACCCATTTTACCAAATTACAAACAAAGAAATTGAAATAATTAGTTTAAAAATATTCTCGTTGTCAAAACAAATAGCGGGTTTTTTAGAAACAATATCTATGAAAAGTTTGGCACTTGTTTATGCCCAATTCCAAAGTGAAATTAATTCTAATGACCACCATTGGATTAAATGGTAAAAAAATATTCTAATTAAACTTTAAGACCAATTAAAAAGATAATCAAACAATATTATTATATTAGATGAAAAAGAATTTTTGATGTAAAATGCAGTATTTTTCACTATTCATTAAAAAAAGAACATTGTCAGAAAAATACCAAAAATTAACCCAAGGTAAATTTCAATGTCCCAATCAAAAAGAATAAGTTTATTTCGACAAATAGAGCTTATAAAATTTTCAAAAGTTTTATTTAAAAAATGGGTTTCCATCTAAAGGCAATAAAACAATCTTTTAAAAATATTAGTGTATTCCATGCTTAAGATTGGATTTATTCTCATTTTAAGCCTCTAAAGCACTATCTAATTCATAAATAGACAATGATAAAAATATCTATTATCAATTACTTACTTGGGATGTTACATATTGGGCATTTTTTATAATGTATTTTGGTACCTATATCTCCATCCAATACACTAGGTATGTGTATGTTTTAGGTCAGTCGTATGGTTAGTCAAAGTGTAACTCTGATGGTTACACCCTAAGTTAGCTGTGAGGGTTACATTGTAAGGTATCTATGAGGGTTACAAATCATAAGGTAGTTTTTAGGGTTATAAATTTAAGTAATTAACGCACCAAGATACCCATATTATCTATTTTTGTTTTCTTTGATTTATGTAAATCTCATGTTTGAAAAATTAAGTATATGATTCTTTATGGGTGAGAAGTATGTGTTTGTGAAAATGATTTAATATGTTTATAAGTATTCAGGGGATAATGGTGTCCCTACTTCTCTTTATATACCATACTGATATTTTTATGCTCATCCCATGTTTTTAAATTCTTTTCACAGGTTATAAGGATGTGTAAGAGAAATAAGTAAGTCATGTTAAATGTTATGAAGATTTGTCAAATAAATCATTTTGTTATTTTGTGTTTAAAATTTTATGTTTTGGAAGAAATCGATATTGTTTTAATGGTACCAAATTTTTATGATTTTTAGTAGATATTTATGTGTTATTTCCAAAATTTAAAACACTCTAAACTTAAAATATATTTTGGAATGTAAGGACGTGAAATCTAGTTGAAATAACCAGAATATGTAATGTTTAAGGTAACGACCATATACTTGATGCATATGCAATAAGTTTATAATTTTTCACAACAACAAAACCCATTTTATTATCTGATGCATCATTGTATGTCAAAAAACAATCAATTCCTAATGTTAGATTCAAAATATGATTTTTTAACATCCTTATATTCAATTAATCAAAACATTCTTCACATTATTTTATCCATATGAACATAACCACTTTACATGTGAGTTTTGTTAAGGTTCAAGTTGTTAATCATATGTCATGATAACTAAATAGGAATAATCAAAATATCCTTTACTCTAGTTAGCACCCCATTTGGTTGTTCATCAACACATCATCTATCAAATTCAATATTAACATAGTTCATTCTGGTTTCCACCATTGACTAAAACCAAAAAGCAATGTGTAAGAATCTATCAACAATAATTCGAGTGATATGTTACATAAACAAGAAATCGTACAAAAATTATATCAAAATTATGAAACCTTTTTCTAAACCAATGATTCTTTATGTTTAACCTAGGATATCCATAGTCATTACAAAATCAATAGGATGATATCCCATTCTTAGACTTATCCTCAAATACATTCATAGGGTGATATTCCTTAATATATGTTTTACTAAATTTGGATCCCATGTTTCTACTAACATTGATCAGATACAAACAGAGAAACCCCAAATCCAATAGCCCAGATCTAATTGTTACTTTATTATATTGTCACTAGGTATAATAGATGACATCACCAAGGATTGATCAGTTTAGTAGTCTTGAAGAACTAGATAAATGCATAGTACCCTTATTACATTGGTAATTAAAAAAATATAGAAAATGAAATTAATTTCCATCCTCAAACTCATTTAAACACTTCATATTATTATCTAGGGAAAAGAGAACCAATAAATGGGTGAACTCAGATGTCCAATAAGAGTTACATACAACAGAAGTTATCTAAATTGGATAATAAATAATCAGTATTTCATAGTAAAATAACCTAACATATATGTCATTTAATCAATAACTTTTCTATCATTATAGTATAAGGCATAAACATTTTAGAAATTTAAATAATTGGAAACAAACTCCATTTAATCAATAACTTGTGCACAATCTGAATCCATAGATAATATCATAGTTTAAATCCCGTGGATAAATATAAATGAATTATTAATGAAGGGAATTATTAACTATTGGATTTCATGTTTCTTGGGAACATTATACATTTTCCATTAATACGTTTCTCAATAATTTTTAGTCATTATGGGTAAAACCCCATTTAATTTGGACATCTTATTCATCTCATTTCACTACCGATGAATTGAGTGGATTTTCTATACACGTTCCCCACTTATTCTTGCACTTCCAAATAATGCCTCATATATTGAATAATCGATCTAATTCATGAATCAATATCCCTTATCAAACAATATCTATATTGAGTAAAAGATATAGATTTAATATTATTTCCCAATTCAATCAAATCACTTTCAATATATACACCATGTGTAAAAATGTTATACAACGTAGGCAATAATCATATCCATTATACAAGATATATGTATATATATAAGAATTGAATTTTTAAATTAGTTATGATCATAAATAAATCAATGGGGTAGAATATACACCATAGAAAATAAATTAGATTCATAATATTAAAATATGTCTCAATGAATGAAATTGAGAGAAATTCCCTTACAAAGATCATAATGCCAATCAAATGAATCTATTATGTGTATCCAATACAATTACACATAAAACAAGTGTAAATACATCATAAGATAATCAAAATCCATTTCCCACATAACCATATCCTGAAATAATCAATGTAATAGATGTTTAACCCAATGAATGAAAATTTATTTAAGAAATATCATACCACTTTTTAATTAGTCAAATCGTATTCCCCCTGAAAGTTTAAAATTTTAAAAAACATCAAATACAATGAAAATTAAGACAATAATGATATTTTTTAACAGATGGGTAGTAAATAATCACACAAAAGAAATAAGTGGTGAATATGAAATGTGTCCCACATAAATTAAAGCGAGAAAAAAATCCCTTACATTGTCTTTTCCTTTAGTTTAACATGATTTACCGCTTATGTGATTATATAATGTAGGATATTATTTCATAACAGAGCCATATTAATATTTTTAATATCATATATGATCCTCTTATATCATTTTATCACTCATTTTTTAATAAAAATTCATTATTACCATTATTTGAGATGTTAACAACTTCATTTTCCTATGCATGTTTTGTCTTGTATATCTGTATTCTAATTAATAAGATATAGTTCCACAATATCTAGAATGATATTTAGGTAATATATATAATATTTATTCATTATATACATTATTATGATATATATTTAATGTTAAATAAATAAAATTAATTGATCATATGAACAGTAAGTAGTACGTACGCACGTGCGATGCTTTTTTTATCAAACACATAAAACATGAAATATGGTTTTTCAATAATCCAAATAAAATCTAAGAATATATATGATAATATTATTATTACATTAACATGGAAGAAACACATTAACATGAAGTATAATAAGAAATAAACTTAAAGGAGTGGGTAAATATGATTACATCTTCTTCATCAGGCTTCCTTTAGAACAGTTTTTAACGGATCTTGGGTCGATATTTTGGAAGGAATTGTTGAGTCAAAAGTTATATTTTGACATCTATATTTTATTTTGGAAATCAAAAATGTCTTTTTAATCATATCGTATTGACTCTGTCAATCGTATCATACTAACTCTTCCAATCGTATCGTACTGACTCTGTCAATCGTATCGTACTGACTCTGTCAATCTTATCCTACTGACTCTGTCAAATGTATCGTACTGACTCTTCTATTCATACATTCATTACTTTTTTTGGTACTTAGTCAAAAACACTTGTTTCATATGAATCGCACCATTGCTTATCATCGACATATGTCTTGTTTTAACCAATATGATGCCGTTGAGTTAGTTACAAACTAATCAAAATGATGTCATGCTTTCTGTTTCAATATGACCGTTATGATTCCAGGTGTCCAAGTCCCTCTGAGTTTTTCAGAGAAATATGACCGTTGGAGGAAACATGATTGTTGGAACTCGAGGCCTATAAATAGGAGGTCATTTGAAGCTGAGAAAGTACAATGAATGAGAATTTGTGGAACAACTGTGATACTTTGATTCAATCAAGATTCTAGAGAGAGATGTTGTGACTTCTCTCATCTGATTTGTGCGTCTGATCATCGTATCGAGGGCTTTCAAGTGATTGAAAGACAGAGGTTCCGATTACCTACAAAATCAATGGCTGCCAGGGATAGGCAGATGGACGGACCGATCATCGTATCGAGGGCTGCCGGGGATAGGCAGACAGACGTTCCAATCATCGTATCGAGGGCTGCTAGTGATAGACAGACAGACAGTCTGATCATCATATCGAGGGCTCACCAAGGTGTTGGCGAGACAGACCTTTTATCCTAGGTGAATGGATAACCCTTCTATTTGGGTTAAAATAATTTTAATTCTTTTACATTTCCACTGCTATCTGTATTAGAAAGGAAATTGTTTTTGTTTCCTTTTCTATCTCTTATACATTTGTAATTGTTTCAATTAAATCCCTTCTATTACATATTGTATTGATTGATTCTATACGCTTTAAGGTAGAATCATTCATATTTATATTACTCTGATTATTGTGTTCATCTGGAAGACAATTGTTTTACATTTCATTAGTATTACATAACATCATACCTTTTATATTCAACACAATTGTGGGTGTTTGTATTTGTATTAGTTTAAGATCATTTAAACTAATCTCTTCAGTTCTAAAACTCAAATGGTTTTTCAAACATACAATTCACCCCCCTCTTGTATTGTTCCATCTAATAGACATACATATCTATATATTTGATCCAACAATTAGTATCAGAGGAAGTTTTCCACTGATTTGTATTAAAAGCTTTATTTCTTTCATATTACTATTTTTAACTACTTACTACACTAACGTGTGGACTGGAAAAGTTTTTGTTGTATTATATGGCAGGAATGAATATTGGGTCAATAGACAATCTGAATCCTTCTAGACCACATTTCTTTGATGAAAATTATAATGAGTATTGGAGAGATCGTATGAAGACTTATGTGATCAACACTGGCATAGACAATTTTATTATGCTTACTAGAGGTTATAAAATTTCTGACAAAGAAGTCAGTACTTTCACTAACCAAGAAAAGCAAGAATATCAACTAAATTACAAGGTACGCAATACTTTATTATGCTCTATGACCAGGAATATATACAGTCAGATATCTTCATGTGAAGAAGCCAACTGTATTTGGAAGAAATTAGAAGCCACTCATTTTGGTACATCCAAGGTTATAGAAACAAGGAGAGAAATGCTTCGAGCAGAGTATCATGGATTTGTTTTTCCATATGGAGAGCAAGTATGTAAAGTGCAACAAAGTTTTATGACAATTTTCAACAGCTTACAATATATGGGAGAAAAGGTCTTTATGATGAATCTCTATTTGATAAAATTATAGATATAATGCCAAATTAATGGGAGTCAAAGAGGACAACTATTGATGAAAATAGAAAAGTTTCCCAGATTTCTCTAGATTAACTCTTTGGAACTCTTCTACAACATGAGACAAGAATGAAGAGAGATACTGATTTCAACAAGAAGAAGAATGGAAATGGAAGTTTAGCCTTTGCATCTAAAGCTAAAACACCTGAAAGGATTACAAGATCCAAAGCCAAGAAAGTTATATCTGATTCAAGTGATTGTGATCTTTCTGATAATGAGTTAGCCAATCTTGCTCGAAGGATGAACAAGATTGTGGGAAAGAAAGACTTCCAATATAGATTCAAAAAGAAAGATAAGAAAGATAAGAAATATTCCGAGGTAACTTGTTATGAATGTAAGAAAGCAGGACATATAAGGCCTGATTGTCCTTTACTGAAATGGAAAGACAGAAAGGAGAAACACTCTCAAAGAAACAAGAAAAGGTTTTATAAGACAAAGAAAGTATTGAAGGAAAATGATACCTGGATTGCAAGTGGTAGTGATTATTCAGATGATTCTTCGGAATATGTGTCCTCAGGATAGAGGAATATTGGACTTTTAGCTAGATTACCAATTGAAGATCATTGTTTCATGCCTAAGGTACATAATGCTGAAGCTATTACAAATTTCTCTTTGAATGCAAATTATACTGATAATAGATATTATGAATCATCAAATGATGAATCTTCATCATCAGAGGATGATACATTACCTTATTTTGAAGAAGTATCTAGATTTTCTAAATTACTTGAAAATGAAAATTCTAAACTCAAGAAGAGGCTTGAGAAAGAAGATTCTAGAATTTCAATCTTGACTAAAGAAGTTTCAGATCTTTCTAAAGATCATAATGTGAAAACTTCTGATTTTGAATGTATATTAAAGACCCTTGAGAAATTCAAATCTAAAAAGGATAAACTTTCTAAGGATCTTGAAACTGTAACTTCAAAGAAAAATATTTTAGAGCCTAACTCTAGTTCAAATTCAAATGTTTTGGAAAATCAGAATGTGGTTTTCAAACTAAAGTCAGAAATTTTTTACTTGAAGAAATGTTTGTCACAATTTACTCATGGAAAGGAAAACATTGACAGGATGTATTCTAAAATTAGACCATTGAGAAATCATTCTGGTCTTGGTTTTACTCATCCCAAACCTGTTTTTAGTAATAACTATTTTGTTCCTCAAATAACCACTTTCTGTTTTAAGTGTCATTGTGGTGGGAACTGGAGAAGAGATTGTTCTCTTAACAGAACTCAATCTTTAGGATTTCATAAATCTCATTTTGCAAAACAAATGTGGATTCCAAAAATTCTTTTATCTAACCCTTATGGATCCAAACAAGTTTGTATTCTGAAAAACTAATTGTTACTTTTTCAGGAAAATGAGAAGTGTACCAATAAGAATATTTGGTACATGGATAGTGGTTGTTCTCGACACATGACCAGAAACAAAGATCTCTTTGAAAAGTTTATCAAAACAAAATGTGGAAAAGGTACCTTCAGAGATAATTCTCAAGGAATATTTTGTTGGTATAGGTAATATCGTTTTTCTTGGAAAAGTTCTTATCTCAAATGTTTTGATTGTTAAAGGTCTTAGGCACAATCTCATCAGTATAAGTCAATTATGTGATGAAGGTTACCTTGTGAATTTTAGAAATGATAATTTTCTAGTTCACAATTCCAAGGATGAGTTCATTCTATCTTCCCATAGGCAAGAGAATGTTTATAATATTAACTTAGAAGACCTTAGGAGTCAACAGTTACCCTGCTTAAGTGCAATAGATGACCAATCATGGATATGGCATAGAAGACTAGGACATTATAATCTGAGAAACCTTAGTAAAATATCAAAGAAAAGCCTTGTGAAGGGGCTACCAGACCATAGATATGTTTCTTCAAAAGTTTGTGATCCTTGTCAATTTGGAAAGAAACATAAAACTAGCTTTAAATCAATTAATGAAGTTTCAACTTCTAATGCATTACAGCTAGTGCATATGGATCTTTTTGGTCCTTCACAATATGGAAGCATTGGAGGCAAATACTATGTATTTGTTTTAGTTGATGACTTTACTAGATTTACATGGGTCTACTTTCTCACAAAGAAATATGAAGCCTTTTCCTATTTCAAAACTTTTAGAGCCCATGTTAAAAATGAGAAAAACCTACCATTGTTAACTATTCATAGTGATCATGGTGGTGAATTTCAAAATTCAGACTTTGAAACTTTTTGTAGTAAGAAAGGTATTACTCACAATTTCTCATCTCCAAGAACTCCTCAGAAAAATGGTGTTGTTGAAAGAAGAAATCATATTCTTCAGGAAATGACTCGAACCATGTTGAGTGAATACTCAATTGCTAATCACTTTTGTGCTGAAGCTATTAGTACTGCCTGTTATACTATAAATCGTGTTTTAACTAGACCATTTCTTAATAAAACCCCTTATGAGTTATGGACTGGCCGAAAACCTAAAGTGTCATACTTCAATGTTTTTGGATGCAAAGTATTCATTCTGAATACAAAAGATAATCTACACAAATTTGAACCAAAATCTAATGAAGGAATCTTTCTAGGCTAGTATACAACCTCTAAGGCATATAGAGTTTTCAATAAAAACACTTGTATTGTTGAGTAAACAGTACATGTACAATTCGATGAAACTGATCCTTTTATTTTCAACCAATCCAATCCCGAATCATCAGATGTGTTTTCAAAAACTGATTATCAATCTTTGATATAAGATCCTTCTGATAAGGAAAATATTCAAGAAGATACTTTTGAAACATTTACCACGGAATATTTTCTACCATATTTTGATGAACAAGCTTTACAAAACCCAAATCAATTGTTTCTTAGGAATCATCCTAGTGATAACATCATTGGTGATGTAAATCAACCTGTAAGGACCAGAAATTCCTTAAGAAATAAAATAGAACATCTTGCTTTTCTTTCCGAATTTGAACCTAAAATCCCAAGTGAGGCCTTAGGTGATGATGATTGGATCAAAGCAATGCAAGATGAACAAAATGAATTTGAGAGGAATCAAGTCTGGACTTTAGTTAATAGACCTAAAGAAACAACCGTGATTGGTGTAAAATGGGTTTTCAGAAACAAGTGTGATGAAAATTGAATCATTGTAAGAAATAAAGCAAGACTTGTTCCTAAGGGCTATAATCAACAAGAGGGGATAGACTATGAAGAAAAATATTCTCCTGTAGCTAGACTTGAATCAATTCGTATTCTATTAGCCTTTGCAGCATACTTTAATTTTAAACTATTTCAAATGGATGTAAAATGTGCTTTTCTAAATGGATTTGTTCAAGAAGAAGTTTTTGTCGAACAACCTCCTGATTTTCAAGACCTAAAACATCCTGATCATGTTTTCAAACTTACCAAGGCTCTATATATCTTAAACAGGCCCCTAGATCATGGTATGATAGAATTACAGGATTTCGTTTACAAAACAATTATACAAAAGGTACAGTAGATCCAACCCTTTTTATAAAAATGGAACACAAAAATGTTTTGATTGTTAAAATATATGTTGATTCCATCATATTTGGATCAAATCAGAAATCTTTAACTAATTGTTTTGAAAATTTAATGAAATCTGAGTTTGAAATGAGTATGATGGGTGAGTTAACATTCTTTTTAGGTTTTCAAATTTCTCAAAAACCAGAAGGAACATATATATCTCAACATAAGTATATAAAAGATTTACTCAAAAAGTATTGATATGACGAAACTAAAAGTATTAGCACTCCAATTGGTACCTCAAATGCACTTGATCTTGACGAAACTGGGAAACCAGTAGATCAAACAATCTTTAGAGGTATAATAGGAATTTTTCTATACTTGAAAACTAGTCGACCCGACTTAATGTTTTCTGTATTCTTATGTGCAAGATACCAATCTAATCCAAAAGAGTCTCATTTAAAAGCCGTAAAGAGAATCTTTCGGTATTTAAAAGCACTATGGATTTAGGTCTTTTTTTCTCTTCTGGGAATGATTTTTTTTAAAAACGTTTTTCAGATGCTGACTTTGGTGGTTGTAGAATGGATAGAAAAAGTACATCTGGAACATGTCATTTCTTAGGAGATTCATTGGTTTCTTGGTCCTACAAGAAACGACACTCAATAGCACTATCCACTGCTGAAGCTGAATATGTAGCAGCTGGAAGTTGTTGTGCTCAAGTATTGTGGATGCAACACACACTCACGGAATATGGATTGAGTTTCTCCAAAACTAAAATTCATTGTGTTAATACTAGTGTCATAGCTCTTAGTAAGAACCCAGCACATCACTCTCGTGAAAAACACATAGATGATAGGCATCACTTTCTTAGGGATCACACACAAAAAGGAGATATTATTCTATATTTTATTGGAACACAAGAACAACTTGGTGACATTTTTACAAAGCCATTACCATCTGATAGATTTGAATTTATAAAACAGAAGCTAGGAATGATTACATTAAAATAATCATTCATATCTACTTCATGTTTTACAATTCTCCTAACATTAAATAACTCCCTTTGAAAGGGGGAGGACATTTTTCCTTTGTTTCTTTTTATCTTATGATCTTTAATTGTTTACTCTCCTGGTATGTGTTTTTACCTTTCTGTTTATCATATTGACAGTTTTATCATATCATTTACTTTTCTGTTTATCGTATTAACAGTTTTATCGTATCATTTACTTTTATGTTTATCGTATTGACAGTTTTATCGTATCATTTACTTTTCTGTTTATCGTATTGACAGTCTTATTGTATTATTTTTCCATCGTATCGATCGATGATGGTAATTAATTTCTTTTCCATCGTATCGACCGATGATGGTAATGAATTTCTTTTCCATCGTATCAACCAATTATGGTAATGAATTTCTTTTCCATCATATTTACTGATGATGGTAATGAATTTCTTTTCCATCGTACTAACCGATGATGGTAACAAGATTGTTTTCCATCAAATTTTCTGTTCTTGTTAACAATATTGTTTTCCATCGGCTTGTCAGTTCATGGTAACAAGATTTTTTTCCATTGGCTTGTCAGTTCATGGTAAAGACTCTGTTTTCCATCGGTATGATGATTGATAGTTTTATTTTATTTTGTACGGTTGTGTATTCTTTAATCCTAAAACCAACAACTACCTTACGTTCTCCGACAGGTACTTTCCATTTTTTTCTCTCTTTTTTTTCGTTTTTAATCCTAACCATTGATCTGTTTTCCTCTAATATTGACCATATAAGATCAATGGTCACCCCTTTATCGCCTATAAATAGCCCCCCCCTCCCCAAACCCACATTGGTTTTTCAGGTTTTGAGGCGGAGCTCTGCTCCACTGGTTTTAAATCATCATATGATCTTTCATCGGCATCACCTTTATGTCTCAATCCTCTGCTAACACTCCCGCCGAAATGTCTTCAAAGACTTTTACTGAGAAAGAATTTTTTATGGAAAGTTTAGTTTCTCGGGACTTTTTTGATTCGTATGATTCCACAATCAGAAGAATCATTCTGTTTCAAGGATGGGAACATTTGTGTGTTGAAAGACCTGTTTCTCAAGATCCGGTTCTCTTTGATGAAGTTAGTCGGTTCTATAAAACCGTATATTTCGACAAAGACATGACTATCAATTTTTCTGTGTACGATAGAAAGTTTTCTATGTCTGTGAAACAAGCGGCTCATTTTCTGAATGTCCCAATAGAAGGGGATTCATTCTGTCCATCTCATAAACTGCCAGAGGAAGTTGGTACATTTAATAGAGAAAGTGCTGAAAAGTCTTTGTTTGTCATTAATGAAGAAAAGAGAAAAGTGTCTCATCTTTCTCTAGACAATCAGTTTGTGACTTTATGGATGCAAGGTTTTCTTATCCCAAGGAAATGGGATAGAGAAACTCTGAAAGTTTCTGATATTTTTATGCTTGACTATGTTGTAAATATGAGAAAAGTCAATATCATGGGGTATGTTTTCAAAACCATTATGAATGTCAATACAGGAGGGATTAAGTCCCAAATGATTATGTATCCAGCCATCCTTACAAAGTTCATTCTCGAAAGTATGAAGTTTTGCAACATTCCTTTGAGAGGAAACCCGATAGATCTGAAGCCATCTTCGATTAGTAAGAGTAAATTGAGAAAGATGAATGTTTGTTTTGATCCAAATTCAAAACTTTTAATAAGATATGTAGAAGCTGAATTGGCTCAAAATCAATCGGCACCTATGCCAGCCAGAAATACTCCTCTTGTTGTTCCTCAGAATTCTGATCCTCAAACCAGCTCAAAGCCGAAGAAGAATCCTAAGTACAGTAAGGAAATTGTAGCCAAGTGGAGAAAGGATAAGGAACAAAGAAAGGAAGGTGATCCAAAGTTTGGACTTCATCCAGGTGAAGCCTTTGCGGAGAGATTAAGGATTGAGGATACCCTTTAGGCTGAAAAGAATAAGAAGGTTATTTTGAAAAGAAAATCACAGGAATTTGATGTCTCTAATGTCTTGAAAGAAGTTGAGGAAGCTAGTGCTCAACTTACCACAGAAGTGCATCAAGAGCCTATCGTACAGAGCCTTCCTGAGAAAGAAAAAGGAAAACAAATTATGGAAGAGATAGAAGAAGTGGAAGAAGAGGAAGAAGATTTTATTTTAGAATTCCTTTAGAGTTCAAAGAAGAGTAGAGAGGAATCAGTTCAAAAGCAAAGTGAAGATATCCAACAAGTTCCTCGTGCCGATCAAGCACGAACAACAGATAGATTTTCACTTCAAGAAAAGCAAGGTGCTCAATCCTCTCACACTGATAAAGTTGTTTTCATTATTGATAAAGTGGAAGAAGAAAGAAATCAGCAATAAAAATCAAAAGGAAAACAGCCAGTTATAGATTCAAGCCGATCAAATGAACTGACTTCGTATGATGAAGATACTGATTCAGAACATACAATCACTCTCAAGAAGAGTGATTATATTTTCCATGTTTTGAGAAGGGTTGAGAATACCGTTCTATATTTCCCAAGGCTGGAAGGGTAGATTGATTTTATTACTGAAAATCAAAAGAAGAAGTTTGGCTCTGTAAAAGAATTAAGAAAGAAATTTTTGTCAGTTGAAGCCGATTTGAATGTTCTTTCAGAAAGTTCAGTTGCTCATAAGAAGGCCTGCAACAAGATGACCAAGTGTCCGTACAAAACAAAGAGCTCAATCAATGATCATGAGATAGAAATTGAAGATATAATAAGCTTTTCAAATGAGCTTGCAATTTATTTCAATAACCTTGATAGAGAAACGGTTGAAAGGTTGAATCTTTTGTCTTCCCAACGAGCCGATATTCCTTCAGTGAAAGAATTGCAAGAGAGAATGAATGCATTTCAATCTGAATTCTAAAAGTTTTCATCTTTCAAGGATGAAATGGTTTTATTGAAGAAACAAAATTTTGTGTTATCCAAAGATAACTAGAACCTGCAAGATAGAATTGATACCCTTGAAGAAGTAATCAGAGTCCAGGAGGAGACTATCAAGAATCAAGATCAGATTTTTGTGGACCAACAAGAGATTCTCAGAACTCAGGGTGAATCAATTTCTGAAGACAAGAAAGAAATCAAAAATATGAAAGCTATTCTTCATGAGCTCATAAAGAAGGAAAAGGAAAGAGAAAACAAATGACTGATGTAATTTTTTTCCTTTGGAACCTATCTTTGTTTTGTAATAACTTTTATGATTCTTTTATTTTGTCCTGCAATTCTTCTCTCTAACCCTTTCAGGAAACCCTAAGTAACCCCATTTTTTTTGTAAACCCCAAAGGGGGAGAATGTTTTATAAAGGGGGAGAATGTTTTACAAAGGAGATTGGTTTAATCAGATATTTCGAAACCAAGGAAAATCTATGAATACAATCATTAAAAAAGTATACACCTAAGGGGGAGTTAGTTGTATTCAAATTCATATTCAGAATCGTTTCCAATAACATAAGGGGAGATAAGTATTTCTTCTTATATTTACTTGGTATGTTGTGATTTCCAAAAAGGGGGAGATTGTTGAGTCAAAATTTATCTTTTGACTTCTATATTTTATTTTGGAAATCAAAAATGTCTTTTTAATCGTATCGTACTGACTCTATCAATTGTATCGTACTGACTCTGTCAATCGTATCGTACTGACTCTGTCAATCATATCGTACTGACTCTGATATTCATACTTTCATTACTTGTTTTGGGACTTAGTCAAAAAACACTTGTTTCATATGAATCGTACCATTTCTTATCATCGACATATTTCTTGTTTTAACCAATACGATGTCATTGGGTTATTTACAAACTAATCAAAATGATGTCATGATTTCTATTTCAATATGACTGTTATGATGCCAGGTGTCCAAGTCCCTCTGAGTTTTTCAGAGAAATATGACCGTTGGAGGCAACATGACCGTTGGAACCCGAGGCCTATAAATTGGAGGTCATTTGAAGCTAAGAAAGTACAACGAATGAGACTTTGTGGAACAACTGTGATACTTTGCATTAATCAAGATTCTAGAGAGAGATGTTGTGACTTCTCTAATCTGCTTTGTGTGTCCGATCATTGTATCGAGGGCTTTCAAGTGACTGAAAGAAAGAGGTGCCGATTGCCTACAAAATCGAGGGCTGGTAGGGATAGGCAGACGGACAGATTGATCATCGTTTCGAGGGCTGTCAAGGATAGTCAGACAGATGTTCTGATCATCGTATCAAGGGCTGCCAGGGATAGACAGACAGACAGTCTGATCATCATATCGAGGGCTCACCAAGGTGTTGGTGAGATAGAGCTTTTATCCGAGGTGAAAGGATAACTCTTCTCTTTGGGTTAAAAGAATTTGAATTCTTTTACATTTCCACTACTATCTGTATTAGAAAGGAAATTGTTTTTGTTTCCTTTTCTATCTCTTATACATTTGTAATTGTTTCAATTACATCCATTCGATTACTTATTGTATTAATTGATTCTATATGCTTTAAGGTAGAATCATTCATCTTTATATTACTCTGATTATTGTGTTCATCTTGAATACAATTGTTTTACATTTCATTAGTATTACATTACATCATACCTTTTATATTCAAGACAATTGTGGGTGTTTGTATTTGTATTAGTTTAAAATCATTTAAACTAATCTGTTCAGTGCTAAAACTCAAAAGGTTTTTTAAACATACAATTCACCCCCCCTCTTCTATTGTTCCATCTAATAGACGTACATATCTATATATTCGATCGAACAGGAATATAACCTAAAAAACATTTATAATTATGTTTTTAAGATAAATTGTTAGATTTTGGTCGATCTAGATGGATGAAAGTGGAGTAACTAAGTTATGGAGGAGGTTGATTTTTATAAGTGAGGTGAGGTGCACTTTAGGAATTTCATAAAATATTAAATTATAATAAATTCATTTATCATTCCGAATGCCTCCAAATGGAATGGTATTTGGAGCTAATATTGGAAAAAAATTAATCTCAGAAACAATTATAGTTTAGACATGTTTAGGTTTCATTTTAAACCTTAACTTTTTTTCTTAACCACTTGGTTAACTATTTTTTACGTTAACAATGGTATCCATTATTAAAATTTTAAATGGTTAATAATGTTATTATAAATGGAAAAATTACTCATAAATGGACTATTTTTTCCCACTATATTACATTAAAATGTAAAATCATAATATTTTTATGAATTTTAAATAATTTAATAGAGTCTTGTTTTGATAAATTAATATTAATATCAATTTTGACAATACTCATTTAATTTGACATCAAATACATCAGGAAAGCTGGTGGATTAAAATCTAATAATTATAAAAATCTATAATATATCGTATAGATCTAGAATTTTTTATATATATTATCTCATAAAAAATATTTCAAAATTAATATTTTTAATATAAATTATTCTATTTTTCTGTTAATTATAAAAATATTGTTTTAGTATTGTTGAAGAATTTAAGGTAGTTATATAATTTCTAAAAATTAATTATATATTAAAATAATTAAAATAATTTCATTAAGATCAAAATAGACGTTTTGTTTCATTCATATCTTGATTTTGTCCCTATGTGGACACATAAAATATATTAAATATAAAGAGAGTGACATTTTATAACTATCGTTTATTTAAATAATATATAAATCATTATCATGGAAATTTATCCCTTAAATAAATAAAAATAAATACCTAGGTTATAATTTTATGATAAAATTCATCCAATAAGAATTAGGATGAAAAATGATGACATTATCACTTAGATTTAACCTAAATCAATCCAATTTAGCCTTTACTAATGTAACAAAAATTACCGAGGTTACTATTCATACAAACCAAAGGTAAAAGGTTACTATTTAATAAATTTTGAAATTATAAATCCAAATATTGAATCCATTTTTAAAAATTTAAAATACATAAGTTTCAAAATTTACTCTATAATTAATCCTATAAAAATCCAAGAAAAACGGTTTTCTTGAAAAATGCATTTAAAGCCCAAAATTGTACCTATACAAAAATAAGGTATAATGATGAAATTAAATAGGTTATATATAAATAAATACTTTTTATGTTACATTGATATCAAATTAGAATTATAAAGGTACTTTTTAATATACATGAAATAATAGTTTTATAAAATTTAGATTTTTTCAATATTCACTAAAAATCAATGCTTTCTAAAATATCAAAAATTTCTCCAAGAGCTAATTTTAATAAGACAATATATGAAATTATATTATTATTATAAAATATATTTTATGTAATTTACATTAATTTTTAATATTATTTACTAATTAAAACCATGAATACACTTTTTTGAAGGAAATGTATTTTTGAAGAATAAATGACTACTAATAATTAAGTGATTATTTACTAAGAATTAATATAAAAAAATTTATATATATTTCATTATATAGTTAATAATATTCACATCCACCAATTTAATAACTCCTTTATAACAACCACGTTGAAATAATAATATTCAGTAGTATATCGTGGTTCATTTAAGCTCAGTGTTTCATGCAACGTAAGCTATCAAATAAATTGAATTTATTTAAGAAGAGACATGCCAAAAAAATATTGGCATGTTAGTGTATGTAAATTATTCAACCAGAAAATCTCTATAAATTAATCCTTTTAATGTGGTAACATTATATAGGAAATACACTTTAATTTAAAATGCACTATAGTCAATTGATAGTGCATGTTTTACAGCACTTGGCTAGATCTTTATACTAAATCTGAATACAATGTTCTACTTGTTGAAAAAGTTATGTTTACCACTAATAATGTATTCCCCCTATTGATACTAATTTTGGATGTCATAGTACTTTTTTATCTTCAAAAAAATACTTATTCTTTACATGGTTACTTGCACAACAACATTCAAACAACCTTCTTCTTCTTCAAAACAGCACACTAAAAGTTGTAATTATTTATCATATAAAAGTCACAATAATATGGATGTGTTGTGACCAAATAAATGAAAAATTATTTCTAATAAAAATTATAATAAACTAAAATTAACTTTCATATTCAATTCTTCTTTATCAATGAAAAACTAACCGCACTGAAACTTGTTCTTCATCTGACTAGAATAAAAAACGTCTTTGTGGTTATTGAAACAATGAAAGATCAGATAAACATAGCTTTAAAAAAATTAATTCTTCTTTGATACACAATATGAACAATTTTTTCCCTATTTATTCCTCTCTATTAATCTTTGTGTAGTAGATATTTTTTCAACTACATTTCACTATACATTTAATGTTATTTTATGGAATAATGATCTTACGCAAATCAACAACTTAATACAATTACTTAAAAGGAACTTATTGCCTTTTTTTCTTTGAAATTTCATTATACCTCCATGTAAAAATTATTATTTTATTTTATTATCAATAAAAATATTTGTTCATGGTTAAACATATATTTCCTTCATTCAAGAATTATTATTTTCCTATTAACATGCATGAAAACCTAATGTGATTGGTGAGTACATTGTAATTCATGCATGCCATAACTATTTACTCCTCCTTCCTTTCCTTTGTACAAACCATAATATATTCACACACCATTTTTAATGTTAACTATAAATTTGTTATTCCTTTTCAAAAATATAATGGATTTTTGTAATATTAAGTAGGGTTTACATGATGAAGAATATCACATGGCTTATGCCTTCTGAGAGTTCACAGTGCCTAATTCCATCATGTAAGGGTGTATAAGTTTCCACCTTCTTCTTCGCAAAAACCATTGTGTTTGGTTCTCACTATTATTCACATGAACTTTAATAATACTAGCTTCATGTGTATTCATAGAAGCAGTTTTAGTTTCTTCTTCACATAACTCAGTGGGGGTTTATCACTTAACACTAGCTCATGGAATCATCCATCTTTGTGAAGAACGAAGAGGGTATATGAACACCAATTGTGTGTCCATGAAATATTTTCAATCATGCAATATTTTTTTGATTCTACTTCATGGAAAAATGTATGCGGAACCTCACTTATTCACTAAGGCATCACATCTCATAGAACTCTGATCCTTCATGATACTAGAAGTTCAGAGATGCTCTATTTTTTAGAAAATCAAAATCTCTCTAATAACGTGAATGTTTCCACACCATTATCCATCTCAGTGATTTGATATTTTTAGAGAGGTTTGCACCATATCTCATTCATTTTATAATACCTCAAATCAAACATTGATAATCAACTCTTCGAATCCTTGGAGTATTCTACATTTTAATTCTTCAATGTGGGTTACATGATGACAAAAATTGCAGTGTATTTTCTTCATGATTTTGGATAATCCTCTCGATGAGTATCGTGTGAATGTGATTGAAAATGCATGTCCTTTAATTCCTCATAATCATCCATGAATATTGGATAAACTAAACATCCTATATAAAATCATTTTTATTCAGGTGAACCCTCTTCTTTAAACTCTTCTTTTCATGTAAAGCATAACATGCATGCATATCAACCCAAATTTCATTATTTCTTGACTCGATAAGTATACATGATATTTTCTTCATGTTTTCATCACTGGTCATGGTGGATCATTGAATGACTTAAGTTAATAATCTCTCATGTTGCAAGGTAGAGGATGACTACATGGAGGCTCAGTGACCATCAGATCTCCTCCAATTGAATAGAAATGATATGCCTCTATCTTTTTAAGTTAGAGATCTATACCCATTTTTCCCATGTCCTACATAAATCTCAACATGAGGCATTTCTCTTTTGTATTACCTAATCAATGATTTCTCACCATTCAATCCAACACTAGGGTTGGCACCTAGATTCACCGCATAGCATGCCCACATAGGCAATGACACATGTAGTCCATGGGCTTTCCTAAAGGATTATTTTCAATCTTATGAACATATTTGAGAACCCACACTTTTGGGATTATACATAGGCCCACTAAGTTCTTATAGACATACCTTCACTCCTCTTCTTCCATGCATGATGGTTCAAGCTAACTTACCATGGGTGTGGTTGGCCTCTACGTCCTACATGTTCTCTCGTTGAGGGTGGCTTGGCTTCCGAGTAAGGTTGGCCATATTTTTCATTCACTTTGAATAAATTTCAAGTTAAATATTCCATAATAAAGAAAAAAGGGCCATCCTTCAAAAACATTTCCACTATTCATCATCTTCAAATAACCCCTCATAAAATCATTATAAAATTTCTTAGTTATATTCATGAAAAAATATATTTTGAATTATTTATTTAAATACTTATTCATTAAAATATTAATTTTCTGATAGTGATCCCCTTCATGGTTCACATGAAATATTTAAAGATTTTATGTAATTATAAAAATCAATCCTTTTAATTATTATAAACAATGTTACATCATTGAAACATATTAATTGAACTTAAAACCATTTCAACAATAATTCTAGTTACTAGGATACATATTCATGTATGATATCCACAATCATCTAAAAAATCCATAACAATTCTCCAGGAATAAGCTTTGAAACTCAAATTCGTCAAAACACTCATATGTTTCTTCTAATTATAAGACCTAATGATATCATAAAATATCATTTAATATTGAAACTTATTCATCATATTGAATAACGTGAAATCATCCTATTTCATTATTGATAAAAAAATCATGGACCAAAAAAACAACCCATAAACAATGTGGTCACTTCACCAATCTATGAAACCTTTCCAATTCCTTGAAGTATGTCTTGGAAATATAATCTATCAAAAAACTTATCTAATAGAAATGTTTTTTGATGACTTACTAATTTGATAAACTACATACCATAGAGTATTATGAACTATAGAGGTTTTTTGAAGTTTGATGAAAAAAAATTAGTGATGTTTTCCCATTTCCATTAAATTATGGCTAATGGTTGTAAAATAACCTTATACATCTTTCTCTCAGCCTTAACATTCTAACATACCAACCACTCATAAACATACTATACAATTTCTCTCTTTATTCGATCCCACAATAAATACTATTTCAAATCTCTAAACATCTTCATACTACTATTATTAAAAGAGAATGAATAACTATGAGCTTCATCCACTAGCTACTTCTTAAAATATGGTACTAAAGGGTATCACCTCTAGTTCTAAAATATTATTATTCCATTAAAATCAATGTTGAACTTACGGACATTTCATACCATATTTTATAGATTTGTATCTTCCATTCATGCCACTTTAATCATCACGTGGATAGATGGTTGCACATTCATTTGAGATAGGTAAAATTTCTCTCCCTACATTAAAATTTCTAGTTATATAATTTTAAAATCCATAAATATTTGATCTTTTTTATCCACATCATTGATAAGCTAGCGTGATACTTTCATATTTGAGCATCATGTATTTTTTCACTTTCTCTGGGTGGAAATGTATTGAGAAGTAATAATCTTTAATCAGCTCCAACTGTCTTCATTGGTGCATGTTAAACTATTTTTTGTGAAAATGTGATTTAAAATTTTCTGATCAGTAAATATGTTACACCTTTCTTCATAGAGATAATGCCTTCATATATTTAATACAAAATATAACAAATATAACTCCAAATCACGAGTCGTGTAATTTTTCACAAGGAACATCAATTGTCTTGAGGCTTAATCTATAACTATATCATTCAACATGATGACACATACCATTCCATTCTTTAATGAATCAAAATTTATTACAAACACTTCTCCACTTCATGTTAGTGTAATAATAATTTCTCTAATTATAATCCTCTTCAATTACATAAAATAGTCCTCACATTCATTTATACAAAGGAACTTAGATCCCATCCGAGTTAACATGGTGAGTGAATTTAATGACAATAAAAAATTATCTACAAAGTGATGATAAAATGATTACTAACTAATAAAACTATAGATTTCATTCATAGTGGTTTTCCTGTTCTAATGTTCAATAACTTCAATCTTTAAAGGGTCTACTTATATAGCCTCACATGATATTATTTTACCCAATAATGAATCTTTTCAAAGACAAAAAATAACACTTGGTATATCTTTCATAAATATTATCGTTCCATTGGATCTTTGGAAAAAATTTCAAATGATCTTCATTCTCTTAATTCCACTTTTAATATACAATAATATCATTTATAAAGAATACCACAAACAAATCAAGGTAAATAGTAAGTACTCTATTCAATAAATCTATGAAGATAGAAGAGGGATTAGTAAGGACAAAATGCATCACTATAAACTCATAGTGTTCATACCCTATAAAAATTGTTGTCATTAGTATATCCTCTATATTGAACATAAACTAATGATATACATAATGAAGATAAGTCTTGGAAAAGTATTTATGTCATCACCCATCCCCCGGGGCCCATGCCATGACTTCCCCAAGCCTACCTTCCATAGGACAGAGGCTGGCGACTAGCACCAGAAAGGCATATCCCTAAAACTGGGAAGGCATTACCGTTTAACCTGCAAACTCAAACATCCAAACACATAGCAAGATACAAGAACAGAGTAAACTATATAGTAAACATGGTGTGTAAATTAAGTGAAGAGGTCCAAAATACAATCCTAATGGGAAAGTAAAAGTGAAACTGAAAATAGCTCCCGTGAATACCCACCTAGGGCCCTTCCTGAATGCTAGGTAGAGCTCTCGAACAGTCGTCTCTATAGTACGCCTAGTCTAAGGTCCACCCCCGAGTAGCCTCCATCCCTGGTACCCTCATCCTCAGTCAATTTTTTCTATCGTATGCACAATACACAACAAGGTGTGGTGGTATCCCATGCAGTGGTGAGTATAACGATACTCAGTAGGGTCCCCAAGACCCCCTAAGGTCTCTCAGAATCCACCATGGATAAGCAAAAAAGAAAAACAGTAATCACAAAGCATGAAACAATAGTCAACCATGCTTAGGTATATGCCCACACATATACCTAAGTTATCAAAAATACTCATCTCATTCATGAGGAAACATAAGGTCGAACTTCTTAGCCAAAAGTTCTACTATCCTACAAAGGAAAGAATACCATGAAGGTAACACCAAAAAGGTAAGTACCACAAGGGTAACACCATATAGAAGAATACTAAATAGGTATCACCACAAAGGAAAGTAACAAAAAGACAAAACCACACATTAGATTACCACAAAGGTATCACCACCCATAAGAATACCAAAAAGGCAATGACTTAGCTCACACTAGTTATAACATAAGTACGGATGTACGAATGATTATTTGTATTGCTAGAACATCTTAATTCATCGGGAAGCTCTACTATTGACCAAAACATGATCGAAGATGACCCAATCAAGATCTGAAAATGACCCACACAGGATCTGGAGATGACCCACACAGGATCGGTATGCACTGACCCACACATGATCGCTGAGCACTGACCCACATAGGATCCGAAGATGACCCACACAAGATCTCAATACTCCTCAAGTACAGTCTACCATAGGGTTCCTGCACTAAGAATACTTTATTCCGGGAGGTTCCACTACTCAATCCATTGGTTGGTACATCAACTACCATGAAGTCCCACAAAACAGTATCATGAAGGTCCTTCATGTCATAAGGGACCCAACGTGACAGATGGCGTGTCAATCGAACACCCAGTCTGTATGTTATTAGCCCTTTAGTCCCGAGGCCCTGGTTGGATTCGGGTTCGATCCAACCCACTATACACCAACATTATCCAAAACAAAAGTTAAGTATACCAAAAGGATGGTATTGATCCAAGGATTTTGGCTTTGCAGACAGTTCGTCAAACAGACGCTCGGTTCTCAATATATGGCCAAAAAGGCCTAACTAGGTCCATATTGGCCCGGATCCGATCTGACCCAGCGTGGGCAGACCCGACCCGGTACGGGTCGACCTGACCTGACCCAGGTCTAGCCAGGATGGGCTGGGCCACGAAGGGCCGAGCCTACAAAGGGGGTGGCCCGCTAGGTGGCCCACAGTTCAACTCACTGTTGGGGTGGCCCGTTGTAGTGCGGTTCTCCCTAGCCGACACCCGGGGGAGGCTCCCCCCAAATTCCCAAACTGGAAAATGGCCGTTAGGTTTTGGCCATCATGGCGGTGCTGCCTGCTGGAATATGGGACCCACTGGAGCGGTTCCCTCGGTGTGACGTGGCCAGCCGACGGTTCCAACTAGCTTCCCCCTTCCAGCAGCGCGACGGTGTCACTGTCATTCTCCAGCCGATCGGGTGCCTACCTCTCTCTTGGTGTACCAATGCAACTAAGAAGCTACAGCCTCCTCCTCCTCAGCCGGCGACGCGGACGTGCGCTGCCCTACCTCCACACAGTCAGTTGGTGTGTCAGACGCTCCCCTAAACTACCGCGGCTTATGAGCCATATCCTCTTTCGCTACTGGTGGTGCAGATGCGTGCCGCCACGTTTCCACGTGGTCGGTCGGTCTGCCGGCCGCCCTCCTCCTCCACCATGGACGATGGGCCATAGCCTCCTCCAGCAGCATGATTGTACCGCCACCACCATCGTGGCTGACTGGTGTGCCAGCCGCCACCTATACCCTGGTGACATCGGACTCCGGCAATGTTGTCAGGTTTTACTCAACTCGTCGATCCGCCCATGAAGAGCATGCCAATAATAAAGTAGTAGAGGGATTGGGCCGTGTTTTATTGGCCCTCACCCTCCACTTTAGATTGATAGCAGGCGTATTAAATATTGGGAAAACAAATTACCACAAAGAATGAATTGAACAAAATTCCCTACCTCATTCGTTCATTGGAGTCGGTGTGAGGAAGAAGATGAAGACACTGATCTTCGTCGCTCCCACAACACACTCCCTATCCGATCTCGATCTTCATCCTTATTCTTGATCCAAAGAATATTCATTCTTGGGGTATATTCTTCCGTCAAAAATTCTCCAGAAAAATCCTCCTCTCCCTTTAGCCAATGGAAAATCGATCCTCAAGAAGAGATAATAAAACTCTTAATTAACAATATGATTCATTAATTTTTAAAATTAATGAATCCCACTGATTGAAGAAGAATGTGGTTACACATTTTGTGTAACTGAACACTTAATTCCCAATATTTAATGCCCGACCACCCTCGTGTGGTCTCACCTCCATGATTCAAATGAGAGGTTTCAAGAAATAAAATAACTGTTATTATTTTATATTATTATTTTTCCTTTAACTCTCCCACTAAAATCCATGAAACTAACTCCCATCCTCGACCTACCACAGTCAAGGTGAAGGTCTCCTTAAGTGAAAATCAGCATTGTGAGTTCAACAGTGTCTTCAGATTTCAATTCTAAGCACTAGTTCAAAATTTAGAAAATGCTACTCATGCGTTTACTGAACGTACCCAAAATAAAGTTCAAAAATTCATTCTGAACACACCGGACCTCATAATCACACGCCGTTAACTTTCACAGACTCATAATAATTCCATATAATTAAAACAAATTCATTGAAAAATCTAGTTCTTTACAATTTACCAGTATATAGTTTGTAAAATATGGCATTAATACATGCAATTGGATACTTGTTCTTTATAGTGATCTTTTTAAGGTATCGATAATCAATAAAGATCCAAATTGATCAATATTTCTTCTTAGTAAAAAAACATCACCGCAAGGTGACATGCTTGGTCAAATGAATCCCTTATCATGATTATAATGGATTTCCATCTTTAATTCTTGCAACTCAATCATGGAAATTCTATATAGAGTCTTGTAAATTTATGAATCACCAGGTATGAGATCTATTGAAAACATATCTTCATGATTTGGTGTAAGGCTATGAAACTCTTTTGGAAAAACATCAAAAAACTCCCTCATAATATTCCTCCCATCTATATAGAGTTTCTACCAATCCATCTATGATAAAAAACCTCTTTAAATTTGAATCATGATCCATACCTTCATTTCAATTTCCATCAGATATTCATTATTGTAATCACACTAATAGGTGATCATAGGTTTGTTTGCAATATCAAATGTAACATCCCTTACTCATAAATTGATATAGGATTTATGTAAATAAATCCAATCCATTCCCAAACTAACATTGAATATAACTTAAGGAATAATGACTAGATTTTTCAAAAAGAAATTCCCACAAACATCACCTAGATAAGAATCATTTATTTGGGATGTGATCATTATACCATTAGGGTTTTGAAGACTAATTCAACATCTAATCATTGAGGTGATATTTTGATGGCCATATTAAATTCAAAATAATTAAAAGAGTGAGTATATCCCCAATTAAATAAATAATTAGTAATTCTAGAGTGAATGATAAGTGTAACTTTAACCATGTCACCATCACACCCTTTATGAGAAATAGTGATTACCTTAAATTTTCCATTTTATCTATGCCTAGGATGTTGTTGATGATGATCATTGTCATTAAAATTCATATATTGGCATATTTTATCTTAATGACATACCCCTTAAATTTGAAACACTGGATTGTGGGTGGTATATTCTGCAGGGATTTCTCCTTATTCACATAATTTGTTAACATATTCCCATAAAATTATTATTTAATCACACCATGACCTACCTTTCCACCCTTAAAAAATTTTTTAGTTCACTTAAGACAATTGAACCCAGGTTTACTTCCACACATTGATCATAAGAGATGTCACATCTTCATCTCTCTTTGGGTTTTTGATTTTCCATTTAATTCGATCATTATTTTCTTATAAAAACAAAATATTGATAGATAACTGCAATCACAATTTCCAATTTGATTACACATGCCATGATTTCTATATCGATATTAAAGGGCCTTTTTATTTATCCGTTTAGAGACTTTGTCTTAGGCTTGTAGAGAATCAATATATCTTAATTTTAGGAAGGATGCTAATACATGAATCATACCTAACGAGTCTTTAAACATTTTCCTGATAGGTACCAACAAATTCCTCATCCTCTATTTCATATTAAGGAATTCATTATACATTTTTTATGAATAATACAATGAAAATACATTCTGATAAATATGTTCTTAAACTCATACCACTTAATGGAGTAAATCTCATAATGTTTCCTCATGTTATTTAAATTATACCACCATATATCTTATTCAATTTCCCAATGAATAACAATCTGAATAATGTTCTCATCCTCTGAACACTGAATAATGAAATTCTTTTCAATGATACTAATCCATTTCTCAAAAACTTTTAAATTAATAAACCTACCTAAATAAGGTGGATGTTTCTTCATAGAGGACTTAATATAACGTTTTTCTCTCCTTTTATCATTTTTAAGAAAAAAAGATTCATTTAATGAGAAATTTTGATGGGAAAAGAAACAAATATTTTCATTCCAACTCTTATAACATTTAGTTTATTGAGAATAAAATCATTGCATTTCCCATCACATTCAGCATTAAAATGATTCCTTAGTGTTAAAACCATTTAATAAAAACAAATTAACATAATGTGAAGAATAAAAATCAAATTTAAAAACAACATAATCATGAAAAAATATATTTATAATGTATAAATCATAACACCTTGTTCAATGAAAACTTAGGTTTATCCTAGGTTGTTCATGAGAATTAAAAAACATTTGGATTTTATCCTCTACTAAGATATACCCCTTGGATTCTTACTAATTTTTTATCATTAAAACTTCGAAAGTTTTACTATACCTTTATCTAATAAAAACTATAGAAACCTATATTTTCATCCATAGATATTACATTTTAATAAATGAATATTCATCACATAACATAATGATTTATGCCATAATAATTTAGATCTACTGCCATTGGAAACTTGGACACATAAAAAATTTATTCCAAGGTTAACTTCATATCCTCCCACTATGTTCTTAATATATATAACCCCTACTAAAATTGTCATAAATAAAAACATTATTCATAACCTAAGTGATAAAACATAATGATGGGTGATCAAGGATTCTTACCAAGGGTAAATAAGGGAGATATTGATAATCACATAAGAATAACATGATCCAAAGTTAATGATCTTCTCATTTGAATACCATAACTTGTATATCATATACCATAAACTTGATTGTTACAATTTATCATGGTATTTCATAAGACACAAATCTTAAACAAATCAAAGAACAAGAGACCTGAGATCATAACATTGTCAAAATACCTACATTGTGACATACACATTAGAATAAAAAAACTTATGTCAATGATACCCACTGATATATTCATAACATCTTAGGAATTTTCTAACCACAAGTGTGTCTTCTTTGGGATTGGAATAATCTACCTTGTATCCTCTTGTGGCTTGGGATAAACTTTTATGTACCCTTTTAGCTCATAAAATATTAATCATTACCCAATTCATTAGAGAGATATATAGGCCCCAACTATAATATAATAAAAATCACATATATGTGTGCCAAATTATAACTAAACAATAATTATATTACAACACATGAAAACAAATGGGTTACATAAACATTTCATCATAGTATAACCTGTATAAAGAAAATAGTTTCATAACCATCTTTTCTTCATAAAAATAAAACACCTAAATAAAGAATAAGAATGGTATTATTGGATTATATAACTATTAAATAATATATAACATCAAAGGATATAATATTATACTGAGAATTATTTTTAAATATCACTTGGAATAATTCTTGATGAAAATGACCGTACATTTTAAAATCAATTCATTATTTTAAAAAAGTTGCATAGTTTTAAAGGAAAAAATTTCTTCTAAAATAGCATTGTCAAATTTTAAAGGAACCATAAAAAAATATTATTCATGATGGTAGGGAAAAAAATTCTTGTTTTATAAGTTAAAAAACATTCCTTACATATTTTTTGGGAAAATCCATAAAGTACCTCATTTGGAAAATGATAAAAATATTCCATTCAAACCATTTTTTCAAAATTAATATATGAGTGAAAATTGAATTTAAAATATCATATGATAATGGTAATAAAATTATAACATTTTTATAAAATATAGATATGGAATATAAATATTCATCCATGGAGGCTTAAACATAAACAGTCACGAATATTGATGAGATTATGAATGAAAACCCTTTACACATTGGTATCATTTGAATCGTAAGCCTAATGAAAGAAATAATATCAGAAAAAATTAAATACTATTAATTAAAATATATAAAATATATAATATATCAAATGGGTTTTATTTATTCCAAAAAAAATTTCTGAATATGACATATGCCTTATGAAAGTAAAGGTGAGACGAGAAACCCTTACCTTAAGTTTTCATTTATTCAAATGAAAATTAATCTCCTGTATAATAAATTTAAATTTATTATAATTATATACCATATTAATTTTAATACTTATAATATCATATATATTCCCTTTCTAACATTTTAACACCACCTTATATCAATTATTCCTTATTTAAATATTCAATTTTATGTGTTAACAGTTCTCTTTATAATGTGTTTTTTGGTTCAGTAGTTACAATCCTTTTAAAATGTTCATGATTATATCAAATATAGAATAATTATTATTATTATATATATATATCAAATATATTATTTATATAAATATTTATATTCATCCATAAAATTTAGAGATTTAAAAATGAATTACACTATTCATAGAGATGGTAGGTCGTTCATACACATGAACACTATTTTCATTTTTCAACAGATAGAAAAAAGTAAGTTAAATATTAAATAACCTTTATAAGATAATTATTATATCATATATATCATATATATTCACATAATTCATCCTTATTAACATGCAATTAATATATAAATGGAAAACGAATCTCATTTCTTTCGGGAGGTGGTTGTCAACACATTAACATGAGTGACATTATTATTTCCCAATGGTTTGGAAGGTAAGAGGTTACAAATTATATTATCATTAAAAAGTTATAATCATGTCATTATTATAATATATAAAAATTAAAACCATCATAATATCCATCCCTAAAATATGGTGATGAAAAATTAATTGTATCACAATGTGGAGATGGTATGTCCTACATATGCAGGATAGATACGCTCACTTACAATTTGATGGGAAATTTTGTGGATTAATGTAAGGGCTTGGATCTATATAGTCTGAACAATAATTTTATCAAATATCATGGTTCTCATAGGAGGTCTAGAGTGATTATATAGGGGATCGGCTGTTTAAATATGGAAGTATGAAGAATACATGGCATGTAAGTGTTTCACGCCATGTAATCATAGTTCACAACTTGTGTAAGGATAGTTCACAACCTGATGGTATTTAACACCTTGTATGAGTTAGTTCACAAGGTTATACACAATGTGTAAAAAATATTGTTTAGTTGGTTTGAGGTGATTCATTTTTCATCGATATCGTAAGCCACACATTAACAAAATGTGAATGGGGTTTTAAGGTAGGAAAATACCCCATGAAGTGTGCCTATAAATTAAACAATGGCATGGGAGTTTTCAAATCCTATGTCATTATTTCTATTTTCAAGTAGTTGGTGACTCTTCCTTAAGGTATTTTGGATTAATTTTATCAATCAATTATCCATGGTCTTCCTTATTCAATATCTGGATTTAGAGGTATATTTTACCTATTCTTTTATAGTTCTTCAATATGGTTCTCTTGTTTCTTCTTTATATGATATAGTGGATCATATTTATATTTCTAATGGAGTTTTTATAGATTTTTTTGGAGTGTTTATATCATTTAATCCTTATAGGGATTTATCTTATTCTGGGAGAGGTGATTGGGGTCTACAATGTTGGTCGGTTCTTGTGTAAAGAACATTGATGCCCTTGAGGTAGGGTATTAATTTATTATCCTAATTTATGTAAAATATTATAGTTATCATGGTTTAACCCTTTGGATGGAAATGGAGCTGACCTAATAATTATTAAACCATATTAATAATGAACTAGTTATTGATCTCATGTTGATTTGATTTTAATATTGATAGTGGTTTACCTCTTGATTTTCTATATAGTGTAACATCTCTGTTATTCTGGTTATCATGTCTTATTATTATATGAATTAGCATGTTTCTCTAGATTCAAATGTGTAAAGACTATAAATTCAGAATTAATTCATAATATTTTTCTTAAAAATAATTAAATAAGAGTCATGTTTATAATGTCGCATCTTCTGTAATAATATGGTGATCAAAATGAAGCAATGTTTAGGTATAATTAAATGTGATATCCCAAGTGATAATAGAGTTCATAAAGAATTCGAATCATGACAATTCTTTATGATGGAAAGAATCAAAGTCATGTTAATGAATTATAAATTCGAAAATGTTTTTTCGAAATAAGAATATATTCTTGAAATCATGTTTGAATTAGTTGTTCAATTAATTTATTAGCTTATTATAGATTGATTCATTATGTTTCTCATAGATGGAACCTATGTTTAATAAATTAGTTAATTCAATATAGAATAAGAAACATCTATCTTATAAGGATAATTTATATTTTTTGATTTTTTGATCTCCTTTTGAAGGCTATGCTCCTTTAGATTGGATATGTGAGAGCTCATTTGTCTGAGAATGATAGAAGGATTGTTCTAGGGACTAGTTTTCCTGGTTGTCTATGCTTGTTTGTTTCCTACTAAAATTTTGATTTTATTTGAATTTTATATTCACTATGAGATGTGATATGCTGAGGGGAGGCCTGGATATGATATGATCAAAGCATAGTTATAGAGACCCAATCTTGACATACATGGACATTACATTACTTTTGTGGAATACCTAATACATTGCAAAAACAGACACCAAAGGACTGTAATAGTTAAGTGTCTTTGGAAACTCGGAATATGATATTTTAATCATGGTGAAAGATCTTCAACATCTCCCATAAAGATATTAAATTTTTTCTTACCTAAAACATTTCTTTATATCTTGGGGAAAAGAAAACATATAAAGGGTGAGCTCAAATGCTCAGCAAGGGTAAGAATTGAGAAAATATAACAAACTATATACATTGGAACATCAAAACATGAACATAAAGTTTACACATCAAAATCATGATATGTGAAATAACACTTGGCAGTACGTAAGGCATAGGTCATAAAGGAATATGAATCATGATAAAATAGCATGGGAATAAAACATTTAATTGTGGAAAACCATTAAGCACATGATATTATTTCCATAGTATCCAAAGAATTGTTTCCAAGACCATATTAGTGGACAAAGTCTCTTTCTGAATCGAGTTCACTCCTCATTCTACTCATGTATCGCTGAACTGGATTAACATACCATTATAGCCATGTCTATATCATGAGATATAAATCATTTCCCAATTAATTGGAGGGAGATATAGGTCCCACCAATCTCATAATAAAATAATTCATACTTGTGCCACAAAATAAACATAAATCATTTATCATAACCCAAAAGGTAAAATGGGTTTCATAAACATCATACCATCATAACATAATCCATATAAAGAAAATGGATATAATTTCATCATAAGAAAAGTGAAACCATGTAAATCATAGAGACATTTTACATGAAACATATGCATATTAAATAATGTCATCTTATATGGAAAATGGGTTTGATAAAACACTTGAAATGATTTTTTGTGGAAAATATACTTTCTTCTTCAAAATCATTTTGTTTTAACAAAATGCCATTAAATTTTAAAAGAAAAGTATTTTGTTGAAAATATTCGTGAAATATTTTAGAGTAAGATTTTTTAAAATATGGAGTTATGAAACCATAAAAATACTTTCATGCCGTATAAGTTTAAAAAAACATTCTCCTCATACTTTTGTCTGAAAAGTCAAAAAGCTCCTCGTATAGTAAAAAAAAGAAAGATTCCATCCATAACACAAAGTAAAAGTCAAAGAGGGGTAAATATTAAATTAAAATTACATGTAAGAATATTAAACACTTTATGAAAAACCTTTTATGGGCATGGATGAATAATATAACCCCAGTAAATACTTATGTATAAGCAATCTCGGATAAATATGAGATTTCAAAATTATCTCTTACCATAGGTCCAATATGATTCATACGTATCTGAACCTCCTTTATAATGATTTAAATAATGTCATTTACTTATTAAAGAATCATATTCATTGTTATGATATAATATATGGTTTACTTATGACTTTATATTACTCGTTCTTTTGTAAATTCCATGTTAAAGCAGCATTTTGGGTAAAATCGTTTTATTTATCATATGTGTTTGGACTTGTTGTTATTGATATTATTATTAATTATATCATGATTTAATTACTTAAAAAATTTAAATCATGATTTATATATCATATATTTTCAATATATATATATATATAATAGATATATAAATGAAATGAAATACACCGTTCATGGAGACGGTAGGTCGTACGTACGCATGAACGCTGTTTTCCTTTCCTTATTGACTTGAATAGAAGTAATTAAATGATATATATATATATATATATAAATCTAGTAGCTTTATCATGTCATATATTTCATTATTATTAATTATATATACTTTATAATTATTCTTTATTGGTTAACATGGAGAATGAATCTCATCGCGTCGTGGAGATGGTAATCTGTACGTACGCACAAGCAATGATATCGTTCCCATAATTATTGAATTGAATTGGAGTGGATGATATAATATCTAAGAATCAGTATGATGTTATAATAACTATATATATAGTTATTCTTTACAACATTATACCCATCCAAGTATGGTGGTGGTGGAAAAATAGATCACACCACAACGTGGATACAGTATTCTGTATGTACGCACGCGCGGTGATTTAATTTTCCGTAGGATGGATAGAAAGTGAAATGAGTTTGTTTCATATTTATAATTACATATAATTATATTAGTTATACTGATGTTATTACTTTATAATGAAACAACTAAAGAAGAATATGTTGAATAAGAAAGAAAATTTGAAAGAATCGGTATAAGAGATTACCTCTTCTTCAACGCGGTTCTTTTAAGCTTCCTTTTAAGGCACTAGAGTTGGTCTTTTGAGGAGACTAGATCCTACTTAATGTTTCTAGGGAAGTTTATAAGGTAAATTTTTAGGTTTTGGCCGATCTTGAAGGCTCAAAATTGTGGGAAGAGAATAGGGAGGAGGTGCCCTTTTATATGGGAGGAGAGGGGCACTTTTGGAAAAACTTAAACTATTATTTTATAATAAAGTCATATTCGGTTTTTAATAGCTACAAATTGACTGATTTCTAAGATAAGGTGGGTATGGGTATAATTAATCTCAACCAATAGGTTTTAGACAAGTTTAGGTTATTATTTTAACCTTATCATTTAGATTTAACAGTAAGTTAAATAATTTAACTTTTACCGTGACTTCTTGTTTTCTTACAATATATGGTTAATAAACCTACTATAGAAATCCAAAAGAACCCCAATAGGTTCATTATTAATATATATATCCTTATCTAAGTCATTTTTATGAACATCGGATTTTTAGGAACAAAATAACAATTAATAATATAATATTTGTTTTAAAAACTATTTTATGTCAATTTTGACACTATTTGGTAACTGATTTTTGTGAAACTCCTAACAGCATGACTAGTTCTATAAAAGTATATTAAATAAATACTAACATGTAATAGTAACATATAATTTTTTTTAATTCATAAAAATTCTAAAATTACATTTATTTGGGTATTTATAACATCAATAATTTTAATATTTCATTAATAAGGTAATTACTGTATCCTCATTGTGTCATAAATAAATTAAATTATTTAATGTATAAAAATTATAAATAAAGTACCATTATGTATGAAATAGTTTTATCTTTCTAATTAATATTTATATTCAAATTTATCTTATGTATAATGTTATATTAAAAATGTTTTAGTTATTAAACATTGATTTTAACTCTTTTAACTCTTCTTTAAATAAAATAATAATAAGTGTCCTAATATAATCCCAGTGGACCTAAAGGGTAATATTTTATTCATAAAGTTGTTTTTGGTCTAATTACACTTATCCAATAGAATTAGGACAAGTTTTAGGGTAATAAAATTATCATTTATAGCCTTAATTACCCTATTTACTTTTAACCGTGGTAAAAAAAAGTAAAAAGTTACTATTCCCCAAAAATTATTTTTATTTTATTGAACCACATTTTACTCCTTGATATTAAACATGTCTCTCGGATTTTCGAAATTCAACTCACAGAAGCGTTAAAATTATGTTTTATTTACAATTGCAAATGCTCCTAGGAGGTGGGTAAAAGACGGTAAAAAGTTCAATAAAATTTTTATATATCAAAAATTATTATAAAATGACTCTAATGAATTACATTGAACTTATATAATTATTATGTATCTATTTTTACCTATAATAAATTTAAATAATATAAATTATTATTTAAATAAAAAGTCGGTTTTAACCAATAACTCAGTGTTTTCACTATTCAACAAAAATTAAAAGTTTTCAGAAAAATATTAAAATTTCACCCTAGGATAATTTTGATATTCAGAATCCAAAAATGAAGTCCTATTTGAAAGATAAAATTTATAAAATTTCAAAAAGTGGGTATTACAATTCATAACGACTAGTTTATATAATATCTTAATAACATATCGTTGTTTAGTGAAACTCGGTATTGCGTACAACACACGCTATCGTGGAAGGTCACGGTTGCATGTAAAGAAAGCCAAGTCAGGGTTGTGTGTAGTGCAAGATTCCTTTGTTGTTATGTATAATATAATCTAACCTTATTTCATTTACACATTAAATATATATATATATATACACTCAATGTTGCGTAGAATAACTTATATAAAATGAACTTGAAATTTTGTGTAACACGATCCAAGAGTAGTGTTGCATATACTTCAAGCTAATACGGTGTTGCGTATAGCGCAAGATAATTTTCCATTATCACACAACACAAGACATAATAGTAATTAAAAATAACATTTCTCATAAAATCTCAGGGTGTTACATTCTACCCCCCTTAAAATGAATTTCACCTTCGAAATTCATCGGGGTTATAAGTGGTTTAGTACTTGAAAGTTTCTTTCATAGAAACCCACATCGTATAAAGGAATACTAAAAATCATTTTAAAAAAGGAAAGTTAGAATCATAACCATCACCCAATGTAACTCATTACTGGGTTTCCATATAGGACAACATAGGTGGAAATATGGATATGGAAGAGAAATCTAACCATCATGTTCTGATGGAGAGTGGAAGAGAACATGGATATGAAAAAGTCATTAATCACAAAGCCATAAATTTTTGATGATTTAAGGTACCATCTAATTCATCAGGTATGAGGGTACTAGGACAATGTTTTTAGTTATCAAGATCATTTCCCTAATGTTGATGAATTGTTGAATTAAAAGAAATTCTTACGTGATTTTGGTAAAATCTCACTGTTGTTCATGACTTGACCAATTTCCACTTCATCTCTTAAATAAAAGAAGTTGAACTTGTCATTCTTGAAGTGTTAGCAGATCATGCAATAGAATGATAGGTCATTCCATCTGTTTCTATCGCAAAAAGTTTATCATAATTTATTAAATGTACATAAGTCCATCTATGCTGAGAATAATAATATATGGTTGCTAAAATGGACTTATACATCATCTATGATAGCGCTTAATAAAATAAAACTAGTTTATACTAACCAGGGACTTCATGTCAGCCAGTGGTATGTGATAAAGGCATGTCGCACTTCGGTTGTGGGTTCGATTCCCATAGCCTTGTCCGACGCGACGGGTTGTCACTCGTCCTATGGGTTGTCCTTTTTCTAAAACTATACTATTATAAAATTCCAGAAATAATATCTAAAAACAAGTTCTATCCTTAAATAATACTACCGGATGTCCAACATAATCCATTCCAGACTTTAGGATTATACAAAATACATCTGTCCAATCTCATAGTATAAATAAAACGATTACTTGAAAGGTCACATTACAAGAACGTGAATAACATCATTTATCCCCCATATATCATAAGATATATATTGTTGGTCACATTCCAAACATGTGAATACCTTAATCATGTATTCCTTTGAATCAATAATTACCATAAAACCTTAGGGAAAACTTGAGTAATGTCAAAAGTTAACTCTTTCCACATACCAAAATCCCAAAATTTCTATATACTCAAACCATGATATTACTTTGTCCTTATATCAGTCATGAGATCATGAATACTATCAAACGTTTCATTTTCTATTTATCCCTTCATTATGCACATATCATCTACTTTCCAAAATATTTTAATAACTTTTCATGGTTACCGATACCATATAATTATTGAAAACCACAATAAACCAATACATAGATATTCCAATATTCCACAATACTATAAATGAGATTCCACAACATTATTTCAGAATCCCATTACATAACCACATAATCATTCCACTACATCGTTGTCATACTCAACATTGCCAATAGTGATTGCATGTGACTTCCCTTTGTCCTTTACCTTAAGATGTTGTTGAGGATGATCATCATTATACCTTGGATTAGAGCATTGGTTAGCATAATGCCCCATTTCCTTGCACTTGTAGAATTTAAGTGTTGGTGGATCATTCTATGTATTCTTTTCTATATTCACGTCATTAGAATCCTTTTTCCCATTACATCATCACTCAGCTGCTCGATGACCTTCTTTTTCACACTTGAAACATTTTCTAGTACCTTTTAGAAAATCTCCACCATGCTTCTTTCCACACTTAGAGCATAACAAAACATTCAACTTCTTTTCACCAATGTTATGAGAATTTTCCTTGAACTCCATCTTTCGTTTCTTGTCAAAACCATGATATGGATATGTAACAGAAACTTTAAGTTCTACCTTGATATCACAACACACAATTTCTACATTGGTAATGAAGTTTATTATAGCTAATTACCTTCAAAAACTTGGTTTTGAGCCACTGAAGAATCGATCAACTTTACTTTCAGGTTGGATGATAAAGCCAGATGTATACCTTGCAAGCCTTGTAAAATTCGCTTCGTATATACCAACAGATACATCATCCTTTTGGTTAAGCTCAAGGAACTCCTTTTCCATTTTTGTTCAAATAATACGATGGAAGTACTTATTGGAAAACTAGTTCTTGAACTCATCCCATTCCATGGATGAAATTTCATCTTAAGGCATTGTATTCTTAATTAGAGTCCACCACTGGTTTTCTTCACCTTCAAAACGATAAACATCTAAAATGAATTTTTCATGTTCTGAACAACGAAGTATGGAAAATATCTTTTCAATGGTACTGATGCATTGTTTAGAAACAAGTGGATTAGAAGGCCCATTGAAATAAGGTGGACATTGCCTCTTGAAGGACTCAATAGAATATTGTTCCCTTCTCTGCTCATTTGGATGTCCAGGTTGATTCATAGCTTGTGTAAGTATAACAATAAGATTTTTCACTACATATCCCATAACATTGGTTTGTTAAAGAGGACAATCATTGCATTGTACCTTACATTGATCATCACGGTTCCTTAGGGTTCCAACCGTGGTCTAAAACCTAAACAGAATTGTGTGAGAGGCAAAAAACAAAATCTAGGGGGAGTACCTTAAATATCTAAAATCTTATGTTTAATTATAATATTGTTACCGTAATAATTTGAATATACCTTATACTTATACTTAAACATATGGACATCCCTAAACATACTGTAGAAATATCTCTAGGGATCTCACTAAAGTTTTCGCATCCTAGTTTCAAAAGATTAACTAAACCTTTCCTCTGATACCAATTGTAGAGACCCAATCATGACATACATTGAAATTACATTACTTTTTCGGAATTCTTAATACATAACAAAAAATAGACACCAAAGGATCGTAATAGTTTATGTCTTTGGAAACTCGGAATATGATCTTCTAATCATGGTGAAAGATCTTCAACATCTCCCATATAGATCTTCCCTTTTTTTCTTACCTAAAAACATTATTTATATCCTTGGGAAAATAAAACAAATAAAGGGTCAGCTCAAATTCTCAGTAAGGGTAAGAATGGAGAAAATAAAACAAACCATATATGTTTGAACTTCAAAACATGAACATAAAGTTTACACATCAAGATCTTGAGTTGTGAAATAAATCTTGGCAGTACGTAAGGCATCGGTCATAAAGGAATATCAATCATGATAAAATAGCATGGGAATAAAACATTTAATTGGGTAAAACCATTAAGAACATGATATTATTTCCACAGTATATAGGGCATTGCTACCAAGACCATCTTAGTGGACAAAGTCCCTTTCTAAATCAAGTTCACTCCCCATTCCAATCCTATATCACTGAATTGGATTAACTTACCGTTCCAGCCATGTCAATATCATGAGATATAAATAATTACCCAATTAATTTGAGGTAAATATAGGTCCCACCCATCTCATAATTAAATCATTCATACTTGTACCACAAAATAAACATAAATCATTTATCATAACCCAAAAAAGTAAAATGGGTTTCATAAACTTCATCGCATCATAACATAATACATATAATGAAAATGGATATCATTTCATCATAAGAAAAGTGAAACCATGTAAATCATAAGGACATTATACATTTAACCTACACATATGAAATAATGTCATCTTATATGGAAAATGGTTTTGATAAAACACTTGAAATGAATTCTTGAGGAAAATATCCTTTCTTCTTCAAAATCATTTTCTTTTCAAAAAATGCAATGAAATTTTAAAAGAAATTTGTTTTGTTGAAAATAGTAATGAAATATTTTAGATTAATCTTCTTTAAAAAAATGAGTTATGAAACTATAAAAATCCGTTCATGCCGTATATGTTTAAAAAAAACATTATCCTCGTACATTTGTCAGAAAAGTCAAAAAGTTCCTCGTATGGTAAACAAATGAAAGATTCCATCCATAACACAAAGTAAATGTCAAAGAGGGGTAAATATGACATTAAACATACATTTAAGAATATTAAAAACTTTATGAAAAACCTTTTATAAGCATGGATGAAAAATATAACCCTAGTAAATACATATGTATAAGCAATCTCAGATAAAAATGAGATTGCAAAATTATCCCTTACCTTAGGTCCGATATGCTTCATATGTATCCAAAACTCCTGTATAATGATTTAAATAATGTCATTTACTTATTAATGAATCATATTCATTGTTATTATATCATATATGGTTTAATTATGACTTTATATTACCCTTTCATTTGTAAATTTCATGTTAAAGCAGCGTTTTGGGTAAAATCATTTTATTTATCGTACATTTTTGGACTTGTTGTTCTTGATATTATTATTACTAATATCATGATCTACTTACTTAAAAAATTTAAATCATGATTTATATATCATATATATTCAGTATATATATATCATAGATAGATAAATGAAATGAAATACACTGTTCATGGAGATGGTAAGTCGTACATACGCATGAGCGCTGTTTTCCTTTCCATATTGACTTGAATGGAAGTAAGTAGATGAAATATATATATATATATATAAATCCAGTAGTTTTATCATGTTATATATTTCATTATTATTCATTATATATACATTATAATCATTCTTGGATGGTTAACATGGAGAATGAATCTCATCTCGTCGTGGAGACGGTAATACGTACGTACGCATGATCGATGATACCGTTCCCATAATTATTGAATTTTATTGGAGTGGATGATATAATATCTCAGAATCATTATTATGTTATAATAACTATATTTAGTTACTCATTACACCATTATACCCATACAAGTAAGGTGGTGGTGGAAAAACAGATCACACCACGGCGTGGAGACAGTATTCCGTACGTACACATGCGTGGTGATTTCATTTTATGTAGGATGGATAGAAGGTGAAATGGGTTTGTTTCATATTTATAATAACATATAATTATATTAGTGATACTGATGTTGTTACTTTATAATGAAACAACTAAGGAAGATGATGTTGAATAAGAAAGAAAATTTGAGTGAATCAGTAGAAGAGATTACCTCTTCTTCGACGCAGCTCTTTTAAGCTTCCTTTTAAGGAACTAGAGTTGGTATTTTGAGGAGACCAGAACCTCTATAATGTTTCTAGGGAATTGGATGATAAAAATTGGTAGGGTATGTTTGATCTTGAAGGCACAAAATTGTGTGAAGAGAAGAGGGATGAGGTGCTTTTTATAAGGGAGGAGAGGATAACTTTAGGGAAAACATAAACTATTATTTTATAATAAATTCATATTCTGTTTTTAATAGCTAAAAATTGATTAATTTATAATATAAGGTTGGTATGGGTCGAAATCCTCTCATAAAATAGGTTTTATACATGTTTAGGTCACTATTTTAACCTTAGCATTTAGATTTAACTCTAAGTTAAATAATTTAACTTTTACCGTGTCTTCTTGTTTTCTTACACTATATGGTTTATAAACATACTATAACAAGAAAAACGAACCCCAAGTAGTTCATTATTAATATATATATCCTTATCTAAGTCATTTGGATGAATCTTAGATTTTTAGGAATAAAATAACAATTAATAATATAATATTTGTTTTAAAAACTATTTTATGTCAATATTTACACTATTTGGTATCTAATTTTTTTTGAAAATCATAACAGAATTATTACTTCGAAAAAATGTAATTAAATCAATACTAACATGTAATATTAACCTATAAAATTAGTGTAATTCATAAAAAGTCTAAAATTACATTTATTTGGGTATTTATAACATCAATTATGTTAATATTTCATTAATAAGGTAATTACTGCATCATAATTGTGTCATACATAAATTAAATTATATGTCTAAAAATTATAAATAAAATACCATTATGTAGGAAATATTTTTATCTTTCTAATTAATATTTATAGTCAAATGTATCTTATGTATAACTCTATATTAAAAATGTTTTAGTTATTAAACTTTGATTTTAACTCTTTTAACTCTTCTTTAAATAAAATAATAATAAGTGTCCTCATCTAATCTAAGTCGACCTAAAGGGTAATATTTTATTCCTAAGGTTGTTTTAGATCTAATTAAACTTATATAATAGTATTTGGACATGTGTTAGGGTAATAATAATATCATTTAACCCTTAATTACCCTATTTACTTTTAACTATGGTAAATAAAAGTAAAAAGTTATTATTCACCAAAAAAAAATCTTATTGAACCACATTTTACTCTTTCATATTAACTGTGTCTCTCGGATTTTCGAGATTCAACTCAAAAAAGCAGTAAAATTATGTTTTATGTACAATTACAAATGCTCCTAAGAGGTGGCTAAAAGACGGTAAAATATTCAATAAAATTTTTATATATCTAAAATTATTATAAAATGACTCTAATGAATTAAATTGAACTTATATAAGTATTCTGTATCTATTTAGACCTAAAATAAATTTCAATAAAATAAATTATTATTTAAATAAAAAGTCAGTTTTAACTAATAACTCAGTGTTTTCACTATTCATAAAAAATTGAAAGTTTTCAGAAAAATAACAAAATTTCACCATAGGATAATTTTGATATTCCGAATCCAAAAATGAAGTCCGTTTTGAAAGATAAAATTTAAAAAATTTCAAAAATTGGATATTACTATTCATAACGTCTAGTTTATATAATATTTGAATAACATATCATTGTTTAGTGAAACTCGGTATTGCGTACAACAGACGCTATCATGGAAGGTCGTGATTTCGTGTGAAGAAAGCCAAGTCCGGGATGCGTGTATGAAAAATTCCTTTGTTGGTGTCTATAATAGAATCCAACCATATTTTATTTATACATTTAATATATATAAATATACACACTCAATGTTTCATAGAATAACTTCAATCCAATGAACTTCAAATTTTGTGTAACACGATCCAAGAATAGTGTTGCATAAACTGCAAGCTAATGTGGTGTTGCGTATAGCGCAAGATAATCTTGGTTTACCATAAAAAAATGACATCAAATTAATTAAAAATAAAATTACTCATTAAATATCGGGTGTTACAATAGTTGAGCCAAGGATAATCGACGTGATATGGGCGGGGAGGTACAGATGATGTTGAAATAGTGGATACATGTGTTGGAGATATAAATCTATGTGTTCATGTGGGTGTTAGGGATGACAGCAAGTATGATGAAATGTTTTGAATATGTTCTTACCCATTAATGTGATGCTGAGAGATGGGATGCTAACTTATGAATTTATTTAATGGATGATGTTCATGTTTCTTGTTCATCCACTTTCCTTTCCCCTCTACATGAGGTAACTGGATGTGATCGGTTGCATGTTTCCCCTTTGTAGTAGATTATGATGATTATCCTAGAGAACCTGGATTATGGAATGATGATAATAATGAATAAATAATTATTTACCCATGGGGTTGGTTTTGATTGAATGAAAATTAGAAATAGATTTTAATCGTGACAAACTCTGGACTCAGTTTGGATTTTGACTTGAGATCATGGAATTTACTCTAATTTTTATTGAAATGTAATGTGGAATAACATTAATGGTGAATTTATGGATAATAAATATATTAATTGAAGGTAATGATAAAAATGAATGAATGAATTAATGTTTCTCTTTTATATTATTATGTGATTATAGGATATCTAGTCTTAGAAATAGAAGTCGGGAGTTTGAGAAATATTAACTATAGTTGAGTCTAAGACTTTGTTATGTCTATTGTATCGTTGTCAGCTATATTATATCATGGATATTATTTGATTTACTAAGTTTCTCTACCCATTTCCTTTTGGGTTACTTCCACCAAGTGGACTCTAGGAGGGTGTATTCCCCAACAGCCCAATGGGAGGAAGGGTAGATGACTACCCATCTATCCCCACCCTCTTCTCTTGGTAATTAGTTGTGTTGGTATTCTAGGTTTCTAGTTTTCCCATATATTTGTGTATAGGTCTCTGATGGATTGTGGTTATTACACACTCATTTTTCTCTAAATATATAATCTAAAAGCTTATTATAGGTATGAATTGTATAGGCTCTGATAGATTGAGGTACTTACTCGGTGTATGGGATGTAATGGATTAAGGTATAATAATCAACGTATGATACACACCATACGAGCTATGAAGGCCCCCCCAAAACTACATAGTTACTATATAAGGATATATGGATGGGATAATATGATGAATTTATGCATGAGTTTTATTTTTTTATGCCTTTCCCAACTATCCTCAAGATGGGTTATTTTGTAGAGATATGGTTGAGTATGTGTGATGTTGGGGCAGAGTGGAAAACAAATGGAGATGTAGGAACACGGTACCCATGATGTTCCATTATTATAATATAATTTCTTTTTTATGTGATACTTGGTGTCAGTTATCCATGGTGATGATAGAAACTATGTATACCTTTTTCGGTGATGATTTTGTCTCATTATTGTTCATTGTGCTTTAAGATGATTTCTTTTTTTTTTCTTTTGCATGAGAAGATCAGGAGAGGATCCTACTAAGTATACTATTATTCTCACCATATGTATCTAAAAACTATTTTTATGGACATTCACAATAGGTTTGATATTGGTATATATATTACTATCTTGTGGTTTTGTAATATTTTTTTTTTGTGATTTATGTTCATTCCCATCTTTAGATTTTTGGTACATATAGTTTTCCTTTCAGTTGTTATAGTACTATGTGGAATTTCATGTTTGAATTTTGGATTTAATTATACATATATGAATTTTTTGTGTGTGTGTGTGTCTTTGAGAAAGTTTTGATTGGTGTTTTTCACATCTCACCCTTTTTCATGTTCTCTTAGAGGGTAATTCCTCCCATATGTGTGTTTATGATAACCATAGTGTTAGTTTTCAACCCAGGGCCTACTAGAGGTGGGACTCAAGAAGTTTCCATTTCACTTCTCTCATTGTTGGCCTAGCTGGCATACACTTTGTGGGTATGGCATCATGATATATTGGTATCAGAGGTTCAAGTTTATGGAAATCATAGAGTTTGTTTTTAGGAACTTGTGACATTTCAGGGGTTTGTTAACCAAAAATGTCCGCAATTTTTAATGAGAGATGTAAACATGGGAGACTACTGAGAAACATGTATTTATGGTCCCCTATGATCTTATGGAAGGAACATTATGTTTACTGAACCTACTAAATGAATTTATACTAGTTATTGGATAGAGACCTTAGAAAGGATCATGAATGTTCTACTTTTCACTTGTATTTGAAATAGGTATATCATGGATAGGTTAAAACATTAACAAGATAAATTAATTAATTAATTTTAAATATTCAATGTTCTAGTTTTAGGATCTCTAACAGTTTTTCTTTTTGATGGCATGTCTCTATGTCAGAATCCTTTTCAGGTTCATGCTGAAGATGTTTATAAGGAAGTGATATAAGATCACCACAAAGTGGTGGTTTTAAAAGGGGATACTTAGGGGAGGAAAATATGAGAGTTTCAATTATAAATTATAAAGAATCATGAGAGATCCATTTCAAACTCACTCCCATAAAACTAGTTGGAGGAAGTTTAGAGATATTTTATTTCAATCCATTCTCAGAAGAAGCATTGTGTTTGGGTGGTTGTGATAATTCTACATGGATAAATAACGCAGTGGTGGTTATTATTTGTTGGAGGACACGAGGAGTTAGAAGTCTCTTGGGAGAAGTTTTGATTACACTTCCAAGAAGGGATCCATTGTTTTTTCACAATGGTAGCCATTATCTTGGATTTACGTACCCTTTGACTTGGTAGTTCCAACGTTTGGGTGTTTTGGATCCATTTCAAGACCCCTTTGTGATATGATTCAGACATTTTTCTAGATAAGGAGACTATGAAAAGGTTTTTTGAGAAGTATTTTAATCTATAGATCTAGAAATAGGTCACCCCATTTATATTGAATAAGTATATTGAGGTGTTGGAATGAGAATAGGTTCTTTATAGGAAGTTGTATATAACTAGATCATCACGAGAGGGGAGTATTCCAGGTTTCTTATGAAGAAGAGTTATGGTATGGGGTTCCAGTTGTCAGGAAGGAAGAGTTTTCATTTAGTAAAAGGTAGGTCCCAGGACTCATCATCTCATTTCTATTAGGATAATAACATTAATACCTATTCTAAGGTATCAAATGAATTTTTTTCTTATGGAGTCTGAGATCATAAGTGGAATTATTTCCTGAACATTCTGAGCTATCAGTGTGTTTTATGATTTCTTCTTTAGGTTTCTCGGTTGAGGCAGTTTCATCTGAGGTAGTAGTCATAAGATGCTCCACTTTGGTATTAGCGTTGAGGAGATGGGGTGGGAAGAGTGTATCCTTGAGACTCTCCTCATCCCCCAAGAGAATATTGAATCCATATAGATGGTTTTCATCATGTCCATATAGTCCAGGGATCATATCATGGTAAAATTCATTATTTAGTGTTTCTAGTGCCAGGTGATCTAGACATAATTTGAGGTACCCTTTACTTTTTTTATATTTTTTGATTATTTGTTTGACATGGAATTTATGAACTCTTTTATATAACCTACCCTTATACATGCTTTGAGACTTTAGGTAGGGTGACTCACAGTTCCCTTGGCATTGACTATACCAATTATAGGTTGAGATGACTTTTATAAAGTATGTAGAGATTGTGATCTTGTGTTGGGGAATCACTACTCTTGGAGAGATTTTCTATGTTTATGGATTCATTCATAAGACATCATACTCAGAATGGTTTGTATGTATTTGTAGAAAACTATTGTGGAATACTTAATGTGGTAGGTTGTGTTTTATGATGTTGATAGAGATACAATAGTGTTTGTTGGTGGAGGAAGACCATCAAATGGTTTTGAAGAATGCTCTGTCCTTCTGTTCATTAATGTTCAAGTTGATTTTTATCTTGTCGATGCTTTACCAGAAATTATTTCCTATGGTTGTGGAAGAGTACCCTGATATCATCCCAGAGGAGTTTGTAGAATTACCCCCTTCATGGAAGATCAAGATTGGGATCTAGCTATAACCAGTAATCTCTCCAATAATTATGTCTCTATATTGGATTTATCCTTCTATGTTGTAATAATTGTGAGTATATCGTGATTATCTATTATAGTGAGGTTATTTTCAGCCAAGTCTGTCACCTTAGGGTGCACCCATTTTGTTCGTCTAGAATAATGATGGTAGTTTGTGGATTTTATCAACTATCATCGCCTAAACCAACTAAAAGATAAGAGCCACTACACTCTTCCATGGATTGATGATTTATTTGAGCAGTTGAAGGGAGAATGTGAGTACCTGAAGATTGATTTATGGTTAGAGGTTGATGAAAATGGAATTTAGAGAGTTACTGTATAAGTTCATTGGGGTTCTAATCATCAACATCCCTATGTGCATCGCATCGATGGAGGCTCATGTAGAGAATCTGCTTTCCATTTTGGGAGTTCATCATTTTGAGAAGCTATTAAGGAAGGTATCAAACTATGATTTTGGGGATTTTTAAGTCTATTTAATGGGGAATGTAATATCCCATAAGGAAGTAGTTGTGGATTATTTGAATATAGAGGTTGTTATTTCTTGGTATTCCTCCAAGATAGTGGAAGAGGTGTAAATTTTACATTATCTTAGAGCATATTATAGGATACTAATAGGTTTTTGACTCCTATAGAAGACTTGAAGTAGAGGGATTAGGTGTTCCTATAGTCTGACTAGTATCGTGATGATTTTGAGTACATGAAGGATAATTTTTCTAGCACTCCAGTCCTTTTTTCTAGTAGAAGGATTTTGGTTTGAGGTTTTATGTGATGTTTCACATCATTTTCTAGGTTGTGTTCTAATGTAATAGAAATAGGATGTCCCTTATGGGTTTAGAGTTACATCACAAAGATTTTAACTATGAAACCCACGATCTTGAGTTTTCTTCTCTTGTGTTTTCATTAAAGTAGTGGTGGCATTACCATATTAGTCAAGGTTTTGTGGTTTTTAATGACCATAAAGGAATATGGTATGTATTATCCCAGTGTGAAAGGATATTTTTTCATTTTTATTGGATAGAATTATTTTAGGATTGTAACATTGAGAATTCATATATATCTGTAAAGGTAAATGTTGTGGTTGATGCGCAGAACAAAATGACATGTAGTGATGTCATGCCTGAATCTAGATATTCCTGGACAGTGATAGAAGAACTCTTAGCGATGCATCAAATATGACAGTGGTTTGAACCATAGGTTATATTTTATAGGATATGGTGTATTTTTAATTGGTACATAAGGTGGAGGGGTCTTAGTTTTTGGATTCTAAGGAGGAGGTATGGAGGGACTTATTTAATTTCGAAAATTCCCTTGATGGTTAGTCTTTGGATGGAAATAACCAGTTATTTTTTTAGATAATGATTTTTGTTCCTTTTAAGATGCATGATATGGTTCTTCCTAAGTTCCATTACTCACATTTGGCATTACATCTAAACATTTAAAAGATGTACCAGGCCTTGAGAGGTCATTTTTAGTGACCTGGGTTGATGTGTGTTGTTGTAGATTTTTTTCTTGACATTTGGTATGCCAGTAGGAGAAGGTCAATCATAATGTTCATTGTGGTTTACTGTAGGAATTATATGTTCCCTAGTGTAAGTGGGAAGAAATCTCAATGGACTTTGTTACCAACTCACTTTAAGATTAGGGAGGATATGAATCTATATGGGTGATATTGGATATTTTGAGGAAATAATCCCACTTTGTCATGATTAGAGAGTCATGTTCAGTAGAGGTTTTATCGAGTTAGTATCTAGAAGAGGTTGTGTGACTCTATGGAGTATTGATAATGATTATCTCTGATTGAGATCCTACATTTTCCTCTATTGTGTGGAGGGGTAACAAACATTCTTTATGTTCTCTATTATTCTTTAGAACCACTATTCATCCACAAATGGATAGTCATTTTAGAGACCCGAAGCTTAACGTACATTGACATTACATTACATTTGCAGAATACTTAGTACATTACAAAAAACACACACACAAGGACCGTAATAGTTTAGTGTCTTTGGAAACTCGGAATATAATCATCTAATCGTGGTGAAAGATCTTAAAAATCTCCCATAAAGATCTTCCTTTTTTTCTTACCTAAAACCTTTCTTTATATCCTGGTGAAAAGAAAACATAAAAGGGTGAGCTCAAATGCTCAGTAAGGGTAAACAAAATAAATATCAATCACATCATATTCATAAGAACATATCTTTTGGAAATCTTAACCTGCAAAAGAGATCATAATTTCATAACATGGGATAAATCGTAGTAGTGAAATGTAATCCCAATAATCATAACTTAAAACATGAAACTTTGTGGCATACACACATAATCATAGAGAATCATTTCTTGTTAGTCAAGACTCATTGCCATGACTATCTTAGTGGACAAAGTCCCTTTCTGAACCGAGTCACCCTCGTTTCAGTCGTGTTTCACTGAACCGATATAACCTACCATTCTAGCCATGTCTATCTCATGAGATATAAAATATTTACCCAATGCATTGGAGGGAGATATAGGTCCCACCCATCTCATAATGATACCATTCTTATGTGTGCCACAAAATCATAAATCATACATCATAGCATAACCCATGAAATAAAATGGGATTCTTAAACATCATGCCATCATAACATAATCCATAAAAAATTGATATCATTTCATCATAAGAAAATTGAATCCATTTAAATCATAGAGAAATTTTACTTGAAACATACACATATGAAATAATGTCATCTTAGATGTAAAATAGTTTTGACAAAACACTTGAAATGAATTCTTGAGGAAAATATCCTTTCTTCTTTAAAATCATGTTCTTTTCACAAAATTCCATGCAATTTTAAAAGATAAGGGTTTTATTGAAAATAATCATGCAATCTTGTTGAGGAAGCTTCTTGAAAATGGTGTGTTATGAAACCGTAAAAATCCGTTCACACCGTATAAGTTAAAAATAACATTCTCCTCGTACTTTTGTCGGAAAAGTCAAAAAGTACCTTATATGGTAACCAAATGAAAGATTTCATTCATACAATGTGGTAAAAAGTAAATAAAGGGTAAAAATGACTTTATAAATCCATGGAAGAATGGTAAATATTTTATGAAATCATTTTTATAAATCATGGTCATGGATGATAAACGTAACCCCAGTAAATACTTATGTATAAGCAATCTCGGATAAAAATGAGATTGAAAATTTGTCCCTTACCTTAGGTCCGATTTGCTTTGTACGTGTCCGAAGCACCTGTATAATGGTTTAAATAATGTTATTGACTTATTCCAGAATCATACATATTGATATGATATCATATATGGTCATATTCTTAGCATCTTATTAGTAATATTTCATTGTTACATGTTACTCGGGTCTTTATTGACTTTTGTTCTTATGCGTGTTTTGCCGAATAAATTCTTATTATTATTTTAAGGTTATAGATACCTTATATCCAGAATGGTATTAGTGTAACATATATCATATTTATTCATTCAATTAATTTATATAATTACTATGTAATGATGATCATGTAGAACGAGTCACATCACATCGTGGAGACGGTATTCCGTACGTACGCACGAGCGATGATATTGTTCCCATGATCGTGGAATTGTATTTAAGTGTATTTATAATATTTCAGTATCTATATCACTTTATAATAGTCATATATAGTTACTAATTACACCATTATACCCATCCTTGTAAGGTGATGGTGGAAAATAGATTACACCACGGCGTGGTGACGGTATTCCGTACATACGCACGCGCGGTGATTTCATTTTTCCGTAGGATGGATAGAAGGTGAATTAGGGTTGTTTCATATTTATAATAACATATCAGTATGTAATTAATACTTATGTTATTACTTTATCATGAAACAACTAAAGAAAAATAAGTTGAAGAAGAAAGAAATTGAAAAGACCGGTAATGGATATTACCTCTTCTTTGAAACGCCTCTTTGAATCCTCCACTTAGGGAACTAAGATTGGTCTTTGAAGAAGACCCGGACCTCTAGGATTATTCTAGGGAAGTGGAGAAGGGATTTTGGCAGGGTTTGGCCGAGATTGAGTGCTCAAATTGGTGTGAGGAGGAGGGGGAGGAGGTGCCCTTTTATAAGGGAGGAGAGGGGCACCTCAGGAATATCTCAAAATATTATTTTATATTAAAGTCAAAATCAATTTATAATGGTTCCAAAGGGTCTTATTTCAAAGGTAAAGTGGGGATGGGTCGAAATCCTATCAACCAATAAGATTTAGACAAGTTTAGGTTATTATTTTAACCTTATCAATTAGATTTAACTCTAAGTTAAATAATTTAACTTTTACCATGACTTTTTGTTTTCTTACACTATATGGTTAATACACTTACTATAACATGCCAAACGAACCCCAAGTTGTTTATTATTAATATATATATCCTTATCTAAGTCATTTGGCCGAAAATTAGATTTTTAGGAATAAAATAACAATTAATAATATAATATGTGTTTTAAAAACTATTTTATGTCAATTTTGACACTATTTAGTAATTGATTTTTGTAAAAATCATAACAGAATGATAAGTTCAAAAAAAGTTAATTAAATCAATACTAACATGTCATATTAACCTAGAAAATTAGTGGGATTCATAAAAAGTCTCAAATTACATTTATTTTGGTGTTTATAACATCAATTATGTCAATATTTCATTAATAAGATAATTACTGCATCATCATTGTGTCATAAATAAATTAAATTATTTAATGTTTAAAAATCACAAATAAAATACCATTATGTAGGAAATCTTTTTATATTTCTAATGAATATTTATAGTCGAATTTATCTTATGTATAACACCATATTAAAAATGTTTTAGTTATTAAACTTTGATTTTAACTATTTTAACTATTCATTAAATAAAATAATATTAAATGTCATAATCTAATCCAAGTGTACCTAAATGGTCATATTATATTCATAAGGTTGTTTTTGATCTAATTACACGTATCCAATAGAATTAGCACATGTGTTAGGGTAATAGTAATATCATATTCACCCTTAGTTACCCTATTTACTATTAACCGCGGTAAAAAAAGTAAAAAGTTACTATTCACCAAAAATTATTTTTATCTCATTGAACCACATTTTACTTACTGATATCAACCGTGTCTGTCGGATTTTCGAAATTCTATTCACAGAAGCGGTAAAATTAAGTTTTATGCAAAATTCAGTTTTTAACCTACCACTTAGTGGTTTCACTATTCATCAAAAATTGAAGGTTTTCAGAAAAATACCAAAATTTCACCCTACGGTAATTTCGGTATTCCGAATCCAAAAATGAAGTCCATTTTGAAAAATAAAATTCTTAAAATTTAAAAAATTGGTTATTACTATTCATAACGGCTAGTTTTAATAATATTTTAATAGCATATCGTTGTTTAGTGAAACTCGGTATTGCGTACGAGGCAAGCTATCGAGGAAGGTCATGATTTCATGTAAAGAAAGCCAAGAAAGTGTTGTGTAGAAAAAGATTCCTTTGATGATTTATATAACATAAAAGTCTCGAGTGTTACATTATTCCCCCCTTAAAATGAATTTCACCCTCGAAATTCGTCACTTTGTAACAAACAGATAAGGATACCTCTCCCTCATCATATCCTCAAGCTCCCATGTAGCTTCTTCTAATTGGTGGTTCCTCCATAAAACTTTCACCAATCGAGTGGTCTTGTTTCGTAGGAATTTTTCGCTACGATCCAGAATCTCTATCAGTTGTTCTTCATAAGAAAGATCTTGCTCCAGCGGTACAACTTCTGAGATGAGTACATGTGAAGGATCAGGTATGTACTTTCTCAGGAGAGATACATGGAACACATCGTGAACTTGAGAGAGATTCGGTGGAAGCGCCAATCGGTAAGCTACCTTTCCAACACGATCCAGTATTTCGAAAGGACCGATATATCTAGGGCTCAACTTCCCCTTCTTTCCAAATCTCATAACCCTCTTCCAGGGAGATATTCGTAAGAACACTTTATCACCCACTTCAAACTCTAGGTATTTTCTTCGGTTGTCGGCATAACTTTTCTGTCGACTCTGAGCTGCTCTTATGTGTTGTTGAATAGATCTGACCTTTTCTGCCATTTCATCAACGAAATCAGGTCCTAATAGCTTTCTTTCCCCAACTTTATCCCAGCAAGTTGGAGTCCTGCATTTCTTTCCATAGAGAGCTTCATAAGGAGCCATCTGAATACTGGAGTGAAAGCTATTATTATAAGAAAATTCCACCAAAGGTTTTTGTTGATCCCAACCTCCTTTGAAATACATAGAGCAAGCTCTCAACATATCTTCTAGGGTTTGAATTGTTCTCTCAGACTAACCGTCTGTCTGAGGATGATAAGAAGTGATGAAACTCAACTCTGTATCCAGAGTATACTGAAAACTTCGCCAGAACATCGAGGTAAATCTCGGATCCCGATCAGATATAATAGAAAGTGGTACTCCATGCAATCTTACCACTTCCTTTACATATATCCTAGCAAGCTGATCCAGAGAGAAATCCTCTCTAATAGCAATGAAGTGTGCAGACTTTGTAAGATGATCAATTATGACCCAGATAGCATTATTGCCTTTGGATGTTTTTGGAAGTCCTGTGACAAAGTCCAAAGTAATGTTTTCCCATTTCCATTCGGGTATGGGTAATGGTTGTAACATCCCCTTATACTTCTGTCTCTCAGCTTTAACTTGTTGACAAACCAAGCATCGAGAGACATATTCAGCAACATCTCTTTTCATGCCATCCCACCAGAAGTACTCTTTCAGGTCCCTATACATCTTCGTTCTTCCAGAATGAATAGAGAATGAAGAACTATGAGCTTCATCCAGAAGCTCCTTCTTTAATTCGGATATGGGAGGAACACAAACCCGATTCCTGAACTTTATTATCCCATCACAATCAAGGTTGAACTCAGGAACATTTCTCACCTTCTTTTGTAACTCGACATCTTCTTTCTGTGCCTCTTTAATCTTCACATGTATAGATGGTTGAACATTCATTTGAGAAAGATAAGATTTTCACCTTCCATTATAATTCCAAGATCTATCCTTTGTAAATCCATAAATATTGGATCTTTTGTGATCCTCATCATGGATAAACTAGCATGGTCTTGTCGACTTAATGCATCTGCCACCTTGTTTGCTTTCCCAGGGTGGTAATGGATTGAGCAGTCATAATCCTTAATCAGCTCCAACCATCTTCTTTGACGCATATTCAGCTCCTTTTGTATGAAAATATACTTTAAACTTTTATGATTAGTATAAATATCACACCTTTCACCATAAAGGTAATGCCTCCAAATCTTTAATTCAAAGATTACTGCAGCTAACTCCAAATCATGAGTTGGGTAATTTTGCTCATGTATTTTCAACTGTCGTGAGGCATAAGATATCACCATATCATTTTGCATAAGAACACACCCCAATTCCTTCTTGGATGCATCACTGTAGATCACAAACCTTTCTCCACTACAAGGCAGTGTGAGCATAGGTGCACTGGATAACCTTCTTTTCAACTCCTTCAAATTCTCTTCACATTCCTCTGTCCAAACAAACTTAACTCCTTTCCGAGTCAACTTGGTGAGTGGATTAGATAATCGTGAAAAATCTTTTACAAAACGTCGATAATATCTAGCCAAACCAAGAAAACATCAGATCTCAGTTACTATTGTTGGTCTCAACCATCTTTTGATAACCTCTGTTTTTGCTGGATCTACAGACATCCCCTCTTTTGAGATTATGTGACCCAAAAATGCAACTTTTTGAAGCCAAAATTCACACTTGGTAAATTTGGCATAAAGCTTCTCCTTTCTTAGGGTCTTCAATATAATTCTCAAGTGATCTTCATGCTCTTCCTTTATCTTTGAATAGACAAGAATATCGTCTATAAAGACTACCACAAATTGATCAAGATAGTCTCTAAAGACTCTATTCATTAGATCCATGAAGATAGAAGGGTCATTAGTAAGACCAAATGGCATCACTATAAATTCATAGTGTCCATACCTTGTACGGAAAGCCGTCTTTGTTATATCCTCCCTTTTGACCCTTAATTGATGATACCCTGAACGAAGATCAATCTTGGAAAAGTATTGAGCTCCGCGTAGTTGTTCAAATAAGTCATCAATGCGTGGGAGAAGATATTTTTTCTTGATAGTGATCTTGTTAAGTTCTCGATAATCAATGCAGAGTCTCATTGATCCATATTTATTATTAACAAATAGAACAGGTGCTCCCCAAGGTGACGCACTAGGGCGTATGAATCCCTTATCAAGATTCTCTTGGAGTTTCTTCTTCAATTCCTGCAACTCAATTGGGGCTATTCTATAAGGTGTCTTTGAAATAGGCAAAGAACCCGGTACGAGTTCTATTGAAAACTCAACTTCACGATTTGCCGGAAGTCTCGATAATTCCTCTAGAAAGACATCATCAAACTCCCGTACAATGGGCATATTCTTAATCGTGAGTTTCTCACCAACCATTTGAGATAAATAACCTTCATTTAGTGGAATCAATACCCATAAAATGGAAGAAATTTCCAATGGAAGGTTATGTTCATCCTTGCATTGATAGACGATCATAGATTGATCTGGAATATGAAATGTGACTTCCCTTATTCGGCAATTTATATGAGCACCATATAAAGAAAGCCAATCCATGCCAAGAATCACATCAAATTCCACTATAGGAAGGATCACAAGATTTGCAGGAAGCACTTTCCCACAAACATCGATCGGAGAAGAATTATAAACTTCTGATGTGATTGATGTGCCATTAGGTGTTGTCACAGCTGACTCAACATCTAATTGTTGAGGTAATACGGTGATACCCTTAGAAACTTCTTCAGAAATAAAAGAGTGGGTGGATCCAGAATCAAATAAAACATTTTCTACTTTAGAGTGGATGGTAAGTGTACCTTTCACCACGTCGTTATCGTACTCCACATCGCTGATAGAAATTGCATGTGACTTTCCTTTTTCTTTAGCCTTAAGAGTTTGTTAACGTCGACCATCATCATCAACCCTTGGATTAGGGAATTTATTGGCATAATGCCCCATCTCCTTGCACTTGAAACATTGAAGTGTAGTAGGTTCATTCTGCATATCCCTTCCTTTGTTTGCATCATTATACATCTTCTTCCCATCATCGCGGCATTCAAATGCCCGATGACCTTCCTTTCCACATTTGAAACATTTACTTGTCCCTTTAAGACAAATCCCTCCATGTTTCTTTCCACACATTGAGCATAAGGGAAAGCTCATCTTCTTTTCAGTGTGCTCTTTAGATTTTCCTTTCAATTCCATTTTCCTCTTCTGATCAAACCCATATGACTGATGGGTTACTCCAATCTCCATCTCGAATTTGAGAGCACATCGAACGATTTCCTCATATATATTGAAGTCCCTTATGGCTAACGCCCTTCGAAGACTTGGTTTTAAGCCACTAAAGAATCGATCGATCTTACTCTCAGGTTGGATAATAATACCAGAAGCATACCTTGCAAGTCTTGTAAAATTTGCTTCATAGGTACCAACAGATTCATCATCCCTTTGCTTCAGTTCAAGAAACTCTTTCTCCATCTTTGTTCAGAGAATACGAGGGAAGTACTTATTGAAAAATAAGTTCTTGAACTCGTCCCATTCCATGGACTCAATTTCTTCCCTTTGCCTCGTATTCTTAATATGATTCCACCATTGATCAGCATCTCCTTCCAAACGATACACATCTAGGATGACTTTATCATGTTCAGAACATTGAATAACTGAAAATATCTTTTCAGTAGTACTAATCCATTGTTCAAAAACTAATGGATCAGTAGACCCGCTGAAAGAAGGTGGACGCTGCCTCATGAAGGATTCAACAGGATGTTGCTCCTTCATTTGCTCGTTTGGAAGTCCTGCATGATTCATAGCTTGAGAAAGTTGTGTGATCATGGCTACAAGATTTTGCATTCCAGCTCCCATATCTTTTGGTTGCTCAGGGGGACAATCATTGCATTGCCCATCGCATTCCGCATTAACACGGTTCCTTTGGGTTCCAGCCATTGACTAAAACCAAGAAGAATAGTGTGAGCAACACTAATTATAATAGGAAAACCACATAATTCAAGAATAAAATTTCCACGCTTAATGTCTTATCCAAGGTTATTCATGGCCATTTCTAAAACACTAAGATTGTGTTCTATGCTTAGACTTATCCTTAGGGTTCTTACTAAGGCTTTCACATCCTAGTTTCCAAAGGCTGACTAAACTTTTCCTTTGATACCAACTGTAGAGACCTGAAGCTTAACGTACATTGACATTACATTACATTTTCGGAATACCTAGTACATTACAAAAACACACACACAAGGACCGTAATAGTTTAGTGTCTTTCGAAACTCTGAATATAATCTTCTAATCATGGTGAAAGATCTTCAAAATCTCCCATAAAGATCATCCTTTTTTTCTTACCTAAAACCTTTCTTTATATCCTGGGGAAAAGAAAACATAAAAGGGTGAGCTCAAATGCTCAGTAAGGGTAATCAAAATAAATATCAATCACATCATATTCATAAGAACATATCTTTTGGAAATATTAACCTGCAAAAGAGATCATAATTTTATAACATGGGATAAATAATAGTAGTGAAATCTAATCCCATTAATCATAACATAAAACAAGAAACTTTGTGTCATACACACATAATCATATAGAATCATTTCTTGTTAGTCAAGACTCATTTCCAATACTATCATAGTGGACAAAGTCCCTTTCTGAACTGAGTCACCCTCGTTTCAGTCCTGTTTCACTGAACCGGTATAACCTACCATTCCAGCCATGTCTATCTCATGAGATATAAAATATATACCCAATGCATTGGAGGGAGATATAGGTCCCACCCATCTCATAATGATACCATTCTTATGTGTTCCAAAAAATCATAAATCATACATCATAGCATAACCCATGAAATAAAATGGGATTCTGAAACATCATGCCATCATAACATAATCCATAAAAAATTGATATCATTTCATCATAAGAAAATTGAATCCATTTAAATCATAGAAAAATTTTACTTGAAACATAAACATATGAAATAATGTCATCTTAGATGTAAAATTGTTTTGACAAAACACTTGAAATGAATTCCTGAGGAAAATAGCCTTTCTTCTTTAAAATCATGTTCTTTTCACAAAATTCCATGCAATTTTAAAAGATAAGGGTTTTATTGAAAATAATCATGCAATCTTGTAGAGGAAGCTTCTTGAAAATGATGTGTTATGAAACCGTAAAAATCTGTTCATGCCGTATAAGTTAAAAATAACATTCTCCTCGTACTTTTGTCGAAAAAGTCAAAAAGTACCTTATATGGTAACCAAATGAAAGATTCCATTCATACAATGTGGTAAAAAGTAAATAAAGGGTAAAAATGACTTTAAACATCCATGGAAGAATGGTAAACATTTTATGAAATCATTTTTAGAAATCATGGTCATGGATGATAAACGTAACCCCAGTAAATACTTATGTATTAGCAATCTCGGATAAAGATGAGATTGAAAATTTATCCCTTACCTTAGGTCCGATTTGATATGTACGTGTCTGAATCTCCTGTATAATGGTTTAAATAATGTTATTGACTTATTCCAGAATCATACATATTGATATGATATCATATATGGTCATATTCTTAGCTTCTTATTAGTAATATTTCATTGTTACTTGTTACTCGGGTCTTTATTGCCTTTTGTTCTTATGCGTGTTTTTCTGAATAAATTCTTATTCTTATTTTAAGGTTATAGATACCTTATATCCAGAATGGTAACAGTGTAACATATATCATATTTATTCATTCAATTCATTTATATAATTACTATGTAATGATGATCATGTAGAACGAGTCGCATCACATCGTGGAGACGGTATTCCGTACGTACGCACGAGCGATGATATTGTTCCCATGATCGTGGAATTGTATTTAAGTGTATTTATACTATTTCAGTATCAATATCACTTTATAATAATCATATATAGTTACTCATTACACCATTATACCCATCCTTGTTAGGTGATGGTGGAAAATAGATTACACCACGGCGTGGAGACGGTATTCCGTACGTACGCACGCGCGGTGATTTCATTTTTCCGTAGGATGGATAGAAGGTGAATTAGGGATGTTTCATATTTATAATAACATATCAGTATGTAAGTAATACTGATGTTATTACTTTATCATGAAACAACTAAAGAAGAAGAAGTTGAAGAAGAAAGAAATTGAAAAGATCGGTAATGGATATTACCTCTTCTTTGAAACACCTCTTTGAATCCTCCACTTAGGGAACTAAGATTGGTCATTGAAGAAGACCAGGACCTCTAGGATAATTATAGGGAAGTGGAAAAGGTATTTTGGCAGGGTTTTTCCGAGCTTGAGTGCTCAAATTGGTGTGAGGAGGAGGGGGAGGAGGTGCCCTTTTATAAGGTAGGAGAGGGGCAACTTAGGAATATCTCAAAATATTATTTTATATTAAAGTCAAAATCGGTTTATAATGGTTCCAAAGGGTCTTATTTCGAAGGTAAAGTGGGGATGGGTCGAAATCCTATCAACCAATAAGATTTATACATGTTTAGGTTATTATTTTAACCTTATCAATTAGATTTAACTCTAAGTTAAATAATTTAACTTTTACCATGACTTTTTGTTTTCTTACACTATATGGTTAATACACTTACTATAGCATGTCAAACGAACCCCAAGTTGTTTATTATTAAAATATATATCCTTATCTAGGTCATTTGGCCGAACATTAGATTTTTAGGAATAAAATAACAATTAATAATATAATATTTGTTTTAAAAACTATTTTATGTCAATTTTGACACTATTTAGTAATTGATTTTTGTAAAAATCATAACAGAATGATAAGTTCGAACAAAGTTAATTAAATCAATACTAACATTTCATATTAACCTAGAAAATTAGTGTGATTCATAAAAAGTCTCAAATTACATTTATTTTGGTGTTTATAACATCAATTATGTCAATATTTCATTAATAAGATAATTACTGCATCATCATTGTGTAATAAATAAATTAAATTATTTAATGTTTAAAAATCATAAATAAAATACCATTATGTAGGAAATCGTTTTAGATTTCTAATGAATATTTATAGTTGAATTTATCTTATGTATAACCCCATATTAAAAATGTTTTAGTTATTAAACTTTGATTTTAACCATTTTAAATATTCATTAAATAAAATAATATTAAATGTCATAATCTAATCCAAGTGGACCTAAATGGTCATATTATATTCATAAGGTTGTTTTTGGTCGAATTACACTTATCCAATAGAATTAGGACATGTGTTAGGGTAATAGTAATATCATATTCACCATTAGTTACCCTATTTACTATTAACCGCGGTAAAAAAAGTAAAAAGTTACTATTCACCAAAAAATTATTTTTATCTCATTGAACCACATTTTACTTAATGATATCAACCGTGTCTATCGGATTTTCGAAATTCCATTCACAAAAGTTGTAAAATTACGTTTTATGCAAAATTCAGTTTTTAACCGACCACTTAGTGGTTTCACTATTCATCAAAAATTGAAAGTTTTCAGAAAAATACCAAAATTTCACCCTAGGCTAATTTCGGCATTCTGAATCCAAAAATGAAGTCCATTTTGAAAAATAAAATTTTTAAAATTTCAAAAAGTGGTTATTACTATTCATAACGGCTAGTTTTAATAATATTTTAATAGCATATCGTTGTTTAGTGAAACTCGGTATTGCGTACGACACAAGCTATCGAGGAAGGTCGTGATTTCGTGTAAAGAAAGCCAAGCAAGTGTTGTGTAGAAAAATATTCCTTTGATGATTTATATAACATAAAAGTCTCGGGTGTTACAGTCATATAGAGTAGACCATCCATAAATCTTGAAGACATATTATGATATTTTATCCTAGATTGTTGGGGTTCATGGATTAGGAACCTTCCCATAGTGGTGTTTTCTTACAATAATATTTTACACTCAATCATTTCCATGATGTTGTTTGAAGATTTTTCTAGTTGATATTTTCATTCTATGTTGTGTTGGATTGGTGTTCAAGAGACAACAATTATCAGACCTAAACTAGTACACAATATTATAGAGATGGTTTAAGTAATTGAAGGGAGGATGAAGACAGTGAAGGATCATTAGAAATCCTATGACGATCATAGTTGGATACCTCTGGAGTTATAATTTTGAGATCATGTGTTCTTGAAGGTAACTTCATTTCATGTGTAGAAATGTATAGGTCATGGGAGTAATATTTCTCCCAGATTTATTGTCCCTTTTTAAGTGATGGTTCTTGTTGGAGTCATGTATTAACAGATAGACCTTCCCCCCATAGAAGAGAGGATATATGATATTTTTTATATTTCATAGATTCTTTGTTATTTTCAAAATGGATCTCCTATCATTGATTGGGGAAATATCAATATTGAAGATGAATAGACTTTTAAGGAGTGTCCTATGGAGATCTAGGAGTGCTATGATATGATGTTTTGGGGTTTTTTTTGTTCCTTTGGTTCATATCTTGTGGTGGAACGTTGATGAGGAGGAGAGTTCCTGGGAATGTGAGTTATCGACGTAAACTGAATATACTGAGTTATTTTATATTTTATCTCTTCTCTTGTAACGTTTCTCTCTTGTGTATGTTGACCTTTGTGTTTTATGAGATGGTTTCATATTTTTTATTCTTCTTACACTACAATTTTTTGAGAGTTATCTCCCCCGAGTGAGTGTTTTAGAGTTTTTTTACTATTGCAAGGATTTTAACTTCTTTCCTATGATGAGTCGGTTTATGTATTTATAAGGAATGATATTTGAAATGAATCTCAAATGGTGTATTTTCATACAAACCCATTTTTATTTCTTCCTATTTTCGTTTTGGATTCTATAGAATCATAATTTTTTGTGATGTATCTGATGTAAGGTTCCAAATCCATATTGTCCAACCCTTTGTCTTTTTCTGAAGATCATGGAACTTGAAGGAGGTCTGGAGTGAGTCTAGAGGTTTTCAACTTTTAAAATATGGAATCATGGAGTATACGTGGTGTGTAAGTGTTTCACTTTGTGTATTCATAGTTAACGACTTGTGTAAGGAATGTTCCTAGCCTGAATTCATTTCATAGATTGTTTGATGATGGTTCATAGTATGCTACATGACTTGTAAAAACTAAAGATTAATTAGTTCTAGGTGATTAATTTCTTAGCAGGATTTGATGCCAAAAATTTATATGACATGAAAGGCATTTCACACAATTTAAATCACATGTCTAGTGCACCTATAAATTCTATTGCGTCTTAGGAGTTATCAATCCCTAAAAAATTCTTTCAATTTCTGGGAGTCCATCAACCCTTCCTAAAATAATTATTGTCCCCTTATGATGGGGATTTATCCCTGTACTTTTGTATTTGAACTATCGTGATCTTTGGTACATTATACTTCTTTTATTTTAGTTTATCAATATGGTTCATCTAATTTCTTCTTTCATTGTGATAGTGGATCATATACATGTTTTAATAGAGTTTCTCTTTTTTTTTAGTTTGGTCGAGTCATGAAATCCTTATAGGGATGCAGGTTCTTACAAGAGAGGTTTCTGGGATCTATAACATTGGTCCATTCTCATGTGAATAATGTTGATACATTCGATTCATGGTATTTTTAGCCTCTCCTAATTTTTGTGAGGTCATAGAGTTATATAATTTTATCCCTTTTTATGGAAAATAAATTAAACTGATAATTATTAATATGGATTAATAAATAATTTTCTAGTGATGTCATATTGATGTGGTTTATAACATGTTAGTGGTTTGCCTATTGATTTTATATATAATGTGACATCTATGTTATGCTTTTTAGAATGTATTATTATGATATGGATTAAAATGTTGTTTTGGATTGAAATTGGTGAAGAACAAAATAATTAATTGATAGTTATTTGGAATAAAAATAATTAAAGTAGATTCATGTTTGTAATCCAGTGTTTGTTGTAATTTTATAATGATCATGTTATTGTAATGAACATGTATAATAAAAATAGATCCTATATGTGTTAATAGAATTGATAATGAATGTGAATCAGGATAATTATTGTCTATGGAAAGAATTAATTTCTTGTTAATGAATTTTGAATTCCATAAGTTTGTTGAGATTGGAATTTATGCTTATAAGGAAGTTTAAATTAGTTGTTTAATTAATTTAGTAGATTGTTATAGCTTGAATCCTAAGTTTTCCTATAGTTGTAACATGTGATTAGTGAATTTATTAATTCAATTTGAAATAAGAACCATATATATGATAAAGATAATTTCTAAAGCATTAGTTTCATGTCTTCTTGAGAAGGATGAATTCCATGAGTTTGGAGACATGAGAGATTTTTTATGTGTGATGGTTTCATTCCTTGTTTTAAAACGTAGTTTTACCTATTGAATGTGCTTGTTTATTTTCTACAATTTTTGTGATGTGATCTAGATGTGATCTTCCTAGTTCAATGTGATATTGGGTGGGGACTACCAAATGTAATATGATCCTAGGATGGATGATCATGGGATGGCTAATGTGATGTTGATGGGGAGGCTGAGATGATGTGGTAACATTTGATTTATGTGAAGGTAACATGCATTGGGATATGCTTTTGGGTATTGAGGATGACATTGGAAATGATGAAATGGGACGAATTTGGTCTTACCCATTGATGTGATACTATGATTTGGGATTCTCACTTATGAATCTATTTAATAGCTAATGGTTGGGTTTCTAATTTTATTTAGTTCCCTTTACCCATTGATTGAGGTAGCTGGATGAGTTCATATATAGGTTTCCTTTTGGTGGTAGATTAGGTTGATTATCCTAGAGTACCTGGATTATATAATGATTCTAATATTGAATAAATAATTATTTGACTCATTTTTTTCACGCTGATGGAAAGAAAATTCTAAAAGGTTGTAAATCTTGGAAAACTATTGACTCGGTTTGGATTATCCTTGGAGGGCATGGAAATTACAATGGTGATTAATGTAATGTAATGAGGAATATTGTTTATGGTAAATTGTTGGATAATAAATTAGTTAATATAATGAAAATATAAAATTAGAGAAGTAATTATTGTGCCTCTTTTAAATGATATTGTTCTTATAGGATAGCAGGTCTTAACAGTGGCGACCAGCTGTTCGAGCGACACTACCTATAGTTGAGTCTATGACAAAGTTGTCCCCACAGTGTGGTTGTGTGATATATTATATCATGAATGTTCTATGAGTTCATATGCTTCCTTACCCATGTCTCTTAGGGATATTTTAACCGAATAGCTTCTGGGACGGTGGTTTCCCCAACATCCTAGTGGGAGGGCAGATGGATGACTACCCCTGCGGCCCTTCTATCTTCTCTTGGTAGTCATTTATGTAGGTATGCATGATAGCTAGTTTTACCCAATATATGTATAGAAATCTGTGATAGATTGTGGTTATTTCTCACAAAATTATCACCAGATATAGTATCTGAGGGATTATTATAGGTATTAAATGTATAAGATTTAATGGATTGATCTACTTAATCAATTTATGTGCTATAATGGAATAAGGTATAATACATGACGTGTGATTCACATTATAAAGGATTTAGTGGCTCTAAAAAACTACTCAATTACTATAAATGGATATGTGTAATGGATTATGTGATGATTTAATGCATGAGGTTCATGTTGTGATTAATTTCCCATGTGTCTTCATGTTGTCTTGTTTTGGAGAGAAATGGATTAAAATGTGCGATGTTGGGGAAGAGCGGAAAACTGGTGGGCAAGTGGGAGTGGGGTACTCTTAATGTTGCATTATTGTAATATATGATCTTTGATATGTGATACTTACTAAATGTTAGACATTGTGAGGTTGGGAACTTAGTACACATGTTTAGGTGACTTGTTAGTTTTACTTCTATTCATTGTGGTTTAACAAACCTTCTTTATCTTTTTCTCAATCAGATTCGGGGAGGATCCTGCTAAGAATACCATTAGGCTCACCCTATATATCTCTAAAAAAATTCATGTCAACTGGAGTAGGATGGCCACCAAACTGGATATTACTAGCTCATGGTTTTTTAAAAGTTTTTTGGACTTAATGGTCTCTATCGTACTTACCTTTTTGGAACATATAGTTTTCATTTCTGTTGTTATAGTATTGTATATAATTTCATGTTTTAATTTAGGATATATATATATGAGTATGTGGGTATTGTTTTACATTTATTACATCTCTCTTCTTCAGGTTATCTTAGATGGTAATTCCTCACATATTCATTTTTATTATACCCTCAATGCTAGTCACTAACTCAAGGCCTACTGGATGTGGGACTTGGGCAGTCACCATCTCCTTTCAATAGTTGCTGGCCCAAGAGGGTTATGCATTGGGGGGAGGGGTTGTGAAAATTATGATGTTTTTATAATAATGATTTCATTTAAGTATATTTAAGATACTGAAGATACTATTTTATGATAAAAAACCTATATTTATAAGAGGTATAAAAATAAATAAATTTAAAGAGGTCGTGCAAGATGATTACATATTCTTTGGGAGACCTCATATATATCCTTCCTTATGAATCCTAACGTGGGTATAATGAGGATACCAACACCTCTAGAACATTTATTGAGTATATAATTGTGTAGGGTTAGTTGAGTAATACAGATCAAATTGGTTTGAAGATGTTTGGGAGAAGGATCCATTTTATAATTGGGGTGAGGGAAATTTTTGGAATTTATAAAAAGATCAAATTATAAAAAAATATATTCTGAAGAAATATGATTCCAAATGGAAATTTATTTTAATAATAGATAATATAGGGTTTTAATCCCATCAACCAATAGAATTTATACATGTTTTAGTGTAATTTTAAACCTTATAATTTTGATAAACCCGTAGTTAACCGATGTTATGTTTATCTACAATAACACTTTTTTCAATATTTATTGGGTTGTAATTTTTTACTTATAAAATGTAAATGGGCCCATAAATGGATAATTTATGAAATTCTACACCATAACATATCCATATTAAATTATTTTACGATTTTATATATTTTCAAATAATTTAATTAAATTTTAATTTTGTAAAATATCATTATTATCAATTTTGAAACTATTAATTTAATTTAACTTTAAATACAACATAAAAATAGTAAATTGTAATATAAATCTTTCACAACTCCTTAATATGTCATATAGATATAGAAACATTTGTGGGTCACATTAATTAATTGAAATGATATTAGATTTAATATTTTTAAAATCATTTATTATATTATTTATTAAATTGAGAAATATTGCATTAGTGTAAAATAAGAAATTAATTTCATTATCTAATTACTAATACTTAAAAATAAATTCTTATATTCCTTCATAACTTACCTTTTTCTATATTAGGACATATAATATATATTAAAAATAATTGGAATGACATTTTGTAATTATATTTGATTTTAATAGTATGCAAGTCATTTTTAGGAAAATGTGTACATTAAACAACTAAATTTTGAACCAAAGGGGTTATTGTTAAAATTATATTATTCTAATAAGATTTAGGATGAAATATCATGGCCTTATCTCTATTTTTTAGTCCATATTAACTTGATTTACCCGTTACTGAGGCGGTAATTATTACCATGGTTATTATTCATTATGAACAAAAATAAATGGGGTCTATTTAAAACATATGAACCTCCTAATTATAAATATATAATTAATTTTATCTAATTTAGAAACTATAAATGGAAGAAATTAATTTTAATGTATGTTCAGAAAAGGTGATAAAATTACTTTTTAGAAGAAAAAAATATATTTTTAAGCATAAAAATGGATTTATTCATACTTATGAATAATGAATATTTATTGAATATTTAAGAAATTTGATCAGGTAAATAATATATAAATATAATTAATATCCTTCTACAATAATTGTTAATATAATTTATTAATAAAAATACATTGTTCATATAAAAAGAATTTTCATAAAGAACATCACTCTTATTTTGAAATAATTATTATTTTAGATTCTAATACTTTGATAGGCCATGAATTCAATTTATAAATGTGCATAACGTGTTTTTTTTCATAATTTTTTATTACTATTCATAACCACCAAATAAAAGACTATGTGATAATATACACATAATATTTTAATAATGTTATATCATTTTTCTAAACCCAATGTTATGTGTAACACAAGCTATCAATGAAATGAAATTATTTAAAAAGAAATATTTCCAAAAAATATGAGGATGTTATAGTAAATGGAATGAAGGGGGTTATTTTTATTGGAAAAAGATAAAATGTGGGGTATTATCATTGAGTGTGGGGGAAGGTTCAAAATTTTGATTCTATTTTACTTTATTATCATCCCTCTAAAACTTAAAAAATGAAAATAAACATTGATAGGAAAAATGAAAATGAACCATTATTAAAAAAAATTCATAAAAATCTATTTATAAAATTGTAAAAATGTTTATTTACTTAATTAATAATATTATTATTGGTCATTGGCATGAGATGGGTGTGTTGCATCATATAAATTTTGAAGAAGTTCTTTTTGAGTTTTTTTATCATGTGTGGTACTTTAGAGTATACCTATTTTTTTTACTTTTAATTTTAATATAAATTATCCATTAACCCTCATCCTTAGATTCATTCAATCTATTCATGTAAATACTCATAATTAATTTTGAAATTTATATTTAGAGGGCATATATTTTAGATTCTTTGCAAGATTATAGTTGTGATGCATGTACTCAAGGTATGATCATAAGTATAGTCAGATGTTCCTTGAGTGATGAGAGAAAATTTTGAAGTGAGGTAGAAGACAAAGTGTTATACGTACTTAAATGAATTAAATATGCATATGGAGACTAATATAAGTTTCATTATTTTAAGAGAAAGAGTAAATTACATAGTTGATCATTTTTGTTAAAAATGAATTTTTGAACAAATATATTTCTTTTTTGAAACTTGTAACTTTTTTCTTTATTAATAATTGTTTTGTTTTATTGTCTACGATATATATAACATGGTATTATGGGTTCTTTTTGTGATTTTTTGGTAATTTTATGATTAATTATACAAAAATGTTTAAATAAGGGGGTATTTGATAGCTATAATTAATGCATTTCATTATATTTTATAATTCATTAACATTTTTTGTTAAATAATAATTCTTGCCAAATTTAATAATTTTTTTAAAATATTTTTTGTACGAATTATTTATATTATAATTTAAATATAAACTAAGTGAATAGAGATATTTGGAGTGTTCTAGAAATTATTATACTAAGACTAATACATATGATATATTTGGAAAAAGGAATTTATATTTTATGAAGGATAAAAAATGTGTTACCCCTTAAGAAAGTGACACTAAATAAAGGTTATTTCATGATTGAAAAAGAACTCACTAACAAAACCTACCATAGTGGTAGTAGAGGAGAATAAGCACACCACGTTTATGGTGATGTTAGGAAAGAGGCAGATCTAGTGTGGGGTGGAACAAGCAGGACATGTGGCTATAGAATAAAGCGGCCCTTTGGGAGTTCAATAACAAGTTAAGGAGTGGGTACAAATATTAAGTAGTGGAAAAAAGTTATATTCGTATTTGGTACATATGATATGTGGCATTGTTCACATAAATGGATCATGTGTTGATGGGAGAAAAACATTTTCATTCATATTTTCATCTTCAAGAGACCTAGGTCTCACATCTCACCTACTTGAATCGTGTTGTGAACTACTATAGTCACCAAGTAAGATCTCAAGGAACTTCTGATGTTGAGAATATTCAAATCATATCTTTTATTTTCACACCATATGACCCAAATCACTTCATATAAAATGATACATAAGATAAATGTGATACAGAAGGAATATCATCATAGTTATGAATATGGAACAAAATGATTTTTTGAAGTAGTAAATTGAAGAAGATGATAAATAATATTTGTTTGAACCAAGGGAGAAAGATATGTGTGATGTAATCCTTTTCAATATTTGTAGGAGATTTATTTGTGTCATAAAAAGGTGTTCCATGGATTTTACATTTTTCTGTGTGATAACGTATTGAATTACCCAGATACTATCATATCACCTAGGTTAAATATCATAGTTACAGGCATGTAATGAAGAGATAATAGAGTTCCTAAAGAATTCATCATGACATGGTGGATGAGTGTAACAACTGTGGATATGGAGACATCGAATGAGGAATTATTTGGCTGTGGTTCTCAACCATGGGTTTTTTTATCATGATTTTTTTGTACAGATAGTAGAGATGCATAATTTTAGAGAGGGAATAATAACATGCATGATGGGATCATATCATGGGTCAATCTGGGAAAGTGATAATACAATATTTTCTTACCATAATACAATATTTTATGTTGTTTTCTAATATAAAGAGGAAAATAATTATGTGGGATGTATTTAGTTCTTACTAGGAAATGAAATGTGAGACATTAGTGGTATATCTAAAATAGAATAATGTTTATCCTTACCCTCTATTTTTGCAATGTTTCGGAGATATGTTCATAGGGATATGAAAGGGATATTACCTGAAGGTTTTGTATTATATCTATAATAGTTGAAGCTATATAATTAGAGGGAAATATATAATAATACATATATGAGGTTTTTTAAGATATGATTGGGTTATTTTAGCTATAAATAAAGTCCATATATATATCTATTTGATCATCCATTCGTGGATCATTTATATTTGATCACTCAAAATTTTATCATCCACTATAGAGGAGTAAGTATATATTTGTAGTACCTTCATATGTATTAATCCACATCTAGAGGTTTATTTTATTTTTAAACTCTCCCAGGACTAGTATGAGGGTTGAGTCTTTTTGTGCCAATCATGCATTAAAGGAGGATTATATTCAATAAAGTATTTTTTATGATGTAATCAAGATATTTCTTTGTATTTATTTAATTTTTCTCAAAAAAATCTACTTACTCATGTAATATCATTGGGCATTTTGGTTTATAGGTATTTTAATTCACCGATTAGAAACATTGATTCAGTCATGACTATTGTATGGGATTGGGTATCTATGTTTAAATATGGTTTGGGTAACTTTTTTATTGATCAACCACAAAACTAAACCATGAAAAAAGAAGTGTATTTAATGAAGTGCCAAGTATATCATGTAGGGTCACTGAGAAAGGGGTGAATCAGTGTACACTTTTTTTTACTAATTTGTTTTCTTTAACCTTTATTCCCTTTTCAAATCAAACCTCGACACATATTAATGTGAATTTTTCTTCATTGTTTTCAAACAAAATTATAACACATAAAATATAAAAAATAAATGAATAAAAAATGTGGTATTTATTCAAGGTTTTCCCTTATTGTGGTTGAATAAATTATTAATATGTTTGTAACGATCTGATACATTATATCTCCATTATAAATCAATCAACAATTAAATGTTTTTTGGTCATGTATTATCCTAAAACCGTGATTGGTATGTATTAAAAACATAACAAATTATACTAGAATACCACTAGTTTTCTTCATATTGGAATAACATCATTTTTCCTTATACAGTAATCCTACCAGTGTTCACAAACATAACACCAATAGAATGAGAAAAATCACACACACATTAAGATTCAACTACAATAAAAAAAACTAATCATCCACTTTGAGCTACTAAGATAAACTAATTTTTCACTTACTCACTTGTACTAAAAGTATTCTAATTTAGATAAATATAATCAATAACAATATATAAAATTTTTCTCAATATACTCTTATAAATCCGTAGATATATCACTTCTACTTCAGCACACTATAATATCAGTATGAACAACTAAAGATTTGTCACCACTCTACAAATTGCCTTTTTTCCAACTTCACTGAAACATTTCACTTCATCTAAATCAATTAATGGTAATTGTATTTTTAGTCATTACACACATGAAAATTGTGTGTTATTCATTCATGGATGGTGGAAATATTATCTTAATAAAAATATCATTTCCTGAATGGCATGCTCATTATCATACAAATAATGTAAAACTTTATCCTTTTCTTATCTGTACAATTGAAATGTCATTATTTTCATGAAAACCCTCATTAAGTAAAATCCATAATATTTATAAAATTTGAAAAACTGTAGTTTGAATATATAATTTCACTATACCTCAAGGATTAACATTATCATATGCATGGTTCTCTTATTTTTTTTAAATACTCAATAATTTTATGGTATTTTTATTATAGAAGCACTACCACTAAACATGTATAAACTCAATGATATACTCACATAATATATTATTTTACATTTCGTATTCTTCATGAAAGTAAATAGTATTTATTTCCTCTCTTGCATTACAATATATGTGGAACTGTACTTCATTAAGATATGAATCTCACGAAACTCCATTGTATATTTTAGTAAGGTTTTGTATGCAGATACTTATGTTATATGATCGTAGAAAAATATATGTGGTACTATATTAACTCATATAACATTTACATGAAAAGTTATATTTAAAAAACAATGAATATGACTTGAAAAAAAAATTATTTAATGGAATATCACATACATCATGTGATTGTGTATGCTTAGAAAATCTCATCACAAACATATGGAAACTTCATCATGAATATAGGGCTCCCTTGAGTCTCCCTTTCATATCTCTCGTATTTCTCTCCTGATTCACACACAATTTGTAATAAAAAATAGTGAGGTTTTGGGTATTTAAATATAATAATCCCTGACTCCCCCATCACCTCAATAGAGAATCTACATCACCTAAAATCTATACAAACCACCTTACCTCTTGCAATGTGGTCTTGTAAAATCACTTTTACCATGAAACATTAATCTCTTTGTGAAATCACATGTAATTGAACCTCTATTCAACTATGTCAAAAAATAGAGGGCTATCATTCACGAAAATGAAGCTTCATCCATGCATTAGGTCATGTTTGTATATTAACTCAATGACTAAAAATCATGTTAAAAAGTGAAATCTATTGCATATAGAATTATTTATTCGATGTTCATGTGATGCCACTATCATGGAAGAATGGTTCACTTGACACTGTCAAGTATTTTCATGTTTCTTAAAATAAAATACTAATAAAAATATCATCTATATCATAAAAAAATATCATGTAGAACTCTCAAACATACCTGTATGAGGAAATACTAGCATACGAAATCCTCTAACAGCTCATGGTTTAAGATGACACTCCGATGTTGATCGAACAACCTGGATTAAAGATATATAATAACATTGCCTATTTAAATATTTTTTAATGAAAAATGAATAGTGTATCAATCATACTATCCCAAATCAATTATTTATTCATCCTAGTGACACTAAATGATAAAACATGGTCCCCTTTCCCTCCAAAAGTGAGTACCATGGTTCCCTCTCGATCCCCCTACTGGCACTGAACCATGTCAATTCCTCTGCCACAATTCCACCAAACATTATGGTTCCACTATCAACCTATTGTGTTATTCTACATGGATACACCTTATCATGTATGAATATTATCTCCATTTATCTCTTAGATTAACTACATCCCATATATGGTTGAGGTGGGTCCTTTATGGGCTTATAGTTGGCCATATTTTTTGTAAGGCTTAAAAATGGTGTTATGAAAATAATTATCAATATCAAAAGACAAACCATTATTTCAACATGTAATTTAATAATTTAAATTCCAAAACAATTATTATTTTAATATTTCACAAGAAAAAGTATGATTATTATTTTCATTTCCTTTTCACTAATACTCCTCATACAATAAAAAATATTTTGGTTTCTTCATCAAATTATGAAAACAATTTTTATTCTCCATATTCAATTGTCACTGGTTTTAGACCATAATCATGTCTATAAAATAATCACATTTAAATACATTGAATTTTAAAACTCCTCATATTTTTTATAATAAATTAAACATCAGAATTAATCCAAAATCAATAAAAAACTTGATTTCTACATTTAGGATATTGAGTGAGTAAAAATACCATGTTTTTTCTTAGAACCAATTCTAAAGACAAATTGATTAATTAATTATACCTTTTTACCTCATTGTTTTATAAAAAATAGTCCATTATGTTTTTTATTTTATTTTTTTTCCATGTTACTTTCATTTTTCTTCATTTTGAAATCATCTATGTTGATTTCTAAATTTAGCTTTGTGGGTTAGACCTCATACATCCACTTACTACACTAATTTTTTTTAGTAATTAAGAATGTTTTCATAAATTACTAAACTTGATAATATAATAGGAATTTAAAATTATCTATGGGTGTCACCAAACCAATATCAAATGACTCCTAACTCAAAAATCCATCCTTATGACTCAACCACTCTAATAACACTCAGAACTGACTTGACCTATCAAGCCTTCACCTAGGCATGCAGGTAAACTATGTGTTCCACCCGAGAACACCTCAAATGGGCTATGTTCTTCTGACTAGCAGTAAGAATTATTATGAAAAATCTAATTCTTTTTATTAATGTAAATTATAAATAGATACATGTATCTAATATAAAAAATAACCAACTACTACTAGTAATGTGTGTGTGTGTGCAAGAATATATGTGTATGAATGTCACTGAACTGGATAACAAATGCATTATTAAGACATTAATTGAGAAGAAAAAAACTCTATGGGAAACTACCAAAGTTATATAAATACATTAAACTGTGTCTCAAAGTATGATAGATATACGAAAATAGAACACACCCCCAGTTGAAAGCGCTCGTAGTAAGAGGTCTCTGGAAGAATCCATCATCACTTAGCATCAAATTGCATTACAAATCAACTCTTCCTTCGAATCAATGTACACAAAGATCACATATAAACTATCTTTCATATCTAAAGACAAAACATTTGTGGGAAAAAAGATTCTATATAGGGGTCATTGTAAAAATATCCAGTATGATGCTCCCAAAATTAAAAAATGGAGAAAATTTGTATGAAAACTCACAACCATGGCATAACAAATGTATATGCCTGACACAAATCATATAATTTTTGAAATTTTTAGCATGAAAATTAAATATATTATATATGATTATGATAATGATGAAATTTAATACCTTTTCAACCTTTGGGGTTTTTGGGTCTTATAGGATTATTTTACAATTTTCCCCAATAAGATATATCTATATGTGTTGATCCTAATTTTTTATAGCCAGATCAGAAATCCTAGAAAAAATATCTTCTTCCAATATTGTAAAAAATCTAGATAAAATATAATGATATAAATCTATCTTCAAAAATTATCACAACCAACCTAGATAAATATAAAATACAAAAACCAATATAATGTTCGTCCCACTAAGATGAATATCCTAGGACTATATAACACACCTTAAGGGAACACCACTCTTCTCTACTTTAAGGATGAATAATGGAAAATATTAAGGTTATGTGATTAAATACAAACATTTCTTCTTGGGTATTCATGAAAGAATAATTCATGAATATAAACATTCCAATTAATTCACTACAAAACATTGAAATGGATATCTACTCTATCGATAATAAATACAATTATCCAAACACAATAGAAATGAGTTATATTTGAAACAGTGTCTGAAGATACGTGGAACCATTAGAGGACTTACCTCAAAGAATTTTTATTAAACGTTTCACCATACTAGAGGATAGACACCTCGCTAAATTTTTCACACTAACTAATGGATTATTGGGAAAACCTAATCATTAAATGATAATACCTTACACTTTTTCCATATTTAAACATTACATCTAGAAAATAAACAAACTTTTAGGACCAAAAGGTTTTTAGTGTTTAGATATTAGGTACATAAACATATTATTACACAATGGTGCTTAAATATCTCCCATTAAAATTATACACATGAGGTATCCTTGGAGAAATATGAATAGATGCAATTTCATGGGGAAACTAGAAACATAAAAAGTAGTCTAAAACATTCTTGGAAAGGTAAAACCTGTCAACGATCCATAGAGGATTAGATCATAAACAAGTTATAAAACTTGAAAATAGAAGAAATACCTGATTTAAAGAAACATGAAATAATAATATATGATTATAAATCATGATATAATGACATATAATATAAAATAAGGACACATAATTTAAAAAGGATCCTTATGAAATCATAAAATATATAATGGGATAATAATATGGAAACACGAAACAATAATCAAGGGATATGGAGAATAAAAAAGGAATTCATATTAAACATAATCATAGAGAATCATAAAATATTCCATGGTTAACCACCAATAAATTTATATCACAGAAGATTAGGAAAAATGTATTTTCAATAACATATTGGACATGGTATAACCATGTGTGTCCCATAACATATTAGTCTTGGGATAACCACCCTTGTCTCATCCTAATCTAATGAGATATAATGCTTTACCCAATGCATTAGTGGGATAAAAAACTCAGGCCCTAACCATCACATAATGATAAAAAATCAAAATGTATGACACATGAAATCACTCAAACATCAAATCATTAGTAACCCATGGAAAAGGGATGGGTATATAACATTTTCAGGAAGTATCATATAAGAATTCTTTCAGAACTTGATAGGATGATATCAAATTTTTAATCATAAAAATTAAATATAACATATAATAACATAAATAAGTTTACCATTATAATAATTCCATATATGATCAATCATCTATGGATATAGAGTAATATGGAAGATAAATCATAAAAATAGTTGGTTTTCAAAATATTGTCCTAAAAAATTTATAACCACTTTTAAAATCATTTTCAAAATGTATTAAAAGAATTTTAAAATATGTTACTATAAATAAATATCCCAATAATTAATTATTTAAAAATAAATTATGGAAAAAGTAGAATAAATATAGATTGAAAGATATGAAATATATGGAAGTAAAATAAAATTCATTTTATGCATTTTTTAACCGTTTAAAGAAACCCATATTGATAAAAGAATTATAAAATAATATTTTGAAAATAGATAAAGGGAAATATTAAAGGTACATAATAGAATTAATATTTGTCTTTCCAAACTACAGAATAATATATTAAGTAAGAAATATTATGGATATTGAGGAGAAATAAATGATATAGATGATTGGAATTTTTTTTAATAATATCATATTTTTATCAGGTAATAATTTGATCAATGAATAAGAATTTTATATAAAAAATTAGTTTCCTCATATAGAAAGAAACAATATATATGAGATTGATAAGGGGTAGAATATATCAAACATATAAAAAATATCTCCATAGATGAAAGATTATAACTCAATGAAATAGGGATTGTGTCAATAAAAACCCTTACATTTACTGCCAACTCCTACGAACTCGCTTTAACATCCTGTATAATAAATATATCCATATTAATAAATTTATGAAGAAACTTATTATTACCCATTATATTTAATACTATTAAATTATATTAATTAATTACATATATATTAGTTTTTAAGAATTCAATTCACAATGTGCATGTTTCTAGTAATTTTTCCAATGATAATGAGTTACTGTACAATGCATAATAGTTTCTTGTGGCACCCCTAAATAACCATAATCATAACATTTCTTTTATTTAATATTATTAATTATCATAATTTAAATTTGATATACTCATTAATGATGGAAATTATGAATATAGTATAGTATAGTCAAAGTAAGTGGTTGGACTGAACTAAATGAGAACATGTTATATTATTGAACGAGTAAGAGTATAAAGTTTTATCATAGTCATATAATTTTTTTATATAATAATAATGATGTTAATATAACCTAATTATGTTTTTGAGTGATATTTACAAAGTTTAAAGATGATATATTAATTAAAAAAGATACAAAAGTATATGATATATTAATGAATTTACTCCTCCTCGAAATGGTATCCCTTAAAGGGAAGCATTTAGACCTCATTCATGGAACCGGAGTTCAATAAAAATGATAGAACAATTAAAGAGAAGGAATTTTAGGAAAGGAATTAATAGTAAAATGAAAGAAAATTTTGCTTCTATGGGGGTAAAGTAGGGATCCTTTTATTGGTGAAAAATGACGGACATTTCTTTGAAAATTCGAGTTATGTGAAAGTTAAAGATATAATCACATGGTGGTTAGGTAAGATAGATGAGTAAATGTAAGTTGTAATGGTAGTATTGACTGTAAAACTAAACAATGGAATTATATAATTTCTAAATATACAATTAATTATTCAAACATCATGTTATTCTAATTTTAAAAAACTATATGGAAATTATTCAATAATTTTTATGATATGATTAGAGTTTTGTAAATAATTTAATTAAATACATATCCTATGTATGTTAAAATAAAATTTTTAAAGAAAAAAAATATAATATATATAAATAAAATTTTAAAAAATTATTCTTATGTCATACTAATAAATAAAAAACACATGAGTGATACCCTATTTTTTATACCTATAGACATTAAATTTTATTATAATTATCCTTTAAAATATATGTATTAGTTTTTTAATATAAAAATGTACAGTGCATAATTTTTTTAAGGCTATATTTTATGAATAAAAGTGGATTTATTCTTTTTCCTTAGTAATTAATAATATATATATAATTATTAATTTTTTAATATATAAAAATAAATTTAACTATATTATATATTCTAAATTTTATAAATATATATTTTAAATGAAAACATATGATAAATGTTAAAAATAGTGTTTTTAAATTGAGAATTTCCCATTAACTATGAATCATTAAATTTTTATTACTCATAACACATTAATTATTTATTGAGTGTAATTTATTTATTTTACTAAGAATTTCAAAAATTTTAAATAGTCTATTTTATTTAAATAATTCTTTAAAATTAATAAATTCAATATAAAATCCAAATTAAAAAAAATATTTAAAAAATAATATGGTTTTTGCAATTAATTAGTATGATTATATATTATTTTAATTCAAAATATATTTTTTATATAAAATATTATAAATCAATATTCCTATTATAAAATCATCAATATACCTATTAGATATATGTATACTGAATGAACTTTGTCCAAATATCATATAAAGTTTTTTAAATAACCAATGGCCATATATATACTGGTCATATTAAATTACTATATGATCTTATATGCCTTTATAAAATTTATTGACCATATTAATTTTTTTCTCTCTAAAAAATATTATCCCTAATTTTACCATTTATATTTGTTAGGATAAACGTTGAGGAAAATCATGAGGAAAAAGTTTTTATGTTCATGGTTTTTTTACTTTTTATTTCATTCTTCTAATAATTTTCATAATGATGTTTCATATATCTTTTTAAAAGTATATTATTTTTTGTCTTGTATTGTAATATTTTATCAAAAAAAAGATGTAACATTTGTTAATTTTAGTTTAGTGTGGTTTAAAAAATTTGTTATTAAACATAATCATGGAATAAAAGTGATTGATCTTACATTACCCCCCTTAAAAAAATTTACCCTCAAAATTTCATTACACAGTTGAAAATAAATGAGTAAAATTTAATCTCTAGGCATCTTAAAGTTACCCCAACACAATATTAATCTTATTATTCCTTGATAGAGATTTAATGAGATGCATTATTTTTAACAGTACTTTATCACAATGATCTAAGATATCTACTGGTAGTTCCTTAAAATAGAGATCATTTTATAGTTTTATAACTTTTTAGTTCAGTTCATCTGATGAATTAGGTATGAAAATCCTATAAATTTATACATAGAACACATCATTCACTTATGAGAGGTTTGGTGGAAGTTATTTTCAATAAGCTACCATACCCATATGATCAAGTAATTTGAAGGTGTTGGTGTATTTATGGCTCAATTTTCCATTATTCCTAGATCTCATTACCCAATTAAATAGTGATATTATAAGGAATTCTAACTCCATAACTTCAAACTCAAAATCACATTGATGATTATCATCACATCCATTTCATTAAATTTAGGTTTCATTAATATACTATAGAGTAGTTTGAGTCTTCTATTACATTTCTTGAGATTTATCTATTCCCAAATATTTATTCTCTCTTACATAATTATAACATGTCATAGTTATGTACCTCTTCCCATAAAAATCTTACTATGATGTAATATAAATTCTATATTTATAATCATTGTTTTGTGAAAAAACTAATATAGGAAGATATTTATCCCAATCTCTTTTGAAATTCATTAAATAGAATATTATTTTATCTTCTAGAGTTTAAATTCACCTATCATATTGAACATCATTTTTAGAATGATAAGTTGTTATAAATATCATATTTGTATTCAAATATTTTCAATTATTTATCTAGTACATTGAATTAAAACATTCATATTTATCATATACAATTGAAATTGAATCTTCAGGAAACATTACCACTTTATTTATATCATGGAAATTTGATCGGGTGATAAATGTTATCAAATAGAAATAAAATACACAAACTTCATAATGTCATCAACCACAAATCAAATGAAATTATAAAATTTATAGTTATTACTATGGCCTATAATTAAATCCATTACGGTGTTCTCCTATTTTCCATACATGTATGGGTAATGGTTACATAATCACCTTATAGTTAAAACATTCACACTTAACTTGTCGGTAGACCAAACATTGGGATACAAACATCACAATATCCCTCTTGATGTTATCCCACTATAAAATATCCTTTACACAACGCCAAAGAAATTAAGTTTAAAATAATAATAAGCATGATAAAATTATTAAAACGCAACATTGATCTTTAGGAAAATTGACATGTATTATAAAAAATATTATTATTTAAATGTGATCTAGCCATTCAATTGTAAGGTATGAATATTAGTAACTAAATAATGAAATATATGTACATTTTTCTTAATCAATAAAAATTATAGATAAATTTTTAGTAAATAATCACTAAATTTTTAGTAAAGTAATTTTATTCTTTAAAAGTAAATTTTCAAGAAAAATGTGTTTTATTTCATTTTGTGAGAGAATATATAAATTAATTTATATCACTTTTATAAAATATTTTTGATAAATTTGATTCCATTTTTAAAATTATAATTTCAGAATTATATTAAGGATAATTTTTTGGATTTTTAGAAAAGAATGATTTTCTAGTGAATAGTTATAAATAATGATTTTTATTAAAATGTGTCTTTTTTCATGAATTTAAGAAGTCCCATTAATATTAAAATTAGTTATATTATATTATCAATAATAAAATGAATTTCATTAGAATCAATTTTATTATTTTATTTCATATAAAAAAATTATACATAAAAAGGTTTTTTTAGAAAAACTATTTTTCATAGTGTTTTATGGTTTTATCTTAAATTAGATTCCACCACTTATAGAATTTTTTTTCAAAAATATAATCCATATTTGGAATCAAATTTTATAATAGTTTTAATTTATTCTTTTTCATAATGAATAGAAAACATTGTAAATTTATTTCCCATGATAAGGGTAAAACAAAAAAAATAGGGTTAAAACTTTGGGATAAGGATTTAAAATTTAATTAACACATTACTTTATCATATTTTATGGGTTTAGTTAGACCATTTTTATAAAACTATATAATATATGAAAAATTAGTTATATTTTTCTTTGATTATGCCCTATATATTAATTTATGGAATGAACAAATATAAAATGTCACTCCCTTGACTTTAATATATATAAAAATTTTACATAGAGATAAGGATAATCTAGGTTCTGAATGTTTATTTTAAGTATTATTTTTTTATATCATGGTAATTTATTTTTTATTTTTAGGGATGGAATAATTATCATAAATTATTACACAATGCCTTCTTAGTATTTATTCAATTAATTGAAAAATAAAATTAATTATTTTAAAAATATTGAAACCAATAATAAATCGATGAATTATTATTTTTTAAATTTTTAGATTAATAAAAAATAATTGTTATGTTTAAAAAATATAGATTATAATTCTATTTCAATTAGGTTTTCTTTAAATTCAAACTTTGGTAATAGATCCGAAAATGACATTGATGGTATCTTTTGTTATATAATATTTTATTTAATGATTTTATGATTTATAAAAATAATATGTTCATAAAATTAAATGGTATAGGGTTAGAAATATTTACCTTGATCCATTTATGGGTATAATTTCTTTTTTATCATATCATTCATAACCCTTAAAGAGTAAAAAAAAATTTACCGGGGTAATAAGAAAAAATAGTTAGGTAGGGGTTAAAACAAATAGAAAAGGGTAAAATAATAATTTAAAAGTGTAAAAAATTTATTTTATGAATGAATTTAGAAAAATAATCATCTTATATTCTAATTTTATCCATTTTCATCCATTTTATAATGAAAATTAATTTATATTAATTTAATATTTTAGGTAATTCCAAGACTATCCCTCTCATCATTTATAAAAGTGAACATCCTCTCCTTCATTATTCTCAATGTTTAAGCATTTTAGTTCAAAAAATACCCACCATTATATCATCATATATTTAGTCAACATATGGTAGTGCTTATTGTCTTTCCAAAATACAAGTCTTTTAAGGCTTAAGGTGTAAGCCAATAGAGGTTTCTCAATGAAAAGGTATAACTCTTAACCAAGTGTTTTCAATTTTAATATCGTGTCCTCTTACCCTTATTCTCATGTTATGATTAAGTGATCATTGATATATCTCTTTTTTACCTTTATTGAGTTCATAATATCACCCTTTGTTATGTTTCTTTTCCTTAGGTTATAGGGAATGGTTTAAGTAGGTTATGTATAAGAAGAGTTCTATGTTGGATTATCTTTATAGTAGAAATTGAGGATATTTCGTAAAATAAGTAGATTGGTTATCTAGTCACCAAATAAACTAATAATTAATAGTTATTGGGTGTTTATTTGTAAAATATATCAGATAATCATCTATTAAGTTGTAATATCTATGTTTTAAGAGAATTAAGTTACTATAGTTGGTATTATAGGATAGGTTGGGTCAATATTTTGAGATTAGGATAAGATAAATTTGGGGATAACCTAAGGGATATGGCTAATTAGAGGATAACATACTGATCTATTGTAAAGGAAGCGATTTAGTTTTTTTACTAGAATAACATCTTTTTCTAGATACTAAAAGTGGATGTGGTTTTGGGACAAATAAATCTAGGGTAATAACCCCGAAATGATTTGGTAGTGTAAATATTGGCTATCATTCTGGTGCATGGTGAGTGTTTCCTTATTGTGCACCTAGTTTGACACTCTCAAGAGATATGATTGGGTTAAATAAAATTATCCATATGAACCGTTATAATGTATTTTAACAAAAGACAACCAAGGATTCCTTATATTAAACCTAAGATCTCATATATTGAAAATAAGGTGTCATAATTTGGGCATCTTATCAATGGTTTTTCATTATTTTATGATTCCTCACTATGACTATTATTGCTCACACAATTGTTTTTTATTTTATTTAATGGTTGGAACCGCAAGGAATTGTGTGAACAATAAATGTGATGTCCAATGAATTTATTACTATCATGATTAACCAAATATCTTAGGAGTTTGATGAAATGATATTTTATTATTATCAATTAACACTCTCAATCTATGAGTGGCAGCACGGATCATATTTAAATTTCAAATAGACCAAGGAGGGATAAAAATGATATTTAATATTTTATGTGATAATTTCCACTCTCCTTATATGGGTATTTTGATCCACAAGTTTATGAGAAATGAACCAATTTTAGGAAATTATATTTTGTTTTTTCTGTGATCGAACCAAGAAAAAGTTGTCATATTAATTTATTGTTTGGAATTATAAGTAGATAAATAGTGTATTCTTATTATGAATATAATGAAAGAGTATAAAATTGAATTTATGCAATGAGATGAGTTTAAAAGGATTTTTTTAGTAATTAATTCCCTCATATTATATTAATTAAAATACTATTGTAATTCCTTCATCTTCAGTAGATGGATGATGAATCCACTGGAGCCTATAGGGAAAATTTTATAAGACATGAAAGATATGATTTTGGGTTTATCATAATCCCTCAAAAAAATTGGTTGATTCATTAGTGTTTTGAATGAAACTCCTTGGAAGGAATTATCCATAAGCCCGAATGGACCGAAGGCCTTCTTTTTTATTTTATTACGGATAATCCCCCTTTTAAGAGTTGAAGGGGAACCTGTACATGACCCGTAGGCCCAAGGCACAAGGCCAGACAATTATTGATAAGGAAAATTGGATGCTACAAATAAATTATTCATTGTGAACTCAAATTGGAAATGGAATATGGAAACCCTCATTGTTAAATTGATACAAAAATGAACATATATTATCATAGAATATCTAATTGTGTGATATATAGAGTGAAGAAAAAGTTTCAACATTATACTACACAAAAATTTTAGAAGGATAACTCGGGTTATTTCTTGAGATTATTAAGAATATGTTTCATGTGTTGGAAGCCTAACAATCAAGAAAAACAAAGATAAATTGATGTAAGGATGATAATCAATGAAATTAATGTAGAGAGAGATCAATAGGAAACACTACAAACAATTCTATGTTATAGAAACATGGAGTTTCGGAATTATATGAATCAATTACCAAATCTAAGGGATAATTTGGATAATAAGACACAAAAACTGCTAATGTAAAAGGACAAAAGAAATGCCTATGAAATAACAATAGCTAGAGTGAATTAGGATAATTAGGTCAAACTTATCCTCCAATCAATAATTAGTGATAACAAGATAATGTTTGTATTAATTATCCCAATGAAAATTTATTATTCATCTTTAAGTAAACATTGTTGGGATTTTTAGTATTGATTAACTCTCTCTCTCTCTCTCTCTATATTCTATATAATTTTCATATAATAAGGAACTCATATTTGATATTCTTAATTGATCTATTATCATATATCCATGAAATAATAGAAACAAACCTCTTATTAAAATATATTTTTTCTATGATATGATATTAAGGAATAAAGGGTGAATTATATTTTGGAAGAATATTAGATTTTATTGGGAATTTACTTTGGTAAATAAATTATCTATTTTAGAGAATATATTTTCAATACATATACGTTTTTGGAATGATACTTTATGAGTGACTAAAATTATTTCATGATAATATTTTACGTTTATCCTATAAGGATATAACATCAAGAAATTATAATAATTAGTTTTCAATCTTGGTTATACATATTTTAGAGGAGTCATAATGTTAACCCTTTATGGAATTCATTAAGTTAATCTATGGGTGTTGTTGTTAAGGTTTATAGAATTATATATTATTTTTATCCATTTTGGAAAAAAATTTCTAAAAATTATGATTTAAATGATAAATGGATATAAATGAAATAAATTTTTATTCCTTTATAGATCTTATGGTATGATAAATTTTAATTTTAGTTTTTTAGGCCTGAAAATTCCATCTGGAATATTAATTTCATTGTGTAAGATATGAAGTGGAAATTTATTAAAGAACAACCATATGATGAAATTATACTTATGAAATGGAAAAATCATGTAAGTAAATTTTCTTGTGTCCCCTATATTAATAGTAAAATAATCCCTAAAATTTAGAAAAAGTATCTTGAAATATTTTTTTTACTTTTATCTTCATTTATGATGAATTTATGGGCTTTTCACCAGTCATATATTTATGGTTTTTTTGTCATTAACTTTCTCATTAGTGGGTTCTATATCACTCTATATTCTGCCTTGGATGTTATTTTTCTCTTACGTGTGTATATTTTAACATACCCCTAATGTTATCATTATTTGGTAACCTAGATATGGGTTATTTCAGGTAACCATTAGGTTTCCCACATTAATTTTTTAAAGGATGTATTATTGTCCCTTTATTTGATGTTTGTTTCAACAAAGGTATTTTTAAATATTGAAACTATTATATCAATGAAAAAATTGTGAGGTTGAAATTTATTTTGGGGGAGAATGTAACACCTTAAAAAATATAGTTTATAATAATAATTATCATCATAGAATTCTTAACATAAAACACCAAGATTTAGGAAAATTGAGATGTATTTTAAAAATATCATTATAAAAATGTTACCTTATCATTGAATTAGAAGGTATTAAATTTAGTAACAATTTTATGAAATATATATATAGGGTTACAAATCAATAGAATTTTTTTTATTAATTATTATTAAATAAGAACTCAATTTTTAGTAAAGTTTTTTTATTCTTCAAAAGTACTTTTTCTTCACAAATTTTTTAAATGTATTTCATGAGTGAATATCATAATAAATTTCTGAAAATTTTATTTGATAAAATGGATTTGATTTTTAAAGTTATCATATTAAATTTATATTATGGAGATTTTTTTTTATTTTTCAGAAAATATCGATACTCTAGTTAATAGTGAAAATACTTATATATATTGAAAACTATATTTTTTTAAATTTTTTTTAAAGTTCCATTTTATGTGAAAATGGTTAGAAAGTTAATTTAGTTAATGAATATTTGGAATAATAAAATTTACTTTATTGGAATCAATTTTTTTGTTGAATTTGGTATAAAAACCTTCTTATACATAAAAATGCATTTTTTTAAAAACTATTTTTCATTGAGTTTGGTGTTTTAATATTAAATTAATTTATGAAACATATAGAGATTTAATCTTGAGAATTATATTCCATATTTTGAATCAATTTGAATAAATATAGTAAACAATTACCATATATTTTTTTGCCATTTTTTATAGTAACCAGAGCGAGTTTTTATTACCATGCTAAGGATAAAATGGGTAAAATATGGTTAAAACTTTAGGATAAGGATTTAAAATTTTATAACATATTACTTTATCCTATTGGATGGGTGGATTTTAGAAATTATCATCCATGTGTATAATATATAGCCACACAGTTCCATTTTTCATTGATTATAAACATTTTATTAATTTAAGGAAAGAATAAATGAAAAATGACACTCTCCTGACATTAATATCTCTATTATTTTTTTCATATTGAAAAACGAGGATTTTCTCATTTATAAGTATTTATTAGAAATATTATTTATTTTTTATCATGTTAATTTATTTTTTATTTATTATGAATGAATAATTACCATAAACAATTACACAACCCTGACATGGTATTTATTTAATTGATAGAAAATTAAAATAAATGATTTTAAAAAATATTAAAATAACTAAAATTTGGGTGAATTATTATGTTTCACTAATTTTTTAGATATATATAAATTAATTTTTATTTTTCAAATTTATATAATTAAATTCCATTTCAATCATGTTGACTTTAATTGCAAACATTGTGAATAGTCCTGAAAATGACTTTAATGGTATCTTTTTTAAATAATATTTTATTAAATGATCTAAACTTCCTTAAAATCAAATATTCGTGAAATTAAATGGGATATGGTTAAAAATATAAACTATTTTATATTTATACCTCAATTATCTTTTTATTTTAACTTTATCAGCTATTAAAGAGTAAAAATTATTATTATCACGGTAATTGTAAAAAAGGTTAAGAGTGGGTGAAAATAAAGATATAAGGGTAAAAAATATTATAAATTTTTATAAATTAAATATTTAGAGATTTTTTAGATATATATTCATCATATAGTTTAATTATATCAATTTTGATCCATTTTTCATTTAAAATTAATTTATATTAATTAAATATTTTAAGTAATTCCATGAGTACCCCTACCATCACCTACAAAAGGGAACCTTTTATCCTTTCCACACACAATGTTTAATCCTTATATATCATCCAAACCCAAATATAATATCATATTATATTCTGTCAATACATCCTAGTTATTTTTTTTCCAAAATATCATTCTATGAAGTCTTATGGTGTAAACCAAAAGCGGTTTCTCAATGAATTGGTATAACTCTTAACTAAGTGTTTTCAATTTTATTTATTCTTCAACCTTCTATAAATCCATGGTAACCATTATAAAATAATTAATTATATTTATTAAATATATTAAATTGTTATTATAATTATTTAAAAATAGTTATCCACCTTTTTCCATCTTATAGAACTAAAAAACATTGGTCAGGATTATGTATGAATTCCCATATCCACGTAGCATTGTAATTCATTTTTCTTCACCACGTTACATGGAAGGTTATTATGATGGGTTTAATATATATATATATATATATATGATATTTATAAGAAAATTATTCTTCTGTAATTATAATATAATATCTACCTTCAAATATTCCATTCTGTTGGAAAATGAAACCATCTCCCATGTGTTTTTATGGACTACCACATGTGTTCTATCTGTTGAAAAGTGAAAACACTATTCATTTGTACATACAACCTAACATATCCATGAATAGTGAAATTTATTTTTATATTACAACATTTTATAGATGATTATAAATATAAATATAATGGATATATATATATATGTGTGTGTGATATGTTATCATTGTTAAAATTATGGATATAATGGAACTATGATCCAGGTATCAGAATTGAAACTACCGAACTGAAATTTGCATGAAAATGAAACCACTAACACCCAGAAGTGATACTTTTATTAAGGATTTATTTTTAAATCGGAGTTAAAATACTATAAATAAAAAAATTTATGATATTACATTTATGTATATTACTCTCGTATATAATTATAATAAATTTAAATTTATTATATAAGATGTTAAAATGATTCAGAATAAAGTTGATCTCATGGAAAAGGATTTTCTTCTCACATTTATTTCCATGAGAAAAATTCCATATTCACAACATATATTTTTTATATTGAGTATATTATACCTATGAATGTATTTTATGATTATTCTCATGAAAATTATGGGATATACTTATCTATATAAGGTTTCTTATTTTATGGGTCTTATGATTCAAAATTTACCAAAGCAATAAGGGATTTTTGTTATAATCACATTATTTACTAAGATTATTTTTTATTATGTTTTTTATGACCAAATTTAACGATATATCTCGTAATAATCTCATGAATTTTATTCTACTATGTTTATTTATTTACAATGCATGTTTTACTTTCATTTTACCCTCTTTAAGAACTCAAGAAACCAAAATAATGTTTTTAAGGAAAATTGATTTTTTTTATATTTCCAGGCACATTTTTTCTAAAAAACTTTAAAAAATGTTTTTACTATTCTATAATGATTGTTTAAATTAATTTTTATGCATTTTTAACTTCGTTAAAAATTTACTTAAAAGAATCAATATTTTTATTTTTTGAATGAGGTACTTTGAACATTTTTACAAGAAATTTAAAGGGAATAATTATTTTAACATACACAACATGAATATAATTCCCACTATAATATATAATTAATGCATTGATTCATCCTTTATATGTTTCCAAGGTAATTTTTCTAAAAAAATATTTTCCAAAATATTTAGTAAATTTCATTATTTAACATAATTAATTTCAATGTGAAAAGGGAATTTTCCTCAAGAAATGTTCTATAAATCATTTAATGACATTTTTCATCGATGATAACATCCAATGATGACACTTACACTTTAATATGGTTATGAACCAATGATACCATCCACTTTTATTCTTTGGATGGATTGTGGTAATTTAAGGATGATTATATAAAACTCGTATATTTCTCACTGGTTAATTATGTTATGATGATCCATTATTGAAACTCATTTCTTTTCCATGGGTTATACTATGATACTATGATGATATTTTTTGTGAAACCCATTCATTATACCTGAGTTATGATATATGATGGAATATTTATGATCTTATATAACACATATGAATGGTTTATTATTATGTGATTGGTGGTTTTGTGATTATATAGACACCCAATTCATTAGGTAAATATGCATAACTTGTGATATAAATATGTTATGCATGAAAGTGATTTCATGTTCTCAATTTTATATGTTTACCTAGTTTTCATGTCCAAAATATTTTTTGTGGAACTATTATTCATTTCCATAAGATTATGCATGGTACTGGTTTTTCATGTCTATAACATTATATGTAGACCTAGATTCATGTCCATATGTTTATGTAAGTGCTTTATGCCATGTCCTTAACTTATTGAGTGAACTTGTTTCTATTTGTACATGTTCACATTATTATAATATTATATTTTTTCACATTACTATTTCTATGTTATGATCTCATGGATCATGTTATTTCATTCCTATATGATTAATGTATTATAAACATCCATGCATTATTCTAGGACTTAGGATCATAATATTTGATATGCAGGTTATGGTTTTCAAATTTTTAGATCATTTTATCTTACCCTTATGTTAATTTTATGCTTAAATGATCATTTATATCTCCCATGTTTCCCTTACATGGCATCTAAGGACACCCTTTATTATGATTCCTTTCCCTAGGATATGAAGAAAGATTTTAATTAGGATTTGTTTAAGGGGAGTACTATCTGGGAAGATCATTGTGATAGACGTTGAAGATCCTTCATGAAATTAGAAGATCATGTATCTAGTCTCCAAATACACTAAACATTTACGATCCTTAGGCAAGTATTTGGAAAATATATTGGATATTATTTTTTAAATTTGTAATATCTATGTTTAAAAATCATGGGTCTGTATAGTTGAGATCTATATATATCATTGTGATTTAAATATGGATATATAATGATGATATATGTGTATCATCCAACAACTCACTTTTCAATTATGGTATATTTGGAAATATATTCATTTCATGAATATTTTGATTTCGTCAATGTTAAGGATGAACTCTGGAATATTTCCTACTATATTATATATCTACATTCAATATTTTATGTCTCTTTAATCATCACATTGATGGATGGTTGATAAGTAATTTAGGAAAGATAGTATTTATCCCCTTTAATTATGATCTCTAGGTATATCATTTGAAAATCCACGAGTCGCATGGCTCATTCATTCCTCGTCATTTATATGGATACATGATCTTTATAACTTAGGGTTTTAGACACCTTTTTCAATTTCCCATGGTTTTAATGGATTGAGGAGTGACAGTCCTTTATTACCTTCAACTATTTCCTTTAGCACATGTTCAAATCCTTCTATATGAATATAAACATTAATATCTTGCAATAAATATATATATATATATGTAATTTTTTTACATAGATATAATGCCTCTATATATTTAATAAAAATATTACCATTGATGGCACTAAATCATGTGTTGGGTAATTTTTCTCAATGAAATTTAATTTATGTGAGGAATAAGTTTCCACCTAGACATTTTTTATAAGGAAAACCCCAAACACAGCGTTGATGCACCACATTGTATCAAAAAACCTTCTCCACTACATGTTAGTGGTAGTAAAGGTTTGGTGAAAAAAATTCTCCTAATATCCTTGAAACAAACTTCACATTAATCTGTTTATAGGAACTAGACTTCATTCTGAGTTAAGTTGGTTATTGTGTTGTAAAATCATGATATACTCCTAAAAAGGAATCTATAGTATCTATCTAATATAAGAAAACTATAGATCTCTTTTATAATGGTTGATTTGATCTGTTCTTATGTTTCCTCTGTCTTTAGAGGATCCATTTATATACCATCACTTTTGAAAAAATTACCCAATAATAATAATTTTTATATCTATAATTTACAACTTTTAAATTTGGAATTTATTTTATCAATTATTAAAGTCATAAGAACAATCATTAAATGATCTTAATTTTATTCCTTTCTCAAGTAATATAATAAAATATCTTATTGAATGGATACCAAAAATTGAACAATGTTATCTCAAAATACTTTTTTCATAAAATACAAGAAATTATGGGGCAATATTTATGTCTAAATTCATAAGAATTAATTCATAGTTTATATACCTTATATGAAGGTTTTATGTGTTATATATTTGATTTTAACCCTTTAATAATGATATAACGATAAAAAATCTTCCATTAATTGGTATTGATCCCCTTGATATTGATCAAGCAAGTCATTAATTTATAGTAGCAGATACTTTCCCCTAATCAAGATTTTTTTATGTACATAGTAATCAATAGAGATACACATTTATCCAAACTTCCTTACATGGACTATTGGTGAACCCCATAGTAGAGAACTTGGGAATATAAAAACATTATACATCACCTATTATATCTTCTTATTTAATTCTATAAATTTAATTAGAGGAATTTTATAAGGAATCTGTGATATAATTATATGACCAATTATGAGTTCAACTGAAAGCTCAACCTTATGGACGACTAGGAAAATCATTATACAATACCTTGAAATATTCTAGTATAATTTTCATATTGTGAGTTCTTAATTTATCCTCAACCATTCGACCTATGTATCCCATATTATTGGGTATCAAGACCCATATTTAGGAAATAGTTTCAAAATGGTGTTTATAAACATCCTTTCATTGATATTTGATCTTGATATTATTTTGGATATGAAATTACATTTCTTTATTTGGATCATTGATATAAACTTTATATAAGGGTATCCAATGAATTCCCAATAAAATATCAAATTATTCCAAGGGAAGAATATCAAATTTTACTGGAAGTACACTCTAACTAAAATCAATTAGAGGAGATTCATATAATTTTTATGCAATCCTCGAACAACCAGGTGTTTTCATTTATAATATAATATAAAATTTTTATTGTGGAAAATAAATATTCTTAACAAAATTAAATTATATGATTGGATGTAAAGAACCAGAATAAAATATGAGATGTTATTTTATGAATGGATAATAATTGTTTGTATCTATACTGGATTACTATTTTATTCATTTATTAAAACCAAAATTTATAGTTAAGTATTAAATAATAACCAGAGTAATAAATTATATGATAATAAAAATTAATCCTAATATTTCCTAACCTATAACACATTTATTTTAATGTATGAAACTTCATTTTCATCCTATATCACCTTGGTTAAACCTATGACACTCACTCCTTGGACAACCTAGGTTGTTTTAGGTTTAAACCTCTTATTATTTAGAACATAATCCTCAAAAAATGACTAATCCCTAAATTGATACCAACTAAGGTAAATCGATATGAAATTAAAATATATTAGATCATTTTTATATAATTAAATATTAAATATAAAATATTAAAGCATTCCCAGAACTCAATGGTTTTGTGTGTTTATATATTATCTTAACAACCTATTATTACATTATAGTGATTCATCATCTCCCATAAAAATTATTCCCAGAAGTTATCCTCATTGAAATATCCCTGCATATAATTTATTGGGAAAAGTAAAACATAAGAAAGTGTATGGTCAAACATTTATTAAGGGAAAAAATATTAATGATACATATAGGAATATGTCATAACCAAATGAGAAAACATTAATATGAGAAAAATAATTTATTAAATGAAATATGGAATCATAAAATTGATCATAATATAGTATAAAATATCATAGATCCGGTTGAAAATTACATATAACCATTAAATAATCATCATTAAAGAATAAAATATACCATGAAATAAGAATGTAAAAACACGAGAAAATAATCAAGATTCATAGAACATAAAAAAGGAATGTGGCACAAATAAAAACATAGAGAATCATAAGATATGGAAATGTTAACCACCAATACATTAATATTATAATAGACTGTGCTAACCACATATCCTATAACATAGTGGGATTAGGATTACCACTCAATTCCAATAATATTGTGCACTTGGGATAACTACTCATGTATTATCCAAATCTCAAGAGATATAAAGCTTTAAACAATGCATTATTGGGATATAAAACATAAGGTATAACCATTTCATAATGATAACCCTTGTATATGTTTATTCCATATAAAATCAATCACATGTTTATTCTTTAGTAACCCATGAAAAAAATGGGTATATAATATTTTCTTGAGAATTCTTATAAGAATTATTTAGGAATTGGAAATGATAATATAAAGGTTTCAATCCAAAAAAAATGAACATAACATAAATGAACATGAAGGTTGATATATAAATCATAATTCTATAGATAAATGATCATTTATATATAGTGATGAAATGGAATTGAAATTATTAAAATTGTTTCTTAGCATTTTGGTAAAACTTTCATTGAAATAATGTTTTTCATCACTTTCAATTTTGTTTCAAATGTGAGAAAATAAATTATAAACATTATATTAGTAATAAATGACCCATTAATGGATTATTTAGAAATAGATCATAGTCAAACTACAATAAATATTTATTAAAAGATACATAATATATGAAATTATAATGAAATACCCTTTCAGAATTTATTAACCATTTTAAAAAACCATCATCAATGAAATAATTATAAAATTTAATTTTGAAAATATAAAATGTGATATAAGAAAGGTAGAGAAGATAAAGCATATTTTACTATAAAAATGTAAAAATAATGGTTTGTTGAAAGAACGAATATTTACACGGAGGATAAATATCCAACATAGAAGATATGAACTGTTATTAATAACATCACATTTTTATAAAGTAATAAATCCATCAAAAATAATTATTTTAGAAAAAAAATAAATGAATTTACCTAGAATTAAAGATAAAATAAAAGTGACATAGATATGGTTATAATATATAAAAAATATAATAATATATTCATAGAGTAAATATTACCACTCAATGTAATGGAGATTGAGTCAACAAAATCTCTTTCATATATTCCCTACTCACGTGGCCAAAATTTAACATCCTATATAATAAACATAAGAATATTAATCACTTATTTAATAACCTTATTAATATATATTATCTTTAATAATATTAAATTACATTCATTATATATATATATATATATATATATTAGTTATAATTAATTTTAATTATAGGATTTTAGTTTTTTTATCTCATACAAGTTCTTGTATGGAGATGTTGATCCTTGCTATTTCCTAAAAGTTCATCACTAATATATTAATAAAAATAGTGGGATAATATTATAATAATTATTTATACCATCCCATGTCTATTTAATGGATGTTATGGATACGTTTCATAAGAATATAATTCATAACATACATGTTTTGGCTAATTTTACAGAAGATAATGAGTTACTTTGCAATGATCATTCATTTTTATATCACCATTACAAAATCATAATCATAAAATAAATTTTTATTTAGTATAAAATATAAAATATTTTTGTTTTTGTTATAATAATTCATAATGTAAATTATGAATGTAGTACATTATCTGTCATATAGGTGGTTGAACCAACCCAAATAAGATCATGTTACACTAATGAATAACTAAGAATGTTGAGTAATATTATAATAATATAATTGTTATATAATCACAAGGATTTTATTATAATTTCACTATATTAGTGATTGATATTTAATAATATTAGATTTTATAGGGAAATTGATAAAGTTAGAGAAGTATGTAACACTAACTTTGATGAATTATCTACTTCTCGAAATGGATTCCTTTGAAATCAAGGATTTACGCCACCTTTTTAATACCAAAGGATACCCAATGTTAGGTAGGACATCATGAGAATTAATTTTTCAATTTATTCTATAATAAACCAAAGGAACCATGTGGTTTTATACGGGTACAGTGGAGTTCCTTTAATAGGTTAAAATTAGGGATATTTCCTTGGAAATTTGAGTTAGGTGATGGGTAAGTTGGAATCACATGAGAGTTAGGTGAGTTAGGTGAATAAATGTTCATAGGAATTCTAGGAGAGAATAAAAAGTAAAAAAAAAATCTTGTAAAATGTTTACATATCAAATTAATTATTCAAAATTCATGAGATTTCAATTTATTCAATTTTACCTCTTTTTACCTTATTTAATTATTTACCATGATAATTATTTTTTTACTTAATTTTTTTAAATTTTTCCACATTTTAAATTGGTGATTCTAAATTTAAACACCATTTAATAAAATTAAATTCCTAAATATGAAAAATTAAATTTTTAAATGAAGAAAATATAATATATAGAAAAACTATTATTATAGAAATATATATTTTTAAACATTATGTTTTCCTAATATTATTTAATAATAATTTATAATAATCAATTTAGTTTTATTATATTTTTTTATAACTGTAAATATTTAATTTTATTGTAATCATCCTTTAAACATGATATATTAATTTTTTTAAATAAAAATTCTTAACACAAAAAAATAATTTTTATAAAATAATTTTTGATGCTAAAAGTGAATTTATTATAGTTACTTAACAAGTAATGATAATTATATTGATGTTAATTTATTTGTTAAATTATGTAAATATTATATCTAACTAAATTTTATATTCTAAATATGAGAAATTTGACATTTAATTGAAAATATATAATATATGATAGAAATAATGTTTTTAAATGAAATAATAATATTGACTTGGTATCATTAAATTATTATTTTTTATAACACATTAATTATTTATTGAAATATTTTATTTTTATTTTACTAATCATTACATAATTTATATCAATTCAATTTGTTGAAATCATTCCTTAAAATTAATAAATTTTTTAAAAATATAATTTATAAAATCAAATTTTTAAACATTAGAGTTATTTTTAATAAGAAATTTGTATCATTTTATTTTAATTAAATTCCAAATAAAATTTTTATATGAATTTTTAAGATTCAAAATTATTATTGTGAGATCATTAATATGTATGTTGGATACATGTATAAATAAAGACAATATGTCCAAATTCCATATAACAATGATCATATAAACAATAACCATATATATAATAGTTATATTACATTCCTATATATAACCATAAATTCTTAACTAAAATTCATTCACTGCATTCAGGTATATCTTAGTTGAGATATTTTTCCTTCTTTCCCTAATTATGAATAATGGGATGGTCTTCAAGGAAACTCATGAGGAGAAATATTTCGTGTTTAGGGTATTTTTGTTTACCTATGGTTTTACTCATATTATAATTTACATAATGATGTTTTAAAATTCCTTCTCATAATTTATTAATTTTTATCTTGTATAGTAGTATTTTATCTTAATAAAATTTTTCATTTTTATATCGTAGTTTGGAATTGCATATGAAATAAGTTATTCAAAATATTCATTGAATAAAAATCATGGTGTGTTACAAGTTATTGACTTAATATATGAGGGTACCTATAAGCTATATAAAAAATTAGTTCAATATTCCCTGAGATGAAATTAGAAAATATGTTAAAAATAATGAAATGAAAAATGAGTTCGAGAAACCATTCTTAACATAGAGAACTCATACCCTAATCATCATTTGAGTTTTGACTCTATCATTATAAGTGTAACACATACATCCTTGATGATACCATAGCCAAAAGAGTAACCAGCACTAAGCTTACATTGATCTTCCCATGTATTCAATGAGCATACAGAAATTATTAGAGAGGAACATCAAGTATGTCCATCAATAGATACTCATAATCTATCTATTACACAAATCTCATGGATATGGTATAAATATGGAAAACATCTCACACATTCCAAACCCATATCCAAAACTAATATATAGAAATCATCGAAAAATAGTCTCTAAGTCTCAAAACTCCTATTTTCACATATAAAACCATCCCATAGAGTGTATGGGAAAGGGAAAATTATCAAAGTCTCTATACTGATCACAAATCCTTGTTCAATATTCTAAAATTATATAAAAGAATCCCTAAATATTTATCTTCATATATCCATGTCTAAAAATTCATCAATAAAAATCATTAAAACCGTAGCTTACAATGAACTCTTGAAGAATCGTGAAATCCATAATGCATGTGGGGGAACCACTCTATCTCATTATCACATCTCCAGGGGAGCATCAATCTATTTATTTAAACTAAAAACCTCACCCAAACCCAATAATCTTTTTTAAAAATCATAGAAACATAAAAATTTAAAACAAAATCCACAAATAACATTTAATGGTGAAGATCTATGAACCATTTTATTTTATATTGACAAATTCATAAAATCTACTCTTCATTTTTCTAATTCTATTATCGAATAGAAGAGATATTAAAGACAATAAATAACTCTTGGTACACAATAGATACCCTATTTCACATGTTTTTTGATCATATGATTGTATTTAGTCTTTTACTATCATCATTTGGACATGTAGGGTCAACTTATGTGGTTTTCACCTTAGGGGACTCGATGCATGAGACTTGTAGGCCAATCGGGTGTTTAACCTAGAAGCTTGAGTCATGTGATAATTTTCTTACATGAAATTTCTATCTTCTATATATGGTTTGTGATGTTTAAGGGGTAGTTGGGAATGTAATTAAATTCACACAAATTCATGAACCTCCCAATACTATTTATTTACTCAATCTACATGTCATGTGAAGTTTGTGGGCAGTTTGGCGTGTACTGATTCACATTGGTCTGGGTATATTTTGTTCAATAATTGGGTGTGTCATGTACCTATGCACTATAAATATTTATCAAATTTTATAAATCCTAGTCACGGTAACATAACCAATTCCTAGTATGTGATAGAGACACATAGGCCATGTAATATTTATCTTAGGCACATAAACCCTAGTCATGGATGAATCACAACATAGGGTGTTAATCAAATGATAAATATCATTTTATTGTGTTTTCCAGATACAATAACCTAATACACCCATCATTCATGCCACCACCACTACCATAAATCATCTTGTTGGTCACACCTACACCATCCATAATTACAAAAGTTGGACGATTCGAAAACGTTACATCACTAAATCATTATCTTTTCCATTCATGTCAAGTTGATCTATAATTATTTTCCATAGTGTTCCAAAATATGTTTCTTAGGTACCACCATAAAACCCCACCAAAAACATCACCCTTTAATTCACTCTAAGATGCTCTCCTGAGCACTGTACACAATCTTTTCCCTTGTCTAATGGCTCATGTTGCTACTAATAATCCCATTTCATCATCATATTCCTTCATCATTGATGCCTGATCATCAAACTAGCATCCCCCATGTGGTATTAAAATTATTTTGATTATCATAAAATATGATAGGTGTGATAAAGATAAGGAAAAGTGGGAGAATGGTGTCTAGTGAAAATATAATCAGCCACGTTTTTATTCATGAATGTGTTCCCTGACGAACACACAAAACAAATAATTCAGGGGAAATGAATAAATGAATAAATTAAATAATCATGTGTGATTGATTATCCAAAAAAGGACATTTAATTAATTTTATTTTAAAAAATAATAAATTAAACCAAAAAATTGGGTCCTTCTATTTCGAGATTACAATGATGTTTCCATGACTATACTCACTCCATGTAACCATTCATTATTGTGATTTCACATCCACTTCATAATACAAACACCACTTCCTTCTCAATGAATATTTCACCCACCTATATAAATATTTCTTAGGTTTAGTGTCAAGAGTGATGGCTGAACCTAATTTAAAATATTTTAGTGAAGAAATTTATCATCTAAACTAGGTAAAACAAGATATTTTCTTTCATGTTGGATGATAGACCAACTCCAAGGATAGAATACCAATCAATAATGATACCTACAATATATAAACACCAAAGATATTGACACATATATATTATTAGTGTTTTCATTAAAAAAAATTGAGAATATATCATCACTTACAAATATAGGATATAATATATTTATTAAATAAATATTAAAAATACATGAATAAACCATTGAATTAAAATCCCAAAAAATTCCATCCCAAAGATAATCACTATGTTTTTATATCAACATACACATTAAAAAAAATTACGTTCTTTTATTGGGTGAATTTACTATATAAACCATTTAAAAGGGCCTAGAATATTGACACTCAATATTGAGTTACTTATCTCTTGGTGAAAAACCATGGTTTCTATGAGATAAATAACTAACCAAATTAGTTTATTCAAGAAAAATAAATGTGAATCTCAAAACATAATTGGAGACTATAAAGCTTAAATTTAATAACATATATAAATATATGGAAAGAATATTTAAATTCATTTTTTCTAATGTTAAACTAATTTGTATTAATGAAGAGTTAAAGCATCAGGAGTGGGTTGATTCTAAGAATGGGGAATTGGGTCCAATAAAGATGAATGGCTTATGAATATCAGTACAGTGGTTAGAGAATAAAATAATTATTTGAAAAATTGGGGTTTTTCAAAATTTGCGGAATGAGAAGGGAAATGTTTCTAGGAATAAGTCTCAATTATTAGTAAAGGTATTAATCATATATAATGGGATGCGTTTTGTTGTATTTTTGTACAAGTGGAAAGGATGGAAATAAAAAAATATCTTCATTACCACTAAAAATAATTATAATATATTCCAAATGGGTGTAAAGTTGGTCTCCTTTAATGATGATCTTTAATAAATTGTGTATACTGAGAAAATAAATGGTTTTATCCTTGTAAAATATTATAAATGGGTTATAAAACAAATAAATGATATGTAATTTTTGAATATATCCCTAATATTATATTACTCTAAGTTACATTCCTATTTTATGTTATTGAATTTTGTAAAAGGAATGTTGGAAAACTAATTTTACATCAATAATAATTTCAAAAATTCTATCATTATCATCATCCATGTGGATGATACATATTTTTTGGGTAATTAATAATACATTTTGAATGTTTTTTCTTCTCAAATTAAGGATAATTTTAATGCTTCTATGCTTGGAGTGATAAAGAAACACTTATGTCTTCAAATTAATCATGTTAAAGACTCAATTTTACTTATCTCATGAGAAGCGTTCATGAGAGTTGTTAAAGATGTTCAGTATAGAGAATATGCATTATGTTTCTAATATAATTTTAGTGGTAAATAATATTTATAAATATTATAAATGTAAATAAATCAACTAAAAGAGTTTAAAAACTCATTAGAGGTCTCTTATATTTGATTACATCAAGACAAGATATATTCTATATTCTGACATTATGTGGTCAATTCCAAAATTCACTATTATGATATAATTTTATTATATAAAAACTATGATAAGATATATTAAATTCATTAATAATTTTGTTTTGTTTTATAGTTTGAAATTGAAGCTACAGTGGACAAGTTGTACCAATAGATATTGGAAAATAAATGGTAATGATCAAAAGTTATCCTTGGGATGAGTTTCCTTTTTAAGATATTGGATTATATAATATCACAAAAATAATAACCATTTTGGTGATATTGATCACTACTAAAGCTAATTTTTTTAAACACATAAAATAACAAAAATTATATGTGGAGATAATCAACATGAATATCTTTTAGTTGTTATGAAATAGAATTTACTTGTGGGATATGATAATCATTATGAAATAAATATTTCATATAATTTAGTTAAACATTATCAATTAAATAAACTTGATATCTAATATAATTTATATTATAAAACATTGAAGAAGTATTTTTGAATTTCATAATTATTCCAAAAGAAGGATGAAATTAGTTGTGTTTTAACAAAACTCATTACTAAAGATATATTTTATAAGTTGAGGTTAATTTTGGTTCCTAAACCTATAATTTATAAAAATTTAGATATGTATTCTCTATCCTTTTCCCTTTTGGGTTATTATTTTCCAAGGGCACTAGTGGAATAAATCCCAAATGAGGCATTTGTTTTTTGGATTGGGGATAAAGTATTATAGATTAAAAATGGAAAAAATTATTTCAATAAGATATTTTTGTAAGTTTTAATGTGTTTGCTATGTATATGTGGATGGATTTATAACAATTATGTTGGGTTATTTCTTCTAGAATAAAAAATATTTTATAGGTGAAGAAGAGTTGAGAAAACGAGATGGATAGTACATTATTGTTTATCGAAAACATCATGATATTAATCAATGAACCTTTATTTATATAATTAATTCACTCATAAAGATTTATAGTTGATTTATTTATGTTCCATTGATAAAAAATAAAAAAAATATCAAAGAAATGTTTTGTTGTCTTATAAATTTTTATATTTTAATTGGTATAGAATTTTTTTGGCTCGTATCACTTGGTTGAATGTGAGTTAAATATGGTAATATAGGTTTTAACAAGATTTAATTTTTAAAAGGATTAAATAATTAAAAATAAAATCCAAAGGGAGAAACTATTGAAGTAATTTGGAGAGTTTTATTATGAACACGTTTTATTATTTATTTGAGTGACTATTGATAATTTTTTATTTATTGAATTCTATTTCTTCCATTATAAATTATGATTAAGATGTTGATAGGTATTAAAGAGAGGTGAAAGAAATGTTTTTAACTAATGGTGATCTCTTAAAAGAAAATTATATGTGATATGTGAGGAATAAAGGAACAAAAAAAGGGGTAAATGTGGATGAGAAAAACATTTAAAGTGACAAAAGAAATTTAAACGTAAAATTAAGGAATTTAATGTCATTTAATACCATTTAATATAACACACATGAGGTTTAATTAATATTTGAAATGTTTTTATGAAATTTAAATGAGTAGGATGTCATTGTGTGAAGTTAAGGTTTGAATTATAAAGGATTTGGAATTTTGGACTATGTATATCAGAATTGAGTGATGTTGAACCAAGAGTTTTATAGGCTATGTGACATTAAAGATTGTATTACAAAGTATTCACAATATTTATTATATTATTTCAAAGGTTTCATAATACTGATATGATTATTTGAAATTCTATGTGAAGATGATTTAAAGGTTGTGAGAGATTGAATGGATGTTTTGTGTTATTGAATAATTCATTCCAAATGTAGTATGAAGATGAAATTATTTAGGAAATTGGGATTCCCCAAATCCCTATTTTGAACTTAATTTTCGTTAGTTTCCAACATTTGAGCTGTTAGGTATCATTTGAGTTTTTATTCATGTTATTAAATTAACCCAATGATTATAAGATAATTTAGGTGCTAAAAGATGAATTTTCATTCAGCATTGATAAAAAATATTGACTTTGAATATTGTTACCAATACAACATGGACGTCCCACTTCTTGTATATGTTATGAGGTAAGAATAAAATGATGAATTAGAATATGTTTCTTGTAAAAAATGCGATTCTATGAAAGGATAGCAGTTGTGATGACATTCAAAATTATAAAAAAATTAGATAAGTATTGAGAAGGAGTGATGATGAAGAAAATAATGAATTTTATGTGAGGTATATGTTAATAAAAACATACAAAGGAGTATAAGAAATATAATTTCATATATCTATGAATTAGTTTTGGTTACATTGATAATAGATTCACTAATTTGAAAAACATAGTAATTGTTATTAATATATTTTATATTATTTCAATATAATCAGTATTCATATGTTTTTTAAGGTATTTTAATATTAATGGTTCTTCTATGATAGTAGTTTAAAAATAATTCTATATTGAATTTATTTTGGAATGAAAATTTACATCATTATACAATTTTGAGAATAATCATTAGGTTTTGAGAATTCTATTATATCAAGTTCAAGGATAAAATCAACTCACATTATTCATAATATGATTATAATGAATTTTATGGATATATATTATAATATTTCATAATGAATATAAATTAATTCATTAAAAACATAAAATATTTTAAATCTAGGTGTCCTAACTTCATATTTTTATGGTTATCTCACTAGTAAAAGAAGATTGAAACTGCCCTAGTATATTTATCTCAATAATGAATAAATATTTAATAGAGGTGTTTCGAAATGTTAAAAATTATAAATTGTAACATTCATTAACCCCCTCCCAAGTGTTGGATCTACCCTAGGACACCCAAAATAATGTTCAAAGGTGTAGAATCAATATAAAACTGTAAAATAGAAGTAATAAGTTATGATGAATAACTACAATGCTAACATCAAAATGTTATAATTATATTTTCCAAACTATATATGAAACATTGATGCTAATAGAAATCAATTATTTGATGAAATATAGAATGTTTTATAAAGGGAATTATTCTATCAAATATTTTCTATAAATAAAAAAAATCATTGGTATTATAAAGATATGGAAGTAATTTTTGAAATCATAATATGTTATACTAAAACTTGAGTAGAATATGATAAATAAAACCATTAGAAAAGTCCATTGGTAATATATAATAGAGGAAACGTGAATCTTACAACATGTAGGCACTATTTGAATAAGAAACACATAACATGATTAAATGAATTAAGTATTAACATCAATTATTAAATATATTCCCATTAAGAAAAAAAAGTTGGGGATAAAGTGATAATTAAATTTTAAATAATTAAACTATAAGTAAATAGAGAATTATGTAAATAAATTATCAAATCAACATGGGAATTAATCCTAAAATAATCTAGAATATTGAGTTTTTTATTTCACAATCATGATGACATAGGTTTATTTCATCCCCAGAAATGATCGAATACAACACAGATAAAGAGGGTTGAATCAGTGTTACCCAATTTTTATGATCTATTCTTTTAAAATAAACCTATGATACTTATTAGTTTAAATTTAAACTCCTATAAAAATCTCATTCTTTCCCATATTAAAAAGAAAAAATAGTAAGAACACAAATTTCTTTTTTCAAGGTTTCCCCCCAATGTTGGTGACTACCTTGTTGTTATGAATAGTACCATTCAATTCATAGACGCTTCACTATTAGAATAACTAGAATAATTGTATGGGATCTATAATTACCTAGTATATTCATACATAAAAATCACATCCTTGAGATTAATATTTAATAAATTTCACAAATACACGCATGAGGACCATAATGGTTTAGTGTTTTTGGAGACTAGGTATACTATCTTCTTATTTAATTAACGATATTAAATTTCTTCAACAAGTATATTACACTTTTTTACTCTTTAAAAAAATACCCTACATAAAACCTTTATTCATAGGCTAGAGAAAGGAAACATAAGAAAGGGTGATATTAGATACTCAGTAAGGCTGAACATGGGATATATCAATCTTTGATCATCACAAGGGCATGAGATGATGAAAATAACTTATCAGGTCTATAACCAACCTCTCATGAATCATAAAAATTATTATATCCATAAACCATTATCATTAGAAAATACAAGAATCATAATATTGTAAAATCATAATAATACATGATCCAAAATCTCATGTCATAAAAGTGTGGAACCAACATAGGTATAAAAACTATTTCATTTTTCATGGTTAACTACCAAGATCATCAAAAAAAAAGTGGATTAAGATTCATCAATTATTTCCCATTTTTATCTAGACTATAAACCTATTTTACATTATGGATCAATCCCATAGGTATTTTTCCCATTTTGTATAAATATCTTCTACTTGTTCTCAATATTATCACATGAGATATAAATCTTTAACTAATGTAATATAGGGAGATATATGTCCCACTCATCCTTGGTTATAATGTGACCACCATCTTTAGTGATAATATAACTAACATATTTGGTTATAACATTACCTCTATCAAATAATGAAACCCATACATAAGTGTAATACAAGATCATAAAACACTAATCATATCATAATACATGAAAATAAAATCATCTCATAAACATTCCGTCATAGTATAACCCATAGATATAAAATGGGTCATTATAATCATCTCATCAATTTATCATAACAAAACTGATATAAAATGAATTATTTTCATAAAAATATCATCATAATAATCATAAATCGTCCATAGAAAAAATAAGGGTGGTAAAATTTGGTCAGATCTCTAATAAATCATAATTAACATCAAAGGATTCCATGATATATAGAAAATGATTTTTGAAAGGTCACTTGGAAAATTTCATGAGGAAAATAGCCTTTTTACATTGAAAATAACTTCTTAAAACTAAAATCATACAAATAAATAAAAATCATTTTCATTGAAAATATCCTTGGAAACATATAAAGGATTCTTTAAATTATTAATCAGTCTGGGAGGAATAAAACCGTGTTCATGTCGTACACATTAAAATAAATTTTCCTTCAACATTTCAGTAAAATCTAAAACGTTCTTATTTGGAAAATATCATAAATATTCCTTCTAAAAAATTAAAAAATTGGAAAATGGGTAAAAATTTATTTAAACAATGATTTGGTAATAGTAATAAATTTCATTAAAATGTTTTTATAAAACATAGATATAGAGGAAAATAGTTTTCCGACCGAATATAAAAATAAAGATGATTTTTATGAAGAATATAATATTGGTATGTTAAAGAATTTAATTCAGTAAAATGAATAGTCGAAACTTATTTTCAAAAAATAACCATATGAGAATAAAATAAATTTGTTTACAGAGTGTAAGATCAAAATATATCATCATTATAAGTGTATTGTAAACAATCATGCTAAACCATGAGACTGTAACACTAAACCTTTACAACTTTGGTATCTTTTGAATCATAAGTCACATGAAATAAATAAAACAATATAGATATTAATATACCATAATGATCAATATATGGATTATAAAATAAATTCACAAGTAGTATATTCACCACACAAAAGAAACTAGTGGTGTATAATGCAGGTGTCTCCTAGAAATAAAATTTAGATGAAAATAACTTACATTTAAGTCTACAATTCCATTATACTCATTAAAATATAGTGAATAATAAATAAATGTTTATTAAAAAATTATTAAATAAACAGAATCATGTTTATAATTACATATAATTTTTACTTATGAACTTTTAGTACATGTTTAATAACAATTCCTTGTTAAAATCATGTTTCAGGTAATAAATTCATTATTTTTCATGTATGTTTTGGTTTAGAATTTGTTGGTAATTTTAATTTGATCATGTTTCCATAATATAAATAATGTTAAATATGATACAAATATGATATATATTCATTATATATGTATTTATTGTAATCCAATTATTTTATAGATAAAAAATGAATTACATTATCTAATTAGATGGTAGGACTTATGAATTCACGAACTCTGTTTCCTTTTTCCCAATTGATGAAACAAAATAAAAGTAAATAATATATTAAATGTATATAATTAATTTTATTTATTATATATATAAATCATTTTAGTTGAAAGTATCTTTATTAACTACCTTGTATAGTTTAAGTGAATAATGAACCACATCGCTTCACAGAGTGGCGGTTTATCGTACACACGAGAGATATTATCATATTCTCATGGAGTGAAAATTAATAAGTTATATGTGATATTAAAATTTAATAAGTTTAATTATATCATAAATCAAATAAATCATAATTAACATGAATGGATGTCATCATATATGGAAAATTATTTTTGAAAGGTCACGTGGAACATTTCATGAGGAAAATATCCTTTTCACATTGAAGATAACATTTTATAACTAAAATATTATAAATGAAATCAAAATCCTTTTCATTGAAAATAACCATGGAAACTAAAAAAGGAATCATTAAATCATTAATCAATCCTAATGGAATAAAACTATGTTTAAATCATACTAGAGCAATATTATCGTATTCACATGGAATGAAAATTAATAAGTTATACGTGATATCAAAATTTATTATGTATAATTATATCATAAATATCATATAAATATGTTAAATATATCATTATATCCCTTTATTAGAGGGGGTTATGAAAATATTGTGAGGCGATAGTCTGTCGTACACTTCATCCATAGCATCATTTCCCCCTTGATGAAAGAGGAGATGGATGTAAATAATTCCATTAACATAATAACATCTTAATATATGATATATACTGATGTTATTATATCATAATGGTTGAATAATATACGAAGGAGACAGATGATGAAATAACACTCGAACACAAGTTTAATAATTTTACCTTTTATTTGAAGAACCTCATTTGGTTTTAACATAATTCTTTCATAGGAGGGTTTAATAATAATAATAATGCCTCCATTATATGGGTAGGTATTTAAGGAAAATATTTTATTATTTCTTTTCCAAATAAAGAGATCTTTTTTATGTGTGAAGAGGAGGGGTGGCCTTTTGTAAGTGGGGGAGAGGACACACAATAAGTTTTTGAAAAGAATAAAATTAAACCCCATTTTTTACATTCCAAAAGGATCAAAAAATGAATAATTATAAAAAAAATAGATGAGATAAGGTTGAAATATATCAATACCTTTCTATTTGAATAAGTTTCTACATTATTTATCCCCTTATCGTTTTAGTTTAAGCCCAAGGTAAACCGGTTTTAACCATAACCCTTGTAATTAATATTTAATTATTTTACTATTATTTTTAAAAAAATTAATTTTAATTTATTATATATGATTAATTACTATAATTACAAATATGGAATCCATTTTTTTTAATTTTATTTATATAAGTGTCAAAATTCAATTTAGAATTAAACCCACATAGGTGATGAAAAATCGATTTTCCAAAGATAAATTGATCAAATGTCTACAATGATTTAATATAAAAATTAAATATGAAATTAATTAAACTAAACTATATTATATTTATAAATATATTTTTGAACTAATTTAACTTTAAAACCAATATTAAAATAAAATTTATTTTATAAATTATTTAAATGAGAAGACAGTATTATTACAAATCAGTATTTTTTCCCATTCGTTTAAAAATTAATTCATTGCAGTAATCTATAAAACATTCACTCAAATATAATTTTGAAGTCTAGATTTTAAAAAATTAATTTCATTTTTTTAAATTAAATTATCTAAAAGTTTCAAAAATTAATTTTATTTTTTAACAAAAATAAAGAGAAACATTCTTTAGAGAAAATAGAATTTTCAAAAAATATATAAGGGCTTTAATTCAAAATTAATTACATTTTTATCAATATTATTTCATTATATAAAATAATTATAAATATTATTTAAAATATGGTTATTCCTATTCATGCAGCCAAATGTAATAGCTTCTTTATAATGTTCATGTCTAAATAATAATATTAATTGTATATCACAGTTTCAAAAAACATAGTGTTACATATAACGAAAGATATCGAAGTAATAAATTTTTTTTGATAAAAATTCATAAAATATCAGGGTGTTACATTATAGACCCCTTAAAATTAATTTTTACCTGAAACATATTTCAATTTGGTACAACCGACTAAGGATATGTTTTTCTTCATACGTCCTCAGGTTCTCGTGTAGCTTCCTCAAGTTGTTGGTTTTTTCATTAAAAAATTACAAGGTGGGTTTTCTTGTTTCATAGAACATTATCTATATGAGCCATAATATCCATCGATTATTCCTCATAAAAAATATCATGCTCTAATGGTATGAACTCTCGATCTAGTACATGTGATGGATTAGGTATGTACTCCTCAAAATAGATATATAGAAGACATCATGAACGTGAGATAGGTTCGTTGGAAGTGGGAAGTGATAAACTATGGTCCCAGTATGATCAATAAATTAAAATGAGATTATATAACTCAGGATTAGTTACCTATTATTTCAAAATCTCATTACATTATTCCATGGATATGTTTATATAAACACATTTTCACCAACCTCAAATTCCAGATCACGTTAGCGATTTTCAGCATAACTATTGTGTCGGATTTGTTTCACCCATTTTGTGTTGCTAAATAGCCCTATACATCTCTTATATTTCTTCCACTATCTCATGTCTCAATAGTTTTATTTCTCCAAATTCATCTAAGAACATTGGAAACTACACTTCTTTCCATAGAGGCATTCATAAGGAGTCATCTAAATATTGTATTGAAATATATTGTTGTATGAAAAGTCAACTAGATAAAGGCGTTGATCCCAAACACCATTAAAATACATAGAAAAATATTAAAATATCCAATAATGTTTTAATTTTTCTCTAAGAGTTACCAACTTTTGAAGGATGATACATCATGTTTAAACTAAACTCCATATCCAAATGCTGTTGAAGAATTAGCTAGAAAATTAAAAAAAACATTTGATCGTGATCCAACAAAATAGATTGTGGTACTCAATGAAACCTTAAAACTTTGTTAATTTATATCCAAGTGAGATGATCTAGATTAAAATATTCTCTTATAATGAGGAACTGTGCATCCTTTATAAGGCGTTCGACTGCAACCCATGTAGAATTATTACTGAATGATGTTTTGTGGAGTCCAATGAAAAATACATGGTGATGTTTTCCCATATCAATTATAGTATAGATAATGTGTTAACATCTCCTTATACATTGGTATCTTAAACATAACATGATGACATAACAAGCATTGAGATATAAGCATTGTGGTTTTTCTCTTTATTCCATCCCAAAATAAATACTCTTTCAAATCTCTATTCATATTTGTACTTCTCGGATGAATAGAGAATGAAGAACAATGAGACTCTTCTGACAACTCATTCAAATATGGTGTGGATGGAACATATACAAAGTATCTAAAACTTTTCATTCCATCATAATCAAGCTATATGTAAAAAATATTCCTCCCCTTATTCTATAGATCCACATAAACCTTCTATGCCTCTGTAATATTCAAATGGATAGATGTTTTAAAAGTCATTTAGAAGGATAATATATCTCCCATTCCTTTAGAATTTCCATATCCATCCCTTGATATTCATGAAATATTGGATCATTTTCAATCATCATAATGGATAATTTAGTATGATCCTTTCGACTCAAATCATCTTCCCCCATGTTATTTTTCCTTGGGTGGTAATTATTGAGCAATCGAAATCATTAATCAGGTTTAACCATCTTCTCTGGTGCATGTTCAACTCCATTTATGTGAATATATAAATTGAATTTTTTTCATCAGTATATATATCATACTTCTCTTTATAAAAATTCTGTCTCCATATCTTTAATTAAAAAATACCATCATTTACACAAAATCATTAGTTTGGTAATTTTTCTCAGGAACTGTCAATGTTTATGAGGCATAAGCTATACCCATATCATTATATGTTATAATTCATCACAATACCTTCTTAGATATGTCACTATATATTTAAAACCCTTATCTACTATAAATTATTGTTAGCATCGGTGCGATGGATAATCTTACCTTCAGTTCCTTGAATTTTTTTCTCACATCCATCTACCTAGAGAAACATGTCTCCATTTCAAGTTAAATTTTTAATTGGATTAGATAGTAATGAGAAACTCTCCACAACCCATAAAAAATATCAATCCAAACCAATAAGACATAAAATCTTAGTTACCATGGATGTTTTTGGTCAATTTTAAATAGAAGTCATCTTTGATGGGTCTATCGATATACCCTTGATTGTGATTATGTAACCCAAAATAAATTCTATTAGAACTAATTCACACTTTGTAAATTATTCATATAGTTTCTCATTTCTTATGGTATTTTGTATAATTTTCATGTGATTATAATTATCTTCCATATGTTTTTTAATATTTAATATTATCTTCTTTAAATACTACTACAAAATAATCAAGGTAATATCTAAAGACTCTATTAAATAAATTTATGAATATTTTTGGGGAAATTAGTATGATCAAGTGGAATCATTTTATACTCTTATTTTCCATAACTAGTACAGACTGATGTCTTGTGTATATCCCCCTTCTTAACCCTCGATTTAAGATATCTAGAATGAAGGTACATCTTGTAAAAATATTGAGCTCTATATAGTTGATCAAACAATTTATCAATACGGGGTAAAAGATAATTGTACTTTATTTTAATATGGTTCGGCTCCTAATATCCAATGCAGAGTTTCATTGATCCATCTTCCTTCTTAACAAATATAATAGGTGAAACCCATGGGGATGAAATAGGGCATATAAATCCCTTATAAATATTCTTTTGGAGTATTTTCTCTAATTCTTGCTACTCAATAATATCCATTCAATATATAGTTTTTGAAATGGGTTCAACTCTAGGTATGACTTCTATTGAGAACAAAACTTCATGATTTAGTGGAATAATAGGAAATTATTCTATAAACATATCAAAAAATAAAAAATTAAAGACATTTCTTCCATTTCAAGTTTCTATCCATTAATCTGAGACATAAATCCTTCATGTACAGATATTAAGAACCACAATAAAGAAGTAATTACCATTGGAATTTGGTATTCTTCCTCACACTGATAAAAATGTATTGGTTTATTGGGAAAAACAATTTGACTTCCCATCCTAGAATGTTCATATGAGTGTCATATAAATAATTCCAATCCATGTTCAGAATAACATCACATTCAACTAAATAAATAATCCTGAAAATTTTTATAACCATGTTCCCCCCCCCAAATAAATCGAAGAGGAACTATATACTTATGATGTGACCATTTTACCATTAAGATTTTTTACAAAAAAACTCAACATTAAATTGTTGATTTGGTAATTAAATACACATTAAAAATTCCATAGATATAAAATATTGGATAGAGCATGTATCAACTTAGAAATTAGAAATTTTAGAGTGTATAATAATTATACCTTTCACCAAATCATTCTCATAAACCACATTGGTAGTCATGATCACATGAGAATTTCCTTTATCTTTATGATTAAGAGTCTCTTAATGTTGATAATAAAAACATTCAAATTCATGAACTAGTCAGAATTATTCCCATACTAAATTCATTTGAAATATTGAATATCGAGGGGGGGGGGTCATTAGATGGAATCTTCTTCTCATACATTGAATTAATTATCCCATTCAGGGGATTTAGGACATGTGCTTCCACATTTTAAGCACCTCCCATCTATATTCAAATAATTCCCTTGACATTTCTTCTATAATTTCTAGCATATATATATGGATGGATTTTCATTCAACCATGTGATTTATTCAAGTTTTCATGAGACTCAATCATCCATTTCTTATCAAAACCATGGGAATAGTGGGAATCTCTAATTTCCATTTCTACCTTTAGTTCACTTCAAAAAATTTATTCAAGGCTACTAATGTTTCTTATGGATAACACATTAGAGAGAATTTATTTTATGCCAATTGAGAATTAATAAATTTTTTTTAAGGATAATTATTAAATTAGAGGTATACCATTCAATACTTGTAAAATTATCCTTGTAGGCACAAATATATTCAAAATACTTTTTCTTAAGCTCAAGTAATTTATTCCCCATATTTTTATGTAGAATGTGATAGAAGTACTTACTAAGAAATATCCTCTTAAAATCATACCATTATATAAATTCAATTTATTTAACTTTCCTAGTATTCTTAATAATGTTCCACCATTTATTCAACTCCCATCCAAAATGATATATACCTAGGACCATATTCTTATATTCTGAGCACAAGAGAACAAAAAATATATTCTCAATGGTGTTGACCCATCGATTAGCCACTAATGGATTCTAATACCCAATAAAATAAGGTGTATGTTGTCTCATGAAGGATTAACCAAAAAATTATTCCCTCTTTTTGTTGTTTGAAAGATCAACATGATTCATGACTTGAGAAAGTTGTGTGAGAATAAAAAAAAAATTATGCCACATAGATCCAATAGCATTTTGTTACATAGGAGGATCATCATTTCATTTTTCATCACATTCAACATTAGCATGATTCCTTTATGTTCCATCCATTGACTAAAACAAAAAATCTTAGTGTAAGAAACACTAATTATAGTGGAAAAACACATAGTCGTGATGAATTATTTATAGAATATCTAAATAAATACATATTATTTTAAATCTAATAATCCTTAATTTTAACATAGTTCAACCATGGTCATCATTTATTCAAATATTTCATGATGGTTTATAATGGAAATGTGTACTAATGAACACATATCCCTCATGAGTGTCAAATTACGTGTGAAGTAAGGCTTGTTGCCATGTACTAGGTATTTATCTTGTCAATCCCAAAACATAATTTTAAGAGTTATTACCCCATGTTATATCCTTTTAATAAATAATACTACTTGTAATATCAGGACATGGATTTATTTCAAGGTAAACTACATAATCTCTTCCATGTTGAAACATTAGAATATTATCCAATACTTATGATCATCCAAAGGGTTCTTACTAAAATTTTCTCATCATGTATTTCAAAGGATAACTAAACATTCTTATGATACAGACTATAATGACACATTACTTTCATACATAAATATCACATCATTTAGATGAATAATTAATAAATATCACAAATACACACCCAAGGACCATAAAAGATTAGTTTCCTTGGAGAATAGGTAAAAAAATAAACTCATTGAATGAAATATCATCAAAATATCACATAAAGATCTTCTATTATACTCTTCATAAAAATTCCCAAAATAAAACATTTCATTATAACATAGGAAAAGGAAACATAAAAAAGGTTGAGCTCAGATGATCAATTAGGGTTAACATTGGAGATATAATTTTATGATCATATGAAAGAATAATATAATTATAATGGAATAAGATCATGAACATATCCTAGAAAGATCATACCCATCCAGTCATATATCATAAACATGATTCATTGCATAAAGTTATAACATTACAAAAGGCTTGATTCATAAGATTGTGAAATCAATATAATTCTTGATTTATAATAATATTTTATAAAATTGTTGCACCAACATAGGTATAGATACCATTTATATTCTTAAGGCTGACTACCAAGGCCATCAAACATATTTTATCATGACTCATCACTTTTTATTATTTTGGATCAATCCCAACAACTTGTTTCCCATTCTAGATCAATCCCATTGTCTTTTTTCTCATTGTGGATCAACCCAATAAAATTATATCCAATTATAATTTTATGAGATATAAATATTTACCCAATGTATTGGTGATATATATAGGTCCCACCCATCCTTTGTTATAACTTGTCCACTATCCACAGTTATAATGTAACCACCATACTTGGTTATAATGTAACTACCATTATATAATGAAAACCATGAATAAGTGTGACACATGATAATAAAACATTCATCATATAAAAACCAATAAAAATAAAAGGTTCTCAAAAATCATGTGGAATATTATAGAATCACATGATTTTATAGATTTACCCATCCCTCTCAATTCATCATGCTTGAAGAATTGATTTTCAGAAACATTATCTAAAAAATTGGTAAATCCCGATAGACTTGTTCATGCATGTAGATTTTTTTGTCAAATGAGTGTGTTAAATTTTTTTTGTTTAATAAAAAAATAAAGTTTATTTATGTTAATCCAATTCAACATTCATTGGACTACTTAGATTTCAATCCCCCCTGCTCTGCACTGCCTCGTTCGCACCCACCACTTTTTTCCACTGGTGGTGTTTCCTTCTTCCATATCCCTAGTGAGCTCTATAATAGGCACCCCAATATCGAAATCCTCCCCCATATACATATCCCTCTCTTAGTTGTTTCTAGAATCCATACCTTTCATTGAAATTTTTTTGAACACGTTATTCATTTACATTTCTTTGTTATAGAATTCCATGTAAACATTGATGTTTATATGAACCTTATTATCAATTTCTATATCCTCTCTCATCACTCTTGGGAGTGGGTAAGGGTACTTAGGATTTATTATTTCTTCTCAAATACTTATCCTTTATGTTATATAATTCCCCTTATTTGGTTTTTTTTCTGTTAATAATTTATTTATGGAAAAAGATATGATTTTAATATCAATAATTGCAATTTTCCTAAAATGATGTTAATTTGTAGCCAGAATACAGATATGATTTTATTATTTTTATTTTTATTTTTATAATGTAAATTTGAGGCATAATATGAATTAGTTTAATTTTTTTGGGATTTTTTTCCTTTTAGGATGTTTTGAATATAGATTTTAGTTCAGGATAATGCCTTCCCCATCTGTCAAAAAGAAGATTTTATGAAAACTTTGGAGTGGAAATAGGTCTAATCCTTGGGAATTAGGTTATGATGTTAAAAAAATGGGCAATATTTGGAGTGAAATTAAGATGAAAAATTGTTTTTAGGGGGGATTAATCAATTTCAGCATTATTTTTTCTCAATCTAAAAAATATCCACCCCCTCGTAGAAGTGTGTCAAATTAAGAAAAATTGGAATCTTCAAGTATGATTTCTATGAATTTGGGCTTGATTAATTAAATAAAAAAATTCATGATATTAGGGATATAATGAATTATTTTTGTTCAAGGAAAGATAATATGATGATAGATATATTTTTGAAAAAATATAATGGGGATCAGTCCACAAAAAATTAGGTATAACCTTCTAGGATGTTTTTTGAAAAATGATATATTTAATGAAAAAATTATCAACTAGCTATACTTTATACACAAGTACAATAGATTATAATCTTAGAATAAATACAATGTTTTTGAAGATTTTTCAGATGGTTTAAATTTGTGTAAATAGATATAAATCTCCATAATATCATCATATAAGTGATAAGTATATAAATAATGACGTTTCATACACACAAGATATGCTTGGGGAGTACAAGAAACAAATGAACGAAATTGGTTGTTCTATATGTTTGATGGATGGAAAAATAATAAAATAAGATTCATTTTTATTTTCTAGTAAATATTATGAAAGCTTATATATTAATGAAATCAATTGATACATCTCATATCTCCAAAATTTTCATAAAATCATTCAAATGTTAGATGAGATTGTGGATTTTTTGGAGAATAAAATGTTGTTCAAGTACAAAGTGATAATGTTTCAAACTAAAAATATGCGGGAGATATGTTGATTTAAAAAAGAATGAACATGTATTGGAAATTATGTGACTCTTATTGTTTTAACATTATTTTAGAATATTTGGAAAAAATTTGGATTTTCAAAAGGTGACCATTTTTAGAAGAATAAATGTCACAACATATATCTATTCAAGGACTATGATTATTTATTTTCAATGAGAGTTCATAAAAGAGGTATATTTGATTAAATAGGGTATCACTTAGTGTTCCACCTCATACTTTACTTTGGGATACCTTTTTTAGCATAAGGGTGCTCTGATTAATATGTTAACATCACCAAAATGGTTGTTTAGTAGGTTTGAAAAAGAGACAGATGGAAAGAAAGTGAAATTATTTATGTTGGATATAATCTTTTGGTGTGATGTTGTGACATGTTTAAGGGATGAATTAAAACTAAATAATTTACTTCATCTTGTAGATTATTATGAGATAACATCAATGGGATTCCTTTATGAGGATATGGACTGAGAAAATGAAAAACTTATGTACAATTTTAGTAATACCAAGAAAGTTTATATCATTTAAAGATAAAACTTTTCATACTATTATTTGGTTTTTGAAAACTAATAATCATATTTTCTTGTCATTAAATATGTAGATATGTACTTAATTGGGAAATAATTAAAGAGATCTGGGATATTGAAATCAATAATCCCTTGCATGTTGCTACTCATTATCTAAATCTTCAATTCCATTATAGTTCCAATTTTAGGGCAGGTTCAGTGGCCAAAATTTTCCTATATAGTTTCCTGAATAGATTGGTATCCACCCAAGATGAGAGGGACAAAAAATATTTGTATCTAGACCACTTATAAAATACAAAAGGATTTCTTGGTATGGATTTTTCAAAATGGATGAGGGAAAAAAAGTCTCCAAATGATTAGTGGGATTTATATGGGGATGATGTCCCTATGTTGAAAATATTTTTTTTCAATGTTTCAATCATGACATGTGGTTCTTATTGATGTGAGAATAATTGGAGTGCATTTGTAATGGTAAATTTAGAATTATATTTATACTACTTAGCTTAATATTTTGGTTAAGAAATTTAAAAAAAATATCATGTGTTTTATAGTTTATACAAAGAGAAGAAATTACTTACCCCAAAGAAAGATGAATGATTTGGTGTTCATTATGTTCAATTTAAAAATGAATGACCAGACAACCATAAGAAAAAAAAATCAATGGACCATATATTTGTAATGATATTTCCTCTGATGAAGAATGGATAAATGAACCAAATAAATGTGAGTTTTTTGGAAATGATGGGGAAATGATGCATTTGATAATTCCAATCCCTATTTAGACGATATCTAAATTCGTGATTATATTTTAAATGATAGTGATAAAGATAGAAATGAGGATATTTCACAAAATTATCAAGGTGGTCAATGACATATTGAGACTAAGAATGAAGATGATAACGATGAAGGTATTTTTGGTGGTGGAAGATTCAAATCTATTAAATATTTTTATTAATTTTTTTACATAATATGTATAAGACCATAATTTCAAATCGTGGTATTAAAATTTTATGAGGTTTATAATTTATATTTTGGGATTGTACCTCATGGTTGAATGATATTAGTTTTTTATTATAGCTATATGGAATTATTTATTATAATGTGTGATTATTATGTGAAATCTTTAATTCATTAATCATTATAGCTAGGTAGGACATTCCTGATGAAAAATTAGATATGGAGGAGGCCCAATTATTTTTTCTTCGATTTATTTAATTATTCACCAATAGAAGAAGTAGGTTTTCATAATCGTCCTTAGTTAATTTCATAACATGGGGACTCTTTCGAGTTTGGAGACATAGTTTTTGGGTCGAGTTGAATATTTTCATTTCTCTCAAATTTTAAGAATATTATTTTAGTGTTCTTTCCTCCAAATTTATTATTCCCATTCTTTATCTTATTACTATGTTTGATTCATGATGCACTTAATATGATGATAAGTTTCTATTTATGAAACAAATTTATTCAAGATGACTTAAAAGATTAAACTATTCAAGTTTTGGTTTTTATAATACCAATTATCAAATAATCTTTTTATGTTTTCAGACTGTTTTCTTAATAATTTTGAATGGAAATTTTCATTTTTAACTTTATATTACTTTTCATAATATTCTAATAGGAATCACAGTGTTGTGTAATGCCTTAGTCCAATTTCGTTGATTTTTCTGTATCCATTATCGTCTATTGTTGTTAATGATATGATACAAGTGTTTGGTGCATTTAGATGGACCAGTTTGTTCTCATACATATGGAATCCCTAGACAGAAAGGGTGGTCTGTTATCAATGGTCACACCTCAAATAGACTAATTTGATCTCTATTGGAATCCCTCAATCTAAATTATTTCAACTTTGGTCTTGCATATGATGCTAAAAAAGGATCCATGTAAAATTTAAAAGATGATAAAGAATGATTTAAGAGGTTTCTTTTTTGGGTGATTTTTTTCTAAAATTTTACTGCTGTTGCTAAATTTTTTTCATCTCATTGCTATTTTAATTGGAACATCCTTAATTTTCTATAGTTGTTGGTTTATTTATGCATGAGTTTGGATGAAGGTGTAGATTTAAGTAAGATTTAAATGGTTGATTGTATAGAAGGTGGAGAAAGGTATATATTTTTACATGATGTTGGACAAATGATCATATTTGATTATTTTTAAGATTTGAGTTAGAAATTTTTGTTGAGATAAATCTTTCATTGATAACCTCCATACTACAAGGGAGTCTCCATTGTGGGTGATGGATCTAGTTCGAGTGAACTCTTACAAGTCTATGAGTTGAGTCTATTATTTGAGTTTATTGGACTCAAATGATTCTGAGTGAACTCTTGAGTTTAACTACCTCAGTATTATAAAAAATCCATCATATTATAACACATATAAAGGAAATGGGCCTTATAATAACCTCATTAATTTATCATAGCATTATGCAGGGAAAAGGAATGGGTTTCATAAAAATCGCTTCATTATAATCATAAATAATCCAATGAATGAATTATGATGGTATAACTAAATACATCCCAATTAAATCATAAGTAATATCAAACGATGTCATCTTATATAGAAAATCATTTTGAAGGATCTCTTGGATCATTTTTTCAGGAAAATATCCTTTCAACATTGAAAATCACTATTTCAAATAAAATTATTAAAAAAATTATTTATTTTTTCTTTTATAATAAAATTTAAAACATATAATGGATGTATTAAATCATTGATCGATCAGAATGGCAGAATGTTTGGTTCATGCCACACACATTAAAATTAAGATTCCTTTCAAATTATGGTAAAATAAAAAAGTGCCTTGTTTGGGAAATGACATGAATATTATTTTCAATCCAATTATTAAAAAGTAAAAATGGGGGTTAAAAATATTTAAACAATCATTAGAGAATACTAAAAACATTCTTTAAAACATTTTTAGAAAATATGGATATGGGAAAAATGGTTTTTGACCAAAGAGATAAATAAATATGATTAATCTTAAAAACATTTTTTTACTCTTTATTCATTTAACAAACAAAAATGAAAAGAAAATATTTATTTTAGATAAATAACCATTTTATAATAAAATTAATGAAATTATTGAGAGTTCGGTGATAATATATCATCACTATAAGCATAACATAAACAATCATATCAAATAATGATATTGTAACATTAAACATTTACCGATTTCGTAACTTTTGAATCATATTCCTCGTGAAGAAAAAATATTAAATAGGTGTGTTTATTACATAATTATAATGAAATGTATAATAAAATAAATTTATTGTTATTATATACACTACACTAAAAACGAGTTGTGTATAAGCTATGTGTCCCACAGAAATGAATGTGAGACAAAAATATCATACCTTATGTCTCAACTTCCTTTGTATGCATTTAAATCTCCTACATAATAAATATAATTTTATTGTAAACATATTAGAAACCCATGCTCATATGAATCATTCGATATATAATTTAATTATTATCTTTTATTACACATTTGATAAAAATTCCTTGTTAAATTCACATTTCGATTAATACCTCCTTTATTTTTCATGTATTTTTTGGTACTTTTAATTTGATCGTTGTTACATCAAATAAATGTTTTTAACAATGATATAAATAAAATATATATTCATTATTTATGAATTTATAGTAATCTAATAATGTTATATATAGAAAATAAATTACATTATTCATAGAGATGGTAGGTTGTATGTATGCATAAGTGATGCTTCCATTTTATCAATAGATAAAATATAAGAAAGGTAAATAATATATAAAATTTACATAATTATTTTTATTTCATATATATCAAATATTTTCTTTAAATATTTCTTTATTACCTTCCATGTATATTGTTTGTGAAGAATGAATCACAATGCTTCGTGTGGTGGTAGTCTGTTGTACACATGAGTGACGTTACCATATTCCCAAATACTGGAATGTAAATCGGTATATGTGGTATAATAATCATATAAGTACAATTATCTCATATATATCATATAAATATGTTAAATCCATCATTACATCCATCAATGAGAGAAGTTGATGGAAAATGAATTGCATCAGTTTGTGAGGAGGTATCTTGTCGTACACACAATCGACAGTTAGTTTTCTACTTGGTAGAATAGGATATAGATTTACGTCATCAAATTAAAATTGTAAAATATAATTATATTCTAGAGAATTAATTTATTATATCATAATGGTTGAGTAATACTCAGAGTAGTTAGTGGAAGAAATAAAAAAATACAAGATTAAGAATTTTACATCTCCTTTGGATAACCTCCTTAGTATTACACCTAGACCCTTCATAGGAGGATTCCCTAATAGAAGTAATGATTCTAGGATGTGGTTAGGTATGTATGGATGATATTTGGTTATTTATTTTCCAATCCAAATAGTTTTGGATGTGTTAAGAGGATATAATATTGGGCGGCCTTTTATATGTGGGGGAAAGGACACACCTGGAATATTTTGAAAGAATGAATTGTACCCACATTTTTCACGGTCCAAAAGGCTGAAAATGGATAATTATAAGTAAAACCTATGGCCATAAAATTTGATTTGGACAAGTTTATAGGTCATTATACACCTTATCTGTTTATTTTAACCCCTAGTAAACTCGTTTTAATCGTAACTATCGTAATGAATTTTTTTAATTTTCCAATTCAATTTATCCAAAACATTCGTTGACCATATTATATGATATTAATTAATATTATCATAATTATTGAATAATTTTTTCCAAATTAAATTCACATAAATGGGAAATTGAAATTTAAAATTAGACCCTAGGATGTGACGAAAAATTAGTTTTTCAAATAGAAAGTTTTAATATGTACATAAAGTTTTAATATAAAAATTCAATATGTAATTCATTTTAATTACCAATAATGGATTAATAAATATTTAAATTAACAAAATTTTAATTTTGAAAACAAAAAAAAATTAAATGGACCTTTTAAATTCATTGAAATTTTTTTATTAAAAATTAGTATTTTACTATTCATCAAGAAAATACTATGAGAAAATTCTCAAAAATTAACTCAAAGATAATATTGATATGTGGGTTTAAAAAATGAAGTTTTTTTCAAATAAATTTTATAAAAGTGTTAAAAATAACTTTTATTTTTTGTTCGCAAATATCAATAAAAACATTCCATTGAGGAAATAGTATTTTCAAAACATGGAATGACTTTAGTAAAAATTAAGAAGTTTTTTATTAATATTTTTTGTTTATATAAAACAATTAAACATAATATATAATTTTTTTTATATCTATTCATTTTGAAATGTGTACTGGATAGGTTATGAAATTCATGTTTAAATAATAATATTAATATTACATCATGGTTCGTTAAAACACATTGTTGCGTGTAATGAATGCTTTCAAAAAAATTAAATTTATTTTAAACAATTCACAAAATCTTTGGGTGTTACAGGAAGGTATTATCATTTACACATAGTGAATTTATCCAAATAAAATAAAAAATCCATCTTTTTTACAATGAATAAATGATAAATGACTTTATTAAATCTATAGATTTTCTTGATTCAATCATAGTTATTCTTCATATTTATGTTAAGAATTCCAAAAAATAATCAATTAGTCAAATTATACATTATTCAATAGTTATCTTAATTTAATTTCGTTATGATCCTTTATTCCATTGGATTTAGTACTTTTATTCTCATTTATTTAGTAATCTATTTTTTCATGATCAATTAAAGGGGCTTGACCCCCAACCATTTTTTAAAAAAAATCAACACATTTCTTCGTCAGATATAGATTTTAATATTTTCATATGGAATTATAATAAATTCCTAAAAAATATTGACTTTATTGAATAATATATTGAAATAATATATATTCTTATAAATAAAAATTAAATGTAATCAAGGATAATTAAAATAATATTTAGAATAAATTCTACTAGATTAATTTAAAATTCCATTAATAAATAGTTAATAAATATTTAATGTACTAAAATATATCCCAATACAAGTAAAATTTAATATCATTAAATATTTTACAAGTAGACACTCATGGTTGCATGACTGTAATTTATTGAAACATGAAATTATTCATTGAAACTTCTTCACTCTCACCTTTATACTTTAAAAAATTTTAGACGTTGTAAAATTTTTATGGTATCCTTCAAAGTAATATCAAATGAAATGCATAGTATCCTAAACTAAATTGTATGACAACTTTTACTAAACTTTATTGTAAACAATAAACTTTTCATTTTAAAAAAAATTAATTTATATAGAAATCTTTAAAATGCCTCAAAAAAATTATATGACTTTTCTAAAAAATTAACTCATAATATAGCAACTTGAAACATTAATAAAACTCACGTAAATTTATTTTTCTTGAATCTCTACAAATATTTTACATTTCTACTTGAGAATTATATATTTATTTATTTTAAAAAACATACTATTGGCACACAAATATATTTTTCAATAAATTCATGACTATAAAGAGAAAAAATAATGGATCGAACTCAATGAGTACTTGTATAATAGATATCAACATTTATATAATAAAATGTATCATTCAATATAATGGTAAGTTTATATTTGTAATATTCATACAATATAATTATCTGTTTTTGAATTTCCTGTAATACATTTATAGCCAAAACTCTATCAGGTTTTGAATATTATGTTTAAGTCATGTACATCCTCATAATCCATTAGAAATTTAACTATTTAGTGTATATTCTATGTAGATCATAATGAAATAGAATATGATTTGATGTGTTGTCTAATTGAAACAATTTTATAACAAGTTTCTCATTGATTCTTCTAGTAATGCATTGAAAACTATGTAAATTGTTTCTCAGACAGTCTTCTAATGATGTATCAACAATAAAGCTATCATAATAAATATATAGTTTTATCAATTTTTTCTTTTTTTTGATAAATCCATTTTTCATCACCCTCCTCCTTTATTTTTTTAAATACAATAATTCTTCTTCCAACTCTACTTTCAATTCCCTTATTTATTGAAATAATATGAAATATATTCTATATTAATTGAGAAGCTTATATGCCAATTCCGAACTCATTTATTTATAAATTCCAATTAAAACACATAGATTTCTCTTCTTTACTAGTATAAACCTTTCACTATGGGAAAATTTTATTTTTTTATAGGGTATTTGCGACGGCGAAGGATCTCATCGCAAATAGTCTGTTAGAAGGGACTATTTGTGACGAGACCCTCTTCCAATCGCATTAGATTTGGCGCAAGTTGCGCACTAAATCACAGGAAAGGTATTTACGATGTGCATATAAGCTCGTCGCAAATACCCAGTGGTGTTTTCCTGTATTTGGGATGAGATTTTTCTCTCATCACAAACAGTATGTTGGAAGGTTAGTATTTGCGAAGGGTCCCGTCACAAATGCCTTTTTAACCATCGCCCCTAATTAATTGGGGGTTAGCATTTGTTATGGGCCCCGTCGTAAACAGAAATTTCACAAATAATCTAATATATATATATATATATACATATATATATATATCCCCATCCATTTTCTCTCATTTCACTCCTTTCTTTATGCCTCTCTCCCTCTCTATTTACATATTTTATCTCCAAAAATTTCAAAGTTTAAATTTCTAAATCGGAGCAATATTTGCAGCTTATGTCCTCTGAAAGATTCAATTTTAAGGTATTTGTTCATTTCTTTTCATTTTCAGTTATTTCATTTGTTTTTATATTAGTTATAATTATTATTAATTAGTTAAAAATAAATTAAATTTGAATTAGACAGTTTTATTTATCGTTATTTATTTTTACAAATAATTAGGTGTGATTAATATTAATTAGTATTAATTAATAGTTTTTATATTAACTATTATAAAACGGTAGTAATTATTATTAATTATAAAAAAAATATTAATAAGTATTTATAATTAGCGATAATTGGTAACAATTAGTGATAATTAGTAACAAATTGAAATAAATATTTATAAATTTTAGTAAATAGTAATAATTAGTGATAATGAGAAATAATTAGCGGTAACTAGTAGAAATTAGTAATGATTAGTAATAATTAGTCGGAATAAGAAATAATTAGTCATAATTAGTAATAAATTGTAATAATTAGTAATAAATTATAATAATTAGTAATATTTTCTAATAAATTTTAATAATTGGTAACAAATTGTAAAATATTTCAAAAATTTGTAATAGATTGTAATAAAATTTAATAATTACTAATAATTATTAATAATTAGTTATAATTAGTATCAATTAGTAATAATTAGTAATTAATAGTAATAAATGGTAATAAATAGAAATTAATAGTAATAAAAAGTAATAATTAGTAATAATTAGTAATAATTAGTATTAATATGTAATAATTAGCAATAATTAGTTATAAATTGTAATAATATGTAATAAATTGTAAGAATTAGAAATAATAAGTAATAAATTGTAACAATTACGAATAAATTGAAATAATATGTAATAATTAGTAATATATATTAATAATTAGAAATAATTAGTAATAAAATTTAATAATTAGTAATAATTAGTACTAAATTGATATAATTAGTAATAAATTGTAATAATTAGTAATAAACTGTATTAATGAGTAATAAAATGCAATAATAAGAAATAAATTGAAATAATTGGTAATAAATTGTAATAATTAGTAAAAAATTGTATTAATTAGTAATAAATTGTTATAATTAGTAATAATTAGTTATAATTAGAAGTAATTAGTAGTAATTATTAATAATTTGTTATAATTATTAATAATTAGTAATATTTAGTAATATTTAGTAATATTTAGTAACAATTAGTAAAAATTAGAAATAATTAAAAATAAATAGTAATAATTAGTACTAAATAGTAATAAATAGTAATAATTAGAAATAATAAAAAATAAATAGTAATGAATAGTAATAATTAGATATAAATTATAATAATTAGAAATAATTACTTATAAATTATAATAAATAGTAATTAGTAATAATTAGTAAAAAATTGTAAAAAAATGCAATAATTCGTAATAAATTGTAATAATTAGTAATAACTTGCGGCAATTAGTAAGAAATTGTAATAATTAGTAATACATTGTAATAATTAGTAATACATTTTAATAATTAGTAATAAATTGTAAAAATTAGTATATATTAATAAATTTATGAATAATTAGTAATAATTAGTCATAAATAAGAATATTTTTTAATAATAATAAATAATTAGTAATAATTAATAATAATTTTCAATAATTAGTAATAATTTAAAATAATTTGTAATAATTAGTAAAAATTACTAATAATTAGAAATGATTGGTAATAACTAGCAATAATTAGTAATAATCAGAAATAATTAGTAATAAATATCAATAATTAGTAATAAATATCAACAATTAGGAATAAATTGAAAATAATTTGTAATAATTTGTAAAAAATTATAATAATTATTAATAATTAATAATATGTTGTAATAATTAGTAATAAATAGTAATAATTAGTAATAATTTGCATTAATTAGAAATAATTAGTAATAATTATCCATAATTAGTTATAACTAAAAATTGTTGGTAATTATTAGAAATAATTATGAATTAATATCAATAATTAGGAATAAATTGTAATAATTTGGAATAATTTATATTAAATTGTTATAATTAGTTATAATTAGTCGTAATTGGTAAAAAAATTTAATAATTAGTAATAATTAGCTTTAATTAATATTAAATTTCAGTAATTTGTAATAATTTGAAATTATTAGTAATAATTAGTAATAATTAAGAATAATTAGGAATAATTAGAAATAAATAGGAATAATTGGTGATAATTTGTAATAATTAGAAATAATTTGTAATAATTACTAATAAGTTGTAATAATTATAAATAATTAGTTATAAATTTAAATAATTAGAAATAAATATAAATAATTAGAAATAATTAGAAATAATTAGTAATAATTAATAATAATAATTAATAATGAACAATAATTAGTAATAAATATCAATAATTAGGAATAAATAGAAATAATTAAGAATAACTTGCAATAATTAGAATAATTATCAATAATTATAATAATAAGAAATAATTAGAATAATTAGAATAAATTAGAATAATTAAAATAAAGTAGCACAATTTCCTGTGGAGTAATAAATAGTAAGAAATTGGAACAATTTCTATGAGGTTGACCACAACTCTTTTAATTGATAGCTCATCTCCTTGAAACTTTCTCCCACTAAAATCACTATGAAAAATCTTCCCCGACATTTAGATATCCATTTTCATATGAATAGGAATCAAGAACTATATGATGAGGCATCCCTACTCTATATTCTTATACATAAAAAATACATATCTATACATTTGAGAAGATTTTTCATAGTTAATTCAGTGGAAAAAAGTTACAAAGAAATGATTCATAGGGAAAAAGAACATCTTTTTCTTGATGGTTCATCTCTTTGGAATTTTCTCTGACTGAAATCAGTATGAAAAATCTATTCTGATGTAAGTATATCCCATTTCTGTATGCATGAGAATAGAGAGTAGGGAGGGATCACCACACTACTCTCCATTCTTATGTATATGAGAATTGATATTTGTACATGGAAGTCAATTTTTAATAGTGATTTCAGTGGGAGAATTTTGTAAGGAGATGAGCCATCAGGAAAAAGAGTTGGTGGAAATCTTTGGGAATTTTATTGCTCCTAATTAGTGATAACTATTCTAAATTAGATGCAATTGTTAATAATTAGTGGTAATTAGTAGAAATTATTATAAATTAGTGTAGATTAGTATATATTTTAAAACAAATAATATAAATAATAATAAAATAATAGAAATTATTATAAATTACTAGAAAAGTGAATTTAATTTCTTTTTTCTTTTTTAGATAACTTTTTTCATATATAAAATTATTCAAAAAACAAATAATTTTAATTTATTTAGAAAAATATGGAATAAAGAAGTTGATAACAGTTACTATTAGATGACCACTCTTGGATAAATCATTATAGGAATCCAAATGGTTCTAGTTTAAATCATGTATATATTGAGGGTGTTTAAGCTTTCTTATCATTTGAATCATAAAAACAAGAATTTATTCATAAGGGAAAATTAAGAATCAGTATAAAAAATGTTCTCCGAGGACATTTTACAGATTTGAAAATGTTTTAGGTCGTCGATTTCATTTTGGTTTTTAACGAGATTATATTTTTTCGTATGAACATAGTAAACGATGTTCTAAGGAAGATAAAAATAATTTGGTTTCAAATCTATCATGGTATCAAAATTTAGTAAATGATGTATAAGGTCCATATTTTCAACAAACTGAAACTGAAAATGATATTGATTTAACTCTTGGGTTGGAACCATCACAATTTTCTGATTTATTGAGGTCCTCTTAGGATGCCTTATATCCATGTTGTAAGATTATAAAATTTGATGTTGTTGGAAAATTTATGTCTATTAAATCAAATAATAAAATTTCAAATAGCTCTTTTGATTAGATATTATCTTTTGTTAAAACACTATTACCTGAAGGAATTGTGTTACCTTAAAATTTCTTAGAGAGAAAGAGGCTAGTTCGTAATTTGGATCTTGGTTATCAGAAGATTTGTGAATGCTAAAATGATTGCATCTCATGTTATGGTGAAAATGAGTCATTGGATAGTTATCCCACATGTGGAAAATAGAGGTATAAAGAGGCTTAAATACGTAATTCTAGATTGATTCATGTAAAACGGTTGAGATATTCCCTACTTACACTTAGATTACAGAGTTTATTTATGTCTCAGATCACAACGACATTGATATCATGGCTCAAAACCAATATTTTAAATTGTAAAATCTTAAATATTCCATATGATGGTGATTCATGGAATAATTTTGTCTAAGGTCATATATATTTTTCTTTAAAAGCTTGAAACGTGTAATTAGGTCTTTCAACTAACAGTTTATGTCCATTTGGTTCTTACGGTAGTCAGTATTCATGTTGTTCTGTCTTTATAACCCTGTACAATTTATCTCCCTAAATGTTAATGAAGGATCCATATATCATTTTGACCTTATTAAATCCATCACATCCAAAAAAGAATATTGTTGTTTATTTGAAACCATTGATTGATGAGTTAAATTCATTATGGATTAATGGTGTCAGTATATGTGATGTTTCTACAAAACAAAATTTCCTACAATATGATGAATTAATGTTCAAAATTAGTGACTTCCCAGCATATGGAATGTTATCTGGCTAGAGTACACATGGTCTAAAATAAAGTTCTTACTGTATGAGACATAGAAATGGGTCTATAATCGTCAATGGAAAGAGAACTTGTTTTCAACTTTCATTGTAGATTCCTTCCAACCGATCATCCTTTTCAGAGGAACAAATATCATTTTAGAAAAAGAATATTTTAAAGATTAAGACCACCAAAAATGATCTAAGGTAAAAAGATAAAATCAATTGAATCTTCATTATCTTCCATAATATTGGTACCATCAATAAACCAATAGAAAATAAATGTCTTTAGAAAGGAACACAATTGGATAAAATGGAGCATATTTTGGAATCTACCATATTGGTTTGATTTTTTGTCCTATCACATGTTGGAAGTCATTCATATTGAGAAGAAATATTTTGATAATTTATTTAATATAGTTTTGGATACACCAGGTAAGACAAAAGAAAATGTAAGTCCACGATTAGATCTTGCCCAAATTTACAGGCAACTAAAACATAAACCGTTTGAAAATGTCAGGTCATATAATTTAATAATTGAAAAAGCAGCTTATACATGCTCTGGAAAAAAAATTAATTATTATTATATCAGTGGATTGAAGATTTGAGTCATTCAGATAGTTTTGATTCTAATTTTTTCAAATTTTTCATAAATGTATGTATTATTGTATTAAAAATTCATTACTATCATTTTTTAATGGAAAGACTTCTGCTGATTGTATTATAAGATTTTTTTAATTCTATGATTTGGGATGTGATAGTAGAAATATAATATATTTTTTCAAGAAATTTTTGTGGAGAAAAAAAGACTATGATGATCTAAAGAGACTTTAAGAATATGTAGTTTTAATTTTATGTAAACTGGAAAAAATATTTCCCCCAAATTTCTTTGACTCAAGGGAAAATTTTATATTACATTTTTCACATGAAGAAAAATGTGGAGGTTTGATATAGTTCCAATGGATGTAATCATTCAAGTTATGCATGCATAAATTAAAGAAAAATGTATGTAACAATGCATCAGTTGAAAACACAATTGTAGAAGCTTATTTTAATGGGGAAATTTCTTTTTTCCCTCATTAGTTTCAATCCAAATATCCCTAAAAACAAAACTGTATGGTTCATAATGAGGGAAATTTTTATAATTAAATGAGAAATAAATTATCAATTTTTAATTAGAAAGAACTTGTCTTCAGTGGTGTTCATGAATTATGTCTTTACAACAATGAACATTACAGAGATCATTCATATGTTCTGCTCAACTGTGAAGAAATGGAACTATTTTCACTATGAGTTATCCTATAACTTATTCTATAATATTTGTTATAGAAAATTAATATTATTTTATTTCTAGGTTATATGATAATCATATCAAAAAAAAACTTCAACAAATTACAGTAGATTCTCTTGAAGAACGTCGGCAAAATGAGTTTCCATTCTAGTTTCAAAAACTAGCAACATAAATTATTTATGGATAATAAAATAAAATAAATTTATTACATGTTATATTGATAATTGTCTTACAAATTTTCAGGTATCTCAACATTATGATAAAATTGATAATCGATTTCATGTATTGAGTAACCCACCATCCAAAATGGATAAACTTATAATTCATATGTGGTGATTGGTTTTAAATTTAATACATGTGCATATTGGGAATCAAGAAAACAATGAATAATGGTGTTTTATTGAGAGGATCTCATCATATAGAAACTGAAGTTACATTTTATGGAATTATGGAAGAAATTATCCAACCATGTTATCTGGGATAGAATTACATAATGATGTTTAAATGTCAGTAGTTGGATATTGAGAGAGGCATGGGTGTTCATCTGACCCATGGAATCATTGATGTTCAATATAAAATTATTCTTGCACTAAATGAACAATTTTTATTATCTCTTCAATAACATCAAATTTATTATGAAAATTAATATGGTTCTTCAATATAGTACGGTGATTGGTGGATCATGAAAAAAATTAAATCTCGAAAAATCATTTTACTCAAATTGAATGTGGTTACACTGAAGTGCAAGGATTTGAAATTTTTAAAGAGACTACTCCAAATACAACTTTTTCATGAAGATACACGAATATCGATGATGAAACCCTATAATTAAGGGTTGATGGTGAAAATGATGATGATGATGTTAAAAATGAATTTGAAATGACAAGATATGATGAAACTAAAACTCGTATGGAAAATGATGATGCAGAGGAGAAATATGAAGACAATGACATCATCAGAGATGAATATAAGGATGAATATGAACATTGACACTGTTAAATTCTGATTATAATCATATATAATATATATCTTTATATAATATTTGTTTTTACTAATTTTCTTTCAACAATCATTTTGTGTTTCAGATGGAAGGGGATCTATTTTGTTAGTTATAAGAGGCTGATTTACCATTAGACGGGTGGGATATTGGATCATCTGAACCTAAGACTATTGGTAGTTCAGGGAGTACTCAGAGGGGGTGTGTTCTTCCATGATTAATTATTTTTGACCCTATCCCCAATAGATGTCCACATCTTGGCTTTAATATATACATGCATAGATATGTTAACTTGTGTAATTTATATAGCTTTCATTAATTTATTTTTACTCTAATTGTTTGATTATTTTTTCTTTTTTCCAAAGATTTTGTAATATAACTATTGGATAGGGGTGAGCTATATTGTGAAAATATTTTTCTGAAGCACGATTCACATGGGATCAAATTCCATTTGATGTTTAGTGCCACGTGTTAGATCAATGGTTTGTATGTAAATAAATTATATTTTTTTCAAAATTAATTTAATTAATAACATGATATTATAAATTATTTTTAGGGTTCATGGTATCTCATCGATGAGAGAATGTATGGTGCTATCTAGAAGGCATGGGAGGGTTTATGTGGGAGTTTTGTCATCAGTTTTTGAACAATTTGATAAGAAAATAAATCATGAATGACGGAGTGATAGAGTTTGATGAGTCTTGTTGCACCCACTGACCTTATTACATTTCATCTCAGGTTTGAGATGGATTATTTTCACACTGGTTGGGTGTCTGTTTTTAAAGGATATCACCAGTAGGTTAACAAAACTGGGGGAAACAGGATGTGAAACATCGAGCTAGTAGTCGTACATTTAATAAACATAGGGAACATATGGTAAATAATTTTTTTAAAAATAATTTATATAACATTAAATGTAAATGGTTTATTTTATATTCATATAGGTAGTCTAACAACAAGATATTATAGAGTTAGACATTTATAGGAGGATGTACAATGATCCAGTTGCTGGAGAGATTAGAGGTGATTTCTAGCATTAGATTGTGGTTAGTGTAATTTCTTTTTAAGCTTTAAAATTATCTTCATATAATATTTTTTCTATTTTAATTTTAAATTTCAATTAAAGGAGTCTTATAAGGTTTTGATATCTTAGTCACAGACTATGAGTCAGGCTTAGACTAACAATCAGACCAGAGCCAATAGATTTGGTGAGGCATCATAGATGCAGGCAACCCAATATGCCTTCTAGAAAGGATGAGTTATTAGTATCAGCTCTCAATTGATGCTTGAGAGGTATTATGGTACCGTTGTGATGTTGGCATCCAGATTGGGAGGAGATCATGGAGAGTCATCATCATCTCCTACACAGTATTAAGAGTAGTTGTGAGCTTAGGTTGATCTTATTGTGAGTTTTCATAGGGTGTAGGAGGAGATGCTTCAATGGCCGCAATAGAAGCATGAAGAGCTCCAAGGATAGTAGGAGGAGGAGGAGGAGGAGATGCATTGATATCAGCAGTAGAACCACATGCAGATGGAGTATATGCAATATCTGACTCATGGTTTAGGTATACAGTTCCCTCCAGCATCTCATACATCTCCTCCATAAGACTCCCCCCTCAGTGATATATTTATTTATTTGAAAAAACATTTGAATGTAATTTTTTTAATATTAACTATTTACATTTTTAAATAATTAGTTTTATATTGTCACGAATACAAAATTTTTATTATTTATTCGTTTATTTATTATTTTATTACTTTATTATTATTATTTTTAGGAAAAATATTTTTTAAAATATTTTTGCAAATATTGAGGTTTTTATTACTGTATAAATTTTTTTATTTTACTAATATTAATATTATTATTTCATTAATTTTAATAATAATAATAATATTATATTATTAATATTATTTTATTATTATATTGACATTAATAATAATAATAATATTTTATTATTTTATAAATTTTCTTATTTTACTAATATTAATATTTTTATTCCATTAATGTAAATATTATATTATTATTATATTTTTTTTTTATTTTTAGTATTATTATTATTATTTTATATTATTATTTTATTATTATTACTATTATTATTATTTTATTCAACATTATTTTTTAAAACTAATCTATTTGTGACAGACCTTTTTGTGATGGGTCTTCTCCCCATTATAAGTAATATTTCTAATGCGTCATCAAAATAAGGTTTTTAAAAAATCTTGTGAAAAATATTTGTGAAGGGGCATAGACCCATCCCAAATATTTTTTTTGCAACGGCTCATTGAAAAAAAATTTATTTGCGATTCCATTTTCTACAATGATCCATTTATGATGAGGACCCATCACAAATAAGCCCATTTCCAATGGTGTATATAAATTTAACCTAAAATTGTTTTTTTTCATAATATGATCATCTGGAATTGGAAAATATTTTTATCACTTCTACCCCTTTGAAAACAACATGAAAATAAATATTAATGAGAGAGTTTACTGCCACCATGTCCCATTTAAATATTTTTTTAATTGTAATTTTTTCTTTGATGAGATTATTCATGATATCTATATGTCTCAATATTTAGTGTTTCACTATGTTCTTTGAAATATTAGTTATACTTTTGTTTCCATGATAAATTCGAAATGAAAAATCAACCCCCACATATGATATTAGAGTTATTATTTCATCCATAATATTTGTGTATATAATTGTATTGTATCAACACAATCATCGTCATTACTACTATGTCTGATAAATATTTTAATTTTTCATTTCCAAAACCCAGACTTTATCAAAATAAATAATTTATAACAACACTAGATTTTATAATATATTTCTCTTTAATAAATATGACGTGTTCGATAAATTTTGATGCACACAACATCTTATTTAAGAGAATAATTAGTTATTAAAATAAAAAGAGAAATATATAACTAGAAAATTAAATTTATCATAATTAGTAAAATTAATTATGTAATTATTAGAGGTACTATATTAATTACACTAAGTTAAATAGAAATGTATTTTTTACAAACATTGTTTTATTATATATGTTTTATTTTAAAGTAATTTTTCTTATTTATAGTACTAATGTTATGTGAAATTATTGTCTATACGATAATTATAAATTCATAAATTGATTATAAAGTGGTTATAAATTAGGATAAATTCATTTGAAGGTCAAGAATAGATGTTTTCTGAAAATTTCAATTTTTATAAATGTTATGTATTTTTATATTAATAAATTAAATTAATAACTATTTATCAATATTATTAATTCTTTTTTATATAATATATTCAATAAGATAAGACAAAATTAATCTAGTTGATGTTTCAAGGAATGGAATGAGAAAAAAATCATTGTTATGCTTAAAGATACATTTTTCTGAAAATTGTTTTTACCCATTTTGTATAAGAATATTACACTTAATTACGTCCATTTTAATGAATTAAATCTCATAAAATGGATTAAATATTTTTAATAATTTTGATAAATATTATTTTATATGGTCAACAAAATTTTTTCCCATATTTAATTGTTACCATGTCAAAAATATTATCACCATGGTATGGATTATAAGGGTTGACAAATGGGTTAAACTAAGAGATGATTCTTCAAATATCGATAAAACTTATCTAAATATTATTTTCTAGTTTTTTATACCTTAAATTATCCTATATTTAAAAATAAATTCCATTTTCTTCCACATTTCCATGAAAATGACTTTATATATTTTTTACGGGTAAGGGTATTTACAAGGATCTTACTCCCCTCGCTTAGAAAATGGAACCCCCTCTCATCACTTCTAAAAACAAATTTATTACCTTATCTATGAGAATATCTACCCCAATACCTTCCCAACACTACTACCCACCTCTTAGAGTTTATATTCATTTGAAAAAATTCATCCAAGAATCCTCAAGGTGCTTTTTAGAAGAGAATATCCAAGGAAGTAGTGTATGTTCTTATCGACCCTTTTAAAGGGTATTTATTCTTTAACCTCGTTATATATACCAATATTAACATAATTACATAACTATATTTAATATAATTATTTTTATAATAATTTTCTATCTTATTTCCATCAAATGGATAAGGTAACTTTGCTCATGTGTGTGTTGGGAATCCTGCCTCCAAGAAGTGATATATTTCATTTTTCATTACCAAATATAATAAATGGTTATGTAGATATTTTTAATGAATATATATTATTTATTTATTATTATGAAAATAAAATTTATTTGTTAACTTTATTTCTTTCCATCCATTGATAAATTGAAACATCACACATGTATATGTGTGGACTACCACCTTCATGAAGTGATGTAATTAATTTTTTATCGTTACCTTACATGGATGGTTAAAAAAATTATATAATGAATAAATATTACACATATGACATGATTAATATTATTTTGAATATGAAACCATAACCAATTTTCAGGGATTAGATTCTCTAAACTCAAACATATGAGGAAAACAAAATATTGGACACTAGAATATTGATTTTAATGAGTAATTATTCATAAAGGGGAGATTTTAAATTATAAGGTAATTATATTTAGTATGATAAGTATAAATAAGGTTCTAGTATATAATTATAATTAGTCTAAAATAATTATACATGAGGTTAATGTTTATATGAAGAATGTTGGGACTTGATGTATGGGTTTCTGTTACAATCTCATTTTTTATCAGGATTATTTATGTTTCAATTTTCATTTTGGGAAATTATATCTTTTATACCTCTTAAATAAATATATTTTATTATAAATTTTTTATTTATGGGTTTATAATGTATTATTTTCAGTTTCCCCTTTGTGGTTCTCAATATTACAGAAATAATGTTTTTAAGCAAAGCCTGCTTATTTCTACCTTTTGGTCTTAAATATTTTTCATCCATATACATGTTCTTAATTTTATTTAAAAAAAGTTATTAAATACTTTTAAATTATTTATAAATTAATTTTTATAATACTTTTAACTTTATTAATGAATTTTTTAAAAAAATGTTTTCAAAAAAATCCATATGGCTCACTTTTAACTATTTTCCAAGTAAAAAAAGAATATATATTTTAACATTTAAGAATCTCCCACATTTCCTCATATTAATGATAATTATTCATTATAAATATCAATTAAATGTATAAATATATTAAAAAAATTCTTCCATTAATTCTAATAAATTTTAGTTTTTAAAAGTTATCAAAATAAAATGATTTTTTGTTTTGATTTTCAAAAAGTATTTTCAATTATTTTATTAATGTACTTTTCATTTATTTCAACATCCTTTAAAGATTATTATATTTCACCAGGGATATGACCTTATGATTCCATCCATTTTTTCACAGTATGGATTATGATGATGATGTTTTAATAAGTTATCATGAATCTTTTTTCTTTATCATGAGTTAATTAATATTTTAAGGAATGATGAATGACCATATGTTTTGTTGGAATATGTATGAATGGTTTATTATTATTTGATAAGTGGGTATTTTATAGACCAATAATTCATTAGGTATTGTCTTATATCTCATGATCTATAAGGTAAATGGGTGAATAACCCAAGAACAAGAGTGTTCACAAATGATAAACCAAAGTCCAAGAGGGAAAATAAGTGATTAATCTAAGCCCATAGGGGACAATAGAGGTTATCCAAATACCAATAGACATACAATAAGTTTTCCCAAACCCAATTGGATATACGAGTGATTATCCCAATCCTAAGGGGATATATGGGTGGATGGACCAAGATTATTAAGGAACACATGTGGTTACACCAAGCCTATTATGTGATGAATTACATGGTGATATTGTTTGATATACGGTTTCTCTGCATATGTTTATGACACAATCTTATGCCAAAATATTATATTTTATTCTTATGATGTTATCTTATGGATTATGATTGATTATTTATGATTCTTCACTATTATGACACATGTATGTTTTTATGATGGAGACTTATTCTATGACTCATGTTTTATGGTTTACGAATTAATGTGTATGATCTCAAAAGTTATGATCATGTTCTCATACACTTAATCTTATCTTATGATCACTTATGATAATCAATTGATATCTTCCATGTTTACACTTTCTTGTAATCTATATTCACTCATACTTACATTTCAAGTTTCTTAGTTTATGAATAAAGGTTTCAAGTATGAAATTTCTAAGAAGGGTACTATTTATAGAGAAAATTATGGGATTTGTTTAAGATTTTTCATGAAATAAGTTGATTATGTATCTAGTCACAAAAATAAATAAATATTTATGGTTCTAGGGAATGTATTATTGTGATATGTATTGAATAATCATCTAAAACAATGTAATATTTAGGTAAGTGATACTTGGGTGACCTCAGTTATTATCATTACAAGGTTTAGTAATTTTTGGTGATTAGGTTATGAGAAATAGGGGAAAGAACCTAACACAACCTATGATAAACCAAAATGATATACGATAACCACAAAGTGTCATAGTTTCGTAAAAATGTTTCATAAATTAGTATATATTATGAATTATTTTCATTATAATTTCACTATTCACTTTGATTGTTGATTCTTAATACACTTATTATGATTTTCAATTTTAGTTTATGGATGGAATAAAAAGGAATCATGTTAATGATGAATATAATAGTTTTGAAATGAATTTACACATGTGAAACCAAATAAAAGGGATCTGGGATTAAAATTATTATTGTTATGTTCACTCAACTCTCTTGAGATATGAATAATTACATGAATCTTGTTAAACATTAAAATTTATAGAGGAAGGAACAAATAATATTTTATTATTTCAGGGAATAATGTTTAACTTCCTTCGGTGGGTCAAATAATCATCATATTACACAGAAATGGATCTATATTATAGAAAGGTTATTTTTTATCACCTATACTTGGACCATGAGAATTTTGTTTTGTAAAATTTTGATGGTGAATGTGATCAATGGTGTAATCTTATAAATAATACATGCTAAGAGGAAGAAACTAACTAAATGAACATGGAATAGTTTAAGAAGTTATTTTTCAATAATTATTTTCCTGAAACCCTTCACACTAAAATGGAGAGGTAATATCAAAAACTAATGTAGTAGGATAATGAATCCATTGGTACTTATGAGAAAAAATTCAATAAAAATTCAAGGTATGATTCCAATTTTATCATTTACATGGAAAGAAAAATTGATCGATTCAAAAGTGGTTTAAACTATTCCTCTAAAATTTATTTTCTATTAGTGACTTTGATAGCTATGAGGAAATAAATAAAAAGTCGCTCAAGGTAGAAATAGAGATTAAATACTATCATTGTTCTTATTTTATGGGGGTAAATTAGAGAAAAATGTATTTTCATAGAGATTGAAATAATAAAACATATAGAGGAAATAAAATTTATATTACTCTATGCCAAAAAAATTAGAATAAGAATAGTGGATACTATATCCAAGGGATAGGTAAATCATCATGTATATAAGATAAATGTCATCAAGCCCATGATTGTCGAAGTGATGTGAAGAGGTTTTCCAATGAAATGAATAGAGGGAATTTTTAATAGAATGTGCCAGTAACACTCCAATTCTATTAATTCAAGGAGTGTGAAAATTATGATAACCAGTGCATGAATACAAGTAAAAATGATAATAATATGTTTTATAAACCTCTTAAGCCATATGAAAAAAAGAAAAGGATTATACAATCATAACTAGAGAAGTGGGTTATGAGAATTATTTTCTGAATGGTACAGTTATCATCTCATCTAGAACTAAAAATATATTTTTTGATTCATGTTTTAGACACTATTTTACATATTTTGAATTTTATGACATTATAACATCAATACATAAATGGTTTTTTAAAAAATGTTGAGGCACTACTGACTTTATATTAAAACAAAAAAGCAATGAACAGCGGAGAAGTGTCAAAGATGAATACAAGACAAAGTCAAGAAAGTAACTTCCCTTAGATCTTGTGCACATGATGTGATGTGAAGAGCATCCACCTCTACACCGAGGATTTCGCCCTCTTCTCCCTGATTTGGTCTGAATCCAAGGTCCACTCCCATCATCAAGTAGGTCTGCAGCAACGGAATCCATCATCTCATCAACTTTAATTTCACGGACATTACTTTGAACCACCTCCTCGCTACTACCTGAACCCAGCAACTCAAATGGGATATGAGTACTTACTTCCATAGAAGGTTTTTTCTTCATAGTCTTGGGCTTTTCCACAGAACATGGAATTGATGGCCTCTCCAATGTAGGAATTGGGATAACAGAAGTAGGGGAACCATACCCCCTAGCATTAATAGACAAGGGAGAGTCTTCCTTTTTGTGATGTGCAGGGGGTGAATCCTTCACCTGTTCAAAAAAAATCATTAGTCTGCAAAGTATCAGAATGTGCAGTATTTCTAGCAGGCGCTGGATTTGAAGTCCTAGAATCATTATGGTCTGAGCCCCCAATTTTTGAACCAATCTTGGTTTGACGGGGTTCTAGCTGAGAGTATGCAACACTAGAGAGAACATTTACACACTTGTCCCGCCCAATATTACTCCCCTCCTCCAGAATAGGAGATGAAAGATTCACAGATTTGAGTTTTTTTCTGTCAGTGACAGCTTGAGGAACCACGACCTGTACTTTCAGATTTGAATCATCACAGGGAGTGTGCTGCCCATTACTCATTGTAGTACTGTCCAACTAATTCAGCGCATGTCCAGAATGTAAGGCAACTAAAGACTCATTTGAATCTTTCTTTTTTATCGACCAAGGTGGGTTGTCCAGAATGAATGGAATCCTTTGAGGCATTAAAATAAATGGACATACCTGTATTTTTCAAAAGAAGGAGCAGTAGTCTTTCTATATTATGGTGTGGAAGCCTCTAATTTTGATTTACCTTTTCTCTTGGAGTAGACTAGTTTTTTCTCCAGCCACATATTATAGTCAACAACCTCCTGAACAGAGGATTCCCAATCTGAGTGGGAATCCACTGAATTCTTATCATCATCATATTTCCTAAAATTTCTAGACAATGCCTCTTTGAATTAAATGTTAGGGAAGATAATTACTTTTTTTGAGTTAGAAGCTCCCGTTCTTCTTGTTCTGTGAGAAGAACCAACATCATTAGGATCCTTCAATTGTCCACAGATGGCATTCTACTACTTCAAATCAGAGGCATGCTCAACAGTATCCACTGAGGGTTCACTTAGTTGGTCCTTGGTCTGTTTTAAATCAGTGGAAGTAGCTAAAACCACCAAGGGGTGGTCAACAGATGGGTTCTCAGGTGTCGATTGATGAAGTATACCAAACTACTCTCGACAATCATTGGTGACATGACCATTTAATTAGAAATTGGTACAGTGATGTTCTCACTTGCAATTGTCCTTTGAGTGTCCAACAATTTTACATGAAACACAAAACAAAGGCTTATTTTCATAATCAATTTTAAGACTTATTTCATCATGAGGTGTAGAGAGAATAACTCTAGCAATCAAAGTTGAACATAAGTCCACTTCGACTAAAATTCTTGCAAAGTGTCCATAACATCACCACATCAATGGTTATATGTGTACTTATCATTGAAAATACTTAATAGTATGATGATTTCATCCCATGTTTATATCTCCTCTAGGAAATATTTTTTTTGGGAATGTGCTTCCAAAAAATAATTTTATTCTCCCTATGGTTGGATATTATATGATTTTTTGGAAATGTATTAGTTATCTCTCTAAGGATTCTATATAATTGAATAAGGAATGAAAATCACATTTAATATTTTGAATCAAACTATAATAATTTATCAATTCGAGGATGAACATGAATTTTCAATGTAAATTACATCCATTATATGGGTTTTAGAATAAATTCATATAGAGTGTTTATGCCAAATGGATGAGGAGAAAATAAAAATTAAATATATGTTTTTTATAATATTTCAATGTATTTCCTAATGATTTTCCTAGTCTTCCACAAAATAATAAACATTACTTTTCAATAGAACTAATACCTAGTGTTACACCTATTTTAATGACTCGTAATAAAAAACCCCCAATTAAGTCATGGGAATTAAAAAAGGAAACTCTATGATAACCTAGAAAAGGGATTCATATACCTTATAGTGTCACCATTGGGTGAACCTATTCATTTTTTAATGATAAAATATGGGTCAATCTATCTACATATTGATTATTAGGAACTTAACATGGTAATTATCAAGGACAAGTATCCTCTAACTAGTATTGATGAATTTTTTATCAATGACGTGGAGATCAATACTTTTCAATGATTTATCTCTAATAGGAATATCACCTGTTAAGGGTCAAAAGGGAGGATATACCCATGATAGCTTTCTATATGAGGTATGGACTATTTGTATTTATAGTTATGCTATTTGGACTTACCAATTCCCCAAATATATTCATTTATCAAAGAAATATATTATTTATAGATTACCTTGATCATTTTTTATCGTATTTATTAATGAAATTCTCATATATTCCAATTATGTGGATGTAACAGGATTGGTTTTTATTTCAAATATGAAAAATTTGGTTTTATATTTTCTCCTTTAATTTTTTAGGTTGATCTATTCTTGGATAATTTCTGGACAGATTAGAGTATATTATGAATGCTTATATGCTAGTTTTAGATCTTTTATCTCCAAAATAAAAAACACCTTAGCCTAATTAAATCTATTGTAGACCTAGTTCAAACCCTGGTGAAAATAGTAATGGGATGAAAATTATTTTGGGAAGTCATGGTAAATTTATAGTGAACGATAGGACCTAATATCAGTCATGAGCTAGGAAACCACACCACACTGGTTTTGGATGGTATGGTGATAATGTAAATTAATTTATTCCCACCGAAACATTCTAGGAGAAGTTATTTCTATATGGTTGTGCAATAATGACATGACCGAGACCAAGTTGTGGGGGAAAGAGTGGTGACAGTCAATTTGGTTTTCAAACATTAGAAACAACTAGATTTGGTATCAGATCTTGACTAAATCAAATGAGTTTTGGGTGTGGATTAAATATGGGGAACGTGATTCTTTAATTAATTAATTATAACCTATATTAATCAATAAATGATTCACATTGATGATTACTTCATCACTAGATGTATATTATATATTCTTGTAAAGCATAGGTTCTAGTCTATTGTGAGCTTCATCTTATACCATAAATCTCCATGGTAATGAGTAATGTTTCATTTAATTTGATTGATCCGAGCCCTAGTTCATCCTCATTTTTTAATATTTCTATTTCAGGGAGATACTGTTGATAAATATTAGATATTCCTATTGAATATTTAAATTATTTGATGTCTTGATGGTGAACCTCTTGGTGAATCCTTCTTTAGAGGGTCTCTCAGATTCTATTTTTGATGTTTCTCTTCAACTAGACTCAAATTCTTCCATTGATGTTGGATTATTCATGGTATGTGTTGTTATAAACCTTTGTTTATTATTACTCATTTACTGATCTTGAATCCATATTATTTTGGCTGAAACTGATTATAAGAGTTCTTGGTGAGGGAGAACGGGTGGTAGACCCTAATGAATACCTGAAGGCTTAGTGGTTTGAACTTGGACTGAGGTCTGATATTCAGTCGATATTGATTCTCATGTTCCTTATGAATATTGTGGATGTAGTTGAAAAATAATATTTGTATGTGGTAGACATATATGGAAATAATGGTTTTGGGGGAGCTTCGGTAGGTGCAGTTATTAGCCAGGGTGTGTCCTCTAGCTAGAAAAGAAAGCACAATGGTGGTCAGTATTCGTCAAGACTAGTTTTAGGGTCTTCATCCAGAAATAATTAGTTTCTCTACTATCAGTGTGGAAGGTATGCACCTAAAAAATCCTAAATATAATTAGGATACTATGAATTTTAATCATTTTAGAATATCAGGCTATCTAAAGTGTTATTGTGAAATCATTTCCCAGGAAAGTAAGGCAGTATCCACTCCCACAAAGGGTTTTTAGGTTTGTATCAATGCTTCTATGGGTGGTGGGTCTAATATTTTGGAAAAGTGGTATTTTCATGTCACTAACACTGGGCTGATTTATGTAATGGATTATATTCCAGAGGAATCGAAAATAGGGGCAACTACTATTAGAGGTATATTGTTTATTTCATCATCTATGTTTCCATGTTCTTTTATACAGGTGATACACATTATGTTATGTCATCAATGTCAGTTTCCATGTTGGGATTACATTCATAACTTATACTATTATTTTATAATATTTCCATATCTTTGGGAAGGAGTTTCAAAATGGTTTCAAGTGTTCCATGTCTTAGGTGATGATAACTGACTATGAGGTGATATTGGAATTTTTGTTATTGATGATGACATCATCAACATGATAATTTGAATGGATTAGATGATCAATGTTAAGGTCCAGATATATTTCTATAATCATAGGGTTTATTTTTAATCATCTTATGGGGTCACTCTTGTTTTTTAGGGTGAGTAGGACTCTAGACAAGGAAGGGTGGCACCAGTTGTTACTGCTGGGAAATCTTATACCAGTTATCAAAGAAGTTACTTGACTATATTGACCCTTGTTTGGGAAACATTCTTCTTTTAGAGGTTTGTTCATACCCCAATGTAATTTTTGATGAATTTTCTGGGTTACCACATCAGATATAGGTTAATTTTACAATTGACTTGATCCCTAGTATTATTCCAATTTCTATTCCATATATTATAATGGCACCATCTAAGTTGGTGAAATTTAATGTCCATGTTGATGATCTAAATGATAAAGTATTTATTCATCCTAGCATGTCAACATGGGTTTCTTCTATAAAGTTTGAATGGAATTCTGATAGGATTCCCAAACATTTCAAATATTGTCTAAAGTAAAATCGAGTAACAATTAAGAATAGATATCTTTTTCCTAGGATTGATGATATTTTTTTTACTAGTATAGAGGAGATTGTTGGTTTCCAAAGAATCAACTTCAATCAGGCTACCACCATTTTAGAGTCTAAGAAGATGATAAAACTAAGACATCATTTAGGAGCCGGTATAGGAATTTAGATTTTGTTATTATGCCATATGGTCTCACTAATGATCATATTGTATTTATGTATTTTATGAACCAAATAATTCATCATTTCTTCAAATAATTTTTTGTTATATTTGTAGATGATATTTGAGTTTAGTCCAAGTTAGAGGAGGAGATTATGTACCATTTTTATATCATTATTTGAAATATTAAAGAACATATTTGTATGGTAATATTTCCAAATGTGAGTTTTGGATATAGAATGTGAAATTTCAAGGGCATGTAATTTCTAATAGAGTTATCTTAGTGGATCTTGATAAAATTCATAAAATTATTTCATGGTAGTATCATAGAAATGTGTTTGAGATCCATATATTCTTGGGTTTGGATAGTTACTATATACAATTAATTTAGGATTTCTCCAAACTCTCATCATCGATGATTGATTTAACCCATATGAGGGTAAAATTTAAATGGAATGAAACATGTCAGAGATATTTTTAGGAGATAAAGGTGAGTTTTACTTCAACACTAGCTTTTATTATTTTGAAACTAATTTTTTGTTTTGATGTTTTCTATGATGATTTTTATATGGGTTTGGGATGTTTATTGATGTATGGGAAACATGTGGTGGACTATGGCTCTCTTCATTTATTCCATTATGAGATGAACTAACCAACCCAGGATATTGATTTAGTATTAGTGGTTCATGAACTCCAGACATGGAGTCGCTGTCTCTTTTGGGAGTGGTTAATAGTGTATTATGATCATAAGAGACTGAAATGTATTTTTACATTGAGGGTTATGAACATGAAATAGATAAATTTGGTGGAGTATCGTTATACATTTTAATTTTACATTTTGTAAACTCATGGGAAAGAAAATGTGGTTGTCAATGCGTTAGAAAGAAAATTACAGACACGCATTATGAAGGAATTGGTTGAGGAGTGGTCCCTAATGAGTTGGTTTACTAAGATGAACTTGGGCGTTGAAGAGGTTGGTGGAAATGTTTTTTTGTCTTAAAGGAAAGATAAATCATCATTTTTTTGAGATATTTTGCCACAATAAGGTGAAAAAAACAATGTTCCAATGCATGGGTAAACTTCATTGTAGTGGGGAGATCAAGGGTGAGTGGTCTTGATATCCAATTGTATCTTTGTTCTTCTATAGTAGTTTGGTTGTTCTGATTTACCTGAGGTAGGATTTGAAGGATAGTGGACACAGGTCATGTTGTTTCATTCACCCTAGGGATAAAAATAAGAATAAAAAATTCATACATTGGTATTAGTGTATAGGGATGAGGCGTTTGATTGTAGTTTTGGTTTTGTGGTATCTTAATTATCCTAAAATTAATGTGAAACACCAGAGACCTGTTGGATTGTTTCAACCTTTTATCATTTTAGTATGTATGTGGGATGAGACTTTCATGGAATTTGACATTGGTTTTCCAAATTATCTTAGTAGGAAGGATATGATTTTTGGGTTCATTGATCGACTTATGGAATTGGATAAATTATTCCATAATAAAAAGGCGATGACTATGGAATATCTTAAAGGCTTGTACATCTGAGATATTTTGAAACTACATGGGGTTCCCTATGTAGTTCTTTCTCATAGATACTTGAGGTTTACATCCTAGTTGTTGAAATATTTTCAAGTAGATATGGGTTCCCAGTTTAAATTGAGCATAGATTATCATCCACAAAAGGATAAACCAATTGAGAGAGCTATCTTGGTTCAAAAGGATATGTCTTAGTATTGGGTTATTTATTTTCATGTATCTTTGTAAAATATGTTTCGTCTAGTAAAATTTTCCTATAAATATATTTATTGGGCTTAGATAAAGGTGGTTCTTGTTGAATAATTGTTTGGGAGGCCATGTAGATCTACCTTGTAATGGGAAAAGTCTGGAGATCTGTCCTTGTTTTGGTCGACTCTCATTTAGATGATGACTCAAAATGTGTAGTTGATCCAGAAGAGGATTATCACATCAAAGATCTATTAGAATTATTATATACTCCATCATCAACAGCCTCTAGAGTTTGATGTAAGTGATCAAGATTTTATGACATCACTTAGAACATTATCATTTGGGTAAGAATGGCTAGTAGTAAGTGAGGTTTGATATCCCCTTTGAGATTGTTGAACTACTTGGATTGGTGGAATATTTTTTGGACTTACCAACTCTCTTTCATTTGATACATGAAATGTTTCATGTTTCCTAGCCGAGACGGTAGAATATGGATCCTTCCCTTATGATTTAATGGAAGGACGTTGATCTATATCATGATACCACCATTGTTGAGCAAAAATTTAAGATTCTAAATCACTGGGATAAGTTACTATGTGGTAAAACAATTTCCTTATTCTAGGTACTATGTCAGTGCAGACAGGATATACATTAGACATGGGAGTGGGAGCCATTGATGTTGCAACAATGACCTTATCATTTTCTGAGTCCAAGATCTTAAGGAAGTTCTATATAAATAAAGTTCTTATGGTGAGGATAATTTTTCTTCCCTCTAGGTCATTGGTAAACCTTATTTGGCCCTTGGTTTTTCTTTTCTGGGGTTTGGATGATTCGAGGGATATAAGGTAGAAAATAAGGTTTTTTAGAGAACTAGCTAGCTGAACGGTTACATAATGTAGTTGGTTTAACCCTGAATTAGTCATGTGGTATCCATTTATAAGGTTCCAGAGGTGTTTTGAAATGTTTTTTCAGATTTATAAAAACATTGAAACATTCCCAATGAACTATGCAGGGTGTGTGGTGATTTTCTAGGGGTAGACCATGGTTAAGGTGCACAATTAGTTTAACTGTGCAAACCCCAGTGAAAACTGTGCACCCACAGACAGAATAATTAGTAAAGGAATATGGTTAAGTCCCATGGTTAAGGATCATGGATAGATTAACTATGATTTCTCCACCATGAAATCAGGTGGCCTTCTCGAAACTCTTAAAAATTGTATTTCAGCCTTTTCCCCTTGGTCATTTTAAAGCCTAATCACCCCTGATCTCATTTTGTCTCATCCTAAATTTTACCCAATGTTATTAAGGTATATCCCTACGTATTATAGGTGGAATTAAGTATTCATGGATCACATCGAGGTATGTTTCATTATTTTTTTAGTTTCACCTCCTCTTTATATATCTATGCTAGATCTCTTCTTTTCCCTTGTTGTTGGAACCCAATTGGGCTATGACAGACGATCTGATGTTTTTATATAATATTTACATTATTTATTATGGATATATTATTGTGAGTACCTTATCAACTCTTCCCCAATCTATATTTTCAAATGAATTTTAATCTAACTCTATTTTTAGGTAGGTGTTTTTATAAAATTGGTTAATTTTCTGAATTTCATATTATTCATGAAAAAAATCCATTAATTTATTCCTTGAATTGAAGGGATTTTTTGTTTCAGGTAATTTCATTTAAAGTTGAATATTTTTAAATTGGTTTTACTTTAAAATTGGGGTTTTACCCCATGTGTTCGATTAAATTATTTAATGGTGGTTTTGATTTGGAAATGGGTTTTCAAACAACAAAGAAAATTTTATTGGATTTATATTTTTTTATAAAATTTTCGCATGGATTTGAGATTTATTTTTACAAACATCAAACATTGGGAACTTTGAGTGTGTTGAGAAAGGGACAGGGGTCATCCTAGTGTGTATGGAATCACTAAGGTTTATTTTGAGATATCGATGGACTATGGAAGGACTAGATATTGGTTAGTTATAACATATTATTTTTAGTCTCTTTTATCTTTATTATATATTCCCATAGGCGATGTCCCAATATGGATTTTCTTTTTATTTACATCTTGTTTATAAAATGATGGATTTTATCATGGATTGTTACACACATTTTCTGACATATGGTTCTATCACATGAATTTAGTTGATGGTTTATTTAATGGATATGCATTTACTCACATACCTTATGGTGTATGGATATCAAGTTTTTTCTCATATACTTTTCATATAGCTGGTTTTTTGTATATGAATTGATTTTATTAAAACCAAAAGGATAATTATTTAGAAATGGGTTTGGATTAATGAAAATTATTTGTAAAACTATTTTTGTTTTAAAATACAAAACTACTTAATTCAAGATATTAGACCTTTTATAATCTTTTTGGTGGTAATCATGTTGAGATTTCTTTTCACAACCTATATTTTCATTTTGGTAGTTGTAGGCCTTGTAATGAAAGACTCAAGAAAAGGTAAGGGAATCAAATCTCTTGATAGGTTCTCTTGTCGTATGAAGCCTTCAGTTTGGGATGTCTTGGAGGTGGAAGATGGTCACATGGATAATTATTGGTCTTTCTTGATTCATATGTTTCCAATTTACCCTATTTGTCTTTGGATTAATAGACCATGTTATATATCTTTATTTCACTTTATTCCCTAGTTGTATGTGTGTTTTTGGTTTATATGAGACTTTTTTCCATTATCCTATTTCACCTCACCACTATGATGGTCTGGCTCATGTGGGTGGTTTAATTTACTAAGGTTTATCCATTATAGAATTGTATTAAAGGGATTCTCATCCTGATGTGTGTTAACACTACATGGGTTTGGTTCTGTGTTAGGGGTGGACATGAGTTTCAACCATCAGAATTCAGGTAATAATTAAGATAGGGTTCTAGTCCAGATCACTTCAAAATATCAACTCTAGTTACCATGGGTGGCCATAACATTTTCACAATTTTTGAAACATAGAGTTTGATCTCATTTGAATAAAATTGACGTGGATTATATTTAAATGGATTTTTTCCTTCTTAAAGAATTTTTTTCATTCATGGAATTGATGATTTATTTATGATCTTGATGTTTTATGGAATGGATGTGAATTCTTGAAGTTGGTCATAAGATTTTTAAATATTCTATAAATTTGATTTGTTATTATCTTGTGCTTAATAAATAATTCTCCCCAGAAGATCTCTTCCAAATATAAGAGAGGAATCCATGAGATAGGATCCATAGATGAATCCTTTAGTAGAATGTTTTTTGGTTGAGGTTATAATCTATAAAATTTAGACTTTGGGTCAAGTGGATTTTGAGAAACTGAGATGATTAATGAATTATTGATTGGAAATTACTATGAAACTTCCACATGTATTATATTTTCATAATGGTCCCTATGAATATAAGGAGTTTTTTGATTAGATTGTGAGGATATTCAACTTCTAAAAGACTCCTAATAACTCTAAGGTGGGTTTTCCACACACATGATCAAGGTAATGGGGAGAAGATGGAGGAAATTCATCATGTAATCTATGTTTCATAAGGATATTACATTTACTTATTTAATGAAGAATATTCAATCAGAAGTTTTACCCATAGACATTACATGTGGTGAAGACTCAGGATATTATAATCTTTGAGAAAGGGAAGTGTATTATTCTAGATTATTCCACTTATTTTTTTGAGTTGGTACATCTAGAATCTGACCTAGTCACTAATGAGTACTTGATGGCTAAAATGTATGAGTTTGGATTATGCTTTGATATTAAAAAGATGTTAATTCTCATGTTCCTTCCAACCTTCATTGAGGTATTTGATAAAGAATCTTTGGATAAGGTAGACATATTTGGAAGGATTGGTTTGGGTGGAGGTTTAGTTGGTGCCTTTATTATCAAATGTGTGTCTTCTGGCCAGAAAAGGAGGCAAAAGGTGGTAATTTTTATTCATAACTTGATTTATGGGATTCATCAAATAAATAAGTAGTTTTTTAATATAATTTTGGATAGATACTTCCTAACAGTCCTAACTACACATAGGTTTCTATTAATTATAATCATTATAGATTATCAGGCTATGAGAAACATTTTCTTTTTTGAAAAGATATCATAGGGATGTAAGGTAGGATCCAGTCTCACCAACGGTTCACTACTTCATGAAGATGCTTCCAAGGGTGATGAGTCTAATCCTCAGGAAAATGGGGGTGTTCAAATTTCTAAGACTGTATGGATTTATGAAACTCAGTATACACCAAAGGAACCTGAAGCAAGTCCATCTACTGTTAGAGGTACAATGTTTATTTTGTCTTCTATGATGATATATTTGTTTTATACATGTTCTACTCATTATTTTATATTGACAACTTTATTTTAAAGGATGTTATTATGTGTAAAACATATTTCATTATTATTTTATATTTAAATTACTTTGGGAAATATCTCTTTCCAAAGTTTAATGTGTTCCATGGGTCTGGTGATGCTAGCCGACTACGATATGTTATAAGACTTTTTATTTCTCAATATTAACATCTTATACCTGATACATTGCATGGAATGGATTATTTTCTTCATGAAACATATAATTTTTTTTCATTTTATGATTTATTTTTTATCTTCTGATGGGGACACTTGTGTTTTTCAGGTTTACTAGGACTCTAGATCGAGAAGGGAAGGGCCTATTTTTCCTTATGATGGGGTAATATCAGGCATGATTTTAGTGATGTTCCTTGATGTAATTATCCCATGTTTGTGTATACTTCTTCTTCATGTGATTTTTAATACCCCAATATCATTCCATACAATTTTTATAGGTTACCACCTCCTAGATTGGTCAATTTTACTATTGACCTACTCCCTGGTACGATGCCTATTTCTATTCCATCTATTCAAAATGGAATCTGATACATTTGGGGAACTTCAAGTCAATATTGAGGATATATAGGATAAAGTATTTATCCATCCTAGTGTTCCCCTAGGGGCCTCTCCTATCCTATCTTCTAAGAAGGAAGATGGGTGTCTCAAACCTTTCATAGATTTTCAAAAGTTAAATCAGAATACTGTTAAGAATAAATATCCTTTACCTTAGATTTTTTCATCATTTTTACCATCTTAGAGGGGATTGTTGGTTTTTAGAGATTAAAATTTGGTCAGGGTACCACCCATTGATATTCTGAGAAGAGGATATACCTAAGATAGTGTTTAGTATATGGTTTGGACATTATATGTTTTTTGTTATTCCATTTGGTCTCACAAATGTTTTTATGGTATTTATGGTGTTGATGAACCCAATACTTTATTACTTCTTGGATTTTTTTTGTTGTTATGTTCATGGATGATATTTTGGAGTACTCCATGTCCAATGAGGATCATATGGACCATTTAGATATCAATCTTAGAACCTTGAAAGAACATATTTTTATAATAAGTGTTTCAAAATGTGAGTTTCGGATAAAGGAAGGGAAATTTCTAGGTCATGTGATATATGAGAGAGGCATCTCTATGTATCCTAAGAAAATATAGGCTATTATGTCTTCAGAGAATCCCAGGAATGTGTTATAGATCCATATATTCGTTTTTTTGATAGATACTATAGATAGTTTGTTTAGTATTTCTTTATGATTATATCATTGATGAAATATTTAACCCGTAAGGGTGTAAATTATGAATCAAAGGAAAAATTTCAGATATCTTTTGAGGAGAAAAAAGTGAGAATGACTTCAGCACCTAATTTGATTCTTCTGGAACCAACTTTGTGTTATAATGTTTTTTGTGATTCTTCTTGTATAGGTTTGGGATTTGCCTTGATGCTGGGGAAACTGGTGGTGTCCAACGACTCTCTCTATTTAAGCCTTGATGTGAAGAAATACCCTACCCATGATTTTTATTTTGATGAATTTTTGAATAAATTCAAAACATGGTGTCACTATCTCTTTTGGGAGAAGTTTGTAGAGTATTATCTTTATAATATCTTGAAATATATTTTCACTCATAGGGATATGAACTCCTTATAGAGATACTAGTTGACTATCTTTAGAATTTTGATTCTGAAATATTGTACACTACTAAGATGGTAAATTTTTTTCTGATGCGTTAGGTATAAAATTACAAACATAATCTATGAAGGAATTAGTTGAGGAGTGATCACTGATGATTTTGTTTATTGCTATGATATTAGGAGTTGATGAGGTTGATGGACATGTGTTGTTGTCATTGATGAAGGATATTTCATATTTTTATTTGAGATTCTATCATGAGTATGTGATAGACACAAAGTTGCAATGCTTGGGTAAAAGACTTTATATCGGGGAGACCTCAGATTACTGTCCTCAATATCTCAGTGATTATTTGTGATTTTGTAGAAATTTTGTGGTTCTAATTTATCTTAGGATGGATTTGATTGACAATAGACACCAGTCATATTGGTTCATACACCATCTGGTTACCAAGATGTATCATGACTTGATATTTCAATAATGGTGTCTAGTAATGTGGTGGTATATTTTAGTTTTTGTTCCTTTGTGTATTACTTCTTAGAAAATTAAGGGAAAACACTAGATCCCTTTTTCCTTTTTGAAACCTTTTCCCATTCAAGTTTGAAAGTGGGGGGATATTTTTATAGACTTCGTTATTGTTTTTCCTTAAACTCATAGTGGTGAGATGAAATTTTGTTGATCATTGATCGGATTATGAAATCAGTTTAGTTTATGACTATCAAGGAGATGATGAAAGTTCAATACCTATGAGACTTGTACATCTGAGATATTGTGATACATCATGGGGTTCCCTCAATGGTTTTTCTTAATTGGGTCCAATCGTTCATATATAGGTTCTATAAATGTTTTCCAGTTGTGGTGGGTTCCTAGTTGAAATTGAGAAAAAAAATATCCATAGATGGATAGACATACAAATAGAGCAATCCAATTTCTTGAGGATATTCTTTGGTCTTTCATGCATGATTTCAGTGTATCTTGGGAAAATAATTAGCATCTGGTTGAATTATTCTATAATAATTGTTATCAGGATTTATTATATATGGTTTCATTTGAGGTATTATATGGGATTCCATGTGGATCTCCCTTATTCTAGAAAGAGTTGGGAGATCAGTCCTTGTTTTCACAAAGTCTCATTCAGGAGATGATGGAAAATGTGTTGTTGTTACAATAGAGGTTAATCACAACATAGAGCTATTATAAAACTTATGTGGATGGAATTTATTAGCTAATATAACTTGAGGATGGTGATTCGGGTTTTCTTTGAGTTTCACCTTTCTTGGGACAACATCAGTTTGGTTAGTAGGGTGCATTTTCACTGATATTTTTTTGACCCTATGAGATTGTGGAACAACTTAGAGAGGTGGAATATCAGTCTGAATTATCATATGTATTGACTTTGATTCATGATTTGTTTGATGTTTCACATGTAAGGAGTTAGCATCTAGATCCTTCCCATGTGATTGAATGGGGGGATCTTGATCTAAATATCTATACCACTACTATTGAAAATCTAGTTTAGATTATAGATCTCCAAAATAAGGTACAATATGGTAAAATGATTCACTAGGTTTGAGTACTATGTAAGTGTGAATGGGACAACCATGAGATATTGGTGTTATAATTATTGACGATACATCAATGTCCTTCTATATTTTTGTGTATAGGATATTGATGGATTTATAGGGATAGAAAGGTCATATGGTGGGGAGAATTGTTATGCCCTATCGGTCATTGGTATGACTTAGTTGAGGCTTGGGTTTTCTATTTTCTAGTCTTGGAAGATTTGGTGGATCAGAGTTTGAAAGAAAGGGTTTTTTATAGAAAACTAGAAAGGAACATTGTTAGTTTAATTATGTGGTAACCATTTTGTATTCCCCTGTGAGGTTCTTATAAGGTTTTTCATGGTTAGACAAACTGTGTGACACACCCAGGGAACTGTTTGGGGGTGTATGACAGTTTTTCATGGGTATTGTACAGTTAAGAAACATGGTCAGTGAAACCATGTGGTCCCATGTTCAAATTGTGCACCCCCAAATATAATCCATAATATGGGTGCATAGTTAAGGTGCATGGTTAGTTTAACTATGAAAATTTCCACAAGAAACTGAGTGACCCTCTCCAAACTATTAAAAAATGGGATTTTACCTAGTTCCCCATGTTCATTTTAAAGAACAATCACCTCCTAATCTCATTTTTCCCATATTAAACCTTCCCTAGTTCATTGAAGGTCTCTCCCATTTTATTCATGGAGGATTACCTTTTTCTTGATGAATAACATCGAGGTATGTTGCATTTTTTATCCAGTCTACCCTCTTTTTTGTAGATGCATTCTATATCTCTTCTCCTAATTTTTTTAGAACCTAACTGGGATTTGATTCCTGATCTAATGTGTTTTATGGAGGATTTAAATATATTATTATAGATCTATGATCCTGAGTACCCAATCTTCTCATCCAAGGTCTTTATTTTCAAATGCAATTTGATCTACCTCCATTTGGAGAAGGGTGTTTCTATAAAATGGGTTACTTCAATGAATTTCTTATCATTCTTGAAAAATTAATTTGTTTTATTCTTTGAATTAAATTTATTTTTTATGCTATTTTTTTGAAATATACATGTTTTTATATGGGAGTTTCATTAAAAACTGCTTTTTACCCCCAGTGTTTGATTTAGTTCTTGAATGGTGGTTTTGATTTGGAAATGGTTTTTCAAATACCAAAGCAAATTGGTATGGGCATTGAAAATGTGTTATAAATTCTGATCATATTTTTGAAATGTATTTTGAAAAACATCGCACTTTGTTAACCCTTGGTGCATTGGGAAAGGGGCATGGGTGACCCTAGTGTGAGTGGTACCACTTGGGGTTACATTGAGATATCAATAGATTATGGAATAACATGATATTGGTTGGTAACAAAATATTCCTATTTTAAGATATTTTATGTTTTGTATCTATTCCCATAGGTTGGGTCCCAATATAGAGTGCTTATACATTTATAACTTTTTTATTGATTGATGTATTTTATTATGGATTTTTGTTTACATGTTTTCACATGTGGTTGTATCACATGGCTTAGCATGATGGGTTATTTCAATGATATGTGTCTACATTCTTACCTTATGATGTATGTATATGAATTAAAAATTTATCAAATATAATTTTCATATTTCTGTCTTTGTGGATACGAAAGAATTTTATTAAAAAAAGAGAGAAATATTATTAAAAAATGAGTTTTGATTTATGAAAATGATTTTTAAAAATGTTTCTATTTTATAAGATAGAACTGCTACATTATTGATATTAGAATATATATAAACTCTATTATGATATCATGTTGTAATTTTTTCTCATGATATAAATTTTTATTTGGGAATTTTAAGGCCATTTTTTCAGACTCCATAAAATGCAAGAAATCATATTTCATTCTAGGTTCTCTTATCACATATATCCTTCGATTCTGGTTGGTTTGGAGGAAACTTTTGGTCACATGGAGACTTTTTGGTCTTGTCTACTTCCTATTTTTCTTATTTAGCCAATTTTTTATAGGTTTTATAGATATTTTTTATTTCATTATTTAACTTTATAATCTAGTTGTGAGTCGTGTTTTGGTAATTATGAGACTTTTTTATTCTATCATGTTTCACCTCACCACTGTGACACACCGGCTCGAGTAGCAAGTCTAGTTGCCTCTGGGTGTTTTGTTACATGTGACCTAACATGGGGGCTTGATGGTATTATGTGATTTAAAACATGAGGGAAAAGGGGAATTAAGGTCTATGTTACCTAACATAAGAGATGGTAACATGGAATGATATCCTAATGTGGCATGGCCTAGAGGTCATGGGATTGTACAATAATTGAGCATCCTCATGCCTAGTTCACTCACTCGTGTTTTTCATGAACACTATAATGGTCTTCCATCATAAAGAAAAAGAATGTACAAGTAGGGTTCATGGGGGATTGTTAGTGTATAAACACTTGATATGATTTTTTTATTTTGTTCACATTTATTTATTTTCTTAATATACAGTATTATGCATTTTTCCCTCATGTTAAGGATGCATTGGTGGGGTCGTACTATGTTTATACTCACACCCTAAATAGGTATCTCAATGAAAATACATAATTCATGTATAGGGATCCCAGAAAAGGTAAGGGGCCCATGGAATATATCTGATCATTAGATCTTGGATATTTTAGAAGTTCTGGGGTAGATTCTGAAGGATTCACATAGGGTTTTATTTATTTAATTGATTACACATTTACATTGGTTTGTATTTCCACTTTGGGAGCACATTTATTTTTTGTATGACATGTTTTTCAAAAAAAATTATATTATTCTATCTGAATACTCTGCTTTGTTTATATTTTATTTATATTTTTGGGTAAAGGATATGATACTGAGGGTATACTCTCCCTATGAACGAACTTCAAACCATCACTTCTTGTACGAAACTTCTTGCATATAGTGAGGAATTCCTGAGGACTTATGAATATCTTGATCAAACATAGTGGTTTGGTTCAGGGTGTTACATAATGAAATTAGAGAATATTTTTATTCTTTTCTTATTGACTAATCATAGACATGGTAAAAAGGGTATAGGTTTTGTGAGACTTGGGTAGGGGAGTTTCCATGTGTTTGGATATGTCTCGTTTAACATACCACTGAGTTACCATGGATGGGATTATTTTTACTATCTTATGGGATTTGTGTGTGCTCATGCATCATGATTATACATGTACAATCGTATTCCATATATATACCTCTTGTGTGTTGTATACTAGTTATTTAATTTAATGCCTTGATTATGTTATCTTTTCAAGACAGACATGTATTCTTCAATTGATTGATATATCTACTTTCCATATTTTTTTATTCATCTATTTTAGAATTAAATATTTCATATTTATCGTGATATCAAGTTATATATATATATATATATATATTACTATCGGTAACATGTAGGGATAAAGACCTTGGTTAGTGTTATTAGGGATATAACTTGGGTTAGGGGTCGACTCCTAATATAAAATTTTGTGATCTCATAGACTAATTAAGATCATTGATAATAGATAATAAGTTATAAATGTTTCCATCACATTTCAAAAACATTATCTAGAGAGGAATTTGACTAGACTACATGGTGGAGCAGTCCAGAATGATCTTATTAGAGAGAACCTTCTAGTTCTTCCACTGATCATGTATGAGAATACTCCAATACCCATCCCAATGGTTCTAGAGGGAGGACCACTTGATCCAAGAGTATTACACTTTGTTCTTATCCATGGTCGGGGAGTTGTAAAGTCTATGGTTTAATATGATTGAGACTTATAAATCACCATCCTCCAAATTTCCACAGAACTGGAGGCCTTAGAGATATAGAGGATAGGATATAGATCATTGACAGGATCCTTTGATAAATAGAGACCCTATAGGATCATATGGTAAATCTTCTGACCTTTATGCTTTATGGTGATTCTGGACACTAGTGGGATGTTATTATTCTTGTTGGAATGCATGAGGGTCTCTTATGGGAGACTTTAAATGATATTTTCTTCAAGGATTTCGTCTCGGTTGTGGTGAATCTAGACCAAGCATATAAGTTCATATAGCTTCATCAATGAAAAATGGAAGTGTATTTTTAATCAAAAACCCCATAATGTTTCTACAATTCATTCCCCTACTGATTGGGGATGAAGTTTGAAATATTTAAATTTTGAGATTAGGATTCGACTAGAGTTGAGATGCTAAGTAATGAATTTCGACATGATGATATATTCTCATGTTTTTTGAAAGTCCTTGAAGATTAAAAATTGTCTAGATGAATATATATTTTTTGTTCTTCTTTTAACCTTCATTGGACATCCTAGTGATACTTCCACTAGTTGGAAGTGGAAGGCTGATCGACATGTAACATGCCAACCCAAACCATTAGGTCCAATATGGTATGCCACATGACCTCATGTGTCCATCCCTATATGTGAGAGACTTCCAACAAGTAGTGAAGGTATATTTATAATAGTGGGGAGACTGTACCCTCTATATCTTGTAATAGCACAAGTAGTAAATTAACAAAAAATATAAAAAAATTAATTGGAGAAACATACTGGAAATGACTGATGGAATACATGATATATAATTAAATGAAAAATTGGCTACCAAGGTGTAATTTCAATCTAGAATACATGTAGCAGGTAAATAAATAAATAATCTAAAAATACACTATTTTATATCCTGATATGCCACCAGTTCCTGGTTCCTATATTCAACCACTAGCTACGAGACCCTTTCACTTACATAGATCCCTATAGATGGAGTTTTCATGCACATCAGGATGCATGTGTATGTTGTGAGTAATAAAAAACAGTACGAAACCACCAATGTATCTTTAATATATGTTCTCACATATAAATATAGTATTACATGAGAATAATAAATTTTCATATAGGCATATCCAATATTCAATCACATACCAAGTGTTTGGTACTAACCAAGCCTCCACATACCCCCATTCGTACCAACTTCGGATACATGATAGAAGGATAACAAGGACATGTTGGAGGTAACCATAAAAATCCCAATTTTTACATAGTCTATTTATCAATAGCCTTATGTAATAATGAACATATGAAACTTGGAATGCACTGGTCTAAAGCATTAGATGCTTCTCACAGATCAACTAAGAATCAAGAGTTACTCACAACTAAACTGAGCATCAAGCAACCCAAAACATGGAATATGGGAAATGATTACATCACCAAAACAACATTCCATGGTATATTTTTAACTCTAATATGTGCTCTAGTCCCTCTTCTCCATCATCTAGAGTCGTAAAAGTTCCCCCTCTAAGGTAAAAACATGTCACTTTGGTCCACCAATTTCAAGCGATGAGAATAATACCTCTAAATGAAAGGTGAGATACGTACGTGGTATAGAATACAAAGAAATAATATCCTCATGAGATCAAGTAGAAACACAAACAGAAATATATATATGATCAAAAAACAAGGTAAAACATGCTATAATTAGTAATCATGGAATATAAAATATCAATGGGTCTCATGATCTACACACACACCCACATATTCCCACAATCAAGTATAGTTAAAGTTATTATACTAACATAAGTACTACATCAATAGAATATGTGTAAATTATATCCCAAAATGGTAGGAAACATCCAACCACAAAAGTTTTGATGAATAACATCAATGTTCATCTTGGATCATTAATCAAGATTCATCTAGACATTATTTGCCTCAAACCACTCACTAAGGATCCCTATGAATTTCCTTTCCAAAAACATCATTCAGTATGAGGGAAGAAGAATGTTTTATCATAGCTACAAATCCAAAGAAATGTTTTGGATTAAACAAAAGAGTTGTCACCAGTCTCACTCAAAGAATATACAAGGCTTTCTAAACTCAAAAGGATAACCCAAAATAGAGGCAAAAGGGTTTGGATGATTTAAGTATGAACAACTATATATAGGACTGTATAAATAAATAACCTCCAAGATTTCATCATCATAATACCATATAACCACAAGGAAATTATAGATTTTAATTTGGTCCAATGATTCTTGAATAATATTTCATTTAAACTAATTTAAATTCACATTCTGTGATCACTTAAATACGTTGAATATTAATTCTTTAAAAATACAAATGATATGTGAATATCTACATCCTCAAATCTCACTTCTTGGAAAAAAGCCGATATTTCCATTTCTTTCATGTGGCCGCATATGTTACACAATCAGTTACATAGAAATCCACTACATGGTTCTCAAACAACTATGTGAATTGATTACATGAATTAGTAATATACATTTTCTAGGTGATATATTCAGCTACATGAAGAATCTACATGATCCATTCATTTATGTTAATTGGCTATGTGAATCAATAATGTGATCCTTTCAACTACATGATCCATTCAGATACATGAATTAGATATGTGATCCCTTCATCTATGTGATCCATTTGTCATGGTGATTCACTGGCTTCCAAAAAAATAATATTTTTAAGACTATTTAATGATTTATAATTTAATAGAATAATTTTAAGAACTTTTAATGATTAATAATTTTATAATTTTGTCCATATGACGACTTATCTCCTTGATAAATTTCTCTAGTGGTCATGTTCAATCAACTCCTTCCACTGAGCTCGAACATAAAACGTCTACAACCATGTATCTTATTGGATCCATCCATTCTACCATAGAATAAAAAATAGGTACTTCCTTCCCTAAAATATATTTCTATTTCTCATCTACAATATTCACCGAACACTCCTCATGTGATCCTTCAAACTCTAGTTCAACAACATCATAGTCAATGAAATGCACCAGATTTAGTATGTACCTATGAAGCTAGGACACATGAAACCCATCCTGAAAAATTTAGTCATGAGAAAGAAGCTCTATATTGTACTCTACTATCCCAATATCCTCGGTGTTCTTAATGTGTCTTGTAAAGAGTGGTGTAAACTTCCACTCTTTCCTCAGATAAGAATTCCCCACTTGAAGTGATGTTTTCAAGAAAATATAATCACCACAAAAAAACTCCAAAGGTAATCTCATATTGTTTTCATATAATATATACATATTCTAAGGACTGGTCAACCTATTCTAAATTAGTTTTACTCTCTCTAATTTCTCCTAGACAAAACAGGGCCCCACAATTGTCACTCCACCTACCTCATGCCATCCAAGCGATGAATGACATAGCCTCCCATAAATAACCTATTAAAGATTCATCTAAATTGAATCTTAGTATATATTATTGTATAAGAACTCAACCAAGGTCAGACGATCATCCTAAGATCAACCAAATTATAGGACACAAACATGAAGCATATCCTATAACATGATAATTGTCTACTCTAACTATCCATCTATATGAAGATGGTACAATGTTGTTAATCTCATCTGAGTCCCCAGGGATTTCTATAATCCCTTCAAAACGTTTGACATGTAATTTTATTTTATTTCATAAAATATTCTCAAGGGAACTTTATGTAAGGGTATGATCTCATAAAGACAGTTCTTTCCAATTTCATCCCCAAAGTGTGTCTCTCATATCGGTAAAAAGTGGGAATCCTTTCTTAGCCAATAAAAACTACCAATAAAGCATCACAAATACATGGAGTCATGGGTAAACTTATCACAAATTCCATCAAAATGTACTCCAAATTCTGCACAGGTATTGGAAGTGGCTAAAGAAAAATTCCAGGATGTTGGTACTCAGCCATTACCCTCCGCAAGGTAAGATAACTAGAAACAAATCCAACGATGTCCCTTTTCATCCCTAGCCACAAGAACTGTTTCCAAATTTCGTAGTATTTCTTTGTCACAATAGGATTTACCACCCATATAGAGGCATGGAAATACATCTTAGATTTTTCATAATGGAATTAGGGACTACTACCCTCCCACGTACAAGGACCACATCATCATCAACCAATGACTACCTAGGTATTGGGTCACCACCAGTAAGTTGTTCCTATTTCACAACACACTATGGGTTAGGGTAATATCTAGCCTTTACATAGTCTACTATGAACTATGTGGCAAAAAATAGATAACATTTCATCGATCACATATCCACATAGGTATCCATCCTTCCCTTGTCCATAAAGCTCATGATGCATTACTACCCCTATAAAGGCCGCTCACCAAACTCCTTCTTAACCTACATCTTGTGGCTAAGAGAATCTGCAATGATGGTACCTCTCCCTATGAATGTTCAATCTCAAATTCAAAAATCTATAGGTACTCAACCCTGTACTTCTAAATAACCATAGGGGCCATTGTTTGAATATATAATAAAGTATATTATGGTTATTGTATACTAAATGTATCTTTCCAAAGAGATTGTGTACCCAACACTTCAGAACTTGGACCATGCATGTCGACTCCAAGTCATGTTTAGGGTAGTTCCACTCATGGGGTCACAACTGATGTGGCACATAAACTACTTCCTCCTCTATTTGTATTATTACTGCTCCTAAAAAATGTTGGATCATTCAAAATATATTGTATATCTGATCCCATGATGGGTTTGTATCAGTTTTAGAGTTGTAGTCAACCTCTTATTTAGCTCATGAAATTCCTCTCCACATGAATATAACCACTATAAATTTACTCCATTGTTTTTTAGCATAGTCATGGGTGCTGATAATTAGGAAAAGTACTGGATAAAAAAATTAATATCATTCTTAACCTAGATAGCTCTTAATCTCTAACATGTTTTGAGTATGTGTCCAATACATCACCACCATCACTTTCTCTAGGTCCATGGACATACCATTATTAGATACCACATTCCCCAAGAACATCACCTCCCAAATACACAAGTCACCCATAAACATCTTGGCATAAACCCAATGTGTTCAAAGTGTAATCAAGAATATGTAAAGATGCCTAACATGATACTCTAGTGTTGTATAGTGGAAGAGGATTTCATCAAAGAACATCATCATGAATGAGTCTATGTAAGGGTAGAAGAACTTGGTCATGATATCCATGAACAATGATGGTGAATTTTTCAGTCTAACTGGATACACAAAGTAATCATACACTGTATACATAATCTAAAAAGATGAATTTGGGATGTTCTCCTCTCTAATCCAAAGCATTTGGTAGACTAATTGAATATCATCCTTGGATAACCATCATGCTCCCTATAACTGATTAAAAGCATCATCTATCCTTGGAAAGAGATATATATTCTTCACTATCACCAAGTTCATCTTTTGTATGTCAAAACATATTTGAAAATTATTATCAATATTATTGTAAAAATATATAGGTGCATCCCATAGAGAATTACTCATACTTATAAATTCCTTTTGCTCCAAGTTATCAAGATACACATTGATCTCCTTCTTCTAGGATGGTGATATAAAATATGGGGGCATCAAAATGGATACACGCCCCAAAATGAGCTTGATCTCAAATTAAACTCCTATATCAAGAGAAATTATTTCTAATTAATCAAGGAATATATTCTGATAGAGGCCAATGAATGGAAGAAAATATTAGGGAGTTTCCATTAATCGTGCGAAAAACTATAGGCCCATCACCTCTTTCATGACCATCCCATGTTGACTCAGGTCTATAATAACTCTTACTTATCCCAATTCCCACTCTCCAATTATCATAAAATTTTCTATCTTTTGTGAATTGAATGACACAAAACTCCAAATAAAAATCAATGTGAGATTGAAAACTGGTCAACCAATCAAGGTTGGTAATCACATCCAAGATCTTTATCTTTAGTATCATGAATTCACACATATATCTATAGTAAAAAATGACTATAGGATACTCTATTAATCACTTAATATAGACCAATTTAGTTCCCCATGGGGTATCAAGGGAAACTAAATCAATGGGTAACATTATTTCTAGGTCAAGTCGAACAACAAGTTGATCGCCTATAAAAGAATGAGTGACAAAAATATTGAAAAATGTAGTAGATAAAGTTGACATTATGAATACCATACATGGAATAGAAGATGGTCTCTCTCCATCATCTACTAGAGTCTGATCAACTATATAGATGTGTCTTGACATAACTCTATGACCATGTCCCTATGATGCATGACCATTTAGATTCATTGTCTGAGTCTTATATTGAGGACCTAAAATGGATACATGGGTCCTTAAACGTATTTTTTATCTGCCTATATAGAGCATAGACATTGAATACCTAGAAAAAACTGCTATATATGTCTTTCTATTCCTTATTTTCAACACTAGATCTGGGGTGCTGGGCATTCCCAACAGCAATTCAGAAACTTTATATAGTTGAATTAGTATGTATCTACTCTAGGAGGTGATGAAGAAACCCGAATCTGATTTACCTAATTACTATTAAACTATTTCATATCCCCGACCATTATTTTATAATTACTATAAGAGGTATTCATAAAAGCATTAATAGGTTCATCTGAATAGGAATTAGAGGGTAAAAGAAAATGAACCGGTCAATTCTCCTCACTGATATTCTTGATCATTTGGTCTTTCTAGAGAACTTCCGGATATGAAGATTGGTCGAAACCATGGACCCAATATCTGATTTTTGGATGAAGTTTAATCTCAAACATCCTAGACTTCTAAGCCAAATTCATACCTAAATGGCATGGGAAATAATTAATCTTTGTAAATTGAATTGAGAAGGAAGACATTGTCATGGACTCATGTTCTAGCTCAATGAACTCATGAACTCATTCAAGATTCAACGTATTTGGAAATAACTCCCTAATGAATAAGTCCTTAATGTTTTCCCAAGTGAGTCTCTCACATAAACTAGCATATACCATGACTCTCCACCAATTCATGGAGGGTACCTATATCTTGTTAGATTCCATCTGACCTTTATATCTCCTAATGTCTTGATGAGGCCCTAGATGCCCTCAATGATATCTACCCAGTCCTATGTATCATGTGGTCTGCCAGTTTCGTTAAATGGTGGTGGGAAATGGAGCTTGAAATCCCTAGCATAGTAGACCATGGATCTTGGTGGAAGGACTCACGAATGAATTGGTCATATTGACTGCACCACTAAGGAATGTGTGGTATAATAATCAGCATCACCCTCCTACATTGCATGAAGTGGAATAAGAAAATCAGGATAACCTCCACCCATGTCCTCTAGTAATATTATCATCCTTTTATAGGGATGTATCTTCTATAACATGAAGGTAACCATTAGATCATAATATATTATATCCTAAATATAATAAGGGAACACACAATAGTTTCCCTAGGATTATACCCATAACCAACTGTATTTCCTTATCAGAAGTAACCAAGGTATTCTCTCTACATGTTATTCACAGCTAGCCAAAATATACTAAAACATAACAAAATCCACAATTAAATAAATTCTTTCGAAAAATGATACATCATACCAAAAAGATAACAGATATTTAAAAAAATTTAGAAACTGTCACAAATAGATAACATAATCAAGGAAACGAATTAAAGAATTAGAATCTTGTATATAAATAGTTCTATATACTGAATGTGGACCAAAATTCCTAGTCATGATGCATAAATACACTTGAAATATCATAAAAACTATAATATAAATCCCACCAATGATAACTTGGAGGTCCATTACACATGTGATGACAAGGTATATAGAAAATCCATTACTTGAGTCCCACAAATAAATCATCTTTCTACCATGTACTATGATATTCTATAAGAAAAAATAAAATCTATGCTCTGATACCATTTTTTAAAATCTCAACCTATACAACAAGGTTTGAACTGGAGTGAATCATGACCACATACATGCCTCCCAATATTCAAGTGGTTGTCAGATTGTAAAAAGTTTCTATGTACAATAGTGGGGAGATAATACCCTAAATATAATGTCATAAAAAATTACTAGATAGAAAAAAAAATATAAAAGAAATAATCAGATTAACTAGTGGAAACTAAAATATAGAATACATTACATATTATCATAAGACAAATAGGATCCCAAGGTGGAAGAACAATCTATAGTATATCGAATAGTTAAATAACTAACACCAAAACTCTAGAGTCCTCCAGTGTATGTCTTATTCCACCAACATCTGCATGATCCTCTTGTAATCCATCAACTATGGTCCCCTTTCAGTTACATGGATCCCTATACACAATGTTTTCACACACATCTGGATGCCTTTGTAGAGTGTGAGTCATAAATCCTAGTAGGACACCACTAATTTTTCCTTAACATATGTGATCATGTTTTAAAATTATATTACATTATAATATTAAATGTTAAGATAGATATTTCAAACATATAATTATATATGGAGATATCATGTTTTAACCAAGAAACCACATTCCGTGGCTGAACTTAATTCAAATACATGTTAAAAAATGTGATTTTTGAAGTAAACATGACTATATATAGTATAGTGGACATGTTTATCATCAACATTAAATAACTGTATGAGTATATGACTCAAAAATTAGTAGACTTAATCATGGAATGATTCTCGTATATAAACCAGGAATTGAGAACTACTCACAAATAAATTGGGCATCAAACAACCTAATAAAAGGCATCCATGCACAGATTAAATCACTAAAATGACATTCTATGGCATCATTTTATCTACACATTATTCTTAGGTACCTTTTTTCCATTGTGAAAATTCGTTTGAGGTAGCCATTTTAAGGAAAAATGTCATGAAGGTCTACCCATTCAATGAACCAAGAATGATACATCATAAGGAAAGGTAACATATATTCCAAGTAAAGAATACAAGGTAGTCATATCATCCTCAGAACAAGTAGAAATATATATATACATGTGAACAACACAAAATAAGTTAAAATAATCTGCAAGAAGTACTCATGAAATCAAAAATCTCAATGGGTCTCATGGGCCAAACACACACCCACATGCGACCATAATCAATCTTGTTGTAAAAAAGATTTCCGACATTAGAACTATATCAAGGAAACATGTGTAAATGACTTCCCTAATGATTAGAAGCTTCCTAACTCAAATTAATTGACTAAGAACATCAAATTTAATCAAAGAATAATTACTCGAACCTCATGCACAAAATCTCTAGCTCAAATCGCATTCCAAGGATCCCTGGAAATTTTCCTTCCAAGCACTGCCCCCAGGAGGAGGGAAGAGAAAGGTTATGTCATTATTGTAAGTATAATGAAAATATTCACATTGTTCGAATAAGGCATCATTTATCTCATACAAAAGAAATATGAGGTGACTCAGAATCATGATAATAAGCCAAAATAAAGGTAAAAGGTATCATATGATTTATGGGAGACAACCTACATATAGGTTCAAAACATTGTAGAACCCCCATGATTTCTTCCTCATAAAAATATATAACCATGGAGTAGTTATTTATTTTAACTTAGTCCAATGATTCTAAAATAATATTTTATTCAAAACCATTTAAATTCCCAATTATTATTCACTTAAATCCTTTGAAGACTCAGACATTAAATATATAAATATCTACACCGTAAAATTTTACTTCTTGAATCAAAGCCATGATTTACATTTACTTATGTAGTCAACTACGTCACAAAATTGGTTTTTTATTAATTGACTATGTGGTTCTCAATCAGCTACATGAACCATTCGGCTTCATGAATTTTCTACGTGATCCATTTATCTATGTGAATCAGCTGGGCGTTCAATTCAGATAAGTGAGAAATTTTGATAAGTGAATTAGATATATGCTCTATTCTAAAATTTGAATCGACTACAAGAGTCATTTGACTCGGTTAATCATCTATGTGATCCATTTTTCTACATGAATCAGCTATATGGGCCATTTCGTTACATGATTCACTTGACACCCAAATTTTTCTTGAAAAATATTTAATATTTGATTATGGAATAAATGGAGTTTTAATAACATTTAGAGATTGAGAATGTTATATAGCGGTAGATAGAAAGAGATGAATAGTGGATCTATAACACCTTTTGTGGGGTGAAGTGGTCCTCAGTGATTAAACTGTGGACAGTGGAGGAAATATCAAAATTTATGCCCAAAACCTCATGTCCAGTTTCATTGGTGTGTAATGACGGGGTATCTACAATGTTTATTATCAAAGGAAACATTAATGAGGTTGTATGAGGGTTTTATTCAGATGTAGAAACCAATCCAGGGGATAGTATGGGGTCCTCCATAGTAATCTCAAATGAATAATAATAACATGAAAAATGTACCTCATGGATAGGTTCACAGGTCTGAGGTAGGCCTAGTAGATGCAATGTATTAGGCTCTAAAATAAATTGGTGAGGGACCTTATACTATTCAAGGTATGGCCTTGATCAATTCTACATTTCCTACTACATTATTTTATTTTGGTGCTTCCCATTCCATGATGTATACATTAATTTTTACAGGATCCCACTTACCAGTCATATTATCATATGAGTTTCTTATACTCAATACACCATTGGGTGTGATAATATACCATATTCAATGATTCCTAGTGTGTACTGTAGTTTTTTTAGTCATGGAAATATATGGGACTTCATGATTTTAGAAATAATGAGTTTCTATTTGATTCTTGTAATGGTTTGGATGACCAACTTTCAAGCCCACGTTGATTGTTATTATAGAATGGTATCATTTATATTGGTCAGGGGATAGAAGTTCATGATCAACAGTGAGTGGGAATAAAGAGTAGGTATATTTTTTCTAGAGTTGATCAATATTGGGATGATCATGGAATATATTTCTATATCAACCATTTTATTAGGATTAGTGGTAAGATCCTCTTCTATTCCTACAATTTTGGATCTCAATCAGGATGTTTAACTAAATGACATCATAGGTATTCACCAAAATAGTGGATTTAAGTTTGTTATAGAACTCATTCTAGTTTCATAGACCATTTCTAAACCCCCTTATCATATAGGGTTAACCTAGTTTAAGGATATCAAGAAACAACTTGAGGACTTGGAATAGAAGATCTTCATTAGGTTCAGTACTTCACCTATGGGTGAATTTTTTTCATTCACCAAAAAGTAGGATGGAAGTATTCAACTCCTTATATATTAATGGAGGTTGAATCAGGAACTAGTAAGGAAAATTTTTAATTTTACCAGGATCTAGGTCTTCTTTGATCAATTATGGTGATTCTAGTGGTTCGCCATGATTAATCTTTGATCAGGCTATCACTATTTGTTGTTTAGAGAGGAGGACATTATAAATATGGTGTTATACAGTATGTATGGTCTATATAAGTACATAGTGATGTTTTTTGGACTAATTAATATACAAATAGTGTTAATATATATCATCAATAAGATATTCTACCCATATATTGACCCTTTTTTCATGGTTTTCATTGATGGAATCCTAATTTTCTCACCTAAACTAGAGAAACATGTTATACTTCTTGAGATAGTCTTGGGAATTTTTTGGGCACATTGAGATTATGTTAAGCTACTGAAGTGTGAATTTTATTTTTGGTATGTGTGAATCTTTTGGTATGTGGTGTCTGAGGTTATTATATCCATAGATATGGAGAAATTTTAGGCATTAATATCCTAGAAAAGTCCCAAAACATGTTTCATATCTAAAGAATTCTATGTATAGTGAGATACTATGGTTGTTTTATCTAGGACTTCACCTAACTACAAACAACCATGACTACCTGGTAAAATAAATGGGTGATGTTTTAGTGGTTTGAGTAGTTTGAAGGTGTGTTTATTGAGATAAATATAATTTTGATTATAGCTCATGTGTTCATACTTCCTAAGATAAGGATTGGTTATGTTTTATCATGTGATGAATTGCGTGTTTGTTTGGGAGGTGTACTGGTGTAAAAGGAGTGGGTGGTAACTTATGGGCCACATTAGCTATGACCCCATGAATAGGAATATCCCACACATGACTTGGAGATAGAATTAATTATTTTTTCTTTGAATTTTTGGAAACATTATAACTTTTGGGGGAGGTTTGTTCTATACATGAACCAGAAGAGCCACTATTATATATTCACATATCATGACCTGAACATGAGGCAGAGGAACTAGGTAGGTTACGTTTAAATGTTTTACTTTGAGATATCGTATTCATCAAGTAAAGGTAACATCATTATTGAAGATCTTATCCATAAGACAGAGGTTTCTCAAGATCTTTTTGAATGGAATTTGGATGAACTGAGGTGTCTAATTAACATGTTGAATGATTACAGTATGTATTTATCTAATGATTAGGGATCACTGATGTGTACTCCACTAGTGGTCACATCTTCTTCAGTGGAAAAGTTAAGCATATATAAGATAATAAACTAGAGTGTGTTGTGATGAGGGTACAATTATCTTGAGGTGACTCGATAAACATGTTGCTATTGGATAATGATGATGTGATCCTATTATAAGAAAAATTTTTATTCCATAGTTACATAAGGGAAGATATGATGAGATACCTACATACTTCTAAGTGGGTTTCATATCCTCATGAGAAAAGGATACACCATGAATTCAAGTGGCAATCTTTGTGCCCATGGATGAATGTGTACAATGCTATATTTTTTTTTCTGAATCCTTACTTTCTAGTGGGTAAAGGCTGACCACCAGTTTCTTAGTGGTTTTCTTGATCCAATTTCTATAACCATGGTTATTTAAGAGAACATCACAATTGAATTTGTTATGGGGTTACTCAGGACCCTGAGGGGTTGGGATGTTGTTTGGGGGATTATTGATCGGATAATAGAAGTTTCTCATTTCATAACAATTTATGAGACTCACCTAGTAGATGAGTTGTGAATTTTTTATATCCATGGTATATTAAGAATACATGGAGTTCCCTTAAGAATTGTATCTCACATAAACATAAGATTTTTTTCATGGTTATGTAAGGTCTCGTTGTAGGCCTTAGGGACATAGGTGAGATTGATCATAACATACCATACCCATACAGATCGACAGTCATAGTGGATGATTTGTATATTAGAGGATATGCTTTGGGATTACATCTAATACTTATTTGCATTTGGGGGTGATCACTTATCATTGATTGAATTAGAAAAAAACAATAGTTACCAGGATTCAATTCATGTGTCACATTATGAGTCACTTTATGTAGGTCATTTCATTCACTACTTTGTTGGCATGAGGATGGTGAAGCAGTGGTTATGGGGCCTGGTATGGTGCATGGGACCTTTTAGAGAGTAAATATTATCAGTAATAGGTTGATCTAAGGTTAGAATAGGTAGAGATAATAGTTTCACCCTAGGAAAAGTCCTTTTATGTTTACTATAGGAAGCCAATTTTTTTAGAGTGGCTCCTTAGTTAGGCCACCAATGTTTAAAAAAGTAAGGGAAGCTAGCATTAAATTATATTGAAACCTTCTTGATCATTGAGTGTATTAGGGTAGTGGAATACCATCTAGATATTCCTTATCCCTACCATGGTATGTATGATTATCTTCATGTGTATCTGTTCCAAAGTTATATTCCTAATCTAACATATGTCATTAACTAGGAGGATGTTGAGCTGGAGATTGACACATCATACATAGATCACTTAATGAAGATTTTAGATCAATGTGGGGAATTATTATGGGGGAATATGGTGCTCATTTTTTAGATCATGTGGAATCATGGGAGAATTTCATAGGAGACTTGGGAGTGGGAGGCATATGTTTGAGATTAGTGTATTTTTTAGAAAGATTATTAGAGATACTTCTTCGGTATTTGAATTATTTAAAGTTGGATTTTTTAATGAAATCAATTTTTATTTAAAATATAAAAACTTTTCTTCATATTTCCTTATTTGAGTTTTTATGTGGAGCCATTATTTGGTAAAAAAATTGATAGTATAGAGTATCTTGTGGAGGTTTAAAAGGTATTTTTTTGTTATTTTTTATGTATAAAAAAAGAAACACCATGTATCGGTGCACAAAATAGTATCCCTAGTGTCTACCTTGGTGAAAAAGGAGAAAGATAGAAATAGAATGGGAAATCCATGACTAATAAATGGTGTGAAAAATGACTAATTTTCAGTCATAAACTAAGCTACCACATCACACTCATTTTAGAGGGCATGGTGAGGGAGAAAATATATTGATTCCTGGGGACACATCATATAGGAATTTCGTTCAGGATAAGTGAACAATAACACCAAAGCCAAGGCAAGGCCATGGTGAAGGGTTTAACGATTATTGTTTTGGATCTAAAATAGATGAAATGACCTAATTTATTCAATGTTATGGGATAAATCAAAGGTCATTTTAATGTTTATCAAATGAGGGGTATTTAATTGTTTTTTAAATCAATTCCAATCCCTATTAATAAATTTACTCTTACCATTTATGATCCCTTTGTCATTAGATATATTCTGTATATTCTCATAAGACACAGTTCCTTTTTGTGTGTGCCATTCATATAATCCTTGATTTATCCTTTTCTAGGATTGATCTTGCCTTATCATGGATAAATCTAAGGACTCAATTAATCTTAATTTATTGGTGAATATTTTATAGGTAGATTAAATGGAGAGCAAATATATATTCTAAAGGATCATTTTCATTTTTTATGTCATGGTGGTGAAGCTCTTGGTGAATCCTTCCTTGGAAGGTCTATTGTGTTCTGGCTTTGATGTTTCATTTCAAATTGACTCATATTCTACTGTTGATAGTGGTTGAAGTTGGGTATGTTTTTTATAACTTGTATAATGTTCATCCTTATGTCTTTCCATTTATTCCATATTATTTTATATGAAATTGGTTCTAATAATTCTTGGTGAGAGAGCTTGTTTCTATTAGTGTGAGAACGTGGTTTAAGAGACATCACCCTTGATAATCCTTGATATTGATGTTTATAACCATTATTTAGAAATTTCCCACCATGTACGTTATGTATATGATAATCATCATGATATGATGTTTTATATGATTTAGAAAAAATTTATTTTGATCACATGTTTACATTTTTTGGATTTTTTTATCACTCAGGATATGCTATGTTGTGCCTCTATATGGTATATCATGTTTTCATGGGATATAATATCTATATGTTGTGTTTTACTTGTTACATGTTGTGTTTTAATTGGTATATATCGTGTTATTCAATTAATGGTACCATGATCACTCGTGGACCTATCATGTCACAATGTCCCTAGAGGGGGAGTGTAACTAGTTGTTGTATATGATATGATGATAAGACTAGGATAGTTTATAGGGTACGATGGTCATGTGTGGCCTGACCTGAGGGTATGATGGTCCTATCTGATTTGAACTATGAGTAAATAGGGGGTATGATGGTATGTGTTACATTAAATTATAGATAGAAATAGGGAATGGTGGCCTAATATAGACTCACCTAGAGGCCTAGGGCCTGTATGGATATTGAGAAACCATGATGATGGATACAGCTCCTGTGATGATTCAATAACCACTCTTATTTTCGTCCAACATTGATCCAAAGAAAGAACATTTGAGGTTCATTTTGGTTTGTTTAGAACATGTATACTTTTTATGGTTTGTTTCCTTCAGTGTAATTATATTTATTATCTTGAAATAAAATCCTATATATTTTCACATGTCATTGATGCATTAGTGGAATCTTGTTGGTATTATACTCACATGATTCATGAGAATATTAGTGCATGTGCAGACTTCGTGTATAGGGATCTAGGAAAGGGAAAGGGTCTCATGGAAGGTAGATTAACATTAGATCATGGATGTTGTTGTGGTACCTATATATAATCTAAAGGATTACTATAGGGCTTTATCGATTCATCAGTTTACACATTTACAATGGTTTTTCTAGCCACATTGGGAGACAGTTTATTTATTATATAATTTGTGTGTTATCTGATGTTATATTATTCCACATGATGAATATGATGTGATTATATTTTATTTATATTGTTGGTGCAAGGATATGATATTAGTTTTTTAGTCTCCCCACTGAAATAATTTAAACTCTCGCTACTAGTCAACAACCTCTTACATATAGGGAGGCATACATGTGGTCTTATTGATCTCCAGATCATACCCATTTTTTTAGGATGGTGTGTTATAAGAGGATATAATGAATATAATTTGAGTATTGTGTTGAAAAACTTGAGAAATTATTAGTTTATTATTATATTTATCAATTTTGGATTATGGCTATAAAAAGTACCATTTTTTGTGTCACATAATCACAATAAGGGCATATCATTGAATCCTTTAAATATAGAAGTTATAAAATAATGGCCTAAACTAACCATAGTGAATGAGACCCATATTTTTATTTTATTACTTGGATATTATCTATATTTTGTGAGAAATTTGTCATGGCTATAAAATCCATTAATGATATTGATACTGAAGGGATCCAAGTTCCTTTGGATCGATGATTGTGAAAAAATGAATCAAGGACCTAAAATTAATTTTTTTTTAATACACCTTTTCTTAAACTACCCAATAATGTATAAGGTTTTATGAAATATAGTGGTGTATAAAATAAGGTACTAGAATGATTTCTCATGAATAATGAAATGGTTGTTGTTTATTCCTAATGATAATTGAAGGTTCATATGTAAAATGACCATATTCATTATTTGGAACCAGAATCATTAATTTTTTACATTGAAAATATAATGAAATTATCCTTATTGTAAATTTTTTTATATATATAATGATTAAAAAATATTTATGTATATATGAAAACAAAAAAAATTTAATATTGACTAAAGGATATTGTTGGAGTGGATTCAAGATAGTTATTTCCCAATACATTACCACCCTAGAAAGGAGAACATGGATTCCAATGCCCTAAATCAGAATGTAAATGCTAGTTTATCCATGATGAGGATTAAAATATATCCTATAATTATGAATTTTTAATCAATAGACCTTTAAAACATAAGGATTGTGAAAAATTAAACCTTTCTCTGATGATTGTTAAAACATATATCTATGTACTGATTATGGTGGTATGTATGAAAGATACAGAGCTGCAAAAAATGTTTGAAATGTTTATGAGTTTAACCTTGACCATTGTAGGATGATAAGATTTTGGAACCAAATATGTGTCCATTAAATAAAATAATTAATCTATGATTTATTTGATGAAGTGCATAAATAATCGTTCTGTATCCTTCCTAGAATTACAATGGTGTATATATATATGTCAAAGATCATTTATTGGGGGAAAACATGAAAAGGGACATTTTAGAGTATGTATCTTGATTCCTGGTATGTTATAAAGTTAAATATTAATTTCATAATTCCAATGGGATAATGAAACCATTACCCATATCTATATAGAATTTGGAAAACATAACAATTGATTTCATTATAATACTCCCCTAGGAATCTAAAACCTATAATTTCATTTGAGTTGTATTTTACCACCTTATGAATTCAATTCATTTCATTAATATCACAAAATTTATTTTTCTTGAAAAAATTGATAGCATATACATTAAGAAGGCGGTTAAGGATACATCGGGTACCACCCTCAATCATTATAATAAATATATATGGTTTACCTAAAATTTATAGAGATTTCTTCAGAAACCTATTAATACAATGTTTATATTTTTCATTATAGTTAATCATTAGAGAGATAGTTAGTCATATAGGACAATTAAAACCCTAAAAGGTTTTCCAAGAGCTTGAATTATGTATTTTAAAGGTTTTTGGGATCAACACATTTTTCTAGTTGCATTATCATAAAATAATGACAGTCACTTTATTAGTCAAATTGATATTTTATAATTCCCTCTAAACAAATTAATATCTCTAACATTTTGTGATAAATTTATATAATTAAAGATCTTAGGAATTGAGAAAGATGAGGAAATGTAACAGAACATTATATCTTTTTAGTATCGCATCATAAAAACTTAGACCTGAAAAAAAAAATATGTTCATAATCTATGGATAGATCTAGAATTCAAATTTTGTGACAATTAATTCTTAGGAAAATCTACTTGGATGATGGTTATGATATTTGGAAATAATAGTATGTTAATCCCAAGATATATCAGTCCCTAGGAGATTCTTGATCATATCCAAATGATAGCTTGCCATATATAACGTCCACCAAACCTCCTCAAAGTTAATGATGTGTTCCATGTATGTATTCTAAAGATGTAAATGATTGATTATTCACATTTGATAAAATCATATGTTATACCACTAAAACATGATCTTTCTTATGAAGAACTGCTGGTGGAGATTCTGGGTCCAACATATGAAGTGTTGTAGAATAATACCACTCATAAAATTAATGTTTTATGGTGAAAAAAAAATTAGGAAGATACATGAGATCCCAAGTTTGTAATGAGGTAAAATTATCCTCGTTTGTTTTCTTATGAGTTCAATAATTTTTAAGTAAATTGTGGTATAATGTAACACATTGATATTTTTGAATATGTCTCTCTTTAATAAATTTTATCTTTTTGATAAATTTTAATTCTCATAACACCAAATGTAATTGAATAATTTATTATTACAAAAAAATATTAAACATATTAAAAGATAATTAAAAGAAACATAATTATTACAATCAATTATGTAATTATAAGAACTACGATTTTAATTATTCTTTGATAAACAGAAATGTATTATTTACATTTTTGTATTATATTAGTTTTAATTTAAAGTTAATTCCAATTATAGAGAGTAAATAACTTACAGAAAATTATTTTTTATACATGAATATAAATTAATAATCCTTTTTACAATGATTATCACATGGTTGGAAATATTGATAAATTCATTCGATGGTAAGAAAAATGATTTTCTGTAAACTGTATCTTTTATTTGGGTAATGTATTTCTATTTTAAAATTTTAAATTAAATACTATGGGTTGATGTTTTTATTGAACTTTTTATATAATATTTTCTATTTTATAAATTATCATTCATCTATATTTTTTTACTAGGAAAAGATGGAGAATACAAAAAATTACTTAAAGATTATTTTCCTAAAAATGATTTTAAAGCTAATTGTGCATGAATATTATAATTAATTTATACCACTTATAAAAATTTAATATTATAAAATTGATTCTATATTTTTAATCATAATAATAAATAATATTTAATAACTTAAAATTAATTATTATCCATGAGTAGTTACCATTGAAAAAAAAATTCACCACAGAAAATTTTAAATTGGTTAATGTGGGAATTAAACATAGAGATAAGGGTTAAAATAAAACTTAAATATATATAAATATGATGGGTAATTTTTATTTAATCCTTTAATTATCCTGTTATTAAAACATTTTCCGTTTTGTTCCACTTTCCCATGAAAATGAATTTATTTTATTTTAATGTAAAGAATATTTATAAGGGTGTCACTCCCCTCAATAATTACAGGGAACCTATTATCCACATTTATCCACACCACTAGGGCACCTTATCTCAATAACTATTTTCCAAAATACCTTCCAAAATATCTTAACTATCTTCCATAGGTTCTATAATTCCCTAAATACCCTTATAATAAGCCTTCATATTTTTTTAAAAGGATGTTATCAAAGGAAGAGGTATATGTTCTTACTGACCTATTAAAATCATCATTCTTCCTAAAAACACTATAAATATTCTATAACTATGTCAACATAATTACATAAGTATTTTTACTATACTAATTTTTTAATATTAATTTTAAAACCATTTTCTAGCTCAATTTAATCTAATGAAAATTGTTAACTTCACTCATGCATGTGTGAATACTACCATCTCCATGATGTAATATTTTTATTTTTCATTACCGTACCTCACAAATGGTTATTTAAATTATTTTGAGGATTATATATGATAATTATGACATAATTATTAATATTTAATTATAAAATAACATTTACCTTTCTTTATATCTATCCATTGAAAATTGGAAACATTGCTCGTATATACATGATGACTACCTCCTCTAAGAAGTGATGTAATTCATTTTTCATCACTGGCTTGCATGGATGGTTATAAAGGTGTATATAATGAATATATATGATATTTACTAAATTATTAATATTTCTGAGATGATGACATCATTATCAAGGTTCATGAACTAGAATCCTTGAATCTAAACATATGTGGAAAATAGAACATTTGACACCTGGATATTGATTTTAATGAAGAATTTTTAATAAAGAGATAATTGGAAATTATAAGGGAATGGTATATAGTAAGATAAGTTTTAATTTGGTTCTTAAATAGTCCTATAATAAGCCTAAATTTATTATATAAGATTTCATAGTGTGTGTGAAGTGAGTAGGAATCTGAGATAAAGGTTTATTTTATAATCTCACTTTTTATGGGGATTGTTTATATTTCAATTTCCGTTGTTTGAAATAATGTTTTTAATCCCTCTAAAATGACATATATTTTATTGTCTTATTAAAATTTATGGTTTTTTATGTATTATTTCCATTTTATTATCATTGTTACAAAATAGACATAAATAATTTTTTTACACAGAGGTTACTTTATTTATTCCTTTTATCAAGAAACATTTTCCTCCTATCCATGTTCCTCAATATTATTTTTCAAAATATATTATACACTTTTAAATAATTTATAATTGTATTTCTATAATAAATTTTAATTTATCTATATATTTTTAAAATGAATAATTTATAACATTTTTATAGGACATACTTTTAACTTTTTACAACAATAAAAAAAGAATGTTTTTAACATTTACGACAAAACCACATTTTCCCACCATTATGAATTTTATTAATTATAAATATTAATTTTCAATATTACATTTTTTTATAAAAAAAGTCATATTATTATAATTCTAAGAATTTTTAGTTTCAAAAAGTAATCAAAAGTGAAGGTTTTTTCCTATGGATCTTCAAAGAATATTTCTAAATATCTTATAAAAGTATTTTTCATCTATTTCAACATTCTATAAAGATTATTATTATTCAATAAGGATATGATCTTCTAATACCATCCACTTACTACCTATGGATATCTTGTAATGATGATGTTTTAATGATGTTTCAAGAAAACTATTTCTTTCACTCGAGTAAATTGAAATTTGATGGAATAATGAATTCTATTATATTACTATGAAATATATATATATAAATGGTTTATTATTATGTGAAGTGTGGGTCAGTTATATCCCTCTAATTTAATGGATAATGTTTTATATCTCATGATCTTAAGGGGTACATGTTTGATTAACTCAAGACCAATAGGGTACAAGAAAGGTTTTCCCAATCCGAATATGGTACACATACAGTTTTACTAATAACGATTGGGTATATAGATGATTAACCCAAGCCAAAGAGGGAACAAGGTGTGTTTTTTCAACCCCAAAAGGTACATGGGTTGTTTTAACAATTCAACTATGTTATGAGTGTCATGGTTAGTATACTTAACATATTATTTCTATGATTATGTTTATGCCAAAATATTTTTCCCAAAACATATGTCTTATTCTTATGATATACTCTCATAGATAATGATTGATTATTGATTATTTTAAGCTCTTATGACTCATGTATATTTTTATGATAGAACATTAGGTTATGACTCATGTTTTTTGGTTTATGACTTATTGTGTATAATCTCATATGATTTGATCATGTTCCCATACCCTTAATTTTATCTAATTTTCACTTATGATAATCAGTTGATATATAACTTCTTAATCATACTACAAATTTGATCTCACCCTTTATTCTGTTTCCATTTCCATTGGTTATGAAGATACATTTTATATTGAAAATTTATAAAAATGGTATTATTTTAGATGAACATTATGGTAAATGTTGAAGATATTTCAAAAAATAAGTTTATTATGTATCTAGTCTTCAAAGACACCAAACCTTTATGGTTCTCATGAATGTATTTTTTGTGATATGTATTGAATATTCATCTAAAATTATTTAATATTTATAAAAGTGATTCTTAGGTCACCTCAACAATTGTCACCTAATGTATATTTTTTCAAACTAAATCATCTACCCGGTCAGCAGTAGTGTATACAAACAATTAAGTATATCCTTATTTTATATAAAACATCACATAATTTAGTATTCCTTTAACATATCTTAAGATTATTATAGAATCCTTATTTTATTATTCTTTATCATTACTTTTAAATTTTATTTATAATACCGCTAAAAAATGGAATACTTTTTTGTTTTTGTATATATAATAAACATACAATAATCATTATAAAATATCATTGATTAAAACATTTCCCACCCAATTATTTTCTTAACTTTATAAAAACTATGTAAGGTGTTGAAATTTCCTAGAATATTCCAAAACAAAATTCTTTAATAAATATTTAGAATAATTTTCTTTAATTATAAATTTAAAATTACATTTACTTCATCTCATTAAATCACAAAAAAAATCATATATTATAACATTGAAATCTCAGTGATATTCTCTATGTTATGAATTTTTTCTATATAAAATAAGGTATACTAGTTAATTTTTTAATTTAAACCGTAATGTTTTTTCATAAAATTCCATATGGATATTTTCATCATGAAAATCCCTTAAAAATGGTAATATGGGGTATTATTCACTAATTTACTTGTAAGAATGTGATAGTTAGGTTTTCTAACTCAAAAAATCTTTTTTTTAACTTAAAATGTTATATTATTTAGAATAATACCACTGTCTTAAATATTATTCTTTCCATTGTATGTGTTGTTATTATGAATAATATTTTTTATTCTACTGCATTCTTTTTTGACTCAAACTATTTTTCTTCATGTATGATGCCTATAAAAAACTCCATCCAACATTGTACTTCAAACTATTTTTAATTTTATAATGTATATCATATTACATGACTTATAAAATATTATAATAAGAATAATAAGATATTTAATATCTTTATTTCCTAGTCTATTATATCTTTTATATACTTATTCAAGATACTCAGAATAGTTTTGATATTACAATCTTTATATTTTTTTCATAGTTCAATGTATATTAAAGATAAAATATCTTCTTAAGGGTTAACAAATCCTTGATATCCAGACACTTATTTTTATTAACTCATAACACATATAGTGTCAATTATGATATGTTTTATATCCAATATCCCATAACATACTCAATAACCATAATTTTTGAAATTTAATTTAAAATTTTTTTATTTAATTCTTTTTTGTAATATTGTTTGAGAATATAACAAGTCACTTATTTCTCCCTCTTTGTTGGGAAATTTTCTTAGTATTTATGATTTATTTACCTTCATATAAATATTAAAGCAAAACATGGAATATATTTTTGAAAGTAACAAACATTCTTTCTCCTCTTTATTTTCTTTCATGGGCATAATTTAAAACCTTCTTATAATAATTCATAATACAGCTAGATTTTCTACATAAATAGCATAATATATCACGTATTATTTTCATATATATATATTTTGATATTCACCAGATAAATTATTATTTGATGGTTTTTCCACATAATTATTATTAAAAACATCCCCCATTCTAAAATAATATATATCATTTGAAATCTATAATAATATTATATCCAAAATAGATTTAACCTTTAATATGTTTTCTAGAAAAAAAATCACCTATTTATTATTTAAGAATAAAAGGAACATAATTCTAGAGAATCATAATCCTTTCTTCTATATAATGAGTTATTTAAAATTTAAGATACTCCTCTAATTTCTTGGTGGTTAAATAACTTTTATCAACATCCCTAGAAGATTCAACATATAATTATATGGCTCTATTAAAATAATCATTCAAAATATGTCATCTATTTTTAGCCTAAAAAAAAATTAATTGTACTTATAGAACCTATTTATCTAGGATATAAACTTCACATTCAATATCATCTATTACTTTATCATCCTAAAATAAAAGAACTTTCATAATTCATATTTATTTAACATATTCACATATTTTTATTGAAATTTAAATTTTTTATATTTATTATTCTTATAATCCATCTTTAACATATTCTTTTCTCTTATATGATTGATATTTTATTCAAAATTAGTTTATAAATCATCATTAAACATGTACTGAATAGAACTATCTTATTCTTCTTCAAATTAATTGCTTCAATAATTTCCATGTTTCTCAAATATATCTATGGAAATTATTATTTTTTCATTGGATTCTTCATCCTTTGATTCCATTTCATCATTATAGATTATATATTTTTCATCATCATTGTCCATGTGATTTTTTGGGGATTTTGAGATATTTGACTATAATTTAAAGTTTTCTTAAAATTATATGAATTAAATAACTTATTAAATTTTCACTTTGGTACTATTTCATCAATGTCATATTTATTCTTTTCTAGATTTATTTTATTTTAGTATGAAACACAAAAATGACCTCAAACACCAAAGTTAAATCATTTTAAGGGTAGATTACCTTTTTATTTTACTCTTCCAATTTATAAATTATTTAAAATTAAATACATGATTTGTAAGATACAGTATCATTTTTTTATTCCATAAAATTAGTAGAAGACACTTCTTCCTGTTCATTTAACTTCAACTTCTTCATATAAAAAATGATTTTTTTATTTTTTTATTTTTAAATACAAAAACATTAAAAATATCATATAAAATGAATATTATATAAATATCATAAAGATGATATTTGTTTTTGTATATATCTTCTAGATCTAAAACTTTTAGATCAAAAATTTCATAAATAATTGTGTGTAACTTTCACAATAGTGTATTCCTCAAAAAAATCATCAAAACATATAATAGTTCTAAAAATTTAATTGATTATAATGAATAAAATATTAATAGATTAATTATTATTTATTCTGATATAATAAAAATTATCTCTCTAGATCCATATATTTACCAATTTTACTTTTTCCCATCAAAGGTATTTCCAAGCATGTGCTACATATCATTGGTATTCTTCAAGCCCATCACCATTGTGAGTTTTTTAAGATAGATATAAAATAATAATAAAAATTATTTCCCACCATATTCATTATTTTTATTTTTATCAGGATTTATGGTTTTTCTTTTAACAATAGGTTTAATTTCAATTAATTTGGTATCAACAAATTATATACCATGTGATAAAAGATAGAAAACTATTTTATTCTTATAGATAAAATAGTTATTCAAATTGAATGTTGTGATCACTCAAGTATTAAAATAATTAAAATTTGGAATTAACATTCAAAAAAATCAATAATTAAAATGTACAGAATTCTTAAAAAAATTATATCTGAACTTGGTGGATATAAAAAAGTCATAAATTGACTAATATGAGACAAATCATAGTTACTATTAATGTTTGGATACAACACCATGATGTGAGATTAAATTATTATTTCCCAATTTTGATGATTTTTTCTTTATAACAAAATATGATACTTTTATTGTATAAATACAATCTATTAAAAATCACTCCACTACCTATAGGTAAAAATAAAACAAATATAGTAGGTATATAATATTTTTTACAATGTTCTCCCCCAATGTGGAGGACTATATCCTTGGTTTGATCAGTTTCATCTAAGTTATAGTTTCTTCAATAATATCATGAAGTCAATACATTCATGGGAAGGTATCATCATTGACCTATAGTGAATTTATCTCAACATGAAAAAAAATCTATCCAATTAATAATGATTGTATATAAAATAATGAAAAATATCTAAAATCGATATATCAATGTCATAATATCAAATAATAATTTTCATATTTAATTAATATCTTCACTTAAATAATCATCTATAAATTTAACACAACCCATGTGGTGTCAAAAAATGATGCAAATTTGGAAAGGATATATTTGATCTAGAATTAAATTATTGCATGTATCCCTTTTTTGAAGGGTGGGAAGCCATAGAAACTGTAGGAAATAGTTTTTTAATTATTCCATATTGGTTTATTTACAAATTAAAAGTGAATTTTACATATACATGTGTTTTTACATTATATTCCCATATATTTAGATAAAACTGATTTCTAAAAGTATAGGCCTCATAAAACGTAAACATTAAGTATTAAGTATTCACAAATGAAACATTAATTTAAATATATTTGATTATAAGGAAATGTGTGAAAACATTAAGGAAATAATCTATGGCCTAAATTGGATTTCATAAAATCAAAAAATCATATATGATATTTCTTCCTCGATTAGTATTCCAATCAAAATTGGTAAAGCAATCAAAGTTCATATTTAGTCATTCTTAAAAGGTATTAGTAGATGTATATCTAACTTATAAATTTATTAAAAAATTTATTCTTTTAACACCTATCAATGAAGTGATAATTATAATTTAATTTGAAAGGTTGCATACTTACTACACAATTTAGGGTATTAATGGGAACTTGAGGTCCAATTGTAAGATGGATATTGTTTGTTCACATTATTATTTGAGGGTTCATGATCTCCATGAATGTAAAAGTAGAAAAATATATTCATCATAGACAGGGTAGCATTCATTCATATGGAATTCTTTGTGATTATGTATTTGATTAATAGAATGTAACTTAGAATTTAGATTGGAAGAACAAATAGAAAATAGTGAGTTGAGTTCAAAAGATGGATAATCAAAAAGAGAATAAGATCATGTGTCATGATTTCATTGTTAATAAGTAACTAATATCATTCCAATTTTAGGAAATAGGGTTCAATTATGGAATTTAATCATCAAATAATCATAAAAAGGAAGATAAAGGTATGAGTGGGATTTAAATATTCATAATTCTAAATGGAAGCTTTAATAAGAGTTTGAGAAGAATAGAGGGATTAGTTAAAGATTTTTTGTTATATTTTAGGAAATAACTCACCTTCGGAGGTTCATATTGATGAAAAATGTAGAAACTAAAAATTGAACAATAATAATTCCTAAGTACTTATGCTTGTAATTCAGCGTAAACCAAATGAAAAGGTGAATATACAATCACTTGTAGTGATAGAAATTTTATTAGGAGACATTCTTCAAAAAGAGTTGAAACTTCTGGATGATTTATTTGATATGTATATTGATCAACAACGATATTTTACTTAGTATACTAATTTGGAAGATAAAATAGAAAGATACTATATTTTCTGAAGCTGGGAAAATTTTTACTTGTGCTAAGATTGATTAGCAGGGTATTTAAAATTATTCCCTAAATAAAGAAGGATAATTTTTATGGTTGATGGATATCATTAAAAAAAATAACACCATATAAATGAATTACTACTCAACCATTCAAAGAATCATTCATATTAGGATTTCACCATAAATTATCATAATCAAATACTACAAAACATTTCTTCATATACTAGGATATGTAAATAAGATATACCTATTTAATTCATAAAAAAATATGGTTAATAATATTTAAAATAGTCCTAAAAATATATTATACATAATAATATCTAAATTCCATAAAATATATATTATAAATATATAATAAAAATAGAATTCCAGAAAATATTGAACTATAATAATCATATTTAATATATTTAAATATTTTATGAAGTAAACACTCACAATCAGTTGAATATAATTCATGGATACATGAACATATTCATGGTAACTTCATCACAGTCAGTTTAGTACCTTTTAAATTTTAATTTATGGTCACTTATTTGATTTGAACTTCATGGTAAATTCAAATGAACTAAATTATAGCCTTCATTAAAGTGTACAAAATCCTTAACTAAAATCTTTAAAATTCCATAAAATATTTCCCAACCTTATTCAAAACCACTTTAAGCCATGATATAACACCCAATAAATTATTAACACTGATATATATATATATATATATATATTCAAAAAAATACTTATATATATTATATTATTTTACACGTGAATATTTTGTATCATTGTTTTGAGAAAAATGTTGGAAATCAGAAAAGTCTCTCTATCGGAAAATTTATGGATTTTTAGTGGAAAATTAATTGATCTGACTAAATGAGGACATGTTAAAAATATATTGGTTCTAAATTGTTAAAACATAATATCAAATGAAATATGTAGTCGAATTGTGTGATCTTTTAATAATATGAACATATGACCCAATATCCCTTGTAATTAATGTATAACCTTACACTATATCTAAAACATATAATTATTTATAATTTATTTGAATGCACACCATGATACCCCAACCTAGAAGATTTATAAGATAGAGATCCATGTGGCCTAAAGAATTCTTTCCCATACACTAGTGGTCGTCAAATTGTAGCAAGGGACTAATCCATATAATGAAGAGACTATGCCCTTGAGTCGGATACACACAAAAAACAAGAATAAAGAAACATCATAAAATACAAAGACTTCAAATTATTCATAATAAACAATCTAATCAAATATAATAACAAATGATTATGTCATATAAATCCTACAAATGATCTCCCATCTGTCTGATCCCAAATATAATATAAACTAAAATTACAACACACACACACTATAAATGCATCCAAATACGAGTCTTACACACCCTATCTCCAATAATATTGAGCTACATAAGCTTGATCCAATTCACAACCTATGTTCTAACCTAATATCAAAACATAAGGTATGTATGTGAATTGAGATGCCCATGTAAGGTGTGAAAACATAACCCAGTATGATCTCACCATGAAACCCTAGTATACACCATCATATGTGTGTGTATGAATGTGGAAAAAATAAATAGACAAACATGTTCATCGATTTATTTTTTCCAAACCAATATTCCAATACACCTGATGAGATACGCATGCCCATCAGGCCATTAGGTGAGAACCAGACCACCCCGACCCTAACCCTTATTTCTTTAGCACTATATAACAATTCAATTGTAACATTATGCCATTTTACACATGACCAATTGTAATCCTTACCTAAATACATTTGGTAGTTAATAATCCAAAACCTCAACCAAATAATCACAGACAAAGGAAATGATCACATGTCTATAATCCATGACTCATCCATTTATTCTTAACAGAGGTTCATGGGTCTTGTCTCATGTCCCACCACAATCCATCCCTTGGGGTGGTCTCTGACCTAAGCCTACTCAATGAAAATTCCAATTCATGGACATTAACCCATGACACATATGAAAAAATCAGAAACCCAAAACCAAAGGAATCGAGAACGATCATCACACTAACCCATCTCTACAGACTCTAAGGAGGTGATATACCATCAAACAATCACAACACAATTTAGGGAGTTATAATCACATATAACCATACCCATAGACTCTAGTGAGGTCCAAGAACATTTAACCATCCCATTACACTCTGGGGAGGTCCCATAAGAATATAAAAAATAATTAGATCCTACAAGCTATCAAACAACTCCACTGTTGATCCTAGGGCTCTAGTCACTTGAGACCTAGACCCTATTCAAACCTCATCTTAATTAACTCTTCAAACAATCCATTGGGTCCTCAAAACTCATCATATCCTCTTATAATTAATACCAACTCAATATTTATGGCTCTAATGACACATACCACAAAGTCTGGTCCAACCTCACACCCCATCCTCCCGTCATTTTTTCCACAGCTACCCAAGGATCGTCCCTAGCCATAATGTTCTTCCTAACGCTCACTTCAATAGGCAGGGTCCAAAACCCATCCAAAACACCCTTATCTTACCGACCCCAAGTCTTAATGTAATCATACTATTCTAAGTTCACATCAAGGCTCACATCCAACCTTATGATGAGTTCCACATCACTTCTGAGACATAAAACTATATCACCCAACATCACTCAGTCCTTATACACTCATGCCTCTTCCCACTAGCCTTAGGAACCAATTTTAAACCATTAAACATCTCATCTTACATCCCTTTATTTAATAGAGGTCTCTTGTCACCTCAAACAAATATTATGCCCCTTGGAATCATAGTAGTCTGAAAATCACAATTCATCCAAGTGATAAAGAGCACATAATCCAAACCTAGGAATCCTAGCACCATTCTATATCATCTACATAGGGAAATCATAGTCACAAAACACTATTACTATATCCCATGTTTTATGTAGGTATTAACTCTCAGAAATAGACATGCATATGATTCTCTATCAAAGGAGTCACATTCCTAGAAAATAGGGTTGACCCGTCATAGAGATCTTTCGATTCTAAACTAAGACAACCAAGAATCATCCATTCTTTTGGGAAGCAGTATCACACCAAGCATCACTAAACAATTAATTGTTATAATTTTTAAAAAATTATTCCATTAAAAGTAAATTGGCACAGTTACCTAAAAATTCATCAACCATTATCCTCTTTCGGAATAGCAAAAATGTTTTTTCATATCCCAACATGAACTTTGACCTACGCCAAAAAAACCCCCAAATTAAATGCTCCTATTATTGCCGAAACCAAAAACCCTAGAAAAAATTTCTTTGTTACATAACGTTTATGAAATTTCTTATAATTGTATGAAAATTACGTCTCAAGATATCTTGTATTCAATAAAATAAAAATCCCCATCAATCAGGGTGATTTCCACCATGCTCTAGAGAAAATCACTATAACCCCAAACCAAAATTTCATCCAAATCATTGGACACAACCATAAAAAAATGAAGTATTTTTAGAGGGAGGATATTAGGTATAAACACCACGAAATCTCACCCCAAAAAATAGCGGAGGACCAGAGAGGAGAGTAGGGGTGAGTAATTCTCATAAGGCCTTCCCCATATGTGATCTAGGGTTAAAAGAAAGGGGGTCAAACCCCATATTAATTACAAAATAGGACAACATTATTTCATAGCCTGATATTCATGTTCATAAAATGAAAAACATGAGCACGGGACCCCCAATACATTATCCTATTATTTCATGGCATAAATCGTTGGTTCATGCTGTTAACCATACACTATTATTGTTTCTAGAAACCCTAACCAACCTCCCTTCATCCTATGCCTAGTCAAACGCTGAGTTCACCACTCGGGCCTTGAAACCCATCCAAAAACACCATTTAGGGATGTTACAATGCTCAAAACATAAATTAGAGTCCCAATTCACAAAATAAACTTCCAACCAGATGAAATATTCAAACTTATTCTCAAAATATAATGACCCAAAATCATTGTGACATTATAAACTCCCCAAAATAAAGCTTCATATCATTTAGGAGCCATGGAAAATCTATAACCACATCTCTTAACCTATCATAGTAATTAATTCACTACCAACTAGTCATGTTCCACTTTTTAATTCCAAATGTTCCTTTTTTGTGAAACTCTAACCACCAAGCACTTTTCACAAAAATCAAATCCAGTAGTTTTCCAACAACAGTAAATTTGAGACAATGCTAACTGCAGCGACCTCTCATGAAACACCTTATTTTCTTGAACTAATTCATTCTAAGGTTTACAGTGCTCCCCACCATAAAACTCTTCTTTCCATGGTTTATTCCAAACCATGGTGCTACCACTATAGGATTATCCAACATAAAATGTTCTTCCAATGGTCCACTGACCAACTAAACACATTACCAATAATGATCCTGATGTAGTCTCCATCATCATAATGTAAATACTCATTCAAAACACTAGTTAGATCACATTTAGATAACCCTTTTCATATTTCATGGTTTTATTAAAAAATGATTCCTTGAAAGTAACAACTACCTCTAATTCAGAATTTTCCCTAATAACCCTCACACGTAGGGTCTCACTCATTCCAGAATCTGAAACACTATCTCAACTTAATTACAAATATTTTTCATCCCAAATAAAACCATTACTCTGTTTTATTACATGATTAATCCCATAAATCATGTGATGAATTGGGTTAACCCCTGAAAAATCCCATGAATAATTGTTTCACCACCTAAAACAAACAAAAAAAATTAGTTCACCTCATAAAACATATCACAAAATTGGTTCACCCCTTAAATCGTGTCATGAATCACTGATTTGCCACCTAAAATATGTAAAACCCACAGTTTCACCCAAGGAAACAAATGAATAATCCTATATGACCCCAAAAATTTCCCCAAGATCAGACTAAAACCACCCTAAAAACAATTCCAATGCACCTACTACAACCAAAATCTGATGCAAATTTCATGTTTTGTAATATCCATGGAACTAAATTTTAGAAGATCTTATCACACAACATTGTAAAGGTGTCACCACGACCACCCACTAGCTATTATCACTACACCACAATACTTCTTAAATTAGGGATGTTTTCCCACAAACAATATGATTCTCCCCACTATAAGAGTTTCATTATGATCACTACAAATAACCCAAACGCCCATTCTCAATAGCCAATTATACACTCATTACCTCATGTAATGACTAGACAATGTCATAAAACTCATACCTAAACACCAAAAATAAATACCAATCAACTCCCATTTATTTGTCATAAATAAAATCATCCTAAGATCCTTTAAAATGATATTCATTTCTTTCAATCAGCCAATCGTTCACTCCCAACCATATGGGTTCACATTCCCCACTTCTTGAGAATATACTCCAAAAGGTCTCATCGGTATGTGATTCACCCCACCCCCTAAGCCAAGCTTGATTCCCATCAACCTCTTACACCACGCCTTCCAGGTAGTCTATGTCAATGCATCAACTTGGTTCGACCAGACCACGAAACCCTAATCCATATACTAATCCAAACCTCACTGTTGAGGGGAATTTTCCATGCACTAACCATTAGGCCACCATACATATTAGGGTATCGCCACTACACCACTTTTATATATCTGATTGCACTCATCAACATCCTGAAACATTTCAAGTGAACTGACACACAAATCATTCACTGAACCTGAACATAAATGGGGAACATGTGTACAAATCATGCACCTATCATCACACATTGGTACTTTTCTTAAAAATTATCATGACAACATCCACTCTTCTCCTCAAGGTAGAGTGAACTTCTAAGAACCCACTCAATGTTTCTCCCCCACCCACATACTAGGCCTCACCCAAACACAATTCATACACACTCATATAGTACCCATTCACACACCCAAAATCCTTCTCCAATGATTCAAATCATAAAAAACATAATCTCATATGCCTAAAAAACTAACCATGCCCCACTTCATTTCGGACCACCCCACAAAAAAACATCTATCGTGATAAGGATAACTGCATGAACACCCACAATACAAGAATCATCTCTCTAACCGTGATAATCCACCCATGCTCCCACTTCGCTACCTAAAAGCACATCATGAGAACCATAGGTTTAGGAACCCATTTTTTCTTGACCTTTAAAACTAGTCTCAATATCATAAACACTCTAAGTGTTTTGCATCCAAAATGTCCGAGGAATTATATATTCATTTTCTCAACCACCTAGTTGAGTAAAAAAATTACACCAATAATATATTTGGTAAAACTACATATAAGTTGTCTATTAATCTTTAAATAACAAAACCAGCATCTCTATAACCTTAAAGGTTTCATTATTCTTATGGAAACCCATACACATCCTAGGAATATCTCCCATTCATACCATGCCTTCTTTAGTCCATTATAGGGAAATAATACGATCATAATGACCCTATAAGGGTATCCATACATCAATTGATAAAGAGAATTGTCACGACCCGCCCTCGGGGTCCGTGCCGTGACTACCCCAAGCCCGCCTTCCATAGGCCAGGGGCTGGCGACTAGCACCAAGGCGTAAATCCCAGTAAAAAGGGAAGGCATTGCCTTTGAATAGTAACCAACACCACAGAGTAAGCAAGCGGAAAGTAAACACTAAACAAGCAGAGTACAACTGAAAGTGCGGAAAAGTAAATGGGCCAGAATACAAACCCAACTGAAAGTAAAGTACAACTCGAAAAGGGAAAAACAGCAACTGTAAAGTAAAAGCCGCTACTCCGAGCTGTCCAACGGAAATCCCACCTGAAGGGTGGGTACAGATAGCTCCTCTGCTCCACGGGTCCCGCCGTCCGCTCCGTACATGTCCCGCCCAGTGGTCCACCTCCGGGTACCGTCCCGCTCTACAAGCCTCAGCTAAGTCAACGCTGTCCGTCGTCTGCAACCAACACAACGTAGTGCGGGCGAAGCCCGTGCAGGGGTGAGTATAAGCTACTCAGTAGGGACCCCGAGACCCCTGAAGGTCTCTCAAATCCACAAAGGATAAACTACGAAGAAAAGTACAATCACGAAGTAACAACCGACACTGCTTAGGTATATGCCCATACATATACCTAAGTCATCAATTAAAAATACGCTCCAACCTCCGAGCCCAAGTACAACCCAGTCCACGCAGGAAAGTATACGTATTCCACATAGGAAAGCGAAACATAATCCACACAGGATTGCACAACACAATCCACACAGGAAAGCAACAGGATTCAGCTCACACAGGTATACTTCTTCAGAGGACGATAAAGATGATCACTGATCCATCTAAGTCGTCGGACCCACGAAGGATCGATAGGTAACTAACCCCTGCAGAAGACCCACACAGGATCGGGCTCACACAGAACCTGTAGGCGCTGGCTCACACAGAACCGCTGAGCGCAAGGACCCACACAGGATCGGGCCCACACAGGACCTGTAGCACTGATCCACGTAGGATCGCTGAGTGCTGAAGTCGTCGTCGTCGAATCCACATAGGATCTCTGTACTGTCGTCTTCAAATCCACACAGGATCTCTGTAATGTCGTCGTCGCAGTCACAGTAGCAGTTGTAGCAGTAGAACAGTCGCAGCCAGCACTAGGGTTCCCGCACACAGCAAACTCGTACGGAGGGTCCGCTCCACGAGCCGAGAGGCTGATACATCAACTGTCACAAAGACCAGAGTTGATGTATCCAAAAGTTCTGTATCGTCAACAGGAACTCAACGTAACAGACGGCGCGTCGATCGGACGCCCGGTCTGAGAGTTATTGGCATTTTCGTCTCCGGGGCCCGGTTGGTTTTTAAGGCAAAACCAACCCGACCGTAGGACCATTCAGACTCTCGAGGACATGCTCCGTGCATGTGTCCTCGACTTTGGTCGTAGCTGGGAGGACCACCTACCCTTGGTGGAGTTCGCATACAACAACAGCTACCACTCCACCATCGGGATGGCACCGTACGAGGCGTTGTACGACCGACCATGTAGATCTCCTTTGTGCTGGACAGACCCTGGGGAGTCAGCACTGGTGGGACCGGAGATGGTCCAGGCCACGACAGAGAAGGTCCAGGTCATCCAGGAGCGGATGAGGACAGCTCAGAGCCGGCAGAAGTCATTTGCTAACAGGAGGCGGAGGCCACTGGAGTTCGAGGATGGCGACCACGTCTTCTTACGGGTCTCACCTCGACGTGGTATTCGGAGATTTGGCCGAGGCGGCAAGTTATCTCCGCGCTTCATCGGACCCTTCCAGATTCTCAGCAGGATTGGCGAGGTGGCTTATCGCCTGGCTCTACCACCTCAGTTGCACCGGGTGCACGACGTCTTCCACGTATCCCAGCTGAGGAGATACGTGCACGACCCGACGCACATCATTGACCATGGGGAGCTTGACGTTGACGATGGGGCTACTTTTACGGAGGTCCCGGTGGAGATAGAGGATCGACAGGAGCGGGTCCTTCGTGGGTGATCGATTCCTCTTGTGCGCATCAGATGGCAGCACGGGAATCTCCAGGAGAGCAGATGGGAGCGGGAGGCTCAGATGCGTGCTCAGTACCCTCATTTGTTTCCCTAGTTTTTGTTGTATCTTTACGGGGACGTAAAGCCCTGAGGTGGGAGTAATGTAAAGACCCGTAAAATTCAAGGGAAATTTTTTTCTTAATTTTCTTTAGAATTTTACAAGAGCGCGGTTTCTGACGGCACCTGATTCCGAGACCCGGAGTGCCCGGAATTAATTTCCGAAGTTTGGCTCGGGTACGTTCAGTGAACGAACGAGCGGAAATTCCTAACTTTTGATCCGGTGCTCGGAATTGAAATCCGAGGGCACCGATGAACTCGCAACGCCGATATTCGCTTAATGAGACCTTTTCGGGAGTTGCGTTTGTTGTGGGTTGAAAGTTACGTTTTGGGGTTTTTAGTTTGAGTTAAATAAATTGTGAAGAACAATTTTTTTTACAACAAGTTAAAACCTATCAAAGGAGGTTGGAAGTGGGACCCACACCCACTTAACCTCCCTTGGGAGGATTAAGTGTGGTGGGCCCACACGAACCCCCTAACCCTTTTCAAATTCTCTCAACATACTTAACCCCTAATTAATTGGTTACTCTTAATTAATTGTGGGGGTTAAGTCTTTTTGAATTTCAAACTTTGAAATTCTTTTGTGTTGTGTTAATAAAATAAGAGGTAGTCTTATTTTATTTTGAGTTCTTTGTTTGTCTTTTTGAGAGTTCCTCTTCATCTTCTCCGGTGAAGAACGTCTTCATCCTCAACGAAGAACGACAACACTTCGTCAAGGATCATCGACTCGGCGACCCGGTATCTTCGGACCTCTTCTTCCTCTTCGGACCTTCTTCGTCGGAAAACGAAGATCCGCCAACGTCGTGTCTCTTCGGGCATATCTCTTCGTCAACGGATTTGACGAACGACGACCGCAACGCCCGACCTCCGCGACGCCGTCTTCCGCGGGACGTAGACGATTCTTCGAATCTTAAACCCGAGGTAGGGGTTGTCGTTTTCTTTTGGTTTCCTTATTTTATTCTTGATCGTGATTTTATCAAGACTATCGTGTGACTTGATTTATTTTATGTTGCGTTTTTATTTTAACGTGAGGGGGGCCGGACCGCACGAACACGGCCGAACCCCCCTCCATCGTTCTTGTTTTATTCATGCGGGTGGAAGCAAGTGGCGTGGTGCCGTCGCACCACGCGGATGATCGTGCTTATAATTTACGCAACGCCGTCGCGCTACGCCGAGGAGAATCTTCAAGAACGCGACGCCGTCGCGCCGCGTTGGAAGGAATCATGGTACGACGAAGGGGCGCGGTGCCGTCGTACCGCGCCGGACGACGAACACCGTGGCCGGTTCCGGGCCGCGGCGGGGCGAGGAGACCGCGGCCGGTTCCGGGCCGCGGCGGAAGAGAAGACCGGCGGCCGGGCCGCCGGCGTCGGAAGCCGAAGAGGGGACCGGAAATTCCGGTCCCGTTGGAGAAAACCGGCCGGCCGGCTGGCCGGCCGGATGCCGTTAAACCGGGGAATTAATTCCCCGGCCAGCTGGCAAAACCCCCCTCTTAAAGAGGGGGGCGGTTTTTTTTAAAGGGAGGGGGCCGGCTGCCCCCTCGGTTCCGCACCAACAGGCCCCCCCACGTGAGGGGGGGGGGGGGCTTCTTTAAAAAAATTGGGGCGCGGCCCCTTTGTGCCGCGCCGCCCCTCAAGAAAACGCGGGGCTTAGCCCCGCGTGCCACCCACGTGCGGCGCCAAGCGCCGCCGCCGCGGCCCGCCGCCGCCGCCACCGCGGCCCGCCGCCGCCGCCACCGCGGCCCGCCGCCGCCGCCCCCCGCGCTGCCGCGCCGCCGGGCCGCCGCGCCGCCGCCGGCCGCCGCGCCGCCGCCGTCCGCCGCCGCCGGCCACCGCGGCGCCCAGGTGGGGGGGGGGGGGGGTCGGGCCGGGTCGGCCCGGACCCGGACCCCCCCGTTTCGAACCAGATTTGGTTTTTGGCCCATAACTTGAGCCTCGGACCTCCGATCGACGAACCGTCAGCGGCAACGCGATCCTTGGATCGAGACGGTCGTTTCGGTATATCGCACTCAAGGTTTAGGTTTACTTTGAGTTCGGCCGGGTTGGTTCGTTCACGAAACCAACCGGGCCTTCGGAGCGGAAACGCTCATATCTTGAGCTACGAACGTCCGATTGACGCGCCGTCAGTCGCGTTGTGTTCCTCTTAGTGAGACGGATCTTTTGGCATACTCCGCCCGAGGTTTGGACGCAGGTGGAGTACGGTCGGGTTGGTTTTGCCTTAAAAACCAACCGGGCCCCGGAGACGAAAATGCCAATAACTCTCAGACCGGGCGTCCGATCGACGCGCCGTCTGTTACGTTGAGTTCCTGTTGACGATACGGAACTTTTGGATACATCAACTCTGGTCTTTGTGACAGTTGATGTATCAGCCTCTCGGCTCGTGGAGCGGACCCTCCGTACGAGTTTGCTGTGTGCGGGAACCCTAGTGCTGGCTGCGACTGTTCTACTGCTACGACTGCTACTGTGACTGCGACGACGACAGTACAGAGATCCTGTGTGGATTTGAAGACGACAGTACAGAGATACTATGTGGATTCGACGACGACGACTTCAGCACTCAGCGATCCTACGTGGATCAGTGCTACAGGTCCTGTGTGGGCCCGATCCTGTGTGGGTCCTTGCGCTCAGCGGTTCTGTGTGAGCCAGCGCCTACAGGTTCTGTGTGAGCCCGATCCTGTGTGGGTCTTCTGCGGGGGTTAGTTACCTATCGATCCTTCGTGGGTCCGAAGATACCGGGTCACCGAGTCGATGATCCTTGACGAAGTGTTGTCGTTCTTCGTTGAGGATGAAGACGTTCTTCGCCGGAGAAGATGAAGAGGAACTCTCAAAAAGACAAACAAAGAACTCAAAATAAAATAAGACTACCTCTTATTTTATTAACACAACACAAAAGAATTTCAAAGTTTGAAATTCAAAAAGACTTAACCCCCACAATTAATTAAGAGTAACCAATTAATTAGGGGTTAAGTATGTTGAGAGAATTTGAAAAGGGTTAGGGGGTTCGTGTGGGCCCCACCACACTTAATCCTCCCAAGGGAGGTTAAGTGGGTGTGGGTCCCACTTCCAACCTCCTTTGATAGGTTTTAACTTGTTGTAAAAAAAAATTGTTCTTCACAATTTATTTAACTCAAACTAAAAACCCCAAAACGTAACTTTCAACCCGCAATAAACGCAACTCCCGAAAAGGTCTCATTAAGCGAATATCGGCGCTGCGAGTTCATCGGTGCCCTCGGATTTCAATTCCGAGCACCGGATCAAAAGTTAGGAATTTCCGCTCGTTCGTTCACTGAACGTACCCGAGCCAAACTTCGGAAATTAATTCCGGGCACTTCGGGTCTCGGAATCAGGTGCCGTCAGAAACCGCGCTCTTGTAAAATTCTAAAGAAAATTAAGAAAAAAATTTCCCTTGAATTTTACGGGTCTTTACAAGAATATATTTAAATATCTAAATAACATCCCAATATAAGATCTACTTGGAATATCTTCAAAAGGAAATACCGGTGATCCTGTTGATTAGAATTCCACCAAAATTTTATATTAGTAAACATTGTATATGTTTTTTTACACTTTAAATAGTCATACATATCATCGGACAAAAATCATAGGTAAGCCCAAATATTTTATATTAATCTTTCATGCCTACTATAATGCATTATTATTGGAATATTAACAATGGGACAAGAGAAAATAAAACATAAATCATAAATACAAAAAATACATGTGAATTACAAAATGTGAAATCAAATAATTCTAACATCGAAAACTGAAAACATCAATGTCATGCCCAGGAAATCTCTACTTTTTAGCAGAAGTGGTGTTCTTAACACACCAATACAATATCTAATACATGATCTAACCCAACCCAAGAATACATGTCTATAGTCTACCAAATTAATGAATAAAATAGCTTTGATAACACTTTTTGATACCCTATCTTGAAACCAAACAGATCTAGAGATTTATGTGGCCCAAATCACATCTCCCCAAAAAATAAAGGCTATCGACTAGTAGTGATGGTAAATCAAAAAAACGGGGAGACTATTTCCTCAAATCAGAGTTAGGAAAATAGAAGAAATAACCAACCATAATTCACATCCACAAATTATAGATTATGTATAATAAAAAATCCAATCATATTTAATAAAAAATGATGTTCTCATAAAAATAATGCAATTGATTTCCCGCAAGTAAAATACCAAATAAAAGATAAAAAAAATATGACACATGAACACCAAAACTACTACTTTATACAATACTCGCACACCATATATCTAATATTCTTGTGATACACCTGCCTGATCCTCTAAACATCATTTTCTCTAACTTGAAATGCATGCATATGATCTACACACACACCATTATTTTCATGAAGGATGTGAGAATATAAATCAGTAGAGTCTCAATAAGAAAACCTAATATACACCTTCATATGTTTTTATATGGATGAGGAAAATAAATATATAAATAAATATTTTTGGTGATTCATTATGTGCTAACCAGGATGTCATGACACTCAATGAGATACACACAGTCATCAGGCCACCAAGTGCTATCCAAGCCACCGCAACCTTGACAATAGTGACATTTGTGATATGATAGAATCAACTTATTTTATAGTGACATAGAAGTTTTAACTAATGAAAAAAATAACCACATAATTTGAATATGGTCTCATCCAAGACCTCCACACAATAACCAAAGATATTGGGCACCGTCATCTGTCCATAATCCTTGACTCATCCAGTCATTATTAAGGGAGGTCCATCGATCTCATCTCACATCACCCCATAACCCATCCCCAAGGTAAGTCCTTGAACCAATAATACTTGAGCCAAGGTATAATTCATGCACACTAACATAATCCACATATGGAAAGGTATTTGAACTGTTACCTACAAGCATAGGGTATGGTTATCACAGATACTCATCTACAAAGACTCTGGGGAGGTCACATCCCACTAACTCATCCCAATAGATTTTAAGGAGGCCCAGTCACACCAAACCATCCTATAAAATGACAGGGAAGTAAAATAACACTAATATATCCCTAAATACTTTAGGTATTTCTAATATACACATTAAAAATTCACACGAACTTCAGGCTATCACATAACTGACCAGCTGGTCCCCAAGTGATAGTCACTCAAGACCTAACCCCTCATACCATCACATCTAAACTTACTTGTTAGGCAATCCTATGGGTCCTCTAGACCCATCATGATTTCTTCTCACTGATACTAACTCAAGATCATAGTCCCCTCCAATTCAAACCTCAATTTTTTTCCAACCTCTCAAAAACCCCTCATTACTCCTTATCCCCCTACACAGGGACCATCCCAACCCATCACATCATTCCATACCATAGACCAAATATGTGGTTTCTAAAACTAAAAAAAATCCCCTTGGAATACCAAAACCAAGTCCCAAATTACTCCTCTCAATCCAAGTTCAAATCATGACTCATCTCCAATATTAGTAGGGAGTTCCACATAACTAATAAGGCATACACCTATCTCATCCACCGTCACTCAGTCTTAAGCCTTTTTGATTAAAATATATTCCTAGGATCCCATAATAGGTTATTCAAAATCTTATCTCATGTCTCAAGACCTCCTATAGGCCTCTATTCAATATAATGAAACCACATTCCCCTTAGTGACATAGTCATTGGGTGATCCAAATTCAAACAAGTGCTAAAGAGAACTTAATCGATGCATTGGTGGTTTAGTTCCATCTTATCTCTTCTACTCATCGATCTTTTGGTCCCTAAATCTCATACTCAAACCCTATGATGTATGTAGGAATACATGCTTGAAAAAAGACATGGATATGATTTTTTACCATATGGGATACCAACCTAGATCATGTAGTTAACCCCTCACTGAGCATTATCTAATCTAAACGAGCATCATATATCCTCTCTTTAACAAGTATAGTGAAAGATTTCACTAATAAATTAGTTATAAACAAATTAATTAATCAAAAAATTTAATTTAAATAGGATTATCCACATAAAAAATTCACTGAGAATCATTTACTTACGGAAACCATGATCAATAAGGTGTATTCAACTCCTAACATGAACCCAGAACTATACCATGAAAAATCCCCAAATTAAACCCTAATTCCAAAGGACAATTTATCCAAAATTCTCTAAAAATTATAGGAAAAATAATCAGTATATGTACCTTAAATTAAATCTCTCCCACTGTCATGATGATAGCATATTTATATTTCCTCTATGTAAGATGATAAATATCTTCATTGATCAGTATGATTTACACTATGATTAGGTGGAAATCACCCAAACAATTAACCCAATTTTGAGAAAAATCAGTGGATACAACTAGAATCCAAATCAAGGATTAGAGGACAGAGGATCTTACCAAAAATTATCAATAAATTACACTCCAAAAAATGTTATAATAAGGGAAAATAGAGGGTGAGGTATAGGCTATAAGGCCCTCCCTATTTGTGATCCATTAGCCCAAATAAATCCAGACCTAGTCCCCCATTTGATTCAAAAAAATTATCCAATAGCCTTTCACGATGTGAACTGAAGGATCACACCATGAACTACACAATAAAGGGACCCCAACACTATTTCCTAATATTTCATGGTGTGAACAATAGGTTCATGTCATGAACCATCTATTTTTACTTTTTTTAGTCGCCCCAACCAACCTTCCTTTTGCCTATGCTCACTCAAACCCTTAGGTCACAACTTAGGCCATGAACCCCATTCGATAATAGCATTTCGAGATGTTTCAATGCTTTAAACCCTGATCTGAGTCTGGTTTCTCAAAATTAAACACCCACTAGATGAAAATTAAAACTCCTTCTCAAAACATGACAACCCAAAATACATGATGCATTACACTCAAAATCAATCAGTTACTTAACTCTTATCATTATTATTTTATTGATCACTTGGAAACATAATATTTTCTCACATATTACCTACTAAAATTGTTCTATAACCTATTTCTCAAATCATTTTCTAGTGATTTGTGGCTATTATATAAATTATTTCTCATGTATTCTTCCAATGAACTATTATTAATAAATATAAATTCATAAAGATATAGGTTATTCATTCTTCCTTGATACAAAAATGTATGGGTCCTTAAATTAGGTGGTCTAATGACATGGTAGTTTTCAATAGGATCATATATTCAAAATTAGTAAATAAATATTTTGTTTTTATTCTAATAACTCCATAATTCTATAAACTTTTTAATTGAATGTTAATGTATGAATTGGTAACATAAAAGTATATTTTTTTGTCAAAAAACCATGTGAAAAATTAAATAAAATTATTTTATATATATATTCTGTTATTACAAAATATTGATATAATATAGTTACAAATTTAACCATCATATGTAACGCCCCGACCCCAGTTACCCATAGTCGGTGAATTATTTTAATAAATTGGAATGATTACAAGGAATAAAGTCCCGAAGGACCGGTCGGTTTAGCAGTCTTGGAAAATTGATTACATACATGAATGTTACATTACACTTTAAGACATACAAAACAACATAAATACTCTTTATGAATGCCATTATTCCCTTGGATTAACCCTACATATCAATCACAATACACTTCATTGAATACATGGAAATATAAAACATAGAAAGGGGTGAGCTCAAACGATCAGTAAGGGTAAGAAATACAGTGGAAACCTTCATAAATAAGCATAAACATTTAAGGCAATGTATAACTAAAACAAAATCCTTTTAAAAATGAACTTCAGAATAATATGAAAAAAATAAAATGAAATAATTCTATTTACTTATTCACATTGATATTCTACTAGCTGAATAATCACATGCAATATCACTAACAACATTCATAATGATGGAATGCATAGTGCCAGACTATCATAACCACGTAGCCAAGGCCTCATGCCAAGACTACAAATAAGATTTTGTCAATGCCTCCTACCAAGACTGTGATTTGTCCCATTAGACCTACTGATGCATTGAGGAGCTATAGCGGGCTCCACCCATCACTTACTAAGTCCAATGCATTCCTCATATGAATAGGTTTAAACATAATATAATAATTCGTATTAGAACTAGTATACGAAATGTCAATACTTTCTCCATAAACAATGAATGGTATAAAAATGACACATCCACAGTCAAAAATATCACAAAATATTCAATGGATGTTTTTATAATAAATCAACTTCAAATGAGCTTAAAATCCATCAAAGGATGTTGACATAGATGAAAATTTTGAGTAAAACTTTTTGAGAGAAATATCCTTTTTGTAAAATCATTTAAAAGTCACAGATTTATAAAGGAAGTAATTTTAAAAGAAATTTTTGAATCAAAGTGTCCCATACCACTTTGAAACTTTTGAAAATAATTATCATTTCAAGACATTCATGTCCATATAAATAAATCCTTAAAATCATTTCGAAAACATGGACATTAATTAAAAATATTTTGAAAGATAAATCTTTAAAACATTTGAAATTCTGATCTTGATAAAGAGTACCTTTAAAAATCCTTAAAATATTCATTTTGAAATAATTTTTATGAAAAATGGACATGGATGATAAAAATTTCCCTGTAAATACTTACACATAAACAATCTCGTATAATGATGAGATTGAGTAATTAACCCTTACCAATTTGGTAACTTACGAAACATACAACCCATGAAAGAGGTATCAAACAATGAATATGTAAATACACATAAATTAAAGTTTATTACACAATGAATACATTTATTGGAAGTACATACACCACACAAAAGGTAATAGTGTCAATATGGCATGAATCTCACGGGAATAAGGAGTGAGATGAAAACCCCTTACCTTGCACTTTCCTTTAGTCGAGGGTACGTTTAACCTCCTATACGAAGATCGTAGTATGTTATTAAATAATACGAGAACCATATTAATATTTATTATATCATACATGATTCATTTATGACTTTATATTACCATTTAATAATAATTTCCATTTTAAATTATCATTTCAGGTAATAATCGCTTTCTTTATCGTACGTGTTTTAACTTGTTACTCTTGGTTGTATCACTTAGATAATGATTTAAATGCTTCCAGAATATATAAAATGATAAATATATCATATATATTTAGAATATAAATATGTATAATAGACATATATATGAAATGGAAAACACCGTTTATGGATACGGTAGTCCGTACGTACGCATAAACGCTGTTTCTGTTTTCATATAGTATTGAACGAAAGTAAGTGAATAAGATATATTTTAATACATAAATAATTATATATATATATATATATATATCTCCAGTAGCATTATTATGTCATATATTACATACTTATTAGTAATATATATTTTTATCATCATCTATGAATGGTGAACTTGGAAATGAATCTCATCGCGTCGTGGAGACGGTAATCCATACGTACGCACGAGCAAAAATATCTTTCTTTTGATATTAAAATAATATATAATTGGATGATATATCATATATAAAAAATCATTATAATGTTATATTTATTATTTACATGAGTTATAAACCATTATTATAACCATCTAAATAATAATATATTGAATAACAATTACACCACAACGTGGAGACGGTAGGTCGTACGTACGCACGTATGGTGACATGTCATTCAAAGGATGGATAGAATAGTGAATTTTCTTATTCACTAATTATAACAACATAAAATTATATAGAAGATACTGATGTTATTATTTTAGAATGGAAATAACAAGGAAATAAGAAGTTGAAGAAGAAAGGAACTTTAAAGAGGGTGGTGAAAACTTTACCTCTTCTTCGGGTTCTTCCTTTTGATTTGATCAAAAGGAATCCTTAGGTTGGATTTATGATCCAAATAAGGCCTATATGTTGAATTGATGGAAGTTTAGAGAGAATTTGGGCAGGTTTTGGCCGAACCAAAAGGCTATTTAGGTGTGAATAATTGGTTAGAAGTTGGGTCCTTTTATAAGGGGGAGGAGGGGCTCTTTAGAAAAAACTTAAAGTATTAATTTATAATAAATTCATATTCGGATTCTAACAGCTCTGAAGTGGATTATTAAAATTTTAAGCTGTGGATGGGTCTAAATACTTTCAACCAATAGAATTTAGATAGGTTTGGGTCATTATATTAATTTTATCTTTTAGTTTTAACTCTTAGTTAATTAGTTTTACATTTACCATGTCACTTTGTATTTTTATATTATATAGTTAATAAACATACTATATACATCAAATGGACCCCCAAGTGGTCCATTAATGATAAAAATATCATGATATAAGTCTCTAGGATGAACCTTATATTTTTAGGAATTTATTATCAATTAATAATATATTATTTGTTTTAAAAACTCTTTTATGTCAATTTTGACACTATTTGAAAAACTGATTTTTGTGAAATTTATAACAGAATTATTACTTAGAAAAAAGTTAATTAAATCAATCCTAACATGTCATATTAACCTATAAAATTATTTTAATTCATGAAAAGTCTCAAATTATATTTATTTGGGTATTTATAATATCAATTATTTTAATTTTTCATTAATTAGGTAATTACTGCATCACCATTGTGTCACAAATAAATTAAATTATTTAATGTCTAAAAAATATAAATAAAATAACATTATGTAGGAAATAGTTTTATATTTATAATTAATATTTATAGTCGAAAATCCAACATATATAACCCTATGTAAAAAATTTGTTTTCTAAAATATATATGCATATGTCATTTTTGTATTGATTTTAACTTAATTAAAATAAAGTGTCATTATCACATACAAGAGGCTCCATGGGGTCCCAAAATCAGTCCAAAGATTCCCATGGTAGGACATGTATCCACAAATAAGGTTAGGACACGTTTTAGGGTAATTTAGTATTATTATAACATTATTGTTTAACACTTATTTACCAGATTTACCCTTTAACCATGGTAAATAAAATATTTACCGAAGTAATTATTCAAAATGTCTAAAAATAAAAGTTACCTATTTACACAGTTTGTACATCATGATTCCAAATATGGAATCAATTTTTCCAAATTCAAAACACATAAGTGGAAGAAATTAATTTAAAATTAATTCCCGTTGTTAAAACAAAAATATTTGTTTTTAAGAGATAATAACTATCAAAAGATTGACACTTGTTTATGTCTGGTTTAATTGTGAAATTATGTCCAATGAACAACATTGAATTAAATGGTAAAAATATATTCTAAATATACTTTAAAACCACTCAAATTCATAATTTATCAATATTAATTATTTTGATTAAAAAGTTGTTTTTAATTAAAATTTATTAATTTTCACTATTCATCAAAATATGAAAGTTATCCGAAAAGTACCAAAATTTCAACCTAGGATAATTTATATATTCCAAATCAAAAAATGAAGTCCATTTTGAGATATAAGATTTATAAAATTTCAAAAAGTGGGTATTACTATTTATAACGGCTACTTTGATTGGTCGAGGTGTGTTATAACTCGAAGTTGCGTACAACACACGCTACCGTATTAATCAAAGATAAGCGTACCGTGGAAGCTTGGGGTGTTACATTCTCCCCTCCTTCAATAAATTTAATCCTCATAATTTTTAAAATTGGTCATTGGAATATTATGGAAACTCCCACATCGGAAAAAGATTCAATAAAACTATCACTTTAAAAGAATGAAAGAGATGTACAAAGGTCACCTGAGATAACCTATACTAGGATTACATGTAGAAAAACATGGATATGGATGATAAAATAAGTGTCATGTTCTGATGGAGAGGGATAGAAAACATGATCAGGAGAAAGTTAACAATAAGAAAACCACAAACTTGTGATGGGACAAATGGTCATTAGTTTCCCAGTAGGAAAAGTAAATGGACAACATTTTTATAATTTTTTTAAGATACATTACATAAAGATGAAGAATTCATTTCTGAGATTGACTAAGAACATAAAGAGATATACTTTTTTTTATGTTTCGTTCTTTAATAAATTCCTACTACTAACTCATTTTTAAACGATGAGTATTCAAGAAGACTTGGTCACACTGGAAGAGATAGAATAAACTTTTTATAGAATCAAATGATCCACAAAGGATAAACTATATATTTACCTTGTCTTTAGAGATTAATAAAAACCAAAATGGTTACTATAAAGTCTGATGATACCCCAAAAGGATATTCTATTAGAGAAAGAAACACTAATATTAATTTGTAAAATTAAACCAACAATACCCCAAAGTTAAATAAATTGCATTCAATAAAGAATTGTCCTTAAAATCCTTTAATAAAATCCAAAATAATAATGAAACTGAAAACTTAGAAGAATTTGGTTATGTAGTCTTCCACATTAAATGGTATCTCCAAATGACATCAATTACTCTTAAAGTCACATACTTAAAAGTAATTAACCTAATCACATATTCTCTATTATAGGTTAATCATTTCCAAAAATAACCCAAATCACTATAAATCCACAATAAAAACACAGATAAAAATCCACCATTACTCCTCAAATGAAATCCCATAGTATTCTATTTTCCTTGGGCATATAGTGTCCCCAACAAAGTGAACATCTTCCAAAATAACATTTATCACTTAATCACCAAATCATTTTCCTATACCAAGGGTATTCATTTGATAAGACATAAGAAACCAAATCAACTTATTATTGATCAATAAAATCATTTAACTAAAAATAATTAGTCACACTATCTTGGGACTTCACATAGTCCACTGGTAGGTGATAAATCCCAATCGCACTTTGGTTGTGGGTTTGATTCCCACAGCTTTGTCCGACACGATGAGTTGTCACACGGTCTACGTGTTGTCCTTTTTCAAAAACTATATTTTATAACCTTACCAAAATGAGATAAATTCCTCAAAATAACCATAACATAATTTTACCACAAATGTTATATCATACCTTGCATTTTCATCCCAAATTATAATAACTTATAATTGTCTCAAACCCAATGATCATATAAAACCAAATGATTATTTATAACTATATCCACATGAGAAAAGATAATTCTTCCTCAAATATCATTCTCACATAGAAAACTGCAGGGTTACAAATACAATAGAAAATAATTCCAAAGTAAACCCATCAACAAGGAGCACTAATACTTTTTAAACATTTCTCCAACCATTTATTTCCACATAGCTTCTTATTTGACCAATAAAATATCCTATAGAATAGGGAATTCACTCGGGTAATGGCCAGGTCCCCTACATTTATGGGAAATGACTGTAAATAGATTCTTGGGACCATTTTTATTTTCTTCTATAGTACTCTTCATTTTTCTTTGGAAATTCTTCACTTTATGTCCTTCCTTCCCACACGTAAAACATTTCTGTGTCCCATTGAGACACTTTCTTAGGTGTCTCTTTCCACATTTCCTGCATGATGGAAATTGAGGATTCCTTTTTCCATGGTCTCCACTTCTAGATCTCTTATCATTCATTACCTTTCTCTTCTTTGTTGAGTCCGGGAATTGGTTAATATATATGTTGTTGATCATATTTTTCAAAAACTGATTTGGAATGAACACGATATATTTTACGCCCATCAAAATTCCATTTTGTTGCTCATTTCCACCACTGTTCCCACCTTGTACATCATTCTCAAAGTTACTATGACTTCCTTGGACTCCAGCCATTGACTAAAACTAGAAAGCATTGTATGAGTAACAGTAGTCATAAAATCATTTAGAGAATATCATGACACCATATTCTTAATTTGAAACACCTTAGGACTAACCAAGGTCATTTATTCTCATCTTATATTAAAATACTTCAAATTGGTTTGTAAAGAAAATGTAAATTATCCTAAGAATATCCCTCGGTAGCGTCATAACCAAGAGTGCAGCAAAGCCCGTTGTCGTGCACCAGTTCCCATTCGAGTCTTGCTCAAAGCGGTGTTTTCGGGTTTTACCCCTAGGTACATTTGTGCCAGATCCACCTCTACCTTCTCGTATCCATAGTGGGATGTATTTCTCGGAAAAGTCACAAAATCTCTACAATACCAAAATTCTAGGAAGTTCTTTTGTACTAATCCTCAAAGTTCATCTTTGGTCTATGTGATCTAATCAGAGTTTATCTAAATCTCGCTTCCGAGGTTTGTACTAAACTTCCTACAATACCAACTGTAATTCCCCGACCCCAGTTACCCAGAGTCGGTGAATTATTTTAATACATTGGAATGATTACAAAGAATCAATTCCCGAAGGACCGATCAGTTTAGCAGTCTTGGAAACACTAGATATATTCATAACTCTTACATTACATCATAATGTAAAAAATACTGCAATAACATCTTGTCTTCATATCCCCTCATACTATCCCTACAGGTCAATCACAATACACTTCTTCACATCCTGAGAAAAATAAAACTTTGAAAGGGGTGAGCTCAAACGCTCAGTAAGGGTAAGTAATACAGCGGAAACATTAATAAATAAGCATAAACATTTAAGGCAATATATAACTAAAACAAAAGCCTTTTAAACATGACCATCAGAATAATATGAAAAAAAATAAAATGATATAATATCATTTACTTATTCACATGGATATTCTACTAGCTGAATAATCACATGCAATATCACTAACCACTTTCATAATGATGGAATGCATAATGCCAGACTATCATAACCACATAGCCAAGGCCTCATTCCAAGACTAAAAATTAGATTTTGTCAAGGAATCATGCCAAGACACTAGATTGTCTCATGAGACCTACCGATGCATCAAGGAGTTATAGCAGGCTCCACCCGTCACATACTAAGTCCAATGCATTCCTCATATGAATAGGTTTAAACATAATATAATAATTCGTATTAGAACTAGCATACGAAATGTCAATACATTCTCCATAAACCATGAATGGTATAAGAATGACACATCCACAGTAAAAAATATCACGAAACCTTCAATGGAAGTTTTTTATAATAAATCAACTTCAAATGAGCTTAAAATCCATCAAAGGATGTTGACATAGATGAAAATTATGAGTAAAACTTTTTGACAGAAATATCTTTTTTGTAAAATAATTTAAAAGTCACACATTTATAAAGGAAGTAATTTTTAATGATATTTTTGAATCAAAGTGTCCCATACCAGTTTGCAACTTTTGAAAAGAATTACCATTTCAAAACATTCATGTCCATATAAATAAATCCTTAAAATCATTTTGAAAACATGGGCATTAATTAAAAAGATTTTGAAAGATAAATCTTTAAAACATTTGAAATTCTGATCTTGATAAAGATTACCTTTAAAAATCCTTGAAATCTTCATTTTTAAATCATTTTTATGAAAAATGGACATGGATGATAAAAATATCCCAGTAAATACTTACACATAAACAATCTCAGATAACGATGAGATTGAGGAATTAACCCTTACCAATTTGGTAACTTACGAAACATACAACCCATGAAAGAGGTATAATACAATGAATATGTAAATACACATAAATTAAAGAGTATTACACAAAAAATAAAATTATGGGCAGTACATACACCACACAAAAGGTAATAGTGACAATATGGCATGAATCTCACGGGAATAAGGAGTGTGATGAAAACCCCTTACCTTGTACTTTCCTTTAGTCGAGGGTACGTTTAACCTCCTATACGAAGATCGTAGTATGTTATTATATTATATCAGAACCATATTAATATTTATGATATCATACATGATTCATTTATGAATTTATATTACCCATTTAATAATAATTTCCATGTTAAATTAACATTTCGGGTAATAATCGCTTTCATTATCGTACGTGTTTTAACTTGTTACTCTTGGTTGTATCACTTAGATCATGATTTAAATACTTATAGAATATAAAAAATGATAAATATATCATATATATATAGAATATAAATATGTATAATTTACATATATATGAAATTGAAAACACCGTTTATGGAGACGGTAGTCCGTACGTACGCATAAACACTGTTTTTTTCATATAGTATTGAACGGAAGTAAGTGGGTAAGATATATGTAAGTACATAAATACTTATATATATAAATATATATATCTCCATTATAATTATTATGTCGTATATTACATACTTATTAGTAATATATATTTTTATAATCGTGGATGAATGGTTAACTTTGAAAGGAATCTCATCGCGTCGTGGAGACGGTAATCCGTACGTACGCACGAGCGAAAATATCATTCTTTTGATATTAAAATAATATATAATTGGATGATATATCATATATAAATAATCATTATAATGTTATATTTATTATTTACATGAGTTATAAATCATTATTATGACCATCTAAATAATAATATATTGAATAACAATTACACCACAACGTGGAGACGGTAGGTCATACGTACGCACGTATGGTGACATGTCATTCAAAGGATGGATAGAATAGTGAATTTTTTTGTTACCTAATTATAATAACATAAAATTATATAGATTATACTTGAGTTATTATTTTATAATGAAAATAATGAGGAAAGAAGAAGTTGAAGAAGAAAGGAACTTTAAAGCGGGTGGTGAAAACATTACCTCTTCTTCAGGTTCTTTCTTTTGATTTGTTCAAAAGGACTACATAGGTTTGATTTATGATCAAAATAAGGCCTATAGGTTGAATTGAGGGAAGTTTAGAGATCATTTGGGTAGGGTTTGGCCGAACCAAAAGGCTTTTAAGGTGTGAATAATTGGTTAGAAGGTGGGTCCTTTATAAGGGGGAGGAGGGGATCTTTAGGAAAAACTTAAAGTATTAATTTATAATAAATTCGTACTCGGTTTCTAATGGCTCCGAAGTGGATTATTAAAAGTATAAAGTGGTACGGGTTTAAATAATTTCAACCAATAGAATTTAGACTGGTTTGGGTCATTATATTAACCTTATATTTTATTTTTAACTCTTAGTTAATTAGTTTGACATTTACCATGTCACTTTGTATTTTTATATTATATAGTTAATAAACTTACTATATACATGAAATCGACCCCCAAGTGGTCCATTAATGATACAAATATCATTATATAAGTCTCTTTGATGAACCTTATATTTTTAAGAATTGAATATCAATTAATAATATGATATTTGTTTTAAAAACTCTTTTATGTCAATTTTGACACTATTTAAAAAATTGATTTTTTTGAAAATCATAACAGAATTATTACTTGGAAAAAAGTTAATTAAATCAATCCTAACATGTCATATTAACCTAGAAAATTATTTTAATTCATAAAAAGTCTCAAATTATATTTATTTGGGTATTTATAATATCAATTATTTTAATTTTTCATTAATTAGGTAATTACTACATCACCATTGTGTCATAAATATATTAAATTATTTAATGTCTAAACAATATAAATAAAATATCCTTATGTAGGAAATATTTTTATATTTCTAATTAATATTTATAGTCGAAAATAAAACATATATAACCCTATGTAAAAATTGTTTTTCTAAAATATATATGCTTTTGTCATTTTTCTATTTATTTTAACTTAATTAAAATAAAGTGTCATTATCACTTACAAGTGGCTCCATGGGGTCCCAAAATCAACCCAAAGATGACCCTGGTCGGACATGTATCCATAAATAAGGTTAGGACACATTTTAGGGTAATTTAGTATTATTATAATATTATTTGTTAACCCTTATTTACCGGATTTACCATTTAACCATGGTAAATAAAATATTTACCGAAGTAAATATTCAAAATGTCTAAAAATAAAAGTTACCTATTTACATAATTTGGAAATCATGATTCCAAATATGGAATCAATTTTTACAAATTCAAAACACATAAGGGGAAGAAATTAATTTAAAATTAATTCCTGTTGTTAAAACAAAAAGCGTGTTTTTAAGAGATAATAACTATCAAAAGATTGGCACTTGTTTATGTCTGGTTTAATTGTGAAATTATGTCCAATGAAAATCATTGAATTAAATGGTAAAACAATATTATAAATATACTTTGAAACAACTCAAATTCATAATTTATCAATATTAATTATTTGATTAAAAAAGTTGTTTTTAATTAAAATTTAGTAATTTTCACTATTCATCAAAATATGAAAGTTATCCGAAAAGTACCAAAATTTCACCCTAGCCTAATTTTGATATTCCAAATCCAAAAATGAAGTCCATTTTGATAGATATAATTTATAAAATTTTAAAATTGGGTATAACTATTCATGACGACTACTTTAATTGGTCGAGGTGTGTTAGAACTCGAAGTTGCGTACAACACACGCTATTGTATTAATCAAAGAGAAGAATACCGTGGAAACTTGGGGTGTTACATCATACTAAATAATGATTTTGAGATGATATTTGGGATGGGTTTAATCTATATATCTCAAATTAATATAAAAATAAAATTTTTATTTTTCTTATCATTTGAGCTTATAGTAATTTTCAAATGAGAATTATGATAACCTGATTCATGTTAGAAACTAGACCATGTAGAATATCAAAATGAAATACTTTCTAAAGAATATTACTTTAAAACAAGTGTTATTGAAGGATTAGTAAAGTTTCAAATATGAAATAATATTTGATGTATTTCAAAAATAATTTCTTAAACCTCCTATCAAATAAGATGTTTCATTCTCTATTAAAATTTTCCTTAAAATAATATCAATAGAAAACACACACTATAAAATAATCTTGCAGAGTTTATGGAAATAAAGTATAAATTATAATAATTTATTCATTATTTATTTTTTATACAATTCACCATGGGATATATCAATGATTTTTGTTATAAGTAAGGATGGTCAATGTGTTTTATCATTAAATATAGAGAAATTGGTAACAACACAATAATGGAAAAAATATTTTTTTTAATAGATAATTTATTTAATAAAATATCCAAGGGTCTCAACAGATTTTAAATATTTATCTCTAAACAAGGTACTATCAATTTGAGGTGAATATTAATAGTAAATAATAATCATATACAATAGATAGATTTTTATTCAAGGTATGTCCATTTTGAGTTTAAAGTAATGCAATTTTGGTTAAAAGTGTACCATCCATATTTATGGATATATTGAATAGTTTTTAAAGTATCATCTAGTAAAAAAAAAATTTCCTTCATTAATTTTATCAGTTTATACTTTAAGTCCTCTAAGGAGTGTAAAACTTATTTATAAATTATCCATCAATCCTTAAGGGAAAGGTGTTCTTTATTATTATTTTTAAATTCAACTTTTAGATATAATTTCTTTACCTTGTTCATGTGGCCACCAAAGATAAAATATTCATTTCCCCTTCAAATTCCACAATTTTCAATTAGTAACTAATATTATCCAATATAACATAAATAGGATTTTTATTTGGTTTAGTAGTTTATAATCATTGGTTTATTGAAAAAAATTGATAATTAGATAATAGGTATGTTGGTAAAATTTACATGTATAATGAATTTTATGGAAAATTATAAGATTTTAATAAGATACAAATCAGTGCATATGTGTTAACCATTCCAATAGGGAATGATGGATTAATCATAAAAATTTATGCATTGAGGAATGTAATTTGATGAATCGTGACGCAAAATGAAAGGGTGTGAGATTATTTATGTTAATAATTAATGGTAAATAAATATAATTATCCAACTCAGGATGTGAATTTAGAAATTATAGTGTTTTATTAATGTTCCACTGACATTATCTTTATGGGAAAAGGGTGCTACATATACATGGAGAATTTTTTTCTAAAGTATAAATTCATGTAAAAGGGGTTGAGAATGAGGGATATGATATGGTTAGAGATTATCAAGGATTATAATTTTACTATACACAATATTCCATGAATATTAAACAAGGTAGTTTATATATTATGTAGAAAGGATCATGGTATTCTTTCCATGAGGAGGATTGAGAGATATCTAATGCTCAAAAAATATTGAAATGCTGGAAAAAATATTTTCGATGAAAGGGTAGACATCATATATTTCCCCAATAACTAACTATCAATATTTTATTGAATATATAATGAAAAAACAATGGAAATGAATTTGACTATATAAAAAATTTTAAACTATAATGAATAGAAAATCATTTGAATTCAATGGCGAGGATAATTCAATTGTTAAATATGAAAATTATATATATTTTCTATCAATTAAATAGCCTGAAGGCCTTATTTTTTTGGATTTTTGGATAAAATCATTCAAAGGGATGCAGGGGAACCCTTACATGGCCCATAGGCTTGGGAGATTACATGGCCCGTTGGCTTAAGAGACATTTCATGTCCCGATGGTCTTAGGGAATTCAACTAGACTATAAATACAAGGAACTGCCCTCCCCAGCATCAGCATCGTGATGATATCTCTTTTCCTTCACATGGTTGTACGACTAAGCTTCTCATATAAGAACATGTTGGTCCTGATGTAATTGTTATACCCTCTCATTCTTCTAAATCCAGTTCGTTATGCTTTGGTGAGTGCACCTTCTCTGAATCCTCCTTTGGGGCTACTCATATTTGTACAGTTTGTCAGGGGTAATTCCATTGATCAAGTGTCCTGAAGGCCTTGAGGTGGACTGAATGCCTTGTGGTGGCTTGAAAGCCTTACTGCCTTGAAGGCCTTGGGTGGCCAAAAGTCCTTGAAGGGACGAAGACAAAACCGGTGGCCCGAAGGCCCAAATGGGTGAATTTAATAGCTCAAATTTCATTATATACTTCGGTGGTACTAATAAGTATAATGATTTTTTGAGAGAATTAGTGGTGGGATAACATGACATGGGAAATTACTGAATGAACTATCACTACTACAAAACAACCCTTTAACATTCCTAGATTTTATCAACACTTGAAAAAAGTGGTGATAAATTCACCCTTTATCAATGCATTTTTTAGCACTGATAAAAGGCAACATTTATCAGTGCATTTTTTTAGTGATGGTAAAGGGTGTCCTTTATCAAAGCTTTATTTTTAGCACTAATAAATGAACCACTTATCAGCTCTTTATTTTTAGTGCTCATAAAGTAATCCTTTATGAGTGCTTATTTATCACTGATAAAAGTTTGAATTAAAAAATAAATAATTAAATAAATAAATAATATAATGATTTTATCATAATATTATTTAAAATTTAATTAACTAAATAAATATTTATAAAAATGAATAAATTTATTATACTATATATATATTATAAATAGTATATATTAAATATATTGTCATAAATAAAATAAATATTCAACAAATAGAAAATTAAAAAAAAGTAAATTGAGAAAAATATTAAACATTTTATTAATTAAATAATTATTAATAGTGATGATAAATAGTATATATTAAATATATATAAATATATATGAATGTATATAAATATGATTTATATAATAAAAAAATTTATTCTTTACTTTAACTAGAAATAGATTTAGCGAATAATGGTTTATATTTAAAAATTAATATGAATTAAAAATGCTGACTAATTGCATCGAGTAATGGACATAATTGATTGTCATTTTATTTTTAAATTTAACATTGAGAAAACTTATTATATTTATTTCACATATACATAATTAATTCATTTTTATATACATATGCACACACACAAATATTTTTTGGGAATTAAATCAATTTATATTATTTATTATAAATATATTTACTATGTATTAATATTCTCAATATGTATTCATCTTTATTTAAATATATATCAATTTTTAAAGATCTATATTAATAAAACTTATACAAAATTTTAACATTGTACTCATTTCTAAATAATCAATTTAATTTATTTTTAACATGCATACACTTTAGATTAAATATTCATTAGTAATTTTAAAAATACATTTGAAAAAAAATTATAAAAAATATATATATATATATATATTGATATTTAATATTTTTATACATTTATAATTATAAATAAATAAATAATACGTGTTTAAAAAGTATTTTTAAAATTATAACTAAATAATTACAAATTTATAATAAATTGATTTCAATAATGAATATATTTACTATATATATATAATTATATCAATATATATAATGATATAAATACTATTTTTTAAAAATTATTGATATAATTATAAAAAATAATAACGTATTCAAAAATTATAAAATTATTATTTTATAAAAATTATTATAATAAGCATTATAATTGTATATAATAATTATACTTTTTTAAGAATTTTTTATTATAGTATTATATGTATTTATCAGTGTTTTTTAGTGCTAATAAACATAGATATTTAACAGCACTATAAAAGAGTTGATAAAATTAATCTTTATCCACACTAAAAATGTAGATAAAGATTATTTTTATCAATACTTATTAACTTAGTGCTGATAAAATATATCTTCATCAGTGATTTTTTAGAAGCATTGATAAAAGTGTCCTAATCTATTTTAAGAGCCCTAACCATCATAAACTAGTTCATGCTATCTAAAGATTTCCGTGGAAGTGAAATGCTTCTAGCACCCCTCTTTGTTAAATTGAAGCATGAATATAGGTAAGAATTAAGGATCCAACTATTCTGCAGCTCGAATCCAAGGCTCAATCGATTTAAGGGTGGAATGAAACCAAGGCTCGAATAAAATACAAGTTATCTAATATCTCTAATTTCACTCGGTTATCCACAAGACCTTCTCGTCCCAAATCCTTTTATCCCAAAAAGTCCAGCTGCACTATCCTATAATAAAATAACCCAAAATTCATTATTTTTAAATATATGGAAGTATCATCTTTCCTGATAGCATGTATCTCTCACTGGGACAACATTGGTACTATGTGACTTGAAATACATCAAACCCATTGTTGGGTCATATTTTTGTGAGGTATAATATGCCCCTGATACCAATATTATATATCATTTACCTCTTTGCAATCATCAACTTTTGAAAAATTCATCTATATAGAATTCAGTGTTCTCATTAGATTGGAATATTCCTTTAAAAATCACTTGGGAACCTCTTTTTCATATTGTTACAATCAATTATGTAATTATATGAACTACTCGTTTAATTATTCTTTGACAAATAGAAATATATTATTTACATTTGTTTATAATATTAGTTTTATTTTAAAGTTAATTCCAATTATTGAGAGTATAAAACTTATAGAAAATTATTTTTTATACATGTAAAAAAATTAATAATCCTTTTTACAATTATTATCACATGGTTGGAAATAAAGATAAATATATTTGAAGGTAAGAAAAATGATTTTATGTAAACTGTGTCTTTTATTTGGGTGATGTATTTCTATTTTAAAAATTTAAATTAAATATTATGGGTGGAAGTTTTTATTGAAATTTTTATATAATATTTTCTATTCTATAAGTTATCATTCATCTATATTTTGTTACTAGTAAAGTAATGAGAATAAAATGATTTATTATACCTAAAGATTTTTTTTCTAAAAATGATTTTAAAGCTAATTTTTCATGAATATTATAATTAATTTCTTCCACTTATTAGAATTTAATATTATAAAATTGAATCCATATTTTTAATCATAATAATAAATAATATTTAATAATTTAAAATTAATTATTATCCATAATGAATAGTTACCATTGTAAAAACAATTCACCACGGAAAATTTTAAATTGTTTAATGTGGGAATTAAACTAAGAGATAAGGGTTAAAATAAAACTTAAATATATATAAATATGACTAGTTAATTTTATTTAATCCTTTAATTATCCTATTATTAAAACATTTTCCATTTTGTTCCAATTTCCCATGAAAATGACTTTATTTTATTTTAATGTAAAGAATGTTTATAAGGGTGTCACTCCCCTCACTAATTAAAGGGATCCTATTATCCTCATTTATCCACGCCACTAGGGCACCTTATCTCAAAAACTACTTTCCAATATACCTTCCAAAATATCTTAACTATGTTCCATAGGTTCTATTATTCCCTAAATACCCTTATAATAAGCCTTAATATTTTTTTAAACGATGTTATCAAAGGAAGAGGTATATGTTCTTACTGACCTATTAAAAGCCTCTTTTTCATAAAAACCCTATAAATATTCTATAACTATGTCAACATAATTACATAAGTATATTTACTATACTAATTTTTTTATATTAATGGTAAAACCATTTTCTATCTCATTTTCATCTAATGAAAATTGTAAACTTCACTCATGTATGTGTGAATACCACCGTCTCCATGAAGTAATATTTTTATTTTTCATTACCATATCTCATATATGGTTATTTAAATTATTTTCCGGAATATATATGAAAAATATGAAATAATTATAAATATTTAATTATAAATTATCATTTACCTTTCTTTATATCCATCCATTGAAAAATGGAAACATTACTTGTATATACATGCAGACTACCACCTCCAAGAAGTGATGTAATTTATTTTTCATCACTGGATTGCATGGATGGTTAAAAAGGTGTATATAATGAATATATATGATATTTATTAAATTATTAACATTTTTGAGATGATAACATTATTACCAAGATTCATGAACTAGAATCCTTGAATCTAAACATATGTGGAAAATAGAACATTTGACACCTGGATATTGATTTTAATGTATAATTGTTAATAAAGAGATAATTGGAAATTATAAGGGAATGGTATATGGTAAGATAAGTTTTAATATGGTTCTTAAATAGACCTATAATAAGCCTAAATTTATTATATAATATTTCAGTGTGTGTATTAAGTGAGTAGGAATATGAGATTAAGGTTTATGTTATAATCTCACTTTTTATGTGGATTGTTTATATTTCAATTTCCATTGTGTGAAATAATGTTTTTAATCCCTCTAAAACCACATATATTTTATTCTATTATTAAAATTTATGGATTTTTCATGTATTATTTCCATTTTATTCTCATTGTTACAAAATAGATATAAATAATGTTTTTACACAAAGGTTACTTTATTTCTTCCTTTTATCAAGAAACATTTTCCTCATATCCATGTTCCTCAATATTATTTAAAAAAATATATTATACACTTTTAAATAATTTATAAAGGTTTTTTTATAATAACATGTAATTTATCTATATATTATTAAAATGAATAATTTATAACATTTTTATAGGACATACTTTTAACTTTTTACAACAATAAAAAAAAAAGATTGGTTTTAACATTTACGGCACAACCACATTTTCCCACCATTTTGAATTTTATTAATTATAAATATTAATTTTCAATATTACATTTTTTTATAAAAAAACATCTTCTTATATTTCTAATAATCTTTAGTTTCAAAAAGTTATCAAAAGTGAAGGTTTTTTCCTATGGATCTTCAATGAATATTATAAATATTTTATAAAAGTATTTTTCATATATTTCAACATTCTATAAATTTTTTTATTCTTCAATAAGGATATGATCTTATGATACCATCCACTTACTTCCTATGGATATCTTGTAATGATGATGTCTTAATGTTTTTTCAAGAGAATTATTTCTTTCACTCAGGTTAATTGAAATTTTATGGAACAATGAATTATATTATATTACTATGAAATATATATATAAATGGTTTATTATTATGTGATGGGTGGGTCAGTTATATCCCTCTAATGCAATGAATAATGTTTTATATCTCATGATCTTAATGGGTACATGGTTTATTAACTCAAGACCAATAGAGTACAAGAAGGGTTTTCCCAATCCCAATATTGTACACATACAGTTTTACTCAAAACAATAGGGTATATAGATGATTAAACCAAGCCCAAGAGGGCAGAAGGGGTGTTTTTCAATCCCAAAAAGGTACATGGGTTTTTTTCACAATTCAACTATGTTATGAGTGTAATGGTTAGTATACAAAACATATGATTTCTATGATTAAGTTTATGACAAAATATTTTTCCCAAAACATATGTATTATTCTTATGATATACTCTCATAGATCATGATTGATTATTGATGATTTTATGAACTTATGACTAATGTATATTTTTATGAAAGAACATTAGGTTATGACTCATGTTTCTTGGTTTATGACTTATTGTGTATAATCTCATATGATTTGATCATGATCCCATACCCTAAATTTTATCTAATTCTCACTTATCATAATCAGTTGATATATCCCTTTTTAATCATACTACAAATTTGATCTCATAATTTATTCTGTTTCCATTTTCATTGGTTATGAAGAAACATTTTATATTGAAAATTTCTAAAATGGGTAGTATTTTATAAGAACCTTATGTTAAATGTTGAAGATATTTCAAAAAATAAGTTGATTATGTATCTACTCTTCAAGGACACTAAACCTTTATGGTTCTCGTGAATGTATTATTGTGATATGTATTGAATATTCATATAAAATTATTTAATATTTATAAATGTGATTCTCAGGTCACCTCATAAATTGTTACCTAAAGAATATTTTTTCAAACTAAATCAAATAACCAGTAAGCAGTAGTGTATCCAAACTATTCATTATATCATTATTTTATATAAAACATCACATAATTTAGTATTCCTTTAACATATATTAAGATTGTTATAGAATCCTTATTTTATTATTCTTTATCATTACTTTTAAATTTGATTTATAATACCACTAAAAAATGTAATAATTTTTTTAAATATATAATAATCTTCCAACAGTCATTAAAAAATATCTTTCATTAAAACATTTCCCACCCAATTATTTTCTTAATTTTATAAAAACTATGTTAGGTGTTGAAATTTCCTAGAATATTCCAAAACAATCTTTTTCAATAAATATTTGGAATAATTTTATTTAATTATAAATTTAAAATTACATTTACTTCATCACATTAAATCACAAAAAAATCACATATTCTAACATTGTAATCTCGATGATTTTCTCCATATGTTATGAATTTTTTTATAGAAAATAAGGTATATTACTTAATTTTTCAATTTAAAACAAATTTTTTTTTCATATAATTCAATATGAATATTTTCATCATGAAAATCCCTTTAAAATGGTAATATTGGGTATTATTCACTAATTTACTTGTAAGAATGTGATGGTTAGGTTTTCAAACTCAACAAATATTTATTTTCCAATTAAAATGTTATATTATTTAGAATAATACCAGTTTCTTAAATATTATTCTTCCCATTGTATGTGTTATTATTATGAATAATATTTTTTATTCTAATACATTATTTTTTGACTCAAAATATTTTTCTTCTTGTATAATGTCTATAAAAAACTCCATCCAACATTGTAGTTCAAACTATTCTTATTTTTTGTGTATATCATATTACATTACTTATAAAATCTTGTAAGAAGAATAATATGATATTTAATATCTTTATTTCCTTGTCTATTATATCTTTTATAAACTTATTCATGATACTCAGAATAGGTTTGAGTTTCTAATCATTATATTTTTTTTTCATAGGTTAATGTATATTAAATATAGAATATCATCTTAAGGGTTAACAAATCATTGATATCCGAACACTTATTTTTATTAAATCATAACACATATAGTGTCAATTATAATTTGTTTTATATACAATATCCCATAACATACTCAATAACCATAATTTTTTAAATTTAATTTAAAAAACATTTTATTTACTCTTTTTTTTAATATTGTTTTAGAATATAACAAGTCAGATATTTCTCTTTCATTGTTGGGAAATTTTCTTAGTATTTATGATTTATTTACCTTTATATAAATATTAAACCAAAACCGGAAATATATTTTTGAAAGTAACAAACTTTCTTTCTCCTCGTTATTTTCTTTCATGGACCTTCTTATAATATTTCATAATACGGCTAGATTTTCCACATAAATAGAATAACATATCAAGTATTCATTTCATATATATATTTAGATATTCACTAGTTAAATTATTATTTGATGGTGTTTCCACATACTTATTATTAAATAAATCCCCCATTCTAAAATAATCTATATCCTTTTAAATCTAGCATAATCTTATATCCAAAATATATTTAACCTATAATATGTTTTCTAGAAAAAAATTCACATATTTATTATTTGAGAATAAATGGAACATATTTATAGAGAATCATAATCCTTTTTTCTATATAATAAGTTATTTAAAATTTAGGAGACTCCTCTAATTTGTTGGTGGCTGAATAACTTTTATCAACATCCTTTGATGATTAGACATATAATTATATGTCTCTCTTAAAATAATCTTTCAAAATATTTCATGTATTTTTAGCCTCAAAAGAAATTAATTTTACTTATAGAACCTAATTATCTAGGATAGAAACTTCACATTCAATATCATCTATTACATTATCATCCTAAAATAAAATAATATTCATAATTAATATTTATTTAACATGTTCATATATCTGTATTGAAATTTAGATTTTTTAAATTTATTATTCATAGAATCCATCTTTAACTAATTCATTTCTCTTCTATGCTTGAAATTTTATTCAAAAGTAGCTTATAACTCATCGTTAAACATATATTAAATAGAACTATCTTATTCTTCTTCAAATTAATTACTTCACGAATTTCCATGTTTCTCAAATATATCTATAGAAATTATTATTTTTTTATTGGATTCTTCATCATTTGATTCCATTTCATCATTATAGATTTTATATTTTTCAACATCCTGGTCCATGTGGTTTTTTGGGGATTTTTGAGTTATTTGGCTATAATTTAAAATTTTCTTAAAATTTTATGAATTAAATAACTTATTTAATTTTCACTTTGGTAATATTTCATCATTTTCATATTTATTCTTTTCTAGATTTATTTTATTTTAGAAAGAAATAAAAAATGACCTCAAACACCAAAGTTAAATCATTTTAAGGGTATAATACCTTTTTATTTTACTCTTCCAGTTTAAAAATTATTTGGAATTAAATACATGATTTTTAAGATACAATATCATTTTTTTATTCCATACATTTAGTAGAAGACACTTCTTATTGTTCATTTAACTTCAACTTCTTCATAGAAAAATTAAATTATTTTTTTATTTTATTGTTTAATACAAAAACCATAAAAATATCATATCAAATTAATATTATATAAATATCATCAAGATGAGATTTATTTTTGTATATATCTTCTAGAGCTAAAAGTTTTAGATAAAAAATTTGAGAAATAATTTTGGTTAACTTTCACAATAGTGTATTCATCAAAAAATAATAATCAAAACCTATAATACTTCTAAAAATTTCATTGATTATAATGAATAAAATATTAATAGATTAATTATTATTTATTCTTATATATAAAAAATTATATCTCTTGATCCATATATTTACCAATTTTACTTTTTCCCATTATAGTTATTTTTAAGCTTGTGCTACAAATCATTGGTAGTCTCCAATCCCATCAACTTTGTGAGCTTTTTAAGATAGATATAAAGTAATAATTAAAATTATTTCCCATAATATTCAATATTTTTCTTTTTATTTGGATTTATGGTTTCTCTTTTAACAATAGGTTTAATTTCAATTAATTTGGTATCAATAACTTATATACCATGGGATAAAAGATAGAAAACTATTTTATTCTTATAGATAAAATAGTTATTCAAATTGAAAGTTGTGATCACTCAAGCATTAAAATAATTGAAATTTTAAATTAACATTCAAAAAAATAAATAATTAAAATGTACATAATTCTTAAAAAATTATATCTAAACTTGGTGGATCTAAAAAATTCATAACTTGACTAATATGAGAAAAATCACAGTTACTAGTAATGTATGGATACAACACCATGAAGTGAGATTAAATTATTATTTCCCAATTTTGATGATTTTGTCTTTATAACAAAATATGATACTTTTATAGTATAAATAAACTCTATTACAAATCACACCACTACCTATAGTTAAAAATGAAACAATTATAGTAGGTATATAATAATTTTTACAATGTTCTCCCCCAATGTGGAGGACTATATCCTTGGTTTGATCAGTTTCATCTAAGTTATAGTTTCTTCAATAATATCATGAAGTGAATACATGCATGGGAAGGTATCATCATTGACCTATAGTGAATTTATCTCAACAAAAAAATGAATCCATCCTAATAATAATGATTGTATGAAAAATAATGAAAAATATCTTCAATAGATCTATCAAAGTCATAATATCAAATGATAATTTTCTTATTTAATTAATATCTTCACATAAATAATCATCTATATATTGAACACAACCAATATGGTGTCAAAAAATGTTGCAAATATAGAATTGATATATTTGTTCAAGAATTAAATTATTGCATGTATCTCTTTTTTGAAGGGTGGGAAGCCATAGAAACTGTAGGACATAGTTTTTTTATTATTCCCTGTTGGTTTATTTACAAATTAGAAGTGAATTTTACATACACATGTGTTTTTACATTATTTTCCCTTATATTTAGATAAAACCGATGCCTAAAAGTATATTCCTCATAAAACATAAACATTAAGTAATAATTATTCACAAATGAAACCATAATTTCAATATATTTTATTATAAGGAAATGTGTGAAAAAATTTATGCGATAATCCATGGCATAAATTGGATTTCATAAAATCAAAAAAATCATATATGATATTTCCTCCTTGATTAGTATTCCAATCAAAATGTGTAAAGCAACCAAATTTCATATTTAGTTATTCTTAAAAGGTATTAGTAGAAGTATATCTAACTTATAAATTGATTAAAAAAATTTATTCTTTTAACATCTATCGATGAAGTGATAACTAAAATTGAATTTGAAATGTTGTATACTTACTACCAAATTTAGGGAATTAATGGGAACTTAAGGTCCAATTGTAAGATGGATTTTGTTTGTTCACATTATTATTTGAGGGTTCATGATATCCATGAATGTAAAAGTAGAAAAATTTATTCATCATGGATAGGGTAGCATTCATTCTACTAGAATTCTCTATGATTAAGTATTTGATTAATTGAATGTAACTTAGAATATAGATAGGAATAACAAATAGAAAATGGTGAGTGGAGTTCAAAAGATGGATAGTCAAAAGGAGAATCAGATCTTGTGTCATGATATCATTGTTAATAGGTAGTTAATATCATTCAAATTTGAGGAAATATGGTTCAATTATGTAATTTAATCATCAAATAATCCTAAAAAGTAAGATCAAGGTATGAGTGGGATTAAAATATTCAGAATTATAAATGGAAGCTGTAATAAGAGTTTGAGAAGAATAGAGGGATTAGTCAAGGATTTTGTGTTATAATTTAGGAAATCACTCACCTTTGGAGGTTCATATTGATGAAAAATGTAGAAACTCAATATTGAACAATAAAAATTCCTAATTACTTATGTCTATAATTCAGCGTAAACCAAATGAAAAGGTGAATATCTAATCACTTGTAGTGATAGAATTTTTATTAGGAGATGTTCTTCAAAAATAGTTGCATCTTATGGATGATTTATTTGATATTTATGTTCATCAACAATGATATTTTACTTATTATACTAATTTTGAAGATAAAATAGAAAGATACTATCTTTTTTGAAGTTGGGAAAATTTTACTGGTACTATGATTGATTAGCAGGGTAGTTAAAATTATTCCCTAAAAAGAAAGGATAATTTTTAGGTTTGATGGATATCATTAAAAACCATATAAATTAATGACTACTCAACTCTGAAAATAATCATTCATATTAGGCTTTCACCATAAATAAACACAATCAAATACTATAAAACATTTTTTCATAGACTAGGATATGTAAATAATATATATCTATTTAAATCATAAATAAATATGGTTGATAATATTTAAAATAATCTTTAAAATAAATTATACATAATAATATCTAAATTACATAAAATATATATTATAAATATTTAATTAAAATAGAATTCCAGAAAATATTGAACTACAATAATCTTATTTAATATATTCAAAAAATTTATAGAGTAAACACTCACAATCAGTTGAATATAATTCATGGATACATGAACTTATTCATTGTAACTTCATCACAGTCACTTTAATACCTTTCAAAATTTCAGTTATGGTCACTTATTTGATTTTATATTCATGGTAAATTCAAATGAACTAAATTATAGCCTTAATTGAAGTGTACAAAATTCTTAACTAAAATCTTCAAAATTCCATAAAATATCTCCCAACGTTATTCAAAACTGCTTTAATCCCTGATATAACACAAAAAAAATTAATAACACTAATATATATATATATTTATTCAAAAAATACTTATATATATTATATTATTTTACACGAGAATATTTTGTATCATTGTTTTGAGAAAAATGTTGGAAATAAGAAAAGTCTCTCTATCAAAAAATTTATGGATTTTTAGTCGAAAAATAATTGATCTTACTAAATGGGGACTTGTTAAAAATATATTGGTTTTAAATTGTTAAAACATAATATCAAATGAAATATGTAGTCGAATTGTGTGATCTTTTAATAATATGAACATATGACCCAAGATCCCTTGTAATGAATGTATAACGTTACACTATATCTAAAACATATAATTCTTTATAATTTATTTGAATCCACACCATGATACCCCAACCATGAAGGTTTCTAAGTTGGAGATCCATGTGGCCTAAAGAATGCTTCCCCATACACTAGTGGTCGTCAACTTGTAGCCAGGGCCTAATCCATACAATGAAGAGACTATGACCTTGAGTCGGATACACACACAAAAAAGAACAAAGAAACATCATAATCATCCAAAGACTTAAAATTATTCATAACAAACCATCTAATCAAATATAATAACTAATGATTATGTTATATAAATCATACAACTGATCGCCCATCTGTCTGATCCCAAATATAATATAAACTAAAATTAAAAAGCACACACACTAGAAATACATCTGAATATGAGTCTCACACACCCTATATCCAATACGATTCAGCTACATAATCTTGACCCAATGCACATCCTATGCTCTAACCTAATACCAAAACATAAGGTATGTATGTGAATTGAGATGCCCATGAAAGTTGTGAAAACATAACACATTATGATCTCACTAAGAACCCCTAGTATACACCATCATATGTGTGTGTATGAATGTGGAAAAAAATACATATACCAATATGTTCATCAATTTCTTTTTCACAAACCAATATTACAATACACCTGATGAGATACGCATGCCCATCAGGCCATTAGGTGAGAACCAGAGCACCCCGACCCTAGCCATGATTTCATCAGTAGTATATAACAATCCACTTGTATCCTTATTACATTTTACACATAACCAATTCTCATTATTACCTAAATACATTTGGTAGTTCATAATCCAAAACCTTAACCTAATACTCGCAGACACAGGGAATGATCACAGGTCTATAATCCATGACTCATCCCTTTGTTATTAATGAAGGTTCATTGGTCTTGTCTCATATCCCACTACAATCCATCCATTAGGGTGGTCTCTGACCTAAGCCTACTGAATGAAAATTACAATTCATGCACATTAACCCATGACATATATGAAAAAATCATCAACCCAATACCAAAGGAATCGAGAACGATCATCACACTAAACCATCCCTACAGACTCTAAGGAGGTGATATACCATCAAATAATCACGACACACATTAGGGAGGTATAATCACATATAACCATACCAATAGACTCTAGTGAGGTCCAAGAACATTTAAACATCCCAATACACTATAGGGAGGTCCCATAAGAATATACAAAATAGGTAGATCCTACAAGCTATCAAATAACTCACTAGTTGGTCCTAGGGTGCTAGTCACTTGACACCTAGACCCTATTCAAACCTCATCTTAAATAACTCTTCAAAGAATCCATTAGGTCCTCCAAACTCATCATATCCTCTTATAATTAATACCAACTCAATATTTTTGGCTCCTATGACACATACCTCAAAGTCTTGTCCAGCCTCACACCCCCTCCCCCTGTCATTTTTTCCCAACTACCCGGGGATCATCTCAAGCCATAATGTTCTTCCTAACACTCACTTCAATAGGTAGGGTCCAAAACCCATCCAAAACACCCATATCATACCAACCCCAAGTCTTAATAGACTACTCTTACTCTAAGTGAACATCAAGGCTCACATCCAACCTTATGATGGAGTTCCACATCACTTGTGAGACATAAAACTATATCTCCCAACATCACTCAGTCCTTGGACACTCATGCCTCTGCCCACTAGCCTTAGGAACCAAACATAAATTGTTCCACATCTCATCTTAAATCCCATTATCTGGTAGAGGTCTCTTGTCACCTCAACCAAATCTTATGCCCCTTGTCATCATAGTATTCCAAAAATCACGATTCATCTAAGTGATAAAGAGCACATAATCCAAACCTAGGAATCCTAGCACCATCCTAAATCATCTACATAGGGAAATCATAGTCCCAAAGCACTATTCCAATTTACCATGTTTTATGTAGTTATTAACTCTCAGAAATAGACACACATATGATTTTCTATCATAGGGTTCACATTCCTAGAAAATAATGTTGACCCTTCATAGAGATCTGTCGATCCTCAACAAAGACAACCAAGAATCATCCATTCTTTTGGGAAGCAGTTTCACACCAAGCATCACTAAACAATTAATTGTTATAATTTTTAATAAATTATTCCATTCAATATAAATTGTCATATTTACTTAAAAACTCACCAACCATTATCCACTGTTTGAAGAGAAACAGGTTATTGTCATATCCCAACTTCCTCTTGGACCTACGCCAAGAAAAACCCAAAATTAAATGCTCCAATTATTGCCCAAACCAAAAACCCCAGAAAAAATTTCTTCATTACATAACATTTATGAAATTTCTTAAAATGGTATGAAAATTACGTCTCAAGATATATTGTATTCACTAAAAAAAAAATCCCCATCGACTAGGGTGATTTACAACAAGCTCTAAAGAAAATCACTAGAACCCCAAACCAAAATCTCATCCAAATAATTGGACACAACAATAAATCAAATTAATTATTTTTAGAGGGAGGTTATTATTTATAAACACCATGAAATCTCACCCCAAAAAATAGTGAAGTATAGAAGAGGAGAGTAGGGGGGAGTCACTCTCATAAGGCCCTCCCCACATGTGATCTAATGGCTAAAACAAAGGGGTTCGAGCCCCATATTAATTACAAAACAAGACAACATTATTACACAGCATGATATTCTTGTTCATACAATGAAAAACATGAGCATAGGACCCCCAATACTTTATCATTTTATTTCATGGTATAAATCATTGGTTCATGTTATGAACCCTATACTATTATTGTTTCGGGAAACCCTAACCAACCTTCCTTCATCATATGCTTAGTCAAATGCTGAGTTCACCACTCTGGACTTGAAACCCATCCAAAAACACCATTTAGGTATGTTACTATGCTAAAAACATCAATTATAGTCCCAATTCACAAAATAAACTTCCAACCAAATGAAATATTCAAACTTCTTCTCAAAATGTAATGACCCAAAATCATTGTGACATTATAAACTCCCCAAAATAAAGATTCATATCATTTAGAAGCCATGGAAAATCTAAAACCACATCTCTTAACCTACCATAGTAATTAATTCACTACCAACTAGTCATGTTCCACTTTGTAATTCGAAATGTTCCTTTTTTGTGAAACTCCAACCACCAAGCACTTTTCACAAAAATCAAATCAAGTAGTATCCCAACAACACCAAATTTGAGATAATGATAACTGCAACGATCTCTCATGAAACACCTTATTTTTTGAACTAATTCATTATAAGGTTTAAAATGCTCCAAACTATAAAACTCTTCTTTTCATGGTTTATTCCAAACCATGGTGCTGCCACTATAGGATTATCCAACATAAAATGTTCTTCCAATGGTCCACCGACCTACTAAACACATTACTAATAATGATCCTAATGTGGTCTCCAACATCATAATGTACAAACTCATTCAAAACACTAGTTAGATCAAATTTGGATAACCCTTTTCATATTTCATGGTTTTATCAGAAAATGATTCCTTGAATGTAACCACTACCTCTAATTCAGAATTTTCACTAATAACCCTCACACGTAGGGTCTCAATCATTCCCATATCTAAAACACTATCTCAAATTAATTACAAATAATTTTCATCACAAATGAAACCATTATTATGTTTTATTACATGATTAAACCCCTAAATCATGTGATGGATTGGGTTCAACTCTGAAAAATGCCATGAATAATTGTTTCACCACCTAAAATAAACAAAAAAATTAGTTCACCTCCTAAAACCTATCACAAAATTGGTTCACCCCTTAAACCATGTCATGAATCACTTATTCGCCACCTAAAATATAGGAAAACCCACATTTTCACCTAATGAAACAAATGAATAATCCTATATGACCCCAAAAATTTCCCCAAGATCAGACTAAAACCACCCCAAAACTGATTCCAATGCACCTACTATAACCAAAATTAGATCCAAATTTCAAGTTTTGTAATATCCATGGAACTAAATTTTAAAATATCTTATCACACACCGTTGTCAAGGTTTCACCTCCACCACCCACTTGCAAGTATCACTACACCACAACCATTCGTAAATTTGGGATGTTTTCCCACAACCAATATGATTCTCCCGACTATAATAGTTTCATTATGATCACTACAAATAACCCAAACACTTATTCTCAGTAGACAATTTTACACTCATTACCATATGTAATGACTAGAAAATGTCATAAAACTCATAATTAATCACCAAAAAAAATACCAATCAACTCCCATTCTTGTATCATAAAGAACATCATCCTAAGATCCTTTAAAATGATATTCATTTCTTTCAATCAGCCAATGGTTCACTCCCCACGATATGGGTTCCCTTTCCCCACTACTTGAGAATCTACTCCAACAGGTCTCATCTGCATGTGTATTCACCCCAACCCCTATGCCAGGCTCGATTCCCATCAACCTCTTACAGCACGCCTTGTAGGTAGTCTATGTCATTGCATTCTCTTGGTTCGACCAGACCATGAAACCCCAATCCATATACTACTCAAAACCTCACTGTTGAGGGAAATTTTCCATGCACTAACCATTATTCCACCATACATGTTAGGGTATCGCCACTACACCACCTTCATATATATGATTGCATTCATCCACAACCTGAAACATTTAAAATGAACTGACACACAAATCATTCACTGACCCACAACATAAATGGGGACCATGTTTACCAATCATGCACCTATAATCACACACCGATAATTTTCTTAAAAATTATCATGCCAAAATCCACTCTTCTCCTCAAGGTAGAGTGAACTTCTAAGAACCCACTCAATGTTCCTCCCCCACCCATATACTAGGACTCACCGAAACCCAATTCATACACACTCATATAGTACCCATTCACACACCCCAAATCATTCTCCAATGATTGAAATCATAAAAAACATACTCTCATATGCCTAAACAACTAACCATGCCCCACTTCATTTCGGACCACCCCACAAAAAATATATCTATCATAATAAAGATAACTGCATGAGCACCCACCATTCAAGAATCATCTCTATAACCATGAGAATCCACCCATGCTCCCACTTTGCTACCTAAAATCAAATCCTAAGAACCATAGGTCCAGGAACCCATTTTTTATTGACCTTAAAATCTAGTCTCAATATCATAAACACTCTAAGTGTTTGGCATCCTAAATGTCAGAGGAATTCCATATTCCTATTCTCAACCACCTAGTTGAGTTAAATAAAATTACACCAATAATATATTTGGTAAAACTCCAATTAAGTTGTTTATTACTCTTTAAATAAACAAACCAATATCTCTATAACCTTCATGGTTTCATTATTCTTATGGAAACCCATACCAATCCTAGGAATATCTCTCATGCATACAATGCCTTCTTTAGTCCATTATTGGGAAATAATATGCTCATAATGACTCTATAAGGGTCTCCCTACATATATTGATGAAGAGAATATATTTATATATCTAAACAACATCCCAATATAATATCTACTCGGAATATCTTCAAAAGAAAATACCAGAAATCCTGTTGAGTAGAATTACACCAAAAGTTTATGTTAGAAAACATTGTATAAGTTGTTTTTTACACTTTAAATAGTCATACCTCTCATCAGACAATAATCATAGGTAATCACACATATTTCATATTAATCTATCATGCCTACTATGATTCATTACTATTGAAATCTTACCAATGGGACAAGAGTAAATAACCCATAAATCATAAATCTAAAAAATACATGTGCATTAAAAAATGTGAAATCAAATAATTATAACATCAAAAACTGAAAACATCAATCTCATGCCCTTGAAACCACTACTTTTTAGCATAAGTGGTGTTCTTAACACACCAATAAAATATCCAATATAGGATCTAACACAACCCAAGAATGCATGTCTACAGTCTCCCAAAATAATTAATAAAATAGATTTGACACCACTTTGTGATACCCTATTTTGAAACCAATCAGATCTGGAGATTTATGTGGCCCAAATCACATCTCCCCAAATAATAAATGCTATCGACTAGTAGTGATGGAAAATCAATACAACGGGGATACTATTTCCTCAAATCAGAGTTTGGAAAATAGAATAAATACCCAATCATAATTCGCATCCACAAATTATAGATTATGTATAATAAAAAATCCACTCATATTTAATAACAAATGATGTTATCATAAAAATAATGCAACAGATTTCCCATAAGTAAAATCCCAAATAAAAGATAAAATAAATAATATACCACATGCACCCCAACCCTACTACTTTATACAATCCTCACACACCATATATATAATATTCTTATGATACACTAGCCTGATCCACTAAACATTATTTTCTATGACTTGAAATGCATGCATATGATCAACACACACTCCAATATTTTCATGAAGGATGTGAGAATATAAATCATTAGGGTCTCAATAAGAAACCCTAATATACACATTCATATGTTTATATATGCATGAGGAAAATAAATTTATAAATAAATATTCTTGGTGATTAATTTTGTGCTAACCAGGATGTCATGACACTCAATGAGATAGACACAGTCATCAGTCCACCGAGTGCTAACCAGGCCACCACAACCTTTACAATAACTACATTAGTGATATGATAGAATCAACTTATTTTCTAGTTACATAGAAGTTGTAACTAATGAAAAAAACATAACCACATAATTTGGTTATGGTCTCATCCAAAACCACCACACAATACCCAAAGATATTGGGCACCGTCATCTGTCCATAATCCTTGACTCATCCAATCATTATTAAGGGAGGTCAATCGATCTCATCTCGCATCACCCCATGACCCGTCCCCAAGCTAAGTCCTTGACCCAATAATATTTGAGTCAAGGTATAATTCATGAACACTAACATAATCCACATATGGAAAGGTCTTTTAACTAGTACCTAAAGGAATAGGTTATGGTCATCACAGATACTCATCTACATAGACTCTGGGGAGGTCACATCCCACTAACTCATCCCAATAGATTTTGAGGAGGCCCAGTCACACCAAACCATCCTATAAAATGACAGGGAAGTGTAATCACACTAATATATCCCTAAACACATTAGTTATTTCTAATATACACATTACAAATTCACATGAACTTCTGGCTATTACATAACTGACCAACCGGTCCCCGGGAGATAGTCACTCAAGACCTAGCCCCTCATACCATCACATCTAAACTTACTTGTTAGGGAATCCTATGGGTCCTATAGACCCATCATGATTTCTTCTCATTGATACTAACTCAATATTATAGGCCCCTGTAATTCAAACCACAATTTATGTTCCAACCTCTCAAAAACCCCTCATTACTCCTTATCCCCCTACACAGGGACCATCCCAATCTACCACATCATTCCATACCATGGAAAAAATATTAGGTTTCCAAAACTAAACAAAAACCCCCTTGTAATACCAACACCAAGTCCAAATGGACTCCTCTTAATCAAATTTCAAATCATGACTCATCTCCAATATTAGTAGGGAGTTCCACATAACTAATAATACATACACCTATCTCATCCATCGTCACTCAGTCTTATGCCTTATTGATTAGAATATACTCCTAGGATACCAACCTTGGTTATTCCATAGCTTATCTCATGTCTCATTACCTCCTACATGCCTCTATTCTATATAATGAAACCACATTCCCCTTAGTGACATAGTCATTGGGTGATCCAAATTCAACTAAGTGATAAATATAACTTAATCGATGCATTGGTGGTTATTTCCATCTTATCACATCTACCCATGAATCTTTTGGTCCCTAAACCTCATAGTCAAACCCTGTGAAGTATGTAGGAATACATTCTTGAAAAAAGACATGGATATGATTTTGTACAATATGGGGTACCTACCAAGAACATGTAGTTAATCGCTCACTGATCATGATCTAATCCAAACGATCATCGTATATTCTCTCTTTAACAATTATAATGAAAAATGTCACCAATAAATTAGTTATAAAAAAATAATTAATCAAAACATTTAATTTAAATATGATTATCCACCTAGAAATTCACTGAGAATCATTCACTTACTGAAACCATGATCAATAAGGTGTAGTAAACTCCTAACATGAACCCTGAACTATACCATGAAAAATCACCAAATTAAACCCTAATTCAAAAGTACAATTTATCCAAAATTCTCTAAAAGTTATAGGAAAAATAATCAGTATATGTACCTTAAATGATATCTCTTCCACTAGAAAGATGATAGCATATTTATATTTCCTCTATGTAAGATGATAAATATCTTCATTGATTAGTATGATATACACTATGATTAGGTGGAAATCACCAAAACAATAAACCCATATTTGATAAAAATCAGTGGATACAACTAGAAACTAAATCAAGGATTAGAGGACAGAGGATCTTACAAAAAATTTCCAATTACTTACACTCCAAAAAAAGGTTATAATGAGGGAAAATAGAGGGGGAGGTGTCGGCTATAAGGCCCTCCCTATTTGTTATCCATTAGCCCAAATTAAGCCAGATCTATTCCCCCATTTGATTGAAAAAAATTTCTAATAGCCTTTCAGGATGTGAACTGAAGGATCACACCATGAACTACACAAGCAAGAGACCCCAACACTATTTCCTGATATTTCAGGGTGTGAACCATAGGTTCATGTCATGAACCCTATATTTTTACTTTTTGTAGTATCCCCAGTGTAACACCTGAGACTTTTATGAGAAATATTTTTGTTTTTATAAATCACAAAAGGAATCTTTCACTACGCACAACACTAGCTTGGCTTGATTTACACACAATCGTGACCTTTCTCGATAGCTTGTGTCGTACGCAATACTGAGTTTCACTAAACAATGATATGATATTAAAATATTATTAAAACTAGCCGTTATGAATAGTAATAACCACCTTTTGAAATTTTATAAATTTTATTTTTCAAAATGGACTTCATTTTTCGATTCCGAATATCGAAATTAGCCTAGGGTGAAATTTTGGTATTTTTCTGAAAACATTCAATTTTTGATGAATAGTGAAACCACTAAGTGGTAGTTAAAAAAATTGACTTTTTCATAAAACATAGTTTTACTGCTTCTGTGAGTGAAATTTCAAAAATCCGAGAGACACGGTTGATGTCAGTAAGTAAAATGTGGTTCAATGAGATAAAAATAATTTTTGGTGAATAGTAACTTTTTACTTTTATTTACCATGGTTAAAAGTAAATCGGGTAATTAAGGGTAAAAATGATATTATTATTACGCTATCACATCTAATAATTCTATATGATAAGTTTAATTCAACCAAAAACAAACTTAGGAATAAAATATGACCATTTAGGCCCACTTGGATTAGATTAGGACATTTATTATTAATTTCTTTAAAGAAGGGTTAAAATAGTTAAAATCAATGTTTAATAAGTAAATAATTTTTAATATAAGGTTATAAAAAAGATAAATTCAACTATAAATATGCATTAGAAAGATAAAACGATTTCCTACATAATGGTATTTTATTTGTAATTTTTATACATTAAATAATTTAATTTATTTATGACACAAATATGATGCAGTAATTATCTTATTAATGAAATATTGACATAATTGATGGTATAAATATCAAAATAAATGAAATTTCAGACTTTTTAAGAATTCCAATAATTTAATAGGTTAATATGACATGTTATTATGGATTTAAGTAATTCTTTTCGAACTAATAATTCTGTTTTGATTATCAGAAAAATCAATTACTAAATAGTGTCAAAATTGACATAAAATAGTTTTTAAAATAAATATTATATTATTAATTGTTATTTTATTTCTAAAAATCTATGTTTCGGCCAAATGAATTATATAAGGTTATATATATTAATAATAAAAAACTTGGGGTTATTTTGGCTGCTTATAGTAAGTTTATTAACATTATAGTATAAGAACACTAGAAGACACGGTAAAAGTAAAATTATTTAACTTAATGTTAAATCTAAATGATAAGGTTAAAATAGGATCCTAAACTTGTCTAAATTCTATTGTATAAGAGGATTTAGACCAATCCCCACCTTAGCTTAGAAATAAATCAATTTGGAGCTATTTTAAACCGAACTTGACATTATAATAAAATAATATTTTTATTTTTTCCAAAGGAGCCCCTCTCCTCCCTTATAAAAGGGCACCTCCTCCCCCTCTTCCTCACACCACTTTGAGCCATAAAGATCGGCCAAACCCTGACAGTTTCTCCTCTCCACTTCCCTAGAGACATCCTAGAGGTCCTGTTCTTCTTCAAAGACCAATTTTAGTTCCCCAAAAGGAGGTCTCAAAGAAGCACTTCAAAGAAGAGGTAATGTCTGTTACCGATTATTTCATCTTTATTTCTTCTTCCACTTCTTCTTCTTTAGTTATTTCATTATGAAGTAATAACATCAGTATCACTCATATACTGATATGTTATTATAATTATGAAACAACCCTATTTTACCATCTATCCATCTTACGGAAAATGAAATCACCGCGCGTGCGTACGTACGGAATACCGTCTCCACGCCGTGGTGTAATCTATTTTCCACGAACACCTTACATGGATGGGTATAATGGTGTAAATAATGACTATATATGATTATTTTAAAGTGATATTGATTCTGAAATAGTATAAATACACTCCAATACAATTCCATGATCATGGGAATGATATTATCGCTCGTGCGTACGTACTGAATACCGTCTACACGATGTGATGCGACTCGTTCTACATGATCTTCATTTAATAATGATTATATAAATGAATTGAATGAATGAATATGATATATATTACACTAATAAAATTCTGGAAATGAGGTATCTATAACCTAAAGAGAAGAATAAGAATTTATTCGACAAAACACGCATAAGAACAAAAAGTAATAAACACCCGAATAACAAGTTGTAATGAAATATTACAAATAAGAAGCTAAGAATATAACCATAAGTGATATAATAACAATGAGTATGATTCTGGAATAAGTCAATAAATTTATTTATATCATTATACAGGAAGTTTGGACACGCACAAAGCATATCAGACCTAAGGTAAGGGAGATATCATAATCACATTTTTATCTGAGATTGTTTATACTTCGGTATTTACTGGGTTGTATTTTATCATCCACATCCATGTTTCCTCAATATGTAATATTATTTCCATCCACCTACAATTGTTTAAATCCAATTTTACCCTTCAATGAGTTTTTAGTAAAAGATATGAATGGAATCTTTTGTCATTTTTCGTACGAGGTACTTTTTTACTTTTCCGACAAAAGTACGAGATGAATGCTTTTTAACTTATACGACATGAATGGATTTTTAAAACAAAATTTCCAAGAATCTCCATTTAAAAGTTTTCAAGTTTATTTATAATCAAATTCTTTTAGTTTAAAATTGTATGACATGTTAAGAAAGGAAAAATGTTTTTGAAGTAGAAAGGATATTTTCCTCAAGAATGGAGTTCAAGTGTTTTATCAAAATTATTTTCCATCTAAGATAATAAAGGGTTCTATTTCTATACCTATTATTACATGGATTTTATTATGTTGTGATGGAAATATTTTTATGAATTATTTTATCTTATATGAATTGTTTTATGATGTCACGATGTTTAAAGATTCCCATTTTGATTACATGGGTTATGCCATGATGTATGGTTTATGATTTTGTGGCACACATAAGAGTGGTATCATTATGAGATGGGTGGGACCTATATATCCCTCCAATGAATTGGGTAAAGATTTTATATCTCATGAGATAGACATGGCTGGAATGGCAGGTTAAACCGGTTCAGTGAAACAGGATTGAAACGAGGAGTGAACTCGGTTCAGAAATGGACTTTGTCCACTAAGATAGTCTTGTCAATGAGTCTTGACAAATAAGAAATGATTCCCTATGATTATGTGTGTATGCCACTAAGTTTCATGTTTTAAGTTATGATTATTGGGATTACATTTCACTACTATGATTTATCCCTTGTTATGAAATTATGATTTCTTTTGCAGGTTATGATTTCCAAAAGTTATGTTCTTATGTATATGATGTGATTGATATTTATTTTTTTACCCTTACTGAGCATTTGAGCTCACCCTTTTGTATGTTTTCTTTCCCCAGGTCAGGAATAAGGTTATTAAGTAAGATATGTCAAAAGGGACTATAGATATGATGAAATAAATTGGGGACAATGTAGACGCTTTATGAACCAGTTGTGTATGTTTCCAAGTTTCTAAAGACACTATACCTATACGGTCCTTTCCTGGTTTTGTTATATGTTGTAATAAGTGTGCTTCAATTCTGAAGTAATAACAATGTATGTAAAGTATGGGTCGCTACAGTTGGTATCAGAGTAAAGGTATAGTCAACCTTTGGAAACTAGGATGTGAAAGCCTTAGTAAGAATCCTAAGGATAAGTCTAAGCATTGAACACAATGTTAGCATTTTAGAAATGGCCATGAATAACCTAGGATAAGACCTTAAGTGTGAAATTTTATTCTTGATTATGTGGTTTTCCTATTATAATTAGTGTTTCTCACACTATTATTCTTGGTTTTAGTCAATGGCTGGAACCTGAAAGAACCGTGTTAATGCGGAATGTGACGTGCAATGCAATGATTATCCCCCAGAGAAACCAAACGTTATGGGAGATGGAATTCAAAATCTTTTAGCCATGCTCACACAACTTTCTCAAGCTATGAATCATGCAGTACTTCCAAACGAGAAAAGGAAGGAGCAACATTCTGTTGAATCCATCATGAGACAGCGTCCACCTTCATTCAGTGGGTCTACTGATCCATTAGTTGGTGAACAGTGGATTAGTACTACTGAAAAGATATTTTCAGTTCTTCAATGTTCTGAACATGATAAAGTCTTCTTAGTAGTGTATCGTTTGGAAGGTGATGCTGATCAATGGTGGAATCTTATTAAGAATACGAGGCAAAGGGACGAAATTGAGTCCATGGAATGGGACTAGTTCAAGAACTTATTTTTCAATAAGTACTTCCCTCGCATTCTCCGAACAAATATGGAGAAAGAGTTTCTGGAACTGAAGAAAAAGGATGATGAATCTATTGGTACCTATGAAGCAAATTTTACAAGACTTGCAAGGTATGCTTCTGGTATTATTATCCAACCTGAGAGTAAGATCGATCAATTATTTAGTGGCTTAAAACCAAGTCTTCGAAGGGCGTTAGCCATAAGGGACTTCCATAGCTACGAGGAAATCGTTCGATGTTCTCTCAAAGTCGACATGGAGATTGGAGTAACCCATCCGTCATATGGGTTTGATAAGAAAAGGAAAATGGAATTCAAAGGAAAATCTAAAGAGCACACTAAAAAGAAGATGAGCTTTCCCTTATGCTCAAAGTGTGGAAAGAAACATGGATCGAGTTGTCTTAAAGGGACAAGAAAATGTTTCAAATGTGGAAAGGAAGGTCATAGATCATTTGAATGCCGCAATGATGGGAAGAAGATGTCTAATGATGTAAACAAAGGAAGGAATACATAGAATGAACCTACCACACTTCAATGTTTCAAGTGAAAGAAGATGGGGCATTATGCCAATCAATGCCCAAATCCAAGGGTTGATGATGATGGTCGACATCAACAAACTCTTAAGGAGAAAGACAAAGGAAAGTCACAGGCAATTTCTATCAGTGATGTGGAGTATGATAACGATGTGGTGAAATCTACACTTACCATCCACTCTAAAGAAGCAAATGTTTTATTTGATTCTGGATCCACCCACTCTTTTATTTCTAAATAATTTTCTAAGGATATCACCGTATTACCTCAATAATTAGATGTTGAGTTAGCTGTGACAACCCATAATGGCCCAACAGTCGCATCAAAAGTTTATAATTCTTCTCTGATCGATGTTTGTGGGAAAGTGCTTGGGTTCAAGAACATCTGTGACGTTCCCAGTATCCTCGATTCCATATCATGTGGCCTCTCATTCCCAAATTATGTGCACGAAAATCATATTCAATGGAATTTTAATATTTTAAGAAGGATTCATCCAAGTGTAAAATATTAACAGAACTACATATTAGCTCTTTTTCCAATGTGGATTTCGTTTGGTGGTGAAGTTCCCATGCTGTGGATGTTGTAGGGAAGTAATATGCAAGAGTTAGGGATTTATTTTGATCAAAATGTAACTCTTCATACTCAGTTTCTTCTTGCTTTTAGGGGTGAGAACCACCTTTGGAAGACACTTAATGTGTCTTATTATTTGGTGGGGGATCTGTTTGGGGTATGCAGAACTATTCTCTCAGGCTGGTGTGAACTCGATAAAGTTTTTTTTGAGTCATTCTATTGTCCACCATTTCGACTTGCATGGCCAAAAATTTCATCCAATCGTTATCATATTATAACTAGAAAACTATTATTTAAGAATCATTCTCTAGGGTGTTTTCAAATGTGACATATCTAGATTCATCCTTTCCTCGATGAAATTTGTTTAAGATGATGTAATCTTTGAAGCTATGACCCAACCGTCTTTTTTAAGGGTTATATTCGGGATGATCATTTTTGATTACCTCATAATGATTTATAGGATAAGGAATCTTGAGGCCATTATTTTCATGGATGGACTAGAAATAAATTTGGACTTTTCCATTTCTGAAGGACTATATATTTTTCATATTTTCTTCAAATACCATGTGACATTGATTTCACTATGCACTTATCCAAGGGCTATTATGTGGATTTCTCTTCTCAATAGGAGGTGCTATGTGGTTTGGATACTACATATGTTCTTAGATGGAACTACTATTATATTGAAGTTGAAAAATAAATATTCTTCTCTACATGGACATTTCTAATGTGTTGTGGGCATGATTTGGGTTTTGGACCGATTTCAATGAATTTCTGCTTGAATTTATTTTCTGTTCCAACGAACTCTCAATACCCACCTCGATACTTCATGGGTATGATAAGTTTCTATAACTCATCCTTGATGTTTTTAGTATAGATTTATGGTAGTTTATCAAGTGTATGTGGTATTCATAGTGACCACTTTAAACATTTCCATCATGATATGAAATCAGACATCTTATCATTCTATAATTGTTTGCAGTGCATCTGGATGACGGTAATTTTTTTTTCAATATAGAGATTAATTGATAAAATAACTAGTGAAAAATGAATTCCCATTATTAAATGGATACTATTTTAAGGCTACATTAAAAAAAATGGTTTCCCCAATCAAAAAAAGGATATAATATACATTATATTTTTTTCCCTCATGTTGATCGTGACATACCCTCATCGACCCACATAAGGATTTAAAGTGTGTGAGATGTTTTTCCAGGTTATAAAATATCAAAGGTAGGTATGGTTGGATTACCAATGTCGGGTCGAGGTGGAATATCATCCACACATTCAGGATATGGATTCCTCTATGTTTTCCCATGTATAAATTTTCCTTCAACTACTTCCATTCTAGTAGACATAGACCTAATGAATTCTTTTAACTACAGGGAAATCATTGATAAACCACCTCTCGTCCATAGGATGTGGAAATAGAGTTATGAGGTGATCCGAGCTTCATCTCTGTTTGATTTAAAATTTATCATTTTCCAGAATCATTTCCCAAATGGGGTAGTGGATAATGCCGCAATATAGAGAATTCACAATCATTTTCAGATTCGACATCTATCTATACTAGATTTCTAGATATGGTTCCAATACCCAAATAAAATAATTCTATTACCGGTAGATCATCTATGGGAGATTGAATTTACATCTCTACCGTATGATGATACCAGTAGGAATATTTCTCTGGGTAGCTACTCATTGACATGCTTGAGATCTGGTATTTCACTCTCGTATTGTGACGATTTTTCTCCCACGAAAGGAACCACAACTCTTAAGGATAGTGATTAGGATGTAGTTATACCTTTCCAATTTTCTTTTGAATCATTCCACCAAGAAGGTGGTAATGCAATATTCAATGGTGCCAAATTTTAAATCCATCTTTTTTTATTGGAGCATGCAACCTCATTTGTTTCATCCAGATCACTCTCCTTCTAGGGTACAGTATCAATGTTCCATCCCTCTACATTTTCATCTTGATCAATATCTATGACGTTGGAAGTGATGAAATTCAAATAGTAATATTAGGAAATGGTGGTGGTTCCATCACATTCAATGTAGTAGGATGATTTATCCATTATTCATTAGGGTCTTTATTTAGACCAATGTCAATTTTTTGACATTTTTATTGCATCCCTGTTGGGGTTTGATCATCGTTTCAATATGATCATCCTCTCTCAACCAATAAATATATACCTTCAGAGAATATCTACCTGTGGTTGTCAAATGTTCCTAGAAGAGTAGAGGTTTTTTTGGTGGTGGGAGGGATAGGAGGGAAACCAATTGTTTTCAACCCAAACTAGAGAAGCCTGGTTATATCTAAGGTGGAAATGATGATGAAAAATTCCACACCCTTATGTGGTGGGGGTAATTACGTGCCACAATTTTCACTGATTGGTCATGTTGTTGAGGATCCATCCATTCCAATTGGGTACATGATGATCCCCTGGATGAAGATGATGATAGTAGTGCCCCCCCAACAAAGTGGGTGGTGGATGATATTATAATGTCCAAGGGGGATATGTCTTATCCTAGACTACAACTATGGAAGATGCTATTATGGTCCATTTTTTGTGGTGCAACTATGTTCGCAAGGGAGCTAGGTGTGACAGAAGACCATGATGAGAACCACTATTCATTGGAAGTGGTCCATGTTATAATGAAATCATTAAATATTTCCAAAATGTTTTGTCATTGGTTCATAGGAAAATGTTTGAAATATATTTGGCTACCCACTCCCTCTGTTTCAGATGTCTGGAAAGCGTTTAAGTAAGGGAATTATATTGTACTGACCAACTAGCCCGAGTGTTTCCTAGTCCCCTAATTTCTCTAATGGCTATAACATTATGGGATTCCATGTATGAGGGGTTCTATTTTTCTAGGTGTGTGGAAATGTGTAATTATACACAATATCCACATCATCGATTATGAATTAATGATGTGGCAATGGAGAGTTGTTGAGAAATATCATGATGAAATGGCGACAAGTGTGACAGAATTTTCTTTCTACTTCTACGATTTTGAATCCCAAGCCATGAAGATAACATCTTTTCTTAGCTAAAAACAAATTATCATTAATTAATGTAGGTGGCACTCATATCCTCGATAAATGAGATATCGAGCCTTCAGTTTATCACATAATTTTTTGTAGAAAAGGAATGAACTCATTTTCTAGATCATCTGGGATATTATAGATATAAGTAGATAGGGGTCAGAAAATGATACGGTGGTTTTTTCTAGATAACTCTCTACATATATCAATGATATACTCTTTCCTATCAAACTTACATTCCTTTATAAGGTTAGACCATAGAAGATGGTTCCGATGGTCACTTCCTGACAGGATTGGAGTGCTACGGGAAGTTGTTGGGTACCATGTACAGTTAACCCTAACACTTCAAGAATCTCATTATTTTAAGGATTTAGAGTTTTTAACACCACTCTAAATATATATTTTTTTGAATGTTGTTGATTTAATTATCTATGGGAGATATAGTCATGGGAAGGTTGACCATAGTGGATGTCAACAGTAGAGTACCTATGATCAATCTCCATTATATCACATGGAGGATTATCATGGTACTGAATTTCTTCTATTTATTCTTTGATAGATGATTCAAAATACCCTCATGATGTAGATAATGTTTCATGAATAACCTGATGGAAATTTACATTGATAATATTAAAAATATGGGTTATTTTATACATTGTGGTCATAATATACGAAACTACCTTTTGAAATTGTTCATGGATATGAGACTATTGTATGAATGTTGATGGATATTATATGTAACCATCTAGTTGTATGAGAATATGTTCCCTATAGAGATAATATATATTAATATTCCATTAAGCTTACTCATTACTGAAAGGAATATGGGACAACCCTGAGGCATTATCAATTATCACTTGGCGAGACCTAGTCAATATGGGAGTATGATCCTAAACATGATCCTTTTTATATATTGATTGTATTTCATTGAAGGAGTATGTGCCTTTCTTAAGGAATTTTCCTCTATCACCTGGTGATCCTTGATTGAAATAAGAATATGTGACTATCACGTACATGAATTTCCCAACGGAAAAAGATGATGGACCTTGTAAATGGTTGAAGTAATATGAGCCTCATCCTATATTTCATTGGAATAATAACCATGCAGTCATTCAATGGGGGAAGTAGGAATATGCACCATGATTATGTGGTCTACTAGAGTATGCTGGAAAAATTAGCTCATTGGCATATGAGTATGTCCCGATGATTGTTCCATTCCCACTTAGTCATCTGTATCCATAATACAGACATATTCCTAATCATGGGCCACTAGAGTATACCGCTAGACATATTCGGCATAAATATGAACATGTTTTGAGTCTTATTCCCCTCTCATATGGTGAACCCCAACTAGGATGGGGATATGTGTCAAATCATATCCCTTTGGAATATTCCACTAGAACATTTCGATAGGAATGTGCCCTTTTTGTGAGGTATGCATTTCTCCCAAATGGTGAGCCCCGGTTGGAACCAGAGTATGAGCCCCAGTCCAATGCCTCATACAATATCAGAATATTCCAATAATACTTCTATGTTGGAGAAAGACTGTGTTCTTGATCTGGCATAACCACTTGTTCATGATTATCAGGGTTTTGAGTTTTCTAGGTTGTAGCGACAGGAGTATGTGCATATCCCTTTACCTACAATTGTTCTAGAATATGTTGGTGGTGTTATAAAACTGTTGCTAAAATATATTGTCATTTTAGAAATGTGTTTGAATGTATATTAGACTATACATTTTTTATCTCAATTATACTTAAGAATATATATATCATTGAATAGAAGATATGAACCCACCTTTTTCCTCCTTATATAATCATAATATGTTAATAGTCGACAAGCACAATGGTTGGGATATGTGCTTCCCCCTTGCATATTACAGGAATATTCCCACAGACTTGTTCAATGCCAATAAGGATATGAGAACGTTTGTTGGTGCCTACCAGAATATGACAGTAGGAATTGTTTGTAGGTGTGGTTATTATAGGCTCTCTCGTATATTTCTAGAACATTCCATCCATAATTATCCTTCCTTGCTTCCCATTCATTGGTGTCAGAGGTGGTAGCGTGTCTTGTGGTTCACTGAGTAGGTGACTAGTGGGTACAGGCTGTATGGTGTTTGTGAAATCGGTTGGAAGGTACCATCAATAGGGACACATTAACTCAAGGGGATATTTATTTAAATTCCTGATATAACTTAATTAGATGGTAATGGATGGAGTTTTCATGAACCAGGGATATGATCCAGAATCATTTGTATGTGGAGATAAGGGACACAGAATTAGTAGCATCATTCCTCAAGAAATGATGACACTATGGATACTATGCATTGTGAACCATTCATGAATATTCTTTCATTTGTATTTTTCCATGTACGTGGTACTCTCAGACCATTGTGTTTTCTACCTTTCATTGGATTTTTCAAGTATGAAAAATCATTTTTCATCCCGCATGAGTTGCAACAACAGATGATTTATCATAAATAACCCTAAATAATGAAGAAATAGTCTTAGTTGGTATTTTTTCAATGATAGTAGTACCTCTAATCACACAGACAACAAGGAATAATGTTATCCATCAATTCTATATCGTAGTCTTGATGTGTTCAACCCAAAATGCATGTTTAACAAAATTTTCATGTTCTCCAAATCCGACCATTCTTCTCACGTGGACTTGTCGTCATGATAATGAACTTATTCGAACCCTATTTATAGTAGACCATCTACATGATCATTATTTTCTTATTATATTGTTCTTTAAGGCATTTATTAATATAGTATCATGATGCATTATTATTCTATCATTTGAGAGATTCACATTGGATTTTCCATCATCGTTTTTATATGGTGGGAAAAATGGTTTGATGGGTATTGAAAAATATTTTTTAGAGATATTAATGTTGGGTTACCCATTTTTGATTTTTTGGGAATTATGGTACTGACGATAACCACTCAATACTTTTATTATAGGGGGTTTTGGGCTATGCAAAATCATGAACATCGGGATACCATTTTCACTCTTACTAGAAACTCCAAATTGATCCATCATACATAATCTAGTACATAACATCATTATAATAGAAGGTGAAAATTAGGGTTTCTTGGAACAATGAATCATGGGGAATTATATTTGTTTAGAGTATGAGAGCTCTGGCTCGACGTACCATTTTTGGTCTAATTATTTTATACACTGCGATTCTCTTATGGATTTGTGATATATTAATGAATTCCTTCCTAATATAGATACATGATAGGTTACCATAATAAAACTAAGATGAGTTAATAAGATTTTTTGTGGAAAAGCCTTGGGGGCCCTTTAGTTCACCCATCTATATGTATACCAGTTTCTCCATATTCTTCAAGTAATTGACAGTCCCTTGTGTGATAAAGACATAATATCAAGTTCTTTAGAATGTGTTGACATGCATAGAATCGTTAAATTTTCCAATATGGGGATTGAGCCAATATGAGGATTCATACATATTAGGATTATTACGGGATTAAAAAAACACATAGTTTGATGAAACTATGTAGTATAATATCATGAAAAGATGACTTACTTAGGTTATCTAGGAAACCAAGTGTTCATGATCGAGTCCTGGAGGGACATCCTATGTATCCCGAGTATAGTAAGAATCAATTATTCCATAGTTCAATGTTCTCGCGCTAACACACTATGGTTTCCCTTATCACATTGGAAACATATGATACAAATGACATGATTATAGTAATTCCTTAAGGCCACACGATCTATGCTCGGTGTGAGAATCAAGAGGTGTAAAATGATAATTTTTTCAATACTCATGGTATGAGACTTATGATATGGGACCATCCAAAGAGTATTTATTTTTGATATCATTCCTCTCAATGATTTCCTACACATCCTAGCTATCATAGTAATCAGAGCTATCATAGTAAAGATTAATTCTCTGTCCACTGATGGATGAGGTAGAATAATAATCACTTGGGAATAATGGGGTCCCGATGGTTGAAAATGGAATTATTATAAGGCTAACATCAAAATGGATGTTTATTTGCGATCTGGCTATAAGAAAGAATACTAATTGTCTTGGTAATTATAAAAATTAGATTTATCATAGTTTAATCCAATCCTCAGTCCACTAATCTATGAGGTAAAGTGATCAACTCATGGTAATTATTGGGTCACAATGGAAGTGTTTTCCTAGAAATAAACATATGTACATTGTATGGGGTGTTTAATTGATCTTGGGAATTAGGATGGAATCATTTGTATCTTAGTTATAGTGGGAATTAGGGTTCTTATAGTCCATTCAAAGGATAATGGTCTATACGATTTGACCTTTGAAACTCACTAAGCCCACGTGTTTCATAATCATTGTGATAAATAAGGTATAATAAGTCATGAATGTATTTAAATTGTGAATAAGGGACATAAATGATTGAGTTCACCTTTATTATTAACATGGATCTCAAAAATTAGGATGTTGGGGCCTATATATCCTGAATATGCAAGGAATCAAGGTCTTGATAGTTCAAATTGTTGATTCATAGACACTGGGCATGTCGTATTCATCAGAGACTACACACCAAGGAAGGTCAATTTTATCAAGTCACAAGATTCCCATTAAATATGTCCTACATGTGTAAATGGTGTCACATGATCCAGTTGACTGCCCAAAAGACATTTTAAGATCATAATGGTTTGTTCTAATGTCCATTACATAACCTGACTGATATTTCTAGGGGGTCACATGATCCATTCTACTTTCCCTGGTATTATCATAAGGTTTTGATGATACACATGGAGGGTGTCATAATTTTATGTACAACATATCTTGGTCATGTCATGTGTCAGGAATAACATTCATCAAGGGAATCATGAAACCTGGATGACATGTCAAGAGGGAATCGAGAGTCTATGATGACTTGACCAGAGGGTATCATGAGGGCATAGTTACCTTGTGTAGATGCAGCTGCGAGACTTACCTGACATTAGATGGAGCGTTATATGAGTCAGGAGATGAATCTGATTTAAGTCTCTAGGATTGGTCAATAGGCCAAGTGGGATTTTCGAGACAAAATAGGTGTTCCCAGGGGGAGTCAAGCGACCTGATATGACCTGACTGAATGATTTCACATGACCAAAATATCATGCTGAAAGAGAGACACGTGATCTCGGTGAAATGTCATTGTGTTTTCACATTTCTTGTGAGGATCACCTGGAGCCCATGAGGGCCAAAAAACATGTCTTATTTTATTTATGTCATCTACCTTTTGTCTTTGTTCTATCCAATTTATTTTTAATTCCTTAGATTTACTCAACCACTGTTTATTTTATATCATGAATGATCTAGAAAAAATGGTAGATGTTATTCATGTGTCATACTAGAATTCTATACTATGATCTATAAATGATCACATGAAGTGATTTTTTCAATGTGTATGATCACTCCCGCTATATTATGGTATATTACTAGATAGATGGATTTCTATTCGTGAGATCATACACTTCATTAAATCCACTCAAGTTATTATAAGAAAATAAAATAGTTTTTCCTCTTTTAGGTGGTAGGAATATGTGAATTTTTCATGCCTTGGAGGGGTATTTATATGCCTCTCCACCCCAGTTTCTCACTAGTTTGTGAGGCATATCTGTCATGGGTCCAGCCTACAGTCAGTGAAGGGATATGGCACCATGAATCTTCATGATCCATTTCCATGGATCCTTTTCGTTAAATCACGTTATTTTCAACAAATATGAATCCCAATAACTAATTAATCCATTATTGTATTACTTCCAATTAAAGGGGACTCACATGATCACACATGAACATAAAAATACTTTCGTATTGTAATTTTAAAATGTCCATGGGAATTAAAAGATCATGGTTCATATTGTATGGACTTAATGAGATGACCAATGTCTTTCATGGGATATTTCATGAGGAAAGGGTAGTTTGTATGAGAGTCTCCTCAAAATTAGTGTGGTTTTCCTAGAAATCTTACAGTACTTTTCTTCTGACTTCCTTGGAAAGTCAAACGCATTTTACTACCATGACTGGCATCCACCTACACCATATTTTATTCCTTTTTTTATTTTACAAATGTTTTGGAGTCATGTGAGATTACCTGAGTGATGAAAATTATAATTAATCTATTTTTTATGATGCATCATGTGGCCAACAGGGGTCCTATGGAGGTTTGTTATCATTTTGAAGAAATTCCTTTAATTTTCTTCAGAAGGAACCATTTGGGAAGAACATGGTTTCATGGAATTACACATGGCATTCTAAGTGATGAAGTTGACAAGGAATATGGATATCATGTGATGAGGTGGGTATATCTCCATGGACACATAGTGTTTTGCAGACCGATGGGGGTGTGCCTAGAGATATTTAAAACGATTTTTATCTCCATACTTCCCCCCTTTTGTTTCCTCAATTTTATAGAAATGTTTAGGGTCATGTAATATTTTATTGATTTCTTCGAAGATAATTACCCTTCCCATTGGTGATACATCAAAAGAACATTAAAAATAAGGGGTTTATAAACCTTTTAGACATCATTCGTCCCATATTAAAAGGATATTTGGTCGGATTATCAGGTTCTTGCTACTCACGAACTATGCAGCTTGTGTGTTCTCACATGATTGCTACCACGCTACCATTGTTTGTCTAAAGTGCCTTTGTGAGGACAGTAGGACTAGTAGAAAGAGGCTTTATGGGACATGCTACAGGAAATACAATATATTTTGATTCTTTGTGTGACCTTATGATAGTCAAGAAATCGTGATTCCCCATAGTGATCATGAGATCCATAAGTCTCAACTATATTCATCTTCCTTTTCCTTTGTAAGGAAAATAGTACACATATTTAGGTATTTATACCATTGTGAATTTATTGATGCTCATTTAGCGGGAGACAAGAAGGTATGATGTATTTAGACACTTAATAAATTAACCCCTTATTTCATAAAGGTTCTTCAACATGTCCCAAAATTTTATGTATATGAATTCCCATCTATACATATCGTACATAAAACCACAAATTCAAATATTGAGATGGAATAAAAATAAATTTTGATCTCATTTGATTAGTAAGGGAAACTATTGGTGATATAAATCAATAAAAATATGTGAGCATAAGGTTATATGAACATTATCTTAACATAATAATGTCATAAATAATCAATTAAATATATTTAATCATGAGTAATTGAATTATGGACTTTCATAAAAAATGAATAAAATCGTAATGATGTAGAATCATTAAAACTTAACCATGGACCATGATAACATATTATAAATATTATAATGGGGAAAAAAATATTAATATAACGTTGTAAACATGTATAAATACAAACAGGTTCACTCATTACATTAATAACATGAAATTAGGTCCATTCAAAAACATATGGAAATGAAACCTAGTCCACACATTTTATTATAGAAATGAAAATTTTTCTAAACATCAACCTATGGACATAAAACTAATTTATTTAATAATATAATGATCATCAAATGATTTTGATTCATAACATAGTTATCTCTCGATTTATCCATGTTTACCCAACATATTAGAGGGTTATAACATACCCACACAATATATAATGAAAGCCAGAAATATTTTTTCCACAATATTATAATACATTCGTCATGTAAACATATAATAACTCATAAGAAGTAAACATTTTTCACAAACATATCAATATTTAACTATGGATTAACCTAAGGAACTGAAATACGATTTATAATGGTACCATCATAACTATGTTAACTCGTGTGATTGAAATTAGTTTCCCATAATCATCCTTATGTAATAATCATTATAAGAAATTCCAATAATGAAATATTATGGTTTCATAATATAATATCTGCATTTATTTATAACAATACTTAATGGAAGTTGACATATATGAAATAAACATTAAAATATCATTAGAACATCTCTTTATAAAAATTTCATTTTCATGTTTAAATCAATTATAAAAATATTAATAATTTATAGAATACATGGATCACATTTTATTTGAGGATAAGCATATAAAATTTTAAATTTTTCATCAATTTAATGAATTATCGGGATGTAGGGAATATCAATTCAAGTAATATACATTAAAAGGGAATAATATTTTAACACTTTTGTAAAACATAATAAATTTCTTGATTAGAATGAATTAATATTAAAATATTCCATTGAAATAAATAAAATTGACGTAAAATTTAATGAACATTCCTATTTTAAAATATTTAAATTATTTTAAAAAACATCAAGAATAAAATTTTTAGGATAATGGACCTGGAAAAAAAATGTTCATAGACTAAATAGGAAATACGGTTAACATTTCATTAAAATAATTGTAATTATCATTTTAGTTTTGGAAATATGGAAAATTTTATTATTATTTTAAAGATACCTGAACAAATAGGGGAGAAGAAAATATATGGGGTTAAATTCATATGATATATATAAATTTCCATCAATTTATATTTATTATAAAAAATCAAAAAAAGAAATTAGATTTTTACATAAACCTCTTAGCTAAGATCTGATATTTCATTGTGTGAATTCAAATATCATGTATACAAAATATTAATTTATTTAAAATATATTTAAAAACAATAATAATACATGAAAAACTAATTATAAATACATTATTATTTCAAGTTATTCTTTTATTAACAACGTCTTCATTAAAATGAACATTTGGGTGAAAATGGTTCTTTTTTCTATGGTGTATCAATTTGAATGTTCTACTACATTCATATTGGTCATTAATACATCATATTGGGAATATTAATAATGATATATGAATAATATTTATTAATAGTATATCATAAAAACATATTTAATTCTATGAAGTTATGAAAAGTTAATAACATCACCTCACGGAGTTTGTAGCCCATGTATATGCATGAGTGAATCTTAACTCTTTTTATGGATGGGATGAAATAATATTAATAATATATATAATCACTGTAAAATTATTATTATATCATAAATTTCATATATATTAATCAAATTTATACTTATTTCCATCAATGTTATGTGTTCTTCATAAATGAAGCGCATCAATTTATAGAGGTGGTAGTCGACATGTATGCACGAGCGACAATATTTTTATCCATCATAAGGAAAGGTTAAGAATGTAGAAAAGTTATTATAATTCATAAATATAATTTATATACTACATATTCATCAAAATATCCATGCATGTATGATGGTGTTGAAAAATAAAATACTTTATTTCAGGCAGTGGTAGTTCATATGTACACACGAATGGAGATTTCATTTCCCATTTGATAGAGAATGATATGATAAAATCTTGAACCACAAACATAATAACATATAATAATAATTAATATACTATATTTATCAGGTTGTTAGGGATAAACCATATTAATATAGGGAAAAATTATATGCACAATTGAAAGCACTCATTTTAGAGTTATACCTCTACATTGACAAACATCCATTAGAATACATCTTATTCCATGGACGGATGCTATCCAACCCAAAACAATACATCTATGATGTGTGGAGGGAAGTTATAAATTTATTCTGGTAGGTATTAGATGATCTTTAAGTATAATTAACTATTAGTAAGATAGTATAGGTTGTATCATTTTATAAGGGAGGGAGAGGACACACTTGGAATTTTTATAAATAAGAAAATATATTAATTTCATATTAAGTTAATGTTTCTCATAAATAAAAAAATAATATATATAAATAAATGGTTTTTATAAAAACATAAAATTAATTTAAATAATATTTTTTCTGATATTTTCAAGCATATATCTTAGGATAAACCTCGATAAACTCGTATTAACATTAAACATGGAAGACAAATTTCACTATTTATACCTATATTTTTTTATCAAAATATTATATAAAACATAATAAAAAATTAAATTATTTTGATTTAAAATTTTTAATATGTTTTATATGAATAAATTTTGTTTATGTAGCGGAAATTAATTTTATAAAAATCTCCAAATGCAAAAAAAACTTTAATAAGAAAAATACTATTTTTATCAGAAAATTGAGTTTCTCATCATTCCATTCCATGTTAAAAATATTAAATGAATTTTAAAATATTTCATTGAATTTATAATAATAAAATATCATTAAAATAATTCATCAATATTTATTAATTTTATTTATTAATATGAAATCATTTATTATGTAAGGAAACCATTATTAGGTAATCATATCTTTTTTACATTCAAATACATTTATTTTATTTTGCATTAAATTGATAACAAATGAATTAATTTTAAAAATATTAAAAAAAATAAAAAAAAGTCTTATGCATACTATCTAATAAAAAAACATGGAGATAATAATCAAATTTAAAAAGAAAATTTCAATAGTAAATAGCAGTTATTTTATACTTGATGTTTCCTGTAATGCATGATATCATAGAAATTTAATTTATTTAATTAGATTTATATAATAAAATATCAGGATATTTCAATTTGAACATTATAATATATTTTTAATTGTAATTTCATCACTTTGAAAATATCAAATGAGTTTATTTATGACTCACCACATTATCATGTTCCTATACCACCCACTCAATTTTATGGATTCTCCAAAAATATCAAAATGGTTAGTATTATTATATCATATAAAAATTCATCTTCGATATTCATTTTTCCATTGTTTTTCTTAGTAAGAGATATTATTATGTAGTGGTAAAACCATTATGTTTAGTAGAAGTGAACGATTTTATTATTATTTCATCTATGGAGACATATGAGAATCGTTGTAAACATGAGAGAGATGTATTGAATGTGACATGAGATATGTAAATAAAATAAAAAATAAATTATCTAAAATGTGAAATTTTATTTTGGGATAAACATTCCGAAATATTAAAATATAATCACCTTCTTATATGAATACATTTTTTGGAATAATTTTCCCCCTCATTATACATTATATCTCCACGATGATTTTCATCATAACATTTCTATGAACTCTTTGTCTATAATTTTCTACTAGATAAATCTAAAATTCACTTCCATTTAGACACATATCCTTGGTCATGATAGACTTATATCTATAACTTCATCCCAGAACATGATTTTTCTTCAGTTCTTTCACTAAAATGAATTAACAAATATCTATTTGACAGCTCCAGTGAAATCGATTGTTCTATGAATATTCTATTTATGGAATGTGTCAATACCATAATCATATGAAATGTATATAACATGGTATCATAATAATATATTGGTTATTAATATTCCTCTAAAACTGACCAAATATTTTAGGGTGATATGTAGTTCTAAATATTAACAATATAATCAATTCTTATTGAAGACTTTTCAAGAACATTATGGTAAAATTAACATGAAGATAATATTCAATAGAATGTTATAATGAATTAAAGAATTCCACTTTATTAATGTACATCCCATCAGGATGATCACATGAGAAAAATTATTCGATATAAATTAAATATGTTTAATTTTAGAGAGACAACAAAAAAAATGGCATTTTATCCTTTTTATTTTTTGTGGTTTTTGATGATAAAAAGTGGTAATGTTTTACCATTTCCATTCTCATATGGGTAATTGTTGTGATATCACTATAAAATTCATTTCATCATCCTTAACATATTGATATAGAAAACATTTGTGTACAAACTCTAAAATATTTCTATTAAAGTTTTCCACCTGAAATAATCTATTATCTTTCAATACATCTTCATACATTTGGGATGAATAAACAATGATGTAAAAAACATCAACCAATTTCCCCTTTGATACATGTTTTATAGAAAGGAAATATATTTATATCCTAATATGTATCATTCTGTCAAATTAATTGTTGAAAACATGAATTATTCTCACAATATTATAAAATTTCACATTATCCATATGTACATTTGAAATCCGCACATTGATGGATGGATTAACATTCATCTGATAAAGACATGATATTTTAAATTTCCATTTGAATTTATGATCCATATTTTTCAAATCTCAAAATATTGGATCTCTTTAAATGCTCAGGATAGACATAGTATCATGGTCATTCTAACTCATTGCAATAGATACCAGGTTCTTATTACTAGTTTGGTGATGTATCGTGTAGTCATAATATATAATAAACTCAATTAATATCATTTGGAACATCTTCGACAATATCCCAGTGAATATATACATCATGGATTTATTAATAGAATATATATCACACTGTCCACTACAATGAAAATACCTCCATAATTTTAGAGGAAAATCTACAAATATCAACACCTAAATATTGTCATTGAAAATTTTTCCCATGAATTTTGAATTTTCAGGAGGCATAAGTAATCACCATATTTTTTATGAAGAAACATATGAATCCCATCATTGATGCATCAAAAAAATCACAAACCCTTCTCCATTATAGGGTATTATCAGAATATATGCATTGAACCACATTCTTTTTCATCACCTAGAAATTTTTCTCACAATCATCTTTTCAAAGTAACATGTATCCACTCTATTTAAACATTATTATTTGATTAGGTAGACATGATAAATCTCATAAAAAATTGATATTATTCTACAAACCTAATAATACTATAGTTCTTGGTTGTCATGGTTTCTCAAGGATGATGTTCAATAACTTGTTTTCTCTGACATATCCATCGATATAGCCTTAATTGTGATTATATGACCTCAATATGAGACAATCCATAGATGAAATTCATAGTCGGTAAATTTATCACATAGTATAACCTTTATCAAGGTATTTAGAAAATTAAAAAAAATCTTCTTGATCTTTCATTCTCTTTGAATATAAATATATTTTATCTAAAAAGATTAAAAAGTATCAAGTAATCTCTAAATAAAATATTCATTAAATCCATGATGATAGAACAGTTATAGGTAATTCCAAATTAAATTATTTCAAGTCAATAATCATCATATCTCACATTAATGTTTTTCAGTGGTATATACACATTCTTGACGAATGTTTGAGTGTATAAAGATCGTAGTTCAATATTGGATAAATATTCAAATCCACATAACTCAAAAAAAATAGAATCACCATATTTTTCATAACAATGTGTAAATGTTCACCATATAGGGGCACATTACGGATTTGGATCCTCTATTAAAATACACCTAGAGTTACTTATTCAATTATCTAAAATCAATCACGGAAATTCTATATAGAGTCTTTGAAATATGTCTATCAACATGTATGAGTTATATCAAATACTAAACCTAAATATAAGAGGGATCACATAGATGGTATTAGAGATATAAATCATCATAATCCAAAAAAAGTCATAACATTAATTTTTAATCTCTCCCCAACAATTTGAGATCTGTATCCGTCATTAATTGGATAAAAAAACATATAACATAAGTAACTTCCATTGTAAGTTCATATTCAAACTCACAATGAAAAATAACCATGGTTGATATGGATTATTAAATGTGACTTCTCTTCTCCATCAATTGATATTGGATCTCTATATAGGGATCCAATATATCCTGAAAATCATATGAAATTTAAATAGAGTGAGAATCAATATATTTCTCATAAGATCATCACCACACACATCTATTGGAATGGATTAATAGATTTGTTAAAAAATAATTGTACTATTAAATTTTTTTACCGTTAACTCAATATCTAATCATTGTGGTGGAAATATGACAGACATAGAATACTAATTTGATATATTAGTGTTTTTATATCCTGAATAAAAAAAATACTATCATTTATATAGTGTATGAAAAATGTATCTTTCAATGTTTCATTCTTGTAACCCACTTCATCAATTAGGATAATATAATATTTTCTTATATACATTGATATCAATGGTTTCTGAGGCAAATTTTTATTATTATACCTCAGATTAAGTAATTGATTCATTTAATTCCCAATATCCTATCATCTATGGACATAATGTAAGGTTGTTGTAATTTATTGACCTTTCTCTCCATTCATTTCACTAACAATCCTATTTACAACATTTTTATATTATTTGGATTGATGGCCATCCCACCCATACTTGAAATGTCATCATAATAATTTTAGAAAATTAAACAAGTGTTTATTCACACATTATTAGCATGTTTTTAGTTAAAAATTATTCCTCACTCCATGTTATATACTACTAGAGCTTACATAAAACCCAATATTCTTTTTCTTATGACTATAATCATGAGAGTTTATAGCTTCCATTTTCTAGTTGAGTGACCATAAATAAATTTCACCATATCCTCTAATGTTTTTTTATTTTAACACCCCAATATTTCATTGTACATTATTTCTTCAAAAAATTTCAATAATTTGCACCACACGAAACACCGAGTTCAAGTGAATCACGACATACCAAACTAGTCGTTTAAAAGTAGTAATGAATATTATTACCTGTATTTTGACCTTTATATAATCCTTATAATTTTAGAGACCATATTATGAGTTTCTTAGGCATAATGTAAGAACGAATTCATTTTTTTAGATAAAAGAGTTATTTATTAAAAAAAACTATTTTTCAACCCTTTAATGGTGACCCCTTCATAAATTAAATATTTCAAACATTTATATATTAAATTTGACAAAATAAACTTCTTCTTTATAAATGAGACATATTAATTTAGTTTCAATAAATGTTTGTTGTTAATCTGATAACTTTCATATTTGGGTGAATAGTGAAAAATACAATATTTTAACTGAAAATAATTTTTTAATCAAAATAATTCCTAGTGTAAAATTATACATTTTAATTGTTTGGAAGTATAAATAGATTATATATTTACCATTTAATCCAATGTTATACATTGGAAATAATTTTACTTTGAAATTAAACACAAACAAGTATCAATTGTATGTTAGTTAATATTTCTAAAAAACACTCTTTTTGTTTTTGACAATGGGAATTAATTTTAAATGAAACATATATGATTGGATATTGGTAAAATAGAATTAATTTTTCAATTCAGAATATAAAAATTATCTTAGAGTGAATTTTTCGTATTTTTCTAAAAACATTCAGTTTTTAATGAATACTGAAAATACTAAATTTTTATTAAAAACAACTTTTTTAATTAAAATAATTTATTATGATAAATTATAATACTGAGTAGTTTTAAAGTATAATTATATTATATTTTTACGATTTAATCTAATGTTGCTCATTGGATGTAATTTCACATTTAAACTGGACATAAACAAATGTTAATCTTTTGGTAATTATTATTTCATAAAAACACACTTTTTATTTTGACAGGGGGAAATAATTTTCAATTATTTTCTGCCACTTATGTGTTTTGAATTTAGAAAAATAGATTCCATATTTGGAATTAGTATTTAAAAATTGTGTAAATAGGTAAAAAAATTTAGACATTCTGAATAATTACTTAGGTAAATATTTTATTTACCACGGGTAAAGGGTAAATCCAGTAAATAATGGTAAAAATAATATTATAATAATATTTAATTACCCTAAAACGTGTCCTAACCATATTGAATGATACATGTACGACCATGTTCATATTTGGGTCGATATCGGGACCCATGGAGCCACTTGTATGTGATAATGACACTTTATATTAATTATGTTAAAGTAAATACAAAAATGACATAAGCATATATCTTTTAGTAAAATAATTTTTACATAGGGCTATATATGTTATATTTTCGACAATAAATAATAATTATAATGACAAAAAGATTTCTACATAATGGTATTGTATTTATAATTTTTATATATTTAATAATTATATTTATTTATGACACAATAATGATGGAGTATTTTCCATATTAATGAAAGAATCAAATAATCGGTATTATAAATGTTAAACTAAATATAATTTGACAGTTTTGATGACATCCACAAACTTTATAGGTTAATATGAAATTTTAGTATTACTAAAATAATATTTTTTTCGAATTAATAAAGTTGTTAAGACTTTAACAAAAATCAATTATTAAAGTGTGTCAAAATTGACATAAAAGAGTTTTTTTAAAAAATATTATATTATTAATTGATATAATTTTCATAAAAATATAAGTATCACCATAGGACTTATATGATGATATTTATATCAGTAATGAACCACTTGGGGTACTCTTGGAAGGTTATAGTAAGTTTATTAACCAAATAATATAAAAATAAAAAGGGACGTGGTAAATGTCAAACTAATTCACTAAGAGTTAAATCTAAAAGATAAGGATAATATAGTGAACCAAACATGTCTAAAATATTTTGGATGAGTGTATTTCAACCCATACATACATTATCCATGAAATAAATCAGTTTTCAGCCATTATAATCTGAATATGAATTTATTATAAAATAATATTTTATGTTTTTCATAAGGTGCACCTCACCCGTCTTATAAAAGGGAACCCACCCTTCTATAAAATTAATACCTTCAAAGCCTTTTGGTTCAGAAATACCCTACCCAAATATAATATTAACGTCCCTAAATTAATCATAGAGAACTTCCTTTAGTCAGAAATCCAATTTAAGAATCCATATTTATCAAATCAAAAGGAAGAACCTGAAGCAGAGGTAATGATTTCACCACCCTCTTTCAAGTTCCTTTCTTCTTCCACTTCTTCTGTCTTTTTATTAACATCCAAAAATAATAAATCCAGTATATTGTATATACTTTGATGTTAATATAAATATGGTACAACCATATTAATTGTTCTACCCATCCTTTGAATGACATGTCACCACACGTGCGTAAGTACGGCTTACCGTCTCCACGTCGTGGTGTAATTCTTATTCAATACATTATTATATAAATGGGTATAATAATGATGTGTAATTGATGAAAATAATAAATATAACATGATAATGATTCTTTATATATGATATAATATCCAGTTATATATTATTTTAATATCAAAATAGTGATATTGTCGCTCGTGCGTATGTATGGACTATCGTCTCCACGAACGTGATGAGATTCATTCCTCATCGTATCCATTCAATAATAATTCTCATTTGATGATTAAAATTAATATTTAAAAACATGATATGACTCTGGATATGAATAATATACAACCTATCCATAATAAACATGACTTACTATATAAGAATATAAAAGAAAACCAATCTGTTAATACCCGAAACAACGATAATACAATGATATTGTTAAGAAAACAATGTTCAAAGAACATATATGATCTCATATTAATGTATATGATTATATTATAATTTAATAACAATTATTTCACCATTATATTATTTTTTAACCTACCCTTGACCATGGAAAAGTACAGGGTAAGGGTTTATATCACACTATCTTCATTATCCGAGATTTTTTATATGTAATTATCTACTTGGACATCTTTATCATCTAAATCCATGTTTCTTAAAAATGTATTTCAAATCCTTATTACTATTTACTAGAAAATGTTTTAATGTCATTTATACCATTATGTGTATTGAAAGGAATATTTCTATCATTTTCCAAACAAGGTACTTTTTGACCATTTTGAAAAATTTAGGGTAAGAATGTTTTTTTATCTAATACAGCGGGGGAAGTTACTTTCCACCGTTATAACATCATAAACTCTTTCCTTAAAAGATTCTAAGAATATTTTCAAAATAAATATTTTCATTATAATTAGATGACTCTTAAATTATTTCATAATAGAAAGAGGTATTTCTATAAAAAGGGTATTGATTTCCTCTATGTCAACATCCTTTGATGGATCTTAAGTTTATTTGAAGTTGATTTATTATGATACAACACCTTCATATTTTATTGAAGGTTTTGTGATATGTTTGACTGTGGATATTCTATTTTTAAACCATTAATGGTTTATGGTTAAGATATTAAAATTTCTTATTCCTGTTTTAATATGATTGTTTATGATAAGTTTAAACCTTTTCATATGAGGAATTTATTGGACCTAGTAAGTGATGGGCAGATCCTACTATAGATCCTCGATGCATCGGTAGGTCTCATGAGACAACTATACATGGAAAATTATGAGGTCCCTTTCTAATTTTAATATATGGTTTTGGCCGAGGCCTTAATCATTTTTAGACGTCTTGGATGAGGCCTTGAAAAATGTTTTAGAATGTCCGACATTATACATTTCCTCATTATGAAAATAATATTTATGGTTCATGTGGTCATTCAACTAGTAGAATACTAAGTATTATGTTTTATTATGGCATTATTTACTCATCTCATATTCCATCCATAATAGTATTCATGTTTGTTATTGGTAAAGGAATGCGGTTTCAATTAATCACCAATCTTAATATTTATGTAATCTTCTGCTGTACATCTTACCCTTACTGAGCGTTTGATCTCACCCCTTTATTATGATTCATTTTTCTAGGATATGAAGAAGTTAGTTTTGAGTGACTTTAAGGCATTATTTTGGTGGCTTGGATGTTTCCAATGGAATATATTCATTTTGTTTTTCTTTTCATGTTGTAAAGTTAAACTTGTGTATGAATCTTGTTTCTAAGAATACTAAAATGAATGGTCATTTGAGACATGATTTTCTTGGGATCATGCCAATGTTATGTAATAATGCATTCACTCTGGGTAATTGGTGTCGGGGTGTTACAGTTGGTATTAGAGGATGATTAGTACAAACCGTGGAAACTTGATTTAGATTAACTCTGATTAGAGAACATATCCCTGAGATAGACTTTGAGGATTAGTATAGAAAAACATCCTAGAATTTTGGTATTTTAGAGATTTTGTGAGTTTACTGAGAGATACATCCCTGTCTAGATACGAGCAGGTAGTGGAGGCTCTAGCACTAATGTACCTAGAGGTAAAACCCAAAAACACCACTTTGAGCTTGACTCGAACGGGAACTGGTGCACGACAACGGGCCTTGCTGCACTCTTGGTTACGACACTCCCAGGGGATATGCTTAGGATAATTATCATTTTATTTAGAAATCATTATTATGGGCTTATGAGAATATACTTCCTCGATGAAATAATATTTATGATTATGGATTATATCCATAAACCGTACAATTTATGTTAGGTATTTTACATGTTTGTAATTTTTCATTGTAATTCATAAACTGATCCAGTTTATTCCATTGTATAGAAATGGTGTCCAGTAGAAGGAATGTGAACTACAACAATACGAATGATCTATTGAGTAATATGGATCATATCATTCATGGTATTAATCCAACATTTTGAAGGGAAATTGTCTCCCAAGTATTCTCAACATATGAAGAAATAGTATCACATGTTAAAAATATAAGTAAATAATTCTTTGAGCCCTATGGATTTGAAGGGAAGCAATAGAATAAAACGATGGAAGAGGGACATATGGATAAAGGGAAGAGGGAAAAGAAGAATTTTCCCATATATGATAACTGGGGGAAGAAACACCCTGGAACATGCCAAAACGGAATGAGAGTTTGTTATAAGTGTCGAGAAAAAGGACACCATGTACTTGACTGCAAGGGTAAGAAAAACGATTTCAAATGTACAATGCATCAACTAAAAGGAGTTGAGACACTACATGATCCAATGTCCAAATAATCAGAGTATTCCCCAAATGATGCTATTGGATAATAATCAAGTTATGATACTGTAACACCCCATGTAAATAAAGAATATGACATCTTTATATTTATCCATATTTGTGAATCAAATATTAATATCACTTTAAAGGGGATTTTATGCTCGATGGCATACCCAATACGCAATAACGAGTTTCTTGGGAATCTTACGTTGCACTCTAATAATAAAATAATATTATTTTAAATGGTAGTTAACTCCTAGCCGTTGTAATGGAGGGAATGAATAGAACTAACTACAAAATGATTATATATGTTTGTCCAATATATTTACTTTTTACGACAAATGTTAGAGGATTAAAAATGTGAATGAATCCAATTTTAAGCGTAAACATTCTAATATTCTTTAAAAGGTCGATTAACCGCCTTTTGATGGCGAACCTCTTTTAAATCCTCTTTTTGACAAATTTATGTGTTATATTTGACAAAATAAAATTCTTCTTTAGAAACAGGGCATCAAAATTTACTTTTTGTAATTTTTTGGTATTTTTCCGAAAAAGTTCAATTTTTAATGAATAGTGAAAAATGTTGTATTTTAATTCAAAACCAATTTTTAATCTAATTTATTTATATGATTAGATTATATTTTTAATTGTTTTTAAAGTGAAATTATAATATATTTTTACCATTAAATCCAATAGTGGTCGTTGGAATTAATTTCACTTTGAAATCAGACTTAAACTAGTGTCAATCTTTTGATACTTATTGTTTCATAAAAACACGCTATTTGTCATGACAGCAGGAATTAATTATTAAATTAATTAATGTGACTTATATGTTTTGAATTTTGTAAAATAGACTTCATTTTTGAATACGTAATATCAAATATATCATAGGGTGAATTTTCGGTATTTTTCTGAAAAACTTCAATTTTTGATGAATAGTGAAACCACTAAGTGGTACTTATAAAAACTGATTTTCCGTTTAAATGAAATTTTACCACTTCTGTGTTTTGAATTTCAAAAATCTGACATACATGGTTGTCATTATTATGTAAAATGTGGTTCAATTGGATTAAAATAATTTTTTGGTGAATAGTAACTTATTAAGTTTTTAATCATGATTAGAGGTAATTAGTACAATTTAAGGCAAAAATGATATTATAATAAAATGAAAATATCATAAAACATGTCCTACCCTTATTGGATGTGTCATGGCCGACCAAGACAAGCCGTGGGTCAACTTGGGGACCCCATGGAGCCACTTTGGTTTGGAAATGACATAAATATCTTTTTATTTAATGTTAAAGTAAAAATGACACACACATGAGATGTTTTACTAAAACAATTTTTTCATGGGGTTATACAAGTTAGATTTTTGAATATAAATATTCATTAGAAAGATAAAAATATTTCCTACATCATAGTATTTTTCTATATTTTTTAGACATTAAGTAAATTAAATTATTTATGATATCATGATGATGCAGCGATTACCTCATTAACAAAGGATTTAAATAAAATGGAAAGATAATGTAAAATCACAGACCTAAACATGTCCAAAACCTATTGGATTGGTGGATTTCGAACCCTTATCACCCTATCCTTGAAACACATCAATGTGGGACCTCTTAAATCCGAATACCATTTTAAAATAAAGTGACTTATCTTTACCTTCCAAGAGTGTCCCTCCTCTCCTCTTATAAAAGGCCCCCACCTCTACCTCCTTACCCACACTCCAAAAGCCTTTGTCTCGGCCAAACTCTGCCCATTTTGTCTCTACACTTCCATATATTACTATTTTAAGCCTCAATTTTGGAATAAGTCTTCCCAAGGAAGCCTTTGAGCTCAATCCAAAGGGAGTTACCCGATTTTAAGGTAATGTCTTCACTTGATTCCTTTTGTTTTATTTTGCTTCTCCAACCCCCTAAACTCTTTTTATTCATTTATTTTGTAACAACTACAGTATCTTCCATATACTAGGATGTTTTTATAAGAAGTATTCGAGCTATACTTACACACACCTACATCTAATGGTTAAAGAGCATAATGTTTCTGTGGATGGCGAATTTCTGCCTCACGAAACGATAATTGTTCAACATTCTTCTAACACCTTCAAAGGTGGCCATTAAGATGACACTATATTTATATATGATATATAATATGTTTATGTATTACTTAATCTTCTGTATTTTTCATTTATTGCATACCATTATGGTTTCCATTATGGGTAAACGCGATATCTTCATTTAAGGAAGTGCAGACTACCGCCCCCTCAAAGTGATTTGATTCGTTAATACCATATGTGGTACGTATAAAGGATATATTTAATGATATTATATATGATACCATACTGGAATTAAAATACTATTATGTATAATTATGTTTTAATTCCATTAAATGTGAAATAGAAATGGAAGTAGCATTCATGCGTACGTACGGCTTACCATCTCCATGAACGGTACATTTCATTTCTTATCTCAAAATGTTATATACTATTATAAGTACATATATATAATGGATATATATGTAATATATTACATATAAATGATGGATATCATTCTGGAATTATAACATATATATACATCTCTCAATTTGTTTTAATTCTATTAATATGACAAAAAAATGAAAGTAGCATTCATGCGTACGTACGACCTACCATCTCCATGAACAGTGCTTTTAATTTTTATCTCCAAATTCTATTGAATAGTATAAAATGAATATATACTGGCTATATATGATATTTAAATCATCAATACTATTCTGGATATTATGTACCTACAACTACATGGAAAATTATTTTCCAACAAATTCAATTTTTGACTCATGTACCAAACATCAACAAAAACGTCTGATATGAACTCATATTATTAGCCCCTTATTATAACATTAAAATATGTGATATGAACTGAATAATAATCTTTATAGGAGTTCCTTAAGAAATTATAAATTGACTGAAGTTTATTATTCAGGAATATAAATAAACGAACAAGACAAGTTGGACTTGAGGTAAGGGATCTTACTCCTCTCTTTCTTTTTAAGTTCACTCTTTTATGTCGTTCCTTCTAAAGATCATCTTTCTTGTTATTGGGATGTTATTTTATAATAATCATACAATAATTTTTATGTTCATATGATGAGAGAACCTATTCTCTCTCATAAATCCATTTTGGATGTTTTGAGTGGCGCCGTTAGGCTGCCGAATTTTCGTAAGAGATCTAACCTCTCTCTTTATTTTTAAGTACTCTCCTTTATGTCACTTCTTTTAAGCTCCTCTTTGTTATGTTGGGGGATGTTATTTTTTATTACTCTTTCTGTAAACTTTATGTTGATGTGATGAGAGACCCTATTTCTTCTCATCAATCCATTTTGGAAGTTTTAAGTGGCGTCGTTAGGCTGCCGAGTTTTCGTAAGAGATGTTTCATCTCACTTTTATTCCCGTGAGATTTATGCTACATTTGCCACAATTTCCTTTGAGTGGTTTATGTAATGCCCATTATTACACTCATTTTGTAATATAATTTCATTTATGGGTGTTTACATATTCATTGTATGACACTTCTTCAATGGGGGTGTACTTTTTGAAAGTTACCCAACTCGTTAAGGGGACCTTTCACCCTACTCTTTTTAAAAGACTTCTTTTGTTATGTCTTTTAATTCAAATACTATTGTGTTGGGATATGTTCTTTTATATCCATATTTATGTAAATTTTATGTCAAGTTATGAGATTCCCTTTTTATCTCTCATCTACTCATTTTCTGAATTTTGAAGTGATGCCATTAGGCTGTCGAATTTTACCAAGGGAACTTTTTAACCTAATTTCGATTTCTTTGGGTTCAACATGTAGTTATTGAATATGTCATCATTTGAATATGCGTGAATAACCTTTGATTGTTTTACACTTAATATCCACTTACATTGGGTGTATTTATATTTGCCACACATAATTATGAGATTGATTTATCCATAATTTAACGATACCTTCTTTATAATGGATTTCATCTCATTTTACATTTCTTTTGAGACATCATTGTTGTTATGCAACAATTAACTTTTATATGGTGTGTATACTATCCTTTGACATATTATATCATGAATACATTTATTCTCATGATAATATAAAGTTTGTATTAAATGTTATTCTGCTATTATTTGTATTCAAGAGTCTCTCATTTTTTTAAAAACTATTTAACAAAAATATCGTTTTAAATATTTTAATGATTTATTATTCTAAATATTTATCTTTAATATCCACGCTTTCGTAATGGTTTTCATTATTTATTTATATGAACATTAATGTTTTAAAATTATAATTCCATTAAAAGCTTAAAATTTGTAAGGGACACTTTGATTCAAAAATCTCTTTTAAATGGTTTTTGAAAACGGATTGATTAATTCAATATCTGGGAATTACTTATTGTGATTGCAAATGAAATGGAGTTATTGAAATGTTTATATTTTCAATATTTTATGTGTAATTATGGTATTTAGACATTTTACGGGTGGTTACGTGATAAACCATATGACGGGTGGTGCCGTGAATACCAGGACGGGTGGTTACGTTATAACCTCCAATGCATTGGGTATGGAAGTCGACCGTATGGATATTCCATTAAGTATGTATGGAAGTTGGCCGAATGGCTATTCCATTAAGTGATATTTGTGGAAGTCGACCTTATGGTTATTCCACTTAATTATGTTTATGTCCCAAGTTACCTTTATATGTTATGAGATCTTTATGTGGGTTTTATGGTAATCTTTTGGTTACAGAAGGGTAAGTAATGAACTTTTATTCAGTGAAGAGTTTTTACTACTTCAAAAAGGTGAAAAGTGTTACTTTGATAAAGTATACATGGTTTACATGTTGTTTTGAAAAAATAACAGTTTTCCTTCTTTGTGTATCCATTACTGGTCTTTTTTATCCTCATCCCATGTTTTTGAAATGTTTTTCATAGGACTTAACGTGGAATAGGGTCAAGGTTGGGATCAAGGGAAAGTCATGCTACCTAAAACATGGAACTAGACATTTTTCTTTTTAAGAGTTTATTTATTTTATGTTAACTTAGTAGAAGTTTCTACTTTGTAATCTTTTGAGATGTAATAGTTATGTCCTAATTCCCTAAAAATCTAAACCTGAAAAGATCCTCAATGTGAATTATTCATTTAATTCAATATTAAGTAAGGTTTAAGGTCGGGGCCTTATAGATACTACCACAGATGAGGATGAATGATTACAGTTCTTATGATGTTTTTAAAAAATTAAGTCATTTGTGTGTTGTATCAATGGTGTAATGGTTATAATAATTATAGAGTATATAAGGATTGTATTATAGTATTATTTCATTAAAGAATTGAGATTTTGTGGAACCAAGAAATGTGACTCAATAGCAGGGTAAATTTTTGGAAATTATTTGGATGAGAGAAAGATAAACCACAATATGGTTCTAATACCGAGGTAGTGATTTTGGAAAAATAAATGACTGATTTGGATAAATTATATTGGATATTCTTGACTACCTTGAAACTGATTAATGATTTGTATATTCCATCATTTTTTGTGTTTACAACATTTTTGGATAGAAGGAATATCTCCATTATTCTAAAATAAATAAGGGAGAATGAATGTAATCAATATGGTTTTATGGAAATTCAGGATGTTTTAGTGTTTTAAAAGAATACATGATGAAGGTGTTCAAATTTTATTACGTGTCAAAAAGGATCATCATTAATTTTTGACAGTGAGTTTGGATAGAAGTATTTTGGATAAGTCTAGTTTGAGATTATTTTTGGATTTCCATAAAAAGGACAACCCGGAGGTCAGGCAACAACCCGCCGCATCCGGCAAGGCCATGAGACTTGAACCCGCAACCGAAGGGAGACAAGGGCGTATCACCTACCACTGGCCCACATGATTTTGTGTATTGAATAATGTAGTTTTTTATATAATTTTTTTTGTTATATGATTTATAAATTAATTTTTTTGGTAACCCTATATGAATAGGATCAAAAGAATATTTTTTAATTTCTTTTATCTTTTAGAGTGAAAGATGATTTTGTGGTAGAAATTAGTTAAAGGATGGAACTCTACTTATAAAGTAAATATTTTTCTTCTTCTCTTATTTGATGATGAAATTAATTATTAAACATTATTGAAGTTATCTTAAAACAAAAAATGTGTTATCTAAATACCATATGTTTTGTTGAACCGATGGTATTTTTAAATCATCATAGATTGATGAATTTAAGGCCCTCAATTTTACACTTGTTTGTGATTGATGACCTCAATCACTACCTATAAATATTTACATTTTCCTCCGATTATATGTCTCTAATTTCAACCAATGTTCTCATAATAAGGATCATAATTTGGTGGTGACCCTTTAATTTTCCTTTTACACTTATTAAGAATAATTTTATTAACCTAATTTATGATGTCGGTTTTCCCAAAGGAATTTTCTATTTTCAACCTTTTATTTTAGGAGAACAATTTCAAATTGCGAGGACACAATTTATTGAAGGATGGAAGAATGTAACACCCCAATATTTCATAGTACGTTATTTCTTCAAAGTAATTCAATAACTTGCACTACACGCAACATCGAGTTCAAGCGCATCGCGACTTACCAAACAAGCTGTTCAAAAGCGGTCATGAATAGTATTAACTGAATTTTTAACATTATATAATAATTAAAATTTTAGAGTCCATATTATGACTTTGTTAGAAATACTGTAAGAACACATTCATTTTTTTTAGATAAAAGATGTATTTTTCAAAAAATGCACTTTTACCACCTTTTAATGGTGAACCCTTCTTAAATTCAATATTTGAAACTTTTATATATTCAATTTGAAAAAAATAATCTTCTTATATATAATATAGACATGAATTTAGTTTCAAAAATTATTTGGTGTTTTTCTGATAACATTCATATTTGGGTGAATAGTGAAAATACTATATTATAACTGAAAACAACTTTTTTAATCAAAATAATTTGTAGTGTTAAATTATACATTTTAATGGTTTGGAAGTAAAAATAGATTATAATTTTACCATTTAATCCAATTTTATTCATTGGAAATAATTTCACTTTGAAATTGAACATAAACAATATCAATATTTTGTTAGTTGTTATTTCTTAAAAACACTCATTTTGGTTTTGACAACGAGAATTAATTTTAAATGAAACTTATATGTTTTGAATTTGGTAAATTATAATTCATTTTTAAATTTTGAATATCAAAATTATCTTAGGGTAAAATTTTGGTATTTTTCTGAAAACATTCAGTTTTTGACGAATAGTTAAAATAATAAATTTTAATTAAAAACTAATTTTTTTATCAAAAAACATTATTTTGCTAAATTATACTATTGATTGGGTTTAAAATATAATCAGATTATATTTTTACCATTTAATCCAATTTTTTTCATTGGAAATAATTTCACATTTAAACTGGACATAAACAATTGTCAATCATTTGGTAGTTATTATTTCATAAAAACACGATTTTTGTTTTGACAGCGGAAATTAATTTTAAATTAATTTCTAGCACTTCTATGTTTTTAATTTAGAAAAATGGATTCCATATTTGGAATCAGGATGTACAAATTGTGTAAATGGGAAACGTTTTTTAAGCATTTTGAATAATTACTTTGTTAAATATTTTATTTACCATGAGGAAAGGGTAAATCCTGTAAATAAGGTTAAAAAATTATATTATAATTATAATAAATTACTCTAAAACATGTCCTAACCATATTGGATGATACATGCCCGACCATGGGCATCTTTGGGTCGATTTTGGGACCCCATGGAGCCACTTGTAAGTGATAATGACACTTTATATTAATTAAGTTAAAGTAAATACAAAAATGACATAAGCATATATCTTTTAGTCAATCAATTTTTACATGGGGTTATATATTTTATAATATAGAATATAAATATTAATTAAAAATATAAAATGATTTTCTACATAATTATATTTTATTTATAATTTTAGATTTTTAATAAATAAATTTATTTGTGACACAATAACGATGTAGCAATTTCCTTATTAATGAAAGAATAAAATAATTGGTATTATAAATGTTAAAATAAATATACTTTTAAAGTTTTGATGACATACACAAATTTTATTGGTTTATATGACATGTTATTATTACTTAATTTTTTTTTTTTTGAATTAATAAAGTTGTTAAGGCTTTAACAAAAATCAATTATTAAATAGTTTCAAAATTGACATAAAGGAGTTTTTAAAACCAATATTAAATTATTAATTGATATAATATTCCTAAAAATATATGGTTCATTCAAAGGACTTATATGATGATAGGTATTTCAATAATGAACCACTTGGGGTTCTCTTGGTAGCTTATAGTAAGTTTATTAACAAAATAAAATAAATACAAAGAGACATGGTAAATGTCAAACTAATTAACTAAGAGTTAAATATAAAAGAGAAGGTTAATATAGTGACCCAAATCTATCTAAAACCTATTGTTTGAGTATAAATAGTCTCATCCCCACCTTATACTCTAAATATATTAGTTTGGATACATTATAAACTGAATATGAATTTATTATAAAATAATATTTTATGTTTTTCCTACGGTTCCCCTCACACCTCTTATAAAAGGGCACTCCCCCATCTCTAACATTCATACCATAAAAGCCTTTTGGTTCAGCCAAAACCTGCCCAAATATCCTCTCAAAATCCCTGACATCATTCTAGAGGCATTCCTTTAGTCATAAAGCCAATTTAAGGATCCCTTTTGATCAAATAAAAAATAAGAACCCGAAGAAGAGGTAATGATTTCACCACCCTCTTTCATGTTTCTTTTTTCTTCCACATCTTCTTTCATTGTTATTACCATTCTAAAATAATAAATCCAGTTTCTTCTATATAATGTTATGTTATTATGAATATGGTACAACCATATTAATTATTCTATCCATCCTTTGAATGACATGTCACCACACATGTGTACGTACGGCTTACCGTCTCCACGTCATGGTGTAATTGTTATTCAATACATTTTTATTTTGATGGGTATAATAATGATATTAAATTGATGTAAATAATAAATATAAATGATAAAGATTCTGTATATATGATATACTATCAAATTATATGTTATTTTAATTTCAAAAGAGTGATATTGTCGCTCGTGCGTATGTATGGACTACCGTCTCCACGAAGGCGATGAGATTCATTCACCATCGTATCTATTCAAGACTAATTATCGTTTGATTATTAAAATTAATGTTTAAAAACATGAAATGATTCTGGATATGAATAAGATACAACCTATCCATAACAAACATGACTTACTTAACGATGCATATAAATGAAAACGAATCAGTTAACACCAGAAACAATGATAATACAAAGATATTATTAACAAAGCAATATTAAAAGATCATATATCATATCATATTAGTGTATATGATTATTGTATAAATTAATAACATTTATTCCACCATTATATAGGAGGTTAACTGACCCTCAACCAAGGAAAAGTACAAGGTAAGGGATTATTTCACAATCTCTTCATTATCCAAGATTTTTTATACGTAATTATCTACTAGGACCTCTTTATCATCCACATCCATGTCTCTTAAAAATGTATTTCAAAACATTTTTACTATTTAATAAAAAATGTCTTAATGTCATTTATACCCTTATTTGTTTTGAATGGAATCTTTTAGTTGTTTTCCAAACAAAGTACTTTTTGACCTTTTCGACAAATTTAAGGTAAGAATGTTTTTTAACTTATACAGAGGGTGCAGTTATTTTCCACCATTATAACATCATCAAAGAATCCCTTGCAAGCTTATAAGAATATTTTAAAATAAATTTTTTCATTATAATTATGTTACTCTTAAATGATTTCATAATAGAATGTTATATTTCTATAAAAAGGGTTTTGATTTCATCTATGTCAACATCATTTGATTGATATTATGTTTATTTGAAGGTGATTTATTATGATACAACACATTTATATTGTATTGAGGGTATTGGGATATGTTTGACTATGGATGTCCTATTTTTATACCATTAATGGTTTATGGTTAAGGTTTTGAAATATCATATTCTATTTTTAATATTATTGTTTATAATATGATTAATCATTATCATATGAGGAATGTATTGGACTTAGTAAGTGACAGGTGGAGCCCGCTTTATCTCTTCGATTCATCGGTACGTCTCATGAGACAACTGGACGTGGAATTGGTCAAGGCCCTTTCCCAATTTATATATATTGTTTTGGTCTAGGCCTTAATCATTTTTAGACGTCTTGGCCGAGGCCTTGACAAAATGTTTCAGAATGTTTGGAACTATACATTTCCTCATTAAGAAAATATTATTGATGGTTCATGTGGTCATTCGACTAGTAGAATACAAATGATTATGTTTTATTATGGCATTATTTACTAGCTCATATTCCTGCAATACAATTATTCATGTTTATTATTGGAAAAGTCAAGTGGTTTCAATTATTCACCATGCTTAATATTAATGTTATCTTCCACTTTATTTTTACCCTTACTGAGTGTTTGAGCTCACCCCTTTCTTATGTTTCATTTTCCCAGGATATAAAGATGTTAGTTATGACTGACTTGCAGGAATTATTTAGGATGCTTGGATGTTTCCAATTGAATAAATTCGTGTAGTATTTATTTTCATGTTGTAATGTTGAACTTATGTATGAATCTTGTTTCCAATAATACTAAACTGATCGGTCATTCGAAACATGATTTCCTTATGATCATGCCAATGTTTTGTAACAATGCATCGACTCTGGGTAACTGGGGTCAGGGCGTTACAGTTGTTATCAGAGGAAGTTTAGTAAAAACCTTGGAAACTAGATTTATATATACTCTAATTAGATAACATAGCCTAAGATAGACTTTGATGATTAATATAGAAGAACTTCCTATAAATTTTTTATTATAGAGATTTTGTGATTTTTCTGAGAAATACATCCCTATCTGGATACGAGCAGGTACAAGAGGGTATGGCACTAAGGTACATAGGGGTAAAACCTGAAAACACCTCTTTGAGATAGACTCGAACGAGAACTGGTGCACGACAGCGGGCCCTGCTTCACTCTTGGTTACGACACTTTTGGGGGATATCCTTAAGATAATTCTCATTTTCTATACAAATAATTATGAAGGGTTTATGAGTATATACTTCCTCAATGAAATTATCATTATGATTCGGGATTATATCCAAAAACCATTCAAATTATGTTAGGTATTTTAATTTTTTGAAATTATTCATTGCAATTCATAAACTGACCTATTTTATTCCATTGTATAGAAATGGCGCCCAGTAGAAGGAATGTGAACACCAGCAATACATATTGATCCAAAGAGTATGAAGGATCATATCTTTCATGGTATCAAGCCAATATTTAGAAGGGATATTGTCTCCCACATATTCTCAACACCTGAAGAAATAATATCATGTGTTAAAAAGATAAGTAAATATTTCTCTAAGACCAATGGATTTGAAGGTAAGCAAGAGAAGAAAAGGATGGAAGAGAGAAAGATGGATAAAGGGAAGAGGGAAAAGAATAATTTTACCATATGTGATAACTGTGGGAAGAAACACCATGGAATTTTCTTGAGGGGAATGGTAGTTTGTTATAAGTGTCGAGAAAATGGACACCATGTATGTGACTACAAGGGTAAGAAAAAGGATTCAAATGTACAATGCTTCATCTGCAAGGATTTGGGACACTATGCGAAGCATTGTTCAAATCATTAGAGTATGCCCCAAATGATCATATTGGATAATAATAAAGTTGTGATACTACCACAGATTAGGAGGAATGATTATATTTTTTATGTTGTTGTTAAATAACTATGTCATTTGAGTGTGGTATCATCGATGTACTGGTTATAATAATTATGGAGTATATAAGGATTGTTCTAAAATACTGTTTCATTAAAGACTTGAGATTTTGTGGAACCAAGAAAAGTGACTCAAAAGCATGTTAATTTTTTTGAAAATATATGGTTGAGAGAAAGATAAACCATAATATGGTTTTGATACCGAGGTAGTGATTTTGGAAAAATACATGATTGATTTGGTTAAATTTTATTTGATATTCTTGACTACCTTGAAACTGATTAATGATTTGTATATTCCATCATTGTTGAAGTTTACAACATTTTTGGATAGAAGGAATATATCCAGTATTCTATAAGGAATAAGGGAGCACGAATGTAATCAATATGGTTTTATGGTAATTCAGAATGTTGTAGTGTTTTAAAACAATACATGATCAAGGTGTTCATATGTTATTACGTGGTAAAGAGGATCTTCATTATGTTTGGACTGTGAGTTTGGATAGAAGTGTTTTGGATAAGTCTAGTTTGAGATTATTTTTGGATTTCCATTAAAAGGACTACCTGGAGGTCGGGCGATAACCTGTCGCATCCGGCAAGGCCACGAGACTTGAACCCACAACCGAAGTGAGACACGGGTATATCACCTACCACTGGCACATGTGATGTCCTGGATTGAATAATGTAGCTTTTTTAAAAAAAAGATCGGGTATATGAATTATAAAATCATATTTTTGGAACCCTGTATGAATAGGATAAATAGAATATTTTTTTATTTCTATTATCGTTTACAGTGAAATAAGAGTTTGTGGTATGAATTAGTTAAAGGATGGAACTGTAATTTTAAAGTATATATTTTTCTTCTTCTCTTATTATATGAAGAAATTAATTCTTAAACATTAGTGATGTGATCTTAAAACCAAAAATGTGTTATCTTAATTCCATATGTTTTGTTGAACCCATGGTATTTTAAATCATCATAGATTGATGAATTTAAGGCCCTCAATTTTACACTTGTTTGTGATTGATAACCTCAATCACCACCAATAAATATTTACATTTTTATCCAATTATATGTCTCTAATTTCCACCAATGTTCTCTTAATCGAGATCATAATGTGGTGGTGAGCCTTTCATTTTCCTTCTCCTCTTATTAAGACTACATTTTTTTTTCCTAATTTCCGATGTGGGTTTTCCAAATGGTATTTTCTATTTTCAACCTTTTATTTTAGAAGAACAATTTAAAATAGTGAGGAAAAAATTTATTGAAGGAGGGAAGAATATAACATGTAACACCCCAAGCTTCTACAGTACGTTTCCCTTCGAATAATGCGATAGCGTGTGTTGTACGCAACCTCGAGTTCTAACACACACCACAACTAATTAAACTAGCCGTTGTGAATAGTAATACCTACTTTTTGAAATCATATATATTTTATATTTCAAAATGGACTTCATTTTTGGATTCAGAATATCGAAATTATCCTAGGATGAAATTTTGGTACTTTTCGGATAACTTTTATATTTTGATGAATAGTGAAAATTACTAAATTTTAATTAAAAACAACTTTTTTAATCAAAATAATTAATATTGATAAATTATGAATTTGAGTGGTTTTAAAGTATATTTAGAATATATTTTTACCATTCAATTTAATGTTTTTCATTGGACATAATTTTACAATTAAACCGAACATAAATAAGTGTCAATCTTTTGATTGTTATTATCTCTTAAAAACAAGCTTTTTTGTTTTGACAGCGGGAATTAATTTTAAATTAACTTCTGCCACTTCTGTGTTTTGAATTTGGAAAAATGGATTACATATTTGGAATCCGGATGTCCAAATTATGTAAATAGGTAACTTTCATTTTTACACATTTTGAATAATTACTGCGGTAAATATTTTATTTACCATGGTTAAGGGTAAATCCAGTAAATAAGGGTTAAACAAATAATATTATAATAACACTAAATTACCCTAAAACGTGTCCTAACCCTATTGGTTGATACATGGTCGACCATGGGAATCTTTGGGTCGATTTTGGGACCCCATGGATCCACTTGTAAGTGATAATGACACTTTATTTTAATTAAGTTAAAATGAATACAAAAATGACATAAGCATATATCTTTTAGCAAAACAATTGTTACATAGGGTTATATATGTTGGATTTTATATTATAAATATTCATTATAAATATAAAAAGATTTCCTACATAATTATATTTTATTTATAATTTTTAGACATTAAATAATTTATTTTATTTATGACACAATGATGATGCAGTAATTTCTAAAATAGTGAAAAATTAAAATAATTGATATTATAAATACCCAAATAAATATAATATGAAACTTTTAATGAATTAAACTAATTTTCTAGGATACTATGATATATTAGGAGTGATTTAATTGACTTTGTTCGAAGTAATCAATCTGTTATGAGTTTCACAAAAATCAACTATTGAATAGTGTCAAAATTGACATAAAAGAGTTCTTAAAAAAATATTATATTATTAATTGATATTAAATTTTTAAAAATCTAAGGTTCGGGCAAGAGACTTATATAATGATAGGATCATCATTAATGGACCACTTGGGGGTCGCTTGTATGTATATGGTAAGTCTATTAACCATATAATATAAAAATACAAAGAGACATTGTAAAAGTGAAACTAATTAACTTAGAGTTAATACTTAAAGATAAAGTTAATATAAGTACCCAAACCTGTCTAAATTCTATTGGTTGAGTTGTTTTCGACCTATCCCCACCTTACCCTTTGAATAGTCAATTTTGGAGCCATTAGAAACCGAATATGAATTTATTATAAATTAATATTTCTAGCTTTTCCAAAGGTGCCCCTCACCCCTCTTATAAAAAGGCACTCCTCCTTCTCATTTCTTCACACCTCTAAAGCCTTTTGGTTCGGCCAAACTCTGCCCAAATACTCTCCCAACATCCCTCAATACAACCTAGAGGCCTTAGTTTGATCAGAAAGCCAACCTAAGGAGCCCTTTTGATCAAATCAAAAGGAAGAACCCGAAGAAGAGGTAATGATTTCACCACCCTTTTCTAAGTTCATTTCTTCTTCCACTTCTTCTTCCTTTGTTCATACCATTCTAAAATAATAACTCCGGTATCTCACATATACTGTGATGTTATAATAAATATGGTACAACCATATTCATTATCCTATCCACCCTTTGAATAACATGTCACCATACGTGCGTACGTACGGCTTACCGTCTCCACGTCGTGGTGTAATTGTTATTCAATATAATATTATTTGGATGGGTATAATAATTATGTGTAACTCATGTAAATAATAAATCTAACATGTTAATGATTCTTTATGATATACCATCCATTTATATATTATTTTAATATCAAAAGAATGATATTGTCGCTCGTGCGTACGTACAGACTACCGTCTCCACGAACGCGATGAGATTCATTCTCCATCGTATCCATTCAAGTATAATTTGATGATTTAAAAAAATGATGTTTAAGGACTTGATATCATTCTGGATATGAATAATATACAACCTATCTTTTACATACATGTCTTACGTAACAAAACATACAAAAGAAAACAAGTAAGTTAACACCCGAAACAACGATAATACTAAGATATTATTATCAAATCAATATTAAAAGATCATATATGATATCATATTAATGTATATGATTCTTGTATAATTTAATAACAATTATTTCACCATTATACAGGAGGTTAACCTACCACAACCAAGGAAAAGTACAAGGTAATGGTTATTTCACAATCTCTTCATTATCCGAGGTTGTATTATACGTAATAATCTACTGGGATCTCTTTATCATCCACATCCATGTTTCTTTGAAATGTATTTCAAAACATTTTTACTATTTACAAGAATATGGGTTAAAGTCATTTATACCCTTGTTTGACTTTTTATAATAGGTTTATAAAGGAATCTTTCCGTCGTTTTCAAAACAAGGTCCTTTTTAACCTTTTCGACTGAATTGAGGTAAGAATGTTTTTTTTAACTTATACGGCGGGTGCGGTTATTTTCTGCCGTTATAAAATCGTCGAATCTTTCCATACAAGCTTATAAGAATATTTTCAAAGAAAATGTTTTATTTTATATGGATCTTAAATGATTTCAAAATAAAAGGAGATACTTCTTTAAAAAGAATTTTGATTTCATCTATGTCAACATCCTTTGATGGATTTTAAGATTATTTGAAGTTGATTTATTATGATACAAAACTTCTATATTGTATTGAAGGTTTTGTGATATGTTTGACTGTGGATGTGCTATTTTTATGCCATTCATAGTTTATGGTGAAATTATTGACATTTCATATGCTAGTTTTAATACGAATGTTTATGTTATGTTTAACCCTTTTCATATGGGAATGCATTGGACTTAATAAGTGACGGGTGGATCCCGCTATAGCTCCTCGATGCATCGGTAGGTCTCATGAGACAAACTAGTGTCTTGGCACAAGGCCTTGACAAAATCTTATTTGTAGTCTTGGCACGAGGCCTTGGCTATGTGGTTATGATAGTCTGGCATTATGCATTCCAACATTATGAAAGTGGTTATTGATATTGCATGTGATTATTCGATTAGTAGAATATCCATGTGAACAAGTAAATGGCATTATTTCATTTTACTTTTTCCATACTATGTTGAAGTTCAATTTTAAAAGGCTTTTGTTTTAGTAATTCATTGCCTTAAATGTTTATGCTTATTTTGAATGTTCCGCTATATTGTTATCCTTACTGGGCATTTGAGCTCACCCCTTTTCTATGTTTTATTTTTCCCAGGTAGTGAATAAGTAATTTATGAATGACTTGCGGGATATTATGAGGGGTTAATAGTGTGGATATGAAGACTTTGTTGTTGTAGTAGTTTTTCACTTTGAAATGTAATGTAAAACTTTATGATTATATCTAGTGTTTCCAAGGCTACTAAACCAATCGGTCTTTCGGGATTTGATCTTTCTTGTGATCATGCCAATGTTATGTAATTAATGCACCGACTCTGGGTAGCTGGGGTCGGGGCGTTACAGTTGGTATCAGAGGAAGTTTAGTACAAACCTTGGAAGCTAGATTTAGATAAACTCTGATTAGAGAACGTAGACCTAAGATGAACTTTGAGGATTAGTATAGATGAACTTCCTAGAATTTTGGTATTGTAGAGATTTTGTGAGTTTTCCGAGAAATACATCCCTGTCTGGATACGAGCAGGTAGAGGCGGCTCTGGCACAGATGTACCTAGGGGTAAAACCCGAAAACACCGCTTTGAGCTAGACTCGAACGGGAACTGGTGCACGACAACGGGCCTTGCTGCACTCTTGGTTACGACACTCCCGGGGGATATGCTTAGGATAACTCTCATTTTCTTTACAAATCATTATGAAGGGTTTATGAGTATATACTTCCTCAAAGAAAACATTTTTATGATTATGGATTATATCCATAAATAGTTCAATTTATGTTAAGTGTTTTATAAGTATGTGATTATGTATTTTGATTCATAAACTGATCTAGTTTATGCCATTGTTTAGAAATGGCGCCTAGTGGAAGAAATGGAAACCGTATCAATGCGCGCACTCCATGTAGGGATTGCCCTCCTGCTCAAGATAATTATAGTGGGGCTGGTGATGCAACTGGTGCCGATCAGCTAATCACCATACTGGGACAACTTACTCAGGTTATGAATAATAACCTCACCCGTATGGAGCACCCTGATCCGCAGCGTGGAGGATCAATGTTAGATCGATTCATGAGGCAACAACCACCAACGTTCAATGGGAGTACAAATCCCTTAGTAGCTGAGCAATGGATAAATTCCCTAGAGAAAATATTTCAGGCTTTGGGGAGCAGTGAAAGGGAGAAAGTTATCATGGCAGTTTACCGCCTCACTGGAGATGCTGATCAATGGTGGTCATTGATTCAAAACATGAAGGAAGATGATGAAGTATCAAATATGGAATGGAGGGAGTTCAAAGATCTGTTTTTAGAAAAATACTTCCCTCGCGACCATCGAGCAGATATGGAAAGGCAATTTCTAAGTCTGAGACAGAAGGAGGATGAGAATGTCGCAAAGTATGAGGCTAACTTTACAAGGTTAGCGAGGTATGCTGGAGATTATATACGCAACCCAAGAAGTAAGATTGATCGTTTCTTTGATGGGTTAAAACCATTTCTCCGTCGAGCATTAGTCTCACAATCCTTTTCATCGTACGAAGACATTGTCTCATGTGCCATCAAGACCGAAAAGGAATTCTCTAAGTCTTATGACTTTAAAGCAAAGCAGGAGAAGAAGAGACCTGCTGAACAATCTGGGAATGGAAATAAGGGGAAGAAGGGAAAGGTTGAATATCCATCCTGTGGTAAATGCGGGAAGAAACACCCTAGTACTTGCTTGAAGGGAATGGGAGTCTGTTACAAGTGTGGTGAAAAAGGCCACCAAGCTCATAATTGCAAGGGGAAGAAGGAAGCTACCAACGTTCGGTGCTACAATTGTAGGGAGATGGGGCATTATGCAAATTCATGTCCTAAGCGTCAGGAGAACTTACCTCAGAAAAGGCCAAGGGATCAAGGCCAGGCATATGCTATCATTACTGCTGAGGTAGAAGCTCCGAAAGACGTGGTGGCAGGTAATTTAATGGTTTCCTCAAGTTTAGAAAATGCATTATTTGATTCTGGATCATCGCATTGTTTCATATCTTCCCAGTTTGCTAAGAAAATTAGATATTTCCAATTTGATTTAATAAGGGAGTTGTCAGTTAAAACTCCTAAGGGAAGTATCATTGCAACAAAGTTTTGTGAATCAGTCCCCATTAGAGCACATAAATTTTCTTTATCAGCTGATCTCATCGTCATACCTATGATTGAGTTTGATATAATCCTCGGTATGGACTGGCTTTCAGACTATGATGCGAAGATTTATTTTAAGAAGAAAGAGGTTACGATTCTTGATGATAATGATAAGGAACACCTTATCTTTAGAGCAGAATCATCACCACCTAATTCTTATTTAGATCCACCCCCAGTAGCTCAACTTAATTCAATTATTGGGGAGGAAGAGAATGAAATAACTGTCGGTGAGGAAAGGAATGTTCAAATAGAGGATGTACCTGTTGTGAAAGAATTTGTAGATTTATTTCCGGAAGATTTACCTGGACATCCTCCAGAACGAGAAGTTGAGTTTTCCATTGATTTGATTCCTGGATCAAGGCCTATATCGAAGACCCCTTATAGAATGGCCACTGTAGAATTAGTCGAACTAAAGAAACAACTAGAGGAACTGAGTAATAAGGTATTTATTCGCCCTAGTGTTTCTCCATGGGGATCCCCTGTTCTTTTTGTTAAAAAGAAAGATGGATCTATGAGGTTATGTATCGACTATAGGGAGATCAATGCTATAACGATAAAGAACAAGTATCCCCTACCTCGTATTGATGATTTATTTGACCAACTGCATGGAGCTCAATAATTTTCAAAGATTGACCTTCGATCTGGATACCATCAGTTGTGTGTGAAGAAGGAAGACATTCTGAAAACAGCATTTCGAACCAGGTACGGGCATTACGAGTTTACTGTAATGCCGTTTGGATTGACTAATGCACCCTCTGTATTCATGGATCTAATGAATAGAGTTTTCAAGGAGTATCTCGATGAATTTGTGGTGGTATTTATTGATGATATCTTGGTATACTCCAAAACCTACGAAGATCATTTAAATCACTTGCGCATTATCTTGAAGACTCTGAGGAGGCATGAATTATATGGGAAGTTTAGCAAGTGTGAATTCTGGCTTCAGGAGATTTATTTTCTTGGCCATATTGTCTCTAAAGATGGAATCTCTGTTGATCCTTCTAAGACCAAGGCAATCCACGAATGGCCAGCACCTACGAGTATAACTGAGGTACGCAGTTTTATTGGTTTGGCAAGTTATTATCGACGTTTCGTCCAGAATTTTGCCCCATTGGCTAACCCATTAACGAAGCTCACACGTAAAGGGGTTAAATTTGTTTGGACAAAAGAGTGTGAAGAATGTTTCGAAGACCTGAAGAGAAGATTAGTCAATGCTCCTATATTGACTCTACCATCGGGGAATGATGGGTTCGTTATTTATAGTGATGCATCAAAGAAGGGACTTGGCTATGTCCTTATGCAGAATGATAGAGTTATTGCCTATGCATCACGACAGTTGAAAATTCATGAACAAAACTATCCTACTCATGATCTTGAGTTAGCAGCTGTGATCTTTGCTTTGAAGATATGGAGGCACTACCTCTATGGGGAAAAATGTGAGATTTATACTGATCACAAGAGTTTGAAGTATATTTTCTCACAAAAAGAACTCAACATGAGGCAAAGGAGATGGCTTGAATTACTCAAGGATTATGATTGTACGATACACTACCACCCGGGGAAAGCAAACAAGGTGGCAGATGCTTTGAGCAGAAAAGACCATGGAGTTTTGAACATGATGATAATTGAAAGGGATCCAATTTTCATGGATCTAGTGAAGATGGACATGGGAATAACCAGGGAAGGTGAAACATCAATGCTTTTTCAAATGGTTGCCAAACCATCTTTACTAGAAAGGATTAAGAGTTCTCAGACCGTTGATGAAGAATTTCAGAAGAAGATTAAAGCTATGAATGATGGTAGATTGAGAGACTTTGTGTATGAAGATGGGATTTTGAAATTCGGGAAGAGACTTTGTGTTCCCGATTTACCTGATCTATAAAGGGAATTGCTGGATGATGCTCATAGTTCCAATTTCTCTATACACCCTGGGAGCACCAAAATGTATAGAGATTTGAAGGAACATTTTTGGTGGGACAACATGAAGAGGGAGATTGCTGATTTTGTGTCAAGATGTATGGTTTGTCAACAAGTGAAAGCTGGAAGGCAACAGCCTGGAGGAGTCATGCAACCTCTTCCCATACCGGAGTGGAAATGGGACAATATTACGATGGACTTTGTCATGGGGCTACCAAAGAATCCTAGAAGGAATGATGCAATATGGGTTATTGTTGATCGTCTTACCAAGTCAGCACATTTTCTTGCTATAAGAGAAGATCTACCCCTGGAACGTCTAGCAAGACTATATATTAATGAAGTTGTGAGACTTCATGGAGTACCCTTATCAATTGTTTCTGATCGTGATCCCCGTTTTACTTCAAGATTCTGGAAAAGTCTTCAGAAATCCCTGGATACTGAACTTTATTTGAGCACTGCTTACCACCCTCAGACAGACGGACAATCAGAATGGACTATTCAAACTTTAGAAGACATGTTGAGATCTTGCTCACTTGACTTTCAGGGTATGTGGGATCAATATTTAACTCTGGTAGAATTTTCCTATAACAATAGCTTCCATTTGAGTATTCAGATGTCACCATATGAAGCGTTATATGGAAAGAGATGTCGTACACCAACCTGTTGGGATGATTTTGGTGAAAGAAAACTTGTAGGCCCAGAACTGGTGGAGGAAACGGTGGAAAAGGTGAAGGTAATCCAAAATCAGATCAAAGCAGCTCAAAGTAGGCAGAAGAGCTATGCCGATAATCGAAGGAAGGATTTGGAATTTCAAGTCGGTGATCATGTTTTCCTGAAGGTATCTCCATGGAAGGGAGTCATACGTTTTGGTAAGAAAGGTAAATTGAGTCCCAGGTACATTGGACCTTTCGAAATTCTAGAACGAATTGGGGTTGTAGCTTACCGATTGGAAATGCCGCCAAGTCTCTCCAAAGTTCATGATGTGTTCCACGTATCTCTATTGAGGAAATACATGCCTGATCCAACGCATGTACTCACCTATGAAGAATTAGAACTGGAACCCGATCTGTCTTATTGCGAAGAGCCCGTCAAGATTCTTGATACGAGAGAACAAGTGCTGAGAAACCGGACGACGCGTCTGGTAAAAGTTTTGTGGAGAAACCATAAGATGGAAGAGGCAACGTGGGAACCCGAGGAACTTATGATGAAGAACCACCCGAGTCTTTTTATGCAGTAATACCCTAGAAATTGCGAGGACACAATTATTTGAAGGAGGGGAGAATGTAACACCCCAAGCTTCTACGGTACGTTTCCCTTCGAATAATGCGATAGCATGTGTTGTACGCAACCTCGAGTTCTAACACACACCACAACTAATTAAACTAGCCGTTGTGAATAGTAATACCTACTTTTTGAAATCATATATATTTTATATTTCAAAATGGACTTCATTTTTGGATTCGGAATATCGAAATTAGCCTAGGGTGAAATTTTGGTACTTTTCGGATAACTTTTATATTTTGATGAATAGTGAAAATTACTAAATTTTAATTAAAAACAACTTTTTTAATCAAAATAATTAATATTGATAAATTATGAATTTGAGTGGTTTTAAAGTATATTTAGAATATATTTTTACCATTCAATTTAATGTTTGTCATTGGACATAATTTTACAATTAAACTGAACATAAACAAGTGTCAATCTTTTGATAGTTATTATCTCTTAAAAACACGCTTTTTGTTTTGACAGCGGGAATTAATTTTAAATTAATTTCTGCCACTTCTGTGTTTTGAATTTGGAAAAATGGATTACATATTTGGAATCAGGATGTCCAAATTATGTAAATAGGTAACTTTCATTTTTACAAATTTTGAATAATTACTGCGGTAAATATTTTATTTACCATGGTTAAGGGTAAATCCAGTAAATAAGGGTTAAAAAAATAATATTATAATAATACTAAATTACCCTAAAACGTGTCCTAACCCTATTGGTTGATACATGGTCGACCATGGGCATCTTTGGGTCGATTTTGGGACCCCATGGATCCACTTGTAAGTGATAATGACACTTTATTTTAATTAAGTTAAAAGGAATACAAAAATGACATAAGCATATATCTTTTAGAAAAACAATTGTTACATAGGGTTATATATGTTGGATTTTATATTATAAATATTCATTATAAAGATAAAAAGATTTCCTACATAATTATATTTTATTTATAATTTTTAGACATTAAATAATTTATTTAATTTATGACACAATGATGATGCAGTAATTTCTAAAATAGTGAAAAATTAAAATAATTGATATTATAAATACCCAAATAAATATAATATGAAACTTTTAATGAATTAAACTAATTTTCTAGGATAATATGATATATTAGGAGTGATTTAATTGACTTTGTTCGAAGTAATCAATCTGTTATGAGTTTCACAAAAATCAACTATTGAATAGTGTCAAAATTGACATAAAAGAGTTCTTAAAACAAATATTATATTATTAATTGATATTAAATTTTTAAAAATCTAAGGTTCTGACAAGAGACTTATATAATGATAGGATCATCATTAATGGACCACTTGGGGGTCTCTTGTATGTATATGGTAAGTCTATTAACCATATAATATAAAAATACAAAGAGACATTGTAAAAGTGAAACTAATTAACTTAGAGTTAATACTTAAAGATAAGGTTAATATAAGTACCCAAACCTGTATAAATTCTATTGGTTGAGTTGTTTTCGACCTATCCCCACCTTAACCTTTGAATAGTCAATTTTGGAGCCATTAGAAACCGAATATGAATTTATTATAAATTAATATTTCTAGCTTTTCCAAAGGTGCCCTTCACCCCTCTTATAAAAAGGCACTCCTCCTTCTCATTTCTTCACACCTCTAAAGCCTTTTGGTTCGGCCAAACTCTGCCCAAATACTCTCCCAACATCCCTCAATACAAACTAGAGGCCTTAGTTTGATCAGAAAGCCAACCTAAGGAGCCCTTTTGATCAAATCAAAAGGAAGAACCCGAAGAAGAGGTAATGATTTCACCACCCTTTTCTAAGTTCATTTCTTCTTCCACTTCTTCTTCCTTTGTTCTTACCATTCTAAAATAATAACTCCGGTATCTCACATATACTGTGATGTTATTATAAATATGGTACAACCATATTCATTATCTTATCCACCCTTTGAATAACATGTCACCATACGTGCGTACGTACGGCTTACCGTCTCCACGTCGTGGTGTAATTGTTATTCAATATAATATTATTTGGATGGGTATAATAAGGATGTGTAACTCATGTAAATAATAAATCTAACATGTTAATGATTCTTTATGATATACCATCCATTTATATATTATTTTAATATCAAAATAATGATATTGTCGCTCGTGCGTACGTACGGACTACCGTCTCCACGAACGCGATGAGATTCATTCTCCATCGTATCCATTCAAGTATAATTTGATGATTTAAAAAAATGATGTTTAAGGACTTGATATCATTCTGGATATGAATAATATACAACCTATCCTTTACATACATGTCTTACGTAACAAAACATACAAAAGAAAACAAGTAAGTTAACACCCGAAACAACGATAATACTAAGATATTATTATCAAATCAATATTAAAAGATCACATATGATATCATATTAATGTATATGATTCTTGTATAATTTAATAACAATTATTTCACCATTATACAGGAGGTTAACCTAACACAACCAAGTAAAAGTACAAGGTAAGGGTTATTTCACAATCTCTTCATTATCCGAGGTTGTATTATAAGTAATAATCTACTGGGATCTCTTTATCATCCACATCCATGTTTCTTTGAAATGTATTTCAAAACATTTTTACTATTTACAAGAATATGGGTTAAAGTCATTTATACCCTTGTTTGACTTTTTATAAGAGGTTTATAAAGGAATCTTTCCGTCGTTTTCAAAACAAGGTCCTTTTTAACCTTTTCGACTGAATTGAGGTAAGAATGTTTTTTTAACTTATACGGCGGGTGCGGTTATTTTCTGCCGTTATAAAATCGTCAAAGCTTTCCATACAAGCTTATAAGAATATTTTCAAAGAAAATGTTTTATTTTATATGGATCTTAAATGATTTCAAAATAAAAGGAGATACTTCTTTAAAAAGAATTTTGATTTCATCTATGTCAACATCCTTTGATGGATTTTAAGATTATTTGAAGTTGATTTATTATGATACAAAACTTCTATATTGTATTGAAGGTTTTGTGATATGTTTGACTGTGGATGTGCTATTTTTATACCATTCATAGTTTATGGTGAAATTATTGACATTTCGTATGCTAGTTTTAATACGAATGTTTATGTTATGTTTAAACCTTTTCATATGAGAATTCATTGGACTTAATAAGTGACGGGTGGAGCCCGCTAAAGCTCCTCGATGCATCAGTAGGTCTCATGAGACAAACTAGTGTCTTGGTACAAGGCCTTGACAAAATCTTATTTGTAGTCTTGACACTAGGCCTTGGCTATGTGGTTATGATAGTCTGGCATTATGCATTCCAACATTATGAAAGTGGTTATTGATATTGCATGTGATTATTCGATTAGTAGAATATCAATGTGAACAAGTAAATGGCATTATTTCATTTTACTTTTGCCATACTATGTTGAAGTTCAATTTTAAAAGGCTTTTGTTTTAGTAATTCATTGCCTTAAATGTTTATGCTTATTTTGAATGTTCCTCTATATTGTTATCCTTACTGGGCATTTGAGCTCACCCCTTTTCTATGTTTTATTTTTCCCAGGTAGTGAAGAAGTAATTTATGAATGACTTGCGGGATATTATGAGGGGTTAATAGTGTGGATATGAAGACTTTGTTGTTGTAGTATTTTTTCACATTGAAATGTAATGTAAAACATTATGATTATATCTAGTATTTCCAAGGCTACTAAACCAATCGGTCTTTCGGGATTTGATCTTTCTTATGATCATGCCAATGTTATGTAATTAATGCACCGACTCTGGGTAGCTGGGGTCGGGGCGTTACATAACACCCCAAGATTTCATAGTACGTTATTTTTCAATGAAATTCAACTAATTTCACTACACAAAACACCGAGTACAAGCGCATCACGACTTACTAAACTAGCCGTTGAAAAGCATTTATGAATGGTATAATCTGAATTTTTAACTATATATAATCTTTTTAATTTTGGAGTCCATATTATGAGTTTCCTAGGAATAATTTAAGAACAAATTTATTTTTTTCAGATAAAACAAGTATTTTACAAAAAATGCACTTTTACCATATTTTAATGGTGAAACCTTCTCAAATTCAATATATGAAACCTTAATTTATTAAATTTGACAAAATACACTTCCTCATTAGAATATAGACATATGAATTTAGTTTCAATAAAATTTTTGTGTTTTTCTGATAACTTTTATATTTGGGTGAATAGTGAAAAATACTATATTTTAACTAAAAACAACTTTTTTAATCATAATTATTTGTACTGTTAAATTATAAATTTTAATTGTTTGGAAGTATAAATATATTATATTTTTACCATTTAATCCAATGTTATCCATTGGAAATTATTTCACATTGAAATTGAACATAAACATGTATCAATCTTTTGTTGGTTAATATTTCTTAAACACTCCTTTTGGTTTTGACAACGGGAATTAATTTTAAATGAAACATATATGTTTTGAAATTGTTAAAATAGAATAAATTTTTGAATTCGGAATATCAAAATTTTCTTTGGGTGAATTTATGGTGTTTTTCTGAAAACATTCATTTTTTGACGAATATTGAAAATACTAAATTTTAATTAAAAACAACTTTTTTAATCAAAATAATTTATTATGATAAATTATACTATTGAGTGGTTTTAATGTATAATTTGATTATATTATTACCATATAATCCAATTTTGGTCATTGGACTAAATTTCACATTTAAACTGGACATAAACAGGTGTCAATATTTTGGTAGTTATTATTTCATAAAAACACGCTTTTTTTTTTTGACAGCGAGAATTAATTTTAAATAAATTTCTGCCACTTCTGTGTTTTGAATTTATAAAAATGGATTCCATACCTGGAATCAGGATGTAAAAATTTTGTAAATAGTTAAATTTTATTTTTAGAGATTTTTAATAATTCGGTAAATATTTTATTTACCATGGTTAAAGGTTAAATCCGGTGAATATAAGTAAAACAATAATATAAAAATAATATTAAATTTTCCCTAAAAAGTGTACTAACCCTATTGGATGATACATTTACGACCATGTGAATATTTGGGTTTATTTTTGAACCCCATTGAGCCTCTTGTGAGAGATAATTACACTACATATTAATTAAGTTAAAGTAAATAAGAAAATTACATAAGCATATATCTTTTTGTAAAAAAAATCATAGGGTTATATATGTTATAATTTCTACTATAACTATTCATTATAAATATAAAAATATTTCCTACATGATTTTAGTTTAATTATAATTTTTATATATTGAATAATTAAATTTATCTATGTCACAATAATGATGCAGTATTTTCCTTATTAATGAAAGAATCAAATAATTGGTATTATAAATGTTAAAATAAATATAAATTGAAAGTTTTTATGACACCCACAATTTTTATTAGTTAATATGACATTTTAGGATTAGATAAATGAATTTTTTTCGAAATAGTAAAATTTTTTATGACTTTAAAAAAAATCAATTATTAAATAGTGTCAAAATTGACATAAAGGAGTTTTTATAACAAATATTATATTATTAATTGATATATGATTCCTAAAAATCTATGTTTCCACCAAAGGACTTATATGATGATATTTATGTCATTAATGAACCACTTGGGGTTATTTTTGTAGCTTATAGTAAATTTATTAACCAGAAAATACAAAAATACAAAGAGACATGATAAATGTCAGACTAATTAACTAAGAGTTAAATCTAAATGATAAGGTCAATATAGTGACACAAACCTATCTAAAATCTAATGGTTGAGTGGATTTTGACCCATCCCCACCTTATACTTGATATAAATCATCTTGGAGAAATTATAAACCTATGATGAATTTATTATAAAATAATCTTTAAAGTTTTTCCTAAGTTGCCCCTCACCCCTCTTATAAATGGGCACTCCCCCTTCTCTCAAATTCATACCTTCAAAGCCTTTTGGTTTGGCCATACCCTTCCCAAATATCCTATAAACTTCTCTCACTTCATCCTAGAGGCATTCCTTTAGTCATAAACCCAACTTAAGGAGCCCTTTTGATCAAATCAAAAGGAAGAACCCGAAGAAGAGGTAATGATTTCACAACCCTCTTTCAAGTTCCTTTCTTCTTCAACTTCATCTTACTTTATTATTACCATTCTAAAACAATAACTCCAGTATCTTATATATACTGTGATGTTATTATGAATATGGTTAAACCATATTAATTATTCTATCCATCCTTTGAAAGACATTTCACCACATGTGCGTACGTACGACTTAACGTCTCCACGTCGTGGTGTAATTGTTATTCAACACTTTATTATTTGGATGGGTATAATAATGATGTTTAATTGATGTAAATAATAAATATAACATGATAATGATTCTTTATATATGATATAATATCCAATAATATATTATTTTAATATCAAATGAGTGATGTTGTCGCTCGTGCGTATGTATGTACTACCGTCTCCACGAACGCGAGGGAATTCATTCCCCATCATTTCCATTCAAAACTAATTCTCATTTGATGATTATAAGTAATTTTTAACGAATTGATATCATTTTGGAGATGAATAAGATACAAAATATCCATAGCAAACAAATCTTACATAACAAATCATATAACGGAAAACAAATCAGTTAACACCCGAAACAACGATAATAATAAGATATTATTAACAAAGAAAAGTTAAAAGATCATATATGATATCATATTAATGTATATTATTATTGTAAAATTTAATAAAAATAATTTCACAATTATACAGGAGGTTAACCTACCCTTGACCAAGTTAAAGTACAAGTTAAGGGTTTATTTCACAATCTTTTTATTATCTGAGATTGTTTATACATAATTATCTAATTGGAACTCTTTATCATCCACATCCATGTTTCTTAAAAAAGTATTTAAAAACATTTTTACAATTTACTAGAAAATGGGTTTTATTCATTTATACCCTTATGTTTTTATAAAGCAATCATTCTGTCATTTTCCAAAGAAGGTTCTTTTTGACCTTTTCAACAAATTTAATATAAGAATGTTTTTTTAAATTGTATGGAGTGTGCAGATATATTCCATCGTTATAACATCATCAAAGCGTCCCGTATAAGCTTATAAGAATATTTTCAAAAAAAAATATTTATAATTATGTGAATCTTGAATGATTTTAAAATAGAAAGAGTTATTTCTCAAAAAAAGGGTTTTGATTTCATCTATTTCGAAATCCTATGATAGATATTAAAATTATTTGAAGTTGATTTTTTATGATACAACACTTTCAGATTGTATTGAAGGTTTTGTGATATGTTTTACTGTGTATGTGCTACTTTTATACCATTTATGGTTTATGATTAAGCTATTAAAATTTCATATTCTAGTTTTAATACGATTGCTTATGATATGTTTAAACCTTTTCCTATGAGAAATGCATTGGACATAGTAAGTGAAGGGTGGATCCCGCTATAGCACCTTGATGAATCGGTAGGTCTCACGAGACAATTAGACATGGAATAGTCCTAGGCCATTTCCCAATTTTGATATATGTTTTTGTCCGAGGCCTTATTCCTTTTTAGACTTCTTGGATGAGGCCTTGAAAAAATGTTTTAGAGTGTCCAGCATTAATCATTTCCTCATTATGAAAATAATAATGATGGTTCATGTGGTCATTAGACTAGTATAATACTAGTGATTATGTTTTATTGTGGCATTATTTACTCAGCTCATATTCATTCCATAAAAGTATTCATGTTAATTATTAGTAAAGGAATGTGGTTTCAATTATTCACCATGCTTAATATTTATGTTATCTTCCACTATATTTATTACCCTTACTGAGTGTTTGAGCTCACCACATTCATATGTTTCATTTTCCCCTGATATAAAGAAGTTAGTTATGAGTTACTTGCATTCATTATTTAGGATTCTTGGATGTTTCCAATGGAATAAATTCGTGTTTTGTTTCTTTTCAAGTAGTAAAGTTGAACTTATGTATGAATCTTGTTTACAATAATACTAAACTGATCGGTGTTTAAAGACATGACTTCCTTGTGATCATGCCAATGTTATTTAATAATGCACCGACTCTGGGTAACATTCGTCAGGGTGTTACAGTTATCGATAAATATTTTCAAATATATAGTTTCAAACCCCTATAGAATCAATAAATCATTTATTATAGGTCAGTGATAAATGAATAAATGTACCTATAAAGTCTTCAAATGATTATTTCATAGGTATAGATGTACTCATTGTCCTTCTCCATTAAATAAATACATTATATATCAATTTAATTAGGAATAGTTCATGTAAACTACATATTCAAGAATATAATCATAAATCATCCCATTAAAAGGAGTTTTTTTCTATTGTCATCATATTTATAGTGATATAGGATTATCATAAATAGATATTTCACCATTTTTAGTGAATATTTGTTATATTGCACCAACAAAAACGTTAGGATCATACAGTTATAGTGGATTTGGAATTATTGGACCAAAAATAATTGGTTTAGAGGTAAACTGCAACATATTCCACTACATTAATAATGACTATCACCCATCTTAGACATATCATGTTTTATACATTTTTTCTATAAAATGTGGAAATGATACATAATAATGGGTGAGCTAAAATTCTCAGTATGGGTAAAAATCGTGATATGTAAGAAAAACATAAACATAATGGTAGGAGAAAATGATCATAAAATTTGAAAACCATGCATCTCATATCAATGTTCATTACATTGAGTCTGAGAAAAAATATTAGGTGTTTATAAGTGTATAATAATAATAGAATGAAATAATATGATCTATGAGAGAATATAATTTACATAAGACACCGATTTTTGGCATAAATATAATCATAAAAAATCATTTACACAGTAGTAATAGCTCAATGTTAAGGTTGTCATAGTGTAATGTGTTTAATCACCAAACCATCATAATAGTCAAGGATCACTCCTAATATCATCATAGTGGACACAACCCCTTATTGAACTGTGTTTACTAATCATTATAGTAATACATGTCCCACATCATATAAATATTTTCCTAATAAATTGGAGGGATATGTAGGAATAACCCATCATATAATGAAAATCCAACATATCTATTCCAAAAATTAGAAAAAATCATTATATCATAACTAGTGAAATTAAATGGGATTCATAAACATGTAATGTCATGACCCCATCCCAACAGGGGGTACCCCTTGCAAGCCATAAATTGGATAGGAGAGATAGTGTTCCCCATGTCACACCTCTATAATTCCTTGGGTTGGTTATTAGAACCCATGGTATAATAAAAATGTTGATGGAAGGCATTACCCTCTAAAAGAACACATACATATCATAAAAATATGATTGAATCCCACGAACTCTTGGTTAGACAGAATTATCAATGAAAATTAAAATTGGATATACGTAATGTCATGAAAGAAATACTACAACTGGATGGAAAAACTATAGGTACCAAATCAAAAATAAATACGACAACGACCACAAAGCCCAAACATCACTTGAACGACCCCAAGCTTGTAGAAACATGCATGATATCCAACCTTCTCTATTTGACCAGAAAACAAGTTTATATATACATTTGCGGAGTATAATAGTATACTCTGTAATATCCTATCCATATCCTCCTATACAATAGAAAATAAATAATGCTAAAGAAAAGTGAAAAATGTTAATCTAACTCGTCACAAAAATAGGTATACAACGTTCGTAGCCCCACCATGGATATTCTCACTATATATCACATATATGAGCATATAATATAATAATGAATATCAACGCTATCCTTATACCACTTCCCTACTAGTTTTCCACTTTCCCCAACATCACACGTCCGGAGCATCTCTCTCAAAACAGCTCACCCGTAGACACGTGGGCGAATAACCACAACACGCACCCCATGAGTCAACATTCACCTCATGCATCATCCCACCACATGCATGAAACTAAATTAACAAAGTAGTTTTCAGGAGTCACCACATCCTAAATAAATTGTATCATACAATGATTATTATACCACAAGCACTGATATCCCATAAATTGGGTAAGGATCCTCAATCCATCACAAACCATACATGTTATACCTATATCAGTCCTTGGGATACTATATCTAGAATATATATTGTGAAATAATTTCAATATGTTATATCCATCTATACATATATATTGGAAAATGTAATAGTCATGAATACTAGATCAAGTAACTACCAATATAAGAGATTGGATCCATAGGTGGTAGTCATCCATCCATCATCCCACTGGGATATTTTGAAAATTCCCACTAGGGATCAAAATCCTCAGGAATTCAGTTACCCAAACTAACAGGGTGGAGTATCGTATAAAAACAAAACAAGTACATGATATAATATTACTCACAAGAAAACTATATACATAACATAGTGGTAGAATCAATTGTAGCTAACATCCCTCAGACTCTTGAATCCCAATTCTAAGACCTGATATCCAATAATAACACAACCATTTAATGATCTATGTTATGTTACATTATCGTATTTCATTAGTTTCACATTATTATAATTTTTTAAACCATTTATTAACCACTAATTTACCATTATGATTTTCCACATTTCATTAAATTAAAATGACAACAAACTCAAATGCCCTCCAGGCATAACCAATCCGAGTCTGCGTACCCTAATAATTATAATCATAGTATTACATACTGGAATGAACCAACCCCATGGGTTAAAAATTCATTCATTATTCGTCAACATTAAACATTTCCATACATCTAGGTACTCTAGGAAAAAAATATAACATAAAAAACATAAGGGAATTAACATTTTGAGTTAATGAACTACTTGTTGAGTCTTTTCCACCCATAGAAGGAGTGTAGACCCATCCAACCATGAGAAACTAAACATGGAAATCATATGGAATACCCTTTACAACTTTTCCTCTTTTAGAAGTAGAGTAAGAAAAACTAACTACCTCATGTAGTGGGGATGTAAATAAGATAAAAAAAATATTCAAACTGAATACGACATTTGTATCATCGGGTAAGCCCGTATTCAACCTATTACATCATCTTCAATGTCCTCCCCAACTCTACATTCATACTCTAATGCATCTTGTCTCTCATAGATTCAACATTCTCCACAACAACCAAGCCTCCCTACCCCACGTACAATAACCACCCTCCAAGCTATGACATCCCCAGATCACATCACATCTGGGACTCCATACACCCACAAACCATAACAGACTTCCCAACTCAGCCATCCCTGGTTGTCATCACATAAAAAAATGCATGAAACAAACATAGAATTGATATCTTGGCCTTGAAAAAATTCCATTTATCATTCACCCACAATGATCATTTATGGCTCCAAAGCATAACACACTAATCCATTACAAGAAAAAAGGAATCTTGGACCTCAAAAAGGCATTATCTTCTTACATAAAACAAGTTCATTATTCTATGTTAAATTAATAGATTCGTTATTCACAGGTCCCAACTATGGGAAACCAGTGGAACAAGCTATCATGTGTTAATCAAAAAAATTGGTTTAACATTATTTAAATTATTTTATCAAAAATAATGAACATTTTTCAGGTTCAATAAATAATTCCACTGAACATGCATGTCTGAATCAATTTTATTATCATCAAATTTCAATAGAAATAACCAGATTCATTAAACCTTAATATTTAACAAATTAGACAATTAAATCTGAATTTAAATTATTTACTAATTTTCATGAATTAAAAAAATTGTATCAAACATTCTTCTTTAAATGACACTATCAATTTTAGGGTCTTTATATCATATTATGTTCATTAATGTGAGGTTGTATGAAGAAGATACAACGAGATTTAGGTTTGACACCCAAATTAATAATAATATTAGTATATTATTAGTATATATTTTTTATCCTCAATCAAAATGAGAGTGCACACCCCAGCTCTCCCCCCATTTCTATACACGCCATCATACACATCTATATCTCATTGAATTCATTTAATTGTTATAACACCAAATATAATTAATTTATAACAATATTTAATATTACCAACCCATTCACTATTCCTTCATAAATATTTTTGAATATTAACTTAATTATTTTTCAATTTTTATTTAATTACATTTAAATGGATTCATCCATTTTTCTTCCCTAAAACATATTATAATTATAATTAATATATATATTATAATTTTATTTATTATAAATAATAATAATGAAAATAAAAGATTATTATTTTTAATATAATAATAAAAACACAACTCCCATTAAAATTAAACACATATCAATTTATTACCCAACCACACTTTTTTAGCCACCATTATTATCATAATTTAATATAATAATAATAATAATCATGATAAATATTTTATAAACTCATAGAGATTAATAATAATAATAATATTGTTATTATTATTATTTCACACTCACCACGTTGACTACATCAAAAAACCATATTGTATATCTGAGCTCGACCATTTTCATGTCAATGTTAGGTAGCCTCTCCAATGAAAGCTCATACCTGACCTCTACTCTAAACCAACCTTTTCATTACACATATCGTTAACTTGCACCAACCAAGAAATGGGGATCATTGATCAGATCACAAATATCCTCGAAACTGAAACCTCGCACCTGCACTACCAAAATGATCCCTTCACCAAACACCATCGTTCTCATTTATCTATCCATCCACAAATAGTCGATCATTATGTCATTCATTATAATACAATGAATATGTGGGTTTTATCTCACTCGAACCCACCCATTTATGCTAAATTGGGACCCTTGGATCTATAGATGAAGAATGTGGTGATCAACGGGGGAATTTCACCAATAACAAATCTAATAAACATCATTAGGTCAGCATTCATGAAAAAATGATTTCATTTTGGGGAAATCATTGTGGAAAACATGGAATAACTTGAAATAAATTGAATGTTTATTTATTTTGATACATAGTCTCAAGGAAGGTCTCTAATTTACACAAATCAAATAGAGGGAATTGATAATGTTCAATATTTTCATTATTAGGGTGGAAACCAACATATAATGTTCCTAACCCTACATTGGATTGATCACTGGTGATTAATACATATGAAAACATTAATGGGAGATATCATGTATTCATCATGCATTGATTCACATTTATCCAAGTACATATATTAATTTTTTTAATAGATGAGGGCATATCTCTCCCTAGAAAATTATAAATATTTTGACCCAACCCAGATCAAAATTCTATAATGATGAACATATAGACAATTTCATTTTAGTTAAATGAAATTAATTAATTAATACACCTAAATTATCCAAAAATGAGAGAGGGACCTGAATGTCCTGTTCTGAGTCACATTATATCGTGGCAAGGGTAAACACCACATTCCGAACTCAAACATGGTCATTGATTTTTTATATGATAATACTTTTAAGAGTTAGATCATTTTCATTGAGAAAATAATCACACAAAATATAAAATCTATTTAATATATTTACAAAATTAATTTCGGTCACCCTAATCCTAGGAATCACACAACGTTTCAACTCCTAGATCTTGATAAATATATAAAAAAATTTAATGTCATTAAATGAACAAAATCAAGTCTCCAAATAATTCCCTCCAATTTTTTTATCCCTGAAAAATATAAATAGGAACAACACTCAGGATACTAAGCCCGCATCTAGCTCTCCCACTCCCTGGAACTCTTTTGTATGTTTATGTGCTGCCACAACATGTGTTCCAAAGGGATGGTCTATCCGTATAGGGTTCTCTCCCACCGATCCTAAATCACCAATCGGTGATCTATAAAGGAGGATACATCCTCAATTTCCATCACTTCCCAGTTGATGATTTTCATAGGGTCATGCATGAATATTATCAGATGTGTCACGTATAAGAATGGCTTCACCCAATCTAGATATGGGTGTAGGTAATGTTGGTATGAAATCTCTCCAACCCTCTACAAGATCTCCAATATCATGATAAACTATGTATATATCCTTCCTCGCTAGTTGAATGCCTGAATTCCACTTCATGGTGAGACTCTCAAAAAAATAGGTGGTATCACTTCTTGAACTCTAATGGCCCACGATAGTGGGCTATGTAAGATTTTTTTCTATACCGGGTGGTCCTAATCCTCTCATTGATGACTGACACATTATCAATTGTTGTTTTAACACACTCTAGGCCGTAATGAGATGACTCGCCAATCTATGTTCAACACATGGGTGACTTAAAAGGCCTCATTTATTGGGCCTAAAAAAGGTTGCATCCTAATGGTAGAGTGGTATTTATTGTTCTATGCATACTCTATCAAGGGAAGGTGATCCTCCCCTTAATGGAAAAAGACATACATGCTAGCCCCCATAATATCCTATAACACATGTATATTGTTCTTAGTATACCATTTATTCTAGGGGTGAATGGATATTATAGTCATCATCTAGGTCTCAAATTCCCCCTATAGGCCTCTCCATAATTGTGATGGATGCTAAACTTCATGATCATATGTAATCTTAGAGGGAACCCCATGAAGTAAGATATTCTCATGTACATAAAACTTCTCCAAACTCTCATTAAAAATATTCTTCCTATTGGAAAGAAGGTACTTTAACTTCATGATTCGTTCAATTATCTCTTAGATGTCATTGTTCCCTTTCACTGTGTGTGGAAGCATTGTGATGATATCCATGGACATTCTATCCCATTTCCACTGTGGGATCTCAAGGGGCTACAAGAAACATATCAGAACATGGTGCCCAGCCATCACCTACTGAAATGTGAGGCACTAAGTGTATAACTAATCTTCACTTCATCTCACACAAGATCACAAAATCATTGAATGAAGTTATCTGTGCGTATTCCCCACACCATTATGTATAATTAGGGTAGAATTGTGGAACTGCTACATCACCTCTTCATTCAACATGACTACATCCATTGTTCTCCATTATAACATGATATTGTGATTAGCTCCTTTATAATATTAATCGAGTACATTGCTTGTGGATATATGATAATGTATGACCTTGAGTCAATGTATATCAGTTGAGACTCCCTCAAACACACAATGATCAGTGGAGTCAAATCCATTGACTGCAGAATATTTTTGACCACTTACTCCACCAAGGTCATCTAAAGGGAATATATTTTCTTAAAATCTTCTGACACTAAGCGAGAATGGGATTTATTGATAATTAAATCTTCTAAAGTGTTACCCTTACCTCGAGTATAGACTATATTTTAGTGTCCGAATTATCCTCATGATAAGGACAACTAACTCTAGTCATTCTTCCATTTCCTTGGAATATGGTTCTATGTGGAACCACAGAGGTATATGATGTAGGAACTCATAGAGTAATCTAAACATATGCACATCATTATCCTGGTCTATTGGGACGATATTTTTCTCAACAAGTGTAGGTGTTTCTACAATCCAACATAGAGGAAGTGGATCATGAGACGAACCTTGAACTACGACACCATAACTCACAGGTTCAACGACATGAAATAGAGCTGGTATCTAGGATGGCTATAATTTTAGATGCATCCTAAATGTTATCATCGAGTACTAAATTCAGATGATCATATATATATATATATCAACAACAACAATAGGGTGTTGACTCAATAAGAATATTCAAGGACTCAATCTTTGTATTATGAATGTACCACATATCCTATCAAAAAATGATTCAGCATACTGAGTTGACAAGCAGGTAGTCGTGGTCATTCTGAATGGATTCTTCATACACCCATACCATCACTGGACTCCCTAGATAGATAATTTCACTTGAAAAATGTTGAAAATATATCCTTAAACCCAGAAGATCAACTTTTAATGGATACATCCAAAAAAATTTCCATAGAATGAACATACGCTAATACCAATCTTTCATGTGTTGACCCTTAATGAGGCTCGATCCACAACTACAGCAAGCCCACCTCCACAGACCAGGGGTAGAAACAAGCACTAAAGGAATAAGTAACTAGGAGATGCCTTGTTCCATGAACTTATACACACACAACAAACTCAATAAAAATTTGTAGAGGTAATGAAGAAAATATGAAATGAATATATAAAGTAAACCATTCACGCATGATTGTCTATATAGTACAAATTTATGGTAGTTTTAATTAAAAAGTAAAGTGTCAACATATATTCCCAACAAAAACTATTTCCCAACCTGAAAAACTAGAAAATCAAATAGCTGATGTAGTTCCTCTCTCATGAATCCCAAGCTATGGCCACATTATATGTTCCAAACACCTATTATCCCTAAGCTCCTTTGAAGTCACAGTCAAACGGTTTGACATCTACAGAAGAAATGAAATGTGTAGGAAAATCACATGAAGGGGTGAGTATATACATACCTATTAGAACACCTCAAAAGTGGTGATGGGGTCGTAGTAATAGATACAACTGAAGAAGAACAAATATATAGAACAATGTACAATGAAAGAGTACAACTCAACCCAAAAAGAGAGAGAATTTAAGATCATCCAATAATAAGGGTATATACATTTCTTGAGTGTATGACTAAAAAGTGTTCATCGGGGAAGTCCCCTTCCCATCCCTACTAAAGGGAAAAACCTAGAAATATTTTCTGATCCTGTATAGTCGTTTCTATCGTAGGGTAACCCCAAACCAATTTCCCAACATGGAATATTTCACATATAATATCTAAATCCACTTATGAGTGGAACCATTATGTTCTACGTAGAAAACATAATAGGATATATTATTTTGGGGCCAATATATGAGTTCAAACAATGGAGTTATGGATTATTAATTTTTCATCTAAAGGAGGTACACAGTATTTAATAGACCCACATAGAATGTGGTCTCAATCAAATTCCAAGCTATGTACTCTCTAGATCATGGTTTTCTATCCACATGGTACTATAAAACATGTATGTGCGCTACATGACATGTCTCATTCACAATACTAATGAACACACGACGATCCTCATTGGAATAAATTAAATAACAAAATTTCACTAATATACCTCGTCAAAAATCCCTTTCTGGCCATATGGATTACGCCATTGAAATTCTCATGAATAAATGCTCAAGATAGGCTATTTAATTCACTTGATTAGAAACTCAGTGAAAGAGTAACATTTCATCATGTAACGCTCGAATGAATTCTCGTGGGTTCCATCCCAATGTCTGAAATAAATAACATATATTTATTTTGAGACATCCACCTTAATTTTAGGGTCGAAACATCATAGACATTTTTTCATTTTGACACCATATGGGGGAGATATATCATATACAAGATATCGTAATAATAACTATTTTATTATTATTAGGTGTTTCATTGACTTGAGGCATGAGTCCAAAAATGTTATCCAACATTGGTCTTAAAATTTCATTCCAAATTTCCGGGTCACACAACCAGTAACTTTTCATCAATCCAAGGTTGAATGAAAAATTTATGACCGAATTGAGCTTTGAAACCCAAAATAATAAAAATATAATTTTATTGTTTTTATATTTTTTATCTACATAAATAAATGAGAGTGCATGCCCCATGATCTATCACCATAACGGTACACACCTCCATGATCCTCATCAAATCTTATAATTCCTTTAATTATCATGTCATCAATTGTCATCAATTTAAAGAAACATTTAAAATTTCATCCCCCATTACAATTCCTTTATTAATATATTAGAATTTTAATATAATAATTATAAATATCTCATTTAATTTATTTTAATTAGTTTCAACAATTTTTCTTCCTCCAAAAATTATTATTATTAAAAATAATCATAAAATAATTTTTATAATTAAGGATAATAATAAAAACAATGCAACATTATTTTTATTATTATTAAAATATTTATATCAATGAAACCCATATTAAAATTAAATTCATTTAATTATATTACCCAAACACACATTCTATGAAAACATTATTATTACAATTTAATATAATGATAAAAAAACACGATAAATTTTTTTAAACTCATTTACATTGATAATAATGATAATAATGATAATGATAATAATAATATTATTTAATGATTTTCGTTTTGACTACATATATACACCTCGTTGTTGATCTGGTCCTAGACACCATCACAACTATTCTTAGTATCACACGAAAAGAAAACTCATGCATGGCCTCCCCTCCAAACCAATTGTATCATTCTATATATCACCGCCACACACTAACCAGGATAATGGTGACCACTGATATAATCTTGTAACACCACCGATAAAAAATCTCACACTCATGTTACCAAATCGATCCATTCACTAAAGACCATCCTACTCATTTATCAGCCCATCCACAATCCATCAATTTTAATGTGATCCATTCTATATAAATGTATCTGGGGTTTTGGCCACACTCTAACTGACACCCGCAATGTTGAATCGTGACCATGTGGTCTAATGATGAAGAACACACAAAATAATTGGTGAATGAACCATCCAAAAATGAGATATACATCGTTTCCCCAATGTTCGTGACAAAATATTTCATTTCCGTGAAATTGAGGTGATAAACATGGCATACCAAGAAATAAATTTAATGAATAATTTTTCTCAATACATGGGATCATGTAAAGGAACTTATGAACACCAATCAAGTTTCATGTAGTTCTTTATTGGTAAATAACCAAAAAAACAAACCCATATGAAGTGGTTGGAATTATTTCAATTAATTTATGTAGTTAGGCCTAGGATTGAAGACCCAAAATTCACTATGTATCCAGTGATGATAGGAATAAATCCATAGATCGTTTTAAGGAACCAAGAGGTTTAACGTCATGTAGAACAAATGAAGATGGACCGATATGAAATAGTGGTGATGTTGTGGTTGGTCCCAATGGTGTATGATTGGGTCTCACTATGTATCTCATGGAAATAATAATCAATAAACACATGGTTCTTGAAGATAAAAATAGTTTAATGTCATGGGATAAGGATTTGGGCTCCAAGACATGAATTGGGATAGAGTAGGTAGACGTGTAGGAAAAGATCAACACCTACTTTAGTGCCCCTTTCAAGTGTTTTTCATTGGAGTGTGTTTTTTTATGTTGTGTAGTGGGCATTAATTATTCAATTTAATGTAATGCAGTATGGACTCTTCAAATTCCATTTAATGTCATTCATTCTGGATGAATACAGGCCGTCGAAAGCTATTTTACTTGTTTTTTATGTGAATCCCATACAGAGATGCCTAAGCCAAAGTGAGCTATTCATTGTGTGATAAACATGGATCATCAAGGGTTCATATCTCAATGCTGGTTATTTTAAGTGATGTATTGGGGGATTTTGTATTAGATGATGGATGTACCATGATATAGAATTGAGAACTCCGTATGTAACTCATTTAAAATGAGAATAAATCCATATGTAGTTCAATGAATCTCATGTAGTTTAACATTGTAACACCACATGATCTCATAGTACGTTATCTCATTAATGTAATTTAAAAGCTTGCACAACATGCATTACTGAGTTCGAGCACACAACTACATTACCAAACTAGTCATTCAAAAAGAGGTTATAAATATTATTAACTACATTTTGAATCTTATATACTCAATATAATTATAATATCCATATTATGTGTTTATTAGACATAATATAAGAACAAATTCATTTTTTTCAAATAAAAGATTTATTTTTCAAAAAATGAAATTTTACCGCCTTTTAATGGAGACCCCATTTTAAATCCAATATTTTAAAATAATATATATTCAATTTTACAAAATAAAAATCTTATTTATAATCGGGATATATAAAATTAGTTTCGAAAAAATTTTGGTGTTTTTCTGGTAAAATTTATATTTTTGTGAATAATGCGAATTACTAAATTTTAACTGAAAACAATTTTTTTAATGAAAATAAATTATAGTGTTCAATTATACATTTCAATGGATTGTACATATAATTATATTATATTTATATCATTTAATACAAATTTTTTCATTATAAATAATTTCTCATTAAAATTTGATATAAACACGTGTCAAACTTTTGAATTTTTTTTCTTTTTTTAAAAAACATGTTTTTTTGGTTTTGACAATGGGAATTAATTTTATATTTATAAATGAATATTATATGTTTTGAATTTGGTAAAATATAATTCATTTGTGAATTCGGAATATCAAAATTATCTTAGGGTGAATTTTTGGTATTTTTCTGAAAACATTCAAATTTTGAAGAATAGTGACAAACACTGAGTTATTATTTAAAACAGACATTTTATTTAAATAATTATTTATTTTATTTAAATAATTATTTATTTTATTTAAATTTATTTTAGGTCCAAATAGGTGAATAATTCCATTATAATTTCAATGTAATTAATTTAAGTAATTTTATAATAAATTTAGATATATAAAAATTATATTGAACTTTTTACCGTCTGTTACCCCCATCCGAGGTGCATGAAAATTTGCATAAAACATTATTTTACTGCTTCTGTGAATTGAATTTCAAAAATACAAGAGGCACAGTTGATATGTATAAGTAAAATGTGGTTCTATAAGATAAAAATAGTATTTGGTAAAGAGTAACTTTTGACTTTAAATTACCACGTTTAAAAGTAAATAGGGTAATTAAAGTTAAAAATGATATTATTATTACCCTAACGCCTATCCTAATTCTATTAGATAAGTGTGATTCGACCATAAACATCCATAGGAATAAAATATGACCCTTTTTTACCTATTGTATTAGATAAAATCATTTATTATTATTTAATTTAAAAAAGAGTTAAAAGTGTTAAATTCATGTTTTCATTACTAAACAATTTTAATATATGGTTATATATAAGAAAATTAGACTATAAATATTCATTAAAAATATAAAAATATTTCCTACATAATGGTATTTTATAAATTAAATTTTAATATTAAATAATTTCATTTACTTATAACACAATGTTTATGCATTAATTACCTTATTAATGAATGATTAAAATAATTGATACTATAATTATCAAAATAAATGATATTTGAGATTTTTTAAGAAATAAACTAATATTCTAGGTTAATATGACATGTTAGGGGTTATTAGAAAAAAAAAATTCGATGATATAATGTTTTTCTAACTTTCACAAAAACAATATATCAAATAATGTCTAAATTGACATAAATTATTTTTAAAAAAAAAACTATATTATTGGTTGATATAATATTCATAAAAATATAATATTCTTCCGAAAGGGAATAAATAATATTATATATGTTATTAATGATCTACTTGAGGATCAATTTTATATTTATAGTATGTTTATTATCCATATGGAGAAATAATAAAAGAAGATGCGGTAAAAGTAAAATTATTTTACATAAAGTTAAATCTAACAGATGAGGATTAAATGGTAACCTAAAAATGTCAAAAAAATATTGGCTGAAGGTATTTAGACCCATCCCCTATTAACTTCAAAATAAATCAATTTTGAGCCATTATAAAACGAATATTATTTTATTATACAATAATATTTTAATCTTTTCTTAAGGTGCCCCTCTGCCCTCTTATAAAAGGGAACTCCCCCTTCACTCAACTTCAAACCATCAAAGCCATTCAGACCGGAAAACCCCAGCCCAAATATCCTCTAAAATATCATCCCTTCATCCTAGAGGCCTTCATTTCATCAGAAATATAACATATGGTGCACTTTTTACCAAATCAAAAGGAATAACCAGAAGAAGAGGTAAATATTTTATCACCTCATTCAAGTTCTTTTCTTCTTTCACATGTTCATTCTTTGTTGTTTCCATAGTAAAATAATAAATAAAGTATCCTATATATAAATTGATGTTATTATAAATATGTTACAACCATATTCATTATTCTATCCATCCTATGAATGACATGTCACCATATGTGGTTACGTTTGGCTTACCGTGTCATCGTCGTGGTGTAGTTGTTATTCAATACATTATTATATTGGATGGGTATAATAATGATGTATAATTGATTAAAATAATAAATATAACATGTTAATTATTCTTTATATATGATATACCATCCAATTATATATTATTTTAATATCAAAAGAATAATAATGTTGCTCATGTGTATGTACAGATTACGGTTTCCACGACCCGATGAGATTCATTTCCATGTTCACCATTCAACGATGATTAAAAAATATATATTATTAATAAGTCTGTAATATTTGATATAATTATTCTAATGGATAGATATATATATATATATATGTATTTATTTATATAATTACATATATCTTATTCACTTACTTCTGTTCAATACGATGTTAAAACAGAGACAACATTTATCCGCACGTACGACCAACCATCTCCATAAATAGTGAATTCCATTTCATATATAAATATATTATAAATATTTATATTATAAATATTCATATTCTAAATATATATGATATATAAATCAAGGCTTATATTATGGAATCATTTAAATCATGATCTAAATGATACGATGAAGAATAACAAGTTAAAACACATAAACTAAAAAAGCGATTATTATCCGACAAGTTAATTTAACATGAAAATATTTTTTAAATGAGTAGTATAAAGTCCTAAATGAATCATCTATGATTTAATAAATATGAATATTTTTCTGTAATAATTTGATACCATACAATGGTTATTATATATGAGGTTAAACGTACCCTTAAAAAAAAGGAAAATGCAAGATAAGGGTTAATTCCTCAATCTCATTATTATTTGAGATTTTTTATGGATATGTTTTTAATGGGACATATTTATTATCCATGTCCATGTTTCATAAATTATTTTTCAATTTAATTATTTTAACGGACTCCTTTATTAAAACATAATTGTAAATTTTTTAAATATTATTTCTTCTAAATCATTCTCATTAATGACCATTTTTTCAAAATGGGATATAATTGATTTATTTATAATGAAATGAATGTTTTTAAAATGTTAATTCCATTCCAATGTTTCAAAGTGGTATGGTACATTTTTAATTAAAAATTTATTTAAATGTCTTTCTTTCTAAATTGTGTGACTTTTAAATGTTTTCATGAAAAATGGATATTTCTCTCAAAGAGTATTACAAATAATTTTCATCTATGTCAACATCCATTGATGGATTCTAAAATTGTTTTAAGTTGATTTATTATGATAAAATATTCTATATTTTTATTGAAGGTTTTGTGATATGTTTGACTGTGGATGTGTAACTTTTATACAATACATGGTTTATGGTTAAAGTATTGACATTTCGTATGCTAGTTATAATATTAATGTTCATGTTTTGTTTCAACCTTTTAATATGAGAAATTTATTCGACCAAGTATGAGATGGGTGGAGCCCTCTATAGATTCTCTATGCATCAGTAGGTCTCATGAGACAATTTGATGTGGAATTGGCTAAGGACTTTCACAATTTGATATATTGTTTTGGATGGGGACTTGAAAAAATGTTTCTGAATGTCTGGTATTATACATTCCCTCATTATGAAAATAATATTGATAGTTCATGTGGTCATTCGACTATTATAATAGATATGACTATGTTTTATTATGGAATTATTTACACAGCTCATATTTCTGCCATAAAGGGTTGATGTTTATTATTTTTAAAGTAAATTGTTTTCAATTATTCACTATGCCTATTGTTTATGTTATCTTACACTAAATTATTTACCCTTACTAAGCATCTGATCTCACCCAGTTATTATGTTTTATTTTCCCCAGATCCCTAGAAGTGTTTTATGTTTGAGATCTTGAGTTAAGTTAAGTGAACAATGGCATTCTCAATGGATTTTTTTTGTTAGAAAGTGTAATGTAATTCTCATGTATGTAATCTATTTTCCAAGACTTCTAAACTGATCGGTCTTTTGGGACATGATTCCTTGTAATCATGACAATATATTAAATTGATGCATCGACTCTGGGAATCTAGGGTCGGGGAATTACAAACATCAATAAATAAGGATGTGGGTAAGATGACAAGAATTAAGATGTAAATTATGGTTCTTTGTAGTTTTACAACATGTGGTAAGGAAATATATCACCCAATTTGAAGGAAAAAGAATGTTCTAGATCAGTGGAGTTTTACATAATGAGGTGAGGAAATTTTCCTTACAGTTTTGTGACATGCGGTAAGGGGATTAGATCAATCCATGGGAAAGGAAATTAATCCTATGGTTGGGCCCAAGAATAGTGGTTCTAGAGTAACTACATATCTCCTGGTGATGGTAATAAATACATACATTGTTATTACAGAGCAATTCAATTTGACGTCATGTGGCTAGGAAGAACTCCATATAATTTATCATTATTTGGTCAAGATTAAAATGTAGAATTTTAACAACATTTATTTGGGTGAATGATGTGGGTTACTCTAATGTGGATTCCCATTAGATGATAGCTGTGTCAAATATTTCATGATAAATATTTTTTTGGTGGGTGGTATGACATGATCCCAATCAATAGTGGCCAATGAGTGGGATACATTATTATAAAACATATATATTACATAAGTACCTTCCCCAATCTGTTCTAGTTATTGGGGATTTTTTCCAGCATCATTATGGTTTAGAAACCCAACACCAGCTCTCATTAGTGGAATGAATGAAGGCAATTCTTTTTATTAAAGGAACCTGTTATCTGATTCTAATTGACCACAACGTTATGCAGTGTTCACAATATGTTCTCATTATCCATTTCAAATATTGTATATTCTTTTGAGAATGTTCATAATCAATGATTTGTTCTCAAATGGGTATTTAGAGGGAAGGAAGCTGGCCTTCTATGGGTGACACTACATCTGTCCCATACACCAATGAGTATGGTGTTTCATGTGTGGCAATATGTGTGGTTGTATGGTATCCCCATAAACCATGAATGTGTTTTTTCAACAAAAAATTATTATCCTTGTTCACCATCTTCTAGAGTATTTTCACTAAATTATTATTAAATGGATTTATCTATACATTTTCCACTATATAATAGAGAGATGAGTTGTTGGACTCGATAATATACTCCGGGTACAGTCTCTTCATCTCCTTGGAACATAAATGGGTCTTGTTGTCTATCCATATTCTATGAGGAACCCCAAACCTAATGATGATATGGGACTTCATTATGTAGATGACATTCATCATCCTGGAATACATGTAGGATATTGTATAATCTTATTAGGAAAATAAGACATTAACATTAAGGATGTATTTGAACTACTTAGCTATGACTATGGGATATGGAACAACAATATTCAGCCCAAAAATAACAAATATAAATAAATATTTTTCTATATGTATAAATTATAGGGGTTTATGGATGGGGTTTTCATGAATCAGAGAAAAATGAAATTTCATGGGGAATTGTACGTAGTCTTGTGTCATGGTTTTCTAGAAATATATTCACGCTTGGATTTAGTGAGAGATCTAGGTTATAGATTGAGGGGTGGTGGAGGAGCCTACATGGGAATCCTCTAAAACCGTGGAAATTTATCCTAATTATATGATCCTAAGGGGGATTCCTTAAAATCAAAATTTTTAAAGAAATTCATTCCCATTTGGACCATCCTACAAATGGAATTTTTCTACCTATCACCAAATCTGTTCCCTCCAAACTTTATATGTCAGGAGAATCATGTTTTGGAGAAAACCAGTTATGGGATCCATATACCTTGGAGTGATCATTAGTTCTTCTTGATCTTGGTAGTGTTGATCTTGTTTATTTCATTCGTATCACATATGATGTTCGATGAGCCCATTTTTTGATGTGTAATATGGAAGATTGTTTCCTCCTAATCAAGTTCATCCAAGATGGTGGATTCATTATACATTATTTCGAAATGATCATATAGTGATTGGGGAACACGATGCAATGTGGGATATAATGGGAACATTTCCATCAATTTCTGGATGTATACAGTATGGTAGTTTATTTATTTTTATAATGTAATAATCACCATTGATCTTATTTATCAAAAATTATGAGTCCCATTTGATATATGGGTAGGATATCTAATGTTGTTGGGAATGTTCTAACCCAATGATGAGGCCTTGGTATTATTCCACATTATTTTTGAATCATGAAGATAGTGAGAAAGTTTAGGAAAAAATACTTTTTATGGATAGAAAAATATAATCTGTAGACCAACATGATTGGGATTTGGGTTTCTCTTCCTTGTACTGATATTTCTCCATGAGGGTTGGTCAAAGTGTATCTTCCATTTCTGGATTGTTTTATATGAATAGAAGAACTCCTAATAAAAAATCTCTATGTATTAAGTTATATTTTATTGGACAAGATGTACTATGAGAAAATCATCAAGGGCAAACACTATAACTAAATCATGTGACATGAAATGAATGTCATCTTTTTTGTAGAATGATCGACCATAGATCCATGTTACTAGTCCATATAGGGAGCACAATAATATACATGATATGATCAATATTAGAGACCAGATATACTTCATTTTGATACAAGTAATTCCTTAACTATTATAGCACAATAAATATATCAAGGATGTTTTCTCGATATCAGAGTATGTATTCATTGTATCTAGAATCATCCAAATGAGGTAGTATAGACTATTCATACTCCTCACATCATTTTTTTTATAAGGGAGCCCTTTGAGAATTCCATGGAAACCACAAATAAGATAAGTGGCCTTCATTCCACAAAAGTAATCAGAATTGGTTCGTTAAGAAAGTACTTCTTGTAACATTAAAACTATTTTTAAAAATCATCTTCCCATTAATTGGTGATTATCATCTTTATTATCCTTCTGAAGGGATGTTCTTCTCAAGATAGGTTGGTTATGAATTTCTGAATGTAGGTGAGGTTCACATAGACTCCCCTCAGTTCCGTGACAATTATGGGGAGGTGACATTGCTATAATTGTAATAGAATTATATTTAACAACCTCAATTCCATGATTTTCTACCAAAAATCCAATCAATTTTCTTATTGTTACACTGAAATCAAATTTTTGTGGATTCATCATTAGACTGTGCTATCACATCTTGTCAAAGATTATCTATATATTAGTGAAGTGATCACATTGCTCTTGATATTTAACAACCAAGTCATTGAAATAATTCAAGGATATACTTTCTAGAAATTTTGTTAATGTTGAGATTCATGGTGTGATAGTATGTACCATCCCCCTTCATTAATCCAAAGGGAATGACCTGATAGAAGAAGACCCCTTGAGGCACTTTGAACGAAATATCTTCTTAATCTCCCAAATCCGTCCTTATTTGATTGTATCCCTTAGAACATATCCAAGATTCAATGTTATTGAAATCCCTCAGTCACATTGATCAAGAGTTATCTTATCGACAATGTGAAATAATATTTTTGGAAATTCTGATTAAGGTCTCTGAAATCCAAATCATCATATTCTTTGTCTAGATGGGATGATGTGGGCAAGACATATTTCTAGTATAATTTTTGTAAAAAATATTCATTGATTATATATTCAATTTTCACCTCTACATTGGTGTAATGGGATGGGTGCATCTTTATATGTACTTTATTAAGCCTTTATGATCATCAAGACATTCGAGATGGTGTGTGGCCACATCAGGATTAAGTCCTAGAGTTTTTTAAGAGTTTCAAGTTAAAAAATATCATCTCTTATTTAGAAATCAAATCTACATCTCTTTATCTTTGAGGGGATTGTTGTAACTAATGAGTGTAGTGAATGATTATTCTTATTCTCATAGATTTATTTTTCTATGCACATATATATGGTTGGAGAAACCTTCTTCAAATAAATGAGTGGAATTATTATGGTAATCCTAATCATATTCCATTTCTGAGTATGTGGAGAATTTTTCAGGTGAAGATTGAAATTTGGGGGCTTCACTATTACTATCAGGGTGAGAGAGGCTATTGGAAGAGAGATCATCATCCATTTCTATCACAGTTGTTGTAGAGATATTATGAAACTAGTTTTATCTTACATTATTATTGAGGACAGGAGGGTATTGTACCTGTAGAATTATATTTTCAACTTCGAGCAAATTTATGAGGAGTACATAATCATTATTCAGAAAACACTTGGGATTCAAAGGCTCAGTCTCAAATCCATTGAGATCTGAAACATGTATATCATCTCCCACCATCTATTTCTTTCCTCCAATCGTATATAAATATATTTCATCATATGTATCACCACAAAATGTTAAGGGGGGCACCATCACCATCCATTTTCCTGACCACTCCAATTGATAGGGTACTTCAATCAATTGGAATTTTGAAGTTACCACCAAGTGGAAATGGATCTTGGGCCTCCCATGTAAGGCATTATATGTAGTGTCTTTCTGAATAACCATGAACGTAGTGTTAGATTTGAGTTCCCCAAACTAGGATTCAAGTTTGAACTCCCTGAGAGGTCTTTGATCAAACTTATCATACCCTTGAATGGTCAGATTTGTGAGAGATAAGTACACATCACCATATCCCAATCATTAGAGGATTTTAATAAGGATTATATTGAATAATTATTTGTAATCAACTAGAACCCTTTGGACATTGACATTATTGAGTCTGTCTGAAACATACAAGGGCCTCATATTTTATTTAATGGGCACTTCATGTTCTTGATCTGTGAATGATATGGGGACATGAAATTATAAGGAAATATTATATAAATGATTGGTGTTGGGTGAATGAACTCCTATTGGATCCAAAGGGATTTAATAATTCCCCTCAGAGCTCTTTTGAAATATGGAGTACATAGAGGATTGATATCTTGGCTTGGAAAATAGCCAGATTTTTCAGAACCTCATTCTTCTATAAAAATTGGTTATTGTTTCCTGATATGGGATTCCTCCTAGGTATTTTTTTAGGATACGTGGTAACTAAAATGGATGGGCCTTGTTCCTAAGTAGTAGTATAAGAGAATGTGCTAAAAGGGTTGTGCACAATGTTGTCCTTCCTCTGTCTATAATGATTAGATGATTGATCCCCTGATTGGTGATATTTCAATAAAATTGGGTACAGATGGGCATTGGAGGGTTTTTATAAATATGAATTCCCCAATTGGGAATTCTAGAGTTATTTCCCACAAATACCAACTATGTATATGTCTTCTAATGAGATATAACAAGAATATTGGGTACGAAAACATCTGTGACGTTCCCAGTATCCTTGATTCCATATCATGTGGCCTCTCATTCCCAAATTATGTGCACGAAAATCATATTCAAACGAATTTTAATATTTTAAGAATGAGTCATCCAAGTGTAAAATATTAACAGAACTATATATTAGCTCTTTTTCCAATGTGGATTTCGTTTGGTGGTGAAGTTCCCATGCTGTGGATGTTGTAGGGAAGTAATATGCAAGAGTTAGGGATTTATTTTGATCAAAATGTAACTCTTCATACTCAATTTCTTCTTGCTTTTAGTGGTGAGAACCACCTTTGGAAGACACTTAAAGTGTCTTGTTATTTGGTGGGGGATCTATTGGGGTTATGCAGAACTATTCTCTCACGCTAGTGTGAACTCGATAATGTTTTTTTTTGAGTCATTATATTGTCCACCATTTCGACATGCATGGCCAAAAATTTCATCCAATAATTATCTTCTTCTAACTAGAAAACTATTATTTAAGAATCATTCTCTATGGTGTTTTCAAATGTGACATATCTAGATTCATCCTTTCCTTGAAGAAATTTGTTTAAGACGAAGTAATCTTTGATGCTACGACCTAGCCGTCTTTTTTAAGGGTTGTAGTCGGGATGATCATTTTTGATTACCTCATAATGATTTATAGGATATGGAATCTTGAGACCATTATTTTCAAGGATGAACTAGAAATAAATTTGGACTTTTTCATTTTTGAAGGACTATATATTTTTCATATTTTCATCAAATACCATGTGACATTGATTTCACTATGCACTTATCCAAGGACTATTCTATGGTTTTCTTTGCTCAATAGGAGGTGCTATGTGGTTTGGATACTACATATGTTCTTAGATGGGAACTACTATTCTATTGAAGTTGAAAACTAAAGATTCTTCTCTAAATGGACTTTTCTAATGTGTTGTGGGCATGATTTGGGTTTGGACCAGTTTCAATGAATTTCTGCTTGAATTTTTTTCTATTCCAACGAACTCTCAATACCCACCTCGATACTTCATGGGTATGATAAGTTTCTATAACTCATCCTTGATGTTTTTAGTATAGATCTATGGTAGTTTCCCCTGTGTATGTGGGATTCATAGTGACTACTTTAAACATTTCCATCATGATATGAAATCAGACATCCTATCATTCTATCATAGTTTGCAGTGCATCTGGATGACGATAATTGTTTTTTCAATATGGAGATTAATTGATAAAATAACTGGTGAAAATGAATTCCCATAATTAAATGGATACTATTTGAAGGCTACATTAAAAAACAATGGTTTCCCTAATTAGAAAAGGATATAATATATATTATATTTTTTTGCCTCATGTTGATCGTGACATACCCTCATCAACCCACATAAGGATTCAAAGTGTGTGAGATGTTTTTCCAGGTTATAAAATATCAAAGGTAGGTATGGTTGGATTACCAATGTCGGGTGGAGGTGGAATAACATCCACATATTCAGGATATGGATTCCTCTATGTTTTCACATGTATAAATTTTCATTCAACTGCTTCCATTCTAGAAGACATAGACCTAATGAAGTCTTTTAACTATAGGGAAATCATAGATAAACCACCCCTCGTCCATAGGATGTGGAAATAGAGTGATGAGGAGATCCGGGCTTCATCTCTATTTTATTTAAAATTTATCATTTTACTGAATCATTTCCCAAATGGGGTAGTGGATAATGCCGAAATATAGAGAATTCGCAATCATTTTCAGATTTGACATCTATCTATACTAGATTTCTAGATATGGTTCCAATACCAAAATAAAAGAATTAAATTACCGGTAGATCATCTACGGGAGAGTGAATTTTCATCTCTACCGTATGATGATACCAGAAGGAATATTGCTCTGGGTATCTCCTTATTGACATGCTTGAGATATGGTATTTCACTCTCGAATTGTGACAATTTTTCTCCCACGAAAGGAACCACAACTCTTAAGGATGGTGATTATGATGTAGTTATACCTTTCCAATTTTCTTTTGAATAATTCCACCAAGAAGGTGGTAATGCATTATTCAATGGTGCCAAATTTTAAATCCATCTTTTTTTATTGGTGCATGAAACCTCATTTGTTTCATCCAGATCCCTCTCCTTCTAGGGTACAGTATCAATGTTCCATCCCTCTAAATTTTCATCTTGATCAATCTCTATGGTGTTTTAAGTGATGAAATTCACATAGTAATATCAGGAAATGGTGGTGGTTCCATCACATTCAATGTAATAGGATGACTTATTCATTATTCATTTGGGACTTTATTTAGACCAATGTCCATTTTTTGACATTTTTATAGCATCGCTGTTGGGGTTTGATCACCGTTTCAATATGATCATCCTGTCTCAACCAATAAATAGATACCTTCAGAGAATATCTACCTGTGGTTGTCAAATGTTCCTAGAAGAGTAGAGGTTTTTTTTGTGGTGGGAGGGATAGGAGGGAAACCAATTGTTTTCAAACCAAACTAGAGAATCCTGGTTATATCTAGGGTGGAAATGATGATGAAACATTCCACACCCTTATGTGGTGGGGTTAATTATGTGCCACAATTGGCACTGATAGGTCATGTTGTTGAGGATCCATCAATTCCAATTGGGTACATGATGATCTCCTGGATGAGGATGATGATATTTGTGCCCCCAACAAAGTGGGTGGTGGATGATATTATAATGTCCAAGGGGGAAATGTCTTATCCTAGACTACAACTATGGAAGATGATATTTTGGTCCATTTTATGTGGTGCAACTGTGTTCACAAGGGAGCTAGGTGTGATGGAAGACCATGATGAGAACCACTCTTCATTGGAAGTGGTCCATGTGATAATGAAATCATTAAATATTTCCAAAATGTTTTGTCATTGGTTCATAGGGAAAATTTTGAAATATATTTGGCTACCCTCTCCCTCTGTTTCAGATGTCTGGAAAGCGTTTAAGTAAGGGATTTCTATTGTAGTGACCAACTAGCCCGAGTGTTTCCTAGTCCCCTAATTTCTCTAATGGCTATAACATTATGGGATTCCATGTATGAGGGGTTCAATTTTTCTAGGTGTGTGGAAATGTGTAATTATACACAATATCCACATCATCGATTATGAATTAATGATGTGGCATTGGAGAGTTATTGAGAATTATCATGATGAAATGGCAACATGTGTGACAGAAATTTTCATTCTACTTCTATGATTTTGAATCCCAAGACATGAAGATAACATATTTTCTTAGCTAAAAAAATTATCATTAATTAATGTAGGTGGCACTCATATCCTCGATAAATGAGATATCGAGCCTTCAGTTGCTCACATAATTTTTTGTAGAAAAGGAATGAACTCATTTTCTAGATCATCTGGGATATTATAGATATAAGTAGATAGGGGTCAGAAAATAATACGTTGGTTTTTTCTAGATAACCCCTTACATATATCAATGATGCAGTCTTCCCTATCAAACTTACATTCCTTTATTAGGTTAGACCATAGAAGATGGTTCTGATGGTCGCTTCCTGATAGGATTGGAGTGCTGCTGGAAGTTGGTGGGTACCATATACAGTTAACCCTAACACTTCAAGAATCTCATTATTTGAAGGATTTAGAGTTTTTAACACCACTCTAAATATATGTTTATTTTGAATTTTGATGATTTAATTATCTATGGGAGATATAGTCATGGGAAGGTTGACCATGGTGGATGTCAACAGTAGAGTACCTGTGATCAATCTCCATTATATCACATGGAGGATTATCGTGGTAATTAATTTCTTCTATTTATTCTTTGATAGATGAGTCAAAATACCCTCATGAAGTAGAGAATGTTTCATGAATAACCTGATGGAAATTTACATTGATAATATTAAAAATATGGGTCATTTTCTACATTGTGGTCAGAATATACGAAACTACCTTTTGAAATTGTTCATGGATATGAGACTATTGTATGAATTTTGATGGATATTATATGTAACCATCTATTTGTATGAGAATATGTTCCCTATAGAGATAATATATATTAATATTCCATTAAGCTTACTCATTACTGAAAGGAATATGGGACAACCCTTAGGCATTATCCATTATCACTTGGAGGGCCTTAGTCAATATGGGAGTATGATCCTAAACATGATCCTTTTTATATGTTGATTGTATTTCATTGAATGAGTATGTGCCTATCTTAAGGAATTTTCCTCTATCACCTGGTGATCCTTGATTGAAATAAGAATATGTTCCTATCACGTACATGAATTTCCCAACGGAAAAAGATGATGGACCTTGTAAATGGTTGAAGTAATATGAGCCTCATCCTATATTTCATTGGAATAATAACCATGCAGTCATTCATTGGGGGATGTAGGAATATGCACCATGCTTATGTGGTCTACTGGAATATGCTAGAAAAATTAGCTCATTGGCATATGAGTATGTCCTGAGGATTGTTCCATTCTCACATAGTCATCCCTATCCATAATGCAGACATATTCCTAATCATGGGACACTAGAGTATACCGCTAGACATATTCGACATAAATATGAACTTTTTCTGAGTCTTATTCCCCTCTCATATGGTGAGCCCTAACTAGGATGGGGATATGTGTCAAATCATATCCCTTTGGAATATGCCACTAGATCATTTCAATAGGAATGTGCCCTTTCCGTGAGGTATGTATTTCTCCCAAATGGTGAGCCCCGGTTGGAACTAGAGTATGAGCCCCAGTCCAATGACTCATACCATATCAGAATATTACAATAATACTTCTATGTTGGAGAAAGACTGTGTGCTTGATCTGGAATAACCACTTGTTCATGATGATCAGGGTTTTGAGTTTCCTAGGTTGTAGCGACTGGAGTATGTGCATATCCCTTTACCTACAATTGTTCTAGAATATGTCGGTGGAGTTATACAACTATTGCTAAAATATATTGTCATTTTAGAAATGTGTTTTAATGTATATTAGACTATACATTTTTCATCTCAATTATACTTAGGAATATATATATCAATTAATAGAGGATATGAACCCACCTTTTTCCTCCTTCTATAATCATAATATGTTAATAGTTGACAAGCACAATGGTTGGGATATGTGCTTCCCCCTTGCATATTACAGGAATATTCCCACAGACTTGTTCAAGTTCAATAAGGATATGAGCATGTTTGTTGGTTCCTACCAGAATATGACAGTAGGAATTGTTTGTAGGTGTGGTTATTATAGGCTCTCTCGTATATTTCTCGAACTTTCCATCCATAATAATCCTTCTTTTCTTACCATTCATTGGATTTAGAGGTGGTAGTGTGTCTGGTGGTTCACTGAGTAGGTGACTAGTGGGAACATGTTGTATGGTGTTTGCGAAATCGGTTGGAAGGTACCATCCATAGGGACACTTTAACTCAAGGGGATATGTATTTGAATTCTTGATCTAACTTAATTAGATGGTAATGGATGGAGTTTTCATGAACCGGGGATATGATCCAGAATCATTTGTCTGTGGAGATAAGGGACACAGAATTAGTAGCATCATTCCTCAAGTAATGATGACACTATGGATACTATGCATTGTGAACCATTCATGAATATTTCTTCATATGTATTTTACCATGTACGCGATACTCTCAGACCATTGTGTTTTCTACCTTTCATTGGATTTTTCAAGTAGGAAATATCATTTTTCATCCCGCATGAGTTGCAACAACAGATGATTTATCATAAAGAACCCTAAATAATGAAGAAATAGTCTTAGTGGGTATTTTTTCAATGATTGTAGTACCTCTAATCACAAAGAAAACAAGGAATAATGTTATCCATCAATTCTATATCGTAGGATTGATGTGTTCAACCCGAAATGCATGTTTGACAAAATTTTCATGGTCCCCAAATCCTACCATTCTTCTCACGTGGACTTGTCGACATGAAAATGAACTTATTCGAACCCTATTTATATTAGACCATCTACATGATCATTATTTTCTTATTATATTGTTTTTTAAGGCATTTATTAATATAGTATCATGATGCATGATTATTCTATCATTTGAGAGATTCACAGTGGATTTTCCATCATCAATTTTATATGGTGGAAAAAATGGTTTGATGGGTATTGAACAATCTATTTTAGATATATTCATGTTGGGTTAACCATTTTTAATTTTTTGGGAATTAAGGTACTGACGAGAACCACTCAATACTTTTATTAAAGGGGGTTTTGGGCTATTCATAATCATGAACATCGGGATACCATTTTCACTCTTACTAGAAACTCCAAATTGATCCATCATACATAATCTAGTACAAAACATCATTATAATAGAAGGTGAAAATTAGGGTTTTTTGGAACAATGAATCATGGGGAATTATATTTGTTCAGAGTATGAGATCTCTGGCTCGTCGTACCATTTTGGGTCTAATTATTTTATACACTGTGATTCTCTTATGGATTTGTGATATATTAATGAATTGCTTCCTAATCTTGATACATGATAGGTTACCATAATAAAACTAAGATGAGTTAATAATATTTTTTGTGGAAAATCCTTTGGGGCCCTTTAGTTAATCCATATATATGTATACAAGTTTCTCCATATTTTTCAAGTAATTGACAGCCCCTTGTGTGATAAAGACATAATATCAAGTTCTTCAGAATGTGTTGACATGCATAGAATCGTTTAATTTTCCAATATGGGGATTGAGCCACTATGAGGCTTCATACATATTAGGAATATTACGATATTAAAAAACCACATAGTTTTTTGAAACAATGTAGTATAATATCATGAAAAGATGACTTACATAGGTTATCTAGGAAACCAAGTGTTCATGATCGAGTCCTGGAGGGATATCCTATGTATCCCGAGTATAGTAAGAATCAATGATTCCATAGTTCAATGTTCTTGCGATAACACACTATGGTTTCCCTTATCACATTGGAAACATATGATGCAGATGACATGATTATAGTAATTCCTTAAGGCCACACGATCTATGCTCGGTGTGAGAATCAAGGGGTGTAAAATGATAATTTTTTCAATACTCATGGTATGAGACTTATGATATGGGACCGTCCAAAGAGTATTTATTTTGGAAATCATTCCTCTCAATGATTTCCTACATATCCTAGTTATCATAGTAATCATATCTATCATAGTAAAGATTAATTATCTATCCACTGATGGATGAGGTAGAGTAATAATCCCTTGGGACTAATGGGGTCCCGATGGTTGAAAATGGAATTATTATAAGGCTAACATCAAAATTGATGTTTATTTGCGATCTAGCCATAAGAAAGAATACTAAATGTCCTGGTAATTATAAAAATTAGATTTAACATAGTTCAATCCAATCCTCAGTCCACTAATCTATGAGGTACAGTGATAAACTCATGGTAATTATTGGGTCACAATGGAAGTGTTTTCCTAGAAATAAACATACGTACATTGTATGGGGTGTTTAATTGAGCTTGGGAATTAGGATGGAATCCTATGTATCTTAGTTATTGTGGGAATTAGGGTTCTTATAGTCCATTCAAAGGTTAATGTTCCATAAGATATGACCTTTGAAACTCACTAAGCCCACGTGTTCCATAATCATTGTGATAAATAAGGTATAATAAGTCATGAATGTATTTAAATTGTGAATAAGGGACATAAATGATTGAGTTCACCTTTATTATTAACATGGATCTGAAACATTAGGATGTTGGGGCCTACAAATCCTGAATATGCAAGGAATCAAGGTCTTCATAGTTCAAATTGTTGATTCATAGACACTGGGCATGCCGTATTTATCAGGGACTACACACCAAGGAAGGTCAATTTTATCAAGTCCCAAGATTCCAATTCAATATGTCCTACATGTGTAAACGGTGTCACATGATCCAGTTGACTGCCCGAAAGACATTTTAAGATCATAATGGTTTCTTCTAATGTCTATTGCATAACCTGACTGATATGTCTAGGGGGTCACATGATCCATTCTACTTTCCCTAGTATTATCATAAGGTTTTGATGATACACATGGAGGGTGTCATAATTTTATGTACAACATATCTTGGTCATGTCATGTGTCAGGAATAACATTCATCAAGGGAATCATGAAACCTGGATGACATGTTAAGAGGGAATCGAGAGTCTATGATGACATGACCAGAGGGTATCATGAGGGCATAGTTAGCTTGTGTAGATGCAGCTGCAAGACTTAGCTGACATTAGATGGAGCGTTATATGAGTCCGAAGATGAATCTGATTTAAGTCTCTAGGATTGGGCAATAGGCCAAGTGGGATTTTCGAGACAAAATAGGTGTTCCCAGGGGGAGTCAAGCGACCTGATATGACCTGACTGAATGATTTCACATGACCAAAATATCATGCTGAAAGAGAGACACGAGATCTCGGTGAAATGTCATTGTGTTTTCACATGTCTTGTGAGGATCACGTGGAGCCCATGAGGGCCAAAAAACATGTCTTATTTTATTTATGTCATCTACCTTTTGTCATTGTTCTATCCAATTTATTTTGAATTCCTTAGATTTACTCAACCACTGTTTATTTTATATCTTGAATGATCTAGAAAAAATGGTAGATGTTATTCATGTGTCATACTAGAAATCTATTCTATGATCTATAAATGATCACATGAAGTGATTTTTTCAATGTGTATGATCACTCCAGTTATATTATGGTATATTACTAGATAGATGGCATTCTATTCGTGAGATCATACACTTCATTAAATCCAATCAAGTTATTATAAGAAAATAAAATAGATTTTCCTCTTTTAGGTGGTAGGAAGATGTGAATTTTTCATGCCTTGGAGGTGTATTTATATGCCTCTCCACCCCAGTTTCTCACTAGTTTGTGAGGCATATCTGGCATGGGTCCAGCCTACAGTCAGTGAAGGGCTATGGCACCAAGTATCTTCATGATCCATTTCCATGGATCCTTTTCATTAAATCACGTTATTTTCATCAAATATGAATCCCAATAACTAATTAATCCATTATTGTATTACTTCCAATTAATGGGGACTCACATGATCACACAAGACCATAAAAAGACTTTCGTATTGTAATTTTAAAATGTCCAAGGGAATTCAGAAATCATAGTTCATATTGTATGGACATAAAGAGATGACCAATGTCTTTCATGGGATATTTCATGATGAAAGGGTAGTTTGTATGAGAGAATCCTCAAAATTAGTGTGGTTTTCCTAGAAATCTTACAGTACTTTGCTTCTGACTTCCTTGGAAAGTCAAAAGCATTTTTCTACCATTACCGGCATCCACCAACTCCATATTTTATTCCATTTTTTTATTTTACAAATGTTTTGGAGTCATGTGAGATTACCTGAGTGATGAAAATTATAATTAATCTATTTTTTATGATGCATCATGTGACCAACAGGGGTCCTATGGAGGTTCGTGGGCATTTTAATGAAAATCCATTAATTTTCTTCATAAGGAACCATTTGGGAAGAACATGGTTTCCTTGAATTACACAAGGCTTTCTAGGTGATGAAGTTGACAAGGAATATGTATATCATGAGATGAGGTGGGTATGTCTCCATGGACACATAGTGTTTTGCAGACCGATGTGGGTGTGCCTAGAGATATTTAAAACTATTTGCATCTCCATACTTCCCGCCTTTTGTTACCTCTATTTTATAGAAATGTTTAGGGTCATGTAATATTTTATAGATTTCTTCGAAGATAATTACCCTCCCATTGGTGATACATAAAAAGAACATTAAAACTAAGGGGTTTATACACCTTTTATACATCATTCCTCCCATTTTCAAAGGATATTTGGTCGGATTGTCAGGTTCTTGCTACTCACAAACTATGCAGCTTGGGGGATCTCACTTGACCGCTACCACACTACCATTGTTTGTAAAAAGTGCCTTTGTGAGGATAGTAGGACTAGTAGAAAGGGGATTTATGGGACATGCTATAGGAAATACAATATATTTTTATTCATTGTGTGACCTTATGATATTCAAGAAATCGTGATTCCCCATTGTGATCATGAGATCCAGAAGTCTCAACTATATTCATCTTCCTTTTCCTTTGTAAGGAAAATAATACACATATTTAGGTATTTATACCATTGTGAATTTATCGATTCTCATTTAGCGGGTGACAAGAAGGTATGATGTATTTAGACACTGAAACAAATAACCCCTTATTTCATAAAGGTTCTTCATCATGTCCCACAATTTTATCTATATGAATTCCCATCTAGACATATCGTACATAAACCCAAAAATTCAAATATTGAGATGGAATAAAAATAAATTTTGATCTCATTTGATTAGTAAGGGAAACTATTGGTGATATCAATCTATAAAAATATGTGAGCAGAAGGTTATATGAACATTATCTTAACATAATAATGTCATAAATAATCAATTAAATATATTTAATCATGAGTAATTGAATTATGGTCTTTCATAAAAAATGAATAAAATTATAATGATGTAAAATCATTAAAACTAAACCATGGACCATGATAATATATTATAAATATTATAATGTGGAAAAAAATATTAATATAACATTGTAAACATGTATAAATACTAACAGGTTCACTCATTACATTAATAACATGAAATCAGGTCCATTCATAAACATATGGAAATGAAACCTCGTCCACACATTTTATTATAGAAATGAAAATTTGTCTAAAAATCATCCTATGGACATAAAACTATTTCCTTTAATAATATAATGATCATCAAATGATTTTGATTCATAACATAGTTATCTCCCGATTTATCCATGTTTACCCAACACATTAGAGGGTTATAACTTACCCACACAATATATAATGAAAGCCAGATATATTTTTTCGACAATACTATAATACATTCATCATGTAAACATATAATAACTCATAAGAAGTAAACATTTTTCACAAACATATCAATATTTAACTATGGAATACCCTAAGGAACTAAAATATGATTTATAATGGTACCATCATAACTAAGTTAACTCGTGTGATTGAAATTAGTTTCCCATAATCATCCTTATGTAATCATAATTATAAGAAATTCCAATAATGAAATATTATGGTTTCATAATATAATATCTGCATTTAATTATAACAATACTTAATGGATTTTGACATAGATGAAATAAACATTAAAATATCATTAGAACATCTCTTTATGAAAATTTCATTTTCATTTTTAAATCACTTATAAAAATATTAAGAATTAATAGAATACATGGATAACATTTTATTTGAGAAGAAGCATATAAAATTTTAAATTTTACATCAACTTAATGAATTATCGGGATGTAGGGAATATCAATTCAAGTAATATACATTAAAAGGGAATAATATTTTAACACTTTCTTAAAACATAATAAATTTCTTGATTAGAATGAATTAATATTAAAATATTCCATTGAAATAAATAAAAATGACATAAAATTTAATGAACATTCCTATTTTAAAATATTTAAATTATTTTAAAAAACATCAAGAATAAAATATTTAGGATAATGGACCTGGAAAAAAATGTTCATAGACTAGATAGGAAACACGGTTAACATTTCATTAAAATATATTTAATTATCATTTTAGTTTATGAATTATGGAAAATTTTATTATTATTTATGATACCTGAACAAATAGGGGAGAATAAAATATATGGGGTTAAATTCATACGATATATATATATTTCCATCAATTTATATTTATTATAAAAAATTATAAAAAGAAATTAGATTTTTACATAAACCTTTTAGCTAAGATCTGATATTTCATTGTGTGAATTCATATATCATTTATAAAACATATTAATTTATTAAAAATATATTTAAAAACAATAATAATACTTGAAAAACTAATTATAAATACATTATTATTTCACGTTCTTCTTTTATTAACAACGTCTTCATTAAAATGAACATTTGGGTGAAAAATGGTTCTTTTTTCTATGGTGTATCAATTTGAATGTTCTAGTACATTCCTATTGGTCATTAATAAATCATATTGGGAATATTAATAATGATATATGAATAATATTTATTAATAATATGTCATAAAAACATATTTAATTATATCAAGTTATGAAAATTTAATAACATCACCTCACGGAGTTTGTAGCCCATGTATATGCATGAGTGAAGCATAAATCTACTTATGGATGGGATGACATAATATTAATAATATATATAATCACTGTAAAATTCTTATTATATCATAAATTTCATATATATTAATCAAATTTATACTTATTTCCATCAATGTTATGTGTTCTTCATAAATGAAGCACATCAATTTATAGAGGTGGTAGTCGACATGTATGCATGAGCGGGAATATTTTTATCCATCATAAGGAAGGTTTAAGAATGTTGAAAAGTTATTATAATTCATTAATCTAATTTATATACTACATATTCATGAAAATATCCATTCATGTATGATGGTGTTGAAAAATAAAATACTTCATTTCGGGCAACGGTAGTTCATATGTACACACGAATGGAGATTTTATTTCCCATTTGATGGAGAATGATATGATAAAATCTTGAACCATAAACATAATAACATATAATAATAATTAATATACTATATTTATCAGGTTATTAGGGATATACCATATTAATATAGGGAAAACTTATATGTACAATTGAAAGCACTCAGTTTAGAGTTATACCTCTACGTTGAAAAACCTCCATTAGAATACATCTTATGCCATGAATCGATGCTATCCAACCCAAAAAAATATGTCTATGATGTGTGGAGGGAAGTTATAAATTCATTTGGGTAGGTATCAGATGATCTTTAAGTATAATTAACTATGATTAAGATAGTATAGGTGGTATCATTTTATATGGGAGGGAGAGGACACACTTGGAATTTTTATAAATAAGAAAATATATTAATTTCATATTAAGGTAATGTTTCTCTTAAATAAAAAAATCATATATATAAATAAATAGTTTTTAGAACAACATAAAATTAATTTAAATAATATTTTTTGTGATATTTTCGAGCATATATCTTAGGATAAACCCCGATAAACTCGTTTTAACATTAAACATGGGAGAAAAATTTCACTATTTATACCTATATTTTTTTATCAAAATATTATATAAAAATTAATAAAAAATTAAATTATTTTGATTTAAAATTTTTAATATGTTTTATATGAATAAATTTTGTTTTGTGGTGGAAATTAATTTTATAAAAATCTCCAAATGCAAAAAAAACTTTTATAAGAAAAATAATATTTTTATCATAAAATTGAGTTTCTCATAATTCCATTCCATGTTAAAAATATTAAATGAATTTTAAAATATATCATTGAATTTATAATAATAAAATATCTTTAAAATAATTCATTAATATTTATTAATTTTATTTATTAATATGAAATCATTTGTTATGTAAGGAAACCATTATTAGGTAATCATATCTTTTTTTACATTCAAATACATTTATTTTATTTTGCATTAAATTGCTAACAAATGAATTGATTTTAAAAATATTAAAAAAAATAAAACAAATATTAGTCTTATGCATACTATCTAATCAAAAAACATGGAGATAATAATCAAATTTAATAATAAAATTTCATTAGTAAATAGCAGTTCTTTTATACTTGATGTTTCCTATAATGCATGATATCATAGAAATTTAATTTATTTAATTAGATTTATATAATAAAATATCAGGATATTTCAATTTGAACATTTTAATATATTTTTAATTGTAATTCCATCACTCTGACAATATCAAATGAGTTTATTTATGACTCACCACATCATCATGTTCTTATACAACCAACTCAATTTTAGGGATTCTCCAAAAAAATCGACATGGTTAGTATTCTTATATCATATAAAACTTCATCTTCGATATTCATTTTCCCATTGTTTTTCTTAGTAAGAGATATTATTATGTAGTGGTAAAACCATTATGTTTAGTACAAGTGAACGATGTTTTTATTATTTAATCAATGGAGACATATGAGAATCATTGTAAACATGAGAGAGATGTGTTGAATGTGATAGGAGATATGTAAATAAAATAAAAAATAAATTATGTAAAATGAGAAATTTTATTTTGGGATAAACATTCTGAAATTTTCAAATATAATCACCTTCTTATATGAAGAAATTTTTATGAATAATTTTCCCCATCATCATACATTATATCTCCATGATGATTTTCATCATAACATTTCTATTAACTCTTTTTCTATAATGTGCTACTAGATAAATCTAAAATTCACTTCCATTTACACACATATCCTTGGTCATGATAGACTTATCTCTATAACTTCATCCCAGAACATGATCTTTCTTCAGTTCTTTCACTAAAATGAATTAACAAATATCTATTTGACAGCTCCAGTGAAATTGATTATTCTACGAATATTCTATTGATGGAATATGTCAATACCATAATCATCTGAAATGTATATAACATGGTATCATAATAACATATTGGTTATTAATATTCCTCTGAAACTGACCAAATATTTTAGGGTGATATGTAGTGCTAAATATTTACAATATAATCAATTCTTATTGAAGACTTTTCAAGAACATTGTGGTAAAATTAATATGAAGATAAGATTCAATAGAATGTTATAATGCATTAAATCATTCCACTTTATTAATGTACATCCCATCAGGAAGATCACATGAGATAAATTATTCGATATAAATTAAATTTGTTTAATTTTAGAGAGACAACTACCAAAAATGGCATTGTATCCTTTTGATTTTTTGTGGTTTTTGATGATAAAAAGTGGTAATGCATTACCATTTCCATTCCCATATGGGTAATTGTTGTGATATCACTATAAAATTCATTTCATCATACTTACCATATTGATATAGAAAACATTTTTATACAAACTCTAAAATATTTATATTAATGTTTTCCACCTGAAATAATCTATTATATTTCAATACATCTTCATACATTTGGGATGAATAAACAATGATGTAAAAAACATCATCCAATTTCCCCCTTCAATACATATTTTATTGAAAGGAAATATATTTATATCCTAATTCTTATCATTCTGTCAAATTAATTGCTGAAAACATGAATTATTATCGCAATATTATAAAATTGCACATTATCCATATGTACATTTGAAATCCACACATTGATGGATGGATTAACATTCATCTGATAAAGACATGATATTTTTAATTTCCATTTGAATTTCTGATCCATATTTTTCAAATCTCAAAATATTGGATCTCTTTAAATACTCAGGATAGACATAGTATCACGGTCATTCTAACTCATTGCAATAGATACCATGTTCTTATTACTAGTTTGGTGATGTATCGTGTAGTCATAATATTTAATAAAATCAATTAATATCATTTGGAACATCTTCGACAATATCCCAGTGAATATATACACCATGGTTTTATTAATAGAATATATATCACACTGTACAATACAATGAAAATACCTCCAAAATTTTAGAGAAAAATCTACAAATATCAACACCTAAATATTGTCATTGAAAATTTTTCCAATGAATTTTTAGTTTTCAGGAGGCATAAGTAATCACCATATTTTTTATGAAGAAACATATGAATCCCATCATTGATGCATCCAAAAAATCACAAACCCTTCTCCATTATAGGGTATTATCAGAATATATGCATTGAACCACATTCTTTTTCATCACCTAGAAATTTTTCTCACAATCATCTTTTCAAAGTAACATGTATCCACTCTATTTCAACATTATTATTTGATTAGGTAGCCATGATAAATCTCATAAAAAATTGATAGTATTCTACAAACCTAATAAAACTATAGATCTTGGTTGTCATGGTTTCTCAAGGATGATGTTCAATAAATTTTTTTCTCTGACGTATCCATAGATATAGCCTTAATTGTTATTATATGACCTCAATATGAGACAATCCATAGATAAAATTCATAGTTGGCAAATTTATCACATAGTATATCCTTTATCAAGGTCTTTATAAAATTAAAAAAAATCTTCTTGATCTTTCATTCTCTTTGAATATAAATATATTTTATCTAAAAAGATTAAAAAGTATCAAGTAATCTCTAAATAAAATATTCATTAAATCAATGATGATAGAACAGATATAAGTAATTCCAAATAAAATAATTTCAAGTCAATAATCATCATATCTCATATTAATGTTTTTCAGTGGTATATACTCATTCTTGATGAATATTTGAGTGTATAAAGATCGAAGTTCAATATTGGATAAATATTCAACTCCACATAACTCAAAAAAATAGAATCACCATATTTTTTATAACAAAGAGTACATGTTCACCATATAGGGGCACATTACAGATTTGGATCCTCTATAAAAATACACCTAGAGTTACTTATTCAATTATCTCAAATCAATCATGGAAATTCTATATAGAGTCTTTGAAATATGTGTGTCAACATGTATGAGTTATATCAAATACCAAACATAAATATTAGAGGGATCACATAGATGTTATTAAAGATATAAATCATCATAATCCAAAAAAAGTCATAACGTTAATTTTTAATCTCTCCCCAACAATTTGAGATCCATATCTGTCATTAATAGGATAAAAAAACATATAACATATGTAACTTCCATTGTAAGTTCATATTCAAACTCACAATGAAAAAAAACCATGGTTGATATGGAATATTAAATGTGACTTCTCTTCTCCATCAATTGATATTGGATCTCTATATAGGGATCATATCTATCCTGAAAATCATATGAAATTTAAATAGAGTGAGAATCAATATATTTTTCGTAAGATCATCACCACACACATCTATTGGAAAGGATTAATAGATTTGTTAAAAAATAATTGTACTATTAAATTTTTTTACAGTTAACTCAATATCTAATCATTGTGGTGGAAATATGACACACATAGAATACTAATTTGATATAATAGTGTTTGTATATCTTGAATAAAATAAAATACTATCTTTTATATAGTGTATGATAAATGTATCTTTCACTGTTTCATTCTTGAAACCCACTTCATCAATTAAGATAAGATAATATTTTCCTATATACATTGATATCAATGGGTATTGAGGCATATTGTTATTATTATCCCTCAGATTAAGTAATTGATTCATTTAATTCCCAATATCCTATCATCTAAGGACCTAATGTAAGGGTGTTGTAATTTATTGACCTTTCTCTCCATTCATTCACTAAAAATCCTATTTACAACATTTTTATATTATTTGGATTGATGTTCATCCCACCCATACTTGAAATGTCATCATAATAATTTTAGAAAATTAAACAAATGTTTATTCACACATTATTGGCATGTTTTTGGTTAAAACATCTTCCTCACTCCAGGTTATATACTACTACAGCTTCCATAAAACTCAATATTCTTTTTCTTATGACTATAATCATGAGGGTTTATAGCTTCCATTTTACAGTTGAGTGACCATAAATAAATTTCACCATATCCTCTAATTTTTTTTATTTTAACACCCCAATATTTCATTGTACATTATTTCTTCAAAATATTTCAATAATTTGCACCACACGGAACACCGAGTTCAAGTGAATCACGACATACCAAACTAGTTGTTTAAAAGTAGTAATGTATATTATTAACTGTATTTTGACCTTTATATAATCCTTATAAATTTAGAGGCCATATTATGAGTTTCTTAGGCATAATGTAAGAACGAAATCATATTTTTTAGATAAAAGAATTATTTTTCAAAAAAAAACAATTTTTCAACCCTTTAATGGTGACCCCTTCATAAATTAAATATTTGAAACATTTATATATAAAATTTGAAAAAATAACCTTCTTCTTTATAAATGAGATATATGAATTTAGTTTCAATAAATATTTGTTGTTAATCTGATAACTTCCATATTTGGGTGAATAGTGAAAAATACTATATTTTAACTGAAAATAATTTTTTAATCAAAATAATTTGTAGTGTCAAATTATACATTTTAATGGTTTGGAGGTATAAATAGATTATATTTTTACAATTTAATCCAATGTTATTCAATGGAAATAATATTACTTTGAAATTAAACATAAACAAGTATCAATTGTATGTTAGTTATTATTTCTAAAAAACACTCTTTTTGGTTTTGACAATGGGAATTAATTTTAAATAAAACATATATGATTGGATATTGGTAAAATAGAATTAATTTTTGAATTCAGAGTATAAAAATTTTCTTAGAGTGAATTTTTGGTATTTTTCTAAAAACATTCAGTTTTTAATGAATAGTGAAAATACTAAATTTTTATTAAAAACAACTTTTTATTATAAATACTTTATTATGCTAAATTATAATACTGAGAAGTTTTAAAGTATAATTATATTATATTTTTACCATTTAATCTAATTTTGGTCGTTGGATGTAATTTCACATTTAAACTAGATATAAACAAATGTTAATCTTTTGGTAATAATTATTTCATAAAAACAAGCTTTTTATTTTGACAAGGGGAAATAATTTTCAATTAATCTCTACCACTTATGTGTTTTGAATTTAGAAAAATAGATTCCATATTTGCAATTATTATTTAAAAATTTTGTAAATACGTAAAAAAAATTTAGACATTCTGAATAATTACTTAGGTAAATATTTTATTTACGATGGGTAAAGGGTAAATCCGGTAAATAAGGGTAAAAATAATATTATAATAATATTTAATTACCCTAAAACGTGTCTTATCCATATTGGATGATACATGTCCGACCATGGACATATTTGGGTCGATTTCGGGACCCATGGAGCCACTTGTAAGTTATAATGACACTTTATATTAATTATGTTAAAGTAAATACAAAAATGACATAAGCATATATCTTTTAGTAAAATAATTTTTACATAGGGTTATATAAGTTTATATTTTCGACAATAAATATTAAATATAATGAAAAAAAGATTTCTACATAATGGTATTTTATTTATAATTTTTATATATTTAATAATTATAGTTATTTATGATACAATAATGATGGAGTATTTTCCTTATTAATGAAAGAATCAAATAATCGGTATTATAAATGTTAAAATAAATATAATTTGATATTTTTGATGACATCCACAAATTTTATAGGTTAATATGACATTTTAGTATTACTAAAATGAATTTTTTTCGCATTAATAAAGTTGTTAAGAATTTAAAAAAAATCAATTATTAACGTTTGTAAAAATTGACATAAAAGAGGTTTTTAAAACAATATTATATTATTAATTGATATAATTTTCCTAAAAATATAAGGATCACCATAGGACTTATATGATGATATTTATATCAATAATGAACCACTTGGGGTACTCTTGGAAGCTTATAGTATGTTTATTAACCAAATAATATAAAAATACAAAGGGACGTGGTAAATGTCAAACTAATTAACTAAGAGTTAAATCTAAAAGATAAGGATAATATAGTGAACCAAACATGTCTAAAATCTTTTGTATGAGTGGATTTCGACCCATACATACATTATCCATGAAATAAATTAGTTTTCAGCCATTAAAATTTGAATATAAATTTATTATAAAATAATATTTTATGTTTTTCCTAAGGTGCACCTCACCCGTCTTATAAAAGGGAACCCACCCTTCTATAAAATTAATACCTATAAAGCCTTTTGGTTCAGCCATCCCCTACCCAAATATAATATTAACGTCCCTCAATTAATCCTAGAGAACTTCCTTTAGTCAGAAATCCAAATTAAGAATCCTTATTTATCAAATCAAAAGGAAGAACCTGAAGCATAGGTAATGATTTCACCACCCTCTTTCAACTTCATTTCATCTTCCACTTCTTCTTTCTTTTTATTAACATTCAAAAATAATAAATCCAGTATCTTCTATATAATTTGATGTTATTATAAATACGGTACAACCATATTAATTGTTCTATCCATCCTTGGAATGACATGTCACCACACGTGCGTAAGTACGGCTTACCGTCTCCACGTCGTGGTGTAATTGTTATTCAATACATTACTATTTAAATGGGTATAATAATGATGTGTAATTTATGTAAATAATAAATATAACATGATAATTATTCTTTATATATGATATACTATCCAGTTATATATTATTTTAATATCAAAATAGTGACATTGTCGCTCGTGCGTATGTATGGACTACCGTCTCCACGAACGTGATGAGATTCATTCCCCATCGTATCCATTCAATAATAATTCTCATTTGATGATTAAAATTAAGGTTTAAAAACTTGATATGATTCTGGATATGAATAATATACAACCTATCCATAATAATCACGACTTATTTAACAAGCACATAAAAGAAAACGAATCAGTTAATACCCGAAACAACGATAATACAATGATATTGTTAAGAAAACAATGTTAAAAGAACATATATGATATCATATTAATGTATATGATTATATTATAATTTAATAACAATTATTTCACAATTATATTATTTTTAACCTACCCTTTACCAAGGAAAATTACAGGGTAAGGGTTTATATCACAATCTCTTCATTATCCGAGATTTTTTATATGTAATTATCTACTCGGACCTCTTTATCATCTAAATCCACGTTTCTTAAAAATGTATTTCAAAAACATATTACTATTTACTACAAAATGTTTTAATGTCATTTATACCATTATGTGTATTGAAAGTAATATTTCTATCATTTTCCAAACAAGGTACTTTTTGTCCATTTTGAAAAATTTAGGGTAGGAATGTTTTTTTATCTTATACAATGGGGGAAGTTATTTTCCACTGTTATAACATCATCAACTCTTCCCTTACAATATTGTAATAATATTTTCAAAATAAATGTTTTCTTTATAATTATATGACTGTTAAATTATTTCATAATAGAAAGAGGTATTTCTATAAAAAAGGGTATTGATTTCGTCTCTGTCAACAACCTTTGGTGGATCTTATGTTTATTTGAAGTTGATTTATTATGATACAACACATTCATATTATATTTAAGGTTTTGTGATATGTTTGACTATGGATGTTCTATTTTTAAACCATTAATGGTTTATGGATAAGGTATTAAAATTTCTTATTCTTGTTTTAATACGATTGTTTATGATAAGTTTAAACCTTCTCATATGAGGAAAGTATTGGACTTAGTAAGTGATGGGTGGAGCCTACTATAGCTCCTCGATGCATCGGTAGGTCTCATGAGACAACTAGACATGGAACATTATGAGGTCCCTTTCTAATTTTGATATATGGTTTTGGCCGAGGCCTTAATCATTTTTAGACGTCTTGGCTGAGGCCTTGAAAAAAATGTTTCAGAATGTCCTGCATTATACATTTCCTCATTATGAAAATAATATTTATGGTTCATGTAGTCATTCAACTAGTAGAATACTAATGATTATGTTTTATTATGGAATTATTTACTCAGCTCATATTCCATTCATAATAGTATTCATGTTTATTATTGGTAAAATAACATGGTTTCAATTATTCACCAATCTTAATATTTATGTAATCTTCTGTTGTACATCATACCCTTACTAAGCATTTGAGCTCACCCCTTTCTAATATTTAGTTTTTCTAGGATATGAAGAAGTAAGTTATGAGTGACTTTAAGGCATTATTTTGGAGGCATAGTTGTTTCCAATGGAATAAATTCGTGTTGTTTTTCTTTTCATGTTGTAAAGTTGAACTTGTGTATGAATCTTGTTTCTAAGAATACTAAACTGATTGTTCATTTGAGACATGATTTTCTTGGGATCATGACAATGTTATGTAATAATGCATTGACTCTGGGTAACTGGGGTTGGGGTGTTACAATTGGTATTAGAGGATGATTAGTACAAACCGTGGAAACTAGATTTAGATTAACTTTGATTAGAGAACATATCCCTAAGATAGACTTTGAGGATTAGTATAGAAGAACTTCCTAGAATTTTGGTATTGTAGAGATTTTTTGAGTCTACTGAGAGATACATCCCTGTCTAGATACGAGTAGGTAGTGGAGGCTCTGGAACTAATATACCTAGAGGTAAAACCCAAAAACACCACTTTGAGCTTGACTCGAATGGGAACTGCTGCACGATAACGGGCATTGCTGCACTCTTGGTTACGACACTCCCAGGGGATATGCTTAGGATAATTCTCATTTTATTTAGAAATCATTATTATGGGTTTATGAGTATATAATTTTTCAATGAAATAATATTTATGATTATGTATTATATCCATAAATTGTACAATTTATGTTAGGTATTTTACATGTTTATAATTATTCATTGTAATTAATAAACTGACCCAGTTTATGCCATTGTATAGAAATGGTGTCCAGTAGAAGGAATGTGAACTCCAACAATACAAATGATCTATTGAGTAATATGGATCATATCATTGACGATATTAATCCAACATTTAGAAGTGAAATTGTCTCCCAAGTATTCTCAACATATGAAGAAATAGTATCACATGTTAAAAAGATAAGTAAATAATTCTTCGAGCCCTATGGATTTGAAGGGAAGCAATAGAAGAAAAGGATGGAAGAGGGATAGATGGATAAAGGGATGAGGGAAAAGAAGAATTTTCCCATATATGATAACTGGGGGAAGAAACACCCTGAAACTTGCCAAAACGGAATGGTAGTTTGTTATAAGTGTCGAGAAAAAGGACACCATGTACTTGAGTGCAAGGGTAAGAAATTTTTTTTCAAATGTACAATGCATCATCTAAGAGGAGTTGGGACACTACATGAACCAATGTCCAAATAATCAGAGTATTCCCCAAATGATGCTATTGTTTAATAATAAAGTTATGATACTACCATAGATGAGGATGAATGATTACAGTTCTTTTGATGTTTTTAAAAAATTAAGTCATTTGAGTTTTGTATCAATGATGTAATGGTTATAATAATTATAGAGTATATAAGGATTGTATTATAGTACTATTTCATTAAGGAATTGAGATTTTGTGGAACCAAGAAATGTGACTCAATAGCAGGTTAAATTTTTGGAAATTATTTGGATGAGAGAAAGATAAAGCACAATATGGTTCTGATACCGAGGTAGTGATTTTGGAAAAATACATGATTGATTTGGATAAATAATATTGGATATTCTTGACTACCTTGAAACTGATTAATGATTTTTATATTCCATCATTTTTTTTGTTTACAACATTTTTGGATAGAAGGAATATATCCAGTATTCTATAAGGAATAAGGGAGCATGAATGTAATCAATATGGTGTTATGGAAATTCAGGATGTTGCTGTGTTTTAAAATAATATATGATGAAGGTGTTCAAATTTTTTTACATGTCAAAAAGGATCTTCATTAATTGTTGATAGTGAGTTTGGACAGAAGTATTTTGGATAAGTATGGTTTGAGATTATTTTTGATTTCCATAAAAAGGACAACTCGGAGGTCAAGCGACAACACGCCGCGTCCGGCAAGGCCACGAGACTTGAACCCGCAACCGAAGGGAGACAAGGGCGTATCACCTACCACTGGCCCACATGATTTCGTGGATTGAATAATGTAGTTTTTTATATAAATTTTTTTGTTATATGATTTATAAATTAATTTTTTTGGTAACCCTATATTAATAGGATCAATAGAATTTTTTTTATTTTTTTTATCTTTTAGAGTGAAAGATGCTTTTGTGGTAGAAAATAGTTAAAGGATGGAACTCTACTTGTAAAGTAAATATTTTTCTTCTTCTCTTATTTGATGAAGAAATTAATTCTTAAACTTTATTGAAGTTATGTTAAAACAAAAAATGTGTTATCCTAATACCTTATGTTTTGTTGAACCGATGGTATTTTAAATCATCATAGATTGATGAATTTAAGGCCCTCAATTTTACACTTGTTTGTGATTGATGACCTCAATCACTACCTATAAATATTTACATTTTCCTCCAATTATATGTCTCTAATTTCCACCTATGTTCTCATAATCAGGATCATAATTTGGTGGTGACCCTTTAATTTTTCATTTCCACTTATTAAGACTAAATTTTATTAACCTAATTTCTGATGTGGGTTTTCCCAAAGGAATTTTCTATTTTCAACCTTTTATTTTAGGAGAACAATTTCAAATTGCGAGGACACAATTTATTGAATGATGGAAGAATGTAACACCCCAAGATTTCATAGTACGTTATTTCTTCAAAGTAATTCAATAACTTGTACTACACGCAACATCGAGTTCAAGCGCATCGCGACTTACCAAACTAGCTGTTCAAAAGCGGTTATGAATAGTAATAACTGAATTTTTAACTTTTTATAATACTTAAAATTTTAGAGTCCATATTATGAGTTTATTAGAAATACTGTAAGAACATATTCATTTTTTTAGATAAAAGAAGTATTTTTCAAAAAATGTACTTTTACCACCTTTTAATTGTGAACCCTTCTTAAATTCAATATTTGAAACTTTTATATATTCAATTTGAATAAAATAATATTATTCTATATAATAGAGACATATGAATTTAGTTTCAAAAATTATTTGGTGTTTTTCTGATAACTTTCATATTTGGGTGAATAGTGAAAAATACTATATTATAACTGAAAACAACATTTTTAATAAAAATAATTTGTAGTGTTATATTATACATTTTAATGGTTTGGAAGTATAAATAGATTATAATTTTACCATTTAATCCAATGTTATTCATTGGAAATAATTTCACTTTGAAATTGAACATAAACAATATCAATCTTTTGTTAGTTATTATTTCTTAAAAACACTCATTTTGGTTTTGACAACGGGAATTAATTTTAAATGAAACTTATATGTTTTTAAATTGGTAAAATATAATTCATTTTTAAATTTTGAATATAAAAATTATCTTAGGGAAAAAGTTTGATATTTTTCTGAAAACATTCAGTTTTCGACGAATAGTTAAAATAATAAATTTTAATTAAAAACAAATTATTTAATCAAAAAACATTATTTTTCTAAATTATACCATTGATTGGTTTTAAAATATAATTAGATTATATTTTTACCATTTAATCCAATTTTGTTCATTGTAAATAATTTCACATTTAAACTGGACATAAACAATTGTCAGTCATTTGGTAGTTATTATTTCATAAAAACACGATTTTTGTTTTGACAGCGGAAATTAATTTTAAATTCATTTCTAGCACTTCTCTGTTATTAATTTAGAAAAATGGATTCCATATTTGGAATCAGGATGTATAAATTGTGTAAATGGGAAACTTTTTTTAAACATTTTGAATAATTACTTCGACAAATATTTTATTTACCATGAGGAAAGGGTAAATCATGTAAATAAGGTTAAAAATTATATTATAATAATATTAAATTACTCTAAAACATGTCCTAACCATACTGGATGATACATGTCCGACCATGGGCATCTTTGGGTCGAATTTGGGACCCCATGGAGCCACTTGTAAGTGATAATGACACTTTATATTAATTATGTTAAAGTAAATACAAAAATGTCATAAGCATATATCTTTTAGTCAATAAATTTTTACATATGGTTATATATTTTATATTTTAGAATATAAATATTAATTAAAAATCTAAAATGATTTCCTACATAATGATATTTTATTTATAATTTTTATATTTTTAATAATTAAATTTATTTATGACACAATAATGATGTAGCAATTTACTTATTAATGAAAGAATAAAATAATTGGTATTATAAATGTTAAAATAAATATAATTTTAATGTTTTGATGACATACAAAAATTTTATTGGTTTATATGACATGTTGTTATTACTTAAATTTCTTTTTTTAGAATTTATAATGTTGTTAAGGCTTTAACAAAAATCAATTATTAAATAGTTTCAAAATTGACATAAAGTAGTTTTTAAAACAAATATTAAATTATTAATTGATATAATATTCTTAAAAATCGAAGGTTCATTTGAAGGACTTATATGATGATAGTTATGTCAATAATGAACCACTTGGGGTTCAGATGGCATCTTATAGTAATTTTATTAACAAAATAAAATAAAAATACAAAGAGAAATGGTAAATGTCAAACTCATTAACTAAGAGTTAAATCTAAAAGAGAAGGTTAATATAGTGACCCAAATCTGTCTAAAACCTATTGTTTGAGTGGAAATAGTCCCATCCCCACCTTATACTCGAAATATATCAGTTTGGATACATTATAAACTGAATATTAATTTATTATAAAATAATATTTTATGGTTTTCCTATGGTGCCCCTCACCCCTCTTATAAAAGGGCACTCCCCCATCTCTAAAATTAATGCCATAAAAGCCTTTTGGTTCAGCCAAAACCTGCCCAAATATCCTCTCAAAATCCCTGACTTCGTCCTAGATGCATTCCTTTATCCATACAGCCAATTGAAGGAGCCGTTTTGATCAAATAAAAAATAAGAACCTGAAGAAGAGGTAATGATTTCACCACCCTCTTTCAAGTTCCTTTCTTCTTCCACATCTTCTTTCATTGTTATTACCACTCTAAATTAATAAATCCAGTTTCTTCTATATACTGTTATGTTATTATGAATATGGTACAACCATATTAATTATTCTATCCATCCTTTGAATGACATGTCACCACACATGCGTACATACGGCTTACCGTCTCCACGTCGTGGTGTAATTGTTATTCAATACATTATTATTTGGATGGGTATAATGATGATATTAAATTGATTTAAATAATAAATATAAATGATAAAGATTCTGTATATATGATATACTATCAAATTATATGTTATTGTAATATCAAAAGAGTGATATTGTCGCTCGTGCGTATGTATGGACTACCGTCTCCACGAACGTGATGAGATTCATTCACCATCGTATCCAGTCAAGACTAATTATCTTTTGATTATTAAAAGTAATGTTTAAAAACATGATATGATTCTGGATATGAATAATATACAACCTATTCATAACAAACATGACTTACTTAACAAAGCATATAACGGAAAACAAATCAGTTAACACCTGAAACAATGATAATACGAAAATATTATTAACAAAGCAATGTTAAAAGATCTGATATGATATCATATTAGTGTATATGATTATTGTATAAATTAATAACAATTATTCCACCATTATATAGGAGGTTAACAGACCCTCAACCAAGGAAAAGTATAAGGTAAGGGATTATTTCACAATCTCTTCATTATCCGAGATTTTTTATACGTAATTATCTACTAGGACCTCTTTATCATCCACATCCATGTCTCTTAAAAATGTATTTCAAATTTTTTTTACTATTTAATAAAAAATGTGTTAATGTCATTTATAACCTTATATGTTTTGAAAGGAACCTTTTAGTTGTTTTCCAAACAAGTTACTTTTTGACCTTTTCGACAAATTTAAGGTAAGAATGTTTTTAACTTATACAGAGGGTGCAGTTATTTTCCACCATTACAACATCATCAAAGCATACCTTACAAGCTTATAATAATATTTTAAAATAAATGTTTTCATTATAATTATGTTATTCTTAAATTATTTCATAATAGAAAGTTATATTTCTATAAAAGGGTTTTGATTTCATCTATGTCAACATCATTTTATGGATCTTAAGTTTATTTGAAGGTGATTTATTATCATACAACACATTTATATTGTATTGAAGATATTATGATATGTTTGACTATGGATGGGCTATTTTTATACCATTCATGGTTTATGGTTAAGGTATTGAAATATCGTATTCTAGTTTTAATATTTTTTTTATTATATGATTAATCCTTTTCATATGAGGAATGTATTGGACTTAGAAAGTGACAGGTGGAGCCCGCTATAGCTCTTCGATTCATCGGTAGGTCTCATGAGACAACTAGACGTGGAATTGGCTGAGGCCCTTTACCAATTTATATATATTGTTTTGGTCTAGGCCTTAATCATTTTTAGACGTCTTGGCCGAGGCTTTGTCAAAATGTTTCAGAATGTTCGGAACTATACATTTCCTCATTAAGAAAATATTATGATGGTTCATGTGGTCATTCGACTAGTAGAATAAAAATGATTATGTTTTATTATGGAATTATTTACTCAGCTCATATTCCTACAATAAAATTATTCATTTTTATTATTGGTAAAGGAAAGTGGTTTTAATTATTCACCATGCTTAATATTTATGTTATCTTCCACTGTATTTCTTACCCTTACTGAGTGTTTGAGCTCACCCCTTTCTTATGATTCATTTTCCCAGGATATAAAGATGTTTGTTATGACTGACTTGCATGAATTATTTAGGATGCTTGGATGTTTCCAATTGAATAAATTCGTGTAGTATTTATTTTCATGTTGTAATGTTGAACTTATGTATGAATCTTGTTTCCAATAATACTAAACCGATCGGTCATTCGAAACATGATTTCCTTATGGTCATGCCAATGTTTTGTAACAATGCACCAACTCTGGGTAACTGGGGTCAGGGCGTTACAGTTGTTATTAGAGGAAGTTTAGTAAAAACCTTGGAAACTAGATTTATATATACTCTGATTAGATAACATAGCCTAAGATAGACTTTGATGATCAATATAGATGAACTTCATAGAAATTTTTTATTATAGTGATTTTGTGAGTTTTCTGAGCAATACATCCCTATCTGGATACGAGCAGGTACAGGAGGCTATGGAACTAATGTACATAGGGGTAAAACCTGAAAACACCTCTTTGAGATAGACTCGAACGGGAACTAGTGCATGACAGCGGGCCTTGCTTCACTCTTGGTTACGACACTTTTGGGGGAAATCCTTAAGATAATTCTCATTTTCTATACAAATAATTATGAAGGGTTTATGAGTATATACTTCTCATTGAAATTATCATTATGATTTGGGATTATATCCCTAAACCATTCAAATTATGTTATGTATTTTACATGTTTGAAATTATTCATTCCAATTCATAAACTATCCTATTTTATTCTATTATATAGAAATGGCGCCCAGTAGAAGGAATGTGAACACCAGCAATACATATTGATCCAAAGAGTATGAAGGATCATATCTTTCACGGAATCAAGCCAATATTTAGAAGGGATACTATCTCCCACATATTCTCAACATATGATGAAATAATATCATGTGTTAAAAATATAAGTAAATATTTTTCTAAGACCTATGGATTTGAAGGTAAGAAATATATGAAAAGGATGTTAGAGAGAAAGATGGATAAAGGGAAGAGGGAAAAGAATAATTTTACCATATGTGATAACTGTGGGAAGAAACACCCTAGAATTTTCTTGAGGGGAATGGAAGTTTGTTATAAGTGTCGAGAAAATGGACACCATGTATGTGACTGCAAGGGTAAGAAAAAGGATTCAAATGTACAATGCTTCATCTGCAAGGATTTGGGACACTATGCGAACCATTGTTCAAATCATCACAGTATGCCCCAAATGATCATATTGAATAATAATAAAGTTATGATACTACCACAGATTAGGAGGAATGATTATAATTTTTATGTGGTTGTTAAAGAACTATATCATTTGAGTGTTGTATCAATGATGTACTGGTTATAATAATTATGGAGTATATAAGGATTTTTCTACAATACTATTTCATTAAATACTTGAGATTTTGTGGAACCAAGAAAAGTGACTCAAAAGTAGGTTAAAATTTTGGAAAATATATGGTTGAGAGAAAGATAAACCATAATATGGTTCTGATACCGAGGTAGTGATTTTGGAAAAATACATGATTGATTTGGATAAATTTTATTGGATATTCATGACTACCTTGAAACTGATTAATGATTTGTATATTCCATCATTGTTGATGTTTACAACATTTTTGGATAGAAGGAATATATCCAGTATCCTATAAGGAATAAGGGATCATGAATGTAATCAATATGGTTTTATGGTAATTCAGAATGTTGTAGTGTTTTAAAATAATACATGATGAAGGTGTTCATATGTTATTACGTGGTAAAAATGATCTTCATTAAGTTTGGATAGTAAGTTTGGACAAAAGTATTTTTGATAAGTCTAGTTTGAGATTATTTTTCAATTTCCATCAAAAAGGACTACCCGGAGGTCGGGCGACAACCTGTCTCATCCGGCAAGGCCACGAGACTTGAACCCACAACCGATGTGAGACAAGGGCATATCACCTACCACTGGCACATGTGATGTCCTGGATTGAATAATGTAGCTTTTTTTAAAAAAATATAAGGTATATGAATTATAAAATCATATTTTTGGAACCCTGTATGAATAGGATAAATAGAGTATTTTTTAATTTCTATTATCGTTTACAGTGAAAGAATAGTTTGTGGTATAAATTAGTTAAAGGATGGAACTGTAATTTTAATGTATATATTTTTCTTCTTCTCATATTCTATGAAGAAATTAATTCTTAAACATTAGTTAAGTGATCTTAAAACCAAAATTGTGTTATCTTAATTCCATATGTTTTGTTGAACCCATGGTATTTTAAATCATCATAGATTGATGAATTTAAGGCCCTCAATTTTACACTAGTTTGTCACTGATAACCTCAATCACCAATAATAAATATTTACATTTTTATCCAATTATATTTCTCTAATTTCCACCAATTTTCTCTTAATCGAGATCATAATGTGGTGGTGACCCTTTCATTTTCCTTCTCCTCTTATTAAGACTAAATTTTGTTATCCTAATTTCGGATGTGGTTTTTCCCAATGGTATTTTCTATTTTCAACCTTTTATTTTAGAAGAACAATTTAAAATAGTGAGAACACAATTTATTGAAGGAGTGAAGAATGTAACACCCCAAGATTTCATAGTACGTTATTTTTCAATGTAATTCAATTACATTCACTACACGAAGCACCGAGTACAAGCGCATCATGACTTACTAAACTAGCCATTCACAAGAATTTATGAATTGTATAATCTGAATTTTTAACTTTATATAATTCTTATAATTTTGGAGTACATTTTATCAGTGTTCTAGGAATAATTTAAGAAAAAATTTATTTTTTTCAGATAAAACAAGTATTTTACAAAAAATGCACTTTTACCATATTTTAATGTGAACCCTTGTCAAATTCAAAATTTGAAACATTAATATATTAAATTTGACAAAATACACTTCTTCATTAGAATAGAGACATAAGAATTTAGTTTCAATAAAATTTTGGTGTTTTTCTGATAACTTTCATATTTGGGTGAATAGTGAAAAATACTATATTTTATCTAAAAACAACTTCTTTAATCATAATTATTTGTACTGTTAAATTATAAATTTTAATGGTTTGGAAGTATGAATAGATTATATTTTTACCATTTAATCCAATCTTATTCATTGGAAATTATTTCACTTTGAAATTGAACATAAACAATTATCAATCTTTTGTTGGTTATTATTTCTTAAACACTCCTTTTGGTTTTGACAACGGGAATTAATTTTAAATGAAACATATATGTTTTTAAATTGTTAAAATAGAATACATTTTTGAATTCAGAATATCAAAATTAGCTTTGGGGGAATTTTCGGTATTTTTCTGAAAACATTCATTTTTGACGAATATTTAAAATACTAAATTTTAATTAAAAACATCTTTTTTAATCAAAATAATTTATTATGATAAATTATAATATTGAGTGGTTTTAAAGTATAATTTGATTGTTTTTTTACCATATAATCCAATTTTGGTCATTGGACTAAATTTTACATTTAAACAGGACATAAACAAGTGTCAATATTTTGGTAGTTATTATTTCATAAAAACACGCTTTTTTGTTTTGACAGCGGCAATTAATTTTAAATAAATTTCTCCCACTTCTGTGTTTCGAATTTATAAAAATGGATTCCATTCTTGGAATCAGGATGTAAAAGTTTTGTAAATAGTTAACTTTTATTTTTAGAGATTTTGAATAATTCGGTAAATATTTTATTTACCATGGTTAAAGGTTAAATCCGGTGAATATGGGTAAAACAATAATATAAAAATAATATTAAATTTCACTAAAAAGTGTACTAACCCTATTGGATGATACATTTAAGACCATGGGAATCTTTCTATTGATTTTCGAACCCCATTGATCCTCTTGTAATAGATAATTACACTATATATTAATTAAGTTAATGTAAATAAGAAAATTACATAAGCCTATATCTTTTTGTAAAACAAATTCCTAGAGTTATATTTGTTATATTTTCGACTATAACTATTAATTATAAATATAAAAAGATTTCCTACATGATTTTAGTTTAATTATAATTTTTATATATTGAATAATTAAATTTATTTATGACACAGTAATGATGGAGTATTTTCCTTATTAATGAAAGAATCAAATAATTGGTATTATAAATGTTAAAATAAATATAATTTGAAAGTTTTGATGAAACCCACAATTTTTATTGGTTAATATGACATTTTAGGATTACATAAATGATTTTTTTTCGAATTAATAAAAAATTTTAAGACTTTAAAAAAATCAATTATTAAATAGTGTCAAAATTGACATAAAGGAGTTTTTAAAACAAATATTATATTATTAATTGATATAATATTCCTAAAAATCTATGTTTCCACCAAAGGACTTATATGATGATATGTATGTCATTAATGAACCACTTGGGGTTATTTTTTCATCTTATAGTAAATTTATTAACCAAAAAAATAAAAAAATACAAAGAGACATGGTAAATGTCAAACTAATTAACTAAGAGTTAAATCTAAAAGATAAGGTCAATATAGTGACCCAAACCTGTCTAAAATATATTGGTTGAGTGGATTTTGACCTATCCCCACCTTAGCCTCGATATAAATCATCTTTTAGAAATTATAAACATATGATGAATTTATTATAAAATAATCTTTTAAGTTTTTTCTAAGTTTCCCCTCACCCCTCTTATAAATGGGCACTCCCCCTTCTCTCAAATTCATACCTTAAAAGCCTTTTGGCTTGCCCATACCCTGCCCAAATATCCTATAAACGTCTCTCAATTCATCCTAGAGGCATTCCTTTAGTCATGAAGCCAACTTAAGGATCCCTTTTGATCAAATCAAAAGGAAGAACCTGAAGAAGAGGTAATGATTTCACAACCATCTTTCAAGTTCCTTTCTTCTTCAACTTCATCTTACTTTATTATTACCATTCTAAAACAATAACTCCAGTATCTTATATATAATGTGATGTTATTATGAATATGGTTAAACCATATTAATTATTCTATCCATCCTTTGAAAGAAATTTCACCACATGTGCGTACGTATGACTTAACGTCTCCACGTCGTGGTGTAATTATTATTCAACACATTATTATTTGGATGGATATAATAATGATATTTAATTGATGTAAATAATAAATATAATATGATAATGATTCTGTATATATGATATAATATCCAATAATATATTATTTTAATATCAAATGAGTGATGTTGTCGCTCGTGCGTATGTACGTACTACTGTCTCCACGAACGTGAGGGGATTCATTACCCATCGTATCCATTGAAGACTAATTCTCATTTGATGATTAAAAGTAATTTTTAATGAATTGATATCATTTTGGAGATAAATAAGATACATAATATCCATAACAAACAAATATTATGTAACAAATCATATAACGGAAAACAAATCAGTTAACACCCGAAACAACGATAATAATAAGATATTATTAACAAAGAAAAGTTAAAAGATCATATATGATATCATATTAATGTATTTGATTATTGTATAATTTAATAACAATAATTTCACAATTATATAGGAGGTTAACCTACCCTTGACCAAGTTAAAGTACATGTTAAGGGTTTATTTCACAATCTTTTTATTATCCGAGATTGTTTATACATAATTATCTAATGGGACCTCTTTATCATCCACATCCATGTTTCTTAAAAAATATTTAACAACATTTTTACAATTTACTAGACAATGGGTTATAGTCATTTATACCCTTGTGTGTTTATAAAGCAATCATTTTGTCATTTTACGAAGAATGTTCTTTTTGAACTTTTCAACAAATTTAAGATAAGAATGTTTTTTTAAATTGTATAGCAGGTGCAGATATATTCCATCATTATAACATCATCAAAGCTTCCTGTATAAGCTTATAAGTATATTTTCAAAAAAAAGTCTTTATAATTATGTGAATCTTGAATGATTTCAAAATAGAAAGAGTTATTTCTCAAAAAAGGGTTTTGATTTCATCTATGTCAAAATCATATGATAGATATTAAGTTTATTTGAAGTTGATTTGTTATGATACAACACTTTTAGATTGTATTCAAGGTTTTGTGATATGTTTGACTGTGTATGTGCTACTTTTATACCATTTATGGTTTATATTTAAGCAATTAAAATTTCATATTCTAGTTTTAATACGATTGTTTATGATATGTTTAAACCTTTTCCTATGAGAAATGTATTGGACATAGTAAGTGACGGGTGTAGCCCGCTATATCACCTTGATGAATCGGTAGGTATCATGAGACAACTAGACATGGAATAGTCCTAGGCCCTTTCCCAATTTTGATATATGTTTTTGGCCGAGGCCTTATTCCTTTTTAGACTTCTTGGATGAGGCCTTGACAAAATGTTTTAGAATGTACAACATTAAACATTTCCTCATTATGAAAATAATATTGATGGTTCATGTAGACATTAGACTAGTATAATACCAATGATTACGTTTTATTATGGCATTATTTACTCATCTCATATTCATTCCATAAAATTATTCATGTTAATTATTAGTAAAGGAATGTGGTTTCAATTATTCACCATGCTTAATATTTATGTTATCTTCCACTGTATTTATTACCCTTACTGAGTGTTTGAGCTCACAACATTCATATGTTTCATTTTCCCATGATATGAAGAAGTTAGTTATGAGTTACTTGCATTCATTATTTAGGATGCTTGGATGTTTCCAATGGAATAAATTCATGTTTTATTTCTTTTCAAGTAGTAATTTTGAACTTATGTATGAATCTTGTTTACAATAATACTAAACTGATCGGTCTTTCGAGACATGACTTCCTTGTGATCATGCCAATGTCATTTAATAATGCACCGACTCTGGGTAACATTCGTCAGGGTGTTATAGTTATTGATAAATATTTTCAAATATATAGTTTCAAACCGCTATAGAATCAATAAATCATTTATTATAGGTCAGTGATAAATGAATAAGTGTACCTATAAAGTCTTCAAATGTTTATTTCATAGGTATAGATGTATTCATTGTCCTTCTCCTTTAAATAAATACATTATATATCAATTTAATTAGGAATAGTTCATGTAAACTACATATTCAAGAATACAATCATAAATCATCCCATTAAAAGAAGTTTATTTTTCTACTGTCATCATCTTTATAGTGATATAGGATTATCATAAATAGATATTTCACCATTTTTAGTGAATATTTGTTATATTACACCAACAAAAACATTAGGATCATACAGGTATAGTGGATTTGGAATTTTTGGACCAAAAATAATTGGTTTAGAGGTAAACTGCATCATATTCCACTACATTAATAATGACTATCACCGATCATAGACATTTCATATTTAATACATTTTTCTATAAAATGTGGCAATGAAGAAAAATAATGGGTGAGCTAAAATTCTCAGTATGGGTAAAAAATTGTGATATGTATGAAAAACATAAACATAATGGTAGGAGAAAATGATCATAAAATTTGAAAACCATGCATCTCATATCAATATTCATTACATTGAGTCTGAGAAAAAATATTATGTGTTTATAAGTGTAGAATAATAATAGAATGAAATAATATGATCTATGAGATAATATAATTGACATAAGACAAAGATTTTTGGAATAAAAATAATCATAAAAAATCATTTACACAGTAGTAATAGCTCAATGTTAAGGTTGTCATAGTGTAATGTGTTTAATCACCAAACCATCATAATAGTCAAGGATCACTCCTAATATCATCATAGTGGACATAAACCCTTATTGAACTGTGTTTACTAATCATTCTAGTAATACATGTCCCACATCGTATAAATATTTTCCCAATTAATTGGAGGGATATATAGGAATAACCCATCATATAATGAAAATCCTACATATCTATTCCAAAAATTAGAAAAAATCCATTATATCATAACTAGTGAAATTAAATGGGATTCATAAACATGTGATGTCATGACCCCATCCCAACAGAGGGTACCCCTTTCAAGCCATAAATTGGATAGGAGAGATAGTGTTACCCTTGTCACACCTCTAGAATTCCTTGGGTTGGTTATTAGAACCCATGGTATAATAAAAATGTTGATGGAAGGCATTACCCTCTAAAAGAACACATACATATCATAAAAATATGATTGAATCCCACAAACTATTGGTTAGAGAGAATTATCAATGAAAATTAAAGTTGGATATACGTAATGTCATGAAATAAATACTACCACTGGATGGAAAAACTATAGGTGCCAAATAAAAAATAAATACGACAACGACCACAAAGCCCAAACATCACTTGAACGACCCCAAGCTTGTAGAAACATGCATGATATCCAACCTGCTCTAGTTGACCAGAAAAAAAGTTTATATTTACATATGGGGAGTATAATAGTATACTCAGTAAGATCCTATCCATATCCTCCTATACAATATAAAATAAAGAATGCTAAAGAAAAGTGAAAAATGTTAATCTAACTCGTCACAAAAATAGGTATACTACGTTCGCAGCCCCCCTATGGATATTATCACTATATATCACATATATGAGCATACAATATAATAATGAATATCAAGGGTATCCTTATACCACTTCACTACTAGTTTTCCACTTTCCCCAACATCACACGTCCGGAGCATCTCTCTCAAAAAGGCTCACCCGTAGACATGTGGGCGAATAACCACAACACGCACCCCATGAGTCAACATTCACCTCATGCATCATACCACCACATGCATGAAACTAAATTAACCATGTAGTTTTCAGGAGTCACCACATCCTGTATATATTGTATCATACAATGAGTATTATACCACAAGCACTGATATCCCATAAATTGGGTAAGGATCCTCAATCCATCACAAACCATACATGTTATACCTATAGTAGTCGTTAGGATACTATATCTAGAATATATATTGTGAAATAATTTCAATATGTTATATCCATCTATACATATATATTGGAAAATGTAATAGTCATGAATACTAGAACAAGTAACTACCAATATAAGAGAGTGGATACAAAGGTGGTAGTCATCCATCCATCATCCCACTGGGATATTTTGAAAATGCCCACTAGGGCTCAAAATCCACAAGAATTCAGTTTCCCAAACTGACAGGGTGGAGTATCATATAAAAACAAAACAAGTACATGATATAATATTACTCACCAGAAAACTATGTACATAACCTAGTGGTAGAATCAATTGTAGCTAACGTCTCTCAGACTCTTGAATCCCAATTCTAAGACCTGATATCCAATAATCACACAAATATTTAAAGATCTATGTTAAGTTACATTATCGTATTTCATTAGTTTTACATTATGATAATTTTTTAAACCATTTATTCACCACAAAGTGACCATTATCATTTTCTACATTTAATTAAATTAAAATGACAAGAAACTCACATGCCCTCCAGGCATAACCAAACCGAGTCTGTGTACCCTAATAATTATAACCATAGTATTACATACTGGAAAGAACTAACCCCATGGGTTAAACATTCATTCATTATTCGTCAAAATTAAAAATTTCCATACATCTAGGTACTCTAGGAAAAAAATATAACATACAAAACATAAGGGAATTGACACTGTGAGTTAATGACCTACTCGTTGAGTCTTTTCCCCCTATAGAAGGAGTGCAGACCCATCCAACCATGAGAAACTAAACATGAAAAGCATATGGAATACCCTTCACACCTTTGCCTCTTTTAGAAGTAGAGTAAGAAAAACTAACTACCTCATGTGGTGTGGAGGTAAATAAGATAAAAAAACATATTCAAACTGAATAAGACATTTGTATCATCAGGTAAGCTCGTATTCAACCTATTACATCATCTTCAATGTCCTCCCCAACTTTACATTAATACTCTAATTCATCTTGTCTCTCCTATATTCAACATTTTCCACAACAACCAGGCCTCTCTAACCCACGTACAATAACCACCCTCCAAGCTATGACATCCACGGATCACATCACATTTGGGACTCCATACACCCACAAACCATAACAAACATCCCAGCTCAGCCATCCCTGGTTGTCATCACATAACAAAATGCATGAAACAAACATCGAATTGATATCTTGGCCTTGAACAAAATTTATTTATCCTTCACCCACAATGATATTTTATGGATCCAAAGCATAACACCCTAATCCATTACAAGAAACAAGGAATCTTGGACCTCAAAAAGGAATTATCTTCTTACATAAAACTAGTTCATTATTCTGTGTTGAATTATCAGATTCGTTATTCACATGTCCCTACTATGGGAAACCAATGGAACAAGATATCATGTGTTAATAAAAAAAAATTGGATTAACATTCTTTTAATAATTTTATCCAAAAGAATAATCATTTATCAGGTTCAATAAATAATTCCACTAAACATGCATGTCTGAATCAATTTTATTATCATCAAATTTCAACAGAAATATCCAGATTCATTAGACCTTAATATTTAACAAATTAGACAATTAAATATGAATTTAAATTATTTACTAATTTTCATGAATTAAAACATCCCAATCTATGAAAGTCATAGATATCACACTATCTATAAAATCAAGAGGGAACCTATAATTTGGGTATAAACCAAAAAAATATCTATGTGATCAATAAAAATTATTTAATTAGGTTCCTATATTTTATTAGGTCAATTTAATTTTTATCTAAGTGGATAAAACAAGATATATATATTTGTGTGTGATTACACATAATGAATTATTAGTGAAATGAATCCCCTACATAAAAATTTCATTGACATTATTCTTATGAGAATGGATCAATGCAACATATCCGGATATCCTCTCCTAAAGTATCTACATCCATATGAGTATTCTACAACATATTCTCAAAAAAAAAAACCAAGATATACCCCGTTAGAACATTGTGAGGTCATCTTCCATCGTAGGGAAATGAGAAACGGTAGGAAATAGAAGAGTGAATCCAAAAATATTAAGGTAAATCATACCTCAAATAAAATATAGCTCACTACAGATTAATGATAGATGTGAAAGATTGATTCCCATTGAAGGGATCTCTAAAATCCTGACGACTGGTTCGATGGGTCACATGGAGTAGAGAGAGAGGGATGTTACGGCTATATGGTTTGAAAACCCAAGTGGATATATTTTATTAAAACATAAAACATCGGGGGATTACATGACGTGTAATCACATTTCACATCATATAATACCTCAGTGTTGGTTTTCAGTGAAAAACAATCAACTCTTTATTTTAATTATATTTCAAACCCAAAAAAATACACGATGTAAATGCCACATTCAGGCCATGAAATTACCTTTCATCGAGTTCTCATCATCCAAACTCCCCTAGAATTTACCTTATCCTCCCTCAAGCATCACAGTCTAGAGAAAAAAAATGGTGGATCCACGTGTATCCATGACCTTAAATCAGATATCTCTCATAACATTATCGTCATCGTGATTCCAAAAAAAAATATAGAGAGGAAACAGAAAGGGGATAAACAAATAGCGACCCCATGAGATACCTCTCAAGGATATCGCCACCACAGGAGCTCACCACCTCACTATATGAACAACTAAAAAATAACACAACAACTAAAACAAAATCCTAAAAATTATTTCATGGGAGATACCTTTCAAAATAGAGAAATACACAATAGAAAAGTGAATTACATATCATAAACAAAAATGGTCTACAACCACTAGATGAAAAATGTTAAAAGATAAGAGCTAAAAATCAAATGAATTGAGGTACTGAGAGTTCATTTGTGAGTCACATTCCTATGTTCTCTACCGCACACTATCGTGCATCCAAAAGACATGAACCAAGGGGATAAAATTTTCACACAACACCTTCTCCTGGCACTTTTGGTTCAATTTAGGCCATTCCTTGAAGGCCTCATCATCAACAACATTGATCTCAACCCAATCAATGATTTTATAGACTTAATGAAGATAACGATGGAGAATCAACTTTTAAAAAACAGCATGTATCTAAATGATATGTGGGGGAATCGTTATCTGATTCACCATGTCTCCAACCCACGGAAACTTCTCTAATGGCCCAACAAACCAGGGAGATGATTACTCCCACGACCAAACCTTCTCCTCCCATGATTTAGTACCACCTTCAGGAACACATGATCCATTTCTTCAAACTCCAGTGGTCTCCTCCGATGACCAACATATGATTTCTGATGATCCTCTCGCACCTTCATCCTCTCACGAATCACTTGACCCATCTTTGTTGTATTTTTTACTAGTTATGGATTGAGAATTGCTTAATCTATGAACCAATTCTAGTAAAAAGGGGAAGTGAATTGTTTACCATAAATGTAATTAAATGACACCATACCAATGGTGGAGTGAAACCTATAGTTGTATGGGAAATCATCCATGGCTAGGTTCCTCATCCAAAATCTTCCAAAATACATGACATAAGAGCACAACATGTCTTCTAGAGTTTGGATTGTATGCTCTATTTGACCGTAAGTATATGGATTAAAAGAAATGATAATGAATATCGAGGGGGTAACAACACAACCTATTCTAAAAATATGTCATGGTATTATTTTAAGAAACTCGGAAATGATTACTATAGAACCTCCAAATAACTCAATATTAGCTTAGACATCATGTATGAAAATGACAGAACATGCATATGACCCATCTAAGGTCCATTCCCCCCAACAATCATTTCTAACATTCCCCCATCATTGAAGATCAAAAAGTTCCTCCTGTTTATATCCATGAGAGGATGCAAAGGATACAACCAATCCATGCCGAGGATCAAATAACATGGTCATATCAATCAAAATATTGTATCACCCTAGTAGCCTTATTCCCTAGAACTATCTCACAGTCACTACATACTTCAAAAACATAAGTTCACTCTCCAATTGGTGAAGTCAATTCCCAGAGCACCAGAAGTCTATCTACCTCACGTCTCGAAGAATAGAAAATGGAAGTTGATATGAATGATTGGATCACATTGGAATCAAACAAGGCATACACCCTTGTAAAAAACAAGAAAAGGGAACCTTGAATGAAATCCGACTCATTGGACACTAGGAACACTAAATCTTGAAGGTTGCCATTATATTCTCTATCCCTTCATTCCTAATCCAAAATTGTCACAATGTGCTGGTTCTACATCAGTTGGAAAATCCAAAATGGAGGAACCTAAAGTGGAACAATTGGAACACACTGACTGGTGAGAATGGTCAGGCACTCTCTCCAATGATGACCATGGCCTCCATAAGAAAAAAATCTGTATAATCCCTTGGCTTAGACCTAAGAGTTTCTTCCCCAAGATAAATGATACCTTAAGGGATAGTACCTACCCCAGATTATCATAGGTTATTCTATATTGAAAACATGATACCTTGTACCATTGATCTGATTTGTGAGATATCTTTATGACTTCCCTCCCATGATGATCTAGTTCTGGCTAATGTCCACTCTATGACCTCTTCACTTGCAAGCATCTGAGGATAAGTCTTCAGCATAAATGGAGTGACCTAGTGAATGATCATTTGATGAAAAGGCTCCTAAAACTTCCTAAACCATTCCTCCTCATCTGGTAATAGGTCCAAAGCATATCATAGATGTTTCCTGAAATTTATTCTAAACTATTTCACACTAGAGGTCCATTGCTGAAGGGTAAGTAGAAAATAGTGATTGATAACATTTTCCGTGGAATAAATTAACTCGTCTCTGAACTAGCCTCATAACTCCTCCCATTAGAGTATAGACTCCAGGAAATATCTAAGGAATAAAAATAATAACCACTGTCTCATTTCACCACATAAAATCATCATAGCCAATGAAAACCTGTAATCCTTCAAAGCCCGGATCGAACTAAAAACTATCTCAACCTCCACCAAAAAGTATTCTCTAATTGAATCTAGAAATTATCCATCATACCTCTGCAAAATCTTGCACTAAATATGTTAGAGTGTCCTCTTATATGTTTTTCATCATCAAACTCAACTCTACAACGATCTGTTTGCACATCCTACTGAACATAGTCCATGAAATCATAATGAGGATGTCGACCAGGATCCATATCTACATATGAACACACATTTATATCCCCATAACCTACAATATGAAAGACTATAAAATTAATTAATTATTTTCTTTTATTAATATTAGATTAACCTATCCCAAGGTCTACGCATTTAAAAATAGGTGCAATGAATAATGATGCATGATGAATTTTAAGGACTCTACCATGAAACAAATATCACCTCATTCAGTATCCACTATAAGCTTAATGGTTCGTACATCACATAAAAAGGGGACCCAAATACCCATGTTGTAGCTAGTCATCCATGTTTGTAAACCTTTCTCAAATTATCTGACACTGTTCTCCTACAAACCCATGAAACCACACATTCACCTAACTCAAAACTCCATCCTATCCATCAATATGGCATATGATACCACTATTTTAGGACCCCCCATCCCAAAAGTTTACCCCTCCTTGGATATAAATTTTAATAGATAGATAGCAACCCTTGAGTCCTGCCTCTAGTAGCGCTAAGATGGAAACTAGAGCCAAGGGTAAAATAATAATGTATATTGGTGGAATTACCCTCTAAAAGAATACACGATGAAGAGAGGGATATGACTGACACAAAACAACCCCTTCTTAGACCACAATATCAAATAATATCCAATGTTTAGATAATTAATGTCATGTATGTACTACTACAATAAAAAGAAAAAAATATAGGTGTCAATTGAAATGTAAATATGACAGTGACCATAGAGCCCGAACTTCTCTTGCACAACCCCAAGCTATTTGTAACCAGATTGATCTCTAACCGAATCCAACTAAATTTATAAATAGTTAATATAGATTTGGGTGGGTATAATTGTATACTATGTAGGATCCTCTTCAAATAATCTCATGCAAAGGTAAATAAAGCATGGTAAACCATAGTGAAAAACAAGTGGAACTAACTCGTCACTTATATAGGTAAACTATGTTCCCAACCGCAACATGGAAACTATCACCAATAATCACAATCAAAATAATATTATATAATAAAGAATATAAAGGGTAACATGCTAACACTTCCCCACATGTTTTCCACATTACCTTAACCATGTATGTGCTAAGAATCTTATTCCAAAATTTCATGCATGTAGAAACCTTGGAGAAGCACTAGAACATGAACCTCGGGTTACAACTTAATCCACATCCATCACAAAACCACATCACTGTAAATAATGTAATATGGTAGTTTCCAGGAGAATCCACAGCCCACATAATATGTATCACTCATCATGTATTATACCTCCTGCCATTACAAGGCATACACCGAGTGAATCCTCAAGCTATCACAACCTATAAATGTAATACCTATAGAATTCCATAAGGAACTATATCCTCAATATATATGTGTTAAATAACAAAAATCCATTACAACCCTCTTCAGAAATATAATGGAAAAACTAACTGCCATGCATACTAGAAAAATTATCTACCTTGAGATGAGAGAGGGGCTGAAGGGGGTAATCATCCATCCATTCTATGACCATGATGTTCTGGAAAACACCACCAGGGCCCAGAATCACTAAGGTGTCAGTTTCAATAACCAAAATGGTGGATTTTCATATATAAACACAAAAATTACATGATATAAAATAGATCAAAACCACACTATGGGAATAACCTACCTACATGCTCATATCCAGCTAACATCTCTCAGACTCTGACTGCCAAAACTAATACTAGATATCCTAGAATAACACAACCAATAAAGAGATACCTAAAGTCACTTTATCGTCTTTTATTATTTTCATGTTACATTAATTAATTATATAACCAATAATTAACCATTACTATTTTTCAAATTTCATTACATTATCTTCAAAAAAATGTACCATGCCCTCGAGGAATAACCTAACTGAGTCCATGATCCCTCAGAATTATAACATTAGCATTGCATTATAACAAGATCTGACCCCGTGTTTCAAACAATCATTCATTTATTGAACAATAATTCCACTTTATATTGTTATAGGTTTTCTAGGTATAAATTTTAAGCTTCCAAACACAAGGGTCTCAACCTGATGAGTATATGACCTACTCATCGAGTATTCTCCACCTATAGCAGGAGTATAGACCCACCCACTACAATAAGCTAAACATTAAAAGATCATTGAATACCCATATTTTCATTGAATCTCCTGGTAGGAGTAAGAAAAATAGTCTGAATTAAATAGGGGGGAAGTAATGAAGATAAAAAACAACAGATTCAATAAGAATACATCTTATATTTCATCAAGTAAGACCATCATAAACCCATTCCATCATCTTCGGTGTCCTCCCTGACATCACATGTATAAACGGATGCATGTCTCCACTTCATTCATCAGATTATGACACAACGACTAGTCCTCCCATTCCCACATACCACAACATCCCTCCATGCTCTGCCATCCTAGGTTCACATCACATATGTGCCTCCCTGCTTGAAGAAACAATCAAAACCCTCCAGGATCAGCCATGCTAGGCTCATGTCACATCACAAGAAAACTGAATCAACTAAGAAAATGGGATTCTGGCCCAAAACTAGGGCAACCCGAATTAAAACACATTAATCTATCACTTCTACAGAGAACAAGGAACTCAATATTTATAAGAAAACTAGAAACTCAGGCCATGCAATGGAATTATAATTAATCACAATACAAGTTCTTTATTCAATGATAAATTAACAGATCCACTATACATGGGATATAACTACCAGAATCCTAAGAAACCAACTGTCACAAGGTAATTAAAAATCTAATTTAACATTCTTTTAGTCATTTTATCAAAAATCATAAACATTTTTCAGGTTCATGAACTTATATCATTAAACATGCATGTATGCATCAATTTGATTATCATCAAATTTCAACAACAATAACCTGATTCATTAAATAGTCCTCTTTCACCAATTAGATAATCAATTATCAATTAATTCCAAATTTACATTAAATAATTATTTCCATCACCAAAAAACATTCTAAACCTATAATGGAATATATTTTACACTATCTAGAAAAAAAGAGGCAAACTGTTATAATATTATTAAAAATCATTATTTGATCGATACCAATTATTGAATAATGTCCATGTATTTAACTAGGTCAATTTATTTGCAATCCAATGGGATAAAAATTATATCTTGATGATTTTATGTAAAGAAATACATAAGAAATGAATCCCTTACCAAAATTGGTCATCAAAATTCTTCGCATGAGAATGGATCAACATAACAGATCCTGATCACATCTCACACAGGATTTACATCCATCTGAGGACACTACACCACAACCGCCCCAAAAACAACCACGAGAAACCCCGTTAAAATCCTTGGTAGGTCATCCTCCATAAATTTGAAATGATAAGAAGGTGGAAAAAAGTCGATGAAACAACAAGGAAGTAGGTAGATCATACCACGTATCAAGGACATAACACTACTAATTGAAGACGGAAGCCAGAGATCCATTCTTGTTGAAGAGATATCAAAGTAATTGAAGAGAGGTTCATTAGGTCTCATAGAGTTGAGAGAGAGAGGGATACTACAGTAGTACGGTTGGAAAAGTCAATCAGCTAATTTTTTTTAAAACTTATAGAATCAGGGTATGACATGACATTTAATACCATTTCACATCATGTAATACCTTGACGTTGGTTTGCATTGAAAAAATTGGCACCTCTTAATTTTATTTATTCTTCAAACCCCAAAACATGCATGACATGAATCCCACATTCATGCCATGAATGTTTCCCTACTTCTTATTCTCAGTATCTGAACTCCTCTAGATGTTCCCTGAGCCTCCTTTAAGAACCTCAGTCATTGAAAACATTAAAAGGGCCGATCAATGTGGATATGAGGCTTGACATTTAATCATATCATAACCGATTGAAAATATATTGGATTCTTAATAATTTCATCAATTTATCATACCACAACCTATAATAACCAGAAATTATAATGTGACCACATTATAAATAATAGCATGTATTACACACAACACCATGCATAAAAAATATGATAACATCCTGATACATTATTATATATTTAATATTATAAAAAATATATATTCTAAAGATTGTAATTCACGTGACACTAAGATTTCATGTGTTAAATGAAGAAATGAATTTTTTATTTAGTTTATATTACATGAAAAAAACACTTTATCCAGTGAAATGTGTTACACAGAAGAATGAGTTTTACAAAAAAACATATTTTCTAAAAGTATTTTTATTTAATATATAATTATATCAACAAGCTTTTAATGGTTTGGGAATGAATAGTATTAAAAAAAATTATAAAATTATAAAATTATATATTTAATAAAATGTTTTTTCATTCGTCCAATATATTTTATACGTATAATTGAAGAATGAATCCAATTTTACGCATTAAAAGGCTATATTTTTCTAAAGGAAAATTTACCACCTTTTGATGGAACACAGGTTTTAAATATTTTTTCTAACACTTTTTTAAATTCTATTTGATGAAATAAAATTATTATTTGAATTCGTATTATCAAAAATACATTGATTGAATTTTTGGTATTTTGGTGATAATGTTCATCTTTTGATGAATAGTGAAAACATACTGAATTTTAACAAAAAAGACCTATTTTGTGTAAATAATTTATTATATTAAATTAATTTTGTGTCTTTTTAAATTATAACTAGATCATTTGTTTTTATTAAATCTTATTTACATAGCTGTAATAATTTTTTCTTTGAACTATGATATAAAAACATTTCATTATTTTTATCGACTTTTCAATAAAAAAATTTCCCTTGTTCTATAAATAATATTAATTATAAATTAATTACTACAAATTATGTATTTTTATTTTTTAAAATTTATTCCATATTTGGAGTTACTAGGTGAAAATTTATTTAAATATGATTCTTTTTTCCAAGAAATTTTGAATAATAACTTTAGTTCTTTTTTAATAACATTGTTAAGGATAAATCTAGTAATTTTGGGAAAAAATATTATAAATATTAAAATTTTAACCTACACATGTAATAATGTTATTATAAGAGTTATTTTAAACCAAAATATTCCTTGGGCTATTTTTATGGCCTCTTTTATAATCATTGATGACTTTGATCCTTTTTTGTATTTTATTCTATGGACAAGCCCATATGCCATACTCATGATTTTAATAAGTATAGTATTTTTAAATGTGGTTATAAATATGTTATATTCAAATGGAAATATTAATTTGAAATATAAAATTGTTATATTCATCATGGTAATTTATTTATAAATTTTTGGAATAAATGTCCACATAAAATTCATATACAATTAGGATGTAGTAATTTCTTACTTAATGGGAAATATCAAATAAATGATATTCATAATATTAAAATAGGAATAATTTGAGATAATTAATGTCATAAAGTAATTTTATTATTTATTGGACATATTATACTTGTATTATCATTTCTTTAATGAATCTTCTATATATATTTATTTAAAAGTAAAGTAAAGTATGGTGTCCAAATTGAAAATAAATATAATTTATAATAATGAATATTTTATGATATGATATAAAATTAATCAAAATATAAAAATCTTTCAATATTTTTGGATAAAGATATATTTGTAATTAATTTGTAATATTATGGTTTTTTTTAATATTAGATAACTATATTAACCCTTGTGGAATAGAAACACATATAGTGATAGTAATAGTTAAAGGGTTTAAATAAGGTTTAGAAATAGAAGACAAGGGTAGTAATGTGATATGAACGTTTGTAAAAATTATTTTTTAGCTTATTTCGACCCATACTCATTTTATATTCCAAATAACTCCCATTGAATCCATTTAAATTTAATATTAATTTATATTAATTTAATATTTTGTGAGTTTCTAACAGTTCCCATGATATCATTTGTAAAAGGAAACCTCTTTCCTCACATCCTCACATCCTCACACCGATTTATACCATATATATTGGTCAAACCCTACAGAATAATCTCTCTAAATTGTTTTAATAATTATAGAAGCCTCTGTTTTGGAATAAAATCATCCAAGGATGTCTTTTGGAATAAACTAAAAGAAGGTAACTCGAAATGATGTAACAATTTTCAACAACAACATTCAATTTATTTCATTAAAAATTGATTAAAATAATATTATTACATGATTATATAATAAATAATGTGTACTCAATATACTAATTTGTTATTATTAAAATATTTTTACCCACATTTTCACAAACATCGGTCAAATGGAATTAACAATCATCGTTTGTGTGTACGGAGGACGACCACCTCGTGAACCGATGTGGTTCTTTATTTCATTACCACCTTTCATGGATAGAATAATGATGTATTTATATTTTATATTATATATATATATATGATAATTATAATTTCCATATAATTATTTAATTGTTATATATATATATATATATCATACCTTCATATTTTCTAATTTTTTGGAATACGATGACATAGTTTGATGACGTGTGGACTACCGCCCCCTCAATGCGATGTGTATTCTTCAAGATATATATGAAATGTATTAAGGTTGATTTTAATAATATATTTTTCTTAAATATGAGACTGTAATTATAATATATATCATTTCCTTTTCATTCTTTAAATATGAAAATGAAATGGTAGTACTATTCATTCGTATGTATGACCTACTGTATCCAAGAATGGTTCATTTCATTTAATATCACCAAAATTTTGGGATTATTATAAAAAAATTATAATGAATATATATGAAATTTAAATCATGTTTTTCATTCTTGATACAATGATATCAAAACCTTATTAATAGAAACAAAAGCTAACATGTCAAAACATACTCGAAACACTAAGCAAATAACACCCAAAATAGTGAAAGTAATCAATGATTGTGAACAAACGAGTAATGAGATATTATAAAATGTTAATATATTATATTATAAAAAGGATTATTTTTTTTGTGTAACTTAATAATGTTATTAAATCAATTATAAATGTGGTCAAAGGACATTCACCCAATAATAAATTCATGGAAACTGGTAATTTCACAATCTCAACATTATTTGGGATTTTTTTTAATATTCCAATTTTTAATATTCGTCTTCCATCATTATGTTTTCAAATTTCATTTCAATTTTCAAATGATCTTTTTAAATAAATATTTTACGTTTTTATCTTTTTACAAAATTATTTATATGAAATCTTCCTGACATTTTCCAATATAATGTACTTTATGAATTCTATTAAAAAAGTAAAAGGACAGTTTTGTAATATATAAAAAATGAGTGAGATCTTCTGATATAATGACCACATAATTTTTTGAAGATTTTTTTGCAATCATAAAAGGTTATTTTCGAAGAAATGTTTTTCATTCATAAATGCATGAATTTTTAAATAAATAATTACAAAAAATTATCTTTTTTTCTCATCTCACTTTTATTTTTCTGAGATATTTCTTTCTTAGAAGTAATTTATTTTATATTTTGTATTAAAATTTTGATATATGATATCATGAATCTATTATTATTATTATTAATAAATGATTAATTTAATTATTATTTACTTTTATTGGTATTATGATTCATGTAATAAAATATGACATGAGAGAAATTGATTTAATTTTTTTTATTATTATTAATTGATATATGATTAATTATTTGGACTAGATGTAAGGGGTGGAGACAAATTGTAGATATCTTCATGATGCATCAGTTGTATAGTTGGATGAATAAAATGGCCAATTCATAAATATCATCACCAAATTTTAGTTCATTGTCCCAATATATGATGTCCAATATTGAATAATTCCATTCATTCATAAATATTTTTATTTATTGTACAAATGATTTTTATTACTGAAAAATCAATGGTTATATTTAATTTTCATAATATCAATGAATTGACATGTTTTTCACTTATTTACCTTTTCATATTTTTTATTCCTTTTAAATTTATTTTAATTTAATGTTTTATTTATTATTTACCATGCCATGTTGATTTACTATCATTGAATCATAATAGTTTATGATATACTTAACCCTTACTAAACATTTGAGCAAAACTCCTTCATATGATTCATTTATTCCAAGAAGTATATTATGACTTATAGGTAGGGATATATGAATGGGAATAATTGCAGAGTCAATGAAATTATTTTATGTATTTTTTTTAAAAAATTTAAAGTGGATTTCCAGTATTTATCTTGTTCACAAAAAATAATAAACTATGCTATATATTTTTATTTGATTATTTTATATTATTCCAATCTAATAAATAAAATAATTGGATCTTGGCTTCTGGGGTTAGGGGAATTAGTTTTTATATTAATAGATTTTTTTAGAAAATTGGAAAAGTAGATTTTGGAATCATATATTAGGGAATATAAACCTATTGAATGAATTTTAATAATAACTTATGTATAGGATATCCTCATATTAATTTTTTAATTATAATGGATAACCATGGTTTACCCTATGGATTCATTGATTGAGAAATTTCCATGATTTATAAACTGTATGAATCATTATTTGTGACTATATCACTCTAGTCAGTGTTACCCATATTATTAATTGTGTTTTGGTCTATGGTTAGAATCAGAATATTTATAGAATTTATAGTTATACTTATCATGATGAAGAGACTATAAATGAAAAATGAAAGGAATGAGGTATTAAAGAATACGATAACGAATCATATTTAATGGTTTTAAAATTATGTGGAATGATTAATATTCTAGTGTATATGGATTCATGAAATTTTTTCATTAATAATTATCTGGTTTTAAGAATCATGAGATATATAAGGATTATACTGTATTACTTATATAAGGATTTGGAATAATTCATGTTTTCATTATGGTTTTATGGTGGTTGTGGTGTTGAAATATTTTTAAGGGATAATAGGGGATACCTTAAGCAATTTATAATGGGGTAGAAAACCCATCTACCCCCCTTGAAACTATTTGACAACATCAATGCTGATATTCCAACACATATTGTTGATGACACTGATTATATTATTTAAAGTCCAAAATCAATTGCGGTGCCAACCCCTACTAATGATTTGTTTGCTGATTTCCCTAAGATGGTAGGCATATAAGGAATTTTTTATTGAATTCTGATGAAATTATCCAATTTCATTAAGTGGCATCCCAATGGTTAATCCATAAATGGTTTCTTCCCTCAATGTAACTGATAAGTATATGAATACAAATGATGCTAATGACCATCATGTATCTTATAAGGGTAAAGAGAGAAATAATCTTATTCGTACCTCATCCCAAAATTTTAGAATATCCTCTAAGAAGAAGAGATTTAGAAGTAAAAAATTGGTGGGGGTTCCTCCAGATCTAGTTTCCATTGAATATTACAATTTGGATCATTCTGGGTATTGGAAACCATAACACTTTTATTGTTCATTAAATATTTCTTAATACTCATAGTCCTAAGATGTTTTCAATTATTGATCCTAATGTTAATTTCTCTTTAAAAATAATGCACCATTGCACCTGTGGTAATAATTTATTAGGTTCTTGAAAAAGGGTATTTCATTTGAATCCCTTTGGGTTATTATCACTCCCCACTTCAAAATTTGAATATTTTCCATGTTTCGTAATAGATTATTACTTGAGACATTTTATTTTATTTTTTTTACATTTTCTCTTCTAGGGTCGATAAAAAAAATAGATACCATGATAGAAGACCACATTGGAATGCACTCTCATTATTGTTAATCATTATTCACGATCATTATATTGTGATTGGTGAAATCAATTCAATCCTCAACACAAGTGATAAATTGGCCCCCAATCACTATTTTATCTCTTTTAGAGAGTTCAAATCTTCGATCTAAAATAGTAATCTTATGGAAATAAACTGTACGATTTGCACTATCACATGGAATAGAAGGAACTAAAAAATGGTTGTTTCTAGTAAATTATATAGAGATCTCACAAATTAATCATCTTTGAACAATTAGAACACCATATATATCATATACCTTCCTAGGATGAACTCTAATTACCATCCCATCCTTGTCAGTATTAATTATAGAAGCATGAAATATACCATACCTTTCATATTTAACAATTATTAGTCTCTTGATCATGAGTATTATAGTCTTAGAAAAAAATAGGATGTCTATGAAACATCACAATGACTCTTTTTCTAGTAGTATCAAAGTTAAATATATTAAACAATTCTGTAAAAGTTTTGTGTCATTATAAATCTGAAAAAATAGAATGTAACATGGCCACTCCTAAAAATGAACTTAGCTAACATCAAAACTGAAATAGTGGATCTGACATCACTAGGGATCCTCGTCCTGAGATTAATACATCTATGAAACTTAATTAATTTCATTTCATTAAGGATAACTAGAGTAAACAAGTTTTCAAAACTAAATTGTTCTTGGAAGGTGATGTGATCCCTAAATTCTACAATTCTCTTCAACAAATCTAGAAAATTAGTAGGCCTCTAAAATTTCTTAGATATGGTGAAAAATTCATTGACACTGATTAAGGATATGAAAATCATGTTGTCTCTTACATAGAGAATGTCATTAATGGTCCTTAGGTAAAAATAGATATTTTACCAGATGAAATTCCAGTTTTGGAAAATAAGGAAGATAACACTTATATTTTGAGAAATCCTCTTGACAATGAAATCAAATACACAATATTTAATATTAATCTAGATAGATATCCATCTCTCGATGTATTAAATAATGGATTCTATCATTAATTTTGGGATGTTATCCAATCAAATGTTTTCAAAATTGTTAAAACATTTTTTCCAGTGGTCACCTACCCCATTGACTAAATTCACAATTTCAATAATTAATTACCATAGAGAATAATGACTCTGAGATTCATCTCTTCATAACTATTTCACTCATTAATTATCATTACACTATTATAAACAACTTCCTTTCCAATAGGCTAACTCATATTAGTAGTAGAATTGTTTCCTGAAATCAATTTGGCATCGTCAAGGGTAGGTCAATACAAGATTGTATCTTTATTTCCTCTGAACGTACTAACAAATTTAATAAAACCACCATGGAAGGTAATATTTCTATTAAACATTATATTAGGAATGAATTAGATAACATTTATTGGAGTTTTATATTCAACATGCTTCATGGTTTTGGTTTCAATGACTCTTTCATTATTAGAATTAAAACTGTTTTCAATTTGGCTACCATATCCATCATCACCAATGGTTCCCCAAAATGATACAGTAAATTCTCAAAGGGAGTTAGGAAAGGTGATCCCCACTTATTCATTATTTTTGAAATTGTGTAAGATTACCCTAATAGATTTCTTACTGTCTTTTTCGATCAGAACAAGCTTAATCTTATTCATGATTCTAGAAACATAAATATTCCCACACATATATTCCACACTGATGATATTATCCTATTCATAGAAGGTGATAAGAATACCATTGAATGTCTAAAAAATTACTTTTCTCATTATGATGAAATGTCTTTCCAAAACATCAGTTGTAACAAATCCTTATTTTCATTGGAAAAAATTTTCGCTCTGGGAAAAACTGCCACAATTAATATTATAAATACAAATGAATGTTCATTCCCCTTCAATTATCATGGAGTAACCATTTTTGTGGGAAAACCTAAAGATATTAAATTTTTAAACAATGCATAAAAAATATCTTTCATCTATCCTCTTAGAAGGGTAAATCCCTCTCCATGTCTGGTAAAATCCACAATAGTCTAAAAAATGGTGTACTTTTTAATGGTCTACAAATGGCCTACTGGTATCCTCAAAAAAATAAATGTCTAAATTAAGAATTTTTTTTGGTTCAGGAGAAAAATTGAATGTAAACTTATAACCATACCTTGAAATACTTTTTTTATGACTTTGGATAAAGGTTTCATTGACATTAATAGCCTTAATATCTTCAATGAAGCCATAGAAGACAGACTAGCTTGGAACCTCTTTCACAATTACATAGGCTCCATTTGCATTCTAAAAAAATGATTACGTGACAATTTAAAGAAATGATTTTTGAAATATATTAGCTCCTCTATTTTTCCATTCATTACATTGGACTTTTCCAACATCATGATTAACTCGAGATTGATGGTTCACAATGACTTTTCCATGATTTTTTGTTGTTGTAAAACCGGACTGGTACCCAATTTATCTCCATCTTTCCACCAAATAAGATTCTATAAAATACTAAATGTACTGTTAGTGAGGTGCTACATTCTCATATATCTTGCCTTCCAAAAAAAATTATTCACGTCATTGATAATTTTCCCTATTCCAAATCAGATGAATTCCTTATTTGTGAACCTTCTTATAATGGTGATATTGAAGAATTTTTTTTACAATATAATCTTTCAAAATTCAGATAACAATTTTAGCTGGTTAATTTGTTTTCATGACACATGTATTAATCCCCGGAGGATTACTCTTCTTTGGCATATTATGCACAAAAGGGTCCCCACTAATGTTTTTCTTCAATCTTTTGGGATTTAACTTTACTCTAAATGTAAATTTTGAAACCAACATATAAAATATAATGAGCATCTTTTTCTCTCTTGTGCCACTGCTTCTTCTCTTTGGAACTATATTTTTGGTATTTTTGAATGAAAATTGATTCTTTTTTACGCTCTCATCCAAAAAATTAATCACTATTGGGAAATTATAACCTCTTAGAAACTAAAAATTATTTTCAATGCTTCTATTGTTGTGCTTCTCCTTGTGATCTTGTATTATAGAAATTATCTCACTCATAACATTCCCTTATTTTTTTAAATGCATGTCATATATCGATCGTCATTTCCATTCAAGAAGCAGCCTCGATACAAAATGAATCCATGGATTACTCTCATGGGATTTGAGATTCTCTGAGATCTTCAGATTGATGTAATATATCATTAGACTAGGCATACTTTTGATTTTTTTTAGAATTTCTCATTCCTAGGATGGTTTAAAGTGAATGTGGATGGTGTCTCAAAGGGAAATCCAGGTCCCTTTGAGTGGTGGTTCTATCTTCAGAGACCACTATGGGAAATTCCTTGGTTGATTCATAGAACCTGTTGAATATCTTCTTCCCTTGAAGATGAAATGATTTGTGTTATCCATGTTGATAACTTTACTAAGCAATAGGGTAGGAAATATATTTTTTATTGAGAGTGATTCGATGACTATTATGCTACCCATATTGAATGGAGTGGTGCATCATTCTTGGCCACTTATAAATTGATTGATGAACTATCTTCATTCTACCATAGAGTTTGGTTTCATTTCCACTAATACCTTCCGCAAGGCCAATAGGGTTGAAGATGGTGTTTCTAATAAGGGAGTTAACCATGACATATCCTAGATGTTTGACAATCCTGATGATCTTCTTCTGTTTTATGATAATTATTTTAATAATATTCTGTTGGTCAGACTTTTGTAGTCCCCTTTTATAATATTATAATTTGTTTTTTGGTTATTGAACATGGAATCACCTCCCTAAAAAAGTTAATATATTTGAGGAATATAATATAAAGATTGATTTTGGAAATTTTGAGGCCTTTTTGGACTCTTAATTTCGAATGATGTATTTTGGAAGAGTCGTAATGTTTGAATGGATTAATTTTCTAATTGGATATTATTGTTTTAGGTTTATGTATGATTCATCATACTAGATATCATGTGGTATCAATTTTTTGTTTTTTAAAAATTTAATGTATGTAGGAAATAATCTTGGATCATATGATTAGTAAAAGACCTCTATGCATTAAAAAATCATATTTGAAATTCATTTCCATGTGTAAGGGATGATGTAAAATTAGATTAAAACTAAAACAAAGGAAGACATTATGCTTATTACTTGAAGGTCAAAAACTAATTTTGCTTCCTCAAGTTATTTTCTAAATATTAAAATAATCCCTCAACTCTACGAATAAGATTTTTGAAACAAAAACATAGTCCTTTTACAATTATTATAGACACTTTAATGCTATTTTAACCGATCAGATATTTTCGGTTTTGTGATGTTTAACATTATAATGAACATGTTCTATATCACTATCCATCAGAACATTTTTTTTGATTTCTCTTCATTTTCCATGTATTCACCTTCCTTTTATGTTGTCATATTAGAAAGTAATTTTTCATGGAAACATTAACATTTCATTTTCCCTCTTAATAAAAAGATGTGTTGTTATCCCTAATTAGGATGTGGGGTTTTCATTAATAATATCTAAAAATATCAAACCCTCATTTTATAACAAAACATTTAAATTACAATGATTCAATTTAATTACTGTGGGGATAATTTGACACAATGAAATACAAAATAAGGTATATTTTATTTAGTAGAGTGTATCACTTGAAATACCATTCGTATAATGGAATATAATGTCCTGATTATTTAAACTATATATAATTGTTTATGGAATTATAATATATAACTTGTAATGTGAGAGACACGTAGTAAACTTGTGTTATATCTAATAAAGAATTTTTTTCATTTGTATACTTTTTAGGCCATAATTAATTTCTTAAATGTCTTGTGTTACAAAAAAATACGTGTTTTACCAAAAAACATTATATTACAAAAATATTATTTTTTTAACATATTAAGATATAACATAGATATTATATTGTGGGGAATGAAATTTGATACAAAAAATTATGAAATTTATAATTTATATATATAATCAAATGTTTTTACGTTCATCGAAATAATTTTATAGACACAAGATAACAATGAATCAAATTTTACACATTAAAATAATATATTTCTCTAAATCGAATTTTACCAACTTTTGAAGATGCACTTATTTTAAATTTGGGTTTTGAAATTTTATAAATATTTTTTAAAAATTAAACATTAAATTTAAATTAGGAATTTAAAATTTGAATTTGATTTAAATTAATTTTTATTATTGATATGTTTAATGTTTTGATAAATAGTTAAAAAATACTGAATTTTAATTCTAATGATTTTTTTGTATAAATAATTTATATTTCTAAATTATATATTTTATTAGAAATAAAGTATAATTATATATTTTTGTAGTATTTAACATAATTTAGTTTATTATAATAAATTTTTCATTGAATTTTGATATAAATACATTTCAATATTTTTAACTTTTTCAATTTAAAATTTTTATTTTTTATTATGTCAGCAAGGTTAATTTTAAACTAATTGCTGATAAATCAATTTTATGAATTTTGAAAAACAGATATTTCGAATATGTGGGTCAAAATTTTGTAAATATGTTCCTTTTATTTTTTGACATTATGAATAATATCTTTATAATTTTTTTATTATCATGGTTAAAGGTTAATTGAGTAACTAATGGTAAAAATTATATTATAAAAAATATAAAATTATAAAAACACATAACATAATTTTACCTAATCAGTAATTTCCGTTCAAAATAATACATGAGGTGATTTTATGGCCTCTAAGATCCAGGGGGATGAATTTTTTCATTTTTTTGTATTTTATTCTATGGAATGTCCAATATGTCATACTCGTGTTTTTAATAAGTATTCTATATTTATATGGGGTTATTCAGAAAATATCATCAACTATACATAATAATTTAAAATAATTTTTTTGTCTTCTTCATGATAATTTGTTATTAGGAAATACATAATTACTTTAAAGGCTATCCCAATCATGATATAGTAATTGTTTAATAAATGGAAATATCAAATAAATTATTTTAAAAATATTAAACAAAATAAAATTTGATATAATTTATTTCATAAGAGAGTTTGACAGATTACCATGAAATATTAAGGATGAATTAAATGTTTATTATGATTTTTCCTTTAGTATTGATATTTTTGATAAAACTCAAGTAATGATTTGATTTATGATTGACAATAATGATATTTTAAAATAAATAAAATTTTATTAAATGATATACAATTCATTAAAATATAAAACTCAGAATTTTATATTGGATTTGGTTAAATTTTTCATAAATTATCCATTATGATTTTTTTATTTTAATAGTAAATATATTAATATTTAAGGAATAAAAACACATATTATCACATTACGAGTTACAGGGATTATTTAATGGTTAAAACAGAAGATGAGGGAATGAATGTGACCTAAACAAATAATAATTTCCCAGGATGATAATATTTAGACCCATAATCATAAAATATTTTAACTAATACATTTTCGAAAATTTATATATTTATAATCAAATTATATTAATTTATTATTTCTTGAGTTTTCCAATGATCTCCATACCTCAACTATAAAAGGGAAACTCCTCCCTCACTTCGTCCCACAAAATTGAGAAATATTTTTAAAAAAACCTTTGAAAACTAATCTACCAACTTCCATTACCTCATCGTAGAATTTTACATTTGGAAATAATAAAAACCGACTATTACTTTTGTTATAATACAAAATGAGTTACATGAAAATGATATAACAATTTTTGATAATAAATTTCATTTAATTTATTTATCAATAAATTTAATTATTTTTATTCTATTCATATATAAGAATATCAGTCGATTAAATATACATGTATTTTTTATTCTAAGAGTTCTACATCAGCTTTCAAAATTATACATCAATTTGGATACACAATCAACATTTGTGTGTATGGCAGAATACTGCCTCCCAAACCAATGTCGTTCGCTCTCCCATTTACTACATTTAATGTTGGAATAATTATGGATTTATATTTTATATTATATATATGTGATATTTATAATTTATTAACTCTTTAATAATTATTATATAACTCATACATTCATGCGTTCCATTTTTTTAGAATATGATATCATCGTTTTTTTATTATACATATATAATTAGTAGATATGATATAAAAATCATTTTTTTCATTATTTATATTATTTATTCATGATCTAATCATGTGGAACAATATGTAAGTATAAAAAATCTACTCAAAAATCTTGCTAATTAACACCCAATGTAGTGAAAATAATGGAATATTGTAAACAAAAAATTATAGAAATATTATAAGTTATTAATAAAGTATGTTATAACTATTATTATGGTTCTATTATATGTTAATTACATTATTAAAACCATTATATTAGATTTTAAATTATGCTCACTCAAAAGGAATCACATTGTAAAGGGTTATTTCACAATTTCATCATTAATAGGGATTATTATTTTTTAATGATACATGGGGGAATATTTATCTTCTTTGTTAGTGTTTTTTATTTTCTTTAAAAAATGATATTTCAGTTCTCTGATTATTTTTAAAATTCATTTTTAGTCATTTTTTCTTTCTAAAAAATTAATTAAATTTAATCTTCGAGTCATTCACGAAAAAGGTACATTATTATTATTCTTACCGAAAAATGAATATTTTTATGTTTTTACGCATGAAAAAAATTTCCTTCCATAATGACACATTGATTGTTTGAATCATGATTTAAATTTCTTTAAGTTTATTTTTTTAATAAAATATTTTCTTTTATAAATGTTTTTTCTTTTAAATAAATTATTACAACATCGTAAGGTTTTTTCACATCTCAGTTTTACTTTTATGATTTATGTCATATTCACCACTTATATATTTTATGTGGTGTACTTCCCAGATCATAAATCAGAACATAAATCTCATTTTCTTCATGATATTAATAGTTTTATTTGATAAAAATTTTATTTTATATGGCTTATTATTCTAATACTTAAATGTGGTTTGAGACACATTTTTAAAAAAAATACCTTCTTAAATTGACTATATGAAATACAAGGAATGATTTGGACCGGATGACCTGGGTGGGGTCTAGTTATAGATATACCCTCCATGCATCAATAGTCTAATAGGATGAATTATTTTTATTCAAATCAATATAGTTTAAACTATCTTGTGAATTGATCTTGACGGTATAGTGGTTCACATGCTAAATAGCTAACATCCAATATTAAAGAATTGCATTCATTCAGAATTCATTTCAGATATATTTTATATGATTTACAATATGAAAAAAATCTATCGACATATCTAATTTTCATAATATTTATAAAATGGAATGTTTTTTGGATATTTACCATTACGTATTTATTATTCATTATCTAGTTATTTAAATTTCATGTGTTTTCAATTATTTACCTTTCCTTGTTGATTTATTTTCAATAATTCATGATAGCCTCAGCAGTTATTAAACCATATTGAGCATTTTATTTCCATAATTTCTTATGATTCACTTTTACATTGATCAAATGAAGTATATTATGAGTTATATGAATGGTTACACAAAGGTAGTTTAATGACAGTCTCATTAAAATGTTTTGTACATTTTCTATTTGAAAATGTAATGTGGATTTTAGGTATTTAAACTTCTTACCATCACTACTAAACTATCTGGTCATTTGGGATGAAATTATTTGTATCTTAGGACAATATAACAAATTAAGGCACCGAATTCGGGATTCTAGGGTTTTTTTCATTACTTACTAGTGGAAAAAGTTGTTGGATTCATAAAAATTTGATCATTTTTAACCGGTTGAATATAAATTATTTTCATAAACATATTAACATCACAAACCAATATGATAAATAATAACAATTTATCCTTGTTTCGTATTCCTAAAAAAGGATAATTTACATTAATGTATGAAATATTAGATGGAGAATGATTCTGAAATATCATTGGGATCATTTCTAAAGGAAAATAACTTTTCATTTAAAATATCATTTATAAACTAAAAATTCATAGAATGTTTTATAAATAAATTTATTTTAATGTGACCCTAAAAAAATTAATCTTCAAGGAGTATAATTCTTATAAATGTGGTAAATTCCATCAATGTTGTACATGTTAAAACAAAGATTCCTTTTTCTTTTCAGGAAACATAAAAATGGGCTTTTTTTCAAAATGACTTGAAGATTGCTTATAATTTTTTTTTAAAATAACTTAAAAATTATTATAAATTTTTTTAGTAAATAATATTAAAAATTTAATTAATATTTTTAATAAAAATTTAGAAAACATGGTTTTTTATGAAAATGATTTTTTGACTATAGAGAGAAATAATGACGATTCTTATTAAAAACATATTATCAATTGTTTAAGCACTAATGAGTGGAAAATTGTAATATTAATTGAAAATATAATTAACAAACATGAGTATAGAAAATTCTTGGTATTTATTGATAATTATATTACAATAATTCAATAATTTAATCTTAATTATAAACAATACCATTAAATAGTGAGATTCCAACATAAAACCATTACAACTATAATTACATTTGATACACAATCCACATGAAATATAGATCCTAAATTGAAAATTAAATTCATTTCATTTTAAGTAGAAGTTTCATATAATAAATTACTGTGAAATATATACACCACATAAGAGAAATTGGATGTGATTATGGTATGTGTCTCACAGAAGAAAAAAACTATGATAGAAATCCCCTACCATAAGTCTCATATTCCTTATTACATGTTAGAAAATTATATATATTAGATATAATTATAAAGAAAATATATTACTGAACCATTCATATATATTTCATAACACATGTTAATTTATCATGATATTTTTTAACTTTTTATTAACAATTCAATGTTAACGAAACATTTCGAGCAACAATTGTTGTTTTTCTTGTGTATTTTTTGATTTATTTAATTTTTTATATTAAAGCGATCATGGTTTGATAATAAAAACAATATTAAGAATTTTAAATTAATAATATTTATTCATTATATAATTTTTTTGATTAAAACATATAATTTAAAGAAAGAAAATTAAATATATTTTCCATGGAGAAGGTAGGCCATGTGTCCGCATGAACACCGTTTCCATTTATATGATGGATCAAATGAAAAGAACCGAAAAGTATATATAACATTTATAGAATTTTATATATATATATATATATATATCATATATTATCATTAAAACCAACTTTATTAATATCCATGTAAAGCATGAATGAAACACATCTCTTCATGAGGCCGTACTCTTCCGTACACAAGAGAGACATTATCATATATCTAATTAATTTAAATTATGAAGGTATGTGTAATATAATAAAATATTAAATATAATAATATAATATATATCAAGAAAAAATTAATTTCATCATAATTATAAACATTTAATGGTGGTAATGGAAAAATTAATGAAATCAGTTCATGAGGTGGTAGTCTACCGGATAAAAAGATGATGATTTTGTAAATAATTCGATGGCAGTAGAGACAGTCGTAGATAACAATATATCATAAAAACATTTAATTATATAAAATACACTTATATTATTATTTCATCATGGTCTAATAATATATGGAGGTAAATTAAGAAATAAAATAAAAACGCTTCATGAAGAGCATACCTCTTTCTCTGGTAACATCCTTATGTTTTTACCCAAATCGTTCCATTTATTGATTTATAAAAAATTAATGAATACATGATGATAGTATGAAATGTTTTAAATTATTTTGGATGGTATTATCCAAAATTAATGTGTTTTAATATGTGAAAAATATATGAGAGTGGTGTCCTTTTATATGCGAGGTGTGTGAGAACATGTAATTTTGGGAAATAAAAAGATATACCCATGGTAGTCTCATGGCAAATGGCTCAAAAATGGTTAATTATAAATATTTATAAATATATGTTCTATATAGGCCTTATAATTGGTTTTATAAATTTTTAGATAATATTAAAACGTATATTTGTTTATTACTCCCATGTAAACCCATTTTTACCTTAACCGTATTAATTAATTTTTACTATTTTCACTATTCATTTTGGTCAAATATTAAGATAAACATATTAGATAATATAAATTATGATGAATCTAAATATATAATTAATTTTTCAAAATTAAATTCACAAATAGGAAAAAATTATTTTCAATTAATCCTGCACATGGGATGAGAAAACGTGTTTTTGAGGAGAAAATGTTCAAATGTTTACAAAGATTTTATATAAAACCCCAATAAAAAATATTAAAATTTCTAAAATTGGATTAATATATTTTTATTATAATTAATTTTCCATTAAAATCAATATAAAATAATATTTAACTTTAAAAATAACTTAAATATAAAGGAATTTTCAAATTATAATTAACTATTTCTCAATATTCATAATGAATTTATAGTTTTAGAGAATTCTAAAAAAAATAACACTATGATATTTATGATACTTATATTTAAAAAACAAATTTTATATTTAGGAAACCATTATTCTAAATATTTAAATATTAGTTATTATTATTCATATCTCAATGTATAGTGACTAGGTTTCAACATTCCTATTTAAATATTATTCATAAAATATTGTGTTATTGATAAAAATTAATGTCATGTTAAATACAACTAAACCAGTTTTATTTTTAAAAAACACAACATTATGATTTTTTAAATACAATATATTAAATATTTCAGGATCTTACCCATGAATGGGTATGATCCAAAACAACCCTAAGCCCATATCTATAGGCCAAGGGGTGTGACAAGCACAAAATGAATAATAAAATCATAGAGGCCTTTGAATAAGAACCTATATACACACACACATACAACCAACTCAATGTAAAATAGTATATGGAAAGAAGTAAAAATTAAACACTACTTTAAAGTAAACCATACATGCATGATCATCTAGTTGGTACTATTTTATGGTAGTGTACTCTGAAAAGAAATGGAAAAAAGACACACCCAACTAGAAATTTGTCCCAAAATAACAAAAATAGAGAAGAAATTAGCTAATGGAGTGCCCCACATCGAAATCCCAATGTACGAACATCGTACATGGTATATGAACCTGGTATCCCTAAGATCCTAAAATTTCATAGGTGGCATGTCCACTATATGTATAAGACATGAAAATTGTTGGAAAATCCCATGAAGGGGTGTGTATATACATACCTAGTATGAAACCCATAAAGGGATGAATGGAGGGTAGTAAGAGATACAGATAAAGAGGAAATAAATTTATAGAACAAGGTATACTGAAATATTATAGCTCAACAGAATAAGAGAGTTAAAGTAAGATCATTTGAGCACAAGGGGATAAACATGGTGAGATCATGAACTACTTGTCAAGCCTTTTCAACCTATAGACATAGATTAAACTCATCCAACCATAATAAGATAGATACATAAATAACGGGGCATACCTTTCGTGTCTTCACCTATCATGGAAGGAGAGTATCAAAATCCAGAGGATGAATCAAGAACAAATATATATATATATTCTTAGATATATAATCCCAAACCAGAGAGTAAGGGGATCTCTATCTCATATCTCATCCCAAGAAGAGAAGTTTCCAACAATTCCATCAAAAAATTTCAACATCCCAAGATTTTACCCTGAAGACTCATGTCTAAGGGACTAAATACTGAAATGTTAATATAATCTATATTGAGTGGAATTGACTTCCCCGTGATATTTTGGTCGCGTCACAAAAACACTTCTCAGTGGGGGAAGAATCCCTCATCCATGTGAGTCCAAAGGTACGTTAAACTATATATCATCAATCTGCCACACAATCATGGGGCCATAATATTCTATGTACGGATCACATTCCCTAGAATTACAAGAGGGTTCTACTATATTAGTCACTGACGAACTCCAATGCCCACCCCTAAGGTAGGGTAAAAGTTACAAAAGTTATCGTGTGACTCCACTGCCCGGCCCTACAAGATGTTAACAACTGATAGAAGACGTAGAGGAGCTCTAATTCCCAGACATGCAATAGGGTAAAACATGGAAAATTTATTACATCCACTACCCTATCCTCCTAGACGTAAACATGGAAAGATCTTCATGGAACACAACTTCCCCACACAGGTTAATGGATAACCCGGAACATCGACTAACTCCACTACCTAACCCTACTATAGGGTGACCCGGAATGATCATTAAGGAAATATATTAACAATCGTTACTAAAGGATATTCCCACAACATCGAGGAGATCCACTACCCACCCCTTCTGAAGGGTAATACCCTATTTTAGTTATTAGAGGACTCCACTACCAGCCCTACAAGAGGGTAACACACCAAAACTCTTCAAAACTAGCATGATTATTGTCATCATCGGGAACTCCCAAATAATAGTTTATACCTAAAAAATGATATCTAATCTCAAAGAATCTTCTGAGTGCACCATCACATTATACGAGAAAAAAACTCCAACCATTTTACTCATGGGATGAAATATGTGTTTAAAAAGGATATATGGATCATTTAATTTTCCTCAAAAGAGTTACACGACATGTTAGATGACCCAAATGGAATATCTTCTCTCTCTACTGCTTTACTGTTTCCTCACCAAATCATGAAATTCCATCCATATAGAACTACAAGACATGTGAGGGTACTTCATGATGTCCCTCAGCCACTATCCTAACTAACACAAGAGGTGCCTCAACAGTTCGAGGAAAACAAAATTCACTAATAGGCCTCTTCAATTGGATCATAATTTCAAAATTGATCACACCATTACAATCCTCATAAAAACATAATATAGGATATTAAATTTCATTTATATGAAACCTGGTTAAATAGTGTCATTTCTCCACATAACGCTCGAATGGCTCTCATGTGCTCCATCTATGAGTATGAATTAAATAAACCAAAATGGTCATGAAAGACTCTCCTTAAATTCATTGTCACAAAATCATAGAAGGTTTTTCATTTTGACACCATATGAGAGAGATATGTTGGATCCACGATCGTCTAATAATAATAATTTTTTATTATTGGCTGTTTTGTTGACCAGAGGAACGAGTAAAAAAATTGTATCAAACATTGTTCTTTAAATGACACTATCAATTTTAGGGTCTTTATATCATATTAAGTTCATTAATTTGAGGTTGTATGAAGACGATACAACGATATTCAGGTTTGACACCCAAATTAATACTAATATTAGTATATTATTAGTATATATTTTTTATCCTCAATCAAAACGAGAGTGCACACCCCAGCTCTCCCCCCATGTCTATACACGCCACAATACACATCCATATATCATTGAATTCATTTAATTGTTATAACACCAATTATAATTAATTTATAACAATATTTAATATTACCAACCCCTTCACTATTCCTTCATAAATATTTTTTGATATTAACTTAATTATTTTACAATTCTTATTTACTTACATTTAAAAGGATTCATCCATTTTTCTTCCCTAAAACATATTATAATTATAATTAATGTATATATTATAATTTTATTTATTATAAATAATAATAATGAAAATAAAAGATTATTATTTTTAATATAATAATAGAAACACAACTCCCATTAAAATTAAACACATTTCAATTTATTACCCAACCACACTTTTTTAGCCACCATTATTATCATATTTTAATATAATAATAATAATAATCATCATGATAAATATATTATAAACTCATAGTGATTAATAATAATAATAATATTATTATTATTATTTTACACTCACCACGTTGACTACATCGAAAAACCATATTATATATCTGAGCTCGACCATTTTCATGTCAATGTCAGGTAGCCTCTCCAATGAAAGCTCATACCTGACCTCTACTCTAAACCAACCTTTTCATAACACATATCATTAGCTTGCGCCAACCAAGAAATGGGGATCATTGATCATATCACAAATATCCTCGAATCACAAACCTCGCACCTGCAGTACCAAACTGATCCCTTCAACAAACACCATCGTTCTCGTTTATCTATCCATCCACAAATAGTCGATCATTATGTCATTCATTCTAATACAATGAATATGTGGGTTTTATATCACTCGAACCCACCCATTTATGCTAAATTGGGACCCTTGGATCTATAGATGAAGAATTTGGTGAACAACGGGGGAATGCCACCAATAACAAATCTGATAAACATCGTTGGGTCAGAATTCATGAAAAAAAATTTTTAATTTAGGGGAAATCATGGTGGAAAACATGGAATAACTTGAAATAAATTGAATGTTTATTTATTTTGATACATATTCTCAAGGAAAGTCTCTAATTTACACAAATCAAATAGAGGGAATTGATAATGTTCAATATTTTCATTATTAGGGTGGAAACCAACATATAATGATTCCTAACCCTACTTTGGATTGATCACTGGTGATTAATACATATGAAAAAATTAATGGGAGATATCATGTATTCATCATACATTGATTCACATTTATCCAAGTACATATATTAATTTTCCTAATAGAGGAGGGTGGATCTCTCCCTAGAAAATTATAGATACTTTGAGCCAACCCTGATCAAAATTATATAATGATGAACATATATATAATTTCGTTTTAGTTAAATGAAATTAATTAATTAATCCACCTAAATGATCGAAAAATGAGAGAGGGACCTGAATGTCCTGTTCTGACTCACATTATATCGTGGCGAGGGTAAACACCACATTCCGAACTCAAAAATGGTCATATATTTTTTATATGATAATCCTTTTAAGAGTTAGACCATTTTCATTGAGAAAATAATCACACAAAATATAAAATCTATTTAATATATTTAAAAAATTAATTTTGGTCACCCTAGTCCTAGGAATCGCACAGCGTTTCAACTGCTAGATCTTGATAAATATATAAAAAAATTTAAAGTCATTAAATGAAAAAAATCAAGTCTCTAAATCATTCCCTCTTTCAGTTTTTTATCCCTGAAAAATATAAATAGGAAAAACACTCAGGATACTAAGCCCGCATCTAGCTCGCCCACTCCCTGGAACTCTTTTGTGTGTTTATGTGCTGCCACAACATGTGTTCCAAAGGGATGGTCTATCCGCATAGGGTTCTCTCCCACCGATCCTAAATCACCAATAAGTGATCTATAAAGGAGGATACATCCTCAATTTCCATCACTTCCCAGTTGATGATTTTCATAGGGTCATGCATGGATATTATCATATGTGTCACGTATAAGAATGCCTTCACCCAATCTAGTTGTGGGTGTAGGTAATGTTTTTATGAAATCTCTCCAACCCTTTACAAGATCTCCAATATCATGATAAACCATGTATATATCCTTCTTCGCTAGTCTAATGCCTGAATTCCACTTCAAGGTGAGACTCTCAAAAAAATAGGTGGTATAACTGCTTGAACTGTAATGGCCCACGATAGTGGTCTATGTAAGATTTTTGTCTATACCGGGTGGTCCTAATCCTCTCATTGATGACTGACACATTATCAATTGTTGTTTTAACACACTCTAGGCTGCAATGAGATGACTCGCCAATCTATGTTCAACACATGGGTGACTTAAAAGGCCTCATTTATTGGGCCTAAAAAAGGTTACATCCTAATGGTAGAGTGGTATTTATTGTTCTACGCATACTCTATCAAGGGAAGCTGATCCTCCCCTTAATGGAAAAATACATACATGCAAGCCCCCATAATATCCTATAACACTTGTATATTGTTCTTAATATACCATTTAGTCTAGGGGTGAAAGGATATTATAGTCATCATCTAGGTCTCAAATTCCCCATATAGGCCTCTCTATAATTGTGATGGATGCTGAACGTCATGATCAGATGTAATCTTAGAGGGAACCCCATGAAGGAAGATATTCACATGTATATAAAACATCTCCAAACTCTCCTAAAAAATAATCTTCCTATTGGAAAGAAAGTACTTTAACTTCATGAGTCATTCAATTATCTCTCAGATGTCATTGTGCCCTTTCACTGTGTGTGGAAGCATTGTGATGATGTCCATGTACATTCTATCCCTTTTCCACTATGGGATCTCAAGGGGCTACAAGAAACATATCAGAACTTGGTGCCCAGCCATCACCTACTGAAAAGCGAGGCACTAAGTGTATAACTAATCTTCACATGATCTCACACAAGATCACAAAAGCATTGAATGAAGTTATCTGTGTATATTCCCCACACCATTATGTATAATTAGGGTAGAATTGTGGAACTGCTACATCACCTATTCATTCAACATGATTACATCCATTGTTCTCTATTATAACATGATAATGTGATTACCTCCTTTATAATATTAATCGAGTACATTGCTTGTGGATATATGATAATGTATGACCTTGAGTCAATGTATCTCAGTTGAGACTCCCTCAAACACACAATGATCGGTGGAGTCCAAACCATTGACTGAAGAATATTTGTGACCTCTTACTCCACCAAGGTCATCAATAGGGAATATATTTTCTTAAAATATTCTGACACTAAGCGAGAATGGGATTTATTGCTAATTAAATATTCTAAAGTGTTACCCTTACCTCAAGTATAGACTATATTTTAGTTATAGCCCTGTAATAATTCCAACCTGCATTGCGGGGTTAGGTTCAGGTCTCTCTATGTTTAGACGTACATATAACTCTAGTGGTCTGAGTAAACAAAATAAAGCCATGCAAGAATATATTGTCTCCAAATCATTAGGTAAAATACTAACACTTCCATTTATAGATTGTGATTTGTGTATTTATTCTTGTTGTTTCTCAACTACCTTATCCTATATGCGATACCTACATGTTACTGCATTATAACGCAATTCATACAAGCTCCTGATTCATCACTATACAAAATTAACTCGATGCTATCATTTAGTTGTCTAATTATCGGAGAACAAATCATCCTCTAGAAGAGTGCCTCAATGTCCCTATAGCACTAACCAAACTTGATAAATTGATTACCATGGAAAATGATGGATTCCAATTCCACTACCTGATACATCAGGGTCGGAATTATCCTCATGATAAGGACACCTGACTCTAGTCATTCTTCCATTTCCTGGGAATATGGTTCTATGTGGAACCACAGAGGTATATGACGTAGGAACTCATAGAGTAAGATAAACATATGCACATCATTATCCTGGTCTATTGGGATGATATGTTTCTCAACAACTGGAGGTGTTTCTACCATCCAACCTAGAGGAAGTGGACCATGAGACGAACATTGAACTATGACACCATCACTCATAGGTTCAACGTCATGAAATAGAGCTGGTATCTAGGATGGCTATAATTTTAGATGCATCCTAAATGTTATCATCGAGTACCAAATTTAGATGGTCATATATATATATATATCAACAACAACAGCAGGGTGTTGACTCAATAAGAATATTCAAGGACACAATCTTGTATTATGAATGTACCACGTATCCTTTCAAAAAATGATTCAGCATACTGAGTTGACAAGCAGGTAGTCGAGGTCATTCTGAATGGATTCCTTATACACCCATACCATCACTGGACTCCCTAGATAGATAATTTCACTTGAAAAATGTTGAAAATATATCCTTAAACCCATAAGATCAACTTTTAATGGATACATCCAAAACAATTTCCATATAATGAACATACGCTAATACCAATATTTCATGTTTTGACCATTAATGAGGCTCGATCCACAACTACACCAAGCCCACCTCCACAGACCAGGGGTGGAAACAAGCACAAAAGGAATATGTAACTACGAGATGCCTTTTTCCATGAACTTATACACACAAAACAAACTCAATAAAAAATTTGTAGAGGTAATGAAGAAAATATGAAATGATTATATAAAGTAAACCTTTCACGCATGGTTGTCTATATAGTACAAATTTATGGTAGTTTAAATGGAAAAGTAATGTGTCAACATATATTCCCAACCAAAACTATTTCCCAACCTAAAAAACAAGAAAATAAAATAGCTGATGTAGTTCCTCTCCCATGAATCCCAAGATATGGCCACATTATATGTTCCAAACACCTATTATCCCTAAGATCCTTTGACGTCATGGTCAAACAGTTTGACAGCTACAGAAGAAATGAAATGTGTGGGAAAATCCCATGAAGGGGTGAGTATATACATACCTATTTGAACACCTCGAAAGTGGTGACGGGGTAGTAGTAAGAGATACACCTGTTGAAGAACAAATAGATAGAACAATGTACAATGAAAGAGTACAACTCAACCCAAAAAGAGATAGAATTTAAGATCATCCAATAATAAGGGTATATACAAGGTTATTAAAATAACTACCCATTTATCATTCACCACAAATAGTTTGATAGTAGACTCATCCAACCATGAGAAGGATGAAATGGAAAGCAAGAGGCATACACCACAAGTATTTGACTCATCTAGAAAGAATGTTTCCAACCACAATGGGTGAATCTTGAATAATGAATATATATATATATATTCTGAATCAGTGATTACTCGATGGGAGAGTAAGGTGATACCTATCACACAGCTCAGACTAGGAAGAATTGTAGCCAATATATCTAAAAGCATTTCACCAATGATTCCCAATATCTCACGTGTCTTCCCGGAACACTCGTGTCTCAGAGACTCAATCAATAAACCATGATTATATATGCTTTGGGAGAAACCAATTCACCATAATGGTTTTAGGTCATGTCACAAAAATGAATCTTGGTGGATAAAGCATCCATAATCCCCATGCATCTCAATGTATTCCAAAATACATATTGTTTCAAGGCCATAGAGTCTAGGGGACACATGTTCATGGTAAGGATACACTTCCATAGTATGACAGGAGGGCCATAGTCTACTAGTCACTAAGGAAGTCCACTACCTGGCCCCGTTGGACTGTAAGGATTAGGAATTTCATTATGGGACTCCACATCTAGGCCCTGCTAGAGGGTAATGCCCAAGAGTATCCATCTAGGTACTCAAAATCCCATCCTTATTGGAGGGTAATTCCCAGAGAATCAATGAACTACACCACCCATCCCTATTGTAGGATAACTCAGAAATGACTTTATAGAATTCCACTATCGAGATATGATAGAGGGTAATAACCAGAACATAGAGGGACTACACTGCCCAGCCCTATTAGAGGGTAACTCAGAATGATCATTGAGGAAGGCCACTGCCCGTACATGCTATAGGGTAAGCCTGTAATATTTATGAACTCCACTACATAGGCCTATTTTAGGGAAACATATAATGTTCATTAGGGAACAACACTACCCAATAATACTAGAGGGTAAGAACAAAACATCAAGAAACTCAATTTCCCAACACTGTTGGAGGTTAACATTGAAATATCTTCATCTAATACCACTTCAAAACATTTCTTGAGCGTAAGAATATAATGTGTTCATCGGGGAACTCCCTTTCCCATCCCTTCTAAAGGGAAAAACCTAGAAATATTTGGTGATCCTGTATAGTCATTTCTATCATAGGGTAACCCCAAACCAATTTCCCAACATGGAATATTTCACATATAATATCTAAATCCACTTATGAGGGGAACCATTATGGTCTACGTAGAAAACATATTAGGATATGTTATTTTGGGGCCAATATATGAGTTCAAACAATAGAGTTATGGATTATTTATTTTTCATCTAAAGGAGGTACACAGTATTTAATAGACCCACATAGAATGTGGTATCAATCGAATTCCAAGCTATGTACTCTCTAGATCCTAGTTTTCTATCCACATGGAACTATAAAACTTGTATGTGTACTACATGACATGTCTCATTCACAATACTAATGATCACACAACGATCCTCATTAGACTAAATTAAATAACAAAATTTCACTAATATACCTCTTCAAAATCCCTTTATGGCCAAATGGATTACGCCATTGAAATTCTCATGAATAAATGCTCAAGATAGGATATTTAATTCACTTGACTAGAAACTCAGTGAAAGCGTCACATTTCATCATGTAACGCTCGAATGAATTCTCATGGGTTCCATCCCAATGTCTGAAATAAATAACATATATTTGTTTTGAGACATCCACCGTAATTTTAGGGTCGCAACATCATAGACAGTTTTTCATTCTGACACCATATGGGGGAGATATATCATATACAAGATATCGTAATAATAACTATTTTATTATTATTAGGTGTTTCATTGACCTGAGGCATGAGTCCAAAAATTTTATCCAACGTTGGTCTTAAAATTTCATTCCAAATTTCAGGGTCACACAACCAGTAACTTTTCATCAATCCAAGGTTGAATGAAAAATTTATGACCGAATTGATCTTTGAAACCCAAAATAATAAAAATATAATTTTATTATTTTTATATTTTTTTATCTACATAAAAAAATGAGAGTTCATGCCCCATGATCTATCCCCATAACTGTACACACCTCAATGAACCTCCTCAAATCTTATAATTCAATTAATTATCACGTCATCAATTGTCATCAATTTAAAGAAACATTTAAAATTTCAACCCCCATTACAATTACTTTATTAATATATTACATTTAATATATTATAATTAATTACAACAATTTTCTTCCTCCAAAAATTATTATTATTAAAAATAATCAAAAAATTATTTTTATAATTGAAGATAATAATAAAAACAATGCAACATTATTTTTATTATTATTAAAATATTTATATCAACACAACCCATATTAAAATTAAACTCTTTTAATTATATTACCCAAACACACTTTCTATGCAAACATTATTATTACAATTTAATATAATGATAAAAAAACACGATAAATTTTTTTAAACTCATTTACACTGATAATAATGATAATAATGATAATGATAATAATATTATTATTTAACGATTTTCGTTTTGACTACATATATACACCTCGTTGTTGATCTGAGCTAGGACACCATCACATCTATTCATAGTAGCACACGACAAGAAAACTCATGCATGGACTCCCCTCAAAACCAATTGTATCATTCTATATATCACCGCCACACACTAACCAGGATAATGCTGACCACTAATATAATCTTGTAACACCACCGATAAAAAATCTCACACTCATGGTACCAAATTGATCCATTCACTAAAGACCATCCTACTCATTTATTAGCCCATCCACAATCCATCAATTGTAATGTCATCCATTCTATATAAATGTATCTGGGGTTTTGGCCACACTCAAACAGACACCCGCAACGTTGAATCATGACCATGTAGTCCAATGATGAAGAACACACAAAAAGATTGGTTAATGAACCAACCAAAAATTTTATATACAACGTTTCCCCAATGTTCTTGACAAAATATTTCATTTCGGTGAATTTTAGGTGATAAACATGGCATACCCTGAAATAAATTTAATGAATAATTTTTCTCAATACATAGGATCATGTAAATGAACATATTAACACCGATCAAAGAGATGGATTTGATAATTCTCATGATTTCAATTATAATGGGAAACCCATATATTACAATTCCTACTTATTTTTTAGATTGATCACTGTAGAATAAATTATCTACCAATATAGATAGAAGAACTGTTTTGTTTTTCATGATACTATTACCGGTGATCATATGATTCATCATCATTTTCAAAAGGGAGGAGGGAATATCTCTTACCAGTAGATTCATTAAATTATAATCCAACTCTATAAAAATGACATAAGGATTAACTTATAGAAATTTAATTTTAGTTTAAATGAAATTAATTATATATTCCACTTAAATCACCGCAATTGAGTGAGGATTCTGAATTTCTTTTACTTACTCACATTATGTCGTTTTTAGGGGTAAACATCACGTTCCTGACTAAACAATGGTCTCTGATTTTAATTTGGTCACCTGTAAAAATATTTTTAACATTTTCATCAAGAATCATTCGGAACACAATATAAAATATATTTAATATTGTTATAAAATTAATTTTGTGTACCCATTCATCCAAATGGAACTATTTCACAATTCATAGCTCTATAAAAATATATAGAAATATTTCAAATTCTTAAAAGGGAAAACATGTTATATACAAACAAAATTTAATTTATTAAAAATAAATATTTTATAAAAACTCATTTTGTTACATTCCATCCCCCGTGAAATGAATTTATCCCACAAAAATTGTTATCGTGATACAAAAAAATGAGGATACTTATAACACATAAATCACTTAGGTTTCAATGTAGCTTACTCAGAATAGTGCTTTAGTCTAACAAATGTTGATATGGAGAGAGGTCATGTTTCGTAGTATATTTTCTATATTATGTAGAATCCCCATACTTTTTTATCAGATGAAATATTATGCTCCATCAATAAATCCTCTATATTTAGTACATGTTAAGGATCGTTTATATAAATCATCTAGAGTAATATATGGAAAAATCATAAAATTGAGAGATATTTGGTGAATGCTCTAGCTAATATGATTCCATATTGATATCATCAAGAATAGAAAAGGTACAGATATACCATGGGCTTAGTTTTCATTTCTTGTAAAATCTCATAACCTTCCACCATAGAGAAATTTTGAGAAACACCTTTTCACGAACTGGAATCTCAAGATCATAATTATGACTATCAGTATAAATTCTCATCATAAAATGAATTAGATTGATTGGATTCTGAATAGATCTAGCCTTATCTATAATTTCTATAGATATCTATGATCATAATAGAAATCTTACTCAAACATCATTCCAGTACATAAGATCTCAAAACTCTTTTCCATAGAGTGCTACATAAGGATCCATCTTAATTATTGGGTTAAACATATTATTTATGAAAATTAAATAAGAGAAAGGTGTCGATCGAAAACCCCTATAATTCTTGAATAATAGGATCTCATCATTTCCTCTATGGTTAAAATTTTTCACTCTAACTAATCAAGTCTATGGATGATACGTTGTGCAGAAAGATAACTGTATATTACTTCCATACTGGATACATCCCCAAAAAATTTAGGTAATCATCATATATCGAATATAAATAATGTAATGTTGTACTCCTTGAATACTTACCACTTCCATAATGTATATCAATGAATTTTGATTGAGAAAGAACTCTTATATTTTAGTGATGGTGTGTTCTGATTTTGTAAGGAAATAAACCATAAACCGTGTTGATTTATTCCATTTAGATGTTTTGGATATTCCATTGAAAAAATTCCATTGTGTTGTTTACCCATTTCCATTATGGAATCAATAATTGATATAGCATCTGCTATGAATTATTTCTCTTAGTTATAGCTTTTAAACATTGCAAGCATCAATATTAAAATTCAACGATATCCATCTTCATGAAATCCCACTAAAATTATTTATTCAAAACTAAACATGTCATCATATATCTACGATGAATATAGAATGATGATATATGATCTTACTCTCACTAGTTGAAAAAATATTTAAGATGTTTGAATTTTTCGTGTTGTTTCTATATAACCGATGTGAAAAGCTTTAATGATCGATATATCACATTGATTATTTTTTAACTGACGTGATATATCGACTAGGATCCATATTTTACGTCGGTTATAAAATAACTGATGTAAAATATATGGAGATTAGCTTTTTTATGTCGGTTATGGTATAACCGATGTGAAAATTGAATCTGGAGAGCTTTATCACATCAGTTATAAAATAAGAGACATGATAAATGAAATCTAGGCGCTTTATCACGACGGTTATTTTATAACATACATGATAAAGGAATGATCGGTGCTTTACCACATCGGTTATGAAAACCCGACGTGATAAAGCCAATCTCAACAATTTATCACGTCGGTATAAAGCGACATATATCACGTCGGTTATAAAATAACTGACATAACAAATAGTTTTCTACATCGGTTATTAAATAACTGATGTTTTAAACAATAAAAAAGTATTTTATCACAGCGGTTATTAAATAACCGACGTGATAAATCTTTTAAATGATTTATCGCACCCTATATTCATTCATTCCGTTTTCTTCAATCAGGAGAACTAAGACTCATCTCTCTCACGCGAAAAACATAGAATAAATTCGTCGAGGTCGTTCCCTCTATCCTCTTTTTTTTCAATATTTTTATTCATATTTATTATTATCAGATCTATCAGGTCGACTCAGAACACTCAAGTAAGCCTCACACGAATCCTTTTCCATTTTTTCCGTGATTCCCTAAACTAATTTGTTGAGATGTTATTTTTCATTGGTCTTTCTATCATGGTTAGTTTTATAGTGTTCATCTATACCATGATAAATTATTTTCTGCTAAAATAAACTTATGGAAGTGATATCATGCAAGTTTACGATTTATGTGTGTTCTATCATGTTTGTGTGCACGTACATGAGGTTTCTAAGGGGGTGGGGGGATGTGCAAGTGGGTGGGGTGTCCAGGGGGTTGGGTAGGATGTCCAGTTGGGTGGGGGTGTCTAATGGTGTCATAGGGGGTGGGGGGTGCTGTCCAGGGGGGTGCCAGGGATGTCAAAGGGGGTGGGGGTGGGGTCTAGGGGTGCGGGGGTTGTCCAAGGGGGGTGGGGGTTGTCCAGAGGGTTCGAGGGGGGGGGGGGGTAGCCAAGGGGAAGGGGGGGTATAAGGGGGTGGGTGGGGGTGTCCAAGGGGGTAGGGGATGGTGAAGAGGGTTTGGGCGGGGGGGGGGGGGGGGGGGGGGGGGGGGTTGTCCTGGGGATTTATAGAGGGATGGGATGTGTCCAGGGAGGTGTACAAGGGTGTGGGGGTGGGGTTGTGTCCAAGAGGGGTGGGGGCTGTCTAAGTGGGTGGTGGTGTTCAAGGGGAGTCCAAGTGGGTGGGGGTGGTGTCCACAGGGTTCGGGGGGTTATCCATAGGGTTGGGGGTGTCAAGGGTGTCAATGGTGGCGGTGTGTGTGTGGGGGGGGGGGGGGGTCCTAGGGGGTGGGGGTGTCAAAGGGGGTGGGGGTAGTCTAAGGGGTTGGGTGGGGGGATAACAAACGGGGTGGGGCATGTCCAGAGGGATTGGGGGGTTATCTAGGGGTCTGTCCAGAGGGTTGGTGGGTTTCCAGAGGGGTGTCAAAGGGGGTAGGAGGTGGGGGTGGTGTACAGGAGGGTTAGGGGTGTCCAAGGGGGTGGGGGGGGGGGGGGGGCTATCCAGAGGGTTGTGGGCTATCTAAGTGAGTGGTTGTGTCTAGGGGGTGTCCAAGGGGGTGGGGGTGGTGTCCAGGGGGTGGGGGATATCCAAGGGGGTGGTGGTGTCCAGGGGTGGGGGGATGCCCAAGGGGGTGGTGGTGTTTGGGCGGTGTCCAAGGGGGTGGGGGTGGTGTCCAAGGGGGTGGGGGATAAGTGTCAGTTGGGATTGACTATTGCACCGTGGTTTGTGAGATTATGACATGATGATTATATTTTTTCATGTATATTAGGCTATAATTTTGTAGTGTTGTTTAAGGGGGTGGGGATGGTGTCCAAGGTGGTGGGGGTGGTGTCCAAGGGTGTTGCTACAGTCTTTGTTTGAGGTTTCCACTATGATTTTTAGGGATTCAAGCATTATGAAAAGATGATGGGTGTTGGAATATGATTCTATTTGGTTATATATATTTTGACTAGTCATTGACTATGAGAATATTATGGGTTATGGGGGAGACCATGTTTTGGTTTTCAAAGATGTGAAGTTATCCTGACCCCATTGTTCCATTATGATAGGCTTTACACTGTGATTTTCTCCATCTGAGTTTTTATTTTAAATTTTATTTGATTCTTTTGAATAATCCATTTTCTACAATTTTATATCTTCCTTTGGAGGCCACATGGTTTTCATGTATTCCATGTATTTACATTAAATAAGATACTTATTCCATGTTTATCTTCCTTTATTCATTGTTTCTCTTTTTCTTTTCATCGAATTCTTCTTCTACTTCATTCCTTCTATTATTAGGGATGTTTGGTCATTTTTAAATTGAAGGTTTAATAGTAATCGATTTGATATAGTGTTATTAGGAGGGGTGGGTGTGTCCAAGGGGGTGGGAGGGCTGTCTAGAGGGGTGGGGGCCTATCTTGGGTGTGGGGGCTGTCCATGGGGGGTGTCCAAGGGGGTGGTGGTGTCCAAGGGGTGTCCAAGGGGGTGGGGGTGGTGTCCAAGGGGGTGGGGGTGGCCATGGGAGTTGGGGGGTGTCCAGTGGGGTGTCCAAGGGGGTAGGGGTGGGGGTGGTCTCCAGGAGTGGTGGGGGTGATGTCCAGGGTGTGGGGGTTGTGTCCAGGGGTGGGGGATATCCAGAGGGGTGGGGTGATGTCCTGAGTATTCAAATCGTTAGGATCTATGTAATTTTCATTAGTGAATATATACATATTTTAATATTTATACATCATATTTCTTTTTTACAGAAGGGTGATTTTGGTATCCAGTTGCACTAGGATGTATTCTTTATGAACCTTAAGATGAAAGGATACAAGATGAATTTAAAACTATTATATCTAACAATATTTTCATTTTAGAATCATATTTAAGCATATTTTTCTTAAATACACATAGATTTGTTTTATATATTAAAAAATTTACATTATAATATTGATTTTTTTCATATAAACATATATTTGTATTATCTTAAAAAGATGTTTTGTTTTGATATTTTTTATATTTAATAATGAGTTGAAGTAGGATTATAGTGCATCGAATGAGAAATGAATATGAGGAAGGTTTTGATGCCTTTATTGAATTTTCAAAATCAAATGTTCCACATGGTGACATTTTTTTCTTTCCATGCCTGAAATGATTGAATATGAAGACGTTGAAAAGTATAGAGGTAAAAGATCATCTGATTTGTCATGGTTTTAATCTGAGTAACAGCCCTTGGATTTGGCATGGTGAAACTGGACAGAATGTCACTAATGATGGTGATTTTCAAGATGGTGACTCCGATTGAATTGAAGAAATGATTCACAATATTGTAGCAGAACAAATTGAGATAGAACCGATAGTTGTGCGTCTATATGGTGATTTTGAAAAACAATTATATCATGGTTGTATAGATTTTACGGTTTTTTAAGCATTGTTATGATTGATTAACTTGAAGGCGAAACATGGATGGAGTGACATAAGTTTTACAGAGCTGCTACAATTGATGAAAGACATTCTTCCAAAAGATAACAATATTTTAGATTCACATTATAAGGCTAATAAAATATGATACCTGATGGGATTGTGATACAAGAAAATACATGCCTATCTGTATGGTTGTATGATATATAGGAAGGAATAAGAATTTCTGTCAAAGTTACTTAAGTGTGGGACATCATATTATAAAGTGAAAGAAAAATATTAGTCCGTTGAAGAGATTACAAAGATCCCATCAAAGGTGTTTTGGTATCTTCCTATAAGTCATCGTTTTAAACATTTATTAGTTATTTCACATTAGGAAAAAAGGTTATGATGGCAAGCTGATGAGTGGTTATGTGATGGAAAAATTCATCATTTTTCTGATTGACTACAGTGGAAGAATATTGATGAGTAGTATCCTCTATTTGGAAATGAAATTAGAAATCTCAGACTAGGGTTGTGGACAGGTGGAATTAATCCATACCGAACCCTCAATATCACACATAGGTCCTGGCATGTTTTATTGTAAATTTACAACTTGTCTCCTGATGTTTGTATGATGTGAAAATATTTCATATTGAGTATAATGATCTCTGGTCCAAAGAAACCCAGAAATGATATTGATTTTTTCTTGTCACCATTGATTGATGATTTGAAACTTTTATGGGAGGATGGTATTAGGGTGTATGATTCTTATAAAATGAAATATTTTCAACTTCATGAAGTGCTTTTGTTCACTATAAATGACTTCCCAGCATATGGAAATTTGTCTGGATATAGTGTTAAAGGGCATAAAGCATAACCAATTTGCGAACAATAGACTCTGTATTGTAAATTGCATCATGGGGGAAAACAGTGTACATGGGGCATCCAAGTTTCTTGTCTATGGATCACTCTTATAGAATACTATAAAAGGCATTCAATGGCTCACAATAATTTCATTTTTCTATAAACCCTTTATCCCTTGATCTTTATTTTGAGAGGGTGAAAAACCTTTAGGTGACATTGGGAAAGACTTAGAAATCTGGTAATGATATACATATTTGGAAGAAAAGGTTAATATTTTTTGAGCTAATATATTGGAGATATCATGAAGTTAACATAATATTGATATCATGAACGTGGAGATGAATATCTGTGATTGTTTGATTGGAACATTGTTAGATATTAAACAAAATACTAAATATGGATTGATAGCAAGATTAGACTTTCTATTAATGGAAATACATTTGAAGTCAACTCCCACTCTTAATGGAAGACGAACATTTATTCCCCAGCTTGTCATACATTATCGAAGAGGGAGAAAATTTGCTTTTGTCAGTGTCTTCAATATATGAATGTTCTTCATGGTTATTCATCAAATGTAAAAACTTTTTTCTCATTGAAGGACATGAAGTTGATAGGTATTAAATATCATGATTGTCCTGCAATGATGCAGCAACTTCTACTAGTTTCATTGCATTGAATATTGCCCATCCGTGTCAGAAATACTATAATGATGTTTTGTTAACATTTGAATTCAATTTTTAATAAGTTTATTGATATGAATGCTTTGAACATTTTGGAAAAGGATTCAATTTGTATACTTTGTCAATTGGAAGTTTATTTTCCTCCAACATTTTTTGATATAATGGTGCATTTAATGATTCATCTGGTTCGGGAAATAATGCTTTGTGGACCTGTATATCTTCATTGGAGGAATAATTTTCAAAGGTATATGAAAATATTGAAGGGGTTTGTTAAGAATCCTTATAGACCTGTAGCCTCCATTATTGAAATTTATATTTCTAAGTAGGTTGCAGTGTTTTATACAAGCTACTTGGCTATGAATCAACACATAGGTTTTCCACTATCTCTCCATGAACGAGTTAATAATGAGGGAAAGTGGATTCTTGGCGTGAAAGTCAAATCGTTGTTAGCTGAAAAATTGAAGAAGTTAGAATCATACATCTTGAATAAAATAACTGACGCTCAACCATATATCACAATGAATATTAATGAGTTGAAACAATTTCATCCAATTAAGAAGGAAATGTGTATTTTGAATGAGCACAAGAAAACAATTTTTTCATGGTTTAAAATGACCTTGTTGTGTAGATCAGATGTATCAGAGACATTAAAATTGATAGTTGGTGGCCCATATTTAAATGTGATAACATGGTCCGGTAATGACATTAATGGATATAAATTTCATACAAAAGCTCATGACAATAGAAGTGCTGTTCAGAATCGTGTTGTATTGGTGTTTGAAGAATCAATACAAATTTCAAGCACTAAGGACAAAAACACACTTTCTGCATCAAGTGCATATTACGAAGTGATTGAAGAAATACGGGAGGTTGATTACATTAAAATTAATGTTATTGTTTTTTAACTGTAAATGGTTTATTTGTAACAACAGTGTCAAACATGATGAATTTAGAATGACATTTGTTAATCTTAATAGATTGGAAGACACAACTGATTCTTTTATAATGGAAACACAAGAAAAACAAATTTTCTATGTAGTAGTTCAATCAAATATGCAGTGGGTTGTTGTTTTAAAAGGGAACGAACAATATCTTGGTGAGGATGAACTTGTTAAAGATGATGGTATATGTGAGATCCCTACTTCAATGGAAATATTAACAGATTATAATGATGAGAATATTAAAGACACGATTTGTTCCACAAGGAACGATCAGGATGAAGGAATTTGGGAAACCAATCCATTTTTACATTTCTAAAATTACATGTAACATTTGTTTGTTTCTTATTTACATTTATTATTTTCATAAAATGTAAGATATTGTATGTTTTTTCTTTATTAAAACTTGTTTAAAAAAATAAGGTTACGTTTTTTTTGTTTTAATTTTTTTTGTTTACTTTGTCATGTTTACCATTACATAAATTATATATCTATTATTATTGTTTACTGACAATAACTTTACTATGTTTAACATGTTTACCATGTTTACTATGTCTACTATCTTGACTATCCTTACCATATTTACCATTTTTTAACATTCTTACCATAATTATCATGTTTACTATTATGTAACATAGTACGATTTTCAATTTTCTGATTGCAGTAGTATTGAAATATTTGAATTTTTATATCTGTGAACTAATGATTGTTTTTTTAGTTGAAGGTTAATGATAGATCCATCAGTTGATCAACCAAATGATTCTGGAGAAGAGCATATTGGTCATACCTCTAGGGAGGAACATCCACATTCTCCTCTTGATGTTCCCAAATCTTCCTCATGTGCTACCATTATGACCAAGAGTTCAAGAGTTGGTAAACGTGGGTGCAAATGTTTACCAAAATTATCACTTTCCTTTACGCATGATCAGATGATACTCGTTGGGTATGATGAGGATGATATTCCCTGAGGTCCAAATGAAAAATATTTTAAGATTTTTTTATCAATTCAGGGTTAGAGCAAAGTGAGCATTTTGTATGATGACTCGAGAAGTGTGGACAAAGCGATAATCTCTGAGTTCTGGGAGACGATTTTGGTAATATCTTTTTCTATTTTTTTCTTATTACATAAATGATTCTAGTATATATAATATGTTTAACCTCTTCTTTATCAGATGACATTTGATATTCCTGACACTAGAGGAGTTAGAAAGAAATAAATATCGATGGCTGCTAGGAGATGGAGGGATTTCAAATTAACCCTCACATTTGATATTATTTTTGGTCATATTAGTCATGACAATCCATGTCTTATATATCCTTTTATAGATGAAGACACATAGATACATTTTGTTGAAATTAGACGAAAATATTCATTTTTGGTAAGGTAAATGTAGAATTTTATAAGTTATCTCATATAAATGATCTTATTAATGTGTTTTATTGATTTTATATTTTTAATTTACGGAAATCAAGGAAATATCATCAGGATATCCAATCTAAAAATGTATACCTCCATAGTTTATCTCAAGGGAGGGTATACATTATTGGGAGAACAAATGATGGCATAAATATTACAAAAACAAACAGTTGAGTCTCCATGCTCTAGAGAGGTGGCCCCACCATCCCCTCCATCTAGACATGAAAAATGGAAGAGATATCTGATGGAAAAAAAGGGCAATAAATTTCAGAATATTTGAGAATCATAACTGATAGGATTGTAAGATATCTATTTTATTTATTTAAGTTAACTATTTTCTTCATATAATTTCAATCATTACTGAAATGTTCAATTAATTAATACAGGATTATCTTGAGGATTAGAGCTCAAAAGAGATATTTATAGCTGCTAGGAGGCAAGATATTTTATCTGTAGCATTGGGAAATCCCGAATATCATGGTCGTGTGTCAGGATATCCAGCAGGTGTATCAGTTAGAAAAGTGTTATCACAATCATCAACATCATACATTGAGGGTGTTTATAAAAAAATAGAATCCTTCGAGGCTGAAGTTCATAATATTAATTCAATGATGGAGAAAAGATTAGAGCATCGGTACACTCTATGTTTGCAGACGTGCAATGAAAATTTCAGACTGTAGCTCATACTCCTCCACCTCCCCCTACAGACACCATTATTTATCCTCCACCTCTACCAGCAGCTCCCACTCCCCCACCTCAGCTTGTGGACCCCATTTGTTATCCCACTCCTACGCCACTGCTTCCCACTTATTATGAGTTGTATGTTGATGATCCTCAACCAAATATAGTTGCATATGGGTTATTATATTTTATAGGAGATACACTTCATCATCAACTATTAGAGGTAGAGAATCAGAGGGTCACTATAAAAGATATTATAGATAGATCAGCTCGAGTACCATTACCTATAGATGAGGTGATGACAGTTTGACCTAGTTTCAACCATTTTTTAATTTGGACATCCAATCTTCTTCGACTCATTACCATCGAGGTATGTACATTATATATTTTATTTTATTTTTTTATTAAAGATTATTATCATTTGAAAACTAATATATTTTTATATTTATTTTTACAAGAATACTTCAATGGTAAATAAATACTATATATACAACAAAAAAGAAAAATGGATATGAAATCAGATACAGATTCTAGTAGACTTGACATATTTTCAAGATATTCAAATTTTTTGGTAGATCATTCTGAGTTTACAATGGAAGTTCATGTTTGTGGACGTGAAATAACTGTGGGGATTGTGAAAATTGATATCATGGATCTTGTTACTGGAGAAAAGTTGGGCATCAACATGGTGCAAATTTTTTCCATATGAGTCTTAACACCTTTTCTCTGCGTTATATTTATTAAAAATGTATAATTATGTGGATTTATTTATTAGGCTTCTTTATAACATTTGTGATAAGAATGAGCGTACAGATGTATATGGATTCATAGACCTACATTTGATTTCCCCTAAAGCATGTGCATTGGATGAGGAACATAGAATGATTCATATAGCTGAAAGAATTGAACAGAATATAGTCACACAATGTTGGATGATTCCATTTTGTGAGTCGTATAAAACACATCTATTCCAAAGAGTTCATTATCTTTTAACATAAAAAAACCACTAACATTAAATTTTAATTTATCAGTGATCATTTGATGTTAAGTTTTTTTCCTTAGGGGAGAAAACACATTATTATATATGATCTTTCCATGGTGATGTGCTGGAATGTTTTAAGAAAATGTTAGAAAATTATGTTTCAATTTATCAATATTTTTATATGTTATAATGAATTTTAAATTTATCCCATTCTTATTATTTTATAATAGGGGATGGGACTAATTTCTAAAAAACATATTGAAAAGGAGTGCAAGATAAAATATGTAAATGTAAAGGAAAATATCCATTTATAATTTGTACCTTTTGATTTATTACATAAAAATAATATATTGAATTTAAACTCATTCAAACAGAAATTTCAAGAACAACAAGGAATCATCAAATGCAGATATTATATGTTATGATTTATTTATGAAATAATAAAAACTGGGAATGTTGTGATCATTGACCTATTAAGATTTCCTTTTAAACATTGCCATAATATTTCATTTGATTTATTCATTATACACATTTACTACTATCCTTTTAATTTGTATCTATTTGATGACCCTCAACCCTATATTGCTCAAGACGTCAAACACTTAAAAGCGGAATGGTCAAATTATTTTACATGTTTGATTGAATTTTAGTTGTCTGTAGTTTAAAATGTAATTTTTAATATTGTCATTATAATTGTGTATTTGGTAGTTGTTTATGTTGGATTTAGTTTTTTTATGTTGAAATTTTATGTTTTGAATGTTATATAGGTGAATTTTTAATTTTTCAATACCTCTTATACTGGTCTACATATGATGGTTTTTCTGGTATGGATTCTGGTCTATGTGGGAGGGGTTCCAATGATGTGGTGGGGGGGTGTTCAGTGCGGTGGGGGTATCCAGGGGTGTGGGACGACTGTCCAGTGGGGTGGGGGGTATCCTGGGTGTCCATGAGAGTGGGGGGTAGTCCAGGGGTGGGAGTGTTTCCAGGAGGGTGGAAGGGCCATCCAGGGGAGTGGGGTGATGTCCATGGGGTGTCCTGGTGTGTGGGGGTGTCTCGTGGGGTGAGGGGGGTTTCCAGGGGTGAGAGAGGGTTGTCCAGTTGGGGGGGATACAGGGTGTCCATAGGGATGGGGGGGGAGTCTAGGAGGTGGTAGAGGAGGCATTGCCATCCCTCGGGGGGTTGAACGCCGTTGGAAGGTACTCACCACTCCCACATGTGAAGCTTCATCTCTAAAAATGTTTCACCAAGGGTTTCTTCCCTTGTAAACACCATTCATTTTTGACTTTGATGCCAGTATTAGCAAGGAGAAATGCTATCATGTGTGATGATGTTTTTTTCCTATTTATACTAGCATAAAAGTGATAGAATGAATGATGTTTAAAGTAGAAGAATGAATTGATGAAACATTTTGAGAGATCATGCTTCGCATGTGGGAGTGATGAGTACCTTCTAGTGACGTTCATCCACACAAGGGTTGGCATCGCCTCCTCTCCGAACACCTATTTTCAAGGGGTTATCCAAGGGGTGGTGACCGTCCAATGGTGTGGGGGGTGTCCAGGTCTGTGGTGGGGGATGTCCAATGAGGTGGGAGGGTGTCCAGGAGGGTGGGAGGGATGTCTTGGCATGTGGGGGGTTGGCCAGGGGTGTCTAGGGTTGTGGGGGGATATCGATGGGTGGGGGAAGTCCAAGGGTGTGGTGGGGGTTGTCCAGTGGGGTGGGGTGGGGGGGGTCTGGTCTGGTCTGGTTTTGGTCGGGTTTTGGTCTGGGGGTGTCCAGTGAGGTGGGGCTGTCTAGGGGTGTGGTGGGGGTTGTCCAGTGGGGTGGGAGGGTGTCCCGGACGGTGGTAGGGAGGTATAAAAGAGTGGGGGGATGTCCAGGGGTGATCAGGGGTATGGGGGGTTGTCCAGGGGGTCGGGGCAGTCCAGGGGGGGTCCAAGGGTGTGGTGGGGTTAGTCATGTCGGGTGGGGGTGTTCTGGTCTATTTATGGTAACTTTTTGGTCTATTTCAGGGGTGTGGGAGGGTTGTACTGGGGTGCGGGTGTGTTGTCTAGTGGTGTGGGGGCGGTGTCCAGGAGGGTGGGGGGTTTTCTAGGGGCGTGGGGGGTTGTCCAGGGGGTGAGGGAAGTCTCGGGGTGTGGGGGGTGGCGAGGGGTGTGGTGGGGGTTGTCTAGTGGTGTGGGGGGGGGGGTCCTTGTCTTTTTTTGGGTAACTTTTTAGTCTTTTTACTGGTGTGGGATGGCATTCCGGGTGTGTGGGTGTGCTTTCCAGGGGGTGGGGGTATACAGGATGGTGGGGGGGGGGTTGTCCAGGGGTGTGGGGGATGTCTAGGGGATGGTGGGGTTGTCCAGGGTTGTGGGGGCTGTCCAGTGGGTGGGGTGGGGGAAGTCCAGGGGTGTGGGGGGTGTCCAAGAGGGTGGTGGTTGTCCATGGTGTGGGGGGTTATCTAGGGGCTGGGGGCAGTCCATAGGTGTGGTGGTGTCCAGAAGTGTAGAGCTTGTCCAGGGGTGCGGGGGGTTGTCCATGGGGTGGGGGCAGTTCAGCGGTGTGGGGGGAGGGGGGTCTAGGGGTGTGGTGGGGGGATTTCTAGTGGGGTGGGGTGTTCTGGTTAGTTTTTGGTAACTTTTTGTTCTCTTTCAGGGGTTTGGGAGTGTTTTCTAGGGGTGTATATGTGTTGTCCTGGGGGTGGGGGGTATACAGGATGGGGGGGGGGGGTTGTCCAGGGGTGTGTGGGGCTGTCCAGGGGATGATGGCGTTGTACAGGGGTGTGGGGTTGTCTAGGGTGTGGGGGGGGGGGGGGACAGTCTAGGGGTGTCGGGGTGTGTCCAGGGGTGTGGTGGGGGTTGTCCAATGGGGGGGGGGTTCTGGTCAGTTCTGGTCTGTTATTGGTAATCTTTTTCTCTGTTTCAGGTAATTTGGCTAGGCATAACACTGGTTCGGTTATATTTTATACAAAATTGTTTTTTACGTCATTTATTTCATAACCGACGTAAAAATTGCATTGGTATTAGGTTTAACATTGGTTATTTTGAAATAGATTTAATAAAATCATGGGAAATGGTTTTTACGTTGGTTATTTCATTACCGATGTAACATATTAGAATGGATATTTTTTTTTATGGCGATTACTTTATAACTGACGTCGTTGATATGTTTCTACGTCGGTTATTATAAACCTGATGATGGAAACCTCTTGGTAGACTTGTTTATCACGACTATTATATAATAACCGATGTGAATGGGTATATTTCAGGTCAGTTATTACACAACCGACATAATAAACCATGACTCCGAAGGGTTTTCCACGTCGGGTTTTTATCAACCTATGTGAAAAAAACTTCATTTTTTTGTTTTTTACGTCACTTTTAAAATAACCGATGTAAAAAACTACGATTATGACGTCTCTTGTAATAAAGTCACCCAAAGCTGACATTAAAAATAATAAAACCGCAGTAAAAATGCTTTCTGCACTAGTGTCTAACAACTATTTCCTCAAATATGGTATGTATGGAATGCATACACTGTTCCAAAACCATTTCATTCCCTCATTGTGAAGGTCCAACTAAATAGTGTTTTCTATCGCATCTCAACATCTTCAATCTATTCCTTATTAATATTTATCTACATATATGGTTGAAAATTAGATTGAGAACGATATGATTTTTACACTTAATTCATGATTTCCATATTCATCCTTTTATAATATATAAATATTTGATCTTATTTTATCCTCAACATTGTTACGATATCATGGTCCTTCTGACTTAAGGAATCATCCACATTATTGGCTTTCTGATGGTGCTAATGTAGCATGAAATCATAATATTTAATAATCTATAACCTTCTTCTCTTGTGCTTATTCATATATTCATGTGTGAATATGTTCTTTTAAAATTTTATATCAATATACATATATAACATATTTCTCAATAAATAAAATTTTTCAATTGAATAATGAATGGAATATGACATCCAAGCCCAAAACATCTATTGGGTAAATTTTCTCATGGAATTTAAATTTCCATGGGTCATAATCTCTAACAATATTATTTTTCATGAGAACACATCCAAAGTCCTTTATTTTTTCATCCATATAGTGCACAATACCTTCCCCACTACATGGTAATTTAGGAATAGGTGTACGTTTAATAAACTCTTATGTTCCTATAAATTTTCCTCACATTAATTTACATCGAGAAACCTGGAACCCTTTAGAGATATCACATTGAGTTGATTAGATAGTTGTGGAAAATTTCTCCTAAACTAGCGACGATATCCTATTAATATAAGAAAAATATGGATATAATTCATTATGCATGGTCTTGTACAACATTCAGTAGCCTCATAATTTTATGGTTCTTCTTATATCCCCTCTCATTCAGTTATATTACCCAAAAAAGATATTTTTTGTATCCAAAAATCTCATTTTATAAATTTTGATCATAGTTCCTTTTTCACTAGTTTCATTTGTTCAATTCTCTATAAATATTAATGCATTATCATACTCTTTGAAAATATTTTAATATAATCTATAAATTCCACCACAAAAAATAAATGTAATATCTACAGAATCTATTAATTAAATCTATGTTAAATGTGGATGAATTAGTATAAAGGAATATCGAAACTGTAAATTCATCATGTCCATACATTTTATGGAATGTTTTATTTGGTATATCATCAATATTAACCCTCAATTGATGATATAAATAACGAATTTCAATTTTTGAAATGTATTTAGATTTCAATGTTGACCAAATAAGTATTCAGTATGGGATAAAGGAAATATTTTCTTGATTTGTATTTTTTTCATCTTGTGTTAATCAAATTAGGTTCTCATCAATCAATATTTCTTATTTAATAAAATTATATGTGCACCCCAAGGTGAAAAACATGTCCAAATGACTACCATTCTATGTTTTCTTCATGTTTCTTCTTCAACTATTTGATCTCAATCGAGGCCATTCTATAGAGCATATTTTAATATAGGGAGGCACCATGTATGATTTATATTGAGAAATGAGCAGTATTATTAGCTCGAATACAATGAAATTATTTTAAAAAGTCATAAAAAAATTAATGCACAAAATTCATATAATTGAAGTCATGTTTCTACCCAAAAATTTCATATAAATATCCCATTAAATGGGAAATAAGAACAATACAATATGTGTGATCTCTAATGAAATTTTATATTTATAGTTTCATTGATAAATGATCATTGGTTGGTTTGGAATATCAAAATCAACCTTCCTTCTTTTGAAATTGATGTTTCATTTATATATATCAATCCAATCCATGCCTACGATAACATCAAATTCAACTAGAGGAAGAATGAAAAGATTTGTAGGAAGCACAATCCCACAAATATAAATTGTGGAGGAATCATAGACTTCAAAAATAATCATCATACCACTAGGGGTTTCAATGAGAATTATACATCAAATTATTTTCTATGGAATATTTGTAATGTGAAAAAATTATTTACATATGAATGAATGGTTATGTCTACTATTAAATAATATATTCTTAGTTCAATAGTGGATGGTATGTGTACCTTTCACCACATTGTTATAAAACCCCTCATTTGAAACCATGATTGCATGATATTTCCCTTTTTACATTGGCATAAGTGGTTACTGATGTCGATCATTATCATTATCCATAACATTTGGACACTAGTGATCATAGTTTCCATACCCATTTCATTTTAAACATTGGAGTGAAGGTGGTAAATTTTATTTATATATATCTCTTTTTAAATCATTATCTAACTTATTCCCATAAATTCGATAATAAATTGCATGATGGAATTCCATTCCACACATAAAACATTTACTAGTCCACTTAATAATACATCATATATGTTTCTTACACTAAATTGATAATTAAGTAAAGATCATCTACCACTCCCCCATGGTTTTAAAATTTTCTATTTAATTACACTTTAATCTACTTATCAAAACCATGAAAATGATACATAATATTGACTACCATTTGTACCCTTATTGAAAACAGAACAATATCATCCCAGCTACTGATGCCTCTTATGAATAACACCCACTGTTTTAAGAGACTTAATAATCGATCCAACTTATATTCAGGATTGATGACATTACCAAAATCATACCACACAAGTCACGTATAAATCACAACATTGTTAAAAAATCATCCTAATATTTTATTTGGATCACAGAATTACATATAAATCATTTAATGAATAATAAGAGTAATGTACTTATTTAATAATAGGTTATTGAAATAATACCAATAAATAGAGTCAATAACATAATTTCTGGTAATTATTTTTATAATATTACACCATTGATCCACATCACCTTCCAAATAGTATAAATCCAAAAATGAATTTTCCGGATCTAGACACTATAAAAAGGGGAAATCTTTTATCTGGTACTAATCCATTATTAATCAACTATAGGATCATTGGATACTTATATGGATTGTGGTTGTTGCCTAATAAATTAATCGACAGAATTTTGTTTCTCCCTTTCCTAAATTTGACTTTTATAATGCTTCATGGATTGAAAATGTTTCATGATATTAACAATGATAGTTTACATTCCATCTCACATAATTTTCAGATACTCAAGTGAAAAATCATTTCAATTTTTGTCTCACTCAACATTAAAATTGCCTTTTTAGGTTTTAAAAATATAATAAAATCAAAAACAAATTTTCTAAGAAACAATAATAATTATGGGGAACCACATAATAATTTATAATTACTTATCATATGTCTAAAACAAGAAATATTCTTTTTAAAATATTACACCTTATGATAGAACATGTTCATTTATTGTTAATATATATTTAAATAATTCATTATTCATTTTAAGTAGTTTGTGAATTTCCAATGCGTATCCTATGGGAGTGTAAAAACAGTTATCCAACAAGGAATATTTTATATCACCAGTAGATGATTGATTCCAAATAAATGTTCCTATATCAGTGTTATTACCCCTTGGTGAAATTATGCTAGATCCACATCAACATGTTGTTTCCAAATAAGGATGTTATTTCTTAGAAACTACTCACTCTATCATTTACCAAAATTCAATGATATTTTCTTTTACTTTGAATATTCCTTAGCCTTTTACACAAACATATACTTAAATTTATCAATAAATATGTCTCAATATAGTTTCCAAAGGTTAAATAAACCTATCATATTATACAAATAATACATACCATGTCTTAATATCAATAGATATAACATAATTGTTATTGAAGATATATTACATTACATAATCAAACACCTAAGGATTGTAAATGTATAATGAAATTGAAAACATGGAAACACAAAAAATCCTATTCACAAGTAAACTACATCGTGTCCTAGTATGTTCATCATTACAAGAACCCTTCTTATATATGTCATATGTAATACACTTCACCATATCTTGAGGAAAGGAATCATGAGAATTGGTGAGATTATATTCTCACTAATGGAAAATAATGGAGATACATAACAATAACATGAACATAAATGTATGATAAAATAAGTGTAAAATATTAAAACCATACCCTTCATAAAAAAATATCTTAAGTTTGAGTTAGGTCAAACATAATTAATTTTTATAAGACATTAATCATAATAGAATCAAATAACATGATCTATAAGTTCATAAATATTTCATAATACATAGACTTGTGGAATTAATATATGTATAGAAAATCACTTCCATAATATTCAAGTATTTCATAAAAGGATATTATAGTGGAATAGGTTTACTACATGAACTGTCATAATAGTAATGGTTCACACTAATGACCGTTATGGGTGAAAAATTCCCTTACTAACCTGTGTTCACTCCCCTTTTTAGTCCTATTTTTCTCATATGATATATATTGTTTCCCAATACATTGGGGTAGATTTAGGTCCAACAAATCATGAAATGAAAATCATTCATATGTGTGCCAAAGGATCCTAAAACGTGTATTATATCATAACCCATTAAATGATATGATATTCATACACATTTCATCGAATCATAACCTGTAAAAAAGTGATGGGGTTCATAATAATTTCATCTTTTCATCATATCATAACCAATGGAAAAATATTTGAGTTTCATAATTATATTAATGTAGTATTTCCCAATGAAGAGAAATGGGTTTTAATAAAAAATTCCATCAAAAACCATAATGTTAACAAATAATATTCGTATACTCATTTCATATCCCTAGTAAATCATATGTTAACTCATGTGATGTTATTTTAGAATGATAAAAAAAAATTATGATTTATTGGAACATTTCATGGGAAAAATTAATTTTCATCTAAAAGATCATTTAAAAAAAATTCATAAAATATTTTGGAAATTATTTTCATTTAAAATAACTTTGAAAACATATGATGAATAATTTATGGAAAATAATGTTAATTGTGGAGATATTTTGTTTTCCATGTTATAAATATTAAATGAAACATTCCTTTGATATTTCATGTTTAATCCAAATAGGAATTATTGGGAAAATTAAATTAATATTTATTCGAAAACATTTTTCAAATGTAACACAAGGATAAATGGTCTTTTAAAAAAAATTGATCAATTTAGAAATTAAGAAAATATAATTAGAAAATAATTTTCTGGAATAAAAAAAAATTTCTCACAAAGCGTGATAGAAATATTATTTCTCATTAATCATTTTATCAATTATTTTAAGTACAAACACATGTAAAATTTTAATATTAATATAAAATATCTTGATTAAACATAGAATAAAAAGTTCATGATATTTAATTATATTTATATTATAATATTTCAACATTGAAGACTCAATCATAAACAATTACGACAAATGATATGATTCAAACATAAAAACATTACCACAATGTTATCATTTGAAACAAAAAACCATTACAGAGAGAACATAAAATGGATGTGTAATCCCCATAATTTTAAGGAGAATAACCATTAAATAAATTAATTGGAACTATATTAACCACATAAAAAATAAGCGTTGAATATGACTTGTATCTCACTGATGTAAAGAGTAATATAGAACTCCCATACCATAAGTCTCGACTACCTTCGTTCAAGTTCAATCCCCATTTATAAGAAATGTAATTTAATTATAAATACAATAAATATCCATTATTATATACATATATATATATAACATAACATATAGTAATTTTTATGGTATTTTATATCTTTCTATTAACAATTACATCTTAATATCGCGTTCTGCTCAATAAATTATTTTTTCCATGTTTTTTTTTATTTTTTGTGTTCTCTTAAATTTATAAAGGTTAACTAAACTATATAATATTATCTCTCATATAAAAAAATATTTATAATATTTTTTTTTGTAATCTATTATATTTAGAGACATAAAATGAAATACACTATTCATTGAGATAGTAGGTTGTATAGTCAATTGAATTAAATTTCTATTATATAAAATGATTGAAAGACATAAAGTTAATTAATTTAATTATAATAAATAATAATTTAAATTTCATATATATATATATATATAATATTTTTTAAAACACATCCATATTTCCCCCCAACTAAAGAGTGAACAAATTATATTTCTTCTCAACACGGTAGTCCACGGTACACATGACCAACGTTATTATATTCCCATCGAATAAAAATTATGAATGTATTTGTGATTAATTAATTCCAGAAGCATAATAATTTCATTAATATCATATAAAAACATTTAATATATCATTATAACTAGCCGTGAGAGTGGGTAATGAAAAAATTAATTACATCAGTTCAAGAGGTAGTTGTTCTATATACACATGAATGATAATTTCATAACCAACTTAATGGACATAGAGATGGTTTTAGGTCATCCTAATAACATATAAATATAAAATTATATGTAATATTATATGTATTTTATATAATAGTTCTTTAATAAAAATTGAAAGAGGTAGAGGAAATTATATTATTAAAATTATTCATGAATAATATTAGTTTTTCCTCTGATAACATTGTTAGGATTACGCCAATGTCCTTCCAATGGTGGATTGATTAAATAAATAATGATTCATGGATGAGATTATAGATTTTTAGAATTTATATTGGTAGTTTTTTCTTAATTTTTTTTATGTGATTTAGAAAGTGGGGTTTTTGGTCGTTTATAATTGAGTTGGGGGCATAGTTGTAATTTTTTGAAAAGAAAAACGTTTACCCATGTTTCTATCATGGAACATGGAAAAATAGAAAATTTAAGAGAATTATATATTATATAGTCTAAATAGTTCCATAAAATGTTATATATTTTTGTTTTTAGTTCCTTTTAAGCCATATTTTTTAGTTGATCCCCTGATAACCCAAATTTTACATTCTCCATGATAGTTAATTTTTTATGTTTTGACAATTAATTTTGATCAAAAAATTTGATATCTATATTATATATTTAAATTAATATGATTCCAAATATAGAAATTTTATTCATTAATAAATTAAATGAATTATAAAAATATAATTTTAAATTAATCTCAGAGACCAGATGAGAAAGATCGATGTCTTGGAGAGTATTTGAAAAATATATAAGGTTTGTTACAAAAAATTTCTGTATGAATATAGTTGAAGTGGAATAAATTAGTGTAATAGAAATATAATTGGAAATATTTAATTTTTTAAAAATATAAAAATTTAATTTATGTCATATATAAATTTAAAAAAAAATTCAAATAAAATTCATAATTGTTCACTATTCTAAAAAATTCAACATTTAGGAAAATTAATAAAAAATAACCCCATGATAATTTTGATATGATGATTTAAAAAATTATTTTTTTATCAGGTAATTTTTATAAATGTTTCAAAAATTTAATTCTATTATTTTTCAAACAATGATATACAAAAGATCATTTTTCAGAAAAAAAAAGCATGTTCAAAACATATATTGACATTACTAAAAAATGAACCATTTTTTGAATATGTTTTCTTTATATAAATACATTATAAATAATATTTATAAATTAGTTACTAATATTGATATCTCTATTTTTATGTTCTATGTTAAAATTTCTTCTTTTGAATAATATTAAAATATATAATGGTTTTGTAAAAAATTAGTGTTTTGTGTAATGAAACCTAAACCCATTTTTTTCAATGACTGTTTAAAATGATATTTATTATAACTAATTATATAAAATGAATTTCATTTATTCAGAATAATAATTCATAAAAATAGGGAGTCACAATATCCCTGATAAGAGTACACCATTGATCAGCTTCGACATCTGTATAATAGAATATTAAGACAACATTCTCATGGTTCGAGTAGTAAAGGGAAAAAATTTCAATTACATTGCATAGATAAATTGCGTGAACAATATTAAACTATAACACTTAAAATGGAATGGGGGACATTTAAACATAAATTAATGAATGTATTTTTTCCATATTATTTGTTCAATCTGATTTTCAATAAGATCCACATTACCACTCATATATTGAGAGCCTTGTGTGAGAATAGTCACAAAATATAGAATAGAAGCTCTTAAAAATTAGGCTTCTCATGAGGAAGCTAATTGAATATTCCATAAAATAAATTTAACACATTATTAATTATGGTATCTTCTATAAAAGAAAATAAAAAACATACTAAAAACATAAAACTAAAAAATTGGATGGAACAATCAAATATTCTTGAAAATCATTCATAATATACACTCAATCATAAAATTCAATAATAAATATATGGATCCATAGGGGTTTTCAAGGTTATTAAGATACATTACCAATTAAAAAACAACATAATGGTTCAATGAAAACAAAATTAATCCATGAATACTCCAAAGAGTGAATATCGATGTGTGTTGTCTTAGGGCCATACCTTTTACACTAGTGATAATTGAGTTAATACTAAATAAAACCCTTTGCAATTTGTTACCTTTAGGTTTATTTGTTCCATTAAGGCACACACATTCTATTATCCACAGTGGGATATTTTTTTTTGGATAACCACACTATACCTAGATTACCTAATATTTTTTATGTGTTCTTATAGATATACATTTCCCTAGGGGTTTCCATAGTGTTATAAAATGATAATCTCAAAAAATTAATAATATATCCTCTGATACCATCTATGGTGAACCAAGAATAATATACAAAAATATTTCATCGTACTAGATAAATATATAGTATATAAAAAATTTTATACGCCCCAGAACTATAGTGGTATATTATAAATGGATAAGAGAAACATAAAAAACCTATTTCATATACCATATTATAAATAACCCACATTGTTCTTTATATTAGTAATGTTCTATTCATATCATAAATAGAAGCGTCCATAAATAATTGAAGATGGAATGAATAAGAATGGGTGGGATAGGATTATAGGAATGGTTAAATAGTGGAGACTTCAATAAATGGTAACAAACTATGGGTATGGGTATGAGAACACAGTCATAACATAAAAAACCCATACTGAATAAATTAATTCATTTTCATAAAAAATAAAAAGGAAATAATAGTGAAAAATCTAAAATAATAAATCATAATCCATGAGATAATATATTTAAAAAAAGTAATAATGAAAAAAATAATCTTATATTCTTTTTATCATGTATAAATAGAGGAATGTTTAATCACTTTTTTTATGGAAGTGAAATCTGGTCCTCATATAATCAAATAGATATTTTAGCAGTTGAATTTATTAACATATAGTTATAAATCTGGGTCAAGAGAAAAAACTTATGGAAATGAAACTAGGTCAATTTATAATATTGGGATCATTAAATCATGTTGAATCATAATAATGTTTTATCATGAGATTCCATCATTATCCACAGCATTATAGGGCTATAATGGATGGACCTATAACATAATGAAAAACAAACATTTTCATGACATAAGATATTAACATATTTATTATTTTACCATATAATAAACCATAAAAGGGGAAGTATTTTCATAATTAGTTCACCATTTCATCCTGGCATATCCAATGGAAAATACATAGGATTCAAAAAGGATAAATTTTAATATAATTATCCCCTGGTAGCGAAATGAGTTTTATAGAATCATTTAAAAATAATAATAATAATCCTAAAAAATATAGGGAATAAAACTGCATGGTATAATAAAATTATATCCCCATAAAATAAAAAAATAATTAATTTAGATGATATTTGATTGAAATACATTTCAAATATCACTATTACATGTCTTATGGAAAATACCATTTTCATTTTGAAATTTATAATTTAAAATAAAATCTTTTCTAGAATATTAGGATGTTTTTTAAAATATAAATGATATTATATAAAGTAATATTAAAATAAAATAATGGGGTGATGGTTTAAATATCTATCAATTTCATATACATTAAAATATAACATTATATTCATCATTTTGTAAAATGTCACAAATGACTAGTTCAGAATATAATTCATTAAATGTTGTCTGTTTAAATCATTTGAAATTAATTAAATGTTAATGTAAATGACCATTTTAATAAATTTTATGTCTATTAAAAATATTCCCTCACTTAATTTTCTGGTTAATGGATATGAAAGAAACATTTCATCAAGTATATAGGAAATAATGACATCATTCCATTTATATAGGTTTATTCATCATTTTAAGAACCAGAGTGGGGAAAATTGGATTATTAATAGAAAATTACTTGAATAAAGATAGGATAATAAAATATATGTGTTTTAAATTATACGATCTATATTATTTTACTTGAACAGAATTATGTAATAGAAAATTCCAAAAAGAAATGGGATTGTAGCATTAACCCATTCCCAAAAGAGTTATATTTTTTATATGTGTTAAATATATAGTATATTAATTTTTTATATATTATAAATATATTCCCGAACCATATTTATACATAACAAAATAATTATCATTCCTTTATAATTTATAATATTCATTTTATATTACATTTTTCATTAAGATGAATATTTGGGTGAGAACTGGTCGTCTTCCTTTCATGTTTTGGATTGATTGTTCCAAAATTTTCTCATTGTTCATGGATTCCACATATCCAGAATCATATTAACGAAATAATTGACATATTTTTTTTCAATATATATACTTTTATAATCATTTATATAGAGTGATAATGAAAAATGTATTTCATCACTTCATGGTGATGGTAGTCCATACGTACGAATGAGTGACATTTTGACTTCTTGATGAATGGAATAAAACAATGGTATATAATATTTCACAATTATGAAATCATTTTTATATAATAAATATCACATAAATTCATTAAATATGTCCTTATTATCATCCTTGTAAACTCTAAGTGAAATTAATATCACATCGCTTCATGGATGTCATAGTCCTCATATATGCACAAGAGATGTTTTTGATTTCCATCATATGTTAATGCCAGAATTTAGATTATATATTATTAATAATTATTAATATTTATGTCATTAATTTATTATATAAACATTAAATCCTCCAAGATAACCCACCTTGAAATATGGTGATGAAAAACAAAATGCATCACTTCACAAGGTGGTATTCTTCATGTCCACATGAATGATGATTCTATTTCACATTTTATAGAGAAAGAGATTATTAATAATTTCAAAATCAACCTAAAAACTATAAATATATTTTTGATAATATATTAATCATGTTATTTTGGAAAAAACGTGTTTATAATGTTGGAAGAATAAAAAAATTGAATACAGTACATTATGAGTTATACCTCTTCATTGAGAAACATCATTTGACATAAAACTTATGCTCTAAAAAAAGTTATTATATCCACATTAGGGAATATAGTATGTGTGGAGAGAAGTAATAATGGTAATAATGTAGGTATTTTCTATTATATAAGGCACATGAACTACGAGGAATAGAGGAATGGTGGTATCTAGTTATAAAGGAGGGAGAAGACACAGAAGGAATTATTCAAAATATTATAATATATTAACATGTTACACATTTCATGTTTCTTAGAAACATTTAATATTACAATATAACAATAAAAGGTCATACTTTTATCCTCTAATCTAATTAAATCAACTATTGTGTGAAATTTATATTGTTATCTCTTTGGATAACTCACTAAGTAAACCCTCTTTAACGTTAGCCAAGTAATTTTGTTTTTCTATTTTACATTTTTTTTAACCAAAAACAATGTTGAAGATAATATTATTAATTACATTTATCAATAAAATATTTTAATATTTTTATCAAATTTAATTTTAAATAAGTCCACAAAACTCAGCAAAAATGTTTTTCAAAAAATTATTTTTAGGGAAAACATTCACTTTACCTTAATTTCATTCCATGAAAAAACATTATGATGAATGTTAAAATATTTTACTAAATATATAAACTATATATTAAATTAAAAAAATATGTAAATATTGATTATATTATTTTATATAATAAAAATACATTTCATGGGTGAAATCAATTTTTTAGAAAAAAATATCTCATTTTTACCTTTGAATACATTTATTTTAGTTTATAACAAATAATTTAATTTTATGCCTATATAAAAAATAAATTTTTATAATTTATTTATTCATATTCATAACCTTCTACCCATTGACTATATTATAACAATCAAATTAAATAATGAGTATTCAATAGTATATAACAGTTTTTTTAAACTCGAGATTGAGTGTAATTAAAGATTTCAAATAATATAAATTTATTAAAAGAGAAATATATCATAAAAACCGTTGGTTTTATAGTAAGATATATCCCCTAGTTTTAGACCCAAAGTTGTAAAATCATCATAATTCATTGAATAATATATTCCTTTGAAAATGGGACACTCCTATTTGTGGGTTAAGTGGATGCATCTTCTAACCAACCCTCATGGATCACCTTTCTTTGATATTATGAATAAGATAAATGTCCATTAATTTATTCATTGTCTATTAAAAATATATCCATAATAATTTTAATTATTTAAGTGAATTAATGGGTTACAATCTTGGTTTAAGCCCCTATATACCTTTTTCTAGACCCATTTCTTATGTTAAATCATAAAGCGGTTCCCATGCATAAGCTCCACACACACCATTTCTATTTTAGTTTCACCAGGTTGTCTATTCGACATGAAATTAGACTATTTAAATCATTGATTTTTTATCAATAAATTATAATGGAAATTATTTTAATGACTTTCATAACAATAAATGTAACATCATTGGTTCTAGTTACAAAACCCTAAAAGGAACATCCTTAGTAATATTTTCAATTCTATAAAAGGTTCCATAATACTCCATTCATACAAAAATAAATGTGATGACATATACTGTTAAAAAAACTTAAAAAAGGTGTTATTATTCACTTAATAGGGTTATGTTGGTATCCATTCTCATAGGAACAATTTCTACACCTCCACACCTACCACCACCTAGGATAATGATAAATTATTGAGTTACATACTATATGAATTTTAATTAGAGAAAAAAATAACCCCTGAAGGGGAATATGGAGAAATTATTTTACATAAAAACTTAGAATCTCACCTTATAAATTGATATTTAAATAAATTAATATTATATCATTATTTCACTCAATAGAAAGGTAATTGGTATTGTTAAGAGGTAATACTTAATTAATATATCATAAATCTATAAGAGTATATCAGAAGAGGTAAGAAGACACATAATTTGAGGATTTGACATATCATCCTCTAAAAATATATGTATAATATGAAGAATAATTATTCAATTATATGTACCACTCATATTTGTAGTGAGGTTACATTTCTAAACAAAAAACGGCCAAATTCATGGGGAAAAAAAGGTGAACCTGATGTGACGGAAGTTATCCAATATAGAGATGTATTGATTAATAAATCATAAATAAAATACTACACTGATGTGTTTCCAATTTGGGGTTTCCCCCCTCAACACTGTCCCATTATATGAAAATTCACTTATAAATCATCAAATTGTAAAGCATAAAATTCATAATTTAGTCTAGGAGAAATGTATGATCAACATGGGTGCCGATGGATTTATAATAAGATTCTTCTCTAAAATATGAATCGACAATAATTATTGTTACATCCCCTCAACCGAAATGGGTTTTTGATACCCACTATGTTTATCTGATTTCAAATTGTGAATGATGTTATTTTGGAATAAAACATAAATAGTATCATAAAAATACAATATTAGTGTCATTAAAACAATTAAGACGAAAACCATCACATGTAATCTTGTAAATAATAATCCAATTAGAGACAAGATTCATATATGTACACCTCTAATCGATATTGTATGTCTATCAGTGGAGTGAACAAACACCAATATACCTTTCCATTAGGAGGTGGAGTAAGATATTAAAATTATGTTCATATCAATCTTGAAGCCTCCTAGTAGGGATCCCACAAACCATGGAATTACCTATCACTGGCTAACCTTGGTTCTGTATGGGGCTACAAAATATAGTGTTACCTATTTTTCCATTATTTTCATTCATACTAGCGAAATGAGGTGGAGTAAAAATTAATGTTCATAAAATATTTAGGATAATAATTAGACACACATTACCAATGAAAATAATATCCTCAACTCTTTACGGAATATCACAATGGTGACATAAAGATGATTACAAATCACCATCTATAGGTGGCCTCAAATTATTCCCCAACATGAACTATTTTCTATATAACCATATCCATCATAAATAGCGTGGATAATTACTTTTAAGGCCATACCCGTATTTATAAATCCAATAAATTATTTTTGTGGTCCTCCTTCGATCACCATTCATTATGGTACTCCCCATAATATTTGATATACCATATATTTATTTCCTCCCAATGATTTGTACGCCCATGTCACCAACCACAATGGTCCTACCCAAGGAAGAACATCAACCAATAGTCACAAAGGGTTCCACTGTAATTCATGTTACAACTATACTCCACAAAATCCAAAATTAAATTGGTTGGTTGGTAAACAGTTTATATATAATTAATTATACCAAAAACATGATGTTACTTCCATTGTAGTTCATGCATTGAATAATAAATGTATATATCTTCACAATGACAGCAAAAAATAAACATATAACCATAAAGGACCTCCCCATGGTGATCAAACCAATAGATATATTGGTCATAAACATGATAACTTTTACACATATATTCCCCTTAAATAAAAATATTTGTAATTATAGGTCCTCCTGGTGATATAAAATAATAATTCAAAAAAACATGGAGCTCCACCATATGGTGATCATATAAGTATCACAAATTGTGGTCACCTACATGTATATTATAGAGGATCCACTATATATAATTAAATTTAAATTTAATTTGGATTACCTTGATATCTGATTCTTATTATATAGATTACATTATTCAATGTGACTTAATAAATACTGATTTAAACAAAACTTGTTACAACACATAAATGTAACACTATTTTATCCTAGCCAATAGGAAAACTGAGGTAACAGTTATAATCAGTTCCCATTAGTACATGTAATTCGGTATGACACTGATAATTCTTTGAATTACACCACTCTATATGATGTAAGGATGTGAAAATATTCATAATAGTTATACTATAATAGGTAAACACTTAATATAGATGATGAAAATTTCAAAATCATGTCAAGGGAATTGTATTTTGAAAATGTTTTAGTTATGTTTTTATACATTAGTAAATATGATTTTCTAATTCATAAGACATCAAAATAGTATTTTGAACATCATCATGATCATAGTCTACAAGGGTATTTTCATTGTCCGAATTTTTTGAACTTTCTCTATGATGGATATATTGATCTTGCCAAAGTATTGGATAACAAATTTTTTCATATAGACAAGTAATCTATGTCAGCTCTCAAATTCCCAAACCAAGAAAAAAATGTGAGTCAGTCTCAAAATCCAATCTCAGTGGTTTTAAGAAACATAATTTTTTTTATTGAAATGGTCTCATCCAATATACACATTAGAGTAGAAGTGAATATGAAGTTAGGAACATCACTCCACCTATAGTCCAACAATGTTTTATCATAAAAGAAGCATGTAATTTAACTTCCACTTTCCAAATATTAGTTATATGGTCTATATTTTCTATTTTTCTAGTTTTATAACATCTAAATATTTCACGAAAGAAACATTATGTTCAATAGAGTCCATGATATTCTACATAGATCTTAAACGAACAACCAAATATTATTATTTAAATGGTAATATTACAACCTATCCATTTGAATGGAACATATGAATAATATTAACCAAATTATAAAAATATGGTTAGAAATGTTTATTTAAGGAATTAATTTATTACCAATTATTTCAAAATGAATATAAATATAGAATGGAATATAAAGGATGTGTTTTTTTTTTGTAAAAAATTATTTTATTATAAAATATAATTTTGTGATAAACATTTATATAATATTTATTAGTGAAAAATATTAATGAAATTTATTCATTTGTGAAATTAAAAAATGTTTTTAAATTCATCCAATAAGTTTGATAAGTTTAATATAAGAATTAATCCAATTTTAAGCATAAAAAGACGAAAGTTTTTTAAAATGTAGGTTTAATGACTTTTAATGGAAGAATTTTTTTAAAACTAAATAATAACAATTTTATTAATTATATATATAAAAATAAACATCCTCATTGATGAAAAAATATAAAAATATGATTTGTTTAATTTTTTTATTTTTCTAATAAGTTTCATGTTTAGATAAATAGTGAAAAATACAAAATTTTAATTGAAAATAGCATTTACAATTAATTAATTTAGAGTTAAAAGTAAAATTGTTGATTGATTTTAAGGAATAATTATATTCATTTTATATCATTTAATAAAAAATTTTTATAGTTATCAATTTCACATTGAATTTGTATACAAATACATATCTATATTTTCAAATGTTTACGCATTGAAACATGTTTTATCCCCCCATTTATAAGAATAATTTTTAATTAATTTTATCTACATTAATATTTTGAATATGGGAAAATAAATTAATATTTTATATTTAGAGTCTATGAATTTGGTAAATTGGTCCCTTTTATTTCTTTGTACAATATGAATATTAATATTGGTATCTTTTCTTACCACAAAAAACGTTAAATCAAGTAATTAAGGGTAAATGTAATATTATAAATATTATATAATTAATATAAAACTTGTCATAATATAATTATATGTTTTATTTTCATCTAAAATCATACTTGATCCAGTTTTATGACCTCTTGGAACAACCAGAATGACAATAACCATTTTATAGTATATTATTTTTAATAAATTCAATGATAAACTACTTATATTTTAATATCTATACAAATATTAATTTATGATTAATTAGAAGATATATTAATAAAAAATGGTCATTTAAAATCTATATTATATATATAATTCATGTAAAAAATTTAGCCATTTTTTGTGATAAGATAATTACCTTAAATGAGGACATAATGATGATGATGAAATTGTTTAATTAATGAAAATATCAAATAAAAGATATTAAAAATATTAAAGTAAATTTAATTTGAAATAATTAATATCAAATATTAATTTTTCAGATTAATTTTTCATGGTAAATATGTATTCTAATTATTTTTTAAATTTATCATTATTTTTTTATAAAAGACGAATAATGAACAGTGGAATACCATACATTAATGATATTTTATAATATATAATATTTTTTAAAATGAAAAAATACATAAAATTATTAAATTATATTAAATGATTTTTAAAAGGGTCAAAATCTCATCATTGAATAATTTATTATCGTGGTATAATTTTATTGAAAATATACTAACCCTTAATGAGTTAAAATTAGGGTTTTCATTGTAAAAATAAAAGGGGTTAAATAATGGTAAAAACTAAAGGATAAGGGTATTAATGTGACCTAAAAATTTCAAAAAACAATTTTATGAGAGTATTTTAACGTTTAATCATCCTATATTTAAAATAAATTAGTTGGGTTTCATTCAAGATTGAGAATCAAGTCACATTAATTTAATATTTTGAGGAAGTCTAAGAGTTCCCCTCCCCTCTCCTATAAAAGGAATACACATCTCATTAAAGCACACATAAAAACCTATTTAGATAAAAAATAAATTTTTAAAAACCTGACTAGAATCTCCACCCATATCATAAATTTAATAGTTTCATCAGAACACCAACCATCGTTGTCTTCATGTGATAAGAAAAGATGGTTGTTTGGGAAAGATGTACCATTTTTAATCAAGTATTATAGTTTTATTTCTTCTTCCACTTACATAAAATATTACTAAACCATGATAGAATTATAACTGTAGTATCCAAAAAATATATATATTATTTTGGAAATAACTATATCCATCTCCACATCCATCAAATGGGAAACCAGTTAATGATTTATGTGTAAGGCAGACTTCCACCTCGTGAATCGATATAATTATTTTTCCATGTTCATCTCTCAAGTATGGTAATACTGATGGAATTATTATTTATATATTATATTCATGACATATTTATGATTATGAAAAGATTATTTATATAAATGTTTCATACCATTACTTGCACAAAAAATTGATAATGTCGTCCATGTAAACATGTGAACAATCTTCTTCATGAAGTGATGTGACTCATTTTTCAGCACCACATCAAATGGATAATATATATATGTGTATATTAAAATTAATAATTTGATATTTATTATATTATTATAATTATTTACAGAAAAATTAATATTTAAATTCATTTTTTAATGATCATTGAAGATTGAAAACATTAATAAAGTGTACGTATGACCAATCATCTTCATGAATGTAACATATTTAATTTATCACATACATAGGTACTGGATTAATTTAAAATTTGAAATTTATATTTAAAAATAATTATTATTTCATGATTATTAATATATATATGATTTAATAATGGCTATTTTGACTATAGATATCATATCAATGTCATTTTGGACTCATGTACCAAATATCTTCAAAATGTCCAATGTGAATTTAAATAGATAATGTATTGTTATAACAAGGTACTAAATGATATAAAACGAATAATAAACATGTAAAAAGGTTCAACAAAAATAAAAAATGAACATAATTATATTTTTTAGGATGATAAGGACATATTTGATGAATAAGACTCGGGTTAAGGGACTTTGACTAAACTTCCTTTCATTGGGGAATACATTAATGTTATGCAACTTTATTGTTTTATATGTTGTGTATACAACCCCATTTGAATTTAAATAAAGAATTTATCAATTCTAATTATATGTAATGTCATTATTTAATGGGTTTTATGAATCATGTGATTCATAATTTATAAGGGGTTCTTAACTACAAAAAATAATAATTATAACAATGTATATTTAGCTATAGAATATATATATATATATATATATATATTTGTAAAAATTAAAAATTAAAATAGATATTATATTTTTATAACATTTAATTTTATTACCAATATTAATTTTTAACAACATATATATTTTCTTATTAATGATTAATACAAACAAATAATTTTACCAAAAATTTAATTTTGATACCTTATCATATTAAGAATGATATTATACCAAAAAATAAATATGTTATTATTATTCATTATTACCAAAAACATTTTCCAACAAATTAATATGGCTCTATTGTTCACTTAATAAAAACAAACAATTCAACAACAAAAACTATTGTTACTATGAGTAAATTGTTTGATAAAAAATTATATTTCTATAATTAGAAATAAAAAATATTATAAGTAAAATTTCCATGTTAATAAAAATTACATAGTTATTAAAAAATATCAAAAATATTGGGGGAAGAATAAAAAATTGTAATAATAAAATATTGAAAATATTAGCAGTAAAATATTTGGAAAAATATAAATTATCCAATATATATATTAATTGGAATATAATTAAAATTATATTTTAAATACATTTTATGCAAATTGAATAGTTAGAAAAAAAATAAAATATCAAGGGAAAAAATAAAAATATATTCTCCCATCCCTATTTCATCTGTGCGCCTCCTTTATCCCCGCTATTTAATCACTTTCCACCTCCACACCATTGATCTTTACATGCACTCTTAAATCCAGTTCATCGTCATTCCCCTGAGGAAAGGCACCCCCTCCCATGTCATTCCACTTCTTCATGAGTTCTCTATTCTCCCTTATTTGGTGACGTGTTTTTCTTCATGCTTGTGATGCTATTTGGGGTCGGTATTTTATGATGATTTCAAATTTTTAGGTTCATTTTGGTGTCTTATTTTTCGGTTTTATTTAGCACCATTTCGTATTTACCCTTGAATGGATTTGATCTCCCCTTTCTCGGATTCCCATTGGGGTATGTTGATTTATGATTGAACTATTTTTAATTTCTATATCATTATGGGTTGATTCATATGTCATCTCCGGGGGTCCCACTATGATTTGAAGATGGTCCTCTCAGCCTATGGCAACATTTTTCTATCGATATTGATCCAAAAAGAACAAGATGATTCTTTATTCTCATGATCTCTTCTAGTGAAGGGTGGTCAGGTCAGTTCCCAATTCTTTGCATGTTATTCATTTAATTCAAACAATGAATTAGTTTGGGTTATGTAATTGAGCTAGTGTTTGTTGGAGGTTTTTTTGACCTAAATTGTTATTTAATGAGTTTATTTAGATTAACTATATGATGGTGTTACTATTCATATTTTTCTTGTCTTGGTTTAGAATTGGGTTGATATTGAAGGACATTAGTTTTTCTTTTGGATAAAATACATGACACTATATAGTCCATCTTTTCATTTATTTGGTTTAAAATATTTTTACTCATAAATAATAAATAAAAAAATTATGATGGAAGTGATTATGGGCTGTATTTTTCTTCTATGGAAGGTTAAGGAATGTTGTGGAACTTATGTTTAGTATGATAATGATGTAAATGTAGGTGGATATCAACTAGTTGTCATAGAAATTGGGAAAATGGTGGTTCATATTTTTGTGTTCTTATTATTTTTCATTCTATTGTTGTTTTGGGTTGTTGAGGACTTATTCATGATATTTCCTTTATTTCTAGTTACGTTAGGATTTATCATACATATTAATTATGGTTCATTGTGGTGGGGCACTGGGACTGATTATATCATTTTTTCAATAGATGTTTGATGAGTAGATGCTGATAAAACATTCCATTGTTCAATGGTTCTATTTTAATTTTTGTAGTTATTTTTTGTTGGATATTATAATCCCATTTGACATTGTGCTTTTAAGAATTAGGTGTTATATGCACATTTCATCAGAGGTGGTCATTGAAGTATTATAGTTTCTGGAGGAGAGTTAAATGGATACATTTTTTATGACATGAATGCATGCTTGATAAAAGTTTTCATATAAATGTTCCCCATTATGTTTTTTTGATGATTTTATCATTTTTTATGGTTTCTCATAATTTGAATCTTTAAGGATCATATTCACGACAATTTCCTAGTAAGAACTGTGTTATTCATGTCTAGCATGAATTTTTAATTTTCCATCTAGTTTTTAACATCTTTTTCCATGAAATAACCACATATATTTTATGACTTCTGGTTATAAGAATCTCATATCATGTGTTCTTTCATGTCAGCATTGACAACCATACTCTCATCGTTTTTGAACCATGATTTCTCATTTCTTTCATGATTTACATGTAGAATAGTGATAGTATTTCATCACATTAACACCACTTTTACTATGTTAGGATTCTTGGTAATGACTCAAAATATATACTAGTATCTTCGAATTTCCTCTCCTTAATACCTTGAAAATAATATTTCTTCAACCCCAAAGTGGAAGACATGGTTATAATAGTAGAAAGACCACCATGTATAAGCATTGGATTCTTTATATTGTTTCATTCTGGGATTAAAAATTATGAAAATTCATTTAAAATTTATTTATAGGATCCTTTATATCTCCCCATCTAATAATGGTGCATGATTTTGGCTCTGAAATCTTCATGATAAATGATAAAAATTGGTCATTGAGCCTCGTGACATAAAAAATACCAGTTTTTTCCCACGTAGGATTCAAGATGTTCATTGGGTCTATTTACAAAAGTTGTTCTATAAGATGGTACTACATTGTTGTCTTCCTTTCTCAATTTTATGAATGTATTGACTACATATTTTCATAAGTATTGGCAAAAAAATCAATCAATACTATCTTAGTTATAGAAAAATAAGGGTTGAACTTTTGGATATGTGTGTAAATATTATTAATATACTTCACATTTTTCATAATCCCTAATTATCTTCCATCACCAACTATACATTTATTTTATTATCCAAATTCTTGTTATCTAAATGACAATCACGAAGTATGATTTACAGGTTCAAAATACTATTCTCAGTTTTTCAAGGGTAAAAAAGACTTTGTCAAACATTAACCCTTTGAGAAACATGATATTCTATAATTGGCATCCAATGAATTTTTAAACTATTATATACATAATGGTATCCTCTTTTATACTCAGACCATGGAATGCCAACAATTTTAAGATCATCGAGTTCAAAATATGATATTGGATTCCTAAATTACCTCTTAAATGTTGAATCAATGAATCCCAGAATCAGTCAAAGATTTCCAACATCATTATTCAAATAGAAAAGCATGATAATGAGATATTTTATTAACATTATGGAATCTACAGCCATTTATTTTTAGATATTGTCAATGAACTCCATTTCACTAATTTACATGTCTAAGAGTCCTTCATTATAGGTACTAGTGTCCTTATGATTGGATAAGAAATGTTCAATCACTAGTGATACTAAAAATGATTATTGTCAAGTGGATTTTTCTTGCTCTAATATTTCCCTCTCATTTAGTAGTATTATTTGACCACATAAGACATTATATTTCTAATGATATAAATTAAAACTTTTATTTTGGGCATTTGCGTTGGGAATTCATTAATATTGGAATCATATACTCACTCTGATATGTATTTCTATATTTTTTCACAAATTATTGTGGGGAGAATGGTGTTGATGTGGATAATTGGAGTATTTGAGTCTAGTTATAAACCATTGATTGAAGGGATCACTTTTTTGCGGTGTGGGAACATTTAAACATATAAAAAAGGAGTTGTGTCCATGAACATTGTGAGTTTTAAAAATAATGGTTTCTAGACTTCATAATTATTTTATGTAAGAAATGGATTTATTTTTAATTTATCAACTAATTCATTTTTTAATATTTTAATGTTTTATGTGATGTGGGATTGAATATATGGATCACAGAATAACATTCAAACACTAAAAATTAGTTACCTTTACCAATAGAAAATTATCTACAGATAAGATTGTTGTTGTTAAAAATAATTAACTCCAGCAGATATTAGATGTTGTTGATATTAACTGGAGGTACCATAAATTATTTTTACCAATAGATATATCTATTTATATTAGTAGTTCAATACCAACACATCTTTTACCAATATTTAATTCTGTTTTCATATCTTAATAATACCAACTATTGATTTACTAATAAATGAATCTAATTTTATTAATTATTTTTCTCAAAAAAATCATTTACCATTATTAAAATATATTGAAATAAAAATTTCCATAAATTCAAATACTTTACCAAAACATGAATATGTATATATATATGTTACTAATTAAAAAAAATATTATTTTAAAAATAGAAATATATGATTAATTAAGATATATATAATCTCATAATATTTATTGATTATATTCAAATATATAAATATATATAATCATAATCCTTGATAATATATATAAATATATAAAACATAATCCTTAAAAATTATTTTTTATATAAAATACTTATGAACATATTAATTTAATAAATATATATACACACATATATGAAAAAAACATATATTATAAACCCCCCTCCCTCTGATGCATCCCTCCGACCCCAACCCAAAATCCACCTCTATGTTCTACCCTCTCCCCACTAGTAGATGTCCCCAAACCCAAAACCTACCTCCACCTCCCTATTCCTCCCTCTTATCCCTGCTCCCAGCTGATGGACATTTCTCTAACACAAACATTTCCTCCACCTCCCTATTCTCCCTGCTCCAGACCTATGGACGTTCCCTAAATCAACAACTCTGCCTCTCTATTCTTCCCCTTCCCAATCAACATCCCCCTCCGACATCCACACATACCTATTCTTTATGTTTCTATTTGGTGTTCCCCTCTGACATCATTTCAGAAATCAACCTCCCTCTTCCTAGTCATCCGCCTCTTCCGACATCAGCATGTGACCCCATATCCCGGTTCTTGTTTGACATCCTCACATGAATCCCCTATTGAACATTTACATCCATGGGTTTCAAACCTGGTCCTAAGAGCCATTATATATAGCATTTTATACCAACGTCACTATGCATCCAAAATTTCACTGGCCCCCAAATTCTTCCATTGTCATCCTAGGATTACAGACTATCGCTCACTACCACCCCTTCCCTCTCTCTTTGGATTTTTTTAATTATCATGAGATGGGTTACCATTGAAGAACACATGTTTGAATGGATAGATTCTATTCTGATGAAGTGGGTACCTAGAGTTTTTGTCACTAATTTCTATATAATAACATCAAATCATACATACTGTTTATTTTTTTGATCATTTTATGTTATAAACCTCTCTTCCCCATTTTTATGTTACAATTTTTCAATTCATGATGTTATTTTTGTATTGGTTTATTCTGCGATGGTGATTTACTGGGATTCATTCCTTTTTGTGGTTTCTAAAATGTGGATTATTTTTATTTCTTAGTTTCACATATAAGAACTATTATTTTTATGTTAAGGTGTCTATTCAGATGAATTTGGTAGCTAGGGATTCTGTTGGTATTGTCACTACATTCTATATAAGCTCATTCAATCTATCATACTGATAATCTGTTTGATCTTTTCATCTATCACTGAGAAGGATTCAATCATGTTGATCATGTTTGGGTAAGTGGGTTGACTATCTTCTATGTTTTTTGTTTTCAATGATTGGTCCTTCTCCTCATTTTAATGTATTATTTATATTTTTGGGTGAAGAACACATTGTGTTCCCCTTTATTTCACCTCCTGGATTGACTATTGTATCATGAAACTATTGGATTCACATTTAATTCTGTTTAATACGTGTATTTTAATAGGTTGATGTAATATTAATGTCAATTGTATAGTTATTTATGAGAATTTAAGCATGTATTCCATTGATTTAATCCATAGAGTGTCTAATTAGTAGTGCATTTATTCTGGTAGATTTCATCAGAGTCATGATTCTGGGAAGCTCCAGCTGGGAGCCGCATCTAGTTCAGATGAATACATACCTTACTGGGTAAGGAAACAGGGAGCAATCGATGGAGTTCTCATATAACCCCACCATGGACATCCACATGTACTATCTTCTTTGGAAAGATTATCATGTGTTGTAATTCTTATTTCTATTTTTCTTCTCGGCATCCATTAAACCATCCTCTTCCTTTATTTTTACATTCAATTATCATTTCTTATGTTTTTTCAATAGGTTAAACATTAAATGATAAGTCTATATTATTAATTTTACTTTATCAGATTCTTGATGATATGATTAATTGTATTTAATAAAAATTATATAGGAGATTATGTAGTTTTAACACAAGTGCATATTATTCCACATAAAAATTATATGCAGATTCAATATGAATTCAGTCTATATGCTTATGTATAATATACATTCAAAAAAATTTCTATAAGATGTATTTTGTATTGTCTGTCATTTATATTTTCTAGTAACACAATGAAATATCAATAACACTATAATATGTCGGATCAATATATAGTTTCAATTCAACTACTATGATATATCATGCATCTATTAGCCTTTGTAATGTAATATTTAAATATAAATACATATAAATATAAAGTTTACTATGAATTACTGTATTCTTCTTTTTAATATGCATTGAAAATTTTAACTACAAGTGGGATTCAAATATTTTTGAAGTTTACAATTTACAGTACTATCTACATTCATATACTTGATTGACTAATTTTAATCAATGGATGTAAATTAGTATTATTATATTGAATTATACATATCATTTTTATTGGATTGTATTCATTAGAATATTTGTCTCATGTTTTAATTCCCATTTTCTTTTGTTGGTTATATAGACTCTTATATATTTTTTGAAAATTAAAAATCATCATTAATTGGATATTTATTAATCACCTACCTCTAGTGCAGATGGTATCCTTCGTGTTTATTTTTTTTCATTGTATTTGAGTCCTGAATCATATATCACGTGATCATGGTTCCTACCCAATTTAATTTTATTTATTTATTGTTAGAATTTATGGATAATTAATTTGGCATGTTAGACTAAACAATTATATATGAAGGAATGGACTTCTATATGAACCTATTCAAGGATGTAAAAAACATTACTATGTTGTGAGTTGAGATCAAAATGTTGTGACCCTCAATGCCATACTACTATTATGTTGCTGTTTGTGTGATATATGATGTGTATTGGAAATAATTTTGGTTTTAAAGGTTCATTTTAATAAAATAATTTCTTTCTAAGGGCTCGCAGGTTTTTCAGAACTAAGAATTTTCTTCAAAACCTATTATAAATAATGATAATTGAGGATTTTCCCTAAATCCAATTATTCATATTTCTATCCCTATTGTATCTTTAGATTAAAAATGATATTCATTACAATATTCACAATCTAAAACAATATATTTATTTGAATGAAATTTACTACAAGTACTTAATAAACCCTTTCTAAAATTGATACTGTTGAAAGAGATTTCACATCTAGAACCTCGACATTTAATGGAAATATAAATTAACTTTTTATAGATTGGAACATGAATAAAATAAATATTGAAAATACTAACGATAATTATTTGAAAATAAAATTTCTATTCACATTCCATATATCGACTAGAATAAAAATCACTTTCAATCCTGAAACACAAAACGTTTAATAATGTTTTCATTCTTATTGTATCATTCACCTTCACTTAAATTTTTATAAATTAATGTATTTCTATTTCGATTTCAAATAATGAAGATATTTTGCACACATTTTTTTGTATACTATTTGGTTGTGTATGGGGTGTATCTTGGAGTTGAAGGGTGTGACATAGATGAAACATGAGGTTCCTCACTAGTGCAGGAGATGAATTGATTTGTTAAAATGTCAACAGAGATGAGGAATAAAAAAAATCATTTTATAGAGATCATTTATTATATTATCATTGAATTGTATTTTGGTTTTAATTAATGTAGATATCTTGGGAGGATTTGAGGGTTTTTTTCTTTAGTTTTGTGGTATAGATCCTAGAGTTGAAGGGTGTGGAATTACAGTTTCTTGGGTTCCCCCACTTTTACTGGATAAACTCTCCTTCTAAAAAAATTATTTTTTATACATTCATTTTTTTATTTCAACTCATGCAGAAATTTTTCATAGATTTATGGGATGGGTTATTATTTTTGTGTGGTTTAGATCTTAGATATGAAAGGTGTGGCATAAAATCAAATTTAGGTTAAATAGATGACATAACCTTTTTCAATTTTCATAGATAAAAATTATCTTAACATTACGGTTGATGGAGTATTGAATTCAAGGGATGCCATGCCCTTTTTTCATTTGTTAGAAGTAACTATTATTTTAAAATTCTACCATGATGGGTGCAAGAGGATCACATTCATGAGATGGAATGCCCTGTTTTATTTTGAAGAATATGACTATTATTCAATTATTAGGTCATGATGGGTGCTAGAGTTTTGCATTCAAGAGACTACATCACTTTTTCCATTGGGGGAGCAGTATCAAAGATGGATCCTGGGTTTTTGTTTATTTATGGCCTTTTATGATCAAACAATTACAATTATGTATTGATAAATTTTAAATTTTATTATATTATAAATATAATTAACTTTTTTCTTTTTTTAAACTTGTGTTAAAATAATCATTGGTTTGATAATTTTAATAGTAGTATTATATATGTTTATTTAGTAAATATTTCTTGAAATATTACTAGGAATAAAAAATTAAAATTTTTATTTAAATTTAATTTATAAAGAGATATTCTATGTTATAAATATTATTACAAACAAACATATTTTCCATTTTATTATGTTACTAAACAATTTGACGAACATATATATTATCTATTGGTATTATAAAAATTGTAACAGAACTTTTTTATCTATCGAAATAACATTTAGAGATTGTTTTTTTACCGCTAGATTATTCACATGAATTTTTTGGTAAACTGCTTTAACAACAGAAAATTCACTTTTAACAATAGATATACCCCTATATGGAAAAAATAATTATTTTTTAGTGAATGTTACCATAAATACAGAATACTTTTCAATTTTGGGGATGATATTACTAAGTTGGAACCTTCATCATTGTAAATTTATACTAGAGACATTTTTCCATTATAATATCTTTTCCTATTTTTTTAATTTGTATTTTTTGTTGTTGTGTTGTTTCATCTATATTCCCATCAATGAATATGGGAAATTGTGGCTATGTTATGTATGAAAGGCGGAATTTCATGCATATATCACACCAAAACAACGACAACCGGTTCGTCTGAGAATATTCAGCAATTAATCTGAACTCTTGGGAATAATAATTGATGGTGATTTGGATGAGTGATGTAAATTTCTACATTTATTCCATCAACCATAAGGATATTTATTTTTACATATTATTATTCTTTCCTTGTATAGTGTTATTTTTCACTTATAGGTTTTTATTTCATTTAACTATTTGTGAAGAAAAAATTAATTCTTATTTAATGATTTAATTTTGTTATATGTTCTTTTATATGTAATATTATATGATTATTAACTCAAATTTCATGTGGATAAATATTTTTATATGATTAGATTTATAATTTTATTGATCTTTTAATGTTTCTTGATGAATGGGTATGAAAATATTATGCTACACCTTCATATCTTCTACTATGAGACCTATATTACATTCAAGAAGTCTTTTTTGTTAAGGTTCATTGAGTTGTGATAGTTTTGGGGTATCATTGAGCTTATGGAATATTATCAATCCAATGTATGAGATCTCATAGAGGAGACTTATGGGTTGTGTTTTCATAAAAAAGTAGTAGATGTTGTCAAGTGTGAGTAGAAGATGTAACAATGGATAAGAAAAAAAATCATGGATGAGAATAAGATTTCAAAAGAGATTATTATTACATGAAAATACCCAATGTTAGTGTGAACCATGTAATTAAAAATTACGTGTGTGAGTTTGGAGTATCATGTTCAGTCTCTCCGTGTATGAATACAGTTAAATAAATCTGTAACTTGTTTCTTAAAGAATTATGTTGACATTGAAATGTTCAAATAATATAATTTTATAATTATTATGTAATATCTAAAATAAATATAATCTACATAATTTTATTCATAAATATTATATAAATATTTGGAAAAAATTATTGGAATAACCACATATAATATTTTATGAAAAATATTATTTACAAACAAATATTATTCTTTGATATTGATTAAAATAAATTTATAGATAAATTAAGATTATATTAGAATCAGATAAGTTTTCAAAATAATATGTAGCTTATCATTTTGAAAAACATATATATATTACCTGTTGGTATTATTATAATTATAATAAAACTATTTTATATGTCAAAATATCATTTAGAGACATAGACTATACAATAAGTTTAACAACATGTAAATTTTTGTTTGTAAAATCACTTACCCAGAGAAATATCAATTCTACTAACATATTTACACCTTTTGGAAAATGATTATTATTTTTAGTTCTTCTTTGAGAAAATACACATATATGGGTTCATCAGACATTAATACACTTCCATTCTTTTAAAATTATATTTGGAATGTTTTATAAATGATGTGGTTCTTTGACATTATAAATGACTGGTGCTCCTATATTGTGCACGAATTCATTTGGTAATGATTATATTATCTATAGAATTATATTGTAAGTATGACCTATGTTTATTAAAATCTATATGGGTTTGGTATGGGTTCTATAAGGGTTATATGTGATGATTTCCTAAGGTACCTAAATGATTTTTCTATTCTATAAAATGACTTTTATTGGAATAATTCATTATTGAAAGGTAAAATAAACTATATTATTAAAGTAATGATATTAACATTTATTGTTAAAATTTTCCTTTTTCTGGAAAAATGTTTTCCATGGGTTATCCTATTTTTAAAGAAAAATTATTTTCCTTTTTTAAATCCATTACAGAGATTTTGTTCCCATCCAATGTTTTAATTTCATATCAACACATTTAATGGATAATTGAGAAAAGGTTGAGGATAAGATGAATATTATGAAGTTATTTCATGAAAAGAAAAAATAATAATTTAAAAGGGTTTCTATTTGTGGAAAAAATCATACACAGTATATGTTCCCATTTTATGATATATAATAAGATTGTATTAGTTTATCCTAATTATATAAAAATATAAATGAAAATCATCTTAAAATTTGAATTATAGTTCAAAAACACTAGAATATTTAATTTTAATGGTTGGGTCCATAAAATGGTATCAAAATATGGTTTAGATAATTTTATAAGGTTGGATGTCTTTTTTGAGAGTTAGGGATAACATCATGGGTTTATAATTTTAATATTTTTCATAATATCAGTGTCGTAGAATACCCATTTGAATATTTACATTATGATATTTTATGGTGACAATTGGTTTTTTTAGAGACATTTATTTTTGAGGTTTTTATGTTTTATTAAATATTGGTATTAAAAATGAAAGTAATTAGATAACCATATAGGTGAAATAATATTATGGATATTTTAAAGGATTTTTCTCACATTTCATTAATTTTATAAGGATTGAATTAATATAGTTTTACAAAAAGTACACCCCATAAGATGTGAGATAACATGTCTTATCCAACAAGGCCTCAATATTTTAAACCACTGCCACAAGGAAACAAGGGTGCCTCACATACCACTAGCCAACTTGATTTCCTATTATTAATGAAATAATATTTTCTATTATTTGATATTTATAATAAAAAATGGTTATTTTCATTTTAGGGACATATTTTTAATTGAATACATAAAAATAGAATTGGAAAATGATTTGGGATTAAGAGATTAATATGATTTAGGAAGATGAAATATAATTTGGTAACCTTATATGATCAAGGTAAATAGAATAAAATGAAATTTTATTTGAAGAATAAATTTTTAATTAAAATTAGGAGTCAGATATTATTTATTTGTGGATTTACAGTGTTTCAGGTTTTTATGGAAATGGATATAATATCATGATAATTATTTGGGAAACAACATTTTGGTAGATGAATTCACGAGTAATTGATGTTTTGTGAGATAATTATAAAAATTAATTATAGAGATCAATATTATTAAATCATTAATGATTCTGGGTTTTATTATTGTTTATAATATAATTTGTAATTTTATGGTTTTTTTATCAAATATTTAATATTGATCTTTAGGTAGAACTGTAGAATTTTAGAGATTAATATTGTTTTTCTTCATATAATGGTTTGTTATTTTTAGGGAACTATATCCTCTTTTCCTAACTATTTTGGCCTTAGATAGTTTCTATAAAAGAAGGAATATATAGTTATACATTTTTGGATTTTTTGATATTTGTATAATATTATTATAATGCTTCATCCAAGAAGAATTATTTTTAAACAATCATTATTTGGGAAAAAATATGAGTTTTTGGAAAAATTTATTAAAAGATTATTATATACTTGTTAAGTAAATATATTAACTTATGTTCTTAGTCTTGGAATTAATATAATTCCTCATCTCTATGAAAATGATTTCGAATCAAAAACTTTTTCTATTTACTAGTTTCAGTGGAATTTTGATCCATCACTTATTTATGGTCTTGTGATGGTTAAATTTCCCAGGATAATGTTTTATATCACTCTTAATTAGTCTATGTGATTTAGTTTTATCAACTATGTCTATATTTTTCTACATGTACTCCTAGTATTTTTTTATCTTAAGTGACCTTTTTACTTCCCATTCCTTCATTTAATGAAAAATTTCTATTAATACTTTTTCCAATGTGGGATTTCAATAAAGGTATTTTGAATAGTTGATCCCTAGTTACCAAGACTGAGATCAAATTGTGAGGTTTTTATTTTTTGGTGGGGTATGTAGCATCCTTAGATTTTATGAATGAAATACTATTTTTGATAGTGTACATGATATAACACATCGAGATTAGATGAGAAACTAAATATTTTTATATAAATATTTTCGTTGCAATGTTTCTGTTTTAAGGGAGAGATTGAATATGATTAACTAAATTATAAAAATATATTTTACACATGTATATATATAAAATTAAATGTTTAAAATTTTTTTATAAATGAAAAAACCAATTCAATACAAAGGCTCTATTTTTTAATAAAAAATGTTTTTCGGACTAGAATGGAGTTTTATCATAAAAACTTATATTAATGACTATTACTAAAAATTATTAATGGAAATTATATGATTTTAATTTAATGATTTTGTAAAATCATCTAAATAAATTTATATTATTATGATATTAATAAATCCAATTTTTAGCATAAGAAGTGGAATATTTTTAAAATGTAGTTTTACCACCTTTAAATGGTAGAATTATTTTTAAACTGATTTTTTTAAAAATTTATTGCTTATTTTAGTGAAGATTAAATTCTTCTCGATAATCATAATATTAAATTTTACTTTAGTGTAATTTTTGTTATTTTTCTGATAAGTTTCATTTTTTGATGAATAATGAAGAATGAGTGGATTTTAATTAAAAACATTTTTCATATAAATAATTTATTATAATAAAATATCTTTCTGATTTGTTTTAAAGTGGAATTAGATTAATATTATTACATTATTAATTTTTTTGAGAGGAATAATTCTAATAATGATTTTTAATATAAGAATATTTCAATGTTATGAACACTTTCAATTTTAAAAAACTTGTTGTATCGTAACTTTATTGGTATTAGTTTTATATTATTTTTAACAAATTTTATGTTTTGAGTTCTGAAAAATTAATTCCATTTTTTAAATAAAAAGTTAGTAATTTGTTAAATTAGTCCCTTTTAACCTTAAGGAATCCAATGCTCAGATATTGATGAAACTTCCTGGGATGAATAGGATATATTGGAATCATAATATCCTTAAAGACTTTGCCTCATGTATTGGCACTCCTGTTAGAATGTATTAGAAAACAATAGAGGAGGATCTTGAATATTTTTCTAGAATCTTGGTTGATGCTAATTTGGAAAATAAATGACCAAATAATGTCACTTCGATTGTTAGTGGTAGTAATATTGATGTAAATTAGAATATGAATGTGTTCCGTATTTTTGTGAGGTTTGAAAGATTGTTGGTCCTTCAGTAGTGATTTTTAGGGTGCTTCAAAAGAATATTAATGAGGTTCCCAAAGAGAAGGATTGGAAGGAGGTTAACCGAAATAAAAAAAGAAGGTCTTTGTGGAAAGGGAGGGTCCCTCAAAGGATATACCTTGTCCATCCCTTGTTCTAGTTACTTATAATAAATCTTGGGAAGATATCTATGAACATGTTGAACTAGGTAGGATTCATGAACTGCCTAGTCCTCTTGATAAGATTGGTTAGTAAATAGGTAAATATGGTGGTTACACGTGAATAGAGGATCACATTTTAGATAAGAATATCTCTTCTAAGAATTATAACTTGTTTTTTTTGGAAAAAGAGAGAGATGATTGTTTATTGAGGTATGATTTGGAAGATAAAATTTGTTCCATTGTTGTATTTTTTCTGGATAGTGAGAATTATCGAATATCTCAGATCCTTACTGATCATGTTATGCCCTCTATTGTGCCTGTCAATTCCCTAGTTTAGGTGGCTGGAGTTTCATCTAGTCCTGATATAAGGGTTTTGGATAGTTTAATCGAGGCTCCTGATTCTCTCAATGAGTATTCTTCTATAAATGGAGTGGAAATTGCTTCATTCAAGCCAGATTCTACTTCTCTGGATTGGGTGACTGGGGTTCATTTCATAATTGGTGGTACTGCTGCACTGGTTGAGGAAATTGAGGCTCCTTTTTCATATAGTGGTGATGCGACATTATAGGATATGAGTTTTCTTGATTCATCTAGAGGAGTAGTTTACATTCTCAATGTTGGTGTTAAAAATTTAAAAGGAATCACCAGTAATTTGGATATAAGTGATCTCTTACAAAGGGCCTCCAGTCTAATGCAAAAGGCTGGAAGGCCTCCTAAGTCTGTCAAGCAAGTAACTGTGGGGGTCAAAAAAAGGGGACATTTTCTCAGTCTTAGATTTAAATGAATTTTCGGTTTTGGAATTGCCAGTGATTTTCCAATCATGATAACATGGGGTCCCTAAGGATCTTCATTCAAAATAATAGCCCCTTCTCATTGGTTTTTCTGAACCCAACTGGGATTTTTCTCCAAATATTTCCAATTTTGAAAATAGTGGTTTTCATTTTGTGGAATCTAACAGATGTTCACTATATATTAAAAAATTATGTGTCTTGCCTCATTATTCTTTATCTAATATTTCCTTGATATCTAATACTGATCAGCATGTCACATGCTCCTTTAATATTCATGGGATCAAACATTTATTCTCTTTTATTTATGCATATAACTGTTATTATAGATGTAGGAATTTATGGACGGATATTGGATCTCTCAACTCTTAAATCTATTTTCTGTGGTTTATCCTTGGTGATTTTAATTCCATCATGAATTCTGATTAGAATATTGGATCCATTACTGACGTCATTTCTTCAAGATATTTCGAAGCTTGTATTGATGATAATGGGTTGTTTGAAGTTAATCATGGTGTGGATAAGCATACTTGGTACATAAAAGTTTTGGATAGAATTTTTTCAAGTAGAATTGACAAGGATTTTGTCAATGATTTCTGTCTTTATTTTTGGGGTTCTATTTCTTGTGTGAATCTTTCTAGAATAAACTTTGATCATCGTCTTATTTTGGTTACCCTTATGATTAAGGATCCCAAACCTCCATTTCCTTTTAGATTTAATAAATCTTGGGTTAATCATCCTGAGTGAAGAAATTTTTTTGAACAAACTGGGAGTTCGTGGAATGGTAGGTTCAATGATTTTTCTTGGGTCATCATGCTCAAACTCCTTAAAAGAAATTTTAAATTCTGGAGTAAATTTCGTTTCAGTTACATAAATTCTAAAATTTCCTCTCTTGAGGAATCTCTTCAACTAATGCTAGATCATAATTCTTCAAATGAATTCTCTAATTATGTTTTGGGTGCTACTTAGCTAGTTTCAATGATTAATAATTTGTTGAATCTCAAAGATGCTTTGCAAAGAGACAATTTTATGTATAATTGGTTGAGATATGGGGATAGAAATTCTTAATTTTTAAACACATTATAGAGAAATAGGAATGTCTCAAGGCCTCTTTCATTGGTTAGAAATGGGAAAAAATGTTGATAATAGATAGGATCATTCTAAGCATGTTTTTACTTAATTTAAGGATCTCTTTACTAGTCATTCCCCTATTTCTAATCCAATGGAGAGTATTATTCTGACTCTTTTCAATCAAGAGGAAAATTCTAAACTTACATCAATACAATTGGACTGTGAAATCACGGAAGAGGCTTTTATTCTTATGTCTGATAGCTCCCCCCATCCATATGTTTTTGGGAATTTTTTCTTGTAGACAAATTAGGACGTCATTCATGATGTTGTTTGAAGGTTGGTTACAATTTTTTTAATGGTGACTCTCTTACTCCGGGTTTTAATGCTAAATTCCATTCCCCCATTCCAAAGACATAGAATGCTAATAAGATTCATTTGTTCAGACAAGTTTCCCTGATCAATAAATTTTTTAAAATTATTTTCAAAATCATGGCCAGGAGTTTATCCTCTATTACTAGTATGGTTGTTTCTCCTAATTAGTTTGACTTTATTAAGGGTTGGTCTATTAAATATTATTTTATTACTTCCTCAGAATGAGTTATCCATATTATGAAGTACATAAGGGATGGTAATATTTCTCTCATGATGGATGTTAGGAATGCTTTTGATACTATAAATTGGATTTTCATTTATAAGGTTCTTCGTTTTTTTGGTTTTTATAATGTTTTCATTAATTAGGGTAAAATAATTTTTGAGTTAGCAGGAATTTATATCCTTGTAAATGGTTCCCCTGAGGGATATTTTTCTTGTCCTAGAGGTTTCAAATGAGGTGACCCTCTCTCAACCATTTTTTACCATTGCGGGGTATTATCTTAGTGGATTACTTTCTATTATAGATGGTAATGGGAAATTGATATCTATTAGTGTTGGCAAAGGGTTTATTGCTCCCACTAACTTGTTGTATACTAATGATATTATTCTATTCAATAATGGTGATATGATAAACATTAACAAAATTAAGTGTTCCCTTTTAGATTATGAAAAAGTCTCGGGTCCAGAGATTAGTTGGAGTAAGTCCTTTGTTTACATGGGTAGTAATTTTGTAATTTCTAGAAGGATGGTAATTATCATGGATTTGGGTATTCATGAAGTAGTTTTTACCTTTAAATATTTTTGTGCTCCTATGTTTTGGGGGAGGCCTAAAGCATGTTATTTTTATGATATTCATTATAAAATAAAAAGGCATCTTTCTACTTGGAAGGGTAAGTCCCTCTCCCTGGCGGGATGTGTTTCTTTGGTTAAGGATGTGAGTATTTCTCTGTTTTTTTATTCTTTAATAGTCTATAAGTGTCTAGTCTCACTCATCAAATGAATTAATATTTTTATTAAACATTTGATTTTGAGTAGTAACATTTTGGATAGGATATATGCTACGGTCTCTTGTAATTATTGTTGTAAATTTTTTGATGTAGGTGGTCTTGGTATTAAAAATCATGATGTGTTTGATGATTCTTTATAGTCATCGCTCATTTAGAGGCTTGTCAATAGTAATTCAGAGTCTCTTGACTTTATCTTTAATAAATTCATGGATTGGATCCAGAATGGGGTATTTAATCATCTGGATTCTTCTGTTTGTCCTACTTTTAAATCCATTTTTTCTTCTATTGAGTCTCATTCCATATGGCTTATTTTAATGAATTCAACTTTATCCTTTTTCAAGGCCAATTGGAATGGTTGTCCCCAAGTCTATTCTTCATTGAATAATGATCTTAATTTTTATATGGATGCGATGATTAAAGATCAGCTTGATAATATGGTGGGTCTCCCTAATCATATTGTTAATATTATCAATAGTTACTACTTATCTAACTGAGAAGATTTTGGGGCATGGGAACCTCCTATAAATAGAATGAGGACCTCTAAAAAAATTTATTGACATTAACTATCTTGAAATATAAGTTATATGTGGATTAAGGGTCTTTATATAAACATTATTTGGCCTTCAGGGAAAGCATTATCCTCAAGATTGGATCATGGGAAGCTTCCTACTGATTGTTTCCTTCAAAAAATGTGGAATTTATCTCTATTATTCATGTGTGTATTGTCATCAAAATGAGGAAGATATTAGTCATTTGTTTCTTAGTTGTGTTAGTGCCTCATCAATGTAGAAGGATATTCATGATAATTTTGAAATCACTTTTACTGGTATGTCATCAATCCATCATTTCCTTCAAGGTTGGAATTTTACTTCCCTTTCTCTATAATTGATGGATCTTTTTAGGGTCGCTGCTATGGAACTCCTTCATTTTATATTGTTTTCCCGTAATAATGTGATTCACGATAGATTTTTCATTCTTTGTAATTTGGGTTTTAACATCTCTTCTTACTACTATGCGTAATGTAGATATACCATGGAGTCATTTTTACTTCAACTCAGTTACTGATTTTTCCGTTCTGAACTAGAAAGGTGTTAAGGAAAACATCAGTCCTCCAAATAGTACATTTGAAGTTCTTTGTATGTAACCTTTTTTCGGTTGGCTAAATATTAATTCTGATGGTGCATTTAGAGTTAATCTAGGGATTTCTGGTTATGATGCTGTTTTCAGAAATCATAAAGGGTACATCCTTGGTTGTTTTCATGGTCCTTGTGGCTTTACCTATTCACTTGTGGCTAAAATTAATGGCATTATCATTGCTGTGGATCAAGCTGTGATGCGTGGTTGTGATAATTTATGGATCGATAGTGATTCTACTGTTGCCATTTCTTCCAAAAGGATGGGTCTTTCTATCTTATCCTTGAAGTTAACTAATAATTGGATTAATTGTTTGTTTACTCAATTTTCCAAGAATAATATTATCACTCACATTTATAGGGATTCCAATTCTATTACTGATGGTCTTGCTAATAGACGTGTTAATGGAGTTGATTTTTTTTGGAATGATTATGTTCTGGATGATCTTATTTCTTTTTTTAAAAGGCATTGTGACAAGTCTTCCATTTTTAGACTTGTGTAAGATGTCTATTATATCTGTTTGAGGCTATTTTGTATTTTTTTTTTCATTTTTTAGTTCTGTTTTATTTCTGTGTGGTCATTTTGTTTAGTTTAATTCCTTATTCTTCTTTGGAGTGGTTTTTTTATGTTATTACACATGAATGAAGTGGTAGATCTACAGTTTATAGTTAATCTTTGCACTGGTTTTCAAGGTGTATCTTTTTTATTGCATTTCAGTTGGTGTCATTGATGAGGCCTTTTGTGGTGACATCTCTAGCTTATTTCATGCTTCTTATTTTCTGATGGAATTCATCATATCAATTTTTTTCTTAAGTCAAATGTCTTTTTCTCATTCTTGTTCATCTCTGCTTGATGTTGTCTTGTGTGTAGTGTCCTATTATTGAACTATGTAGTAAATTTCTATAATTGGAAATCAAAAAGATTCTTCTTCAATGCCTTCATATTATTTCATGGGATCTATTGGAAGATTTTTCAGGGGTACCTGTGAGCACATGCGGTCGATGATTCCCTTCACAGGGGGTCACTAGTGAGGAAGTGTTTCCGTAACTAGACCATTTCTTGTTTTGAATTGAGCAGGCCTCCCCATTCTGTTTGGAGTTCATGGAGTGCCAACCTAGAGTGGACTACGACATTGTTGTCTTAGTAATGGATTACATGGCGCAATCCGTTTTTTTGGTAAGAAATGATGATATTCTATTTGACATCCTTAGCACACATTATTTCAATGGGTGTTACTTATTTCTTTGGTTATTTTCTCTTTCCACAAAATCATAAATTATGGGTTTTTTGTGTTTCTTGTTTGTATTTTTTCCTTTATTGTTTAATTTTTTCTTAAATAAACATCTATTTACTAAACAAATACACTATGCTGATGTAGTAATAGCTTGATTAATTGAAATTTCAAATAAATAATATTTAAAATATTTAAATAAATATAATATGCAATAATTAATGTAATACAATAATATGACAGATTAATTTTAAATTTTAGTTATGTTTTATAATTCTTCGTTCTAATTTTTCTTAATTTTATAAATATAATCTAATATATAGTGTCAAAATTGACATTAGTGATCTTTAAAAATAAATAATATTTTAATGAGTTCTATATAATTTATAAAATATTAACATCAGGATAATTTTTTTATAAAGCTGAAAATGTAATCCTATAGTAATTTGTGGACCTTTTTTATATTATTTTAACTATATTAACCCCTAAAGAGAAAAATTAGTGTCAATATGATAATAATTAAATGGGTTAAATAAATGTTTAAACAAAATGATAAGTGTATTAGTGTGATCTAAAAACTAAAAGAATTATTTTATGAGAAAATTTTGACCCATACTCATTCTATATTCAAAATAAATCAGTTTTTATCCATTTGAAAAATAAAAATTAATTTATATTAATTTAATATATTGACGAATTGCAAGAGTTCCCCTCACCTCCCCAATAATTGAATCATCATTATCTCATTTATTCACATGTCAAAACAAATTTTCTCATAAGAGAAATATCCAAATAAAAATTCTATAATACCAACCCAAATTCTAGAGGTTTTATTATAGGAATAACAGCACCATTAGTGTTCTTAAGGTGATAAGAAAAGGAGGTTGTCTGGAGAAGAGGCATTGTTTTAATCATGTATTTATATTTTAATTATTCTTCCAATTCTTTCAAATATTCATCATAATTGATAGAAAATTAATCCAATAACCTAAATATAAAGAGATTTTATTAATTTCTTAATTTCCTATATCCATCTCAAAATCAACCAAATGGGAGAAGACATAATCAATAGTGTTTACAACAACCCACCACCTCATAAACCAATACAATTCATTTTCCATCAACATCACTCATGACTAGTTATAATGATGAAATTTATGTTTATATATGATATCTAATACATTTTTTTCATTATGAAAATATATGTTATATATTTTTTAAATATAACATACCTTTCCCATAAAAATGATAACATCGCTCATGTGTTCATGTGAACTATCACGTCCAAGGAGTGATGTGATTTTGTTTCATCTCAACATCACATGGATAATAAATATTAATATATTTGAATTATTTATATGATATTAGTTATATTATCAACGTTTTGTGAAATATAAAATTAAACTAACCATATTTCTATAATGATCATTGAAAAACCAATATGTTACTTATGCATATGTACTACCAACCAACTCTATGATTTTAATGTAGTTAATTTTTCATATCATATGTAATAAATGTAGTTAAAAGTATTAAAATATGTAAAAAGTTAAAATTATATCAGGATTATTTTTATGGATAATATTTACTAATGATCATTTCTACTATATACATCATACCAATGAAATTTTGGACTCATGCACCAAATATAATCAAAACATCCAACATGAAGATAAGAAATTAATTAATTATTATAAACTGGTAATAAGGGATATAAGAGAAAAAAAACCGAATTGGTTTTATCAAAAAATGTATCTAATTAACATATGTTTATTATTTTGGAAGATAAAGGACATATGTTATGAATCAGACTTATGCTAAGGGACTTCATCTAAATTTAATTTGATTGAGGCATATGTTGTTGTCATGAAGCTTTATTATTTTATAAGGCATATATAAATACCTTATAAAATTAAAAATAAAAAAATTAACTTTTATTATGTTATTTAGTGTTATTTTAATTTCATTTTTATTATGTTTTATATATCAAGATTATCCTATGTGATACTAGGGTTTCCATAGGAAAAATCCACTTTAATGGTTTTTCATTAAAATCATTTTCTTCAATGATCAGTTTTATAAAATTTATTTGTAATGTAGTATTTTTAATTGTTTTCAATGAAATTATAAATAATGGGTGCACCTATAGAGCACTCAAATACTTTTTGTGATGATTATATTATCAAGATAATTATATAAGAAGTTTTTTATATGGTTATTGTAATCGTTAATGGTTCTCTAAGGGTTCTATGTGATGATTTATGAAGGTAAAAAATCAATTATCTCTTCTAATAAACAATTTTTTATGGGAATATTTTTTTACCAAAAAGGTAAAATAGATGATCAATTTAATGGAATGTTATTTACCTTTTTTTCTAAAATATTATGTTTTCATGAAATGTGATGTATCATCCCAAGTAAATAAAGAATATAAAATTCTCATATTTATTAATATTTTTGAATAAAATATTAATATTACTTTAAATGGAATGCTATGTTCAATAGCGTACCCAATATGCAACAATGATTTTCTTTGAAATCTTACCTTGCACACTAATAATATAATAATATTATTTTAAATGGTTCTAATGTATATCCATTGTTATGGAAAGAATGAATAGAACAGACTACCAAATGATTATATATGCTTGTCATATATTTTTTCTTTTATCCAAATATATTTTAGAGGCATAAAATTCAAATCAATCCAATTTTAAGCGTAAATATTTTAATATTCATCAAAAGGTTGATTAACAGCCTTTTGATGGAAAACCCCTTTTAAATCCACTTTTTGAAAATTTTATATGTTTTATTGTACCAAATAAAATCCCTCTTTATAATCGGGACATCAAAATTTATTTTGTATAAATTTTTGGTATTTTTCCGATAAAGTTCATTTTTATGAATACTATAAAATGTTGTATTTTAATTCAAATACTCCTTTTAATCTAATTTATTTATACAATTAGATCATATTTTTAATTGGTTTTAATGCTTAGTTAGAATATATTTTTACCATTTAATCCAATGTTGGTCATTGTAATTAATTTCACATTTAAATTGGACTTAAACTAGTGTCAAACTTTTGATATATTATGTTTTTTAAAAACATGCTATTTGTTTGGAAAATGAGAATTAATTAATAAATTGATTAATGAAAATTATATTTTTTGAATTTTTTAAAATATAAATCATATTTTAATTTGTAATATCAAATATATCTTAGGGTGATTTTTTTTTCTGAAAAACTTCAATTTTTGATTAATAGTGAAACAACTAAGTGGTAGTTTAAAAACTGATTTTTCTTTTAAATGAAATTTTACCACCACTGTGATTTGAATTTCAAAAATAATACATAAATGGTTGTCATTAGGATGTAAAATTTTGTTCAATGGGATGAAAATAATTTTTGGTGGATAGCATCTTTTAAGTTTTATTAACCGCGATTAAAGGTAATTAGTACAATTTAAGGAAAAGATAATGTTATAATAATATGAAATGACTTTGACACGTGTCCTACCGTTATTGGATGATTCATTTCCGACCAAGACAATACATGGGTCAACTTGGGGACCCCATGGAGCCACTTGGGTAAGAAAATTAAATTAATAACCTTTTATTTAAAGTTAAAATAAAAATATAACAAACATGTACTGTTTTACTAAAACAATTTTTACATGGGGTTATACAAGTCATATTTTTTACTATAAATATTCATTGGAAAGCTAAAAATATTTCCTAAATCATATTATTTGTTTTATAATTTTGAGAAATTATATAAATTAATTTATTTATGATATCATGATGATGCAATGATTACTTCAATAATGAAGGATTTAAATAAAATGAAAAGATAATGTAAAATCTAAGACTTAAACCTATCTAAAACCAATAGAATGAGTATAGTTCAAACCCTAATCACCTTATCCTCGAAATATATCAATTTGGGAATTTTAAATTCCGAAACTAATTTTAATATTAAGTAACATTTCATGACTTTCCAAGAGTTCCCCTCCTCCCTCTTATGATGGTCCCCCACCTCTACCTCCTTACCCACACCTCTCAAGCCATTTTCTTGGCCAAAATATGATCGTTTTATCTCTCCAAATCCCTCTATTAATGTTATAAGCCTTACATTAGGAATAAATCTCTTCAAAAAACCCTTTTGGTTCAATCCAAGGGGAGTTACCCGATTTAAAGGTAAGTCTTCCCAAATGTTCTTTTTTTTATTTTTCTTCTCCGACCCACTAAACTCTTATTATTCCTTTATTTGGTAACAACACCAGTATCTCCAATATACTATGATTTTGTTATGATATGGATTCCAGCTACACTTACAAACACCACTGTCTAATGGTTAATGAACTTACTGTTTTCGTGGATGGCGAATTACTGCCTCACGAAACGATGATTGTTCTATCATCTCCTACCACCTATCATGGTGGAATTTATGATTTCACTATATCTATTTATGATATATATTATATTTAATTCTTCTCTATGCTTCTGTATTTTACATTTAAAACATACCTTTACTATTTTCATGTTGTTCAAATGCGATAATTTCATTTGAGGAAGTGTGGACTACCGCCCCCTCAAGTGATGTGACTCGATCATGCAATACATGGAATGTTTAAAGAATGAAATTAATGAACTTAGGTGACCTATATAACATATATATTATACTTGAATAATAATATATATAAATATATAACTCATTTAGTTTTAATTCCATTAATGTGACAAAGAAATTAAAGTAGCGTTCTTGCATACATACGGCCTCCCGTCTCCATGAATGGTGCATTTCATTTTATTATCTAAAAATGTTATGGAATAGTATAAAATGAATATATAATGGATATATAAGATATTTAAATCATTTATACTATTCTGTAGATGGGGTAATTATAACTACATGGGAAATTCTTTTCAAACAAGCTCATTTTTGACTCATGTACCGAACATCGCCAAAAACGTCTGATATGAACTCACATTATTGAATAATAAACGTTAAAGGAGGTAATTAAGAATTTATTAATTGACAAAATTTTATTATTCAAGAATACAAAGAAACAAATGAGACAAGTCGGTCTTGAGGTAAGGGATCCAACCTCTCTCTTTCTTTTTAAGTACTCTCTTTTATGTCATTTCATTTAAGATCATCATTAATATGTTTGGGGATGTTATTTTATATTTTTCATTCTGTAATTTTTATGTCCATATTATGAGAGACCGTATTTGATCTCATAAATCCATTTTTTATGTTTTATGTGGTGTCGTTAGGCTGTCGAGTTTTCATAAGGGATTTTTCATTTCAATTTTATTCTCGTGAGAATTATGCCACGTTTGCCACCATTTCCATTAAGTGGTGTATGTAATTCCCATTATTCTACACGTTGTGTAATATAATTTAATTTTTGGGTATTTACATATATTTTTTATAGTCCTTCTTTCATAGGGTGTATGTTTTGAAATATACCCTAGTCGGTAAGGGAACCTTTCACCCACCTCTTTTTAAAAAGACTTCTTTTGTTATGCCTTTTAATTTACATCTTATTATGTTGGGATATGTTCTTTTATTGATGTAAATTTTATGTCCAAGTTATGAGATACCATTTTCTCTCTCATAAACTCATTTTCTGAATTTTAAAGTGATGTTGTTAGGAAGTCGAATTTTTGTAAGGGAACTTCTTAACCCAATTTCAATTCTTTGGGTTAATCCTATACTTCTTGATTATGTCATGCTATGAATTTTTTTGGATGACATATGATTGTTTTACACTTATTATCTACTTATATTTGGTGTATTTATATTTTCCTCACATAAATATGCCATTTCATTATCCGTGCTCTCATAGCATGATCCTTGATTGGGATTACAACTCAATTTCTTCACATTGAGACATTTCTTAATGATATGAACTTTTATTATTTTATGTAGAGTATATAAAACCCCTTTGAAATTCCATATGCATATTATTTTTATACTAATGTCTTTTAAATGTTTTGAAAATGTTCTATTTTCATGTGGCTTTTAATTCAAATGTTCAAAATAGAAAAAGACTCATTTATTAATACATTATTTTAAATGGTTTTAATGATTTATTCATTTAAAAATTTATCATCCATGTACATGTTTTAAAAATGGTTTCAATGATTTATTTATAAGTACATGAATGTCCTAAAACCCCTTCAAATGATTCTAAGTGGTATGGGACACTTTGATTCTAAAATTTCTTTTAAATGTCTTCTTTTAATATTTTTAAAGTATAAAAGAATTTTTCTCTCATTGAGTTTTAATGATTTTATTATATGTTTTTATAATATCATGATGTGATCTCTTGTTATTGAAATATGTAAATGTTTTATTTCCTTTATAATTGTTTTATGTATTATTATTTTGTAATGGTACTTGGACATTTGACAGGTGGTTACATGATAAACCATATGATGAGTGGCATCGTGAATACCAGGATGGGTGGTTACGTTATAACCTCTAATGCATTGGGTATGGATGTCGGATGTATGGCTATTCTATTTAGTGATATGTGTGGAAGTCGACCGTATGGTTATTCTTTTTATGTATGTTTATGTCCCATGTTACCTTTATATGTGATGTGTTCTTTATATGTGTTTATGGAAATCATTTGGTTACAAAGGATAAGTGGTGATATTTTATTCAATGAAGAGTATTTAGTACATCACAAAGGTGAAAAGTATTACTTTGATAAAGTATTCATGGTTTACTTGTTGTTTTGAAAAACTAACAGTTTTCCTTCTTTGTGTATCCTTTACTGGGCTTTTTATGCCCATCCCAATGTTGTGAAATGTTTTCCACAGGACATAAAGATGAATATGGTCAAGGTTGGTATCAAGGAAAGATATGATTTCTAAAACCTGGAAGTAGACATATTTCTTTTTAAGAGTTTTTATTTTATGGAAACATAGTAGAAGTATCTACTTTGTAATCTTTTGAGAGGTAATTTTTATGTAATAATTCTCTAAAACTCTAAACCTGAAAAGATACAATATGTGAATTATTCATTTAATTAATGATTATATAATGTTTTAAGGTTGGGTAGTTATAGTTGGAATCAGAGGTCGGTTTAGATAACTTTAGAGGTTAGATTGTTGTTTAAGCATAAGTGACAAGTTGTGTATAACCACAATGAGTAGTATATTAGATGGATTTATATTTTGTTTTTGAAAGATAGAATGAGTATGAGATAACTTGGATAAATATATCTTACTGTTTATCTTCCTCATTATTATATGATTATTTTACTAATATTCTCACACCGACCATTTTGGTTTTAGTAAATGGATGCAACTAGAAGGAACCAAAGTAACAATGGATGTGAAAGAAACTGTGACAGTTTTCTGAGTGAGAAACTGAATGATATGGGAGCTTCAATGAGAACTCTTGTGTTTATCCTCAACTAACTATATGGAGTCACTATTGACCACCTAAACCTTGTTGATTTTCATAATGCATCATATATGCGAGAAACAAATTCCTATGGAAGTTCAGGTAATAATCATAAAGGTATGTATGTTCAAAAACCTATGTGTCAAAGATGTGGAAAGAAACACCTATGAAAATGTTTCAAAGGGACAAAAATATGCTATATATGTGGAAATGAAGGTCATAAAGCAATAACCTACCATGGAAAAAGAAATCATCCAGTTGACTCTAGGAAAGGGAAAGAAGTTCTTTCTGAGAGATCAATTGAATGTTTTAAATGTGGTGTGCATGGTCATTATGCAACACATGTCCTACGAAGAAGTTTCGGGAATGGGATCACCAAGATCGTACAAATATTTTTTACCAATACCTAATGCCATTCTGATTGAGGATGAAGAAAATGAAAATGACCAATCAATGGTATGGATTATTTATTTACTTATGATTTCATATTTAGAAATCTTAGGATATGATTCATGATTTTGTTTGTAGTAAAGAATTATTTCATATTAAGTTGGAAAAAACTGGTTAATGTATCATGAAGAATGTTGAATGAGTAAAAAGTCAACATATAATGGATTCAATAGTTACGTTAGATTTTAGGACGGTGAAATTCTAAAAAGTATTAGGTCTCTTTTGATTATGGGGTTAAATTAGAAGACTTTTTATAGTATGTGTAACCCTGATGATTTATATATGAAAAATTTCGTCAAGTAATAGTCATCTGTTCTTTTTTAACACCCCAAGCTTCCACAGTACGCTTTCTTTTGAATAATATAGTAGCTTGTTTTGTACGCAACTTTGAGTTCTAACACACACACCACAACCAATCAAACTAGCCGTTATGAATAGTAATACCAACTTTTTTAAATTTTATAAATTTTATCTTTCAAAATGAACTTTATTTTTGGATTTGGAATATCGAAATTATCATCGGGTGAAATTTTGGTATTATTCTGAAAACATTCAATTTTTGATGAATAGTGAAAAAACACAGAGTTATAGTTTAAAACAAAATTTTTATTTAAATAATTATTTATTTTATTTAAATTTAATTATGGTTGAAATAGATACATAATACCTATATAAGTTCAATGTAATTCATTAGAGTTACCTAAGAATAATTTTAGAAATATAAACATTTTATTGAACTTCTCACCGTCTTTTACACACCTCCTAGGAGAATTTAGAAATACACATAAAACATAATTTTTCCACTTCTGTGAGTGTAATTTCGAAAATCCGAGAGACATGGTTCATATCATGGAGTAAAATGTGGTTCATTGAGATGAAAATAATTTTTGGTGAATAGAATCTTTTTACCTTTATTTACCACGGTTAAAAGTAAATAGGGTAATTAAGGGTAAAAATGATATTAATATTACCCTAACACATGTCCTAATTCTATTGGACAAGTGTATATCGACCAAAAACAACCTTAGGAATAAAATATTATCATTTAGGTCCACTTGGATTAGATTAGGACATTTATTATTATTTAATTCAATGAAGAGTTAAAAGAGTTCAAATAAAATATTATTTAGTAAAACATTTTTAATATAGTGATATACATAAGATAAATTCGATTGTAAATATTCATTAGAAATATAAACATATTTAATACATAATTGTATTTTATTTATAATTTTTAGACATTAAATAATTTAATTTATATATGACACAATGGTGATGCAGTAATTACCTAATTAATGAAATATTAAAATAATTGATATTATAAATATCAAAATAAATGTAATTTTTGACTCTTAATGTATTATAATAATTTTATATGGAAATATGACATATTAGGATTGATTATATAATTTTATTTGGAAGTAATAATCCTGTTATGAATTTATCAAAAACAAAATACCCAATAAAGTCAAAATTGACATAAAAGAGTTTTTAAAAAACATATTATATTATTAATTTATATTCAATTCCTAAAAATATAAGGTTCGTCCAAGAGACTTAAATCATGATAGGTGTATCATTAATGGACCACTTGGGGGTCTCTTGGAGGTATATAGTATGTTTATAAACTATATACTATAAAAATACAAAGTGACATGGTAAGTGTCAAACTAATTAACTGAGAGTTAAAACTAAAAGATAAGGTTAATATAATTACCCAAACCTATCTAAATTATATTTGATGAGTGTTTTTCGACCAATCCCAACCTTAACCTTTATATAATCCACTTTGGAGCCATTAGAAACCTAATATGAATTTATTATAAAATTATATTTCTAGCTTTTCCAAAGGTTCCCCTCACCCCACTTATAAAAGGGAACTCCCCACTCTCACTAATTCACACTTTCAAAGCTTTTTGGCTCAGCCAACCCCATCCCAAATACTCTCTCAACTTCCCTCAATCAAACCTAGAGTCCTTAGTTTGATAATAAATCCAACCTAATGAGCCCTTTTGATCAAATCAAAAGGAAGAACCCGAAAAAGAGGTAATGTTTTCACCACCCTCTTTCAAGTTCCTTTCTTCTTCAACTTCTTCTACCTTTGTTCTTCCAATTATAAAATAAAAACTCCAGTATATTATATATACTATGATATTATTATGAATATGGTACAACCATATTCAGTATTCTATACATTCGTTGAATGACATGTCACCATACGTGCTTACGTACGACCTACCGTCTCCACGTCGCGATGTAATTGTTATTCAATAAATTATTATTTGGATGGGTATAATAATGAATTTTAATTCATGTAAATAATAAATATAACATGATAATGATTTTTTATATATTATATACCATCCAAATATATATATTTTTAATATCAAAAGAATGATAATGTCGCTCGTGCGTACGTACGGACTACCGTCTCCACGAACGCGATGAGATTCATTATCCATCGTATCCATTTAAGTATAATTATCATTTGATAATTTAAAAATAATGTTTAAGGACTTGATATAATTCTGGATATGAATAAGATACAGCCTATCCATGAAAAACATGGCTTACATAACAAAACATATAAAATAAAATGAGTAAGTTAACACCTGAAACAATGATAATACTATGATATTATTAACAAATCAATGTTAAAAGATCATATATGATATCATATTAATTCATATGATTTTTTTATAATTTAATAAAAAATATTTCACCATTAAAAAAGATGTTAAACTACCCTCAACCAAGTAAAAGTACAAGGTAAGGGTTAATTTTGCAATCTCTTCATTATCTGAGGTTGTTTATACGTAATAATCTACTGGGGTTTCTTTATCATCCACATCCATGTTTCTTAAAAATTTATTTCAAAACATTTTTACTATTTACTAGAATATTGCTTAAAGTCATTTATAGCCTTTTTTGACTTTTTATAAGAGGTTTATAAAGGAATCATTCCATCATTTTCCAAGAAATGTCATTTTTAACCTTTTCGACGGAATTAAGGTAAGAATGCTTTTTTAACTTATACGGTGGGTGCAACTATTTTCCGCCGTTATAAAGTTGTCAAAGCATCCCTTACAATACTATAAGAATATTTTCAAAGAAAGTGTTTTATTTTATAAATATATGACTCTTAAATGATTTCAAAATAGAAAGAGATATTTCTCTAAAAATAGTTTTGATTTCATCTATGTCGACATCTTTTGATGGATTTTATGTTTATTTGGAGTTTATTTATTATGATACAAAGCATCCATATTGTATTGATGTTTTTTTGATATGTTTGAATGTGGATGTGTTATTTTTATACCATTGATGGTTTGTGAAGAAAGTATAGACATTTTGAATTCTAGTTTTAATACGCACGTTTACGTTATGGTTTAAACTCTTCACATGAGGAATGAATTGGACTTAATAATTGACGGGTGGAGCCTGATATAGATCCACGATGCATCGGCAGGTCTCATTAGACAAACTAGTGTCCTGGAACAAGGCCTTGAAAAAATCTTATTTGTAGTATTGGCATGAGGCCTTGGCTATGTGGTTATGATAGTCTGGCATTATGCATTCAATCATTATGAAAGTGGTTATTGATATTGCATGTGATTATTAGACTAGTAGAATATCCATGTGAATAAGTAAATGAAATTATTTCATTTTATATTTTCCATATTATGCTGAATTTCATGTTTAAAAGGCTGTTGTTTTAGTTATACATTTCCTTAAATGTTTTTTCTTATTTATGAAAGTTTCCGCTATATTTTTATCCTTACTGAGCATCTGAGCTCACCCATTTCAATGTTTTATTTCTACCAGGATGTGAAGAAGTAATTTTTGAATGACCTGCATGGTCAGTATGATGGGATATGAAGAAAATATGTTGTTGTAGTTTATTTTGAGTTTTTGATTTAATGTAAGACTTATGAATATATCTAGTTTTCCAAGACTACTAAACTAATCGGTATTTCGAGACTTGATCTTTATTTTGATCATTCCAATGTTATGTAATAATGCACATACTCTGGGTAACTGATGTCGGGGCATAATATTTGGTATCAAAGGATGTTCAATACAAACCTTGGAAGATAGATTTAGAAAAACTCTGATTAGGGCACATAGATTTAAGATGGACTTTGAGTATTAGTATAGAAGAACATCCTAGAATTTTAGTATTGTAGAGATTTTGTGTGTTTTCTGAGAAATACATCCATGTCTAGATATGAGCAGGTAGAGGCGGATCTGGCACAGATGTACCTAGGGTTAAAACTCAAAAACACCGCTTTGAGCTAGACTCGAACGGGAACTCGTGCACGACAACATGCCTTACTGCACTCTTGGTTACAACACTCCCGGGGGATATGCTTAGGATAACTCTCATTTTCATTACAAATCAGTATGAAGAGTTTATGAGTATATACGTCCTAAAATAAAAACATTTTTTTGATTATGGATTATATCCATAAATAGTTCAATTTATTTTAAGTGTTGTATAAGTATGGAATTATGTATTCTGATTCATAAACTGATCTATTTTATGCCATTGTTTAGAAATGGCACCCAGTGGAAGAAATGGAAACTGTATCAATGCACGCACTCCATGTAGAGGTTTCCCTCCTACTCAAGATAATTATAGTGGAACTGGTGATGCAACTAGTGCTGATCAGCTAATCACTATACTGGGACAACTCACTTAGGTTATGAATAATAACCTTACCCGTATGGAGCACCCTGATCCACAGCGTGGAGGACTAATGTTAGATCTCTTCATGAGGAAGAAACCACCAACATTCAATGGTAGTACAAATCCATTAGTATCTGAGCAATGGATAAGTTCCCTATAGAAAATATTTCAGGATTTGGGGAGTAGTGAAAGGGAAAAGGTTGTCATGGCAGTTCATCGCCCCACTGGAGATGCCGATCAATGGTGGTCATTAATTTAACACACAAAATAATATGATTATGTATCAAATATGGAATAAAGGGAGTTCAAAGATCTATTTTTAGAAAAATATTTCCTCGTGACCATCGAGCAGATATGGAAAGGCAATTTCTGAGTCTGAGACAAAAGGAGGATGAGAATGTTGCAAAGTATGAGGCTAACATTACGGGGTTAGCAAGGTATGATGGAGATTATATACGTAACCCAAGAAGTAATATTGATCGTTTATTTGATGGGTTAAAACCATTTCTTAATCGAGCATTAGTCTCACAATCCTTCTCATCGTACGAAGAAATTGTCTCATGTGCTATCAAGACAGAAAAGGAATTCTCTAAGTCTTATGAATTTAAAGAAAAGCAATAGAAGAAGAGATTTTCTGATCAATATTGGAATTGAAATAAGGGGAAGAAGGGGAAATTTTAATATCCATATTGTAGTAAATGTGGGAAGAAGCACCCTGGAACATGCTTAAAAGGAATGGGATTCTTTTACAAGTGTGGTGAAAAAGGCCACCAAGCTCGTGATTTCAAGGTGATGATGGAAGCTACCAATGTCCAATGCTACAATTTCAAGGAGATGATACATTATGAAAATGAATGTCCTAAGCTTCAGGGTAACTTACCTCAGAAGAGGCCAAGTGATCAAAGCCAAGCTTATGCTATCACTACTGCTGAGGTAGAAGCTCCGAAAGACATGGTGGAAAGTAATCTAATGGTTTCCTCAAGATTAGAAAATTCATTATTTGATTCTAGATCATCATATTGTCTCATATCTTCCCATTTTTTTAAGAAAATTAGATATTTCCAATTTGATTTAACAAGGGAGTTTTCAGTTAAAACTACTATGGGAAGTATCATTGAAACAATGTTTTGTGAATCAGTCCCCATTAGAGCATGTAAATGTTCTTTATCTGCTGATCTCATCATCATACATATGATTGAGTTTTATATAATCCTCAGTATGTATTGGCTTTCAGACCATGATGCAAATATTTATTTTAAGAAGAAGGAGGTTAATATTTTTTGTGATGATGATAAGGAACACCTTATCCTTAGAGATGAATCGTAACCACCTAATTCTTATATAGATCCACCCCCAGTAGCTCAACTAAATTCAATTATTGGGGAGGAAGAGAATGAAATTACAATGGGTGAGGAAAGGAATGTTCAAATAGAGTATGTACCTATTGTGAAAAAATATGTAGATGTGTTCTCGGAAGATTTACCTGGACATCCTCCAGAATGAGAAGTTGAGTTTTCCATTGCTTTAATTCCTGGATCAAGGCCTATATTGAAATCCCCTTATAGAATGGCCACTGTGGAATTAGTTGAACTAAATAAATAAGTATAGGAATTGAGTAATAAGGGATTAATTTTCCCTAGTGTTTCAACATGGGGAGCCCCCGTTCTTTTTGTTAAAAATAAAGATGGATCTATGAGGTTATGTATTGACTACAGGGAGATCAACCCTATATTAATAAATATCATGTATCCCCTACCTCACATTGATGTTTTATTTGAAAAAATGCATGGACCTCAATAATTTTCAATGATTTACCTTCAATCTGGATACCATCAGTTGTGTGTGAAGAAGGAAGACATTTCGAAGACAGCATTTCGAACAAGGTACGAGCATTACGAGTTTACGGTAATGCCTTTTGGGATGACTAATGCACCCTCTGTATTCATGGATCTAATGAATAGAGTTTTCAAGAAATATCTAGATTATTTTGTTGTGGTATTTATTGATGATATATTAGTATAATCCAAAAGATATGAAGATCATGAAAATCACTTGGGCATTATCTTGAAGACTCTGAGAAGACATGAATTATATGGGAATTTTTGTAAGTGTGAATTCTGGCTTCAGGAGATTTCTTTTATTGGCCATATTGTCTCTAAAGATGGAATCTCTGTTGATCCTTCTATGAACAAGGAAATCCATGAATGGCCAGTACCTATGAGTATAATTGAGGTACGCAATTTTATTGGTTTAGCAGGTTATTATCGATGTTTCGTCTAGAATTTTGCCCGATTGGGTAACCCATTAACAAAGCTCACACGTAAGGGGGTTAATTTTTTTTGGAAATTAGAGTGTAAAGAATGTTTTGAAGAAATGAAGAGAATATTAGTCAATGCTCCTATATTGACTCTACCATAGGGGAACGATGGGTTCGTTATTTATAGTGATGCATCGAAGAAAGGACTTTGTTATGTCCTTATGTAGAATGATAGGGTTATTGCCTATACATCACGACAGTTGAAAATTCATGAAAAAAACTATCCTACTCATGATCTCGAGTTAGAAGCTGTGATCTTTGCTCTGAATATATGGAGGCACTACCTCTGTGGTGAAAAATGTGAGATTTATACTGATCACAAGAGTTTGAAGTATATTTTCTCATAGAAAGAACTCAACAAGAGGCAAAGGAGATGGCTTGAATTACTCAAGGATTATGATTTTACGATACACTAACACATAGGGAAGGAAAATAAGGTGGCAGATGGATTGAGCAGAAAATATAATGGAGTTTTAAACAATATGAGAATTGAAAGGGATCCAATTTTCATTGATCTAATGAAGATGGACATGGGAATAACCATGGAAGGTGAAACATCAGTTATTTTTCAAATGGTTTCCAAACCACCTTTACTAGAAAATATTAAGAGTTATTAGACCGATGATGAAGAATTTAAAAAGAATATTAAAGCTGTGAATGATGGGAGATTTAATTACTTTGGGAATGAAGATGGAATTTTGAAATTTGGGACGAGACATTGTGTTCCCAATTTACCTGATCTAAAAAGGGAATTGTTGGAAAATTCTCATTGATCCAATTTCTCTATACACCATGGGATAACCAAAATGTATAGAGACTTGAAGGAACATTTTGGGTGGGACAACTTGAAGATGAATATTGCTGATTTTGTATCAAAATGTATGGTTTTTCAACAAGTGAAAGATGGAAGGAAACAGCCTGGAGGTGTCATGTAACCTCTTCCCATACTGTAATGGAAATGGGACAATATTACGATGGACTTTTTCATGTTTCTACCAATGAATCCTAGAAGGAATGATGCAATACGGGTTATTGTTGATCATCTTACCAAGTCATCACATTTTCTTGTTATAAGAGAAGATCTATCCCTGGAACGTCTAGCAAGACTATGTATTAATTAAGTGGTGAGACTTCATGGAGTACCCCTTTCGATTTTTTCTGATCGTGATCCCCATTTTACTTCAAGATTCTGGAAGAGTGTTTAGAAAGCCCTGGATACTGAACTTCGTTTGGGCACTTCCTACCACCCTCAAATAGATGGACAATCAGAACGAACTATTCAAACCTTAGAAGATATGTTGAGATCCTGATCGCTTGACTTACAGAGTATGTGGGATCAATATTTACCTTTGATATAATTTTCATATAACAGTTTCTTCCATTCGAGTATTCAGATGGCACCATATGAAGCGTTATACGGAAAGTGATGTCGCACACCAACCTCTTGGGATGACGTTGGTGAACGAAAAGTTGTAGGCCCAGAACTGGTGGAGGAAACAATGGAAAAGGTAAAGGTAATCCAAAACCACATCAAAGCAGCTCAAAGTAGGCAGAAGAGCTATGATGATAACGGAATGGAGGATTTGGAATTTCAGGTAGGAGATCATGTTTTCTAAAATGTATCTCAATGGTAGGGAGTTATATGTTTCGGTAATAAGGGTAGATTGACTCCTTGGTACATTGGACCTTTCAAAATTCTAGAATGAATTGGGGCTGTAACTTACCTTTTGGAAATGCCGCCACGTCTCTCTAAAGATCATGATGTGTTCCACGTATCACTATTGAGGAAATACATGCCTGACCCCAACGCATATACTCACCTATGAGGAATTAGAACTAGAACCCGATCTGTCTTATTGCGAAGAGCTCGTCAGGATTCTTGATATGAGAGAACAAGTTCTGAGAAACCAGACGACTCGTCTGGTAAAAGTTTTGTGTAGAAACCATATGATAGAAGAGGCAACATGGGAACTCGAGGAACTTATGATGAGGAACCACCTGAGTCATTTCATGTGGTAGTATTATAGAAATTTCGAGGACGAAATTATTTGAAGGAGGGGAGAATGTAACACCCCAAGCTTCCACGGTACACTTTCCTTTGAATAATACAGTAGCATGTTTTGTACGCAACATCGAGTTCTAACACACACACCACAACCAATCGAACTAGCCATTGTGAATATTAATACCCACTTATTGAAATTTTATAAATTTTGTTATTCAAAATGGACTTTATTTTTGGGTTTGGAATATCGAAATTATCCTAGGGTGAAATTTTGGTATTTTTCTGAAATCTTTCCATTTTTGATGAATAGTGAAAAAACACTGAGTTACAGTTTAAAAACAAATTTTTATTTACATAATTATTTTTATTATTTAAATTTAATTAAGGTCAAAATATATACATAGTACCTATATAAGTTCAATTTAATTCATTGGAGATAGGTTAGAATAATTTTAGATATATAAAAATTTTATTGAACTTTTAATCGTCTTTTACCCACCTCCTAGGAGAATTTGGAAATTCACATAAAACATAATTATACTGCTTCTATGAGTGGAATTTCGAAAATCCGAGAGACACGGTTAATATCAATGAGTAAAATTTGGTTCATTGAGATGAAAAGAATTTTAGGTGAATAGTATCTTTTTACCTGAATTTACCACGGTTAAAAGTAAATAGATTAATTAAGGGTAAAAATGATATTAATATTACCCTAACACATGTCCTCATTCTACTGGAAAAGTGTATCTCGACCAAAAAAACCTTAGGAATAAAAATATTATCATTTAGGTCCACTTGGATTAGATTAGGACATTTATTATTATTTAATTCAATGAAGTGTTAAAAGAGTTAAAATCAATGTTTATTTACAAAAACATTTTTAATATAGGGTTATACATATGATAAATACGATTTTAAATATTCATTAGAAAGATAAAATGATTTCCTACATAATATTATATTATATATAATTTTTAGATATTAAATAATTTAATTTATTTTTGACAAAATGGTGATGCAGTAATTACATAATTATTGATATATTAAAGTAATTGATATTATAAATATCAAAATTAAAGTAATTTTAGACTCTTTATGAACTAAACTAATTTTATCAGTTATAATGACATATTATTATTTATTATATAAATTTAGTTCTAAGTAATAGTGATGTCATGAATTTATCAAAAACAAAATACACAATAGTATCAAAATTGACATAAAAGAGTTTTTAAAGAAATTATTATATAATTAATTTATATTCAATTCCTAAAAATCTATATTTAGGCGAAAAGACTTATATCATGATAGGTGTATCATTAATGGACCACTTGGGGGACTCTTGGAGGTATATAGTATGTTTATTAACTATATAATATAAAAATACAATGTGACAAGGTAAGTGTCAAAGTAATTAACTAAGTGTTAAAACTAAAAGATAATGTTAATATAATTACCAAACCTGTCTAAATTATATTGGTTGAGTGGTTTTCCACCCATCCCTACCTTAAACTTTAAATAAACCACATTGGATCCATTAGAATCCGAATATGAATTTATTATAAAATAATATTTCTAGCTTTTCCAATGGTGCCCCTCACCCCTCTTATAAAAGGGTACTCACCCTTCACCCTAATACACACATTCAAAGCCATTTGGATCAGAAAACCCCAATCCAAATACACTCTCAACTTCCCTCACTTCAACCTATATGCCTTAGTTTGATCAGAAAGCCAACCTACGGAACCCTTTTTATCAAATCAAAAGGAAGAAACCAAAGAAGAGGTAATGTTTTCACCACCCTGTTTCAAGTTCCTTTCTTCTTCAACTTCTTCTTTCTTTGTTATTCCCATTCTATAATAATAAATCCAGTATATTATATATACTGTGATTTATTATAAATATGGTACAACCATATTCAGTATTCTATCCATCCTTTGAATGACATGTCACCATACGTGCTTACGTACGGCTTACCGTCTCCACATCGTGGTGTAATTGTTATTCAATAAATTATTATTTGGATGGGTATAATAATGATGTGTAATTAATGTAAATAATAAATATAACATGATAATTATTCTGTATATATGATATAACATCCAAATATACATTATTTTAATATCAGAAGAATGATATTGTCACTCGTGCGTACGTACGGACTACCGTCTCCATGAATGCGATGAGATTCATTCTCCATCGTATCCATTCAAGTATAATTATCATTTGATGATTTAAAAAAAATGTTTAAGGACTTTATATCATTCTGGATATGAATAATATACAACCTATCCATGACAAACATGGGTTACGTAACAAAACATATAAAAGAAAACGAGTAAGTTAACACCCGAAACGACGATAGCACTATGATATTATTAAAAAATAAATGTTAAAAGATCATATATGATATCATATTAATGTATATTGTTCCAGTATAATTTAATAACAATTATTTCACCATTATACATGAAGTTAACCAACCCTCAACCAAGGAAAAGAATGAGTTAAGGTTTTATTTTTCAATCTTTTCATTATCCGAGGTTGTTTATACGTAATAATCAATTGGGAATTCTTTATCATCCACATCCATGTTTCTTAAAAATGTATTTCAAAACATTTTTACTATTTACTGTAATATGGTTTAAAGTCATTTATATCATTGTTTGACTTTTTATAAGAGGTTTATAAAGGAATCTTTCCATTGATTTCCAAACAAGGTCCTTTTTAACCTTTTCGACAGAATTTATGTAAGAATGTTTTTTTAACTTATACGGAGGGTGCGGCTATTTTCTGCCATTATAAAATCATTAAAGCTTCCCTTAAAAGCATATAAGAATATTTTTAAAGAAAATGTTTTATTTTATAAATATCTGACTCCTAAATGATTTCAAAATAGAAAGTGATATTTCTCTAAAAAGAGTTTTGATTTCATCTATGTCAACATCCTTTGATGGATTTTATGTTTATTTAGAGTTGATTTATTATGATACAAAACTTCCATATTATATTTATGGTTTTGTGATATGTTTGAATATGGATGGGTTATTTTTATACCATTCATAGTTTCTGAAGAAAGTATTGACATTTCGTATTCTAGTTTTAATACGAATGTTTATGTTATGTTTATACCTTTTCATATGAGGAATGCATTGGACTTAATAAGTGACGGGTGGAACCCGTTATAGCTCCTCGATGCATTAGTAGGTCTCATGAGACAAACTAGTGTCTTGTCACAAGGCCTTAAAAATATCTTTTTTGTAGTCTTGGCACGAGGCATTGGCTATGTGGTTATGATAGTCTGTCATTATGCATTCCATCATTATTAATGTGGTTATTGATATTGCATTTCATTATTAGACTAGTAGAATATCCATGTAAATAATTAAATGGTATTATTCCATTTTATATTTTCCATATTATACAGAAGTTCAATTTTAAAAGGATTTTGTTTTATTTATACATTGCCTTAAATGTTTATGCTTATTTATGAATGTTTCTGCTATATTGTTATCTTTACTGAGCATCTGAGCACAACCCTTTCAATGTTTTTATTTTTTCCTTGATGTAAAGAAATAATTTATGAATTTCTTGCAGGGACAGTATGATGGGATATGAAGAAAAGATGTTGTTGTAGATTTTTTGAGTTTATGATGTAATGTAAGACTTATGAATATATCTAGTGTTTCCAAGACTACTAAAATAATCGGGCTTTCGAGTCTTGATCTCTCTTTTGATCATTCTAATGTTATGTAATAATGCACTGACTCTGGGTAACTGGGGTCGGGGTGTTATATCTTTTGTGGACATAGTTATAAAGAACCATTTGGTTTTATATGATCTTTACTTTTGAGGAAATTATGGGTTACTATATGATATGATGGAAAATTAAAGGCATGAGATAAAATTGAGGTTAAATTATGTTATGGATATTTTTGATGATTTTATCACTTTTTGGGGAATGTTTTTGAGAATTAAATAGTTTTGGAAAAAGGAAAACACGCAGACTATGTGAAAACCCATCGCGTTGGACAAAGCTGTGGGAATCAAACCCACAACCAAAGTGCGACCAGTATTTTTCACCTAGCACTGGACTACGTGAAGTCCCTGGTTAGTTTGACTAATTATTTTTAGTTAGATTATTTTATTAATTAAGTGTAAGTTGAATTTCATTTATCTATGGAAATTATTAACCTATCATGGAAGATATGTGATTTGGTTAATTACTTTTCAATATGAGACATTAAGAGTAACTGATGTTATTTGGAGATAAATGTTAAGATTTACCTTGGAAGACTATGTGATTAAATCCTTCTATGATTTGGGTTTCAATCTTAGTTTGGTTTACTTTGAAGAATATTTTTTTGGACAATTTTTTATCGATTGGTCTTTGTTTGAACGTTGGGTTTTGTTGAACAAATTTTGGAGATTATGAATAGATTTTCTTTTTATAAAGGATTATCCTTTTTGGGTATTATCTGATCTTGTACTAACATTTTTGGTTTTTGATTTTTTCTAAAGAAATGGGAAATATATAGTTCCATTTTCTGGATTAGGTGATTCTCTAGATGTTGATTATAGCACTCATAATGTGAACAAGTCATCCTAAATACTCGTCTTTAGGAGGAAAAAAGGATTTTATGTAAGAAATCTAGTAAGAGATGAAAGTCTAAACGATAAGAAAGTATGTTTCCTTGTGATTTAGTTATAATCATAAATAAATTCCTCAATTAAAAGTAACGTAAAACAAAAATCCTGTATGTTAACTTTTCCTACTGGGGAATCAAATACTATTTTACCCATCACATGTTTGTGATTTTCTAGTTGTTAACTTTCTCCTAATCATGTTTTCTATTAATCCCCTTTAGAACTTGACCCTTTTTTTCATCCAAATCCATGTTTTCCTACATGTAATTCTAGTATGGGTTAACTCGGGTTAGCATTGTACATCTCTTTCTTTCATTTAAAGTGATAGTTTTACTGACTCTTTTTTCCAATGTGGGGCTTTCAATGATTTTTCTAGACTAATTTTAATATTACGAGGACACAATTTTCAAAAGGGGGGAAGGATGTAACATCCCATGTAAATAAAGAATATTACATTCTCATATTTATTAATATTTGTGAATAAAATATTAATATTATTTTAAAGGGAATGCTATGTTCAATAGCGCACCCAATACACAACAATGAGTTTCTTTGAAATCTTACGTTGGACACTAATAATATAATAATATTATTTTAAATGGTTGCTAACTCGTAGCCATTGTTATGGTAGGAATGAAAAGAACTAACTACCAAATGATTATATATTTTTGTCAATTTTTTTTCTTTTATCCAAATAAATTTTAGAGTCTTAAAATTCAAATGAATCCAATTTTAAGCGTAAATATTCTAATATTATTTAGAAGGTAGATTAACCACCTTTTGATGGCGAACCCCTTTTAAATACACTTTTTTTGAAAATTTTATATCTTATATTGGACCAAATAAAATCCTTCTTGAGAATCGGGACATCAAAAAAAAATTTATAAATTTTTGGTATTTTTCCGATAATGTTCATTTTTTTATGAATAGTATAAAATGCTGTATTTTAATTTAAAACCTCCTTTTAATATAATTTATTTATATGATTATATCATCATTTGAATTGGTTTTAAAGTTCAATTAGAATATTTTTTTACCATTTAATACAATGGTGGTCATTGTAATTTATTTCACTTTGAAATTTGACTTAAACTACTGTCTATCTTTTGATATATTTGGTTTATTAAAAACACGCTATTTGTTTTGACAACGAGAATTAATTATTAAATTGATTAATGAAAATTATATGTTTTTAATTTTTTGAAATAGACATCATTTTTTAATTCAGAATATCAAATATATATTAGGGTGAATATTTGGTATTTTTCTGAAAAACATCAATTTTTTATGAATAGTGAAACCACTAAGTGGTAGTTAAAAAACTGATATTTCGATTAAATTAAATTTTACCACCTCTGTGATTTCTATTTCAAAAATATGAAATACATGTTTTTCATTAGTATGTAAAATTTGGTTCAATGGGATGAATATAATTGTTACTGAATAGTAACTTTTAAGTTTTATTAATCGCGATTAATGGTAATTAGTTTAATTTAAGGTAAAGATAATGTTATAATAATATGAAATGACTTTGACACATGTCCTACCCTTATTTTATGAGTCATTTCCGACCAAGAATATACATGGGATAACATGGGGACCCCATGGAGCCACTTGGGTAAAAAAATGACATTTGGTCTCGCCCAAATTTACCCATGTTTTAAGGGTCAAGCGGTCGCTTGTAGTGTAGCTTGGGTTGTTGAATCCTCAGAGACCTAAGAAGAAACTTTAGACAGTCAATAAAAAAATGGATTTTTGTCTATGAAGTGGCCAACATGGGTTGATTTTAGATGTTTTTTAAGGAGTGCTAACAAATATATGTGAATTCAAATTATGAGAAAATGAGTTGATCCCATGTTATTGCTCGGGGTGGATTGAATGAATTCCTTTTTTTACGATTTTAATTTCAAAAACTCGAGAAGGATTCATGCAATGAATTCAAACTAACCTCATCACTTACTGATTAAACACCTTCAAAACACATGATAATTACCTATACACTTGTAGGATCATTTTCATGAGAACTCCAAGGTAAAGGATGTAATTAGCACATGAAAGTGGGGTGAATAAATTCAATAAGGAAGAGGAAGAATAAAAATCATTAAATGATAGAAACTCAATTAAAAGAAATTAATAACATTTAGTGTGTGAGAAATAAAATTAAATCCATCCACTATCTACTCCCTTGGATCAACCCATAAAATAGCTACCCCTCCATTGATGACAAGTTCTCAACGGAAGAAGAATGTAGACTTACGAGGGTGGAATTGAAGAAGTAAAAAACAACAAAAATAACAATCACTCCACCGTTGTGTGAAAAAAATCACAAGTTTTAGTGTTAATAAATTCACACCATGATGCAATGGTATTAAGGTGATAATGAGAAGAACATAACAAGAGAAGAATAAGAACTTTTATTGAAGACTACGGTGATTCGAACAACTTACATGAGAAGGAAGAACATTACAAAGGCAAATTGGCATAATAACATTACAATGAAAATAAAGCACCAAGATCCCTAAATCCACCACCACTACTGCCTTAAATTGGAAAAAAATAAAGCCTTGGCCGAGAACCCAACATCCCATGTGCCTTAAATTAATTATTTTGAGGAATGGTGGGTGGAACATTAATGATGAGAGACTTTTCCACATCTTGCCCCGAAGTTGCAGCCAGCTTTCTTCTACCGGAAAGACGCGCCTAAAGGTCCTTCAAGAAAGCCGACTATTAGTGGGACCTAGAATACTTAAATGAATATCCGGATGTCCCATAAGGTCCTGTAAAATTTCAGCCCAAAATAATTTGTAGTTCGGGAGATATGATTGAAATAGTGGACTGTTTTTCTGGGCCGCAGAATCTTTCCCAAAATGAAAGCTTCAACTTGGTCCGCCTTAATCACCACCATTGAGGAAGAATTTGCACTACATCCAGAATAATTATTTGTTACCCTATATGTATTATAGTCTCCTATATGTTTTCGGATTCATTGGGCCTGTATTGTGGGCCCCACAGTCCGATCAGTGGGATGATATCCAATCTCTCTTCTCCAGAATTGTTTCCTTTCTTCGCCAAAAATCCTCATCATCCTTTATGAATCCTCCATTGATCCCTAAATGAAAAATATTCATATTTAAGTTTATATAAATTTAAAAAAATATCAAATTAAAATATGGATAATTACATTCTTTGTAATCAGATGAAACATTGGGCCTAAATTGGTGCATATTAGGCATGGAGTGCACAAATGAAGAGAATGGATGTTCAAAATTAAAATCCACTAACTCAGGCCCATATGATCAAAAATAAACATTTAATACCATTAAAATGTAATCAAAATATGTGTTTTTATTGGCTAATCACACCCCCCAACATTGGTTTTGCTAGTCCCGAGAAAAACATGTCTCGCAAAAATGAAATTCGAATGACCTTTTGCAAATACATTTTAAAACACATTTCTCACCCAAAGATCACATACCAAACAATTATGAAACCCATAAAAATCATTTCAAACAAGCTATGTCCACAAGCATATCTCAAGCCCAAGCCCATTCCTTTGTTCAAATTCATTTCCATATTTCATCCAAATTCAATTAATCATGATGAAGTGTTGTGTGTCACAATAGACATGGCGGTTCATTTACATTCGAGGGAGAAAAGATGGAAGTGCTAGGAGCAATCAAATTTTAATAATAAGATGAGTACTCATTATCTTATTTTCTTTTTTTTTGGTTTTTTTTTCAATTTTTCCATGGTAATTTAAATTGAACTCAATCGAGTCAACCCATATAGCAAGACTTTGCCGATGACTCCCAGGCTCAAAGACCTTTTGGCACCAAGTGCAGATCACATACTCGGGCAACATCTCAAGTTAACTCAATGAAAAACAAATTCAAATTACCACAAATAGCGATAAAATGCCAAAACCTGGGCCAGAAAACTATGGAGTCACGATCCCCAAGTGTCGAAAGCCACACATTAGGTCAATTAATTACTCTACGCGCAAATGATTTTTTTGAATACTCATGATAAAATTAAAATGATATCCAATCCTATGGTATTTATTATGGGTCCCCAAGAACTCAAACTAAGACACCACAATCTAGAGGACGTGTATTGTGTTTTTTTATTAAATGGATGAAAATATAACAGTGAAAAATCACATCGGACAACTGCACATTCAATTAACTATGCACATGAACATAAACTTGCATTAAAATCAGAATCAAGGCAAGCAAAATTATTTGATATCCAATTTCAGAGTTTGGAATGTATGTTATCATGTTCAAGGTTAATGACATTTTTCCTTCCACAGATTTTCATCTCCCCCCCCCAACTTAGAATAACACTGTCCCCAGTGTTTAAAGAATTGAAACATAGAAGGGGTAGGATAGAAGTTTAATGAAGACATTGAAAATGAAAATTATAGAATGAATTCACCTGGTGGTTGATGTTGAAAATGCATTCCCATGTCTCCCTTCAGTTATGGTTTGTCTTCCAATGGCTTGGATGGTTGTGACCATATTTTCCCAATGACATATGATAAGCCTTTAATTTTTTTAATATAAATATTTTTTTTGTATTTTTTTAACCTAAAAAACATACAATTAAAATAAACTGATGATACATTGTCTTCTCTTAAATTTCTAGGTAAGTTATTACTCAGGGATCACACCGCATGACACGGATGAATACGGTGCTCCCCTTTCATACCCATCCTAACTCATAAAAGAAGAACAGTTCAACAACATATATTTTTTAAATACCTACAAAAACATAAAATAAAATAAAATAAACTGATGATACATTGTCTTCTTTATATTTTCTGGGTAAGGTATTACTCAGGTATCACACCGCGTGACACGGATGAATACGGTGCTCCCCTTTCATACCCATCCTTACTCATAAAAGAAGAACAGGTCAACAGTCTATATATATATATATATATATATTTTAAATAACAAAAAGAAGAATATGGAAAAAAAATTATTCACAAAGATTAGAAACATAAATACCACGGGTTGCCTCCTGTGCAGCGCTTAATTTAACGTCTTTAGCTCGACTTGAACCCCCCAACTTAGCCAATTCCAACTTTAAAAAATATAATGACCTCATCTTTCTCCACTTCATAATGATTATGAATGCGTATCCCTTGTGGTTGGTAAGAAGATTTGGAATTTGATTCATGAACAATCCTATTTTCTAAAATAAATGGGAAAATCCAAGGAATATCAGAAATGGTTAATCTTTTTTCTTCTATAGTCATTCCTAATAAATCAAAGATCAACCCCACTTTTTGGGTTTCATGAGATGAATTAATAAAACCCCCAAGCTCTTGATTAAGAAAAATGATAGGGTACTAGAGTGGGGAAGGAAGGACAATGATTTTGAGCTCGGTTTGAATAAGACATTTAGACACAGGTTGTGAATTTGAATCCAACGCATTTTTGTTTTCCAAATTTCTTGACAAAATTGTTTCATTTTGAACAGAAGATTCAACAAAAAAATGGGAAAGAATAGTATTAGGAATGGGTATGAAATCAATGTTTTTTTATTTCTCTTAGTGGTTCAGTTATTGGTGTTTTTTAAAAATCATCAACAAAGTTACACTTAGGAGACTCAATCCACGATGTCAAATTCGCCTCTTGTGAATACATGAAATCAATTTCATCCTAATTTAAATACCCTTCAAAAATTTCTTGATTCACTTCCCCTACCCCAAATCCAATGTTCGGTTCTTCAATTAATTCATGGGAGGATTGTGGGAAACTAGACACTCCACATAAGGTTTTGGAAGGTACAATTGGTGTAGGGATGAGTTCCTCAGAAGTATTACTGTGTTGTAGTTCTAATCTAAAAGATGACACCTCAGAACTCATTATATCCATTTTATTACACAATTTTTCAAGAAATGATTGAGGAATAGATAGTATGGGATGTTGAACATTATGGACTTCACTAAGATTAGACTCTTCAATCATCCATGAGAGGGAAGGAAACTGATCATTTAAACATTCATTATCCCATTGATTGTACGTCTCATCGGGTGCGGGGTAATCATTCAAGGGTTGATCAAAGAAATTTTCAAATTTATAGGTTTCCAAATATTGAATTTCCATTTGATTCAAGCATGAGTTTCTGACATGGTGATTTTGAAGATACTCCATTGGAGAATACAGAGAGTTGTATTCTAGATTCTTAAGATACACGCAAACAGAAAGGGGGAAAAGATAAGAGAGATGGGGGTAAGAATAAAGAAATTGGGGTGAGAAAAGGATGATAGTGTCTAAGGGAACTTACTTAGGTCCCCGGAAATGGCGCCAAAATTTGGTCTCGCCCAAATTTACCCAAGTTTTAAGGGTCAAGCGGTCGCTTGTAGTGTAGATTGGGTTGTCGAATCCTCAGAGACCTAAGAAGAACCTTTAGACACTCATTAAAAAAATGGATTATTGGCTATGAAGTGGCCAACCTGGGTTGATTTTAGATGTTTTTGAAAGAGCGCTAACCTATATATGTGAATTCAAATTATGAGAAAATGAGTTGATCCCATGTTATTTCTCGGGGTGGATTGAATGAATTCCTTTTTTTACGATTTTAATTTCATTAACTTGAGAATGATTCATGAAATAAATTCAAACTAACCTCATCACTTACTGATTAAACACATTTAAAACACATTATAATCACCTATACACTTGTAGGATCATTTTCATGAGCACTCCAAGGTAAAGGATGTAATTAGCACATGAAAGTGGTGTGAATAAATTCAATAAGTAAGAGGAAGAATAAAAGTCATTGAATGAAAGAAACTCAATTAAAAGAAATTACTAACATTTAGGGTGTGAGAAATAACATTCAATACATACCCTAGCTACTCCCTTGGATCAACCCATAAACTAGATACACCTCCATTGATGACAAGTTCTCAACAGAAGCGGAAAGTAGACTTATGAGGGTGGAATTGAAGAAGTAAAAAACCACAAAAATAATGATCACTCCACCGTTGTGTGAACAAAATCACAAGGTTTGGTGTGAATAAATTCACACCATGATGCAACAGTATCCAGGTGATAAGGAGAAGAACAGAACAAGATTTGAAGAAGAAATTTTATTGAAGACTAAGGTGATTCGAACAACTTACATGAGAAGGAAGAACATTACAAAGGAAAATTGGCATAATAACATTACAATGAAAAGAAAGCACCAAGATCCCTAAATCCACCACCACTACTGACTTATATAGGAAAAACATGAAGCCTTGGCCGAGCCCCCAACATCCCATGTGCCTTTAATTACTTATGTTGGGGAAAGGTGGGTGGATCATTAATTATGAGAGACTTTTCCACTTCTTGCCCCGAAGTTGCAGCCGACTTGCATCCACTGGAAAGACACGCATAAAGGACCTTCTATAAGGCAGACTTTGAGTGGTCCCTAGAATACTTAAATGAATCCCTGGATTTCCCCTAACATCCTGTAATCTTTCAGCCCAAAATACTTTTTGGTTCGAGAGATATGATTGAAATAGTGGACTGTTTTTCTGGGCCGCAGAATCTGTCCCAAAATTAAATCTTCAAATTGGTCCGCCTTAATCACCGCCATTAAGGACGAATTATCACTATCTTCATTATAATTATTTGTTCCCCTATATGTCTTTTAGTCTCATATAACATTTGGGATTTATTGGGCCTATAATGTGGGCCCCACAGGCCGATCAGTGGGATGATATCCAATCTGTCTCCTCCAGAATTGTTTTCTTTTTTCGCATAAACTCATCATCGTCCTTTATGAATCATCCATTGATCCCTGAATGAAAAATGTTCATATTTTAGTTTATATCCATTTCCAAAAATATCAAATTAAAATATTTATAATTACATTCATTGAAATCAGATGAAACATTGGGCCTAAACCAGTGCATATTAGGCATGTAGTGCACAAATGAAGAGAATGGATGTTCAAAATTAAAATCCACTAACTCAGGACCATGTGATCAAAAATAAATATTTAATACCATTAAAATTTAATCAAAATATGTTTTTTTATTGGCTAATCAACATTAATAACATTTTATTTAAAGTTAAAAGAAAAATGTCACAAACATGTATTTTTTTACTTAAATTTTTTTTTGCATGGTGTTATACAAGTCATATTTTTTACTATAAATAATAATTAGAATGATAAAAATATTTCCTACATAATATTAGTTTTTTAATTATTTTTAGAAATTACATAAATTAATTTATCTATGACACCATGATGATGCAGTGATTACCTCATTAATGAATGATTTAAATAAAATGAAATGATAATATAAAATCTAAGACTTATACTTGTCTAAAACCTATTTTATGAGTATATATAGAACTTTTACCACATTATCATAGAAATATATCAATGTGGGACCTTTAAAATCAGAAAATAACTTTAATATAAAGTAACATTTCATGACTTTCCAAGAGTTCCCCTCCTACCTCTTATAGAAGGCCCCCACCTCTACCACCTATCCCATAGCTCTCAAGCCATTGGATCAGCCAAAATCTGATACTTTTATCTCTCAATATCCCCCTATTAATCTTATAATACTTCCCTTAGGCACAAATCTCTTCAATAAAACCTTTTGGTTCAAACCAAGGGGAGTTACCCGATTTAAAGGTAAAGTCTTCCCTAATGTACTTTTGTTTTATTTTGCTTCTCCAACCACCTAAACTCTTTTTATTCCTTTTTTTGTAACAAAAAAAGTATATTCAACGTACTAGGATTTTGTTATGAGAATTATCCGAGCTAATCTTACACACACCTCCGTCTAATTGTTAAAGAAGATACTGTTTCTGTGGATGGCGAATTACTGCCTCACGAAACGATGATTGTTCTATCTTATCCTTCAACCTCTCATGGTGACCATTATGATGGAAATATATGTATTTATGATATATATTATATTTATTTCCTCTCTATACTTCTGTATTTTACATTTAAAACAAACCTTTATGCTTTTCATGTTGTGAAAATGCGATAATTTCATTTGTGGAAGTGTGGACTACCGCCCCCTCAAGTGATATGACTCGTTCATGCAATACATGGAATGTATAAAGAATGAAATTAATATAAATATGTGACCTATATAACATATATATTTTATTTTAATTATAATATATATATATATCTCATTTAGTTTTAATTCCATTAATGTGACAAAGAAATTAAAGTAGCGTTCATGCCTACGTACGGCCTACCGTCTCCATGAACTGTGCATTTCATTTTATTCTCTCCAAATGTTATGGAATAGTATAAAATGAATATATACTGGATATATATTATATTTAAATCATTTATACTATTTTGTAGATGGGTTAATTATAACTACATGGACAATTCTTTTCAAACAAGCTCATTTTTGACTCATGTATCGAACATCGACAAAAACGTATGATATGAACTCACATTATTAACTAATTATTATAACATTATAATATGTTACATGAATTGAATAATAATATTTAATGTATGTGATTAAGAAATTATAAATAGACCAATGTTTATTATTCTGGAATATAAATAAACGAACAATACAAGTCGGACTTTAGGTAAGGGATCCAACCTCTCTCTTTCTTTTTAAGTACTCTCTTTTATGTCATTTATTTTAAGCTCATCATTATTATGTTTGGGGATGTTATTTTATATTCCTCATTCTGTACTTTTTATGTTCATATTATGAGAGATGATATTTGATCTCATAAATCCATTTTTGGAAGTTTTATGATGCGTCGTTAGGCTGTCGAGTTTTTATAAGGGATTTTTCATCTCACTTTTATTATCGTGAGAATTATGCTAAATTTTCCACCATTTCCTTTGAGTGGTGAATGTAATGCCCATTATTATAATATTTGTGTAATATAATTTCATTAATGGGTATTTACATCAATTTTTTATAGTCCTTCTTTCATGGGGTGTACGTTTTTGATAGTAACCCAAGTCGGTAAGGGAACCTTTCACCCACCTCATTTTAAAAAGACTTCTTTTGTTATGGCTTTTAATTTACATCTTATTATGTTGGGATATGTTCTTATATTTATGTAAATTTTATGTCCAACTGATTAGATACCATTATCTCTCTCATCACCTCATTTTCTGAATTTTAACATGATGTCGTTAGGCTGTCAAATTTTTGTACAGGAACTTCTTATCCCAATATCAATTCGTTGGGTTAAACGTCTACTTATTGATTATGTCATGATATGAATATGTGTGGATGACATATTATTTTTTTACACTTATTATCCACTTATATTTGGTGTATTTATATTTTTCACAAATAATTATGTAATTTCTTTATCCTTTCACTAATGGAATGATCCTTGATTGGGATTACATCTCAATTTCTTCTCATCGAGACATTTCTTAATGATATGAACTTTTATTCTTTTATAAAGTTTATATACAGCCCCTTTGACATTCAATATACATATTATGTCTACACTAAAGTCATTTAAATGTTTTGAAAATGGTCTTATTTCTTGTGTCTTTTAATTCAAATGTTCAAAATGGAAAAGGTCTCATTTATTAAAACATTGTTTTAAATGGTTTTAAAGATTTATTATTTTAAACACTTATCATCCATGTCCATGTTTTAAAAATTATTTTAAGGATATATTTATAATGAAATGAATGTTTTAAAACCCTTTCAAAAGTTTCTTAGTGGTATGGGACACTTTTATTTTAAATTATCTTTTTGAAAGTCTTCTTTTAATATTTTAAAAGTATAATGGGATTTTTCTCACATAGAGTTTTAATGATTTTATTAAATGTTTTTATAATATTATGATGTGATATCTTGTGATTGAAATGTGGAAATGTTTTATTTCCTTTATAATTGTTTTATGTATTATGATTTTGTAATGGTACTCGGACATTTGATGGGTGGTTACATGATAAACCATATGACGAGTGGTGCCGTGAATACCAGGATGGGTGGTTACGTTATAACCTCCAATGCATTGGGTGTGGAAGTCGGCCATATGGCTATACCATTTAGTGATATGTGTGGAAGTCGACCGTATGGTTATTCCATTTAATTATGTTTATGTCCCAAGTTACCTTTATATGTTATGTGTTCTTTATATGGGTTTAAGGTAATATTTTGGTTACAAAGGATATGTGGTGATATTTTATTTAGTGAAGAGTAATTACAAATTCATAAAGGTCAAAATTATTACTTTGATAAAGTATTCATGGTTTACTTGTTGTTTTGAAAAACTAACAGTTTTCTATCTTTGTGAATCCTTTACTGGGCTTTTTATGCTCATCCCAAGTTTTTGAAATGTTTTCCACAAGACTTAAAGATGAATAGGGTCAAGGATGGGATCAAGGAATGTCACGGAATCTAAAACATGGAACTAGACATGTTTCGTTTTAAGATTTTTTATTTTATGGAAACACAATAGAAGTGTCTACTTTCTAATCTTTTGAGATGTAATAGTTATGTCCTAATTCTCTAAAACTCCAAACCTGAAAAGATCCTCGATGTGAATTATTCATTTAATTTGTGATTATGTAATGTTTTAAGGTTGGGTCCTTATATGTGATTTCAATGGGTTTTCATGTTTTTAATTAAATAATGGTTTCCATTCATTTTATAACCCTTATAATATTATATTCCTATACAATGTTTTCAATTTTTTCTCCATGATTTATGGTTGAATATATAGATATATCGGATTAATATGGAAATTGAAATCAAATATCATAAAATGAAAAAAATATTATTTGAAAAGTAATTAATTTGTTGAAAAAATGAATATGAAGTATATGTTTCTACCTGTAATTTTTGAGTTATTATTTTATGAGTTTATCCACACTCTCTAAAAATAAAATCTAGAAAGATCCTTGAATGTGATTTTATGTTCAAAAAAACTAGAATATGTAATGTTTATGCCAGATCTTCATATGTCTTATGAAATCCTAATATACGAAATGATTTGTAATGAAAATAATTGATTAGAGTTTGGGTATTTATATAATCTTACATCAGGCTTTTTCAGAGACTATGTGAGAATCCAATTTGTTTATTGTTGGTACCTCAATATTTCAACATGTTTGATTAGATGATCCTTATCTTTTAGGGTGACCAGAATACAAATAACATCAATCTCATGAAAAGGGTTTGAGCATGAAAATCAATAGAAGATATAGTAAAGTCCGTAGGGAAATTTAGTGGAATACCTATCTCATATGTATGGGGAAATTTTTACTTATATCCCTTTCCTTATATTCATCGAACTTATAATTGTAAGTAACAATGAACAAATCTAAATATAGATTTCCCTATCCAATAGGGTTGAGAAAATTTTTAACTCCCATACCATAGAGTTATTATGTCATTTCTAGGCTTAGAGAAAATTTATATATATAACATCTATTGTTCATGCTAACTATATTTCATGATTTATATCCTCCACCGGGGTGACATTCAATGATTATTGTTTGATATTTTGTCAAGATCATCATTCATTAACTATGTTATAATTCTCATTAAAATGAGTTCCAAGGGAGATAATTGAAATTTGAATGGGTTCTGCTACCCAAAAATATTTTTCATGGAATTCTTTTTGGAATATTATGATATATCCATAAGAAAATATTCATACATGGAATATATTATGTTTTACTCTTATTTGGATAAATAATTTTTTTCCTACAACAATATTTAAATTAGTGAAAGTTTTTAATGAAATATTCTTAGATGGACTAAACAAAAACACCACTTGAAAATAACATGATGAAGAGGCACCTATTTAGAATATGGTCTCCACTGAGGTGCGAGAAAATGTACTACCATAAAACAAACTCGTATTTGCAGTTCCCTTATTTATTGATGGTTAAAATCACATTTAAATTATATCACAGTAGATTCGAATAATCAACAACAAGTCATTCATGAATTATATCATTTAAATGAATTTTCTCATTCATTATAAAAAACAATTCAGGTAGTTTTTTTTATTTTTTACGTAATTTATCATATTACCATAACATTTATTAGTTATTTTAAAAACACCATAAATATCCCTCAAATACACCTTGTTTAATGTTTTTTAAATCCACAGTTACTTTTTTAGAAGTAGTAAAATATGTCATCGATGTTTACTTAACTTATGATATATTTTTCTAAATGGTACCATATTTAGCTTTATTTTTTATCACTAAAAATATTGTTTATAAAAGAAAATGTTGTACAATTGGATATTATAAATAAAATAGGCACACAAAATTACTTATCCTGTATAACATAGGAATAAAAATTATTCCCTAAGTTTAAAATACAAAAAAACACTATAATATTATTATAGTTAATTATATTTTTTGAAACAATAACCATCAATTTAACTAGTAATAAAAAATTGAACATAGTAGTTTTTTAAAAACATCACCCCCTTTCAATCACTCTCTCATGATGTGTCATACTACTCATCGACTATTTTCCAACTACCTGCATTAATTTCCTTCATTAAAAGTAGCAAAATTAATATAATTAATATACATATTCTAAAAAAATAGTCAACAATTATGTTGCATTACGATAACAATAGTATATATCCATCATATAAAACACTAAAAGATACATTATGTGTATAAAAGTGGATAATGAAAAATCATACCCAATATTGGATTTCGAAAATGAGAGGCTAATAATATTTACTAGATGTATGACATCATCACTTTTTATCCAAAAAAAGTATTTGTTTCCCATTATTCAAGTAAAACAAATTTTATCCAATGGACCATCGACTCAATGACTATAATTTAAATATATGAAGAACATTCTTCATTTTTAAGGAAATTTATATTATTTCCTTGTGTATGGTGTTAATCATTTATATTGTTTCACTATATATGAAAAATATGTATTATTATTTGTTGCTTACTTTATTATATGGTATTTTATTATACCATTTTTATTGTTAAGTGATAGTTGTTTATATTTATTTAACTTTTTCATAGAGTTATATTCTTTCTTGTAATGGGATTTATTTAATAGAAAAAATTTTAAAATAATTTGTTTTAACATTTTTGTGCCATTTGGTTTGAATTTAAATGTAAATTATTCTTCAATAAATATGTGGATTTTATTAGATCAATTAAATTGATTCATTATATTTATAGAATGATTGGTTAATTGGTTATTGTTTTGATGTAAATAGATTCATGAATGATTCACCTTTTATTTATTATAAAATAATTTTCAATTGAATGTGTTATAATTGGGAAAAAATAAAAAATTTATTATACCCATATATTAATGTATATATTGTATTGGTCTATAAAAGTGTTCATTGGTGATAATTGATATTTTAAATTTTTTACCATGTGACAAGAAAATTTATCTTCAAATGTGGGGAAGATAAATTTTTGGTGTCTTCAGTATATTTTATAAAAAATTTATTTGAATAAATATTTTCATATTTTAGAAATCTAATTTTTGTGAGGAATGTATTCAGATGGATGGATTATTGATTTTGGGTTTATAGTGGATATATTCATCAATTTGAGAGTTTTGAGACCTCATTTATGTGTTTAGTGTCCTATGCGGTGAAAATAAAACACATTACCATAATAAATTTAGAATCATAGTGGGTTATTAGGGAGTTTAACTGTTTTCCATAAATGTGAAAAACCAGAACACATCTTATATATATGTAACTGATCATAGTTGGTCAAATATCCAAAAAAACAAATCCCAAAGCCTTCCGAACAGCTGCGAATGTCCATGGAGCTATGGTGTGTAGATTATACGCTCGTTGGAGGAGCACCCCATTAGTATTGATAATTAATAAATAGGGGATTAATATTAATAAAAATAGAAAAATTTAAGTAAATAATACATATGGTAGTAAGAGGACATCCCAAGATGTGTTATATAAAAACTGATTATTATTTTAGGATACCACAAAATAAACATACATACATGGAAATAGTCCTATAGTATAGTAAAATAATAATAAAAGAAAAAATAAGAAAATTTATGTCTCTACTAACATCATCATAAATGGCTTAGTCACATACCCCCAAGATCCCATACTATAAAAAATCATGAATCCATGGCTGGACACTTTCCCTTTCCCCTACCTATATTTATATAGTACATCAAAGTACCAATTGTTGGCCTTAATAGTGTGTGATATATACATAATAAGAAACCATTGACAGTGTATATAAAAATATAGTCTTGTACGAAAAACCATAACCATGATCAGGTGCAATGGGTAATGTCATAATACGGATGACATATATAAGAATGTCTATAGACCAAGATATGACTATGAGAAGTCTATATAAGGCTATTATTAGAACAAATGAAAAATATTTCAAGAGGCTACTAGATTTTTTATTTTTATCAAGGGTAAAAGTATTATAAATACATTGTCCTAGTCATACGGTCGTACACCTCGATGAACTCATCTAGTCCAAGAAACACAATATAGAGTCATACCTACATGGTCCTGGTCCCAATGATATATACCAGGGAAACCTAAAATATGAAGATAAGTGGGTATACGATGGTCATTGGTTCTATACCTTGAACACCTTCATTATTGGAATTCTGTAATAATTAGAGAACCATACCATTAATCAATATCAATAAGTAAAAAAATCATGCACCTTTTTTGTGGAAATACCCATGTACAATTATCCATTACACTACAATCACATTAATCAACTAATTCATTGACTCTCTTAATTTATTTAAGGCTCTAAAAAAGGTGGCATGCTCACACACACCAAGGTTTGGTTATTAACATAGGTTAATGGATGAACATACCTCATAGCTGGTTTGAGTATAGGTTAAAAACATCTAAAAAAATCAACCTGTCATGTAAGAATCACATTAAGGGTCAAAAATTAAATTTTATACATTAATAATTTTTTTGGGAATCTCCCAGAATATTTGGTCATGAAACACAATGACTATAATTTATAAAATAACATATTCATAGGGAAAATATATTAACCAATTAACTTCTGCCTATATTAGAAGACCAAACTAGTATTAGGCCATGGTTTTTTCAAAATCATAAAAAAAAGTAAAAATATGAAAATACATTGATAATTGGGCATATTTTGTTGAACAAATATAATTCTTAAGATGGAACTAGAAAAAAATAAACAAAGTTAACAGATTAAATGTATTAATGAGATAGATCCAGTATGAAAAACTATGGGTCATTAAGGTTCCATATAGTGTATAAAAATTAAATCTTATCATAGTCATGGAGGAATATTTCCCATTTGTGGGCTCACTGTGTGAGAGAATGTGATTTGAACATGGGGATAAATTCATTTTATGGAAGGACTGGAAAAATTGTAATTTTACCTCCTTTTCGAAGTCAGACATATTAGCCACAATGTAAGACAACCCATGTTCCACCAAAGTGGAAAGATATTCACCATGTCACCCCTTGAACATTCTAGGTACATTGATTGACTAACCATGCATGGGATATTAAAAGAACCACTATAATAGTGATTTTATCACTCAAAAAACCATGCTTCCTGGGCTGCATGGTTTGGAAGAAATTATTCCCCCAAGATATGAACTGGGGAACCACACACAGTTTATCCATACAATGAGGAATTGGAAGAATGATTTATAGTAATGATGCAACCCACTTGTTTCCTCCAAAACATAAGGCCTCGACTCCAAAAAAATCACTAGACACCCTTGTAACCTTTTTCCCCAAATTAGGAATAAATAGAAGTATCAAAGTAAATAATTAAACAAAAATTAAAATGTTTCATTCCTTGTGTAAATTTGATGATCTAATAGTCATCCCCATAACAAAAATCATCCCTAAGTTAAAATTATTGACGTTTTAAAGTATCATTTTAGTCTAACTCCAGTGAATGAAATTTTGAATTAAAATATCTATAGAATGTCTCGTCCTTTATATGATAGTTCTTCCACAAAACCCTTAGTAGAGGTACATTCCTACACCATAGATCCATCATACTCTGATTGATAAAATGTATATGATAATATATAAAAGAATCATCTTTATCGAATTTGACATATTTAATATAAAAAGTATCAGATACATTTATGATATCATCAAAGATGTGATATTTGAAAAAAATAAATGAATGGATTGGTGACTCAGAGGTATATCAATTTGATAGGATATTATTCATACACTCTCCAATACCTCAAAAGCTGTAATGAACATAAGTTTTAACTTCCCTTTAGTTTGTATCTGCCTATGTCCTAAATCTATGGGAAACATGTAAGAAAATATGATCATTGACCTCGAACACCAGAGGTCATCAGTGACGATGAACATAATATTTCTTCATACATTGTGTATTAATAATATTCTTACTTCTACGATGTACCTACCTCAATGTTTATTGGATGAGACAATGTCCATGGGGTAAGGAATCTCCCAATTCAAGACAACATAGAGGTAATCTATATAACCTACCATATAAGACCTCATTAAGAGACATCTGTATTTTTACCTAATAATAATTACTATAGATGAAATCAATTAGTGACATATTTTTCTCTCAAAAATATATAAAATGAATGACACATGTTTGATAAATTTACTCTAGTTCCATTACTATCAATTCTTATTGGTTGACGGTTTAAGGTAATAATGTTATAATCAAAAGTGAGTGTGTACCCAATTCATTCAAAAAATCCATCCGGATACTAAATGTGAAACAAAAATAACTATCCAGAATGATTATATGAGGGACCCTATATTGGCATATAATCTCATGGACATATAATCTCCATATATCATCAAATAATAAGGAATTTGTGATAGGAAGGATGTGGTCTACCTTCATTATTCTACTAAAGACCACCAAAACTACGTCACTACCCTGATGAAAACACAGTAAACCCATTAAAAAATACATTTTGATTTTTATGAATAAAAGTTCTAGGATTGTTAATAGATGTGAGAATTCATCAGGATGCTGGTGCTCTACCTTAACCAACTAAAAGGTGGAACACCTTGTGATAAAGACCATTATTTGAAATTTCATCCCCTGCCACCAATACTTGTGGAAAATGTCAGGAAACATTGATGAGATTCCTAGCTGAACGTTCCATTATAAATCATGGAATTATCCCATTTGTTTCTCTCACAAGTCTGCTGGCACCAAGATATGATCATATATATGAATGTTGTCTTCTCCGTTGACCAACCAATCCAGCGAGGGGAATGTACTATAAATACTCTCCCTCAAGACCAAGACATAATGATATGAGATTTTCCTCTTATCCACTCTATTCATATGTAGTGAGGGTACATGAAATTCTATAATAAAGGGCCTATTTTGACTCCCATGAACCTTCAGATGCATCTTAGAAGGAAGAGACATCAACCTCTATTGATTGCAATCTTCATGAAGACTCTATGTCGAAGGATTAATGGAATTCAAAAATTATCTATTTTCTGAGGTTAAATTCATGATTAACGAAAATATAATCATGGATTTTATGGTATGTATACAATAAAAACCTATCTCAATATAAGTAATGTCTCCATGATAGTAAGGTGTGGACAAATTTTTCTACCACATGGTTGTGTATATGTTAATTATTATCATGAAACGAAAACTGCAGATACCTATATAAAAATATATTTTCAAATATCAAAAATAATCTTAAACCATTTCTTGTTTTATTAAATAATTTATATAATCTAATAGGATCAGGTTTTATTAGGATCGATGTTTGGGTAAGTATTTCATTCATCACATGGAGAAATTTATAACATGATTCAAACTATATCACCTTTAATCCATTATTGTTCGAGCCTCTAGGTGGTGATACAAGATAGGTGAAATCCTATATAAAGACTCCATAATATCTAGAATGCCCCAAGAAAAAATTTAAGACTATGGTATTCTTAGGATGCTTACAATAAATTAAAATTCACACATTCTCTAAGTTAATTGATACTGTTGAATCTTATATAGTATAACCCATAATGCGGACCTTATTGATCCATATGTTTCATTTAGTGTGGTTATCATAAAACCTATTATCTATTAGTGTAATAAAAAATTAAATCAAGGTATTTGGAGGATCATGTGATGTTTATTAGTACACTATTTTGTTTTCTATGAATACCACAATGAAGGAATCTTGGTATGGGTGGATAAGCTGAATCATCATATCCATGAGAATATAAGATGGGTTCGTATGAATGAATGACATAATTATATACATTAAAATACTATAATTTTATTGAAATATTTCAAATGGGTTTTCTAATGTTATAATTCATGAATGATGGAATCCCAACCTAAAATTTATCTTTTAGAAGACTCTATCTCTGTAGATCTTGTCAAACTTGTAATCATTGTGTTGTAAAAGAAAGTGGTTCATCATTGTAAGATGATTCAATTATTGGCCATACAAACTAATCATGGGGTTCCCATATACCTTCTAGGTGAAATGTACGAGTTAATCCGAATGTGAAACTATTCTATGTAAACACCTTGGCATTGATGTCCTCGAGGTATCTATTGAGCTCCTACAATTTAGTGGTATCCATCCTCTATAGAGGAATGAATACATTGGAATATCTTGCGACTAGGTCGATAGAGAACTCAAACTCCCTCTTAGGAGGTAATACAGAATAATCATGTGGGAAAATACTCAAATTGATATACTATATAAGGATAAATATCATTATTCATTCCCTAATCACCCATGAAATTGATATTCATATGGGTTGTCATTATTCCTAACCCATTAGGCTCTAGTCCAGCTTCACATTCATTGAAATACCATTGTCTATTATGAGTATCATCAGCTCTCTCCTGTGATTTAAATTATACACTTCAATGATAGTATACCATTTAATAATTATAGGGAACTAACTAGTCAATTATAAGAATAAAATCAAAGCCTATCTTCTTGAGGAAGTTGAAATTCCATAAAAAAATCATAGTTTCAGACATCAAGGGAAAATTACTTCCACAATCATACATTATTTAACTATATTTCCAATGGAGAATCAATTATCCTTAGACCACGAAAATTATCGACCTCTAGGGAACGGATAAAATTGTATACATAGATATTATGAAGATAGAAGCACCTATATCAAATAAAATATATACCATGGTGGATGAAAATAATATTATAAAACAAAATATAGTTGGTTTGAAACTCTCCGTTAAGGGTATAGGAAATAAAAAAACATGAATAATCTATAACCCCAATGATACAAACGGACTACCTTGAGTACTCCCATAATACTAGTGGTATACTAATGGTTATGGAGTCCACAAAAATAGATACCCATTTTTTGATCGGTCAATAGAAATATTTCACCATACTCGAAGTGGTTCTAATGACCCCAACAAAATAAAAAAAGATAGTTAATATCCTCTGTCACTGTCCACTAGAAGAAATATAAAGAAAATTTTCTAGAAATGAATCATCTTTTTATAAATGGAATGTCAACTATAATTTTATCACACTAAGGATTCATGTTCCCTTGTCTTACTCACAATTGAAGGACTATTAAACAATTATCTCATGAAATCTGACTTGTAATGCCCTCATGAGAGGTCTATAAATGATGTATCCTACAACTTGATAATATAATGCAAGGTTGAGAATATGTTCCTCTCTAATATGTATCCCCAACTATTAATAGGATACATTCGATAACATGTGGAATATTTACCAATTAAAAAAATTATTTTTCATCAAAAAATCATTCACCTATGATAAAATAAGATATTTGTTTACATCATTAGTGTGCCTTACTATGGATAGATCATCAGTGATATATATGGTTGAAAAGTGATGGTGATCTATAATGTGAGCTGACTAAACCCTTATATACATAGTTCCCTCTTTCATGTGTGTACTCCTTGGAAATGTTATTCCTCAGTGTCAAAGGGCTACAATGGTCATAAAAGCAAGATTAGATATCCATCAACTACATTTATTTGTGGTGATATTCATCGTTCTATATATCCCAATAATGATTAAAAATCCAAGAAAAAATTAGGTCATTATATTTACCCTCTTATCTAGAGGATTATCTAAAATATTGGTGATAGACAAGGTAGTCTCAATCCATAACTCGAAAGCCTTTGGGAGATCATCGCCCGAGAATTCAGTTGTAATATATTGTTGAGAATATATCATAAACCCCTCCATAGAATATTTATGTTATAATGCGTCAGACCATCCGAACTATAACATTGTAGGATATCTAGTTATTGAGGTGTTATTCGAAATTACAGGGGTGTTTTTTCGAAGAAATGAGGAGTTTTGAGTTTTTTGTTAGAGGAAAAAGTGGTGTTTTAGAGGATGAAGGAGGATCCAAATGTTATATCCCAATGTTAGGTCATCATGGAAGTATATATTGGGTGGTAGATCTCTAGTGTAGAAATTATGTGGTAGATATCTAGTTATAGATCAATGAATGGGTGTAGATCAATCAATTGGTGGTAGATCACTGAACTGGATGTTGATCACAAAACATGATGTAGGTCACTGAAATTAGTGTATATCATTTAACCAGAAGAAGGTCACTGATCGAGACGCAGATCATGAAAGTAGAGTTAGGTCACTGATCTAGAGGTAGAAAACCAATGATAGATAACTAAAATCCGGGTAGATCACTCAACTATTGGTATATCATTTTACTAGTGACATTTCAGTGATCTATTTCTAGATCTCAATGGTAGTATATGGCGATAGAACAACATTTATTCACGTTTTTACCAGAATATCTAGTTTTTCCCTTTTTTTTATTAGATTAAAAATTGTTTTAATTCCTTAAATAATGGATTATCATGACATGTTAATGGTTGTATATATTATATTGTTTTTCATTAAATTCAAGATACATTTTAAATGGTTTCACTACATAGATTTGATGATATATGACATTGATGGTAAATAAATATTGTATCAAATACCACTGGCTTAAATATGATATCTCTAAATTGAATATTATTCCGTAGTTCTTTTTAGATTTAGTTATCATGAGGATGGAGGTTCTGGTTTATGTTCCCAACACGTTTTATACCCTTGTTACCGGTTTTGGCATATGTTTTTCTCTAAAGGTGGTTCCATAATATAAATCCACCCCATATTACATTTTTAGTGAATTTCAAAAATCATAATTCTTATAGGAATGTAATTTAATACATTTTCTTTATTTTATATAATGCGCAGGGGGTGGTTATACATTTACTATCTTTTTGGAAGAAGGATGAATCGAACATAATAATGATAATTCAATTTGGTTAATTAGAATTTAAATGGATAGCAGAATGATTCACATGTTTTTTCACAACCTTTTTATTTTTTGTGATATTTTGACTATACATGCATAATTCCATTTTGAAAGCAATGGTTGTTGGGGGATTTTTGTTTCTGTATTATAATATGTTACATGAATTCCTTGTTTTTATAGAATTTTTCATCAAATTTAAATGCAGTTGATTAATAAATATATATTTCTAATAAAATAGAATGTCTATGAGTAAATTTACTTTTAGATAAATCCTCAAAATAATGAATTAGAACTAATGAAAGAACCTATAAAGAATAAAAAAAAATTTAGTGTTATGTAGAATGATATTCTATGGGATTTGATAAGTCTGTTTATGTGGTTGTGTCTTGTGTCTTGGTTTCTATGATGCGATGCATGGATGGAGGCTATGTTGTGATGTGGGTATGCATTGGGGTTGTGAGGGTTTTTTTGGTAAGATTGAGAAATGGGGCTATGAAAGTGGTTGCGATGTGATGGAAGGGTGAAGTGGTTTTTTTGTTGTGATGTTCAGTTGTAATACCCATCATGTGATATTTTATTCTCTTTTCTCAGCATGTATTATTATTTTCAGGGTTTGGATAATGGTCATGAAATAAAAAATGAATTGGAATAAACATTAATAGGTTTTAGGATTAAATTGATAACTGTTAAATATTGACTAAATGGTTTGTAAATAATATAATGTGTTTGGTGTTTGAATGAAATTGGATTATAATTTGAAATATTGAAATTTACATAATTTGAATGGGGTTTTGGATTGTGGAATTTGTCTTGTGACTTGTTATATAGTGGTGTGTATTTAGATGTTGTAGTGGATGTATCAGAGGTTGTGAGGTTATTTGGTGTCGTCGGGATATAGTTAGTACCTTGGGTCTGAACACTTAGTATTGGATTTTATAATTTATGTTACATATATAACATTTTATATTACCTACAATTTCTATACATTCCCCACCCATATCCAACATAATGATCTTAAACCATATAGATATATATATTTGTATGGATTTTTCCCAACATCCTATTTGGGGGATGGCTGGTTAGCTACCCACAGATTCCCACTCCCTCATCCAGTAGATGGAAACATGAATGGGACGTGTTGAATTGATGTCAAAAATGATAATTTCTAGTTGTGACGTGATGAGATGTGATGGAACAAGTGTATTCTAGTGAGATGTTATGACATGTATTATGGTGGGAGTCAGGCAAAGAAGGAGGAGGGGTGAGGATGATGTCCTTCATTTTCATGATATCCTACCATGTTAGGATTGAGATGTGATATTATTTTAGGGCTCAGGATTCCTTAGGAAAATGTTATGTGATGTGACATACTATGTCTCTGCAGCTGGGTTTTGATGTGATGTGTTATTATAGAATAAAAAAGATGTGTGAGAGCTAGGATGCTCATCATCAGGTGTGAGAGTGAAAAATCTATGGTAAAGTGGTGTGGGCTTCCTTAATAGTTATTCTTTTGTGATGTTATTATAAATGGATTATTTATATTATGTGTGGGACATGGTAATAAATGGTTTGGTTACTATACATGTATTGGTACAGTTATTTTATTCTATTTACTCATGGGTGAGAGATTATTCTTCATTCACAAGTGTACGACAGACATTGGTTTTCCAAATGGGTATACATTTATGATCACCATCCATATATAAAAATATTTTCTGGTTTTAATGAGGACTATGTAATCTATGCTAGACATTACAAGCTCATATAATTGAATAGTTGTTGTGTCGTTACAGTAGAATTACTTTTGGGTATTTAGTTTGGAGAGTTTTATTATATTTTATTTATTTATGCACGAGTTGTAAAGACCTGTAAATTTCAAGGAAATTTTTTTTTCTTAATTTTCTTTGAAATTTTACAAGAGTGCAGTTTCTGACAGCACCTGATTCAGAGGCCCGGTGTGCCCGGAATCATTTTCCGAAGTTTGGCTCGGGTACGTTCAGTGAACGGACGAGCAGGTTTTTCAAACTTTTGAACCAGTGCTCGGAATTGAATTCTGAGGGCACCGATGAAATCGTAGCGCCAGTATTTTCTTAGAAATGCCTCTTCCGGAGTTGCGTTTTCTCGGTAGTGGTTTTTAATTTTCAGACATAAAGTTAAGAAATAAAATAATTGTACGACAAACTTTATTTTATTTCACTTAAGCCACTGAAAGCCACTTGAAAGCCACTTAAACTGAGTCGAAACTGATATGGTACTATCCAAAAATATCCTACCCTCTTGGTAGGATATTTTTGAGGTGGGGCCCGCACGAGCCCCACTGTTTTTTTCCGCTAAGTAACGCACCTGTGAAAACCCGTCATTATGAAAGTTAACTGACGCGTTTTCTTAAATTCTTAACGCACCATTTAATTGGGCAGTTTTATTCGTGAATTAAATGGGCAGATTCTTTCGTTGAATTAATTCTGCGAATTAATGGGTCTTTACTTACCTCTTTTTCATTTGTTGGCATAATAATAAAATAAGACCAACACGACTTTTGGAAGATTACACGTTGAGAGGCTTTGATAGAATTCTTGTGCCTTCACCCTTCTTCGCGAAGAACGTGAAGAACACGAAGAACGCGAAGAACACCGGCCTCCAACGAAGAACGCCAAACCCGCGGAAATCGACGACGTGACGCCGTGTGCCGCGACACCGACGTTTCCTCTATCGCAACGCTCTTCGGCGACGTTCCTTAATCCGCAACAAAAACCATCGATCATCTGTTGAGGTGAGAGTTTCGGATTTTCTTTTAATTTTTCCTTGTGGTTTTTGACTTAAGAAAGATTTAATTATTATTAATTAAATATTTTTGTTCTTTAACCTCGGAGTTCGTCGACGCGAAACCCTTCCGCGACGACGCGACGCCGGATACCGCGATGACGCGACGATCCCCAATTCCGCGAAGAACCCACGAGCGACGACTTGACGAGGTAGGGGTTGTTGTTAATATTTTATATTCCTTTGAACATTTCTTTAAAAATTAATGAACCGGATTCATATGAACAATTTTAATTTATTAAAATTGTTGTTTCATGTGTTGAATAATTCTCCCGTTGTTTTTAACTAACGCGGAGGGTGCGGGCCAAACGAACACGGCCCGACAACCCTCCGTCGTTCTTCGTGGTTGTGCAGATTTGGCGGGCGACGACAAAACGCGACGCAAGGGAAATTTGATGATCCCGCAGTGAAGAATGGAACCCGGGAGGAACAACGGTGCAGACGGGAAGGAAAACGGACCACCGGAGCGACTCCGGGGGCTCGCGGAGGCTGCCGGCGGCGGCGCCCTGGCGCGCCGCCGGACAGGGCCTCCGCGGATGAAGCCGCGGTGGTGGCGGACGCGCGGGTCCAGCTCGCCCGCACGGGACACGACAGAAGTTGCGTCCGCTTGAAAGTGCGGCCCTTTGAGGGCCGTGAAACCTCCAAACCGCGGGGGCGGCGCCCCGCGGCACCCGAGCTGCTCGGCCTCTCGGCCGAGCCGAGCCAGGCCTGTCCGACCGGCCAGGCCTCGCCCAGGCCGGACCGGACCGGGTCCGACCGGGTTGGACCGAGTCGGGTCGACCCGGTTTGGGTCGACCCAGATCGGCCGACCCAGGAGGGGTCGGGACGGGTCGGCCCGGGCCCGGACCACCCGTCTTCGGACCGTTTTTGTTCTTTTTCCCGTAACTTGAGCTAACGGCCTCCGAACGACGCGCTGTTAGAGGAAACGCGATCCTTGGATCGAGACGGTCATTTAGGTATATCACACTCAAGGTTTCGGAATACTTTTGGTTCGGCCGGGTTGGTTCGTACACGAAACCAACCGGGCCCTCGGAGCGGAAACACTCATATCTTGAGCTTCGAACGTCTGATTGACGTGCCGTCGACTTCGTTGAATTCCTCTAAATGAGACGGATCTTTTGGCTCACTCCACCCAAGGTTTGGACGCAGGTGGAGTACGGTCGGGTTGGTTTTTCCTTAAAAACCAACCGGGCCCCTCGGACGAAAAAGACAATAACTCTCAGACCGGGCGTCCGATTGACGCGCAGTCTGCGACGTTGAGTTCCTGTTGATGATACGGAACTTTTGGATGCATCAGCATCGGACATTGTGTCAGTTGATGTATCGGCCTCTCGGCTCGTGGAGCGGACCCTCCCGAACGAGCTTGCTGTGTGCGGGAACCCTAGAGCTGGCTGCGACTGCTACTTCGACAGCGATGACTGTGCAGAGATCCTTAGTGGACTGCAACGACGACTGAGAAGAGATCCTCAGTGGACTACGATGACTACTGCACTCAGTGATCCTTCGTGGATCAGTGCTACAGGTCCTGTGTTGGCCCGATCCTGTGTTGGTCCGATCCTGTGTGGGTCAGCGCTCAGCAGTTCTGTGTGAGCCAGCGCCTACAGGTCCTGTGTGGGTCCGATCCTGTGTGGGTCATTGCGGGGTTTAGTACCTATCGATCCTTTGTGGGTCCGATGACTTAGATGGATAAGTGGTCATATTTATCGTCATTCGAAGAAGTATACCTGTGTGAGCTGAATCCTGTGTTACTCTCCTTTGTGGATTGTGTTGAGCTATCCTGTATGGATCTACTGTTTTACACTCCTTTGTGGATTGTGTTGAGATATCCTATGTGGATTACTTTTACACTCCTTTGTAGATTGTGTTGTCCTGTCCTGTGTGGGTATATGTTTTGCTTTCCTGTGTGGACTGGGTTGTGCTTGAACTCGGACGTTGGAGCCGAGCGGGAATTAATGACTTAGGTATATGTATGGGCATATACCTAAGCAGTGTCAGATGTTACTTCGTGATTGTATCTTTCCTTTGTGGTTATCCTTTGTGGACTCTGGGAGACCTTCGGGGGTCTCGGGGTCCCTACTGAGTAGCTTATACTCACCCTTGCACGGGCTATGCCCGCACTTCGTTGTGTTGGTTGCAGACGACGGACAATAATGATCGTGGTGGAGGATTGTGGAGCATGACGATACCTGGAGGTGGACCACTGGGCGGGGCGTACTCGGAGCGGACAGCAGGATTGAGGAGCTATGGAAGCTATCTGTACCCACCCTTCAATTGGGACCTTCAGAGGACGGCTCGACGATGCAGCTTTTCTTTTCAGTTGCTGTTTTACCCTTTCAGTTGTACTTTACAGTTGGTCTTGTATTTCCGGCCCCTTTACTTTCAGCACAGCTTGTTACAGTTTTTACTTACTGTTTACTTTTCCGCTTGCTTACTCTGTGGTGCTTGTTTACTTTTCAACGGAAATGCCTTCCCATTTGTTGGGATTTACTCCTTGGTGCTAGTCGCCAGCCCCTGGCCTATGGATGGCGGGCTTGGGTTAGTACGGCACGGGCCCCGAGGACGGGTCGTGACAAATTGGTATCAGAGGTGGTCGGTTCTACCGCAGAATCTGATCTTTCTTCTATGTGAAGTAATAGTGTTTAGTGTATTGAGTGTGGTTATCAGTCCATGGAGTCCAGTGTTGGTGTGGCGGCCGACGTATCCATACACCAGGACCCCGACTTCTAATTTCCGACTTAATGCATGAAAACATTTATTGCATGTGTGTTTCAAGTTTTCTTTTTGATTACTTGTGTCATCTCACCAGGTATACTGTTCTGACCGTGGAACACTTGTTTCCTTTTCAGGATATCCCCACAATAGCATCCAGCTAGGGTTCCGAGAGTAGAGCGCGACGACTGCCCGCCGAGCGACGAGGCCTCGGTACAGGGCTCGTTGACAGCAGAGGCACCGACGGTACCTTTACCCGCCGAGCCCCCGATGCTTCCAGCACCGACCGCTGACGATGCACTTCTTCTCGGAGCTCTGCATGAGTTCTAGCGTCAGTGACTACCCAGGTTTCATGGGGAGATGGACCCCCAGGCAGTCGAGGACTGGCTGGAGGCAGTCGTACAAGTTTTCAGGCTAGTGAGGACACCAGCAGACCTCATGGTGATCCTCGCGGTGAGCCTACTACACGCAGTTGCAAGCCGATGGTGGAGCTTGATGCTCTAGGTGCACGATGAAGCCTCTCTCATCTGGACGGACTTCTAGAGCCTTTTTCGCTCAGAGTTCGTCCCGGCCACCCTCCGTGCGGTGCGCATCCAGGAGCTTCTTCAGCTGCGGCAGTGCAGCTAGATGGTCGCCCAGTACGTGGAGAGGTTCACCGATCTTTCTCGATACTCGACCGACATGGTACAGGACCCCTTCATCCGGGTCCGGACCTTTGCGCAGGGTTTGAGACATGAGATCAGGGCATCGCTGATCTCCCTCAGCATCCCGACACAGGCAGGAGTACTGGAACGAGCCCTTCTGATCGAGAGCTTTCTGGCTGAGTCTACAGCGAGACCTACCGCAGGGTGGCAGGTAGCGGAGTCTTCGGCAGCAGGTAGCCGACAGATGACTCAGGGTTCCAGGCAGACCAGACCCTCTCATAGACGACCTCAGGACACTGGCTCAGCAGTGCGGGGCACACAGCGCGAAGCGAGTCTTTCGAGAGGCAGGCAGTGCTACGTGTGCAGTGGGCAGGGCCACATGGCTCGTGACTGCCCGACCAGCCGTACCGAGGAGCAGCAGAAGGTGGAGGGTCCACCTAGGCAGAGGCAGAGGGTAGACCATGGAGGTCCACATGGGAGGAGGTGGACGAGGCAGGGGAGCTGGCCGAGAAACAGGTGGTGGGCGACGCTTTGAGGCTCTGCCACCACCACCACCAGGAGGCCCACCCCAACTACAGGGAGATGGCGGGCAGAGATAGGCACAGCTCCAGGCAGCGGAGGCCTATGACCACGGTGCGTCAGAGATGATTCTAGGTATGATCTGTGTATTTTCCACCCTTTCTGCAGTTCTTATAGACACAGGAGCGAGTCAATCTTTCATAGTTGCTGCCCTTGTTCGGAGCTTGGAGATTCCGACAGAGCCGTTGGCTCGATCCTTACGGCTAGATACCCCTACGGGAGCAGACTCGACGATTACGAACTGGTGCCGGCTGTTTGAGCTTTCTCTAGGAGGCGAGAGCTTCGGCTGGAATATTCTTGTTGCGGCGTCGAGACCTTACGACGTCATCTTGGGAATGGATTGGTTATCTACGGTCCATTCTCAGATTGACTGTTTTAGGCGCAAGGTGCGATGTGTGCGCACCGACGGGAGAAGGTTCACCTTCACCGGTGAGAAGGGAGTCTTTGCATCACAGGAGGGACTCTCGTAGAGGAGGGGACAGACCATCACTCATCAGTTGGCTAGCCTCATCCTTGGAGCAGTTGACGTGCAGAGTCCTAGTTTTCCTGCAGTGGTGGATCAGTACGCGGACGTCTTCCCCGATGACGTTCCAGGGCTACCTCCTCGCAGAGAGGTTGACTTTTATATTGATCTATACCCCGGGACAGCCCCGATATCCACTCCAGCATATCGAATGGCCCACACTGAGCTTCTACAGCTACGGGTACAGTTGTAGGACTTGCAGGGCAAGGGGTTCATCGGACCCAGTGTTTCACCCTGGGCTTCCCCGATATTGTTCGCCAAGAAGGCGGACGGGAGATTGCGACTGTGTTTCGACTATCCTCGCCTGAACCAGGTGACAGTGAGGAACAAGTATCTGCTACCAAGGATTGATGACCTCTTCGATCAGCTCAAGGGAGCACGGTGGTTCTCGAAGATAGACCTCAGGTCATGCTATCATCAGCTCAGAGTCCGAGATGAGGACGTGCAGAAGACGGCCTTCAGGTGTCGGTATGGCCACTATGAGTTCTTGGTTATGCCATTCAGCATAACCAATGCTCCAGCAGTGTTCATGAGCCTCATGAATAGGATCTTCTAGCCATACCTCGATCGATTTGTCGTGGTCTTCATCGACAACATTTTGGTGTACTCGACCACGGAGGAGGAGCACGCCTACCACTTGCAGTTTGTACTAGACACACTCCAAGAGCACCAGCTTTATGGAAAGCTCTCGAAGTGCCAGTTCTGGCTACGTGAGGTCCACTTCTTTGGGCTCGTCATTTTTGTGGCGGGATTTGAAGTGGATCCCGCGATGATCGAGGCAGTGCTAGCTTGGGATCCACCCAGGAGCGTGATGGATGTGCGGAGTTTCTTGGGTCTAGTCGGATACTATCGGAGATTTGTTCCAGACTTCTCCAGAGTTGCAGTGCCACTATCAGATTTGAAAAATAAGGGGAAACCCTTTGTGTGGTCAGACAGATGTCTGCAGAGCTTTCAGGAGCTGAGACAGTGATTTACCAGTGTGCCTATCTTGAGGTTGCCTGAGGAGGGAGTTGGATACGTAGTCTACTGCGATGCATTAGGGACCGGACTCGGGTGTGTCCTGATGCAGGAGCGGGCCATTATTTCCTATGGATCACATCAGTTGAGGCCGCATGAGAAGAACTACGCTACCCATGACCTGGAGTTAGCAGCAGTGGTCTTCGCTCTGAAGACATAGGAGCACTATCAGATGGGCGAGCGCTTTACAGTCTTTTCTGACCACCATAGTCTCAGGTACATCTTCTCTCAGAAGGAAATGAACCTGAGATAGCGGCGATGGCTCGAGTTCCTCCAAGACTATGACATGAGATATTCTATACTCCTGGGAAGGGGAACGTGGTAGCCGATGCCCTCAGTAGGAGGATGGGCATCCAGCTACTTGAGGAGGCAACAGAGTAGCTAGCCGCTTTGAAGATATCCTTCGTGGATAGAGACGGAGCATCCTTCCTTCAGTCTCTCACCATCTCTCCACCACTTCTACAGCGGGTCAGAGAGGCACAGCGTGGGGATGCTGAATGTGAGACACGACGTGCACAGATATCCTCGGGAAAGGCACCTGATGGTTTCTCCCATGGAGCAGAGCATGACGTCCTTTTCAGAGGACATACTTTGGTACCAGTCGGTTTATGAGAGGAGGTGTTGAGAGAGTTTCACTCTTCTCCTTTGGCGGTACATCCTAGAGTGGCGAAGATGTACCAGGATCTCCGACGACAGCACTGGTGGCCGGGCATGAAGAAGGCTATGGTAGAGTTCGTTTCACGGTGCCTCACCTGCCATTAGGTGAAGGCAGAGCATCAGGTACCAGCAGGCTTGGTACATCCCTTGGAGGTCCCGGAGTGGAAGTGGTATGGGATATCTATGGACTTCGTGACTGGACTTCCACGCACTTCCAGAGGTCACGACTCCATTTGGGTGATTGTTGACCGACTCACCAAGTCGGCACACTTATTACCCATCGGAGAGCAGGGCTCAGTGGAGAGCTTGTGGCGTCTCTACGTTCAGGAGATTTTATGGCTTCACGGTGTTCCATCGACTATCGTCTCCGATCGAGACGCTCGCTTTACTTCCCGGCTTTGGAAGGGGTCGCAGGAGGCATTCGGGACATGGCTACGTCGGAGCACCGCCTTTCACCCTCAGACGGATGGTCAGACGGAGAGGACTATTCAGACTCTCGAGGGCATGCTCCGCGCATATGTCCTTGACTTTGGCCACAGTTGGGAGGACCACCTACCCTTGGTGGAGTTCGCGTATAACAACTGCTACCACTCCACCATCGGGATGGCACCATACGAGGCGTTGTACGGAAGACCTTGCAGATCTCATTTGTGCTGGACAGACCCTGGGGAGTCAGCACTTGTGGGACCAGAGATGGTGCGGGCCACGACAGAGAAGGTCCAGATCATCCAGGAATGGATGAGGATAGCTCAGAGCCGGCATAAGTCTTATGCTGACCGGAGGCAGAGGCCACTAGAGTTCGAGGATGGCAACCACATCTTCTTGCGTGTCTCACCTCGACATGGATTATGGAGATTTGGCAGAGGCGACAAGTTGTCTCCATGCTTCATTGGACCCTTCCAGGTCCTCAGCAGGATTGGCGAGGTGGCTTATTTCCTGGATCTACCACCTCAGTTGCACCGGGTGCACGACGTCTTCCACGTATCTCAGCTGAGGAGATACGTGCACGACCCGACGCACATCATTGACTATGGGGAGCTGGATGTGGATGATTGAGTGACTTTTGTGGAGGTCCCGGTGGAGATCGAGGATCAACAGAAGTGGGTCCTACGTGGACGATCGATTCCTCTTGTGCGTATCAGATGGCAGCACGAGAACCTCTAGGAGAGCACTTCAGAGAGGGAGGCTCAGATGCGTGCTCAGTACCCACTTTTGTTTCCCTAGTTTATGATGTATCTTTACGGGGACGTAAATCCCTGAGGTGGGAGTAATGTAAAGACCCGTAAATTTCAAGGAATTTTTTTTTCTCTTAATTTTATTTGGAATTTTACAAGAGTGCGGTTTCTGACGGAACCTGATTCCGAGGCCCGGTGTGCCCGGAATCATTTTCCGAAGTTTGGCTCGGGTACGTTCAGTGAACGGACGAGCGGGTTTTTCTAAAATTTGAACCGGTGCTTGGAATCGAATTCCGAGGGCACCGATGAAATCACAGCGCTAGTATTTTCTTAGAAATGCCTCTTCCAGAGTTGCGTTTTCTCGGTAGTGGTTTTTAATTTTCAGACTTAATGTTAAGAAATAAAATAATTGTACGACAAACTTTATTTTATTTCACTTAAGCCACTTGAAAGCCACTTGAGAGCCACTTAAACTGAGTTGAAACGGATAGGTTACTATCCAAAAATATCCTACCCTCTTGGTAGGATATTTGTGTGGTGGGGCCTTCACGAGCGCCAATGTTTCTTTTTCGATAAGTAACGCACCCGTGAAAACCTGTCATTACGATAGTCAACTGACGCATTTTCTTAAATTCTTAACGCACCATTTAATTGGGCGGTTTTATTCGTGAATTAAATGGGCAGTTTCTTTCGTTGAATTAATTCTGTGAATTAATGGGTCGTTACTTACCTCTTTTTCTTTTGTTGGTGTAATAATAAAATAAGACCAACATGACTTTTGGAAGATTACACATTGGGAGGCTTTGACAGAATTCTAGTGTCTTCACCCTTCTTCGCGAAGAACGTGAAGAACGCGAAGAACTTGAAGAACACGAAGAACACCGGCCACTGACGAAGAACGCCAAACCCTCGGAAATCGACAACGCGACGCCGTGTGCCGCGACATCGACGTTTCCTCTCCCGCAATGCTCTTCGGCGACGTTCCTTAATCCGCAACAAAAACCCTCGATCATTTGTTGAGGTGAGAGTTTCAGATTTTATTTTAATTTTCCCTTGTGGTTTTTGACTCAAGAAGGATTTAATTATTATTAATTAAACCTTTTTGTTCTTGTACCTCGGAGTTCATCGACGTGACACCCTTCCGCGACGACGCAACGCCGGATACCGCGACGACGCGACGATCCCCAATTATGCGAAGAACCCGGGGGCGACGACATGACGAGGTAGGGGTTGTTGTGAATATTTTATATTCCCATGAATGTATCTTTAAAAATTAATGAACCGGATTCATATGAAAAATTTTAATTTAATAAAATTTTTGTTTCATGTGTTGAATAATTCTCCCGTTGTTTTTAACTAACGCGGAGGGTGCGGGCCAAATGAACACGGCCCGACAACCATCCACCGTTCTTCGTGGTTGTGCGGATTTGGTGGGCGATGACAAAACGCGAAGCAAGGGCAATTTGATGATCCCGCAGTGAAGAACGGAAACCGGGAGGAACAACGGCGTAGTCAGGAAGGAAAACGGACCACCGGAGCGACTCCGGTGGCCCCGGCGCGCCACCGGACAGGGTCATCGCGCCTTAAGCTGCGGCGGCGGCGGCCAGCAGACCCGCGGCCGCGCGGGTCTAGCTCGCCCGCACGGGATCCTGCAGAATCCGCTTCCACTTGACAGCGCGGCCCTTCGAGGGCAACGGCACCTCCAAACGGTGGGGGCGGCGCCCCGCGGCACCCGAGCTGCTCGGCCGCTCGGCCGAGCGGAGCCAGGCCGGTCCGACCGGCTGGGCCATGCCCAGGCCAGACCGGACCGGGGTCGGACGGGTTGGACCATGTCGGGTCGACCCGGTTCGGCCAACCCATGGGGTAGGGCCGGGTCGGCCCGGGCCCGGACCCCCCCATCTTCGGACCATTTTCGGTCTTTTGCCCTTAACGTGAGCTACGGGCCACCGAACGACGCATCGTCAGTGGCAACACGATCCTTGGATCGAGACGGTAGTTTCTCTATATCACACTCAAGGTTTAGGAATACTTTGGTTTCAGCCGAGTTGGTTCGTACACAAAACCAACCGGGCCCTCGGAGCGGAAACACTCATATCTTGAGCTTCGGACGTCCGATTGACGTGTCGTCGACTTCGTTGAATTCCTCTAAATGAGATGGATCTTTTGGCTCACTCCGCCCGAGGATTGGACGCAGGTGGAGTATGGTCGGGTTGGTTTTGCCTTAAAAACCAACCGGGCCCCTGGGACGAAAAAGCCAATAACTCTCAGACCGGGCGTCCGAATGACGCGCCGTCTGCGACGTTGAGTTCCTGTTGACGATACGGAACTTTTGAATACATCAACTTCGGACTTTGTGTCATTTGATGTATCGGACTCTCGCCTCATTGAGCGAACCCTCCCGAATGAGCTTACTGTGTGCGGGAACCCTAGAGCTGGCTGCGACTGCTATTTCGACAGCGACGACTGTGTAGAGATCCTCAGTGGACTGCGACGACGATTGTGCAGAGATCCTCAGTGGACTGCGATGACTACTGTACTCAGCGATCCTACGTGGATCAGTGCTACAGGTCCTGTGTGGGCCCGATCCTATGTGGGTCCGATCCTGTGAGGGTCAGCGCTCAGCGGTTCTGTGTGAGCCAGCGCCTACAGGTCTTGTGTGGGCTCGATCCTGTGTGGGTCTTTGCGGGGGTTAGTACCTATCGATCCTTTGTGGGTCCGACGACTTAGATGGATTAGTGATCATCTTTATCGTCATTTGAAGAAGTATACCTGTGTGAGCTGAATCCTGTGTTACTCTCCTTTGTGGATTGTGTTGAGCTATCCTGTGTGGATTTAATGTTTTACTCTCCTTTGTGGATTGTGTTGAGCTATCCTATGTGGATTTCTTTTACTCTTATTTGTGGATTGTGTGGTGCTATCCTGTGTGGGTATACGTTTTTCTTTCTTGTGTGGACTGGGTTGTGCTTGATCTCGGACGTTGGAGCCGAGCGGGAATTGATGACTTAGGTATATGTATGGGCATATACCTAAGTAGTATCAGATGTTACTTCGTGATTGTATCTTTTCTTTGTGGTTATCATTTGTGGATTCTAGGAGACCTTCGGGGGTCTCGGGGTCCCTACTAAGTAGCTTATACTCACCCCTGCACGGGATATGCCCGCACTTTGTTGTGTTGGTTGCAGACGGCGGACAACACTAATCGTGGTGGAGGCTTGTGGAGCAGGACGTTACTTGGAGGTGGACCACTGGGTGGGACGTACTCGGAGCGGACGGATGGACCGAGGAGCTGTGGAGGCTATCTGTACCCACCCTTCAGGTGGGACCTTCAGAGGACGGCTCGACGCTGCGGCTTTTCTTTTTTAGTTGCTGTTTTTCCCTTTCAGATGTACTTTACAGTTGGGCTTGTATTTCCGTCCCCTTTACTTTCATCACAGCTTGTTACAGTTTTTACTTAGTGTTTACTTTTTCGCTTTCTTACTCTATGGTGCTTGTTTACATTTCAAAGGCAATGCATTCCCTTTTGTTGGGATTTACTCCTTGGTGCTAGTCGCCAGCCCCTGGCCTATGGAAGGTGGGCTTGGGGTAGTCACGGAACGAGCCCCGAGGACGGGTCATGACACGAGTTTTGGGATAGTTTTTAGATTTTTTTTTATTATTTAGTAGAGTTCCTTATGGTTGATTCATCTTATCTCCATATCCTATTTAGATTATACATGGTAATGCCTCTAATAAATGCTAATTTTATACAAATATTTCTAGTCTCCTACCCGAGTCCTACTAAAGGTGGGACTAGAGGGGTCATTATCTCTATCCCCTCATTGTGGTATCATTAGAGGTAGGGATCTATGGTAGAGTTGTATCAGAGGCTATGGGTTGGGCGATATGATGGAGTATAGGGTGATAATTATAAATCATTATATGGGTAAAATTCCAATTCACATAGGTTCTTGACATAGGAAAATAAAGACCAGCTAGGACATGGGATTATAGGGCCCACTTTTTATCTTTCTTATAAAATATGGGCTTATTTAACAACAATGTTAGGTTCAAAAACATTGTGGTTTGATGCTTCTAAAAGATACATGCATCTGGAGGAATTATGTTATTCTTTGAATTGGGTTGTTCTACATCAATGAAATCTAAAATAATTTAAGATGATATAAATAAAACAAAATAAAATTCCATACTACAAATATTAAGAAATCATTGTTAATCTTTCATCCATGGAACCTAGTTGTCATCTTCATGTAGCTTAACTAGTGGAGGTGCATTAGGCTAGCCGAGTTAATCACTGAAGGGTTGATAGGATTAGGGATTATGGTTGGTGAAAGATGACATCACAATATTTACAATGAATGGATTTTGGGGATGTATATGGGGTATTTTTCTAATACAGAGTAATAAATCTAGCTAGAGGACCTTTAGATCACATCCAGTTTGATCCATGCCCCAACAATGAGTTGGATCCCCATTGTAAAGTGTTATATGTGAGGATCTACACATAAGCAGTGGATTCTAAACCATGGTGAGTGAAAGGAGGAAGATGTTTCATGGGACAAATTGTAGAATGGGTTCAAGGAAAATTAAATTTCTTTGACGATTAATGATAAAAATAGGTTGAGCAACTCTCCCTTCAGTACGGGGTTTTTTATATGTGGGAGCTAGGGATCACATTTAAGGACCTTCTGGTTTTTTAGTCAGATTTTTTTCCAAATGAGGTGTCACATGGGAGATAACTTTATGATTCATTCCATCATTCAATTCTTAATGATTTTACTCCTTTTATATTTCTATTGTATATGGAGGTTTAGAATAATGATGAGGTGATTGAGAGGATACAGACACAAGGTAGATTATCATGAGGTGGGAACCATATATGTTCATTAGGGAGTATAATTTTCACTAGTATGACTCATGGGTTATGTCCATCAATGTATTAACTACCCGGGAGTCAGACATAATAGTTTATTTTTCGATATTTTGGGTATACTAGTTTTTATACTCATCCTAGAGACTTCATAGAATTGTTTTTCATCTATTATATTCATGGACATCACCTGAATCTATTTCAAATAACTACATGATCATATTTTAGTTTTGATAGGATGTTTTAGCATTATACTCAGTAACAGTTACTTGTTATACCATTTCTACATATGGTGAAGCTGGCTTATGCTCCACTGGTAGAAGATGTGGTATGAAAATGGTGACCTCACAATGTACCTCACCCTGTGGGACCTAATCCCGAGAATGGTTGTTTAGGTCTCCATCATTAGAGTGGAATTGGATATGAGTATGGATAGTTATAGTTAGTGAAAGTAGTATCTCTTAAAGTTATAGAGGTCATTAATGGTATGCTCAGTTTATCTTGTAAACATTTTTATTCCATGCTTGATTTGGGTGATCTGCACTTATTTCATTCACCGTCTCTATTCCATATTGTCGTAGTAGACATAGAGAGGCTTCTAATTACCCTAGTGTAGACTATACTTGTCAAAGAACAGAACACAATTTTTTATTTGTTTTAGAGGTGTATATTTATAATAAATCCACATATGTAATGTGGATTCCTTTTATTTCTATTGTCATAACAATACAATGAAATCATTGACATTGGTTGGTTACAATCTAGGAATTTTGTTATCAACTGCTTGTCATGGAGTGTTGTGTTCTTATATGTGGATGGACAGTGTTTGGTTTTTGATGGTGGGATGGTTTTTTAATTTTGTAGAAATCATTCTGATACCATTAATTATATAATGGTGGAGATGTTAGTGGAGTTAGTGGATTCTTGTGTAGATGAGGAACCTAGGGATTTTAGGGATTTCATACATATTTTCCCCAAGGAGTTTATGAAACTACCCGCTCGATGTGTCACTATGTTTAGTATAGACATGCGACCTAGTACTTATATGGATTTGATGGAGTCTTGTCTAATGTCAAATTATAATTTATAGGAACTATTGTTTGAGATAGATGATCTATTAAAAAATGGATTTAGTTGACATCGTGTCTCGTCATGGGGTTCTTGAGTTTTGTTCAATAATAAGGAATATAGCAGCTATAGGTTGTTCTTTGACTACTGAGGATTGAATCAGGATAAATATAGTTATTAATTTATTAATAGATAAATATTATCTGATAACATCATTAAAAAGGTCTCCCTTGTTATATAGTTATTCTGGGACAAATATCTGGGTTCCAATCCCTATAAATTCACCTAGAGAAAATATGATCTCCATAATATCCACTACCTTTTTTATAGGACCTCAATGTCCTTCTAATCCACCATGAATAACAAAGGAGTATATGATTGAGATTTAATTTGAGAAATTTAGGACGATTATCAATTTATTATTCCCATATTCATCATTTTAATTTCTAACAATTTTGGATCCCCTTAAAACCTCCTCATGGATAATGATGTGGGATCATTCTACTCAGATCTCATGCCACATAGTTTTACTTTAAATAATGTCCTTCACCATCAATAATAACCTTTATTGGTTTCTCTAATGAACCATTTTTTCAATATATAGTTTAGGCTCAAACAATCACTATACATATCATACATTTCTTGATAGTGGTAATGTATCCAAATACTATGTATGATGTTCACTATAGCCAAATCTATATCACATGATGGATAGTTTGTGTTGGATTTGGTGGCCTAGAACCAACTAATTTGTAATTTATTGATTAATAAATAACTAATGACATCTTGATTATTATTCTGTGTGACAATCCATGTGATAATGTCATAAGGATAGTTGTTTCATGTAAGGGTCATAGTGGATCCCTACTATGATGAGAACTTAGAAGTGCCATAACACTATTCTTGAATATATGTTTTATGACCGGATGATGTTATTTGAGAGACACAAATAATTCATGCCATTAGCGGTGAAGACTTATAAATCATTGAGGCACCTTCTCATAGTGTTTTCCCATAGTAATATCTAGGAGGATATAATGAGAACGAGACCCGCATGTTGGAAATCCTAATTTCATAGTGTCATTGGATGCTCCTATCTGCGGACATGTGTATTGGTCCTTATACATTAGGATTATTATTGATGGGTATTACTACTCACAGACTTAGAATTATTGACCAAAACAATGATGACACACTATTCGCTGTAAGGTAGGATATGTTGGGTGCGTCAAGTGTAATTCTGCATTAATAGATAATGCGAGAAATGATTTGTCCATTTTGTTTCTTAACAGAAGTAGATATCTTCGTCCTTTTGATGGAATTGATATAGCCCAAATAATTCCATGTCCATGGTAAGGAATGGATGAGTTCAATTTTGTGAAGTCAAAGAATTAATAATCGATCACATGGGTTGATGCCACTACCATGAAACCTGTATGATTAGAGATATCATGAAAATGAAATTATATTAAATGGTAAGAATTCCTAAGAGGTGACACATTATTGCGGAGTTAACATTTTTATTTGTGAGTGCCATGGAATGTTTCTAGATTCTAACCATGGTCTATAGGAAGGCTCTGCCTAATGCCATTGAGAAAGAGGCCTAGAAAGTCACACTCTAAGTGTAGCCATGTATCTTAGTAAAATATTAATTTAGCAAGTTGAATAAAGATTATTCCAAATTATGGTGTAATAATTATTCAATAATGAATGATTGAATTTATTTCAACAGAAGTTATTCAAGAGAAAAAATTGTGGGAAAAAATAATATATATTTATTAGCGATTAATATAGTGACATTTATTTTAGAAATAATTTGCAATTTTTAAGGTCTAATAAATTTGGTGGAGGAAACAAAGAAAAAATGGAAAATATTAGTACACACCGTGTATATTAATATATACACCCTATAATTTTTCTATGAATTTATGAGAAATAAATTAATTATTTAATTAAATAATATTAGGTGTAATTAGTTAGGTTTATGTCATGTAATAATAATAGTCAACTGTTATTATTAGACATGGGGTATTACTAAGAATTAAATGAAATTAATTAATTCTTTTGAGTAATTAATTTATTTTATTATTCTAATTATTATAAATCCCAATTAAATTATTTTCATTTAGCCTCACCATTCATTTTGGTTGTGCACACCGGATTTGAAAAAGCTCTGAAGCCAAGAGATAATTCGTTTTCCACCATGAACGCTCTCAAGCAGTGACAGATAGATCCACCTCCACGGGATCTAGGTGATCAAAGGCAGAACTCACAAGATAAGGATCTTCCATTCTAGTACCTAAATACCCCTTTGACGATGTCTAGAGATACGTGGAGCACCCTTGGATCACTGCTAGAGGAATACTACACTAGGATTCTATGACACAATGACGGATCACATCAGATCGTGACTATAAATATCAATGAAAAAATAATTCCATTAAGGTAATTCTATTCATTTAATTAAATTAATTATAACCAACATATGATGATCCTTTCAAATGGTTCTGAGACTCTCCTATTTCTTTTTCATTCTTTATTCTATTCCAAAAATCCAACGTTTTATTATCGTGACAGTTTTTGAATTGATCGTTGTAAACGCTAAAATTAAATTTGGGTACACCCACCAACACGCTTCCGATGTGCCCGAAACCTACAAGTGGTATCAAAGGGGAAATATCGTTGAATCTAATTATTTATATTTTTTTTGTTGATTTACGCATTTAATAATTTAGTTGTTTCAATTCAAGTTAATCGTTTTTAAATCTAAATCTCGAGATTTGTTCCTCCTCTCTCATTTCTCGTTCAACATATATAAATTTCTCTTTCTTTAAATTTTTGATTAAAATTAAAAAGGGGATCTCCTCCAGAGGTTCCAAACATTCCTAGATGTACAACAATAGAATACACAACATTTATTTAGTAGTATACACCGTGTAGTCTAGGTTCAATGCATCGTACTGGTCCGCCAAATCAAGTCGTGTATTGGAGTATATCTAAGGCATTAATGAAACTGTGTGTTGACCAAGAACTGGTGTCACACAGTTTCCGTATTACATGTCGTGTGGTCCAATGAACACGTCGTTTAGTCTCTTTGGGTTAGGGTTGGAACATGTACTCCCTACATGGCTTTCCCGGCTGGAAACTGTGTAACATAGAAACTACACGGTGTGGGTCCCGCTGAACATTCCGTTTACTCTGAATATTTTTGAAGTACATCTACAAGCCATGTCCTCAGGAATGTGCTTCATATGGACGGTGAACAAAATTACACACCGTGTACTAATCCAAATTACGCATATTTATTAAAATTTATTATTAGGTTATTCAAATCCTTGGGACGTGTAACATTGTGCAGGCGTAAATCGGAGGCACAACATGTGATAGGTTTTTTTATATATATCTATTTAATTTTACAATATGTTTAATTTTCATTTTCAACTCATTGGGTATTTATGAATGGGAATTCACCGGGTCGCCTCCAAGTTATAAGTTACGTACAAACATAATTTTAAATCAATTTATTTGGTTAAAATTATGATGGATAAAAATCTCAAGGAAATTCTAAAAAGGGTTTATGATAAAAGGATTGATTAGTTAGAGATAATTAATTGATTCGAGCGTAATTTATCATAAAAATGAACTATTCATGAATTTAATGAATGATTTATTGATTTTTAAATATTGTTTCATGTATGGATGAACATGAGCTAGAACGAGACCCTTGTATGTGAATGGTTTCTTTTAATTAATTTATTTAAATTAAATTTGTTGGCCTATGAGCCTTATACTCATTAATATGTTGGGATTGCACACCCAAGGTTTCTTTAATGTAAAACCCCTTTTAACCCCTCACCTACATGTGAGATAAATGCATATGTAATGGCAGGAGCTCCCAAACTAGTGGAGGCGGCTCATGTCAGGAGCCAAGGTGGAACCAATCCAAGGAGATACAAAGGTGGACATGTGGAAAGCTGTAAACATGAACCTAAAAAGGTTCAAGGTGTTTCTCCCCTAGGTTAAGGGTTAGTTTATCAACTGATAGATAAAATACCTAATATAACAAGCTCATGATCCTACCATATATTTTATTTTTATTAGATGTAAGGTTTAGTTACTGTGTTTGTGTTGTCACGATCGCACAATTAATTAATAAAACAAGCATGGAAGATGGAAGTAAAATAGGACTGGCTTGTGCATAAATATTATCATTGACATGGTTAATCACATAATTATATCCCATTTAATATTAAAAAGAATTTAATCACAAATAATAAAATATTAATTTACGTATAAGGATAAAATCCCTTAAAGAAATATTACGTCGGTATAGCGTTCAATAATTTTGGTTAGAATCAAACCATAGTTCAAAGTGCTTGACAAACCCTAGTTGGGGTGATTTCAATTATTGGGGATTTCTAATTCACAGTTTTGGGTTTACTTGACTTGGTTTGCATCAAGGTTTGACTGCCACAACAGGACATCGTGTGACCAATAGTCAAAGATTGAGGAAATCCAATATAAAAGGATTTTAGGATTGGGGAGTCCACTCAGTGGATCAAGGAGTTGCGAGTTAATGAATTTGGAAGTTGGAATGCCTAACTAAATCCTTTGTAGTTGCCTAACCAATCCTATTTGGGGTAATTTGAAGGTAAATATTGATCCTTGCGGCTAGAATATTCAAGAAACAGAATATTTAGAATTCTGTGGTGAGGGCTATTGGATTTTGATAAAATATTGGGAGAATAATAAGTATTAATTTGTTTATATGGCTCAGTTTTATAAAAAAGTACTAAAATTTTTCTCATCTTAATTTGTTTAAATGAGAATAAAAATGACTTCAAATATATCATTGTAAACCATACTCGAGAAGGAAAACCTCCTCCCCAACACCAATTACAAAGAGTGGCAGAGGTGTTTACGCGTCATCCATCGCCACAAAAGGAAATTGTATATGCCAGAAGAGAAGGTTCTAGTTGTGCTTGGAAAATAGGCCAGTCATGAGGAAATATCTTTCTATGGAAAACATATGGATGATGCCACATATGTCCATTTTTCAAGCTATCATCCATGTCTAATGAGCTCTTGAAGAAACATGAAAATGTGGACTCGTATTGTATGATATCTCACCTAAGGGATCTATAGCAAGAGAAGGTGAGAAAAGAGAAATATGAGATCTCCAATGCTTTGTTTACAACTAAGCTTTGAGAGACCACACCATTTGGGCCTCATGCAGTCAAGCTTATTGGCTACATTGAACGTCTGGACATCTTAGGGATTAAATTCTCGGATGAGTTGCGTAAAGATCTCATCCTATCATCACTACCCAAGACCTTCTCTAGCGTTATTGTCAAATACAACAAGAGAAATAATGAGAAAAGTATGTCATAACTTATGACCTTAAATCTCCATGTAGATAAGGACATGGGGCATGAAAAACCCACAGTCCTTATGGTGAATATGAAAAGGAAGGACAAGGAGATGGGGCCAATGTCATATAAATGGTCTAAATCCCCCGAGCACCAACCCTCCAAGAAGGGGAAGATCCAGAGGCAGATCAAGGAACAACAGGTGGTATGTTTTGAATGTGGAATGCAAGCCCATTATAAGAGGAACTGCACCTGGAAGTGCGGGGATGATAAAGGTGTGTTTGTTATCAAGTGTAATATTTATACTTCTACACATTGGGTTTTAGATACAGCTTGTGGGGATCACATATGTATTCAAATGTAGGAACCATGTATATTTAGAAATATTTCCAGATGAAAGGTAGATCATCATGCTACCAATGGTGTGATTCAGGCTTTGTTAGCCATTGGTGATTACCACCTATCATTGTCTACTGGGATGATTTTTGTTTTACATACCTGTTATTATGTTCCTAGTACTACCATGAACATTATTTTTGTATCTTGTTTGGATATGGATGGATTTATTTTCATGTTTGGAAATAAGGATTTCCTCTTTTGTAAGAACAACATATGTTATGGTATGGTGCATTTAAATAATGTTTGTATGTATTAAATTACAAAAACCAAGTTTTGCAAATCGATAACAAAACATACTCAAATGAATCATAAATCACTGAGTTGGGGCATCACTGTCTCGGTCATGGAAATGAGAAGAGCTTGAAAAAACTCTACCAAGATGGCTATTTATACTCCACTGACCTAAAACCACATGATAGATGTCACACTTTTTTACAAGGTAAAATGACCAAGACACCTTTTGGTGGACATGGTGAAATGCACATAGATCTTCTAGGATTGGGGCACATAGATGTATGTGGACCTCTTATAGTGGAAGGTAGAGGTGGATATTCATACTTCATTACTTTTACTGATGATTTGAGTAGATATGGCTATGTCTACCTAATGAAGTATCAGTCAGAGACTTTAGAGAAATTTATGGAATTCAATAATGATGTATAGAATCATATTGGAATGAAGATAAAGAAGCTTCAATCTGATCGAGGTGGATAATATCTAAAACAAGAGTTCATCGATCTTCTATGAGAGTATAGGATTATATCTTAACTAACTCCTCCTTATACACCATAGTCGAATGATGTCAGTGAAAGGAGGAACCACACCTTGTAGGGCATGGTGAGGTTGATTATGTGTCATGAAGATCTTTCATTATCCTTCTGGTAAGATGCATTACAAACTGCATCATACACATTAAACTGAGTTCCAACTATGGTGGAAAATGGAACTCCCTCAGAGTTATGGAATGGAAGGAAAACCATTTTGCTGCACACATGTGTATGGTGATGTGATGCATTTGTTAAGGCATTATTAGGTAATGAACTAGTACCCCGAGGAAAGAGGTGTATCTGTATAGGATATCCCAAGGTAACAAAAGGATATTACCAATATAACCCTTCATAAAATAAAGTGACTATTGTTAGAAAATATGTCTTTCTTGAGAGGGAGCACATACTCAAAATGTATAGTGGGAGAAAGATTGAATTCGACAAATTTGATGCTCATGATACATTGGATTTTGTACAGGAAAAAGATCCATAGGTCCCCATGGAAGAGGTTCTATAAACACAAGTACTATGTAGGAGCTCAAGAGAGGTAAGAGAACCAGAGAGATTTGGTTTCCTAGTCACTGAGGATAGCGAATCATTATTGCTGGACAATGATGAACCTCTCTCCTACAAGGATGCAGTAGAAGTCTTAGAAGCTGCAAGATAGCTAGAAGCTATGAATTATAAGATGGACTCCATGTATCACAACCTAGTTTGGGTTTTGGTCAATGATCGAGTTTATGTAAAGAACGTTGGATGAAAATGGGTATTCAAGAGAAAACTGGACATAGAAGGTCATGTTAGAACCAATAAACCAAGGCTAGTTGCTAAAAGAATATAGAAAACATCATGGAATTGACTATGATGAAACCTTCTCACCAGTTTCCATTTTTAAATCCATAAGAATAATACATCCCATAGCAGTTTACCATGATTATTTGATTTGGAAAATTGATGTCAAAACCGCATTCCTTAACGGGAACCTTCAGGAAGATGTATATATGACACAACCATAAGGTTTTGTGACACTAGGTTAAGCCAAATGGGTTTTCAAGTTGCAGAAATCAATTTATGGACTAAATAAAGAATCCTGGTCATGGAAAATTCGATTTGATGAATCCATAAAATAATTTGGTTTCATTAATAAAGAATGTGGGCCATGTGTTTATAAGTGGTTTAATGGGAACGAAATCGTTACCCTAGTAGTATATGTTGACGAAATATTTCTTATTGGAAACGATGTACCAGTCTTACAATAAGTAAAGGACTGGTTGAACAAGTATTTCTCCATGATGGTCTTGGGTGAAGCATCCTACATTCTATGGATAAAAATCCTTTGTGATAGATCTAAGAGGCTACTTGGAATGTGTCAGGGTACATATATTGACCAGATACTAACGAGATTTAGTATGGAACAATCCAAGAGGAGATTAGTTCCAGTGTCACATGGCTTGTATATTTCTAAAAAAATGTGTCCTGGGACAAAACAAGAGAATAATTGAATGAGTATGATCCCATACGCTTCAGCTATTGGATCCATCATGTATGTCAGGTTATCTATCAGGCATGATGTTGCATATGCACTGAGCATGGTAGACAAATATCACGCAGATCCAGGAGAACAACATTTGACTGTTTTTAGGCCTATACTTATGTATCTAAGAAGAAATAAGTATATGTTCATGGTTTATGGAGGAGTCGGGGAGCTTTTCATTAGAGGGTATGCTGATACTGGTTTTCATACAGATTAGAATGATATCAAGTCACAATCTGGATATGTTTTCTATCTCAATGGAGGAGTTGTGAGTTGGAAGTGTTCAAAGCAGCTAGTAGTCACTATTTATACAATAGTGTCCAAATATATAGAGGCTTCTGATACAGTCAAGGAATCCTTATGGATTAGGAACTTTGTTCAGGATCATGATGTGGTGCCTAGTAGTAAAGATCCCATCATATTGTATTGTGATAATACTACAGCGACAAAGCACATACTCAAAAGGTATCATCTATTGAGGAATTTAAATAAAAGGTTTCATGTTGTAGTGAGTAGAGTGACCACTGATGATAATGTGGTGGACCCCATGACTGAACGTCTATCTCCGCAGAAGCATGAATATCATGTGAGATCTAGTGGGTTAAAGGTTGTTAGCAGTTAGCTCTAGTAAAAGTGGGGGTCTGTTGGAGTTGGTAGCCTAGAAAGAACTACATTGTACTATATTAATTAATAAATACCTTATCTCATCTTGATTGTTCATCTGTGTGACAATGCATGTGATAATTTCATAATGATAGTTGTTCCATTAAAGGTTCATAGTGGATCCCTACAATGATGAGAACCCAGAAGTTCCATAAAAATGTTATTGAATATATGTTCTATGGCCGGATGATGTTATTTTAGGAACATAAATAATATATTCCATTAGGGGTGAGTACTCATAAAACATTGAGGCACCTTCTCATGGTGTCCGCCATTAGTAATATCCATGAGGATATTATTATAATGAGACCGGCCAGTAGGAAAACCACATTTCATAGTGTCATTGGATGATCCTATCTATAGATGTGTGTATTGGTCCCTTGACATTAAGCTTATTGTTAAAAGGTATTACAACACATGCACTTATATTTATTGACGAAAACATTGATGATACACTGTTCGCAATGAGGTAGGATATGTTGGGTGTATCACGAGTAATACTGCCTTAATAGATAATGAAAGAAAGGATTTGTCCCTTCTTTTACATTACAGAAGTAGATATATCAGTCCTTTTGATGTAATTGATATAGCCTAAATAAATCCATGGAAATGTAATGTAATGGAGGATTTCAATTTTGATATGTCAAAGAATGAATAATCGAGAAAATGGGTTGATGGCACTAGCATGCAACCTTCTTGATTATAGGTATTGTGACAATGGGATTATATTTTGTAGTAAGCATTCATAGGAGGTGACATGTCATTACGGCATTAACTTCTTTCCCTATGGGTTCTGTGGCATGTTTCTAGATGATATCCATGGACCTTAGGTAGGCTCCACATAATGTCACTGAGAAAGAGGCTTAGAGGGCCACATACTATGTTTTTCTATGTATCTCAGTTAAATATTAATTTAATAAGTTGAATAAAGATTATTCCCTATTGTGGTTTAATAATTACTCAATGATTCCTGATCACCTTTATTTCAACACAGCTTATTCAAGAGAAAATATATTGTGGGGGAAACAATATATATTTATTAGAAAGTAATTCAGTGTCATTTATATGAGAAATAAATATCCATTATTAAAGGTCCAATAAATTTGATGGAGAAAATAAAGAAAAATGGAAAATATAAGTACGCGCTGTGTATATTAATATTCACATGCCAGGTTATTTTACTGGGAATTTATGAGAAATAATATTATTTATTTAATTAAATAATATTATTAATAATTTGTTTTGTGCAATTCATGAAATAATAATAGTCAACTGTTATTATTCAACATGGGGTATTACTAAGAATTAAATGAAATGAATAAATGCTTTTGGGTAATTAATTCATTTTACTATTCTAAGTATTATAAATCCCAATTAAATTATTCTCATTAACCTAGCTATTATTTTTAGTTGTGCAGAACGGATTTGCAAAATCACTCAAGCCAAGAGAGAAATCATATTCCATCGAGAACTCTCTCAAGCTACGAGAGAGAGATCTACCACCACTGGATCAAGGAGATCAAAGGTGGACATCGTAAGAGAAGGCTCTTTTGCACAAGCACTCAGAGATCCCTTCGGTGACGTCTAGAGATACGTGGAGTACGTTTTTATCACTACAATATGAATCCAACACATGGATTCTTCAACGCAATGAAAGATCACATCGGATCATGACCAGAAACATCAAAAAAGAAAGAATTTTGTCACGTTAATTCTTTTCAATTAATTAAATTAATTATAACCAAAATATGATTATCCTCTCAAATGGTATTAAGAATCTTTTCCTTGTTTTTAGTTATTCGTTCTATTCTGATGATCTAGTATTTTATATTCTTGACGAATCTCATAATGATCGTTGTTATTAATAAAATTAATGTTGGGTGAACCAACCAACTGGCTTCTACTGCTCCCAGAACCTAGAGTTATTCCCATGGGTCATTAAATGGACAGTGGCATATACTATCACATTTTCATCTTACATGATTCAACAACATTTTCCCATTTTGGATGCATTGATGTATATAAATAATCCTTCCCCATAGATAGGTATTATGATAACATGGTTAGTGATTTTCACCTTATTGATCCCCCGATACCACTCTTCACATTAATAATTCCAAATAATCATAACTACCTTTAGTGTTATCTTGGTTATTGGGATTGATAATAATGAGAAGTTTCTCCCAAATCAACAATAATACCCATATAATCCATGGAATCAATTATTTATTAAAATATATTGGTATTTTCCATCCTTTAATTGCCTTAGTTTTTGAAGGATCCTCAAATTTCCATTTTGTTGTGACAAAAAACCATTGTAAAGTAATTTGATCATAATGATTTAACATTTAATATACATATTAGACAAAATTTCATTCCCAATGTATTAATTACGTTGTATAAATTATCCTCACGTTTCTACTAACTGTGGGAGTAGATAAGAATATATTATATAATGATGGCCCAATATTTTTCATCGTAATCCCTAATGAATCTATTAATCATGTCCATATATAATTCAAGAGAAATTTTGAGTCTAAATGGTATAAATAATAACTCCTATTTCCGATATCATGTTTGAAATGTAGTCTTGGGGAGATCCACATTTTAACCTACACTTTGTAATATCCTGAATGAAGATCCAATTTAAAAAATCATTGTTCTCAGCATAACTGATCGAACAGGACATCAATCATTGGAAGATGATTCTTTTACTTTATCGTGATCATATTTAGTACACGATAATCAATACAGAGGCACATTGACTATTACTCCTTGATCAAATGGATAATTGAACTCCATTATGAAGCATTTTTGTATATAAAATCAATAACCATATTCTCTTTTACTTGCACATTTATCTCATCATGTTCCATAGTGGTAATATAATATATAGTCTTTGATATTGGAAGTGATCTAGGTCTATTTTATATGACTAAATCTGTATATTTTTTAGGAGGAATACCATGATATTCTTCATGAATAATATTGGAGAACTCCATTAAAAATGGAATGCCTTCAGTAATGATATTTTCTATTGTCTCATTCATTTAAGAACAATATTTTTTCTCAAATGGAAATAATATCTATTTTTTATATGATGATTCCAAATGAGATTCACCACCCTCATTACACTTGTATATAGCCATATGGTGATTTGGGATATGAATTGGCATTTACATTCCTCAATACATTATTATGGATTGATTCTTGTAAAGACAATCATCGCCTATAAGAGTGTCAATTTACATTAAAGGGAGTCTCATATGTTTTACTGGGAAATTTAGTCCAAAAAAGTTTATAGGGGGGAGTTATATACGAAGAATCAAATAATTTAAAATTTTCATGTTCCACTGATAGTTCAACTTTTATATATTTTGGTTGATCTTGAATAGTTATAGTAAACGAGTTTTACATGAAGGAATTCATAAGACCATAGTTGTGTGGGTCATTTTAATTTCATCAAAGGAAAATATGCCTATATTTCACTGTTAAATTCAATTTAAAATTAATTATTTCCTACATAATAATTTCAGGGAGGATATTTTTTAAATTATTAAACACAAAAAAGGGAAACCATGAACCATAAAGGGATAACTCATAAATGATCTACGTATTTCAAAACATTTGAATTTATTGGATTCAATCAATATTTTAAATGATGTATTTTCAAAATTATTGTCTAATTGAAATTTAAATTTCCATCATAATGGTATGTAAATATATTTTTAATTAAAAAGGAATATCTATAGGGAGTATAAAAACTAGGAGTGCAGAATGTCCCATTTTCATATACCATGTGATTGTTGAATCTAGTCTGATATGCCATATTTGGGGTTGTTACCCCAATGTATAATGATTCTAGAGATACAACCACATTTAGAATCCAAAAATAGATCAATTTTCATAGAAAATATATAACACTATTATTTTACATAACTTATGGAAGTTTTCATATGTTTACTATTTTCTCAAAGGCATTTACTTGAGTTTTCTAATCCGAATACCCATTAACAACCATTATTTTCTCTAATAACCACTATGAAACCCCATTTTTTACCACAAACTAATTCTTGATTTATGACATGGTGAGACATTTAATATAATCCCAAAAAACATTATTACAACATTCATTGGTAAATGATTTTTAATAAATAAATAATTAAATCATGGATACAACAACAGTTTTTAAAAACTCATAAACCATCCCCTTTATTACATGGATATTCTAAAACTAAATGTGATAACCTGGGGACATACAAAAGAAATGGTTCATATATAAATTCTAGTAAGGGAATAATAAATACACAATAAGGTGAATGAAAATACATGTAAGTCAATAGGCATATAAATGAGACATAAAATAGGTTAGAATCACAGACATTGATATAAAAGTATTATTTATGATGAAAACATGATGGAAACATAGAAATATTTCCACAAAACCGAACATCACATCATAAATAGATGCCAAGGATAAATTCCAAGACAACATAATGTATTGTTCTTATTAAAACCTCATGTTCACCATACATGGAATATCATGAGAAAACAAATTACACAATGAATATGATGGATTTATAATTTCTTTCCCACTCATCACTTTCATATCATTTACATGAATAATTCTTCAAAATATATCATACAACATAGATATTTTATTCATCACTTTTAACCCCTAGATTAATGATTATGTGTTATATAAAGAGAAATCCAAATTAAATGAAGGATAGCTTCATCTATTTGAATAATATTTAGTTGAATGGGTGTGGGTATTCTATAAAAACCTATTTCCTATGAATTATTGCATGATGATTTCAACAACATAATGAGGGTACATAAAGATTTAGGTAAGGGTTAAATACATGTAAAGGGGTCTCTCATCACTATTATATCATATGGATAGTATAAGGGATGTGATAAAACATTTCACAACATGAAAATTTGAAAAAATATAAGTAATTTAATATAGGTTCTAGAATTGAGTGTAAAACGGGAGTATCCCTTATGTTGAAAGGCTGCATCTGAAATCTTGGGGGAGCCCCTTAAGAGTTTTGGGGAACCCTATGAGGGATATATAGAGGGATGGGGAGAGTGACCTCATGATTTATAAAATTTATATGAATGTAAATGGATGGATTAGTGGTGTTGAATATAAAAATATAGGGGAATTATATATTAATTTGAAAACATATGGTTTGGAAATTATATAGTATCTTAATCCAAAATTTAACACATAAAATGGGTTTTTTTATAGTTTCTAACAAATAGGTCTTATTTTTTAATCCATATTTCTAGGAACTGAACTCATTAAAATAATACATTTGGTGATGTGGACATTTGTAATGTTTTAAAAAAATTTCATTTAAAAAATAAAATGTATTAAAGATATTTGAGGATTCAATAATGGTTTATAAAATTTACCAAATAACATTATAAAAAATTATTTGAGATAGTAAACATAATTAAGGTCATTTATACGCTTTAATTTATTTATTACAGAACTTCTATTATTTTATTATAACATAATAAATAATGTATATTTATAACATATTATGTTTGACCCATAATGTTGACTATCTCCAATTTGGTTCATAAATTATCCTTTTAGCTAATTTTTAAATAATAAATTCAATAATAATATATATTTTTTCAAAATCATTATCTAAATTTGTTAATTTATACATTCACTAAAAAATTATCATTGATTTAAAAATACTATTATTTTTGACACTACCAATTTTATGAAACTTATTAAAATTACAATTGACTTCATAATATATTAAAAAAATTATATTTAAATAAATATATTGAAATAATAATTTTTTATTATTAATTTAATTCAAAAATCATTATTTAATAAAAAATAATGTCTTGATTGAATTTATATATTTCCCAAAAATATAATTTCGGTTTCATCAAATCAAAAACTTAATTTTTTTCAATTTTTTTATAAAAATAAATAATATAATAATAATTATAATGATTATTTTATTGAATGAAAATATAAAAATTTATACTATTAAGGTTTAGATACCAAACATTTTTTTATGATACCATATTTTGTATGGGGAATGTGTATGATGGTGAGATTTTACTATGGTGGTTTATCAAACATGGTTTGGGACATGATATCGATGAGCATTAACCGTGCCTGTAAATGATTTTTTTCTTTCATTTGTTTCTGAGTATCGTCTTGGGATTGGTTATGGGAAATGATCATTAATGTTATCTCCCATAAAATCTAAGCTAAATGGGATTCATAGGTTATTATCCTATTGATCAAGGACAACACCCATTGATTTTTTCTATATTTGATGTCACTGATACTCTTAATATAAAAATCATACTGGTCACTTTATAATATTTATATTTTCATTAGTTATGATTATTAATATTACTTTAAATTTTAGAGACCATATATTTGTCCAAAAGTATCAAATTACTAAATTTTTTCAATAACTACATTACATAATAACAAATTCATTCATTCAATAATGGAATTTAATTTTAAATATTTCGGGACATTATTATTTCATAAAAAAAGTAAAGAATCACTAAAAAGGAAATTAAATTGAATATGTGAAAAATACATTAAAACTAAGGATAATCCTTATATTACCCCCAAAGGGGTACTGTACTTATTCTAGTAGGACTTGGGCCATATTTTCTTCAACCTCAATCTGATTGAGGTTATGAATTATTCCTCAATAACAAACATATTCTTATATTAATATATTCTCATATTTTAAATTTATAGAGAACCCCATTTATCACTTCAGTGAAATTGCACTCCTTAGTTATGAAACACTTGTTGAATAATAGTGTAGAATATATAATGTTTGGGAATATAACATTATCATAGGCTCAAGGGTTACTGTACACATGTAGTTAGAATTCAACATAGGGATTTGCATACTCTTTAGGATTATTGTAAATTATTATTTTTCCATTTTTTTTAAAAAAATTCAACAATGAAATTCCAAAATCATGATTTATTTTAAAAACTCAACTTCATCATTAGTTTCTCCCACACATAAATTTACTGTAAACATTGGGATCGCTAAAAGTTTATTAGTATGTGTAACTCAACTTATTTATTAATCTCCAAAATATATAAAAAATGATTTTCCTCCCCAATACATCTAAAGAGTGTAACATAATAAAAATGAGCCCCATTAAGAAATAAATAAATATAAACCAACATTTATCCATATCGTTTCATCTACATAAATAAGTGATTTTTTTATTCCAGATACAGAAATTTTCATTGGAGTATTTATGTGGAAGGAGTGAGTTAGCCAACCTCCCCAAACGTATATTCAAAATAGACCACATAATTGTTTCTGTCTTAAAAGGAAAATTATAGAATGTCATTAGTTATTATTATCTATTAAATCAATAAAAATATATTTAATATTTAAAGATGTGAAAATCAATCATATTTATTTTTAAAATAATTATCATTCCAATTGTGTCCAATATTAATAGGTTCATATAGACCCATATCATTCTATTTATTGATAACTTTCTTAGCATGTTGATCTTTAATTTCAATCTAAGAATCTGGTGGTTGATTAAATTTAATGGTTTCAAGATCCAACTAATCATCACAAAACATGATGACAAATTGTGAAGATACCTTTATTTATTTAACTAATTCTTCTAGAAGTAGTGGTATCATTTCTTCTCTAATATCATCTATGATTTCTATAAAATATTATTCACTCAATGTATTATATTGAATCATAATTTTATAGGAATTTAATCTAATAGTTTCTTCTTATAGACAATGAGGTTTCAAATTTTTTTAATAAAATTGAGAAATTAAATGAAAAAACGAATAGACGCTAAAAATCATGTTTCATCCTCAGGAAAAAAAAATCAAACATTATAACAGATCATTTTTCATTTTAAAGAAACACAAATAAATTTATATTCTCCCTCAAAATTGAACAATTCAACCAGAAGGGGTCTCACTCAATCATGCATTCCCAACCATCCTAGAGATTATAATTAAAAAAATTATATATTTAATACATGAAACAAATATATCATGAATGCAGGGTGGACTGAGTGATTAGACATTGAATAATTAAAAATATACATGAAAGGGAAAATGAAATGGATATGGAATTTAGTGGAAAAATAGACTATATATTGGTCACCATTCATCTTGTTATAATATATATAGATATAATTTATCCATAAAATCACTCTCTAAATTTGTGCATGATTAAAGTCACAAATCAAAAATCACATCATCCTTAAACACTTAATATATATGCAATATATGTTTTGATGTAAAAAAAAATCCACCCATATTTCAAGGAAACACATGATATAATATTCATACATAGAATATCATCCATTATTAATAATTATTTTAAGATCATTAAAATAAAAAACACTACTAAAATCACTCTACCAAGATAAATAAATGAGGTAGATTATAATTTTTGAATATAATAAAGAAGAAAACCAAACCTAAAAGCATATATTATTTCAATATTCCCATTTATCCTAAAATTTTTACAAATGTCAAATAATGATTCAATGGTCATCATCATAATAAACCTATAATAATCTTCATCATCATGTCATGGAGGTAGCTATCATGTTACTACTGAATATAAGGACGTTAGGTATCACACAAATGTGAGATGATGAAATTAAATAAATTTCATCTTAAAATAGAATCCATAATAATAGAAAAAAATGATAGACATGGAGTGAATCATATCCGAATGATGGGAAATGGGAATTAATTCCTATGATTCTCAAAAAATTGAATATAAATATTACCTCTATACTGAATTGAAAACAAAATATAAAATAGTGTTAATATAATCTAACAGCTAGTAAAATCGACATGTAAATCTCTTAGGAGTACCTCACCAGTTTTCAGTGAATCCCTAGTAAATACTGTAGTTATATTGTTTTAAAATGGGACATACCATTGTACTATTTTCTTCAAACATAAGTGAACTCACAATATCAACATCGATTTTACAGTAGACTCCAAAATCATCAAACATACATGAGATCCTTAATATATTCACTTATGATATTTATGGAATCAATATTGTTTTAATTTTTATTTTTTTTGGACCACCATTCACATTGGGCCCCCACGTGAATTTTAATTTCAATTTCTAACCACAATTTGGATTTCTAAGCACGTGTGTTAATCCATTTTTGGTTCTTATATATTATTACTCATTATAGAGCTTAATATCAATGTAAAAAAACAACCCTTTAGTGGCCAAAAAAATGTGGGAATGATTTCTCTATGAATTTAATATTTTCTTTTTCTTGTATTATAAAATCCTTGGCCCATATAAGCCAAATTTATCCTTGTTGAGAAACCTCATTAGGAAAAAATTAATTTTCCACTTCATAAATGATTTGATTTAAGTATTATTTAAGATATATTTCAATGAACATAATCAAAAACCCCATTTTAATTATTATAAAAATGAGAAGATGGGCGGAATACTTATTTGATTTCGTAGGTTCCCATATTCAATGGAATTATCTTCTTAATTAACCTTTAATCTATATAAGAGCCTTATTTGATATATTATTCAAATCTCTAACTCAATTGTATCTTCCTTGATCTTCAATTATCCTCCATGTCAGACATGGTTATATACATATATAACATTCCATAAAGATTATAAGTTGAATTTAAAATTTTACATCTCCCATAGTAAATCTAGATTGGGTTTCCATTAATGGATCAAATTAAAACCCCTTAGTCAAACTTCGGTCATGAAGCATCATTGTTTTGGGTAAAAAATTCTCCATATTTAAAAGTTCTATATAAAAATTTTCTTATTTAATTAAACATCTTTATTATGGTTTGGGGATTATTAATCCAAAAATAGTTAGCCTCAATATTAGTTTGGCTAAAATTCCAATCCACATTCAAACAGTTTCCCACATCGTCAATTAATAATTAAGTAAATTTGGATTTGTAGAACAAATTTCTTAGGTACATGTTAGATACATAGAATAGAAGGCTTGATCAAATTATGTTCTATAGTTAGAGTGGATAGTAATGATTATATTTATATTCATTGTTTAAGATCCATTATATTTCATGAGAATGATCAAGCATAGTTTTCAAGACCAATATCCAAGGTTCATAGTCATAGGTTGGATCCATGGCTGGAGGTGAATGAAAAGTTATGGAATTTTTTTCTCATCATATTGGAATATTACATCATGTTTCCAATTAATAATAACAAATTATATGGTCACAATGTTTTTTTTCATGTTGGGCTAGTATAATTCATCGTCATGGTGCACCCATGATAGAACATGGACTGTCACAGAACAACACAAACATTGTTAAATTAATAATAATGAAATTAGTTCAATAAAAGTTAACCAATAATTTATCTACACAAAAATTAAACATTTAATTAAAAAATTTATGAAAAATAAAATTCCATTAAATTACTTAAAATTAAATCATGGTGTAAATAAAAGAAAAAACTATGAAAAAAAATAATAAAATCATAAATTACTTGATAAATATATTTTTAGTGAAAATAACCAAATTATTACCATAAAAATATTTTGGAAATCCAAATTAAAAAAAATTAATAGTTTAATCTCCAAAAACCCAAATTTTATGTAATATATATTATGATGAAATAATCACAAATTAATATAATATTTTTAAAATTATATATTAAAAAATTAAACTCTTTAAAAAGTTAATAAAACACAAGAATCATTATATGGAAAAGTGTACTAAAAAACACACCATGTAAGTAAGTGATTTTATATATAGAGGGAGAATATGGTTCCATATCTAGAATAAAATATCTTGAAGGTTCTTGAAATATTCCATAATGGTATATGTCAACCTAATGTTGATAAAAAATACATTCTACAAGAAAATAAAATTATTTATTATGTGGTGAGGGAATATACTAAATTAACATCATCAATCGCCGATATGGATTTGAAAAAATATAATGGGTTTCAAAATGAAATTTCGGAATCTAGATGATACATTATGATAATCCTAGGGGGAGAAGATTAATAGGTTCGATGATTTCATCCATGTGAGGAATAATTTTAGGTTATCTCGATGGAATATGTTTAAATAGTGGATGACTTCTTTAATCAAGTTAAGACAATTATAAGTTTGATACGAATATACAAGTACATTCTTCCTGATTCCACTTTATCCAATATTATAAATATGTCATTTAATACCACTAAAATATTCCATTATTATGGGATAAATGGAATGAAAATCATAGCGTGATTCAAATACCTTGGCTTTTATTGGTGCTAGAAAAGTGATATTGAAGGGATATTTTATCAATACTAAAAAAAGGGTTGATAATGGAAACCATTATAATCAATTCATTAATATATGAATAATGATCCATTTATCATTACATTTCTAGAAAAGAAAATGGGTCCTTGTTTAAATACTTTTACCTATGCTGATAATGGGGAATACTATTTCATTATGCTTTTAGAGACCCTATACTTCTTCACATATATCATTACAGTATTTTAAGAATAATTATACATCAGAGTACAAGCCAATTATTGTTATGTCTTGTGTCTTGTAAGACTATGTACATAGAACATAAAAAATGGGGCTAAAACGCTTATTTATTTAGTCCCCATATTTATATCATAACATCCATTTATCCCTTACATATTTATAGGGTACCCTAGGGAACATATGATCAAAGGGATGAGCTAAAAATCCCAGTTAGGGAATGAACATAATGATACATTTTAAGCACCTGAGTTAGGAGGCATAAAATAATTATATACAAATCATGGAAAAATGATATAATAACATATAAGAATTGGATTATAAAAACATGGAATCATATAAAATTGAGATTAATATTAAAACTTGTATTTAGTATGGGTCAAGGATAACTTCCAATCATGTTTAATAGTTTATTACCAGACAAGGATAACTTCCAATCCCATTTCCCATTTTGGTACGGGCCAAAGTTAACTGCCAGTATCATTTCACATCATATATCTAGAGGATAAACTTTACCCAATTAATTGGAGATCTATTTGGGAACACCCATCAAAAATTTTTTAGGAATATTCTAGCCACATAAATAATCATATATAATCAACCATACGTAAAGATTAAAATACCCATGGAAAGAATTGGGTACCACAGTCATGACATATAGCATAACCAATGATTGTATCATGAAAGTGTCAATAAAAGAAAGGGATAAGAACATAAAAGGACGTTCATAAGATAAAATATGAAAATAACATGGTATTTGGGGTCAAATAGAATTTACAACCTATAAGAAATGTATTTGAGAAACAATATAAAGAAAACATTTTTGTGCGGTTTTAAAGAAGATACTACAGATCTTTTAAAATAAATAAGAGGAACATATTTTATATAAAAAAAGAATTTAACGAAGAGTTATTTAATAATAAAATAATTATTTTATAATTAAAATTGTCACTTAAAATAGAGGATAGTGTGCACATTAAATTTGGAAAAAATTTGGGAAGTTCTCTTTAAAGAGTTTGCTTATTGGAATGTTCTAAGGATGGAATCTTTTAAAAACATGTACATCACTGAAAGAATGTGAATAAATTTCTTGATAAATTTATTTTTCTAAAACTATATATAATTTAGAATATGTAAATAAATAGATAATATAACTCAATTTTTATATAACGAATGATAAGGAAACCATAAAGAACAAACAAGGTTCTGGGATAATTCGTTACCGTTTATCAGTATGGTATCAGGTGTTTCATATAGAGATTTATGAGGGAGAAAAGAAGTTCATCATCACTTATAAATCATGAGGGATGTATGGGGGACGTGGGTAATCATACCCCATCATTATGGATTACACATAAAAAGTCATATCATAGGGTAAAATCATGACTAAGAGATAAGTGGAATAGACCCCTTACAATAAATATGGTGGTGTTATGCACTTGTTGTTAATGAACTAAATAAACAAATTAGGTTTAATAATTATTAATTCCATAACCTCTTCTATGTGAAAAATATTGAGTATAAACATTTTTTTATTTTAACCATGTTTATTGGTTATAAGATTCAATTTCATTGTTTGGGTGAGTTTTCTTGCTTGGTTTTTAATGTACCGTTCATTTATATCCATTTTCGGATAAACATGTGAGATGAAAGTTGTTGTACAGATTTGAAGTTATTTTATATTAGTGGAAATAAAGGATATTACATGGTTTCTTATATTATTTGGATATTTATTTTGATGTATAATTATTATATAAAATCTTACTGACAACTATTTTTTTTGAAATGGTGGGTTTGATTACAATGAACATGTTTTTATTTATAACATAATACAATTAGTAAAAAATGATTACATAATTATAACATGGATATATTAAATATATAATGATCTTTTTCAAACATAACACAAACTATTTCATGAGCATAAATAAATAAGATAATAGAAATTGATAAATCATTGTCCTTGAATGTGCTAAATTAGCACATCTCAAATGGTTATTTCATTTATTACAAATAAAAATGAGGAAAGGATTGATGATAATGAATTATCCCATTTGAAAAAAAAATTCCAGTACATGTATGTTACTTGAGTTATCATACAACTTGATTTAAGGGAGGTGAGGAAATAAACAAGAAAAGGAATGAACATATAAAAAATTGAATAATTTGAAAAAAGAATTTACCTCTTGAGATTATCTCCTTCGAAAACCCCTTAAAGGATGTGGTTTTGGTATTTTGAATAGAATAGATGATTTTTGATGTTGGGGGTGATCTTGGGGTTATATTTGGGTATAATATTTTCAAGGCACAAGGATTTAGAAGAGTGGATTAAAGAGGTAGTGCGGGGGGGGGGGGGGGGGGGGGTATAGTGTTGAAGAGAAGGGTTTTCATAATATTATAATCATTAATTATTTATTTATTCACAAGACAATAAATTGTAAGTATTACATGACCAATAATATTAATTAATGCATTTTATTTAGAACTAATTTGGCTTACTTCAGCAGATCATCATCAATGACTCAATAAATCCATTTTTTAGCATTTATAGTAAAATCTCATATTTTACTATTCATAAAAATTCTTGTATTTTAGAAAAATCTCAAAATTTCACCCTGACAATTTTCCAAAGTGTATAATCCAAAAATGAAAACCATTTTTCATCAATAATTTTATAAATATGAATAAGTAAATTTTTAATTAAAATCAAATTTTGTTATTAAAAAAACCAGTTTTCAAATATTTATTTACATATTCTAAAATATAGGTACATCAAACTTTCACTTGAATATTATTTCTATTCTATCATTGGTAAGATTACTATTAATTAGAGTATATGACTATTCATATGGGTAACATTACAATTCATAATTATAGGTTACTATTCACTATAAAATATGTTTTTCTTATTGGCCTCCACATAACATACTAATCACAGTCGTGTATGTCAGATTTTTAGAATTCCAAACACAAAAGTGGAAAAATTATCTTAAAGGTCACATAGAACATAGTAGTTCATTATATTTTGATTTAATCTGATTATATGAAATATTTATTAGAGAGTAATTTCCTTTTATAAAACAATGGGTCTTTACATTATTCCCCCTTATGAAATTTATCCCTCGAAATTGCGTTTGAAATTCTAATCCATAAACACGTGTGGTTACTTTTCCATCATTGCCTGCTCTAGTTCCCATGTTTCCTCTTCTTACATATGGTTTCACCATAGTACCTTGACCAGATCCATATTCTTGTTGCGTAGAACTTTTCCTATATGATCCAATATATTTATTGGGTTCTTCTCATAGGAAATATCATCCTCCAACTTCACCACCTCTAAATAAAGTACATTTAAAGGTTCTAATATGTACTTTCATTAAAGGGATACATGAAAGATATCATGTACTTCCAACATGGTAGGTGGAAGTGTTAGTCGATAGGCCATTGCTCCGACTCGATCAAGGATCTCTAAGGGACTGATATACCTAGGACATAAATTACCTTTCATCCCAAACCTCATGACCTTATTCCATGGAAATATGAGGAGAAATACCATGTCTCTAACTTTTATCTCAAGGCCTTGTTAACGATTGTCTACATAATTTTTCTCTTGACATTGGGATTCCTTGAAATGCTGATGAATTTTTTTCACCTTCACCAACATTTATTCAACCATTTCAGGTCCTAGAATCTTACAATAACCGATTTCATCCCAACATGTCAGTGTTATTCACCTTTTTCGATAAAGGGATTCATATGGTTCCATTTAGATTCTAGATTGGAAACTGTTGTGGTAGGATAATTCAACAAGTCGAAGATGGTGGTACCATCTTCCGTTGATTTCAATATAACATGCTCCCAACATGAATTACATTGCATGAATAGTTCTCTTAGATAGTCCATTAGTATGAGGATGATAGGTTGTACTGACGTTTAGTTTAGTGCTTAGTTCAGGTTGGAAACTTTTCTAGAACTTCGACGTGAATCTTGGATCACGATCAGATACAATAGATAGTGGTACTCCATGTAGCCTTACATCTTCTTTGATATATATCTGTGCATGTTGATCCAATGATAAGTCATCTCTAATCACGTTAATGTGATCTCTCTTCATAATAAAATCCACAAAAACCTATATAGTATTTTTTTCCTTGGTATGTACATAGATGTGTAGTGAAAAAGTTCATAGTGATGTTATCCCACTTCCATATTGGTATGGGTAGTGATTGCATCATCCCCCTGGGCGTTTTCCTCTCAACCTTCACAAGCTGACATACCGAAAACATTGATGTATATTCAGAAATTTCCCTTTTCTTGTTGTCCCACCAAATGTTTCCTCAGAGATCTCGATACATCTTTGTGCTCGCTAGGTGAATAGAGAAGGTAGAGCTATGTGAATAATTCAAAACCTCCTTCTCTATCTCAAGATTGGATGGTAGAGATAATCGCGACACAAATATTATATCTCCTTCCTCATCAATCAATAACTCAAAGGATTTACCATTTTTAACAAAATCCCCCATATTTGGAAGTTCTACTTATTTTCTTTGGGCATCCTTGATTTTCTCCATGATATATGTTTGAGAAATCATTTGTAAATTTATTAATGATGTTCCTCCCTTAACAATGCCCATGTCCATCCTCAGAAAATCTTAAAAGATAATATCTTTTTCAATTCTAATCATTGATAATGATGCATGATCCTTTCTACTTAGAGCATCTGCCACCTTATTTTCTTTACCATGATGTTAGTGAATTGAGTAGTCATAATCCATGATAAGATCAATCCATCTATGATGGAACATATTATGATATTATTGTTTGAATATATATTTGATACTCTTAAGGTCACTATATATCTCACACTACTCCCCATAGAGATAATACCACCATATTTTCAACACAATGATTACCGCCGGCAACTACAGATCACGCATGAGATAGATTTTTCTCATGAATTTTCAGAATCCTTTAGGCGTAGGCTATTACTTTATCATTTTTCATCCAGAAAAAACCTATTCTTTTCTTATAAGCATCAATATACACCACAAAAAGTGCTCCACTTATTGGGAGTGTGAGTACTTGCATAGTGATAAGCCTCTTTTTCAACTCCTTGAAATAGACTTAACATTCCTGAGTCCAAAAAAACATTACTCCCTTCCATGTACGCATGGAAACTGGGTGTGAAAATTGTGAAAAGTTATTCACAAATCATCGATAAAACCAAGATAGACCCAAGAAGTTTTGGATCCCCAATACAAATAATGCCACGGGCTACTTTTCAATTGCCTTCGTCTTGGAAGGGTCTAAAATTTTCTCTTTACTGATGATAACATACACAACGAATGATACTTCCTCTATCTAGAACTCAAATTTACTATACATTTCATTCAACTTCTCCCTTCACAAAGACATTATCACAGTATTCAATTGATCCACGTGTTCCTCCTTGATCATGGAGTATATCATAATATCATCAATGAACACTACAATAAATTTGTCGAGGTAATATCTAACTATAAGGCCCCATCCTTAAACCATACTTAATCTTGAGTTATTACATGATTACACATTGAGTATCTTTTCAGGTTTAGAGTTTTATAGAATTAGAACATAAAACTTGCATTACATTCCACATTTAAACAAAGTGGTTACATAAAAGATAGTATTCATTTTTCCCATCAAAGGAATCATATTTAAAATAAAACATGGATTCTTTCTTGACACTTCCTTGACACTATCATCATATCATGTACCTTTCCCTTGACCTGTGAAAAACATTTCAAAAAAACTTGGGATGAGCATAAAAAGCTCAGTATGGGTTATAAAAATATGGAAAGGAAACATGAGTTCATATATACATAAGAATGAAATCTTACTTTACCCATAAAACATAAGCACTTTAACATACCTCATCAAATCATGAATAAATCATAGAAATCATAAGACATAAAGGTAACTTGATGCATTCATAACATTATTACGTAGGGTGTAACCCTCTTGGTTACGTTTGGAATACCCATCACAGTATATTCCCTAAATCTCTTTGGAGAAACCTTAACGTTTCACTCCCTCGCGTTATCCAATGCATTGGAGAGCTATATCGGGCTCACCCGCCCTTAGTTTATCATGGAACCACCCATATTCATAATAATTCCCAAGAACCTCAACATAATCATATCACATAAAACATGCATAAAGGAAACATAACATTTCCACCTTTCAATCACAAGATATCAATACAAAACATTGATATAGAAACATTATGAAAACCATTTTCAATACCAAAATAAAATAAAAGTAAAACATGGTATTTAATTTTCTTTTAAAAAAGGTATGGCTTGTAGAGGAAGCCGAAACTCAAATAATGGTCATGGCGGCGGAGAAGTCGTTGTTGCCGCATAAGTATGAAAAAAACATTCCCTTTTGTCGTTTAGTAAATGCTTCATATAAAAAATATTCCTTTTTAATGAACGTAAAAGTAAAAGGGGTTTATACACCGTATAAAAGAAGGTTGTGTATAAAACAAAATATGCCTCAATGAAAGGAGATTGAGACGAAGTCCCATACCTCTGGTCCGACTTGACTCGGTCGTTCTTTAATCTCCTGAATAATAAACTTGAGTTAATTTATACTTGTTTAAGAACCTTTTTCATCTTCATTATTCCTTTTATATCACTTATTGTCATGTCATGAACACTATCTAATTATTTAAGTTAATAACGGTCGTTTTAATGATCATTGGTATTTGAGTAAAAAATAAACCCTTTATAATTACATGTTGTTCATGCATCCATTATATCCATAATGGTATTCATGATGTAGATATCATATATGTCATATATATACAGTACATTCATGCATTTATAATATTACATAATCATTTAGAGGTAAGAAATGAAATGCACCGTTCATGGAGACGGTAAGCCATACGTACGCATGAACGCTGCTTTCATTTCTATTTTGTATTTTATAGAATGGATTCATAATGATATAAAGGTATATTATAATTCCAATGTAATATCATAACTCCATTATTTATACATCCCACATATGTTATTAACGAATCAAATCACTATGAGGGGCGGTAGTCCGCACTTCCTTAAATGAAGATATCGCGTTTACCCATTATGGAAACAATAAAGGTATGCCCAAAATGAAAAATACAGAAGCTTAAGGATAACATAAACATATTATATATCATATATAAATATAGTGTCATCTTAATGGCCACCTTTGAAGGTGTTAAAAAATGATGAACAATCATCGTTTCGGGAGGCATAAATTCACCATCCACGGAAACCGTATGTTCTTTAACCATTAGATGTAGGTGTGTGTAAGTTTAGCTCGAATACTTCTTATAAAAACATAATATTATATTGAATATACTGGATTTGTTACAAAAGAAATGAATAAAAAGAGTTTAGGGGGTTGGAGAAGCAAAATAAAACAAAAGGACTCAAGTAAAGACATTACCTTAAAATCGGGTAACTCCCTTTGGATTGAGCTCAAAGGCTTCCTTGGGAAGACTTATGCCCAAAGTGAGGCTTCAAAGAGTAAGAGAGGGAAGTGGAGAGACAAAATGGGCAGGGTTTGGCCGAGCCAAAGGCTTTGGAAGTGTGGGTAAGGATGTAGAGGTGGGGTCCTTTTATAAGAGGAGAGGAGAGGCACTCATAGAATATAAAGAAATGTTTCTTTATTTTAAAATGAGTTTCAGAATCAAAAGGTCCAAAATTGATAAAATTCGAGGGTAAGGTGATAAGGGTTGTCAATCCACCAATACAATAGGTTTTGGACATGTTTAGGTCATATATATTACATTATCATTTCATTTTATTTAAATCCTTTATTAATGAGGTAATCGCTGCATCATCATGATGTCATAAATAATTTAATTTATTTAATGTCTAAAAATTATAAAAAAATACAATGATGTAGGAAATATTTTTATCTTTCCAATAAGAATTTATAATCAAAAATCTGAATTGTATAACCCCATGTAAAAAGTGTTTTAGTAAAACATTTCATGTTTGTGTCATTTTTACTTTTACATTAAATAAAAAGTTATTTATGTCATTTCCCAACCAAGTGGCTCCATGGGGTCCCCAAGTTGACACATGGATTGCCTTGGTCGGCCATGAATCATCCAATAAGGGAAGTACATGTGTCTAGGTCATCTCATATTATTAAAATATTATTTTTACCTTAAACTACACTAATTACCTCTAATCGCGATTAAAACCATAAAAGTTACTATTCACCAAAAAAATTATTTTAATCTCATTGAACCAAATTTTACTTATTAATGACAACCATTTATGTCGGATTTTTGAAAATCAAATAACATAAGTGGAAAAGTATCATGTAAAAGAAAAATCAGTTTCTTTAACTACCACTTAGTGGTTTCACTATTCATCAAAAATTGATGTTTTTCAGAAAAATACGAACACTTCACCCTAAGCTATATTTGATATTCTGAATTCAAAAATGTTGTATATTTTACAAAATTCAAATCATATAAGTTACATTAATTAATTTAATAATTAATTCCCGCTGTCATGACAAATAGCATGTTTTTATGAAATAATAAGTATCAAAAGATTGACACCAGTTTAAGTCCAATTTCAAAGTGAAATTGATTCCAATGACCACCATTGGATTAAATGGTAAAAATATATTCTAATTTCACTTCAAAAACAATTCAAAAGATAATCTAATCATATAAATAAATTAGATTAAAAAGTGGTTTTGAATGAAAATACAACATTTTTCACTATTCATTAAAAAATGAACTTTATCGGAAAAATACCAAAAATTCACACAAAGTAAATTTTTATGTCCCAATCATAAAGAATAAGTTCATTTTGACAAACATAACTTATAAAATTGTAAAAATATAGATTTAAAATGGTTTTCCATCAAAAGGCAGTGAAACAATATTTTAAAAAATATTAGTGTATTCCATACTTAAGATTGGATTTATTCTCATTTTAAGCCTCTAAAACACTATCTAATTCACTAATATAAATAGATAAAAATATCTATTATTCATTACTTACTTGGGATGTTACATCCTTCCCCCCTTTAGAAAATTGCGTTCCCGCAATTTATTTACTTATCGAATAAATGGGGGTACTTATCCCTCATTGCATTTTCAGATTCCCATGTTGCCTCTTCCATCATGTGGTTTTTCCACAAAAACTTTTCCTACTTAATCACCTTATTCCGTAACACTTGCTCCCTGTGGTCAAGAATCTGGACCGGTTGTTCCCCATAAGATAGGTTCTCTTCCAGCTGAACTACCTCTGGACTCAAAACATGAGATGGATCTGGCATATACTTTCTCAGCATCGAAACATGAAAAACATTGTGTACTTGAGATAAACTCGGAGGTAATGCCACTCTGTATGCAACTGATCCAACTGTCTCCAGAATTTCATATGGTCTAATGAACCTTGGACTCAACTTTCCTTTCTTACCAAATCGCATCACACTTTTCCATGGAGAAACCTTGAGAAAAACATGATCACCTACCTCAAAAGAGAGATCCTTCCTCCTGTTGTCCGCATAACTCTTCTGCCTGCTCTGAGCTATTCTCATTTGTTTCTGTATCAGCTGAACTTTTTCTGCCATCTCTTCTACCAATTCTGGTCCCATCAGCTTCCTTTCACCCACTTCATCCCATAAAGCTGGAGTTTGACACCACTTCCCATATAATTCATGAAATGGTGCCATCTGTATATTGGAATGAAAACTGTTATTATAAGAAAACTTAATCAAAGAAATATGTTGGTCCCAACATCCCTGATAATCCATCGAACAAGCACGTAGCATATCTTCCATGTTCTGAATTGTTCGTTCCGACTGCCCATCTGATTGAGGATGAAAAGCTGTACTAAAATTTAATTCAGTACCCAATGACTTCTGAAGGCCTTTCCAAAAGTTAGAAGTGAACCTGGGATCACGGTCAGATACAATGGAGTGGGGAACTCCATGTAACCTGACTATATCCTTAAGATAAAAATGGGAAAGTTTATCTAAGGAAAAAGTATCACGTATAGCAAGGAAATGTGCAGATTTAGTTAAGCGATCAACAATAACCCAGATTGCATTATTACCTCGAGGGGTCTTCGGCAATCACACAACGAAGTCCATGGATATATTCTCCCATTTCCACTCTGGAACTGGTAACGGCTGAAGCATCCCTTTCAGTAACTGCCGCTCTTCTTTAACCTGTTGACATGTCAAACACTTCATAGTAAAATCAGAATATCTCTTTTCATTCCATCCCACCAGTAATACTCCCTCAAATCTCTGTACATCTTAGTACAACCAGGATGAACTGAAAATGAAGAATTATGAGCTCCACATAACAACTCTCACTTCAACTGTGAATCACAAGGCACACACAATCTCTTCCCAAATCTCAAAACACAATCACTATCAATGTTGAATTCATGAATCTTACCCTTCTGAACCATATCTACCTTTTTCTGCAACTCACTGTCTTGCTTATGTGCTTGCTTGATTCTGTCTGATAGAGAAGATTTCACTGATACCTGAAACAAAACAGAATAACATCCTGCACCAACAACTTCTATTCCAAAGTTCATCAAATCCTTAACCAAAATACCATGTTCCAAACGCAACATTTCTAATGAAGCATTACTTTTTCGACTCAAAGAATCAGCCACTTTATTTGATTTTCCTGGATGGTAATGAATTGTACAATCATAATCCTTGATTAATTCCAGCCATCTCCTCTGTCTCATGTTTAACTATTTCTGAGTGAATATATACTTTAAACTTTTCTGATCAGTAAATATTTCACTCTTTAATCCATACAAATGATGCCTCCAAATTTTTAAAGCAAAAACAATAGCAGCTAATTCCAAATCATGTGTAGGGTAATTTATCTCATGAGTTTTCAACTGTCGTGAAGCATAAGCAATTACCTGATCATTCTGCATTAGGACGCAACCAAGTCCTTTCAATGAAGCATCACTGTAGATAACAAACTCACCATTCCTGGAAGGTAGTGCCAAAACTGGAGCATTCACCAATCTTCTTTTTAACTCCTGAAAACAATCATCACATTATTTTGTCCAAATAAACTTAACACCCTTCCGTGTTAGCTTAGTCATTGGACTAGATAACCATGAAAAATTTCTAACAAACCTTCGGTAATATCATGCCAAACCAAGGATGCTACGAATCTCAGTTACATTTGTGGGTCTTGGCCATTCTTCAACAACCTCTGTTTTTGCAGGATCAACAGTTATCCCATCTTTGGAAACAATGTGACCAAGGAATGAAATTTGTTGCAACCAAAACTCACACTTGCTTAATTTCCCATTCAATTTATTTTATTTTAAGGTTTTCAAAATAACCCTTGAATGTCTTTCATGCTCCTCTTTACTTTTAGAAAACACCAGAATATCATCAATGAAAACCACCACAAACTTATCCAAGAACTCATGGAAAATTCTATTCATTAAATCCATGAATACAGTATGTGCATTGGTTACCCCAAAAGGCATTACTACAAATTCATAATGGCCATATCTTATACGGAATGCGGTCTTCGGAACATCTTCTTCCTTTACCTTCAGCTGATGGTACCCCGATCTCAGGTCAATCTTTGAAAAATACTGAGCTCCCTGGAGCTGATACAACTTCATTTGATGGCCCGACATCTACTAAAGTAGTTGCAAGGGATTTCACCACCCCTTCTTCTTGTAGTCTAACTGCTTTCCATCACTCAAGCTCTTTGTCGGACACTCGTTTGATAGTGACCCATCTCATTTCACTTAAAACATTTCACTAACTGTAAATCAAATTTGGTCTTACCATCACCTTGATCTTTTTCAGTGCAATCACGAGCCTTATGTACCATCTTACCACATCGGTAGCACTTTCCATAATTCATAAGACATTCCCCAGCATGCCTTTTACCACATTTATCACAAACTGGAAACTTTGTTTTCTTACCATCAGACTTTTTTGAGGAATTCTTTCCTTTCTCCTGCCACCTCGGTCTCTTCTTCTGTTGGTTATTATAGAACACTTGATCATTGGAAAACTCCATTTCCACCTTATCAGCACATCGAACAAGCATTTCATAACTTTTGAACTCACGAGAAGCTAAAGGCCTAAGATATTTTGGCTTTAACCTTGAGTAAAAATGATTGATTTTACTATCAAGGTCTCGGATAAAATTTGGAGCATACCTTTCCAATCGAGTGAACCTTTCTTCATATGTAGCCATTGAGTCTTCCTCTTGCCTCAATTCCAATAATTGATTTTCCATCCAAAGTCGAACTACCTTAGGAAAATACTTTTCTAGAAACATACCATTGAATTCATCCCAGTCGAGAGCATCAATCTCATCAGCGTCCCTCATATTTTTAACCATCGACCACAACAGATCTGCATCACCCTCCAAACGGTAAATAGCAAGACTAACCTTTTGATTTTATCAACACCCCATGACATTGAAAATATTCTCCCGTTCTCTAATCCACCCTTCAGCTAGAACAGGGTCAGATGATCCTCTGAATTATGGGGGATGTTGCCTCATGAAATGTTCCAACACTAACATGTTCCTCTGTGGTTGATCTGGCTGATCTCGTGCATGGATACCACCGCCATTTATCGCTTGATTCAACTACGCCATTACTGCAACAAACTGTTCAGTTCCAATTCCGACCATCTCAGGATGCTGATTTGGAAGGTTATTTCCTTCTGTATGCCTTCCTAGCACTGCTTCCCCGTTTCCTCTGTGGAAAACTATTCTGAACAAACATGTCTTAGATGAAGCAACATAGTAATCTTCAAATTCTATATCATTTCATTCTGACCATAAAAAAATATTTTTGGATAAGCATTTAATATAATTATAACTCCTAAAGTTATCTAAACCGACCACTGATACCAACTATATGGCCCCAGCCTTAAACCTTACTTAATCTTGAGTTATTATAGGATTAAACATTGAGGATCTTTTCAGGTTTAGAGTTTTAGAGAATTAGAACATAAAACTTTCATTACATTCCACATTTAATTAAAGTGGTTACATAAAAGATAGTATTCATTTTTCCCATCAACGGAAACATATTTAAAATAAATCATTGATTATTTCTTGACACTTCCTTGAAACTATCATCATATCATGTACCTTTCCCTTGACCTGTGAAAAACATTTCAAAAAAACTTGGGATGAGCATAAAAAGCTCAGTATGGGTTATAAAAATATGGAAAGGAAACATGAGTTCATATATACATAAGAATGAAATCATACTTTACCCATAAAACATAATCACTTTAACATACCTCATAAAATCATGAATAAATCATAGAAATCACAAGACATAAAGTTAACTTGAGGCATTCATAACATTCTTACGTGGGGAGTAACCCTCTTGGATACGTTTGGAATACCCATTATAGTATATTCCCTAAATCTCTTCAGAGAAACCTTAACGTTTCACTCCTTCGCATTACCCAATGCATTGGAGAGCTATATCGGGCTCACCCACCCTTATTTTATCACGGAACCACCCGTCTTCATAATAATGCCCAAAAACCTCAACATAATCGTATCACATAAAACATGCATAAAAGAAACATAACAATTCCACCTTTCAATCACAAGATATTAATACAAAACATTGATATAGAAACATTATGAAAACCATTTTCAATACCAAAATAAAAGAAATGTAAAACATGGTATTTAATTTTCTTTTAAAAAAAGGTATGGCTTGTAGAGGAAGCCGGAACTCAAATAATGGTCACGGCGGTGGAGAAGTCGTTGTCGCCGCATACGTACGACAAAAACATTCCCTTTTGACGTTTATTAAACGCTTCGTATAAAAAATATTCCTTTTGAATAAAGATAAAAGTCAATGGGGTTTATACACCGTATAAAAGAAGGTTGTGTATAAAACAAAATATGCCTCAATGAAAGGAGATTGAGACGAAGTCCCATACCTCGGGTCCGACTTGACTCGGTCGTTCTTTAAACTCCTGAATAATAGACTTGAGTTAATTTATACTTGATTAAGAACCTTTTTCAAGTTCATTATTCATTTTATATCACTTATTGTCATGTCATGAACACTATGTAATTATTTAAGTTAATAACGGTCGTTTTAACGATCATTGGTACTTGAGTCAAAAATAAACCCTTTATAATAACAAGTTGTTCATGTATCCATTATATCCAGAATGGTATTAATGATGTAGATATCATATATTTCATATATATCCAGTACATCCATGCATCTATAATATTACATATTCATTTAGAGGTAATAAATGAAATGCACCGTTCATGGAGACGGTTAGCCGTACGTATGCATGAACGCTACTTTCATTTCTATTTCATATTTTATAGAATGGAATAATAATTATATAAAGGTATATTATAATTCCAGTGTAACATCATATATAATATCATAACTCCATCCTTTATACGTCCCACATATGGTATTAATGAATCAAATCACTTTGAGGGGGCGGTAGTCCGCACTTCCTTAAATGAAGATATCGCATTTACCCATAATGGAAACCATAATGGTATGACCAAAATGAAAAATACAGAAGCTTAATGAAAACATAAACATATTATATATCATATATAAATATAGTTTCATCTTAATGTCCACCTTTGAAGGTGTTAAAAGAATGTTGAACAATCATCGTTTCAGGAGGCATAAATTCACATTCCACAGAAACAGTGTGTTCTTTAACCATTAGATGTAGGTGTGTGTAAGTGTAGCTAGAATCCTTATTATAACAACATACTATTATATTTAAGATACTTTAGTTGTTACAAAAGAAATTAATAAAAAGAGTTTAGGGGGTTGGAGAAGCAAAATAAAAAAAAAAGGACTCAAGTGAAGACATTACCTTAAAATCGGGTAACTCCCTTTGGTTTAAGCACAGAGGCTTCCTTGGGAAGACTTCTTCCCAAATTTAGGCTTCAAGGAGTAAGAGAGGGAAGTGGAGAGACCAAATGGGCAGGGGTTGGCCGAGCAAAAGGCTTTGGAAGTGTGGGTAAGGAGGTAGAGGTGGGGGCCTTTTATAAGAGGAGAGGAGGGGCACTCTTGGAAAGTAAAGAAATGTTAATTTATTTTAAAATGATTTTCGGATTAAAAAGGTCCCACATAGATATAATTCAAGGGTAAGGTGATACGGGTTCTAAATCCACCCATCCAATAGGTTTTGGACATGTGAAGTTCATAGATGTTACATTATCATTTCATTTTATTTAAATCCTTTATTAATGAGGTAATCACTGCATCATCATGATGTCATAAATAATTTAATTTATTTAAAGACTAAAAATTATAAAAAAACAACTATGATGTAGGAAATATTTTTATCTTTCCAATGACTATTTATAATTAAAAATCTGATTGTATAACCCCATGTAAAAATTGTTTTAGTAAAACATCTCATGTTTGTGTCATTTTTACTTTTACATTAAATAAAAAGTTATTTATGTAATTTCCCAACCAAAGTGGCTCCATGGGGTCCCCAAGTTGACCCATGGATTGTCTGGTTCGGACATGAAACATCCAATAAGTTTAGGACATGTTTCTAGGTCATCTCATATTATTAAAACATTATTTTTACCTTAAACTACACTAATTACCTCTAATCGCGATTAAAAACATAAAAGTTACTATTCACCGAAAAATTATTTTAATCTCATTGAACCACATTTTACTTCCTAATGAAAACCATGTATGTGGGATTTTTGAAAATAAAATCACAGAAGTGGCAAAGTTTCATTTAAACGAAAAATCAGTTTCTTTAACTATCACTTAGTGGTTTCACTATTCATAAAAAATTTAAGTTTTTCCGAAAAATACCAAAACATTACCCTAAGCTATATTAGATATTATGAATTCAAAAATGATTTCTATTTTAAAAAATAAAAATAATATAAGTTAAATTATTTAATTTAATAATTAATTCCCACTGTAATGACAAATAGCGTGTTTTTATGAAGCAATAAGTATCAAAAGATTGACACCAGTTTAAGTCCAATTTCAAAGTGAAATTGATTCCAATGACCACAATTGGATTAAATGGTAAAAAATATATTCTAATTTCACTTCAAAACCAATTCAAAAGATAATCTAATCATATAAATAAATTAGATTAAAAAGTGGTTTTGAATTAAAATACAACATTTTTCACTATCTAGAGTGAACTCACACTGCCCGTACAATTTTTTAATCATCGAATCCTCTCTCATAGGTGTATCTAGCCATAATAATTGAGCCAATGGCTCCACCGGAATCTCTGAGCTCTGAACTAGGGAAACTAAAATAAAATAATGACACACGCCTATGTCTATAAGTACTGCAGCAAAGGTGGAGTAGACACAGATAGTACCTCATATCATCTCAGGTGTTCCGTAGTCATAGGACATGACTTCCTGGAGCTGAGCCCACCCCTGTCTGCCAACCATCTATGGTCAGGGTGGACCTCCTGGTGGTGGTGGTAGTAGGACCTCGAAATGTCGTACACAACCTACTGCTTAGCCATATCCTCTTCCATGTCTCCCTCCTCCTGGAGGACCACCACGATTGAACCACTACCTCTAACTGGGAGGTCCCTCTACTGTCTACTGATCATCTTCATGGTGGGTTGGGTAGTCGCGAACCATGTGACCCTTCCCGCCACATGCATATCACTGTCTACTCCTCGTATTGTTGGCTATGTCTCGTGTGGCCCGCACAACGGAACCATTTTCCTCAGGTCTCCCACTTGATGCCCTATTGCACTTGGACCTCTGCGACATTTGTCTACTGCCGGCTGTAGATGACTCTGCTACGTGTCACACAGTGGTGGGCCTCGCTACTGGTGACTGCTCAGCAAGAAAAAATTCCACAAGAAGGGCTCGGTCTAGCACCCCACCTACGTTGAGATGCTGATGGAAATCATCAAATCCCTAATCTCACGCTTGAGTCCCTGCTCGAAGGTTCATGCCCTGAACAATGGGTATCGCACCATATCTGTTGAGTAGCGTGAGAGATCGGTGAACCTTGTTGATTATTGTGCCACATTCATGCTACCCTACTGCAGATGAAGCAGCTTCTGAATTTGAACCGCACGAAGGGTGGCTGGAACAATCTCTGACCTGAAGAGGCTCTCGAAGTCTTCCTAGAGAAGTGATGCCTTGTCCTGCACCTAGAGCATCAGGATCCACCATCTACCTGCTACTGCTTGATGAAGACTTGCGGAAAGGATCACCATAAGGTCGGTTTCTGTCCCTAACAATATGAAATCTCTCACAACAGCCTCCGGCCAATCCTCAGCAGCTTGTGGGTTCGTCTCTCCCCTAAACATGGGAGGCCTCTGGTGCTAGAACTCATGCAGCACACTCAAATGGCCTGAAATCTCAACTGTTGTAGTCGGTGGTATCAGTGGCCCAACAGGTAGTGGTACCGCTGGTGCCTGTGTTGTGATTTAGTCCTGCATCGAGGCTTCGTCATTCGGTGGGATACCATGTCGTACGCAACCCCGAACCCAGGCTGGCTGCCTACGTGGGTCCATCCTGAAAACAAACAAGGGAACCACAGTCCAAAAATTATACCTGGTGAGCTAACAAAAAAGAATCACAAATAAATATTTTCAAAGGAAACACAAATTCTATCGGTTTTTTCGTGCACTGAGTCAGAAATCAAAATTCAGAGTCCTAGTGTATGGATACGTCGGATGCCACACCCACACAAGTTTCCCTAAACTGATAACCACACCAAAAACACTTAACACTATTTCCATTAAAAGAATCAGAGTCCATGTTCTATGGTAAAACCAACTCTTATGATACCAATTTGTCATGACCCGTCCTCGGGGGCCGTGTCGTGACTACCCCAAGCCTATCTTCCATAGGCCAGGGGCTGGTGACAAGAACCAATGACGAATCCATGATAAAAAGGGAATGAATTTCCTTTAAACCTGTAACACACACATTCTGGACACAATATGTAAAATAAACAAGTACTAATATGGAAAAAAAGTTTGTTGAAAGTAAGTGAGCCAGTATACAAACCCAACTGAACATCAAGTACAAGTAAAATTAAAAAATATTATCAACTCCTAGATCGTCCTCAAGGAAAATACTACCTGAAGGGTTGGTACAGATCCCGAACAAAACGTCCCTGAGGTACATCGCATCTAGTCCAGCTCTGAGCAGCCTCTCGTCCAGCTCCTTTAGCCTCGATCACTGCTAACCGTCATCTGCATAGAACCCAACAAGGTGTCGGTGAAGCCAGTGCAAGGGTGAGTATAATGATACTCAGTAAGGGACCCTGATACCCCTGAAGGCCTCCCAAAATCCAATAAGGATAAACCACAGTAGTAAGATACAATCATGAATTATCAACCATCCCTACTTAGGTATAGGACAATACGTATACCTATGTTACCAATCACAGTCCGACTCCAACACTCGAGCTCAAGCACAACCCATTCCACAAAGGATGTAAAGTCAATCATCTCGATGATAACAACATTAAGTCAAGACTCAGCTCACAAAGGTATTTAACTCAAGTATACTGGAAGATATGATTAGATGTATCCACTAAATCATCTCCTCTATCGAACCCATGTAGGATCCTTGAACAGTATCGGTGCTGTCGAACCCACGGAGGATCCCGATCCATTATTGTCAATTTTGTACCCATAGAGGATCCTGGTCTAGTCTATTCGATGTCAAACCCACGTAGGATCATAGTACTGTAGTATGTAAATGTGCGATCTTATCATATCATATGGCTTAGCTTCATCTCATCAAAATGAACCCAAAGTGACAGACGATGTGTCAATCAGATGCCCGATCTGTGAGTTATTGTCGTTTCCACTTCGAGAGCCCAGTTGGATTTTTGTTAAATCCAACCCAGACATACCACAACTTTGTCCAAACCTCATGTGGGGTATTCCGAATGAACCATCTCGATCCATGCTTCTCATCAGCACAAACATTTTGTCAATCGGACACACGTAGCCCATGATATGGAGAAAAATGTGAAATAGGTCAAGAAGGGGTGCGGGTCCTATCTGGCCCAGTCGGACTAAACCGACCCGACTCTGTCTGGGCTGACCTAAGTCTGGATCTCGACCAAGGACCGGGTCTGACCCGACACCCCAAAACCGGCCCAACCCTGCGGCGTTGGACCAGCCCTGTGTGGTAGCCTGACCCAGCTCGGCGGCCCGACATGGTGCGGCGGCCCTGACCAGCGTGGCGGCCCGGCCCAGCGCGGTGGCCCGTCTAACGTTGCGGCCCGGCATTCGGGTGACCAGCCCCGTAGGTGCCGCAACCTGTGTGGACCGCGCTAGTGGCCCAGCCTGAGGCCCAGCCCACCGGGGGGCAGAGGCCCTGCCCAGCCGACCCGCTTGGACAGCTGGGGTGCCATCTAGGGGCGGCGCCCTATGGGGCCCACCCTTCCAATCAAAGGGGGTTACACAGCCTTGTCTTTAGCAACATAAAGCGTATGGCATATGCTAGGTAGTCGTGGGACCCTTCTTGTCCCGCATGTAGGGTGCCCGCCAGCGGCCGGCTCCGTCGGCCGCCCTCTTCTGTACCCTATGGCCCATGGTCGCGGTTCTTCTCCGACGCAGCACGATAGTGCCACACTTAGCTCGTCCGACCGCTGCGGCCTGCATGGTCCTGACTCCTTTCTCCAGCACGGTGCGACGACACCACCGCGGCCCTCCTTTTCGCAGCGTGACTCTCTATGCGGTGCAACTATTCCAGACTCCTCCAGCAGCCCGACGGCCCTTGCGCCACAGGCTTCTTTTGCGGCAGGCTCGTTTCCAGTCACCATGTGTACCGCTGTGGCCCATCAGTCGCGGCACATTCCTCCAACAGCACTGTTGCACCGCCACCGCCATCAATAAACGAGAACCAATGGAGGGTTGACTGGTCGTGTTAGTTCGGCCTAAATCCTCCACATTAGGGTGATAGCAAACAACTATTATTGAAGCCCAAGAACGACAAAGAACAAAGATCGAAATCAATCAAAATGACACCTTGCTCATTTTCCATTCGTTTATGATGGATGATGGCATCTTAATTGGAGGCATTCTACCCGGACGGATTCTCCTCCTTTGATGCGGAATAAGATCGTACGTCATCAGTGGTAGAAGTTCTTCCCTCCAATGGTGGTGGAGAAAGGAGAAGGAAGGAGAACTTTCTCCAGCGGATCCTCCTCTCTAACTAAAAAAGGCTCCTCCCTTATTTAATTATGGGAGGAGTTGCAGGAATTAATGAAGTCTTACAGAACAAACATTAATTCAAATAAATTTTTATAAATATAAAATACTTTTCATGTATTTTATTTTTATTTAAATTATTTTTTTAAAAAAAAATACCATCCTTGCAGGTGAAAAATCAACTAACACTCTAGCCCGAACACAGAAAAGGTGGAGGTCTAACTAAGCAATCATCGGGATTATGAGTTCAACGGTGCCCTTAGAATTTGATTCTTATAACTGGTTCTGATGTTACCAAAACCTATTTAAAAACACAATCAAAACACTTATAAACTTCGAAAAAACATTCCGAGCACTTTGGGCCTCGGAATCATGCACCGTCAGAAACTGCGGACTCAGAACAATTGCATATAATTAAAATAAATACATGGGATTTTCCGGGTCTTTAAAAAATTAGGATTTTTTTCTATAATTATATGTATCCCTAGGGATCTTACTAATTTTTCACACCATAGATTCCAATGTTTATTAAAAATTAGTAAGATAACTTCTATAGTGTCCCATAATTTTCATAAATAGATATTTCACATTGTCTATTGAATTTTCGTTACACTATAATTATTTTTTTCATGTTCTTTTGGAATCATGGAAAGATAAAATACTGGGTAATAAAATATATACATCATCTAAAACTTATTTTTTCATAAATATCTCCCTTTATAGTAATATCATACTTAATATCTTTCTTCATAACATGGGGAATGGTAACATAAGAAATAGGTCATCTTAAGTGCTTCTTAAGTGTTATAAAGGGAGATGTCAATGATTTTAAAAGAAAAGAATATAAATACGGGCATATGAACATAAAAAAACATTTAAAAATTATAGCATGTATATTATATATAATAAAATTGAGTTATGGAATAAATATTGGTAGTTACTATGACATGAATCATAAAGGAATCAATAAATGCGATCTATGAGACCACAACATTGGCATAATACATCGAATTGTGGAATAACAAAGTCCTAGAAAATCATTTCCTTAGTAGTCAAGGCTCTTTTCCCAGACTATCATAGTGGAATGGGTCACTCCTAATACCAGCATAATAGTAACGGTTCAGTCACTAGAATATCATAGTAGACAATTTACCTTACAGAATAGGGTTCACTCTCTATTCAAATTCAATTTATCTTATGAGATATCAATATTTAACAAATTTATTGGAGAATAATATAGGCCACATCAGTCACATTATGAAAATAATACAAATTTGTGCCAAAAATACTAATAACCATTCATCATATCAGAACCATGAAAAATAAATTGGTTTCATGAACATTTCATTATAGAATAACACATGTAATGAAATGGGTTTCCAAGACATTTCATTTTTTAATCACAAATATAAACCATCCAAAAATTAATAAGGATATTAACCTTTAATATTATCACATTAAATTATAATTTTCATTAAATGATTTAATCTTATGTGGGATTTTATTCAATGATCACTGATACTTCTTTTGGAAAACAACATTTATATTTTGAAATCATTTTTTATAATTTTATGAAATTGAAAAGGAAATAAATATCACTGAAAAGACAATTGTAAACAAGTAAAGGATGCATTAGAAAAAAAATAAGTAATTTTTATGGGAAATTTGGTAGATTTTATATAAGTTAAAAAAACATTCCTTTCCATGTTTTCCCAATAAAATCACAATACTTCTCATTTGGAAAATGAAAAAAAGATTCCATTCAAGCAATTTATAACATGTAAAAAATGGGTTAAAATGACAATAAAATTAAAATGATAATATTAAAAACTATCATTAATTTTTAATTGAAAATTTAGATAAGGGATAAAAATATTCCCCAGTAGATACATAAAGACAAACAATCCTAAATATTGATAACATTGTGAATTAAGACTCCTAACTCGAGCTATTATTTCATAAAAAAACTTTAATCTATGTTATAATAAATTTATATTTACTAAAAAAATATATTTTAATCTATTTAATATTTATAAAAAACATATTTGATTACCATATAAAATTTCAACATATTTTATAAAAAATTATTTATTAGAATCCTTATTTTTATGTGTCAAATGTATTTGTTATCTTGAGTATTTTAGTTTTTAGTTCCATTACATGTCTATTTATCATGGTTCAATCACATCAAGAAAATAAATAATGATATAAATATCACATATATTCATTATATATATATTTATATTCATAAATAAAAATTAAATATATAATAATTATATAAAATGTTTGAGGAGACGGTAGGACGTATGTACACATGAATGTTGTTTTCATTTTTCATCATATAGAATGAAAGAAAGGTAAATAGTAATTCAAATTTTTTAGAAAATTAATATATCATATCTATCCTATACATATTTGGAAAATCATTCACAATTACCATCCCAGTTATATATATTTGAAAAAACGGTCACATCAAATTATAGTGGTGGCAATCCACACATACAATTTAACAATATTAATGTTTCCCATAGGATTGTATGGTAAGTAGGTAAATGTTATATTATAATTACATAAGAATAATTATGTCATAAATATCATATATAAGAATTTTTACCCCCATTACACCCATCATTAAAGAATTTTGATGAAAATGAATTGTATCACTTCGTAGGGATGGTAATTCGTACGTATTCAAGCGAGATAATTTAAATTATTTTTTGATAGGAATATATTGCATAATATTGTTTTAATAATCATAAAAAACATAATAAATTATAGTATACTAAATTTAATATGTTATGAAAAATACCATAGATATAGATGAGTTAAATATGAGTAGAAATAAAAGTGATCAGTATGGGCGATTACATCTTCATCGAAACAACTATATTAGATATCCTAAAAAGGGATTTTGTGATGGTATATTGTGATTTTCGAATATTAATGTTGTGGTTTGGGAAGTTTAGAAGGTAAATTTGAATATTTTTGTATACATAGAATGCTAATTGTGGTGTAAATAATTGAGGGAGGATGTTACCTTTTATAATTGAGTTCAGTGCACTTTTGTAATTTATCAAAATATTAAATTATAATAAAATAATTATTAGAGAAAATAGATATAAAGGTTTTTTTATTCAAATATTAGTTTGGATGGGGTATTATTACCATCAAGAAAAATTATTTATACATGTTTGGGGCCATTTTAATTATTACCATTTTGACAAAACTTAGCCAACAAAAAAATATTTTAATCATGAAGGGTTGTAAATTTTACATATAATGTTAATGTCAGCCCATAATTATCTAATTTATGAAATTTTGACCAATTAAATAACATAATTTTCTAGTTGAATATTTTTATTATTTTTACAAATTATGAAAAAATATTATTTTGAAAAAATATCATTATTTTCAATATTTATAATAGACTTTTAATTTGATTTAATTGACGTACAGAAAATATTTGAATTGAAAAATTATATATTAACCCACTACTTATATTTCATATTCCCTAATTAAAATCATGTAACACTTTTTCTTAAACATATTATAAAACATTTAATATTTTATATTTGTTATATTAAATTTTCACATTAATTTAATAAATATTGTTTTTCCATTATGTAGTAATTTTTGGTTATTATATATAATAGTGAAAAATTAAAAATAAATATCCATCATCAATATAAATTTATTATGTACAATATTTATTTTATTATTAATTAATATATCATTTTTCCCTATTTAAACACAGAAGGGATATTAAAAAAGATATATATTTTTTATCATTCATTCATTTGAATAATATATAAGTCTTTTTATTGGAAAATATTCTATTAAATAAATAAATTTCATTCTTATGGTTTCAATAGTATAATAAAATTATCCAATAACAAATATTTTGAAAAACCTAATACCATATTACTTATTTTTAACCTAGATTAACACTATATACTCAGTACTGAAGTGACAAGGATTACCACGAAAAATATTCAAATTTAAAAAAGGGTCATATTTACCAAATTTGAACCTCATAATTTTAAATATTTAAATAATTTTATTTATTTCAATACATATAAATAAAATATGTTCATTTTAATTTAATTGTGAAAAATTTGATAAAAGATGATTTTTGGAAAAAAACATTTTTAAGAAAACAGTTAGATTTATTCTTATCATATTCATAGGAAAATTTTTCATCGAATTTTTAAAACGTTTTATAATGTAAAAAATATATAAATTTCAATAAAATTAGTGATGAATAATTATTAAAATAAATTATTGACATAATAATACATTAGGTGCATTTTTTAAGAAAAACATCAATTTTATTTATATTTTTTAAATATAATTATTTTATTAATAAGAAATTTATTTTATAATATTTTTGAATAAATAATGTAATTTATATTATTTTTACTATTCATACCCACCAATATAGTTGTTATGAGATAACATTCACATATTATATTAATATATTTGAATGCTTCCATTAAAATCAGTGTTGTGTTTAATGCATGTTATAAAATAAATAGAATTAATTAAAGATAAATATTTCATAAAATCTATAGGTGTTACCTGAGAGATAATATATGACCCATTCCACTAATTGGGATAGCTGGAATGTGGCCAACTATTTAGAAACCTCCACAACCAGTTGATAATTATATTTCATTCTAACCACATCTTGTAGTATGTTTCCATTAAATAGAGGATATTCTATAATTAAGAATTAGTAAGACAGGAACTGCAACAACAAAAATATTCACATATTGAGGTCTTTCTAAAAAATATTTACCTAGTACATTTGTGATTTTTTAGTCCAAAACCACTCAACCAGAACAAAATTCCCACAAATATTTAAATAGAGGACTAATGATACAAACTCCATTAATTGGGCCGCATAGTTATTCTAATTGGTTTTCCTATTCCAATACCCATACCTAATATCTATCTGGATTTATATCATTACACACCCATCAACAGCTCTTCAGTCATTGTGGAACCCCATTTACTCATCTACTACCACTGGATGATTCAAAAAGGATCATTGATCAATCTATAACACTGCTCCATGAAGGCATTTTAAGAATTCTTAGTCAATGAAAACAAATACCTTTTTTATCTCATGGTAATAAACGTAAATATTGTCCTAGCATATAATACCATAATCCAAAAATAGTACCCAGGAAAATCAAGATATTTATTCACCTATGATACAATATTAGGTGAATCCAATGATGGAATTGTCTCTATCTATATAGGGTCCATTGATAAACCATGTTCTTTGATGAGTTTATATAAAAAGTTACCCACTTTATTCCAAAATTGAAACAATATGTTATTTATACATAAATGGTTTTGTCATTGTAAATATAGTACTATTATAAAATACTATATGATCACTTGTTCTGATAAAAAATAAACGAGGCACTAAATGATAAATGTATCCATAATCTTTCCAATGAAAAAAATAATGATCTAGTTCAAAAGACCTATAAAGAATGTGGGGAATTCATCACAAAAAATGACATCACATAGAATTTATTATTTCCAAAGATACATATGAAAGTATCCTTTGGAATTTCCTCTATATAAACTTGAAAATATTGATATATGAATATGAGTTCAGTCATCGACAACCATATCAAACATTTTAGTTTACCAAATATCTCATTTATCCTTCGAATAGTGTACATATTCTAGATCTTCACATTACTCATGTGATATTAATAAATGAATGCCCTAAAGTTAATTTCAACTTTCATTGTCATGAATACAATTTCACTTAAGAGTAAAAATAGGGAATTGAAAAATATTTCTCCTGATTCTCCTTTAACTACATGAAGGGATATACGAGTCTTACCAGGTCTATATAATACTCCATTAAACATATTAGATTGGTCTCAGGTTGAAATAAAATGAAGATGATGATTTCTTAAAAAAGGTTTAATCCTAGAACATATTAAAGGAATACATATTGGTATTACTCCAATACCACTAGAATCATTGTGTCTGAAAACCCTATTACACCAAGGGCATAAAATTAAAACATATTTTAGATAGTTTATATTTATCTTCTCATGACACTCAATAATTATACATGTAGGAACTTATCATCATTATAGGATAAACATATCACATACACCCATTGGAAAAAAACCCTCCATAGGTGGTATTCAATATGGTCATGTAACATGGATATCCAATCCATACCCATGATGAAATAATACTGATACATTTTGACTACCAAGAGTTCTCCATGGAGTTCTCTCATTTGAGTCTTAGCTTGTAATTTCATCGTATGTTTGAAATTTTGGAACCACTTATTGTAGGAATGCACTACTATAGATAATGTATCGGATTATCGATAATAATTTTAATTAATCAATATATGGATAAGTTCATGAGTTAATTATGGCTCATAGTAATGAAAAATGAAAAGTGGGGCTGGTAAATTACCCTTTAAAAAATTAAATTTAATAACGAAAAAAATTTTAAACCTTGTTTTGAAAGATTAAAGATAATTGGAAGTAATTTTATTGTTAATATTGGAATCATATTAGACTCATTCAATTATAAAATAACATATTCTTATAAATATGAAGAATTTAAGAATCTTAAATAAAAAATAAAATGATTAATTAAAATTGACAAAATCAAATGGGGAATTAATTAAAATAATATAACTAGTAAAACAATCATGTGGATATGAAATAATGAAATAATTTTTTGTTAGAATGTTCTATAATAACCCCACCGAATACTGAAAATCTACCACATTGGTTTCTTGAGAATTTAAGATATTAGTTATTTATCTTTAACGATAACTATGATATAGAAACTTGTTTATTTTTTATGTTATAAAAAATAGATCTAAAGTAGAATATTTATTTTTAATGGTTATAAGAAGTATACTCAGTGAATAATCTTATTTTTTTAAATAGTATTGGAATTTAAAATAGAATTTATCATTTTAAAGTCAATTAGAATCAATAAAAAAATAATGTAGTAAAATATATAATTTCATTTAATTATTACTATTATTTTAAAGTATTGATTCACTCCAAGGACTACAAAATAAAATGAGATATAATTATATAAATATTGGGAGTGTGAAGATATTATAATAATAATAGACACTATATTATATAAGATATGATTTAAAAAATGATATATCTTGAGGAAAAATTAGTTATCTCCACACATTGATGTTAGAGAGTGGATGAAAATTTGAGATTCCAAGACCCCCAGGTGGCTTATTTATAGACTAAAAAATAATTGGGAACATTTTATAATTTTATAGGGGTAATTAATCCACAAAAATATGTAATTAATACTCTATAAAAATAAATATATTTATCCACAAACAGTATGTTCTAATGCCACTAGATACCTAGTAACCTTTACTGGGTAGTAGATCACACTATGGTTGATGTCCATAAAATTAAAGGTCTCAAGAAATATTCATTTAATTCGTGGAGGATATCTAGTGTTATATAATGTAAAGGAACTATAATACACATATAAACTATATTTTTAAGGATTCTCTACAGCGAATTCGATGGACGCCTTCCATGAATGAATGCAACTGGGCATAGAATAATATTTCCATTGTTATATGATGCAGTGAGAATCAAATATTGTCTCTTTTATTTTTTAATGTCTTTATATAGATATTATATCCTCTGTCTGAGGATTAAATACATCTATTATAAAACTCAGTGATCCATCATGGTTCCGACCTATATATGATAAGATATTATCAATTTTGATTGTCAACCAAATAAAATGAAGTATTAGACACATTTATGATTTTATGTGATCATTAAAAGAAAATATAGTGAGAATTAAAATAATATAAAATTTTTAATATTAATTTTCATCTAAATAATATGTTGATAAAAACTAAAATATAATGAGATAAAATTTCATACAATTTTATCCAAATAAATTCAATCATAATTCAATGATAATTATCAACTTTTGTAAAAAGAATAACATTATCCCACATGATATAAATATTCTCCCCCTTGATAATATTTTAAATTATTCATTGATGATGATGGAATAAATAATATATATATATATACATATTTTATTAATATATTAAAAATAAATCATCCTTATTTAATTTAACCATGTATATGAATTCTTTTTGAAAATCTCATAGGTGGAGACGTTTTATGTAGGGGTTAAAATGGGTAGAATTCTTATGTAATAATTTTTTTGATTTTTTTGGGAGAAATATTTTTAAATTATTAAATTTTATATTTTTATCACTTATTATTTGTGTTATTGATATAATTAAACCATTATATAGATAGTGGTGATGAGAAAAAGTTTTAAAAGTAAAAAAATAAGGAAATATAGAAATAAAATTTTATAATAATTCTGAAGATGAGTGAAATAAAATATAAAATAAAATAAAGATTAGTAGTGAAATAAAACGTTGATAATGTTTTTAAATAAGAAAATGAGTAAAAATGAACTTTTGATTTTTTTTTTTGAAACCTTTTATAATACCTAGGATCATTTTATGGTTAACATGATTTAATACTCATAAAATAACACGTAAACTTATTTAAAGAGGTCATAGTAATTAAAAGAAATAATATTATATAATTACATAAAAAATTTATAAATAATTACTCCATTAATGTTTAAAAACATTTATGTTAATAAATCATAGAAATTTTCTTCGGTGTTTCAAACCATGTGTGATGTAATGCATATGTCGGATATCAGACTAAAAGTCTAAGCCTCTCATTTTTAGGTAATGGCATGTAGGTTTATCTACACGAAAAATACATCCAACTATTTTTATCAGGGCATTAATATTACCTATATTATTATACTAATATTATATTACAAAAATTATGATTTTTTAGAAAACCTATTATATTAAAAAAATAAGCCATCATTTTTTAGAAAAAAATTAAACATGCAAAAATGACAAATTTTCCAAGGTCTACACAGGTCTTGAGATATTTATGACAATGTAATAATACTTAAATATCTTTAAATAAACTCAATGTGTTATGATAAATGGGTTTAATAAAAAAATATATGTGTTGATAGTTTTAAAAAATAAAGTGAATAATGATATAACCTTTTTGAATGTGATCTCAATTAAAAGGGTGCCTCCAATCAATGTGATCAGTGTAAGAGTGTTAGCTAAGATTATTAGATATACTAAATGTAGTTGTCTTTTTAGACATGATAATTACATGGTCATAGGATATCCCAAATTATATGATAGTGTGTTTAATCTATAAGATTTTAGAGAAACAACTCTTTGTGGATATGTACTCTACTTTGGTAATAGAAATGAAAAATGAGTTTTTCTGCATAAAAATCCATTAGAAAAATGATTTACCTAGTATGTTAGAATCCCCACAAGTTATGTTTCTATGTGCTTGGAATCAAGAGAATTTATTATTAGGAAATTATGATTGTTTAAAGTATGTTAACTTTAGATAAATTAATCATATGATTTTAATTACATTCTAAAGTCGATGAATTAATAAAGGATCATTAAAATGATATTTCATAGGATTTTATTGAAAATAAGAAATAATTAATATACTACATATAATATTTGGACTTTTCATAGTAAGGTTATGTATGATTCCCACAATACTACTATAAATATTGTTGTCTTCAATTTTTATGGCATCATATAATATCAACATATATGATATCCCTATGATTATTCTAATTTCCATAGAATTATTCGTACCTAACATCTTTATATGTTCATTAGTGTGTTATTTTTATTTTTAATATTTCCATTTAAATTTGTGAAATTTAAAAACTATGATGGAATAATATTTCTCCCATTAAACTCATTTAAAATTTTTTATTCATTAAATAATAAAATATATTATAATGAGTTTTGTTTATTGATCTGAAAATGAAGTCACCAATAGAGAAAGGATCATTTAATAAATAATTTTAATTTTATTGGAGAAAAATAGTGGGTTAAGATTTTTCAAATTGGACATATTTTTATAAATTTAATTATTTATGCTCTCATTCCAAGATAAAGGGGCTTGTATTAAACATTAAATATATTTAGTTTAACTAGAATCATGTTCATGAAAAATTATTACTTTCAAAACAAGTTATTTTATTTATAAAATCAATTTTATAAATAAAAAAATCCAGAAAATCAATATTCTCAAACATTTGAATATGATTAAAAGGAAAATATATATAGAATGAAGATAATATTCAAAATAATTATTTCAATGGAACATGTGAAAAGAGATTAAATTACTTAAAACCTTCTTCTTGAGTATGAACTTTAAAAACAATTCTTCCTTGATAAAAATGATAAATCAAATATCATTATGTTTCACTCAAAAAACCATATTAGTGAAAATAATATGATTTTTATCAAGTCAATCCATGAGATTCAAAATGTTGTTATTTTTTATTTAGTTCAAATAAACATTCACAGAATGTATTAATTTAATGTAATTAATAGCATCATAAATGGAATGCAGTTCATGGGTAAAGAGAAAATCATTATGTTCAATATCATTTAAAAGTGAACTCCGTGCATGTGTTGCATGTTTTAGTTCAATGATAAAAATATTAGGGGAATGGCCTTCAGATTCAATATAGGCATTTTGTAAATAAATGGAAGTTGATTTGGGACATCATAAAGTATATTAGAATATTGAGGTTTATGTATGATTGAGTTATCTTGGTCAATACCATCATCACATTGAGGATGTGATAATGTAATATTAAAGTTTTTTTTGTTAATTAACTCATTTTAGGTTTTTTACCCCTTATTGATGATACATATGGATTTACCTATGTTTTGCTATGCAAAATAGTTAACTTTATCATACTTAGGGTCAAAAATTCCAAGATAATATGTTATATTAATGATAAATCTTTTAAAATAGAAAATATTAATGAAGGATAATATATGAATTTATTATTTTCAAAATATCATTGGATTTTTCTACTATGATGGATGTGATGAAAAAACGATGTAGGACAATGAAAATAATATTCACCACCTTTTATCTAAATTATTAAGGACGACCGAACTCATTTAACTGTTTCATAAAAATTTATTATAGATTAATATTTCATCGTGTGAAAAACATAGTGTTTTGTGGTGTTTGAGGACCATAAAAGGAGTGATGATGACCTAGAGAAGCATAAAACTCATCAACTACATTGTTATTAAATTATCATCCATTTTTACTTCTATCGGAAAAAAGTTCATAAATATTTTAATTTGTGAATTTCATTGAAAAGTTGATAAATACATTAAAAGACTCATTTTTTTGAGCTAAGGATAAAACCAAGGTAAATCTACTATATTAAACTATAATTAAAAAAGTATAATATTAAACTCATATACTTTAATATTGAGTTAGTCAAAATAGATAATGGTGAGCTAATTTCTTAGATTTAGGGGAGGAAACGACCTTTTTTGGATTTGGAATAATATTTTTTTTATTCCATGTTGGAAAGGATTGAAGACCATGTAATATGTGGAATATAAATTTATTAAATATTATATTAATCAGTTTTAGTTATGCTTTTGATGATATAAAAAGTTAAAATGACATATACTGTAACACTGAAGAAAATATTCTTTATCTTGTGAACATAAACACTTGAATTTTTTAATCGAAAGAGATTCATAATATATAATATAAAAATTTTACAAATGAGATGAATTATATAATATATTACATTTTAAATTAATATAAATAAATATTATTTTAAAAAAATAAAAAATTACATAATTGACTATGAATTAGTAAATTACTCGTTAATACATTAAAAAATATAATATATTTAATTATTGTAGAATTTGAGATAACAATCATACCTATAACATTAGTTTCACATTTTTAATCATCTATATATGATATATGTCCTCTTTTAATGTATTTGATATGATTAAATAAAGAACGATCAACAAATATATTCCTTAATAACCCATTATCCATATACTATATAACTTCTCAGGGTTTTCACATGAGGCCCTTTTCCTGTGAAATATTAAGTGAAATATTCCTTTTTCACAATTATATTAGGTCTATATAAATTAACCAATATTGATTTGTGAATCAAATTCTTTTAAAAAATGTTTTTCAATTAGAAATTTTAGATGTGAGATGAATGATTTTCATGCTATTATATCGATAATTGTTACAATTTCATTATTAATCATGATGTTAAAATATCGTAAAATAATTAAAACATTAATTTTGAATATTTCATTTATATAAGCAATCATTTTAGAGAAATTTTGGAAACTATATTGTTTTGAAAAAATAATCATTAAATTACATTTAAAAACATGTTCATATCCAAAAAACTAAGTTCATGTTGTCCTTAAAATGAGTGAAACAAGAAAGATAATTTTTAGGATCCTTACTTTTAATTTCAATCTCTTAAACATTTCCCTGTTCATAAATTTTTAGAACCAAATCATCTTTTTCATTTTAAAATATGATAATTTTCGTAAAATATGTGATTGTAACTTTCATGAAGAAAAATAAATTTTAAAACATGTTCACAACAACCGTCACGATAATGATCAAAGGAAAATGTAATATCTTCATTTCATATTGAAGTGGAAAATTAAGTATATGAGAAATGATGAAAATATTTTGAATTTACATCATCACATACTTCTTCTTTAATCATGAGGAACAAAGGCCTTTCATCGCCTAATTAATCTATTTAAATTTAATCCTAAATAACACTCCATGATCTAACTTTTCAATATATCATACATTGATAATTATTCATATTAAAAGGATAATCCATCATGATATGACGATTCATTTTGAATCCCATTCATGTCACTTGCATTTCATCAAATTCCTTTTTGATGCATTGAGTAGATCCTTCCTTTTTCGAGTACTTATTCTCCCATATGAATATATGTGAAAAAATTTCTAATCATTAATAATGGGTTTTTTAATTCATTGAAATATATTTTTTCCCATAATAAAATTTTCATTGTATAAAGAAATCATTTCCCTTATTATCTCATATGTCATGGTTATAATGTTGAGCTAAAATACTGTCATACTATTTATTTATTTAGAATCATAGATCTTGGTGAATTTTAGTTCTTAATTACATACCCAATGTATATTCATGGAATACATTTTTCTATTTAATTAGTCATCATTATTTTTTTGACCATTACATCTATAATAAAATAATTTATATTTTTTGAGGATAGATTATTGTTTTTGACGCTTTCGTCGGGGCGCGCGCATCCATCCATCGACGGAGGAGGACGCGATGTGCTTGTTGCCCCGCATTCCCGCTTTCCAAAGGCGGGCGACATTCGCTCCTTATTCAGGGGGGTTTGCTCCTTGATCGAAATGGGATGATGGGATGTCGGTTCTTCCTTCCTTGGATTCCTCCTCGGAACTCGTCACCTAGTCCGGGTCTCCCTCATAGATTTAATACGTTGTTCGTGAAACTCTTCCCAGTGCCATGTTTCCATGTACATCGGTTAATTACACCGCTTCTGTCGGGACATTCCAAAGGGTTCGGTCAGGGCAGCAACCATCAGTCGAGGGAGTAGTCATGTTGAGGCATCAGTAGCGTGTCTGGATGCTGGGGAACCTGGCATGTCTATCTATTGTCCCTAGTCACAGGGCTTCTCGAGGGCGTGGAAGCCCGAGGCATCCCACATTGAGCGCGGGGAATTATATGTTGTAGGCAAATATCTGAGGTTTTCCTCAGCTTCCCATGTTTAACACAGGGTACGCCGCGAGTTTAACGTCCAGTGGAGACGGATCTGCCCGACCGGAGAATTAGCTAGAATAGATCGGATTGAGGGATTTCCCTGGAAGGGGTGTCGATACTGGGACCAGCCCATGGGAGGCTGTGTAGAGGGGCATACTGACATGGTCTCACCGGGATATGATGGTCCGGGCGAGGATCAGGGTGGATGATTGATAGACGAATGAAGTGGAAGGGGGAATGGCAAGGAACCATCGCAAGGGCAATGGTGAAGTTGGGCTTGAGCCTTGAAGGTGCTTCCTACGTATCCCCGTGGCAGGGAATCAAAGTCCGCGTAGTTCGGGATGGTGCCGGTGAACCGGCATGAGTGTGGACCTTGGTCCGAAGGGCATCATCAGCGAACTCACGTGAATGGGGAGGACCGGGAGGGCCCTAGTGGTGGTGGGCTTGAACCTCGAGGAGGCTTCCTACGTACGATGTCGTGACATGGATCAAAGACCACATAGTTCAGAGGGGCTTCGTTGGCGAACCGATATGAAGGTGGACCTTGGTCTAATGGGTGGTGGGCCTGAACCTCTAGAAGGCTTCCTACGTACCATGCCTTGGCATGGATCAAAGTCCTCGTAGTTCGGATGATGGAATTCGTCAGCGAATTGACGTGAAGGTGGACCTCGGTCCAATGAGAGATGGGCTTGAACCTCGGGGAGGCTTCCTACATACCATGCCTTAAGATGGATCAAAGACCTCATAGTTCAGAGATGGTCATCGGTGAACCGACGTGAAAGTAGACCCGGGGGTCCACTAGTGGTGGGCTTGAACCTCGGGAAGGTTTCCTACGTACCATGCCTTGACATGGATCAAAGTCCTCGTAGTTCAAAGGATTGATGGAATACAGTTTAATGTCATGCAGGACGGTAGTGAACCCTGACGTTAATAAACGACGAGTGGTGGATGTCGGCGAACTGACGTAAATGAGGGACCTTGGTCCAATGAGAGATGGGCTTGAACCTCGGGGAGGCTTCCTACGTACCATGGCTTGACATGGATCAATGTCCTCATAGTTCGGGAGAAAATGGGGGGGGGGGCTTGGCACACCGACAAGGAGACGGTTTGGGCAAATGATTGTTGGGATTGAACCTTAGGAAGGCTTCCTACCTACCATGCCTTGACATGGATCAAAGTCCTCGTAGTTCGGGTTGGTCACAACGGCTTGCCATCGGACCGGAATGCAGTTTAACGTCATGCCGGACGCAGGTAGAACTCGACGTGAGTTGGATGACCGGTGGGCTTGAACCTCGTGGAGGCTTCCTACGTACCATGCCTTGACATGGATCAGTGACCTTTTAGTTCAAATGGGTGTGCAATTTAATGTCATGCGGGATAGGGGCATACCGTTTACCGCCATGCTGGACGAGGGCATGCAATTTAATGTCATGCTGGATGATGTATTGTCAGGGCTAATGCCAACTCTATGCCCACGTGAGTCAATGTCGGTGTGAGAAACAAGAGACAGGAAGGGCCTGACGATCACGCCATGAAGGGTGCGTCCGTGTGAAGCGAAGATGGGGCTTACGCATTAGGCGGCCCACAGTGTTGGGACTTACTCCCGGATGGAAGCCCGGAGTGCGACAATGCGCAACGAAAGAGGGATTTGGGACCAATTATGGGAGGTGCCTCATTCCCTATCACACCCTCCACTGACCTTGGTTGTGGGGTAGTATGGAGATGCAGGGGTGCAGCCATCTGTTAGGGAACTAGGGTCTCCCTTCTCCTGAAAACATATGCCACTCCAATAAAGAGGATATCATCCCTTGTGGATGGATGATTCCACTCCTATGGAGACGAGTGGCGTAAAAAATGTTCGAGCTGGGGGGAACCTTCGTGAGAGGCACGAGGTCAGGTCACAGTTTAACGTCATGTGTTGAGGATGTGATGCTTGGCAGTTTAGCGTCCTGTAGTTCGGACGAGGTGTGATCACTCCGCACCCCTAGGACATACATAACTGGTACCCTCTGGTCCTTGGGGGAGGGAAGGTACTGGAAAGACCATGGTCAGGGGGGGTTGTGGATCGAACCATCGAGGGGTCCACGTTAGTGTGGCTATGCGAAGAAGAAATAGCCGTTAGCGTGCCTATGCGAAGAAGCATTAGGAAAACCAACGCTACGAGTGGTATTGTCCGTGAGACTTTGAAATCACATCGTGCAAACCTGGAGGGTCGCACGGGAATAGGAATTTCCAAGCAAAGGAGTGTGCTTCGCGAAGCGAAGTGCCTTGGCCTTAGCATGGGGAATGGGTGTGAGTGGAGGGTGCTTCGAAAAGTGGAACAGTATTCGCGGAGCACTGCCTCACGAAGAAGAGGTGCCTCACGAAGCAGGGTGCTGCGAAGCAGTGTGCTTCGCGATGTGTAGCGATCCTACCTTAGAATAGGGATCACTAGTACAGGTAGGGTGTTTCGTGAAGCATAAACGCTCCGCGGCTGCCCGGGTTCCCTTGGGAATCCCCTTCCTTCATGAATTCCCTAGAGCTTCGTGAAGGGATTCCTCTCGGAAGAGGGGCTCAAAACGATTCAAAGCGAAGGCGTCACGTGAAGTAGAAGTACCTCGCAAAGCTCATGATTCTTGAGGGCAAAGGGTGCTTCGCGATTCGGGAGAGGAGAAGCCGAAAGGTCCGATTGTCCCTCCGGGACTCAGGGGGAGTCCAGTATTTATAGGGAAGGGGCACCGCGAAAAAGAACTCGCGCGTCGCCTCAGGTGCTTCGCGGCGCGCTCGCGAACGTCAACGGTGTCCGCGAAGAGTTACCGCCTCCAGAGCTTGGCAGTGGGCTTGCGAATGTCAACGTCGTCTGCGAAGAGTTACCACCTCCATAGCTTCGTGGTGGTCTCGCAAACGTCAAATGCATTCGCGGAGAGATACCGCCTCCGGAGCTTCGCGAGACCGCGATGCTCAGGGTGCTGCGCGTCGGTGCTTCGCGTCGGTGCTCTGCGAGGCAGCGCGCCAGCCTTCTTTTTCGTCCCTTCCTTTCGTGCAATATTTTGGCACCAAAAAATTCCCCCCCCCCCTCAGACTTGGAGCCGCGAAGGGTGAAGGGTCGAAGTATGAGGGAAAATCACCAAAATTGTCGGCGGTTCGCGATGCGGCTTCGCGAAGGGGGCCCGCGGTGCTGACCGGGGCTCCGGATCCGGACGCGCCGCGATGCTCCGCACGGGTGAGGCGCGCCGCGATGCTCCGGGGTCGCTGCCTATAAATTTTGGGGTCGAACTCTTTTGTCTTCATGCGACTTCCTTGTATTTTTGTGCTCTCGACTTCGCGAAGCTCAGCGTACTCCGCGACAGCCCTCCGCGAATCGAGCTTCGCGGTGAACCGCGGGTCTCTGACTCTGCGTCTGCGCCAAGAGAACTTCTTCTTTTCGGCCTAGTCCAGACTTCGTGGTTTGGTCTCGTGACCGACCTTCGCGAACCGTCTTCGCGATCCATCATTGCGATCCGTTCTGAAAAAATTCCTTTCTGAGTGCCGGAACTGGAATGGCCCATCGAGAGGCTATATTGGGGGGTGCTTGCAGATGCCGCCCATCTGGATGAGATGGCCAACTGTCCAGGCCTTGGGGAGATGGTCCGAAGCCATTCGGACCACTCTTCTTTGACATATCTTCTATCAGAGGGTCAGAAGAGTTATCTGCATTGTAAGAAGCTGCCATTGTACGACTTCGGGTTGAGGGATGACGTCTTCATCCCTGAGGCGAGTAGGGATGAACCAGCTTGCTGGTTCAGGAGTACACCATGCTAACACCAATGGTTCAGGGCGGCTGATGGTCACGCATAGGAGGACTTCACACCCGTCACCGCTGATTGTCTCTACAACCATGTAAACGATATTGATGGGAAGCCACTGCAACCAGAGATGTCCCCTCCTCTCTACTGTACCATGCTGAAGGGGGATTTGCAGGATTCGAAGAAGGGATGGTCCAATGAGTGGGATCTGTGCCAGGGTGGTAAATTTACTGATGATTAGGCCTGGGCCTACTGGGTAGGTGCCTCATGTGAGGAGTTTGGGGCCGAGCTGAGGAGAGTGGGGTTATATGAGGCAGCATGGACCTCTCAATTCCACATTTACCAACCAAATCAACTGATGCCGGAATTGCTGAGAAGATGGTCGTCTAGGACCAATACCATTCACCTGCATCACGGGGAGGTGGGCATCAACCTGTGGGATGTCCACCAGATTTCTGGGGTTTCGATCTTGGGGGCCATGTATGATGAGTTTCTCTCTGCCATGAGCGCGTGGGAGGATACATAGAGAATTTCGCGACTGGCGTCAGTGTTGATGGTGCTCATCCCTGGAGAGGACAAGGAGGCAGTGAGGGATGTCCACTTTAGGAGATGGTTCAAGTGCTCCCTGAATTTCCCAGGGAATCGAGAGTTCCCTCCGAGGCCTCAAACTTGTCTGAGGGCGGCCCAATGGGGTAAGGGCCACTCGTATTGGCAAGTCATGGAGGACAGCCAATGGAAGACTTGGGGTTTCAGTGTCAGCACTGAACAACAGCTGATTGTCAGGCTGGCGGCGTTCATCGCGGCTCTCATCTGTGGTTGGATCCTACCGGTGAGGGATACAAGCATGGGGGTGCGGCCCAGCTCGTTTATTATGGCGTCCATGTTGTCCATGGGGAAGCGGATCAATCTGGGGATTCCAATGCTCGCCAAACTGTACAGAATGCTATGGCACATTAGCGAGGGAATGAAGCAGCCAAGGATATGTGGGCCCTTCCACCTCCTGTATGGGTGGATCGCAGCGCACATTAGGGGGATTTATGAGTATCCAAAACCTATTTCGCCACCGGGATCGAACTTCCACCCCTCCATCCTAAACGCGGTCGGGAGCTTCCCGTTCAAAATAGTTGTGCCGATGGTGCTGAATCGGGTCTGGAGGGCGGATGAGTTTAATTTCCACCCCTTCCCATTGCTGACAGGGATACTTACTGATGACGGGCGGGGAACGAAAGAACATTGGGCTTACCTCCTGGCCTTTCGAGGTGGATATTTGGTGGCACGAGTGGATCATGAGCCACTCTGCAAACCGTACACCCCGCATCAGTTTGCAAGGCAGTTCCGGTGCCTCCAGTGGCTGACCCTGTAGGTCTACTGGGAGGTGCATCACGAGGAGCACCTGTGTGTGATGAGGCAGCTGTGGCTCATGTTCACACGGGAAGATGGGAAGATTCGAATTGCATTTCCTCCATCCACCGCCTCTTTTGGATTGCTGAGGGAGTATGCCATTAGTTGGGAGGCTGCTTACCCAGGGGAGATGCAGAAACAACCAAATATTCGGGTTGGTGACGGTGGACCTCCTCTATCTCAAGGTCGGGGTCGAGGGCAGCTAGGGCCCCACACAGTAGCGGGGCTGCCATGGCGGCGAGACCCACACCGGCCGAGGGTGTGGTAGCAGCGGAAGATCCAATGATTCTGGGAGAGCAGGGCCATCCGGAGGGGTAGCCACTGAGGGGATTCCGTAGGATATCCACTCAGGCTCCGGGGAAGCACCTGTGTCATATCGACATGGCAGAGGATGTCGTCTTCCCGGAAGCCTGGGACATTTGGGATGTCAACCAACAATTCCTCATCCCACCTGAGATATGGGCCCACCTGAATCGCCTCGATATGGAATTACCGGGAATCGGCCCAGTCCGAGTTGGATTCATGGTGTCTCCGGCAGAGGCAGAGCAATACTTGGACGAACTGGAGGATTACGTCCACTCCAGTGGTGTCCCTCGCCCAATGACAGACCGGGTGAGGGTGTTGCTGAATCAAACCGTCCCCCCACAGCTATCGGCTGCTGATCTGAGGGAGCGCTTCCCCCTGCCAAAAGAATCAGAGGACTCCTCTTGGGAGGATGAGGTCGGAGGAGGGAGCCCGTTGGAGGAGGGCTAGGTCGGAGATCAAGGCTCAGATTCCGACGATTTCGCAGGGGCTCTCGAGGTAGCATTCCGAACTTCTTTCCTTACGATCCGTTCTCGGGCCACTATGGACATCTCACTGATGTTTGAGCCATGCAGGAGGAACTTGTTTGTAGGCCTCGTTCTCGCCCCTCAGCGGGTGATGATGCGGGACTTTCAGAACCCATGCCTATGGCTGCGTCCAGTTCCACGTCTGGTGGGACTAGAGCACCCGAGGTGGCTCCTCCGGAATCTCCAGACCTTCCAACAGTATACGGAGGGCCTCGCCTCGGGGTCCGGTCAGTACTGGCTCAAGAGAAGTTCTAGGAGGTTGATCTCCATAAGTTTCCTCTATCGTTTTCTTTGGCGTCACATGTATACTATGCCAACTAATGTTTGTGTCCCTCTCTATCGTACAGTTCTCCGACTGGCGTGGGCTGCTGGGGAAAGACTAGTCGGGATGTCTGGTGGCATCCCTCCCAGGGGCATGGCGGTGATGGTGGCGATAGTCCCCCCATCTCCCCAAGCTGCAACACACATCATCACCGGCGGGACTACCGACAGGGCCTTGCCTGAGGTCATCGAGGTGGACTCTGATGAAGATGATCAACTGATTGGTCCCAGTCCTGTCACGCCTACTTTGGCGCCAGATGCCATACTGGATTCAACACCAGATGTAGATCCTGACGAGGATTTCTTGCGGGCGTATCCCGCGTACGAGCCTTCCAATCGCACAGACTGGGACGAAACGACCTCCGACGTGGAAGACAGCAGCATAGTCCGCCGCCAGTCGTGGAAATTAATCACGTGCTTCATCAAAGACACCCCCCAAGCGCAATGGCTAGCCGAAATGGACAGACTCTGCTCGTGGTTGCACGAACTGTGCGCTGGGGGAGTGGATGCCCAACGTCCTCACACACTCATCCGAGATCTTATGGCTTAGAAGATCCGGGAGCTTGATCATGGGCTCAGCGTGGGCTAGCAGAGGAGGAAGGCGACCAACATCAAGAAGCTCCAGGAGGCTGAAGGCGAGGTCCAATAGATGCAGACCTAGGTAGATGAGCTTTCTGCCTCTCTTAATGCAAAATCTGAGCTGATCTCACGGTTGGAGGCCCAACTGGCAGAGGCAGAAGAGCATATGAGGTAGGCCTCTGGAAAGATGGATTTCGTTCAAGCTGGCGTAGAGAGGGACAAATCCAAGGCTGACGAACTGCGCTCCTTCACTGCTGAGGAGGAGTGGGAGCTAAGTCAGCGGCAGCAAGCCTTGGACGCCACAAGCCAACGGGTGGCGGAGCTGCAACGCTCTTTTGACGGGGTCAACCCGTCCATGGGGGGAGTGGACCCCCGAGTATTGTAACAATCCAAAAACCTTTTATTGGTACTTTTGTGATTTAATTTTTTTCTTTCTTTGTTTTGAATGTCGTAGCGCGCACGATTTCCACTGTTTGAATCGCCTTGTTACATCCCTACAACGTTTGTAGGACGTTCGGTGATAATTCCCCAAGCCCATGTGGGTCAAGCCTGATGTGAGAAACAGGAGATAGTTGATTTCCCGTCCCACCTAACATAGGAGTGGAGACCATGCTCCGGGCATCCGGGATTCGGATTACCAATCCGGATTTTTGAAAGATGGGAGAGGCTTGGCCGTAGAAGGAACTTTCCGGACAGCCGAATTACCATTTCTTTAGCGTGCTCTTATGCATGAACGGTGCAACACCTAGGACACAAGAATCAGTCCGAACAGATGGAAGCAGGAAGTGTGAATTACGATGCCCAATATTCGGAGCACTGTGGGGATGGCGTGACAAAAAAGGACAACCGTTAACCATGGTGGAGAAGCGATATCCTTACTGCGTTAGCCTGTAATGGGGAAAAAATGAGGGTCAACCGTTGACCATGTTCGAAACATGGGACCATGCCACAAATATTGCCGGTCAATCTTTCGGGACATTGACCCAGGATAGTTGGCGGACCATAGGTCAAACATCCATACTGTTAGGGGTTTTTTTCAAACATGACCAGTCTTCCGGAATGTTGGCCCAGGATGGTAGGTGAGCCGATGCGGCATGAGACCAGGCCGTTAGGGGGTCCCGTGAGACATGAAAGGGGACGAGGGTCCGAATAAGGGGCACGCAAAGCATGGAATATGGAGTGATGGTTTGTCCGAACATAATCCAACACTCATGCAATTACACCACTGTGGTGGCAGTACACCATATGGTTGCATCGGTTTGATCATGGATCATTCCTTCATTCAGACAGGGCCTCTCTGGTGAGGGGATCTATCACTTCCCAATGTAATCTTGGGGCATCCTGAACATGTTCAGGGCAATGTCATAGTTACATGGTCCCTTATGAGGGGTCCAACCAGGGTGAGGAACAGGATTTTACGATTCCTGGGACTGGACCCTAGGTGAAATGCCTGGGTGTCCCTACGTATCCCATAAGGATTGGAATCAAGCCATATGTAGTTCTGGAAGCACAGTGTAGTCAAAGTCCAACACTGGCAGGTGAAATCCTCTCTGATAGAGGCTCTGGTGCATCCCATGATTAACATGGGGCATCCTGAGCTTGCTCAGGGTAGAACCGCAATTTAGTGTCATGCGTTGAGGTCACATGGACTCTTGTAGTTTGATGTGATATGATAGGACGTGGAATAAAAGGGAAGATCCCAGGGAGTGTGTGGCGCGGTAGATATGAAACTAACGTGAATGAGGACTTGGAGTCCAAATCACACCACATACCCCCGGAGGAAACTCTTTAGGTGGAGGGACCAAGAGTGAGGATTAAGCTGGGCCCGAAACAGAGTGGTCGGGCGTTCCTAAGTACCCCATGAGGATGGGAATCAAGCCATACGTAGTTCTGAAAGAGCAGTTTAACGTCATGAGGGACGATGAGAGGCCTGGCCGTGTTGGTACACATCCCGCCAAAACTACTAAGCCCACGTTAGTCATGCTCAGTGAGGGAAACAAGAAGCAGTGGTGGGAATTTCCCTACAAAAAAAGGGGCAGGTTAGGGAAAAGGGACGTTCGGTGAATACCGGCCCAATGACACTAACATGATCATTTAGCGCACCTAGATGCGCAAAGAGAAAGAGCCGAGTATGATGGAATTCCACTTGAACATGAGGAAGTGGAAATGTGTGAATCATGGCGCTCGAGATTCAGATCACGATGATGGCGGTGTGACGATGGAGGATAACTATTGATTGTGGAAGAAACCTAGCATCCATATCGCGTTAGCCTAGAATGGGGACAAAAAAAATGAGGGTTGACCGTTGTCCATGTTCGAAACACGGGACCATGTCACAAATGTTGTCAGATATACATAAGGACGTTGGCCCGAAATGATTGGAGGACCCTTAGGTCCAGCATTCATGGAGTGCCCTTAAGCTTATTATCCATGTCGTCCGAGGGTCCTTTTGGATGTGGGAGAGGATGAGGATCCAAATAGCGAGCTCACGAAGCAAGGTCATGGGATGAGGAGGATGTCACTATGAAAATCCCACACTTCGGGATTTTTTTTAAAACACATCTGAATACGACAATGAGACGTATTAGATAGAGGGATCAGATTCCTTTCCCATAGGGAGATCTTAGTTTAGGGTCGTAGAATTCAGACCATAGATGGGAGGAGACATAAGAGGTACATGGTGGAGTAACTCAAACACCTGGCGTGAATGGGAATAGGGGGTGTGTACGGTGCGGTGAACAACCTGACGTGAATAAGGACGTAATCCCATATCACACCGCACGACCCCCTTGGGAGAGGCTTTAGGCCAAGGGACCAAAAGAGAATGTTAGGATGGGCCCGCGGGGAAGTGCCCGGGTGCTCCTACGTATCTCATAAGGATGAGAATCATCCCTCACATAGTTCTTGATAGAACTTAGACAATAAATGGGTAAAGGGAGTTGGGCACACATGGCAACAAAACCTGATGTGAAGGAGAAACTAAGCCCTACATACCATGTGTTCTCTGGGGAAAATGCTCGAGTCGAGGGACCGATCACAATGTATAGGCTGGGCCCGCGGGGAAGTGCCCGGGCGCTCCTACGTATCTCATGAGGATGAGAATCAAGCCACACGTAGTTCTTCAAGGTGACATGGTAAAATACCAGTGCCATGGGAAAAGGGGAGTGCGGCCATGGCCCTTGCACTAAAAGAAGCAGAATTTGATAAATCTTGTTTGTCCTTTAAGGTGAGTGGTTTTTTTTGAAGCGACAGGCCTAGAGTAGTAGGTCGTGGTGTCTCCACAAGGATCAAGCAGTGATGGGCGTTGACAAATGGCATGGAATGTGACCAATACCCAACGTGATGTCCTCTACAACGAGGTCACCTCAATGCAGTTCTGTTTTTCGTCGTGCGACCAGGAAGATAATGTCACAGTTTAGGGTCGTATGATAGGACCAAGCAAGCATTTTATCGCCATGCAACACAGACGTAGCAGATACGATGCTATGCGGGGAACGTGCGTAGTGTTATAAAACACAATTGATGGATCCATGATCCCACATCAAATTATATGCCACTCGGAGAGGGAGACCTTAGGCCGAGGGGCCTATATAGAGGTAAGAGGTGAAATAGGGGGGAGAGACTAGCTCCCTAAATGGGCTGAACCCGAAGACAAGGTGTCCGGGTGGTCCTACGTATCCCATGAGGATGGGAATCAAGTTGAACGTAGTTACGGATGGATCTTAGTTTATGGTCTTAGAGCTCGGACTATGAATGGTATCAACCTCCCAAGTTAGCGCAGACGTCATCCCGGTCCCTAAGCCCACGTGAGTTAAACTCGGTGTGGGAATCAAGGGGGGAGATCCTTATCGCAATACTTGGGGAATCCATCAGAGGGTAGTTGGTAGAGAGCCTCTAAGGACACCTTTGACACGGCTTGTTTCCCCAACGCGCAGACGTTCACGGAGGAAAAGTACCAAGAGTGTCGAGACTCTACTTGGACACGATGAAGTGATGGAGGGTGTGAATTGTGTACTTGACATTTTGGGCTAAATGGATTGGCATTGCAATAAAGGAAAACTGTTAAACATGGTGGAAATGCAGCGTCCATATCGCGTTAGCCTGCGTTGGGAACAACAAACGAGCATCGACTGCTGACCATATTTGCAATGCGGGATTTTATCGATTTTTTGTCTGAAACCCTTGGGGGCGTTGGCCCGTAACGGTAGGAGAGCCCTTGGGCGTAGTATCCAGGCCGTTCTTGGGGGTCCCTTCGGGTGTGAAAGATGATGGAAGCCCTGATGCAGGGATACACAAAGCCTGGAAAGCGGGTGCAGACGTGTCCGAGTAAAGCTTGGCATTCCAAGTAATAAACCATAGTACTCTTAGGCACATTGGTGAACCACCGAAATGGGATCGACGAAACAACTCAAGAGGGAGAGATAAATGGCGTGGTCATTACAAGACCAATGTGAATGAGGACGTAGTCCCACACCACACCATGTAATCCTATCATGGAGGAAGGGTAGGACAAGGGGCCAAGATGGGATAAAGATTCCTCAGAAATGGGGCTGGACCCAAATCCTAGACATTCAGGTGGTCCTACGTATCCCATGAGTATGGGAATCAAGCCGAATGTAGTTCTCTAGATGTAGTCTAACATCATACAGGATTAGGGGGGAGTAATATACCCCCAAACTAAGGAGGTGTACTGTACAGCAAATAAACCGACGTGAATGAGGAAATAATCTCACAACACACCATAAACTCCTATAAGAGAGGACCTGGACCAGGGCCTGATGGTTAGGCCTTGGTCAGGAAGGCATGTCCTACTTTCCGTTTAACGTATTGCAATGAGGGCGAGGGACGGGGACCCGAGGAGGCCAAGGGGCCAGAGGCTTGTCCTCATAAGGGAATGTGTATGACATGGTACATGATCCCTAAATAAATGAGGACATAGTCCCACACCACACCTTAAACCCGGAGTAAGAGGTTGGGCGGAGGGGCCTGAGAAGGCCAAGAGGCCTCAGGTCAGGCATCAGTCAGGAAGGCCTGATGGGTCTACAGTTCAACGTCTTACATGAGGATGGGGGTCGGGGACCCGAGGAGGCCAAGGGGACTGAGCCTGGGCCTCATAAGGGAAGGCGTACGACATGGTACATGATCCTGACGTGAATGAGCACGTAGTCCCACACCACACCGTACAACCCTTATAGGGGAGTCAGGGCCGTGGGCCCGATCGCTAGCACCACCCGGGGGGAAGTTTATCACTTCGGGATGGGGTATAACATATCACTGCACTCGATTTTTGGGACATCTCGGGGTGGACCCGAAGATCCAGGACACTGTTGACCATATTCAAAACACAATGTTCCTATAGTGACCTGATATGGGAGCAACAATAGAGCATCGACCGCTGACCAAATTCGCAACGCGGGACTGATATCGGCTTGTTGCTTGAAAACCCTCAGGGGCGTTGGCCCGTATCGGTAGGAGAGCCGTTGGGAGTAGTATCCAGGCCGTTCTTGGGGGTCCCTCCAGGTGTGCAAAATGATAGAATCCCAGTCTAGGAGTTGGTGAAGCATAGTTGTATCCATCCACGAAAGAGGCAAACATCTCTAGGGGGATGTGCAGCCGGGTCGAGTCTTGCTCGATGTGAGTTGGTGCAAAAGTGTGCACGCTCCCATATGTCTTGAACCGAGGGGAAGATTTTGGCTTTTGGGCTGGGCCAATGGACGAAATGCCCAGGCGTTCCTACGTATCCCATTAGGATGGTAATCAATCCATACGTAGTTCTTGAAAACCATGCAGTTTAGCGTCATGCGGTGAGGACGTGGGAGGATAGAAGAATAGGAGTGGGCACATGGTACAACCCTTAGAACCCTTGTATGAGCGAGGTTAAGAAAGCCTACTCCGCGCTACACAAATATCCTCCAAGGAAAGTATTCCCAAGGGGGGATAGTGGAAGAGAAGGCTTGGGGCTGGGCTCAAGACGAAGCGTCCGAGCGTTCCTACGTATCCCATCAAGATGGGAATCAAGCCACATGTAGTTCTTGAGATGCAGTTTAACGTCATGCGGGACGAGGATGAATCTCATTTGGGGATATGTAAGGCACAACAAGTAATCTGACGTGAATGAGGACATAGTCCCACACCATACCGTATAATCCCGTAAGAGGGTAAGTCATGGAAAACCAAGGGGCCTGAGGCCGGACCGCGGTAAGGGAGACCTGACCAGCTTGTGGGTTTAATGTCTCGCGGTGAAGACGGGGGCCATGGGCCCGAGGAGGCCAAGGGGCCTGAGGCTGAGCCTCGGTCAGGAAGACCTGACTGGCCTGTGGTTTAACGTCTCGTAGTGAACACGAGGGCCGTGGGCCCGAGGAGGAAAAGGGTCCTGAGGCTGAGACTCGGTCAGGAAGGCCTGAATGGCTTGCGGTTTAACGTCTCGCAGTGAAGACAGGGGTCGTGGGCCCGAGGAGGCCAAGGGGCCTGAGGCTGAGCCTCGGTCAGGAAGGCCTGACTGGCTTGCGGTTTAACGTCTCGCAGTGAAGACAGGGGCCGTGGGCCTGAGGAGGCCAAGGGGCCTGAGGCTGAGCCTTGGTCAGGAAGGCCTAATTGGCTTGCGGTTTAACGTCTCGCAGTGAAGACGGGAGTAGATCTTAGTTTAAGGTCATAGAGCTCAGACCATTTTGCATTTTATCGTCTTGCAGGGCGAAGATGCAGTTTAAGGTCGTGTAGGACCCTTTTTTCCCTAGGCAAAGTATCGCTTAAGGAACCTGGCGCTTGTGGGAGGAGTTATGCGCTCTCCATCCGTGGTCACCAAGGAGTATGCTCCATTGGGGTAAACCTTATGGATGATATAAGGCCCTTCCCATTTGGGTTCTAACTTGGGTGGTTTCCTACCGGGAATCATTGGCGCTCGAAGGTCCAGTACTAGGTCACCCTGTAGAAAAGAGCAGAGACGAACTTTCTTGTTGAAGGCCCTTGCTATCTTATCCTGATGCCTTTCCAGATTGTGCTGGGCACGAAGCTGGTTCTCGTCCAGTGCTTCTAATTCAGTTAGACGGATTTCGGCTACCTCATCTGATGTCTGGTGATCATAGATTGCAGTGTGTAACGATGGCAGCTGGATTTCAATGGGTAGGATGGCCTCAGCTCCATATACCAGGGAATATGGGGTCACCTGTGTAGAGTTGCGAGTCGTCATCTGATAATCCCAGAGGGTGTTGGGGAGCGTGTCCGACCAACTTTTCTTGTTCGGACCAACCATATTCTGCAGAATGTTAGAGAGGGTTTTGTTGAACGCCTCGATCTATCCATTTGCCTGCACGTGGTAGCGGGAGGTATGGTTTGAACGAATGTCATACTTGACATATAATTTCTTCAGTTCAGCTTCTTGGAAGTTGGTGCCGTTGTCGGTGAGGACAGCGTGAGGGACCCTAAACCGGTGGATAATATTGGAGCTCACAAAGTCAACGATGGAGCGGGCCTTGACCTCTTTGAGTGGAACTACCTCTGCCCACTTGGAGAATAAATATGTAGCAGTCAGGATGAACCTACACTGGCGGGTTGTTGCCGGTGGATACGGTCCCACTACATCAAGTCCCAATACCGCAAATGGCCAAGAGTACATGGTGGGGTGGAGGGGCTCCGGCGGCCGATGCAGGAAGTTGGTGTGAACTTGGCACGCGTGGCATCTGTTGGCATACCCAATACAATCGTGGTTCATAGAGGGCCATAAGTACCCCAACCTCCAGATTTGATGGGACAGCTTTGGCCCAGCTTGATGGGCACCACAAGAACCGGCATGAACCTCTTGCATAACCTGAGGAATCTCTTCTCCTTGAATGCAACAGAGGAGGACACCATCGAAGCTCCGCTTATATGGGATCTGTTCAAGACTAGGGCCGCTATGGAGGGTAAATTGCAGCGCGCGGCATCATATTTTCTCGTGCTCGGCCCGGTCGTCCGGGAGGCAACCATTTTGGAGATACTCAAAAAAAGGTTCCCTCCAGTCGGGAGTGGCTTCAACCACTGTGTCTGATGAACCCGGGACCCCTGACGTGGAGGGTCCGGCGGTGAGATGACTTATGCGCAGGCCATCATTGTCCTCTTCGGTGACGGGGAAAATGACTCTCCGATGTGACACATGTATTATCAAATCATCTTGCTCGGGTTCTGCGAGCGACGCGGCTAAGCCAGCCAAGACGTCTGCTTGACCGTTCTGTGACCGCGTGACATGGGTAACCTCTGGTCGAGAAGAGAACTGGTCCACTAGGCAGAGGGTGTACTCCAGCAATGGTACAAGCTCCGGCTTCCTGATGACTTAGTTGCCATTAACCTATTTGATTACCAGCTCAGAATCTCATTTCACATGTAGATGGGGCACATGGATCTCAAGGGACAACTCGAGGCCGGTGATGAGAGCCTGGTACTCTGCCTCGTTATTCGTACAGACTTCTGAAAATAGGAACGAGTATGGAAGGATGACTTGTGTTGGGGTAATGAAGAAAATACTCAGGCCCACTCTGTTGAGCTTAGGATCATTGAGCCGCCTACCGGTGGGGCTCCGGGAGGCACCGTCAAAATGCATTTGCCAACACGGGACGACATGATCGACTGAGAGGATCGTCTCATCAAGAAAATCCAGGTCTAGGTATTGATCCGCGGTGGTTGGATGGGTAGCTAAAAAGCCTGCCAACACATGTACCTTAATGACCTTCTAAGGTACGAACCTGATATCAAACTGCTGGAGAATTACCGCCCACCGTGCTGGTCGGCCAGTCGGCATGGGGCGGTTCTGGATGTACATCAGTGGGTCTACCCGAGAGAAAAATTGCACCTCATAGTGCTACAGGTAATGTCGGAACTTCTGCATGGCGAAGACGAGCGCAAGCCAGCTCTTTTCGATAGGGGAGTATCTGACCTCTGTATCGAGAAGTATGCGGATGAGATAGTAGAGACTATTCTCAGTACCCTCGTTATTCTTCTGGGCGAGCAATGCACTGAGGGGTCTTTCCAAGGCGGTCATGTAAAGGAGTAGCAGCTTTCCGGAGACGGGTGGCATCAAAACCGGAGGTTGGAGCAGCTATTGCTTGATTTCCTTGAAGGCAGTCCGACACTCCTCATCCCATTCGTAGGTGGCGCCCTTCTTAATGTGTCGGGAAATGGACTTACACATACCGGCCAGATTCGCGATGAATCGGTATATATAGGCTAAGTGGCCTTGGAGGCCTCGAAGTTACTGAATGTTGCTCTGGGGAGACATTTGGCTGATGTCTCTGTTCTTCTCTGGGTTGATCTCAATGCCTCGGTATCTAACAACAAAGCCCAAAAACATCCCAGAGGTGACCCGAAGGCACACTTCAACGGGTTCATCTTCATGTGACGGGAACGGAGGAAACCGAACACCTTCTTGAGGTCTTTGAGATAGTCCTGGTGCTGACATGATTTGACCACTAGGCCATCTACGTAGCATTCCACCAATGTTCTAAGAATCTGCTTGAATATGCGGTGCATGGCCCTCTGATAAGTGGCACCTGAATTTTTCAAACCGAATGGCATAACCTGGTAACAAAAGGAACCTCGGGGAGCCTTGAAGGAAGTGGACTCCTCGTCTTCAAGGGCCATCGGGATCTGGTTGTACCCGAAATACTCGTCCATGAAAGAGAGAGCTTGGAACCCGGTCGTGGCATCAATCAATAACTCCATCACCGGGAGTGGGAAGTCATCCTTTGGGCAGTGGCGATTAAGATCGCGGAAGTCGATGTAGACTCTGATCTGCCCATTATTCTTCCTGACTGGAACAATATTGGCTAGACACTTGGGGTACTGGATTTCCTTAACGAAGCTGGCATTGATAAGCTTGTCAACATCGGCCTCAACCACAACACCATGAGAAGGGTACATCTTCCTGGGAGGCTGCTTTAACCCTCGATGTTTTTCCAGGAGGCCTAGACGGTAAACGGCTACCTAGGGATCTAGTCATGGAATCTCGTTGTAACTCGAGGCAAACACGTCACGGTGTTGTTTGAGGAAGTCTGCGAACTATTGCCGCTCCTCGGGGAACATGGTTGCACTGATCAATGTGGGTTTCAGATCTGCCTCGCTACCAAGGTTCACCTGTATCATCTCATCAACCGTGGTAGAGACACCTTCCTCAAAGGTGGGGGAGCATCCACCATGTCTTCCTCCCCACCCGTGGGGGGATTTCCAGTGACGGGAGATACTCCTCGGCTATCGAAACCTGAGGGGCAGCTGGTGCCGGCTTGGGCAGCAGTGGTCATCATGTCAGGAGACTCACTCGCCATTGAGACCATAGTAATGAAGGCAGTCGACACTATCCCATCTGGACTTCGGCCTAAGGGGCCACATTTGATGATATCAACGCAGTGGAGATGTGTCGGCCTGAGTCGGTGGATTCCAGCCCGGTGGAAGAGACACGTATGGCGTACTGCCGTTGTCATAAGTTTGACATCCCAGTATCATATAAGGGTAGGAGGTTCCGAGATCACCTTAGCCTGGTTGATGTAGGATTACGAGGTGATTTTCCATCATCGCTTGGACATGGGAACATTCCTTCCTTATGTACCCGAAACAACAAAACATTTCCCCATGTCGGGGGTCGTGGCCTCCAATCGGTGGATTGGGAGGATGTAGAAGTCATCCATGATTTCCCAGGGATCACTGGTGATCGGGGCGGGTTCATCCTCACTTACTAGGATTTTATTATCCTTAATTTTGTAATAACCGGCATCCAGATAGCGAGCCTCACAAGAAGCAAAAGGAGACGCATCTCCTTGGAGAATTCCTACTCGACCGTTGAGTGAGTATTTGAGGCACTAGTGATACGACGAAGGGATCGCTGCATGCAGATGGAGCCATGGCCTACCCATCAACGCATTGTAGGCGGTGTCCTGAGAGACGACCATGAACTCTGTGCTGGAAATTAAGCCACCGAACTGAGTCTTCAGGCGGATCTTGCCGACTGGGGTTTGCTCAGTCCTATCGTACCCCTGGATTCTGAGGTTCGAGGGAGTTAAATCACCTTTAGAGAGACCTAGCTTCCGCAACGTCCGATTTGGAATTAGGTTGATTCCAGAAACCATGTCAACGAGGCAGTGGAGGACTTCCACACCATTTAAGTGGCCAGTGATGTACAGCGGGAGAATATTCCCCTGTATAGGAGGGTCCTCATATTCACCAGAGAATGAGATAACCTCCTGACATTCGGCATTCTCAATCGTCTCGGTATGGAAGGCTTCTGCAGCTGCTACCTCCGTCTCAAACTTGAGGGGTCTCCTTAGGGCCTCAGAAAGTGCCTTGCGCATTTCGGATGATAGGAGAAGGGCCTCGAGGATAGAAAGCCTTGCCAGAATGCTGGCCAGGTGCTTCAGGATATCATAATTTCGTGCCAAACGTGAACCTCTGCCTACAAGGGGTCGTTCGGCATTTGGAGGCATAGCGGGTCCTGCCGGTTGAACCAGAGGTCGCCTAGTACTGGGTACATCCTTCCGCCTACTAGTTGAAGCCTGGAGCTTAGTCGCCGGACTAGGATTGGAGAGCGGAGGCTGGCCTGTTGCTGAGAAAAACTGACTGTGATACGAATGAGGCAGCTCTCCCTGATCTAGTAGCACAAATGGTGGTGGAGGTAGAGCTGAGGGCGTTACATGGGGTTGCGCGTGCTGAGCTCTGCGCTGAGCCTTCTGTCTGGTCTCAGTAGCTTGCATGGCTTGGATGAAAGTTCTTGTTGATGTACCTCGATTACTGACACGGTTTCGACTCCGCTGACGTTGATGTCGGCTAGAAACGTTGGGGAGGTTCGCCTGGCGTTCCCCCTCGTCGGGAGTCATATAGGGCTTTACCAGCTCCACGGTGTTAACTGAAGCGTACCCTTGGCTGTCGCTTGAGGAGTCATCCACCACCGAGTGGATTATGGGAGGAATCCCCATTTCAGGGGGCATATAGTCACCGAGAGTATGGGATGACGACGGCACCGGCGGTGCGCGTTGCTTCTTCTTGCGTCGTCGCTGCTTGCCCTTTTGGGAAGAGCTCGACTGTGAAGACGATGCAGAGGTACCAGCTGCTTCTTCTGAAGGTTCCGGCTGCTTCAGGCATGGCCGGATGATACCATGGGCATGGACGATGGTTTTTCGATCCATCCAGTCATCGTATTTCTGGGATCCGTGGCCGGGGACTTGCTGCCACTCGCCTTCGCTGTCGCTGCCGATCTCTTACCCTACAAAGACACCTGCCACTTGTGCTAGTGCCGGGCCCAACCTGACTATGTTGTTGTTGAGCTGGTCTTGAAGCCAGTCTTTAAACACATAGCATTGCTTGAGGGTGTGCCCCAGAATCCGACGATAAGGACAGTAGTTGGGGTGATCGGTGAGATTCGCCTCTACCAGCCTTCTGCACTCGGGCAGGTGCACAATCCATTGCTCTAGAGCACAGCAGAAATAGCCAGGGACCTGATTTTCGTTGAACGAATAAGTCTGGTGCCTTATTTCTGGATAGGGGGTCCTGGGAGACCGGCCCTGACGAGGGGCCAGAGGGGCCTGCCGAGGAGGTTGTGCCTGATTGTCTTGCCTGGGTGGCGGTGGCACATTGCGCGGGGGAACCTGTCGATTCTGAGGCGGTCGCTGCTGGGCAGGATCCTATGCTTGAGGTGGGGGGCCTCTGCGGGGTTGCGGGGATGGTGTCGCTGGTAGTAATTCCAGCTGCATAGGGGCCTCTATTTGGGCCACCGTGGTGGGTTCAGCCCTAGCGGTCCTCCTGGCTGGGATCATAGGGGGAAACGAACATGCCTGACTAGCCTGTTGCAGAGCCTCCTCAAGGTGTTGAGCCTTATCTAAGAAATCTCTGAACCCTCCAGGGTAGTTCTGGGTAATCAGGGACGGTACCAGCTCTGTTTTGATGTTCCCCACACACATCGTCAGTAATTTCTCCTGAGTCAGTGGCATATCGAGGGAATACGTAAGTCCCTTCCACCGGGCGATGAAATCTGCGACACGCTCATCAGGCCTTTGCTTGCACTTGAAGAGGTCTACAATGCTGGTCTTCCACGTGGTGGAGATGAACTGGTATAGGAACTGCCGGCGGAGATCCTCCCAACCGGTCACCGATCCGATAAGGAGCTGGCTATACCAGACGAATGTTGGACCTTCCAATGTCTGTACAAAACATCGGAGCTTGGCGGCTTCTTGCTGAGCTGGGGTCCCCAGAATGGGGCCACACCTAGAAGAAAAATGAGCCAAGTGCTGTGGCGGGTCCCCTATCCCTTTTAAGGTTGAGAAAGTGAGGTTTCCAAAACCTGGGGGTGCGGTCATATCATCCACCCACGCGGGATACATCTTGCCATCCGGTGGGACCGCCACCTGCCGCGTTTCCAACGCTTCGAGGCAGGCTGTGAGTGCCGCTATAAGATCATCCGGGTGGGGTTACCTATCTTGATGGGGATCCATAACCACAAGTGCGTTGACAGGTTCTTCAACATGGTAGATGGCTTCAGAAGCTCGTGGATCAACTGGCAGAACGACATGTGGGGCAACTGGGGGAACCCGGACTGGATTCTTTAGATTGCCCCATCGTTCGGGGGGTTTGGCGAGATGTATCGCGCCCTCTTTCCATAAGCTCCAGCTTCTGCAATTTCTGCGGGAGTAGCATGATCAGGGTTGCCCAGAGGCATCTCACTGGGAGGAAATTGTTCCTGCCCCTACTTCCCGGCCTAGGATTACCATAGTCGGGTCACCGCTCTACAACGCGCTCAGCCAAGAGTTCGTCAACCAGCCTCTTCTGCTCAGCAAGCTGCTGGTGTAATGTGGCCATCTCGGGATCTTCTTCCGTTTTCTGCATAGAGGTGGATGGGTTGGAGTGGTTGACTGTTCCGACGTTCTCCTTACCCTTGCCGATATTTCAACCGAGTACTAGTGACTCGGTGGGTACGGGGAGGCCTAGCGGGTTTCTCTGCTGATGGGTAACCCTCCCTGATGAGTCCAGCAGTGGTAGTACGCCCTCAGGGGGTATGTATCCATCAAGGAATTCAATCTCGTCTTCCTTGTCTACTACGTCAACCATGTGGACCGCGACCCCTCTCGAGGGCATGTCCTTGATGTCGCAAAACGAATCGGGCTGCCGTCGGATATGGTCGAAGAGGAGAGCGGCATAGTGTCCCCAACCACGGACTTGCACATGGGGGTTTGATTCCCTGACGATTATGCAGAGTACATTGAAACATTGAACACATTTCCATTGAAGGGCGCTCTGGCAGCCTGGCGACTCAGGGTGTTGGGCCACATGGAGTGTGGCCAAATCGATTAGGCGGCATTGCTCACCGATTTCTTCGAAGAGCTCTCGACATCGGGGGTACACCACCTACTCGTAACGAAGGCGGAAGTGTGTTTCCCATAGGGTTCGACAAAAGTACCCCACTTCTTTAGGGTTAAGTGACTCTGGTGCACGAAAGTTCAGCCCCGTCGTCGGCAAGAATTTCTCCGGGAAGTAATCCGATGCAAGAATAATCCAGAAGCTCCTGAGTTCGGACTTGGGGTCTGGCCCTATATTTCCCCACTCCTCAACCAGGGGCGGCTGAGGGACCGGTAGCAGTACCGAGGAAAACCTCTGGGATAGCAAACTCGGCGGCAGAGAATACGACAAACGAGCTGACTGGCCGCTGAATTTTGGGCCATTCTCTGAAGAGTGAGGTGACCTGGCCATGATGTCACGATACGATGGGCTGATAGCCATAGCTTTCAGCATATGAATCGCAGCAACTGGTGACAGGTCATGTCGTCGCTCTACTGTTGTTGGCCCCCAAAATAGCTCTCTGTGATCTCCGTTAGAGGTAGAGGGCACTTCTGGTGACAATGGCGGTGATTGCGTGGTCGAGACCTGCGTATTTCCCAAGATTTCTTACTCCTGGATGTACCTGCGGAGAGAGATGGGAATCTGGTGGACCTCATATTCCGGGAGAATGAGGCTAACGCGTCTGGTTCCTGCCCCAGTCCTTGATACGGAGGAGCGGGGAGAAGGTTCCATCACTGAGTCGCATTCCGCTTCAGATTCGGAGAAGCGGGCAGGTTTGATCTCCACCTGGGCCTTCAAAGGACTCTTTTTGTGGCGGTGACGACCCGCTCTCCTACCCCGGGGTGGTTCTTCGGGACCGGGTTGATCCCTAATAGGTAGCATCGAGGCGGAAATGGCACCGTCGAGGAGAGGGATCCCGGTTGAGATAGCCGAGGTGTGAGGGGCACCAGGGCATATGTCGAATGGTACATGGGGGGAACCTCCATGGATAGCACCCATGTGGGCGGAGCCTCTGTTGGAATTGGCAGGAGCATGGGAAGGACTTCCATGGTCGATGCGGGCGGAGCGAGGCTGACCCTCACCCCTCGAGTTGCTGGGGAAAGTAGGACCTTCTCCGGTTGCAGAGAGGACGTAGGGAGGGCCCCAACGTTGGAATTGGAATGGATGGATAGTTCCTTCAGATCGGCGGTCGGGGCAGGAGAATGGACTCCATACCCTGTATAGTGGGCGCAGGAAAGGTTTCCGTGTCGAGCGTCACTGTCGCAGGGCAGGTCTTCCTTTGTGATGGGGGTATCACGAGGCATACATCCATGAAGAGCTTCGGAGCGGGGAAGGCCCACGCTATGTGGAGTAGTGGTACGGGGAGGGCCTCCGTACTGGGTGACATCACCGCGGGATAGTTCGCGGCGATCACCACTCGGGCCTGCAACCCGGAGAGTCAACCCAGCATGCCCGTGGGGCGGTTGGGGTCTTGATCATGGTTGGGTGAAGGAGTGCCCCTGATCATTGTATGTAGGGACTTCATGATGCACTTCGGCGGTGGCGCGGGCCACTGTAGTTGTTGACGTTGACGCATATGGGCGAGCGCCGTCAGCCCGGGCCCGGTGTTGACGTCAGGTCAGACGAGCTGGTCCAGGTGGTGCAGGGGCATGGCCTGCCTTCTCTTCCTGCGGAGTCGGACGGCGGCGCTGACGCGGCCGAACGGGAGCCCTCCCCTAGAGCCCTTGGGTCGGGACCCTGAGCGGGCCGAGCCGGGCGGCCCCCGCCTCATCAGCGTAAGGCGAGGAGTCGTCGATGCATTCCGGGGACAGGGTCCCGAAACCATTGAACATTGGGGTGGGGAGCAGGGGCTCCCTACGCTGCCTATTAGGGAGGCGTTGACGGTGGGGCCTAGATTCTTCCAGGTCCAGGCGGGCCATATCCCGAGTTGGGATGACCCCTTCCTCGTACCTGCGTACGAGGTTGTTGATCACCCTTCGTTGGATGACCTCTAATGGGGAAAGGGGACGTGGGCGCCCCGTATTCCGCGATGTGGTGGCCATCGTGGCGGTAGTGGCGCCATGTGGGGTGGTTGTGGCGGTGTTTCCCCTGCCCCTGCGTAGGCGAGCAGGCAGTGATCGCGTCTCTATAATAGCAACCGGGTTCCTGAGAAACAAATGGATCAACTCATCAGCACTGAGAGGAAAAGGATTGACAACCAGTGCCCCAGCATCCTTCCGTTCTCCACGTTTGTAAGAAGGATCCACGCCAACACGCTTCAGAACGGTGTGCCCCACGTTCTACTGCCCCGACTTCCGGTGAGTTTCACGACAAGCCCTCTATTTTCTTGGCGGGAGCAGGCATCAGATATCTGGATCCTGTGACATGTCAATCTACTGGTACATTGAACATTACTAATCTCCACATTGAGGAGAATAAATTCACGTCAGGTTCACCATTTCTATTTCCGACACTTTCGCCGGGGCGCGCGCAACCGTCCGTCCACGGAGGAGGACGCGCTGCGCTTGTTGCCCCGCATTCCCGCTTTCCAAAGGCGGGCGGAATTCACTCCTTATTTAGGGATGTTTGCTTCTTGATCGAAACGGGATGATGGGATGTCGGTTCTTCCTTCTGTGGATTCCTCCTCGGAACTCGTCACCTAGTCCGGGTCTCCCTCATAGATTTAATACGTTGTTCGTGAAACTCTTCCTTGTGACATGCTTCCATGTACATCGGTTAATTACAGCGCTTCTGTCGGGACATTCCAAAGGGTCCGGTCAGGGAAGAAACCTTCAGTCGGGGGAGTAGTCACGTTGAGGAATCAGTAGCGTGTCTGGATGCTGGGGAACCTGGCATGTCTGTCTATTATCCCTGGTCACAGGGCTTCTCGAGGGTGTGGAATCCCGAGGCATCCCACATCGAGCGCGGGGAATTATATGCCGTAGGCACATATCTGAGGTTTTCCTCAGCTTCCCGTGTTTAACACAGGGTACGCCGCGAGCTTAACTTCCAGCGGAGACGGATCCACCCGACCGGAGCATTATCTAGAATAGATCGGATTGAGGGATTTCCCTTGAAGGGGTGCCGATACTGGGACCAGCCCATGGGAGGCTGTGAAGAGGGGCGTACCGACATGGTCACACCGGGATATGACAGTTCGGGCGAGGATCAGGGTGGATGATGTATAGACGAATGAAGAGGAAGGGGGAATGGGAAGGAACCATCTCAAGGGAAACAGTGAAGTTGGGCTTGAGCCTTGAAGGGGCTTCCTACATATCCCCGTGGCAGGGAATCAAAGCCTGCGTAGTTCGGGATGGTGCCGGTGAACCGACATGAGGGTGGACCTTGGTCCGATTGGCATAATCAGCGAACTCATGTGAATGGGGAGGACTAGGAGGGCCCTAGTGGTGGTGGGCATGAACCTCGTGGAGGCTTCCTACGTACCATGTCGTGACATGGATCAAAGACCAAGTAGTTCAGAGGGGCTTCGTCGGAGAACCAACGTGAAGGTGGACCTTGGTCCGATGGGTGGTGGGATTGAACCTCTAGAAGGCTTCGTACATACCATGCCTTGTCATGGATCAACGTCCTCATAGTTCGGATGATGGAATTCGTTAGCGAACCGACGTGAAGGTGGACCTTGGTCCAATGAGAGATGGGCTTGATCCTTGGGGAGGCTTCCTACGTACCATGCCTTGACATGGATCAAGGACCTCGTAGTTCAGAGATGGTCATCAGTGAACCGACGTGAAAGTAGACCCGGGGGTCCACTAGTGGTGGGATTGAACCTTGGGACGGTTTCCTATGTATCATGCCTTTACATGGATCAAAGTCCTCATAGTTAAAAGGATTGATGGAATACAGTTTAACGTCTTGCGGGACGGTAGTGAACCCTGACGTGAATAAACGACGGGCGGTGGATGTCGGCAAACCGACGTAAATAAGGGACCTTGGACCGATGGGAGATGGGCTTGAACCTCTGGGAGGCTTCCTATGTACCATACCTTGACATGGATCAAAGTCCTCGTAGTTCGGGTGAAAATGGGGGGGGTCATGGGACACCGACAAGGAGACAGTCTGGGCCAATGATTGTTGGGCTTTAACCTCAGGAATGCTTCCTACGTACCATGCCTTGACACGGATCAAAGTCCTCATAGTTCGGGTTGGTCACAACAACTTTCCGTCGAACCAGAATGCAATTTAACGTCATGCCGGACGTAGGTAGAACTCAACGTGAATTGGATGACTGGTGGGCTTGAACCTCATGGAGGCTTCCTACGTACCATGCCTTGACATGGATCAAATACCTCGTAGTTCAAATGGGTGTGCAGTTTAATGTCATGCGGGATAGGGGCATACCGTTTAACGTCATGCTGGACGAGGGCATGCAGTTTAACGTCATGATGGACGATGTATTGTCATGTCCGATGCCAAATCTATGACCACGTGAGTCATGCTCGGTGTGAGAAACAAGAGACAGCAAGGGCCTGACGATCACGCCGCAAAGGGTGTGTCCGTGTGAAGTGAAGAATGGGCTTACGCATTAGGCGGCACACGGTGTTGGGACTTACACCCGGATGGAAGCCTGGAGTGCGATAAAGTGCAGCGAAAGTGGGATTTGGGACTAATGATGGGAGGTTCCTTGTTCCCTATCACGCCCTCCACGGACCTTGGTAGTGGGGAAGTACGGAGATGCAGGGGTGCAGCCATCCGTTGTGGAACTGGGGTCTCCCTTCTCCTGAGAACATATGCCACTCCAATAAGGAGGATATCATCCCTTGTGGATGGATGATTCCACTCCTGTGGAGATGAGTGACGTAAAAAATGTTCGATCTGGGGGGACCCTTCATGTGAGGCACGAGGTCGGGTCACAGTTTAATGTCCTGTGTTGAGGACGTGATGCTTGGAAGTTTATCATCCTGCAGCTCGGACGAGGTGGGTTCACTCCGCACCCCTAGGACTTACATAATCGGTACCCTCTGGTCCTTGGGGGAGGGAAGGTACTGGAAAGGCCATGGTCAAGGGGGGTTGGGGAGTGATCCATCGAGGGGTCCACGTTAGCGTGGCTATGCGAAGAAGCAATAGCTGTTAGTGTTCCTATGCAAATAATCATTAGGCTAAGCAACGCTACGAGTGGTATTGTCCGTGGGACTTTGAAATCACATCGTGCAAACCTGGAGGGTCGCATGGGAAGAGGAATTTCCAAGCAAAGGAGTGTGATTTGCGAAGCGGAGTGCCTTGGAATTAGCATGGGGCATAGGTGTGAGTGGAGGGTGCTTCGCGAAGTGGAACAGTTTTCACGGAGCACTGCCTCACGAAGAAGAGGTGCCTTGCGAAGCAGGGTGCTGCGAAGCAGTTTTCTTCGCGATGTGTCGCAATCCTGCCGTAGCATAGGGATCACTAGTACAGGTTGGGTGTTTCGCGAAGCATAAACGCTCCGCGGCTGCCCGGGTTCCCTTGGGAATCACCTTCCTTCACGAATTCCCTTGATCTTCGCAAAGGGAATCCCTCTCGGAAGAGGGGCTCAAAACGATTCAAAGCGAAGGCGTCACACGAAGTAAAAGTACCTCATGGAGCTCATGATTCCTGAGGGAAAAGGGTGCTTTGCGATTCGGGATAGGAGAATCTGAAAGGTCCGATTGTCCCTCCGAGACTTAGGGGGAGTCCAATATTTATCGGGAAGGGGTACCGCGATGCAGAACTTGCGCGCCGCCTCAGGTGCTTCACAGTGCGCTCGCGAACGTCAACGACGTCTGCGAAGAGTTACCGCCTCCGGAGCTTGGCAGCGGGCTCGCGAACGTTAACGTCATCCACAAAGAGTTACCGCCTCCGGAGCTTCGCGGCGGGCTCACGAACGTCAAATGCGTTCGCGGAGAGTTACTGCCTCCGGAGCTTCACGAGACTGTGATGCTCGGGGTGCTGCACGTCAGTGCTTCGTGTCGGTGGTCCGCGAGGCAGTGTGCCAGCCTTCTTTTTCGTCCCTTCCTTTCGTGCAATATTTTGGCACCAACAATTTTATAATATGTATATGGAGAATTTCAATGCCTTATCTAAACATATCATATCATGTATTTTTTACTTTTGTTAATATTCAACAAATTATTCAATGAGTATTAATTTTTCATCATACATTTATTATCTTGAAATTATAGTAAATTTTTTTTTCTGTAAACCATAATGTATGGAATTAATTACTCTACAATCTAATTAAGAAGTTGAAATATCATCAATAATCCATTTATCTCCATTTTCATCCTTATGAATATAAGTATGAAAAAAATATTTCATTTGGGATAATCAAATAATCTATGAAATTTAGACATGAATGTTTTCAAATAATCATAATTTAACCATTAAAAATCCAATATTTCCCATATATTGTCTTTTGGGATCCCTTGAGATGTTTATAAAATTCATTTTGAAAATAACATTTCATGCAAAAATAGATAATTATTTTCAAAAAAATTCATTGAATGAATTTGTAATAAATATATATAGAAATTAATGAATCACATGATACCAAATTTTGGTGTAATTAACATAAAATTGAAGGAGTGTTGGTCACTATCCTTTTAAAAATTAAAAAAAATATCTAATGTAAATAATTCCCAAAACATTTATTTGAAACATTGCTGATAATTTAATTACATTTAAAGAGAAAAATAGAATCAATGTCAAAATACTAAAATGAAATAATATGTTTTTCTAATGAATAATAATAATATAACGATTCATTTAAAATAAAATAGTTAATTTAATGATGGATTAAAATGTTGAGTTAAAAATGATAAAATGTGAAAAATAAATAATAAAGGTGGAATGTAACAAGGACACACATTTTGGTCAGGATGTTTGGAAATAGATCTAGAAGATAATCAATATATACCACATTAATTGGTTGATGATTTAATTTATTATTACCTTTACATTAATGGTAGACAATTCACAAAACTCCATATCATTTTATGTTGTAGTTAGAAATTGATATTTCAATAGACAATACTTTTTTAACAGATATATCCAGAAACCTAAAAATGAATCCTCCGATAACATATAATAGTTATAGATCACAAACTTGATAAGAATACATAAATGTCAGAGACCATTGATAAATAAGAAATTTTAAGACTGCATGATTTCATAGAAGCAAACATGTTTTTGTAAATTCTCTATACTCGCAACAAAATACAATGAAAAGAATGCAAGGAATTAGAAAATGAATGAGAATGATATGTTATTTAAAAACAAAGGTTCTTATTATTAGAGAATATAGGATTTAATATATGATAAAAGTTGAGATAAAAATTATAATAACAGCACATATGAGTTAGAAAAAATACGACAAGGTGACATTCAAATACCATAAAAAGGATTTTTTATAGCTTAAAAAAAATTGGGCACTTTTTTAAATTCTTTGGGAGTAACTAAGTTATTGAATTAAAAAATTAATCCATTTATACAATAATAAAATTATTCCTTGGATGTAATATCCTAATACCACCGGATATCCTTTATCCACCATAAAGTAGTCGATGGGGCTGCTATTGTTATCTAGGAACCCATAGAGATCACTGGATTACTAGTGAGCTCTTGGTAGTTGGTCAGTGAGTAAATACCCTAAGGTATGATAATTTCCATTCATGGATAGTTGGTTCCCCTCCAAAGGGTAAACAAGGTATGTAATCATCTATGGAAATCTATTGGACCTACCAATAGATAGCTGATAGAACATCCCCGGTTAGTAGATGTTTCTAGATTCCATGATCTTATTAAAATAACCCATCTCCCATCATAAATGGACTATGTTTTCAGCTACTAGACTCTATAAAAGGAATAAATACATTGATTTACACTCTATAAGGATTCTTAAAGGTTCTTAAAAAAGTGAAACATAACAAAATAAAGTCAAAAATTCAAAAAACATAACAAGATATTATAATTTTTAAAATGATATATGGTGGACGAACAAAAATATTTACTCATTCATGTTTCAACAAGTGATGGTGTTAAATTATATAACACCTAAATCCTACCAATAATCACACCATTAATAGGTTAATCATTTACCTCTATATCCTTTTTCTTCCCATGACTTCATCCACATGCAATTTATTCCTGACACATACCAACTTTAGATATAGGTGGATGTATGTTCTAGTGCAATCCTTAACATGTACCGCATACTACATTGGATTCACAAGATCCTATGTCAAAACCATCCCCCCTGTGGTTATATATGACCATAACTAAGTGATAAATCATCATGATTGTTCCTCTAACATATATCTCCACCAATTTCATATCTAAAACCCACAAAATTCCACCTTAGGAAAATTTTCAACATATAGCCCAACCCATTGTAAAAATCACACTAATTATATCTCAACTATATATATCCCCAATGGGATCACTAAACTTCTGATCCTATATAATGATCACACCTTTTAAAATACCTAATATGTTATTGTCATGAAATTTGAAATCATCTAGTTGTAGAATATAACTCTTTATGACGATGTATACTACTAGCACCAGCTTTTCGATGATCATATTCCATGAATAGGCATGTAACCATACTGAAAATATTGATAGGTTGACATTAAAATATATCATAATGTTATGAGATATAATTTATCATAAAATAAGTTATACAACAATATCCATCAGAGGTAAACCCCATCATGGGTCTAGGTGATTAGACTTCACTTGTGGAAAAGTAATCCATTACAATTTTCAGTCAGGAGAGAAACTATATAATCCACCAAGATCTGTATGGATAAAAGAAATAAAAACAACAAAGAAATCCAATACCTTGATTAAAACGTTTTCTATGTAAATAAAATATGTGGAATCACACCAAATAAAACTTTTATAGCACACTCATCTTATAGAATTGATCATCCAAACCCACTAAAGGATTGGTTGCTCCGTTAGTATATAGACATTATCCTGAACCATTAATGGTGGGTCCCCACATTTCAAAAAGTTTGTAAGAACATATCCCTACACATATTCAGGGAAAAAATATTGAACAAGATCCTTGACTGAATCGCCATATTTAATTTCGTTTCTTTCTTGACCATATATCATAATTTTATCTTCCTATGAATTTTGTGGAATTTTAAAATTTAACCAGATATTACATGATTAATGATAATTTCTATAGTGATGACTCAATATGGGCATGGAAGTCAAATACCTATTATAATTATTTGTATGCATCACAGGTTTTCCAATAACCAGGGTCTTATCATGTTGACTCAAAAAAGGTTATCCATTTCATGGTTTCTGGTTATGTTGGTTGTTGTTCGATCATTGAGTTCCCTAGATTGAAAGATGGACTTAATAAGCAAAAAGCATATTTAAATTAATTCCCAAAATAATCCAGATAATATAAAAATGAATAAACACCCATATATATTATCTTATACCATTCTATCATGTCCCAAACCACTAGACCTCACATAGCATAGTTGAAAACATTGAATGGATAGACAAGCTTTTCACTATTGGGAAAGTGGATGGGGACTATCATTGGGAATTTATATCAAAAAATTTGTAGTCCATATCCTAATTAACCGTTATTCACTTAAATAATGATGTATATCATAATAATAATGGAAAAAACACAAGATAAAACAGATTCCTGTAATAAGATGTAGAATAACTAGAGTACAATAATATAAATATATCCATTATACGATGAGGAAAATAGATGAAATATATAATTAATTGAATTATAAATATTTATTATGATGATGAGGAATGTCCTACTCTTTTACACTAATTATAATTACCCCCTGAGCTCAGTGTCACCTGGTACTGCAATGACTCACCAACTATAGGCCCACTATGATCATTTCTTGATTGCATGTTACCCGAAATAAGACACAATTTGAGTTGGAAATAAATATACATGGGTGAACATATATGAACGTAATTGGGATCATTAAATATAAAAAATTTATTCTATTGAAATATATATTTATCTTGACATATAAATAATAGAGGGAAGAAATAATACCATGAAACATGTATTCTCAATGATGTAGTTGAAAGAAGAGAGAATGTTGTTGATCTTCATTGTTAGATAAATATGATGACTCTATCTAAAACACCGTGTTTATATATATTTATTTATACAACATCCTAATTTAATAATCACATGATAAGATAAGGCGGATGAATGTGTTTCCTAAAATATAATATGAGGTTGTTACACATCATATATAGAATATAAAAGGTGTATTATTACTTGGAGGGGGTCCAATAATACCTATTCTAAGGAATGTGTGGGGGTAGAAGAGAACACCATAATATTAATCTTCTTTAATGGGGGATATGAAATTTTTTCTTACTATAGATATCACACATGTTTATTAATATCAACAAGCTATTCTAGAAAGAGATATATGATTATGACACCTCGCATCATATATTTTATATAGAAACAAATGAAACCCTAATGTTATATATGTACTTATACTCATTAAGGAATACAATTAATTCCAATTTATTTTCCCATATAAGGATATTTGAATGGTATATCCTTTGTAGGGAGGTATACAACATGTCCCTTGAGTTACATGGGGTGTACTAAAAATCTAATTCCAAGACAGTTCATGTTACCCAAAATGTCATTTGGAAAACATGTACCTTGTGTTTGACCCATGGAACATGGTGACCACTCATGGTCTAATATCATTTGAATCATAAAATCTAATTTTAAAATGGGTATATTATCATTTAGTGTGGGTCCTCTTTAAAGGAATGTGATATTATACTTGGCCAAAACACTAGCTTCCATATGAAATGGCTACAATATTTGAATTGTCTAGAAGAAATGACAAGTGGCCAGGTTTTTTGTTGAAACTATATATAATCCCTTATTATTTATGTGTCTGAAGATTTGATGACAAATCATTCCCAAGGCCTCTCATAATGCTCTAACCATGAAGGAAATATCTGTTGTCATGTATTTTTTTCCTCTAGTTGTTAGAAATTGGTATTTATATTTTATCATATTAAGAGCACCATTCCTACCATTCCATCATCATTGTTCAATTAGAAGATCCTAAATATTATACTGATTTTTATTTTTCAATCATATATTATTGAATAATATGAAATTTCCAACCACTAATTCACAAAAAATGCATCTGGGGAAATCACATTTCAAACTAGACCAACTGTAGAATCATTGGCGTAATGAATTCCAAATACAAACGCACAAAGAATAAATGGATAAATATATAATCAACAATGCTAGTTCAACAATGACCGTTATGAACATTACCATTGACTGTGAATGTGAAAAAAAACCAAATGACCCTTCTAGTGAAATATTTTAGATTTGTAGCAAAGAATAAATGAAAAAAATTGGTAACATAAAAGGGGGTAAATATGAATATGACGATTTTAATCAATAAATTAATGAATTCACAAATAAAGGGGGAATAATTAAAAATCAAAAAATAAATACCTTATCATCGGATCAATAACTAATGAATAATAGTGTAACATCATTTTTGATGGTGGCTTTTGATGAATTTCATTGATCATCAATGAATTTACTTTTTTGTTTTTCAAAATTTTTCTCTACCTATGATGTCCCTCTAAATATTTAAGGATATAAATTTATCTGTGGTTAATATCCATAGAAATTATCTAATATTTAATAAATAGGGTTTTATTAATAATCAATTATTTAATTCATTATTCATCTATATAAATTCCTATTAAAAAAATATTCTCATGAAGGTGATATGATAGAGGAATCGATGCTAACTGGAATAATTTCATGCCTAGGGTAAAACCCAAATTGAGAATTCATCCATGGGATATGTTTCCCCATACAGTGTTTTATTCAATGGTGATCCCATTATATCATATATTTTATGGATTCATAGATTAATATATTTAATATATCAAATATATTGATTTCATGATCCTAAATACCCATAATATCACACTAATATTGAAAAAATTAATTATTAATAAAAAAATATTCTATAAATATGGATTGAAAAATCAGTATTGTTAAATTGGACCACATCTATAAATATAATGTTATGGGGAATATAAACTATTTTTTAATCAGGTATATGTAATTTTTTTGTATGTAATTTATTTTTCATATTAAATTTCATGTAAAATTACTATAATTTCTTCTTGGGGGAGTAGTCCATTATTCTAAATATTTTAATTAAAAATAATTATTTAATCTCTTCAGAATTTAATTTTTTTCGCTTAAAAGCGTGTGAGGACAAATCAATACATGTATTTTTGGTAGAATATATCACAATGTTCTCGTACATTTATTTTATATGGTCTTTGAGTCATTTGAAGTTAGAAATGTTTTTCTATGATGATTTTTGACCTATTGATATAATTTTTGGTTGATCTATGCTTCACATACACAAAAACTATTTTCAAAACATTTAGTTCATTTATTTCACTTAAAAACACACATGGTATCAACCTGAAAAAAATATTTATTTTTGAGGATATTTTTTAAGGGAGTTTTATATTTATGGAATATATGGATTTTGAAGAGGTTATGGACAATTCAAAAATTTCTGACAACAAAATTGCATTTGGAGGAAACTTTTACTGATAATGATTCAAATGTTTTATTTTATAGAGACATACTGGAGAAGATATAAAAATTATAATGGGAAATGGTTGGTATAAAAGTGCATGGGGTGACCAATATGTCATTGGGAAAGTGATTTTCAATTAAAAAATGTGAAGTGAAGACCATTACTGTGCTGATGATGTCCCAAAAATATATTTATGACAAGCCATAAAAATTTAAAATTGTATTCATGAGTTTTTACATTAATTGAATGAGATCATCACAATTTTGCACTATATATGTTCATTAGAATAATATTAACATGATCTGTGGGATTATTTAATTAACTATTTTGATATTTTTTTGATAATCTATTAGATATTTTACATCTTTCTTAATTTACAAATTCATTGGATGTGATGGTAAAAAATATTAAAATTTCTTATATTGGATAAAGCACAATGTCTGATGATGTTAGGAAAAAAATCCATTGTAATGAAAAATAATAGTGGTATGTTCATGAAATTTTTTAAATAACACAATATTATTAAGGAAGTGGATTGTGACCACACTAAAGATGTCCTAGAAAATAAAAATTATATGTCTTGAGGAAGGATTCAAGCTAAATTAACTTGTTATATCCCTATATGTTAGATATATTTGAAGAGAGGATATCTCTAAAAGGAAATGAAGTGTAATATGGAAACATCAATAATGGAATCTTTTTATTGTTCAAGATGCATAAATTCAATTATATGGAATAAAATCTTATTTCAATTCATCATAAATCTAGAATGATCATTAGTGAATGATTTTACTGTGTAGTTCCACTCAAAAAATAATAAATTATGCATGGAAAAATATTTACCTCGAATATTCGACAATGTGATTTAGTAGAAAATGTGGTTTTCAAAGTCATGCGTAAATGTGATATTTACATGTATAGGTTAAATGTTTGAATCTTGAAATTTATATATTTGAGACACATCCTGGGGATACCAAATAATATATATTTCATAGAATGAACTTGATTAGTAAAGTTTTATTATATAGATTACTAAAAATGTTCCAAATATTGATCCTGGATCCATGGTAGCATAAATATGAATTCATGATGGGACCTTATATCTATTTGTAATATAATAAGTCATGATAATTAATAATTTAACTACTTACAAGAATCAAAGGATAAGGTATTGTGGTCTTTATTGGCTTATTTAAAAGACCATTAAAGTTATAATAGGAAATTACATCCTGATGAATTATGACATGAAAATCATTATTAAGGAGATACATGTTCATGAAAATAAAAATAGGGTGTTTTAAACATAAGAAAAAGAAATCCCAGGTATTGGTAGTTAATGATTCTTCAATTGGAGGTGGAGGGATCATCCCCAATCTAATTTCATACATGGAAATTTCACAACATGTTATTAATTGATGATAAAGTAATGAAAATATGATTTTGATTTATGAAACACATGTCCTATGTATTTTAAGTGTTCAATAAATTGAAATACATTTTTGAATGTGAAACTTAAATGATGTTAAAATTCCAAATAAAAGATAAAGCAGTTTAGTATAACTGAAGATAATAAAAAACCATACTTTAGAAGGGGTTAGGATGGAGATGATCATGCATGAAATTCCTTACAATAATAGAATATATAATATAATAAATTATAAACTGACATTAAAGACACAAATAATATGGTTACACATAGATATTCCCATGGAAATTTATGAAGAAAAAGTTAACGTAGAACCATACATAGAGAATAGATGTCCATCTAGTATATTAAAACATGCCATTAAATATTAGTTAAGTAATATTAAACCTATCATAGTTAGGAACCTCATTTTTATAGTATTATAACAAAAAATGAAGTGTGTACCTAGGATAGGTAATATCTCATAGAAAAATGTGAGAAATATTTCATTGTATAGTATGGATATAAAAAGCATGGTTTTTGGATATGGGGTGATTAAAATCATTAGTACATCAAAAAAATTAATTTTATCATCAATAAAAAGGACATAGGGAATTAACAGTATAACGACCCATACTTTACATACATTGTTAATACTTCAAAATGGAAGCATACTTATTACAACATATAACAAAACCACGAAAGGACCATATAGGTATAGTGTCTTTAGAAACTGGGAAACATAAACAACTGGTTCATAAAGCGTCTACACTGTCTCCCATTTATTTCATCATATCTATAGTCCCTTTTGGAATATCATACATCATAACCTTCTTCCTGACCTGGCGAAAGAAAACATAAAAAAGGGTGAGCTCAAATGCTCAGTAAGGGTAAATAAAAGAAATATCAGTCACACCATATTCATAAGAACATAAAATTTGGAAATCTTAACCTGCAAAAGAGAGCATAATTTCATAACATGGGATAAATCATAGTAGTGAAATGAAATCCCAATAATCATACGTTAAAACATGAAACTTTGTGGCATACACACATAATCATAGATAATCATTTATTATTAGTCAAGACTCATTTCCAAGACTATCTTAGTGGACAACGTCCATTTCTGAACCGAGTTCAATCCTCGTTTCAGTCCTGTTTCACTGAACCGGTATAACCTACCGTTCCATTCATGTCTATCCCATGAGATATAAAATATTTACCCAATGCATTTGAGGGAGATATAGGTCCCACCCATCTCATAATGATACCATTATTATGTGTGCCACAAAATCATAAATCATACATCATTGCATAACCCATGTAATAAAAATGGGATTCTTAAACAACATGACGTCATAAAACAATTCATATAAGATAAAGGAATTCATAAAATAATTCCATCACAAAATAATCAAATCAATGTAATAATAGTGATAGAAACATAATCTTTTATTATCTTAGATGGAAAATAATTTTGATAAAACACTTGAACTCCATTCTTGAGGAAAATATCCTTTCTACTTCAAAAACATTTTTCTTTCATTACATGTCATACAATTATAAACTAAAAGAATTTGATTATAAATAAACTTGAAAACTTTTAAAGGAAGATTCTTGGAAATAATGTTTTAAAAATCCATTCATGACGTATAAGTTAAAAAACATTCTTCTCGTACTTTTGTCGGAAAAGTCAAAAAGTACCTCGTACGAAAAACGACAAAAGATTCATTTCATATATTTTACTAAAAACTCACCGAAGGGTAAAATTGGATTTAAACAATTGTATATGGATGGAAATAATATTACATATTGAGGAAACATGGATGTGGATGATAAAATGCACCCCAGTAAATACCAAAGTATAAACAATCTCGGATAAAAATGAGATTGTGATATTTCCCATACCTTAGGTCCGATTTGCTTTGAATGTGTCTGAACCTCCTGTATAATGATTTAAATAATGTTATTGACTTATTACAGAATCATAATTATTGTTATGATATCATATATGGTCATATTCATAGCTTCTTAGTAGTAATATTTCACTGCCACTTGTTATTCTGGTGTTTATAACTTTTTGTTCTTATGCGTGTTTTGTCGAATAAATTATTATTCTCCTCTTTAGTTTATAGATACCTCATTTACAGAATGGTATTATTGTAATATATATCATATTCATTCATTCAATTCATTTATATAATCGTTATGAAATGAATATAATGTAGAACGAGTCGCATCACATCGTGGAGACGGTATTCCGTACGTACACATGGGTGATGATATCGTTCCGATGATCGTGGAATTGTATTGGAGCTTATATATACTATTTCAGAATCAATATCACTTTATAATAGTCATATACAGTCATTATTTACACCATTATACCCATCCAAGTAAGGTGGTGGTGGAAAATAGATTACACCACGGCGTGGAGACGGTATTCCGTACGTACGCACACACGGTGATTTCGTTTTCCGTAGGATGGATAGATGGCGAAATAGGGTTGTTTTATATATATAATAACATATCAGTATATGAGTGATACTGATGTTATTACTTCATAATCAAACAACTAAAGAAGAATAAGTGGAAGAAGAAATAAAGATGAAAAAATCCGTAACAGACATTACCTCTTCTTTGAAGCGCTTCTTTGAGACCTCCTTTTAGGGCACTAAAATTGGTCTTTGAAGAAGACCAGGACCTCTAGGATGTCTCTAGGGAAGTGTAGAGAAGCAATTGTCCGGGGTTGGACGATCATGAAGGCTCAATGTGGTGTGAGGAAGAGGGGGAGGAGGTGCCTTTTTATAAGGGAGGAGAGGGGCACCTTTAGAATAACTAAAAATATTATTTTATTATAAAGTAAAATTCGGTTTTTAATAGCTCCAAATTGATATATTTCGAAGATAATGTGGGTACGGGTCGAAAGCCTCTCATCCAATAGAATTTAGACATGTTTAGGTATCAATTTTAACCTTATCATTTATATTTAACTTGAAGTTAGATAATTTAACTTTTACCGTCTCTTCTTGTTTTCTTATACTATAAGGTTAATAACCATACTATATCAAGCCAAAAGAACCCCAAGTTGTTTATTATTAATATATATAACCTTATATAAGTCATTTGGCCGATCCTTAGATCTTTAGGAATAAAATAACAATTAATAATATAATATTTTTTTAAAAACTATTTTATGTCAATTTAGACACTATTTAGTAATTTATTTTTGTGAAAATCATAACAGAATGATTAGTTCGAACCAAGTTAATTAAATCAATACTAACATGTCATATTAACCTAGAAAATTAGTGTAATTCATAAAAGGTCTCGAATTACATTTATTTGGGTATTTATAACATCAATTATGACAATATTTCATTAATAAGATAATTACTGCATCATAGTTGTGTCATAAATAAATTAAATTATTTAATGTCTAAAAATTAAAAATAAAATACCATTATGTAGGAAATATCATTATCTTTCTAATGAATATTTATAGTCGAATTTATCTTATGTATAACCCAATATTAAAAATGATTTACTTATTAAACATTGATTTTAACTATTTAACCCTTCTTTAAATAAATTAATAATAAATGTCCTAATCTACTTTAAGTTGGCCTAAATGGTCATATTTTATTCCTAAGGTTGTTTTTGGTCGAATTACACATGTACAATAGAATTAGTACATGTGTAAGGGTAATAATAATATCATTTTTACCCTTAATTATCCTATTTACTTTTAACTGTGGTAAATAAAAGTAAAAAGTTACTATTCATCAAAAATTATTTTCATCTCATTGAACCACATTTTAGTCCTTGATATTAACCATGTCTCTCAGATTTTCGAAATTCCACTTACAGAAGCGGTAAAATTATGTTTTATGAAAAATTCAGTTTTTTTAACTACCACTTAGTGGTTTCACTATTCATCAAAAAATTGAATGTTTTCAGAAAAATACCAAAATTTCACCCTAGGCTAATTTCGATATTTCGAATCCACAAATGAAGTCCATTTTGAAAAATAAAAATTATAAAATTTCCAAAAGTGGTTATTACTATTCATAACGGCTAGTTTTAATAATATTTTAATAGCATATCGTTGTTTAGTGAAACTCGGTATTGTGTACGACGCAAGCTATGGAGGAAGGCCACGGTTGCGTGTAAAGAAAGCCAAGCTAGTGTTGTGTGTAGTAAAATATTCCATTTATTATTTATATAACATAAAAACAAAATATTTCTCATCAAAGTCTTGGGCGTTACATTCTACCCCCCTTAAAATGAATTTCGCCCTCGAAATTCGTCACTTTGTCGCAAACAGATGAGGATACAGCTCCCTCATCTGTTCCTCGAGCTCCCATGTAGCTTCTTCTAATTGTTGGTTCCTCCATAAAACTTTCATCAATAGAGTGGTCTTGCTTCTTAGGAATTTTTCTCTCCGATCCAGAATCTCTATCAGTTGTTCTTCATAAGAAAGATCATGCTCCAGCGGTACAACATCTGAGCTAAGTACATGTGAAGGATCGGGTATGTACTTTCTCAGGAGAGATACATGGAACACATCGTGAACATGATAGAGATTCGGTGGAAGTGCCAATCAGTAAGCTACCTTCCCAACATGATCCAGTATTTCGAAAGGATCGATATATCTAGGGCTCAACTTCCCCTTCTTTCCAAATCTCATGACTCTCTTCCAGGGAGATATTCGTAAAAACACTTTATCACCCACTTCAAACTCTAGGTCTTTTCTTCGGTTGTCGGCATAACTTTTCTGTCGACTATGAGCTGCTCTTATGTGTTGTTGAATAGATCTGACATTTTCTGCCATTTCGTCAACGAGATCAGGGCCTAATAGCGTTCTTTCCCCAACTTCATCCCAGCAAGTTGGACTCCTGCATTTCTTTCCATAGAGAGCTTCATATGGATCCATCTGAATACTGGAGTGAAAGAAATTATTATAATAAAATTCCACAAAATGTAGGTGTTGATCCCAACCACCTTTGAAATCTATAGAGCAATCTCTCAACATATCTTCTAGGGTTTGAATTGTTCTCTCAGACTGACCGTTTGTCTGAGGATGATAAGCAGTGCTGAAACTCAACTCTATATCCATAGTATGCTGAAGACTTCGCCAGAACATAGAGGTAAATCTCGGATCCCGATCAGATATAATAGAAAGTGGTACTCCATGGAATCTTACCACTTCCTTTACATATATCCTGGCAAGCTGATCCAGAGAGAAATCCTCTCTAATAGCAATGAAGTGTGTAGACTTGGTAAGACGATCAACTATGAACCAGATAGAATTATTTCCTTTGGATGTTTTAGGAAGTCCTGTGACAAAGTCCATAGTGATGTTTTCCCATTTCCATTCGGGTATGGGTAATGGTTGTAACATCCCCTTAGACTTCTGTCTCTCAGCTTTAACTTGCTGACAAACCAAGCATCGAGAGACATATTCAGCAACATCTCTTTTAATGCCATCCCACCAGAAGTACTCTTTCAGGTCCCTATACATCTTCGTGCTTCCAGGATGAATAATGAATGAAGAACTATGAGCCTCATCCAGCAGCTCCTTCTTTAATTCGGGGATGGGAGGAACACAAACCCGATTCCTGAACTTTATTATCCCATCACAATCAAGGTTGAATTCAGGAACATTTCTCAACTTCTTTCGTAACTCGACATCTTCTTTCTATGCCTCTTTAATCTTCACGTGTATAGATGGTTTAACATTAATTTGATAAATATATGATTTTCCCCCTTCCATTATAATTCCAAGATCCATCCTTTGTAAATCCATAATGATTGGATCTTTTGTGATCCTCATCATGGATAAACTGGCATGGTCTTGTCGACTTAATGCATCTTCCACCATGTTTGCTTTCCGAGGGTGGTAATGAATTGAGCAGTCATAATCCTTAATCAGATCCAACCATCTTCTTTGACGCATATTCATCTCCTTTTGTTTGAAAATATACTTTAAACTTTTATGATCAGTATAAATATCACACCTTTCACCATAATGATATTGCCTCCAAATCTTTAATGCAAAGATTACCGCAGCTAACTCCAAATCATGTGTTGGGTAATTTTGCGCATGGAATTTCAACTTTCGTGAGGCATAAGCTATCACCATATCATTTTGCATCAGAACACACCCCAATCCCTTCTTGGATGCATCACTATAGATGACAAACCATTCTCCACTACAAGGTAGTGTGAGCACATGTTCATTGGATAACCTCCTTTTCAACTCCTTGAAATTCTCTTCACATTCCTCCATCCAGACAAACTTAACTCCTTTCTGAGTCAACTTGGTGAGTGGATTAGATAATCGTGAAAAATAATTCACAAAACGTAGATAATATCCATCCAATCCAAGAAAAATTCGGATCTCAGTTACAGTTGTTGGTCTTGACCATATTTCAATAACCTCTGTTTTTGCTGGATCCACAAATATCCCCTCTTTTGAGATTATGTGACCCAAAAATGAAACATTTTGAATCCAAAATTCACACTTGGTTAATTTGGCATAAAGCTTATCCTTTTTCAGGGTATTCAATATAATTCTCAACTGACCTTCATGTTCTTCCTTTCTCTTTGAATAGACAAGAATATCGTCTATAAAGACTACCACAAATTGATCAAGATAGTCTCTAAAGACTCTATTCATCATATCCATGAAGATAGCAGGGGCATTAGTAAGACCAAATTTCATCACTATAAATTCATAGTGTCCATAACTTTTACGGAAAGCCGTCTTTGGTATATCCTCCCTTTTGACCCTTAATTCATGATACCCTGAATGGAGATCAATCTTGGAAAAGTATTGAGCTTCGCATAGTTGGTCAAATAAGTCATCAATGCGTGGGAGAGGGTATTTGTTCTTGATAGTGATCTTGTTAAGTTCTCTATAATCAATGCAGAGTCTCATTGATCCATCTTTCTTCTTAACAAATAGAATAGGTGCTCCCCAAGGTGACGCACTAGGGCGTATGAATCCCTTATCAAGATTCTCTTAGAGGTTCTTATTAAACTCATGCAACTCAATTGGGGTCATTCTATAAGGTGTCTTTGAAATAGGCAAAGCACCTGGTACGAGTTCTATTGAAAACTCAACTTCACGATTTGGTGGAAGACCCGGCAATTCCTCCGGAAAGACATCGTCAAACTCCCGTACAATGGGCATATTCTTAATCGTGAGTTCCTCACCAACCATTTGAGATATATAACCTTAATTTAGTGGAATCAAGACCCATAAGATGGAAGAAATTTCCACTGGAAGGTTATGTTCATCCTTGCATCGATAGACGATCATAGATTTATTTGGAATATGAAATGTGACTTCCCTTCGTTGGAAATTGATATGAGCTCCATATAAAGAAAGCCAATCCATGCCAAGAATCACATCAAATTCCACTATAGGAACGATAACAAGATTTGCCGGAAGCACTTTCCCACAAACTTCAATCGGAGAAGAATTATAAACTTTTGATGCGACTGTTGTGCCATTAGGGGTTGTCACAGCTAACTCAACATCTAATTGATGAGGTAATATGGTGATATCCTTAGAAAATTTGTCAGAAATAAAGGAGTGGGTGGATCCAGAATCAAATAAAACATTTGCTACCATAGAGTGGATGGTAAGTGTACCTTTCACCACATCATTATCGTACTCCACATCGTTGATAGATATTGCATGTGACTTTCCTTTGTCTTTAGCCTTAAGAGTTTGTTGACGTCGACCATCATCACCAACCCTTGGATTTGGGCATTGATTGGCATAATGCCCCATCTCCTTGCACTTGAAACATTGAAGTGTATTAGGTTCATTCTGTGTATCCCTTCCTTTGTTTGCATGATTAGACATATTCTTACCATCATTGCGGCATTCAAATTCCCGATGACATTCCTTTCCACATTTGAAATATTTACTTGTCTCTTTAAGAAAAATCCCTCCATGTTTCTTTCCACACTTTGAGCATAAGGGAAAGCTCATCTTCTTTTCAGTGTGCTCTTTAGATTTTCCTTTGATTTCCATTTTCCTCTTCTTATCAAACCCATATGACTGATGGGTTACTCCAATCTCCATTTCAACTTTGAGAGCACATCGAATGATTTCCTCGTAGAAATTGAAGTCCCTTATGGCTAAGGCCCTTCGAAGACTTGGTTTTAAGCCACTAAAGAATCGATCGATCTTACTCTAAGGATGGATAATAATACTAGAAGCGTACCTTGCAAGACTTGTAAAATTTGCTTCATAGGTACCAACAGATTCATCATCCTTTTGCTTCAGTTCAAGAAACTCTTTCTCCATCTTTGTTCAGAGAATACGAGGGAAGTACTTATTGAAAAATACGTTCTTGAACTCATCCCATTCCATGGACTCAATTTCATTCCTTTGCCTCGTATTCTTAATAATATTCCACCATTGATTAGCATCACCTTCCAAATGATACACTGCTAAGATGAATTTATCATGATCAGAACATTGAAGAACTGAAAATATCTTTTCAGTATTACTAATCCATTATTCAGCAACTAATGGATCAGTAGACCCACTGAATGAAGGAGGACGCTGTCTCATGAAGGATTCAACAGAATGTTGCTCCTTCCTTTTCTCGTTTGGAAGTCCTACATGACTCATAGCTTGAGAAAGTTGTGTGAGAATGGCTACAAGATTTTTCATTCTAGCTCCCATAACATTTGGTTGCTCAGGGGGACAATCATTGCATTGCCCGTCACATTCCGCATTATCACGGTTCCTTCGGGTTCCATCCATTGACTAAAACCTAGAAGAATAGTGTGAGCAACACTAATTATAATAGGAAAACCACATAATCAAGAATAAAATTTCACACTTAAGGTCTTATCCTAGGTTATTCATGGACATTTCCACAACACTATGATTGTGTTCTATGCTTAGAATCATCATTAGGGTTCTTACTAAGGCTTTCACATCCTAGTTTCCAAAGGTTGACTATACCTTTCCCCTGATACCAACTATAACGACCCATACTTTACATACATTGTAAATACATGAAAATTGAAGCATACTTATTACAACATATAACAAAACCATGAATGGAACGTATAGGTATAGTGTCTTTAGAAACTGGGAAACATAAACAACTGGTTCATAAAGCGTCTACACTATCTCCCATTTATTTCATCATATCTGTAGTCCATTTTGGCATATCTTACTTAATAACCTTCTTCCTGACCTGGGGAAAGAAAACATACAAAAGGGTGAGCTGAAATGCTCAGTAAGGGTAAACAAAAGAAATATAAATCACATCATATTCTTAAGAACATAACTTTTGGAAATCTTAACCTCCAAAAGAGAGCATAATTTCATAACATGGGATAAATCATAGTAGTGAAATGGAATCCCAATAATCATAACTTAAAACATGAAACAATGTGTCATACACACATAATCATAGAGAATCATTTCTTATTAGTCAAGACTCATTGCCAAGACTATCTTAGTGGACAAAGTCCATTTCTGAACTGAGTTCACTCCTCGTTTCAGTCCTGTTTCACTGAAACGGTATAACCTACCATTCCAGCCATGTCTATATCATGAGATATAAAATGTTTACCCAATGCATTAGAGGGAGAAATAGGTACCACCCATCTCATAATTATACCATTCTTATGTGTGCCACAAAATCATAAATCATACATCATTGCATAACCCATGTAATAAAAATGGGATTCTTAAACAACATGACAACATAAAAAAATTCATATAAGATAAAGGAATTCATAAAATAATTCCATAACAACATAATCAAATCAATGTAATAATAGGGATAGAGCCATAATCCTTTATTATCTTAGATGGAAAATAATTTTGATAAAACACTTGAACTCCATTCTTGAGGAAAATATCCTTTCTACTTCAAAAACATTTTTCTTTCTTTACATGTCATAGAATTATAAACTAAAAGAAGTTGATTAAAAATAAAATTGAAAACATGTAAAGGATGCTTCTTGGAAATAATGTTTTAAAAATCCATTCATGTCGTATAAGTGAAAAAAAAACATTCTTCTCGTACTTTTGTCGGAAAAGTCAAAAAGTACCTCGTACGAAAAATGACAAAAGATTCCGTTCATATCTTTTACTAAAAACTCACCGAAGGGTAAAATTGGATTTACACAATTTTATATGGATGGAAATAATATTAAATATTGAGGAAACATGTATGTGGATGACAAAATACACCCCAGTAAATACAAAAGTATAAACAATCTCGGCTAAAAATGAGATTGTGATATTTCCCTTACCTTAGGTCCGATTTGCTTCGAAAGTGTCTGAACCTCCTGTATAATGATTTAAATAATGTTATTGACCTATTCAAGAATCATAATTATTGTTATGATATCATATATGGTCATATTCTTAGCTTCTTAGTAGTAATATTTCATTTCCACTTGTTATTCGGGTGTTTATAACTTTTTGTTCTTATGCGTGTTTTGTCGAATAAATTCTTATTCTTCTCTTTAGGTTATAGATAACTCATTTCCAGAATGGTATTAGTTTAATATATATCATATTCATTCATTCAATTCATTTACATAATCATTATGAAATTAAGATCATGTAGAACGAGTCACATCACATCGTGGAGACGGTATTCCGTACGTACGCACGAGTGATGATATCGTTCCTATGATTGTGGAATTGTATTGGAGTGTATATATACTATTTCAGAATCAATATTAATTTATAATAGTCATATATATTCATTATTTACACCATTATACCCATCCAAGTAAGGTGGTTGTGGAAAATAGATTACACCACGGCGTGGAGACGGTATTCCGTACGTACGCACGCGCGGTGATTTCGTTTTACGTAGGATGGATAGATGGAGAAATAGGTTTGTTTCAAACATATAATAACATATCAGTATATGAGTTATACTTATGTTATTACTTCATAATTTAACAACTAAATAAGATGAAGTGGAAGAAGAAATAAAGATGAATGAATCGGTAACGGACATTACCTCTTCTTTGAAGCGCTTCTTTGAGAACTCTTTTTAGGGCACAAAAATTGGTCTTTGAAGAAGACCAGGACCTCTAGGATGTCTCTAGGGAAGTGGAGAGATAAAACGTTCAGGGGTTGGCCGAGCTTGAAGGCTCAAAGTGGTGTGAGGAAGAGGTGGAGGAGGTTCCCTTTTATAAGGGAGGAGAGGGGCACCTTTGGAATAACTAAAAATATTCTTATATTATAAAGTCAAATTCGGTTTTTAATAGCTCCAAATTGATATATTTCGAAGATAAGGTGGTTAGGGGTCTAAATCCTCTCATAAAACATAATTTAGACAATTTTAGATATCAATTTTAACCTTATCATTTAGATTTAACTTTAAGTTAGATAATTTAACTTTTGTCGCGTCTTCTTGTTTTCTTATACTATAAGGTTAATAAAATTACTATATAAAGACAAAAGAACCCCAAGTGGTTTATTATTAATATATATAACCTTATCTAAGTCATTTGGACGAACCATAGATTTTTACGAATAAAATAACAATTAATAATATAATATTTGTTTTAAAAACTATTTTATGTCAATTTTGACACTATTTAGTAATTGATTTTTGTGAAAATAATAAAAGAATTATTAGTTCTAACCAAGTTAATTAAATCAATAATAACATGTAATATTAACCTATAAAATTATATTAATTCATAAAAATTCTCGAATTACATTTATTTGGGTATTTATAACATCAATTATGACAATATATCATTAATAAGATAATTACTGGATCACAGTTGTGTCATAAATAAATTAAATTATATAATGTCTAAAAATTACAAATAAATTACCATTATGTAGGAAATATTTTTATCTTTCTAATGAATATTTATAGTCGAATTTATCTTATGTATAACCTCATATGAAAAATTATTTACTTATTAAACTTTGATTTTAACTATTTAACCCTTCTTTAAATAAATTAATAATAAATTCCCTAATCTAATCCAAGTGGGCCTAAATGGTCATAATTTATTCCTAAGGTTGTTTTTGGTCGAATTACACTTTTCAATAGAATTAGGACATGTGTTCGGGTAATAATAATATCATTTTTACCCTTAATTACCCTATTTACTTTTAACCGTGGTAAATAAAAGTAAAAAGTTACTATTCACCAAAAATTATTTTCATCTCATTGAACCACATTTTAGTCCTTGATATTAACCGTGTTTCTCGGATTTTTGAAATTCCACTCACAGAAATGGTAAAATTATGTTTTATGAAAAATTCAGTTTTTTTAACTACCACTTAGTGGTTTCACTATTCATCAAAAATTGAAAGTTTTCAGAAAAATACCCAAATTTCACCCTAGGATAACTTCGATATTCCAAATCCAAAAATGAAGTCCATTTTGAAAAATAAAAATTATAAAATTTCAAAATGTGGTTATTACTATTCATAACGGCTATTTTTAATAATATTTTAATAGCATATCGTTGTTTAGTGAAACTCGGTATTGCGTACGACGCAAGCTATCGAGTAAGGCCGCGGTTGCATGTAAAGCAAGCCAAGCTAGTGTTGTGTGTAGTAAAATATTCCTTTGATGATTTATATAACATAAAAACAAAATATTTCTCAAAAAGTCTCTTGCGTTACAAACAGACCATGGTTGTGTGGTAAATTGAGAATAATGGCAAAAATGACCACATCTAGGTTGATAAAATCAGTTCTACCAAATGGAAATATGATATGGATGGTTTAAATTGAACCAATGGATTTTTTGTGGATATAATAGTGAATGAAGTTCCAAAATCCCTAGAACTAAAATTTTTTTAGGTGGATACCTAAAACATAATTCACTGGATATTGTATTACTAGATAGAATGGATATATAATTTAAAATTTTGATATATATATATACAAGAGTTAAAATCATTGTACTTATGTTTAGAGGTTATATGACCTTATTATTTCTAATAGATAGTAGAGCACTTGGAATCTAAAAATATCTAACCACATTATGTGAATATAGAATTTGGGTTTAAACTATAAAATATTATATGTATTTGTATAACCATAAAGGAAACTGGCAGTTGATTATGTTCCCAAAGTGGAATAAATCTATAGATAATAAACTGGTTTTCCATTTCAGATTGGCAGATGATGTTATTATAATGAATAGATGGTGGGGAAATAATATCTATATAAGTAATGTATAGTTATCATTAAAATATTTTCATTGGTAGATATGAATAGTTCCATCTAGATAATATTTATTGTAATTTCTATTGGAAAAATATACTTAAAACAGATTGATATAAATATTGGCTATCCTCATTTTGTGTTTGAGAAAGGGATTTAAAAACAATTTGGTTCATTTAGGATTAGCATAAGAAAGGAATGGTGTATAATTTGAAAAACACTCTATTGTGCGGAGATGAATTCATGGAAATGAAATTAGAGATTTTACGATTTTATGTTTGAGGAAGGTTTCACTCAATAAAACAAAGGTAGATCCTTCTATCAGATGTATGGGGATGACGATAATTAAATTAAACATCTCTTTAATGTGGATTACATGATTAGGTATGTCTTATAAGAAAAGTTTATATATGAATTTAAACATAATTTTTGAAAAATATTCAATATGAATGATAATATTCTTGCTAAAAGGTCATGGGTATGATGATTTATAGATATTTTAATGTTTATAATGTGGTTATATATCAATGTGACCACATATAACTGATTTTAATGATGTTTATAATTTTATATGTAATGTAATATTAAATTAAATTGATGGAAATTTTAAAATTTTCAAGGACAAGGAACCCAAAACATAATAAATAGAATAGTAGATGAATAAATTTTAGTTTTTATCAATGTTTTGGGGATTGATGTATAACTTGATATGTAGTGGACTCCACATTGAATATATAGTTATAATTATTAATGTCATTTTATATTATAGGAAGGATCACTGGGACTTCGTCATGGGGATCATAATATATCTAAAAGAGTTAAAATGTATACATCTTCTCTTCATAAAAAATGTTCCACTATATGGTTGGTATGAAAAATAATCTTTTTAGATATAAAAATCTTTAAGTGATCCTTGATCTTTTTGTTTAACTACATGTAACATCCCAATATTTCCTTGTACGTTATTTCTTCAACGTAATTCAATTACATGCACTACACACAACACCGAGTTCAAGCGCACCACGACATCGAAAACTAGCTATTCAAAAGAGTTTATGAATTTTATTATCTAAATTTTGATCATTAAATAATACTTGTAATTTTGGAATCCATATTACGAGTTTCTTAGACATAATGAATAAAAACAAATTCAATTTTTTCGAATAAAATAAGTATTTTTTATATGAAATTTTTCTTCCTTTAATGGTGAACCAAATTAAAATCCAATATTTGAAACATTTATATATTCAATTTGACCAAATAAAATTCTTCTTTATAATTGGGACATAATAATTTAGTTTCAATAAATTTTTGGTGTTTTTCTGATAACTTTCATATTTGGGTGAATAGTTAAAAATACTATATTTTAACAGAAAAACTTTTTTAATCAATATAATTTCTAGTGTAAAATTATACATATCAATGGTTTTGAAGTATAAATATAATATATTTTTACCATTTAATCTAATTTTATTAATTGGAAAAATTTCACTTTGAAATTGAACATAAACATGTATCAATCTTTTGTTAATTATTATTTCTTAAAAACATGATTTTTGGTTTTGACAACATGAATTAATTTTAAATTAATAAATGAAACTAATATGTTTTTAATTTGGTAAAATAGTCATATTTTTTGAATATCAAATATATCTTATAGTAATATTTTGGTATTTTTGTAAAAACATTCAATTCTTTATGAATTGTGAAAAACACTAAGTTATTGGTTGAAAACATATTTTTATTAAAATAATAATTTATTTTATTTAAATTTATTTTAGGTCAAAATAGATACATAATACATTTATATGTTCAATATAATTCCATGTAATAGTTTTATAATTGGCTTAGATATATAAAAATTTTATTGAAAATTTTACTGTCTTTTACCCACCTCCTAGGAGAATTTGCAAATATTCATAAACATAATTTTACCGCTTCTATGAGTTGAATTTCAGAAATTAAAGTGACATGGATTACCTCATTAAGTAAAATCTTGTTCAATAAGATGCAAATATTTTTTGGGGAATAGTAACTTTTGACTTTTATTTACAGTGGTGAAAGGTAAATAGGGTAATTCAAGCTAAAACAATTATTATAATAATAAAAAATTGCTGTAACAGTGGTCATAACCTTATTGGATGAGTCATGGCTTACCAAGGGCAACCTTGGGTAGATTTTGGAACCCCATGGAGCCACATATGAATGATAATGACACTTTATTTTAATTAACTGAAAGTAAAGGCAAAAATGACATAACCAAATATCTTATAGTGAATCAATTTTTACATGGGGTTATATAAGTCATCATTTCAATTATAAATATTCATTGGAAAGATAAAAATGATTCATACATTATGGTAATTTTTTATAATTTTTAGTTGTCATATATATTAAATTATTTATGACACAATAATTATGTAGTACTTACCTCATTAATAAATGATTTAAATAAATAAGACTATTAAAAATAATAGTACATCAAAAACATATCCAGTTTTTATTGTATGACTTTATTTAGACCACGAGCCATCTTATCTTCTAATTTAATTAGTTTGGGACCTTCATAAATAGAATATCACTATATAATAAAATAATATTTTGACACATTCCTAAAGAGACCCTCCTTCCACTTATAAAAGGACACCACTTATAACCTATTACACACACCTCTCAAGCCCCTTGGCTCATCCAAACCATGCCAAAATAAGCTCTCATGATCCTTATCTTACTCCTAGACACCTTACATTAGGCAGTACTCACTTCAAAAAGTCATTTTGGTTCAAACCAAAGGATGTTTCTCAAATTAAAGGATGAATTAAGAACATACGAGCGAGTCATGTTGGACACGTGGTAAGGGGTTTCTTATGTCACTTTAAATTCCATGAGATTTCAATGGTTCACTAGTTATTTATTTAATTTTGTCTAATTTTTACTAATATTTAATATATATTATCATGATTCTATTTCTATTCATGAAATTATGTGATTCATTTGGTGGTTATTGACTATTTTTCATATGACTCGATTGATTACAACAAGGTAGGGGTTATTTCTTCAATATCATTTTTATCTGAGATTATTCATGTGTATGTATTTTCTTAGAAATAATTATCCTAGATACCCATATTTTATAAAAATGATTTCAAAAGGAATCTTTTAATGTTTTATGGGGGATCTATTAAACATGATCATCATTTTAAGTGTTTTAAATATTTATCATTCTAAACCCTTTTAATTAATGTCCATGTTTTTGAAAAGATTTTAAGGATTTAATTATATGGACATGGTTGTTTTGAAATGATAATTCTTTTAAAAAATTTCAAAGTTTTATGGGACACTTTGAATCAAAAATCCCTTTTAAATGAGTACCATTATAAATTGTGATAATTTTAAACGATTTCATGAAAAAGGTGTATTTCTATCGAAGAGTTTTAATAATAAATTTCATCTATGTCAACATCTTTTAATGGATTTTAAACTTTTTTTAATTTGATTTATTATGATACATATCTTTCATATTGTATTGAATGTTTTGTGATATGTTTGATTATGGAAGTGTTATTTTTATCCCATTTATGGTTTAGGGATAATATTTTTATATTTTGTTTTCTAGTTTTAATATGAATGTTTATGATATATTTCAACATTTTCTTATGATGAATGTATTGTAATAGTAGGTTTTGGGTTATGGGATTGTAAAAGTATGTCTTCTATATTGGGGTCTGTCTACAGATGACCCTCCCGGTTAGAGTCCGATTACAGTGACTTTCCCGGTTGCAGTTTGGTTACTGAGGCTCTACGGGATGGAGTCCAGTTATAGAGGCTCTTCGGGTTTGGGTCTAGTTACAGTTATCCCATAGGTCAGGGCACAAGGCCTTGACACAGAAATTAAAATATAGTACTATACATTCCCTCATTATGAAATTAGTTATTACATGTGATTATTTAACTACTATAATATCCATGTGAACGTTTATATAGGAATGTTTGATTTATTTTTTCCATATAATATTCATGCTTATGTTTAAAAGGTTGTTGTGTTATTAAACATCTTTCCATCAAATTTTATACGTTCTGAAAAATTATTTACCCTTACTGAGCATCTGAGATAACCCCTTTCTTAGGTTTTATTTTCCCAGGATAAGAAGAAGTTAGCTATGAGTGACTTGCATGCAGAATATAGGAGGCTCAGATGTTTATAATTGAATAAATTACTGTTGTTTTTCTTTTCAAGTTGTAATGTTTATATTTATCTATGTAATCTATTTACCAAGACTGCTAAACTGATCGTCCCTTCGGGACCTGATTCCTTGTAATCATGAAAATGTATTAAAATAATGCACTGACTCTGGGTAACTGGGGTTCGGGCGTTATAGTTGGTATCAGATGAAGTTTATCAATAACCTTAGAAAATATATTTAGATAAACTCTGATTAGAGAATAATACGCTAAGATAGACATTGAGGATTAGTATAGAATAACTTCATATAATTTTGGTAATGTAGAGATTTTGTGAGTTTTCCAAACCAATACATCCTTGTCTGGATACGAGCAGGTAGAGGCGGCTCTAGAACAGATGTACCTAGGGGTAAAACCAGAAAACACAGCTTTGAGCTAGATTTGAACAAGAACTGGGGCATGACAATAATCCTTGCTTCATTCTTGGTTACGACACTCTCAAGGGATATTTTTAGGATAATTTTCATTTTCTTTAAAAATCGTTATGTAGGAAATATTATTATATACGTCCTCAAAGATAATATTTTTATGATTATGGATTATATCCATTAACTTTTCAATTTACGTTAGGTATTTTTCATGTTTGGAATTATTCATTGCAATTGATAAACTAACCTAGTGTATGAAATTGTATTGAAAAGGTTCCCAGTAGAAGGAATGTGAACTTCAGCAATACGTATGATCCAAAGATTAATAAGTATCATATCTTTCATAGTAGTAAACCAGCATTTAGATGGGAAATATTCTACCATGTATTCTCAACATATGAAGAAATAATATCATGTGTTACTAAAATAAGTAAAGAATATTTTGAGTCCTATGGCTTTGAAGGGAAGTAGGGGATGAAAATAATGGAAGAGAGAAATATGGATTAAGGGAAGAGGGAAAATATAGACTTTCCCATATGTGATAACTGTCAAAAAAAACACATTGGTAAATTCTTTAAGGGAACGTGAGTTTATTATAAGTTTGGAGAAAAAGGACACTACGTACCTGATTTCAAGGGTAATAAAAAAGTTTCAAGTGTACAATGCTTCATCTACAAGGAGTTGGGACACTACGCAAATGAATATCCAAATCATCCGAGTTCACACCAAATGATGCTATTGGATAATAATAAAGTTATGATACTACCAAATGTGAAGAGGAATGATTAGATTTCTTACTTTGTTATTAATTTATTGTATCATTTGAGTATTGTATTAATGATGTACATGTTATAATAATTTCATAGTATATAAGGATTTTAGTGCAGTACTATTTCATTAAGGACATGAGATTCTTTGGAACCTAGAAAAGTGACTCAATATCAGGTTTAATTTTTGGAAAATACGTGGTTGAGAGAATGATAAACCATAATATGGTTCTGATACTGAGGTAGTGATTTTGAAATAATACATGATTGATTTGGATAAATTATATTCGATATTCTTGAATACCTTGAATCTGATTAATGATTTGTATATTCCATCATTGTTGGAGTTTAAATCATTTTTGGATAGAAGAAGAATATCCAGTATTCTATATTGAATAGAGGATCATGAATGTAATCAATAAGGATTTATGGTAATCCAGTATGTTGCATTGTTTTAAAAGAATACCAGATGAAAGTGTTCACAACTTATTATGTGGAATAACATGTAACACCCGGGATTTTTATGAGAAAAATTTTGTTTTTATGCTATATTATTCATTAAAGGAATCTTTCACTACACACAACATTATCTTGGCTTGCTTTACACGCAATCACGTCCTTCCTCGGTAGCATGTGTTGTACGCAATATCGAGTTTCACTAAACAACGAAATGTTATTAAAATATTATTGAATCTAGCCATTATGAATAGTAATACCCTCTTTTTGAAATTTAATAAATTTTATCATTCAAAATGGACTTAATTTTTTGATTCGAAATATTGAAATTACCGTAGGGTAAAATTTTTGTATTTTTCTGAAAACATTCAAAATTTGATGAATAGTGAAAAAACTATGTTACTATTTAAAAACCAATATTTTATTTAAATAATTAATTATTTTATTTAAATTTATTCTAGGTCAAAATTTATACATAATAACTATATAATTTCAATGTAATTCATTGGATTCATTTTAAAAAATATTTAGATATATAAAAAATTTATTGAACTTTTGACCGTCTTTTACCCACCTCCTAGGAGAATTTGCAAATTTAAATAAAACATAATTTTACCACTCTGTGAATGGAATTTCAAAAAACCGAGAGACATGGTGGATTTCATTAAGTAAAATTTGATTCAATGAGATGAAAATAATTTTTGGTGAATAGTAATTTTTTACTTTTAATTACCATGGTTAAAAGTAAATAGGGTAATTAAGGGTAAAAATTATATTATTATAACCCTAACAATGTCTTAATTCTATTGGATAAGTTTCATTCGACCAAATAAAACCTTAGGAATAAAATATTACCATTTTGGTCCACATGGATTAGATTAGAACATTTAATATTATTTTATTTAAAGATAAGTTAAAATAGTTGAAATCAATGTTTAATAAATAAAACATTTTTAATATGCGGTTATAAATAAGATAAATTCAACTATAAATATTCATTAATCAAATATAAATATTTCCTACATAATTATATTTTATTTATAATTTTTATACATTCAATAATTTAATTTATTTATGACACAATGATGATGCAATAATTACCTTGTTAATGAAATATTAACATAATTGATGTTATAGATACCCAAATAAATGTAATTATAGAGTTATTATGAATCCCACTAATTTTATAGTTTAATATTACATGTTAGTATTTATTTAATAAACTTGTTTCGAACTAATCATGCTGTTATAAGTTTCACAAACATCAATTACCAAATTGTGTCTAAATTGACATAAAATAGTTTTTAAAAGAAATATTATATTATTAATTGTTATATTATTCCTAAAAATCTATGTTTTGGCTAAATGACTTAGATAAATATATATATATAAATAATAAACCACTTGGGGTTCTTTTGGCATGTTATAGTAAGTTTATTAACCATAAAGTGTAAGAAAACAAGAAGACACAGTAAAAGTTAAATTATTTAACCTAGAGTTAAATCTAAATCATAAGGTTAAAATAGTAACCTAACTTCTATAAAACCTATTGGTTGAGAGGATTTATACCCATCCCCACTTTATATTAGAAATAAATCAATTTGGTGATATTATAAACCGAATATGACTTTATTATAAAATTATATTTTTTGTTTTTCCAAAGGTGCCCCTCTCCTCCCTTATAAAAGGGAACCTCATCCCTCTCCTCCTCACACCACATTGAGACATCAATCTCGGCCAAACCCTAATAAATTTTTTTCTCCACTTCCCTAGAAACATCCTAGAGGTTCTGGACTTCTTCAAAGACCAACTCAAGTTCCCTAAGGGGAGGTTTAGAAGAGGCGCTTCAAAGAAGAGGTAATGTCTGTTACCCATTCTTTCATCATTATTTCTTCTTCTACTTCATTTTATTTAGTTGTTTCATTATGTACTAATAACATCAGTATCACTCATATACTTATATGTTATTATAAATTTTAAACAACCCTATTTCAACTTCTATCCATCCTATAGAAAACGAAATCACCGCGCATGTGTATGTACGGAATATCGTCTCCACGCCGTGGTGTAATCTGTTTTTCACCACCACCTTACTTGTATGGGTGTAATGGTGTAAATAATAACTATATTTTATTATTGTAAAGTTATTATGATTATTAAATATTATGCATACACTTCAATACAATTCCACGATCATGGGAATGATATCATCACTCAAGCGCACGTACGGCCTACCGTCTCCACGATGTGATGCGACTCGTTCTACATGATCTGGATTGCATAATGATTATTTAAATGAATTGAATGAATAAATATGATATATATTACAGTAATAAATTTTTTGAAATGAGGTATCTATATCCTAAAAAGAAGAATAAGAATTTATTCGACAAGACATGCATAAGAACATAAATCAATGAACACCCGAATAATAAGAAGCAATCAAATATTACTATTAAGAAGATAAGAATATGACAATATATGATATCATAACAATAAATATGATTCTGTAATAAGTCAATGACATTATTTAAATCATTATAAAGGAGTTTCGGACACATACAAAGCATATCGGACCTATGGTATGGGAAAATCACACAATCTCATTTTTAGCCAAAATTGTTTATACTTTGGTATTTACTGGGGTGTATTTATCATCCACATCCATGTTTCCTCAATATTTAATATTTTATATATTCTCATAAAAATTTTTATATCCAATATTACTCATTGGTGAGTTTTTAGTAAAATATATGTAAGGAATTTTTATCGTTTTTAGTACGAGGTACTTTTTGACTTTTCCGGCCAAAGTACGAGAAAAATGTTTTTATAACTTATACGGCATGAATTGATTTTATGATTTATAAAACATTATTTCCATGAAGCTTAATTTACAAGTTTTAATGTTTATTTTTAATCAAATTCTTTTAGTTTAAAATATTATGATATGTTAAAAAAGGAAAAAAAAATTGAAGTAGAAAGGATATTTTCCTCAAGAATGGTGTTCAAGCATTTTATCAAAATTATTTTCCATATAATATAATATAGGGTTATGTATTTATCCCAATTTTTACATAGATTGTATTATGATATGATGAAATTATTTTTATGATGTCCTTTTATCTTATATGGATTTTTTTATAATGGCATGATGTTTAAGAATCTCATTTTCATTACATGGGTTATGCTATGATGTATGATTTATGATCCTATGGAACACATAATAATGGTATCATTATGAGATGGGTGGGACCTATATCTCCCTCCAATTCATTGGGTATGGATTTATAACTCATGAGACAGACATGGCTGGAATGGCCAGTTAAACCGGTTTAGTGATACTGGATTGGAACGAGAAGTGAACTCGGATCAGAAATGGACTTTGTCCGCTAAGATAGTCATGGAAATGAGTCTTGATAATATGAAAAGATTTCCTATAATTATGTGTGTATGCCACAATTATTCATGTCTTATGTTATGATTATTGGGATTATATTTCACTACTATTATTTATCCCATGTTATGAAATTATGATCTCTTTTGCAGGTTAGGATTTCCAAAATGTTATGTTCTTATGAATTTGTTGTGATTGATATTTCTTTTGTTTACCCTTACTGAGCATTTGAGCTCACCCTTTTGTATGTTTTATTTTCCCCATGTCTGGAAGAAGGGTATTAAGTAAGATATGCCATAAGAGACTCTAGATTGGATAAAATAAAAGGGAGACAGTGTAGATTATTTATGAACCATTTCTTTATGTTTCCCAGTTTCTAAACACAATATACCTATACAGTCCTTTCATTGTTTTGTTATATGTTTCAAAAAGCGTGCTTCAATTTTGATGTAATAACAATGTATGTAAAGTATGGGTTGTTATAGTCGGTATCAGAGGTAGGGTATAGTCAAACTTTGGAAACTAGGATGTGAAAGCCTTAGTAAGAACCCTACGGATATATCTAAGAATAGAACACAATCTTAGTGTTTTAGGAATGTCCACAAACAACCTATGATAAGACCTTAATTGTGAAATTTTGTTCTTGATTATGTAGTTTTCCTATTATAATTATTGTTTCTCACACTATTCTTCTTGGTTTTAGTCAATGGCTGGAACCCGAAGGAACTTTATTAATGCGGAATGTGACGGGCAATGAAATGATTGTCCCCCTGAGCAACCAAACATTATGGGAGCTAGAATAAAGAATCTTATATCCATTCTCAGACAACTTCGTCAAGCTATGAATCTTGTAGGACTTACAAATGAGAAAAGTAAGGAGGAACATCTTGTTGAATCCTTCATGAGGTAGCGTCCACCCTCATTCAGGGGGTCTGCTGATCCATTTGTGGCTGAACAGTGGATCAGTACCACTGAAAATATATTTTCAGATCTTCAATGTTCTGAACATGATAAATTCATCTTAACAATATATCATTTCGTAGTTCATGCTGATCAATGGTGCAATCTTATCCAGAATACGAGACCAAGAGATGAAATAGAGTCCATGAAATGTGAAAAGTTCAAGAACATATTTTTCAATAAGTACTTCCCTCATATTCATCGAAATAAATGGAGAAAGTGTTTCATGAACTGAAGTAAAATGATGATGAATATGTTGGTACCTATGAAGAAAATTTTACTATACTTGCAAGGTACGCTTTCAGAATTGTTATCCAACCTGAGAGTAAGATCGATCAATTCTTTAGTGGCTTAAAACCAAGTCTTTGAAGGGAGTTATCCATAAGGGACTTCAATAGCTACGAGGAAATCATTCGATGTGCTCTCAAGGTTGAGATGGAGATTGGAGTAACCTATCAGTCATATGGGTTTGATAAGAAGAGGAAAATGGAAATCAAAGGGAAATCTAAAGACCACAATTAAAAGAAGATGAGTTTTCCTTTATGTTAAAATTGTGGAAAGAAACATGGAGGGAATTGTCTTAAAGGGACAAGTAAATGTTTTTGTGTGTGGAAAAGAAGGTCATTGGGCAGTTGAATGGTGAAATAATGGGAAGAAGATGTCTAATGATGCGAACAAAGAATGGGATACACATAATGCACCTCCTATACTTCAATGTTTCAAGTACAAGGAGATGTGGAATTATGCCAATCAATGCCGAAATCCAAGGGTTGTTGATGATGATTGATGTAAATATACTCTTAAGGTCAAAGACAAATAAAAGTCACATGAAATTACTATCAGCAATGTGGAGTACGATAACAAAGGGGTGAAAGGTAAAATTACTATCCACTCTAAAGTAGAAAATGTTTTGTTTGATTCTGGATCCACCCACTCTTTTATTTATTAAGACTTTTCTAAGGGTATCATTGTATTACCTCAACAATTAGATGTTGAGTTAGCTGTGAAAACCCCTAATGGAACAACAGTCGCATCGAATGTTTACAATTCTTCTCTGATTGAAGTTTGTGGGAAAGTGCTTCCTGCAAATCTTGTGATCCTTCCTATTGTAGAATTTGATGTGATTCTTGGCATGGATTGGATTTCTTTATATGGAGCTCATATCAATTGCCAAATAAAGGAAATCACATTTAATATTCCCGATCAATCTACTATCATCTATCGATTCAAGGATGAATATAAACTTCCAGTGGTAATTTCTTCCATCTTATGGGCCGTGATTCCAATAAATGAAGGTTATTTATCTCAAATGGTTGGAGATAAAATCATGATTATGAATATTCCCATTGTACGGGAGTTTGATGATACCTTTCCGGAGTAATTTCCAGGTCTTCCACCAAATCGTGAAGTTGAGTTTTCAATTGAACTCATACCGGGTGCTATGCCCATTTCAAATACACATTATAGAATGGCCCAATTGAGTTCCAGGAATTGAAGAAGCAACTCCAAGAGAATCATGATATGGGATTCATATGCCCTAGTGCCTCACCTAGGGGAGCACATTTCCTATTTGTTAAGAAGAAATATGGATCGATGAGACTATACATTTGATTATCAAGAAATCAAAAAGATCACTATCAAGAACAAATATCCTCTACCACGCATTGATGAATTATTTGACCAACTACTCGGAGCTCAATACTTTTCGAAGATTCATCTTCGTTCAGGGTATCATCAAATAAGGGTCAAAAAGGAGGATATACCAAAGACGGCTTTCCGTACATGGTATAGACACTATGAATTTATAGTGATGCCATTTGGACTTACTAATTCCCCTGCTATCTTCATGGATCTAATGAATAGAGTCTTTAGAGACTATCTTGATCAATTTGTGGTAGTATTTATAGATGATATTCTTGTCTATTCCAAGAGCAAGGAAGAACATAAAGACCACTTGAGAATTGTATTTAAGACCCTGAGAAAGGAGAAGAATTATGCCAAATTTACCAAGTGTGGATTTTGGCTACAAAAAGTTTCATTTTTGGGTCACATAATCTCAAAAGAGGGGATATCTGTGAATCCAGCAAAAACAGAGGTTATTGAAAGATGGACGAGACTGAAAATAGTAACTGATACCCGAAGTTTTCTTGGTCTTGCTAGATATTATCGAAATTTTGTGAAAGCTTTTTCACGATTATCTAATCCACTAACCAGGTTGACTTGGAAAGGAGTTAAGTTCATGTGGATGGAGGAATGTAAAGAGAATTTCAAGGAGTTGAAAAGAAGGTTATCCAGTGCACCTATGCTCACACTTCCTTGTAGTGGAGAAAGGTTTGTGATCTATATTGATGCATCTAAGAAGTTATTGGGGTTTGTTCTCATGAAAAATGATATGGTGATAGCTTATGACTGACGATAGTTGAAAATCCATGAGCAAAATTACCCAACTCAAGATTTGGAGTTAACTGCGGTAATCTTTGCATTAAAAATTTAGAGGCATTATCTTTATGGTGAAATGTGTGATATTTATACTGATCATAAATGGTTAATGTATATTTTAACACAAAAGGAGCTGAATATGCGTCAAAGAAGATGGTTGGAGCTGATTAAGGATTACAACTACTCAATTCATTACCACCCTGAAAAAACAAACAAGGTGGCAGATGCATTAAGTCGACAAGACCATGCTAGCTTATCCATGATGAGGATAAAAAAAGATCCAATATTTATGCATTTACAAAGGATAGATCATGGAATTATAATTGAAGGTGACAAAATCATATCATTCTCAAATTAATGTTCAAGAATCTATACATGCGAAGATTAAAGAGGCACATAATGAAGATGTAGAGTTATAAAAGAAGGTGAGAAATGTTCCTGAATTCAACCTTGATTGTGATGGGATAATAAGGTTCATGAATCAAGTTTGTGTTCCTCCCATCCCATAATTACAGAAGGAGCTGATGGATGAGGCTCATAGTTCTTCATTCTCTATTAATCCTGGAATTACAATGATGTATAGAGATTAAAAGAGTACTTCTGGTGGGATGGCATGAAAAGAGATGTTGCTGAATATGTCTATCGATGCTTGGTTTTTTAGAAACTTAAAGCTGAGAGACAGAAGTCTAAGAGCATGTTACAACCATTTCCCATACCAGAATGGAAATGGGAAAACATCACTATAGAATTTTTCACTGGACTTTCCTAAAACATCCAAAGTAAATAATGTTATCTGGGTCATTGTTGATCGTCTAACAAAGTTGGCACACTTTATTGCTATTAGAGATGATTTATCTCTTGATCAGCTTGCTAGGATATATGTAATGGAAGAGGTATGATTTCACGGAGTACAACATCCCATTATATGTGATCGGGATCCGAGGCTTATATAGCATCCCGTCTTTTTATGACATAACTTTCATTTCATTACACGGAACTGAGGATCGTTAAGGTTTAGTGTCTTGGAAACAAGGAACATAATACATGAAAAAAAAACATAAAACATTCTTCTTAAACACTTTAAAGGCTTCTCCTTTAGTTCATCCTAGGTTCATTACTGCATCTCATAACCTGGGGACATACATCAAAAGAAAGGGTGAGTAGAAGGCCCAGTAAGGGAAACAACAGAAACATTTTACATGTGAACTTGAGATACTTCAATAAGGACATGAAAAGAACTTTAAGGCACGAGAAAGAAATCATGAGATACATCATAATAAAAATAACATTTTTCATAACATGAAGATGTGGCTTCAACATTTAATATTGACAATCGTTTCATTTCACCAAGGTCCATCCCCAAGGTGTCGTTAAAAATTACCATGTTTATTCACCAAGGCGTCGTTAAAATGGTCATCTCTAGAGATTAAGTCTTTACCCAATGCATTGGAGCGCTATCAGGGCGCACCCTTAAATTTTCCTTTATTATCATGTGAGCCACATATATAATCATCGATCATTTCATAAACAACCCATATAGCATAAAAGAAATGGGTTTCATTTCATTATCATAACGTTTTAAAAACTGCTTTAAAGACATGATCTTTATGTCACTTTAAACCCACAGAAAGAGAAAGAGGGATTCATGTATGTAAATCCAAGAATTTAAAATAGAACATTTTGATATATATGTGAATACTCCTATAGAAATAAGAGATTTGAGTATTCACTTTATAACATAAAATAATTTTGAGAAAAGAGAGGCATTTTGAGACGAAAATTCTGCAGCATAACAGCTATGTTACAAGGTTTTAGAAAACATTGAAAAGAGAGGGGGCATGGGTCAAACAATCATAATTGACCCATAAAACAGTATAGGGACAGAATAAAAAGGATATGTGGACATGGTGATGCAATTTCATGGACATACCATTTGAAATGAAAAACATGGAAGGAAGACAAAAATTTGATTTCTTTTATGAAAATTCGGCAGCCTAACGGCGTCACTTAAACTTCAACAAAAATGAATTGAAAAGATAAAATAGGGTCTCTCATCATATGATAATAAGAGATCAGTATGATAGATATAGAGATCATACCCCAACATAATAAAAAGTAACTTGAAAGATTTGACATGAAAATCGAACTTGAAAAATGAGGAGGGTGAAAGAATCACTCAAAAATTTGGTAGCCTAACGGCATCACTTAAACATTCATAAAACGAAATCATGAGAGTAAGAGGGGATCTATAATCATATAAACATGAAAGGGCAGTAAGAGGAATATAAAAGAACATTCTCTCACATAATAACATGGAGCATAAAAGGGAATGACATAAAAGAGATTACATGAAAAGAAAGAGAGAGGTCGGATCCCTTACCTTAAAACGTGACTCTTGAAACTCAAAGTTTTGGACCTTGAGGGCTTGGGGCACCTTGGGAGGACTCCTTGGGAGGTAAGTAGACCAGAACTTCTTTGGGGGAGAGTTGGGAGTGAAAACTAAAGGAGGAAAGGGTGGGTATTTATAGGGAAAGTGAGGGGACAAGGCATTAATGGCCAAGGGACACCTCATTAGTGGTTTTGGAAAAACCATGGGCTTTACCATGGTATTTTCCCATGGTATTGGCCACTTGGGACACCTCATACCTTATCTTAGTATTCATAAGTCGACCATATTGATTAAATACTTAATACATCATTTAATGATGTCATTAAACACCCGTAACTTAAAAACTATATTTTCACTATTCATCGAAAATTCAACTTTTTTCAGAAGAATCCCAAAATTTCACCTTAACCAAATATCAATGCTCTGATTTCAAAAATGAAATCCATTTTATAAAAATAATTTTCTAAATATTTTTAAATTAATTTTTAAATAAAAACACTATTCATCAAGAATTCATTTTTTTCAGAAAAATCCCCAAAAATTAACTTAACATGATATCGATTCTCTGAGTTCAAAAATAAAGTCCTTTTTATAAAAATAATTTTCTAATTATTTTTAATTAAATTTTTAATTAAAAAACACTATTCACCCGAAAAAACTAATACTTGACTAATAATTTATGAAACCGTTATTTACCCATTTTATTGAATCACATTACTTAATCTAGGTATCTAAATTATATTAAAACTTTCTTTGAGTGAAATTACTAATCCATTTGGTCACATTACTAATCCTAAGCGTAAAATCACTATTCATAATTTACTATTCATCAAAAATTAAGTTGATCTTATTAGACTCCAAATTTCTTACTGAACACTTTTGTAGAAGACCATTTTTTGAAAATCATTACACATCATTAATTATTTAGGGTTTACATAAATGTTTTAAAATATCCCTTTTTCAAAAAATCATCGATAAAATGTATCCTAAAATTATCTGGACAAAAGAAATTCCACAAACATCACTAAAGGAAGAGATCTCAATTTATTCACCCGAAAGGATTACACAAGGAAGCTAGGGTCTCATCACATAACCCCTTATAACACCAGCATAAGACCTAAGTGTAAGGTGTGCTATGGTGAGAGAATATGAGGGAGGCTCAGATAACATTGCCCTAGTAGTAATATCTACTAACATGAACTTCTCCCGTAGGTGTTTACGTTCAAGCTTGACACGCTGGAGTTCGGCTTGGGCTTGGTCTAAAGCGAAGCCCACATATGCTACCTCCTTCCCAAGCTCTGATAAGTGGGCTTCACAAGGGTTGAGTCTACTGGAAGAAGCCATCGACTCCTCTTTCTGCATTAACCATTAACATCTTATTAATTCATTAAGAGTAAGTTAATATACTACTCAAAAATATTGGGTCGTTACATTCTTCTCCCCTTAAGAAATTTCGTCCCCGAAATTTATACTTGAGGCCTAGTCGAAAAGGTGAGGGTACTTTTGCTTCATTGTTTCCTCAGGCTCCCAAGTCGCTTCTTCATATTTATGATTCCTCCAAAAAACTTTCACAAGGTGGGTAGTCTTGTTTCGTAGGACCTTGTCTCTACGGTCCAAGATATCCACTGGCCGCTCCTCATAAGAGAGGTCATGTTCCAGTTGTACCACCTTTGGGTTCAGTACATGCGAAGGGTCAGGTATGTACTTCCTCAAGAGAGATACATGGAAGACATCATGAACTTGAGCTTGGTTCGGTGGAAGTTCTAGGTGATAGGCCACTGCTCCTATGCGATCAAGGATTTCATAGGGGCTAATGTACCTAGGGATGTGCTTCCCTTTCTTCCCAAACCGCATGACTCTCTTCCAAGGAGAAATTCGAAGGAAGATTTTGTCACCAACACCAAACTCCAAGTCCCTTCGACGATTGTCAGCATAGCTCTTCTGCCGACTCTGAGCAGCCTTTATGTGTTGTTGGATGGAATGAACATGTTCTGTCATCTCTTGCACAAGATCAGGCCCAAGAAGCTTTCTCTCACCAGTTTCATCCCAACAAGTGGGAGTTCTACATCGCTTTCCATACAGAGCTTAATAGGGTGCCATCTGAATACTCAAATGGAAGCTGTTGTTATAGGAGAACTCAACTAATGGGAGGTGTTGATCCCATCCACCTTTAAATTCCATTGAGCATAATCTCAGCATTTCTTCGAGTGTCTGAATAGTCCTTTCAGATTGGCCATCAGTTTGAGGATGATAGGTCGTAATAAACTTCAATTCATTATTCAGAGCATGTTGAAGACCTCTCCAGAATTTTGATGTGAATCTTGGGTCACAATCAGACACGATGGATAGTGGTACCCCATGCCGCCTTACCACTTCCTTCACGTATATCTTGTCAAGCTGATCCAGAGATAAATCTTCCCGAATAGAGATAAAATGGGCTGTATTGGTGAGACGGTCCACAATAACCCATATCGCATTGTTTCCTTTAGATGTTTTCAGGAGACCAGTTACAAAGTCCACAGTGATATTACCCCACTTCCATACTGGTATGGGTAGCGGTTGTAATACCCCCTTAGGAAGTTGTCGATCTGCCTTTACTTGCTGACACACCAGGCACCTTGTAGTGTAATCAGCAATCTCCCTCTTCATGTTATCCCACCAATAATGATCACTAAGGTCTCTATAAATCTTAGTGCTTCCCAGCTGTAGAGAGAAAGTAGAGCTATGAGCTTCATCCATCAGTTCTTTCTTTGTCTCCGGAATGGATGGAACACATAGTCTTGTACGAAATTTCAATACACCTTCTTGATCAATATTGAAATCAGGGAACTTCCCATCTTTTACAGCCTCCAACTTCTCCTGCAGCAAAGGATCTTCTTTTTGAGCCTTCTTGATCTTCTCTAGTAATGAAGGTTGAGAAATCATTTGGGATAGGGTTGATGATGTCACTTTCCTTATAATTCCCATGTCCAGTTTTACTAGATCTTTAATCAAGGGATCTCCTAGGATCCTCATTGTTGCCAGAACAACATGATCTTTCTTGATTAACGCATCCGCGACTTTGTTTGATCTTCCAGGGTGATAATGAATTGAACAATCATAGTCTTTAATAAGCACAAACCATCTCCTTTGTCTCATGTTCAATTCTTTCTATGTGAAAATATACTTTAGACTTTGGTGGTCAGGGTATATATCACATTTCTCCCCATAAAGATAGTGCCTCCATATCTTTAGAGAAAAAACAACTGCCGCCAGCTCTAGATCATGCGTAGGATAATTCTACTCATGAATCTTCAACTGTCGAGATGCATAATAAGTTACCTTGTCATTTTGTATGAGGATGCACCCAAGCCCTTTCAGAGATGCATCTCTAAAAATAACGAATCCTTCTCTAATAGAGGGTTGTGTTAACCCAGGTGAAGTAACCAATCTATTGCTCATCTCTTGGAAACTTTCCTCACATTCCTTTTTCCAGATGAACTTAACCCCTTTTCGAGTCAACTTGGTTAGTGGATTAGAATGCCGTGAAAAGTTTTTCACAAACCTCCTATAATATCCCGCTAAACCAAGGAAACTACGAATCTCAGTTATTGTTGTGGGTTGAGTCCACTCCTCCACAACCATTGTCTTTGCAGGGTCAACCAAGATTCCATTATTGGTTACGATGTGCCCCAAGAAAGCCACTTGTTGTAACCAAAACTCACACTTGCGGAACTTCCCAAAGAGGCTCTCCTTCCGCAGAGTTTTCAATATAACCCTTAGATGATCTTCATTCTCCTCACAAATTTTTGAATATATCAAAATATCATCAATAAAAACTACCACAAAGTTATCAAGGTAGTCCTTATAGACTCTATTCATCAAATCCATGAAAATAGTAGGAGCATTAGTCAATCCGGAGGGCATAACAGTAAACTCATATTGCCCATATCTTGATCGGAAGGCAGTCTTTGGAATATCATCCTTATTCACCCTCAGTTGATGATAACCAGATCGAAGGTCAATCTTAGAGAAGAATTGAGCCCCGTGAAGTTGGTAAAATAAATCATCAATTCTTGGAAGAGGATATCTGTTCTTCTCTGTGATCCCGTTCAGTTCTCTATAATCAATGCATAGCCGCACTGATCCATCCTTCTTCTTCACAAAGAGAACTGGTGCTCCCCAAGGAGACACACTCGGTCGGATAAACCCCTTCTCCAACAAGTCTTGGAGTTATTTCTTTAACTATTCTATCTCCAAATTTTCCATTCTATACGGTGTCTTTGATATCGGTTGAGACCCATGTACGATTTCAATGGAGAACTCTACCTCTCTTTCTGGGGGAGGTCCAGGTAACTCCTCAGGAAATATATCCATGTATTCCTGAACAATCGGAACATCTTCTATTTTTATCCTCCCTTTTCCTTCTTCATCATCACCGATTAACTCCATAAATAAATATATAGGAGGTGCTTCTAGATAGGGATCAGTTCGGGATATCTCTCCTCATAAGATAACTGCAGGGCATTCCTTCAAGACTACTGAGATTTCCTTACTTCTGCATTTGATCTTAGCATTATACTTTGAGAGCCAGTCCATCCCTAGTATAATGTCGAATTCCATCATGGGAATGACTAAAAGATTTGCGATAAGATTGTGCGCATCAAAGTAAACACTAGAGTCTCTAAATACTATTGATGCAAGAATAATCCCACTTGGAGTCTTGACTAACAACTCTACCTCTAGCAGTTCGGGGATTGATTCTATATTCCTTGCAAACATAGAGGAAATAAAGGAATGTGTAGAACCAGAATAAAATAAAGTACTTTCTAGTTTTGATAGGACAACAAGAGTACCTGGTATCACATCGTTCAGAACTTCAACTTCAATTGTTGTGATAGAGAAAGCACGACCTTGCTCCCTTGGCCTCTGCTGAGGTTGATGGTGATTCCCCTCCACCGCCCTCAGATTTGGACATTGGTTAGCAAAGTGCCCAAGCTGGCCACACTTGAAGCATGTGACTTCGGGTAGGGCCAGAACCATCTTTACTCTGTCATTAGTGTTGGGAAGCTGAGGCTTCACCTCACTATGACAATTCCGAGCAATATGGCCTACTCTTCCACACTTGTAGCACATTCCACTTCCGTTCAAGTAGTTCCCCAGATGATTCTTCCCACATTTATTGCATGTGGTAAGTTGCATTTGCTTTCCACCTCTTCCCTGATCAAAAGACTTCCCTAAACTGGGCTCCAACGATCTCTTCTTTTCATTTGGTTTGTGAGACCACTGTGTCTCACCAAACTCTAGCTCTACTTTCATAGCACTTCGAACTATTTCTTCATAGCTATCACAGTCCCTATTGGCTAGATTCTTCCGCAGATGAGGTCGTAGTCCACCAAAGAATCTTTCAACCTTCCCATTAGGGTCCATGACAAATCTTGAGGTATAACGGGAAAGCCTTGTGAAGTTCATCTCATGGCTTCTGACAGATTCCTTCTCCTTCTGCTTCAGCTCAAGAAACTCTTTCTCCATTCTCGTTCTCATGGAATGAGGGAAATACTTGTTAAAGAAAATTCCCCGAAATTATTCCCACTCCATAGCTTCCATCTCTCTTCGTGGCTTCGTGTTTTTGATCAGTGACCACAACTGATCAGCTTCTCCCTCTAGGCGTTAAACAGCAAGGGTGACTTTTTCTTGTTCCGAACAATGAAGTATAGAAAAGATCTTTTCAATGGATCTTATCCATTTTCCCCAACCAATGGATCAGTAGATCCACTGAATGTTGGCGGTCGTTGACGCATGAAGGACTCAACAGAGTGTTGTTCCCTTCGTGGTGAGGACGGCCTCTCACCTTGATTCAAGTTATTACTCATAACTTGAGCCAGTTGGTTCATCATTCGCATGAATGTTTCCATTCCAGCTTCCATCGGAGGGCCGTCAGCACATGTTGCATTGTGGTCACCATCAGCATGGTTCCTCCTATTGCCCGCCATTTTCTAAAAGAATAAAACCTCAGTAAGAAACTTATTTTATTTATGAATCTTTTAACTAAGACTTCATGCTTAGACAATTACACTTTTCTATAATTCCTTCATAATGATTCATAAAAAGCTTGTGATTATCCAAACATATCCCCAAGGAGTGTCGTAACCAAGACTGTAGCAAGGCCCGTTATCGTGCACCATTTCCCATACGAGTCTAGACCAAAGCGGTGTTTTCGGGTTTTACCCCTATGTACATCTGTGCCAGAGCCGCCTCTACCTGCTCGTATGCAGACATGGATGTATTTGTTTGATAAACCACATACTCAATACTTACCAAAATACCAGGAAGTTTTCCTACATTTAAACTATTCTATAGGGTTCTTCCTAAAGTTTTTATATCCTAATTTCCACAAATAACTAACCCATCCTTTGATACCAACTATAGCATCCCGTCTTTTTATGACATAACTTTCATTTCATTACACGGAACTGAGGATCGTTAAGGTTTAGTGTCTTGGAATCAAGGCACATAATACATGAAAAAAAAACATAAAACATTATTCTTAAACACTTGAAAGGCTTCTCATTTATTTCATCCTAGTTTCATTACTGCATCTCATAACCTGGGGACATACATCAAAATAAATGGTGAGCAGAAGGCCCAGTAAGGGAAACAAGAGAAACATTTTACATGTGAACTTGAGATACTTCAATAAGGACATGAAAATAACTTTAAGGCATGAGAAAGAAATCATGAGATACATCATAATAAAAATAAAATTATTCATAACTTGAAGATGTGGCTGCAACATTTAAAATTGACAATCGTTTCATTTCACCAAGGTTCATCCCCAAGATGTCATTAAAAATTACCAAGGTTATTGACCAAGGCATCGTTAAAATGGTCATCTCTAGAGATTAAGTCTTTACACATTGCATTGGAGCGCTATCAAGTCGCACCCTTAAATTTGCCTTTATTATCATGTGAGGAACATATATCATCATCGATCATTTCATAAACATCCCATATAGCATAAAAGAAATAGGTTTCATTTCATAATCATAATGTTTTAAAAACTGCTTTAAAGACATGATCTTTATGTCAATTTAAACCCACGGAAAGAGAAAGAGGGTTTCATGTATGTAAATCCCATAATTTAAAATAGAACATTTTGATATATATGTGAATACCCCAATAGAAATAATAGCTTTGAGTATTCACTTTATAACATAAAATAATTTTGAGAAAAGAGAGGCATTTTGAGACGAAAATTCTGCAGCATAACGACTATGTTACAATGTTTTAGAAAACATTGAAAAGAGAGGGGACATGGGTCGAACAATCATAATTGACTCATAAAACAGTAGAGGGAAATAATAAGAATGATATATGGACATGGTGATTCAATTTCAAGGACATACAATTTGAAATGAAAAACATGGAAGGAAGACAAAAATATGATTTCTTTTATGAAAATTTGGCAGCCTAACGGCGTCATTAAAACTTCAACAAAAATGAATTGAAAATATCAAATAGGGTATCTCATGATATGATCATAAGACATCAGTATTATAGATATAGAGATCATACCCCAACATAATAAAAAGGAACTTGAAAGATTTGACATGAAAATCGAACTTGAAAAATGAGGAGGGTGAAAGAATCACTCAAAAATTCGGCAGCCTAACGACGTCACTTAAACTTTCATAAAACGAAATGATGAGAGTAAGAGGGAATATCTCATCATATAAACATGAAAGGGAAGTAAGAGGAATATAAAATAACATCCTCTCACCTAATAACATGGAGCATAAAAGGGAACGACATAAAAGAGATTACATGAAAAGAAAGAGAGAGGCCGGATCCCTTATCTTAAAACGTGACTCTTGAAACTCATAGTTTTGGACCTTGAGGGCTTGGGGGCACCTTGGGAGGACTCCTTGGGAGGTAAGGAGACCAGAACATCGTTGGGGGAGAGTTGGGAGTGAAAACTAAACGAGGAAAGGGTGGGTATTTATAGGGAAAGTGACGGGACAATGCATTAATGGCCAAGGGACACCTCATTAGTGGTTTTGAAAAAACCATGGGCTTCCCCATGGTATTTGCCCATGGTATTGGCCACTTGGGACACCTCATACCTTATCCTACTATTCATAAGTCGACCATATTGATTACATACTTAATACATCATTTAATGATGTCATCAAACACCCGTAACTTAAAAACTATATTTTCACTATTCATCGAAAATTCAACTTTCTCAGAATAATCCCAAAATTTCACCTTAACCAAATATAAATGCTCTGATTTCAAAAATGAAATCCATTTTATAAAAATAATTTTCTAAATATTTTTAATTTATTTTTTAAATAAAAACACTATTCATCGAGAATTCATTTTTTTCAGAAAAATCCCCAAAAATTAGCTTAACATGATATTGATGCTCTGAGTTCAAAAATAAAGTTCTTTTTTTATAAAAATAATTTTCTAATTATTTTTAATTAAATTTTTAATTAAAAAACACTATTCATCCAAAATATCTAATACTTGACTAATAATTTATGAAACCGTTATTTAACCATTTTATTGAATCACATTACTTAATCTAGGTATCTAAATTATATTAAAACATTCTTTGAGTGAAAGTACTAATCCATTTGGTCACATTACTAATCCTAAGCGTAAAATCACTATTCATAATTTACTATTCATCAAAAATTATGTTGATCTTATTAGACTCCAAATTCCTTACTGAACACTTTTGTAGAAGACCATTTTTTGAAAATCATTACACATCATTAATTATTTAGGGTTTACATAAATGTTTTAAAATATCCCTTTTTCAAAAATTCATCAATAAAATATATCCTAAAATTATCCGGACAAAAAAAATTCCACAAACATCACTAAAGGAAGAGATCTCAATTTATTCACCCGAAAGGATTACACAAGGAAGGTAGGGTCTCATCACATAGACCCTTATAACACCGGCATAAGACCTAAGTGTAAGGTGTGCTATAGTGAGAGAATCTGAGGGAGGCTCAGATAACATTTCCCTAGTAGTAATCTCTACTAACTTCAACTTCTCCCATCGGCGTTTCCGTTCAAGCTTGACACGCTGGAGTTCGGCTTGGGCTTGGTCCAAAGCGAAGCCCACAGATGCTACCTCCTTCCCAAGCTGTGATAAGTGGGCTTCATAAGGGTCGAGTCTACTGGATGAAGCCATCGACTCCTCTTTCTGAATTAACCATTAACATATTATTAAATCATTAAGAGTAAGTTAATATACTACTAAAAAATATTGGGTCGTTACAGTTTACCTCAAAGTTTTGGTGAAGTCTTCAGCATACTCTGGATATAGAGTTGAGTTTCCGCACTGATTATCATCCTTAAATAGACGGTTAGTCTGAGAGGACAATTCAAACACTTGATGATATGTTAAGAGCTTTCTCAATGGATTTCAAAGGTGGTTGGGATCAACACTTAACATTAGTTGAATTTTCTTATAATAATAGCTTTCACTCCAGTATTCAGATGGATCTTTATTAGGATCTCTATGGAAAGAAATGCCGAACTCCAACTTGCTGGGATGAAGTTGGGGAAAGATAGCTATTAGGACCTGATCTTGTTGAGGAGATGGCAGAAAAGGACTGATCTATCCAACAACACATAAGAGCAGCTCAGAGTCGACAAAAAAGTTATGTCGATAACCGAAGAAAAGACCTAGAGTTTGAAATGGGTGATAAAGTGTTCTTATTAATATTTCCTTGGAAGAGAGTAATGAGATTTGGAAAGAAGGGAAAGTTGAGCCCTAGTTATATTGGTCATTTTGAAATACTGGATCATGTTGGGAAGGTTTCTTAACGATTGGTGCTTCCACTGAATCCCTCTCAAGTTCATGATGTGTTCTATGTATCTCTCCTAAGAAGGTACATACCCGATCCATCACATGTACTCACCTCAGAAGTCGTACCCCTGGAGCAAGATCTTTCTTATGAATAACAACCGATAGAGATTCTCAATCGTAGCGAAAAAGTCATACGAAACAAGACCACTTTCTTGGTTAATGTTTTATGGAGGAACCGCCAATTAGAATAAGCTACATGGGAACTTGAGGATATGGTGAGGGAGAGGTATCCTCATCCGATTGTTTCAAAGTGACGAATTTCAAGGGTGAAATTCAGTTTATGGGGGGTAGAATGTAAAACCCGAGATCTTTATGAGAAATATTTTGTTTTTATGTTATATACATTGTCAAAACGAATATTTCACTACACACAACACTAGCTTGGCATGCATTACACGCAATCGCATCCTTCCTCGATATCTTGTGTTGTACGCAATACCGAGTTTCACTAAACAACGATATGCTATTAAAATATTATTAAAACTAGCTCTTATGAATAGTAATACCCACTTTTTGAAATTTTATAAATTTTACCTTTCAAAATGGACGTCATTTTTGGATTCGGAATATCAAATTTAGCCTAGGGTGAAATTTTGGAATTCTTATAAAAACATTGAATTTTTTATAAATACGGAAAACACTTGGTTACTATTTAAATACCGACTTTTTATTTAAATAATTTTTTATTTTATTTAAATTTATTCCAGGTCAAAATTGATACATAATAAATATATAAGTTCAATTTAATTCATTGGAGTAATTTTAAAATAACTTTAGATATATAAAATTTTTATTGAAGATTGGACTGTCTTTTACCGACCTCCTAGGAGAATTTGAAAATTTAAATAAAACATGATTTTACCACTTATGTGAATGGAATTTCAATAATCCTAGAGTCACGGTTGATGTCATTATGTTTAATGTGATTCAATGAGATGAAAATATTTTTTGTTGAATAGTAACTTTTTACTTTTATTTACCACGGTTAAAAGTAAATAGGGTAATTAAGGGTAAAAATGATATTGTTATTACCCTAACACATATCATAATTCTACTGGATAAGTTTAATGCAACCAAAAACATCCTTAGGAATAAAATATGACCATTTAGGTCCACCTGGATTAGATTATAACATTTAATATTATTTTATTTAAAGAAGAGTTAAAATAGTTAAAATCAATGTTTAATAACTAAAACATTTTTAATATGGGGTTATAAATAATATAAATTGGACTATAAATATTAATTAGAATGGTAATCATATTTCCTAGATAATGGTATTTTATTTGTAAATTTTAGACCTTAAATAATTTAATTTATTTATAACACAATGATGATGCAGTAATTACCATATTATTGAAATATTAACATAATTGATGTTATAAATACCCAAATAAATGTAATTTTAGACTTTTTATGAATTCCAATAATTGTTTAGGTTAATATTACATGTTATTATTGATTTAATTAACAATTTTCGAACTAATCATGCTGTTATGATTTTCACAAAAATCAAGTACCAAATAGTGTCAAAATTGACATAAAATATTTTTTAAAACAAATATTATATTATTAATTGTTATTTTATTACAAAAAAATATATGGATTGGAAAAAAAGACTTAAAAAATCATTTATATATTAATAATAAACCACTTGTGGTTCGTTTCCTTTGTTATAATATGTTTATTAACCATATAATGTATGAAAACAAGAAGACACGGTAAAAGTTAAATTATTTAACATAGAGTTAAATCTAAATTATAAGGTTAAAATAGCAACCTAAACTTGTCTAAAACCTATTTTATGAGAGTATTTATACCCATACGCACTTTATCTTCTAAATAAATCAATTTTGAGCTATTATAAACTGAATATGACCTTATTATAAAATAATATTCTTATTTTTTCCAAAGGTGCCCCTCTCCTCCATTATAAAAGCGCACCTCCTCCCTCTCCACCTCACACCAATTTGAGCCATCAAGCTCGGCCAAACCCTGAAAAATTATCTTCTACACTTCCCTAGAAACATCCTAGAGGTCCTGGACGTCTTCAAAGGCCGACTCAAGTACCCTAAGAGGAGGTTATGAAGAGGCGCTTCAAAGATGAGGTATTGTCCGTTACCGATTCTTTCAACCTTATATCTTCTTTTACTTCATCTTCTTTAGCTGTTTTATTATGAAGTAATAACATCAGTATCACTAATATACTGATATGTTTTTATAAATATGAAACAACCCTATTTCAACTTCTATCCATCCTATGTAAAAACAATCATCGTGCGTGCATACGTACGGAATACCATCTCCACGCCGTGGTGTAATCTGTTTTCCACCACCACCTTACTTGGATGCGTATAATGGTGTAAATAATAACTATATATGATTATTGTAAAGTGATTTTTATTCATAAATATTATAAATACACTTCAATACAATTCCACGATCATGGGAATGATATCATTGCTCGTGCGTACGTACGGCGTACCGTCTCCACGATGTGACACGACTCGTTCTACAAGATCTTGATTGCATAATGATTATAAAAATGAATTGAATTAATAAATATGATATATATTACACTACTATAATTTTGGAAATGAGTTATCTATAACATAAAAAGAGGAAGAATAATTTATTCGACGAGACATGCAAAAGAATATAAAGCAATGAACACCCGAATAATAAGCAGCAATCAAATATTACTAATAAGAAGATATGAATATGATGATATATGATATCATAACAATGAATATTATTCTGTAATAAGTCAATGAAATTATTTAAATCATTATACAAGAGGTTCAGACACATACAAACCATATCAGACATAAGGTAAGGGAAAATCACACAATCTCATTTTTATCTGAGATTGTTTATACTTTGGTATTTACTGGGGTGTATTTATCATCCACATCCATGTTTCCTCAATATGTAATAGTATTTGTATCATAATAAAAAATTTAAATCCAATATTACTCATTGGTCAGTTTTTAGTAAAATATATGAAAGGAATATTTTTTCGTTTTTAGTACGAGGTACTTTTTGACCTTTCCGGCCAAAGTATGAGAAAATTATTTTTTTAACTTATATGGAATGAATGGATTTTATGATTTCATAAATCATTATTTACATGGAGCTTCCTTTACAAGTTTTCAAGTTTATTTTTAATCAAATTATTTTAGTTTAAAATTTTATGATATGTTATGAAAGGAAGAAATGTTTTTGACGTAGAAAATATATTTTCCTCAAGAATGGAGTTCAAGAATTTTATCAAAATTATTTTCCATCTAAGATAATATAGGGTTATGTTTTTATCCCTATTTTTACATTGATTGGATTAAGTTATGTTGTAATAATTTTTTTGATGTCCTTTTATCTTATATGGATTTTCTTATAATTGCATGACATTTAAGAATCCCATTTTTATTACATGGGTTATGATATGATGTATTATTTATGGTCTTGTGGAACCCATAATAATGGTATCATCATGAGATGGGTGGGACCTATATCTACCTCCAATGAATTGGGTAATGATTTATATCTCATGAGATATACATGGTTGGAACGGAAAGTTAAACCGGATTAGTGATACAGGACTGTAACGAAGAGTTAACTCGGTTCAGAAACGGACATTGTCCGATAAGATAGTCTTGGAAATGTGTCTTAACTAATAAGAAATGATTTTCTATGATTATGTGTGTATCCCACAAAGTTTAATGTCTTATGTTATGATTATTGGGATTACATTTCACTACTATGATTTATCTCATGTTATAAAATTATGAACTCTTTTACAGGTTATGATTTCCAAAATATTATGTTCTTATGAATATGTTGTGATTGATATTTCTTTTGATTACCCTTACTGAGCATTTGAGATCACCCTTTTGTAAGTTTTCTTTTCCCCAGGTCAGGAAGAAGGGTATTATGTATGATATGCCAAAAGGGACTCTAGATATGATAAAATAAAAGGGAGACATTGTATATGATTTATGAACCAATTGTTTATGTTTCCCAGTTTCTAAAGACACTATAACTATATGGTCCTTTCATGGTTTTGTTATATGTTGTAATAAGTGTGCTTCAATTTTGAAGTAATAAAAATTTATGTAAAGTATGGGTTGTTATAAAAAATAACATCATTGTGTTTACCTTCCTTATAATTTTTGGACTGTGAGTTTGGACAGAAGTATTTTGGATAAGTCTGGATTGATATTATTTTTGGATTTCCATAAAAATGACAACCCGGAGGTTGGGTGACAACCACTTGTGTTTGACAAGGTCGTGAGACATGAACCCACAACCGAAGGGTGACAAGAGTATATCACGTACCACTGGCCCAAGTGATTTCATGGATTGAATAGTGTAGTTTTTTTAATGGTCTGGTAGATGAATTATAAATTCATTTTTTTGGAACCCTTTATGAATAGAATAAATAGAATATTTTTTAAGTTCTATTATCTTTTAGAATGAAAGTTGATTTTGTGGTAGATATTAGTTAAAGATGTAACTCTACATGTCAAGTATATATTTTTTTCTTCTCTTATTCTATGAAGAAATTAATTCTTAAACATTAGGTAAGGGATCTTAAAACTATAAATTTGTTATCCTAATACCATATGTTTTATTGAATAGATGATATTTTAAATCATTATAGATTGATGGATTTGAGGCCCACAATTCTACAACTGTTTGTGACTGATGAAATCTATCACTCCGCATAAATATCAACATTTTTCCTCCAGTTATGTGTCTATAATTTCCACCAATGTTCTCCTAAACGAGATTATAATTTGGTGGTGACTTTTTCATTCCTCTTTCCCTCTTATTAAGACTAAATTTTATTAACTCAATTTCTGATGTGGGTTTTCCAACAAAGGTATTTTAAATTTTCATTCATTTATTTTTGAAGAAAAAATTCAAATAGCTAGGATACAGTTTGTTGAATGAGGGAAGAATGTAACACCCCAATATTTCATAGTACGTTTATTCTTCAAAGTAATTCAATTCCTTGCACTACACGCAACACCGAGTTCAAGTGCACCACGTCTTACCAAACTAGACATTCAAAAGAGGTTATGAATATTATTAACTAAATTTTTAATTTTAAATAATCCGTATAATTTTTGAATCCATATTATAAGTTTCACAGTCATAATGAAAAAAAACCAATTCATTTTTTTGAGATAAAAGATGATTTAAAAAAAAAATGCAATTTTAACGCCTTTTAATAGTGAACCATTATTAAATCCAATATATGAAACATTTATATATATTTAGATTGACAAAGTAAACTTCTTCTTTTGAATCTAGACATAAGAATTTAGTGTTAATAATTTTTGGGTGCTTTTCTGATAACTTTCATATTTGGGGGAATAGTGAATAATACTATATTTTAACTGAAACAAACTTTTATAATAAAAATAATTTTTAGTGTTAACCTATAGATTTTAATGGTTTGGAAGTATAAATAGATTATATTTTTACGATTTAATACAATTTTATTCATTGGAAATAATTTAAATTTTAAATTAAATATAAACAAGTATTAATCTTTTTTAGTTATTATTTCTTAAAAACACGCATTTTGGTTTTCAAATCGGGAATTAATTTTAAATTAATAAATGAAACTTATATGTTTTGAATTTGGTAATATAGAATTATTTTTTGATTATCAAAATTATATTAGGGTGAAATTTTGGTATTTTTCTAAAAACAATCAATTTTTTATGAATAGTGAAAACACTGAGTTATTTGTTAAAACCTAATTTTTATATGAATAACTGTTTATCTAATTTTCATTTATTTTAGTTAAAAATAGATACATAGTACCTATATATGTGGAATATAATTTATTGGAGTCATTTTATAAAATTTTTAGATATATAAAAATTTTATTGAACTTTTTATCGTATTTTATCCACCTCCTAGGAGTATTTGAAAATTTTCATAAAATATAATTTTACCGATTCTATGAGTTAAATTTCAAAAATACGAGAGACACGGTTAACCTCAGTAAGTAAAATGTGGCTCAATAAGATGAAAATATTTTTTTTAGAATTGTAACTTTTGACTTTTATTTATCACATTTAATGGTAAATATGGTAATTCAAGGTAAAAAGAATATTATAGTAATACAAAATTACCGTGACACTTGTCCTAACCTTATTGGATGAGTCATGGATGACCATGGGAATCCTCGGGTTGATTTTGGGACCCCATGGAGCCACTTATGAATGATAATGACACTTTATTTTAAATAACACAATGTAAAGGAAAAAATTATATAAACAAATATCTTTTAGAAAATCAATTTTTACATGGTGTTATATAAGACATCTTTTCAACAATAAATAATCATTTTAAAGATGAAAATATTTCCTATATTATTTTATTTTTTTAATTTTTAGATATCAAATAAATTAAATTATTTATGACACAATAATGATGAAGTATTTACCTCATTAACAAATGATTTATAAAAATAAGATTATTAATATTAGAACTATATCCAAAACAAGTCCAATTATTAAAAGATGAGTTTATTTAGACCATGAGTCATCTTATATTTGACTTTAATTAGTTTTGGACCTTTATAATATTAATATCACTATATCATAATATAATATTTTCACACTTTCCCAAATATCCCCTCCTCCCCCTTATAAAAGAACGCCACTTCTAACCCATTCCACACACCTCTCAAGCCCCTTGGCTAGTCCAAACCATTCCCAAATAAGCTCAAAAGATCCATATTTTACACCTAGAATCCTTACCATAGGCAGAAGTCACATTAAAAAGTCCTTTTGGTTCAAACCAAAATACGTTATCTAAATTAAATGAAGATGAAGGAACATACGAGCGAGTCAAGTTGCACATATGGTAAGGGGTTTCTTATATCACTTTTAATTCCATGATAATTCCATTGTTCACCACTTATTTATTGCATGTGTTGTATTTTGTACTGCCATTAGATATATATTATCATGGTTCTCTATCTATTCATGATATTATATTATTAATTTGGTGGTTATTGACTATTGTTCACACGACTCGATTGATTACAATGAGCTTAGGATTATTTTCTTAATCTCATTATTATTAGAGATTATTCATGTGTAAGTATTTTCTGGGACATAATTATCATAGATACCAAAATTATATAAAAATGATTTCAAAAGGAATCTTTTATGGTTTTATGAGAGGGTCTATTTAACTAGAAAATAATTATAAATGTTTTAATGATTTATCTTTCTAAAGCCTTTTAATTAATGTCCATGATTTCCAAATGATTTTAAGTATTTATTTATATGGAAATGAATGTTTTGAAATGATAATTGTTTTAAAATGTTTTAAAGTTGTATATGATAATTTGAATCAAAAATCTCTTTTAAATGAATACCTTTATAAATTGTCAGAATTTTAAATAATATCATGAAAAGGGGTATTTCTCTCAAAGCATTTTATAGATCATTTTCATCTATGTCAGCATCCATTAATGCATTTTAAAAAAAATTTAAGATGAATTATTTTGATACAAATATTCCATATTTTATTAAAATTTTTGTGATATGTTTGATTTTGGATGTGTTATTTTTATACAATTAATAGTTTATGGATAATGCTTTGGAATTTTGTATGATAGTTTAAATAAAAATGTTAATGTAAAATTTCAAGATTTTATTATACTGAATATATTGGAAGAGTATGTTCCGGGTTGGAGACTGGTAAATGTAATCCCTTCGGGTTGGGGTATGGTTATAGCAGACCCTACGGTTTGGAGTCCGGTTATAGAGGCTCTCTGAGTTGGAGTCCGGTTACAGAGGCTCTCCAGGATGGAGTCCGGTTACAGATGCTCGTCGGGTTTGGGTCTGGTTACAGTTTACCCATAGGTCCTGGAATGAGGCCTTGACACAGAAATTAAAGTCGGGTACTATACAATTCATTATTATGAAATTAGTTATTACATTTGATAATTCGACTAGTAGAATATACATGTTCATGTTTATAGGGAAATGTTTTATTTTTCCATACTATGTTCATGTTTATGGTTAAATGGTTGTTGTTTTATTTCACATCTTTCCTTAAAAGTTTATAACATCCTCTAAATTATTTACCCTTACTGAGCATCTGAGCTCACCCATTTCTTATCTTTTATTTTCCCAGGATATGAAGAAGTTAGTTATGAGTGAATTGTAATCATAATCTATGAGTTTTGTACGTTTCTAATGGAATAAATTACTGTTGTTTTTCGTTTCAAGTTGTAATGTTGAACTTCATGTATGTAATCTATTTTACAAAACTAATGAACTGATCGGTTCTTCGGGACATGATTCCATGAAATCATGCCAATGTAATAAAATAATGAACTGACTCTGGGTAACTGGGGTCGAGGTGTTACACTACATATTATTAATAGTTAGCTAGATATTAGGGTTTTAATCAGCGGTTATCATTTAGAAAAAAAATAATGTGTAAGAACCATCAATGAAAGAGGAGAAATAGTTGATGTACTTTAGGAATCTATTATATGATATCCTAGGTATAAAAGATTGTATTACTCAAATATGATAGTTAGAGTGAAATTCATTTTGAATATAATCCAATATTTATTTATATAATGAAACACAATAAACTAATACATCACATTATACATAATATATTGGATAATTGTATATTAGTATTTTTGCGGAAAAATATAAATCAAAATCTAGTGGACATGTTCACCATGGTTTTAAATCAATAATTTATGTGGAAGAATTGTTCCTCAGTGTCACATGGGTGAATGAATGGAACATGTATTTTTTGTATATTTGATGGATTGGATGTTCTTAAAAAGTATGGAGATATTTGATGAAATATTTTATGTACTCTTTCTGTCGTAGATTATTTGGAAATAGAAATATATTCATATTTTATAAGAATATCCATAAATATCAACCTTGAGTTGTATTAGTGTATAAGTTACACATTTTAATTATTATAAATAATATTTTTATTATTATTGAAAATTATATGTTATGTATTTTAAATTTGTATTTTATAGACTACATAATGATATTTCCATGTACCATATTAATGATAAATATAGCAAATATAACAACTATTTAATGTGGAAATATTATCTATGTGATTATGTGATTGTAATAGTAATAAAACATCTATAAGAAGGATTTGATCTACCAAATAAATCTTGTTCTAACACTCTCAACTATTCGTAATGGGATTATGATGTTGCATGAAAAATGGATCAACATCATGTCTATTCGATTGACCATGATCATTTTCTCAAAAACTTTTCAAATAATAGAAAAAGTGGCCAATAAAATGTATGGCCATGTGAATTAACCATGTGTTAAATCATTACCTGATAGAAATCACTAATTATAAATGTAAATGTAAATTTATTATGATCATTCATTTGAAGAAATAACATACCATATGACAGAGTTGTCATTTGGGAAATGTATTAAATCCAATATTTGTAATTTGAGGGACCACATGTTCAAATGATGTGGAAGGATGTTCTATGGATCGACCCAACAATTTATCCAAGGTGCTATGATCTTTTTATTTTAATTGATAGAGTGAACATTGATTATATGCTGTGAAAAACATCATGAGACAAATTCTAATGTGTGATTGTATTTTTAAAATATATATTCCATCCCACCTCAGTGAATAAATAAATTCAGAACTATGAATATTTAATTCTCTTTGATTTAATAACGAGTATGGGTATTCATAATAATCCATCTCCAATATGTGGTTTTAGGAATATTTTTATTAATGGAAAAATGTATTTATTAGAAAAAATATATGATCGACTTCCCTATTTTTTAACAACTTGGACACTTTATTTTTAATATAAACTTCACCACGATATCTATGATCATTTCTCAATATTTAAATTTAATTATAGAACTAATGTAATCTATTAAAAAGGGAATATACATTTTTAGAATAATATAAAATATGTCTTACAATTAATAGAACTCTCATTTCATTATCTCTTATCATTAAATTTAGTTTAACTGTAATTCTACTAAAACACACACTTAGGTACATCCTAAATGATTACTCAAATACTGTATTACTTATTTCATTTCTATTTGTACTCCTAATTATAATGTGGAAGAGGATGTTTAATTAAAGACAAAATATATGTTTTTTTGTAAAATATACCCAATATTGTTTGTGGATTGTATACGTATATTTATAAATGTGCTAGTTTGTGGGTTAATTTTAAGTGGCTTGTACTAGGTCTCATATTAATTCAAAACCACACGATTATTTTTATTTCTATTTCTATTTTTAATTTTTTTCATTCTTACAATTAAAAATAATTTTTAAAGTAATTTTTTCAAAACTATAAATTGTTAGATAGAATTTAAATATGATATATCTATTTTTAATGAATACATTGTAATATCAACTGATTAGAAAAATCAAAAGTTATTCTATCTATGTTTTCATCATAAATTTAGGAGGTTACATTAAAAAAATTATTTAGGGATACATAATTTATTAGTTAACTATCTGTTTTCAAAAATTTTGGATTTTGTAAATTTTTTTAATATATGATTTTGTTGGATACTCAATGAACTACCACTTGATTACTCTACTCGAAGAAAAATTTGGTATCAATGATTACTCTTACTTATTTTATATTCTTCAATTTTTATTATACCATGATCAATTCAACTAGATATCATCACCATTTTATTTTAATATTATAATTAGTTACTTTTAAATTATTCGAGATATAAAGGTCCTAATTAAAATAGAATACCATATTTTAGTGACCAATATAATGAAGAAATAAATATTAAATTCAAAATTAATATTGAGTGTTTGGGTTTTGATATATATATACTGTAATAGATGATCAATAATAAAAACCTATGGGTACTACATATGATTAGACTGAAAAAAATGATACCTATTACTATAATTCCAAATTTATGAGTTCTTTTTAATATGATTCTGGATATGATGAATTTAAAAGAATATCTTCTTGTGAAAATACTTTTAATAATTTGGACACTATTCATATATCTCTTAAACCAACATAAAATGATAACGAAACTTGACTAATTACTTTTAAAATTAAATACAATACATTAAACATTAACACTGAATAATATATTTTTGATATGTTTCTCATGATCAATGAAAATATCAACACTACATTCTCCCTTGGAATGAATTTGTAAGAAATTATTCATGTGTTGAGAATGATGTGATGTTTTCCTAATCGTTAGAGGGGAACCACTTTCTCTATGATAGAATCTTATGACATTGGAAAAATTCTAGAAAACTAACATATTGGAATGTTAATTGTGTATGAATAATAGTTTAATATGAATAATTAATAGAATGGAAATAATCAGATAATTTCATTGAATTAATATCAATATAAATGAATTTATGTTACGAAAATTTATTATTCTAATAATAGTGAATGTTATTTAGATATTGTTGAATAGATATATAAAAAAACCAGAAGGTTTAATTTTTTATAAAAATAATATGTTATTTAAAAAAAATATTTAAATAGAAGTATGATAAGAAATAAAATTGGAATAAAGTTAGTTAGTTTGTAGAGGATATATATTGTTGCTATAATAGAAAAAGACACTTAAATGCTAATTTTCAGAAAGTGAAATAAAAAAGAAGTATGGGGACTATGTAAAGAAATAAAAAAAATCAAGAAGAGTAACTTGGAGTGTTTCTAAGGAAAGCACATGAGAAAGAGGCTCATCCCATGATGATTCTCAACATAATTAAAATCTATTAATTTTAGGAATTACACCATAGTTAACAAACTCAATTTATATTTCATCTAAAAAATAAAATCGTAAAAAATTAGTTTCGTCTAAATAATAATTATTTTAATAATGTAATATTTTGTAAAAAACCATTAATTAATTAACTAATAAATATAATAGTCTTATTAAACAACATATTTTGTCTTTATCTTAGATTCTTATCTTTGTATCAAATATGAAAATAATGGTCTAAATTTTTAAAAGAAATAATTATATTATACTATATAATGAAAAATAATAAAAGATAATGAGAATTTGACTAAAGGAAGTTATAACATTAACTTTATTTTAGGTAAAAATACCACACCAATGTATATAACTAGAATTGAGAACTGTCCAGTTTCAAGGAACATGTTTTAAAAAGAATAGAAAAATTAATTTTAGATTTATAATCTGTTAATATAAATATGTGAAAATGATGATTTTATTTCTAAATCTATTAAATATACTATTAATAAAAAATTTCTATATATTTTTATTACCATATCTTTTCTGGTTACATTTATTTTTCTAATTGAATGTGGGTTTACAAATCATTACTTAATAAATCATGCATATGATAAATTGTTAACGTGATACTAAATTTACTTATGTGGACTAGGACGTCAATGATAAGGACATATGATGGGGGATTTCTCATGGTTAAATTATATAATAACCATTGATTTATTGAATATCAAATTAATTGAAAATTATAAATGAAAAATTATTGTCCCTAAAAAGACCAGTAACATTGTCTCTATTTTAATTTGTAAATTTTTTTAAGTTGATGGTTTATAATATAATAAACAATGTCTTTATCAATTATAGGATGATGTTTTCCTGGTTCAATTTAAAAGAATCATTTAAATATATTAGTACAAGAATTATTTACTTTCTTTATCCTTTATAAATGATATTATATATATTTTTAATTTAGAATCATAGATTTTTGGAAAATATTATTGCACAAATTCCATTCATAATGAGTTCAATTTTTTGTGTAGACAATGATCACAGTATAATATGTAATCTCTTAGAGATTTAATGAAATTGGTTTAGTAAAGGGTCTACCGAAATAATATCTCATAAAATATATATTGAGAAATCCATTTCGATAAGTGATGAAACATAATGTTACTTTCAAGCAAATGAATGTGTTTTCTCCCTCCCATCCACTATAATTGGTTCACATGGTCATTTTTTTTGAAATAATTGAGTTTCATGTTCATTTGGGTAACCCAACACTTATGTAATTATTGATGATTATTCAAGGACTAAATGTGTTTATTTTCATTATTTCAAAATGTGAGGCTTGAATATGTTCTCCAATGTATAAAAAATATAAATAGAACCTTAAAAGACATACATTTTATATTGTTATATGTGATCATGGTTATGTGTTTGAAAATATCAGTTTCGAATTCATGTTCCCACAAAATGTATTTAATCATAAAATCCTTTCTCAATGATCCCCTCAATATATTGGGTGGTTCAAGTATTCACTAATACTATTTAGGGTATATCACAAACCATGCTATCTAAATATGAATTTACAACCTATTTTGAGGATGTAGTGTCAAATATAACATGTTATGTAATTAATAGAGTCTTAATTACACCAATTTTAAATAATTATAACTATGAATTATAGAATGACAGAAATAATAAGTTAATTATTTCAATATATTTTATAGAAATTAATAAATTCTAGATTCTATGGATAATATGTAAATGTTTGAAACCGCAGGGGGTAAAGGAATTTTACATTTTTTATTCAACAAATAAAAGTACCTATAGTTTAAAAAAAATTAAAATGGCAGTTGAAGTTTATGATATTGTAAAATTAAATGGGATGGGTCAACATGATCCTATTGCTTACTTATAAAATATAAAGATTGATATTTCTAATTTAACTATTAATAATATCCCCATGACCAATGACCCTACTGATGATTTACTTGAGAAAAATCATAGAATATACCGTCTAAGGGGACATGAACCTAAGGAAAGCATTTATGAAACTAGTACCATTATGACTAGAACTAATATAACCAATTGATACCATATTTAAAATTCTATTTCTGGTGATCTTGGAAAATTAACACATACTTAAGAGTCACCTAGAAAATTATTTAAAAAATAGTACTTCATTAAATTTCGTGTAACAAGGAACATTAATGAGGAAATAAGGGATGGACATTTGGTGATATCGATGATATAAAAATTGAATGAATTTGAAATTAATGGATTATAGTAACTAGATGAGAGACCAAAACTATATTCAACCATTTACAGTAAATTGGCATATATAAACATGGTTAATGAATATTGAAATATTATTTTAAAAAATTAAAATTTGTTGTAAGAGGTTATAGACAATCGGAACATGTGGATTTGGAGTAACGTTTTTATCCTATAGCTATAATAAATCAATTAGGATACTGAATTTTTATGATTTGATTATATATATAAAGTTATGTTATATCGGTAACAAGAGATATTTTATAAATGGATATATTATTGAGGATTATTTTGTATTATGTCCCCCTTTATTTTCAAATAATTATTTTCTAAATTATGTTTATCCATTAACTAATGATTTTTTTAAAAGAAAAAATTGTTATATGTATAACTGTATCACAATTTACCTTATTGGAAATATTTTTAAAAATAGTGTTTCTAATCCAACCTTATATATAATGTGAACATCAAAAGATGTTTTGGTTGAATAAATTTACCTTTATTATATTAATTTTTATGCATCAAGACTATCATTACGTATAGAATTTTCAAAACTAATGATAAATGAATTTGAAATGAATTTGAATGGAGGAATTGTCTTCTTGGCCTTCAAATCATTGAAAATAAATAACACATTTTGTTAAATAACAATATATGTATAATGAGAATCATTTAAAATTCTATGTCATGGAAAATTGAAAATAAAGTGACAATCCAATGATAACATTCTAAAAAATAGACCATTAATATACTTACAAACTAGTTGACTAATCCATTTACATATTTATGATTGAATGTTTTATTTTCAAAGAAGGTATATGGTTTGACATTATTTTTACTGTGTGCATGTGTGATCATTTTATGTAAAACCCAAAGGACTATAATTTTATTACAATTAAATGAATTTTTAAATATTTCAAAAATAAAATCAACATTGTAATTCTCTATTCTAGATATAATAATTTTTATTTAATTGGATATTATGATTAATATTTTAGTGGATCTAATTAATATAGAAAAATATAATATGTAATGTGTCTCTATTTATGAAAATTTCAAGTATATCGATGTAGTAAAATATTATAATCATGTTCCATTATCCACCACTATTACTGAATACAGAATGGTTGGATTTATTTACAAAAAAAATTATATGGAATAAAATCACACCTCTAGACTATGGATATCAATTTAGTAATAACCCTATATTTTGTGAAAAAAATGTTCTATTAAAATTTATAATATCATTTTATCATATTCAAGCACTAAAAAATTATATAATACAACACTTTTTGAGTGACTATTTTCAATAATAGAATATTAGTCATGACATAATTTTAACTTAATTTCATCATATTTTTACCTTAACAAAGACTATGAATTTTGAGATATGAATATTATAATACATGAATTATATAATATTAAAAATGTATAATTTATTTTATTATTATTTATAAATATAAAACTATATATTTATTTTTGATACTCAATAATGAATTGCATTCAATTTATTTTGATTACAAACATTTTATATTAAATTTTTACTCATATTAATCACATGTTTGGTCAATATGTTTCTATATATGAATGAATTTTTCTTACTCATTTGTAAATACATTATACAAGCCTAATATTTAATAGACACCGTTTGTGATTTTTAAATAATTTAAATATATATTTTTCATATCTGATTATTTATTTTACATTAAGGAATATGTAGTTTTAATAATCCAAAATTAGAATCCTAATCATCAAATTAATTTTCAACCTAAAACAAAAACAATATTGGCCAAACCCTAGCCTTGAAACCATGAGTCTTATCTATGATTAATTTTTCACTTGAGGATTATACACTAGAAGAATTAGAGTCATCTAAATGATCATAATTTAGTACCAGTGTAACCATAAATTCATTGAATTCATACATATTTATTTGAACGGTGGTTCCATAAAATGATGGGTGGAACACAATGTATTAAATAGAGAAGTTAACTAGTGTGGACAGTTTTTATAATGTATGTATAGATACAGTTCTTCATGAACAATGAGGGGCACTTCTACACATGTTTGGAAAAAGATTAATATCAATATACTTGTTTTGGAGATGGAGAGAGGTTGGATCACATTAATACTATTATTGATGGATATGATCAAATATTTTCATGAAATTTATGGTGTAAAAGTGATAAGGTAAATAAAATGGAATAATAATAATATTGTAAAATCATCCATCACCTTAATATTCCCCTTTTCACATTAGAACAAAATTTGGTAGATCATATTGGAAATTAAACTCCTTTAATATATTTTTTTAGATTAGTGGTGAATTTCAGTTCTTTCTCTACATAATTAATATTTTTAAATGTAATAGGATAATATAATTGTGCATTTTCATGATTTATGATCTATGAAAAAAATACTTATGGTAATATGGCTGAAAATATGTCTTCTATAATTCATTATGAGGCACATGGATGAGTTACGTAAGAGTTATTCTCAACATAACACTTTTATAAATACTATGTTTATTTATTATTTTATAGATCTTCAGGGTAGTGTTTCTCATGGTAAAGAAATTTTTATTTAGAAAAGTGGTGAATCTATAAATATCCATCATTTATAATTATGAATATAGTTGGAATTCATAGAATACAATGTGTGTTTCTAATGATGATAAATAATATGAGAGTAATAATTCTTAAATTTACCCAAACAGGACATGAGATGAAATTTTACTATGCCTAGAACCAAATAAATTAGTTGAGGTTGCTTAATATTTTGAAGATAGTGGTGAAGATGTAAATATTTTCTTTAATTTCAAATCTTATGGGTTTTATAAATGAATTATTTATTAGTCCCATGTTATAATAATGATATAAGGAAACATAGAAGGAGAAGAAACTCTTATGTGTAGAAGAAGTAGGACCCCAAAACACCCTCTGAGGGGAGCGGTGAATTAGGGAGGAACACTTTTCTTTTAATATGAATTATATTCTTCCTTAGATGATAAGAACATGTTATAAATATTAAAAGTAATGATATAGTAATGAGACATTCACAATTAGTGAAAAAATAATTTATTTTTATTTGGTTAACCACTAAGTGATATTTCATGAAGCATACACCCAAAAAAGTTTCCTTCAAAATCCAAAAACATCACTAGTTATTGTTGAATTTAGAGGTTTAAGCACATTCACAATGTTCAAGGGACACTATTTTAACATGATTTTAATGACACCACCCTCCCTTTCTCAAAACTCTTACATTGAATCCCCCTAGCACACTGATTTTGGTTAAGTGCTATCTTGATTAAAAACATGAAGGATTATTTAGTATTTTAGAATTTATAACCATGTCCCTAACAATAATTAGACTCTACATGCACCATATTCCCATGTTAACGCACATTAAAGAACTATTCACTGGAACCTGATATTCAACACAACTACTCATACAGATCCCATCATTAACAAAACCCCCCTAAATGTTTCAAATAATTACCATTATTCTTGAACCCACATGCTTTCACAAAGAACCCATGCTTTTTGAATCTCATATCCTTCATACAGAACACATCCTTCATGAAATTCACATCCCTCAAAGAACATTAAGTGTTTGGGATGCTCCCTATCTTCAAGAAACTCCAATAATTTAGAAGCATTGGAATCAGTTAATAAATAAAAACTGTTTTCATGGTGCACATGTTCGCATAGATTTACAGATTTTAATGGTCTCATCCATCATGAAATATGATCTATATAACCTTTTATCCAATTAAGTTAAATTACAATGAAGTGGGGGAAGCCACCTACATCTAGGAATAACCATTCAAGAAGAATATGTTCCCATAGTGGACTTTTTTCATAACCACAGAAATCATTTTCCAAAAGATCCTATATTAGTGAATATCTATTGAAATTTACCACATTCAAAAATCTTCTCATAGTTATGGAGATTCCCTATCAAACCATCAGGAACTCACAATGATTTTTAATGTTGGGAAGAACACTATATTTTCATTGTGTGTTTCAGAAGATCTAAACATTCATGAAGATGAGCCTTTTGTGAAACCCAGTATTCACGGAACTCGGTCATCATGAAACTGATTCCATTACGATATTTGACATGGTTCAATCCTCGAAATTTTTTTTTCTAAAATAATGAATAACTTCTCTTAATTTAGAGCCTAAAAATTTGACAAATATTAAGAAAAGACTCCACCATCAACACTATATACATCTTGAACTGTAATATCACATTCCATAAAAACTCCCCAATAAGAATAGATCTGATTTAAAACACACACAAACTAGAATCCATTTGTAGTAGTTAAAGTCATTGGTTCGAACAATCATTCATTTTTTGTTGTTGTTGGAAACATGGAGAACAAAATCAATAAAGCACGAGCCTCAAACAAAAACCTGATAGATGTGAAATAACTCACCAACAAATATAAATCTATGTTGAAAAAGATCAGTAAAGAAAGTGAGCGTAGAGAAAAATAATTTCATGCCACCATAGATCACCAACCCTTAATAAAAATAAATTAAAATTTAATTTCATGTATCCCACCCTTTGGAATTAAACCCAATGAACATGTATACTCACTTTATGGTCTCCAAAAAGACTCCACATAGATCGTATATCCTATATAAAAATGTATCAAATTCTTCAGATAGATTACAATATTTAACAGAAAAAGAGATATGTGATCAACTCTTACATCCCCATGCACTGGGAGGATTATGAACAATGAGATTCAACCACTGTTTCTTGAACAATTTTAACACTAATAGATTAGGTAAAATGTCATCCACTTGGTCATTTATTCAATAATTTTTTATATTAATCACATCATGTTAAATTATTTCATTTATGATGTTATTTACGAGCTCATAATTTTTGGTACGATAATGTAGAATTGAATTCCTCATAAGATCGATCGTGATCATTTTATCATAATGAATCACCATTGTAAATTTCACCTCATCACCAATATCAGTCTTAGGTTTCCTCACACTCAATACCCAAGTACAATACATTTTAGCATATATAATCATTACTTCAACCAAACTAGGATAAGTGATTAATATTTTCTTGAAAAATGATTCCACACATTTGTTTCCTATGAAGAAACCACCACCACTTTTGTACTTTTAATATACCACATCCATATCCAAATCAATATCTAAAAATAATGATAATTCATTATCTCTTATGGATTCATAGTATAATCCAAAATTGAGCGTACCTTGAATATGGATCATGATTCATTTATCTTATTCCAAATGCTCTACTATCGGATTACATTGAATTAAGTCCAATATACATGTTTCAAAGATGATGTATAGCTAGTTATAAGTCCGGTGTAATAATATCCCAATGAATCTTTTGTATAGGGTGGGATTCATAGATATCTCATCCCTGTGTTTTGGATGATTTGTCCCAACCATAATTGGAGTTGACATAGTATTGTAGTCTTTTATTTTTAAAATTTTTAGCAGCTCTATTTCATATTTTCCCATAGAAACTAAGGTGTAATACTTATTTTGAGTCACCTATATCCCAAATAATTATTTTAGTTCTCCAATCATGGTAAAATCCAATTCTGATTTCATGTGATTATAAAATTCTTCCCCTAATCTGTATATTATTCCTCAAAAAATAATATCATCCGAAAATAAAAGAAACATAAATTGACCATTCAAATAATTATTCAAATTTAGATTTATATCATCAAATCCACTTTTAATCCCAAAATTCTTTATATAAGAATCGATTTGAGAATGCCACACTCATGGTGTCTGGTTTTGATTATAGAGAGCATTAATTAATTTCAAAACTATAGTATCATCATTTAAAATCACAAATACCATTATTTTTTCAATGTAGACATCTTATTTTAGAACCCAATTTAAGAATATTGTTTTTCCATCCATTTGAAAAAAAATTCATCTCATTGAATTTCTAAGGTATTGAAATTATGGTTCACTCCATTATGGATACTAAAGAAATCATTTATTCAAAATAAATTTATTAAATATATTCAATACATTTACACACTAACCTTTCCATTTATATAATCACATTTCCATCCTCATAATTTTATTTTAGGGATACACTTTGTTCTATTCCAATATTGATTCTTGGATCAGTTAACAAGATCACATGTCTAGTTATTTTCAACATGATACATTTTTTCATTGATGGCCTTAACCCATGATTCATTATTCATTGATTTGTAAAATTTGGTTGGTTCCACGATTGATTAGAAGCAATATTGTTCTTTATTCCTTATTCTCCTTTATTGTATAAGTGCAATAAAGTCACCAATGATGTTGGATTGATCAATTTATTCTCTTCTACATCTCTTATGAGGTTCTGATGATATTTCACCACTAATGGTTAAATCATCTGATTATTATTCTGAATCAAAATAATTTCATCATCCCTAAATGATTTCAATCCTTCTTCCATTTCGTCATTTCAATCACTCCATTTTCAACTTTCTTCTTCATCATCAATCATATCAATATATGAGATCCAATAATCATTTTTTGTTTTATCCTCAATGATAATGAAGAATATTTTTTATAGAAATTTTCCAAGATGATTATTGAATCATTTGTAGAATTTACATTCCATTGAATATCCATGGAATGTTCCATAATCTACAACATCACCATACATTACATGATATCATTATATGTTTCAAATGAATAATTATCTTCCAAAAACCTGAAAATAATTCATAGAGGGATTCATTCCATACAATTTCTCATATGTATTCCTGATTTATCCAATAAAATACCTATATGATATAATTTAAACCATGATAATTGAATAGCATATTTCCAATGTTGAAGAAAAATAAGAATATCAATTATCATAGATCTATCCATATTGATCACTTGTCGAATACTGTATTCATAAAATCCATTTTGTTGAGGGGTATCACTACTAAAAACCTATTCTATATCCCTTGTTATTAATTATAATTCTCAAGTTAAATCAATGTTTATTCTCCTACATTACCAGATTGAGGAATCCAGATTATGCAGTCTGTTCCATTCTTAGTTATTTGATGATAACTCATCATGAAATCACGATCATGATGATTCCTCAATATAGTAATTAATAAATTCCATTGTACTAAAATAATAAATAGATATAATGAATTATCAATCTTCATAAGTTCCACCAACATTTTTTATTCCACATACATCTATGTGGAAAAGAACAAGAAGATTTGATTACATTTTGTTCTTCAACTGATTTGAACTCTACAATATATTTCCTCACATGAAATCATTAGATGTCTTGTATCATTAACACATTAGATTTGGAAATTATATGAAATATTTTTTCATATATATTTGTTACAATCACTAATGATTAATGTGACCCAACCTCTGGTGGCACACGTTTTCATCCATTAGCACTAGAAATTTTATTTTTCCATGGAGGAATTTCTCTTTCTTATCCACAATCCACACCATGATATGTACCAATGATTAATCCTACTATAGGTCAACGTGATCCCATCTGATCACCCAGTCCATGTGATGATCATACATTTTCAACTAAGATACGTGAAACACATTATGAACCTAACTAAACTGTGATTTTAATGCCAAAAGCTACTCCACCACTCTAACCTGTTCCAGAATCTCAAATGGGAAAATATATATGAGGGATTATCTTATGTTTTTTTATAGATGATGTTTATTCCTTAGAGAGATACTCATGAACACATGATCACTCACTATGAATGAAAATGGTCTTCGGTGATGATCCACATAGAGTTTCTAAAGCCTCTGATCCGTCCCCATCTGTTTCCGGATCAACTGAATCCCATATGTGGTTCATTGTATAAGGCTTGACCAAACAATTGTTGTCCAACTTATTTCCACCAAACACAGTGGATAACGACAAGGATGATCGTGAAATAATTTAAAGGGATCCATATGTATCAAGGCCAGATAGATTTTATTATTTGAGATCTCAATCAATGGAAGCTTCTCTTCCCATGAGCTACCAAAACCTTTTATAGAAGACCACAAAATATCTTCCAATGTCTGAATATTCCATTCAGATTTCCTACTATCCAGATGATGGTAGGTTGAACTCATAGTCAACTGACTGCCAATGGATTTCTATAAGGATTTCTAAATATAAAAATTATCCTCAGATCTCTATTTGGGATGATCGAAATTTGTATACCATGTATCTTTATCACTTCTCACATATAGATATTGGATAGATCCTCCACCATATGAGTTTCACAAATTGGGATGAAGTGGGCCAAATTTTTGTGTTGATCCACTACCACCCATATTAATTCATGTTTCATATCCATTCTTTATATACCTATAACAAGATCTCTTTTTTATCTAATCACATTTATAAATTGTAATTTTTAAAGTCTACAAAATAAATTCTATTCTTTGATGCTCTTCCATAAAATTAAAAAATGTTATGCACTCTGTAATGAACTCACCCACATTCCTTTTCATTTTGTTCCACTAAAAAAAATGCCTTCAAATTCTTTGACATATTCTGTTTTTTCAGATGTACATCTCATTTAAAATAGTGGTAATGATGAAGAAGATGGTATTGACAATACATAAGTACCACCATCTAATCTGTGAACCACAAAACTGAACTCCCATAAGTTTCCATACATAATTGGTCTTCCAACTGTTGAGTTTTGAACTCATAAATAAGCATTCCTCATTTAATTTTTGTTCATCGTTTCACATCGTTACCAAAATAGGAATTAGTGAAACTGAAATTAAAACCATTACAAAAACTTGGTCTTCACATTCTAAATGAATGTTAGCTAGGATCAACATTAAATACCACTCATCTGATGTTTCTTTTTCAAACTGAGAATATGACTTTATGTTTAATTCATAGGCCACCAAATAACCTTTTCCCAATGTATACATTAAGTCATATTAAAAAATATATAGATACTAAATCCATTTCTTTTTCTTCATATTCTAATACTTTTGTGCGAAAATATGTTTCAAACTTTTTTTTGTCCGTGAACATTGTAAATTTCTCGAAAAATGGATAATGTGTCCATGTCTTCAAAGAATGGAAAACTATAGCTTACGACATGTCATGTGTTGCGTAATTCTTCACATGAACTCTAAACTTCCTTGAACTATAAAAAACTATGTGTTCTACTTTCATGAGAACACATCTTAACCCTGATCTCACTAAATCATAGAAGACTACATACCCCTATCTGGATGCTAGAAAAATCATGATTGGTGCTGATGTAAGACAAAACATTATCTCATGGAAAGGCTTCTGTAATTCCTCATCCCATTGGAAGGGAATATTCATATTTGTCATAGATTTCAACGGTGAAGCTGGTTTTCTTGACCCGTCCTCGAGGACCGTGCCGTGACAACCCGAAGTCCGCATTCCATAGGCCAGGGGCTGACAACTAGCACCAAATGTGTAAATCCTAATAAAAGGGTAGTAATTGCCTTTATGATTGTAAACAAACACAACAGAGTACGCAAGCTAAAGAATGCACAAAGTAACACTGATTACAAAGAAAGTGATGAATGGTAAATGGGCCAGAATACAAACACAACTGAAAAGTACAGTACAACTGAAAGTCTAGTACAATAGCAGGAAAGTAAAGTAGTGTCTACCGAGTCGTCCTCTGGGAATCCCACCTGAAGGGTGGGTACATATATTCTCCCAAGCACCACGGGTTCGTCCGTCTACTCCGTGTACGTCTCACCATGTGGTCCACCTCCGGGTACCGCCCAACTCTACAAGCATATACCACGATACGCGATATCAGTCGTCTGCATCCAACACAACTTATTGCAGGCATTGCCCGTGTAGGGGTGAGTAAAACGATAACCGGTAGGGACCCCAAGACCCCCGATGGTCTCCCAGAATCCATGAAGGATAATCCATAATGAAAACATACAATCACAAAGTATCAACCATCTCTACATAGATATATTCCCATACATATACCTAAGTCATCAATCCTAGTTTGGCTCCATCTATCGAGCCGAAGAACAACCTAGTCCACAAAAGAAAGAAGTAAATCACATCGATGACAATGATTGAAAGTCAAGACTCAGTTCACACAGGTATACATCTTTCGTAATGTGATAAAGATGATCATATGTAGTCACTAATTAATCTAAGCTGGCGGACCAACATAGGATACTAGTCCAGCTAAGATTTCGGACCCACATAGGATACGAGACCAGATACTCTATCGGAACCACATAGGATACTAGAATAGAAGTCAAACTAATGGACCAACGTAAGATACAAGTATAGAAGTCGAACTGTCAGACCCATGTAGGATACAAATACAGTAGTCAAACTATCAGACCCACGTAGGATACAAGAATTGTAGTCAAACTGTAGGACCCACACAAGATACAAGAATAGTAATCATAGCCGTCAAACCCACGGAGGATTCCAGTATGGTAGTCGCCATCACCGAACCCATAGAGGATTCCAGTACGGTAGTTGTCATCAACGAACCCACGAAGGATTCCTGTACAGTAGTCATTGTCGCAACCTGTTCTAGGGTTCCCGCACCCAGCATGCTCGATTTCGGGAGGGTCCGCTCCTCGAGCCAAGGGGTCAATACATAAACTATCACTAAGTCCAGATTTGATTTATCCCGATGTTCCATCTCTTCAAAATCATCCCGACGTGACAGATGGTGTGTCAATCAGACAACCACTCTAAAAGATAATAGATTTTCCGTTTTAGGGGCCTGGTTAGAAATATGGTCATTCCAAACCCGGAAATTTTTCAAAGTCTTCCAAAACACACTTAGAGAATCTCATAAGGACTGAATCATCGCAAGGGTCCCAGTGCCACAGACAGCATGTCGATCGGACGCGCGGTCTTAAAAATATTCATGTTTAGGTGATAACAGCCCTGGCCCGTGAAGCCTGATGGGCTGGTGGGTCGGGTCAACCCGTTTTTAGTGGGTATGACCTGGCAAGGGGTCAGACCGGACTGATGAAACACGTGGCCTGCCCCGAAGGGGCATGTCATGGCCTGAGGGGGTGTGGCCCAACCCAGCATGACCCGACCCGGCAGGGTGCGGCCTGGTCGCGGCTGGGCCCAAGGGGGCCGAGCGGTCTGAGGGGGGGAGCGGTCCCCCGGCTTCCGGAACTAGCGACGCGAAGTGGCACTAGCTGGCCTTCTCGGTACAAGTGGCCGGCTTGGGCGGGCCGCAGTCACTCCAGCATGGTGCCTTCCCGGCGTCGCGGTTCTGCTCAGCCCAGTTGGACACCTGCCGACCGGTTTTCCCACCGAGCGGCCCACACAATGGGGTCTGCGGGTCCTCTGCATCGCGACACTCCTTGTGGCACCATGTTCCTCCTTCGGCCTGGCCATCATTATCTAGACGGTTCTTCTTTGGCCGAGCGGCTCGCATTTGCGGGCCACAGTTCTTCCACATGCAGCCGGCACTCCGTTGCCGCTTCCGTTCGTCGCCACCTTCCTATCATGATCTCTATCGCAATCAAAAGAGACTACAATGGTTCGTTGGGTCGTGTGTGTTCAGACAGTGCCCTCTGCGTTAGGTGGTAGTAGTTGGGAGAAAATAAACAATGATTTCCAATGAAGAATGGGGTACGAGATAAGAACTTCAAAATGAACAAACCCCTACTTTGAGATAAGGTTGGATGTAGTCAAGCATCGAAGAAGACGGCGTTGCGGGGAGATGGTGTCAACTCGTTGATGTCGGGGAAGAAGGGTTGAGGATGGCGTGTCATTGGCGTTCCTCACGGGTGGCTCCTTCTTCTTTGGTTTGGCCCATGATCGAAGGTGATGATTGATGTTCCTCGTCGGTTCGTCGTTGGAAGGATGTTGTTCTTCGTTGAGAGAAGTTCACCCTTCTATATTTCTCCAAAGCTCTCTCCCCGATCGTCTCAACACAACGGATTCCCCAAAATAAAATAATATCTAAAGCTATTATTTTTATTCACACATGAAATTCAAAATTCAGACAACTTAATTAATTAATTGAAGTTGTTGAATTCATTAATTACAATGTGTTGGAAAATAATAAAGTGAGAGAGAGGGAGGTGAAGAGATCTCTCAATGAAGGGGGGGGGGGGTTGTCAATGAATTAGATAAAGGTGATTCAAAAGGGGGTTAAAGGGAAGTTATGGGGGGATGAAAGGTTCGGGATCGTGTGGTCCCACCTCACAAATATCCACACATGGAAATTTATGTGGGTCTGGGCCCCACCAGTAACTTCTCCATGCATGATTATACTACTAGGATAAATAAAATTGATCTCAACAAATTTTATTTAACTTTTTTATTAAACCCCAATAATTAACTTTCAACCCGCATAATACGCAACTCTGGTAAAGCTCCACTTAAGAGAATACTGACGCTGTGAGTTCATCGATGTCTTCAAATTTCAAATCCGAGCACCGGTTCCAACGATAGAAAACCTGAAACTACGGTTACTAAATGTAGCCGAACAAAACATTGGAACTTTATTTCATGCACACCAGGCCTCAAGATAAAGTTCCTTCAGAAGTCATAGACTCGTAAAATTACAAATAATTAATAAAATAAATTTCCATGAAAATTATTAGTTTTACACTAATCCCACCTCAGGGATTTACATCCTCATAAAGCTACAACACACACTAGGGAAAAAATGGGGATAATGAGCTTGCATCTGTCCCTCCCACTCCCACATGCTCTCCTAGAGGTTCTTGTGCTGGCAGAGAATGCGCACTAGAGGAATCGACCGTCCACGTAGGAACCGCTCCTGTCGATCATCAATCTCCACCGGGACCTCCGAAAAAGTCACCCCGTCGTCGATGTCATGCTCCCTATGATCAATGATTTGGGTCAGGTCATTCAAGTATCTCCTCAGTTGAGATACGTGGAAGATGTCATGCACCCGGTGCAACTTAAGTGGAAGGGCCAGGCGGTAACCCACCTCGCCTACTCTGCTATGGACATAGAATTGTCCGATGAAATGCAGAGATAACTTTCCGCCCCGGCCTAATCTCCGTATACCCCGTCGAGGTGAGACCCGTAAGAAGATGTGGTCTCCATCCTCAAACTCTAGTGTTATCTTCATCTTATCAGCATAGGACTTCACTCTTCTCTGTGTAGTCTTCATCTGCTCCTGGATGATCTGCACCTTCTCTGTCGTAGCCTGAACCATCTCTGGTCCTACGAGTGCTAACTCCCTAGGGTCAATCCAGAATAGAGTTGATTAGAATGTTTGGCCATACAATGCCTCTTATGGTTCCATACCGATGGTGGAGTGGTAACTATTGTTGTACGCAATGTCCACCAAAGTTAGGTGATCCTCCCAGCAGCGACCAAAGTAAAAGAGACATGCACATAGCATGTCCACGAGTGTCTGTATGGTCCTCTCAGTCTGGACATCCTTCTGAGGATGGAAGGTGGTGATCAAGTGAAGATGTGTCCCAAAAGCCTCATGTAACCCCTTCCATTGATGAGAAGTGAAACGAGAATCACTGTCGGAAACGATAGTCGATGGCACACTGTAAAGTCGTACGATCTCCTAAATGTAGAGGCATCCCAAGCATTCGACTAAGCTCTACTCTCTGATCGGTAGGATGTGGGACGACTTGGTGAGTCGGTCAATGATCACCCAGATAGAGTCGTGGCCTCTGGATGTACATGGAATCCCCATCATGAAATCCATTGATATTCTATCCCACTTCCACTCTGGGACCTCTATGGGTTGTACCAAGCCTGCTTGTACCTGGTGCTCCTCCTTCACTTGCTGAAAAGTGAGGCATCATAAAACGAACTCTGCTACAATGTTTCCCCTTCATAGGATTTTAGACTATCTCAAAGTCATAGTACCGGAGGAACTCATGTCAACGACATCATCTCTGGTTCAGTTCCTTCTACGAGAAGACACACCTGAGACTTTTGATATTAGAGAAAACTAAAAACCGTTCACTCAATCAACTATGGGTGTTACAAGACATTGTTAAAGAAATCGACTAAACCATTTTTCGCTTACGTCCTACAAGAGATGCTAAGATTTATCCTTTGCCTAAAAGAGGAATATGTTCTCATCCCCTGGATGAACCACTTTCATTGCCTAATATAGTCAATCATGACAAGGACAACACTATTTCATTCCATGGATGATATCGTAAGGCTTCCATGTTACTACAAATATATCCAACTGTTACTCTCACCCCAAGGGTCGAGTCCCACTGTTGGAAGTAATGTGTGGTCACTGGGTCTCCTCTAGTAGGAATCTCAAAAGTGTGGTTCATGTCAATGGTTTTAACCGGAACCTCTCAGTATCAACAATACTCAAAGTTTTGAAAGAAAAAATCACATGGAAAAGTGTCTTTTAATACTGTATCTCACAGGTCAACGACACAAAACGACCAAAAACAACGAAAAAAAGCTAGAATCCTCATGAACAAAGGCCTCTGTGCCTATAGCCAGTTCAACTCCTATCCACCTGCTCTTAGAGCTCGGGAAGAACCGTCTAGGGGTGTTGGTGGTGGTAGTAATCAGTGACTATAATCACCATCCATTGGAGGACATGCTCTACTACCTCTTCCACCAATCGGCTATTGCTCATACTCCTGTCGTTGACTCTGTCTCGGTGGCTCCTCCAACACCAATAGATCAACTGTGTGGGGAGTCAGACAATCACATGCTCTATAACCTCGTTCGCTGCAGGAAAAACAGACCCTCCTTTTTTTTGAGCTCCCTCGACATTGGGTTCCCCGCACTCATCTAACTGTTGATCAAACCCTCTTGTTCCTCCGTGTCATCTGCCTACTACCTGCTACTTATGTCTCAGCTATTGAGTAAATCCCTACTGCAAGATCAGTATCTCTTGAGCATGTATAGAGCGCAGAGTCGCTGGTACAATCTCTTCCCCAAAAGACCCTCGAAGTCTCCCCAGGTGAGATTCGCCTCATCATATAACTGGAGCATTAGGCTCCACCACCTCTCAGCTGCTCTCTGAAAGATAATAACAGATAGGTACACCATTAAGTCAGCGAGTGTCCCAACTATGTGTAAAACTCATGCTACAACTTCCACCCTGCACCCGACTGTCTGAAAACCTTTCTCATCTCAAATCCTCGGAGGCCTCTGTCGCTGGAACAAGTGCAACGCATTCAGGCAGGGTGGACTCTCTGCTGTTGGGGCTTGTGGTATCGGTGGCCCAGTGGGTAGTGGTATTGCTGGTGCCTCTTCTAGGATGGTGCCCTACACCAAGGCCTCGTCCCTCGGTGGGCTGCCATCTCATACGCGACTCAGAACCCTAGATGGATTCCTTCATGGGGCCATCCTGAAAGGAAACAAGTGCTCCATGTTCAAAACAGTATAACTGGTGAGATGAATCAATGTAATCACAAAGAAACTTTTGAAACACACATACAATAGCTGTTTTCATGAACTGAGTTGGAAATCAGTGGTTAGGGTCCTGGTGTATGGATACGTCGGCCACCGTACCAACACTGGACTCCCTAGAGTGAAAACCACACTCATTACTCTTAATAAAATTAATTCACAGAAAGAATGATCAAAGTATTGAGATCTGCAGTAGAACCGACTACTATGAAACCAATTTGTCATGTCCCATCCTCAGGGCCCGTTCCGTGACTACCCCAAGCCCACATTCCATAGGCCAGGGGCTCGAGACTAGCACCCAAGGCATAAATCCCAATAAAAATGGAAGGAATTTCCTTTATGATTGTAAAAAAACACAATATAGTCCGCAAGCTGAAGTAACCACAAAGTAACACTAAGTACAAAGTAAATGCGGAAAGGTAAATGGTCCAGAATACAAACCCAACTGAAAAGTACAGTACAACTTAATGTCTAGTACAACATCAGTAATGTAATGCATCAAACACCGAGTCATCCTCCGGGATTCCCACCTGACGGGTGGGTACAGATAGTCTCCCTAGAACCACGGGTCCATCTGTCTACTCCGTGTACTTCTCACCAAGTGGTCCACCTCCAGGTACCGTCCAGCTCTACAAGCCTCTACCACGATCTTTGATGTCCGTTGTCTGCATCCAAGACAACGCCATACGGTCATTGCTTGTGCAAGGGTGAGTGTAATGATACTCAGTAGAGACCTCGAGACCCCCGAAGGCCTCCCAGAATCCACGAAATATAATCCACGAAGAAAATATATAGTCACAAAGTATCTACCAACTCTACTTTCATATATGCCCATACATATACCTAATTCATCAATCCCAGTTTGGATCCAACTCTCGATCCCAATCACAAACCAGTCCACATAGGAAAGAAGTCAATCACATCGATGATGATGATTGAAAGTCAAGACTTAGCTCAAAAAGGTATACACCATTCATAAAGTGATAAAGATGATTAGATGCATTCACTGATTCATCTAATCCAGCAGACCCACATAGGATACTAGTCCAGCTAAGCTGTTGGACCCACGCAGGATACTAGAATAGCTACTTTGTCGGACCCACATTGGATTCTAGAACATAAGTCAAACTGTCAGACCCACATAGGATACAAGTATAGTAGTTGATCTGTCGGACCCACGTAGGATACAAGTACTGTAGTTGAACTGTCAGACCCATGTAGGATACACGAATAGTAGTCCAAATGTTGGACTCACGTAGTATAAACGAACAATAATCATTGTCGTCAAACCCATGGTGGATTCCAGTATGGTAGACGACATCGCTGAACATACGGAGGATTCTAGTACGGTATTTTTCGTCGCCGAACCCACAGAGGATTCTAGTATAGTAGTCATCGGCGCCGCCATCTCTAGGGTTACCACACACAGAACACTCGATTCCAGGAGGGTCCACTCCTCGAACCAAGGGGGTCAATACATCAACTATCAGGAAGTCCTAATTTGTTGTATCCCTACGTTCTGTCTTCTAAAAAGGAACCCAAATGAAAGTTGTCGTGTCAATCGGATGCCCGGTCTAAAAGATAAGGAATTTTGTTTTCCAGGGCCCATTTGGAAATATGCACGTTCCAAACTCGGTCATTTTCCAAAAACATCCAACACTGACGTAGAGTGTTTCAGAAGAGCCGCCTCGTCTCAAGGGTCCCAGTGCTGTAGACAGCGCGTCAATTGGGCACATGGTCTTAAATATATTCACGTTTAAGTAAAAACGGCCCCAACCCAGTAAGCCCAGTGGGCATGTAGGTCGGGTCAACACACATTTGGCAGGTCCGACCTGGTAGGGGGTCGGACCGGCCTGATGAAATGCACTGCCCCACCGGAAGGGGCATGGACCGGCCCGGCTGGGTGCGGCCTGCCCCTGCCGCGGCTCGGCCCGGGGGGGGGGGGGGGCAAGTAGTCCAAGGGGGGTGCAGTCCCCCGGCTGCCTGAATCGGCGGCGCCATGCGAGGCCGCCCTCCCTAACCGTTTGGCAGAAGTCGGCCGACCTCCTTGGCGTAACCAGCCCGCTCGGGCGGGCCGCAGTCTCTCCCGCGTGGCGCCCTCCTGGCACCGTAGTTCTGCTCAGCCCGGTTGGCCGCCTGTCGGCCGGTTTTCCAATTGAGCGGCCCGAAAAATGTGGGCCGTAGTCTTCCGCAGCGCGGCACCCTTTGCGGCGCCGCGGTCCTCCTTCGGCCCAGATGGTTCTTCTTCAGCTGAACAACCCACGTTTGCGGGCCCTGGTTCTTCCGCACGCGGCCAGCGCATGGCCACCACCTCCATTCATCGCCACCATCCTATCAGGATCTCCATCGAAATCAAAAAAGACTACAGAGGGCCATCGGTCCATGTGCGTTCATCCTGTGCCCTCCGTGTTAGGTTGTAGAAGTTGGAAAAAAATAAACAATTATTTCCAACGAAGAAAGGGGTACAAGATATGAACTTCAAAATGAACAAACCCCTACATTGATATAAGGTCAGCGGAAGTCGAGTGTCGCAGAAGATGGCATCGCGGGGCGACGGTGTCAACTCATTGACGTCGGTGAAGAAGGGTCGAGGATGGCGCATCGTTAGCGTTCCTCACGGTTGGCTCCTTCTCCTTTGGTTTGGCCGAAATATGAAGGTAATGATTGACATTCCTCGGCGGCTCTTTGTTGGAAGGACGACGTTCTTCGTTGAGAGAAGAACACCATTCACGATTTCTCCAAAGCTCTCTCACCATTCCTCTCAACACAACGAATTCCCCAAAATAAAATAATAGCTAAATCTATTATTTTTATTCACAAATGAAATTCAAAATTCAAACAACATAATTAATTAATTGAAGAGGTTGAATTCATTAATTAAAATGTGTTGCAAATAATAAAGGGGGAGAGAGGGATGTGAAGAGATTTTTTAATTAAGGGGTGTTTTCAAAGAATTAAATAAATGTGAGTCAAAAATGGGTTAAAGGAGGTTATAGGGAGATGAAAGGTTGGGGCTCGTGTGGGTCCCACCTCAAAAATATCCACACATGGGATGTTATGTGGCTGTGGGCCCCACAAATAACTTCCCCATGTAGGATTAAACTACAAAGATAATTAAAACTGTTCTCAAAAAATTTTATTTAAATTTTTTTATTAAACCCCATAAATTATCTATCAACCTGCATAAATTGAAACTGTAGTAATAGTCCCATTAAGTGAATATCGGCACTGTGAGTTCATCAGTGTCTTCGGATTTCAATTCTGAGCAATGGCTAAAATGATAGAAATCACGCCCGTACGTTTACTGAACATACTCGGACAAAACATAAAAAAATTGATTCTGGGCTCACCGGGCCTCAAAATCAAGTGTTGTCAGAAGTCACAGACTCGTAAAATTCCAAAGCATTAAGAAAAAAAATTTCCATGACAATTATGGGTATTTAAACTAGTCGTAATATGTCTCACAAAAAGTATCGGTAATCACAAACAAGACCAAGAAAACGTGAGATCTAATATACATTATTTGTGGGGTTTCTAAGTGATAACAAATTCTATCTTTTCAAGATCCACTAAAACAACTTTTTATGAAATTATATGACGAATAAGACATACCTATTGTATCCTAAAATCATACATCAATAGTTCTTCATATATACAATGGTCTATAAAGATTCCAAACATTGTCTTTTTGTGTTTATTATGCTTATCCTTTTTCCTTGAATACAAAAAATATTTCATCCACAAACACCAAAGGAATATAATCCATCTATTGGTGAAATTTCGATTTCATCATTGCCACAAAAAAATATAGAGAATTTACGAGAAATAAATAAATCACTACATATTCATAGTGTCTATATATGCTTCTGAATGTTGCCTTCGGAATATCTTTCTTCTGTACACACAATTGATGATATACTGATTGCATGTAATTTTTTGTGAACCACTGGGCTCCCCTTAATTAATCAAACGGATCATCAATGCATGGAAGTGGATATCTGTTAAATATTGAATCATTGTTAAGATCATGATAATAAATTCAATGATGAAAAGTTCCATCTACATTATTTACGAACAAGACCGAGGATTCCCCTAGATACGTTCATGTATGATTAAAAGGTTTTAATTCCCACTCCTCCAATTTCACTTGTAGTTCCCTTACTATATTGGTTCCATCCTATAATATTAAAGTGAAATAAGACTAGTCCCTAGAATGATATCATTCATAATCTCCAATTCCATTATAGGTTGTAACATTAATATGTTATTGGGAATGAAATCTGTAAATTGATCCAAAACTACTAAAAATGGTATTTGTGATCTCTTCAATGGATGAAAATTTCAACAACACTAACTGGTAAGATATCATGCCAACCTATTGTTCAAAAAATCATGTTTCATATTTATTCAGAAGCCTTTGTCCTCTAAAGAGTTCTTTGACATCATATTCATATGTGAAACTAAGTATTGTTCTATAACATATGATGTGAGCCTTGGATGTTTTCATCCAATCTATATCCCAGATTACATCAAATACATCCATATACACAACCAAGGAGACTCATTCCATCTTACCTCCATTAATATTTATAGAACATTATCTATATAAGAAGTATCTACATTCAATTTCCCCAAATTTTTTAGGAATTTTTTCATAAGGGGGATCATCTCAATTTAAAAACACAGAAAATCAATTGAAGGAAAACAAATGAAGGAATGAGATGCACAAGTATTAATAAAACAATTGCATAAGTGCATAATTCAATAGAATCATACCTCTAAGCAAATATGGTCCAGCCTAATAATCTATAATAATTTTTTTTATCTCCATACAATTTCATTATCACTACACTTTTCTCCTTGTTTCCTTTTTTAGATTGACCTTTTTGATGTGTCCCGGTGTTCCTAGAATCACCAAGGATAGCTCTACTAATTTGACGAGACTGATTCTGCTATCCTCATCTGGTCGAATATTTTTCTACCTATGACACTTATGTGTTGTCTCGAGGACCTAACCTCAGAGAAGTTGCACAACAATGCAACCAATGTCCCAAATTTTTAAAATTATTTCATGCTCTTTGTTTTTCTCTAAAGTCTTAGTTCATGTAACAACTTGAGATATTATGAGAATTATTCTTTTTAATTTAATTGATGTCTTTTTTTGTACGCTACACCAAAATTAGCTTGTGCTATACGCAACACCGTATTAGCTTGCAGTATACGCAACACTATTCTCAGCTCCTATTACACACTATTTCAAGTTCGTTTTGTTGAAATTATTCTACGCAACATTAAGTATAGATTTTGTTTAATGTATAAATGAAATAAGTTTTGATTATGTTATACTCAACATCAAAGGGAACTTTCACTACACGGAACCTTGATATGGCTTGTGTTACACGCAATCGTGACCTTCCTTGATAGCGTGTGTAGTACGCAATACATGGTTTCGATAAACAACAATATATTGTTAATATATTATTTAGCCATTATGAATAGTATTAAATACATATTGAATGATATAACATTATTATTCATCTTACACATTTTCTATAACATCGTATGAGAACAAAATAAACTTTTCAAGAAAAATAAGTATTTTTAAAAAAATGCAGTTTTGTAGCCTTTTGATGGAGCACCCACATTAATAATAGTCATTGACATGCTTATAAGTTAAATTTGAAAAAATAAATTTTTTCTTTGGAATCAGGATATCAAAATTTACATTGGATAATTTTTGTCATATTATTTTGATAACTTTCATATTTTAATGAATAGTAAAAACACACTATATTTTAATTAAAAACAAATTTTGTCATTTTAATAATTTTTATGGTTAAATTCTAATATTGAATTGTTATAAAGTATAAATAGAATATATTTTTACCACTTAATATAATTTATGTCATTATCATTGATTTTACATTGAATTCATAGGTAAAATAATTTCAATCTTTTGCAATGTTTTAACTTTTAAAACTTGATTTCTTAACAACATGATTAATTTTAAATTAATCTATGCAATTTCTGTGATTTTAATTTTGAAAAATCGATTCCAAATTTCTAATCATTAGGTTCAAATTATTTTAATAATAAAATTTTTATTTTTAGTCATTATGAATAGTAACTACAGTAAATTTTATTCACCAAAGTTAAAGGTAAATCAGACAATTATGGGTAAATATAATATTATAAAATTACCATAACACATGTACTAAAATAATGGGATGATAATATTTTATCATTAATTATAATTGGGTCAAAATGGAATCTAATGTAACCCACTTGTATTTCATTAAGACATTTAATTTAGTTTATTTAAATAAATGTCAAATGTCTCACTCAAACTTTAATAATTAGATTAATTTTAATATATAGTTATACAGAATATAAATTAGATTATAAATACTCATTTTAAAGATAAATTGTTTTTCCTTATCATGGTAATTTATTTGTAATTTATAATAAATATTTTAGTACCTTAAAATCTTATACATTAATGATGTAGAAACTATTTATTTAGTGAAAAATCAATAATATAGTTTTTATTAAAAAAATAATACATATCAAAAGGATTAAAAACATGACCAAACCTTATTGGTTGAGTATATATAAACCCTAATCATCCAAGGGTAGATTGTTGGACCATTTGGATCCTTATTAAAAATATTAGGACGTTTATATTATTTTATTTTAAATATTGTCAAAGATGTCACATTCATAATTTAATAAATATAACAATTTAAATGTTGTGATTTTATGATGATAAATTTGAGTAAAAATATTATTATGAAATTTATTATATTTATATTCATCATAATATTATATTTTTAATTTTTATACAAATAATATGCATATTAAATTATTATACAAATATGATGTAGTAATTGTTTTATTAAGAGAAATATCAAATAATTGGTATTATAAATATTAAAATAAACATTATGTGAGCTGATTAATGTTCTATAAAAATTTAATTGATGAATATGACATTTTAGGAATCTATTAAACATTTTGGTTCTCATATATCCTCTGTGTGGTATTTATTTAGATTAAAAAAATTAAATAGTGTCAAAATTTACACTATTGTTATTTTTTAAAAAGAACATATTAATAAATTGTTTAAAAATCACCACAATATTTTAAAATTATAAAGTAAAATTTATATGGTCATAAATATCATCAAATATACAATTATGGACAATTCACAACACATAAGTAATTATTCAAAACAATTTAATGTTTAGAATCTTATTACCACAAATAAGATTAAATAAATTAAATAAGGATAAATCAAGTTGATAAGGTTTAAAATAAATTTACAACATGTATAAATTTTATTGGTAGATTATATTACAACCCTATATCATCTCATATTTATATTTGAGTCATTTTGGATGTTTTTAGGTGGGGTTTGAATTTATTAGAAATTAATATTTTTGAGGTTTCCAGCGGTGCCCCTCTCTCTTATAAAAGGGTACCTCATCCCTCTCCTCTTTACACAACTTTGATCCTTAAAGCTTAGCCAACCCATTACCATTACTCTTATAAACCTCCCTAAATATATTTTGGAGGTTCTGGTCTTCTTCAAAGACCAGCTCTATTACATTAAGAAGAATCATAAAGGAGGTGCATCGAAGAAGAGGTAATCTCTTCTACCGATTCGTTCCTGTTTCTTTTTTTTAAAATTACTCTTCTTCAGTTTTTTCATTGTAAAGAAATACAATCAGTATAAAAAATATACTAATATGATATTATAAATATGAAACAACTCCATTTCACCTTCAATCCATCCTATGGAAAACAAATTCACCGCGCGTGCTTACGTACAGAATACCGTCTCCACGTCGTGGTGTAATCAGTTTTTCCACTATCTCCATACTGGGATGGGTATAATGGTGTAAAGAATAACTATATATGGTTATTATAACATCATACTGATTCTGAGATATTATATCATCCACTCTAATCCTATTCAATAATTATGGGAACGATATTCTCGCTCGTGCGTACGTACGGACTACCATCTCCACGAACGCGATGAGATTAATTTTCCATGACTAACCATTCATGTATGATTATGAAGTATATATAATAAATAATAATGAAAAATATTAAATAAAAATGATACTGTGTTTATGTACATATAAGTTTCATTTACCTAATTATATTCAATTCAATAAGGAAAAGAAAACAGCGTTCATGCGTACGTACGACCTACCGTCTCCATGAACGGTGTATTTCATTCCATTTATCGATCTATCATATATATTTATGTTCTGAATATATATTATATATAAATAATTTCTTACATTCTGGAATTATGTAAATCAGTATATATGTTATAATATCATGAACAAAAATTCGAAACACGTATGATAAATTAAACTATTTTACCCAAAACACTGCATGAACATGGAATTTAAAAAACAAAGGGTAATAGAAAGTCCATAGTGAACTATATCTGATATCATAACAATTAATATGATTCTGTAATAAGTCAATTTAATTATTTAAATCATTATACTAGAGGTTCGGATACATACGAATCATATAGGACATAAAGTAAGCGATAATTTTGTTAATCTCATTTTTATCCGAGATTGCTTATACATAAATATTTACTGGGGTTATGTTTCTCATCCAAGTTCATGTTTTCTAAAAATGTTTTAATAAAATTTTTACTATTCATCCATGTATGTTTAGAGTCACTTTTACACTTTGTTGACTTTTTACCACATTGTATGGAAGGAATCTTTCCTTTGGTTACCATATAAGGTACATTTTGACTTTTCCTGCAAGAGTTCGAGGAGAATGTTTTTTTATATTATACGAAATGAATGGAATTTTACGGTTTTATAATGCCTTAATTACATGAATCTTACTCTACTTGATTTCATGACTTTTTTCAACAAAATCCTTTTCTTTTAAAATTGCATGGAATTTTGTGAAAAGAAAATGATTTTGAAGAAGAAAGGATATTTTCCTTAAGAAATCATTTCATGTTTTTTATCAAAACCATTTTCCATCTAAGATGACATTATTTCATATGTGTACGTTTCATGTATAATGTCTATATAATTTACATGTTTTCACTTATCCTATGATGAAATGATATCCATTTGTTTTATATGGATTATGTTATGATGGGATGATGTTTATGAAACCCATTTTATACTTTGGGTTATGATTAATGAGTTATGTTATGTTTTGGCACACATAAAAATGATTTCATTATGAGATGGGTGGGACCTATATCTCCTTCCAATTCATTGGGTAAAGATTTATATCTCATGAGATAGACATGGATGGAATGAAAAGTTAATCTGGTTTAGTGATAAAGGACTGGAACGAGGAGTGAACTTGATTCAGAAAGGGACTTTGTCCAATAAGATGGTCTTGGCAGCAATGCCTTGGCTACTATAGAAATCATAACAAGTTCTTAATGGTTTCCACTATTACATGTTTTATTCCCATGCTTTTTTACCATTATTAATGTTTCATTATGATCTATGCCTTACTTAATGCCATGTTTTATGTCATTGCTCAAGATTTTGATGTTTAAACATTATGTTCATGTTTTTTTAAGTTCAAATGTATATGATTTGGTTTATTTTCTCCATGCTTACCCTTACTGAGAATTTGTGCTAACCATTTATATGTTTTCTTTTCACCAGGATTTAATGAAAGGTTTTAGGTAAGAAAACAAAAGGGGAAGATCTTTATGGGAGATGTTGAAGATCTTTCGCCATGATTAGAAGATTATGTTCCGAGTTTCAAAGACACTAAAATATTACAGTCCTTGTGTTCTATTTTTGTTATGTATTAAGTATTCCGAAAAAGTTATGTAATGTCTATGTATGTAAAGATTGTGTCTCTACAGTTGGTATCAGAGGAATGGTTTAGTTAACCATTGGATTCTATGATGCGAAAACATTAGGGAGATACCTAGAGATATTTCGAAGGTATGTCTAGGGATGTCCCTAAGGTTAAGTATAAGTATAGGTTATAGTCCTAGAATTACGGTAATGATATAAGAATTAAACCTATGATGTTAGATATTGAAGTTACTTCCCATTTATTATGTTGTTTTCCCTATCATGATTTTTTCCTCTCACACTATTCTTTTTGGGTGTTAGGCAATGGGTGGAACCCGAAGGAACCATGATGATCAATGTAATGGACAATGCAATGATTTTACTTCTAAACAAAAAAATGTTATGGGAGATGGAGTGGAAAATCTTATTGTTATACATACACAAGCTATTAATCATTCTAGACTTCCAAATGTGAAGAGAAAGGAACAATATTTTATTGAGTCCTTCATGAGGAAAAATCAACATTATTTCAGTGGGTCTTACAATCCAATTGTTGATGAAAAATGGATCAGTACCATTGAAAAGATATTTTCCATAATTCTCTTTTCAGAACATGAAAAATTCATTCTGGATGTTTACCGTTTAGAAGGTGAAGAAGACCAGTGGTGGACTCTAATTAAGATTACAAGGCCCCAATATGAAATTGAATCAAAGGAATGGGATGAGTTTAATAACTTGTTTTTCAATAATAACTTCCCTTGTATTCTTCGAACAAAGATAGAAAAGGAGTTCCTTGAGCTTATGAAAAAGGATGATGAATCTGTTGGTATATACGAAGCAAATTTTACAAGGCTTTCAAGGTATGCATCTGGTTTTGTCATCCAACCTTAATGTAATGTTGATTGATTCTTCAGTGTCTTAAAACCAACTCTTCAAAGGTAATTAGAAATAAGAGACTTCAGTAGTTATGAAGAAATTTTGTGTTGTGCTATCATGGTAGAAACTGAATTCGGTGTTACATATATATCTCATGGTTTTGATAAGAAACGAATGATGGAGTTCAAGGAGAAATCTCAGAACAATGGTGAAAAGAAGATGAATGTTTCATTATGATCAGAGTGTGGAAAGAAGAATGGTGGAGATTTTCTAAAAGGCACTAGAAATGTTTTAAGTGTGGAAAAGAAGGTCATCGACCATTTGATAGTCGATGTGATGGAAAAAAGGCAGCTAATGATGTGATTAGAGAAAAGACTACAGAGAACGCTCCCCCAACACTTCAATGCTTCAAGTGCAAGGAAATGGGGCATTATGATAATCAATTCCCTAATCCAATGGTTAATTATGATTGACGTGAGTAATCTCTTAAGGAATAGGATAAAGGGAAGTCACATGCGATCACTATTTGTGATGTTGAGTATGACAATGATGTTGTGGAATGACTAAGTTTTTATGTAATGGGATTTCAAAATAGTATCACAGAATCTCATTTATGGAATCATGGAATATTGGAATATATATGTGTTGGTTTTCAATAATTATATGGTACCGGTAACAATGAAAAGTGATTGAAATATTTTTGGAAAGAATAAGATAGGTGCATAATGAAGGGATAAAGAGAAAATGAAATAAGCTCATGACTGATATAAGGACAAAGTTATATCATGGTTTGAGTGTATAGAAATTTTGGGGATTTTGGTATGTGGATAGAGTTATCATTTGACAACAATAATTTTTTACAAAAGTTCAATGGTTATTCATTTTTACAGAGAATACATGATTAAGGTATTCACAAGTTTGGAATGTGACCAAAAAGATATATCGTATGATATAAGGGGGATAAATGATGGTATTCACCTGCTTGTTATATGACCTTTCTGGTAATAGTTTTCTTTTTTACTATGCGATTGGACAGAAGTATATTGGATAAGCCTAAATATTGGAATGGATTAAGTTAGACATGATATAGTATTGTTTAAGGCTAGAAATGTTTTAGATATTATTGCAGGAATGTTATAATAATGTAATTTTAGAAAATGGGGCAACCAGCAGGACAGGTGACAACCCATCATGTCGGACAAGGCTGTGGGAATCAAACCCACAACTGAAGTGTGAAAGGACTTTATCACCTACCTCTAGCCTACAAGAATTCCTTGGTTAGTAGAAACTAGTTTTACTTTATTAGTTTTCATGATAGATGAAGTATAAGTCAATTTTAGGAACCATATACGATTAATCTCACCATAGATGGACTTATGTATATAACTTTTGCTGACATTATGTTTGATATAGATGGAATGACTAGTCATTCTATCGCATGATCTGCTAACACTTCACGGAAGACAAATTCATCTTCATTTCTTTATGATATGAAGTGAAAACTGTTTAAGGCACAAACAACAGTGAGATTGTAACAAAATCAAGTATGTAATTCTTCTAATTAAAGATTTTCAACTTTAGGTAAAGGATATTGAAAACCAAAAATGTTTTCCTAGTGATCCTATATCTGATAAATCAGATGGTACCTTAGATCATCAAAAATTTATGGCTTTGTGATTGTTGGATTTTTTCATAGCCATGTTTTCTACCACTCTCCACTAGAACATGATGGTTAGATTTCTCTTCCATATCCATATTTTTAACTATGTTCTACTATGTTGAAATCCAGTGATGAGTTAATTTGGGTAACTATTATGTTTTATAGTTCACATTTTAAAATTAATTTTTAGTATTCCTTTTTACGAATTGGGTTTCTAGGAAAGAAACATTCAAGTAGTAATCAATTTATAACCTTGACGAATTTCGAGGGAGAAATCATTTTAAGGGGGGTATAATGTAACAACTAGTGATTCTATGAGAATTATTCTTTTTAATTTCAATGATATCTTGTGTTTTATGCTACACCAAAATTGGATTGTGCTATACGCAACACCGTATTAGCTTGCAGTATACGCAACACTATTCTTGGCTCGTATTACACACAATTTCAAGTTCGTTTTGTAGAAATTATTCTATGCAACATTATGTATAGATTTTGTTTAATGTATAAATGTAATAAGTTTTGATTATGTGACACAAAACATCAAAGGGAGATTTCACTACATGTATCCATGACATGTCTTGCGTTACACACAATCACGACCTTCCTTAATAGCGTGTGTAGTACACAATAATGGGTTTCACTAAACAACGATATATTATTATAATATTATTTATATCTTATTAATATTATTAAATAAATTTTTAATTTTATAACATTATTATTCATCTTATACATTTTCTAGAACATCATGTGGGAATAAAATAAACTTTTCGAGTAAAATAAGTATTTTTAAAAAAATGCAGTTTTCCCGCCTTTTGATGGAACACCCACATTAAATATAGTTTTTGACATGTTTATAATTTCAATTTGACAAAATAAAACACTTATTTAGAATAATGATATACAACTTTACTTTTTTATATCATTTTCATATTATTCTGATAAATTTCATATTTTAATGAAGAGTAAAAACATGCTATATTTTAATTAAAAAAAACATTTTTCCTTGTAATAATTTTAATGGTAAAATTATAATATTGAATTGTTTTAAAGTATAAATAGAATATATTTTTACCATTTAATATAATTTATGTCATTAGCATTGATTTTACACTGAATTCATAGGTAAAATCATTTCAATCTTCTGCAATGTTTTAACTTTTAAAACATGTTTTCTTAACAACGTGATTAATTTTAATATAATTTCTGCAACTTCTGTTATTTATATTTTTAAAAATGGATCCCATATTTGGAATCAGTTTTTCATAATTATGTTAATAAGCTAAATTTTATTTTTTGTCATTGTGAATAGTAACTACGGTAAATTTTATTTACCATAGTTAAAGGTAAATCAGGCAATTAAGTGTAAATATAATATTATAAAATTACCATAAGACTTGTCCTAATATAATTGGATGATTATATTTTACACTAAATCATAATTCGGTCGAAATGGAATCTAATTGAACCCACTTGTATTTGATTAAGACCTTTTATTTAGTTTATTTAAAGGAAAGTGAAATGTCTCACTAAAACATTAATAATTATATTATTTTTAATATATAGTTATATAGAATATAAATTCGATTATAAATACACATTTGGTAGATAAAATTTTTTCCTTTATCATGGTAATTACTGTGTACTTTTTAATAAATATTATATTACCTTAAAATCTTATACATTAATGATGTAGAAATTATTTATTTAGTGAAAAATTGATAATATAGTTTTTATTAAAATAATAATACATATAATAAGGACCTGAAACATGACCATACCTTATGGGTCGAGTATATATGAACCCTAATAATTCAAGGGTCTATTTTGGGACCATTTGGGGCCTTATAAAACATATTAGAACATTTATATTATATTATTTTAAATGATCTCAAAGATATCACCTTAATAATTTAATAAATATAACAATTTAAATGTTGTTATTTTAAGATGATAAATTCGAGTAAAAATATTATTATGATGGTATTATATTTATCATCATCATAAGTTTTTTTTTAATTTTTATAAAACTAATATGTATATTATATTATTATACAAAAATGATGTAGTAATTGTTTTATTAAGTGAAATATCAAATAAATGGGTTTATAAATATTAAAATAAACAATATAATAACTAATTAATGTTCTAAAAAAATTTTCTAGATGAATATGACATGTTAGGAATCTATTATACATTTTGGTTCGAATATATCCTCTGTGTGGAATTTATTTAAATTCAAATAAATAAATAGTGTCAAAATTAACTCAATTGTTATTTTGTAAAAACAACAAATTATTAAATTGTTTAAAAATCAAAAAAATATTTTAAAATTATAAATTAAAATTTATATGGTAAAAAATGTCATAAATTATCAAATTATGGAAAATTCATAACACATAAGTAATAATTTATAACAATTTAAAATTTAGAATCATATTACCACAAATAAGATTAAATAAATTAAATAAATTTCCAACATGTATAAATTTTATTGGTTGATTATATTACAACCCTATCTCATCTAAGATCCGGATTTGAGTCATTTTTTGAAGTTTTTATGTGGGGTGTGAATTTATTATAAATTAATATTTTTGAGGTTTTCAAAGGTTCGCCAATCCTCCCTTATAAAAGGGCACCTCCTCCCTCTCCTCTTTACACAATTTTGAGCCTTCAATCTCGGCCAACCCCTTCCCATTACTCTACTAAACTTCATTAGTAATATTCTTGAGGTTCTGGTCATCTCAAAAGACCAACTCCATTCCCTTAAGAAGAAGCGTAAAGGAGGTGTGTCGAAGAAGAGGTAATCACTTCTACTGATTCTTTCAAGTTTCTTTCTTCTTCAACTTCCTCTTATTTAGTAATTTCAATGTAAAGTAATACAATCAGTACGACTAATATACTGATACAATATTATAAATATGAAACAACCCCATTTCACCTTCTATCCATCCTACAGAAAACAAAATCACTGTGCGTGCGTACGTACAGAATACCATCTCCACGCCTTGGTGTAATTAGGTTTCCCAATATCACCTTATTAGGATGGGTATAATGGTGTAAAGAATAAATATATATGGTTATTATAACATAATAATAATTTTGAGATATTATATCATCCACTCCAAAATTATTAAATAATTATGGGAATGATATCCTCGCTCGTGCGTACGTACGGACTACCGTCTCTAAGAACGCGATGAGATTTATTTTCCATGATTAACCATTAATGTATTATGATAAATTATAAATAATAATTAATAATGAAAAATATTACATAATAATGATACTCTATTTATGTAGATATGCATTTCATTTACTTAATTCCATTCAATTCAATAAGAAAACGGAACGGCGTTCATGCGTACGTACAACCTACCGTCTCCAAGAACGGTGTATTTCATTCCATTTATCGATCTATCATATATATTTATATTCTGAATACATATTATATATAAATCATGTTATAAATTCCGGAATTAATTAAATTAGGATATAATTAATAATATCTAGAACAAAATGTTGTAGCTCGTATGATAAATGAAACGATTTTACCAAAAACGCAGCTTTAATCTGGGATTTACAAAAAAACGGGTTATATAAAGTCATAAGTGAACCATATATGATAACATAAACAATTAATATGATTCTATAATAATTCAATGACATCATTTAAATCATTATACAGGAGGTTCAGATACATACGAAGAATATCAGACATAAGGTAAGGGATAATTTTGCTACTCTCATTTTTATCCGAGATTACTTATACGTAAATATTTACTGGGGTTATGTTTATCATCCATGTCCATGTTTTCTAAAAATGTTTTCATAAAATGATTACTATTCATACATGTATGTTTAAAGTCATTTTTACTCTTTTTTTGACTTTTTACCTCATTGTATGGAAGGATTCTTTCTTTTGTTACCATATAAGGTACTTTTTGACTTTTCCAGCAAAAGTACGAGGATATTGTTTCTTTAACTAATACGACATGAATAGATTTTTACGGTTTTATAACACCTTATATTAATGAAGTTTACTCTACAATATTTCATTACTATTTTCAACAAAATCCTTTTATTTTAAAATTGCATGGCATTTTGTGAAAATATATTGATTTTGAATAAGAAAGGATATTTTCCCCAAGAACTCATTTCAAGTGTTTTATCAAGACCATTTTTCATCAAAGATGACATTATTTCATATGTGTATGTTTCAAGTATAATGACTATATGATTTAAATCGTTTCACTTTTACTATGATTAAATGATATCCATTATATATATATATATATACTATGTTATGATGGGATGATGTTTATGAAACCCATTTTATTCTTTCGGTTATGATAAATGATTTATGTTATGTTGTGGAACATGTACGAATGATTTAATTATGAGATGGGTTGGACCTATATATCCCTCAAATGCATTGGGTAAAGATTTATATCTCATGAGATAGATATGGCTGGAATAAAATGTAAATCTGGTTCAGTGATGCTGGACTAGAATAAGGAGTGAGATCGATTTAGAAAGGGACTTTGTCCACTAATATGGTCTTGGAAGCAATGACTTGGCTACTATAGAAATCATACAATGTTTTTAATTATTTCCACAATTACATGTTTTATTCCCATTCTATTTTACCATGATTAATATTTCATTATGATCTATGCCTTACGTACTACCATGTTTTAGGTCATTGCTCAAGATTTTTATGTTTAAACATTATGTTCATGATTTTTTTATGTTCAAATGTATATGATTTGTTTTATTTTCTCCATGATTACCCTTCCTGAGCATTTGATCTCACCCTTTATATTTTTTCTTTTCCCCAGGATTTAAAGAATGGTTTTAGGTAAGAATACAAAAGTGGAAGATCTTTATGGGATATGTTGAAGATCTTTCGCCACGATTAGAAGATTATGTTCAGAGTTTCCAAAGACACTAAACTATTAAGATCCTTGTGTTTATATTTTTTATGTATTAAGTATTCCACAAAAGTAATGTGATGTCTATGTACGTCATGATTGGGTATCTGCAGTTCATCTGGTTAAATGAACCACATTTGTAACAACCAACTTTTCTCTTTGGTCCTGGTGGAAGGATCCCTGATCCAGATGTATGATTCAACATCCTTCTACCACCTTAGAAATAGGTTTTCCTCTTCTAATTTCTCCAAAAAATATACTTACCACCACTTCATAAATGTATCATTATACTTACTCATCCCATAGATCCTAATATATCATGTTCATCCATTTTTTCTTTGTTCACTATCACGGTTTAATCCATAAAATAGTGTACCACAATCATCAAGAGAATCTTCTTCCTTAACCCTCATTCAAAGATGTGTACCATTAAGGATGCACTACTCACAACCATTGGTGTAAATTTAACTAAATTAATGAATTTATCCACATATTTTTTGATAGAGAGATTCTATTACTTTAGGCTAAAGAAGTCTATCATTCTCATGACCGTAAACCTATATGTATAGGAATATTTGCTAAAAAAATCTATAAAGTCCTATCAACTATGACCGTGATTGAGTTAATCCTGCAACATCAAATTCCACCATGGGTGTGAGAGATCATCGATCATATATTTCACCGACTTGAAATTAATCTACGATGGTTTACTGATAAAATTGATGATAGAATTCATCCTATTCTGTCGTACCACTAACTTTTTTGAATCACAATAACAACAAAGAAGGGTGGATTATAATTTATGGACTCAATAGAATGACCACATTCCTAGGACCATCACTCCAATTCCTTATGTCCAAAGAATAGAACAATAGAACGATACTCTAAACCATATCATGGTTCACCTATGGCTCAAGAGAAAACTAATTCATTGCAACATCTCCTAGATGGTTTATACGATGCCTACTGGGTTCCATTTTCTATAGAGACAACAAACTCTGTTGGTCTCACTCTCTAGCAACTGATCTATAAGAATTTAAAACTCAATCACATCATCTATCATAGAATTTTCTTCCAAATATGATTATTTCCATGTACAATAAAATTAGAAAAAGTTCTATTTTTTATAATAAATCTATTTTCAAAATTTATCATCCTTGCTCTTTTCATAATAATTCATTTTAAAAAAAATTGAATAATTTTTCAAAAAAAAATCCAATTTTATTTAAAATAATGAATCCATACTCAAAATGGAATATAGAATCCTAGTAGGAATTAATTCCTATATAATGGATGTCATACTCATCTCATTGGATAATCCAACATCAATGAGATTCTAATATCTTATAAGTCTCTCCAAAAGACATATGTACCCAAATAACTGGGTACGTAATGATCACCACGAAAGGATAGCTATGTATTTTTATTCTCTACATTTCATGTCCTAAAAATCCTATACCATTATATAATCAATACCTACAAAATAAACAATAATTAATTTGACTCTACGACCAAGAAAACTGTTGACTACATGTTCCACAAGGAAGGAAAAAAGATGATACAACTTCACTCAATGAGAATTTTGGATCGAAAAAATTGATACCATTTTTAATGAATGTATTATTATCATGGGATTTAGAATAAAATGAAACATTACTAGGTATTAAATAATATACCTATGATTCCATAGATGGAAATAAATACCAAAGGGTTTGAAATGAATGTGTGGTATGATATAACATTTATGAACCAAACTGTTAACTCAACAAACCATAACAAATCTCACTATACGATGGATGAACAAATGAATTAAATCCCAAAAATTATAATCATATCAAACCACTCAAATGTGTGAAAAATCATATGAACAAGAAACTATAATATTCTATAGTGGAAAAACAACTAATGAATTTAAGAAGACCACAAGACTCCTTTCGACACAAGCTCTATTCTCTAACATTACTCAAAAATATAAGTAACATGAGGTGGAGATAAATATGTGTGATACATTACATTTTCTCATGTCTTAAAAGATAGCATAAAAAAATCACCAATGTGACTAAGCAGGGGTGAGCGTTAAAGCCACTAGGTTTTCCCTAATGGCTTTTGTACTCATCCCACTAGAATAGAAATGTTATAACATATATATAACATAGTTTATATAAAACTGTTCCCAAAAATAGTATATAACTAAATATAAACATGTTAAAAATCAATTTATAACCATGTGTAAACAACTGTTTTGCCCACCCATTTTTTAGAAAGACAAAATTTTAGAGAAAAAAATAAGGAATTAAACCAACATACCAATATTATTTTTTTCATAATCATTACATTCCTCTAATTCATCCATCCAACCATGCATGATTCATGATGAATGTTCCATATTCATGAGCGGTTTATCGTCGATTTACCAAGTCATCACTGGTTAATTATATACCATGTTTGATAACTACTTTAGCACTGAGCAGAAGGTAATATTTCAACCTTCCCCCATAAATTAAATATAAACACCCATCACTATAATTCCAAAACCATTTAACCAATTTCAATAGAAACCTTGGTTTTTTGAAAAACTTTGAAAAACATTAATACAATAAACTAATTAAATTTAAAAAAAATTTGTCCATTTTTTGATAACCCTTAGATCAAATCCATTTACAATCATTCTAGAAAAAAATCCCATTTTAAAATCCACATTTTAAAATCAATAATCATAATCTTTATTCAAAAGAAAACATTTTTATGTTTTTTCACTACCATTACCAAAGATAGTTTCTAGCCATAATAAATAAAAATATTAACAATAATATCCACCAAATGTGATAAATTGAACCATTACATTTAGTTTCAATAATAGGAGTCAAGCGTGAAGCCACCTCACTCAGCTGATTTAATGAAACCCGACAACGGGCATTGAACGTTTAAGAATGTCGGGTTGATTCTCGAGGAAAACACCGTAGATCTATCCTATTACCAACAAAAAGTCCAAATATTATCATAATTGGAATTCACTATCAATGATTTACCTATAATGAATGCATTTATAATAAACCAAGAGGAGAGGATATTATGATCTAATTAGAACTAAGAAACCAGTCACGAATGATGATGAATGATCACATACCTAAAGAACATGGCTGTAAAACAGAAAAGGAGTCGTTCGTATTACCTATGGATCAATGGGATAACCTTATATAGACATAGGAGAAGAAAAATACCAATTTTTATCTAGTTTGGTGAGAAATGAGTGGGTTAATGGTAAGGCAAACCTCTACCAACTTTTTAATGAGGTGGTTTTTAACCATCCCATGATTAGTCATAATGGTAAGGAAAACCATGATCTAACCATGAAATAGAAAATTCCTTAAATATCACCATAAAAGGACTCCTCTCATGGTCTTCTTATCCATGCACATACCATGCTGAAGTTAATGTTCAAAATTAGTAACGTCACACATCTTTTACTAGGATTTCTCTAAATTATTGAAAAACCTTGTGCATCCCACATGACTTCCATTTAAGAACAAAAATACTCAACATGTTCTCAATACTCTCCCAAAAGTCATCCATTTATATTATTATCCTAAAATCACTAATAATGGATTACATATAAGAAACTAGGGGTATTAAATGGAATGATCTAGAACAAAATCAGTAATCTGGTATGAGTAATGGTTATACTATAGATGATTACAATTATATAGGTGAAATGTTATTTGAAATTTTTATAAATTAATTTGATTTGGGGTCCCTATTATATTTTAATGATTAAGTTAAATACTTTATATTTTTATGTATTTTGAATCACAACATACGAGATGTTAAATATATAAGGATTGAGAAGATTATTTTTTTCACTAAGGATTTTATAGAATATGTTGAATGTTTCTAATAGACTAGAAATGCAATTTAATGTCAGGGTGATATTCATGGGAAATATATGATTACATGAAATATATCTAATAATATATTCATGTTGTTCAGATAATGATTTTTTCATAAATATATGATGGATATGAATAAGTAAATATAGTAGTAATGATTACATTGGAAATGATTAATGATTTATTGACAAGTAGTTTATTATATCATTGATGATGTTTAAAAAAATTCTATTTATTGTTTATATCCAATATACATTCAAATAAGGAATCATGTATATTTTCATTATGTATTTGAGGTAATATAGGTTATTACCATGTTTGAGGAGAATACGTTGTTATGGTATTTACATTTTCAGTATGTGATAACCAAGAGTATGTTTATGATACATGATGGATCAATGCTAATATATTTTAGAGAAATATAGTGACTTTATTTATGAATTATTCAAAATCCATATTTTGATATGGTTATAATGTTATCCATTTATGTAATGATTTATGTTATAATTTTGGAAGATTTTTTATAAATTAAAGTATCATCTTGTCATTTGTGGATTTATCTATATTGGAAAACTTGTTCTAATCATTTTTATATGATGATAAATAAAGATAGTTGGAATGAATTATAATTATACTTATAGATCTGATGATCAGTTAGAACATCAGGATTGAAAAATCTTCCATCATTTCTAGGAGTAAGAGAGGGAGTGGAAAATGATCAAGGAATAAAAAGGGTGGGATTTTTCTTATGAACCAGAATAAATTCGAGTAATTATATCCACTAATGATAAAACACTTTGACTTTTGTAAAAGGGGTCTTAAAAATAAATGTTGTCCTATTTTCAACATGTTTTACATTTTCGATGGCCTCTTTAATGCATGTTAATTACATAGTTTTGAGATTTATAAATTTCTCTCGATAAACAACAATATTTTGATGGGAGATCTTTACCAATATTTTTCATTATTTATGCATATATTTTATTTCTATGTTTTTACATTTCATATATGTTCTACTATGTTGAAACCCAATAATTTGTTACTTTAGGTTACTGTTATGATACCAACATTATATTTTTAAATGAATTTTTATTTTTTAATTTATTTGATGTGAGTTTCTATGAATGGATATTTCACATATTAAACCCTTGATAATAAAAAAAAGTAAATAGAAAATTCATTTTTGGGGTGGTATAATGTAATACCTTTATATTTTTAGGAATTTTTATATTAATTTAAAATTGTTAATAGTTTTCATTTCACGCAACAGTTAATATAGCATTTTTCATTTGAAATAAATAAGTACATCTTTCTTTGTTTGTTACACCGAGTTTTTAATTCACTACTCGCTACACCAAGATATTCTTGTGGGACACACAACACTGACTTTTGTTGCATTAAAAGCTACACTGAGTTTCTAAGAATGAACATTTTATAATTATAATTAATTAAACGAGATAGTTATAACATATCTAATAAATATAGTAACATTAATAGTAATAAATAATTTGTAAACATTACGAATAATTATTTACATAATTAAAAAGTATTGATGTCAACTTATAGTTTTTGGTAATGTCTTTATATGCTTGAAAAGGCTGTTTTCTTAAATGAACATCTTTTTATGTCCTTACGTGATTAATAATAAAATTAAATTTTGACACATGTAAATTTAATTTAAAAAATAATCATTCTTTTTTATGTTGAATATAATAATTTATTTTGGGTGAATTTTTAGAATTTTTAAGAGAGGATTAATTTTATGGGTGAAGAGTAAAAAATAAGGAATTTTCATTTAAAACTACTCATTCATCTAATTTATTTATATTGTTAAATTATATTTTAGTGTAGTTATAAAGTGTAATTTAATCATTTTTCAATAAATTAATCCAATTTCTTTCATTGAAACCAATTTAATATTGCAATTTCATATAAAAAAACATCATACATTTAAACATGTTCACTTCGAATACCCACTTTCAGGACAAGTCTTCTGGATTAATTTTAAATTAATTTCTACCACTTTTTTGTTAATAATTTACAAAAATTGATTCCATATTTTGAATCATAATAAATTATAATTTCTAATAAGTTCAAATTTGTTTTAACAAAAATTATTCGTGATATTAATTACATTTAATTATAATTATAAAGTTAAAAAATTGTCTAATTAATGGTTAAACATAAATCTTAAGAATTTTTTGGATCTAGAAAGATATCCAATGTGATGTTATGATAATATTTCTCCCATATCACTTATGTCATGTAATTTTATGAGTTATTGGGAATAAATTTCATGAAAATTATTAATATAATAAGTTTTGTAAGGAATAAAGAATAAAAGGAACCTTCGTTACCTTTAAAATTTATAAAGCATTGAGATATATACAAAATGGGCCTTAGTTTGGTTGTACACATTATTTCGAAAGGTAATGATTTTTTCATCATATTAATTTATATATATTTTTTAGTGATTAATTATTTATATTAACTTCTCATGGAATTCCAAATGTGATAATTATTTAGTTAATAATTATTCAAAATAAATGATATGAAAATATTAATATTTATAAACAAATTAACAAAATAATGTGATTTATTTTCTAGATGAAATCTCATGTTATAGTAGTGTGAAATTAAAATAATATAATTCAAAAAATTTATAAATATTTTTAAAATTTTAATTAAGTAAATAATGTCTAAATTAACATTAATGTTATTTTATAATAAAATATAATTTATTAAAATATTGAAAATTTAATAAAAACCCTATATTCCAAAATATTTTTTTTTGAATTTATAATAAGTATAAATTTTGGTATATTGATGAACCGATTTATATTATATAATGAATAAATTTACTATTAAATAGTTAAAGCATTGTTAGGATGGTTTTGTTAAAATTAGTGTCTTTTCACATTATATACACTTATTTTAAAATAAATTTCCAACACACATGTGATTTTTTTAAACTGGATATAATATTTTTAATTAATTAGATGTATATTTTTTATCAATTAAACTTTAATTTAGTTTTAATATTCAATATTCTTTTGTTAGAAAACAAGTTAACTTAATAAAAACCAAATTGATTTAACTGGGTAATCATAGAAGTTAAGGAAAAACATTATAAAAATACACTACTTATCACATGGAGGAGGTTTGTATTGACCATAAATAAAATTTATTAAATTATTTTACCATTTCAGAATCACATTAGTTATGTTATTTCTCCCAATAGTGTTTACCTCTGGGTATTTACAAGAATTCCACCATAACTCCTCTTTAAAAAGGTATTCAATCATCCCCTTTCTCACACCTCTCTAGCCACATTGTCTCATCCAAAACCTACCCAAATAAGCCCTCAAAATCACTCCATTAATACTAGATGCCTATATATGGGAATAAATCATACCAATGAAGACTTTTGGTGCAAAACTATAGGGTTTACCCAAATAAGAGGATTTTTTAATTACTTCGAGGAAATTCCAAACATAAGGTAATATTTTGTCGGCTCACATTTATATAAGAGATACTTATGAACTAATAAAAAACATTTATTTTGTGTGGTGTATATACTATCAATTAATATTTTATATTATTATTATTCTAAAATTTATGCATTTTTTCATATCCAATTGATGTTATTTTATTCATATGGTGTATGATTGAAATGTTATAAAATCAGTAATGTAATTTTTATATGAATTTTCCTTTTTGTGATATATTACTTGTTTTTCACCTATATTTTCCTATAAAATTTCTATAATTCCCTTTGAAATTTTATATCATTAATATCATTATTTCATGATATTTTACTATTCACTTAGTTTTATTCTCTCATGTAAAAAATTGTTAATAGTTTATTCTAACAATCTTAATGTTTTTCAAGATTATTTAAAATTGTGGTTCTATTGGTGAAATATTATGATTCGTATCTTATGGACACTCATTAATTTTATTCGACACTATTCATTAATGATATACCATTGTAATGGTTTTGTTTTCCACTCTTTTGAACTTAAGATAATTAAGAAAATATTTTTATGTAAATACAACAGTATTTCTTTTTTATGATGGAAATCTATCCCCTTTAAAAATGTTGTTTAAAATTTTTCTTAAATATTATCCAATGAATTTTAATGTAAAAATTTTACCTTGTTTTTATCTTTTTAAAAAACTATATTTAATATAATTTTTATTTCATTTTCCAATAATGGATAATTTCTACTATTTTAATGTGGAAAAGTAATGTTCGTCATATAAATAATTACATTCCCTCATGAAAATAATTTCTTTTAAGAATATATTTTATGTTTAAAACATAATTTTGGATGAACTTTTTTACTAATATATATGGTTTTTTTGTATTTTAATTTCATTTTGATAGAAAATGATTTTCAAAAATGATTTATTTTAAAAAAGTGATTTAAATGGTTTTAAAATATTTCATTATATGTTTTCAATACAATTTACATGAAAAGGGTTTCAAAAATGATATCAATCCTTACTTTTAAAATTTTTATGTATTTTCAATGGAAAATATTTTTAAATTTTTCCATGATTTATTTATTTATTTTCATTGTCTTTTTAAAGATAATAGTTATCAAAATGTTTTCATGATTCCATTATAATATTTCAATACTATTTTTAAAGAATTTTATAAAAAAAATTATTTATATTTTAAATAGATATTTTTATAGAGAAAAATATATTTTACTCATGTATTCTTTCGTATGAAATTATCATTCATATTCTATAGGAAAAGTATTTTTATGAAATTGTTTTTTGAAAAGGATTTTCAATGATATTATAATTTCCATAAGAAAGGTTTCATGTGATATTTCAAATTAATAGTCTATATAAGAGGGCATTCTTTTTTATATTTTATTCTTTACTAGGGATACGATCCAATAATATAATTCATATTCTTTCTTGAATGATTTATGATTTGATATAATGATGTTTATGAGAAATGTTTCTCTTCCACGAGTAATATGCATTTGATACCCGCTTCTTTTCAAGATTTATGCCTTGATGAAATGACTTAGAGGCCAATAACTTATCCTCATTTTATGAAATGATGAACTTTATATGATTCAAATTTTATTTAGGGGTTATGATATGATGTTTATGAAACCCATCTCTTTGTATGGGTCATTATATGATGAATTTTAATTATCCTATAGAACATAAATGTATTATTTTATTATGTGTGTAGTGGGACCAATATGTCCCTTCAATAAAATGGTAAAGGTTTATATATCATGAGATAATGATCAGAATTATATCAACAGGCTTGATATACTCTGGAAGATGGTGAAACCCAGTCCACAATGAGAAGATGGGGAAACCCCATCTACTAAGGGAATATGGGAAAAATTGATCCTTTATAAGGAAAGAAATATGTTTGGGTATGGTGGTATGTCCCAAAGAATAGTTTATATCACCATTATGTGCCCATATATGTTCTAGAAATAATCATTTACTTGTAGGGAATTATATTACATATTTTTGTGTTTGGAACTGTTTCATGTCTTATTCTTATGTAATTCTTCATGGATTATGCTATTGATTCTTTTATGATTAATGCCTTATGATGTACCAATATTTATTCCATGAATCAAGTATATGATATTGAATATAAATGTTATTTTCGTCAAATGTTATGGTCAAATTACCATACCCTTATGTTCATTATTATTCATTTGTATCTTCATTGATTAACCTTACATAGATTCTTAGATAACCCCTTTCTTTTTATTCATTTCCCTATATTATAAAGAAAGGTTTGATGTAGGGGTAATAATGGGGAAGATATTTTTTGGGGATGTGGATAATCTTTCACCCATGTAGAAGAATGTGTTATATGATTCCAATGCCACAAAACTATTACAATACTCATGCATGTACTTTGATAATGTGATTAATATTCATCTAAAATTCTCTAATATACATGTATATTATGCATGGTTTCCCATAGAATTAAAAACTATACCACTATGTGGTGATTTCCCTTTACTTAGATATAGTAAAAGATAATCTATAAATGATTTATGGAATTAGTATGGTGGGAGAAAAATATCCCAATAGGATTAGACCAAATATTCCATAAGAGATTCCATAATAATAAAAATTTATTCATCCAATTTATATAAAAAAATAATGAAATGAAATTTATATTTTTAGAAAATAAAAATATTCTTTTAAATAGAAATATTTATAATATATAAAGAGAATAATATATACACTTTTAATATAGGTCATTTACATTAAATTGTTATCATGTATAAAAAATCTTCATAAACCATTGCATGTATAATCAAGTTTAAAAAAAGAAATCACCATGATCATAACCAACTAGGTATACTTGTTTCTAGCTCAAAAATCCTCAATGTATTCATTTATCATAAAGACTCACTATATGTGTTCACACTCTAATAGAAACCCCATCAAGGGAATCATTAGAGGAAAAAAATGTACACCCCATTAGGGGACCCATAAATGGAAAGCATACTAAAATAGGTTTAGTTAGTGTTGTAATATTCAATTCATTTCTAGGAATTCTGATTCCTATTATACTTTTAATATTTAGCCATAACTACCGTGGATCCCATATTCATTAATCAATAAATAACTCATTTGAAAATCAAAAACATTGTTAGAGGTCTTAAATAATAGTTCAAATGTCTAAAATTGGTTTTCATCATGGCCTTCCCATTTTTTGAATAAAATCATCTATTTTAATAAATTAATTAATTTTTAAATATGATTTCATTTAAAGAAATTTTCCCAAGAATAACATCATACATACCATCTTTAGAATAAGTTTTTTTTAAATCAACTGATAAATTCCAATTACATTAAAATATATGGTTGGCATAATTCTAGGTACTTTATATATATAACATTAAATCATATCAAATATGGGGGTTTCAAATAATTTATAAACTCATTTCATGTTAGTAAAGAAACCAAAGTTTTAAATTTTACTATAATTCCTTAAAGAACCACCTATCATTAATAATGATATCAATGATAAACATATATTATTATAATTCCATAGGAGATTCATATGTAAGGAAGATCAAGAATTAATCCCTGCATCATAACTAATCAAATAAAATTTTTATGAATCAAATATAGTTGTGTTAAAAAATATTTATGAAAGATAATAAATAAATACAGAGGACCAAAAATAAATGATATATATGAACTATATTGAAATTAAATGCTTCAACTAGAGAATTCATAATGGATTCATGGAGGTTGTAAGGGAAACACATCATGTAGTGTATTTTCATTGATTTAGTATTGAGTGAATCATAAGAATAAATATGATGTAATTTAATATGGAATGCGATATTTATGTCTGCATAAATAGAAAATATTTCATATCTCTCATGGCCATGGTGCAGGATGGGTAAAAATACCAAGACCATAGTCAAACTTAAAGAGATAATGTTTCATCCCCTCTGGGTCACCTCGAATCCTAAAAAAATTACAATGTTCTCACACATATATGTATCACCTTAGTAAAGGCAAAATGAAACCCATAAATACAATGTTGAAACCATACCAAAAAAGGTAGTGGCACCCAACTCCCTCCCTTGACCCTCCAGGCCACAACTGGAGCCCCACACCATATGGATAAGCATCTAAAAGAGGATTGTAGGGTAACCCAAACTCCATGAAATTGTTATGATGAAATTTTTAATTAACCGAAAAACAATTTTTAGGGATCGAGAACATATCCAACCACCTACACCTCATCCTTTCATGACAAAAATCTACTATTCATAAACCTAATGTTCCACCAAACCGTGCCTCTAACTCTTCATTATAGTACCACCTTTAGAGAATTTACTACTATGATATCAAAACATCTCTATGGGAAACCCAAATAAAAAGGGAATGAAAAAAGTGGGTAAATATTTTTGGATAGTTGTTATGGGATATTACAAAAACCATACCACATGCAATTTTCCACTTTAAATCCTTTCAATTAGTTTTCATAAAAAAATTAGTGGCCAATACTGTATCATCACTGCCTCATTCTCCCACGTATCATGATAATTAGAACCATAATTCCATAACACATGAACCAATGGTATAGTATTCCCATGAAGATCGGTTATCTTAGAATCAAAAATATCTTCTATAAACTCATTCCGGGATAAATTGGGTACAACATCAATATCATCCCAGATCATGGTAATGAAAGGGTATGAACGATAACTCTTGAGATGCAATAAATGAAACATGTTGTGAATCGATATCAACTGTAGTGTTAATTCTATCTAAAAACCCATATTAGTAACATCCTAAAAAATCTAAAAATGGTGTATAAAATATGGGTAATATTTTCCCTATGTCCCAAGACGTATGTGACACCACTATGGTTAAAATCTCAAGAATACATGGACACCAACTGAATGATCAAAGGGTCAATGAAGGTAATCATCATAATATTTATACTGGTTATGTTTCATTACCATTCTCTAATAAGTTAGATGAATATTCACAATAATATCTTGAACCAAACATGGCCCATGTAAGAGAGCTCCACAAAACTCTCACCAAAGAAATTGTTATTTACATTGTCTTCAATAAAAGTAATAAAATAGATCTATTATAATTGTTGACTAGTGATAGTAATTGTAGGAAAACAGTACCAGGTTTAAATTGACATCCCATGATCTTAAAAAGTTAAGAATTTTTGAATGAAAAATATCCTCAAGAATATATATAGCTTATTATGTCTTATATAAATATATTGATGATATTAAAATTTCAAACGTACCAAATATCATATCAACCCATAGAGGAATCTCTAAAATTATATGTAAAATGATGTTCTCTATGAAATATTGTTGGGAAAATGACTCTATGAAAACAAACTATATCATTATGATAGAGGTTCTCAAATCCTCACCATTAGTTGTATATAAAATGGCTATAAAGTGAAAAAAATTTGGTAGGCTGTCGGTCATGATCAATTTTTCACTACTCCACCTTGAGGCATGCAGAAGCATAACCACAATGTATATGGAGTTATCATCCAAAATCAAAATCGTATTTGAAATTTTTATTTTCTAATTAACTTGATGAAAAATGGTTAATATGGAATTCTGATGAGAGGATATGTGATGAAAAAATATGTCATCCAGTAGATTGTCCTCAATGGAAAAAAATTGATGAGAAGTATCCTACATTAGGAAATGAAATTAGAAATCTGAGACTAGGGTTGTGCACAAATGGAATGAATCTGTACCGAACCCTCAGTAGAACACATAGTTCATGGATGGTTTTATTAGTAATATACAACCTCTCTATTGAAGTTTTTATGAAGGGATAATATTTCCTATTCAGTATAATATTCTCTGGTCTGAAGCAACATGGAAAAGATATTGATGTTTTATTTTCTCCAATGATTGATAGATTGAAAATTTTATGGGAGGATGGTATGAGGTTGTATGATTATTATAAAATGGAATATTTTCAACTTTATGCTGTGATTATGTTCACAATAAATCACATCCATGCATATGGAAATTTGTTAGGATACAATGTTAAGGAGTATAAAGCATGTCGAATTTGCGGACAACAGACTTCATATGGTCAATTGCATCATAGGGGGAAAACAGTGTACATGGGTCATCGAATGTTTTTGCCTATGGATCACTCTAATAAAAGATTGAAAAAGGAATTCAATGGATCACAAGAATTTGATATTTCACCGAATCCTTTATCCCATGATTTGTAATTTGAGTGGGTGGAAAACCTTGATGTAACATTGGGAATGACATAGAAACCCGTTAATGATATACATATATGGAAGAAAAGGTAAATATATTTTGAGCTGCCATATTTGAGATATCCTGAACATAAACATAATATTGACATCATGCATGTGGATAAGAATATATGCGACAGTTTGATTGGAACATTGTTAGATATTAAAGGAAATAAAAAATATGGGTTGAATGAAAGATTAGACTTATTGTCAATGGGAATAAATTTGGATTTATCTCCCACTCTTGATAGAAGAAAAAAATTTCTTCCTCGGGCTTGATATACAATATACAAGTGGGAAAAAATTAGCTTTTTCAGTGTCTTCATGATATCAAAGTTCCTCAATGTTATTCTTCAAATGTAAATTTTTTTGTCTCATTTAAGGATTTGAAGTTGATAGGTATGAAATCTTAGGATTATCATGTCATGATGCAAAAACTCCTACCAGTTGCATTGCGTAGAATATTTACCATCTGTATTAGAAATACTATAATGAAGTTGTGTAATTTTTTCAGTTAAATTTTTAATATGGTGATTGATTTGAATTATTTGGGCATTTTGGGAAAGGATAAAATTTTTATACTTTGTCAATTGGAAATGTATTTTCCTCCATTTTTTTAGATATAATGGTGCATTTAATGATTTATCTGGTTCGATAAATATATATTTTGGACCGGTATATCTTCAGTGGATGTATCCTTTTGAAAGTTATACGAAAATATTGAAGGGGTATATTAAGAATCCCCATCTACCTAAAGACTACATTATTGAAAAGTATATTTTTGAGGAGGTTACAGAGTTTTTTACGAGCTACTTAGTTGCGACGCAACACATAGGTTTGCCTCCATCTCGCCATGAATGAACTAATAATGAGGGAAAGGGGATTAGTGTCTTTAAAGTCAAATCATTGTCAGCTGAACAGATTAATAAGTAACAATTATACATTTTGAATAACATATATTATGATCAACCATATATCACATTGCATATTAATGAGTTGAAAAAATGTCATCCAATGGAAAATGAAATATAGATTTTGAATGATCACAACAAAACATTTGTATCATGGTTTCAAAAGGCCTTTCTTGGTAGATCAGATATATTATAGAGATTTGGATGGGATGTGGGTGTTCTATGTTTAAATGTGATAACATGGTCCGGTTATGAAATTAATAGTTATACACTTTATACAAAAACTCAGGGCGACAGAAGGGCCGTTTAGAATTGTAGTGTATTGGTGTTTTTAGAAGTAGTTCATTTTTTGAGTTCTAAAGACAAAATTACAATTTCTACATCAAGTTCATATTATGGAGTTATTGGAGAAATATGTGAGGTAGATTAAATTAAAATTAAATATCATGTTTTAACTGTAAATGGTTTATCGGAAACAATAATGTCTGACACGATGAATTTGGAATGATAGTTGTTAGTCTAAATTGATTAGAAGACACAACTGATTCATTTATAATGGTAACAATCGAAAAAAATGGTTTTATATATATTTATTCAATCATATATGCATTGTACTATTCTTTTAAAAGGGAAAAGCAATATGTTTGTGAGTATCAACTTGATAAAGATTCCGCCTTATTTGAGATACCCACTTCCATGGAAAGATTAGAAGAACATAATGATGAGCACGTTGAAGAGATTCTTTGTGGAATAAGGAATGATCATGATGAAGGAATTTTGGAAAACAGTCCATTTTAACATTCTTAATATAATAGGTAACAAATGTTTATTTCTTGTTTACATTTAATATTTTCATAAAATGATAGATACTGTAATTTTTTTTATAAAAACATGAATTAAAATAAATAAGTAAAATATTTTGTTTATTTTAATTTTGGTTAGTTTATTTTATCATGTTTAAAATTACATAAATTATATGTCATTTATTTTAGTCGAATGAAAATTACTTTACCATTTTTACTATGTTTACCATGTTTACCATGTTTAACATGTTTACCATGTTTACCATGTTTACCATGTTTAGCGTAGTTTACCATTTTTTACCATAGTTTAACTTTACATAACATATATATATATATTGATTTTTTTTGAATGACAATTACACTACCATGTTTACTATGTTTAGCATCTTTACCATTGTTTAACATGCTTACCATATAAACAATGTTTACTATTACATATCTTAGTTCAATTTTCCATTTTCTGTTTACATTAGTATGGTAATATTTGAATTTGTATATTTGTGATCTAATGTCAATTTTTTATTTAATTGAAGGGTAATGAAAGATCAATCAGTTGATCAACCACATGATTATAGAGATGAGAATAATGATCATACCTCTAGGGATGAGCATTCACATGATCCTCTTGATATTCCCCAATCTTCCTCATGTGCTCCCATAATGACAAAGAGTTCAAATGTTGGTAAATGTGGGTGAACACATTTACCAAAATTATCACCTTCCCATATGCGGAACCAAAGGATACTCATTGAGTTTGATAAGATTGATATTCCTAGAGGTCCAAAAGCTAAATATTTTAAGAGTTTTGTATCAACTCAGGGTAAGAGAAAAGTAAGCATCTTTTTTGATGATTAGAGAAGTGTGGGAAAAGAAATAATATCTCAGTTGTGCGAAATGATTTTGGTAATATCATTTTCTATTATTTTATTATTCTATAAATGTTTCTAGTATAATATGTTTTACCTATTCTTTATCAGATGACATTTGATATTCCTGAAACAGGATGAGTAAGGAAGAAATGCTTATTGATGGCTAGTAGATGATGGAGGGATTTCAAATCAACTCTCACATCTGATTTCATTATTGGTCATAGGATTCATGAAAATCCATGTCATATATATCCTTTCAAATATTAATACATATAAAGACAATTTTTTAAAAGTATAAGAAAAGATTCATTTTTCTTATGGGGAATGTAAAATTTAATATGAATTCTTATATAATTGATCTTATTAATGGGTTTTAATGATTTATTATTCGTAATTTAAAGAAGACAAGGAAATATCATCTGGATATTCAATCTAAAAATGTATACCCTAATAGTTCACCTCAGGTAGGGTATATATTATTGGAATAACAGATGATGGTAGAACAATTACGAAAACAAAGAGCCAAGTCTTCATGCTCTAATGAGTTTGACCCTCTATCCACTACATCAAGACATGAAAAATGGTAGAGATCTCCGAATGGAGAAAAGGGGAAATATATTTTGGAATATTCTAGAATCGGAGCTCAGGGGATTGTAATATATTTATTTTATTTATTTAAGTTAACAATATTCTTTTTGTAATTTGAATCCATTCAAAAATGTTAAACTAATTAACACAAGAATCGCTTGAGGAGTAGAGATCATATGGGTAATTACAGTTACTAGGAGGAATGATATTTTATCTGCAGCATTGGAAAAGCCTGAACATCCTGGTCATGTACCAGGATATCCAACAAGTGAATCTATAAGAAAAGTGTTTCCACAGTGTTCAAATTCTTCCATTCAGGGTGTTTATAAAGAAAAATAGAATCCTTGGAGGATGAAGTTTATAATATTATTTTGAAGATGGAGGAAAATATTAGAGCATCGGTACAATCTATGTTTGCAGACATGCAAAGAAAGTTTCATACTGTAGCTCCCACTCCTCCACCTCCCCCTACAGACCCCATTATTTATCCACCACCATCGACAGTAGTTCCCACTCCCCCGCCTCAGCTTGCAGACCCCATTTCTTATCCTACTCCTCTACTATGGATTTATAATTATTACGAGTTTTATGTTGATGATCCTTAACATTATTTAGTTTCATATGTGCTGGTATAATGTATAGGAGATACAGCTTATCATTAACAGTTAGAGGTAGAGCATCATAGGGTCACATTACATGATATTATAGATAGATCATCTCGAGTACCATTACCTATAGATGAGGTGATGATATTTGGACATAGTATCAGCCATTTATTAATTTTTCCATCCAAGATTATGCGACTCATTGATATAGAGTTATGTATGTTATATCTTCTATTTTAATTTTTTTTTAAATTTATTTTAAAATTTGAAAACTAATATATTTTTCTATTAATTTTTACAGGAATACTTCAATGTTAAAGAAATACTATATAGACAACTACAAAGATAAATGGTTGTGACACCAGCTACAGATTCTAGTATTCTTGACAGATTGTCAATATATTCAAATTTGTTGGCGGATCATTATGAGATTCCAATGGAATCTCATGTTTGTGGATGTGCCATAAATGTGGGGATTGTGAAAACTGATATCATGGAGCTTATTACAGGATATAAGTTGGGCATCAACGTTGTGAATTTTTTACCATGTTAGTCATAAAACCTTTTCCCTACATTATATTTATTAATAATGAATACATATATCTGTTTTGTATTAGGTATCCTTATTACATGTTTGACAAGAATGACCAGACAGATGTATATAGATTCATGGTCCTGCATTTGATTTCCCATGAAGCACATACATTGGATGAGGAACAAATAATGAATTATGATACTGATTTATTTGAGCAGAATATAATCACATAGTTTTGGATGATTCCTTTTTTTGGGAGGTGTGAAACATATATATTGATATGAGTTCATTATATTTTAACAGAGAAAACCACTAATCTTAAATTTTCATTTATCAGTGATCGTTGGATGTTATGAATTTTTTCCCAAGACAGAAAACACATTATTGGATATCCTTTGTCCATGGCTTTGTGTGGGAATGTTTTAAGAATATGTAGGAAAAGTATGTTTAAATTTCTTAATAGATGTATATAATATAATGAATATTAAATCTATTCCATTCGCATTATTTTCTAACATGGGATGGGTCTACATTCGAAAAAACCCAAAGAAATGGAGTTTCAAGATCAAATATGTAAAAGTAAAGGTAAATATCTGTTTATAATTTGTACTTTTTGATGTATTACATAAAAATAATATTTTTAATTTACACTCATTAAAGCATAATTTTCATGAACAATAAAGAGTCATCGAAAAAAAATATTATATGTTAATATTTATGTTTGAAATAATTACAACTGGAGCACTTGTGAACATTGACATGATAATATATCATTTTAAAAATTTTCATAATATTTCATTTGATTTATTAATTATACTTGTTAATTAATATCCTTATAATTTGTATCTATATGATGACACTCAACCCAATAGTTCTCATGATTTTAAACACATACAAGTGGAATGGTGAAATTATTTTATAGGTTTGATTAGATTTTATTTCGTTTGTAGTGTAAAATGTACTTTTGAATATTTTCATTATAATTGTGTATTTTTTAGTAGTTTATGTTGGATTTAGGTTTTTATGTGGAAATTGTAAGTTATTAATGTAATATATGTGAATGTTTAATTTGAATTTACTTCTTGTTTTGGTCTAGTTCTGATGGTTTTTCTAGAATGGATTCTGGTATGGGGTGGGGTGTTTCCAGGGGTGTGGGTGGGTTGTCCTATGGGGGGGTTGTGTTCCAAAGGTGGGGGAGGGATTTCCAGGGGTGTGGGAGGGTTGTCCAGGGGGTGGGGGCTATCCATGAGGGGGGTGTCTAGGGGGTGGGGTTTACAATGCGGTGGGGGGGGGGGGTTCAATGGTTGGCGGGGGGTGTCCAGCAGAGTGGGGGGTTTCCAGGGGGTGGGGGTGTCCAAGTGGTGGGTGGGTTTCTTGGGGTTTGGGAGGGCCTTCTATAGGGATTGGGGGGGTTCGATGGTGACCATGAGGGTGGGGGCAGTCCAGGTGGGTGGCAGCATGTCCAGGGGGTTGGAGTACATTCTAGGGGAGTGGGGGGGGGGTGTCTAGTGGGTGTCTATGGGTGTAAGGGAGTCTTGTAGTGTAAAGGGGGTTTCTAGGGGTGTGATAGGGCTGTAAAGTGGGGTGGTAGGTTTCCATGGTGTATATGAGGGTGGGGGGGTGGTATTCAAGGGAGTGGGAGCATGTCCCGGAGGGTGGGAGGTCTGTCCATGGGAGTGGGGGGGGGGGGGGGGTGCAGCGGGTGTCCGGGGGGGTGGGTGGGTTTCAAGGGGTGTGGGAGGGTTGTCTGGGGGTAAGGGGGGTGGGGTGTCCATGGTGTCCATGGGGGTGGGAGGGTGTCTTATAGGGTGGGGGGATATCCAAGGGTGTCTAGGGGAGTTGGGGACTAGTAGGGTCTGGGGGGTTTCCAGGGGTGTGGGAGGGTAGTCTAGTGGGGTGGGGGGATATCCAAGTGTGTCTAGGGGTGTTGGGGACTAGTAGGGTCTGGGGGGTTTCCATGGGTGTGGGAGGGTAGTACAGTGGGGTGGGGGTGTCCAGGGTTTCCATGAGAAGGGGGGGGGGTATTCCAGGGGTGAGAGGATGTCGGAGATGGTGGGAGGGATGTTCAAGGGAGTGGGCGTCTATCTAGGGTGTGTCTAGGGGTGTGGGTGTCCATTTGGGTGGGTGGGTTTCTATGGGTTTGAGAGGGATGTCCAGGGGTGTGGGGGTGTCTAGGATCTCCATGAGGGTGGGGGTAGTCTAGGGGTTGTAGCATCTCTAGGGGTTAGTAGGGCTATACAGGTGAGTGGGGGGTGTTCTGGAGGTGTCCATGGGTGTGGGGGGTGTCCAGGGGGTGTGTGCATTTCTAGGGGTGTGGGAGGGCTGTCCAGGTGTGTGGGGCGTATTCTAGAAGGTGGGACGGCTGTACATGGTTTGGGGGGAAATACGGGGGTGTCTAGGGGTGTGCGGGGTGTCCATGGGGTATAGGGGGTTCAAAATTATGGGAGGGGTGTATAGGGGGTGGGGGTGTCTAGAAGGGTTGGGGGTCTAGGGGGTGTCCAGGGGTGGGGGTGGTCTCCAGGGGTGTGAGGGTTTCCTGGGGTGTAGAAGGGTTTTCTAGTGGGTGGGGGTTTCAAAGGGGAGTGGGAGGGTTGTCCAAGGGTGTAAGAGGGCAATCTAGGGGGTGGGGGTTGTCCAGGTGGGTGGGGGTGTCCTGGGGGTGGGGGGTGTATGGTGGGTGGGGGTTTCCCAGGGTGGGGGTTGTGTAGTGTGGTGGGGCTGTTTCTGTGGGTGTGTGGGTGGGGGGGTGATTTCTAGTGGAGTGGGGGGCTGTCCAAGGGGTTTCTACGTGTTTGGGGGTTGTCCAAGGGGTGGGAGGGTTTCTAGGGGTGCGGGAGGGAAGTCTAGATGGGTTGGGGTGTCTAGTTAGTCCATGAGGGTGGGGGGTAGTCTTGTTGGCTAGGAGAGTGTCTAGGGGGTTGGAGGGCTGTCTATGGGAGTGGGGGGCTATCTAGGGGGTGTCAAGGGGTATGAGAGGTGTCATGTTGGGTGAGGGGGTTTCTGGGGTTGTGGGAGGGTTGTCTAGTGGGCTGGGGGTGTCAAGGGTGTCCATGACGGTGGGGGCAGGGCAGTCCAGGGGGTTGGAGCGTGTCCAGGAAGGTGGGAGGGCTTTTTGGAGGAGTGGATGTCTATCCAGGGGTGTTATGGATGTCTAGGGGTGTGAGGGGTGTCCAGGGGTGGGTGGGTTTCTAGGGGTATGGGAGGGATGTCCAAGGGTGTGGGGGGGGGGGGGTGTCCAGGGTGTCCATGGGGGTGGGGGTGTCCAGGAGGGAAGGAGGGTTGTCCAGTGGGTGGGGGTTGTCCAGGAGGCTATGGGGTTCCCAGGGGGTGTTCGAGGGTGTGGGTGGTGTCCATGGTGGTGTGGAGTTTCCAGGAGGGTGGGAGGGCTATCCGAGGGGTGGGGGATTTCCAGGAGGTTGGGGCTATTCAGGGGGGGGGGTGTCCATGGGTGTTGGGGTGTTTAGTGGGGGTGGGTGGTTTCTAGTGGTGTGGGAGGGATGTCCAGTGGGTGGGGGGGGAGGTTCCATGGGTGTGGGAGGGCTCTCTAGGGGGTGCGGGATATCCAGGAGGGTGGGGGACAGTCCCGGGGTGTGGGGGTTTTCCAGTTGGGTTGGGGTTCACAAGTGTGTTTGTGTGTGGGGGGGGGGGTGTCGAGTGGGGTGGGGGGTTTTTGGTTTTTTTTTCTTTTTTAGGTTTTCTTTTGGTAGGGCATAGTTGTGGTTTTACTGTTTTATTAAAAAAAATATTGGTTTTTACATCTGTTATTTTATAACCGACATAAAAATTCATGGGGATCGGTTTTGATATCGGGTTTTTGAAAACCTAAGTAACAAATTCATGGGAATGGTTTTTAAGTTAGTTATTTCATAATAGAATTAATAAAAGGAAAGGAATAGTTTTTACTTTGGTTATTTGATAGCAAATTTAGTAGATATGTTTTCATGTCTGTTATTATTTAACCAATGTGGAAAACCACATGGCCGACTTGTTTATCACGACAGTTACGATAATAACCGACATGATAAATTCTTTAGTGGTGTGATTTAAGACATAGGTTATATAATAACTGACGTGAAAAAGTATACACCACTTCGGTTTTTAAATAACTAACATAATAAATCACTACTTCGAAGAGTTTTCTACATCATTATTTGAGGAAACGAGGTAAAAAATGCCTCATATTTTTGGGTTTTACGATGGTTTTAAAATAAACGAAGTAAACCACAATGTTTATAAAGTCTACTATAATAAAATCGACCAATAGATGACGTAAAAAATAAAAAATAACCAATGTAAAAAACTTTTTCTGCTCTAGTGAAATGAACAAGAATATTTTTTTTCCAAATAATGGATATAATGAAAGTAAATTATTATGAAAAATGAAACGATTATTTAAATTTTTCCCCTATAGTATTACAGATGGCTGAATGTTTTATATTTAAAAAATAATGGGATAATGAAAAAAAATTTCCTCTAGGAAAAATATTAAAGTCATCCATGTGATTATTATATAGATAATAATGTGTACCATGGTCTATTTCGTGTTAATTTTTCAAGTCTTTTTTTAATTATATTAACCATAAAAGTGTAAAAACCCTTTTTGGCATGGTATGTTTGAAATAGGTTAACTAGGTGTTAAAATAATATAATAAGGGTAAAAACATATAAAAAATTGATGAATGTTTATTTTGTGAGATTATTTGGATCCATACCTATCTCATCATTAAAATAAATTGACATGAATCTATTTTTAATTTAAATATAATTAATATTAATATATTGTTTTGAGGGATTCTATGAGTGAACCTCAACTATCTTATTAAAGGAAAAATATTATTATAATTATATCACATAAGAAATATAATTTTCTTTATCAAATTCATAACAAAATCCCCTAATAAAAAACTCATGTTTTCCTCATGGAATTAGTTTATGAATAATATCATCCTTTCAGTGCATAATGTGTTAATCAATAGAGACATTCCAAATAAGAGGTTTAGTTTTTTCACCACATGTTTTAGTAATTTTTATTATTACACATACACAAAAAATATTCAAACAATATAAAATAATAACACTTGTCATGACCCGTCCCCTGGGGACCGTTCCACGACTATCCCAAGCCCCCTTCAAAAGGCCAAGGGTTGGTGACTAGCACTGGAAAATAATTTTCTTGAAAATGGGAATGAATTGCCTCAAAACATATACACACACAATCAGGGTAAACTACAGAAAAGTAAAACACAATGGAAGTGTAAGGTGCAACCCCAACTAGATACCACCACTGAGTGTAAGGGTACGTATTGAATGTATAGGGACATAATTGAATCCCAACATAAATGGAAATACAAAAAAAGGAAAAAAGATATTGAGGTCATCTGCCAAGGATCCTACCTAAAGGGGAGGTACAACTCATCATGCGACTCTCCTCATCCACCAGTCTCTTCTGTCCACATCAAGTCCAAACTCCCCAAGATTCACCCAAGGCTACTTGTCATCTACACAAGACCCACAAGGTGCGGGTGAATCCAGTGCAGGGGTGAGTATAACAATACCCACTAGGGACACCAATAACCCCAAACGTCTCTCATAATTCCACAAAGGAAAAACTAAAATCATGATCCCAATAACAAATCATAATGAAAAAGGCCCATCTCAAACCTGATATACTCATCTCATCATCAATGAAATATAAGAATTGGACCTCAAGCCATATACAAGATTTATAAACAAGGTTAAAAGTGTAACTCAAGGATCAAGAGTACATGATCCATGAACTGTACATCCCTGATGGAACCTGTTTGTGATATGTACTCCCTTAGGAACAACTCAACCATTCCTAATGGAACGTCCCAAAGGACATGCCTCATTTGGAAATTTCTGATTGAACTGCCTCTAGTTCCCAAAACTAGAGGTCTTGCATTAATATTCTTTCACTCAATGTAAGACCAAGGAAAACTAAGTGATGAGGCCCAATCCTCAACATGATGTCTTCCAGTCGAGGGATCTCCAACTCCCCTGAAGGACCCGCCCCTCATCGCTACTCGGAGACAGGGGGTACTACATCATAATTGAGGACCTGCACTGTACTCAGTAGGGGAGTACAACTCTTTTAGTATATTCATGTGGGGACATTGCGCCCTAGTATGTCATGGGAGTAATGACCCCAGGCTAGATGAACCGCACCCTAGCACGATAGGGGAGTACTAAATCTGTATGTGAGGACACACACCCTACCCTTTATGGGAGTAAAACACTGGTATTTTTTTCACTACAGGGGACTCGTGCCCTAGTACATAATGGGAGTACCAACCCCAGGCTAGAGAAACCTCCCCTTGGCATGGTAGAGGTGTACCGACTCTATAACTGAGGACCCACAATCATGATGTGGGGAGTCCTGTCACTACCGGAGTAGAGGAGTAATGAATACCCGCTCCTTTAGTCATCAAGAGAGTAGCCATCCTAACACTCACTACAAGAAAAACCATATTCCTGATCCTCTGAGTATCGGTCATCCCTAAAATTCCATGAAGTTCCATAGGTAAATGACCCGATGATCCATAATGTCATAATGGTTTCAACGCAACAAACAGTGCGTCAACCAGACACCCGTTCTGAAAGCTATATGAATTTTAGTGCCAAGGGTGCGGTTGGATTTGAGTACGATCCAACCGACCAAAACCCAAGTTTCTATGAATTTAATGTGGAGTATCTAAAAAGGACCGAATCGCTGCATGAATCCTAGGGCTATAGACGACTTATAAAACTAACATCTGGTTCAGCAGATATAGCCTTCTAAGCATTTTTTGTGCCCAAGAGGGGTCTGGTTCTGGTCCGACCGAGTCGGAACTACCTGGCCCGACCAGGGCTGGGTCAACTCCACTAGGTCCAAATCTTACCCAGACTAGCCTGAACCATCCTGGGCTTTCCTAGTTGTGTTGGGTTGTGGTTGGCTTGGACCGTTAGGGCTGCAGACCGTCCAGGCACGCCCTAGCTGGGCTGGACCGCGACGGCTCAGCCCACCGGTTGGGGTGATCCACGGGGGGGGGGGGGGTCGTTCTACCCACCTACTGAATGGAACAAAAGAGTCGTTAAAATCCTTGTTTTGGGGAACTAGGTAGGGCCGCCTCATCACATGTTGGACCCAATGGGAGCAGGTCCCCTTGTGCCTCCGTCGTGACATTGAAGCAGCGACATGTTTCACAGTGGCGCGCAACTGTGCATCGCCACCTGTCTTCACGGTTGGTTGTAGCTAGCCTCTTGTCCAACCACTGTGGTGCCTACATCCTCTGTGGCTGGTGAGCACTGGCCATAACCTTTTCTTTTCAGCATCGGTTACCAGTGTTCTCACACTGGTGCCGCACAAGCCAATCATCTGTGGGTCACCAGGTGAGATCTGGTGGTCTATTCTTCATTTCAGATGCACCTAAATCCTTCAAATGCTCATTTTCTCTACATTTATTATTCTTCCATGAAGAACAACTCGAGGAAAAGTTTAGATGAGGGTCCAGGTTTGGTTGGATTCGGCTAGTGTTGTCCATCTTACCGTTTTAAATATGGGGAAATGTAATTATCAAAAAGGAAGAATAACCTCAAAATTTAGGAATCCTCAACAACCACCCGCATAAATAGATGACATGCAGATCAAACAGTTATCCAGTTAGTCAACATTCACTATAATTTTCAAGAATGGAAGGTATGGAATATCAAAGCTTGTAATCCCCCTTTTCAAGAATTGTGGGAGTCGTCATGGTGGGTGGAAGAGAATCCGTGCTTCGAGGAATCCTCTGGCGTTCGTCGCTCCCAGTTCGTTGCAGCCCAAGCTTCTATCTCCATCAGTGGAAGGTGTCGCGTCACTTCTCTAGAGGTTCCTTGCTTGTTTAATCCATTTCAAAACTACATCATGATCCTCGCTTAAATATCGGGGAAAAAGTTGAGTAATGCACAAGGAATTAATGAGGTTCATTAATTAACGTAAATAATGTGGCTGATTAATTACACGATGGGTGGTTACGTAAACAAAGTGTAACTGAGCATTTAATATCCAATATTCAATGTATAAATACATCTATAGTCCCCAAAACCACCACTCAATTGGAGGTTGAAAAAAATGAATAAAATAACAAGCTCTGTGTTATTTTATTATTTCTTTACATGTCACAATTACTATCATTTTCACTCGACCAACTAAAATCAAAGTAAAGACTCCATTAAGAGATTATCGGCAATATAGAATCAATGGTTCCATCATATTTTTAATCATGGAACCAGTTCAAAAGATAGAAAACGTCGTCCACGCGTTTACTGAACGTACATAGAAAATGTTAAAAAAAAATTAATATTCACCTCGACCTATGTCTATCAAGGTTAATATCTTCCTAAGGGAAAAACACCCTCTCAATATCAATGATACTCTGAGATTTCAAATCTATGTTATCAATTGGGAGTAATATAGATTAACAACAATGATAATTGTTACTTAATTATTTTATTTGTGGCCGAAAACTAACTTCCACTGTTGGCCTGCGTCGACCAATGATAGTGTCTCCCTATGGAAAAGAATAACCTCATGAGTTTAGCGTGGTATAATATTTTTAGTCCGAGTCACCATTGGTGACTTATATGAATTTGAAAAATAAAATAAAATAAAATAATTGTTTTATTTACGATTATTCATTTTTGGGTTTTCTCACTAGAGGCATGCGCCGTCTAAATATAAGTCACACCTAGGGTAAACCCGCCATCCTGAATGCCACAATTCCCTCAGAAATCTGATCCAGTCACCATTTAAGATTTATTCACCTTTTTCTGGAAAACTAATCAAGCATTCTATTTGAGATTAACACTTTTTTGGCTAATCATTCCCAACACTCTGGGCCCTGGAATCAAATGCAGTCAGATTTTTCAGTCCTGAAAAAATTCTATATAGATAAAAAAAATTATACATAATTTCAAGGACATTACATTCTCCACACCTTAGGTATTACATACTCAATAGTTAAAACAACGTCAAAACAAATAAATTACAGTACTGAGCAAGAATATGAACCTATCTCTCCCATGTGCTCTCCTGGAGGATCACATGCTACCACCAAACTCGCACGAGAGGGATCAATCATCCACGAAGGTCTCACTCTTTTCAATACTCCAAATCAATCATGAATTCAACAATTTTCTCCCCATCATCAATGTATAACAAGCCCTAGTCGAAAACATGCAATGTTTCAAGCACGCATCTCACAACTGCGCCACATGGAAAACTATAAGAACTCAGTACATCTTTGGGGGAAGATCAAGATGGTATGCCACCTCACCCACTCTGATAAGAATCTAAAAAGTTCTGATGAAGATTGGAGATAGCTTTCCATCCTAGCCAAATCTCCATTACCACCATCATGGTGAGACAGATAGAAAGAAATTATATCCCTCCTCAAACTCCAAGGGATTATGTCTCCTGTCGGCAAAAGACTTCTGTCGGATCTATTCCGTCTTCATCCCTAACAACTAGTACTGATGATGACTTCCCGAGTTCATATTTTCCACACCAAGAAGCTCTACTAAAGGGGATGTGTGGAACTTCCACAAAACATCATTTTGTAGAGTCACCGGTACAATAATGCGTCTTGTCAATGGGAAGACGTTCTCACCACCTTCAAAAAATATTTCTGGAGCATGTCCTGAGGATATCTAAGAACGTCGGTGATCACATTCCACATCCCCATGTTGTTCCTTCTGATTTAATTGATGGTGTGGGGGAGTGACTATTATTGAATAGAGGTAAGCTACTCCATCATTATCCTTGAAGGGTTTCTGTAACATAGTTAGCTTCTCTAACACCTCAATTAGCAGTTATAAACCAGAACTCCTACTGAGTGCATCTTCCACCAAATACTTCTTCTAAACTATCATATCCTGGAGCTTTGCGAGAGCCATCTAACATGCAGTTGTAGATATCAGTGTTGTCATCGGTTACAAGCCGATGTAGAGGTCCCTCTCCCTTCTAGGGTTTTTATCCTGTAAAATTATTTTGAAAATATGTTCTTGCACTCTTTCTCTAATGCTGGGAAATAAAAACTCAAACCACATACTTCCACGTGTGTAATTTTGGCCAACCTAAGAGTAATTGGTTTTACCCTACAATGCATGAGTTTATCCCGTGTTGCGTGGGTTTCATTATGTTTACACCACTAATATTCACTATTTTTATCTGCAAAACCAAATAATGTTCAACCAAAATGGTTCTCTTTACTATCCAATCATAATTTGGAATGCACATAAGAATATATCTAGATCATATGCCCCTAAACACATCTCTCTTTGAGGTCCAAGCAATGAAGGATTGGTCTTATCGTATTAATCGAGTACCTGGAATGTTCACTAAGCATCGATGAATACTCATCTACCAACATGCCATCCTTCCGAAGCTGTAGAAGCTCTTCGAAACACATACCCCTTAGAATATTATAGAAACAGACGCCCTTCTCCAAGGAAAAATCTTAAGCTCTGTCCATGGTAAAAGTAACCTAATTGTAATATAGAGGTAATATAAACCCTTCCATCACCCTGCTGAGCCATGTATAATGCTCCCTGCCAGGTCTTCCATCTAATCATATGGTCCCCTTGTTAGATATGAACATATTCCCCAACTCAGGCCAGTCCATAGCTTCATGTGAGTCGGGTTCTCCTTGGAACATAAGTGGTATTGGTCACTGAAACTCTTTTAAGGAACCGAGGATATATGTGTTCTCTACCAGTAGTGCCGATAGTAATTCTGTCCAATGGGAAATGGTATCGTTGGGACACCACCCGAAGGTACCATCTTGGGCAATAGTTCTTGTATTGAATCCTCATCACATTGTGGACCATCCTCATGGTCACACATTGGAATCTAGGCTACTTTCTGTGTGGAGGCATCTTGAAAGATAATCAAGATGAGCCACATTCAAAAAGTTATACCTGGTGAGCTGACTCAAAATAGATCAATAAGAAAAAAAATTCAGTACACATGAAACTAGTGTTTTCATGTACTATGACAGAAAATAGTATTTAGGGTCCTAGTGTATAGATACATTGACTAACACACCAACACTAGACTCCATGGACTTAAATACGAACTCAAAACACTTAACACTATTACCCTATTAAAAAGATCAGAATCTTATTTATTTGGTATAATTGTTCCCTATGATACCACATTGTCATGACCCATCCCTCGGGACCCATGCTGAGACTACTCCAAGCCCACATTCCAATGTCCAGAGGATGGAAACTTTCACCAAAAAGGCATTTCTCAAGAATTTGAAGTAATTGACTGTAATCTTTTACAAACACAAGCAGGGTGAACTACCCAAAATTATGACACAACATAAGATTAAGGTGAAACGACAACTACATACCTCAACTGAGTGCAAGGTGAAGCACTGAATGTAAAGGGCTAAAATACATGCCCAACTGAAATGGAAATAAAACAAAAAATAAAAATTATCATGAGTTTTTCCGCCAAGGATCATACAGGAAGGGTAGGTACAGCTCACCATGAGGATCTCTTCATCCATTGGTCTCCTCCATCCACATCAATTCCTAGCTCCCTAAGTCTCAGTCAAAGTGGCTCGTTGTATGCACAAGAAACAACATGGTGCGGGTGAATCCCATGTAGGGGTGAGTATAGAAATATCTAGTAGGGACCTCGATACCCCCGAAGGTTTCCCATAATTCAACAAAAAAAAAATCAAAAAATCATTATCTCATTCAAAAATCACAAATAAAATGGAAATGATCAAACCATATATAGTCGTATCATCCATAAAGAAACATAAGGCCTTGAGCTCAAGCCATTTTCAATATTTCTAAATAAGTCCCAATGCCTAAATAAAATATTAGGATTACATGCTCCATGAACTAGCCATCCCTGATGGAACCATTATGATAGATGTACTCCCTCAGGTAAAACACAACCATTATTAATGTAACGTCTGAAAGGACGTCCTCCATCGTAGACCTTCAACTAGAACTGCCTCTAGTGCCCGAAACTATAGGTTTCATAGTAACTGTCATGCAACTAAGGAAATACCATGGAAAACCAAGTCAGGAGGCCCACTCTTCAACATTATGTCCTACAGTCAAGGAAGCTCCAACTCCCCTGAAGGACCTGCTCCTCGTCACTACTCAAAGGCGGGGTGGGTGGGAAGAATACTCCATAAGTGTGGACCCGCACCATACCTGATAGGGGAGAACATCTCTGGTAGTTTGTATTTTTTGGGGGACCAATGACCTAGTATTTTAGGGGAGTACTGACCCCAGGCTGGAGGAATCGCACCCTAGCATGGTAGGGGAGTACCGCCTCTATAAGTGAGGTCGTGTACCCTACCATGTAGGGGGGAAATATGGTATTTTGTTCATTGTGGGTGACCCACACCCTAGTACGTCAGGGGAGTACCGACCCCGGTCTAGAGGATCCCCACCTTAGCATGGAAGTGGTTTAGCAACTCTCTATGTGAGGACCTGCACTCATGATTTGGGGACTCCATTCTATACCGGAGCAGAAGAGTATGGAATACATGTCCCTTGATTCATCAAGGGATTATCCCTCCTAACTCGCATTATAAAAGACACCCTAGCCATGCTCCTCTATTAATCAGTCATTCCTCAATCACAAAAATGTTCCAGAAGGAACTACCATAATGATTTGTAATGTCATAAGTGTTCCATCACAATAGATGGCACGTAAACCGGGCACTAGGTCTATAAGCTATTGGCATTTTAGTGCTGAGGAACTTGTGGGATTCAAGTAAGATCCAACCAAACAAACCCCGTAATTCTCTAAACGTACCATAGAGTAACTCAAAAGGACCTTCTTTCTCAAAGGACCGTAGTGCTGCAGACGGTTCATCAAACAAATGTTTGGTTCACATGTTATGGCCTTTGAAGCGTTACTCGGCCCATGTGGGGTCCAGGTCTGGTCCGACCAGGTCATACCAACTCGAACAGGCCTGAACCGGCGTCACCCAACATGTTTGGGTAGGGATGTGATGGGCTCACCCCACCAATTGGAGTGAACTGTTCAGGGGTCACACGACATGCCTGCCGAATGGCAGAAAGGAGCTGTTCGGATCCTTTATTAGAGGTGTATGGTGGGGCCGCCTCATCACCTGCGGGACACAAATGGAGTCGATCCCCTTGAACCTCTTCCATGTCTTTGATGTCATGGCCGGTCTCACCATGGTTTGTGATGGCACACCGCCTACCATCTCTGGGGCTGACCATTTCTGGCCAACTATCCAACCGCCATGACGCTAAGAGGCTCCACCCTCTTCTGCTTCCGTTGAGTGATAGACACTGCTATTTCATGTTGGCAACAGTTTTGGGGGCTTGTTGCACCGATAGCATGCTGACGAATCTTCTTCAGGTCACTGGGTGAGCTCCGGTGGTCTGTTTTTCCTTCCGGATGTGCCTATGGCCCTCAAATACGCATTTCCTCTGCGTTCGTTGTTCTGCCATGATGAACGCACCAAGGACATGTTTCGCGGAGGGTCTAAGAGTAGTTTGATTCAACTCGTGTCCTCCACTTTAGAATTTTAAACATGAGGAAAATTTAATAATCAAAAAGGAACAATAACCCCCCAAATCTAAGAAACTGCAACAACCACCAGCATGAATAGACAAGACGTGGATCAACCCGTTAGTCAGTTAGTTCGTGTTAATTATAACTTTCAATAAAGGAAGAGATGGAACACCAATTCATGTAAAAACCCCACCATAAGAATCATTGGAGTCATCATAGTGGTAGAAGTAGAATTCGAGCTTTGATAAAGCCGCCAGAGATCATCTCCCCGGTTCATTGATTCCTGATTTTTCATATCCATCGGAGGAAGGTGTCGCATCACTTCTCCAGAGGTTCCTCACTTAGTGAAGCAATGTCAAAACTAAATCACAAGCCTCACATAAATAGAAGCAAAAAATGGTTGAGTAACTTAGAGGGAATTAATTTGGTTAAATAATCGATGTAATTAATGTGCCTCATTAATTACAAAAGTTATGGTTATGCAACCAGGGTGTAACTGAGCATTTAATATCACATAATAAATGTAAGACTACCTCAGCGGTCACTGACATCACTTTACAAAAATTGGTAGGAAAAAAATGAATTAAATAAAAACCACCATGTTATTTTATTATTTCTTTAAAATTCACAGAAACTAAATTTTCTCCCGACCAACTATGGTCGAAGTTAATACTCCCTTAATTAGATCTCAGCACTATGGATTCAACGATGCCCTTATATTTTTAATCCAAGCACTGCTATAAAAGATGAAAATGTTGCATGTGCGTTTACTGAACGAACCATAAAATTTTCCAAAAATTATTAACAATCACCCTCAACACATATCGGTCGAGGTTAGGCTATGCCTATGGGAAAAGAACCCTCACAAGCTCAAAACTACTCTCATATTTACTATCCATATTACTGTTTAAATGTTATAGAATTTATCAATAAAAATAATTGTTACATAATTATTTCATTTGTGGTCGAAAAATAGCTTCCATTGTTGGCCCGTGCTGACCAAAGTGAGGATATACCTGAGGAAAGCATACCCTCACGATTTTAACGGTGGTCTCATATTTTGATTCTGAGTCACCATTTGTGAGTTATAAGTATTTGAAAAATAAAATAATTTTATTTAATTACATAATTTACATTTTATCAATTTTCATGTGTTATCACTGGAGGCATGCACCGACTAAACTTAAGTCGCACCTAGGGTAAACATGCCATTCTGAACGCAACATTTCCCTCAAAGTTCTGTTCTAAGAACCCATTTAATTTTATTGGAAATTTTCAATAAAAATACTCAAAAGCACTATTTTAAGCATAACACTTTTTTGACGTACCTTTTTGGGAACTCCGGGCCTCAGAATCACATGCCGTCAGATTTCACATTCCGTTAAAAATTCATAATAGTAAAAAAAAATTGAATGAAATATCTGAGACATTAAAGCACTAGTACCGTAAATATATTTATATTTTATTATGATAACGTACTATCCTAAACAAGTCTCTATACTCCATCCAATGAGAGAGGAAATCATCATTCATGTGTACAACCGACTACTGCCTTGTGAATCGATATGATTTGTTTTCAAGAATTATCCCTCAAGATATGTTATAGTGATGGAATTAAAATTTATATATTATATTTATGAATGGATTTGTGGGCCGTATACTCCATAGTAATTTATTAAAGCATAGAAACGTGGTTACACTAGTCTAAATGATGGATCATTATTAAAATATTTCTCAAAAAAGTTGACTAGGTCAGATGGAAAATCCTCAAACCGGGTGAGGTCAGTATTGATTACATTATTGGTGGGCCCTCCTTCCACCATGATAGCATCATGATATGAATGGGTAATTATATAGTTGATTTATAATAGGAAATAAATATATCCCATCCGTATTACGGTGAGTTTCGACGATAAATTAATATATCCAATTGTGATAGATTTCACAATAGTGGTAGAGTCACTATCAAAAAAATATTCTCTCACACCTTATGCCTTGAATGATGTAATATATGAATAAAATCGACAATCTAAACCTAAAGAGTGGATTAAATACCACAATATCCAACAAAACTTCACAGGACTCCACTATTGTGGTCTCGAAAAATGGAACCACATCCCATGGGGCCCGAGTTACCATTTGAATCCCCATAGACATTAATAATTATCCATCAATGAAAGGGAAACATACATAAAGTTTTGAATAATATTTCCATATTCGTTTAAATAACATATATTACGAGTCCTCAAAAAACCTTGGAATTGTGCAATGTGTTGTAGTAGTGGTATGCTTGAACATAATTTTCTTCTTTTCCAGTTTCAATGATGCAATTGATAGTAGAATGCATGAATACGTTGTGATAACATTGTTTTATGGAGTTATGGATTCTCTAAATAAGGTGAATAACTTCATCTGAAGTGGAGAGAAATAGTTTTTTCTATTGAGGGGCATCATTAACAGAGCTGCAGTACTGTAACATAGTAGTTGTGCTAGATACTTCAAGTAGTGAGATCTCATTAATATCATACGAGGCCCACTAGAGTATAGAAGCATTGGCACAAAAATAGAATGAAATGTGCGGAATCCTCTCTGTATAGGTTTAAAAATCTACAACTGAAAAAATTTACTGATATATTTCAAAAAATCACCATTAGGGATTATTTTATTTGAAAGCCTCTAAATTATGGCTAATATTGATGGAATGGTGCAATGTTTATCAAAGAATTTATGCATGTAATAATCATTATTTAAATAAAATTAGAATGAGACATAATATTGTGTATATAAGGTTCGATTGTTTTCCAGATGGATGAAACCATAAAAGATGAGTTTCCATTTTTTTTCAATAAATATGGGCTTTATAAAATAATGATCCTTTTTTTCACTGGTGAGAAGAATTTCAGTTATTCTATATTGAATGGAATCATTAAATAAATTTATTTGTTTTGACACCTGAATCACCGTTAACAAGACATTTTTATCATTTTCTCCTTGCCTTGTTGTCTATATTCCTTTTGAGATTAATACCACTCCAAAAACGTTTTTAATATGTACATTGAGATTCATGATCATATATCTAAGAAATTTATAGATCATAAATGAATGAATGAGTTTTGAAATTTTAGTAAATTTGACAAAAAAGATACGACCAACCTTTGATAGACACTTTGCATTCAATTATGAGAGTTGTTTCTTGATCTAATAAACAATAAAAATTTAATAATTTTATTTATGAAATCCCATAAATAATTGGACTCTCAGATAGTGAATGATCATGGATCCTTCTTTTATTTCCATTTCAAATGAAATTTCTAATCTCATAGAGGATGAGATTCTTTTTACAAATTAAATGAATGATTTACTCCAATTGATAGCATGACCAAAAACATCCTCATAGTGATAGTGGGACATCATAAGATATTGAATTTTTCATTATTATCCATTTAAATTTATAATGTCCTCATCATATAATAGGTGATTAGGGAAAACCAAATTCTTTGAATCTTAAATGGATTTATACTTTCATTTCTTCATCATGTGGGTGTGAAGTCTGGTCATGAAATTTTCTACTCTGGAGAAAGGAATGAAGGATATATGACCACCTTATCATAATCCATTTGAACATTTTAACTATCCCTTTTGACTGCCACTTATAATTAATTATATATGAGATGATATAAAAAGAACCAAAAACCTTTTTACAAAAAAATAATTTACACCAAGTCTATGAATCAGTGTAAGAGAAAATATTTTAAAAATTATATTTTTGAGTTTTTCCTTAAATGTAACTATTCCATCCATATCCACATTATCTAAAAATGATTGAAATGGTTTTTTATTATTATCCTATTAATTTTTAATTCATTTTCCAATATTTATTTTATTAAATAGTTTACAAGGGATCTTTTTTCATATTTCAAAATTTGGTATACTATATCTTTTCCAAAAATAGTATAAATGTAATTTTTTTTAATTTATACGACGTGAGAAGAATAACCTACATTCAAGAATAATCATTTTTTCAATATAACATTACATTATTAAATTTAACTTTTAAATTAAATGATTCCTACATAATTTAAATTATTTATATATAAGTGGTTTCAAAATGGACATGTTATTTTATTCAGGAAATATTTTTAAGATTAAAGATTTTATATATCATGCTATTGTTCTTGGAAATTGGTTATAGTTTTAGGTGGAATTTATAAAAAAACATTGGGTGGGTCTATGAAAACCCAAAAATGCAAGGTATATTGAATTCGATGATTTGATCATTTAAAATATGGGATGGAGATAACTGAGTATGTTTATCCAAAAAACCAGAATATAATATGATGGTTATATCATGATTAAATGTGATGGTTAATCCATGAGTATCTGTGATGGTAAATCAATGGTAATTTCCCCATGTAAACCATGAAGGTCTTCTATTAATAACTATGATAGAAACTATATATTATACAATGATTTTTATTCCATATGTCTGAGTAAAATGTATGACATTATGAAAATGATTTCTTATTAATTCAATATGTCTATAAAACCTTGTTGAGTTTAATTTCTTATAAATATTTATAATGAAATGTATTATGATAATTTTATGAAATAAAATATTATTTCTTTTTTATGATTTTTTTTTTCTTTTCTCCAAATTTATATTCTAAAAAAGTAAATATTTTACCAGTAGCCATGTAGGGAAAGTATCATATATTATTTTATGTACCATAAGGAGTAGTTTGTTCTCATTACACCATTTAAAAAAAATTAAAATGTTCAGTGAGGGGTATGTTAAATGAATAAAATAGGTGTAATGTTTTGAATATCATTCATAAATTGAAAACATGTTTAATTTTAAGTTATTTATATTATAGAAAAATGGATACTAAGTTGAAGGGTCAGTATTTTTAATTTATTATTTTGTAATGATATAATTATGACATAATAATCTAATAATATAAAAATGGGAATTGGTAATGGAAATAAGTTAAATCAAATTTACATACACTAGATTATATAATTTTTATAGTTATGTCCTTCAAAATAATATAATATCATGTTTTAGGAATCCATTGAAATTATCATCTCTTGAAGTGAGGATGTTCTAAGAGTTCTGTATACCATCATGAGTTAACATGTTTATGTTTGAGAATGATTTAATTGTCTTATAATCCTTTTGGTGATTTAAATATATGGATCCTAAATATACTGATGTTATTTTATGGCATTTGATTTAGAAGGGTAATCTATATTCATACAAATACATTCAAGTATATTGTATTATGGAGTTTCTATGAGAATTATCTTTGGAGGGAATATTTTCATTATAAAATGTTGTAATTCATTACAAATTTAAATGAATTAAAATTTTATTGATTAATTATCTATCATCAAGATGAAGGGGAATGGATCTAAAAAACCCTTTTAATCCCATATAGTGTATTTTTTCATCATTATCATGGAAAAAGATTGTTGAAATTATTTTAAATATTTTTGAACATAAAAGTCACCAAAATGGATATATTTGATCTAACAAATATATTTTCATTTATCAAAAATTTATATATATCATGGAGAATATTTTATTTTAGTTAAAAATATAAATTTACCCATTTCTTTCAACAAGGGAAATACCACCGAGGACAAGACTATTTGTTTTCTAGAGATATGGACATCATGATAGAATATAATATTGATATCTAAAACACAATGGAAGTCATTTTTTTCTATATTTAAGGTTTTAATTATTTTTATATACTCTAATAATGAATCATTTTATGTATATATAGATAACTAATAAGGATATATTTCATAAAATGAATTGAATGAAATAATATATTTTGTCTTAAAAAATAATGGTTTATTGTATAAGAATTATTTTGAGGTAAGGATGTGTTTCTCAATGATATTATGATATATTATAAATATCATTACAATATAGAAACAAATAAATTATATTTTATAGTAATTTTTTTTCAAAAATATTAAATGTAATTTAGATGGAATCGATACCTCTCAAATGTGGTGTTGTGATATGGTGATAATTTTTTGGGACATTTTTTTAACAATCATTTTACGTACATATTACCCATAAATTTAAAATTTGAAATAAATTTAATTTGAGGAGTAATTAATTTACATTTATTAGAAATTATATTAAGGTTATTGTAAACATTTAGGATTTATATTTTTTTAGTATTTGGGGTAATTATGTGTTAAATATTCTGTGATGTAAGATGAATGGTACAATACCACAATTTATGTTAAAACTTTTATGTAGTGTGGAATATTTTAAATTTATTTTTGATGATATTAATTTAATTACTAGGAATTTTATAGATACTATATAAAAATAGTTTTAGAAAAAAGGATAACTTGCAGAATTGGTCTAACCATATCACCTATGGTAAGCCTTCGAAGCTTGAAACCCCAACTCAAGGGAGACACACGTGCCCCATAGACCACTAGACTATGTGATTTCTTGGACATTGTGTCATTGATCATCAATAATTTATTTATTTGGGGCATATTATTTCCTATCGATTTTTTAAAATATTTTTTATATTATAGATATACAGAGGGTTGGGAATTGATTTGGTGATGGATTTTTTAAATAAATATTTGAACAATATCACTACAATTTTTGGGGGCATTATAGTAATAAGGTAAATAGAGTACTATGATATTTTACTTAAGAAATAAAGGCTAATTTATTTTATGGAATATAATGTTTTTTATGATGTCTTCATGGTGATTCTTGTTATATATAGAAATGATTATTGTAACAAAGATATTATGTGATTAGGGAAAATACGGTTTTGGTTGGAGATATATATAGTGATTGATTTTATTTGGAGATAAAAAATAAATTTATCTTGGTAGAATATGTGATCAAATCCTTCAGAGATTGGTTTTTTCAATTTTATTTTCAAATATTATTTTTGAAATTAAATATATTTGTTTTTATAATGACCTAGGTTTAATTTTTTGTATTATTGTGTAATATTTGAGATAATTTTTTTTCCTCATTTGAATGTTTATTCATTTTCTCAATCAGCTTGTCACATGATAACAATTTTTTATTCTAGTTAATTTATATTGATGGAAGGAATATATTTCATTGGGGTCTATATGACCGATTATAAGTTTATTCTGGTTTTCAATTATGAAAATTTAATCTAGAATATTCATTATTTGGAAAAAAATATAAAATATTGGTGGGAATTGTATAGAAGATGAAATTATACTTATCAAGTAAATATATTTAATTAAGTTCTCGTTAAAGAGAGTAAAATATTTATTCAGCAAGAGAAAAAGTATTTGGAAACAAAAACATTTCCCTTGTGCTTTTCTTATTTAGAAACTAATGAATTTTTGACCCATTAGAGGTTAAAAGTCATGTGATGGTTAATATTTTGATGACCACATTCTATATCACTCTATACGATTTTTGTAGTTAGTTTTCTCTTCCATATACTGGTTTTCACTTCCCACCATTGTTTTCCTACATGGAAATGGAGTATGATTTATTCTATAACACATTCATACATCCATTTTTCTCTTTTCAAGTGGATAATTTATTATCCCTATTTATGATGTGGGATTATTACAACTATATTCAGGGAATTCCATCAATAGTTACAAAGATAGAGTTGAATGGGTTGGAAATAAGTTTCATAAATGTTGTGGGAATAAAGGTAATATGAAATGATTTTAAAGGTGTAGAGTATATTTGATAGAGTACAAGTTAAGCAACACCGAGCATAAACATACAATGAAATGTTATTATCTAAAAGATATATTTATACCTAGACCTTAAATTATAAGAAATGAATTGTGTTAACAGTATGATTAAATATATAGTGGTTCAAATAATTTATAAGGTATTAATTAATTATTTCAATATAATAATAATATTTTTAGAAAATTTAATTTATTTGAAAAAAATAATTTTTTCTTCAAAAAATGGGTTTTCTTCCCTTTTTATGAGTGAATATTATAAATAATTTCTAATTTTTATTAAAAAGAAATTCAATAAAATTAATTTCTAATTTTTATTCATTATCTATATGTTTTTAAATGATGATTGTTTTATAGTTTTTTGACAAGGATTAATTTTTGATTGATAGTGAAAAAACTGAATTTTGTTGAACATTATATTTACTATTAAATTACATCTAAACATTTATTTTATTTTTCAATAGTTTAAAATTTTAATTAAATATTTTTGATTGAGAATAACATGATTATAGTTTTTTAAATTATATTTATACTTAAATTTATTATGAAATAAAACTATACAGAAAAGGTAATTTTCTGAAAACTAGTTTTGTATTCTATTATGCCGAATAGATTTTTAATTAAATTATGATAACTACATATTATAAATATTGAAATATGGATTACATAATTTGAATAATTTTTTTAAATTTATGCAAATTTTCTAATATATTTTTTTCAATATTAATAACACCCTTAGTAATTTTTGTACCACATTAAAGGGTAAATGAGGTAATTAACGGTTAAAAATTACTTGATAAAGACTATTAGACGACCATAACACATTCATAAATTTATTTTTATGTTTATTAAACATCCATAATAAACCAAAGGATTAATATATGACCTCTTACCATTTTGGTTGATTATGAATATTATAATATTTTATTTAATGAAATAAAAAAATATAACATTCTTGTTTTTAAATAACTATAATATTTTTAACAAGTTCTTAACTAGAGTATATGTTTTATTATAATTTCTTTTTAAAATATAAAATTAAAATATTTTTTTTGTAATTTAATTTTTATTTTATTGAATAAATTATTGTATTAAATTCATACACAACACTAAAGCTGTAATTAATAAATTAATTTAAAAATCAAATAAATGGGATATAAAATAATAAAAATAAAATAATAAAAATAAAATAATTTGATATAAATAATGTATTCCTTGAATTTTATATATGAACTTGAAACATCTATGATGTGTTAACATATTTGGTTTTAATTTTAATTATTTTATTGATTTAATTAAAATCAATAAAATGAATAGTTTTATAAATTCAATTTAATGATATTTTATAATAAATAATATATTATTAAATGATATAAACTTCCTAATTTATTTTTTGCAAAATTTTTCATTTTTTCATTGATAAGATCAAAAATGATTAATTTAAGGACTATTTCACCATTTAGAGTAAATATAGTGGTCCTAATTTCTAAAGATCCGTGTTTTCATAAAAAAGCATTAGTGGGGTTAATGAAGGGTTAAAATCACATGATATGGAAAAAATTTAATAACATGTAAAATTTTTATAGTAAGAGATACTATATATAAATACTAATTATATATTTAAAATAAATATATTTTCTCTATTTTTAATTGATAATTGATTTTTATTAATTTAATATTTTGATAAATTACAAGAGTACCCCTCCCCTCTATTATAAAATGACACATCTTCTTTCCATTTATTCATAAGTAAAAAATTATTTTTGTGATAAAATATACCCATATACCTTCCTATAAACTCTACCATTATTATACTAGCCTTTATTTTGGTTGAATATAATCCATACTATGTTTATGGTGTTAATCAATAGAGTCATTCCAAAGAAGAGGTATACTTTTTAACCACGTGTTTTAATTTTGTTTGGTTTTCCACCTCTTAAAAATTATCTTCAAAATTTGAAAAAAAACAACATATTCCCTATATAATAAGACATTATTATTATTATTTAATAATCTATACCAATCTCCAACCCACTTCAAAGGGGATTGGAATTCATTATAATGTGTACGACTAAATAATTCCTTATGAACCAATGTTATCCATTTTTAATATATGTCATCCAATATGGGTGATAAATATTTAATTAATGATTATATATGATAATAATGACATATATATATTTCTTATATTATTATATATCATTTAACTTACTAAATTTTCATTCATTGAAAAATGATAATGTCATTCTTACATACGTTTGGATTACCACCTCCAGGATGTGATGTGATTAATTGTTCATTACCACATAACACATATTATATATCTATGTGTATTTAAAAATTTAACATGATATTTTTGAGATTATTATAATTATCGAATAAAAAAATTATACTTACCTTAGTCCATAATGATCATTGAAAAATTAAAATCTTACTTAGATGTATATATGGACAACAATCTCTAAGAATGTAACATAGTCCATTTTTCACAACCATAAGTAGTGGTTAAACTTAAAATTTTAATTGATGTAATAAATGGTAATTATGTCAATTATTTTATTCTAAATATGATTTAATCTCGACCGTTGTGACCATATTTGACATAATGAATCCATTTTGGAATAAGGAAATGAATATCATCAAAACATATGATGTTAGAACATCCCATTTTAATTTAATTAATTAAATATTAAATATATTATGGTAATAGTTAAAAATTAAAAATTAAAAACAATAAAAATGTTCATCACCATGGGAATAATTAAACGATGATTATTATTTAAGATTATAAACAATTTACATTATGTGTTAGACTTAAAGAAAGGGACTTCCTTTTAGAAAGTATCATTTAATGTTTTCCTTAAAAACAATTATTTTCTTTCATATCGTTATTTTATAGAAATAAATTTAAAAAAATCAATAATCACTAATGGTTATTCAATATTTCTTTTACTCATGAGTGACATTTGTCCAAATAGGTTGAAATGAATATTTTTTCATTTTTCAAATTATGCACTTTATAACAGTTTTGAAAAAAAAATCGAAGTGGTTTTTTAATTATTTTGAATTAATGGTTATAAAAACAATCATGAATAATTATTTAATTAAATCATCCTTTACAAGTTTATATAGCTCTATTCAAGGTAAATCTTTTCCTTTATAAATACGCATAGATTTAAATATGTGATTTTAAATTGAAAAAATTATTTTTCCTCCAAAAATGTTTTAAGGATGAAATGTTTTATGTACCATTTAATTATTCATTGAAATGATTTCTAATGACGGGTTGTATCATCATAAACTAATGAGGCAAGGTCTATTATAAACCTCTAATGATTTTATTATGGAGGTTGATCAATTTTTTTTCTTCCAAATATGGGATTGCCATACTGTACGGTATTCTCAAAATTGATAATAGAAATATTCTTATATGGTTTTTACAGGGATAAAATTTATTTTTAATTAATTAGTGTCTATTATGTAACTCTAAGGGAATTTTCAAAAGAAAATTTTGAATGTGTTACATGAGTAATTGTTATGGTTATTTCAAATTAAACCCTGATTTTCATACAATATGTAAGAGTGAAGAGTATTCCATTATGAAAAAAATTAATATGATATTAAAATTTTCAAATAAAGTATTATGAGAATATATTTCTCTAAATATGATTAGGAATTTTTTTAATGAAATGTGTCAAACAATTATGATTAATTTTTCATGTATGGAAAGTGGTTATTTTTATAAAAATATTTATTTTGAAAATATATTTTTTATAATTAATCATGGAAAAAATTTCAATTTTATTCATTTAGGTCAATTAATGAAAATTTTTTCCTCGTCCCATGTTTTTAAAATGTTTTTTTAATATAATTTAGGGATGATTAATTGAAAAGATGAAGACAATTTTAATCTCATGATGAATTTAAAAAAAATCTTTTACAGTTTAATATTAATGGAAAAGTAGATACGGAGTAAATGTTTAGAAATTATAATTTATTGGCTTGTTAGGTATGATTTACGACTTAGTTTTCAAAAAATATAAAACTAAATGATCATTTGGAATGAAAGGAAGGGAATTTTAGTCGAATAACACTATATTATGAATAGTTTAATGAAAAATCATTAAACATATGATATATAAAAAGTAAATTTAAAATGTTGTTCTCATGTCATCATAACCTTATTCACATGTTATGGTCATGTGATCATTGATATCTCCCTTATTTAACCTTACTAACCATCTCATATAACCCTTCCATATATTTACTTTTTCCTATGTTATGATGAATGGTATTATGTATGATATATCTCTAAAGGGTTCTTGTAGTAAAAAAAATTGTGTGACATGATGTAGTTCCACATTAACAAGTTTATTATGTACCCATGTTTCCAAAATCACTAGACATATATGATTCTTATATTGATAGTTATATCGTGTAATGAATATTCATCTAATATTATGTGGTATCTAAATATGAAATGTAGGGGTCTCTATAATAATAAATAAGAGGCGTGATCATATATCATTTCATTTATCAAAGTATATCATATTATTATATTTCACATAAAATAATTTATTATAATATAACATTAACATATCTACGTATGATTGTCTAGTTCTTTGTTTAATCATAATCAAGGCCCCAGATGCTGAACATATCATTTAAGATAACATATCCCATTTTTATCAATAAAAATTAACAACATGATTAGTGACATGCTTAACTACCCCTAATTAAATCATCCTCAAGGATGTCACATATGTGCAATCAAAGTATTAATGTATACATGAATGATAATTGAATGAACTCATGTAATATGAAATACTATGAAGTTTTCACCACCATTATTCTAATGAAATAATATATGATATTCAATGTTGAATAAATAATTTTCCATCCAGAAAAAAATTATGTTTTTACATCATGAGTAAAAATTAATATATAAATATGAAGCTTAAAACATTTTAATCATAGGATGTTGCAATATCATATATTTCTCAATTAAAACTATCTACTTGGGATAGTTTTATGTCCTACAATGAGAGTTTAATTTTTATTCCATTCAATGAAATATGAAAATAAAAAGAATATATTATATTAAAGTTATTATTTTTTATATTACACGATTCAGTTTCTATATTATTGAGCTACATTATGAATATTAAAAAATACACATAAGTGATAAAATTTTAAACTTGTAATTTGAAAACCCAAAAATCTTTTTATTTTTTCTATATTATTTTAGTCTTCCTAGAACGTTTATCATATGAAACAATAGAATAATTATTATTTAGAACCTTGTAAATTTATTTGTATACCTATAATAATATCCTCTCACAACACATGTATAGTTAGATAATATCTATATAAAAAAATATAATTTGAATAATGTTATGATTTAGGATTCATATTACATTTCTTTAACATTAGAACATTATATTGAAAAAATTCATCACCACAACAATTTATATGATGTTAATAACATTTTTTAGAAAATTAAATATTTTATATTATCTATATTATAATAAAATTTAAACATCCAAATATATGAAAATTTTTCCCCAATATATACTTATGCTTATATATAAATGTATCTCTTTACATTAAGACCGTTCTTACAAACAATATTATGTAAAACTAAATGATATAAACTGAACATAAGTTTACATTAGACTAATACAATGTTTTATTTCGTACATTTATAAACTTTTCTGTATTCTAATATACTCATATTATCCTATTAAAAAATAAATTTTACTAAAAAATATTATTATGATGTGAAAACACTCTATAAAATGAAAATAACAGCTTTTTTCCTTCAGTAATAATAACCGAGAATTAATGTACCAATAACCAATTTTCATTTGAAACATCATGTTTTATTCCCTCAAAAATAAAAAAATTATTTAAAAAAACATTGAAGGTTTATTAGGAATTTTTATACCATTTATTAATAAATAATTTTAATTAATGAATATTATCCATTATAAAAATCATTTATTAATTTATAATTAATCCATATTATTGAATGGATCAACTGATAAACCATTTGTTTGAAAACAATGCTCTTTTTATTGATAACAATCATTGATTACAAATATAATTTCCTTATCAAATAATGGATAATGATATTGATATACAAATAAATGTTTATCATTTCCAAATACATAAATCTTGATGTAATGTTTTTCGTTATATTAATCAATATAAAGAAATTTCATCTATTTATTGAATTAAAAATATAATATTTCTAAATAAATCCATCTTTAATTGTTAAATCATATAACTTTAAACAAAAATGTTTAATAACATTTTTTATTTTATAAACATATAAATTAATGAATTTATTTATATAACATTAATACCTATATTATACTCCCTTACGTGTTTCTTACATGCCTTTAACTATTTTAAGAAAAAGTCTCTCTAATATGTAATCTTCCAAAAATTAAACATTATTCTTCCTTAATGAAACCTTCATTATGTTTCAATGAAATATGTCGACTATTAGACACTCCAATAGCCTTCCTTTTTATCTAACATAAATTTTTACCTTCCTATATAATTATTATATCATCAATTACTCTAACTATTATGCCGAACTTAGCTTTCATCATAAAATAAAACAGATTGGTTAAACATGTATTAATATCATTATTATTGTATTTTGTAATAAATTGTCAAATAATTTCATTCAAATATTGATGAATTAGTTTTTTAGTAAATATAACCATAAAAGAGACCCCAACTAGTATAATTCATTAATATATTGAAACATATTGAGAAAATAGTTGAAGAATAATGTTTATTTAATTAGTTGGTGTCTAAAAAAATCCTTCATTACCTCACATATATCATTAATTTTATATTTTTAATAATGTAAATTTAGTTTATCTATTATATTGAACACTTTCGTATTCTCATGTTTTTTTTTCATTTGTTTTATATAATCAATTACTATAGTAAAAAATCAAGAGAATCTATATTGTAACATCAATGATATTTTGTTAAATTTTATAAAATAAATATTATTTTTTCCATTTTTACTATTTTAAAAAATTACATAAATTACACACAACACTATTTTATTCTTGTGTTATAGGAATCATTGTGTTTAGCTTCGTTCCATGCAACACCATGTTTAAAAGAAATGTGACAAACCAATAAAAAATTATTATTTAAAATGATGGTAATCACTTATATATTAGGATGATTAATATGGAAAGGAATAGATATTATTCAAAAATATATGTTATACACATGTTTATATAATATATTTTTTGGTGATAAAAATATTATAAGTGAAAATAAAACATATTTCAATATAAAGTGAATATTTTTCTAAAAAAAATAGTTTTATATGTGAAATACTGTTTCAAATAAATAAATTTGATAAATAACTTTTGGTGAAAAATTTTAATTAAATTTATATATTATTTTTTCAATTGAATTTTAATATTTATCTTATATTTTCTCTATAGAAGAGATAACAATAAATCCAATTTGATACATAAAAACATTATTTTTTGAAAAAAATATTTGTTCTATGTTGTTGTGAAAACGTATCTTGAAATAAAATTTGACCACATTTAAAAAATTTATTTAAAAAAACAATAATATTTTATATAATAATGTATAAATGACCTGAGGATAAATTTTTTATTATTTTCTAGGATGATAAATTTTTCATTTAACAGTGAAAAATATTGTTTTTCATTAATAATTCCAATAACTATTAAAGTTATTAAAAACATAAAAAAATTTCAATATAGTTTAACATATAGAATAAGTTCAAATATATGTATGTAAATATAATTTAGTTTATTTGAATCATTATCATGTAGTATTATGATATAAAAATGTTCTAATCGTCTAAACATTTTGACTATTGAAAATATCATCCTCGTCGCGATGACGAGATTAAAATAAAATTATATGTTATTTACCTTTGATATTGTAATTTTAAAAAATAAATTACATATTTGGAATTAGAATAATATATATTAGTTAATAAGGTATTATTAATTTATGACCATAATTTATGGTAAAAAAAGAAAAAATTATTTATTGAAGTTAATGCAAAAATGGGTTTAACGTGGTGGTTAAACTAAAAAAATATTTTTTTAAAATGACAGAAAAAATATCCAATAAAATTTATATGGTCATATTTTAACCTTATCCATTATAGGATATATAATGGTATATTTTGGAGTCTTTTTTATTTCGGAAAACATTGGTACATCTTTTTCAATTCAAAAAATTCAAGTGTGCTACCCACCTAACTTATAAAAGGGTTCCCCCTCTCATATCCCCTCCTCTATACACATAAAAACCCATTGTATTTGGCAAAAACTAACCAACTAATTTCCTAACTTCCCTATTTTCGTCTTCTAATTGTTAATTTTTTCATAAATTCATCATATTGAGTGATTTTGGGTAAACTAATAGTAGTTCTCTGACTAAAAGGTAACGTCCCTAATAGAGCATCTTATTTTGTTTCTCACTCCACCTCAATGAATATCTAACAACCAATTCTGCTTTAATAAATTAAAAAATTTCTATATATTAATAATTTTGGTTTTAATATAAAATTTTATATATATTATTCAATAGTAATTATTTTATGATGTTACATTATAAATTTTTTTAAGCCTTTATATAAAATGTAAACAATGTTCATGCTTACATATGACATGCCCTCTCCATGAATTGTGTATTTCATTTTCTTTCTATAGAATTTCTAGATTTATATAAATGAATATATAATAAATATATATGATATTTATATCATTTTTAATACTCTATAGAAGACGAAACCATGATCCAAGTAAGAGTTCTAAAAAAATCATAACATACATGAAAAACAAAGAGGTTATTGCCTGAATGCAACTTTAACATGAAATTATTAATAAATGGGTATTGAAATTTCAAAATTATATCATATATTATATGATATAACTAATTATGGTTATTTAATATATTTATAATAAAATTATATTTATTATACCGAAGGATTGAATGCTTATAAATGATATTAATATATAATGGAATGGATTTGTAGTCCCTCATTTATTTTAGGGATACATATGGAAATCCAACATTAATTTAATTTTTTTTGTTTTATATACTTCCCAATTTACAAGTTACAAACTCAATATACTAATTTTAATTATATGTAAATTTTTGTATGATATTATTATTTTTTGTGTCATACAATTCAATTGATTTGTAAAATAGTAATGGATTTCTTGAGAAATTATTTTTTTGAGACACATGACATAATCAGTAATTATTTGTTTTTTGTAGTGCACGTAATTCCCATGGATTTATTTCATGATTATTATCTTCAAAAATATTGGTATTTGAACATCTATTTTAGATCTCTTTATCATTGTGTTTATGTTTTAAATGATACCGAATAGGTAATAGATTATCTTCACAATTTTCCTTCCTTGAAATATACATTATGTTATGAACCAAAATTCATATATAAGGTGTACGAACAGACCCTTTATCAAGTAATATCATTATTTTTTTTAAATAGATGAAATTTTAGGAATGATTTAATGTTATTCCATAATGTGGATTAAAAAAATGTTACCAATATTGTAAAGATTTTATGTTACAATCACATCATATATCATAATTGTGGATGATTGGATTTTTTTGATAATGTATTATTATCCATATCTCAAGAAACATATGCCTTTTACTATTTTCTAGTTATAATATAAGAATACATGTTTCCCTTAATTTTACACTATTTATGTTCTCAGTAGTCCAACATAATGTTCTTAATAAAATTTGTCTTTATTTTTTACTATGGTTGAATAAACATCTTCATCAAGAACAATTTTATCAAAAAATGTTTTCAAATATGTCTTCAAAATCACCCAATTTATATATTAATGTAATTAGTTTCCATTTTATTATTTTTGCAAAATGTTTTAAAAGAAATATTTCTATGGTTTTAAAAAAATTTCCCATATTCCTTCAATCAAAAATGAGAAAGGAATAATTGTTTCAAATTGTATGGAATAAAAAATATTCTATTACATCCTGAATAATAGTTGAATTTAAGAATAATATATTATATTACAATTATATTTTCAAATAAATGATTTTTGTGGTTTTATAGGTTTTTTTAAATGTGGATAGAAATTGTTTTATATAAAAAATTTATATTATTTTTGAAGAATACGTTAAAATTTTTTAATATAATTTTTGATGAAAAAAATTCCAAAATAATTTATGAATTATTATCATTAAAAAGTGATTTTCAATGAAAAATTATATTCCTCTAGAAATTTTACAAGTGATCATTCAACAATATTTATTGGTAATATGACATTGTTTGATGAAACATATGATTTACTGAGGATATGATAGAAGGATAATATTATAATTTTTTTATGAATGATATATGTTCATAATGTTATTATTTTTTGAAACCTGTTTCTCATTATCCTGTTAAAACATGATAAAATTCTTATGAAAATAACATGTCATAGGGGTTATTCTATTATATATTGCAGAAATAATTAACAAACCATTATATTTTCCATAGTTTATGATATGTTGAAATGTTTATGAAACCCATTTTATTTAATGGGTAAGAACATGATGAATGTTTTATGATATTATCAAACACATACTTGTGATGTTCATTATGTGATGTGTTTGACCTATATCTCTCTTCAATACATTGTGTAAATATTTGTAGATCTATATATTGAGAGGACTTGAACAGGATATCAAACCAGTTCGTTAAGGAAATTCTACCTCCATGGTTGTCTGGGATAAAAACATAACAAGTATGATGGTTTGAGGAGTAAACCAAATCCACTATGATATTCTTGTAAGTTTTTGTAGACAATTAATGAAGTTATTTTCTATGGATATGTATATGTAAAAAATGTGTGAAATTCCAATGTTATTATCTCATGTGAAATGTTATTTCTTTACCTTATGACTCATGTATTATGAACTGAAATTCATTATGCCATGCTAAATATAATAATCATTAATATGTATGTTATAGTTATCAAAATATATGATATATATAAAAAGGGTTCTCAATATGGGGATCATATGGGGAGATGAATTAGCTCACTTATGGACAAGTTATTTATGTTACAATGACTCCAATGGCACAATACCATTATGATCCACATGCATGAATTTTTTCAATATAGTGTATATTCATTAAAAAAATTAATATCTAGGTATGATAATCCTATATCATTGTACTTGGTATAAAATGAATGGTTTAGTTAACCTTCGATAAACTAGATACGAAAACATTGGTGATAACTATAAGGATATGTATAAAGACAACTCTAAGGATATTTCAATGTATAGGAAAACATTTGGGAATTTTGGTAAAGGATAGAGAGAGTGGTTTCCAGGAAATTACATCCCTTCCTAGATACTACAACTGGATGTGGATCTAGAAAATATCTATCTAGATGTAATAACACTGAAAAGGGAATAATGATTTGGACATGACCAACACCTAGTTCTAGACAATGGTCCTTGGTGTATACATGGTTTGACATTCATTGGAGAAAAGATTTGGAAATTCAATAACTCTTAATAAACCATCATGTATTATTTTAATAATGACCACTAATTACTATGTTTAAGCCTAGGTGTCAGGGATTTTATTGAAATTTTCATGATTTTGACATCCAATAAGTGATTTTTCATGATTATGTTGTTTCCCAATTTGATTATATTTTCATATAATATCTTTTTTTGGTTATTTAAAATGGGTAAATCCATAAGGTGTCTTGTTAAAACAAAATCTTATTTACAATTCGATGACTATTGGAATCCAAATAGTGTGATGACTAGAGATATAGAAATTGTGATTATTATTAATTAGTTATTTTGATACATGATTAATAACATGAAATTTGATGATATTTTTTATGAATCAAATAAGTGTGAGATGAACTTTTATTAGTGCTCACACGGTAATGTACATGGGGGAATGGATTTTATGTTTCTTATATTTTTAGACGGTGTAAGTAATAACTAAGAAGTATATCATAAATGGAAATGATGTTGTAATATAAATTTAAAATAATGTCATTGAGTAAAAAATATTCATCAAGTTCAATGTCTTATATGTGGTGAACTTTTTCATTATCAGAGTCAATTCATTAAACATTGGGATATACCCTAAAAATATGGAATACATATTATATTCGAATAGAGGAATTTAAATTATTTAATTATGTATGTATTTGGATTCATGAATTATACTATGTACTTATTTCAATAATGGTATTTTAGTTCTAAGAATCAAAAAACATCATAGGATTTTTTAAATTTTGGAATCATATATGTATTCATATAATAATAACTTTTGAGATTTAGATACCATCACAATTTCATGAGTATAATTGTAATCCAAATTTTGGAATCATTAAAACAACTTTTCATTTTTTACATGATGGGAGTTCATCACGAGTTATGATGTTTTAAGATACATTAATAGTAATATGAACCTTTGGTTTTTTATATTATTTAGCGATAATCTTATTTAAAGAGTAATGTTAATAAACATTGATAAAATGTTATTAAAGGATCTAGTAAACATTAGGGGTTATCTTATTATTGATTTTGAGTTAATTATGGGTATTATTTGATCACCATACATATTTGGAACACTTTATTTATATTAGAGATGATTTATGTCAAGATCATCTTTCCAGAATATACAATAAGGATGTTTTAAATATGTGTTGTGTTAAAAGTTCAATTATATGTGATTGGAATCCCATGTTTATCTCTATATTATGTGAAATTATTTAGAAAACTATTGATATGGAGTTGAGTTATAGTAATTTATATCATCCTTTGAGATTTTGTCCGACTGAGAGAAAAATTAATCCCTTGGAGGATATTAAAAAAAGTATTCAATGAATATCAATGGTTTTTGGGATCAAAACCTTATTTAAGATGAGTTTTTTTCAATAATTTCCTTCATTCATGAACATAGATGGATTTTTATTAATCCCTTTTATTTAATACAGTTTAGAACCACAATATTTTATACTATTGTTGCAAAAATAATTCTATTAGGATATTATAATATTGATGTTATGACAGAGAAGGTTAAAACCATTAAAGGAAAGTAATGCATTCAAAAAATTGATTGAAATGTAATTCTAATAACCCTTGATGTGATCAAAAATTTTAGTGGATGATAAGGTCTTTATACTAATTTATCTATGGAAGAAATGATGAAAAATAAACCATTAGTTATGTCTATCACCTTGAAATAAATGATCATATAAAAGTATTATATTATCATTTCAAGCATCAACTAAACATACCCTTGGTTAACAATATGTTACATACACTTATCCTAAGGACGTACATACCAAATCATTCACATGTTGTTAACTTAGAGGTCGTACCATTGGTGTGTGATCATTCTAATATTGAACAATCAATTGAGACTCTAGATCATATATATAATTTTATATGAAGAAAGACGAGTCACCTAGTTAATGTTTTGTTTTGATTACAATATCATGCGTATGTTATGTGGTATCATTAGGATATTGTTATGTATATGTATCCTCATCTTCTATTACAATGGCTTAGAATTATGAGGGAAAATTCATTTAACATTAGGGTGGTGGGTAGAATGTTACACCCATTGATTTTATGGTTTTTAAATAAAGTTTTTTATATTGATATTTTAAATTACATGAAACACTAATTTTTCCTTCATTAAATTTAAAAAAGAGTTTATATTTAGTTTTAAGAAATACTATTTTTAGGTTATGTTACAGGCAATACTGAGAATCAATGAAGCATGACTTATTATTAAGAAATTATTATTTAATATAAGAGTTATAACATAAGCATTGGAGTTGTAGGTATAAAATTGATTAAATAAATAATAAAAATATATTTTCTCTAAATTTATATATAAATAATTCCATTGTGACCAAAAATTTTTTAATGAAAATAAAACTCAATTAAAAATAAAGGGATCCAATTTATGGAAAACTAATCTGATGAGAACATACATATTTTATGTAAATATAATAAATTAATTAATATGGTGAATGAATTTAAATAAAATTATTTATTAGATATTTAAAAAATTAAATCATTTATCATCTCTATTTCCTAGACAGGAGATACGAATAAAACCAATGTATATTTAAAAATTAGATATAAAGAAGAGGTTATTTCTTCATTTGCGTAATTATTTTAATTTTATCACTATAAAATAATTTATTTTGAATAAATTATTTTAATTTTTGAAAAAAAATTCAAAATTATCTTATGGAATTTTTTAGAAAATAAAAAAAAGATAACTTTTTTGATGAATAGTGAAAATATTGTTTTTATTTAGATTTGTAACTTATTTGAAAGAATATTAAAACATAAAAATTTCCATATAATGTTTAGAATGTTAATATTATTTTTTAAATAAATATTAATCTACTTTAGTTTATTTTAATTTATATTATATTTAATTGTGATATATAGGGTTTCATTATTTTAGAACATTTTTCTTTGGAAACCCAATTTTATGTCGTGACTACAAGATGAATTTTAACATACAATATTCCACATCTTGAATTAAAATTTGGAAAATGGATTAAATATCTATAATAAACACAATCTGTTTGATATAATGTGTTTAAATTTATTTTTGAACACATTTAAGTGAAAAAAGTAGAATACTATATTTAGAGCTATTATAGTGAAAATGAGTTTACCTAAGGGGAGTAAAATAAAATGATAAGGGTTAAAACTGATACAAAACCATTACAATACAAAATTGATAAACCTATATAGAATTTATAAATAATAAGATAGATTATGGTCCATTTCGGAGTGTTATGGAATGTGAAAAATGGTGTAGCACCTTTTTATTTTTTAATATTACATGTGTGCCACTAACCTCACTTATAAAAGGCCACCCACTTGCTTCTCCACTTTACATGTCAAAACCCCTTTTCATCACCCAATACATTCCAAAATAAATTTTTTAATTCCGTAAATAAATCTTATAAGCCATATTTTTTTGATAAATCCATCCTATGACGATTTTTGTTGCAGACCAATATATGTTGGCAGAAGAAGGTGTAACATCGCTAATTGAAAATTTTATTTTATATCCTTCTCTAACTCTTATAATTTTTATTAAACCAAAATAATATGATAACCCCCATATAATCCATACAATTATATTTTTTTATTTTATGGTATGAACAAAATCCATCTTTCCATCTTTCAAAATGGTCATGAAATCATCATTCATGAGTACGACTAACTGTCACCTCACTGACTGATGTTATAAATTATAAACCACTAGCACTCACATATTGATATAATTATGGAATTTTTAGTTATATATGGTATTAATGATATTATTATTTTATTTTATTCATGATATCACATATTAATTATTAGTTTACATTTTTTGGGAATACGAAAACATTGTTCATGTGTACGGTGGACTACCACCTCACAGAGTGATGTGATTCATTCACGGATTATATTGCATGAAATAAGTGTAACGCCCGAGACTTTTATGAGAAATATTTTGTTTTTATGTTATATAAATCATCAAAAGAATCATTTACTACATAGAACACAAGCATGGCAAGCTTTACATGCAACCACGGCCTTCCTCGATAGCTTGCGTCGTACGCAATACCGAGTTTCACTAAACAACGATATGTTATTTAAATATTATTAAAACTAGCTGTTATGAATAGTAATAACCACTTTTTGAAATTTTATAATTTTTATTTTTCAAAATGGACTTCATTTTTGGATTCGGAATATCGAAATTATCCTAGGATGAAATTTTGGTATTTTTCTGAAAACTTTCAATTTTTGATGAATAGTGAAACCACTAAGTGGTAGTTAAAAAAAACTGAATGTTTCATAAAACATAATTTTACCGCTTCTGTGAGTGGAATTTTGAAAATCCGAGAGACATGGTTAATATCAAGGACTAAAATGTGGCTCAATGAGATGAAAATAATTTTTGGTGAATAGTAACTTTTTACTTTTATTTACCACGGTTGAAAGTAAATAGGGAAATTAAGGGTAAAAATGATATTATTATTACCCTAACACATGTCCTAATTCTATTGGACAAGTGTAATTCGACCAAAAACAACCTTAGGAATAACATACGACCATTTAGGCCCACTTGGATTAGATTAGGACATTTATTATTAATTTATTTAAAGAAGGGTTAAATAGTTAAAATTAAAGTTTAACAAGTAAATCATTTTTAATATGGGGATATACATAAGATAAATTCGACTATATATATTAATTAAAAAGCTAAAAATATTTCCTACATAATGGTATTTTATTTGTAATTTTTAGACATTAAATAATTTAATTTATTTATGACACAACTATGATGCAGTAATTATCTTATTAATGAAATATAGACATAATTGATGTTATAAATACCCAAATAAATGTAATTCGAGACTTTTTATGAATTAAAATAATTTTCTAGGTTAATATGACATTATAGTATTGATTTAATTAACTTGGTTAGAACTAATCATTCTGTTATGATTTTCACAAAAATCAATTACTAAATAGTGTCAAAATTGACATAAAATAGTTTTTAAAAAAAATATTATATTATTAATTGTTATTTTATTCCTAAAAATCTATTGTTCGTCCAAATGACTTAGATAAGGTTATATATATTAATAATAAACAACTTGGGGTTCTTTTGTCTTGATATAGTAAGTTTATTAACCTTATAGTATAAGAAAACAAGAAGACACGGTAAAACTTAAATTATCTAACTTAAAGTTAAATCGAAATGATAAGGTTACAATTGATACCTAAACTTGTATAAATTATATTGGACGAGAGGATTTCGACCCCTACCCACCTTATCTTCGAAATATATCAATTTGGAGCTATTAAAAACCGAATTTGACTTTATAATAAAATAATGTTTTTAGTTATTCCAAAGGTGCCCCTCCCCTCCCTTATAAAAGGGCACCTCATCCCCCTCTTCCTCACACTGATTTGAGCCTTCAAGCTCGGCCAAACCCTGCCAATTTATTCTCTCCACTTCCCTATATACATCTTAGAGGTCCTGGTCTTTGTCAAAGACCAATTTTAGTGCCCTAAAAGGAGGTCTCAAAGAAGCGCTTCAAAGAAGAGGTAATGTCCGTTACCGATTCTTTCATCTTTATTTCTTCTTCCACTTCTTCATCTTTAGTTGTTTAATTATGAAGTAATAACATCAGTATCACTCATATACTTATATGTTATTATATATATGAAACAACCCTATTTCTTCATCTATCCATCCTACGGAAAAAAAATCATCGTGTGTGCGTACGTACGGAATACCGTCTCCAAGCCGTGGTGTAATAAATTTTCCACCACCACATTACAAGGATGTGTATAATGGTGTAAATAATGACTATATATGACTATTATAAAGTGATATTGAGTCTTAAATAGTATATATACACTCCAATACAATTCCACGATCATAGGAACGATATCATCACTCGTGCGTACGTACGGAATACCATCTCCACGATGTGATGCGACTCGTTCTACATGATCTTCATTTCATAATGATTATATATTAGAATTGAATGAATTAATATGATATATATTACACTAATACCATTCTGTATATTAGGTATCTATAACCTAAAGAGAAGAATAAGAATTTATTCGACAAAACACGCATAAGAACAGAAAGTTATAAACACCCGAATAACAAGTGGAAATGAAATATTACTACTAAGAAGCTAAGAATATGACCATATATGATATTATAACAATAATTATGATTCTGGAAAAAGTCAATAACATTATTTAAATCATTATACAGGAGGTTCAGACACTTTCGAAGAAAATCGGACCTAAGGTAAGGGAAATATCACAATCTCATTTTTATCCGAGATTGTTTATGCTTTGGTATTTACTGGGGTGTATTTTATCATCCACATCAATGTTTCCTCAATATGTAATATTATTTCCATCCATATACAATTGTTTAAATCCAATTTTACCCTTTGGTGAGTTTTTAGTAAAACATATGAAAGGAATCTTTTGTCGTTTTTCATACGAGGTACTTTTTGACTTTTCTGACAAAAGTATGAGAAGAATGTCTTTTTAACTTATACGGCCTGAATGGATTTTTAAAACATTATTTCTAAGAATCTTCCTCTAAAATTTTTCATGTTTATTTATAATCAACTTCTTTTAGTTTATAATTGTATGACATGTAAAGAAAGAAAATTTTTTTTGAAGTAGAAAGGATATTTTCCTCAAGAATGGAGTTCAAGTGTTTTATCAAAATTATTTTCCATCTAAGATAATAAAGGATTCTGTTTCTATCTCTATTATTACATTGATTTGATTATATTGTGATGGAAATATTTTATGAATTCCTTTATCTTATATGAATTGTTTTATGATGTCATGTTGTTTAAGAATACCATTTTTATTACATGGGTTATGCAATGATGTATGATTTATGATTTTGTGGAACACATAAGAATGATATCATTATGAGATTTGTGGGACATATATCTCCCTCCAATGCATTGGGTAATGATTTTATATCTCATGAGATATAAAAGGCTGGAACGGTAGGTTATACTGGTTCAGTGAAATAGGACTGAAACGAGGAGTGAACTCGGTTCAGAAATGGACTTTGTCCACAAAGATAGTCTTGGAAAAGAGTCTTGACTAATAAAAAATGATTCTCTATGATTATGTGTGTATTCCACAAATTTTCATGTTTTAAGTTATGATTAATGGGATTCCATTTCACTATTATGATTTATCCCATGTTATTAAATTATGCTCTCTTTTGAAGGTTAAGATTTCCAAAAGTTATGTTCTTATGAATATGATGTGATTGATATTTCTTTTGTTTACCCTTACTGAGCATTTGATCTCACCCTTTTGTATGTTTTCTTTCCCCATGTCATGAAGAAGGTTATTAAGTATGATATGCCAAAAGGGACTATAGATATGATGAAATAAATGGGAGATTGTGTAGACGCTTTATGAACCAGTTGTTTATGTTTCCCAGTTTCTAAAGACACTATACCTATACGGTACTTTCGTGGTTTTGTTATATGTTGTAATAAGTATGCTTCAATTTTGAAGTATTAACAATGTATGTAAAGTATGGGTCGTTATAGTTGGTATTAGAGGAAAGGTATAGTCAACCTTTGGAAACTTGGATTTGAAAGCCTTAGTAAGAACCCTAAGGATAATTCTAAGCATAGAACACAATCTTAGTGTTTTAGAAATGGCCATGAATAACCTAGGATAAGACCTTAATTGTGAAATTTTATTTTGATTATGTGGTTTTCCTATTATAATTAGTGTTTCTCACACTATTCTTCTTGGTTTTAGTCAATGTATGGAACCCGAAGGAACCGTGTTAATGCGGAATACGACAGGCAATGCAATGATTGTCCCCCCTGAGCAACCAAACGTTATGGGAGATGGAATTAAAAATCTTGTAGCCATGCTCACAAAACTTTCTCAAGCTATGAATCATGCAGTACTTCCAAACGAGAAAAGGATGGAGCAACATTCTGTTGTATCCTTCATTAGACAACATCCTCCTTCATTCAGCGGGTCTACTGATCCATTAGTTGCTGAACAATGGATTAGTACTACTGGAAAGATATTTTCAGTTCTTCAATGTTTTGAGCATGATAAATTCATCTTAGCAGTGTATCGTTTGGAAGGTGATGCTGATCAATGGTGGAATCTTATTAAGAATACGAGGTAATGGGATGAAATTGAGTCCATGGAATGGGATGAGTTCAGGAACCTATTTTTCAATAAGTACTTCCCTCATATTCTACGAACAAAGTTGGAGAAAGAGTTTCTTGAACTGAAGCAAAAGGATGATGAATCTATTGGTACCTATGAAGAAAATTTTACAAGACGTGCAAGGTACACTTCTGGTATTATTATCCAACCTGAGAGTAAGATCGATTGATTCTTTAGTGGCTTAAAACCAAGTCTTCGAAGGGCCTTTTCCATAAGGTACTTCAATAGCTACGAGGAAATCATTCGATGTGCTCTCAATGTTGAGATGGAGATTGGAGTAACCCATCAGTCATATGGGTTTGATAAGAAGAGGAAAATGGAATTCAAAGGAAAATCTAAAGATCACATCAAAATAGGATGATCTTTCACTTATGCTCAAAGTGTGGAAAGAAACATGGAGGGGGTTGTCTTAAAGGGACAAGTAAATGTTTCAAATGTGGAACGGAAGGTCATCGGGCATTTGAATGCCGCAATGATGGGAAGAAGATGTCTAATGATGCAAACAAAGAAGGGGTACACATAATGAACCTAATACAGTTCAATTTTTCAAGTGCAAAGAGATGGGGCATTATTCCAATCAATGCCCAAATCCAAGGGTTGATGATGATGGTCGACGTCAACAAACTCTTAAGGCTAATGACAAAGGAAAGTCACATGCAATTTCTATCAGCGATGTAGAGTACGATAACGATGTTGTGAATGGTACACTTACCATCCACTCTAAAGTAGCAAATGTTTTATTTGATTCTGGATCCACCCACTCCTTTATTTCTGAAAACGTTTCTAAGGATATCACCGTATTACCTCAACAATTAGATGGTGAGTTAGTTGTGACAACCCCTAATGGCACAACATTCTCATCAAAAGTTTATAATTCTTCTCCGATTGAAGTTTTTGGGAATGTGTTTCCTGCAAATCTTGTGATCCTTCCTATAGTGTAATTTGATGTGATTCTTGGCATGGATTGTCTTTCTTTATATGGAGCTCATATCAATTTCCAAATAAGGGAAGTCACATTTCATATTCCAAATAAATCTATGACTGTCTATCGATGCGTGTATGAACATAACCTTCCAAGGGATATTTCTTCCATCTTATGGGTCTTGATTCCACTAAATGAAGGTTATTTATCTCAAATGGTTGGTGAGAAACTCATGATTAAGAATATGTCCATTGTACAGGAGTTTGACGATGTCTTTCCAGAGGAATTGTCGGGTCTTCCACCAAATCGTGAAGTTGAGTTTTCAAAAGAACTTATACCGGGTGCTTTGCCTATTTCAAAGACACCTTATAGAATGGCCCCAATTGAGTTGCAGGAGTTGAAGAAGCAACTCCAAGAGAATCTTGATAAGGGATTCATACGCCCTAGTGCGTCAACTTGGGGAGTACCTGTTCTATTTGTTAAGAAGAAAGATGGATCAATGAGACTCTACATTGATTATCAAGAACTTAACAAGATCACTATCAAGAACAAATATCCTCTCCCACGCATTGATGACTTATTTGACCAACTACGCGGAGCTCAATACTTTTCGAAGATTGATCTTCGTTCAAGGTATCATCAATTAAGGGTCAAAAGGGAGGATATACCAAAGAAGGCTTTCCGTACAAGGTATGGACACTATGAATTTATAGTGATGCCCTTTGGTCTTATTAATTCCCCTGCTATCTTCATGGATCTGATGAATATAGTATTTAGAGACTATCATGATCAATTTGTGGTAGTCTTTATAGACGATATTCTTTTCTATTCAAAGAGCAAGGAAGAACATGAAGATAACTTGAGAATTATATTGAAGACCCTGAAAAAGGATAAGCTTTATTCCAAATTTACCAAGTGTGAATTTTGGCTTCAAAAAGATTCATTTTTGGGTCACATAATCTCAAAAGAGGGGATATCTGTGAATCCAGCAAAAACAGAGGTTATCGAAAGATGGTCGAGACCAACAACAGTAACTGAGATCTGACGTTTTCTTGGTTTGGATGGATATTATCGACGTTTTGTGAAATATTTTTCACGATTATCTAATCCACTCACCAAGTTGACTCGGAAAGGAGTTAAGTTTGTCTAGACGGAGGAATGTGAAGAGAATTTCAAAGAGTTGAAAAGGAGGTTATCCAGTGTACCTGTGCTAACACTGCCTTGTAGTGGAGAAAGGTTTGTGATCTATAGTGATGCATCCAAGAAGGGATTGGGGTGTGATCTTATGCAAAATGATATGGTGATAGCTTATGCCTCACGATAGTTGAAAATCCATGGGAAAAATTACCCAACACAAGATTTGGAGATAGCTGCGGTAATCTTTGCATTAAAGATTTGGAGGCATTATCTTTATGGTGAATGGTGTGATATTTATACTGATCATAAAGGTTTAAAGTATATTTTCACACAAATGGAGCAGAATATGCATCAAAGAAGATGGTTGGAACTGATTAAGGATTATGCCTGCTCAATTCATTACCACCCTGGGAAATTAAACAAGGTGGCAGATGCATTAAGTCGACAAGACTATACCAGTTTATCCATGATGAGGATCACAAAAGATCCAATCTTTATGGATTTACAAAGGATGGATCTTGGAATTAAATGGAAGGGGGAAAATAGTATCTTTCTCAAATGAATGTTCAACCATCAATACATGTGAAGATTAAAGAGGTACAGAAAGAAGATGTCGAGTTACAAAAGAAGGTGAGGAATGTTCCTCAATTCAACCTTGATTGTGATGGGATAATAAAGTTCCGGAATCGGGTTTGTGTTCCTCCCATCCCCAAATTAAAGAAGGAGCTGCTGGATGAGGCTCATAGTTGTTCATTCTCTATTCATCCTGGAATCACGAAGATGTATATGGACCTGAAAGAGTACATCTGGTGGGATGGCATGAAAAGAGATGTTGGTGAATATGTCTCTCGATTCTTGGTTTGTCAGCAAGTTAATGCTGAGAGACAGAAGTCTAAGGGGATGTTACAACCATTACCCATACCCGAATGGAAATGGAAAAACATCACTATGGACTTTGTCACAGGACTTCCTAAAACATCCAAAGCCAATTATTCTATCTGGGTCATAGTTGATCGTCTTACCAAGTCTGCACACTTCATTGCTATTAGAGAGGATTTCTCTCTCGATCAGCTTTCCTGGATATATGTAAAGGAAGTGGTGAGATTGCATGGAGTACCACTTTCTATTATAATTTCCCGGGATCTGAGAATTACATCGAAGTACTGGCGAAGTCTTCAACATACTCTGGATATAGAGTTGAGTTTCAGCACTGCTTATCATCCTCAGACAGACGGTCAGTCTGAGATAACAATTCAATCCCTAGAAGATATGTTGAGAGCTTGCTCTATGGATTTCAAAGGTGGTTGGTATCAACACCTACCTTTGGTGTAATTTTCATATAATAATAGCTTTCACTCCAGTATTAAGATGGCTCCTTATGAAGCTCTCTATGGAAAGAAATCCAGGACTCCAACTTGCTGGGATGAAGTTGGGGAAAGAAAGCTATTAGGACCTGATCTGGTTGATGAAATGGCAGAAAAGGTCATATCTATTCAACAACACATAAGAGCAGCTCAGAGTCGACAGAAACGTTATGCCGGCAACCTAAGAAAAGACCTAGAGTTTGAAGTGGGTGATAATGTGTTCTTACGAATATCTCCCTGGAAAAGAGTCATGAGATTTCGAAAGAAGGGGAAGTTGAGCCCTAGATATATCGGTCCTTTCGAAATACTGGATCGTGTTGGGAAGGTAGCTTACTGATTGGCGCTTCCACCGAATCTCTCTCATGTTCACGATGTGTTCCATTTATCTCTCTTGAGAAAGTACATACCTGATCCTTCACATGTACTTAGCTCAGAAGTTGTCCCGCTGGAGCTAGTTCTTTCTTCTGAAGAACAGCTGATAAAGATTCTGGATGGTAGAAAAAAAGTCATACGAAGCAAGACCACTCGATTGGTGAAAGTTTTATGGAGGAACAACCAATTAGAAGAAGCTACATGGGAGATTGAGTATATGATGAGGGAGAGGTATCCTCATCTGTTTGCGACAAAGTGACGAATTTCGAGGGCGAAATTCATTTTAAGGGGGGTAGAATGTAACGCCCGAGACTTTTATGAGAAATATTTTGTTTTTATGTTATATAAGTCATCAAAGGAATCATATACTACACACAAAACTGTCTTGGCTTGCTTTACACGCAACCGCGGCCTTCCTCGATAGCTTGTGTCGTACGCAATACCGAGTTTCACTAAACAACGATATGCTATTAAAATATTATTAAAACTATCCGTTATGAATAGTAATAACCACTTTTTGAAATTTTATAATTTTTGTTTTTCAAAATGGACTTCATTTTTGGATTCGGAATATCGAAATTAGCCTAGGGTGAAATTTTGGTATTTTTTTGAAAACTTTCAATTTTTTAATGAATAGTGAAACCACCTAGGTAGTTAAAAAAACTGAATTTTTCATAAAACATAATTTTACCGCTTCTGTGAGTGGAATTTCGAAAATCCGAGAGACAAGGATAATATCAAGGACTAAAATGTGGTTCAATGAGATGAAAATAATTTTTGGTGAATAGTATCTTTTTACTTTTATTTACCACGGTTAAAAGTAAATAGGGTAATTAAGGGTAAAAAAGATATTATTATTACCCTAACAAATGTCCTAATTCTATTGGACAAGTTTAATTCGACCAAAAACAACCTTAGGAATAAAATATGACCTTTTAGGCCCACATGGATTAGATTAGGACATTTATTATTAATTTATTTAAAGAAGGGTTAAATAGTTAAAATCAAAGATTAATAATTAAATCATTTTTAATATGGGGTTATACATAAGGTAAATTCGACTATAAATATTCATTAGAAAGATAAAAATATTTCCGAAATAATGGTATTTTATTTGTAATTTTTAGACATTAAATATTTTAATTTATTTATTACACAACAATGATGTAGTAATTATGTTATTAATGAAATATTGACATAATTGATGTTATAAATACCCAAATAAATGTAATTATTGACTTTTTATGAATTACACTAATTTTATAGGTTAATATGACATGTTATTATTGATTTAATTAACTTGGTTCGAACTAATCATTCTGTTATGATTTTCACAAAAATCTATTACTAAATAGTGTCAAAATTGACATAAAATAGTTTTAAAAACAAATATTATTTTATTATTTGTCATTTTATTCCTAAAAATCTATGGTTCGGCCAAATGAATTATATAAGGTTATATATATTAATAGTAAAAAACTTGGGGTTCGTTTGTCTTGATATAGTATGTTTATTAACCTTATAGTATAAGAAAACAAGAAGACACGGTAAAAGTTAAATTATCTATCTTAAAGTTAAATCAAAATCATAAGGTTAAAATTGATACCTAAACTTGTATAAATTATATTGGATGAGAGGATTTCGACCCCTACCCACCTTAACTTATAAATATATCAACATGGAGCTATTAATAACCGAATTTGACTTTATAATAAAATAATATTTTTATTTATTCCAAAGGTGCCCCTCTCCTCCCTTATAAAAGGGCACCTCCTCCCCCTCTTCCTCACACAACTTTGAGCCTTCATGCATGGAAAACCCCTGAAAATTTAATCTCTCCACTTCCCTAGAGAAATCTTAGAGGTCCTGGTATTCTTCAAAGACCAATTTTAGTTCCTTAAAAGGAGGTCTCAAAGAAGCGCTTCAAAGAAGAGGTAATGTCCGTTACCAATTCTTTCATCTTTATTTCTTCTTACACTTCTTCTTATGTAGTTGTTTAATTATGAAGGAAAAACATCACTATCACTCATATACTGATATGTTATTATATTTATGAAACAACCCTATTTCTCCATCTATCCATCCTACGGAAAACGAAATCACAGCGCGTGCGTACGTACGGAATACTGTCTCCACACCGTGGTGTAATCTATTTTCCACCACCACCTTACTTGGATGGGTACAATGGTGTAAATAATGACTATATATGACTATTATAAAGTGATATTGATTCTGAAATAGTATATATACACTCCAATACAATTCCACGATCATAGGAACGATATCATCACTCGTGCGTACGTACGGAATACCGTCTCCACGATGTGATGCGACTCGTTCTACATGCTCTTCATTTCATAATGATTATATAAATGAATTGAATGAATTAATATGATATATATTACACTAATATCATTCTGTAAATGAGGTATTTATAACCTAAAGAGAAGAATATGAATTTATTCGACAAAGCATGCATAAGAACAAAAAGTTATAAACAACCGAATAACAAGTGGCAATGAAATATTACTACTAAGAAGCTAATAATATGAACATATATGATATCATAACAATAATTATGATTCTGGAATAAGTCAATAACATTATTTGAATCATTATAGAGGAGGTTCGGACACTTTCGAAGAAAATCGGACCTAAGGTAAGGGAAATATCACAACCTCATTTTTATCCGAGATTGTTTATACTTTGGTATTTATTGGGGTGTATTTTATCATCCACATCCATGTTTCCTAAATATGTAATATTATTTCCATCCATCTAAAATTTTTTAAATCCAATTTTACCCTTCGATGAGTTTTTAATAAGAAGATATGAAATGAATTTTTTGTCGTTTTTCGTACGAGGTACTTTTTGATTTTTCCGACAAAAGTACGAGAAGAATGTTTTTTAACTTATACGGAATGAATGGATTTTTAAAACATTATTTCCAAGATGCTTACTTTACATGTTTTCAAGTTTATTTTTAATCAACTTCTTTTAGTTTATAATTGTATGACATGTAAAGAATGAAAATTTTTTTGAAGTAGAAAGGATATTTTCCTCAAGAATGGAGTTCAAGTGTTTTATCAAAATTATTTTCCATCTAAGATAATAAAGGATTCTGTTTCTACCCCTATTATTACATTGATTTGATTATGTTGTGATGGAATTATTTTATGAATTAATTTATCTTATATGAATTGTTTTATGATGACTTGTTGTTTAAGAATCCCATTTTTATTACATGGGTTATGGAATGATGTATGATTTATGATTTTGTGGCACACATAAGAATGATATCTTTATGAGATGGGTGGGACCTATATCTCCCTCCAATTAATTTGGTAATGATTTTATATCTCATGAGATAGACATGTCTGGAACGATAGGTTATACCGGTTCAGTGAAATAGGACTGAAACGAGGAGTGAACTCGATTCAGAAATAAACTTTGTCCACTAAGATAGTCATGGCAATGAGTCTTGACTAATAAGAAATGATTCTATATGATTATGTGTGTATTCCACAAAGTTTCATGTTTGAAGTTATGATTATTGGGATTCCATTTTACTACTATGATTTATCCCATGTTATGAAATTATACTCTCTTTTGATGGTTAAGATTTCCAAAAGTTATGTTCTTATGAATATGATGTGATTGATATTTCTTTTGTTTACCCTTACTGAGGATTTGAGCTCACCCTTTTGTATGTTATGTTTCCCCAGGTCAGGAAGAAGGTTATTAAGTAAGATATGTCAAAAGGGACTATAGATATGATGAAATAAATGGGAGACAGTGTAGACTCTTTGTGAAACAGTTGTTTATGTTTCCCAGTTTCTAAAGACACTATACCTATACAGTCCTTTCGTGGTTTTGTAATATGTTGTAATAAGTATGATTCAATTTTAAAGTATTAAGAATGTATGTAAAGTATGGGTCGTTATAATAAGAGTGGGTTAAATTAAAATATGTGATATATAGTACATGATAATTGTTATTTAATTTTATAATATTATATAGAAATATTTATTTCATCCTGATGAGAAGATGGAAAAAACATTCAAGTAAACGTTTGATCTAATATCTCTATATTTGTTTTATTTTTTATCTCAAAATTTTATATATTTGTATAAAATCCATATATAGTTTATATGGTTTATATTTATATCATATTTATTATTTTTAATATTATCTAACCATGATTAATGTAAGATAATAAATAAAATACAACTCCATACAAAAACAAAAACAAAGCAGTTAATACCCAAATGTTACATTAACATGGAACTGTTATTGAAAGGCTATTAAAAGGACATAAGTAAATCATATTTGGTATGAAATTTATATATATATATATATTTCTATAATATATGTATAACATTATTATATTTATTATAAAGGATGTTTTAATGTGTATTATGGATGTCGAGACATATGGTAATGGATTTAAAGTCTTAATTATTTCTAGGGGACATACACAAATTTACCAATCATTCAATTTGGGTGGTGTATATAATTTCACTTTGGCATGTGATTTAATGAATTAACTTATCTTTAGGGTATGTAATTTTTCAATTTATGTTATTATTTATTCTGTCTTATGATTCAAATTATACAAAATCAATAAGGGATTTCCATCTTACATTAATTTTCAGTGAGACCCATACAATATTCACTACATGCATATTTTGTGTAGTTTATATAATACCCATTAATGTGTTTCAAGATGATTATATGGAAAATTATTATTTTTACATATCAATTATAAGATCTATCTTTCATGGAATTTACAATGCATATGTTACCAAATTAGTATGATATCTTGGTCTCAATTTTACTTCATTGAGATATACATTATATTATTCACCTATAATCATCCCCTAGGTGTATATAAACATTAATTGAAATGTAATATAATTAATTTATTTAATTCCAAAAAAATTTATGTTTTATTTAATGCGATTCCTTCATGGGGATTAAAATTCAATGTTACCATAGTAGTAAATATGTTATGTTACAATCTCATCATTTATCCAGATTGTTTATGATTATGTTTCTATTGATAAAATATTATTATCCATATATCAAGAAATGTATTATATGTATTATCAAATGGTTATTCCATAATAATAAATTTTTTCAATTCATTTTTCCCTATTTATTTACTCAAGAGTTAATAAATATTTGATTGGGAAAAATCAGATTTACTTTTATCTTCAGTTGAAAAAAACATTTAAATTTAAAAAAAAATTTCTAAAAAAATAAATAATATTTTTAACACTCTAAAATTGATTTATTAATGAAATTTTTATGCATTTCATACATGTCAAAAAACTAATTGTATAATCATGTAATTTTCCAAATATTAATTATTTATATTTTTTTGAAAATTTGAAAAAAAATATTCAATTCAATGTGTTTGGAATGAACATAATTTTTTACTATCATAAACTAATATTTCAATCAATATTAAATTATAATTATCAAAGGTTTTATTTAAATAAAATAATGGTGGAAATTTTTTTTGATTTAAAATTTTATTTTTAGAAGAGAAAAGAATATATTGATGATGATGTTTTTTCAATTATTTCTAAATATTACTTTATATTTTTCCATTGTTATTTTCGGATAAAGGGAGATCCAAATTTATTTTATTAATTTTTTAGTTATAAAAAGATATCTTAAATGAAAGGTTACTCTCCAAAGTAAATGTTATATGTGATATTTTAAAATCACTTTCCATCTAATATGATATAATTTCAAGTTAGATATGATTTACTAGGGATATGATCCATGTATATGATTATAATTATTTTCTATGGATGATATATTTTTAGGATAAAAATATTTTTAAAAGACACATTCATATTCCATAGGTTATAACAAGATAAAATTATTATGGAACCCATTTATTTTCATGATTTATGTCATTATTAAATTATTAAATAACATTAAATCATATAAGTTTTCCACATCATAAAAAATGAATAAATGTTCAAAAATTCCTTTTAATTTTATGATTTATTATATAATGAATGTCTTATGATATTCTAGCACACATATATCTGATTTTCATTATGTGATAGATGTAACCTTCTTAGAACGAAGGGTTTTAATTACTGGAAACAATTTTTTTTCAATACACACTCGATTGATAATGTAGTTTTCAAGCCAAGTGATCTTACAGTGTTGGTACCTTCGTTGTTGAAAGTGTCATAATTTTATATTATTTTGAAAATTTTGGATACCAAAATTTGTAGGATAGGGGATTTATTTTTAAATGGAAATATTAATTTGTAAATACCAAATGTTCATTAATGTGTAAAAGAGGGTTATTTAGTTTCCCACAAGAGACTATTTGGATCTATCACATCAGAAGATGGAAAATAATTGTGGTTTCATCATGTTTTGAGACATCCTGAATGTTAATGATGTGGGAAATAAAAAAGTGTTTTAGGTACCCATGAAATAGAGGCTATTTTATATAATAGTAGTGATTTTTGATATAAAGGCCATATCAAATAATAAAGTGAATATTGTTTAAATTGTTTCACATATTGTCTAATTCACCAAAGCATGTAATGATAATTGTCTGGTAAATCATCAAATATGTTGAAACCTCTATAATTTCACACAACTTTGTCAAAAATTATCCAAATCCTAGACACAATGAAATAATTTCACAATGTTGATCTTTATGGATAATGTAACATGTGTATATAAAAACCATTGAGTTTTGTGTTTCTATGAGGGTTATAGTTTCGTTATAAAACAAAGTTGTTAAAAATTATTTTTTTGTGAATGCAAAAAAGTATTACGAAAATGGATGAGTTGTTCGAATTTGAAAATGTTTCAAAAAATATGTTTTTTTTCAAAATTCTAAAAGTGTTTGCTGAAAAATCATTTTTAACCATTTGTTATCAGGTGAAAAGTGAATTCAGGAACATCGTTCCAGAGTAATGGTATTTGTAGTGTTTTATGAGAATCAGGTATGTTCCAAATCTAATTTGTTGTCCATCATGTTGATAAAATGAGAATTAATTATCCAAGATTAGTGAGCATGGGGGATTTGATAGAATTGAACTGAGGAAAATTAAATTTTGGTAAAGGTAGAATGCCTTTAATAGAGTAATTATGTCTAGATAATTGTAATTCACAATATCTAGTGAGGCATAGTTTATTCAGGAATTATGGACACATTATCAAAGATTAGTCCATAGACTATCACATAGTGGGGTAACAAGTAAAAAAATTGTGTAGTGTTTCTTTTTATGATTATTCGTGTTTGATAATTACAACCATCTATCAACCATGTCTAAAAAGATACTAGAAATATGGGGACAAGATCCATATCATTCACAAAAAAGTTTGACACCTAGATTCACCCATCTCCTCTTAGTTTTTTCCCTCTTATTAAATGTGATAACATAGTACATGGGTTACAGGTGTTCAATTTGTCCTTAGTATTGTCATTATAGAGTATTTAGAGTTTTTTAGAGGTGTTCCCCTTTAGATGTATGAAACATCACAAATTTCAAGATTTTAATGATATCAAAAATGAAATCTATTTTGAAGGATGTTATATAGGCTACATATCAAGCGATTAACTGCATTTATTTAATAAATATTTTTTCTGATCAAAATAGACATGAAAATGGCTAGGTCTGAAGGAAAAATATCAAAGTTATCATAATTTATTATGATATAATGAAATATATTTGATGGTGATGAGTTTAACTACAAAAATATCATTGAGGAAAAAATGGATAATTTATGAGGTGCTGATAACAACATGAGGTAGGCTGAGCTTGATGTTTTTCAAAATCTATTCAATGATAAGAAAATTCATCAAAGATGAAGTGATCATAGTTTATTTAATGAAATTAATAATTTCATTGGGTAAAATTTAGGACTTGGTTATAAATTATGGATATTAAAATTTTAAATAAAATATGGATAGGGCTTCCACCTCTATATAAAAAAATGTATTCCCTTATGGGTAGGTATTATTATATGATTTCATTTAATGACATATTATATAGTCCTATGGATTATGAAATGAGTTTCAAAGAATAAGATTAAACAATTTTAGTACTCATTAAAATGAAATTCAAATCAATAAAAAATGATATTTATAATGTTAGTGATAATGAGGTTGATTTAGATAATGAAATCATCTCTCTGGTTTAAAAAGAATCAATGAACCTATATGTAGATTTGATGGAATGCATCCTTTGGATTTTTTTTTGGTAAGGTATGGAATAATACTTCATGATGTTAAAGGATATTTGATTATATATTAATTGAATTTTATATAATTTCGATGGGTTATATGAGGTTCCCGTAAAGAGGATATATAAAATAAGGAACCAAATGAAAATGTAAGGGATTGGTTTCAAAAGAGGAACAATGTGATAAATACATTTTTAAGGATTATTGACTATGATTAAATCTAATGCTAATGATTACATGATGGATACAGTTGAAATGGTACAACCAATAAAGGATGGGAAAAATAACTTGGATGATTTTTTTAATCTGAATGTGTAACATGAGTGTGATCATGACAAGATTCAAATTCCATGATAGAAAAAATAAATGATGAGATCCTAAATGAAAGAGTCATCAAAGTATGTGGATCATATTTAATAAGATATTGATCAACTACAAGTTGTGGAAGAAGAAAATTTTAAAACTCTTTGAAGATATTAAGAGGTAGTATATATTAAAAAAAGGATTGAAGAGAAGTAAAATGGTATTAATGACCATTAATTAATATTGGAGAAGAGAATAATATATTTTTGGTCCTTGAAAAAATATCTTTCTTTTAGTAAAAAAATTGAAACTAAAACAAAATGAATGGAAAATTATAATAAATTCTTATTTGTATGGTTTTTGGATGTAGTGCTTTTGGAAAGCATAAAATTTGGTTTTGAAGGAGTGGAGAAATCCCAGAATGATCATAGATATACATTTATGGGTTGAAGTGGAATTGGATGTGATATAGGAATATCAATATTTGAAAATAATATAATCTATAAAAAAGGAATTATAAATTTACACATATCACAAAGGAGAATGATGACCTAATAGTTGTGGCATCATACAAAATATGTTAGAGAGATGATAACAATACTCAATTACTTATAGATGATCATTGATTAATAAAATATAAAAAATAATGGGATAAATGGAGTAATGGAAGTGATAAGATACATACTCATGTTAAATTTCAATTCTATATCTCCCTAGGCCATTTAATGTCCTATTGTGAAGAGTTTATGAGAAATCTAAATGAGGGAAAACATTTCAGTCAATTAAATAGAATAATACTGTATGATTAATTATATAGAATATATAACGTAAATTTATATTATTATCACTATTTAAAAATTTCATACAATTCTACTCATTGAAGGTAGTGCAATGGTGGAAACCGTAACATCAAATCCTTGAGATAAGTCAATACTAATAAACCACGAAGAATTACCCTTGAGAACAAGTACACGGATTTGATAGAAAAATATTAGTATTACTAAACCAAACATTTCCAAATGATATTGGAATGTCCTTTTTATGATTCTACTCAATAAGGTATCTCATGGAAGGAATATAAGAATATTTATAAAGATATCCTCAAAGAGATCACTGTCAAATCCATAAATAACAATTTCACCTAGATTCATGATGGTGGATTCTCATCCAACATGATAGGAATTGAAAATATGATTTAAAATTTTAATGAATGGATTGATGGAATAGTAAGATTCTGAACTGATGGTTCCATAAATATAAAATTCATTGGAAATAGTTAATGATAAAAATATGTGATATTGAAAACATCAGTTCTCTATATATATAATTTACATCATTATTTTTTACCAGGATTATAAACTGTTACTGATGATTGGTGGTGACATTTAATAAAAAATGATACACAAAAAATCGAATGAGAGGTCATTTTCTCGTGAATGGAATAATGAAAATGTTAATTTTTACTATGTATATTGTAAACAAAACAAATGATTCATCACAAAAGAAAAGAAAAAATACATGGGGAACCAGAGGTTGGGTCTCATTAATCAATAGGTAATGGAAAAATTATACCTGATAATGGCTATTTTCTACATTCCTAATCTGAATTTTGAGTTAGAAATGGAATTTGACTCTTGAATATGTGTAATGATGGTTTATAATTCATATCTATTGAAGAACAAAAAGGATTCAAATTTAAATTATCTAGTCTACATAGATCCTTGTGGTACAATTAATGTAGATGACACATGTGAATGGAAGTACATAACTATTTATATATATTATTATCATAGAATGATATTTTTTAATGTTTTTGAAACATAAATGAGAAGTGATTTAATTCATTAATAGATATATCTAAACTGTTGAGAATGAATATAGCTACACAATCTTGATATTATGATATAACAATGGAATAGAATAAAAATACATTGAATCTAAAAATAACAGTGAAAAAAGTTTTATTAATAATGAAGTGTATTTAGGGAAAACACCTCAAAAAATTGGTTTCATCAAATAAAAAAATTTATAAGTTATTAATATTACCAAAACAATGATTATTGAGTGTTTTTATTATCATGATTACTTGAAAGTGTTTTTTGATGTTGTAGTTTATAATAAAAATGAATAAGGGAAATGTATTTCAGAGTAAATGACACCATTTGAGATATGGAATGGAACATATCCCTAAAAATGTATTTTCATATTTTTATAAGTTAATTTTTCTTAAAAAACTATATAGTAATGATGGAAATTTTGGTGATGCATAATATGAGGGAATACTCTTTAGATAAAAAATTAAAATTAAATCCAATAAATTCAACAATAATAATCATATAATTATTTTTGGGACAAATGATGTCAAGATCATTGAAGATAAAATTTTGAGTATATTTAAGGAACTCATATGATGAATTGATTGATGATGGAAAAATATGTGTGATGGAGACAAACTCAAATATGAAAAAATTGAAATGATTTCTTAATATTCAAGGATTACCAAGTGATGATGATTAAGATATAGAATCATAAGGGGAACACTTTATTGATGAAACTCTAATTGAGCCTCACAGATTGAAGGGAAGATCAAAAGTCAATCAATCCAAACTCATTGGAGATTAGACCACAACTACATAGAATAAAATATTATGTAATGATGAAAATCTTCTCTATTATCAGTTATGTAATGACTTACATTTATGGAATCATTGAATGATGAATCTTCTGTTATATCCATTAATATACAACTGAATAATATTGATACAAACATGAAGTGGGATCTTGTTAAGAGACCAAGAAATAATTTTTTTAATACAGTGTCTATGTTCAAAAATAAATTCAACAAGTTAAGAAATGTGTTCATAAATAACGAACTCTTTTTATTTAATTTCTATGCATAAAATAACTAAATTCATATTTAATTTTTTTTTCTCTAGTAGAATTATATAATTTTATTAGGCTCTTCATAGAAATGAAAATTCAAGGACGGTATAATCTGTATCATAGAGATGTCAAAATAAACATCATAAATCGTGTTCCTAAAGAAGAATTCAATACTCAACAAGTAATTAGATATCTAGTTGTAAATGAGGACACCATGGTTTGTATATTAAATAATCATATTTATCATCTAAAATAGTAACCGCAATAATCATATTGTTTAATGGATACAAATTTGAATAGTATTCAATTTAAAATAGGATTTTTGACCATATTCTCTATGTCAAGCATTCTAAGGGGGAACAGTTTATCATTCTTATGTATATAGATTATTTTATATTTTGTAGAAGCATGCTTGGATTAGTGGAAGAATATTATAATCAAATGATATCATAAATAGAAATAGCTATGACTGGTGAACTCACATACTTTTTTGGCCTATAGGTGACATAATTGAGAAACTACACCATCCTTTCCCTTTAAAATAATGTAAGATGGCTTTGGAAGAAGTTCAGCCAGAATGAATCCAAACATATTTCAACTCATATTGAAATTTAGAAAAAACAAGGAAAGAATGAGGATGGGAAATTTGTAGATCCTACCATGTACAGTATGATCATTGGAAGCTTATTATATTTGTCTATAAAATATAAAAATATGTTTTTGAAATATAGTTTGTAGCTGACTCCCAAAATAGTTTGATGGAAGATCATTTTGTAGTAGTTAAAATAATTATTTCATATATTCATGGTACTCTCAATATTGACATATACATTGTAGCTGGAGTAGATAATGATTTAATTTTTATTGTTTTATTCAAGGATAAAATATTATTTTCATTGTGAAATGTTTTAAAATATTTTTGAAATTTATTTTATATGGTTTCAAAGTGGTTTTCAATGTAATGTATTTTAAATATATATTATTTCTTAAAAAGTTATTTTCAACAAAATTTTATTTTCCTTAAAAAATTCTCCACGTTATCTTCCAAAAATCCATATACATCGAAGATGAAATAATTTGATATAGTTTAATGATTTACTGGGGATATTATCTATGGAAAAAAATTTCATTTATTATTTGAATGGTTAATATTAAAAATGTAATTATTTTAGAAAAAAAACAATTCTCTTCCATGAGCTATTAAGTGATGAAATGATAATGAAAGTCACTTCATTTCATAGGTTATTCTATGATAAAATTATTATGAAAAATTTCTCATTTCCAAAAATTATGATGTGATGAAATGTTTATAATTCACATTTCATTTCAAGAGATATGACATGGTGTTTCTGAAACCCATTTTTTATGGGTCATGGTATGATGATTTTTTTTCTTGTGGCCCTATAATGTATGATTTCATTATGTGACATGTAGGAGAAATGTATCCCTTTAATGCATTAAGTGATGATAAATGTTATAGGAGATAAAAGTGTTAATATAAATTTAGACCAATCATAAAACAAATAGGGAATAAAAGACATAAAAATCATGAAAAAAGGTATTACATTAAAGGTAATACTAATCATTGGGAATGTGGGAGATAATCCAATTCCCAAAACAAGAGGGAACGTGGGAGTGAATAATAATAAATAAATAGAATAATACACTTGATGGATTAAAAAACATGAAACCAGAGGTTACATTAGAGGGTATCCAAATCCAAGAACAAGAGGGGTCATGAGAGGGAATCCAAAGCCTGAAATAAGAGGGTACACAAGATGGAATCCCTATCCCAATGTAGGTACATGGCTGATTATACCTAGACTATCATAATCTGATGAAATTGGTTGGAATCCCTTACATATGATTATCTATGACTTTTCTTATGAAAAAAGATATATTTATTCTTCAAATGTTATACTATCGTGGATTATTCCCTTGATTCCCTTATTATTCATGGTTTATGAAATACATATATTTATGTCCTGAATCTTGATTATGATCGTTAATATGTAGGGAATGATCAACTAATGTTATGTACATGTTCTTATATTTTAATTCTCATTTTATTCTTTCATATGTATATTCTTTACACATACTAAGCATCTGGAAAGACAACTTTTTTAAATTTTATTTCCCCATGATATGAAGAATTGGATTAAGATTGAGTGCTAATGGGTAAGATCCTGAAGGGAGAAGTTGAATATCGTTAACCAACTTATAATATTATTTTCACATTTTCCAATGATAGTAATCTATTATATTCCTCGAGAAATTATTTTTTTAATATGAGGAATATTATTAAAAAATGGTGTATTATCCATGTGTGTTTTGTATGGTTTTCTATATTAAATGAATAGTGAAATTAGATAATACCTTGATTAGTTTGTCTAAATATTTATTAATTTCATTCTTATATTCATCAAGAATAAGTATTATCAATAATATAATGTTCTGTTTTTAGTAGACTCTATGGAAATTTATTTTAAGAAGAATTCACCATTTTCACATTTTTTACACGTAAAGTTTATTTTTTTGATATAAAATCATACATGTAAGTATATCGTTGGATCTGTAAAATACATACATTTTTAGATGATGGTGCATGAAAATATTGGAGACTATGATATAGAGTTTTCCTAGTTTAATAGATATTATTGATTATGTATAAATAGTTTATCAATTCTATATAATACACCTACTTTGTTAATCCAAACAATGTTAAAGTTAATTTAGATAGTTAAATGTGAACCCAAATTTTAGAGAACAAAATAGAAGGACGGTTAGATACTTGTACATACACAACCATAAATTGGAGAAGGTATTGTGATATTTTGTGATGTTTCATTTAATAGAATATGATTCGTCCTAATTAATAACGATATGGATAATTATTATTCCTTCCCTGGATTGAAATTTGGGGTAAAATTTACCTGACTCGTGATTTTGAGTTGGAAGAAGAGTTATATCACTTAAAATGTTGAGGCATTATATTTTTGTGGAATGTTGTGATATATATAGATATCATAATAAAATATAGTATATATTCGTGTGAAATTAGTTTAATATGTTCCGAAGTGTTATATTCAATTTGATTAAGTATTATGACTGCTAAATACATTTCCACCATAAGAAAGTAATGAATGTTTTTGAGTCACTGATTCGAAAAGGCCATGCTTGCTTGTCTATGATGATGACTGAAAGAGACATTATAATTGTTGATTTTTAAAATATGGAAATAAAAATCATAATGAAAGGGTATCGATCAAATATTTTATAGATAAATTTTCAACCAACCATCCATGTGGGGATAAATGAGGTCCCGAGGTTGGATGTGAGAATATTGGGGAAAATGGTAAATTTTCCTGATATCAACCATTATTGTGATAAAATGATAAGGTTCAATATTTGATTATGTTTATAATAAAAACATGAAATAAATAATGTTCACCTAAATGAATCCAAATATTAATAATTACTTATATATCCTAGAATCCAGAATATTTATAGAGCGATGAAGTTTTGTTTTTTATGGGACTCCTTAAGAATAGTCATTGTAGAGTATGCATATAATCCTCATAAACAGATTATCCAAAAATCGATGCCAAAAAACTAATTTTTACATTTCATGCATGAAGCCAATAAAAAGGAACGAAAATTTTCAATCCAGAACCTAAATTATCAGAAATGGAATATTGGATCACTTACGTACAAAAGGGCTATTTCAGTTTAGAGTTTTATGGAATTAGGTTAGACTCATATAAACACGGATTAAAAAACAAATAGTTTGAAAAGTTATAAATCCATAAAATTACACACACAATATTCCTTCCTATACATATTCCATTTATCATAATTCTTCATAACCATGAGATAAGGAAGTAGAAGAAGGGTGGGCTTGAATGCATCATAATGGAATACTTAAGAGTTAGTAATTGATTGTCATATTTGAGAGTACGATGAGGATTAGGGTATAATGAAAAAAATAATAGTTCATGATTATAAAAAAAGGAATATAATAAATATTAATACCTATATCATCATTAATGGTAAAAATCTTAAATATTATCAACAAAGGATTCATAAGAATCAATATTCCTAAGTGGGGATTTTTCAATATTGATCAAAAGAAACAATTATAAGACATTTAAACCACAAAGACATGTATGTGTCATGCAATATTTTCTATACAACCCATACTAAAACCATGTCATAAAATATAGGATAATATTTAAACCAATAGGGGAACAAATCATGTAACACCATTCATCTTATCATCAATGTAAATTAACATTACCCAAAAAATTGGAGATGGATAATGGGGATCACCGTTCTAAAAATTTACATTTTGATAAAAAAAAATCATTATCTATAATGGGGATAGAGTGGAATTATATGTTGTATTAATATCACATGTTCATCATTAATATTTTATATACACATTTCATGAGTAAAACCTTTTTAGTCTTTCAATTTTCACATAACTGTAATCATTTTTATCTCATTTCTTGATTCATCCATGGAATTTAATTGGATTCCAAAAAAATCTAAAATTCAATCCAAATAAAAAATATGGCTACTTTCAATAAAAAATATTCTAGTGGGAGGTTTTGTAACATAAATAGCTGTTGACGTTGAATAATAGGAATAACTTTAAATGTTTATTATTTTTTAGAAAATTACATTTTCATTGGAAAATCATTTTTCATAAATACTTTATTTAAATGTTGTAAAAAAGATTTATTTGAAAAGGCTCTAAAAAAATATAAAGTATTATTTTTAGAAAATTACTGTAATGATAGGTAGAAAATGTGTTTAAACTGTAATAGTTGAAAATAATAACTATATTCAGAAATTTTGGTAAGGGATTCAAAAAAATGGATATTTTTAGGAATTTCCCTTTTAAAATATTTTAAATTAAGGTACGTGGCCATTTATAATAAAATTAAAAATTAGGTTTAGGAAATCACAATTTTTAAAATATTTTAGAGGATATGAATATGTAAGATAGATATTCCTATTCTAAAAGAATATTAGATATCTGTATCAATTACAAATTACATTTCTTTTGTTTATTTAATCAAAGATGGATGAAATGAAAATTGCACACATAAAAGAATTTATATCCAAAAGATAATAAAATAGAGTTGTTTACATAAAATATGAGCATTTGATTTCCACCGAAGAAAGTTTAACATGAATAATATGGAAATAATTTTTGTTAACATAAACCTTGTTCATATTTTATGTTACTAAATAACCCAGGTCAACCAAACCAGTCACCAAATTCATCCACTTACATGTATAGGTATAACAAATAAAAAACAATTCTAGAATATATTAAATAAAATACTTAACAGAAGATTAAAAAGGATATAAACATTGAGATACAACTAATCCAAACATGATAAACTAGGTAGAATGATAAATCTAGACTAATAGGTCTCTATGTGAACAAATGTAACCAAAAAAGGAATCCCAATCCAAAAATAATTGCATAAAGATAATACATTATTCTATATAATTCCGTTACAATTATTTGTGTCGAATAAAAAATGGTCTATAGTTATTTAGTGGAAAACGTAAAGTGTGAGGAACACAGACCATTAGGAAACCACGAACGAATCAATACAATTTCTAATACTACTAATATACATGTTCTAGATTTAACCAAAAATAATAATAAATGATTATTTATAAAAAAAATTGAAAAGATTTCCCAAAAATTCAATGGGTTTTCCTTAAATTTCATATAATGATTTCAAACAGTAGAAATATTATAATCATGTAACAATTCATGTAAACAAAGAGAGAGATATATATATATATATATATTATAAAAAATCCATAAAATATCATAAGATGAAATAAAAAAATATAAACAATCTTTTACATTATATTCAGGCTCTATCATGTGGGACACTACATACCAGACACTCAAGAGAAAAAATAAGCATAAGGTTGGATCTGAATAATATCGAGTCATATGGCAGTCTATCATTATACTAGAGGTTACCTCTTAGAGGCATCAAAAAAACAATGGATACCTTGTCATATTTATTGATTGGTTAATGTTTCCCATTATTAAATGTTTATTTTAATTTCTATTTTAAAAAACATGCATATATTTTTGTAAAAAAATGTTTCAAATACAAGAAAATCTACTTCACGGATTAAAAATTATTTTCATTAAAAATCAATGATATTTATATTTCAATTAAATAATCCCTATAATACATTAATCTATTATTTTTTTTAAAATATAAAAACATGAAATTATATTTCAAATCAAAAGGGAACAATATGAACAACATGTATTTCAAAAAATAATAACTCTTGGATAGATCCACCTAGGTCAATGAAGTAAAACACCTAATTGCATTTGAAAACGGGTATTAGAAACATAAAGATCGACCTTATGAAAAACATTAATGTATAAAATTGAAAATTATTGATTGAAAACAATATCCAATCACAAGACTATGGCCATATGAAATCATAAACCAAAACCTGTGATGAATTTGTTAGAATGATTACCTTGAGAGAAGAAATACCACCACAACACGAATCAATCCTTTAACAAAAAATTCCATATGGAAATGAGTCTCCATGATCTTTTAGGGATCTCTATATGTCATGTGATGAAGGATTCATAAGATGACAGTGATTCTTATAAATCATATAGTTCCCAAAAAACCAAAATCATGACATTTACATAGTGTTTAATCCATTTTCACATTGTGTAATCCTTGTTGTCTCTATGCGATGAAAAATCCAGGGACATTTACATAAAATATTTTTTTTTTCATAACAAAATATTTATTATTACACAACATGAAAATAATTCAATAAATGTAACCAGTTCATAGATTCATCCCAAAAATCAATATGGGGGCTGTAATTCACTTACTACACATGTAAGTACCAAAAGAGCAAAAGGAACTAATGGATTTTAGGTTGAAAATTCTAACAAATCAATGACGTCACCATTTTAGGTGTCCTCCAAATTTCATGGTCAGGGGTACTTGACCAATGAAAAATAAAACCAAATACTATAGATGGAACATACCTGATCTAATTGTAATTTTTCATTACAATCTCTCCATGATAAAATATTTTTGTCCCTATAAATTTATCAAGAACTAGTATCCAAAAAAATATAAGGCCACTTCAACCTCATCAACAACACACTCTCTCCCATATATCATGGTTATATGGTTCGTACTTCCATTGTACTCAGACTAGGGGGATCATTTTAAAACCCATTACCTTATCTTTTTAACCAAAAATCTCAACTGGTTTCTCAACCAACATCGTATAGGATTTATGATCTACATCCCTTGACATAAACACTTAGGAACGATCCGGTATATACCTCATCATCTATGAAACATAAAAAACATCATGGATAGATGTAAAACCATATGTAATGTACGGCTGCAGGCTACCACACCTAGTCACTCAACAATCACAATGGGGCCAACAACCCCCATTTCTAACATACCATACTTACACAACCAATGATGTTCGATGTGAGGTGGAACATTGAGAAAGACCTAATGACCAAAAAAACTCTAGTGGTTGAGATTGATGGTCTAGATAAAATTTATAATGTATTTGTGCCATGATTTAATGCCTATAGATAAAATTAATAACCTCTATAATCTCTTGAACCAAACTCAGTGTAACCATGGACTTATCTCCCAACTCTACCCACCACAAGTGATGTCAACATGGCCGAAAGTAAAAAGCCTTAATGGTCACCATACTGATTTATTGTTGATAAATATTGTCATAGGAAATCCCAAATAATGGAAAATTAATATCCCATGGTCAACACAAATCAAGCATACATGCCTAAATATTATCCTAAAAAACCGGGATAACTGTCCATCTCTCTCTATGTCTGAAAATTTTAATTCATGCTCAATTAAAACTAGGAAAACATGTCTTCATTAAAAAATTATATAATATAGTTGTGAACCTTGATTATATAAAAATACTAAAGAGGGATCTCTATGTGTTCTTGTAATCTCTCGGACATATAATTCCCCATGAAGACCCAATTATTTTCATTTATTGGAATAAGATGTGATCATTTAGTGAGTCTACCAATAATAAACCAAATAAATTACTTCCCACTAAGTGTACATGGAAAACCAATGATCAAATCCATTGAAATATCATCCAAATTCCATTCTATATTGGGAAAATGATGTAAAAAACCTACAGGTCTCTAGTATTCTACCTTAACTATTCAATAAGGGATAAAATGAAATACAAAATATGAAACTGAATGCCTTATCAATGGAAAATAATATCAAATTTTCAAAAAATGGTATATCATTTTATCCCCAGGTTCCTGAACTAACATGAGTGGTTTGTACTTTATAATAAATTCCATATCAAGGAAACAATGAACAACTAACAAGCTACGAATTTAGATAGCTCTAGAGGGAGAATGAGACCACTTGTCGAAGATCTCCCCACTATTTATGATTTCTCCTAAGCAACAACCTGATGTGTTTTATATATGACCATGTCAAAATCGCTAATCAAAATACGTGTTATAATTTATAAAATAAAAAATAAAACCTATCTGCGAAGATAATTCACACCCATGATCAACTTATCAAACAAACTCATCAATGAACACTCCTTAATTAATTCATTTACTTCAGGGATTGATAATTATCTACATAGTACAACCAAAACCCTGATTCCTTTTCTGGTGGTATATAAGATATAAAAATAAAATGAATAAACATTCTAATGGTAGTTACTCTGTCACATATTTAGATATCTCTAACTGAAAATATACTTCCATATTTTGGGATTGGAATACACTTTCAACCACTACCCAAAAAGATAGTATTTCTATGTCTGTAGGGAATTAATAACTCCTTAAAACTCAAGATCTAGGGTAAGGTAGTTCTTATCATGATGGTGTAACCGGTGACAACCATATGAAACTGACTATATCCCCACATCAATAGATATCCCAAACCCATACCAAACATATTTCTATAAACATAATAACCCATATCAGGTTTTTGGTGAATAAAAACTAGTGTTAATCCTAACCTCACATTTAGTTCCTCAATTGATATCTCACATTTTTTATCCCACTAAAACATTACACCATTATAGTTCAATTATGTAATCAGAGAAGCAATCTTAGAGATCTCCCAGAAAATGAACATATAATAACATGCTCACTCTATGAAGCAGTGGATATACAAATAATTCTACTATTTCCCTGTACATACATGCCTTCACCTATTTCGGATATGCTAATATTCCCCTCTTAGATATCATGTTCCCCAAACCCCTCACCTCCCATAACAATAAAACAAACATTAAATATTTATCACACTAAAAATGATCATTCAAGGATTGGAGAATGATATATTATTTGTCCAAAGGTTCCCCCAATCACATGGAGTAAACCGGGATATCATCTATGAACACAACAACAAGAGATACAATGAAATGGGGAATAATATGTTTAAAAAACGATTTATTCCATAGGTTCATTAATGTGTCTGAATGGGAAAAATAGAAACTCAATATTCCCATATCGAATATCAAATTTTGTCTTAAGTACCTACTCCTCTTGTAATCCACCTGATGTTACCCTAACCATTGGTCAATCATATAAAACCAATGACCCACTCTTAGGAAACCAATGAGATCATAAATTTCATGTATACGGTACATTATCTCAATAGTAACCCAATTAATGTTTTGATTGTCAATAAAAGAAAAATTCCTCCACCATGCACTATGGAAAATATTATATCTAAATCACATGATGACACTCTACGAAAAATCAATCTACTCACATCTAAGTACTTAACTTGGACATCATGTTCCACCAACTCAACAGGTTCCATTTGATAATATGGAATGGAAATGGGAATCATTCCATGGATCATGTAAAAAGTAAACACAACCTCTCATTGTGGTGTTAAAATAGATGAATCATCGTGAAATTTCTCAGGGTATACACAAACATAGTTGGAAGAAGTCCACCCATTAGAGGGTCAACTACATGAAGAAAAATATCATATAGATAAATATGATTATACAATCATAAGGTATAATAAGCCCTTAAATTTATAATATATAATCCCACTACCCATGTAATACATTTGTGTCCCCATTAAAAGATATGAATATAACCCGATATTGATAAAACTCTATCTGGACCTCACCCCTCATCATCTAAAAATTAACATACAGACATGTGTTAAAAAATTTGGTCCTTAGAGACAGTGGGACACAATGCCTCAAAGGAATCTTCCAATATTTCATAGGATTCTTACTAGAAATGATTAATTATGGTTTGTCATTGTGGAGACTATTAAATCTGATCAAAGGGTAACATAATGGTATTAATCATGAATATTAACAGAAAAAATCATTAATAATGAATAGTAATTTGGATTGAAACTATAACCACTAGACCAATAAATTTCTATTTTCGATGAAAATTAATATCTAAATAGGATAAAAATGTACAAATGATATATATTAAAAATAATACCATAATAATTCCCATATTGAAGATGAAATGTCACACCATGTGTCTACATAGCATCTAAAACAGGAATACTTGTATCTATACGGTACTTGTATCAAAATGTCAAAATGACCAAAAAGAACTATCACTAGATAGCATCACGGGCCTCAGAATGGTCCTATGGTCCCCTTCAGTAGGTTTTAGAATAATTTCAACAATTTAATTGTGTATGACTTCACCAATACCTATAAGCATACACATATTCTTTCATTGTACCCAACAATGGTACAAGAGAGGGTATAAGATAAAATACCAATAGGCCACCTCCAATGGTTTATATAACAATCCTGATTGTGCTACAGTAAATCATAATTTTGAAACTTATATCATAATAATATCATAAAGGAGATAAATTTCCATAGCTTATGTAAACAAATAGAGTGAAATTGGTTTTCTAAAGAAGGATCCATGTAAAAAATGTTCAATCCTCTATAACAAGGAAGATAAAAAAGAAAACATGAATAAAAACCACTTCCATGAATTATACATAACATATCATATCATCTATTTATGATCCATAAAACAAATAGATCATATAAAAAATGGTTGATCCTTACAACCAGAAGAGTCATATCCCCATGGAAGAGCAGTATAGTTAGAGGATTCAGACCCCACGAGGTCAGAACCAAGGAATAAAGAACTATGTAATGCTTATCAAGTCCCACCAGAATTTATATAGAATATCAGTTAGAATTGGAATGGGATCCAAGGAGAATATAAATAGAAAATTTCCACTACAAACCCAAATAATTCAGATACAAGGGGTGGAACAGCCTACAAAATCCCAGGGATTCAAGACCCAAGGTGCAATATCAACATAGTCACCCACTACCGATATCATGTCTTATGTTCCATCACACCCATGGAGTCCTATGTAATCAGAAATAATTAAATTATATCATTATTTCATAACAATCCCAATATCAAAGTTTACCCACTCATATAATAGTCCACATTTAATATATCAAATAGTCCACACCATGTAAAACATGGTAAGAGAGGAAACCATATTATAATCAATCAATTCATTTCATTTCATTTATAATAGGGATTTATCTAAATAGAGAAGATATAACACACACCTCATGGATGGATGAACAATGGAAAGGTAATAGAACACACCATGGGTGGTATAGTTTATGGAAATAACCACCAAAAATCATGCAGGACTAATGGGAATCCATAGGATGCTCTTAAACAATCAATTCAATTATTCAATTAATTATCAGGGCATCGTCAAAATGTATGGTATGTGTAAATATGGAAACTAGGAATATAAAACAATGTAATATAAAACCTTTCATGGGTCCATGGTAGTGTTCTATTGTATTATAAGTTTTTAATTTGATATAGATAATATTATTAATTTAAAATTGTAGAAAATACAAAAATATTCCATATTTGTTCGCATAATGATAGTTCATGTGATATCAAAGAATGAACAGAAGGGAATAAGGGGATTGAATTACATATGAGTGAAAATTCATAGAGACAATAATTTTTCAAATCCATGATTATACTTATGATCGGTGACACATGATATGATTTTTCATTTAATGGAGCACATTATTCCTCACTGTTTCCAATGTAGGAGAAGTGATAATTTTTTTAGGCTATAAAATATTTCAACAGAATTTAGTTCTTTTTGACTCAAAATGATGTTCCTCACAATATGGCCACATAGTTTTCAAAATTATTTTCCATCCATTCACCCTTCACTATGTCAAGGGGAACCTCGCACGGTTAGTGCACATGATTTGACATACCCTGCTCATGCCGAGAGATTTGGTTGTGGTAAAAATTACAGTTTCCTCACCTGTTTTTGCACATGAGGTTTCATATTTTCCTAAATCCATGTGCCTTGTAGAACTCCACTATCATCCCTCAAAATATAGGGGTAACCATGTAGCCAATCCCTCTCAGTTTCTTGTAACCCAACAGCATGTCTATTTTTAAAAAAAATTGGGGCTCTGGGCTCTGAATATGCACCAGAAACACCCTATTCACAAAAAATCACATTTTTTACTCATATTAGGACATAAAAATTCATTTACTCTAAAATTTCAGAACCTTTTATTAAAAAATAGGATCTTACAACCATCCCCCATTATAGAAATGCGACCCTAAAATTCCATCTCAAGTCTGGTCAATATTTTAATGATAAAAAATCTGGACACCTAGAATGTATGTGAGTCTCCCACTCCAACGTGTCATAATGTATACAACCCTAGTCCAATAGAACTCATACTAAAGGAACTGGAAATCCTCAGAGATCCATTTTGGTCCTAACAATGAAATTAATTAGATGCTCCTCAAATGACGCATCTACCAACAACTCCAACACCACTAGATATAGAGTATGAGAAGGGTTTGAGTGATAATGACATGGAAGAAATACATGAAATGAGTTTTACATGGATGGGTACCTATTAGGTGACTGTAGAATATTGGATACTAGCTTCAATCTCTCCTGAATCCTGAAAAAATGACATATTGGGATGAATGTATATTGTATATACTGATCCATCTGTGTCCTTTCCTGGGTGAGATATGTAAAAAGACTCGATCCATGAACTATAACTATATTGTTCATAGACAAAGATTAATTTAGGATATCTATTGAGACATTGTAGAAGCAATCCATTTCTGAATGAACTAGAACAACATAAGAGACTACTTTATAAGATGCAGCCCTAGTGGTTATGACACACCAACCTATGACCAGAAGTTGGGAGACTGACATGGGCTACCACAGAAAGCCTCATATGATGTGACAAGAATAGTCTACTGATAACAATTATTGTAGGTGACCTGAAATGAAGAATATTTCTCCCCAAAATACCCCAAAAATCAAGTCGCATTCCCTCAAAATTTCCTCTAGACCATGTATCATATTCTATAACTAACCATTAGTCTGAGGGTGGTATGTTGTGCTTAGAATCACCAGTGTACCCATAACCCTCTTTAAAATATTCCAAAATTGAGAGACAAACTAGGAATACATATTTGAAATAATAGTAAGTGGGACCCCATCAAACCACACTATATCACAGATATAATTCCATGAAATATCATCATTAATGAATGTCTCCCTGATTAGTAGGAAACAATAAAACTTAATGATCTTGTCAACAAAAACTCATAAGAAATCACAAACTAAATGATTCCTTATTAAATTCACCATGAAATCCATCATCACGTCATCCAGTTTTCACTCAGAAAGGGGTTAATGCTGAAAATTTTGGGATTCTTTATGATGTTCCCCCTTAACCAACTGATAGGTGGATATAATCATGAAAAAAATGACTACCTCAAGTTTTATCCCTAACCACCAATTTTGGGGACATAATTCTTCATACTACCTATTATTGTTGGGATTCACTTCCAAAACTAAGGAAATAAAATAACACAAAAACTCCTCATGTGTGTTATATAGAACCCAAACATGAAAATGAATAGGTAGGATCTCATCATCCCCATGGTCCTACTAAGATGTGGCTCATCTTCTTCCACACTCTCCCATAGGACTAGTACCTTAGAATATGAATGATCTATCATTATCACTCCATCCATAATGGTATAAGTCAAAACTAATGTACAATTAAATTTCATACCATGATGATCCATAACCTATATGTGCATCTCTTAAAACAAAACCATGAGTTTCTACTCACTACAAGCATGCTGAGTTGATGGAAACTAAATCCTATTTCATATTGAATCTACCACCGTATTTCCATTTCCATGAATATTAGAAATTTAGATGTCTAGATATTGTAGTTACTCAATCCACCTCCACTACCTAAAATACATATCATTTTGATTAAATATATATATTAGGCTATTGATTTTTGTGTATACCAAAAAACTCTCTTCTAGTAAATAGTCTATCCAACAACGCAAGACACATACATCTGCATCTTACTCAAGATCATGCGTCGTGAAGTTCCTCTCATATGGCCTCACATGAGAAAAATTTACACCATGACTCTATCCACCTAAATCAGAAAAGATACTACCCCAATACCTCATGGATCAAAAAACATAGTGTAGGTCCTTCCCTACTCTAGAAGAATTAGGGACGCCATTAATATTAGACTACCTTTCATATCATGAAATGCTATCTTATAGGTATCTATCAATAACGACTTAAAACCCTTCTTAGTTCATCCCTTCAAAGGTTCTTTTATGAGTGATATGTTCTATGCACAATTCTTTTATGACCATATATCCCTTGAAAAAATCATATTTCAAAGATGTTACTACACTTCTACTGAGAAATTATAGCTCTCACCATCTCTAGGTCAACAGATGCTCATATATATACGATAATATGACCCAGGATGTTAATATTATCCATCTAAATGTGTAAATTGTGAGCTTGGGATATAACATATGATCACTATGTGTGTCAAAAATGGTATCAATATGTTTGGCATAGTTGTGTTGATTTTCTGAATAAACTATGATAATATTCAAAAAAACCAACATTAATGAATGTAGATAAGGATAGAATCTCTGTTTTTCAACTCAATTAGAACTATAGTAATATTAATGAGACTCATTGACATATCCTAATACTTATATAGATCATACATAATTAATTTTTTTACAATGAATTTATTCATGCCAAACATGCACCTAGTGATACCCAGATCTCAAATCATTATTTTTGAAAACCCAATCTCCATAGATAAGATCAAAAAGATAATCTATTAGGATAAATGGATACAATTTATTAACCATCTAATGGTTAAATTTCTATAAATCCATGAATTACATAGAGGAACCATCTTTTTTTGTAAATTACTAGAAAACACCATAAGAAATTTATAGGTCATATAAAAAACATTATGTCCATTTCCTCTAGAATCCTCTTATGTTCATCCAAAAATGATGTAGCAATACTATATGGGGGAATGGATACCATTTCAACTATTGGATGTACATTTATTTACAATTACATCTGTATATCTGGAGGTAAACCAAAAAAAGTCATCTACAAAAACGTCACTGAAATGATCAACTAATGGAAAAAATCAACGTCTCTTGATCCTTGATCATCTAGATATAAAATATAAATTTTGTAATTAATTCCACCAATACCTTGATTATATGTTCTATATCTTCCCAAATGGACATTTCAATTACCCATATGAATTAAAAATCCACCCTACTATAATGTATAAGTCACCCTTCAGCAATAGTAGTCAATGCATAAACAATAATCAACTAGTTATTCCATCCTGAGTATGACATCAAACCCCATCATCTGGAACAAAAAATTATTCCAAATGATGTGACACCCACCCATAATATGGGGAAACTCCATGAATATGTTTAAACTCATAGATCTGATTCCCAAGAGAGTATCATGTTTTATAATAAACATATAAAATAGAAGTACCAGCCTAAGGCTTTTCTATATAGGTACAAATATGAAACTATGTGATGAAACATTTAAATAATATAGGATATATGATTTGAGGATATTATGATTACACCACTCACCATAGATAGTCTCACATCCTTCTCCTTGGGGTAGGATGTAAAGAATATATTGGTCCTGAACTATGTCCCTCATTCACAACCTCGATACCCAAAGAACATCCACTATTCTGTCTAGGTACAACTGGTGCCTAGATTCCATATCTATAAACACCACCTAGGCCCTAAAAAATTTATTTATTATGATATTAGTATGTTTCAATGCAATAAAATACACTCCCAAACCTATAGTCGAATATGACCCCCTCCCACTGACGGCTAGAGTTTTGGTCCATAAAAAATACTACATGTGGCCCATTCTGCCACATGTTCCAAACTTGACTGTTTATCGATCACACTGATTCCTCTTGTGTCCCCATATAACATAATGATGATAATATATAGATCTAAAAATGATCATATAATTAATGCAACTCATTTATCATGAATCCTTATAAAATATCTTCTGACAATTGGATGCTAAACCATTTGGCCTAAGAGACCACACTTCCCTACTATATGGCCCCATATTCCATTAGGTATGACTCTGTAATTACCACATAATGCATTTTATTAGAAGACATCCTTAACCAAAATACATTTACCCGATATCAAAAATAATTATAGATACCTTCCTCGAAGAAACATTCCCATGACATCTCACGAGGAAGGTATATAAACATTAAATAATGATGCTCGGTGAAGTATTTTGAATACTCTATAATTTTCTTAGAGCATTTCTTCAGATGTATTAACTCACAATCCTTATAAGCACTCGATGATTCCTAGATAAATTAAGCATAGAACCTAGTTTCGAAATAACTATAATCCATTCCTTGTATCCTATTATCATGGATCAAGACATCCCATAAATTCTATACTTCACCACATATCATAATATTCATGATATCTAGTGTTCTCTCATGATCTATCTCCAGTTGATTGAAATTAGAAAAAATAGTCTCTTTCCATAGTTCAGAATATTATGGTTCACCGTTCCTCGAAAACATGGAAGTAAACTACTACTAAAACACATATGTCATCTTTACTATAGAATATAAAGGTTTTGGTGCTCCATAGAAAGCCTGCATAAATCATGTAAAACATCCACCATCATTTTCCTCAACACATATGTATTGAACAATTACTATCTTTTCAAATTTTACTTTTGAAGGATCACTATGTATCCTAGGGACCACTACCCCTAGAGAATGGTTTTCCACATCCACAAGGCATACTAATAGATGACATCATGGTGGAATGTCTCTATAAGGCCAAAAAAATTCTTTGAAAGGATCGATATAAAAAGTTCACAACTCAATTCATATGATCGGTCAAAAACATCCTATAAATAGGTCATTCCATACATCCTTCTCCTAAATCCTGGAATGGTGAAACAAAACACTCATAAAAGTTAACTAGTACACTTTATACTAATTTCTCTATGGTAGGGACTAGGTAATGATCTCTTTATATCCATTTTAATTTTCATTTACATTCCTATTCATTTCACATTTACATTAAAATTAAATATTTAAATGGTCGAAACAAATGGCTCAACACCTCTGATCTATAAATTTCTATAATCCTCATGAACTGAAATATGGATTCCACATATTAGACATCATAACATGTTCCAGTCTATACAACCAATCATCAACGAATCACCATGACATAGTTGTATAATTAAGGTGTTTTCTATAGCCTAATCTGGAAAATAATATTTAATATATGAAATTTAATCTCCGTACAATACTTGTAACCTAATTCTCTGCATAAATCATTTATCAATATAATAGGTATGTGATTCAAGGAACAAAAATAAACATTATGAACTTTATCATTGTAACCTATATTCCACGGCATATTGTAGGAAATGTGAATCCTATAATGTTCCTAAAATGATAAATGATATGAAATATATTCATCACACCATATTGGAAATTAATAGAACCTGGAATTATATCAACTATAACATCACAACTAATGTGAATCCCTCAATGGTGGGATCAATTACACACTAATGAAAAAAATATAGGAAAACACAATTTCCATTCATGGTAATTTTTTCTTTTCATACTTATGGGGATATTATTGTAAAACCCTATGGATTTGAAAATAATTTTAATATCGAATTCAAGAAGCACATATTCTATAAAAAACATAACTTTATTATCACCCATCTGATAAACATTATTTTTCCTCCTATGTGAATTGAATTTCTAATAAATGATATAAAAAGTTGCATTCAGTAAGATAATTAGAGACTAATAAGAAAAAAATTATTATTTTTTAATAGTTACAGAACCTTAGGACTAGTAATATGAATATTAATGTGACCCTTATTAATAGTAAATATTATTATTATTTTATTATCTGGAGGTTATAAATAATGAGATCGTGATTAATTTATCAAAGTGATATAAAATAAATTATAGTTATAAAATTATTATATTTTATAAATGATCATTTTAGTCAAAAATTCAATTAATCATATTTAGAAAATTAATTTCAAAAAATGGAATTAATTTTTAAATCCTAATTGTCAAAAAATGGGTGGCTGAATTTTTGAGATTTTTATGAAATACTCAAATTTTTGATAAAAAGTTAAACATGATAATTTACCATATATACTTTCTTAGCTAAATTCACAATTCCTATAATCATGGATAATTTATGAAGAAATGGTTTAAAATCACATGAACTAATTAATTTTATGGGTCACATGAATCAAAATTAATATTTTTTTGAAGGAAATAATAAAACAATGAATATGATATTAACAAATCACCCCTCTCCTCCAATATAACCCCCCCCACTCCCACTTATATTCAATCCTATCATGAATTTTTCATTAACTAAATTTTTCCCAAATATCCTCCCAGACTCCTCCCCCACATATATCATCATGCTTTCTCTTAAAATCACCAAAACCTCTACCCTAAAGTGTCCCCAAGGAAGATAACCTAATGAGGTAAATTATTATTCTCATTTATTTTATTTTGGGTTCCTTAATTTTCTTTTTCTTTCCTCGCCAGATATTTTATAGAAATTATGATAACTATAGAACCTTATATGTTTTGGAATTTTGTTATGATAATGTAATAATTCATCATCATCTTTACATTCCCCTTATTTTATAATAGATATGAAAACATCATCCGAGATGTGTTAATTTATCACATTCAAGGACAACCTATTTTCAATATCTATTAATTATTATATTATGGTAATGAAACCATTTTAATTTATGAACCAAATTTTTTATAGGTAATATATATTATATAAGTTTCTATAATCTTTTTTACAAATAGTATTAGGTTATAGATCAAAATGAATTCATTGTGATAAAAAACCCACCAAAAACCCCAAGTTATTATAATTAATGTTTTATAAAATGATTCATCTTTAGTCCAAACAACCAAATTAATTTTATAACTATGAAATCATATGTATGTTCACTGATCACAAATATATTCAATTATATACAACCATTCTAATTCTATAGGTTTACCCAAACATTATTATAAGTTACCAATCATGAAAACTAAGGATGAAAACGCTTCCAAACTATGAAATTGAATCTCTTAACACATAAAAAGACCACAAATGAACCTAATAAAGATATAAATTTTCATTTAAATATAAATTATGTTCTAAAATCATTAATTAGTGAAAAATAATTTGATTATTCTTTTCATTAAGATCACTTGGGGAACACCTTCGTAATTAAGGTAAGAGTTTTCTACCCATACCACCATTTCCATTTGAGTTACTTTTTTTATACATACCTCAATGAAATTCTTATGGAAATCATGTTTGATTGGTATATATATTCATAAAAACTAGAATCATTATTTATTTTTGGGGTGTTACATGTATTAAAAGGAACATTCAAAATTCATTCTAAAATACAATCCCGATTCAAGGGAATTTATAAAAATTGCACATAATATCATGGTCATTAAATAATCTGTTTTAGCCACCATGGTTTTCATAAAAAAACTTATTTTATTATTATAAAACCACCTTAAATAACTTATATTTTTATAGAATGTTTTTTCTAAAATAACTATTCTTTTCAAATTAAAGTATATTTATGTAAAAAATTATGAATAGATTTTGTGTAAGTATTTTAACTTATTTCAATACTCTTATTGATTCATATGTTTAGTTGGGGTTAAATTTTTACAATATCATGCACCATATTTTATTGACTAGATTCTGATTATTTTTATGTTGGATATGCATTCTTGATACCATTCACCAAATTACCTTGAATGGTTAGTGTTTATGTTTAATGTTTAGGGAATGTTATTTACATTTCATTTGTTCTTTTAAATATGAATGTATATATTGTTTCTCTTTATCCATGTTCATAAGATGAATTCATTGAACATATTATGTGATTGGTGGGGCCCTTTATATCTCCTTGATTCATCGGTCGGTCTCATGGGATAAATAGAGATGGACTTGGCTGAGGCCATACCCATTTTTAGATATTGTTTTGGTAAAGGCCTTAATCGTATTTAGATGTCTTGGTTGAGTACATTTTGATATGATTTATAATGTACAAAATATGAATTTCCCTCATTAAAAATCTATAAATTAATATTTCATGTGGTTATTTTCCTTGTAGAATAACCCTGATTATGTTTTATTGTTAAAATATTTACTCATCTCATATTCTTATAATGATGTGTTCGTGATTTTTATTTTTAAAGGCAAGTGTTTTCAATAACTCTCCATGACCAATGTTTATTTTTATTAAATATTCTATTGTATTGATTATCCTTACTGATCATCTATGGTCACCCCTTCTTATGTTTCAATTTTTCCAGGACATGAAGAGGAATATTATGATTGGCATTCTGGGATACTCTTAGTGTGGATCATGTCATAAATGGAACATGTATGTTTTTTTATTTAATTTTGTAATGTTGAACTTATTTATGTAATTGGATTTCCAAATCTACTAATCCATTCGTTACTTCTTCATGAAGATTTATCTCAATTAGTCCAATGTAATGTAATAAGACACAATCTCTAGGAAACTGGGATTGGGTCTCTATAGTTGGTATAAAAGTATGTTTAGTAGAAAAAATGGGATATATATTTAGAAAATGTAGATTAGAGAAAAAAACTCAAAGATAGTCTTTTACAATTTGTATATAGGAATATCCTATAATGTTGTTAATAAATACATTATATGGAAATTTCTAGTAAATACATCCCTTTATAGATACTACAAGTGGTTTTGGTTCTAGAACAGATGTACCTAGGAGTGAACAATCCAAAAATGAGTTTAATTATTGATTTGAGGTATCATGGTACATGAAAGTGGACCTTAGTGTGCACCTATTTTGACACTTCAGGGGGATATTCTTATAATAATTCATATTTTCCTTAAAATAAATTATATAGGATTTAAATGTATATTTTCCCACAAAAAAAACATTTTTTATTATTATGGGTTATCCATTCAGAAGATTTCAATTTATGTTATGTATTTTTTTTAGTTCATAGAGTACATTATGATTCCTATCCTAATATAGTGTATGCTTTTATTTTGAAATTACACATAGTGGAAGGAATGGTAAATTCATGAATGCGCATTTCCCATGTAGGGATTTCCTTCTAATGAAAGATAATGATTTTGGATTAGGAACTAAGAATAGTGTGGAGTAACATATAAATATATTGGGAAAACTTACTGAGGTTACAAAAAATAAACATACCCGTTTGGATCATCTAGATCGACAACATTGAGGAGTTATGTTAGATCACCTTATGTAACAATGTCATCTATAATTTAATGGGAATAAAAACTCATTCGTAATAGAATAGTGGATAAGATCCGTAGAGGTGATATTTCTTTCCTTGGGATGTAATGAATGAGAAGAATTTTTTATAGAAATTTATCATTTTTCAAGAGATACTGATAAATGTTGGTCACTAATTCAAAAAAAATGGAGGAAGAAGAAATATAAAACATGTAATAGAGTGAATTTATAGTAATTTTCTAAGAGAAATACTCTCCTCAGGAACAATGAACATATATTAAACTGATGTTTCTAAATATGATGAAACCAATGATAATAATGTTACAATGTATCAATATAACATCACAAGGTTACCAATGAAATTATATTGACCATATCTTTAATCTAATGAGCATGATTGTACAATTATTTGGTGGCCTATATCCAGTCCTCCGACGGGCACTGGCCTGCCAAAATTTCTTACCATACGATGGCTTAGTCTCATGTGCTATCAAGAGGGAAAATGGGTTCTCTAGGAATTATGAATTTAATTGAAAGTAATATATTAAGAGTTATGGTTAAAAATAATGTAAAAATAAATAAGGACAAGGGGAATAAGGTAATTTTTTACTTTCCACACTGTGATAATTGTTGAGGGAAACAACCCATTGTCGGCTTAAAAGGAAAAGGGGTGAGCTGTATGTGTGGATTGAAATGCCATCATGATGGTTATTTCAAATGGATGAATGGAGCTATTGATTTTTTATGACATAATTTTAGGTGTATGGTATATAATGTTAATGATTTTCCAAATCATCATAGATACAATACTCAGAAAAGGTCAAGTGAGTAAGGATAAGAATATGAAACCACAACTATTGATATTGATGTTCCTAATGAGGTCGGGGAATGCACATTACTCATTTTCTCAATCTTATACCATGATTTATTTTATTATGTATCATATAATACATCCATATCTTCTTGATTTTCTAGGAAAAATAGATATTTGCAAATTGAATTTATTAGGGAGTTGTGAGTTAATACTCCAAAGCGATGTCTCACTATAACAATGATGTGTCAGGTAGTCCCCATTATGGAATATAAACATTATTTATATACTGATTTTTTTATCATACCCATGATTGAATTTTATATAATAATTTCTAGGTATTGGATTTCAGATCATGATGAGAAAGTATATTTAATGAATATGTTACAATTTTTGAGATTGATATACAATTCCTTATCTTTAGAGAAGAAACATCATCATATGTCTCTTATCTCTATACACCACTAGTAGCTATAAATAATAAAATTACTTTTGAGGATGAGAAATAAATATCTATGTGTATGGAATGAAATATTCAAATTGAGGATGTACCTATTTTTCAATTGTATATTGACATTTTTCCAGAGGACTTCCCCAGACAACATCAAGAGTAGGAAGTTGAATTATCTATTGATTTAATTCCTGGTTCAAGAATTATATCAAATAATAATTATAGAATGGATACTATTGGATAAGTATCACTAAAGAATCAACTATTGTAATTGATTCTTAAAGTATTTATTAGCCCTTATATTTCTCCACGGGGATCCCCTATTCTTTTAGTTATAAAGAAATATGGATATATGAGATTCTACATTGACTATAGGGATATTGATGCCATAACGATAAAGGAAATGTATCCCCTTTCCTCACATTGATGATTAATTTGATCAACTTCATGGAGAGAAATATTTTTTTTAAGATTGAACTTTATTTGGATATCATCATTTGTGAGCGAGGATTGAAAAAATTCCAAAGAAAGCATGTTGAACCAGGTATGGGCATTATGTGTTTATAGTAATGGATTTTGGACTAACTAAAGCACCCTTTGTTTTCATGGATTTAAGGAATATAGTTTTTAAGGAATATCTTGATTAATTTGTGATGGTATTTATTGATGATATCATGGTGTAATAAAAAATATATGAAGAACATTATAATCACTTTCACTATATTCTAAAGAATCTTAGGTAAAATGAATTATATGGATTGTTTAGAATGTTTTGATTTTTGTTTCAATCAGTTTATTTTAATGGACACGTTATCTCTATAGAAGAATATCTGTTGATACCATGAATACAAAGGATGCCAAAGAATGGCCTAGTCCGACTAACATAACTATGGTGCATAGTTTTATTGGTTAATATGGTTAATATCATCGTTTCATTTAGAAGATCGCCAATTTAGCCTATCCAGTAACCAAGTTTACATGTAAAGGGAATAAGATCGTATTCAGAAAATCATGTGAGAAATGTTTCTAAGAAATCAAGTGGAGATTAGATAATTCACTGATATTTATGCAACCATCAGATAATGGAGGCCTTTTAATCTATAGTGAAGCATCAAAGAATGTACTTGGATGTGACCTTATGAAATGTGGTAGAGTTATAGCCAATGAATCAGGGCAATTATAAATTCACGAACAAAAATATCCAACTCATGATCTATATTAAGTTTTTGTAATAATTTCTATGATGATATGGCATAATTATCTCTATTATGAAATATGTGATATATATATATGGATCATAAGAGCGTGAAATATATCTTCTCACAAAAGGTACTAAATATAATGAAAATGAGATGGCTTGAACTACTCCTAGATTATGATTTATCCATACACTAATACCCAGGAATATAAAATAAGGTAGCTGAAGAATTGAGCATGAAGGATCATGGAGTCCTAAAAAATGAGGATTTAATGAGATGTTATGTTTATGGTACTAGTGAAGACCGATATTGGAATTATAAAAGGTGGTGAAACATAAAAACTATTATATTTGGTTTCCCAGATATATTTTTTTGAATGTATTAAAACATCTCAGTATGATGATGAGAATATTCAAAAGAAAATTAACGGTGTGAATGAAGGGTGTTGGATAGCGTTGTATGTGAAGTTGGAATTCTGAAATTTGGTAGCAGTATATGTGTTCCCTCTATACCGAATATTAAAAGGGTTTTACAGGATGATGATTATAGCTTGAATTTTTCTCTAAACCATGGTAGAACTAAAATATATATTGAATTGAAGGAACATGTTGGGTGGGACTACATGAATCAGGAAATTGATGATTATGTATCAATAGGGTTAGTTTTTCAACATGTGAAGGCCGGAATACAACATCCAAGAGTAGTCATGCACCCTCTACCAATTCCTATGTGTAAATTTGATGACATCACTATTTATCTTTTCACTGGATTTCCTAAAACTCCATTGAATAATGATTTGATATGGGTTATTTTTCATCGACATAAAAAATATGAAAATTTCCTCACTATAAGGGATGATTTTACACTATATCTCCAAGCACGACTCTATATCGATGATGCTATGACACATCATGGAGAACCTATCTCAATTTTGGATGATCTCGATCCATGATTTACATTGAAATTTTGGAAAATACTTCTTAAATCCATGGATTTCGAGCATCGATTAAGTACTTATTATTACCCTCAAATAGATAGAAAATTAATAAGGATGACCCAAACCTTATAGGACTTCTTGAGATCAAGTTAACATTACATTCAAGGTATGTGGGATTAATATTTACCTTTAGTGTAGTTTTGCTAAAATAATAGTTTTAATTCCTAAATTCAAATGGATCCATATGAATCATCGTATGGAAAGAAATGTTATACACCAACATGTTGTGATGAAGTTTGAGAATGTAATCTCATGGGTCCAGAGATTGTGTAGAAAACAACAGAAAAGGTAAAGACTATTCAAACCCTTTTCTAATAAGCTCAAAGAAGGAAAAATATCTATGTTTATAATATAAGTAATGATTTGGAATTTCATGTGGGAGATCATGTTTTCATAAATGTATCTCCAAATAAGGGTGTTATATGATTTGGGAAGAAAGGGGAATGGAACCCTAGGTACATTGAACCATTTGAAGTCCTAGAGGGAGTGGGAGCTGATGTGTCTCATTTGGATATGAAACCCAGCCTTTATAAAGTACACAATGTGTTCCATGTCATATTGTTGAGAAAGTACATGCCAACCACAACACATGTCCTCACTCATGAAGGAATAGAATTAGAACCATACATATAATACTATGATGTGCCTATAAAAATTATGGATAGTAAAAACCATGCGTTGAGGAATCATACAACTCAATTAGTAATGATAATTAGGAGAAATCATAAAATTTAAGAGGAAACATGGGAGCCTATGGATCATATGATGACGACTATCCAAAATGTTTTTATAAGGTTATATTCTGGGAATTTCTCGGATGCAATACTGGTATGGTGGGGAGAATGTAACACCACCAATATTTTTGAATAAATTTAATATTGAATTCATGAAACCCTGATACTCTAAAAAATTAAATTTGTTATAACATACCTAGTAGGCATAATTTTACCACCTCTCTGATTTGAATTTCAAAAAAATAACATACACAGTTGCTTTCATAAAAATATTTAGAGTCTGATAAGGAAAAAATAATTTTTTTTAATAATGTCATACCATTATGAATAGTAATGTGAACCTCATGAATAGTAAATCATATTACTATTTTATTTTCTTAAGTTTATAAGATAATTTGATAATGATTGATATGTCAAAGTTATATAAAATGAATTATTTTTTTAAAATTTATTTTTTTGAATAAATTATGATTTTATATAGAAATTAAATTAATTGTATTTATAAAATTATATTCAAAACATATAGTTAATTTTTGAATTTTTCATTTCAAAAAATGTGTTGGCGGAATTTTTTTAATTTTTATAGAAATACAAGAATTTTTTCTGAATATAAAAATAGACTAATTTATAGTATATATACATTTTGTGTTAAATTCACTATTCTAAGCATCATGGATGATGTAAGAACACTTGGTACAAACACACAATCGGTTATTACTATTATGGGTCACATTATTCAACATTAATGGTTTTCCTAAGGGAAATAATATAATAATGAATAAGAAATTCAAAAATCACCCCTCTACTATATTATAACCCCCACTCCATCTTTTCTTAACTCCTATCATGATGTATTCAATGTCCTAATTCAGCCTAAATATTCTCCGAAGATCCTCCAACAATTCAAACGGACCTTGGTATCATATAAATACCAAAACATATACCTTAAAGCGGCTATGATGTAATATAAATTCAATAGGTAAATTCCTCTTCTCATTTAAGTTATTTCGAGTTCCTTGCTTTTGTTTTTCTTTTCAAACCTCTCCTCTTTCATATGTTATAATAACACTAGTACCTGATATATAATATAATTTTGTTATATAATTGAAAAATTCATCATTATCTCTATTTACCCTTCACTTAATCTAGAAATGAAAACACCATCCAAGATTTATTAATTTATCAAACTCAAGGACAACATGTTTTCAATTTCTGTTAACGTATTCAATTTTGGTCCGGAAAATAAATTTGGTTGAAACATATTATTTTATAGGTAATATATCCTATGAAATGTTATTTAATCTTTTTTTAATAATGGTATTAATTTATAGTTCAAAATGAATTTATTGGTGATTATGAATCTCATAATAACACAAACAATTATCATTAAAGTTTTATATGATGATTCGTCTTCACACCTAATAACCAAATTAATTTTATAAATCTAAAATTTTCAATATGTTAACTAATCACATATATATATTCAAATATATCAGACCATTCTCATTCAAAAATATTATCCGTAGATGAATATAAGTAAACCAATCATGAAACCATTGAAGAAAACACCCCCAAACAATGAAATTAAATATATTAACCCATCGAAATTCCATAAAAAATTAAGGTTATAATAAGTTAATTAAATTTATAAGATGTTATAGAATCATTAAATTATGAACTTTAAATTTATTATTTAGGTCATTATGATCAAGTGTGGAACACCTTTGGACTTAAGGTAAGGGTTTTCTACCCAGACCTCCATTTTCATTCGGGTTATTTTTATTGTCTACATACCTCAATGAAATTCATATGTATAATTAAGTAAAATATATGTGAGATTTCCAAATATTTTTACCAACCAGACTCCTTTTTTATTTTATGTGGAGTTACAAGTTATAAAAGTAACCTTCCAAATTCTATTTCAAATAAAATCTCTATTAAAAAGAAATTATCAAATTTTCCCCAATTTTAATGGGGACTCTATAATATGTTTTTAGAAATAATTATTTTTATAAACCACTCATTTTATTATTATAAAAAAACATTAATTAACTTTTGGTTTTATACAATTATTTTTCAAAATTAACTTTTCATTTCAATGTAAAGGGTATTTATCTCAAAAATTACTCAACGATTTTATAAGAGTATTTTCATCTATTTGAAAAATCATAATGATTATTATGTTTAAATGTTTTTAATTATTTATGATATCATCAAACATATTTTATTTAATTGGGTATGATTATTTTTATGGCAGATATTATTTCCTTATACAATTCACAAAATTACCCTAAATGGTATCTATTTATTTTTAATGTTTAGGGGAAGTTATTTACATTTCATATGTTAGATTCAATATTTATGTATTTTTTATATTTATCCCCTTTTATAATATTAATTCATTTGACTTATTATGTGATTTTTTGGGCCCATTATATCCCTTCGATGTATTTGCAGGTCCCATGATTCAAATTGATATGGACTTGGTTGTGGCCTTCCCCATTTTTAGATATGGTTTTGGCCAAGGACATAATAATTTTTAGATTTCCTAGATGAGGCCTTGATGGTATGATTAAAAATAAATGGAATATTCATTTATGTAATTATGTATCGAGAAATTGATAGTTCATATGGTTATTCATCTAGTGGAACACCAATTATTATCTGTTATTACAGAAATATTTACTCATCTTTTATTCATGCAATAATGTGTTCAATTTTATTATTTTTAAAGTCATTTGTTTTAAATAATTCACCATGACCAATGATTATGTTGATGATATCTTCCACTACATTGATTACCCTTACTAATCATCTGAGTTCACCCCTTCTTGTGATTTATTTTCCCCAGGACATGAAGTGGAATATTATGATTGACTTGTAGGGATAATCTTATAGTGGTGGATGTTTCCTATGGAAATTTTTTGTTTTTTTTAATTTCATGTTGTAATTTTGATCTTAAATTTTTATTTGGATATCCAAATATTCTAAACTATTTTTTTCACTAGGACACAACTTTCTTTAAATCAAAGTAATGTAACGTAACAAGGCACCGACACCGGGAAACTGTGGTTGGGTCATTACAATTGCACCTAGGAAGAACTCAATACCAAATTCCAATACCTTATGTAATCTCATTTCTATTTTCTCAAAATAGAAAATCCCTAAATTTAACTTCTCTAATTCCACATTGTATTATCCTGAAGTAGTTTCCACAAACATGTCCCCTGAGACAGTTGGTAACCAAGCCTTGTGTGAATCTCCCAAACACCAAAGAATGATAACAAGAAATGGGGACCTGTGGTGTATATGTAGGAATGATATTCCCACATATCAAAGTGTAACACAGTGGTAGAAATCATACAAATCAATAGAATAAGCGTCATAAAAATGAATAAAAATAGAAATAGACACTATTACCAATGGACTATTGACCAACCATAGCATAAGCACAATAACAAATGAAAGGTATACAAACAACCAAAATATGGATATAGACAAGAATTCATCAATAAATTTCATATAAAAGATTATTTGTCCTTTCATGAGTAAATAATGAAACAAAAATACGTTTACCAGCATCAATTCAAAACATGTATCTAAATACCGAAAAGACCAAAATGAAAAATCTCAAGATTGCATAATGATCTTATGCTTGGTATTATGCTCCCCTACACTAGAGCATAACACAAATTAATCAATAGAACTATAGTCACATACCCTTGTCCCTAACTACATTTATATATACTATTTTTGTAACATATAATTTCTTAATATATGATGTTATATGAAATCCAATTAGGCCAACAAGAAAAGTTAATATAACAAACCCGAACATTCAATACAAGCTATGTAATGTTAAATGTATATCACAAGAATTGATGAAATGAAAAAATTAAAGATAGTATATATAATCATGTAATGTAAAACTATTTAGTCAAACAAGGATCCCAACATAAAAAAAGTTCAGGCTTGTATAAGAATATATCTATATAGAAAACTGGAATAAACACCAATGTTATTCCTTATACACAGTATAACCTCTCATCCATGGTCAAGTAAAATTAACTGTATATCATATCAACCACATCCAAGAATTATTTTAAGATTTGTTAAATCACCTATGATCGATCAATACAATCGGATGTGTCAGAACTCCTGGTATGATCCAAGGTGTAGTGAACCAATCAATCCTCATAATGTCCCAGGATAATATCAATGGAGCCTCAGTAAGACATAGAATGTGTTCCATGGATCATTCCCACTAAAAACACAATTTTTTTTGGATATATGGACCATATTGCCCCATGGAAACCAATATAATCAACCTCCAATGTGAAATCATATTATAAAATTCTATTACAACTATCACGACACATGGTGTATCACATGCATGGAATCAAAGGGAAACAATCATCATTCAATTAAAGAACATTTCCGAAAAATATCAGGCATTTATTTTACCCACTAATATTACAATTCAAATTAAAAATATAAAATATTTCACATCATATATAAAATGGAAAATGTGGAATATATATTCTAATCATCATTTCATTTAATTTCATTTATTACAGGGATTCTTGTATCTATGAAAAATATAATACACACCATATGGGTGGCTCAACAACAGAAAGTAAAGGGAACACCACATCGGTTTCCCAAGTTGGGGAAATAATGATCAATGGTCGTATATAACTAAAGGGAATCCCTTACATATTACAATACCATCAATTCAATTAATAAATTAATTATTAGTGCATCATCAGAAATTCCTACATGGGGAAAAACCACAACAATAAATATAAAGAACCAAACCAAAAGTGAATTGTATATACCACCTAATGTAGGTCTATAATAATGTTTTTATCAACTATAAAATTTTTATTTGATACAGATCAGATGTGAAATGTTGAAAAAATTAAAATCCACAAAATATATCATGTTTATATTCACCAAGTTAGTATATATTATATTAAGGAAAATGAATAAGGATAGAAGAGTATTTTAGTACATATATATGAATCCATGGATATAATCTGCATTTTAATCTGAGATCGGATAAAAGATCAGAAGAAAAGATTGGATTTACCCTTCAAAAGAGATCCTTATTCCCCACTAATATCAAATAGAAGAGAAGTAAGAAGCATAATAGGTTTTAATACATTTAAAGGGAAGTTGGATAAGTTTCCCTCAAAATAAATTCCATATAGTTTAGGCACACATTTTCCCAAAAATGCGTTCTAATCATGAAACCTTCACTATGTTAGTGGGAGCCTTTCACAGTTATTGAGGATGGTTTTCCAATCATTGCACACACCGTGTTATTTGGATCTGCTAAAAATTGATGGCCATTTGCATGGGATTACACCTGTTGTGGAATGTCTTCCCCAAATTTCACAACTTGTAGAATCCCATTGACAAGACTAGAATGGTTAGGGGTAACAATGTTTCCTATCCTTCACAGTTTCTCCTAACCATTAAACTGGTTTTTTCCATGAAGTGGGGACTTTAGATCCAAACTAGCCATGGAAAACCCCTAATTCACCCAAAATCATATATTGAACTAAAAGTAATCCATAAAAATCATTTAAACCAAAAAAATATAATCACTTTACATAAAACCCTAGGTCACACACAATCCATGGAAATAATGAAGTTGAAGATTTCATGATCAAGGACCATGAAAACCCAAACAACCATGATGCCATCTATCATCGGCAATCACATGGGGAACTTAATGCCCTCTTATAACCTCTTTCCTAATGGTCTAGTAAGATCAAAAAAGAATAACATAATCTCAAAAATGAAATCCCACTGTATCAAACATCATTGAAAACATAAAAGGGTTAGTAGTGTTTATATCAGTGATTTCTAGTTCAAAAGATGATGAAATAAAACCCAAACCTATAATAATAGCTATTTTTTCTTAAAATACCATTGCATCACACTATAAATCCTATATTAACCCATACATAGAAACATGGGAATCCCCCTTGTCATGTTAATGAGACCCACTACCCTTGTGATTATAAAATTTAAATAGGCATCACTAGGTGTGGGTGGATCCCACATTACTGCCATGGGAATTATTTTCACCTAAACATTTTAGATGACTAGATCACCCAAAAAGATGATATTTCATATGATACTCAACTCAATGAGGCCTAGAATGACCACACCTCACAAACTAGTAGTAGATAATATATTGTTTCCCTAAAAAACCCCTGAAACTACTCTTATATAGAAATGGATACTCTTGTGATTTTTACTCTATCCAGAAGAAGTACATTGGGTAATAGCTTCACCAACTGAAGGTCCACCCAATAATATCCTCATATCTATTATTATTTCATAAAAATTTTATTTTTTCAATATATTCACAAATGAAATATGGTGAATCACCAAATATATTCAAAAAACCAAAACTCCATCCTTCAAGCCTTTAATAAATCACAAATGAAAACTCCTATGCCAGATGCTCCATGCTGGAAAAATAGGTTGGGTACAACAAAACGGTATGCTCCCCTTGATCCAATGTCTGAAAAACCATGGTGTTTTCTTCATGTAAATTCATAACATAAAACTGAAAATTAAATTTCTTCTTGATATAATCCTAGGTAAGAACCTCAGTTAAATTAGCCCGCACTATCGATTCTCACCATATTCTTCTTGGCCACTCGATCATATATGTGTTAATAACACATAATAATATTTAAAATTCTTAAAAATATTTCTGTTCCTCTAAAATAAAACAATAAAAAACAACAATTCCTGGATCTATTTATCACCTCAAAAGATATGTGGTTGTTTCTTGGAAAATTTCAAGGAACTATACACTACTCATCAGGGGTTCATGGTGTTCATTTAACCCAAAGTCTAAATGGTATGAATACTACTTCATCCAAAGATGTGTAAACTCGAGGATTTTCTTATCCGTACTACCCCATGAAATGCACTCCCATATTTGGAAGAAATCTTCTAGCTAGAAATCCCTATTAAATTAAACTCAATAATCAAATAGTCATGATAAAATTAAAAAATTATCAAACCAACATCTTGATACAAAAAAATGATTTAATGTTATCGGAATTAATGAAATTATGGATTCTACCATAGAAATATAAATCCCTTAAAAATAGTTCCAGTTAAATAAACTCCCCAATTAGTTTATTAAAACTAAATCACACACTCCAAGTACCAAAAAGTAGTATATATGTAAATTTAAATATATTTTCCATAATGTTCATTCAATTTAACCTATTTATCATATCTCAACTATAGTAATGATATTATTACCACCCATGTTAACTAAAATTCAATTATAGGATTGAGCATGATATTCCCATTTTCCACATCAACTATCAAAATTTTGATGAGCATACTCATGTCTATCCATGATACTGAATCGACTGACGAAGTGATTACACAATTAAGGCAGAGTAAGGCTTTGATACCAACTTATAGCAGATGAACATAGTTCAACCAGACTAGTCACCCATGTCGTCCCATTACAGGGTGTGGAATAATAAATATAACAAAAAAAATTATTTAATATAAAAAATAAGACATAAAACTAGTGTATAAATAAAAAATAGGGAGAGGAAAATATCATAAACAAGATAAATAATATGTATGAAAATACTAGACTAACAAGTCTCTATGTGACCAGATTCCAATAGGTTAAAAACTAGTTTTTGGGAATATGATGATTCTATAGGGGAATATTTTATCCAAATTTAGATATAAAATATAGTGTAGAATTCTCAAATAGTGTATAAACCACAAGATGGGTAATGAGCGTACCACATATCAGCACTGGTTTATCTTTAGAAGCCAAATATAAATCTTGATCAAAAGGGGAATAAAATCCCATAGAAATGAAAATTTATAAACCTAGGTTTTAGTGGGAGGATTCAAAGTAAGACAAGGAAAAATATCATATCTGATCATTAATAAAAATGAAGATGTATTAGCTTTCCCAATAATAGTTTTTCAAACACATAGTTCCTTTGGTTTTATTTATAATTAATTAATGGAAGTATAAGATTTTTTTTTAATAAGATAACTGATTGAATTGGAAATTATTTAGTTGATGAAAAATCAATAAAATAATAATAATTAAATAATAATAGACATAACCTCCACAAAGAAACTGAAACTGAAAGTAATGAAATTAGGAGAACTTAGAATGATAATTTTTTTATAATTATCAATATCAAGTAAAATATTCTCTAAATCCTCCCAATAAAAAAAATTCGGTATAGAAAATATATCCTCATAGGAAACCAAAAAATGAACTATTAAAGTTCTTATATTATGAATTCAATAGTAATATCTTTTCAACGTAACTATTTTACATGAATGTTTCTAATAAAATATTATGGAAACAATTATCAATCATTATTTGGGTTTTCTTTAATTTATATATAATATTTTTCCAAAGAAAAATCATGAATATCTTAAATCAAATATGGTAAACATACTAAAATATAAAAATAAATTCGATAAAAAACCCATGAAATTACCTATCATGCAATAAGAAACTAGAACCAATAATGCACCTTCCAGCCAAGCTCTGTCCTATAGGAAAATATATACTAGCCACTCAAGAGCCTGATTAGGAATAAGGTCCGATCCGACTGATATCGAGTCCAACCACAATATATTAATTAGAACGAGGTTACCTCCTAGTTTTATAACACACGCTATGGATAATTGTGTATCATTCTTGATGTACCCACATGTTATGTTTCGGAATTTTTTTTAATTTACATTGTAAAAAACAATAATAAATTTCTTTAAAAACCCATTTCAAAGACACCCAAATGTTTTTCAGGGTATGAAAATCCATTTCTTTCCTAATCAAGAAAAATCTATTTTGAAATAAATAATATATTTAAATCATGAACCCGTGATTTTTTTTCAATTTAAAGCATGAAATTCCATTTCAAATATCACGTAGAATTAATAAAAAAATTAATTTTTTTAAATCAAAAGACATAGTCAGATCTACCTACCTCAAGGGTATAGAAAAACTAACCACCTTTGACAATGAAGATTGAAAATTATAGGATCTTCCATCATAATACAAGGAATGACATGAAACATAAATGTATTGATAAAAACACTATTCTATTTTAGAACTATAGGAAATCCAAATCCAAAAACAAATCCTAAGATTATGTAGAGGGATCTCTTACCTGGAAAAAAAATTCCAACAAAAAAATAAATGAATCCTTGAATGAATAATTCTGAATGTAATGGAACCCACCATAATCCCCAACAGATATCTCTAGGATGAGGTAAAAAGGATTCACATGAATAAAATGTTTCATATCACTTTTATGGTGGCCTAAAATAAAATATCTATGACATTTACACATCACATACTCTCTTCGAAATTCATCTAATCATCAAGGACTATATACATAAGAAACCCTTCACTATTTAATTAAATAATTTTTTTGTACTTATAAGACATTTACCTGCTACACGATATGCTTAACATTTACTCCATGTACCAGTTTTTGGACTCTTATAATAAATAATAACACATAATGGATTTCACTTACATGATGTGTATGATCCTTATGAGTAGTATAAAATTTATGTTTTTATGTTTAGAATTAAAAAAAATCATTGAATTAAACCATATTTCTATCCTACCAATTTCATGGGTAGTAGTACGCTCCCAATAAAAAAGAAAACAGAATGATAATGATAGAAGAATCGAGAGAGAAATGTAATGGGACGTTAATTTTGTAATTCTGTAATTGTAAGCCCCATGAAATAATAATGACAAATTAAAAATTAAATATAATGCAAATAAAAATTTAATTGAATATTATGTCAATGGGGTAGTACATAAAACTCAAAAAAGTTAGGTTTATATCATAAACAAATATCATAGGGAATATGTATTTTTAATGAATATCCCTTATAAAGATCATATCATGGGATTAAGAATTAAAAAAATATGATATTTTATGTAAAAATTGATTATAAAAAAACTAAAAATACACTATAAATTAATTTATATATAAATTGTCATATTATATTTGAAAATGGAGTTAATGAAAACGATTTATAACCCAATTCCTGAAAATTAACCAGTTAATTATTTTTTAACTTGGCGACATTGAAGTCAGATCTGTGTACATGATGTAAGTGGAACATTATCATCAAATATAATGAATTATGAATGTATAATGTAATTACAAGTAAAATAGATATATTATCCACCCTGTTAAATAAATTTGTTCAATACATTAAAATATTATTTAATGAAGGGTAATTGAGAATAATTACATTACCTCGAATCCACACATTCCTCATATGGACTTCAACATTGCTTCTTTAAGAATCCTCATTTACAATACACATTAATCCATATATGGTAGGAATTATTCCAACAAATAATATATGTAGAATTTGTGGATGTACAATAGTAATTAATTTGGTAAGTATTTGTCTGATCAAAATGCTTCTCGATATGTGAAGAAATGAGATTAAATAGATCCCTTTAGATTGAGAATGAAGGGGTACTCTTAGAATTTATTAAAATATAATAATAACATAAATTAATTTTCATGTAAAAATGGATTATAACTGACAATATTAAAATTTCTTATGACTATGAGTCAAAATAAAATTTCACAAAAAAATTATAACATGTTTAGATGAAGTTTGTAACCATATATCTTAGTTTTAATGCACCTTTTCACATTTGACATGTAATGTGATAAAATGTTTTTACATTATAAGTGTCAATATATTTATTATAATATGATAATTTTAATTCAAATTATACATGGATTTATTTAACCAAATCCCAATAAATTGGAAAAATATAAGAATTTTACAAATTTGAAGTCCTTAACTAAAATTTAATTTGTTATATAATATCATTAATGTAAATTTTGGAACTATTAATTTAATTTTATTTCTAAACATCAATACAACCATTTAATTAAAATAATATTAATATAAACCAATCTAATTATTCATTTTAGTCTAAAAAATCATGGAATGCAAAAAATCATTCACATAATATTACATGTATAGTTTTTAAAATAATTTTATTTAATTTTTTTCCACAGTAAATAGAACTATTTCATTGTTATTGAATCATTCTTGGAAAATATTTCATCACCAAAATTAAGTATAATCATAAATGTTTAAAATGAATCATATATATTTCATATTATTATTTATAATAGAACATATCCTCCATTAATTAATATTTGAAAATTTTAACGATAATTCAACTAGGAGAATGAATTTTATTACTTTTCATTATTTTAAATAATATAAGTGGTGAAAATCATGTCAAAATTGTAATAAAATTTAACATATTTGAATATAAAAGATTATGGTTGTGTTATACTAATAAAATACAATTATTTCAATTGATAGTGTAATTCCATAGTCTTTATCATTTTATTTTTAACCCTAATTACTCATTTTACCCATCACTATGATTAAAAAAATACTAATGTTAACATTATTTATGTATAAACATAAAAGTGACCAATTTACAAAATTTCCTACAACTGAATCAAATTTGGGAATTCATTTTTTTTAATAAATTTTGAGAAGTGGTATAAATTTATTTTAATATTAATGTGTTAAATTGAATAGAAATATGCATTTAGAAAAATATGTTTATCCCTAAAATATACATAGAGAAAATTAGATATATTTTTTATTAAAATTATTTTAATTGTATTATTCGTAATTAATTATTATTTATGTATCTTTTTTTATAAAATTTAATGAATAATGATACTCTATAATGTATATAAAATGACTATTTTAAAATATCTTAATTTTTCAATATTCACTAAGAATATATTTCTAATAAATTAAAAAACATTCAAAGATAATTATGCTATATTGATTTAAAAATGATAAAATTCGTATCAAATAAGATTTAAAAAAGTTTATGAATTTAATCGTAAATATTTTCTCATAGAAACTATTAAATACATTTTTTCAAAGAAATTTTTTTTAAGAATAATTTGATTTAATAAAAAAAAATTCTTTTTTCATAAGGATTAATAAATAAAATTCTATTTATTTACTCCATAATGTGTAAAAAAATTAAAATTGAGCTTAATAATTTTCATTTCATAGCAATTCAATGACCAGGTTATAAAGGTAATATAATAGTATTTTGTGGTATGTTTACGCTTGGTATGGTGGATTTTCTAAGATATAGAACATTGTTTTTCATATAGAATATCAGTATTTTATAATACATCCCAATTATAGGTAATTCAAAAAGTTATGAATAAGATATATTTTTCTAATTGAATATCACAACCATTGACGATACCATAAATATAATGGACTACATTACCTCATATTTTATCAAGAGTAGCACCAAAACATCAACAACAGAGAACCATATTTTGGTTATTGTCAATTTCCATACAGAATCTGTATATTTCATAACATAAAATATGGGTTATCTATTTATTTTATTTTAATGATAAAAATTAAATTTGATTTAGGGATTCAAGGAGTACCACATTGAATTGTATCTGTTTGGGTTATGTGGTTTACCATAATGTTACATTGAAGTGTTCATTATGAATTGGTTAGAGTATAATGTTTAAATTTTTCATATCATTTTCAGATAAGGTGTTAATATGATATGAATATTAAAAATCTTACGGACAAGATGGGATATTTCCTTATATATTTCAAATATGATTTGGATCAATGTGATGACTCCAAAAAAAGTTGTCATAATGGAATATTTCCAATAATCTTTTCGGATTAAGGCATTGAGTCACACCTGATTTCCATGATTAGTAGAAAATACGAATTGGTATATTAAAAATATTAAACATAATATATCATATTCATATAGTTTCTTAAAAATAGTAGAATATATCCCAAATCGTGTCTTAGATTAGAGAATATAGACTATAATTAAAACCAGAATATATCATTTACCCTTGGTGTGACATAACTATTTTCATTTAAAATTCATTATTTAAGACTATTCATGTGTGGATTATTAAAAAATAAATAAATTTATAAATTTATTATTTATTAAATTTCCTGATCATGTATAACATTTATATAAACCATGTTATAAAAACCCCAAGTATTATCTAAAAACCCTCATGATTTGAAAGAAGCTGCTAGAGGATATCCTTGTTTAATGATGAGAAATTGGATTAGTCATAAGTGTAATGAGTAATTAATATTCTAAATAGGTGTGTGTGGACATCACCAAAGAAAATGATCTAAAACTATCATTTTCCAATGATCGATCAAAAATTAATCTATTACATTTATTTTTATTGGATTTAAGAAATATTTATTTCTTATTTACAAACATGAATCAATCCACATAATAAATTGATATTCATGTTGATCATTAGTTATGAGGTATTATTTTATTTTACTAAAATGGGGAATTTATATTGGTTAATAGTGAAATATTCTATTTATTCTGGAGGAAATGTCCAAAAAACAAGGTTGTAGAATGATCCTTATTTTCTATTTTTAAAATTTCTATACCCATCCAACAATGTATATCCTTTATATTTGTGGATGGATAGTGATTTGATCATACACGATATGACATATCATTGTAAACTCTATCAATGGAAATATGAATCATGGTAATAGATTTGGTTTTGTGTTTTGAGAGACATAATGGAGTCATGGAACATATGATGTGAATTTAGTGATGGATTGTGTAACAGTGGATATATGATCTCTATTAAATGAATTTAATTATTGGATTAGAAAAAGGAGTTTCTAAAAAAATTTCATATTTCAACGACTATTTACTAAGGTGGTCCAATATTGGTCTAGGCGATGTAGTTTTTGGGAGACGGGCTGTGAGACTGTTGATCATATATGGGAAAGAATTTTCTAGTGCATAACAACATGAATCTAACTTCTAAATGGACACTGATTATGGTTAAAAAAAACTGATTATCACTGTATAATTGAAGTTAATTGTTGAGGAACATCCAATGAATTCCAAAAATGTGATAGTATCAATTAAATCATGATATACATGGTATGTACTACGGAATAAACCACACGATGTATTCCAATCTATGTACTATATATGGTTTCCTAATGAGTTAAATGTCATACACCATGTGGTCCTCCCACACATTCTGTGACACCAAGCTGAAAATTATGGAATATATTTGGAGTAGACAACAAGAGGGACAGGTGGCCCCACAAGATTTGTGGTATGGGTAACAATACATGTACAAAGGAAATTATATGGTATTTGGAAGAAGACAACCACCAATGCGAGGGATCATCCACTACATGTTCTATGAAACATAGTATGCACTATATACTATAGAAGTATATATTTTTGTCTAGATTGCACATGATACTTGTAGTGTGGACATCTACACATTCCATACCCTAGTGGACATGTTTTATATCTTGATAAAGACACATTGAGTGATATGGTGAGACACAAGATGGTACAGACTCGAAGAGATATTCCATTTACCTGTAGTACATGTCATGTAATCCGTAAAGGAAAATTCATAGAAAATCATATTCTCTAACTAGTAACTATATGTTCTCGGGTGAGTTCCCAAGGACCGTTTCAGTGTCTGTATGTTTCCATGGTCCATCACTATGAGGAAACAAAGAGGAATCACATTATGATAATAGTATTAGTGATGCACTCTATATGATTTTTCTTAAATGGAGTAAGGTGTCCATTCATGTGCCATATAGTGTAATACAATAAAATTATTTCCTAAAGCTGGGTTCAATATCCCAGTTAGTACTATTAGGTCATGTGATCCCCATTTTAAAAGGTTTACTCAAGGTTGGTTCAATTATACCCCATTGGCCATGGGTATAATACCCTCTTTATGTATCAACATCTATTGTCTTCTTGAATGTTTTAGACTAATCAAGTGAGTATCTCGGATGAAACCTTTCAGTTTGATGGTTCATTGTGATGGAAAGACCCAATGAGCATGTACCCTTAAATTATTTCCATATATATAATATCATCTTTTGAGTGAGATCACTCTGAATTATTTTTTTAGAGACTCCCATATAATCCTGGGCTTGTAGTGAGGATATACACTTGACTAAATACATTCATTATACCATTGATTTTACTGGGTATTAATGTAATTGTAGAGTATTTTGAGACTCTCATGTTCTATTAGACAACCCTCTATAGTGATGATTTGGATACTCTCTCTTAATTCATTCTCTTTGGAAAATTTATGGTGTCCTACAGGTTATGTTTATATTATCCCATGAATTAAATTTTCCCACACATTCATCGGATAATATAGAAGATATGATTTATGATGGACTCATTGAAATATTGGGAGAATTTTGAGTTTAGTTGTTCTAGATGGTCCTTAAAAGTGTCATAGTTATTATTTTTATGAATAATCCTTATTGTTATACAGATGGGATATTTCCAGTTTTGGTGGGACAATTTTTTGACCATTTTTATTTTACTATATTACTCTTTCTACTATAATTTTGTATATTTTTAATGAATGAATAAATACTATCAGTTGTTTATCTTTTTTTTATACTTATGTATGGATATTTTTTCTTATATATATTTAATTTTGGATAAGTCATCAAAAGTGTTTAATGTGCTAACATGAAATTGGCCTCTTGTATCTGGTATATTGGAGGTCGGTATGTGGTGTCACACTCAGTTTACCATCAGATAATGAGTCACTAGTTGGTCATTCCAAAAAATATTTTTATCAATTTAGATTCATATTATAATGTATTTCGGTAGATTTTATAGTTGATGGAATTTGATTTATAACTAGAGAAATAGTTTAAATGTGTTATTCATTTTGATCTTAGGCCATTCAATAAATATTTTTTGTGGTGGATGATGAATCTATTAACTATTTATCTAAAAACTAAGACATTGATTCTATAAAAGTTTGTATTGGTTACATGGAAAAAATTTGAATACGAATATTATATGAATGGTATTTGGTTTTCATTGACTTCTTTAGTTTCCTCACCATATATTCACTTTTGATGATCATTATTTTTGGTAGTCTCAGGTTTCCTTCATTATTATAACCAGCTTGAATTATATATATGTATCATGATTGTGATCCACTTAGAAATGAGTTGTTATCCTAGAGTCCTTTTCTGGTGGAAATTCATCTGGGTGGATAGTTAGTAGTGTCTCTACCACACTGAGCAGTGTGGGGAACAAAAAATGGTAGTTCAGGTGGATAGTACCCATAAAATTTAACCATGGGTATTCCCAGTAGTATCAACAAATAATTCATTTTTTATGAGTTTTATTAATTATTTTTAGAGATATATATTTTATAGGAATCATGGTGACCTTGAACCCCTTCATGGGTGATACAAAACTAGCTTGAGCCTATAGTGTGTGTGTTCCTCCTAGTTAATACCCATCATTAGGGTTGTATTGGATTGATGGTATATATATTGAAACATAGTGTTTCTATAGCACTATTTCTGTGATGTTTTGTGGGGATTTATTCGTTAACTAAAGGGTCACTTTTTTATAAAGGTAATGTTCTCATGTAACACAATTTAAAACCAATAAAGGATGTGGATGTATAAAAGAAACATGGGCTTGTGAATCAGAGGATCTTGGTTTATTTTGAGGTACGACATCTTCTTAATCTAATTCATGTACAATTTCATTATAAATATGAAAGATAAATTTCACTAAACTCATCCCCTTTTGAGATCAAGAAATAAAAATGGAGTATTTTTTCTTGATCATTATGTTTGGCGGCTCCAGCTGGGAAGATTCAATTATAATTCATGATGGTCTATATTGTGACCTGACACAAGGAGGATGGAGAGTGGCTCACAAGGATTCTATCCATAATGGAAATGGTAAACTTTAATTTCTTCCTTGGTATAGGGTGGTAGTGTACTGTCCATTCTCATTCTACAATTACATGTCAGTGTTTCAATGTATCTAAATGACTAGGTTGTAATTTTTATTCTTTACTGAGAAAGGATCCCAAGTAGAGTAGGATGAGATCATGTGTAGAATAATATTTAAAATTTATTATTAGTTAGTAAGTATTAACCACTAATAAGAATATTCTTTGAACATTTATCATTCCTATGGTTGTGGGGAAAATTGAGGGTGTATTAACCAAGGATGTGCCACATTAAACTCTATATATAATGATGTTTTTCTATGTAGACAAGAACCTTGGGATCTTGGGATATCTGTGCAGGTGTCACGATACCAAATTTACTTAGACATATTTGATTGTTATATGATTACATTATAATATATTCATGGGATATAAATCAAAATGAACAATTTTTTTAGTAGTATTATTGAGCCATATACCAACATGATACCCACATTACAATAATAATACAATATAAATCATAAAAAATGTCAATGGTCATCATCTATAAATAATTTTTAAAAATTTATTCCTAAAGAGAGGGGAAACGAATCAAAAAATTGGTGAGATAAAATTCTTATTATGGTTATATTATAGTGGATTCTATAATGATGAAATAATTTTTTATTAATGTTATAAGGTATGAAACTAAAATCAAATTCCATTTAATTAATAACTGGATATGGAAATGCATCCATAAATAATATCATTGAAATAATCCCATTTATAATAATAACAGAATTATTTATTATTTAAATTCATAATATTGGATGTTATGATCGTATACATTATTATATTTATATCTTTAATTCATTTTACTAAGATAGGTAAATGGATGGGTCGTTATACAATAGAATCCAATTTAAATTGGTTAAATGATTTGTCCCCCATAACCAATTGATGCATCGAGGGACTATATATAAGCGACCTCACCAACACAACATGTCAAACACATTTGTCATATATAGAATGGTAAATTAAATGCATTTAAAATATTCCTTATCAATAACAATTTTCATTGAGTATAAAATATGTATTTATAATTACATTCCCCATTTAATGGAAGAATTTTTATAGTAAAACAACATATGTAATAATGGTATATGGTTTATGAAATATTCATATACCTAATAAAAAGTAAATGAACATTTAAGAGAAATGTAATTAATAATGAAAATAAGTATGTTATTATTTATATAGAATGTTAATAAGTAGAAAATTAATAAGAGATAAGATATTATATCCATTCATCATAAAAATAAGTATTTTAATTGAATCAAGTAAATTGTAAAAATAATTAAAAAAGAAGTGGAATATTAAAATAAGATTTCATTAATTTAATTTATTTCTAAAAGAAAATATATTTTTATAAAAATACAAATAAAAAATGATTAATAAATTATTGAATTTTGTTAATTATGTATATGAAAAAAATCAGATTTGTTTTTATATTAATGAATAAATTCAATAATAAATCTTTCTCTAAAAATTATATGGATTCCATTAAATACTTTTAATTGGAAGTAGATAAAATAAAATTTCATTATTAAATAATTTCATCAAATAAAGGGACATTTGTAAAATAATTTTCAAAAACACGGAGAAGGATGAAGACTATAACCAATCAAAAGTGAAATAAGATCATCTTCATCATTTTATCTTTAATTTTATTGATTCAATTAAAAACTATATAAAATATTTTAAGAAAATATAATATCTCATTAAATATACATATTATATGAAAAAAATAATGAATTTTACAAATGATTAATAATAAGATTTATTAAATGAAAATTAAGGCAATCCTAAAAATAATGATACTGTAAAATAAATCACAACCACTATAGAAACAATTATATTGTAATTCCATGGAATCATAAATATGAATTGAAATATTTATAATCATGAATAATTATTATTTTTAATATTTCAATAGGATAGTGTATACGAAACATAAAATTAAATAGGTGAATCATAGAAAATACATCTCAATAGAGAGGAAATTTAGATGAAATCCCTTACCTCATGCATCCCATTAAATAAATGTTACATAAAATCATGTATAATAAATATAAACTATTAATTATTTTAAATTCAGACTATATTCATATTTATGATATCATATATTACCCTCTTAAAATATCGTATAACCCATTTGTTAATAATGATTCATTGTTCCCCCTCTTTCCGGTGTAAACATCATCTGTTTTTCATGCATGGTTTCTAATGAATGTCCCAGTTGTAGTACATAGGATATAGTGAAATCACATAAAAATGATATTAATTTTATGAATATCATATTTAATCATCAAATCCATTTTTACAATATGTTTTTAAATTTGAACTAGGAAATTAAATTTCATTTCTTCGTTGAGACGGTAGGTCGTACATATGTACGAGTAATGATATCATTTCTTTAATGGGTAAAAGTGTAAGGAACTGGGTGATATATTAATTTTAAAGAGATAATATTATATCATAATGAACATATATATTCATTATTTCAATCATCATTAAAATAAAAATTAGTTGATGATGGATAAAAATTGCATTAGTTTGCAAGGCGATTGTCTAGTGTACAGACAAGTGATTATTTACTTTCCTATTTAATGGACAAGGATTTATGTTTATAAAATTACAAAAATATAATAGTATATCTATATTTTATAGACAGTATTTTCACTATAATGGATTTATTATTACATAATTAATGGTGTTGAAAAAAAATTAAAAAGGGAGCTTGGTTATTACAATAACCTTTTCTAAGAAAAACCTCTTTTATATCTCTTATTAATGACCCTAGGGTTGCCCATTGGGATGAAAAAGACCAATATGACCTCGTTAATGATTTTTTGGATAAATTTTGGAAGGTTTATATCTAGATAAAACTTTTAAAATGTGTGGCTAAGTGTGGGTATGGAGTTCCCTTTTATAATTGGGGCAAGTAGCATAGTGGTAATTTTTTTATGATTTAAGAAAATATTGAATTAAATTATTTAAAAAATGTAACCAAAATCATATTTTTTGATTTTAAAACGATTATTGTAAAAATAAAATCAAAAAATGACATTGAATAATATTTTTATTTCATTTTATCCCTAAATATTCTATATTAACACCCGATACACTAGTTTTGACCATAACCGTTTTAATAATTTTTAACCTTTTTTAATATTCACTATCAAAAATTATGTTTATCATATTACCTAATAATATTTATGATGATTAAAATATATATTAAATTTTATAAAACATAATTCATATATATTTCATAATTAAATTAAAATATAACGTCATCAAATATGTCAAAAATTGGTTTTTCTTGAAATTTAGATTTCAAACACAAAATGATATTCTATTAACTATATGAATAGTAGTCATAGTTATATCAATTCAAATTATTATAGTAATATATAAATTATATATATTTCATTCAAATAATTCATACTTCATTTTTTTGTTAATTAATTAAAATTGAAAAACATAATGGATTTATTAATTTGAAATTAATTTTCTAAAAATTATTATTTTTATCTCCACATATTATTACCTTCATTTCTATTAAATTTATAGTCAATAAATGGTGAAATATACATATAATAACATATTATTAAAAATAAATGGAGGTATAATTCATTACATCATTTTTAATTATTCACAAAATTTTATTTCTAAGAGAGGATTTTAAAGAGTCATTGTAGATTTTATATTCACCCATTTCATTCGAAACCATTATTTCTCCAACAAAATTATAAATTTTGTGCCATTAAATATTAAGAAATTGTTTTTAAAATATTATTATAATAAAATTTTCACTTATTATAATTGAATCAATGCTGTAAAAATCATCCCATAAAAACAATTCCACCTTAAAAAATTTGATGAAAATTACTTTCTAAAAAATGATGTTTGTTCTTATTAATAACATCCTCTTGTTTCCAGGTTTCTTTTTCAATTTTATGATTTTTATAGACACAATTACTACTTCATTCATCTAATTCCTCAATAATTTATCACATATCTAATGAATAAAGATGTAATATTTGTACTAAGATAAATCAGGATCCAATTCTATTTATTTAAAGGTTAGAACATGCATTGGGTATAACATGTACATCAGTAGAATTGAAATATATAAAACATAATTTTATTCATAATGAAATGATCAAATTTTTAAATGATAAGACATATTTTCAATCTATTATATAATTTAAAAATGTTTTCTATACTTAGGTATCAATTATCTTTTTATATCAAACCATATAACACCCTTCTAGAAATATAATTTCATTGAATCTTGATCTCCCACTTGAAATTACAAAGCATTTAATTTATTATCATCAAAAACAATTTTCCTAAAATTACATGATTTAATATGAGTATGATGATCATTTCCTTTTTTTATCTCCTTAAAAATTCCATAGCCTAAAATATTCCTTTCCGCAACCAAATCTCAGTAAGCTGGAGTACATCATCTCTTTCCATATATTTTTTCAAATGACAAAATATCAATACTTGAATTGAAACTATTTTCATTATAAAACATTACCAAAGGTAAATATCTGTCCATTATACATTGAATTTCGTGTGATAAATATATCAAATTTTATTTTGATGGATGGATAGTCCTTTCATATTTTCTATCCATTTGGTGATTTTAGGAGGTTCTCATATATATCATAGTATCATTATCCTTCAGAAGAATTTTCAATAATTTTTTTGTAAATCAAGGATCAAAATTATACATAATTAAGATAGGTATGCCAATAAATCTTATAAATTCATTACGATATTGTTATGAAAATATCTCCATAGATAATTATATACTTATAGGAAGGAAATGTGTATATGTATTATATTAATTAAAAATTACCCTTATTACCTATTCTTTATAGTGGTTTCTATAATCTAGTGACAATTTCAATATTTATTTCATCCCATTTACACATAGAAATATGAATGGGATGAATTAATCCTCTATAATTCTTTCTCCCATCCATCTCTTATTTTAAAATAAAACATCAGGATACAAATTACAAAAATTTCGTCTTTATATTACGTGACTATAATGCTCCCTTAAATCCCAAAACATCATGGTCCTACCAAGGTGTGTATAGAAATTTTATATATGTGAATCATCAAACAATTATTCTTTTGATCAGGTATAGTTGAAACAAATAGTCACATTTTATATATCAAAATTCCATCACATCAAATTATGTTATCCAATATTCTATTATTTAGGGAATTTTTTTATTTTGAAAATTCTCATCATTGGGATGATAATTTTTTTCATATCTAATAATAAAAAAATGTGAAATAATTTTACAAACAAGTGATTTATCCCTTTCCATATTAATTCCCATATCCATATTTTATAGATCCATGAATATAGTGACTTTTTTCCCTCATTTTTTCCAAGACACTATGATCATTCATTCCTAATTAATATTCTAAATTATTATAATTCCATATGTTTCAGTGTGTTCTGAAATATTAATATTTGAGTAGGTTTCATGATAAACTTTTTCTTTTATTGAGATATTTTTTAAAAATATTAATTTTATATTCTTTAGTTTGGTGAAATCGGACAACATTCACCCTAGATATAATGTATCAATATAATCAAATAAAACATTATGTCTACCAACTCAAGATCATGAGTTGTAAAGTTATATTCATAAACCTTTAACATCGTTTTTGAATAACAAATAACATTATCATTCTACATAATGACAAAACTAGGTCCTTTAATTTTTTTATACAAATATATCAAAAATCCAATATTTCATGATAGTAGAGTCAATATATAAGAATTGACAAATCTCCTCTTTTATTCATTTAAACATTTTCCACATTTATTTTTTGCATATGAATTTAACCCCATAAGGTGAAATATTTCATAAATGGTTGTCTAATTTGGGGATTTTTTAAATAAACCATTGATAGTAAGATGCCATATTAATGAGACTACATACATTTGTTATTCTCTTTGGAGTAGTAAATTGACTAACTACCATTATATCCACTGGATCAACTATAATTTCATCATTGGAGAAAATATGGCCATGAAAATAAACATTATGAAGCTATAATTTACACTTGATAACTTTATCAAGTAACTTATTTTATCTAAGAGTCTCAATATTAATCCATAAATGATTTTTATGGGAATATTGAATTTTATAATACACCCAACTATCATATATATATTTATACCATAAATTAACATCAAAATATTATTCGAATAAATTTTTCATTAAATCCATAAAAATATATTGTATATTAATAGTCCAAATGGAATTACAATAAACACTTATTGTATATTCCTCATTAAAAATATTTTTTTTACAGAATTTATTTATATTTTTTTCATAATTGCGGGTACCCATAGTGAAGTTCAATGTTTCAAAAATATTTTGTTTTATGAAGAAGATTAAATAAGTCCTCAATGTGAACTATATGATAATTTCTATTTATTTTAATAGAATATATTTTACAATAATAAATTCACAACATCGTCGATAAATAATTATTCTTAATGAAGTGAATAGGGGATTCCCATAGTGAATCAATAGGGAATATAAATCCACTATCACATAATTCCTTTAGATATTTCTTCAACTCCCCTAATTCCATTGTGGACCTTATATTTGTAGAATTTTAAAGAATTCATCCCTTAAGTGTTAAATCAACAGAAAACACAGCATCATTCCATAGAGGATTTCTAGATAATTCCTAAGAAAATACATTGACATTATCATATAAAAAAGGTACATCCTCAATTTGAAGATTTCATGTTCTATTAGAATATTATTTATACTATTATTCCCCAAGAATATCATTTAGAAGTGATACTATGGATTAATCTAGACATGTACCATTTGTTGATGTATCGACTCTAAAGATACGTAATTTCACATATTAATCTGGAATTATAATGTTCATCGGTATGAAATATATTCTGGAATCATATTTTGAATTCTAGTCCATTACATTGATTATATAAAATTCAAAAATAAGTATAATAATAAATTCTACAAATAGGGAATCATTATGTTTATTAATGGGACATCATAACCAATCATTATTTTAGTCAGATCTACACTATGTATATTTATTAAAAATAATCTTCCTATATTTCTGAGGGAATATTGAAATTTCATTGAAAACATTTATGCTTTTAAATATATCAAGGATAAAAAATAAAATAAATCACTATATAATTTTTTTTTGATATAATTAACATTCCTACCATAATATCGTTGTGAAATTCAACACCAGATGTAGTAATCACATATGCTTTATGATCTCCCCTTGTATACTTCTTCAGTAGATTCCCTTGATACTTGGTACATTTAATTAAATAATGAACCATTTAATTACAGTTTAATAATTACATAGTAGAGTTCTATTCCATTACTGTACACTAATTATCCAAATGAACCATATCTCTATAAGTTAAAAAATATTTAAATCCCTTATTTAACTTTCTAGGATATTTCAGTCAACAATTTTCTCATTATGTAAATTACATATATTTATTTTTCTTCTTTTATTTTTTCAATTTGTCTGGTTTTCTAGTGAATATATTCTTCATTTTATTTCCATTTAATATAAAGGATCTATAAAATTACATCTCTATCTTATGGTTCATATATTGATTTCATCATATGAGGAAAATGTTTAAAAAATCATTACCAACAATATAATATTATTAATCCCTTCAAAAAATTTGGAAATCATTAATTTAGTATAACATATATAATCCGTAATATAAAATATGAGTCTTGTAATGGTAACCTCATTCTCAACAAAAATTTATTATTCTATTTTCTATTTGATGATGAACATTACATTTATTTTTGTTCATTGATTAAGAGTGAAATATTTATCAATGAATGTTTCCTTAAATTCCATCCATTCCATATTTTTTTATTGCCTCATCCTCCCTATTATTTGTCACTAATGACAACTATTTATCAATATCTCCTTTAAGAAAATATATTTAATGTATAACATTTACATTTTCCTCAAACATTATGTTCTGAAATATCTTTTCATGGAGAAAAATCGTTTTCTCGTTACTATTATATTATTACTTCCACTACAATATATGGTATTCTATTATTTTGAACGATCCAATATAGGTGTATCATGACATGAAACATAATTTTTCTCCACGTATGAATGGAATTAGTCAAAACATGGGTAAAATTAAATTATAAGGACATTGTCTTCTTTACTTCAACACTAGTTGAATTAGATTTCATTGTAGGAAGATATTTACATTTTCCTTGAGTATTGATACAATTATTTCATTTGGGAACCATTTATAAAAAATTTAATATATATTATTAGAATATATCATTAATATTTTTTAAAATTACATTATGATTTTAAAAATTAAGTAATAGTTATTATAAATTTAAAATATTTTTATTGTTAATCTAGTAATCTTAAAAATGGGTTCATTGTGAATATCCTGAATTTATAAAAATAATTTTATATCCATTAAAATGATATGCAAAAAAAATGTGATATTACCCAAGAATATTACCTTGGAGTGTCAAACCAGGTGTGATGTATGGGTTCCCTAACCATCAACCAAAATGATTATTGAGATATTCTCATGAAAACACTTTTTTTGTTATGACCACTAAATTTATTTAATACAATTCCATTTCCACATATAGTATCAATATAGGGATGTATTCTAAGAAAATAATATAACATAAAAATATAAAAACATTAGAATTTTATCTTATACATATGAATGTCTTTAAAATAAGTCATAAGGATACATTACATAATCTATTTTTACATAAAAATTACTTCCCAATTTTTCTTAAAAACATAAATTGATGCTGACTAAAACATACCAAGAAATTGTAACCCATGTGGAGTGGTTAATTTATTGAATTGTAATAGATATAACTAATCTTATATTAATGGGATGATCTTCTTAGCAGTGTTTTATAGAGAAATACATACATGATACCTATTTTAGGACGGGAAGATAATTTAATACCAAATAACTTTTAAAATTTTTATCCATGAAACTCATTCGTAGAATTCTTCTTCATATGTAGGGGAAATGAAAAAAAATTTGGGATTAAATGATAAGTCTGGTTTCCACCCAGTAGAATATATTAGGAGAAAATAATCCATCATAAATATGTAAAGGCAATTAATGAATAACAAGTGACATATACATTATCACATGAAAAAATAAATCTACCCATTGATAACATGAATGAAATAATCTAATAGAAAATAATAATAATAAATTAATATTTAAGGAAATAAATAATATCAGATGTCATGATCTCAAACATCATAATATCAATTCTTGTCTACCCTTGTATAAAGACCCTAAAATAAATGGGTTGGTATAAACAAGAATTCATATTTTATTGGCTAGTTGATTTGTATCATGGGATTGGTTGATACATCAAGGGGATATCAATAATCGAGCCACACTAATAATAGAACATATAATGCATTCAAAATATAGATAATGATCAATTACATATATAATAAATATGAATTATCAATAAATACAAAAAATGATTAATGAATGGGTATTTATAATGTTTTTAAAAATCCTATTAAATGATATAAATAATAAAAAACCTTATTTTAAAATGTTATATAGCCTATGAAATAATCATTTCAATGATACAATGGATATGGATATTGAATACGTATTTATTGTCCCATTATCGCATAAAATTTAATTTTTTAAGTGAAATTTAATGACTGTAATGTTATTAAGAGATAACAAAGTACCACCAGTTAATCAAAATTAGTTTTTTTTAAAAATCATATCATTTGGAAAAATAAAGAGGATGTGAGTGAATTATTAATATCGAGTCCTCTCCAATAGTAACTCAGATCCTATGTGTTACATTATTACATTGGTATAGATACAAATTATCAAATCCTAAAGGAATGATTAGTTTAGGAGTTTTGGAGAAATAGAAACATATGCGACACACTTTTTCTAATTTAAATATAAAAAAATATAATGTAAAATAAAATTAATAATATCCATGAAATATATTTCCATGAATTCATCTTCATCTACAGGGGGGAAAGTGTGACCTCAAATGCCTAGAAATGGATACATAAGTTATAAGATATAATTAATAAATAAGAATAATCAATATAGAATGGATAATAACTAAAATATCAGCCTATTTAATCAATAAAATAGTTTTATGATTATATAATGAATAAAAAATATGGCAAGGTAAATAACTAAAAACACATTCCATATAATAAATAAAATGTGATAGAAATTCATCAAAATATAATATTATTTTAAAAAACTCATGTTAAGTAATAAAATAATTTTTAATGAATTAATTTATTAATTATTAGACTATATTATCTAAGGAATAATTATACATATACTATCTAGACATTTTACGAGACAATTTAAATACAAAAGTTAAAAACCTTTTTAATTTTGAAACTAATTTATCTCATGAGGCCAAATGATGAATCATGTGTCTATATAAATTTTATCTAAACCCATTAATGTATTTCAAAATAATTTTGTCACTTAAAAAATTATATATTTTATTCATGAATCAATATTTATTATCATTATATATCTATATTAATTAAAGGATTCTAATTTATAAACATTCTCGTAGTTAATAAAATTACATTCAATGTTAACAACATAAGAAAGAATGGAATATGGTGTATGTAATAAATATATAAATACTAAATGTATATTTTTATTTAGGTGAAATATAATTTCAAATTGAAAATCCTTACCAGAACATGATTTTTTTAAGATAATATAAACAACCACAAAAGAAAGTGAGATTGTACAATAACATTTATCACATGGTAATTTTCATGTCATATACCCTTTCATGAACGAATTGATATTATAACATAAAATATGATGAAATAATTATTATTCATTATATTAATAGTAAAAGGGTAATAATAAATATAATATATAATAAATTAGTGGCACCTTAATATAATATTCTATAATGAAGAGACATTGAGATGGAGTCCCTTTCCTAGAGTCTGACTAATGATGGTAATTCTTTGGCTTCAGGAATAATAAAATTATATTAATTATTTAATTTCACAAAATCCATTATCATTTTTATTAATACTTTTTATCTCTAATTCCAATGTTATATGAATTTAAATAATCAAGTTTGCTTAAATTGGATTTCTTGACAATATTTGACTTCTATTTCAAAAATGATATCCGTAGAATGAATATTGTTCTATGTGGTCATTATTTTAACATATCACAAATATTAAACATGAAAAATTTATAATATATATATATATAATTATTTTATGATCAATCATGAATAAGGGTTTTCAATAATGATATACGCTATGATCAGGGAGATAATAGGTCGTACGTATGCATGTGTAACATTTCCATTTTTTATGGATCATTTTGGAAAAGGGGTAATTAATATTTTTTACATTCATGAATGATAATAATATCATGAATACCATATTATTCAATTAAGTATACTTATATATATCATCCTTGTGGGTTGATGATAATAAGAGAATCACATCGCTTCATGAAGGCGGTAGTTGACATGTACATGAACAACATTATCATATTATAGTGAGTGAAAATGCAAGAAAGAAAATGATATATTATTTATTCAGTATATTTAATAAGTAATTAATATAAAAATTATGTCATTTTTTGACATATAACCATTAAATTTATCCTTATCATCTTCTATAAAAAGCAATAGTGAAAGACGAATCACAGTGCTTCACGAGGTAGTAGTCTTCCAGAAACACATGAAATGTAATCATTATTCTAATAAATGGAATATTAAAATTTTAAATATTGTATAATTAGACCATATATAATATAAAGTCATAAATTTCTTAAATATCATATATATACATCATATTCCTTATAAAATCCCAACCATGATAGGTATTAATTGAAAAAATGAATGACATTTGTTTGTGAGACGGATGTCCATCGTCAATACAAATTTTGTGTGATTGAAGTGGGGTTATATGTAAGTAATTACCTTAACATAAAACCAACTTAGTATTATAATGATACTTACATCATTATATAACAATGTATTAATAATAATTGATGTTTTTGGGGGTTGAAATAAAATAAAAACAATTGTCAAGAAATGTTACCTTTTCTTTGTGTACCCACATTAGGATTGATCAAAAAATCCTTAAAAGGATGGATTTATATAAAAAACAAGTCTTCATAGAAAATACAATTCAATTTGGGACGATATTTTTCGAACCAAATATTTTTTTAAGGTGTCAATATGTTATGAAAATTTGAAGCCTTTTATAATTGAGGTTAGTGGCACACATGTAGTTTTTTGAATTGAAAAATGTGTAGCGATGTTTTTCCCATTCCAAGAGTGTCAAAATGTATTAATTTCAATTTTTTGGAATTTTAAGGTTGAAATATTTTCATCCAGTATATTTTGGACATATTGTTATGTTATTTTAACCCTTATCATTTTAGTTTCACCCCTGATAATAACATGTTTCCCTCAACCACAGTAATTTTTTTTTTAATTTTTTCACTATTAATTATGGTAAACAATTAATTTTAATGTTTTTGAAAATATAAAGAGTGATTATTTAAAATTATAACACCAATTACTCCAAATTCCATTCATATACGTTTACAAGCATACTTTAAAATTATCCTCGTAGACCAATGACAATGCATGTTTTCAAATGTTAAAATGTTAAAATGTGTTCAATACTTATTTAATGACAATTCAAAATGAAAATGAAACCAACGACATTAAATGTATTAATAGATATGTAATTGAACAAATTTTACATTAATTTTTTTTATAATATAATACACTATTCTAAATCATCTAAATTAGTATGTACTTTTCCAATAATATTCTATCATTATTCTATTTGTCGAAAAATCAATCAATTGAAATCACAAAAGGAAATAGAAATAGAATTTGATATACTAATTTAAAAATTGAAGTTCATTATATAAATTTAATTAACTAAAATTTGTAATAAATAATTATAATAAATTTTCTTCAAGCATGACTGAATAACCTTTTAGTAAAAATACTAATTTTTAGAATTTTTTTAAAAAATAATTGTAAATTTCTTATAATCATTAGATAAACCTGATTTTCATAATATAGTTATATCTCTATATACATGACAATATTTCATCGAGGATACTAAGGGCATCAATAAATAATATTTTAATATAGTATTTTTTAAGCCCAGTGTCGTCTACATCATATGAAAATGAATAGATTTATTTAAAATGAATCAATTCATAATATATCGGGATGTTACATTCACCTCTATAATAAATACATTCATCAATAAAGTGTAATGTTTTTTACGTTTAAAATTTTTTCATTTGTTATTCTATATAACATCCTACGGTACCCACTTTTTCTCCTCCATTTTTGTAACTCTCTAATTTAGCTATATTGGATGAGTTGTCCAATTAGTAAATACATTATTTGTAGTATCAATAATATGGATGGATTCTTTATTGTAATATAGAACTGGTTTCAATTATATTCAATCATATGTGAGAACATGGATTGGGTCAGGCATTAACTTCTGTGATAATGATATATGAACACATAATGTAAATTTGAGAGTAATATTGGTATTTCTAAATGTTATGAAACCACTCCAAAGTGTTCAATGTTTTCAAAGGGTCTGATGTACTTATTGATTATTTCCTAATTCTTATCGAACCATATTATAGTATTCCTTATAGGAACTTTCAAAACGACATGATATCACACATTTGATTTCAAATCATTCCTATGATTTCTAGAATAACTGTTTATTTTTACTTTCAGTTTAATTAATATTAATATTAATAGTATTTAAAATTTTTGGTCATATCATAAAAATATTATATAGATACATATTTTATTTCCCCATATTCATCACAAAAAATTGGATTACAACATATTACTCATTATAATGATTCACAAGACTCCATTTTAATAGTTTAATGGAAGCTATTTTCGTTGTTGAACTCCCCCAAATGTATATACTATTCACATAACCCTTGAAAGTTATGTGAGAATTACCTCAACATGTATTCCATTTTTTCTATATTCCTTATGAACTATCCATCATTTTTTGGATGGGAGGTAGTGCTTCAATGAAACTCAATATCAAGAGAATTATGAAGAATGTTATAATATTTTGGTTTAAAAATGGGATCAGGATCATAATAAATTGATAGAGGTTAACCATGAATTATTAAAACGTTATTAATATAGAGCCTTGTGATGTGATCAATAGGTAAATATTATATTATAGGGAGGAAATGTGAATGTTTGGTTATGAAGTCAATGATAACCCATATTTCATTATTTATTTAGGTAGTATTTGGTCTCCCAGTGATAAAGTCCATAGTAGTGACATCTGATTTCAAAAATAGAAAAAGTATAGGTTTCATGATTCTTTTAGGATTCCATATCATCAATTTCACATGTTGAAAAACAAAACATATAGGCACCAAAAAAATAATTTACCACTTCATGTTATCTCACCAATGATTTTCCTTCAAATCCCAATACATATGTGTGCTGACATGGAATATACACAAATTTAATCTATGAGCGTCTTCTAATAGTTTCCTTTTTAGATCAGTTTTAGTTGGAATAGAAATCCATATATAAATTTATGAACCATATTCTCAAAATATTGTCTACAGGCATTCTATTATTGGAAACATTAATTTTAATCTAAAATTTATCATCATCAAATTATGAAAATTTTATGTTTTCTAAAGTGTTGTTCTTACAATAATTAGAAAAATAAGATATGTGTCCCCTTTTCTAATAATTCCAATTTAAATATTTTGGGGATCCATGAACATTGGATCCATCCCATTACTCATTTGGGTCATTACGCCATAATAATTCTTACTCAAATCATCAGCTTCCAAATATTGATTCCCTGAGAGTTAGTGTATTGAGAAATAATAATACAAGATTATATCAATCCATTCCTTTTATCTCATATTGATATCATTATTTGAATGATTTATTTTTGGATTTTATTATCTATTTATATCTCACACCATTCACTATATAGAAAATTTTTCCCTATATTAACTGAAAGTATTATAGATTCCTATTGAAGATCATGTGTTTGATAGCTTTATCTATGAGTCATTAATTTACATGATGAATATTAAATAATTTTATCATTTTTCATTTTGATGCAACAATGTACCTTCATTGATTCATCACTATTTTTAACAAAACCATCATTTCTAGATAGAAGATTCAAAATTTGGGCATTGAACAATCCCCTCATTATTTAATCATAATATTATTCACATTACATTATTCAAAAAATAACAACATAACTCCTTTAAGTGTAATCATTAATAATGGCTGATCCAATCATGTAATATTTTAACCAAATTCCCAATAGTGACCTACTAAACTGATGTAACTACATAAAAAAGTTGTGTTTATTGGTATGGGGAATTCCCTATCAACATATTTCATCATAGGATAAACATAGATTCCATCTATGGATATATTAAGTCCATGAAATGAAACCTCTTCATGATATAAGTCACACATTAAAATTAACCATATAACTCATGCATTCAATGAGTCGCAAGAATGATCAAATAGTGATATTTAGGGTTTTCATAGTTTTTAGAATACACAAAAAGATCATCAACGAATACAACAAAAATCATCATAATATTCCTTGAATACTCTATTCAGTATATCCATAAAAACAAAGGGTGTGTTAGTCTAACCAAATGGAATTATTGTAATATCAAAATTTCTATAAAAATATCCTAATGTTGTCTTTATAATGTCATCATTCATTACATGAAATTGATGATACACAGAATGAATTCAAAAAATTGAAAAATAATAAAATCCATGAATTTAATTGAATAAGTCATAAAAGGAAGTTATATGATTGTTTGTCATTACAAAAAATGAATTTATTTCACTATAGTCAATGCAAAACCTCATGGATTCATCTTTCCACTTAATTAATATAAAATGGGATTTCCATGACTAAACATCATGGTGAATAAATCCCTTATCACTCAACTCCTTTAGAAGAATCATCAACATAACTAGTTCTATAGGGGAATTGGATAGGGAAAAATTAATATTAGTCATTCATTTGTTATTAAATGTATTAAAAAATCAATATCACACTCATGGGATTTCTAGTTAATTTTCAAGAACTACATCAATGTATTCCTATACAATTCATATGTCCTCAATTTCACGATTATCATCTCCAACCAATTATTTTATGATGTTCTTCCCCATAAATCACATCCAGTAGATAATATGAGAGTGGATCATGACATGAATATGTTGTGGTATTATCTCCTCTAAAGATAATATATTATATGTCTTATTCAGAAATTATAAATTCCTTTCATCATAAATTAATTTTAAATTATATTTTAAAATCCATTCCATACTAAGGGTTATATTGAATTGAAACAAAATTATGATTGTAACGACCTGCATTCTCCACGTAATTGTCTTAATTATATGGAATTATTATGAGTCTGGAAAAATTAACGGCCCATGATTATGAGGCCCGGTGTGCCCAGAATAAATTTTGGATTTTTTTTAATAAACGTTCAGTAAATGCATGAGAATATTTTTATAACTTTTGAATTCGTTTTCAGATTTAAAATCAAAGGGCAACATTGAATCAGGAGTGCCGAGATTCTCTTAAGGGGGGCTTCACATTGAACATAGTAGGTCTAAAGAAAATTTTATGTTTTGGTACATTTAGAATAATAATAAAAATAACTTAGATAATATTTTATTTTCTCTTTTCTATTTTTCTCAAACAGACAAGTGGGTGTGAGGCCAGTGATGTTTCAATCCGTTAAATTGCTTGAACCTTCAATCATAAGTAACAACATTCTTGGGGAATTAGGAAGAATCTTAATTAATGTGCCCCCATTAATTCCGATAAGGGTTGGACACCAACTCGCTCCCCAATTTATATGGATCTTTATAGGGGTATCAGAACTACTTCTCCATGCAAAGAAGTGCTGGAAAAGTGTTGAGATGACAAACCCTAGGAGGACGGAGCCAGCTCCAGTGAGTGGTGACATGTGACACCAAAACCCCGACTAAAGATCGACGATCGAGTGATGTAATTGGAGGCTAGTTGTCTTGGACAGTGAACCGAAACCCTCTTCCTCAACCACGGCCATTTCTCCACTATTTTGAATGTAGGGGTTTCATTTTGTTTAATTTAAATCTTTTTCTTGAAACCTTTAATGCTCCCTCATGATTAAAAGTTAAGACGGAGGGTGTGGGCCTAATGAACCTGGCCCGGAACCTCTACTATATTTCTACCCTTGTAACTTCATGTAAGATCATCGGTGTGATGGCCCCAACCAACTATGATGAAGGAGGTTCTCCATCACGCGTCGCATGAGGAGCACACAACACTATGCCAAGACGGTCAGCGGAGCAGCCAACATCAGTTGGTCACAAAGGAGGGGCAGCTCCCCATCACGTGCCTCCGGTTAGTAAGGTGTTGCAGCTCGTCAACCGTGATGGTCGAAGGAGGTGACCGACACATCAGTTGGCCGTGGAATATGGGGGTTGCGTGACTAGCATGCTGCTGGTGGGATAGAGTCAATGGAAGAGGAGGAACCCGCCGCGCATGTTTCGCGGCGACGAAGTGGCACCCACGTGGCGTCGTCATTTGATAAGCCAAATAGCATCCAGGTTATTCAGAATACCGAGGGACTCCACCCACCATTTCCAGCATTGGCGACAGCAAGCCACACCCATGTGGGCTACGCCTCAAGTGGTAGGACCACCTACCCAGTGGGCAATGCGCTTCACGCGGCCAGGCCGCCTACCCAGCAGGTCGCGCTCCCTTTTAGGTAGGGAATCCCCTTGTGGGCCGTACCCTGCAGGCCAGACCGCCCATTTCGGGATGCCCCGTAGAGTGTCAGGCAACCATTTCAGGCCGCTCCCTTGTGGTCTGGGCCAGACCCTGTCCCAGCCAGCCGGGTCGAACCAGATTGTGTTGGGTTGGTCCATAACCGGGCCCCACTTCACCCAGACACTTAAAGGGGCATAACATGATGTCTGGGTGACATTTTGAAGAACCTTCTATGGCGCTGGGACCCTTGGAGAGCGACAGTAATTTTTGTATACTCCACATGATTTTTAATGACAGTTGGAGTATGATAGGGTTGGATCGAACCCAAATCGAACTGGGCCCTCGAAACTAAAACACATATAACTCAGAGACCGAGCATCTGATTGACACACATTCTATCGTGTTGGAACCCTTAAGACATGGTAGTCTTTTGGGTTACCTCTTTGAGAAGTATAGTGGCGGTTGGGTTATGACCAAAATCTTGAGGGGAAGATTCTATGTAACTCGAGCACGCCAGGTATGAGGAAATCTCTGGTACACTATAATATGAAGAAAGAACATTTATCCTATGTGGGTCAGCATCTATTAGATCTTGTGTGGGTCAGCTCTCATCGATTTTTTGTGGCTCAACACATACCGATCCTATGTCGGTCAGTGCTCAGTGGTCCAGTGTGGGTCATCACATTCCGATCATGTGTGGGTGAAATCCTGTGTTGGTCAGTGGGGGTTAGTACCTATCGATCCTAGGTGGGTCAGATCCTGTTTGGGTCAGTAGATGTTCATACCTATCGATCATATGTGGGTCAGTAGCATTTCCTCTTAACATAATAAGATGATCTAGCTTACGACTAATCAAATGTACTTATGTACTTAAGTTATACATAGTTGTGAGATGAGTCGGTATCCTATGTGGTACTTCTATCATCATGGTGTTACCTGTGTGGTACATCTATCTTCGTGGTCTTACCTATGTTGTACTTCTATCTTGGTGGTGTTACCTTTGTGGTACATCAATCTTCATGGTGTTACATGTGTGGTACATCTAGTTTCGTGGTGATACCTATGTGGTACTTTGACATTCGTGGTGTTTTCTTCGTGGTTTTATCTCTGTGGTTCTTCTACCTTCGTGGTGTTACTTTTGTGGTATTCTTTCCTCATGTGTGAAATGATTATATCTTGCTAACATAGGTATATTTATGGGAGTATACCTAAGTAATGTGGATGTCTATCGCTTCGTGCTTGAGATTGGGGCCTTGCTTTGTGTTATTTTTCTTTGTGGAACTCTGGGAGACCTGAGGGGTCTTGTGGTCACTACTGAGTATCATTATACTGACCCATGCATGGGCCACAACCACTCCTTGTTGTGTCTTGTATAAGAGACAGACAACATTGTTCGAGGCTGAGGGAGCCAGGACTAGACGGTACTCGGAGGTGGACCATTTGGTGTGACGTGACATAGGAATTGATGATCATGAGATATACCTAACCTCAAGGTAAGATCCTTGATGAACAATCTAGGATTTGTTTTTCACTTTTCAGCTATATTTGTACTTTTTTGTTGTACTTTTACTTTTCAGCTGGGCTTGTATTTCATCCCCCTTTACATTCAGTACATTATTATTAAACTAGTTTACTTTGTATTTTCTTCTTATTGCGTTCATGGACTGTGTGTCTATACAGGTTAAAAAGGAAATGCCTTCCCATTTTCGGGGTACTTGTTTTTAGTGCTAGTCTCCAACCCCTGGCCTATAGATGGGGGGCTTGGGGTAGTCACGGCACTGGCCCCGAGGGACGGGTCGTGACAACGTGGTATCCAAGGAGACGGTTCTTCTGAAAAACTATTCCATTGATATTTTCTATGTGTAAATAGTGTTAACTGTTATGAGTGGGGTTTTCAGTTTGGGGAATCTAGTGTTAGTGCGGTGGCTGATGTATCCATGCATCAGGAAACTGAATTTTGATTTTTGACTTAGTGCACGAAAACACTGATTGCGAGTGTTTTGAAAAGTTTTACTTTTGATCTCATTGATTCAGCTTACCAGGTATAACGTAATCAGCGTGGAACCCCTATCTTCTTTCAGGATAACTCCACATAGACAGCCATCCAGGGTTACCAAGAGAGTACGTCATGATGGCCCACCGAGAAATGAGTCCTTGGTGTAGGTTCCTCTTATGGTGTTAGCACCTTCGGGTGGTGTACGAATTGCACCACCACTCGTGGGGTAGCATATGCAAACAGCCCCACCAAGAAAGGGTGAACACCGATAGAGCACCTTGCAGGAGTTTCAGTTGTTGAGGCCTCCGAGGATCCGAGGTGAAATGGACTCTTATGTGACTGAGGACTGGATGGATGCTGTAGTCAGAGTTTTCCACCTGGTTGGGACACCAGCTGACCTTAGGGTGATCCTAGAAGCCAGCCTTTTTTAGTCAGAAGTAGGGAGATGGTGGATCTTGATGCACCAGATGCATGATGAGGTGACCCTCATCTTGGTGGACTTCGAGAGACATTATAGGGAAAAAAAATTCCTAACGACCATATGTTATGTGCGTGTATAGAAGCTGCTGCACCTACAGCAGGGAAGCATGACTGTGGCCCAATACTCGGCAAGGTTCACTGATCTCTCCATATACTCCATAGACATGGTACGGGACCCTTTAATCAGGTCCATTTCCTTTGAGAACAATTTATGATGGGATATCATAGCATCGATGATATCTCTCAGCATTCTGAGGCAGGTTGCGGTGCTAGAGAAAGTGCTCTTGGTGGATAGCTTCCTAGCTGAGTAGGCACCGATAGTAAGTGACACCAATGGATGTTAGGTAGAATATTCATCTGCAGCAGCTCATAGACGGATGACGCAGGGCCCCATGCGGGCCAAGCCTTCTGGTTGATGACCATAGGATACAGGGTCGGTGTTCTGGGGCTCACAGGACAGAAGAGGACATCTGAGGAGCATACAATGCTACACTTGCGGTGGGTAGGGTCACATGGCCCGTGACAGCCCGACCCACTGTATGGAAAACCAGAAAATAGTCGAGGGATCTCTGTGGTAGAGGTAGAGATTCTATAGAGGAGGTTCATAGGCAGATGGTGTACGTGGAAGAGGAAATGGTCATCCATCAGGTGGTGGGAAGTGATTCAAGGTTCTACCGCCACCATCTCTAGGTGGTCCACCCCGACCACAGGAAGTAGGTGGGCAAGGATGAGCTTATCTCTAGGTTGTTGAGGCCTACAGTCATGGCACTCTGAAAATTATTAGAGATATGATATGTGTCTACTTCACCTTAGATGTAGTACTTATATACATATGTGCTAGTCACTCTTTTATTTCCATGACCATTGTTCGGAGCTCGAATATTTTGGTGGAGTTTTTGGTTTGATCAATACGGCTAGAGACTCCTACGGGAGAGGATTCAATGATTACACACTAGTGCTGACATTATGAACATGCTCTAGGAGGAGTGAGCTTCAGCAGGGATCTCCTAGTAGTAGCATCGAGGCCTTACGAAATCAACTTGGGGATGGACTAGTTATCCACTGTCCATGCTCATATAGATTGTATTAGACGTAATGTTCAGTGTTTCCGTGAGGATGGGACCAGGTTTTCCATCACCGGGGAGAAGAGAACCTTTATAGCATAGTATGGACATACCTAGAAGAAAATGTAGCTGATCACACATTAGTTGGCTATTCATACCCTCATGGAAGTAGATGTTGACAGTCTGATATATCCTGTAGTGGTGGACCAGTTTTTTGATGTCTTCCTTGATGAAGTTATGGGAATACCTACTCATAGATTGGTATAATTTTACATCTACATGAACCCTAGTACGAAATCGATATCTACACCATCATATTATATGGCTCCCACAGAGCTTCGTGAGTTACAGTTATAGATGGATGACATGCAGAGAAAGTGGTTCATAAGGCCCAGGGTTTCACTATGGGCATCCATGATTTTGTTTTCATAGAAGGAAGATGGGAGTGTAAAAATCTATGAGGACTACCGGTGCCTGAACCAGGTGACCGTGAAGAAGAATTATCCACTTCTAAGGATTGAATATCTTTTCGATCAGCTAAAGGGATATCATTGGTTTTCGTAGATAGACCTAAGATCAGGATATCATCAACTCAGGTTACGAGATGAGGATGTGTAGAAGATGGCCTTCATATGCCATTATGACAACTATGAGTGCTTTTTTATTCCATTCTCTAGGACCAATGGCCCAACAATGTTCATGGGACTAATGAAAAGGATCTTTCAGTCATACCTCGATCACTTTGCGGTGGTACTCATCAATTACATCTTGATATACTCAGTATCAGATAAGGAACATGCCTATCATTTGCAGGTAGTTCTAGATTCACTCCGAGAGAACCAGATTTATTGTAAGAACTCAAATTTCATGTTTTGGATGTGAGAGGTCCATTTATTGGGACACATTATCTCGAAGGCTGGTGTTTCAGTGGATCTGGTGAAGATAGAGGTTTTTCTTTCTTGGGAGCCACCCAGAAGTGTCACTATGGTGTGGAGTTTTCTGGGGTTGGCTAGATACTACTGATGATTTGTGCTTGAATTTTCCAAAGTTTCAACACCCTTGTCATCTTTGAAAAATAATGGACAGTCCTTCATGTTGAAATAAATATTGCAGAAGTGTTTTCAAATGCTGAGGTAGAAACTGACGAGTGCCCCCATTTTGATGATACCAGAAGAAGGATTTTGGTATGTAGTCTACTGTAACACATCAGGGACTAGACATGGATATGTCCTGATGAAGGAGTGAGAAATGATCACATATGGTTCGAAATAGCTCAGAAAACATAAGCAGAACTTTGCTACCCATGACCTGGAGTTAGAAGCATTGGTCTTTTCCCTGAAGATGTTGCGACATTACTTGATGGGAAAACATTTTACAGTCTACTCTGATAACAAGAATCACATGTTTATTATCTATCAGAAGGACATGTACGTGAGAAAACGGTGATGGATAGATCACCTCTAGGACTTTTAATTTGAGATATTCTATACTCATGGGAAGGGGAATGTAGTAGAAGATGCAATCAATAGGAGGTCCAGTCTGTAATTGTTGAGTGAGGCGATACAGCATCTAGACACATTGAAAATATCCTTCATGGATAGAGATGGAGTAGCTTACCTCCAGTATATGATAGTCACTCCCAAACTCAATAAATGAGTTAGGGAGGCGCAGCTTCGGGATACTGGCTGCAAGACTCAACATGATCAGATATCCTTAGGACAAGCACCTGATGGATTTTCTGAAGATGAAGAGCATGCCATCCTCTTTAGAGGATTTATCATGGTACCGGTGGCGCAACATGGGGAGTTCTTGATGGAGTTCCATATTTCCCCTCCAGAAGTACATCCTGGTGTGGCAAAGATGTACCAATACATATAACAATAGCACTGGTGGCTAGGGATGAAGAATTTAGTGGGATATTTTGTTTCTCGATACCTCACTTGTCAGCAAGTGAAGGCTGAGCATCTGGTACCAGGAGGCTAAGCACAACTAGTAGAGGTTCTGGAGTGGAAGTGGGATGGTATATCCATGGACTTTGTGATAGTCCATCCACGTACATCTAGGGGACATGATTACATATAGCTAATCATTGGCCGAGTCCCAAGTTGGCCCACTTCTTACATATCCATGAGCATGGATCTGTAGAGGGCTGGGGATGCCTCTACATACAAGAGATTATGTGGCTTTAGGGGGTGACATCGATGATTGTATCTGACCCTGACACACATTTCATATCCCAGTTGTTAAAGGGTTTGCAGGAGGTGTTCAAGACTCAGCTGCATTTGAGCACCGCCTTTCATCCTTAGACGGATGGTCAAACAGAGTGGAACATTCAGACACTGGAGTATATGCTTCGTGAATGCGTCCAAGATTTTGGACATAGTTAGGAGGATCACTTTCACTTGGTGGAGTTCTCATACAACAACAATTATCACTCCACCATTGGTATTATTCCATTCGAGGCCCTATATGGTTGACCTTGATTATCACCTCTATGATGGATAGATTTAGGGGAGTTGGCATTTATGGGTCCAGAGTTGGTATGGGGAACCACTAGAAAGGTGAAAATCATCCAGGAGTGGATGAAGACTGAACAGAGTAGAAAAAAGCCTTATGATGATAGGAGGAGAAGACATTTTTAGTTCGATGAGGGAGACCATGTCTTCCTATGGGTCTCACCTCAACTTAGTTTACAGAGACTTTGATGAGGCAGAAAGTTATCACCAAGGTTTATCGGTCCATTTCCGATACTTTGGAGGATTGGTGATGTGGAAAACCACTTGGCACTTCCACCGCATTTTAACAGGGTGAACGATGTCTTCCACATATCCCATATGAGAAGATACGTGCATGACCCATCTCAAATCATCGACCATGATGAGCTAGACTTTGATTTTGGGTAGATGTTTATGGAGTATCTAGTAAATATTGGGGATCGATAGGAGTAGGTCCTTTGTGGGTGGTCGATAACACTATCACGCATTCCCTGGAAACACGAGAACCTCCATAAGAGAACTTGGGAGTGGGAGGCTCAGATTCGTTCCCAGTACCCCCTTTTGTTTCCTTAGTCAATGTTTTGGTTTTTTGGGATGAAAAGATCTACGGAGGGGAGAATGTAAAGACATGGGTTCTTCATGTATTTTTTTAGTTATATGCAATCATTAAGAGTATGAAAAAATTTACGGTACGTGATTCCGAGGCCCGATGTGCCAGTAATAAATTTTGGGAATTTTTTTACGGTACGTTCAGTAAACTCAGGAGCATATTTTTTTAACATTTGAATCGGTGTTCAGATTAAAAATCAAAGGGAACTATTGAATCCGAATCACCAAGATTCGCTTAAGGGAGGCTTTACTTTGACTGCAGTTGGTCTAAAAAGTTGTGTTTTGGGACATTTAAAACAATAATAAAAATAACTGAGATAATTTTTTTCTTTCTCTTCTATCATTTTCTCCAATGGAAAAGTGGGAGTGGGACAAGGAATGTTTCAAGCCATTATATGGATTGACCCTTAAATCTTATGTAACTGCATCATTGGGGAATTATGAAGCTACCAAATTAATGTTCCCCCATTAATTCCCATGAGCGTTAGACACCATCCTACTCTATTATTTATATGGAGCTTGAGAGGGTTATCAGCGCTACATTTCCATGGAAGGAAGTGCTAAAAAAGTACTGAGACGCCAACCCCTTAGAGGACGGAGCCATTTCCGAGGAGTGGTGAAAAGAGACACCAAAACCCAAAAATAATGATCGATGATCGAGGGACATCGTTGGAGGATAGTTGTGGGGGATAGTGAACAGCGAACCACTTCCTCAACCGTGGGTGTTTCTCCACCGTTATTGAGGTAGAGGTTTGAATTTTTTTAATTTATGTACTTTTATTGAACCCTTTAATACTCCCTCTGGATTAAAAGCTAAGATGGAGGGTGTGGGCCTAATGAACCCACCCCAGACCCTCCGCTATCTTAAAACCATTGCGGCTCCATGGAAGACTGTCGGTGTGATAGCATTAACATTCTCTCATGAAGGAGATGCGCCAATGCGTGCCACAAGAGTAAGCTCGGTCAGTAAGTCCCGGCACTATACCATGACGGTCAGCAGAGCGGCCGGAACCGGCTGGTCATGGGAGAGGTAAGACGTCCCATCCCACACCATAGGTGAGTAATGGGTCACAACTCGTCAGTCGTGACGGTCGATGGAGGCGACTGACACATCAGCTGGCTACGAAATATAGGGGCGGCACGACCAGCTTTCCACCAGTGGGCATGTGGTCGTGGCAGAGGCAGAACCCGTTGCGTGGGTTCTGCAGCGACTGGTTGGCACCCACGTGGAACTGTCATTTCATAAGCCGAACGGCTTCCAGGTTATTTGGAATTCTGGGGGACCCCCTCCCCCTTTCCCAGCTCAGGCCACAGCAGGCCGCGCCCCTGCAGGCCACACCTCACATGGCCGGGCCGCCTGCCTCGTGGGTATCATTCTTCCATGGCTAGGCCGCATGCCCAGTGGGTATCTCTCCATTGTGGGTAGGGATGCCCCTTGCGGGCTGCCCCTTGCGGGCTGCCCCTTGCTGTCCAGTCAGCCATTGTGGGCCGGTTCGGACCTCCGCCCAGCCCAGCAAGGTCGGACTCAGATCGGGTTGGGTCAGTCCAGACACTGGCCCAACAAGAACCAGACACATAATGGGGAATAACATGAATTCCGGACCTCCGTTGGATGAAACGTCTATGGATATGGGTCCCTTGGGGTGAGACGGTCCATTTGGTATACACCACCTGAGTTTGGGAGTTAGTTTGATTATGGAAGGGTTGGATTGAACCTGTATCGAATCGGGACCTCGAAACTAAAACGCATATAACTCACATGGTTTTCCTTTCAGTTACTCATTTGAGGAGCTTAGTGGTAATTGGGGTATGACTGATATGTCAAGGGCCAGATTCTATGGAACTCAAGCACACCAGGTGTGAGTAATCCTCTGTAATGCTTTAACGGGAAAAAAGAACATTGATCCCGTGTGGGTCAACATCTATCAGATCCTGTGTGGGTCAGCAATCATCGATCCTGTGTGGGTCAGTGCGTATAGATCCAATATGGGTTAGTGCTCAATGATCCGGTGTGGGCCATCACATATTGATCCTTCATGGGTCAGATCTTGTGTGCGTACGAGGGGGTTAGTACCTATCGATCCTGTGTGGTTCAGATCATATGTGGGATAGTGGGGGTTCATAGCTATCGATCCATTGTTGGTCAACAGAAATTCCTCATAATGAAATAATATGATCTTTCATACGACTAATCATCTATACTTATGTACTTAATTTATTCATAGTTGTAAGCTGTGTTTCTAACCTATGTGGTACTTCTATCGGCATGGTGTTACCTGTGTGGTACATCTATCATTGTGGTGTTACCTGAGTTGTACTTTTATCTTCATGGTGTTACCTGTTTGGTACTTCTATCATCGTGGTGTTACGTGTGTGGTACATATCTTTTTGTGGTGTTACCTGTGCGGTACTTCATCCTTCGTGGTGTTGTCTTCATGGTTTTACATGTGTGGTACTTCTAATATCATGGGGTTAAATTTTTTGTATTCTTTCCTCATGTTTGATATGAGTATATCTTGATAACATAGGAATATGTATGTGAATTTACCTAAGTAATGTTGATGTCTAGTGCTTCGTGCTTGAGATTGGGGTCTTGCTTTGTGGTATATTCCTTTGTGGAACTCTGGGAGACCTGTGGGGTCTCAGGGTCCATACTGAGTATCGTTATAGTCACCCCTACACGGGCTATGCCCACACCTTGTTGGGTCTTGTGTAGGTGACATACAACATTGATCGAGGCTGAGGGAGCCAGGACTGGACGGTACTCAGAGTTGGACCATTTGGTGTGACGTGACGCAAGGACTACTGATCATGATATGTACCTAACCTCCAAGTAGGATCCTCGATGGAAAATGTAGGAGATGTTTTTCAATTTAATGCTTTATTTTAACTTTTCAGTTGTACTTTTACTTTCAGGTTAGGCTTTTATTCTGGCCCCCTTTATTTTCAGCACACTTTTATTACAGCAGTTTACTTTGTAGTTTTTTTTGGGTTGTTTTCTTGGATTGTGTGTCTATAGAGGTTAAAAAGTAAATGCCTTCCCATTTTAGGGATATTACTTTTCAGTGCTAGTCGTCAGCCCATGTCCTAAGGATGGTGGTCTTGGGGATTTCATAGCATGGTCCACGAGGGATGGGTGATTACAATGATAATAAGGTCACTAAATAGAATAAATTTATGCGCCATAATAGGGACATCATTACACCTCCTTATAAATTTGAGACCTCCCCATGGTGTTCTTATAGACAACTACCTTCATTAATTAAAAGGGAAATGTCTTATAATATTAGAAATTATTTTAGAAATAAAATAATTTATGGGATCCAGAATCAAATAAATAGTTTTATAAATTTAATAATATAATTAATAAGCCTTCCACCACATCATTTCTACTTCCACCTCGTCTATAGCTATTGCATAATCGTTGATTTCGCCCCCTAACCTCTTCTATGGTCGATTACCTTGTCTATAGGGGATATTTTTTAATGTGGAAAATCTCCCAATAGTTGAAGAACTAAATTAATGTTTTTTCATTCTTGCCTTTGATTTAATTTTCATGGTTACCCTTATCTCATCACATATCAAAATCTAACAATATCTTCTTTTATATCCCCGGGGGATTCTTTACACATTATTCAAAAGATTGTAATTTGTGTATTATCTTATTACTTAACATATTACTTTTCTCTTGGTTCTCATATAATCTCTTATTGTCTTTAATTTCCTTTAATATTACATATATACTGAATTTCATCTCCCATTAGATGGCACATAAGGCTATTTCATCATATGATGAAATAGTTTGAGAGAAATATTCCCATCAGAGGGATGGATTATGGCATTTAATGAAAAGGTCATTATTACAATATGTATTATATTTATTTTCCATAACATACTCAATCAAAATTAATTATATCTTCATTATATGGAACTTATTATTCTTCCTCTTTATCTAAGATGTGTTTCTTCCTATTCATATAAATGTTCTGTTTGTGAGGTAAATATTTATCAATGAATATATTCATTAATGAATTTCACTCCATTAGTACTATTTCATCCTCCTCCCAGGAAATTTGGTTCAATGATAACCATTTATCTATATCATTTATGATAAAATAAATATCAAGTGTAACCATTTTATTTTCACCACAACCCACAGCCATAAATATCTTTTCTATAGAATCAATAAATATACCTACTACAATTGGATTATAAAACACCATAAATTATCGGGGATTCTATCATTTATTGTAATCCAATATTTGATAATCTCACTGTGGAATAGTTTTCACAATCCAATAAAAGATTGTTTTTGTAAAACTAATTATACTTCCCTCGTATATCTATAATTATTTCTATTTTAACACCTTCTAAATTAGATTATTCATCATGAAAATTTCTAAATTGGCCAGGAGTATTGATACCCTTATTATTTCCTTTATCAATTTCAATTCATTGGAATGTGAAGGATTTTCTCATACAATTATGTTGTTTAAATCATAATGTATAATTCCAATTATGGTGTAACACTTATCATAAATAAAAATTAATACATTATTAATATTATATTTATAATAATTTTTGATTTTGGGGTATCTTCATTTACAAAGTATTTATAAGGTTCTTAATGAAAAATTAAATTATCTTAATAATATCCCATAGGAGTGTCAAAATAGGTGCCTAGTATGACAAATATTCATGAAGAAGGTGGTGATTAGTTCAAGCTCAATGCACCATTTTCAGAGTTATTCCCCCAAGGTGTGTCTTTTCTTGAAAATTTTAGACCAATTGAGTAGGAATAATTTTTTGAATGTGGATGATGATTGTGATTAATTTATTTTTTTAATCAAATAAATTAAATTGATTAAATTATAATTTTTTTATTAAAATAACCTTTATATTTAGAACATCATACAACAACTCATTATAAATTCCAACAGTTTCAGATGATTTTTTTCTATAGAAGAAGTTCGTCAGACTGACCTTTGGTCTAGAAAGAATGTTTCGTTCAAAATGTAATATTGTAATCGATATGGATCCATTGAAATATGAGAATATATTTCTAATATTAGAGTTCTCATTAGTCAAAATATTTCTTGGAAACATGTTATGTAATACTTATAATCGAAATTGGTAGAACATGTGTTACCCATAAAATTGAGGTTTGGGTGGAAAGATATATGGCAATATAATGATGGGATATTATAATACATTACATTGTATGGAATAATATTATAGGGTAATCTTAAAAATTCCAAAAATCATTATGATGTTTTGATAAAATAAACTGTTTATAGAAGAAGCAAGTTAGTGATGTAAAAGTTTTACCGTCTCAATTTATCACTTTGAGATCTCCAATGACAGAATTTTTTAATGGATAAAATTATTTTTTAGAATGTTTGGAGAGAAAGATATTGGTTTTCAGTTAGAAGAATTAGACAAAATATAAAAAAACATTGAGGATATAAGATGGTAAAAATTGAAAGGTTGTATATACCCTAATACGAAAATGAAAAATATGGTACTAATTCTGGCCCATCAGACCAGGTGTGCCGCCGATTCTTCGAAGGAAGAATTAATTTTATTGGAAGATATTGGGACAAATAATGACAAAAAAATATTTCATATTATGGGTCTAATGCATGAATTAATGATACAGACTGATCAACCGAATTATGATCATGAACATATCTAAAAAAATTCATCAATTTTAGTTGTTGTGCATTAGGTTTTTCAAGAGATAAAGATGAAATTTATTTTTTTACAGCAAATCGTTAATGTTTAATCAAATAGTATTTGGTTTCTACTATCATATTGGTGGTGGAATTGATCCCTCAATTTGATATGTATATTGATACTTAATATGTAGTATGACACCAAGACATAATCAAAAAGAGGATCATTATTTTAAGGAATGCATTGATATTTTGATGGAAATATTTAGTTTTTTAAAGAAGTTTAAAAAGTAACGTCAAAGAGATTTTTTAATTTTATTTAAATATTTTTTTCTATTTTTCAAAGATGTTATGAAATCATTTTATATTGAGATAGTTTTTATGGAATAAAATATTCAATTTTTTATATATAATTTTTGGTAAGGAGCATATGAACAGGAAGTCTGTTTTTATATGGAACTATGAATTGTAATGAGAAGTCATTTTCCTTTCATATGATTGACTAGTAAATATTACCATAATGAAGAATATTCTATCTTACATATTTATTCACCATAATGATTAAATTATAATTAAAATTGGATTCAGACAGGATGGAGTTTTAAGGAAGCTGATATTGTTAGAAGAATTGATATTTTTTAGATGAATCAAAAAGAGTTCTGAAGTGGAGATTAATTCAAATATGTATTTGAAATTATAGATAATTTTATAATTTTTTTAAATATTTTTAAGAGGGAATGAAATTTCAAATTTCTACCTAAAAAACTTTTAGTTCACCTATAAAAGGAGGAGAGAACATTGTACTTTCTGTTGTAACATAACATCGTTCACATGTCGATTATGTGATAGTTTTTCTGATGTTTCAGTGAGAAGGAACTTCCAGATAGAGATTATCAAACATTGTTTCCTAGAAATCAGAAGAATAAGGATAATAATTTTAGTGGTTACACGATAGGGAAAAACAATTGGACATGGATTTCTGGGCTACGATATTTGTAGTTCATAATTTTTAGTGGTATTACAAAACATTTATAATTTGATACTATGAAAATTGACTTAAAAATTAAAATAATCCATATGAATCAATATTCCAATATCATTTTACATTCTATAGGGTTGGAAAGTGAATATTTGTTTTTAATTTTATATATGTGATAGTTTTCAAGGGAGAATATTAATATTTTGGGTAGAAACTAGCGATAGTTTCCTATATTTTTTCAAAAACATTTATTACATCATTGTATTCTACTCAACATAAAGTAACTTTTGTATTAAACATTATTCTACACGAGTGTAAGGGGATATAATTTTTTTTTGTATCCACAAAAAAGGATTGTTTTATGTTATATTTTTTTGTATTGGATTGTCTCCATACCATAACAAGGATTTTGTAACTATTATTTCGTATAAAACATTGTAAATTCTTATGTATCTATGGATGTGTGACTTTTTTGTTATCTAATATGTGATAATTATTTAACTGGAGGTGAAGTTTGTTTTTAAGTAAAGGGAAAAATTATATAGAAGGTATCATTGATTCACCTCAAACCCACTAAGTGAAACATTGATCCTGAATGGGAAATAATAATTGTTCTCAGAGGAAAAGTTCCCTTAGTTTACTATTTAGTGAGGTTTTTAAACAGATGTTTAGAAAAAGAATATTCATTGTGTGAACAATAAGGGGTTACTAGTCATTGATGGTAAGAATAAAAATATCTAGAAATAAATAATAATTTCTTATCTTATTTCTATTGGGAATTATTTCCTTGATGTTTCTATAGAAGGATTTCCTCAGATTTATGATAAAGTTACTCATTCATATATTGAAAAGAATAATCTAGAGATTCATGGAAGCACTAAAAATTCGTTACTCTCATCTCTTTTTGAAATTGAGTATCTTAGAATGATGGGAATTTAAAATACCAAATTTATATATCAAATGACGAAGAAACATTATGAAGGAAATAAGAAGTTGAAGAAATAAATTATAAAAATCTACAGGATGAAGTAGGATGATCCCAAAATAGGAGAGTATGATTCTATTGGTGATTTTTTACCAGGTTGAATAATATTTTTACCCCCATTGTATATCTTGGTAAATAGGTTGATGAATCTTATTTTGTTTAAATGATCCAAAATATTATTCAAGATATTTTTAAAGCCAAATTATCATCTTTTTAGGATAAATATATCAAACACTATCATTGGATGTGCATCATTGTACTCTAATTACATATTAAATGAGAAGATATAAAGGTATGAAAGGGAAAATAATTTGATATGGAACTATATTTCAAGGATACTATGATATAAAAGCATAAGAATTTCAATTAAGAAGGATAATTTGGATATTATAATTTTGAATATGATGTATTTAAAATTATTGATTAATTTTCATCAATTTTTTTTTAAATAAAATACATATTGGTAAATTAAAGTGGCCGAATCCCTTGAATGGTTTTGAATTTTTTTTTGTCGGGGACGTTCTTACTAAATATAATCAACAAAACAAATAAGATGAAAGTGATTAATATGAAAGAAGGCTAAGAAGTACTTGGAATAAACACAGTGACGTGAATAAATATTTTTCAAATGGTCAAGATAAAAAACATTCAATTTCAAAAGGTGAATCTTTTTGTCTTAATACTATAAAAAGGAAGCAAGTGAAGATTAATCCAAAAATACAATTTTCAATTATGTGGAGGATACTTCATTGAAATAGTGCACGATGGAATATTTGGAAGTATCAATTCAAAAATGAAGAAACTCGATTAATGATTTGTCTAAAAGAAGAGATGAATAAATATTTGGGAAATATTTCATGTCTAAAGAATGAAATTCGGAAATAAAAAAACTAAATTTTCCACAAAACAAAATCAATAATTTCCTTTTGACGAAAATTTTAATCTGAAGGAAGAGATTGATAACCAAAATAAATCTATTGAGAAATAAATAAATCATAATGATCATCTCTATGTTTAGATAATGGATAAATAAGAAGGGTTGGAACATGTCAAAAAATAAATTCTAAAGCTGAATAGAGGGTTACAAGATTCAGTAAGCATATTTTTGAAGTTGGTTAATATTTTGGAACAGGAGAACCTATAAAGGATAAAAAATTTCCCTTCAATGGTTGAGAATAAAGATGAAATTGTTTCTTAGAAGAAGAATGAGGGTAACCTAATGTAGGTGGATAGTACCATAAAAGTATAGAAGTCATATTTTTTTATAATTTATAGTTCCTTAATATTTTGACGACATCTTGTTGAAAATATTTCATAAATAAATAAATGTTTAGAAATAAGATTTTGGGTGATAAGATAATTGTTAGTGGTAAATAGTGTGTTGATGAGAGAGATAATTATATTTTTAGAGACATTCTCTAAAATCCTAACAGTATGGAAGTTATATAGGTGAATATTCATTCAATATATATGATAGGTATTGTTGTGGATTTAGGAACAAGGTTAATATGTGTTGGTTTAATAAAAAAATTAAAACTATGAAATAAAATTTTGAAGTACATACATAAGTGGGGTGGGGTTTAATAATTTCATTAGAAGAATTTAGTTTATTTTTACGAAACATGAGTATATTAATGTGAAAATTTAAAATAGCTTCCAACCTCAAGAAAAATTAATTGAAAGAAGTAAACAAAATAAACATCTCAAAATTGACATTTTTTTGGTTACCTGCACATATTTTTTTCATAATTCATAGAAGATGGATGTGAATAATGGTTATGGGAAAGAAAAATATCTTGATGTATAAATATCAGAAAAATATATTACTAGAGAATTATCATGGATAATGACTAGTGGGTTCCCTTATCATTTAAAAGGAGAATTATTATTATTAATGAATGTTAAAGTCATCAAAGAAGGAATAGTGAAATTTGGAAATGATGAATATCTCTAAATCAATGATACTAGATACACTATTATTAGAAAAAAAGTCAATGTACTATAAACCATTATATTTTTTTGGCTGAAACATAATTTTATATGTGTCTCAAAATGTAACATCCCATGTAAATAAAGAATAAAGAATTTTAATATTTATTAATATTTACTAATTAAATATTAATTTTACTTTAAAGGGGTTGCTATGTTCGATAGCGTACTCGATACGCAACAAAGAGTTTCATTGAAATCTTACGTTGCACTCTGGTAATGAAATAATATTATATTAAATGGTAGTTAACACATAGTCATTGTATTGGCGGGAATGGATAGAAATAACTAAAATATGATTATATATGTTTTTAATTTTTTTTACATTTATCCAATAAAATATAAAGGATTAAAATATGAAAAGAATTCAATTTTAGGCATATATGTCGTAATTTTCACTAAAGGTTCACTTATCACCTTTTGATGGAGAACCGTGATTAAATATAGTTTTGTTCACTCTTATACATTCTATTTGACCAAATAAATATCTTCTTTAGAATCGGGACATCAAAATTTACTTTGTGTAAATATTTGGTATTTTTCCGACAAAGTTCATTTTTTAATGAATAGAGTAAAATGTTGTATTTAGATTCAAAACCTCTTTTTAATCAAATTTATTTATATTATTAGATTATATTTTGAATTGGTTTTAAAGTTAAATTAGAATATATTTTTACCATTAAATCCAATAGTGGTCGTTGGAATTAATTTCACTTTGTAATCGGACTTAAACTAGTGTCAATCTTTTGATAATTATTGTTTCATAAAAACACGCTATTTGTCATGACAGCAGGAATTAATTATTAAATTAATTAATGTGACTTATATTATTTTAATTTTGTATAATATACATCATTTTTTAATTCAGAATATCAAATATAGTTTGGGGTGAAGTTTTGGTATTTTTCTGAAAAACTTCAATTTTTTTATGAATAGTGAAACCACTAAGTGGTACTAATAAAAACTGATTTTTCGTTTAAATGAAAATTTACCGCTTCTGTGTTTTGAATTTCAAAAATCCGACATACATGGTTGTTATTAAGAAGTAAAATTTGGTTCAATGATATTAAATTTTTTTGGTGAATAGTAACTTTTAAGTTCTTAATCGCGATTAGAGGTAATTAGTGTAGTTTAAGGTAAAAATAATGTTTTAATAATATGAGATGAACATGACACATGTCCTACCCTCATTGTATATGTCATTTCCGAAAAATACAATCCATGGGTCAACTTGGGGACCCCATAGAGCCACGTTTATTGGAAAATGACATTAATACCTTTTTATTTAATGTTAAAATAAAAATGTCACAAACATGAGTTGTTTTACTAAAACAATTTTTACATGGGGTTATTCAAATAAAATTTTTGACTATAAATATTAATTAAAATATAAAAGGATTTCCTACATCATGATATTTTTTTATAATTTTTAGAGATTAAATAAATTAAATTATTTATGACATCATGATGATGTAGTGATTACCTCATTAATAATGAATTTAAATAAAATGGAAAGATAATGTAAAATGTAAGACCTACACATGTCCAAAACCTATTGGATGGGTGGATTTAGAACCCTTATCACCTTATCCTCGAGACAAATCAATGTGAGACCATTAAAATCCGAAAATCATTCTATAATAATGTAACATTTTCTTACATTCCAAGAGTGCCCCTCCTCTCCTCTTATAAAAGGCCCCCACCTCTACCTCCATACCCACACTTCCAAAGCCTTTGGCTCGGCCAACCCCTACCCATTTTGTCTCTCCAAATCCATCTCGTACTCTTAGAATCCTAACATTGGGCATAAGTATTCCCAAGGAAGCCGTTGAGCTCAAATCTAAGAGAGTTACCTGATTTTGAGGTAATGTGTTCACTTCTGTTCTTTTGTTTTATTTTTCTTCTCCAAACCCGTAAACTATTTTTACTCATTTATTTTGTAACAAATCTAGTATCTTCAATATACTAGGATTTTGTTATAATAATCATTCTAGCTACACTTACACACATCTACATCTAATGGTCAAATAGCATACTGTTTCTATGGTTGGTGAATTTCTGCCTCACGAAACGATGATTGATAAATCTTCTTTTAAACACCTTTAATGGTGGCCATTATGATGTCACTCTATTTATATATGATATATATTATGTTTATGTTTCCCTTATGCTTCTATATTATTCATTTGGGGTATAACTTTATGGTTTCCATTGTGGGTAAACACGATAATTTCATTTTAGGAAGTGCGGACTACCGCCCCCTCAAAGTGATGGGATTCGTTAATGCCATATGTGGGACGTATAAAGGATGGATTTAAAGTTATTATATATTATGTTATACTGGAATTATAATATACTTATATATCATTATTATTTCGTTCTATTAAAGTATGATATTGAAATGAAAGTAGCGTTCATGCGTACGTACGGCTTACCGTCTCCAAGAACGGTGCATTTCATTTCTTATCCCCAAATGTAATGTACTATTATAAGTACATGTATATAATGGATATATATGATGAATGATACATCTAAATGATGAATATAATTCTGGAATTAAAATATACATACCTATCATTTAGTTTTAATTCCATTAATATCACAATGAAATGAAAGCAACATTCATGCGTACGTACGACTTACCTTTTCCATGAACGTTGCATTTCATTTCATACCTCTCAATGATTATGTAATATTATAAATAAATGTATATGCTGGATATATATGATATATATGATATCCAAATTAGGAATGTCATTCTGGATATAAAGAACCTTTGACCACACAAACAACATGTAATTGTAGGAAGTCCACTTTCGACTTAAGAACCAAATACCGACAAAACAAACATTATTAACATAATGATTACATAATGTTTATAACATAGAGATAAGTGACATAAAAGGAATAATAATCTCGAAAAAGGGTCTTAAGAAAGTATAAATTAACTCAAGTTTATTATTTAGGACGTTAATGAATGATCAAGTCAAGACAGACCTGAGGTATGGGACTTCGTCTCAATTTACTTTCATTGAGGCATATTTCGTTTTATACAAAACTTTATTTTATACGGTGTATAAACCCCTTTGACTTTTACTTTTATGTAAAAGGAATATTTTTCTACAAATCATTTTACAAAATGACAAAAATGAATTTTTCTTTTAACGTACGCGGTGACAACGACCTTTTCCACCACCACAAGTATTATTTGGTCTTTGGCTTCCTGAACAAGTCGTAAGGGTTTTTTTTAAATGAAATAAATAGCATATACTCTCTTATGTATTTTGGTATTGAAAATGGTTTTTATAATGGATTTTTTATGTCAATATATTTAAGTGATATATTGTGATCAAAGTGTGGAAATTTTTTCTTTCCATTATATTTTTTTTATGTCTTATGATTTTTATAATGGTACTTGGACATTTGACGGGTGGTTACCTGATAAACCATATGATGGGTGGTGCCATGAATACCAGGATGGGTGGTTATGTTATAACCTCCAATGAATTGGGTATGGAAGTCGGCCGTATGGCTATTCCAATAAGTATGTATGGAAGTTGGCCGTATGGCTATTCCATTAAGTGATATGTGTGGAACTCGACCGTATGGTTATTCCACTTAAGTATGTTTATGTCCCATGTTACCTTTATATGTTATGTGATCTTTTTATGGGTTTTATGGAAATCTTTTGGTTATAAAAGGGTATGTAATGATCTTTTATTCAGTGAAGAGTTTTTACTACTTCATAAAGGTGAAAAGTATTACTTTGATAAAGTATACATGGTTTACTTGTTGTTTTGATAAACTAACAGTTTTCATTTTCTGTGTATCCCTTACCGAGCTCTTTATGCTCACCCCAAGTTTTTTTGAAATGTTTTTCACATGACCTAATGTGGAATAGGTTCAAGGATTGGATCAAGTGAATGTCATGCTATATAAAACATGGAACTAGGCATGTTTCTTTTTAAGAGTTTTTTTTACTCTATGGAAACTTAGTAGAAGTGTCTACTTTGTAATCTTTTGAGATGTAATAGTTATGTTCTAATTCTATAAAACTCTAAACCTGAAAAGATCATCAATGTGAATTATTAATTTAATTCAATATTATGTAAGGTTTATGGTCGGGGCCTTATAGTCGGTATCAAAGGCCGGTTTAGACATCTTTAGGAGTTAGAAAAGTGTTAAATTTTATGTTAATTTATGGTATGATTGAAATGATATAGCATTTTAAGATTACCATGTTTCTTCATCTAAGAAATTTTTGTTAAGAATGGTTTTTCATAGTGGAAACAGAACAGCTTTTCTGGGAAGGCATACAGTGAGAAATGACCTTTCAAATCGGTATCCTGAGATGGTCAGAATCAGAACTAAACAGTTTGTTGCAGCGATGGCTCATTTGACTCAGGTGAAAAATGATGGTTGTTTTTCTTGATGATATTTTGGTGTTTTCTAAAATTAAAGAGGAGCATGAAAGTCATTTAAGGGTTATCTTTCAAACCTTAATAGAAAATAAACTATATGGAAAATTCAGCAAGTGTGAGTTTTGGTTACAAAAAATTTCTTTCTTGGGTCAAATTGTTTCAAAATATGGAATAACTGTAGATCCTGCTAAAAAAAAGTTGTTGAAGAATGGCCAAGACCCACAAATTTAACCGAGATCCGTAGTTTTCTTGGTTTGGCAGGTTACTACCAATGTTTTGTTGAAAATTTTTCATGGTTATCTAGTCCAATGACTAAGCTAACTCGGAAGGGTGTTATGTTTATCTGGAAAAAATAATGTGATGATTGTTTTCAGGAGTTGAAAAGAAGATTGGTGACTGCTTCAGTTTTGGAACATCCTTCCAGGAATGGTGAGTTTGTTATATACAGTGATGCTTCGTTGAAGGGACTTGGTTGTGTCCTTATGTAGAATGATCAGGTAATTTCTTATGCTTCACGTCAGTTGAATACTCATGAGGTAAATTACCCTACACATGATTTGGAATTAGCAGTTGTTGTTTTTGCTTTAAAAAGTAATGCTTCATTAACCATGCAACGTTTGGAACGAGATCCTTTGGTTTTTTATTTGATGAACTTTGGCATGGAAGTTGTTTGAGTAGGAATTACTTCTGTTTTGTTTCAGATATCAGTGAAATATTCTCTCTCAGACAGAATTAAGCAAGCACATAAGTAAGACAGTGAGTTGCATAAAAAGGCAGAGCTAGTTCAAAAGGGTTAGATGCCTGAATTCAACATTGATAATGATTGTTTTTTGAGATCTGGGAAGAGATTGCGTGTTCCTTGTGATTCACAGTTGAAGAGAGAGTTGTTATGTGAGGCTCATAGTTCCCCATTTTCAGTTCATCCTGGCAGTACTAAGATGTACATGGATCTGCGGGAGTATTACTGGTGGGATGGAATTAAAAGAGATATTGCTAATTTTACTGTGAAGTGTTTGACTTGTCAGCAGGTTAAAGCAGAGTGGCAGTTACCGAAAGGGATGCTTCATCCTTTACTAGTGCCAGAGTGGAAATGGGAAAATATATCCATGGACATTGTTGTGGGATTACCGAGGAAATCTCGAGGTAATAATGAAATCTGGGTTATTGTTGATCACTTGACTAAATCTGCTCATTTCCTTGCTATACGAGATACTTTTTCCCTAGATCAACTTTCCCGTTTGTATCATAAAGAGATAGTTAGGTTACATGGAGTTCCTCTCTCCATTGTGTCCGATCATGATCCCAGGTTTACTTCCAACTTTTGGAAAGGCCTTCAGAAGTCTTTGGGTACTGAATTAAATTTTAGTACAAATTTTCATCCTCAATAAGATGGGCAGTCAGAACGAACAATTCAGACCTTGGAAGATATGCTACGAGCTTGTTCGATTGATTATCAGGGAAGTTGGGACCAACATCTTTCTTTGGATGATTTTTCTTATAATAGCAGTTTTCATTCTAGTATACAGCTGGCACCATTTGAGGCATTATATGGGAAGTGGTGTCGAACTCCAGTAGTTTGGGATGAAGTGGGTGAAAGGAAGCTGATGGGACCAGAATTAGTAGAAGAGTTGGCAGAAAAAGTTTAGTTGATTCAGAAACACATGAGAACAGCTCAGAGCAGGCAGAAGAGTTATACAGATAACCGGAGGAAGGATCTATCGTTCGAGGTAGATGATCATGTTTTTTCAAGGGTTTTCCATGGAAAATTGTGATGAGATTTGGTAAGAAAGGAAAGCTGAGTCCAAGGATTATTGGACCATATGAAATTCTGGAGAAAGTTGGATCAATTGCTTACCGAGTGGCATTACCTTCGAGTTTATCTCAGGTACACAATGTTTTTCATGTTTCGATGTTGAGGAAGTATATTCCAGATCCATCTCATGTTTTGAGTCCAGAGGTAGTTCAGCTGGAGGAGAACCTATCTTATGAAGAACAACCAATCCAGATTCTTGACCGAAGAGAGCAAGTGTTGCGAAATAAGGTAATCCACCAGGTGAAGGTTTTGTGGAAAAACCATATGGTTGAAGAGGCAACGTGGGAATCTGAAAATGCTATGAGGGATAAATACCCCCACTTATTTTTATAAGTGAATAAAATTGTGAGGACGCAATTCCCAAAAGGGGAAAGGATGTAACATCCAAGGTAAATAAAGAATAAATAATTTTCATATTTATTAATATTTACGAATTAAATATTAATTTTACTTTAAAGGGGTTTCTATTTTCGATAGCGTACCCGATACGCAACAAAGAGTTTCATTGAAATCTTACGTTGCACACTAGTAGTAAAATAATATTATTTTAAATGGCAGTTAACACATAGTCGTTGTATTGGCAGGAATGGATAGAATTAACTAAAATATTATTATATATGTTTTTAATTTTTTTTAAATTTATCCAGTAAAAGATAAAGGCTTAAAATACGAAAAGAATTCAATTCTAGGTATCTATGCCCTAATTTTCACTAAAGGTTCACTTATCGCCTTTTGATGGCGAACCGTAATTAAATATAGTTTTGTTCACTCTTATAAATTCTATTGGACCAAATAAAACTCTTCTTTAGAATCGGGACATCAAAATTTACTTTTTGTAAATTTTTTGTATTTTTCCGATAAAGTTCAATTTTTAATTAATAGTGTAAAATGTTGTATTTTAATTCAAAACCTATTTTTAATCTAGTTTATTTATATGATTATATTATCATTTGAATTGGTTTTAAAGTGAAATTAGAATATATTTTTACCATTAAATCCAATAGTGGTCGTTGGAATTAATTTCACTTTGGAATCGGACATGGACTAGTGTCAATCTTTTGATACTTATTGTTTGATCAAAACACGCTATTTGTCATGACAACGGGAATTTATTATTAAATTAATTAATGTGACTTATATGATTTGAATTTTGTAAAATAGACATCATTTTGGAATTCAGAATATCAAATATAGTTTAGGGTGATGTTTTGGTATTTTTCTGAAAAACGTCAATTTTTTATGAATAGTGAAACCACTAAGTGGTACTAATAAAAACTGATTTTTCGTTTAAATGAAATTTTACCACTTATGTGTTTTGAATTTAAAAAATACGACATACATAGTTTTCATTAAGAAGTAAAATGTGGTTCAATGAGATTAAAATTATTTTTTGGTGAATAGTAACTTTTAAGTTCTTAATCGCGATTAGAGGTAATTAGTGTAGTTTAAGGTAAAAATAATGTTTTAATAATATGAGATGAGCTTGACACAGGTCCTAACCTCATTGGATGTGTCATGGACGACCAAGAAAATCCATGGGTCAACTTGGGGACCCCATGGAGCCACTTTAGTTGGAAAATGACATTAATACCTTTTTATTTAATGTTAAAATAAAAATGTCACAAACATGAGTAGTTTTACTAAATCAATCTTTTCATGGTGTTATACAAATCATATTTTTGACTATAAATATTAATTATAAATATAAAAGTATTTCCTACATCATGATATTTGTTTTATAATTTTTAGACATTAAATAAATTAAATTATTTATGACATCATGATGATGCAGTGATTACCTCATTAATAAAGGATTTAAATAAAATGGAAAGATAATGTAAAATCTAAGACCTACACATGTACAAAACCTATTGGATGGGTGGATTTCGAACCCTTATCACCTTATCCTTGGAACACATCAATGTGGGACCATTAAAATCTGAAAATCATTCTATAATAAAGTAACATTTCTTTACATTCCAAGAGTGCCCCTCCTCTCCTCTTATAAAAGACCCCCACCTCTACCTCCTTACCCACACTACCAAAGCCTTTGGCTCGGCCAAAACCTGACCATTTTGTCTCTCAACATCCCTCTCTTACTCTTAGAAGCCTAACTTTTGGAAGAAGTCTTCCCAAGGAAGCTTTTGAGCTCAAATCTAATAGAGTTCCCTGATTTTGAGGTAATGTGTTCACTTGTGTTCTTTTGTTTTATTTTTCTTCTCCAACCCTCTAAAATCTTTTTATTCATTTATTTTGTAACAACTACAGTATCTTCAATATACTAGGATGTTTTTATAATAATAATTTGATCTACACTTACACACATCTACATCTAATGGTTAAAGAACATACTGTTTCTGTGGTTGGCGAATTTATGTCTCACGAAACGATGATTGTTCAATCTTCTTTTAAACACCTTTAATGGTGGCCATTAAGATGTCACTCTATTTTTATATAAAATATATTATGTTTATGTTTCCCTTATTCTTCTGTATTTTTCATTTGTGGTATACCTTTATTTTTTCCATTGTGGGTAAACACGATAATTTCATTTTAGGAAGTGCGGAATACCGCCCTCTCAAATTGATGTGATTCGTTAATGCCATATGTGGGAGGTATAAAGGATGGATTTAAAGTTATTATATATTATGTTATACTGGAATTATAATATAACTCTATATAATTATTATTTATTTCCATTAAAGTATGATATAGAAATGAATGTAGCGTTCATGAGTACGTACGACTTACCGTATCCATGAACGGTGCATTTCATTTCTTATCCCCAAATGTAATGTACTATTATAAGTAAATGTATATAATGGATATATATTATGAATGATACATATAAATGATGAATATAATTCTGGAATTAAAATATACATACCTCTCATTTAGTTTTAATTCCATTAATACGACAAAGAAATGAAAGTAGCGTTCATGCGTACGTACGGCTTACCGTCTCCATGAACGGTGTATTTCATTTCTTACCTCTCAACGATTATGTAATATTATAAATACATGTATATGCTGGATATATATGATATATATGATATCCAAATCAGGAATTTAATTCTGGATATAAAGAACCTTTGACCACACGAACAAGATGTAATTGTAAGAAGTCCACTTTCGACTTAAGAACCAAATATCGACAAAACAAACATTATTAACTTAATGATTAGATAATGTTTATAACATGGAAATAAGTGATATAAAAGGAATAATAAGCTTGAAAAATGTTCTTAAGCATGTAGAAATTAAATCAATTTTATTACTCAGGACGTTAAAGAACGATCAAGTCAAGACGGACCCGAGGTATGGGACTTCGTCTCAATATCCTTTCATTGAGGCATATTTCGTTTTATACGGAACTTTATAATATACGGTGTATAAACCCATTTGACTTTTACTTTTATACAAAAGGAATCTTTTTCTATGAAGCGTTTTACAAAACGAAAAAAAGTAATGTTTCTTTTAACGTACGCGGTGACAACGACCTTTTCCGCCGCCTCGAGTATTATTTGGTCTTTGGATTCCTGAACAAGCCGTAAGGTTTTTTTTGAAATGAAATAAATACCATATACTCTTTTATGTATTTTGGTATTTAAAATTCTTTTTATAATGGATTTTTTATGTCAATATATTTAAGTTATATATTGTGATCAAAGTGTGGAAATGTTTTCTTTCCATTATATTTGTTTTATGTCTTATGATTTTTATAATGGTACATGGACATTTGACGGGTGGTTACGTGATAAACCATATGACGGGTGGTGTCGTGAATACCAGGATGGGTAGTTACGTTATAACATCCAATTCATTGGGGATGGAATTCATCCGTATGGCTATTCCATTATGTATGTATGGAAGTTGGCCGTATGGCTATTCCATTAAGTGATATGTGTGGAAGTCGACTGTATGGTTATTCCACTTAAGTATGTTTATTTCCCAAGTTACCTTTATATGTTATGTGATCTTTTTATGGGTTTTATGGTAATTTTTTGGTTAAAAAAGTGTAATTAATGATCTTTTATTCAGTGAAGAGTTTTTACTACTTCATAAAGGTGAAAAGTTTTACTTTGATAAAGTATACATGGTTTACTTGTTGTTTTGATAAACTAACAGTTTTCATTCATTGTGTTTCCCTTACTGAGCTCTTTATGCTCACCCCAAGTTTTTTTGAAATGTTTTTCATAGGACCTAATGTGGAATAGGGTCATGGATGGGATCAATGGAATGTCATGCTATATAAAACATGGAACTAGACATGTTTCTTTTTAAGAGTTTTTTTATTCTATGGAAACTTAGTAGAACTGTCTACATTGTAATCTTTTGAGATGTAATTGTTATGTTCTAATTCTCTAAAACTCTAAACCTGAAAATATCCTCAATGTGAATTATTAATTTAATTCAATATTATGTAAGGTTTAAGGCCGGGGCCTTATACAAATCATTTTCATGAAGGAGGAAATTTTAGTTTTGAAAAATATGGGTTTGTTGCAAAAAATGAGGAGGATGGAATGGTAGTTACAAGATTCCAACATAAAAAGGAATCTTTTTACAAATTGGATAGGTTCAAAACTCTTATTACTAATTCATGGTTGAATATAATCTACTATTTAATTAATAATTAAGAAAAATGTTTCATAGAAGCATGTGTATTTTATCAAAGTGACATATTGACTGTTTATTCAGGATATGTGAAGAATAATATATTGGTGTTGTAGAATTTTTGGAAATGGAATTATTACAAACTCAGTGCATAAGAATGTTTATATTTGTTCAAAATGACCCCAATATATTATTAATTTTGATATTTATTAGCCAATCAACAAACAATAAAAAAAGGGATGTGTACTTCATTTCTATCATTAATGACATTACTCACAGTACTTGTCATACGTATATGAAACATATTCTAGATTCCTAAAAATTTTATAAGTCTTTGGGGAAACATTGAGAAGGAATTTTTGAATTTGGTGAAGAATAACGGAATGGAAAATGGTGTGTAATAAAAAAATAGAAGTGTTTGAAAGTTGCCTTGATAAGCATGGAATTTAACACGAGTTCAGTATGCCACACACACCAAAAAAGGGTTTTTCAAAAAAAGGAATATCTATTTGGTTGAAATTGGATGAACCATATTACATGAAAAAGGTCTCTATAATTATATTTGGGGAAATACATGAGAACATCTATTTAAATTCAAAGCCGACGTTTCTACCTGCAATTATAATATATGAATGCATATGAAATATTTTATGAAAACAATCCATCTCTATAACACATAATAGTTTCTGGGATTGAAAAAATAAAAATAATGAAGGGTGAAAACCATGGAATGATTGAACAGAGTGGTGAAGAAGGAATTTATCAGGGAAATTATCTAGAATAAAAATTATATAGATGTTTTAATAGAGAAACATGAAGAATAGTTGAATCTATTTATTGGAGAGTTAATAAAAATGTGAGGTAAAAAAACAGAGATTGATAAGGAATATGAACCTGATGAAATAATGTTTGTTAAATATTCTAATAAGGATGGAATAAATTTTTATCCTAATAAAAATGAATAATCGGACACTGTTATTTTGTGTTATGAGGTTAAATCTCAAAAATATTATGAAGAATGTAGAAGATGAAAACATTATCAGTGATCAAAAAGAAATGTTTCAAACAACATAAACATTAAATGTTATTAAAAATACATATAACTATTAAAAAGATGAATCAAAAGTCGTGAATAATGATTTTTAGAATCCAGAACTTGTCCAGGATGTGTCGGAAGTGATAAATCATATTGTGAGGAATGATACAAGATAAATCATAACTTATCCATATAATAAAAATATTGTTTGTACATAGAGAGTTCTAAAAATAGTTTAATTAATATGGATATGTGATAATAATCAACAAAAGGAATGTATTAAAATTGTACTCATAGATTTAAGGAATTTATTTTTATGTGACTTTTTATTTAGTGGGATGTTTAGGAATATTTGGAATCTTTCTTGATATTATTACACATTTAATTTACAATATTTTTTAGGTGGATGTGAAATATGAAATTTTTTATGTTGGATATTATGTAGATCATTATATTGAACTATAATGTGAATTTTTAGTCTGGAAGGACTGAAGTTATATGTATAAGTTGAAACAATACTTGTATGCTTAGAAGAATGAACTAGGGGAATGATATTCCAAATTGGATTTCATCTTAAAAGAGATGAGTTTTAGGAAATGAAGTGTTGATAATAATCTATATATCAATGAATATTAGGAATTTTATATATTTTTAATTGTTTATGTTGATGACATTATCAATACTAGGAATAAAGAAAGAACGTGTAGAATATTTTTTGAATTGATTGAAAATTTGTTTGTGTTGTCCAAGATAGGTGAAATGAAATACCTTATTGGGATACAAATCTCACAAAATAATAAATAAAAATATTCATTACCAAGAAATTTATTTGATGGTACTTCTAGATAATATTGGAATAGAATATATAAAATTATTTTCTACAATAGTATCAGTAGGGACCACAATGTCCAATGATAATGAATATAAGGATTTTTACTATAAAGAGCATTGGAGGCTAGTCAGAAGTTTGATTTAATTTTATTAACTAGAGAAGAAGTATTTTTTATACTGATATATATTGTGAATGATTTTATATTTCCCCAAATTAATGTTATATATTTGTTGCAAAAAGTGATCAATTAAATATAAATGCAACAAAAATTATTGAAATCAGGTATGACAACTCTAAATGAATTGAATATTTTAAGTATTGAGATGCTGTTTGGGATGGAAATGTTGACGACAAAAGATCAAAATCTGGTGCAGTTTTCATTTTTTAGGAAAAATGGTGTTATTTAGAATACATTGAAAAAAATTTAGTAACTTTTATCACAACTAATGTTGATCAGGCTACCACCACCCAAGCTACTATAAAACATATGTGGATGAACATATTGTAGGTATACTTACTCATTAAAATGATTTTACCCTTACACTTGGGTTATGATAATCAAAGTAAATTCAATCATACAAGTAATCCAATATAAAATTCTCATAAAAAACATATTTAAAAAATATACCACTTCAACTAAGAGAATGTGGAGATTAATGGTGTGAAGTAGTAGTATGTTCCTACATTTGGAATAATAGCTTACATATTTACCAAACCTTTACCAATGGAAACATTTTTCAATCTCATGTTGATAATGGGTTTCTTACTTATTTCTCATCATGGTTGTGGTATGTTTTTCTATCCCCCATCTAATATATTTATTGGAATATATTGTGGAGGTGATGAATTAATTCATAAATCTATCCATTGATATTTTCTAAACCATTTAACAATGAATATTTATTTAAGGTGTTGTGGATAATCAATGAATTCTGTATGTATGTTTATGAACACTTATTTTTTTAGTGGTTGTTGGAAACATTTGATTACAGGTAAGTGGATGAATTGAATAATGATCTGATCAAAAGACAATGAATATTAATGAGTAAATAATTCTATGAAAATTAATTTTGTTGTCAACGATTCATGTTTCCTATAGTTATTTTTCAACATAGGATTAAAATTGTTTATAAGTAATCAATTTCATAATATTATATTGTTCATTTATTTTTGAGCCTTGGTTGACAACAAAATCCAAAGGGGATATTTTTTGGGAAACATCAGTAGGATGTAGTTTTTAGAGTAAGGAAGAAGTTTGTGTGGTATGTAATGTTTTTTGATGTGATATAAGAGAAATATATACAATTTTTAATTTTTAGTGACAAGACTCACCATGTATATTATAAAATTAGAAAAAATATGGTTATGAATGTATGTTAGTATGTGAATAATTTAATATATAGAAAAGAATTATTAGAAACAAGATGGTATTGGAATGAATGATTCGATCATAATGAGGAATTGTATCATATTCTGTATGGCTCCGATGAAATATGATAATGATTTTATAATATTTATGTTCCCATAATTCATATGATTTCCTCAAAATGTATAATTAAATCCTTGAGAAAGGGAGGGGAAAACATGTTTTTACAATCAGATAATGGTTTGGTGGGAAGTAATGGTGGTACTAGAAGGATGGGAAGTTATAATACTTCTTATTGTAAGATAGATAAAACTATTTAAATCTTATATATTTAAATAATCTTGATAATACCATGATACCATAATTTGTTTTAAGAAATAATATTTTGAATTCAATATTTTTCAGTCTCTGTTTACCATTGTGAGATAACAAGAAAAAATTTCTTTTAATGATAGGTCATCTTTTTTTGAATTTGTGAAGAATAATATACTAGTTTTTAGTCAGATCAATAATCCACAACATAAAAATCCTTAGAAAATGAAGTTGGTAGTATATAGAATTTTTTGTATACACAAATCAGTAATGGAATGCGGTCACTAATAATTCTAGTCAAGATGCAAGGTGCCACCGATTCTTCCGACGAATAGACGTTTTTTGAGAGTTTTTTGAATATTGAACAAGAATGGATGTATTGTTTATTAGGACCAGTTCATGAAATAAATTCAATAACGGTCAACCAGGTGAGGAATAACATTCTATTCAACATTTTTAATCATGTTTATTTGTTGTGTTTCAATTGGGTTATGAAATAAATAAGCACCATCTTTTGTTTCCCTATAATGGTTCATGTTTCCAAAGACTATATATGGTGTCGACTAGAAGACTAGAGGTGGCCCTGATCCATAAGAGAGATTCAAAGAGCGATCCATTAGATATACTCTTACAACGATACATCATTGGTCACTAGAAAATTTCTTCTGAGGAATGTGTTGATATTTTGATTAAATGATGGAATTTTTTGAAGCAGATGAAAAAGTAATGACAAATGGTGGATTGTAGTTTTTCATAATATGTTTTTGAAGTGCATCCATGAATTTTTTATATATTTAGATGTTCTGCGTATTCTTATGGAATATTGGGTTCAATGATTTATATTTACATTTAGTATTAATAATTGGAATGAGCATTTTTTTTTCAGATGGTACTGTGTATTGTAATGATAGGCAATTTTCATTTTGATTGATGAACTAGTATAGAGAAAAATAATGAAATTTTTTTTATCATACCTACGTCTTCATCCAAAAAATGATATCAAAATGAAAATAAATATCAAACTATGGAATGTTCTATGTGATATGATGTTATGAGAATATTCAAGATCATTCCATAAGAATCAAGAAGTGTTTTTAAGAACTAAATAAGTGCAAGATTTATGCTAAATAAGGGATAATTTTAATTTAATAGGAATTTGGTTAATCATTAAAATAATATATATTCAAACCAAAACTCATTTTTCTATACATATAAAGGTAGGAGAGTACTTTTAAATTTTGTATAGATCAGAACAATGTTCACATTCAAACAAAGAGAGTGAGGTTATGATGTTTTTTAGAATGATTTTTTAGATGTAGCATACTCGGGACAATTTTCTAGATAGTAGAAAAATGAGGATGATAATTTTTAATGGTGATTAGGTCGTATCATGCAATTGGACTAGGATTTATGGAGTGAGATATTAGTATATTAGAATTGTTTTAGTGGGATTTTGGCTAACATATATTTATAAATTGAGAAATTAGAATGAAGGATATTTATGAGACATCAAACCCCATATTTGATGAAATTATTACATTGCCAGGGGTAGGAAAGTGAACAATTGTTTTGAATGTTATATAAGTTAATTTTGGTAATGATTTATACTAACATGTTGGGAATAAATTTCAGAAAAAATCTCAACATTTTACACAAAACTTTTTTACATCATCACTTTCTAGATGAATCACATGATTTGTTTAATAGAACAACATTCTACAGAAGTTTAAGGGAATATCTTACATATATTATCCACAAAAAGTATAGTATTTAGTTTATAGTGTAGTAATGGATAGTTTTTGTACCATAACAAGTATATAATTACTATTTTGTGTAGTGATCTTTGTAAATTCTTGTGATTCTATAGATGAGTGATTGTTTTTTATTCACGAAAGTGATAAATATTTAATATTAGCAAATTTTTTAAAAAAAATTAATAAAAGATAATTCAAAAAGACATCAAATTTTTACTCCCTCCCTCTCTCAGTGATACATTGATCCAGAATGGCCAACATCATGAACCATTTCTTCTTTAAGTATCTATTAAACGATGTGTTTCAGAAAAAATGAATATAATATCTTCCTTACCAAAACATTAGGATTTTAAAATGTTCTTATACTAAAATTATATCATAGGGTTATGTTAACGTATATATATTTTCCGTATTATAGTTCCCATGGATTCTACTAAACATTAACTTATGTAAACTGTAGCGACACTTACCCTAGTAGCCCGAAGCATGTGTCTAAATTATTTCATTGGACATTATACAAATGGTTAAATATAAAATAATTTAATAGTTTAGTATTTTTAGAGAAAATGATACATAAATTATAACCTTTTAACATTTTGAATTGAATATAAAATATAATACATTATAAAACAAAATGAACTGAATCCTTGAAGACTAATTCCTCGAATTATTCATCATATCTAGTAGAAAGAAAACAAAATAAGGTGAATATAAATGATTATTAAGGATTAGTTATAGTGAAATATTTCATCAAACAATAATAATAACAAAAAATTATTTTTATATAATAGAATAAATGTTCCTCGTTATCAATAAGACCAGTTTCATAAATTGAAAATCTATAAACAATATGGAAGGGTAAATAATTGAAAACACGTGTCATTTCTTCAATAAATTGATAATAAAATTAATATAGATATATTAACATTGTGAAAATATCATGGAGAAGAATAAATGAAAAATTAATGAATAAAATTATTAATTAGTGGATTACAAGATATCATGAATCATGATGCCTTTATTGTCAAGACCTTCTACAATAATGTTGAAACATTATCTATAAAACCCCATTTAGTTAGGCAAACTGGTATTTCTTATGAGGCATAACAATTCATAGTGGGGTTATATAATTACATTCCACACCCTTCACTATAGTTCTTAATAATTTCACACATATTTAATGATATATTTAATTCATATATCATTATTACATATAATCAAATATTTATATTTAATAAATTATATGGATTTATCAATATTTCCCCAGTGAATCAAATAACCTTCAATGCAAACATCAAATCTCAAAATTATATATGACCTAGAAAATAAACATATATATCTTACCAGAATATGGTTATTTATTAGAAAATTTACATCCAATGTAATGAATGTGATTGTTTCAAGTGGTAGTTAATAATAATAAAAAAGTGAGATTGTAAAATTAATTTTACCACTTAGTTATTATTATTTCAATTAACCATTGATTAAATAAATCAAATAAAACATCAAATACCATGAATTATAATTTATTCAAGATATTACCTGTAAAATGGTCTATATTAACAACATTTTTTAGAATTTTTTTTCACAATGATACAATATGCCTTAATAATGGGATACTGAGATGAAGACCCTTACAATGATTCTTACTCATCTGATAAATTATATATCTTCCTTAATAATAACCATATATTAAATATTCAATTTATTGACTACATTTTTAATGTTTATTATTATTTTTAAATCAATTATTCTTTTTTTATATTATATTACATGATAAATTCTTTCCACTTCGAGTGTTTCGATGATGTTTCACTTATTTGCAAAACATTAAATCAGTAGGATGACTTTATTTCTAAGAACTCATTATATCACCATCTATAATTTCACAAACCAATATGGGTACCCTAATAACCAAATAACTGATCTATTCATGAAAAATCCTAAAGGGAATTCCAAAACTCCATGGGTTAGTGACAAGCACTTGACATCGTAAAATAAGTAAGTGGGAATGAATTTTACACAAACACAATAGAATAAAGATAAAAAAATTTGTATGAATTTATGAAAACTCCATAAAGAGGTGAGTACCATAGTAAAATATGAATAAAAAACCTAATGTGAAACCAAATACTACTAGAAAATATGGTAACAACCCATTTCTCTTTGAAAATAACCCTTTAAGTCCAAGGAGCAGTAACTACTACAACATACAAATGGCACCATAACCCATCTCAGACCTGGCATAAGATAATCTATAAACCCCAAAAGAAACATATAGGTTGTGGGATATGTTCATATTAAGGTATCACAAATGATTCTATAAAAAGATTCAAATATTAAATTAACAAAATTGAGCATTCAATTTCAAATAACTGATTATGAAAGTTCAAAATATTTTTTAAAGGAAATCATGATTATCATTTAATTAATTATGGAAATTGTTTAAAACATTTCTAATAAACATTTTATATAAACTAATTATATAAACTAATATGGAATTTATAATATAGAATTAAAAAATGTCACATATTTAAAATATGAACAATGAAAACCCTGGTAATCTACTGCGAGGTAAGATAGTCCCAGGTTATGGGATCCTCCCAATGTTATAAAATGTTAATGAGAATGTTTAAAGTCATACATTTAGAGTTGGTCAAAGAGGAATCGTTTAACTCATACTAAGGAATAAAATGTTCCAAAAATTTTGATTGTCCCACTAGGATAAATAATCTGAGAGGGGGTGAATAAGGGTATCATAGATTGAAACAGTAGTCCCTTCAGATCCTATTTCATTGTTAAAAAAATTATCCTATATGTATTCACCATAGAAATATATGAAGAATAATTAAAGAATGAACGAGACCCAATAATTTAACATGGTTCACCCTCAATGGGATATGTGTAGGGAACATTAAATAATAATGTGATGATTTACCAAATAGAATCATAGTGAACATCTTTTAACAATGTTTAAAGAGGTATCACTATCCCTTCTAGTCTATATCTATTCATTATTTGAAATATCTCTACTCTCTCAGTTGATGTTTTATCACTACTTCGTTTTTATATCCTCATTTTATTTCATGAATCAATATGTTTTACATCTCAATTACTATACCATTGAGTTCAAATTTATCCACTTGATTAATATCATATTATAATGTAATTATATGGAAACAAAAATCTTTTTCACAACCGTTTAGTGGATTATACAGACTATTTCAGTTTCCGTAAAATATTTTCTTTTTCAAATAAAATCATTATATTGAGAAACAATTATATTTTATGCACATACCCTTTATTATGTTGAAAAATATTCTTCTGTGAAAAATTATTCTTACACACAACTCTCATAATACACAATTATTACACAATTCAATGCCTGAATTTTCTCTAAGGGATAATCAACTCAATGTGGGGAGTAGCTAACTATTTATAGACTCAGCCAACCCATAATGAAATATACTAATGCAACATACTCTATGTTTACAAGATCCCATATGAGTTCATAAAACCAAATTTGGTGTTGCATTAGACACATAACTCTCTCTATCTCTCTCATGGATGACATTATCTTTATTTCATCAGTTCGCACAAACCTCCATTATTACGAAAAACAATCTTTCATTTGATTTTTTTTGTTTTCCATTATGTGATGTGATGATCCTATAACATATCTAGTCAAAAATTTCTCAAGAAACTAACATATTATCATGGCAACCCACTTTTTCAATAATCACATTAAAACCAAAAATACATCAATGTTACCTTGATGTATTTTCCCCAACATATATTATGCTAGAGTTGTAAAGTTTCAATTTGTTTCTAGGGAGTTTAAATCCTAGTGTGTTTTTCCCAATAAATAACTAAGAACATATAATTTCATCTGGTATAATAACGATTAATGTTTATATGTTTAATTTCAGATTTTTCATATAAAATTAACCTCATTCTCTAATTAAAATTCCAATTTTCATTTAAAAATAGAAATATGTTTTAATTAACACATTCCTCTTTACATGTTGAATATAATTTGATTCATTTAGAAACAATTTTATGACATTTTTATAGAATACTATTTTGAAATCATTTTCATCAAAATAATTTCACAATTAATATTCCAAATATAAATTTACTCATTACATTTATTCAATTTCCATTCAATTTCACAACACTACATAGTTCAATGGAACTTGTGGGGTTTTCACAATTTCATGCAAAATAAAATTTCAAATCCCCAATTTAATTGATTTACTATTTTTGATAATTAAATTAAAAGACAATAAATTTAAATAAAAATTTTAATTTAATGAAATCAATTTAGAGTTAATGAAAATTTTCCATCATAAAAGAACCACCAACCTCATGATCACATGATCATGATAAAAAAATGACTTCAGCAAGAATATCAAATAATGAAAAAAGGAAATTAATATTTGAGAATTTATCAACGATTCGAGTTCCAAAATAGTAGGTATTAGATCCTCTAACAATATAGTGGTCTAAAAATCATAGAGAGAAATTTCGAGGGAAAGAGATAATGAGAATGGGAAGATGAATCTTGTCGAGAACAGATCGAACATTATTCACCTAGTGTTATTTCACCTCCAGAATATTATATAGTGGCCAAAATCACCTATTATGTGGATCCCTAGAATAATAAATCGTAATTCATTGAAATAGATCAACCAGAAAAAATAAATTATAGTTTCATGATTTTTAATATAAATTACTATTTACATTTTTCCGGTATGCATGGTTTCCTATGAAGAGACACAAGTTTTGATAAAATTTTCACATCTATTTGTCTATTTTCATGGTTTTACCATGGTGGAAACATGGTTTTTCAAACCATGAACCAACTATGAGGAACACCACTATCGTGGTTTTCACTACTATTGCACGTGGTTTGGGAAAACGGTACGCCAACCACTCATAGCCCAATAATGTCCATAATTTTACAAATATTCACCAAAATAATGCATAAATGAATCCCATCCAAGGTATTATCGAAATATGTTTTTAGTAATACCTTAAAAGTATAATAGGATGTTACAACATTCTAATAATAGAAACATTCTATCCCCCGAAATTCAATTAGGATACTTCTATTCCAAAATTACGAGTCCAATAATCTATCATAAATGGCTTCAACTCCCACATCTAATCAAAATCATAACCAAGTATCCATTTCTTTAAAACAAAATGAATTATCCACCAATGAATTATCTATATCTTATAATTAGCAATCCCTATTGGATTCTCATTCATTGATAAATCTGGTTCAACATCAAGATCAATCCTGCTCATAACATGATATGGATCAGATGGATAATTTTAAAGCTATGATTCATGGACCTAAATATGTATTAATAACTTCTATGGTGGAATTGGTAAATGATATGAAAATATTCCCACCTAATAAATAGCCTCAATTGGTCCCATTAAACAAGGGGAACACATCCCATTCCCCCCAAGATATCGATGACCCAAAAGAGGTGAAACATTTAGAAACACCAGATCACCAACTAAAAATTCCAACTCTATGTGATGATGACCAGCATAGGAATTATAATTCATTTTTACCAATATCATTATATGATGAATCAAATGAATATTTACTATCAAATCATTAACCAAGCTTGGTCAAACCAATTAAATTTCACCAATCTATGGCAAAGAAATTGCAGATCTATATGGAAAACCATACAAGTCCCTAATGGATCCATTATGAGTGAAAATTAGTAACTATTTTTATAATAATTCTCCACAAGACCCATATTGTTTTCCCAAGACCAAAATATGTAAATATCAAAGGGAATAACATATTATAAATAATGAGGATTACACATTCTACCGGGAAATCCTATAGTTTATGGTATAATGTACTCAAATAGACATTAGATCCACTTCCTTCTTGAAGGCCCCTACAAAATTAAGAATTGAACCAGGGATCTCTATCAGATATGATAGAATATAGAACTCCATGACAAAAAATCACTTACACATATAAATTTACCAACTCTCAAACTTTGGTTGTATCACGAGTGGGAATAATGTGATTTAATATGTTTATCTTATCGATCACTAACCATGTCACATTTTTCATTCTATGGGTATGTGGAAACCCAACCAAAAAGTCCATAGAGACATCATCCCAATTACATGTTTGAAATAAATGTGTATAATGAAATCCAAAAGGCTTTATGTTATTTTCCATGGTTGATCAGAAATTACAACAACATTAGATGAAATCATTAATTACGAATCTCATACCCAGCCCACAAAATATATGTAGAAATTCAGAGAACATATTTATGGTTCGTATGTGCACTACAAAATTATTGTAGTGGAAATATCTAATCAAATCATTCCTTGCATATAATTTAAAAAAAATAAATTGCAAGAGATTATAATTCCCTCTAGGGAGAATGGAAATTTAGGTATTGTATCCCCAATATAAATAGTTTTTTTGAAGGTGAGGAATTCATCATCAAGGAACTATTCATAAAGAATCAACTTGATAAGTGAATAGGTCAAGTGAAAACATTCCAAGGAAACATTATCTCTTTATTATTGTAAAATAATATGAAACAATTCAAATAGATTCACTAAGTTACACTCATATGATTATTCATTCATGGCTAAGGTTAGAAGTTACTTGGTCAAGGAATATGTGATGAAATTCAGTTTTACTAATGTATAGTCAATGTTAATGTCTAAATATTGTAGGTAATACAACCAACACCACTGGAGAGGATTCAAATCATTTTCAGAGAAGATAGAAATCAAGATATTGTAGTCAAGATACACTGAAAAATATTCAATTAAATGGTAATGCTACCAAATCATAATTTCATGTACCACTACTGCATGTTCAAGGTCGTGGGATGGGGAATTATTCTCAATTGGCCTAATGTGATGATATCCATAAGAAATTACATGATCACCCTACATAATAATGAATCCAAAACCCCACCCTTATGGGATCAATTAAGACCACATATCCATGATCAGCCTTTGTATGAGTTAATACTGATGAAGTAGAAAAAATATGCTTCAATTAAATACAATAATTATAACATATTTCATTCCATGAAAACATTACATCTATATGAGTTAGTGTCATCATCGTAAAATATATATTTTTGAAGTCAATAACAAACAAAATATAGTACCTAGCTAAACCCAAGATGCTATAAATGTAAATCACATTTCATGGTTTCTCTTATGTTATAACAAATTTCACCTTTTCATGATCAAAATATATACAATATTCAGATAGCACATGTACCATGAACATCAATTCCTAAAACCTAAAATAGTATATTTATTTCATGGTATAAATTTTGTGGATTCTATACAACTACAGAAATTATCTCAAATGATGAAAATGATTATCCTAGGAAATTGAATAATCCATGATTTCATCAAAAACAAGTTGACCGATAAATTATAAAGATACAAGTGGAAAATAATATAAATTAAATACATGAAGACTACATGATAATTGGATAGATAAAACAGCAGGATACTGTATTAAAAATGGCCATACCATCTCCGGATGGTGGTTTTTGAAATGTATGATCCATTTATCAGAAACTGGTAGAAACCAGATCAATGATCAACCTTAGAGAACCACATTGACCCTTTCATGCGATCAAACATTTTTTATATTTTGGAAAACTTATATTTTTTCATTACTGTACCTGAATTGAAGTTTTTATGATCCAAAAAAATGTTGATTAGACCATATGATTTTGTAGAAAATGGACCTAGCAATTCGCAATGAGATAGAAATGGGTATATAAATACATTCCCAAGAAGATCATCTAACTACATATTCAACTCTTATTTCTGGTAGTTCCATGTGGAAAGAATGAATTGATACTATTTCATTTGACTTAACATTATTGATATAAAAATATACCTCCATCTCCAATGGTAGACTTCAAAAGTCATAAGGGAATGTATTGGGAAACTCAATGAAAAATGGAGTGACATCACCACTAAAGGATTCCCCATACAGATCAATTATAAACATAGATATAACATTTTCTATCCTTGGAAATTAATGTTATGCTCTAATCGGTCTTTTGTCCCATTATCCATGTAGGATATGAAACACCCCATCAGGTGTAGCAAAGGAAACCTCTAGAATGTAATAATAAATCAAGGAATTATTGACAATGATCAAATATATCCTAAAAATTATGTCATGATATTTAATGTTAAGAACAATAATATCTCAAGAAATATCAACACGTAATAAAGAGAATGAAAAATAAGGACTATAGAGACCATGTTCCCCCTTTCTTCCAATGGATATTGGAAAATCCATCTTATAAGATAAAAACACCATAGGAAGACTAATAAGAAATAAAATATGAAATGAATAAAACAAATTACATGCACCAGTATAAAATAAACCAATCACTGATGACTATTAAATAGTGATGGTATGCCTCACAGTCGTTGGACTTGTATCTTCTTCCATTGGATACTCTTCCACTATGTGCAGAATCTTTCTTATATATTTCTATGGATGGAACCCATTTTTTCCTTGAAGAATCTAATTTCACCATAATTTTTGTTGGTTTTGATGATCATGTGTTTCCATGTATAGTGGAATAAACATCGATGAACTATTTCTGATATCTTGATCATCTACATGAGCCACATATCTTGGCGACCTCTGTGAAACCTCTATTTGAGTACCCTGGATTTCCATACTAGTAGATAAGAAAAAGGTATATACCTTATATAGAAAGAGGTTTAAAATAACCCTAAATTCATGAAAACCCATTTGAATCATCAATGTTTATAATTATTTTAGAGGAATTCACATTGTCACATAGAGATAAAGTAACTCCTATCATTCCTGACTTTCCATCCATCTATATTTTGACCATAAAATCTCTATCCAGAACATTAACATAACAATAAATCTTCTATTAGAAAACATGATAATTACTACCAGATCAATGTCCCATCTCAAATAGATTAGTTTTCATTTTATCAGCCGATATTATCTCATGTGAATCTAAACTATGTCAACAAAACTATGTCTATATTTTATCATGGTCTTTTTATCTAGATTGAGGTAGAAAAAATCAATATCTTTCACCATCAACATAGACTCTGGATAGAATTGTTCAATGAAAACAGAATTAAAGTCTTCAACTATATTCCATCTTTCTTCTTTACAATTACCATAATGTCCCATCATCTCCTGCTTGATCCCGTTACCATGAATTTGGAACACATCACCTTGATTTCATCAGTTATCATAAATAAATAAACTGAAAACTCAGTACTTTCCAAACATTCTATAGAATATTTTGGATCATTGGATCCATTGATATATGTTAGATGGTGGAGAATGAAATTCATATATTGATTCCAAGAAATCCCTATGATGTTCCACAGCTTCATCTAGAATGGGTATTGGGGATGATTCATATCCTAGAGATTTATGAGTATGAAAAATATCCCCAACTATAATTGGGTCCTTAAGTGGATTTTTCGACTGAGGTTTGTCATTAAATTAATCCTAGATCCAATTCACATATCTTTTAAGAGGAATGATGCTACAAAAGATCACAAATAAACATCGAAGAAATCATATTAACACTAAAATAAGGAAAAATATAGAACTGATCTCCATAGATATAAAATGAGGATTTGGATTTAAATCAATCTAATTCAAAAGAAGGTAAAACACAATATCTGATCCTTATGAAGTCATCCCTAAAACCACCCCTAGTCAGTTTATTATAATTATGGGAAAATCTTATCTGGAGCACAATCCCAACTACCACCCATATCCTAAAAAGATTATGAAACATTATACTAACATCATGAAAATTTGAAAATCCCACACATATGATTCCACTTTTTCACGAACCATCCAAATAACCCTTATAATAAGAAAAATGATATAGTTCTGACATAGCGCAAGGGATGATAATGATCCTCACAGGTTGGTGACTAGAACATATAATCCAAAAACATGAATGTGGAAAATATTAATCTCCAAAAACAAAATAAGAATGCTAAATAAGTTAGTATGTATATAAGAAAACTCCATAGGGAAAAGTGTACCATAAGTCAAATGGTCATAAAAATCACAAATTACAAAAGAAGAACTGAAACCAGGATAATAACCCAATTCCTAGAAAATAATACACTCCAAGACCAAGGATAAACATCTATAGTCATATTCAATAGGTCTATTAGACATTCTCTAATCTGGAAGAGGATAATCTACAAACACCTATAGAACCAGTAGAGTGTGAGCTAAATTCCCATTAGGGTCTCAAAAATTATTCCATAATAATATTCACATATTTAAATAACCAAATAAATCATTCAATTTCAAATAATTATGCATGTATGTTCAAAATAATTTTTTAAAATAACTATGATTTACATATAAAAGGGATTGTAAAATCGTTAAAAATATCATAATGAAATTTTATATTAAATACATGATATAAATTCAGAAGGCTTGTTTAAAATAGTTTACAAACAATGACATATATATTAAATATAAACAACAAGAAACATATCCATATTTCATGATATATGATAGTTACAGGTTATGGGATCCTCACACACATTTATAATTATAATAGTAATATGTAAAAATGTCCCTTTAGAACTGGTAAAAGATGACACATATATATCCAACAAAGGAATAAATGTTACCAAATATTTTATATTAGAGTTGTAATGAATCAATCTGTTGTTCTGTAATTCCATTCCAACTGTGTTTTTTAATAATAACAAGCAATATTTTAAGGCATTCATGTTCAATAAATATAATAAATGTGTTTATATTTACATTAATATTTTTTAAAATAAAATTCATCATGTTCTATATTTATAATGAAAATTTAGATGAATTTTTTTTAAATCAAAACATTCCTCTTTACATGTTACAACCAGTGGGTTTCAATCAAAAACATTTTAATCAATTTTTATCAAATTCAAATTAGAAATCAATTTCATAAAATTAATATAAAAAATATAATTCTAAAATTAAATTCCATAATTCAATTTAAAAAATTCACATCCAATTTCACAACACACCGCAATTCAATAGATTTTTTGGATTTCTGAATTTCGGGGAAAAATTTATTTCAAATCCACAATTAAAAATAATTGTTTTTTTCCAAATTATTTTGAAGGGAATAAATTAAAATAAAACAATATGAAATCAAACCCTGAAATTTATGTTTACCAAAAATTTGACATCATAATGGAACCTCCTAATTTAGGATAACAAGATCAAATAAATCTAATACCAAAGATGGAAACTATAATGAACAATGTCGACCACATTGATCTAAGAATAATCCCTATAATAATGATTATAAATAGCATAGATTAGATCATCCAATTACATGGAGGTATAAAAACCACAGAAAGGATATATAAGAGTTGTGAAAAGATAATGAAAATGAAAAAAATACCAGGATGTGATCGAATATCATTAAAACTTATTCGGTTTGCATTCGGAAGGATTTTGAGGGGCCAAAGTCGCATCTTCAAAGGATCCCTCAAAGAAGAAATCATAATGGGTCAAATTTATTCCATCAGGCACAATAAAAAATGTATTTGGATTTTCAAAATATTTTTCTGATTAATTTCTTCTAGTATACATGGCTTCCAAGGAAGAGCTACACATTTGAACAAACTGATCACCCCATATTTACCATGTGCATGATTTCACATTGGTTGTGGTGAGATTTCTAAAACCATTCTCCAGCCATGGAAAACCTCATTTTCTTCGATTTAGTTGTTTTAACTAGTATTAGACATGTCTTTCAACCAAGAATAACCCAATAACATCTGAAAAGTTACTAAATTTCTTCTGATGAACCCTTGAATGACATCTTGTCAAGGAATGATCAAACGAGGGGTTTTGTAATACATGAAAATAGTAATTGTATGTATCATAATGAATATTAATTTTGAAATAATTATTATATTTTTAAATAAATGAAACATTTATGAAAAAAAATTAAGGATGGATCTAGGAAATAAATTATGTAATGATCATTGAGACAATAGGTTTTATATACTCATGTGTAAATTTTCCCAATTGTCAATGATAATTATGGATGAAAGATCAGTAATTTTTTATTATTCCATAATTATCATAATATAATAAATAATATATCATTTAATTAAATTTTATTATATGTATCATCTATATGTTGTGGAGATGAAAAGTGAGTTACATCGCTTCATGAAGGTGGTATTCAAAACGTGAAATAACAACCTTATTTTCATTCATTAAGACAAAAATGTAAGATGGTAAATTATGTATTATCCTTTTAGAGTTAAAAATATTCCATGAATATAGATATTATGTTATTCATATTATATATAATCATGACCTACATTTTTATCACTTTTTATGAAAATAATAAGTGAAATTTGAATCATATCGCTTTGATAGGTGGTAGCCTTCCATAGACACGACTGATGTTGTAGTATGTAATATAGGATGGAAAATAAAAAATTTATATATTATATAATATCTATAATCTTATACATATTTTATATATGTCATATATAAACTTTATATCCATCCTCGTGACCTATCGTTAAAGGTGTTAATCGAAAAATTAATGACATTGATTGCAAGTTGGTTGTCTGTTGAACACACGAATGTTGATTTCATAACCCATTTTAGGGAAGTGGTAATGGATGTATAAAATTAATCATAAATGATAATATACTATAATATTTAACATATTTTGTTTATTATTTCAACATTTAATCATATCAATTTAAGAATCTGTATGATGAAAAAAAATTGAAAATTGTGTTGAAGAATATTATCCCTTCTTCAACTAACCTCTAGGGGATTTCACAAAAATCCGTCTTGGGGGGATTTATTTCAAAAAAAAACTAATAAGATAGATTTATGAAAGTTTAGATGTTATTTTTTATGGTATTCATTGATCTAAATGGTTTTTATGGCGTGAATAAAATGGGATATGGGTGGAATTTTATTAGTGATGCGTGGCACGCATTTAAATTTTTTGAAGAGAAAAAATGTTACATATGTTTTTCATATGTCAAAAGGTTAAAAAATGGATTATTATATATATTTTTACATTATAAAGTCTAAATATTTCCAGAAATTATATTTTATATATGTTTTTGCATCAATTAAACATTTATGAAATTAGTCTAATACACGATACACCGATTTTTTGATAAAAGAATGTAAATATTTTTTTACAAATTTAACAATTTATTATGAAAAACATATGATGGAAATATAGAATAATATAAAAAATTATTCTTCCAATAATGGAATCAAAATTTATAAATTCCATTCATATATGTTACATGAGGTATTTAGAAATTAATCCAAAAAAGGAGATCATCTTTTGGGGTTCTAAGACAAAATGTTCAAAATATTAAATATATTTCATATCAAAATTGGATATGAAAATGACTAAAATGGACTAAATTTTAAAATTTGATTTATAATTTTACTATGTAATCTTTAAAACTATTCAAAAATATTATTTTAAATTATAAACAATTTAAATGGTAGGATGATTTCGATTAATTTTTAGTATTTTTCTCTATTCATCAAAAAATAGATCCATTCTTAATAATTACAAAATAATTAAACCTAAGAAATTTATGGTAATATGATATAAAAAATTGTGTTTATATTATTAAATAAAAAATTTTAATTTGGTACAAATTAATTTAATATTCAATACAGAATGCACTACTGAAAATTGTTTTAGAAAAAATAACTTTTTTTGAAAACATTAACATTTTTAAATGAATATTATATTATTTATATTCAATTGAAAACTAAAATTTTAAAAATTTAGTAATATATATTTTTATTAAAACAAAATAGACATGTTATAATAGTCATGTTTAAAGAAAATTTTAATAAATTATTTTTGTTGAAATCTGTTCATGTTTGCATCACATGATAATAATGAGATTTATTTTCATGGAAATAAGTCATAACAGATAAGGGTATTATAATAAAAATATATATTAATTAATAATTTTTACATTTAAAAATATTTAAAGGTTTATCATAATATAAATTTTATAAAATGGTTACAACAGCATGGATGTTTGTTAATATCGTATTTAATAAAAGACATTCATATTGACATTTTGTAAAGAAATTCAAAAATGACTATTCAAAAAAATTATAAACCTTCATATTAATTTTTTAAAAATAATCATAAGATAAAATTTCCATAATTGACTGTTTATCTAATAAAAAGGATTTTCCAATACAATTTCGAAACATATGAACATAGAAGAAAAAAATACTTCATTAGAAGAGAAATAAGATCATCATCTATTTTCAGAATTTTGTTGCATGATTTAAGTAACAAATAGATGAAATGTTTTATGTAAATATGGAATATATTTAAAAATATTGATGGTATTAAAATAGTTTTATTTTATTAAGGACAGATAATATAGACATTCAATGAAAATTATGTAAATCCCATAATGAATGAGATTGTAAAATAAAACCTTACCTCTATGGAAATAATTAACATTTTACCCATCAGAAAAATAAATATGAATTACATTATTAATCATAATTATGAAAAATGTATTCATTTTTAATATATAAATTTTTTGGTATATACATCTAGTAATATTAATTAGGTTTTTAGTATGAAAAATATCTCATGGGAGTGATCAATGGGTCGAAATACATTACCTCAGTCTTTTGATTAGTTAAATGTTATTTTATATCTTATATAATTGATTAAAACTAAAAATTAATTTATATAATCACCATATTCATATTTTTAATATCCTATATGAACATCTTATCACATATTATCACCCATTCATTAATAATATTTCATTTAAGCATTGTTTTTGTTGTTAATTACTTCAGTTTTTCAGGCATGTTTTGTTATAGAAGACTCAGTTCATATGAATTATATATAGTTCCATCTCATACAGAATTATATTAATTTTATAACTATAAAATTTATTCATTATTTGAATTCTTATAATAATTATTGGTATTTGGAGACCAAAAATGAGTGATATCGCTTCATGGAGATAGTAAGATGTACATACGCATGAACGACATTATCATTTACATAAAGGGTGAAGGAATAAATATTTTTAAAATATATTAATATAAAATAAAATATATTATTTCATATTTTACATATATAATCATTATTTAGATAATTATTCTTATCCATGAGACTCAATGATGGGAAAAAATTAAATCGGTTTCCAAGGTGGTAGCCCACCGTAGAAATGATCAATGTTTTTGTCTTCCTTTGATAGATAATGAGATGGATATTTTTTATCCCTTAGACATAATAACATATTAATATATGATATAAACTATTATTTAAATTTATATTATTTATAAATAATTTATGGTTGTAAAATAAGAATTTGTAACAATGATTTTTCTGATGGAAATAATTTTTTTTGTAGAAAAAACCCCATTAGGATCCAATATTGTTGACCATAAGAAATGTATTTTATGAATAATAGAGGAAACATAACATGGATATAGATATGGGGGTGTTATTTTGTTAGGATATGGTAATGATAAATTTCTGTAGAGTTTTACATAATTGAGTGGAGGAGGTGTGCATTTATAATTGAGGTGATTGACAAACTACTAAATTTTCAATCTTTTACAATAATGTCAAGTCAATTTTATATAAAATGTCCCAATAATGAGTCATAATAAAAATGATAAGGTTATAATATATATAAAACAACCCAATGTGTTTTTGAAATATTTTTAGGTCATTTTAGGCCATATCTATATTGATTAACCTCCCCATTAAACCAAATTTTAATCAAAACTATTGTAATTAATTTTAGCATTTTCCTCGTTTATTATGACCAAAAAATAAGTTAAAGTTATGATATAATAATAATTATGTTAATTTCAAATATTTAATCTATTTTATTAAGTTAAATTAAATTATTTAAGACAATTTAATTTAAAAAAATCCTACAATTTTATTTGAAAATCTACTTTTCAACGAAAATCATTATATTAGCATATGGCAATCTTATATTAAAATTCTTACTAGTATTGAAAAATTATTAATTTAAATTCATATAGTTTGATATATAATTTAATAATTTCATTTATATAATTAATCATGAAATATTAATTAATTTTATTAAATGAAATGACATAATGACTTTTATAATAGTTTTATGAAAAATATCAATAATTTACATCCAAACGATCGTATCTATATTTCATTGAAAATAAGTGCCAATAAATTTTTAATTATATATATTATAAAATATTATTATCAATAAAAGGATTAATAGTTTATGAAAATACTTAAAATAATTCATAATATCTTATTTATACACAAATTTATAAAAAATTTATTATAGGATTATATTGACCTAGTATGTTCAAAATTAATATTTATCCGAAAAAATAGATTTTTATCATGAAATATTAAAATGTTATTTTTATTATATTTTTTAAAATAATATATTCTATTATTATAATTAAATATTTTTTTTATTATAGATAGATTATCCAAAAAAATCACATTGCTATGAGAGTATATGTTATTTTTGCAGAATCATTAGATAGGGGGCTTTGTAAGACCTTGTGTGTTTTCATAGATAGATCAACATGTTTTCCTTTATATTAAAATAGTGATTTGGTATCAAGTGTATATATAAATCTCTTTAACTATGTCACTATCATTATGTAATATCAACCCCTATGAATTGATGACTTCTTCAACAAATAGTCAGGTGTGAATTTGGTCTTGGAGTTGGACCTATGTATGGGTTAAACATATCTATGGGATCAAGAAGAGGAAATAAGAAGGTATCATTCCATAGGTAATATAGTTACTTTGATATCATGGTGGTTCATTTTAGAATATTGAGCACAAAAAAAGTGATTGTGGGACAATAGAATATGATCTTTCAGACTGCTCCTAAATAATTTTTTGGTAGTCTTTATTGGTCAAATACATTTGAATTAAGAATTTGAGATGGGTAATTAATGACACATTATTATGGTTTTATAAATTTTATAATATTTCATTCCATATAGGATGATTGAAAATTGTCGAAGCTAGAAAGAAGAGGCCCCTCCTAGGGATATGAATTCCCAAAAAATGGATTAAAATTTGGCCTCGAAAAGTTTAGGGTATTACTAGATTGAGGTCCATTGAAGAGCATGGTTGTGGAAGTAGACGGTAACGAAAAGGATTAATTTTTGTAGTTATTGACTGAGTTGATAGAGAAATTGACCTCAAGTAAGATTATTATTAAGGATGTGGGAGTCGAAATCTATATGATGTTTTTTTATGTTTCCTCTCTTCTTCCTCATCATGTTAGGGAGGTAGAAATTGAGGATATTTGTTATGAGGTTTTGCGTGAAGAGCCATCCAATGAAAATTTTAATGATGGGTATTTTAAATGTGAAGTCCACATCAACATTATTTGATGATAGACTATTACACTAGTCATACTATAAGAGGTGGTCCTCATAATGTCTCATTTTTTCAGTTATCAGTGCATCTATATTAGGTATGGATTAACACAGATACATTAGCATCAATTTGGGTAACCAATTATTTTGAATCATGATGGTGTATTTTTCACATGATGATACACAAATCAATAAGTGATGTATAAGGAGGACAGATTGTAACATCACAGGTAAATAAAGAATAAGGAATATTTCATATTTATTAATATTTGTGAAATAAATATTAATTTTACTTTAAAGGGGTTTTTATGTTCGATAGCGTAACTGATACGCAAACAACGGGTTTGGTTGAAATCTTATGTTTCACACTAATAATATAATAATATTATTTTAATTGGTAGTTATCTCTAAGCCATTTTATTCGCGGGAATGAACATAACTTACTACAGTAGAATATTACTTGTTTTTTAAATTTATTTACATTTATCCAATTAAAGGTTAGAGGATTAAAAAGTGAATGAATCTAATTTTAATCATAATTTACATTAAAAGGTCGATTCACAGCCTTATAATAGAGAACCCTCTTAAAATATATTTTTTTCCATTTTTATATGTTCTATTTGAACAAATAAAATTATTCTTTAGATTTGGGACAACAAAATTTACTTTGGGTAATTTTTTGGTTTTTTTCAGATAAAGTTCATTTTTTAATGAATAGTGAAGATACTGTATTTTAATTCAAAGGTGACTTTTAATCTAATTTATTTTTATGGATATATTCCCTTTTTAATTGGTTTTAAACATTAATTATAATATAATTTTACCATTTATTCTAATGTTGTTAATTGGAATTAATATCACTTAGAAATTGGACATAGAAAAGTATCAATCTTTTGATAGTTATTGTTTTATAAAAACACGCTATTTGTTTTGATAACGGGAATTAATTTTAAATTAACAAATGCAACTTCTATGTTTTGAATTTGGTAAAATAGACCAAATTTTTGAATTTGGACTATCAAATATATCTTAGGCTGAATTGTTTCTATTTTTCTGAAAAACTTCAATTTTTGATCAATAGTGAATCAACAATGTAGTGGTTAAAAAAACCAACTTTTTCATTAGATGAAATTTTATCTTTTATTTGAATTGAATTTTGAAAATCTGACATACATGGTTGTTATTATTATTTAAAATTTAGTTCAATAAGATGAAAATTATTTTTTTGAATTGTAACTTTGGACTTTTATTTACCACGGTTAAAGGTAAATAGGGTATATCAAGGTAAAAAGACAATTCTAATAGTTCACAATTAGCTTAACACATTACCAAACCTTTTTGGTTGATTCATTAACGAACATGGGAATCATTTGGTCGATTTTGGGACCCCATTGAGCCACATGGGAGTGATAATGAAAATTTAGATTAATTAATTTAAAGTAAAGGCCAAAATGACATAAACAACAATCTTTTAGTAATTAATTTATATATAGTGTTATATAAGTAATATTTTTAAATATAAATATTAATTGGAAATCTAAAAATATTTCCTACATCACAGTATTTTTTTTATAATTTTTTGACTTCAAATATATTAAATTATTTATGTCACAATAATGATGTTGTATTTTCCTCATTAATAAATGATTTATATAAATAAGATTATAATGATTAAAATATTTTCCAAAACATGTCCAATTCTGATTGGATGATTTTATTTTGAATATATGTCATCTTATATTCGACTTTAATGATTTTAGGACCTTTTGAAACCAAATATCATTATATAATAAAATAATATTTTCACACTTTCCTAAAGAGCGCATCCTCTCCCTTATAAAAGGAGCCACCTCTAACCAATTCCTCACAGCTTTCAAGATTTTTTTTCTCGTCCAACCACTACCAAATTAATCTACCTACATCACTCTCCTACTCTTATAAGACTTACATTTGGCATAAGGCACTTTAATAAGTCCATTTGGTTCAAACCAAAGGAAGTTACCCAAATTAAAGGTAACAATTTCTCTTAACCAATTTTCTTTTATTTTACTTCTGCAACCCCTATAATAATTATAATCCTTTATTGTATAAAAAAATAGTATACTCAATATAATAGGATGTTTTTATGAGAAGGATTAAAACTAAAATTACACACACCTCCATCTAATGGGTGAAGAACATAATGTTTTTGTGGATGGAAAACTAACGCCTCACGAAACAATGATTGTTAAAATATCTATAACCACCTCTCATGGTGGGAATTATGATGGATCTCAGTTTATATATGATATATATTATGTTTATTATTTATTTATTCTTCTTTATTTTTCTTTTATATCATACCTTTATGGTTTCCATTATATGTAAACCCAATAATTTCATTTGAGGAAGTGCGGACTACCGCCCTTCAAAGTGATATTACTCATTCATGCATTACGTGGAATGCATAAAGGATGGAGTTAATGATATTATAAATGATATTATAATGGAATTATAATATAACCATGTATCATTATTTTTTTAATTCCATTAAAATAAGAAATAAAAATGAAAGTAGTGCTCATGCGTACCTACGACTTACCGTCTCGATGAACGGTGCATTTGATTTCTTACCTCCAAATGATATTTACTATTATAAATATATATATATATATATATATACTGGATATATATGATATATATGATATCTAAATAATTAATTTCATCCTGGATATATTGGACTATTGACCACATGGACAACTTGTAAATATAATGTGTTATTTTTTTACTCAAGTACCAAATATCGACAAAACGAATGTTATTATCTTAAATGATTACATAATGATTATAACAGAGTAATAAGTGATATAAAAGGAATAATAGACTTTGAAAAGTTTCTTAAGAAACTAGAAATTAACTTTAGTTTATTATTCAGGAGATTAAAGAATGATCGAGTCATGTCAGACCTGATGTAAAAGACGTCTTATCAATCTTTTTTCATTGAGGCATACTTTCATTAATAAACAACATTCAATTATATGGTGTATAAAACACTTTTACTTTGACTTTTATTCAAACGGAATATTTTTCTACTAATCAGTTTACTAAAAGACAAAAAGAGTTTTCTTTTTAACGTGAGTGGTGACAACAACCTTTTCCACCACTGCCAGTATTATATGATCTTTGGATTACTCAACAAGACATAATGTATTTAAAAGAAAACAAATTCCATTTAATGTTTTATGTAATTTTGTATTGAAAATGGTTTTTATAATGGATTTATTATGTCAATATATTTATGTTTTATATTTTTATTGGAATGTGGAAATTTTTTCTTTCTATTATATTTGTTTTAGGTCATATTATTTTTTAAAGGTACTTGGACATTTGACGGGTGGTTACATGATAAACCAAATGATGGGTGGTGTCATGAAAACTAGGATGTGTGGTTACATTATAACCTCCAATGCATTGGGTATGGAAGTAGTCCGTATGGCTATTCCATTTAGTGATATGTGTGGAATTTGACCGTATGGTTATTCGATTTATGTATGTTTATGTCCCAAGTTACATTCATATGTTATGTGTTCTCTATATGGGTTTTATGGTAATATTATGGTTACAAAATGGTATGTAGTGATCATTTATTCAGTGAATAGTATTTACTACTTCATAAAGGTGAAAAGGACTACTTATGTTAATGTATTCATGGTTTACATGTTCTTTTGAAAAACCAACAGTTTTCCTTATTTGTGTATCCTTTATTGAGATTTTTATGATCATCCCATGTTTTTTTTGAAATGTTTTCACATGAAACAATGTGGAATAGAGTTAAGGATTGGATCAAGGAAAAGTCAGGCCATCCTAAACATGGAACTAGACATGTCTCTTTTTTTAAAATTGTGTTTATTTTATGAATAAATGGAAACTGGGTAGAAGTGTCTACTTTGTAGTACTTTTGAGATGTAAAAGTTTTTTCTAACTCTCTAAAACACTAAACCTGAAAAGATCCTCAATTTGAATTACTAATTAAATTCATGATTATCTAATGTTTTGAGGCCGGGTCCTTATTGGTGGTATTAGAGGTCGGTATAGATAATTCTAAGAGTTAGGGGATTGTTAAATTAATATCCATAAAGAAATTTATGTCAATATTGATATCATATAGCATTTAAAAATTACCATGTTGCATCACCTAAGATATTTATATGTTTTGAATGGTTTTCCGTATATGAAATAGGGAAGCTATGCTGGGACGACATCAAGAGGAATACAACCTTCCAAATCTGCAACCTGAGATGGTCGAAATTTTAACTGAACAGTTTTTTGTCGTGATGGCACAGTTGAATCAGTCTATAAATGGTAGTGGTATCCATGTGATAGATCATCCATATCAACCACAGAGTAACATGACAGTAGTGGTGCATTTCATGAGGCAACATCCCCCATAATTCAGAGGATCATCTGACGATGTGCTAGCTGAAGGGTTGATTAAAGCACGGGAGAATATTTTCAATGTCATGGGTTGTTCAGAACATCAAAATGTTAGTCACGCTATTTACTATTTTGAAAGTGAATATGATTAGTGGAGGTCGATGGTGAAAAATATTAGGGATAGTGGGGATATTTATGCTCTCGATTAGGATGAATTCAGGGGTCTTTTTCCTGAGAAATATTTCCTATGGTGGTTTGTCTGAAAATGGAAAAACAATTCCTGGAATTGAGGGTGGAGGTTGACTCAGTGGCTTCTTATAAAGAAAAATTCACTCTACTTTCAAGGTATTCTCTACTTTTCATACGAGATCTTGATAGTAAAATCAGCCATTTTTACTCCAGATTAAAGCCCAAGTATCGAAGGGCTGTAGCTTCTCATGATATCAAAAGTTATGATAAAATTTTTCTTTTTGCGGAGAAGAGGGGAATGGAGTTTTCTGATGATAATGTGTTGTTTGAAAACAATAGAATATGATATCCAGTTAGGAGTAAAAGGGAAAGAATTCATCAAAGAATATTGGAGGTAATAAAATTAAATATACAACTTCTAAGAAGTGTGTTAAAATGCATCCTGGAGAATTTTTATCAAAGTCTATAAAGTTCTTCTGGTGTAGTAAGTCTGGTCATTTTGCTCGTAACTATAGGGAGGATGATCAGGAAGGCAATGAAAATCCATCAGTAAGATGTTTTAAGTGTAATGAAATGGCCCATTATGAAAATGAGTGTCCAGTGAACAAATCACCTAAGGGAAAGCAGTCGGACTACATGCAGAAAGGGGTGGTGAAATCTTTTGCAATTACTTCTGAAGATGTTGGGCTATCGAACGAAGTCATATCAGGTACACTGTTTTTTTTTGTTCATATTATGCCAATGTGTTTTTTGATTCAATGTCTACACACTCATTCATTTCTGAGAAGATTTCCAGTAAATTGGAAATTCCATCTCAAGATATGAATACATTACTTATGGTAAAAACACCTGGAGGAAATGTTGATACAAAAAGAAATTATAAGAACCATCATTTCCTTGTGTGTGGGAAGAATCTACCATCAAACCTTATTTTCATGCCTCTAGTAGAATTTGATGTTATTTTGGGAATGGATTGGATTTATTTTTATCGTTCTAATATTTACTGCATAGCTAAAGATGTTTTATTTCATAAATATTTTCAGTTTGTGTACAAGAATGAACCCTTGTTTTTGATAAAATATCAGGAAACTGAGAAACTAATAAAAGATGGAAAAAATGTTACCTTGCACATATTTTTGAAAATAAAAGAACTATTCATATTAATTATGTGTTATTGTTAAATGAGTATGTTGATGTTTTTCCTGATGAGTTTCCTGGTATTATACCTGATCTGGAAGTGGAATTTACTATTGAATTAGTTCTTGATGCTATGACAATTTCAAAAGCCCCTTATCGAATGGCTCAAATTGAACTTTTATAGGTAAAGAAGAAATTGAATGAGATATTAGATAAAGGTTTCATCCAACCTAGCACATCAACATGGGGTGATCATGTACTGTATTTTAAAAATAAATATGTTTCTATGAGGCTTTGCATTGATTATAGAGCATTGAATAACATCACTGTGAATAATAAGTATCCTTTACCTCATATTAATGATTAGTTTCATCACCTCCAGGGAGGTAAGTATTTTTCGAAGATTGACATGAGATCGGGGTACCATTGGATGAAATTAAAGGAATAATACATTCTGAAGACCACGTTCCACACAAGATATGGCCATTATGAATTTTTAGTTATGCCTTTTGGGTTAACCAATGCAGCTTCTGTATTAATGAATCTTATGAATATAATTTTCTGTGAGTTCTAAGATAATTTTGTGGTTGTATTCATTTATGATATTTTGGATTATTCTAAAATTAAATAGGAGAATGAAATTAATTTAAGGGTCATCTTGCAATCCTTAAAATAAAAAAACATTATGGTAAATTCATCATGTGTGATTTTTGGTTACAACAAATTTCTTTCCTTGATCACATTGTTTCAAAAAATTTCATAACTATCGATCCTGCTAAAAAAATGTTGTTGAAGAATGTCCATGACCCACAAATATAACCGAGATTCGTAGTTTTCTTGGTTTAGCAGGTTATTACTGGAGGGTTGTTGAAAATGATTCACAATTATCCAGTCCAAAGACTATGTTAACTTGAAAAGATGTTAGGTTTATTTGAACAAAACAATGTAATGATTGTTTTCAGAAATTGAAATGAAGATTGGTGAATGCTCCAGTTTTGGCATTACCTTCTAGAAATTTTGAGTTTGTTATTTACTGTGATGCTTAATTCAAAGGTCTTGGATGTTTTTCCTTATGCAAAATTACCATGTAATTTCTTATGCTTCATGTCAGTTGAAACCACATGAGTTAAATTACCCTACAGATGATTTGGAATTAGTTTCTGTTGTTTTTTTCTTTAAAAATTTGGAGGCATCATATATATGGAGTAAAATATGAAATATATACTGAACAAAAAAATTTAATGTATATATTCAATTAGAATGAATTGATCATGAGATAGAGATGATTTTATTTGTAATTAATCAAGGATTACGATTGCACGATCCATTACCATCTGGGAAAAGATAATAAAGTGGATGAAGTTTTGAGTCGAAAAAGTAATGCATCATTAACCATGATACATTTGGAATGAGATCCATTAGATTTTGATTTTATGAAGTTGGGAATAAAAGTTTTTGGAGCAAGAATTTCTTCTTTTTTGTTTCATGTGTCAGTGAAATCATCTCTATCAGATAGAATAAAGCAAGTGCTGAAAGAAGACAGTGAGTTGAAGAAAAAGGTGGAGTTGGTTCAAAAGGGTTTGTCGCCTAATTTTAACGTTGATAATGATTGTTTTTTAAGGTTTGGGAAGAGATTATGAGTTCCAAGTGATTCATTGTTAATGAATGATTTGTTATGTGAATCTCATAGATCTCCATTTTCAGTTCATCCTATTAGTGCTATGATGTATAGAGATCTTCAGGGGTATTTTTGGTGGGATGGAATGAAAAGAGTTATTGCAGATTTTTCATTAATGTGTTTGACTTGTCAACAGCTTAAAGCAGAGAGTCAATTACCAAAAATAAAGCTCTAGCCTTTACTGTTGCCAGAGTGGAAATGGGAAAATATATCCATGGACTTCGTTGTGAGATTACAGAAGACATCTCGAGGTAATAATGCAATCTTGGTTATTGTTGACCGATTGACTAAATCTACTCATTTTCTTCCTATTCAAGATACATTTTCTCTAGATAAACATTCCTGATTGTATGTTAAAGGGGTAGTAAGGTTGCATGGAGTTCCCCTATCCATTGTATCTGATCGTCATCCCACATTAACTTCTACCTTTTGGAAGGGCCTTCAGAAGGCGTTGGGTAGTAAATTAAATTTTAGTACAACTTTTCATCGACAATCAGATGGGAAATCAGAACAAACAATTCAGACATTGGAGGTTATGGTACGTTCTTTCTCGATGGATTATCTGGGATTTTGGGACCAACATCTTTCTTTGGTTTAATTTTTATATAATAACAGTTTTCATTCCAGTATATAGATGGCTCCATTTGAGGCAATATATGGAAAGCATTTTCAAACTCTAGCTTTTCGGGATGAATTAGGTGAAAGAAAGTGGATGGAACCATAATTGGTAGAAGAGATGGCAGAGAATGTTTAGTTGATTCAGAAGCAGATGAGAACAGCTCAGAGCAGATAGAAAAGTTATACAGATAACCAGAGGAAGGATCTTTATTTTGATGTTGGTGATCTGGTCTTTCTCAAAGTTTATCCATGGAAAAGTGTGATGTGTTTTGGTATGAAGGGAAAGATGAGTCTGAGGTTCATTGGACCTTATGAAATTCTAGAGAAAGATGGATCAGTTGAATACATAGTGGATTTACCTCCATGTTTATCCCAGGTACACAATGTTTTTCATGTTTCGATGTTGAGAATGTATATGCCAGATCCATCTCGTATTTTAAGTCCATAGGTAGGTCAGTTGGAAGAGAATCTCTCATATGAGGAAACACTAGTCTAGATTCTTAACCATAGAGAGCAAGTGTTTCGAAATAAGGTAAATCACCAGGTAAAGGTTTTTTTGAAAAACCATATGGTTGAAGAGGAAAAGTGGGAATCTGAAAATTCTACGAGGGATAAATACCCCCACTTATTTTGATAAGTAAAATTGCGAAGACGGAATTCCCAAAAGGGGGGAAGGATTTAACGTCCCAGGTAAAAAAATAATAAGTAATATTTCAAATTTAGTAATATTTGTGAATTAAATTTTAATTTTACTTTAAAGGGGTTGCTATGTTCGACAGGGTACCTGATACACAACATCGGGTTTCTATGAAATCTTACATTGCACACTATTAATATAATATTATTATTTTAAATTGTAGGTAAAAACTATCCATTTTATTGGTGGTAATGAACAAAACTATCTACAATATTGTTATACATTTTTTTAAATGTATTTACATTTATCCAATAAAAATTTAGAGGCTTAAAATGTGAATGAATCCAATTTTAAGCATTATTTACATTACAAGGTAGATTTACTACCTTTTAATGGAGATCCCTCTATAAATCTATTTTTGATATTTTTATATGTTCTATAATACCAAATAAAATTCTTCTTTAAATTTGGGACATCAAAATTTACTTTGGGTAATATTTTGGTATTTTTTTGATAAAGTTCATTTTTTAATGAATATTGACAAATACTGTATTTTAATTCAATAGTGCCTTTTAATCTAATTTATTTATATGCTTAGATTATATTTTTTATTTTTTAAGGTGTAATTATAATATATTTTTACCATTTAATCCAATGTTGTTTATTGGAATTAATTTCACATTGAAATTGGACATAAACAAGTATCAATCTTTCGATAGTTATTGTTTCATAAAAACACACATTTTGTTTTGATAATGGGAGTTAATTTTAAATTTACTAATGAAAATTATTTTTTTATAATTTGGTAAAATATACATAATTTTTAAATTCGGAATATCTTATATAGCTTAGTCTGAATTTTTGGTATTTTTCTAAAAAAACTACAATTTTTGATGAATATTGAAACAACTTTGTAGTAATTAAAATAACTGAATTTTTCATTTAAATGAAAATTAAACATTTCTATGAATTGAATTTGAAAAATACGACATACATGGTTGTTATTAATAAGTAAAATTTGGTTCAATAAGTTGACAAAAACATTTGGTGAATAGTAACATTTGACTTTTATTTAGCAAGTTTAAATGTAAATAGGGTAATTCAAGGTAAAAAGAAAATTATAATAATTCAAAATTAGCTTAAAACATTTCCAAACCTTATTGTTTGAGTCATTAACGACCATGGTAAGCTTTGGGTCTACTTTGGTACCCCATTGAGCCACCAAGGAGTGATAATGAAAATTTAGGTTAATTAATTTAAAGTAAAGGCCAAAATGAAATAAACAAAAATCATTTATTAATTAATTTATATATAGTGTAATAAAAGTTATATTTTTTACTATAATTATTAATTTGAAAGATAAAAATATTTAATACATCATAGTATTTTTTTTAAATTTTTAGACATCTAATAAATTAAATTATTTATGACACTATAATTATGCAGTATTTACCTCATTAATAAATGATTTAAATATATAATATTATAATGATTAAAACATAATCTATCACATGAAAATTTTTGAATGGATGATTTTATTTCATATATGAGTCATTTTATATTATAATTTAATGATTTTTGGACCTTTTGAAACTGAATATAATTATCTAATAAAATAATATTTTCACACTTTCCTAAAGAGCCCTTCCTCTCCCATATAAAAGGAGACCACTTCTAACCAATTCCTCACACCTCTCAAGCCTTTTTTTCTCATCTGAAGACTGCCCAATTAAGCTCCCTAAATCACTCTCCTCCACCTAGGAGCCTTACCTTTGGAAGAAGGCAATTTAATAAGTCATTTTGGTTCAAACCAAAGGAAGTTAACCAAATAAAAGGTAATTGTTTCTCTTAACTTATTTTCTTTTATTTTACTTCTCCAAACCCTAGACTTATTTTATTCCTTTATATTATAACAACACTCGTATCCTCAATATACTGGGATGTTGTTATGAGAAGTATTCGAACTAGACTTACACACACCTCTATCTAATTGGTGAAGAACATAATGTTTTTTGTGGATGGAAAACTAACACCACACGAAATGATGATTGTTCAAATATCTCCAACCACCTCTAATGGTGGATATTAGGATGGAATTTCATTTATATATGATATATATTTTTTTTATGATTTCTTTATGCTTCTTTTTTCCATTTATATCATTATTTTATGGTTTCCATTATGTGTAATCATGATAATTTCATTTGAGGAAGTGCGGACAACCGCCCCCTCAAAGTGATATGACTCGTTCATGCCTTATGTGGAATGTATAAAGGATGAAGTTAATGATATAATAAATTATATTATACTGGAATTATAATATAACTATGTTTCATTATGTTTTAGTTCCATTAAAATAAGAAATAGAAATAAAAGTAGCGTTTATGCGTACGTACGACTTACCGTCTCCAGGAACGGTGCATTTCATTTCTTTACTACAAATGAAATGTACTATTATAAATGTATATATATACTGGAAATATATGATATGTATGATATATAAATAATTAATTTCATCTTGGATATAATGGACTATTGACCACATGTACATCTTGTAAATATAAGGTGTTCATTTTTGACTCAAGTACCAAATATCGACAAAATGAACGTTAATAACATAAATGATTACATAATGTTTATAACATAGTAATAAGTGATATAAAAGAAATAATAAAGTTGAAAAAGGTTCTCAATAAAATAGAAATAAACTTTAGTTTATTATTCAGGAGAATAAATAACGATCAAGTCAAGTCGGACACGAGGTAAGGGACTTCGTCTCAAACTCTTTTCATTAAGGCATACTTTCATTAATACACAACTTTCTTTTATACGGTGTATAAACCCCTTTGACTTTTACATTTATTCAACATGAATATTATTGTATGAATCTTTTTACTAAACGACAAAAAGAATATTCCTTTTAATGTAAGTGGTGACAACAACCATTTCCACCGCCGCCAGTATTATTTGATATTTGGCTTCCTCAAAAAGCCATAATGTTTTTAAAAGAAAATAAATACCATATAATATTTTATGTATTTTGGTATTGAAAGTGGTTTTAATAATATATATTTTTTGTCAATATATATATGTGATATATTCTTATTGAAATGTAGAAATGTTTTTTATCTTTTATATTTGTTTTATGTCTTATGATTTTATAATGGTACTTGGACATTTGACGGGTGGTTACATGATGAACCAAATGTAGGGTCATGCCATGAATACCAGAATTGGTGGTTATGTTATAACCTCCATTGCATTGGGTATGGAATTCAGCCGTATGGCTATTCCATTTAGTGATATGCGTGGAAGTCGATAGTATGGTTATTCAATTTAAGTATGTTTATTTTCCAAGTTACCTTCATATGTTATGTGTTCTTTATATAGGTTTTATAGTAGTATTTTGGTTACAAAAGAGTAAGTAGTGATCTTTTATTTATTGAAGAGTATTTACTACTTCATAAAGGTGAAATGAATTAATTATGTTATAGTATTCATGGTTTACTTGTTGTTTTGAAAAAATAACATTTTTCCTTCTTTTTGTATCCCTTACTGATCTTTTTATGACCATCCCAAGTTTTTTTTGAAATTATTTTTCACACATAATGTGGAATAGAGTCAAGGATGGGATCAAGGAAACGTCATGCCGTCTAAAAGATAGAACTAGACATGAATCTTTTTTCAAATAATTTTTATTTTAAGAAAGAAAATGGAAACTGAGTACAAGTTTCTACTTTGTAATACTTTTTTGATGTAATAGTTATGTCCTATCTATCTCAAACTCTAGACCTAAAAAGACCCTCAATGTGAATTATTCATTTAATTAAAGATTATGTAATGTTTTATGGTCGAGTCCTTATACAGATGGATGTGGATAAGTTTATGTAATCTTTGGGGTTTTTATGAATTGGATTCCACGATTATCGAGGGGTCTCAAATATAAAAGAGTAATAATATATTCAATGATAAAGTCATCCCACATCCTAGCCACCTAAGTGAAGAGAGTTGTGTGGAGATTGAGATTCTTAGGCAGTCATGTGTGAGTCAGACTTCATGGAGTTTCCTCAATGATCATTTCAAACTGTGATTCACACTTTATGTCACAATTATGGAGAGGTTTTTAGGGGGATTTGGTTCACAATTTACATTTACAATTTAATTTCTTCCCCATAATGATAGGAATTGATAGTGGATCATTCAGGTATGGGAGAACATACTTTGAGTTTTCATGTAGTTTTGGCTATATCATAGGATATCAAATACTATTGGCTGAGTATTCATATAAATATATTTACCACTTCACCATCGGCGTATCACCATTCAAGGTCATGTATAAGAGACATATTTTTTTACTGATGTATTTTTCATATTTGGGGGAAAAAATTTATGCACCTAGAGTTGGAGAGAGTAATGAAGTTAAGGTATAGTTCGACCAGTGTGGTAGGATAATTTCATGGTTATTAAGGCCCTTTTAAAGTTACTATTATGGGTTAATGGTGGTGGAATACTATATATCCATTTCACAATATATTGATTGGTTTCATGATTTATTCTCAATTTTGTAGCTGAGGATATATGTGTGTGACCTATTACATGATTTCAACCACTGTTGTCGAGTCATTGTGGGTGGAGTTATGTTTTTAAGGATCCTAGTGGAGTTTTAGAACAAGATGGTGAGGAGACATTGTGGGAAAACTTTATTCTTGGGTTCTTGTTTTTTGATAAAATATGAACCTACAATATATCTCATGGGAGTGGGAGATATAGATGTGAGCTCTATATCATCATCTATATCCATAGGTTTTCACTTTTCAGGATAAAAAACTTTAGATGAGGGGAGAGATTAATGACATCAATTGTTTTGTCAAATTGTAATGGTTTAGGTAATATTTTCTTATTATGAAGAGGAGTTAGCATGTATTTATATGACTAGGGGAGGCTTGGTGTGTATTGATTAACAATATAAAATATAATTCATTTTTCATGGGATGGGTTTTAGAAATAATGCAGCATCTCCCAAATGGGTTATCTAATGGAAAAACAAAGTATTCAGTTAAATCCAAAATGATGATATTAACATAGGCCTAACACAATTTTTTTTGAAATGACGGTTTGGTTTAAATGTGGATTTCATATGATTAATATGTAAATACTAAAATATCTAAATTTATTATTATTATTATAATGTCTATAACTAAAAAGATACTTTATTAAAACCCTGAAATAGAAAATCCACATGGTTAGCAACATAACCCTTTGGATTTGGAAAGATTATTTTGAGTACAACCAGGAAAATGATGATATTTTTGTTTGTTGAATAGTGATTCAAATATATCATCTTTCAAAATAGAGTTTCTGGATCTCTCCAATGACTATGATTTTTAACATTTCTTCATTAGTGATCAATTAAAACATGAGGCTATACATTTTTTTTAATGTTTAATCCCTATATTTTTCCCATTTTTTGACGTGAATACATCCTAATTGATTTTTATTCATTGTTGTATGGTTGATTTATGGGTATTTTGTTATATTCATATAATTAGTAAATGAAATTATTTTACACTCAATAATTATTTGGATTCATAAAATGATAGAAAATCAAATAGACTTATTAATTGATGATTAATTTGTGTTATATTTCACTCTCCCATAATATTTTGATATCCATCAATTTAATTTTTCATTGGATGACATTTCAAACATACATGTGAGGAATAATTATTTCCTGTTCATTCATTGGTTACAAAATAATGGGCATGGATTTAGTTTTTTTAATTGGATATGTGTTGAAGGTGTGGTAGCGATGATGTGAATGTGAATATGGATAATGTAATAGTGGATTTATATGATGGATTCATGAGATATATCTAGTTGAGTATTGATGGTTTTTTCAGAAATGGGTCGTTAGGATCTGCCCACTAGTGAGAACGGTGGTCCAATATTTTCATGAATAGTTCGATTTCAAGGATTAGGGTCATGGTTAATATTAGATATTAATGAGGACAATTTTATTGGGGAATTATAACTAAAATTTTACACCCACGAGGAAATGTGTACACACATGAAATGTGTGATAGGTTACACTTTGTCTGATTGAAAATCCACACGCCATTATGGAGGGAAAACATATTGATGCTCCAGCACATCCCCAACACGTCGTGAAATGAAGTGTAAACCAGTGTAATTGAAAATGTATTTGTGCTTGGGTAGATGGAACCCAATGTGTGTTGACATGATATTTTTACACAATTTAACTAATAAGAAAACTCATACAGCAAGTGATTGATATTATAGGTTGATGGTGACAAACAAGAATCTCTATAATTACATAAAAACATTGTGTCACCATTGGGATATATTGTGTAATTCAAAATGGGAAATATGAAGCCCTTGTTCATCTTATAAATTGTATAGTATGAACATGGTTGAGCTCCTTTGGACCATTTTAGTGTGGGTGTAATATCTTATTCCAAACCTAAAATAGAACACGATTCATAAAATCATGAGTAAAGGATGAGAGACTCCCTCATAGGATTAGTCTCAAATAGAGTTTTTTGGTATCTATGTGCCCTAAGGTGTTATCTACTATTATTATTTCTCAGTATGGGTCAGGTATCCTATTTCTAACTATCATGGTGTGTAATCCTTATACTAGCAGTTAAGAATGGACCTCACCATTAGACTTGGTGTCTACCTTTCAGTATACTCTGTATTATTTTTATTCCCTCATATTCTGATTAATATGTCTTCATGGTGATGAGATTCCAAATATCTATTTATTATTTGTATTTGTTGATTTCAGGGAGTCCTACTTAGTTTCTTTATTCACTCCTCTTCATGTGATCTACTCGTACATGTCATGTATTCTACAAATCAAAGGATATTTCATATAGTCCAAGGATGACCATGAGAAGATACACCTTGGTTGAATGAGGAGGACCACAGATGAATCCCAAAGTTTCTTTTGTGTATCATACCAATTTTATCACTATCATTGGATCATTCTAAATTGTTATTCCCTTATTTATCCCTTTGTCAAATTTTCTATACAACAATTTCTACTCTGATGTGAGATATTTGTGATGAATTCATCTATAATATAATTTTTCCATCATGTCCGCCTTATACTTGTGTAGGGAGATGTGCATATGTGTATAAATAAATAAGGTTAAGGAATAAAATGTCTGTGATATGACTACTCAACACAGGAAACCATTCCCTGGACTATTTGCGGTGTAATATGGGTGTCAAGATTTTCCTACATCCACCCAATCAAGCCTAAATGGGCAAGGTCATGATAATAAAGTCCTTCATTTTTTATAATATTATTCTAACAATGGCTATCTATAAATAATATATTTGTATCCTTATCAATATCTATATTTAAGGATGGGAGGAACTCTATCATTTTTTGATGATGATAGAGAAATAATACTATTGAGTCCTATGCTAGATAAAAATATAATAGAGACGGATAGAGATATTCAGTAGTACATTAGTGAATCTCGAGGTCAATAGAAATTTTACACTAACAATGATCGATGAGTTATATATTTTGAAGTAGGTGAAATTTTATTCCTATGAATATCTCATAGGAAGACTCTTTTGATATTTGGAAACATTGTATTATTGAGACCTAGATATATTGGCCCATTTGGAAATCATGATCATATTTGGACTGTTTATTATTACAATACTCTCCATCCAAATTGTCATAAATGTTCAATGTTTGTTTCATGTATCTCTCCATAGGAAGTGTATACATGATCTATTATATGTAATAATCTGATAGATCATACAAAAAAGGTAATGATCTCTCTTTTGAGAAGAAAGCACTCATGATTCTGTAATGAATATTGAATGTTATATGAAATAAGACCACTAAACTAGATAAAATATTCTCATGAAACAATAGTATTGAATAAAAGTTGAGGGAACTAGAAAATGTGATGAGGTAGAATAGTCCCCAATTGTGTGTATCATAGTTATTTAATTTCCTTTTTAGGATATTCATATAATTGGTAGATTGTAACACCGCAAAATATGAATGATATATTTCTCTATAATAAATTTATTCTCCTCAATATCAAATGATACTCAATCCCCGTGTATAAATGAACAGTATTGTTTATATAATTTTTTTTTCTAAAATTGATTTATGAAAATGAATAATCAAAATTTTAAATATATTTTTAATGGTCATATATAACTACAATATTATTATCAATAAGTACTTAGTTTTTAGTAGAAATTTTATTCTATATAAATATGTTTACTTAAAAAATATTTTTATTAAATTTTTCCCATAGACATCACTCTTTATATCTATTATTTTTGAGATTTTTAATGAAATAATGAACATCATTTAATGAATTATATTTTCTAAATTCTGAAATGATTCAAATTTCATTTTTGGTCATTATAAATCCTAACAATTATAAAAATATGACAACCTTGGTAAAAAAGTAATATTAAGGTTAAACTAAGTGATAAGCCCATAATTCGTCATTTTAATCTTATGGGATGAGGGGAATCTGTCCCTTATCACTTGATTCCCATGTTTAAATATTAATGGGATACATTCACATTAATATGGAATAGAATTATTTCTTTTCTTTTTAAAAAATCTGGTTAAGTCCCCCTCCAAAAATGAAATAAAACCACCACCTCACTTATTTACAACTCATTAGTCCATATAGATTGACCAAAACCTATTTATTTACTTTTATAAAACCCCTATACATGATGTAAATATTTTATAAATTATAAATTGCCGTTCTAATTGTCCATAATAAGGGATCTAATTGATGTTTAACAATGGTTAACTAATTATCATGCACAATAATGTCCAATTTATTTCTTCTAGAACCTCCTCTAAATCTATGGTATCTATTATAGAGTGGTATAATTTTTTTATTTAATATTAGGAATTTTTATTATGATGATTTATTATCCATATTCATGATATATTCAATCAAATTATAAATGAAAGGTATCTCCCAAGCATATGTCTTAATTACTTCCATCACAAAGCTAGATGACTCATTATAAATCAACATATTTAATGGATTGTTATAATAAAGGATTTAATATTATTATTTGATATTTATCATATAAGTATACTTATTGAATTATAATATCTTAAAAATATTCTTCCCTTTCTATCCACTGCAAAATTATATTTTCTCTCATGTGTACATGTGGGCTACCATGTCCACGAACTATTGTGATTCATTTTTCATTTTTATTTTAAAAGGACATTAATAAGGATTGGTTTAGTAAATTTATATTATATTTATCATATTCTAATGAATCTAAAAAATTTAATTATTATATACCTTTATTTTATTCAAAACAAAGAAAATTGGAAACATCACTAATCTATATGTACGAACTGCCATTTCCATAAAGTGATGTATTTTATTTTTCATCATCACTTAATATGAAAATTTTTAAAAAGTGTATATAAAGAATAAATATTATAATAAGTTCATGATTAAAATTATATAAATGATTATAAAAGGAACATTTTGATTCTTCCATAACCAGATTACAAAAACGTATAAGAATTACAAATCAATTATCAACAGGAACAACGATTTCAATAAAGAATTATTAATAAATGAGAGAAAAAATGGTAAACATAAATAATATTTTTATTATATGTGCTAATATGGTTCTATAATATGTTTATAATAAATCAATATATTTTATAAAAGTTACTTTTATTCATATAATAGAATATTACAGTTATAGTATAGGGTTTATGATTCAATAATTTTAAATCAGAACTATTTAAGATTGAATTTCAATTAAGGAAATTATATGATCCATATTTATTTAAAAAAATTAATTTATTCCGACATGATTATTATTTTAGTTTTATGTTTTAGTATAATTTTCATCACTAGGTTACTAAAAATGATTCATAGTTTTGTTTCCCAAAAATTTTAACATATTTCACCTACTTCGACTGGGAAAACTTTTTATTCGATACCCTATTTAATAAATTTTAGTGATTTTTTTTTGAATAATAAAAAATGAATTTTTTAATGTAATATTACCAAAGATTGATTTTTTAGAAATGGATTAAAAATATTCATTTTTTTCATGAATTTTATAAAATATACTAAAGGAAGGATAATTCATTGTTCTAATGGTTAAAACATGAAAAAAATTTCCCAATATCATGACCAATAAATTAAATGAATATTTCATTAAAAGTTTAAATGGTTCTTTTAAATGAAAATATTTTACTTCATATTGGGAAATATTTTATTTTAGGTAAGTGAATTCAAAATGAGTACGGTACCCCCCCCCCCCTAAATATTTCTTTTATCTTTGAAGTAAAATTATCACTTCAATTAACATCCTATGATAATAATTTTATTGAAAAGGGGATATTATTGAATGATAAAATAAATATTATTTCTCTAGAGGGCTTATTATAAATACAATGTTATTTTAAAAAAATCATTAATTTTTCCCGGGTCACGTTAAAATAAAATGGTGAAATGTTTATGAAACCCATTTTGATTCCATGGGATATATAAATATGATAAGATAAATATTTTATTATTATATGACACACATATGTATGGTTTTCATTAACTAAATGGTGGTCCTATAATTATTTATAGATCCGATTATTTGGGTAATTATAGAAATATCTTAAGATAATAATGATTGGACTAGGGATTTTACTTCTCTCAAAATGGACATTGTCCACTATGAAAGTCTTAGAAGTAAACCATGACTATAGAAATGATGGAATGGGAAGTGAAAAAAATCCTCTATAGTTTTTTTTCCAGAAATAATTGACTAAGGAAATTATTGTTGATGATATTGTGTATGCCATAGAATTGTTTCTTTTTATAAAGTTGAGTTCTCATGGATTTTTATTGATTGTTAATGATTTTTATACAATAAAAATATTTTTTATATTAATAAATCCTTATTACATGATATATATTTAATGACCATTGAATCAATGTGTATGATTAATATAATTTATTATATATTTCTTTTACCCTTATTCTCATCATATTCGAATTTATGATCATGGATTTATGGATTTTATTATTACCTATTGTGTGAATATATACACACCATTTATTATATTTATTTTCATTAGACTATAATTATATGTATCAGGTTGGGAATGATTAAGAAGAATATTATTTATCAAAATAATTGGGTTATATTATGAAGATATTCCATAAAATAATATGATTAGGTATAATTCTCAAATATCACTAAATCATTATAATTTTAGAATGGATCATATTTTTATAGAATGAATATTCTATAAATAATATGTATTATTAATGAATAAAAAATATTGGTTTCAGATGACGTTATCAGGGAAGGGTTGAATTATTTTTAGTGATTTAGATGGAAAAAACATGGTGAAATCCCCACTGATGTGACTATGTATTAGATAGTATCCAATGGTTTATTGTGATAGTGATTATGTGATTTTACTTGAAATACAACCTCAACTGACTAATACCTGTGTATGTTGTTTTGAATGTATCCATCTAGGGTGATAGCCCAAAATTGAATTGGTTTAATATATCCCGACCATTATACTGTTTTCCGATGAATGTATAATCACCTCAGATTAAACAAAATATAATGACAAGTTTTTTTACAATAATTCTATATATTATAATTTGAGTTTATCTTGTCCTTATAGATTTATTTAATTAGGTAATAAGAATTAAATAAATTAATATTACATCAATAGGTAGATTTTTTAACTCTGTATCCATTTTTTCAACTAAAAAAATTAAGATATAAACTGTTTTATTTTACTGACATATCATTACAATTTTTTTTCATAACATTATCTATATATCTAGAATCCCTTAAAAATATATGAAAACAATTATCATACATTTTATAAAAAATATATTCTCTATAAGGGATGTATATAAATAAATAAATAAATCCTTTTTTCCATGAATACACATCATAATATTCTAATTTGAAGATATTATTTATGCATAAAAATTTTACACCAGAAATATAATTAATTTCTCAGTGATATTCCAAAAATTTTAAAAGATAAATCTTAATTGAAAAAAAACAATAAATGTTTTTTTAATCAATTATAACTCATGAAATCCTATTCACAATGTTATACATTTCACCGTTAAGGAGTAGTACAAAGATCCCTGTAAACAAAACCATAATAAAATACCCTTTGAACAACTACAATTTGTTGAGAACCCATAAAAAACTTAGATACATAATATATGAAACTCATGATAAAATTCCCATATCACTATTAAAAATCAAAATAAATTCTCGGTAAATTAAAATAATCTCTAGGGAGAAATGAAACTAGTTAACTCAATCCTATTACACATTACATTAGAGAGCTATATAAGGCACTGTAATCACTATGAGAATTTAATGATCACCCATTACCTTGAGCTCTATCATTCCCTCTATTAATCATAAATAATTTCATAGAATCATAACATTATTATAGAACATAAAATCATAAATTTTCATCATCATATTAAAAAAAACATTCTTTTTAACTATAATAAAAATATTTATAAATATGAAAATAATAATTCTATTTAAAAACCATTTTGTATGTAACCCGAACAAAGTTAATGACTGGTTTAAATAGAATAAAAAATTAAATCATGTAATGTAATGGAAATATAAAATAACAGTTTTGGTGATGTGAAGAACCATTGTTTTAATATATATTAAAATAGTCAATTCCTTTTTCCATACATCAAAATATTCTATAAAAATTAAAAAAAATAATTATTTTGAATCCACTTTGCAAAATTAAAATTTCAAATATAATTCACTTATGTCCTCATAAACTCATTAATAAAATAAATAAAAATGTATGTGCACAGAAAAAAATAAATCATGAATTCATTTTTAATGGTGATTATATGTTTAATTTTCTCTTACGTAGAGTCTCACTATTAATTTTTTTCATTATGTACTAAAATAATAATAATATTTCAAATATTTATGTTACTATTATAAATTTTCAATTTTATTATTGTTTTGATTTTTTTTACCATGATGCATAAAATTTCATACTCAATAATGTGTAGAAAAAATGTTTTGAAAATATTCATCTCTTATATAAAAAAAGACATTTCTCAGATGACTATGATATAAAAGTTCATCATTCCATAATATACATTATAAATATAAATATAGAATCATTTGATCATATCCACCGTACTTCTTAATTAACATAAATTTATGTTATCATAGATGGAAAATGGTATTGAAACATCACTTGGAACACTTATTGGGGGGAATATCCTTTCTCAAATGATAAAAACATTTCAAAACATCAGAAAATATAAATAATTTTTTTTTAAAATAAATATTTAAATCGTGTAAATTAATTTTTAAAATATTTAGTCATCATTATTGCAGAAAATGACATTCATGTTAAATCAAACATTTTATTGACATTTTCTGAAAAATCCAAAATGAAATTATTAAGAAGGATACAAGAAGATTCCTACAAAAAGACATCATATATAATAAAAAAGAGATAAATTTTTTTTAATAAATCTTTTTAAGGATGTTAAAGCATTTTGGAAAACATTTTTTGAATTCATGGATATGGAAGATAAAGGGGTTTTAAATTAAGTGAGAGAGAAATTTGGTTTCCATTAAAAAAATATTACAATCATGTGTACATAATGGGTGGAAAATGATGTTTTATCGTGTATTACAAATATGTTATAATGGGACATGAAAATTTAATATTTTCATGCTTGATTTATCATAATATTTCATCATAGAATGCATAATCATAAACAATCTGGATTACGAAGGATATTGTAACATCAAACCATTACGACATTGGTGTATCATAACTCATAGGCCCAATAAAAGGATAAAATATAATGAAACATTTAATATTATTAAAATAATTATAATCAAGATACAAAATTTCAAATGGGTATTACATAAAACATATTGAAGAAGATATGTGTATAACACATTTCTTTTTGTAAATTAGGCAATTTGAGACATTAATCGCTTACCACATTGATAAAATGTGTACCATATATTCCATTAAAGAGGGGTCATTTAATAGATATGTATGTAAAAATAATCTAAAATATATGAATTATAAAATACATTCATGGTTATTATATAAAACACATGAATGAACTTGGTAGTGAATATGGACTCTGTCTCATAGAGGTAAAAAGAGAGATGAAAATCTCTTAGCATAAGTCTCATCATCATTTAGTTTCATTAGAACCTCCGATGAAATAAATATTTTTAAAAAACATTCATATAGTTATCATACCATATATTATTTACTTATGACATTTTATTACCGATTTATCAATAATTCAATGTTAAAATAAAATTTAGGTTAATAACCGTTCTTTTTAAGACTGTTTTGATTTCCTATTTTAAGTCCTCTTACTTTTACCATGGTAAAATAATATCTAAAATTATATACTTTATATAATTATCATATATATTCCATATATATTTTTTTATAATAAAATAAAAATTAGATATAGAATATTAGATACACTATCAGTGGAGACTTTGGGTTGTATGTATGCATGAACATTGTTTCCATTTTTTGACGTATTGAAAGAAAGAAATATAAATAATTTATTACAATCATATAATATTTTTTATTTCATATATACCACATGTTAATATTTATAACTATCACTATTACCATCCATGTAACAAATAAGTGAAAATAATCACATCGCTTCGGGATGTGCTACTTCTTCGTACTCCCGAGTAACATTATCATATCTGATGGGGAATGGAAAGTAATAAGGTATATGTGAAATCATAATTTCATAAATATAATTTTATAACATATATAATATTTATTCATTTAAAATATCCTTATTAACAACCCACTTATATTAAAATTAAAAACACATCACATGGTAGTAATGTGATAGTTTACTGTACATATTAGCAATATTATTATTTTTGAACTGGTCATGAGGTAAAAAGGTATTTGTGTTTTTCTAATTAAAGAGTTATAATAATATCCAAAATACAACATATAAAACTTAAATCCAATATTACTTCCATCAATTTGATAGTGTGGTGGAAAAAAATAACATTGATTCGGGATATGATAGTCCACCATACAAAAAAGCGGTGATTTCATTTTTCATTTTATCATTGAGGATAATGAAATATGCTATTACATAAAAATATTATCAAATCATTATGTTTTAACTATAGTTGTTTTTATATTTTAATTAAAAAAATATTAATTATCTTGGTAATATATGATTTATAAATAAAGAGTTTAGGGAATACAATTATATTCCCCTAGAACGGCCCACATTTAATATATCATTAAATTATATGTGATATGACTTTTGGGATGAATATTAGATCAAAAAAATTTGTAATGATATTGAGAAATATTTTTTAGGGTTTGGCCTTGCCAGTATTCTTAGGATGATTGAATAACTAGGAGTATGGATTAGTGTTTTTTATTGGAGGAGGAGTTTGTGTTTTGTAAATACTAATATAATTTTCGTAATGTGAATTCACCCTAACCCCATCTTCCTCTAAAATTGATAATAATAGGGGTAGAGGGATGATATGTTCTATCCACACCTGTAACAAAAAAGAAAAAAAATGTTTTTCATAATTAAATTCCTTAAATGTTACACATATTTATTTAACTATTTTTGTTATCAATATAGTGACTCACATATTGAAAATTTTACCGAGGTGATTCATCCATTAGGAATAAAATTAAAAATGAGTTTTATTAGATAAATTATATCCAGTTATTCTAAATATTAACTATTATTTATACAAAAATATATGAGGTTTTAATGTTAATTTTAACACAAATGCATGAAACATGAAATATAATTTTTTACCATTTAATACAATATAAATGAATTTACTATTTTGGTATAAATATAATTATTATAAAAGGGCCATTAGTCAATGAATGTACCATGATTGTTATTTTTAAAGATATAAATATAACATTGAAGAATATATGTCTTTTTAGTAATTTGAAAACATTTAATAATATATTATTTATTATTCAACAACATTACTGTCAATTTTGACATTATTCTTTAATTTTGACTTTTTAAATAACAAAAAAAAGGGAACTTGAATTTTACTATCTAAAATATTTCTATATTGTAATATTTAATAATTCATTTAGTTAATGAAAATAATTGATTCAATTTGAATAAATTTAATAATTTTAGTATCATTTATTTTATTTTTTATCAATTAAATGATTATTCTATTGGAATTTCAAAAGAATTTTATTTAATCATATAATTTATACATATTAAAAATAAATTAACCACATGAAATTAATTTAATTATTATCTAAATTATCTTTAATATTTGTTCACATCATTCATTTTTTTCAAATGTGAACACATAATGTGATTTTAAAATAAAATGGGTGACCATTTTTCATGTTTTAATTATTTAAATTATAAAATTGGTCACATTAAGGGAATAGTATCCATCATTCTCATAAAAATATATCACATTGCAATAATGGGTGAAATATGTCTAGGATATTTGTGTTCAAAATGTTTATATGTTATTTTTCACCTTATCAATTTAGTTTAACTCCTCAATTAACCCATTTTAACCTTAACAATGGTAATTAATTTATAGTTTTTTACTATTTATCACATTCAAAAATTATGTTGAATGAATTATATACTATAAATTATTTTTATTCCCAATATGGAAGAATTTTTTTTCAAATTCAATTCACATAATTGAAAAAATGTTATACAAAGTTAATCATGGAAATGAAATGAAAAAGTGTGGTTTCAAAGAGAAATTTTTTAAAATATGAAAACATTTCTATATAAATTTTTATTGAATTGATTTAAATTAAATAAATTTTATTTGTAGATATATTATGTACCTAATTTAAAGGTTAAAACTATATTAAAATAATGTATTTCATTAAAATTCCATGATTGAAAATGCAGTTTTTTAATATAATCCTTAATTTTTATTATTCATTCAATAATATATCTTATTCAAAATATCTGAAAATTCATCTCCGCTATAAATTTGAAATTCATATTCTAAAAATTAATTTAATTTTTCAAATATATTTTCTAAAATTGGACAATATTATTTTTATAATGAGTGTGTATAATGAGATAAAACTACTTTTTCAAAAATATAGTTTTTATTGAAAAATTGGATTTGTTTAATTTGGTGCCAAAAAACCGAGAATGAATGCTAAATATCTAATTCAATATATAATAGAATTTCATAAAAATTATTTAATAAGGGATATTTGTTTAATTTATTATTTTATGAAATTTTTTTAATCAAAACATTAGTTTTTCAAACAAATATTTCCATTAATCTCAAATTGTTTATATTTTCATTTTTAATTAATTGTTCATCAAATAGGTGTAAACCATGTATACTCATAATATATTTATTCCTATTAATATCCACCATTATAATGGTTATGTTATAACACTCATATTAAATAAAAATATTGTAATAATATTGCATGCTTCATTAAAACATAATGTTATGTGTAACAAAAACTATCGATGAATGAAATTTTTTTTTGGAAAAATATTTCATAAAATATCTGGGTGTTTCAATATCGGGCTCAAGAATAACCATGATATATATAAGGGTAACCAATACACATTAACAATGTATAATAACCATAATATTATCATGAAAAATGAAATATTGCATCTTCATCATCATACATTAAAAAAATATTCTCACCCATAAGAATAACATTACAAGATATCAAAAAATATATTAAATGTAAATAAAATTTTGTAAGTAACAAAAAACAAGATGTAGGATATTTTTGTAAAGATAAAAATAGATATATTAATGGAACCCAATATTCATGAAAATTTATGGTTGTAGGAAAAATGATTGATGTCAAAAATTGTAATATAGATCATTCCTTTTTCATTTTCATAAAATGATTCTTATAAAAAATTAAAATATTAATATAAAAAAAATTGATTTATAGTTAAAATTATCATAAAAATTACATTTTAATTCATTTATTACTTAATATAAAATAATTAAGTAAATTTATGAATATTAACATTGAAGAAGAATATTTATAAATTAAATCATGAAAACATTTAAAATGTAGTTTCAAAGGTAATGTGTCTATGACATTGAGTCTAACTCGTCATTTTCATAATTTAAGATCATTAATAATTTAATTATATTTTCAATATAATTTATTAATAAAATTTCTCATGTTTATTATACATTTTTATTTTATTTTAACAATTCTATATTAAATTATGTAATCAATTTTGTTCACATCAAATGTATTGATGATATTCATAAATATGTCCAAAATGACATTGTTATATTGACTATGATCAGAGAGTTCATTATTCCATCATACTTATAATAGTAATTCTGAAATTATTACCAATGTTTTTCATTAATAATACATTTAAAACCAACCATTAATTATTATTATAATAAATAAATTACACTAAAATCTTGTAGTTTGTAAGCTTAATGTGTGCATGAGAAATAATTCCATTTTTGAAAGAACGCAATGGAAAGAAGACATGTATCCTTTTAACTTTATTGAATTATGATTATATAATATATAATATAATATTCCATAAATTTATGAAATGTATAATATATATGTTATCTGGTCTTAAAAAATGAAAGATATCATGTTGTGAAGGTGGTAATCCACATGTTTGTATGTACAACATTATAATTTTTCATTTGATTGAAAGGTAGGAAGATATATGAAACATTATATATAACTAATGATTATTATTTCAATTTTATAATAAATATACTTTAAATACTAGATTATAACCATAATTTTGATTAGGTTGATGGAAAATGAATTAGATCGATGCACAAGGTAGCAGTCCACCGTACTCAAGAAGTATGAATTCGTTTCCCATTTTAGGAAAGAAGGGAAAAATATAGGTAAATTAATTAGTATAAAAACATCTCATTATATGTAATATAATAGTGTGATTATTTAATCAGGGTTTATAATTATTTTATGTAATTAAAAAATGAGATAAAACATAAAATATTCCTTTAAAACTATTCCTATTCTTTAGGAAACCTATTTAGATTGACATGTAAAACATTCATATGATATATTTATGATAAAAAAGAGACTAATTATTAAATTAATGTATTTATAGAATGTATTTAAAAAGATATATGATGATCCAGATGCCATTTGAAATTTTTAGAAAAGCCGAGAGGTGTTCTTTTATAAGTTGGGGATAGAACAGACATGGGGTTTCTAAAATTATTAAAATATATTAATGTATTACAAAATCAAAATGGCCCAAAAATATTAATACATTAATACAATATGAGATAATGTCGAAAAATATTTTTAGAGGAGAATTTTGAAATGATGATAGGTTATTTTAACACTTATCACATAATTATAGCCATTTATAAACCTGTTTTAACTATAATCAAAGGTACAAATTTTTATTATTCTTATTATTTATTTATTTAAAAAAATATGTTAAGAATTATTACAAAATTTTTTATTACTTAAATTAAAAATATTTAATGAACTGTATCATATTTACGTCAGGAATGTGGAAGAATTTATTTAAAAAATATACATGAAAAAATCAATGAAAAAATGTTTTTGTAAATCACATTAAATTATAACAATGTTTTAATACCCAAATTTTGTATAAAATGAACTAAATTTCCATAATTGTATTATCAATAATATAGGTAATATAATTTGAATTTATATTTTTTTATAAAAAAATATTTTTATATTATTGAAACGAAGAGATAGTATTGAAATAAAATCAGTATTTTTCACTATTAATAAAAAAAATAAAACATTTCAAAAAATTATAAAAATATAATAATAAATAAATTTTTATTCGATGAGTTTGAATATGAATTTAATGTTTTGAAATTAAAACTCTATATTTTATAAATCATTCCATTAGGTAAAACCATATAGTAGGTGAAAACCAAATCTATTTAAAAAAATATTCTTTCCTTTTGACAAAAAACTTACCAATGATATTTATAATTTATATTAATGAACGAAAAATAATTAATGAATATTAATATGTTTTAAAAAATATTTATCACTTCATTTACTTGGTTGTTATATAATGGTACCTACTACACTCTTATTTTTACACTCACATGATATATCAATAGGATAAGTCACATTTTATTATAAACCATTAAATATAATGTTAGTTAGTGATGAGAAATGATGAAATGGATAATCCAAATGTGTCATAGATTGGAATTTGTTTGTAATAAAAAAGAAAAAATAGAAATTATTTTTCATGACTATGTAGTTTAATAGTTTTTTTCTCAGTAGATTATTTTATGTTATAGTCTATGGTAGGTACCTGATGGAGAAATGTAAGTGTAGAATATTATAGAAAATGAAATGGATTTACTCTTTAGAAAACAAATACTATTGGAATTGAAATGAAAATTATTATTAGTATAATTATGTGTCTTTATCAAGATATAAATTATTCCAATATTCCATGAAATCAATATAGGGATCTACATTATCATTAGTCACTTATAAAGAAACATCCAATATCTTGTAGTAGGTAAACCGATTCAGTTGTTACTAATTATAAAATCAGTACCACTAGAAGGATATTTGTTTCTCCTGTTTTTTAACATAAAAAAGTAATTTATGATTTTCATTTTCTATAAGGTGAAGAATATAAAATGCTAATTTTATCAAGTATATTACTTATATTCATCACAAGAAAATTAATAATGAATTACTTTTTATATTTCAGAGGTATGATTAATCCATTAGTAAATATGAAGCATATATTCCAAGAATTGTGAGGTATAATTCTTGTATTATCATCCAACATGAACATATAATTGTTTGATTCATCATTTAATTAATAATATATATTTTAGGGGAATTATAAATAACGGAATTCAATAGAAATGAAAATTAATTCAATGTTATATTAATGTAGAAATGAAGAATAGAGATACTGAGAAATGTCATTGTATTTATAGTAATAGAGAGATGAAATTCACAGAAAATTCTATTAACAAAACTTATTTATATTGGAAGATGAAAATTTCATTATGGATGAAATGTTTAAGTATATATTAAATATGTTTACTTATGTGGATTGGTAAAACAAAATTTGTGAAATGATGACCACTATGAAAAATATTAGAATTCAGATTTGAAGGGGATATTTATTTAAATTAAAGATAAAAAATATCAAGACAATGCAGTACACATACACTGATGTTACAAATTCATATAGAATTGGAATCATGATAAATAGTTCATGAATCGAATGGTTAATGTTTTTGATGAATCGTGAAAAAAATTATTCCAAGAGACAAATTGAGATTTAAAAAATCATTATTTCTTATTTGAGGTATGATAAAAAGGTCTTGAAATGTCACACACTTTAGAACTTCTAATTTAATATTTAATTAGGGTTCCTCACAAATTTTTAGGTATAAATAATTTTATTAAGGTATTACAATACTACATTAATTGTTAAATGATTAATTAGAATTTATAATTTTAATACTTACATTGATCACATATCAACTCCATGAATTTATTCAGATTTATGTTTGTGGTAATTCTATTCCAAATATATATATATATATATATATATTTACATATTGTCCCTCTACTGAAATTCGATGTCATGTTCGGTGTGTATTGACTTTATTTTTTTAAATCTAATAACAATATAAAATAAAGGGATGTAACATTTGATATTATAAGCCAACTTATGACTATTTATTTATGTGAAGGAAACTATAAACATCCAATTGAAATTATATTTTTTACAAGGGTCTTTCTGTACATCACATTTGTATTTTTATCTCGGTTGTTTGGGGATAAAATCAACATCAGTTATATTACTATTTAATGGGAATTTGTTGATAATTTTACCTTTATGTTAACTAGACTTCATGTAACTCATATAGTTGATCCTTTAATAGATCTTATAACATGTACAACACCTTTTTAGAGGAACACATATATAATTTCCTCAAGTGGGTTAATTAAATATATGATTAATCTATAAGATAATCCTGTTAAGGGGTTCAGATTTCCAAATTCATCAGCTTAGGTTACACCTATAATTTTTTATAAGAAGAAAAGTGTTTGATGTTACTCTACATAATTATTGGAAACATAATAAGATTAAAATTAATAATAAGTATTCTCATCCATATATATATATATGAATTTTAGCTAAATTTTGAAGAGATTAATATTCTTCCATGATTTAATAATTATATAGACACTTTTGTTTGAAACTTAAAAGTCAATACAAACGCACTAGAACCATCAATATGAGGTTAGAATCTATGAATTTATATTGATATAATTTATTCAAGTTGAATCCCATACTATATTAATTGATTTATTGATGATATTATTCATATAATTCCTTGATTATTTTTTGGTAGTACTTATAGATGATATTATTTTATACATCAATAGAGAAGAGGATAATATATAACACAACATATTTATATAAAATACCATAAGGACCGAGTGGATGTACCAAAAATTCACCATTACAAAATTTAAGAAACATAATGATTCATTTTATGTTAATATAATCTTAAGAGAGGGTATATGGACTGATTTATAAATAATGAGTGTTATTGATTTTTATCCAAGAAAAACCATGGTGATATTATTATATATTTTTTGGTATATATATTATAAATTATTTTTGAATAATTTCTCATGGTTATCAAATCAACTCAACATGTTAACCTAAAAGGTAATCATGTTCATTTGGATAGATGAAAGTGAATGGATTTTCAAGGTACTAAATAAATGTTTTTTTAAGACTCAATTACATAATATTCCCTATAGTTGATAATGATTTAAAATCATTTTTGATGAATTAATGAAGGGACCTGGATGAATCCTCATTTATAATTATTTGGTAATAAATTATTCCTCACATCGATTGAAATCTCATGATAAAAGTTATTTACTCATTATTTGGAGTTCGTAGAAGGAGTTATTACATTGAAAATATGGAAGAATTTAATTGATGGTCATGTAGTGATATATATATATAGATAAAAAATTATTAAATTATACATTTCCAAAAATAAGTGGTATATTTGAAAATGGTGTTGTTTAGAGTTGATTGAGTATTGTGATAACTGAAGACATTACTACCATAAATAATCCAAAAATGTGGCTAATGCACTTATTTAGAAATAATTTTCTAGATTTTCCATATTGATAATTAATATAGATCCAAAATTTATTAATCTATTTAAGATATATCCTAAAATCATGAGAAATGTGGTCATATCATATCATTCTCAGATGAATGTGAAACCATCAATCCATGTGATGATTAATGTTTTGGAATAAGAGGTTATGGAACTATAGAATAAGGTGAAAAAATTTCTTGAGTTATACCTTGATTTTAATCGAATTATAAGGTTGAAGACTAGAGTATGTATCATGTAAATTCATGATCTAAAAAAGGAGATATTGGATAAATATCGTAGTTCAAAATTCTATATTTATATAGGATGTTTGATGACATATATAAATATTAAAGAGATATTTTTTTATAGATACATGATATGGTAGATTACAAATTATGTAACCTTTGGCATTGTTTGTAAAAACATTATGGATAATATACATAAATATATGTTAACGTTATAACAATTACCCATACCATAAGTCGAATGAGAGAACATTTCAATTTATCTCACCATTAGACTCCCAAAGAAATATATGTGGAATAATTCTATTTGGGTTGTAGTATAACAATATAAAAAATATAATAGTTTTATCTCCATAAAATAATATTTGTATCTTATGAATCTTGTTGGGATATAAAAATTATCTCTCATGCTTATAAGTGGACTTTCACATATACACAACTATATGATTAATTGTCTATCTCCATAATTCATGTATGAATGTTATGATAGATTTCATTTTTACTAATGAAATTATTTCCATAAATATAATATTTAATTTAGTATATATTTTATAACTTCTTACTTTTACATCCATTGAAAAGTCATATTGTTTATCATTTTTATGTGTAGTCTACCACCACCAAAAATGGTTCTGATTAATTTTTTGTTTTTAAATTTCATTGATGGTAAAATTGATATATTTATTGAATATATGTGATATTTTTTATATAATGGTGATTCTAGAAAGGATAATTATTATTTACCTTTCATTTGATCCAACTATTAAAAAGTTTAAACATCACTAATATTTACATATGTTATATCATCTCCATGAAGTGATGTAATTCAATTTTCATCACTAATTAGTTTTAAAAATTATAAATGTATATATGATTAAAAAAAGATAAAAATTTCATGATTTATCCATTTATGATGATTGAACCATGTACTTTGTGAGTTTACTAGAACCATATTACATAATCATTTAGAAATACAAAACTGTTATCTCCGAGAACAATTTTTTTAATACTGAGTTCTTAATAAATCTGTTATAATATGTTTTAATTTAATTATATTTTGAATGAAATATATGAATATATTTCAATATTTAAAGTGCAATAGAATGATATTTTTTACATGTATGTATTAAGAAGAGACTTGAGGTAAGGTATATTTATTTCCATTCCATTTTAATGGGTTTGTTATTGTTTAATTTCCATTAAGGATTTTAAATTATAACTATTATATAGTTATCATTAAATTTTATTCTCTAATAGATATTTCTAGAAGTTAATATTTTTATTACAATTTTTCTCATATTGGTACAGAAAATTGTACCAATAATAAATTTTAGAAAATCCAATCTTATTTATCTTTTTTTGGTCTGAAATGTTTATTTCATATCCATGTTTTCTAAAATGTAATTAATAATATATAACTATTAATAAGTGATTTTACAATTTCTATTTTACCCATGTTTTAATTATTATAGAAATATTTAAAAAGAATATTCTTTTCAATTTCTTTAATATGAAACATTTTAATTGTAGAATTAATGTAATAATTTTATAAAGATTATGACATGAATGAAATTTCATACCATCATGGTTGGTAAATTATTTGATGAATATTTTGTATTCATATATATTTCATTTTGAATAAAAATAATAGTAATTTTTTTTTGAAATATTTTAATGTTAAATGTATTTTTCAAAATAAAAAGTAAATATTTTTCATGAAGCATTCTTAGGATATTATAATGATTTTTTTCAAATATGATTTCTTGATTTCATTTAAAATATTATTTTTTGGGGTTTGAATTATATTATACCATCCTTGTTATTTCAATAGATCATTCTTGATTAGGTTGTTCAAATATTTCTGAAACTAATTTAGTTTAAATGGGTTATTCTATGTTGTAATAATGATATGATTATAAAACCCAATTCCTTTCCATGGGTTATGATATGATTATTTGATGAATGTTTTATGATAATATAGCACATTAATATATGTTCTTCATTATGTGATTAGTGGGAAACTAAAATTATATTCCTCCAATGCACTGGGTAATTATGGATATCTTAAGAGATAATAAAAACTGTAATATAATGTGAACCCACTTGAGTAAGGGACATTATCCATTATGACTTAATTGGGATTAAACCTTTTCTAAGGAATTAATAAAAATGGGAGTCAACACAATAAACTATGATAGTCTCAGTTGTCATCCATGACTACAAAAATGGTTTCATATACTCATGTGTATTCTAGATACAATTTTCTTTTGATTATATTTTGTTATCATGGATTTAAATTTATTATTAATGAATCTTCACAAAAATTTATTTGTAATTTTTTAATAAAAAACATTATTATTTGATTTATGATTAATGATGTTTTGTAAGATTTTTTAATATTATTCTAATTTAGGATCATGTTATCACAACCTTATTCTTATATTATAATCAATTTTTATAACTAATTGGAATATTTTATATTACACTTATTTAGCATATGAGCTTACCTGTTGTTATGATTAACTTTTCAAGATTATGATGAATTTTCTTATGTATGGTATGTATTAGAAGAATAATATATAGGATAATATTTGTGGGACATTTTTAATACTATTTATAAAATATAATTAATATATATAGAGTTATTGAAAACACTATACATATATAGTTATTGAATGGATCATAATGTTTTGTCATGAATATTCTTGTACATATATTTATGAATGAATATGATGGGTTTAAATATATATGATATACACCATAAAACCTCATCACAACCAAATATAATCACCAAAAAACCATCACCACACACACCACCACCCCTTCCATATATATTTTAAAATAGCACCAAAAAGAAAAATGATGTAGGAACATTTAACTTCCAAGATTCACATTGCAACCCATCGTGTATTAATTCTAGACTTACCAATTATCAGCCACTATATTTAAATCATATCATTTATTTTCCATTTTTAATGGAAATCTAACAAAATTATTTCTCATATTATTTATATCCTTAAAACAATTCATTTAAATCATTGGTCATATGATTTCAATATTTAATAATAAATATAAAATTCAATAATATTAAATACTTTTCTATTCAACATTAACTTTTATACCATTATAAACTATATTATACACCTACCTGGAATCTATAACATCATCCCCTAAATTCATGACTATGAAACCTATAAATCACCATACCACACCTTCCATAGGAAACCAATATAGACCAACCCTCACACATCAGTAGTCATATCATTACAACAATGAAAAAAACAATTACATCCCCATTACCTAAAAAATATCACTTAACGAAACAAAAATGATGAACTCCACCCTCCAATACTCAATGCCTAAACATTAACCAATATCATTCCAAATGAAGTAGAAACATTTGAGTCCAAAAAAACATCACATTAAAATATTAATCTTTTATAGTCTTTCTTATCAATATAATATAACATTCACAAATATAAACAACATAATTCATCTTTCCACATCAGACTAATTATCCTTTTTGTGTGAAAATTACTTTTTTGTAAGGGTATATTAGATACTCATTTTGAAAATGAAACAAGTTTATTTAAACAATAATTTTTTTTATCATCCATGTATCAAACGATTCAGTATATTCAAGGAAATAACAAGAAACTAGTAAATAAAAAGGGAATAAGACACTTCACCTTTAATGTATTTCCATCTTGTTAATTATATTTTATTAAGTTAAATCTATCCTTTCACCCAAGGAAGAAATAAATATGACTCAAGAAAAATTTAAAAATAATGTGGCTTTAAATATTCCTCAAAATTTCTTTGAATAATATATAAAAAATCCCCATAAGAATAAATGAATCGAGGAACAAAAAACTCTAAAATATAATTTAACGTCCCTATAACCTAACCATAAATTCCCCCCATCAAATGATGATTGTAACGCCCCGACCCCAGTTACCCAGAGTCAGTGAATTATTACATAACATTGAAATGATCACAAGAAAGATCAAATCTCGAAAGACCGATTGGTTTAGTAGCCTTGGAAACACTACATATATTCATAAGTCTTACATTACATCATAAAATGAAAAACTACTACAACAACATATTGTCTCCGTAAACCACACTCATATCCCCACATAATATCCCTGCAGGTCATTCATAATTTACTTCTTCACATCCTGGGAAAAATAAAACATAGAAAAGGGGTGAGCTCAAATGCCCAGTAAGGATAACAATATAGCGGAAACTTTCATAAATAAGAATAAACATTTAAGGAAATGTATAACTAAAACAAAATCCTTTTAAACTTGAACATTTAACATAGTATGGCATAAATAAAATGAAATAATGTCATTTACTTATTCACATGGTTATTCTACTAATCGAATAATCACATGCAAAATCAATAACCACTTTCATAATGATGGAATGCATAATGCCAGACTATCATAACCACATAGTCAAGGCCTCGTGCCAAGACTACAAATAAGATTTTGTCAAGGCCTTGTGCCAAGACACTAGTTTTTCTCATGAGACCTACCGATGCATTGAGGAGCTATAGCGGGCTCCACCCGTCACATATTAAGTCTAATGCATTCCCATATGAAAAGGTTTAAACATAACATAAACATTCGTATTAAAACTAGCATACAAAATGTCAATACTTTCACCATAAACTATGAATAGCACATCCACAGTCAAACATATCACAAAACCTTCAATAAAATATATAAGTTTTGTATCATAATAAATCAACTTCAAATAATCTTAAAATCCATCAAAGGATGTTGACATAGATGAAATCAAAATTCTTTTAAAAGAAATATCACCTTTTATTTTGAAATCATTTAATATCCATATAAAATAAAACATTTTCTTTGAAAATATTCTTATAAGCTTGTAAGGGAAGCTTTGAAGATTTTATAACGGCGGAAAATAGCCGCACCCGCCGTATAAGTTAAAAAAAACATTCTTACCTTAATTCTGTCGAAAAGGTTAAAAAGGACCTTGTTTTGAAAACGACCAAAAGATTCCATTATAAACCACTTATAAAAGTCAAAAAGGGTATAAATGACTTTAACTCATATTCTAGTAAATAGTAAAAATGTTTTGAAATACATTTTTAAGAACCATGGATGTGGATGATAAAGAGATCCCAGTAGATTATTACGTATAAACAATCTCGGATAATGAAGAGATTGTGAAATAACCCTTACCTTGTACTTTTCCTTGGTTGGGGTAGGTTAACCTCCTGTATAATGGTGAAATAATTGTTATTAAATTATACAATAATCATATATGTTAATATGATGTCATATATGTTCTTTTAATATTGATTTGACAATAATATCTTAGTATTATCGTTGTTTCGGGTGTTAACTTACTTGTTTTCTTTTATATGTTTTGTTACGTAAGACATGTTTGTAAAGGATAGGTTTTATATTATTCATATCCAGAATGATATCAAGTCCTTAAACATCATTTTTTTAAATCATCAAATGATAATTATACTTGAATGGATACGATGGAGAAGGAATCTCATCGCGTTCATGGAGACAGTAGTCCGTACGTACGCACGAGCGACAATATCATTATTTTGATATTAAAATAATATATAAATGGATGGTATATCATATATACAGAATCCTTAACATGTTAAATTTATTATTTACATGAGTTACACATCATTATTATACCCATCCAAATAATATTATATTGAATAACAATTACACCACGACGTGGAGACGGTAAGCCGTACGTACGCACATATGGTGACATGTTATTCAAAGGGTGGATAGAATACTGAATATGGTTGTACCATATTTATAATAACATCACAGTATATATATGATACTGGATTTATTATTTTAGAATGGTAACAACAAAGGAAGAAGTAGTGGAAGAAGAAATGAACTTAAAAATTGGTGGTGAAATCATTACCTCTTCTTCGGGTTCTTCCTTTTGATTTGATCAAAAGGGCTCCATAGGTTGGCTTTCTGATCAAACTAAGGCCTCTAGGTTGTAGTGAGGGATGTTGGGAGAGTATTTGGGCAGAGTTTGGCCGAACAAAAATGCTTTGAAGGTGTGAAGAAATGAGAAGGAGGAGTGCCCTTTTATAAGAGGGGTGAGGGGCACCTTTGGAAAAGCTAGAGATATTAGTTTATAATAAATTCATAATCGGTTTCCAATGGCTCCAAAGTTTACTATTCAAAGGTTAAGGTGTGGATGGGTCGAAAACAACTCAACCAATAGAATTTAGACAGGTTTGGGTACTTATATTAACCTTATCTTTAAGTATTAACTCTAAGTTAATTAGTTTCACTTTTACAATGTCTCTTTGTATTTTTATATAATATGGTTAATAAACTTACTATATACATCCAAGAGACCACCAAGTGGTCCATTAATGATGAACCTATCATGATATAAGTCTCTTGGCCGACACTTAGATTTTTAGGAATTTAATATCAATTAATAATATAATATTTGTTTTAAGAACTCTTTTATGTCAATTTTGACACTATTCAATAGTTGATTTTTGTGAAACTCATAACAGATTGATTACTTAGAAAAAAGTCAATTAAATCAATCCTAATATATCATATTATCCTAGAAAATTATTTTAATTCATTAAAAGTTTCATATTATATTTATTTGGGTATTTATAATATCAATTATTTTAATTTTTCACTATTATAGTAATTACTGCATCATCATTGTGTCATAAATAAAATAAATTATTTAATGTCTAAAAATTATAAATAAAATATCATTATGTAGGAAATCTTTTTATCTTTATAATGAATATTTATAATCTAAAATACAACATATATAACCCTATGTAACAATTGTGTTTCTAAAAGATATATGCTTGTGTCATTTTTGTATTCATTTTAACTTAATTAAAATAAAGTGTCATTATCACTTACAAGTGGATCCATGGGGTCCCAAAATCGACCCAAAGATGTCCATGGTCGACCATGTATCAACAAATAGGTTTTAGACACGTTTTAGGGTAATTTAGTATTATTATAATATTATTTTTTAACCCTTATTTACCGGATTTACCCTTAACCATGGTAAATAAAATATTTACCGCAGTAATTATTCAAAATGTCTAAAAATAAAAGTTACCTATTTACACAATTTTAACATCCTGATTCCAAATATGGAATCCATTTTCCTAAATTCAAAACACAGAAGTGGAAGAAATTAATTTAAAATTAATTCCCGCTGTCAAAACAAAAAGCACGTTTTTAAGAGATAATAACTATCAAAAGATTGACACTTGTTTATGTTCGGTTTAATTGTAAAATTATGTCCAATGACCAACATTATATTAAATGGTAAAAATATATTCTAAATATACTTTAAAACCACTCAAATTCATAATTTATCACTATTAATTATTTTGATTAAAAAAGTTGTTTTTAATTAGAATTTAGTAATTTTCACTATTCATCAAAATATGAAAGTTATCCGAAAAGTACCAAAATTTCACCTTAGGCTAAATTCGATATTCCGAATCCATAAATTAAGTCCATTTAAAAATATAAAATATATATAATTTCGAAAAGTAGGTATTACTATTCATAATGGCTAGTTTGATTGGTTGTGGTGTGTGTTAAAACTCAAGGTTGCGTACAACACACGCTACTGTAATATTCAAAGAAAGCGTACCGTGGAAGCTTGGGATGTTTCATTTTAAATTTTTGATCTCCCCATTTAGTCAAAAAGTTTAAAATGTTGTATTTAAAAAGGGTTCACTATTAAAAGTTGATAAAAGTGCAATATTGAAAATGAATTTGTTCTTGCATTATATCTATGAAACTCATAATATGGATTCTAAAATTATAAAGATTATATAAAGTTTAAAATTTAGATAATACTATTCATAACCTCTTTTGAATGGATTTTTTTTTAAGTCATGGTGTGATTGAACTCGGTGTTGCGTGTAGTGCAAGTTATTTAATTATTTTGATGAAATAACACACAATGAAATCATGGGGTGTTACATTCTCCCCTCCTTCAATAAATTGCGTCCTCGCAATTTTAAATTGTTCTTTGAAAATAAAAGGTTGAAAATAGAAAATATATTTGTGGGAAAACCCACATCGGAAATTGGGTTACTAAAATTTAGTCTTAATATGAGGAAAAGAGAAATGAAAGGGTCACCACCAAATTATGATATCGATTAGGAGAACATTGGTGGGAATTAGAGACATATAATTGGAGGAAAAACGTAAATATTTATATGTAGTGATTGTGGTCATCAATCACAAACAAGTATAAAATTGAGGTCCTTAAATTCATCAATGTATGATGATTTGAAATACCATCGGTTCAACAACACATAGGGTATTGGGATAACACATTTTTGATGTTTCAAAATATCTTAGTTGAAATCCCACATCGAAAAATGAATTAATGAGGCCTCTATTTAAAACAAAGAGTGGAAGGTATGAAGATTACCGAAAATAACACATACTAGGGTCCATGTAGGAAAATATGGATATGGAAGAAAAATCTAACCATCAATTATCTGATGGAGAGTGGTAGAGAACATGGCTATGAAAAGGCCAACAATCACAAAGCCATAAATTAGTGATGATTTAAGGTACCATCTAGGAAAACATTTTTGTTCTAAGTTGATTTTCTTAATGTTGAGAAATTTATTTATGAGATTGGCTAAGATCATAAGGAGATATACTTACTTTATAATTAGTGTTTTATCCATTAATAAATTTCTACCACAAACTCTCATCTTTCACTCTAAAAGATAATAGAATGTAAAAAAAATTCTATTTACACTATTCGTATAGGGTTCCAAAATAAACGAATTTTTAATTCATCTACAAGATCATTTAATAAAAACTACATTATTTAATCCAGGACATCTCGTGGGCCAGTGGTAGGTGATACACCCTTGTCTCCCTTCGGTTGCGGGTTCAAGTCTCACAGCCTTGCCGGACGCGACGGGTTGCCGCCCGACCTCCGGGTTGTCCTTCAATCCAAAATAATCCAAACTAGAACTATCCAAAATACTTATGTCCAAACTCACAGTCCAACATTTATAAGGAAGGTAAATATAATATAGATCATTTTTACCCCGTAATAGCATATGAATACCTTCATCATGTATTACCATATTCCTTATTGATTACATTCATGCTCCCTTATTCCATATAGAATGCTGTATATACTTCATCAATCCAGAAATGTTTTAAACCCCAACAATGATGGAATAGACAAATCATTAATCAGCTTCAAGGTAGTCAAGAATATCCAATATAATTTATCCAAATCAATCATGTATTATTCTAAAATCACTACCTCGGTATCAGAACCATATTATGGTTTATCTTTCTCTCAAACATATATTTTCCAAAAAATTAACCTTCTATTGAGTCACTTTTCTTTGTTCCACACAATCTCAAGTCCTTAATGAAATAGTACTTCAGTACAATCCTTATATACTCCATAATTATTATAACAAGTACATTATTGATACAACACTCAATTGACATAATCAACATAAGAACTCTAATCATTCCTCTTCATCTGTGGTAGTATCATAACTTGATTATTATCCAATAACATCATTTGCGGCATAGTCTGATGACTGGGACATAGGTTTGCGTAGTGTCCAAACTCCTTTTAAATGAATCATTGTACATTTAAAACCATTTTTTTACCCTTGCATTCACGTACTTTGTGCCCTTTTCCTCCACACTTATAACAAACTTCCATTCTTTTCAGGCAAGTTCCAGGGTGTTTCTTTCCACAGTTACCACATATGGGAAAATTCTTCTTTTCCCTCTTCCCTTTATCCATCTTTCTCTCTTCCATCCTTTTCTTCTCTTGCTTCCCTTCAAAGCCATAGGACTCAGTAAACTCTTTACTTATCTTATTAACACATGATATTATTTCTTCATATCATGATAATACATGGGAGACTATTTCTCTTATAAATTCTAGCTTAAGACCATGAAAGATATGATACTTCCTTCTCATTGGATCATGTGCATTTCTGGAGCTCTCATTCCTTCTACTGGGCGCCATTTCTAAACAATGGCATACACTAGATCAGTTTATGAATCAAAATACATAATCCCATACTTATAAAACACTTAACATAAATTGAGCTATTTATGGATATAATCCATAATCATAAAAATGTATCCTTTGAGGATATATATACTCATAAACCCTTCATAATGGTTTGTAAAGAAAATGAGAATTATCCTAAGCATATCCCCCGGGAGTGTCGTAACCAAGACTGCAGCAAGGCCCGTTGTCGTGCACCAGTTCCCGTTCGAGTCTAGCTCAAAGCGGTGTTTTCGGGTTTTACCCCTAGGTACATCTGTGCCAGAGCTGCCTCTACCTGCTCGTATCCAGACAGGGATATATTGCTCGGAAAACTCACAAAATCTCTACAATACCAAAATTCTAGGAAGTTCTTCTATACTAATCCTCAAAGTTCATCTTAGGTCCACGTGCTCTAATCAGAGTTTATCTAAATCTAGCTTCCAAGGATTGTACTAAACTTCCTCTGATACCAACTGTAACGCCCCGACCCCAGTTACCCAGAGTCGGTGCATTATTACATAACATTGGCATGATCACAAGAAAGATCAAATCTCGAAAGACTGATTGGTTTAGTAGCCTTGGAAACACGAGATATATTCATAAGTCTTACATTACATCATAAAATGAAAAACTACTACAACAAAATATTGTCTCCATAAACCACACTCATATCCCCACATAATATCCCTACAGGTCATTCATAATTTACTTCTTCACTTCCTGGGAAAAATAAAACATAGAAAAGGGGTGAGCTCAAACGCCCAGTAAGGATAACAATATAGCAGAAACTTTCATAAATAAGAATAAACATTTAAGGAAATGTATAACTAAAATAAAAGCCTTTTAAACTTGAACATTTAACATAGTATGGCATAAATAAAATGAAATAATGCCATTTACTTATTCACATGGTTATTCTACTAATCGAATAATCACAAGCAAAATCAATAACCACTTTCATAATGATGGAATTCATAATGCCAGACTATCATAACCACATAGTCAAGGCCTCGTGCCAAGACTACAAATAAGATTTTTTCAAGGCCTTGTGCAAAGACACTAGTTTGTATAATGAGACCTACCGATGCATCGAGGAGCTATAGCGGGCTCCACCCGTCACATATTATGTCCAATGCATTCCCATATGAAAAGTTTTAAACATAACATAAACATTCATATTAAAACCAGCATACGAAATGTCAATAATTTCACCATAAACTATGAATAGAACATCCACAGTCAAACATATCACAAAACCTTCAATAAAATATAGAAGTTTTGTATCATAATAAATCAACTTCAAATAATCTTAAAATCCATCAAAGGATGTTGACATAGATGAAATCAAAATTCTTTTAAAAGAAATATCTCCTTTTATTTTGAAATCATTTAAGATCCATATAAAATAAAACATTTTCTTTGAAAATATTCTTATATGCTTGTAAGGGAAGCTTTGAAGAATTTATAACGGCGGAAAATAGCCGCACCCGCTGTATAAGTTAAAAAAAACATTCTTACCTTAATTTTGTCGAAAAGGTTATAAATGACCTTGTTTTGAAAACGACTAAAAGATTCCTTTATAAACCACTTATAAAAGTCAAAAAGGGTATAAATGACTTTAACTCATATTCTAGTAAATAGTAAAAATGTTTTGAAATACATTTTTAAGAAACATGGATGTGGATGATAAAGAGATCCCAGTAGATTATTACGTATAAACAATCTCGGATAATGAAGAGATTGTGAAATAACCCTTACCTTGTACTTTTCCATGGTTGGGGTAGGTTAACCTCCTGTATAATGGTGAAATAATTGTTATTATGTTATACAATAATCATATACGTTAATATGAAATCATATATGATCTTTTAATATTGATTTGATAATAATATCTTAGTATTATCGTTGTTTCGGGTGTTAACTTACTTGTTTTCTTTTATATGTTTTGTTACGTAAGACATGTTTGTAAAGGATAGGTTTTATATTATTCATATCCAGAATGATATCAGGTCCTTAAACATCATTTTTTTAAATCATCAAATGATAATTATACTTGAATGGATACGATGGAGAATGAATCTCATCGCGTTCGTGGAGACGGTAGTCCGTACGTACGCACGAGCGACAATATCATTCTTTTGATATTAAAATAATATATAAATGGATGGTATATCATATATACAGAATCCTTAACATGTTATATTTATTATTTACATGAGTTACACATCATTATTATTCCCATCCAAATAATATTATATTGAATAACAATTACACCACGACGTGGAGACGGTAAGCCGTACGTACGCACGTATGGTGACATGTTATTCAAAGGGTGGATAGAATACTGAATATGGCTGTACCATATTTATAATAACATCACAGTATATATATGATACTGGATTTATTATTTTAGAATGGTAACAACAAAGGAAGAAGAAGTGGAAGAAGAAATGAACTTAAAAAAGGGTGGTGAAATCATTACCTCTTCTTCGGGTTCTTCCTTTTGATTTGATCAAAAGGGCTCCTTAGGTTGGATTTCTGATCAAAATAATGCCTCTAGGTTGTATTGAGGGATGTTGGGAGAGTATTTGGGCAGAGTTTGGCCGATCCAAAAGGCTTTGACGGTGTGAAGAAATGAGAAGGAGGAGTGCCCTTTTATAAGAGGGGTGAAGGGCACCTTTGGAAAAGCTAGAGATATTAGTTTATAATAAATTCATAATCGGTTTCCAATGGCTCCAAAGTTGACTATTAAAAGGTTAAGGTGGGGATGGGTCGAAAAAAAATCAACCAATATAATTTAGATAGGTTTGGGTACTTATATTAACCTTATCATTAAGTATTAACTCTAAGTTAATTAGTTTCACTTTTACAATGTCTCTTTGTATTTTTATATAATATGGTTAATAAACATACTATATACATCCAAGAGACCCCCAAGTGGTCCATTAATGATTAACCTATCATGATATAAGTCTCTTGGCCGATCCTTAGATTTTTAGGAATTTAATATCAATTAATAATATAATATTTGTTTTAAGAACTCTTTTATGTCAATTTTGATACTATTCAATAGTTGATTTTTTTGAAACTCATAACAGATTGATTACTTCGAAAAAAGTCAATTAAATCAATAATAATATATCATATTATCCTAGAAAATTAGTTTAATTCATTAAAAGTTTCATATTATATTTATTTGGGTATTTATAATATCAATTATTTTAATTTTTCACTATTTTAGTAATTACTGCATCATCATTGTATCATAAATAAAATAAATTATTTAATGTCTAAAAATTATAAATAAAATATCATTATGTAGGAAATCTTTTTATATTTCTAATGAATATTTATAATCTAAAATCCAACATATATAACCCTATGTAAAAATTGTTTTTCTAAATGATATATGCGTGTGTCATTTTTGTATTCATTTTAACTTAATTAAAATAAAGTGTCATTATCACTTACAAGTGGATCCATGGGGTCCCAAAATCGACCCAAAGATGTCCATGGTCGACCATGTATCAACCAATAGGGTTAAGACACGTTTTAGGGTAATTTAGTATTATTATAATATTATTTTTTAACCCTTATTTACCGGATTTACCCTTAACCATGGTAAATAAAATATTTACCGCAGTAATTATTCAAAATGTCTAAAAATAAAAGATACCTATTTACACAATTTTAACATCCTGATTCCAAATATGGAATCCATTTTCCTAAATTCAAAACACAGAAGTGGCAGAAATTAATTTAATATTAATTCCCGCTGTCAAAACAAAAAGCGTGTTTTTAAGAGATAATAACTATCAAAAGATTGACACTTGTTTATGTTCGGTTTAATTGTAAAATTATGTCCAATGACCAAAATTATATTAAATGGTAAAAATATATTCTAAATATACTTTAAAACCACTCAAATTCATAATTTATCACTATTTATTATTTTTATTAAAAAAGTTGTTTTTAATCAGAATTTAGTAATTTTCACTATTCTTCAAAATATGAAAGTTATCTGAAAAGTACCAAAATTTCACCTTAAGCTAAATTCGATATTCAGAGTCCAGAAATGAAGTCCATTTTAAAATATAATATATATATAATTTCGAAAATTAGGTATTATTATTCATAATGGCTAGTTTGATTGGTTGTGGTGTGTGTTAAAACTCAAGGTTGCGTACAACACACGCTACTGTATTATTCAAAGAAAGCGTACCGTGGAAGCTTGGGATGTTTCATTTTAAATTTTTTATGTCCCCATTTAGTCAAAAAGTTTAAAATATTGTATTTAAAAAGGATTCACTATTAAAAGTTGATAAAAGTGCAATACTGAAAATGAATTTGTTCTTGCATTATATCTAAGAAACTCATAATATGGATTCTAAAATTATAAAGATTATATAAAGTTTAAAATTTAGATAATACTATTCATAACCTCTTTTGAATGGATTTTTTTTTGTAAGTCATGGTTTGATTGAACTCGGTGTTGCTTGTAGTGCAAGTTATTGAATTATTTTGAAGAAATAACACACTATGAAATCTTGGGGTGTTACAATGATCTAATTAAAAAACCTATCTAAACTATCCACATTCATCCTTAAGTAGGAGTCAATAAAAAAATTATAGAAAAAGTGGAAGACAGCTACCTCAATCAAAGAGAGTTTAATCATAAAAAACCAATGTGTTTGAACCCCCAAGAGAGGAAAATGATATGAATGGATAGTGACATGGGTCATTTTTGTTTAAAAGGATGAGAGTAAAAATTAAAAAACTGAATCTCATACCTTCTAGTTTTATATAATGTCCAAATAGACTTCTTTATAATGTGGTGACCATCACAACAAGTATGGCTCTCATTATTAAAATAGATATTTGGGTTTAATGATATTTAAAAATGGATTACCCCTAAAATCTATATTCATGTTTTAGGTATATATTTAAACCTTTTATAATCACCAAACCATTATCCCTGACAATGAGGAACATATTTTTACCCCTAAATGACCACCATGTCCCTCACCAAGGATATGGGGGAAACAATAAACATTTTCACCCCCAAACGACTATTATTTTGGGGTACTCAGTCCTGAACCTCTATTTCCCTCCTCCCTCATGCATTCCAATGGCTCGTTTTAGACATGCCCCTTTCCCATAACATGACACATATCATGGTTCCCATTTTAAAAAGGGAAACCCTTAATGTCCTATTGTGTAACTAAACTATCCATTATAGGCATGAAACTATCCATGATACCCATATTGAAATACATCAAGAAATATTTCCTCCAACATTGGAATTTCAAAACACATGGAGAACTATATTCTAAAATTGATATCTCCCATTGTGAAATCCCCAAATCACCCAAGAAACACACCATAAATCTCAAAACAAGATTCTTCATATCGGCCAATACATCTAACACCAAGATGTGTTGATATTTTATATGGAAAAAATTCAACTCCTACCTCTAGAAAACAATTAAACTCCCTATAAACTACTCCAAAATGAAAAATTAAAATGGAATGCATCCATAAGGCTTAAGAGATTAAATTAAATACTTATAAAATGATTACCATAATTGAGAATTAGAAACAACTTCTAAACAAAACCCACCTACACAACTAACCATAAACTCCAAAGGATATACCTCTCAATTGATATATTTCTATATAACATATGGAATGGAAAAATTAATGGAAAATATTACTTAGTGAAAAATAATAATTAAAAATAACACATCAACCAGATCAATAGTTCATCTCAAGAATCATATTAAATGAAGAAAAAAACACAATATTTCAGGCATGCATTAATGAATCACATATTAATATGAACTATTATATATCATCCTATGGATAAAAAATGTTAAACAAGGGAATAAAACAACCATGTTAACATTCCATCAATTATCTTGGAAAAAAACAAGTCCTTCTATGAATTTTTCATCATCATCGATATCAAAACATTCCAATAAATTACAATAAATCATCATTAATATTTCATCAGAGTGATGACACATCCAATACCCCATAACGCCCAACCAACTGTGTATCATGTTCTATATAATTTTTCAAATCACTAATACACTGTAATGTCTCTATTAAATAAATGAACATGAGATAAATCTATCTCTATAAGATAGACCTTCGTTTATCATAACATTGGGAGACTTTAAAGAACACATGTTTTCCACTATCTAACACTAAAATAATCATCTTGTGACCTTTATATGAATTGTGATGATCTTGTGTCACCTATATCTAATTTAAGATTATCTATATCTTCTATGTCTTGTTTTGTAACACATACAAAAAAGGATTAATTAATCTACGCGATTAGTATAGAATAATAGAGAATAATAATCCCTCTAATAAAATGCTTTATATTGAGACATTTTAGTGGATTATTGGTGAATTATTTTATAATGAGTAATGAAAAAAAAGAATTTATGTCACCTATGATCAAAAAAACCCTTAAACCAGTCCTGTAATATATCCTCTAGGGTATTGATGGTCCAATACATCCTCCCATATGTATGAGGATTTAATGTACTGTTAAAGATACAATTGTATATAAATTAATGGTTTAACCAACTCCTATCATCTATGGCCAAATAAAAATCTTGGTAACAGATAATGGTCCTTAATACCCCATGAAGCTAGACAACCTCAAAAACATTCAACATCCCCTATAAATCTATAGTACTAGACACATTTATTTCTATCATGTGTGATTAATTCATCTGTAAATCCATGATCACCATAAAAAATCACACCTCCATTGGGAACATTGCAGAAAAATGATTATATCAATCAATATATACTCCCATTTTGTCTCATAAATTTCTAAGGGTTTCCAATGATGACCAAAAACATGATGTCCCACCATCCCCATCTAATAAAATAAGAACTTTTACGTGATTTATACCATGCGCTATATCATTATAGGCCATAAAATATGACCTTTAAAGGCCTGACACATTTTCACCATAAAACGATTGATTACAACTTCTAGGCTATATAACTCCCTGAGAACCAATACATACACCTCCATCGAAATTAATAACCTTCCCTGAAACGTCCTTCATTATAGACCATACCTCAATTACCCCTCTATATAAACATCATTGATGACGGTAATCAATCAAGAAACATTGCCACTAGGATCCCCTCATTTTCATATAGTGATTAGTGGAGCGACCCCTGAGGACCGTCGATAACTGGATCTGGATTGGGCACATCCAACATGGGTAAGAGACATAAATTTGAGGGACATTACTCCCATATAGCCAAGGAATAATTTCAACAACCACAAAATAGAACTATAAAATAAGAAATCCAAGATCCACAATAATCCCAAAATTCATGTATAATGTTAAAAAATGAAAAAAAAAATATAACTAATTAAACAATTAGGTAGGGACTACACATTTTAACCCCATGCTCTAATAAATTTATTTCTACCATATATTGTCACAAAAGATTATATAGAATCCTATTAAATATTTATAAAATAATATAGTTAGAATAAAATATATACAATAAACTATTATACTTCAAAACCATGTGGAAGATATTATAGAATCTTATTAATTATCCCATGAAAAAGCATCAGAAAAAAACATCACATACCCAGTAAAATACCACCCAAACTCAACATGGCTCACTCATGAAGTTTTACAACCATGTAAAATAATGTAATATATATAATATAAAAATAGAATGCATGAACCCACTTCACTAATGATTTTATATTCACACATACCAATATCAAACATCATGTTCTCTCTCACTCCAACATCCATTGTGGAGAATGATAAAAAACCCTATCATAACCACTCATAAGTTCCAACACATTATTCTACAATCAGTACATTTAACCCATAACAAACAATTTCTATAATCCCCAACCAAATCAAAATAATTATTCTATATTCACTACAAAATATCATATATCCATTATAGTAGAGAATGAAGAATATAATAGATATAAACTATATTCCATCATTATGTATTGAAACCTCCACCAAATATCACCACATTATCCATATAGACAATACAATACACCACCACATGTGGGGATAGAGGTAAATATGTGGTATCCAACCATCATGTAACATCCCGGTTCTGGAAGCCACCCAGAGGAACCCTGTGCCCGGTTGGTCACATGGCCTCAATTGCATTTCCCCAAACGGTATAGCCTACCAACTAGCTGCGAGGGCCTTGGATGTGATAGGGGAGAAACTATTCCCCATGGTAAAAGTACACAGTAGAAGTAAATAAATGAATATAAGAGCAGAAGCAGTAATAAAGACATATAGCAGAAAACTGAGGGTATAAACTGGAGAACATATATAAAATGATGCATGATATATATGTCTAGGAAAATACCCAAACAAGTCACAAAGATGGAATTCAAAAGAACTAAACCAAAGTGAAAAATAAAGCAGATAAACTACTCATCATCGCAAACCAGAGCTTGGTCACAGGATCTCCATCTCCACAGCAAGTTCAGTACCTGAAGTAGCATGGCACTTTCCCTTATCTATACCTGCCACAATATAATCTTTTTGGGCCGAAAAGCATGGCATAAACAGGGTGTGAGACTAATCCCAGTAGGAAACCAACATGAGATCCATGCCTAATAGTCAATGAGTATATGGAAAGTAAAAGTACAGAAAACAGTAAATAGGAAAGTACTCAATAGTAAAAAATCCACAATTCAATATCAAGCAATAACTGACATTTAGATAACAAACAGGTAACCCACTAAGAAGCACTCTCAGTATAACTCCTCTGGTCCGACCTAGAACAACAAGCATGCAGGTAAACACTATGTAACCCTCTGGGATGTACTCACATCCTATACCCTATGGTCCTATCTAACAAGTTCAAGCAACCCTTTGGGTAGTACACTCAGTCTCACCCCTTTGGCCAGCTTAAGCATAGACACTCTAAGGAAGCACTCACTGTCAATTCACCATATATTCTCATATCGTCACTAAAGGATCCCTATTTAAGAACTTACGTCACATTCCCTCTGTGGCCTATATCGAGGAACTACAGACACACTGAGGAAGCACTCAACGTTAATTCCCCCAGTGGTCTCGCAATGTAAAATTATAGAGGAACTTTGATGTTTCCCTCAATGTCCATTCTCTCTATGGTATATACACCAGGTTATCATAGCCCCATGTAAGTAAAGAAATAGTAGAAACACATAATCGACAAAGTAAACATCAAGAAATACTTTGCTAGAATTCTGCAGCACATTAGCAGAACAACATAACTAAACAACAGTCAAACCATCCTACAATACTAGGCATGTGAAAGTAAATAATAGCCTAATAGGAAATCAAGACCCAAAGGTCCAAACATGAAAAACCTGCATGGGAAATACATCCAAATCACAAATATTCACCCTATTCACAATCAATTATCCTCAACTCAAGCATACTAGCATAGAAAGCAAACAATAGCGCTAAAATGGTAAACGCACAATACCTCGTTCATGGGTATTGAGAAACTTATTCACAACAAAATCAAGGACTATCTACAAAATGACAAAAAAAACACCTACCTTGGGGTTATGAGATCAATATACCTAAATCATGAGTCATGAAACATCATAGAATGTTGTAGATATATGAAAAAGTGTAAAACGTTCAACCCATGATAACTCAAAAAAGATTGGAAATCATGAAACAAGTCTCAAGAAGAAGAGAGAACTCACTGATGTGATTCCAATGCAACTAACGGTGTTCAATTCGGAGGACGGACTGAGGCTCAGGGGCTCGTCGAAGATCAGTGACCGTACAGGTTCTCTCAGACAAATGGGACAAAAAAGAATAGTGTTTTGTCCCTCAGATGTGACCCTGTTGCTTTTAATGGACAAAAAAAATGAAATAGACAGTGTGTACATTTGGAGTACACGACGTGTACGTGCTATTTATGTACTCCACATTAAGTGTCTGCTAAGTCACCCCACATGGCCATGGGAAATGCCACTACACATCCAACACATGGCTACCCGCGGTAACCGAGTTCACGATGTGTACTCATAATATACATGGCATGTACATTGAAAATTACCAGAATTTACTATTTTTCTCAAAAACGACCTGAAAAGGAAAAAGATACTTGAACAGATGATCTGGGTTCATACAAACTTCCCCACTTATAATAATTTTTCCCTGAATTTCCATAGCATGGCATAGAAGAAGAAACCCTGAACATCTTTAGCCATTGGGCTCGTACATCAGCCTCCCTCTCCCAAGTCTCGTCATATACTCACCAGTGTGGCAATAGCACCCGTACCAGAGGAATAGACCGACCATGGAGAACCGTCGTACTTCAATAAAAAATCCAGATATGGTGCTCCTCAAAAGATGCGCCCACTTCCAACACAACCTCCTATGGTTGGAAAACATGAGACGGGTCTGAAAAGTAACGTCGAAGTTGAGAAAAGTGGAAAACGTCGTGCATAGATCGGTACCTCTGAGGTAACTGCAACTTGTAAGAAACCAGCCCAACACTCTCCAACCCCTCAAATGACCCGAATTACCTTGATAAAATATTACCCAGTCTCTTAATCCTATTTCATCCCAACCATGGTGTGACACGCAGGAAAAAATGATTCCCAACCTCAAACTCCAAAGGTCATCTCTGTTGATCAGCATAAGACATTGGTCAAGACTGTGCAGTATACATCCTCTATTGAATCATCTCTATCTGCTCTATGGTCTCCTGGAAAAGATGAGTTCCTAGTAAAGTTGCCTCTCCTTCCTCCAGCCAACATAAGGGTGATCGGCATGGCCTACCATACAAAGCCTCATAAGGTTCCATCTAAATAGTTTCCTGAAAACTATTGTTGTAGGAAAACACCACAAGAGTTATATGCTTCACCCAAGAACCTCCAAAATCCAGAATGCATGCTTGGAACATGTCCTCAAGAACCTGAATCATACGCTCGGACTGGCCATCAGTCTGGGGGTTATAAGTTGTACTAAAAAGTACATGTGTACCCAAATCCTTTTGAATCCCTTGCCAAATATGAGATGTAAAATGTGCATCCCTGCCTGAAACAATGGAGTGTGGAACTCCATGTAAGCACACAATCTCATAGATGTACAACTATCCAAGCTAATCAAGACATAAGGTTTCCTTAATTGGAAAGAATTGAGCAACCTTCACGAGTCTGTCAATGACAACCCATACTGCATCATTCCCACGAGGCGACCTTGGAAACCCTATCATGAAATCCATTGCGACATCATTCCACTTCCACTCGTGAATGGGTAACTGCTGTAAAATCTCAGCTGGTCGCTGATGCTCCACCTTAACCTGATGTCAAGTGGAACACTTAATGAAGAATCCAACAACGTCCTTCATGATTCTTGGACACCAATACTGACAGTGTAGTTCATGATACATCTTGGTGAAACCATGATGAACTACCCAAACCGAGGAATGAAAATCCTTCATTAGCTCCTTTCGTATGTCTATTTTCACCCATACACGCTCCTAGAAACACAATATCTCATACTCACCTATGGTCTATCCAGGAATAGGGTCCTCTCCTAACAATCTCTCCCTTAGGACTGGGCCTTCAGAATCTGATAGAGGGATTATTTGAAATAGATCAAGAAGAGTAGATGTAACTACTAAAAAAGATTGAAAGGTCTTACATTGTATATCATGAACCTCCAAATGCATCATAAAGAATAGAGCCATAAACATCCACTCAATGCTGGCCTCCGAAATTTCCTATATATGAGTCCTCCTGCTCAATGCATCATCCACTGTGTTGCCATTCCTAGGCGTATAGGCAAGCTCAATGTCAAAGGACTGTAGATACACAACCCACCATTACTGTCTCAAATTCAAATCACGCTATGTAATGATGTACTTGAGACTTTTGTGGTCGGTTAAAACCACAAAATGATCTCAAATAAGGTAATGTCTCCAACAACGTAAGGCATGAACAATAGCCGGTAACTCCCGGTCATGTGTTGGGTAGTTCCTCTCATATGGCCTCATCTATTGAGACCCATATGTAAGGACTCCTTCCCCCAACAAAATCATATCTCCCATACTGATACCTAAATCATTACAATAAATAGTATATCTCTTGCCCGGATCTGGAAATACTATTATAGGTGCATAAGTCAAACTCACTTTTGGCTCCTGAAACTCTTAATCAGAAGAATCTGACCATAAGAACGTCACACCCTTCTTAGTCAGACTCGTCAGTGGTGTGGTTAAGCGTGGAATGTCTTGTATGAAGCATCTGTAGTATCCAGCTTGCCACAGACAACTTCATACCTCAAAGAAGTTCTTTGGATGATCCAAGTAAAATACTACTCTCACTTTCAATTGTTCTACTGATACTCCTTTCTCTGAGATAACATGACCCAAGAAGTGAATTTGATCCATCCAAAAGTGGCACTTTGAGAGCATAGCATATAACTGATGTTTCATCAGTGTACTCAAAATGATCTCAATATGGGTAGCATGGTCGTGTAGAGTGTGAGATCACACCAAGATATCTTCCAAGAATACAAAGATGAAGGAATCCAAGTATGGATGGAAAACTCAGTTCATTAGTGCCCAAAAAACTGTCGGCATGTTCATGAGACAAAATGGAATAACCATATAATCATATAGACAATACCTACTCTGAAAGGTTGTAAGAGGTATATATGATTGTCTAATGCACAACTTATTATAGTCGGACCTCATGTCAATCATTGAGAATACCTAGGCTCCTCGAAGCTGATCAAAGAAATCATCAATCCTTGGAAAAGGATAATGGTTCTTGACCGTAAACTGGTTCAACGTCAGATAGTCCACACAAAGCCTTATTTTTTCATCTACCTTATTCACAAACCGGACATGTGAAATCCATAGAGACGTATTGGGTCGGATGAAACCCTTTTCCTGTAACTCCTCCAACTTCTTCTTGAGCTCTTGCAACTATAGTATAGTTATCCTATTAGGAGGAATGGATACCGTTTCCAATACTTTCACAAGTTCAATAGAAAAGTCTACCTCAAGCTCGGGAGGAAAACTAGAAAAGTCCTCTGAAAAAAGTTGATGAAATGAACCTCCAATAGAGGAATGTATAATAAGATGTCCCTTGATAATCCAATATAGACAATAAATCAAGGATGTAACTCCTCCCGGCCCATGATTCTCAGGATCTCATCTGCTCTCCAGGAAAACCCATTCCCCTGTATGAAAAAAGGATCCACCCTCTGGTGATATGAATCTCACCCTACGGCGGTAATAGTCCAAGACTTCCATGAAAGGAACTAGCCAGTCCATTCTAAGAATGAAATCATATCCAGTCATCTCTATGACATAGAAGTCCTGTAAGAGGTGACATCCACCAACCTCGAGGAGGCACTCCTTCCACTGACGTACACGAGCCGTTCTAGTCCCCAACAGACTATCTAGCATCAAGATATCAGGAGAAGAAAATATGTAGAGACCAATTCTCTATACAATAGAAACATTTATAATTCTTTGGGAATCCCCTTTACTGAAAAGAGTAGAAGCTAAAACTGAGGCAACTAAGATCGTACCTCGAACTATAGAAGGTTTGGGATCCTGCTTCTGTTGGGTCTGCTACACTGCAAAAGTCTGGCCTGCACCTTGGCCTTGTGACCCTTCCTAACCTCTCTGAGTTGATCCCCCTTGATATAGCTGAATGACTGGTGACTACCTCCCTGGCCATGGCCTCCACCTCGGCCTGAACGGCTAGAAGAGCTCCAATTCCCAAACTGCTGAGAAACTGGTGGTGGAGCTCCCGAACGAGGAGTCATAGAAGAACCCCTTTCACTAACAGCTGGTGAGAAGATCTGACAGAAGAACTGAAGATGACCCAACTTTCCACATGATCAGCACTCCACTGGGTCTCTCAAGTAGTGTGGCATCATATTCCTGCTCTTAACACACTAGTATCACCCCACCTGGCTACCAAAACAACCGTCTCGCCTCCTCGGATCACCACGCGATGACTCCCTACGGTGCATCTTGTTGTTAGTAGGAGGAATACTAACCCCGAATGTAGATACTCCTGGGCTCACAACTCCATAATGAATTATATTGTGCTCTGTGATCAGCGCCGGGTTGACGACAGAAGTGATATAAGTCAACCAGAATATTTTCACATGTGATCGAATATCATGCTTTAGAACATCATCGAGCTTTATATCCATGAAAAACTAATCACCTTATAAAAAAGTCTTTAATCCCTATAGTTCAGTAAAACGGGAGGAATACTCCATAATAGAAAGAGTACCCTACTCTAGAATCATAAATACTCAGGCTCGATCGGCCCTCAAGGTCTCTAGATATAAGTAGTCATAGAAGATGCACTGTAACTCATCCAACGCCATAACCTGATGTTGTCCCGCATGTGAGATGACATCCCACCACCTCTTGGTGGAGTCCCGAAGAATATAGGTAGCGATATTGACCCTCCTCTCTAGAGTGGTATCCAGATGCTCAAAGATCGTCATCATGGATTCTAGACATTAATCTTCAGTCTGCGGTCCTCCATCCCTTGATAAAGAGGGAGGATGTATCTGCTGTAAGACCTGCGTCAAATCAGCCATCGATGGTATAGGAGGCAGCGCTCCCTAAATAGTATAAATCATCCTTAGAAAGCCCTCCCTGAATTGTGAATCATCACCTATATCAGGTACAATGGTTGGTGCCAAGGAAGGAACAACCACATGGTCTTTCGGTTGTCCCTGATCAGCCTTGTCTGGTGTCTGATCACCGTCTGGAAACTAGCAGACAACTGGAAGACGTCTTGGGGGAATGACCCTGCAAGGTCATGCACACCCCTTTATATCAAGGACATACAAGAGTGAAAACATGGAGTTTATGAAGGGAACAGTCGAAAGAAATCATTCATGTTTTACAAAACATGACTACATGGCGTGTACATTTCCTACATGGCGTGTTCCCTTAAGTCATTTACATGGGTGTGTACTCATGCCTAAACTGGTCATGTAATACCCCAAACACACATTGTGTTGTCTTAACACACATTTTGTACTTGAATCCTCTTTCCCATCCCGAGTTCTTCTACACGGCTAAGAAACATGGATCTCCTAAGGCAAGACTACACGGCGTGTTCATGGTAGACAGGTCGTATACTAGACAAGATTCACCTGGCCCATGTTGTTAGTGACACAAATTTAATCACGGCTCACACAACATGGGGTGTTCCTGACGGACATGGCATGTACGTGAAGTGGTAACACCAACCTGTGTTTTTCGTGACACACCTAGGTACTTGGGTTCGACTACATGGAGTGTTCAACGTGGGAATGACGTGTATAGCTCAAGGTTTATCAATCCGTGTTGTTAGTTAAACGGGTGAACAATGGGTAGACACTACATGGAATGTTCGACTGGTACACAGCGTGTTCCCACGAGAATTTCTCCATCCCATGTCCCTTCCCACATGGCATACGACACGGCTAGAGACTACATAGCTTGTACATGAAGAACACGAAGTGTACTAAAAAAATAGTTTCTTCCCAAACAGAAGAACACACGACATGTAGTCAAAACTACACGGTGTGTATTCTGGGTTTTTCTGGACAGTAAGGCTCAGAAACTACATCAAAACCGAGAATAACACTAAAAACAACACTGAAAGTTCCAAATTCAGTTACGTGATGGCCCATACTCCCCGCGAATCAAATCTTGGAATGTTAAAAATGTTATAACAAGGTAAACAAGTCAATTATCTACCAAATTACTGTCCTGGAGGGCCCATAACACCTCAAGAACCTAATTTTGGTGTCCATTCAAACAAAACCATACACAAACAATACCCTATCAAACAACAAGTATTTTATCAATGCATCTATCAGAAAAACATGCATATTCTACACAACATCTATCACAACAACATGCAATCACTAATTCATCCTAAATGGCATGGAACGAATGCATGACATGTGATTTCTTACAATTGCCTATATTATTCATGAGATGGCATACACTCATCTCATCGGGTTGCGACAAAAATAGAACCTCAATAACATCAATAATAACAGCACAAATAAATTGAATCACTCAAGGGGAAATCAAATCACCTGTAATTATTGAAAAACCAGAATAATTACAATTGAATTAGGTAGATCGTCTTTTCCATGTACACAGGTTAGCTACCCCAGGGCACAACATATTATCAAGTACCTATTCTGTCATATCCCTGATTATAGGCTCCAAATAGTAAGTAAAGAGAAAAAAATACCTCTAATACAAATTTGTAACGTCCCGATTCCGGAATCCACCCAAAGACGCCTCGTGCCCGGTTGGTCACATGGCCTCATGAAAATTTCCCTAAATGCAAGGGGATGTCGACTAATAGTGAGGGCATTGGGTGTGATAGTTTGGAAAATATTCCCTCATTGGTAGTGTATATAGTGGAAGTAAACAAATACATACAAGAGAAGAAGCAGTGATAAAGACATGAAACATAAAACTGGGGGTATAAACTAGAGAACATATACAAAATAATGCATTATACATATATCTAAGAAAAACCCAAACAAGTATCAATGCTAGAATTAAAAAAGAACTAAACAAAGTTCAAAAGAAATCATATAAACTTCTCAGAATCACAATCCATAGCTTGGTCCCATTCTCTCCAACTCCACAACATGTCAGGTACCTAATATAGCAGGGTGCTTTCCATTATCTATAACTGCAACAATATAATCTGTTTGAGCCCAAATGCATTTCCCAAACAGGGTGTGAGACTAATCAAAGTAGGAAACCACCATGAGATCCATGCCTAATTTTCAATGAGTATGTGGCAGGTAAAAGTACAGGAAACATTAAAGAGTATAGTACTCAATAGTAAACAATCCACAGTTCATTATCAAGCAATAACTAACAAAAAGATAACAAATAGGTATTCCTCTGGGAAGCACACTCAGTCTAACCCCTCTGGTCATACCTAACATGACAAGAAAGCATCTAAACACAAGGTAACACACTGGGATATACTCACTGCCTATCCCTTCTGGTCCTACCTAACTGGTTCATGCAACCCTCTGGGCAGTATACTCAGTTGAACCCCTCTGGTTCAACTTAAGCTTAGACTCTCTGAGGAAGAACTCACCGTCAATTCACCCTATAGTCTCTTATCATAACTAAAGGAACTCTAGGGAATCCCTTATGTCACATTAACTCTGTGGAACACATCGACAAACTACAAATAGTCTGAGGAAACACTCAATGTCAATTCCCCATGTGGTCTCACAATGTAAATTTATAATGACACTCTGGAGAATCCCTCAATGTCAATTATGCCTATGTTCTATACACCATGTTCTCATGGACCCATGTAAGACAAGCAATAGTAGCACCGCATAATGCCCAAGGTAAACCACAAGAAATACTTGGATATAATTATAAAGCACAATAGCATAACCGAACAGCAGTCACACCATCCTACAATACTAGGCATGGGAAAGTAAATAGTAGCCTAACAAGCAATCAAGACCCAAAGGTCCAAATAGGAAAAACATGCATGGGAAATACATCCAAAGAAAAAAAATTCAACCTATTCACAATCAATTATACTCAAATCAAGCATACAAGCATTGAAGGTAAACAATAGGGAAAAACGGTAAACGTTCAATACCCCTTTCATGGGTAATGGGAAATGTTTCACAATAAACACAAGGACTATCGATGGAAAGGCACAAACCACCTACACTAGGGATAGGAGATCAATATACTTGAACCACAAGGATTGAATCTCCATAGAACATCATAGATCTATGAAAACCTATAAAAAGTTCAACCCATGATAAATAATGAAAGAAGAGAAATCATGAAACGAGGCTCAAGAAAAAGAGAGAACTAAACGATTCGATTCCAACACAACCAACAGTGTTCGATTCGGAGGATGGATGGAGGCTCGGGGTCTCCTCGACGATCGGTGTCCGTATGGGTTCTCTCGGAAGAACGAGACCTAAAAGAAGAGTGTTCTATCTGTCAGACGCAACCCCATTGCGTTTAATGAAAAAAACAAAATACACGGCGTGTACTTTTGGAATACATGGTGTGTACTTTCCGTTTCTGTACCGCACATTAAGCGGCCTCTAGGTCACCCCGCATGGTCGTGTGCAAGGACACTACATGGACAGCACATGGCTACCCATGGTAACCATGTACATGGCATGTACTCATGAAGTACGTGGAATGTACTTAGAAAATTTCCATAATTTCCTCTTTTTCTAAAAAATGACCAGAAAAGGAAAAACATACCTGAAAGGAAGAACCGGGTTCTTACACATCTATCCTATCTAGTATGGATGTCGGGGAAAATAGGTGGAACCCAATTAATTTATATTTTGATATGTTTATATTACTCTGGTGGGTTTTTAACTAAATAAAAATGAAATACATTATATATATATCAACTAGTAACCCAACCTATTAGGTCCACACAATTACAAATCCATCACAACCCATAAACATGACCATAATATCATAATGACACACATGACCGATGCTACTGTCTATAAAGAAAACTCTCCCAAAAAACCCACCTAAAACCACAAATATCATCTCATATTCCCATTTCATCCAATCATTACAAATTTCTAGAATTAATAATTATCAACTAATTTTATGTTAATCACATTATATATATTTTATTTTTAATGTAATGCATCTGGGTTTTCTACCACATTATTTCAAACCATTAATCAATTCATTATAATAATTATTCATTTCATTTTAATCATTAACCATTTCGTGTTTAGAACTAAGCATATTTATTACTAGTCATATAATTATTCCATTTTTTACCATTATGAGTGACATTATATATATGTGCGAAACATCTAAAAATTGAGTCCTCCTATGAATTATTATCTATATAATCAATCTATATACATCCAATTACATAATACAACCCCATTATCCAACCATCACACATAAATAACCCTTATATACCATCATTCACATTAAAAACACCCTCTAATACTCACTAAAATTAAAAAATAACAACCAGTACCATATAAAAAAAGTATTCCCATTCAAAAACATCAAATTAACACATTCACACATTCCATTTTTATCATTATTGTATGTTAACATAATATCAAATACATGAGAATACAAAAAAAAATTCATCATTAGACATCAGATTTATTATTATCATTATGTGATAAGTAATTTTATAAAATTTTATTTTAATATATCAATTTAAAAATAAATAATGTTTTCACAAAAAAATTCATAATTTATCAACAATGAAACAAAATATTCAATATCTTTATAGAAATAAGAGGAAACCTATAAAATATATGTCAATTACACCCATTCACATTCAATTTTTTTTATTCTGGTTCAAAATATATCATTAATTCAATTCTTATCATCCAGCCAATGAATGTATAAGAATAAAACTACCAAAATTTACATATATATTGGATAGATCTCTAATACCCTAATTTTATTTTAATATTTTAAAAAATCACAATATTTGAATACAATAATCAAGGATAAAACAACATTGTACCTAGGGGAAACTACTCTGGAACCTAATCATAGTATCCCATCATGAAAAACTCAATAGAGGTCCCAAAACCAAAGAACATCTCCAAATATAAACAATAGATGAATATAATATTAATAATATAGAAATGAGTGAAAATAGAATTACATATATATGATAGTGTTTAATTTTAACAATTTATAAGGATTAAAACCCCAACAGATACTGCTGAAGTGAAAGGGATGGGAAAAGGTTCAATTACAATTCAAAGAAAAAGAGTAAAAAATCACAAAAAAGAATCCCTAAAATTCAATTTCTATACAAATTATTTACATCCACCAATATGGTGTGGTTTATTACACAGTGAATATGGTTATCCCAATAAAAAAAGATATCTATGATTCAATCCTCATTAAATAGTTTACCACTAGGAACTTCTTGATCATTTTATAACCACATTTAATTCTATTAATATTTCTAGGATATGATCCATGGAATAAAGGATTTTTTTCACTCCAAATAAGTACAGAAAAACCATCTTCATAGAACATGAAAGTCTCTCCCTCCATTTTCACTTGACCATGCCTTGATCTATAGCATGGTGAGTCCTTACATACCATATCATTCCTATTGTGCACAACCCAACATCTCATCCATTAAATTTATCAAGTCCCATTTCCTCTAGAATTTTAATGGTTCCTATTTTACATATGAAAATAGCCACTTACCCTTATCACCACACTTACGTATACTATGGTTGTCGAACTCACCCTAATTTCTAGAGGTGGATATTCTAGGAAAAACTTCCTATAATAAGATAGATTCAACCATATGATTAAATGGGAGAAAAAATTTCTAGTTCCATCAATGATTGCCTGAAAAATCATTAGCACTACAATATTCAATAGTTTTGAAGTTAAACCAAAGTAACCAAAATGCATAAATACATGTTTTGGTTATCCTCTGGACGGTTAAAACATAGTTTACCCTTCCATGACACATCCAAACACCCGCTCAACACTCTCGACAATAAATAATCAAACATGAACCAATATGTAATGTATTATTTGTTATAATATATGACCATTAGGAAAAATTCCATTATGTATCAACATAGATCTTATCCAAAATAAAGGAATACATCCTTCCATAAATCATCTTGTAATAATATATATGTATTATTCCTTTATTAAAGCTAAAAATATGAATTTGAACACCACAATACATCTATTGTTTTGGGAATTTATTGATATTAACATTAATATTTCTTAGAGACATAATATTAATATGTTCCATAATTGGTTTTATGTAAACATCCTTTCCAATATTCTTATACAATGTGTGAAGCAATAAATTCCCCACTTTTCTTTAGTTAGAATCTATAATTCCATGCCACCATATGATCCCTCTATCCCTAATATAGTTATAATATTCCATGGAATCATAAATTTCTATCATATCCTCGTGGATGAAATTATTTTTGGGGTTAAAGGATTATTGAACTATCCATTTAAATCCATCCAACTTTCTAAAAAATATTATCAACATTGGTTTTAGAAAAATGGGATAATATTTACACCATTTAATATTATTCCATTTTTTATCCATTTTCACTTAAGATGATTATGATAACAAATAATTATATCCTATTCAAAAAAAACCTTTATCAACGTTTTTCATAACTCATGTAAGACTTAGAAGTAGTTTCAACATATTTCCCATATATCATCACCTATTATTTCAAAAGAAATATTATTCATGTATTTTAATTATTCTTATACTTTAATATTTTACCATATGCCACTCTCCTTTATCATTTTTCATTTAGTATTTCTTAAGTCCCCAATATTGGTTACTCATATTGAGGTTAAATATAGATTTATTTTTCCCCTATACATCATTATGGTAGAGTATCATCCCTCCATCCTCTGTGATGAGGGAGAAGACCAATCACATATTCCATCTATTTTATCATTATATAATGAGTATACCTATAGGTATTTTTAAGAATATTAAATTTGTTTTTTCTATGTAATCACCTATAACGAATGTATTTTCAATAATAATAATATTTTATATCCCTTTTGGGTATCAAATATATGTGTCTCATACTCAAATTTTTTATGTGACATTTCAATCAATTCATTACTCTCTTAGTAATTCTAAATATTATGCCCAATATGTACTTCTTATTAGGACAATTATTTAATCAATATATCACCCAATTCTACTCCCTTATCATATCTTTGATAATAATCCTTTCAATTTCATAATTAATATCCTATATATTATAATTTTAGGGATTTATGTTCTCCAATATAGCCATATTATATTCCATTGGTTTAGGAAATATTGAAAAAATAAATATATGTTATTTTTATATAGATAATTATGCATTATTTAGCAATGATTATGTATGAATTTATAATAGAATGTTATGAATTGTATATATATCCATTATTTTAATATAATAGTCATATTAGAAACTTTTTGTGAAGTAAGGGACCTAATATTATATATCCCTAGATGCCTTTATATGTCTAATCAGACAAACTATACTGGGTATTTTTTAAATCACTACCCATTTATATATAATTTAATTTTTAAGTGATTTAAGCTACGGTTATGATTTCCCTCATTATTCTTTCCATTACTATGATATAATATCTCATTTTTTTCACATGATTATTTATATCCAATTTTTATTATATATTGATATTGTATTCTCACCATTTTAGTTAGTTGATATTATTTCATTATTTATTCCTATAATATTATATATATATATATATATAAGGTTGGTGTTATGATATCATTCAATATGTGATACCACATAATGAGTGTCTAAGATGGACCCTTTAAATTGATTAACTAATTCATAATGAAACTATGAAGATTACTAAATAATACTTATGTAAAAGAATGTTGATCTAATAATTAATGATGAATGGTTATATTAAAATTTTAATATATAATGTAATTTATTTATCATTTATTTATCCAAACACCAAGGAATAATAATATTTTCAGTCATTTTTATTATAAACTACATCATCTTTAGTACTGTAAAAAAATATTTTTTGGCTCTATGTTTCAAGAGTATATTTTTTTACAACATTCATTTTGAAAAATCATTGATATGAAGATAAAAAATTTATGTCCCAACTAGGGAAATGAAAATAAGGATAAGGGGTCTACATTTTCAATCTTTATAAATTAGAGTGACTAAAAATATAATGTTGAAAATGATAAAATAATAGATTCAATGAGTAAAATTTAAAAAATGTGTAATTAATGTGTGAAATATGAATATTGTAATAATAAACTAGTGAACAAAATTATTTTATTGTATTTTGGATGCAAAAATATCCTACATATATACATAAAATAGTCAACTAATGAGTAAGAATATCCACTACATATATGCCTTCTAAAATGGGTGTAGAAAAACCCCATACATTTATATTGGTAGAAGCCCATAACAACTAATTTAAACATATCTATTTAAAAACAAAATCCAAAAAATCATGATTTTTTATGGTATAAAAAGAAATTAGGATTAAACATATAACCTAAAACGTAGTTCCTTTTAACATTATTATAAAAAATGCATTAAGGAAGAACTTTGTTCAGATGTACAAAAAAACGGTATATTTTCAAGGTTGTTACCAACAACTGAGGTGTATAGAGAAACGAAGTATACATTAGAAGGAAATACACTAATAAAATTAATTACATATTGAAATTTTTTACATTAATGAAATAGAATAAATGTGACCCTTGTATCTTAAATTAAATTTATGATGATTCTTAGGCACTCCCACAATTATTTAACAAATTATTTGAAGTATGTTTCATGTTTGAACTAGTACCAATTTAATCAAACAGATTTTATATTTCATGATTTTTATATGAATATGTCAGTTATTTTTTCATGAAATCATTATAAAGTTTCTTCATTAATTTAGATCATGTTATTATTAAGTTTTCCATTAATAATTAATTAAAACAAGGAAAAATCATTAAAACATTGAATTCATCAATAAATAAACCAAAATTGATATGATTAAATAAATAATAATAAATAACATTTAATACCTTTTAAATGATCATTAAAATCATGGGTAATAGATCCTTTGATATTTTAGTCACATTAAATTTTGATGTTATAAATCATAATATAATTCATATCATAATATAGATAATTAAATCAAAAAAATTGAATCATATGAAACTTATAATAGATGAAAATAAATTCTCTAAAAATATGTTACATTCATCATAACATATGATCACTATTTTTAAAAATATCATAATCATATCGGAATAAATGATAGAAAATTTTATATTTATGATCAAAATTTTTTAAAAGAAAATAATTTTTCAAAATTTTATATGTATAAATTTTAAAAGATGGATAATATAATTTATACTTTAAAATGATTTGTGTAATATATTTCTCATAATAGAATTCTAATACATTAGAAATTCAACAACATATTAAAAATAATTCCTCTATATAATATATTTGACCAAGTAAAATTATATCATTGTATAGAATACTTATTATATTTAATCTCTAGAGAAGGTGTGTAAGATATGTTCATATAATATAATAAAGTTTCATAATATATTTTTTAGCACAAATGGGATACGTAATATTGTAAAAAACATCCACCGAAATGTACGCTTTTAAACATAGTCACATATTAAAATTTTAAAAAACATAAAAAACTTATTTTCGTGTATCAGATGTTTTATATATGAAAATATATATTTATTCCAAAATATTAACAGTATTAAATAACCATGTGTACGTTTTTATACATGACATAATTTTTATAATTTCTCAAAACTATTGAATTCATGTATGTGTGTTATTTTAAAAACCTATATTAGATATTTAATATTTTTTACATAAAAAAATTTCCACAAGGGAAAAAATTGATTAAAACAGATTAATAACTACATTATAAATAATAATAATCTAATGAAACATTATTCAATTTTTTTTTAAAAAATAAAATCATTAAATTTAAACACATCATAAAAATGCCGAATGTGATAAATTATTAATCTGAAATAAATTAAAAATAAAATAAAATTAAACTGTGAATTATACATTCAATATATTTAACCCAAAAATTCAATTCCTCATTGATAATCAGAAAACCAAATATTATTTTATAATTAAAATGAAAAATCTATTCCAAGTATAATTATAAAAATGAAAAATAGTAAAATTATTTTTCTTAAGAACCATTAAGATTTTCTCTTTATAAATATTAAACATATCTACATAAATATAATAAGAATATATTTTGAAAAAAATAAATAGTAAAATGTCATTTTTTCACAGAATGATAAAACTATAAAATATTATGAAAAATATTTATAAATGAAATATAATAAAATTTTATAAAATAAATACCCATGAAATGGAACATATTAGAAAGAGAAACCAACTTCTAAAATGATAAATTATAATAAAAAGTAAAAGATTCACTTTGATCAAATCATCTAATTCCACTATAAATAATGAAACTCGTATAGAATACTAAAACACTCCAAGAACAATGTCTTGATAAATCCATGAACAATTATCGAAAGAATAAATGATAGAAAATAAATAAATTTGTTATTCAAATAATTATAACTGATATGTGATGAATTAAAATGTAATATATAGTGTATTAATATTCCAGTAAACCAAAAAGTAATGAAAATTTTACATAATCACCATAAATATAAATCATATAATGTTTCATATGACAACTTGTAAATTTTGCGAATAAAATGGCTATGTATGTAGTACCACATGAAATGAATTTTTCTAGGTATATAGTCCACATTAAATTCAATAGATTTGGATGGAATAATATTTAGGAATCCTAGTTTCATAATGATTAAATGGTTTATCTCTAAACATTTATTTAGCAATTAATTACTTCATGTAGAAAAGAAATTTTAAAATTTATTAATGAAAAATGTTATATAATAAGCCAATAAACCAAAAATAGAACAATTATTAATAGAAATAATAATATTTTTACCAATTAAAATTCATCTGTGCCACATCTATACTAATATACCATTAGAAACAGGATAGTTATTATTTTACTTTATTTAGGGTATTTTTTCTGATATATCAGAAAATCATGCATAGGTTTCTTTACAAAAGTAAAATAAACTAAAATCTATTTTAAAATATTATAATTTTTAATAATTTCTCATTTATTCACTTGTTCCATTTCTAAATAATCAAAAAAAATTAGTTTTAGTAATTAAATAATGTTTTTCTAAATTTTCATTCACTTTTTACAATTTGGAAATATTATTTTTCATAACCATTAATTTATCCTTCATATCATCACAATTATGATAAATATTCAATAAATATTCGTGTTACAAAATGATATTGTTTTACACATTTTTAACATTATTGAGATTCTTTCATTACTTCGTGAACATGGATAAATTATTTTCAAATTCTTCAAGCTATATATCTTGGATTTGATTTAACTATAATTATGTCGTTCCTTGATCCAAAATAAAAATTGGAGCCAAAATCAAAAATATATATATTATAACTAAATTTACTTGTATCTATAATCATGAGAAAAGTAATTGTATGTTACTATTCACACCAAGATTCATCACTTGAAGTAAATTTTCATGTACAATTATAACTCGTGACCACTACATTTATTTTTTCTTCTCATTCATTTAATATATATTATTTTTTTCCATGTGAATTTTGATTCAAAATGAGGATTATAACTATATTTTAAGGAAATATATTTTAAGTTGGATTAAATTTTTTCCCATTACATTTAAAATTCAGAATTTAATTCTCCATCATTTAAATTTTCAAACTATTCTATATTTCCATATTCTAGCATTTAAATTTATAATTTTTCTCATCTCATATCCTTTTACACTAAAATTTTTTCTAACAATATCATTCGAGGAATGAGAAAATAAATTTTTACTTAACATAAAATTATATACCTTATTTTTTTTACATTAACATCATTATCAATTTTCATCATGTTGATCTCATACTATAATAATTTCCCCATAAGATAATCGATGGTATAAGTAGACAAGTCATTCAAATAGCTAATTAAAAACCTGGTGTAATGTAAATTCTAAAGTAATGCACACACACAATTATATCAATCTATACCTTATTATTCATGGTTTAATGTAGATTAGATTTGTTGTTCTTAATATTGTTATGATTCTTATGCACATAACTAAAACTATAATAATCAATCATCCTGAACTCTTTAAATTTGACACTATAAATTCCATGAATATTTCATTGTAATTTATCAATTCCGTGCTTATAAATTTTTAATTTCCCCCAAATATGAAAATATGATTTAAATATTAAATATGACTATAAATTTTCTTAATATGGTAACAGTAAAGAAAAATAATATCTACATTATTAATAAAATATTTAGTATGATCCTTTCAACACAAATTATAAAGATCAACTTTTGGAAATTTAAATGGTCAATCCATGATAGTCTAGTAATTAATACATATAATTTTAATATATATATCCATTATATCGTTCATATAAAAATAGTTACTAACTATTAAATGTGGTTATTTAGGATGACTTCAATTTTATAACTATGTATTTTTTATAAAAAAAATAGATATTTCTAGTAGACTGTTGTGCCTCCGAAATTTTTTAGAAATAAAAATTATTAGAAAAATATTACAATGTTGTGATAAAATATTAACATACCATAATAATACATCATATAAAAATAATGATAAAATATAAATATAATTATCAATTAGACGTATAATTTTACTCCTTTACCAGTTTTATCAAAAAAAATGCATAGGTTCATTATCAATTTTCAAAAATAAGAGTAACGTAAAATATATTGTTGAATATGGTTGAATAAAATATTTAAATATTAAAACACAATCTAGGATTGTGGGGGGATTATTATAAGTAAATATAATATTTATAATGATGTGAAGACAATGATTTCATAGTAGTTTAGATTAAAAAATTCCTACATATAATCTTCATAGTCTCATCCAAATGTAATGGATATCTACTATAGATATTATCTTTTACAAAGGTTAATTAAACACCATAAAAAATTTTAAAGGTTAAATCCCTAACCCAATAGTTTGATGTAATATATTCTATGAAAATATAATTAAAATGTTAGACCAAACCTATATAATAATAAAGAGTGTATAAATAGTCTAGCCTTTCTTTGGAGTACCCTAAATTGCAGTTCCTTTTAACTGGTTCAAATGAATCCAATAAAACGCTTCCATTTGTAAAGGTGGACAAAACAAATGATGCCTTTTAATGGTGGTATATCCCATTATGTATTATAATTAAAATCATAAAAATCCAAAGTGAAAAAAAAATGAAATAGTGAAATAATAGTTCTTGTTGTTTATAGAATTTCAAGCATAGAAAAGGGATTCTTATACAATTTTATAAATGTAAACCGATGCTCAAGATGTAATATCCATTATTAAATTGATAGAATAGTGAATAAAACCTCATTTTTAAAAAAACATGGATATTACATCATTTTTGAAGAATACCCAATCACATTCCCAAAGGCTTTATTATTTAAGTGATTTTGAAAACATGGAACACAAAATTTGTATCTAGTTATGTATCTTCAATGTTTCCCACAATGATCTCCCCATTTAGTATTGCTTCCTTAAACCATTCTTTATAACCTGGGGAAAAGAAAACATAAGAAAATGGTTGGATCAAATTCTAAAAATGTGTAAACAAATGAGACATGAATCATAATATAAACATAATGGTATTAGAATATGAAAATCATACCATTCATATAAAAGGTAATAATATTGATTCATATTATTTGTCAAGAAATAAATCATGAATGAATAAATTTTACATAAAACATGGAATTGTAGAAAACATATATGCCTAGAAAATAATTTTTATTTTAGATAACGCTCATTTATAACATCATCATAATGGACAATAACATTTATTGAATCCAGTTCACTCATCATTCTGGCCTTGTATTGCTGAATTGTATTTACATACCATTCTAGACATATATTAGTAAACTGATTTCATTCCCTATTCTATCCTAATATTACTAAATCAAAATCCTTACTTGTTATAGACTTGTATAACTGAACTGGGATAATTTCCCATTCCAACCCTCTATTAATGAACTTAGATCATTTTACATTCCATACCTATCAATTTGAAGGGATATATATCATTAACCATTTCATTAGATGGATATATAGGTACCGAACATCACATAATGAAAACCATATATATATGTTCAATAAGAAAATAAATCATTAATTATATCTGAAACCCTGACATGAAATGGTTTTCATAAAGCTCATTTAGTCATAACATAACCCTTGGAATGAAATTGGTCTCACAAATATAATTCAATCATAAATAGAAAAAAAATTAGAAAAAATACAGATAGAATTCTTGAAAAATATCACCATTAAAATGTCATTAACATTAGGGATATCACTTGAAAATAGTTCGGGAGGAAAATAACATTTCTTCTTTGAAAAAATTATATTTTCTAAAAAACCTGTGATATTATATAAGAAAAAATATTATTTTAAAATAACCATGCATTATTGTAATTGATGATTAAATTCATTAAGGTGTCATTAAGTTATTAAAATCTATTCATCCTGTTTATGTTAAAAATTATTTTTTATTATTTTTCGCAGATAAGTAAAAAACTACCATGTTTTGATGGAGACAAATTGATTACTCTAATGAATTTAGTAAAAAGAAAAAAATGATAAAATTGGATTTAAACATTAATAGTAAAATACTAAAAAAATTGAAAACAATATTAAAAACATGGACATGGATGATAATTAATCTCTAACGGAGACTTAAAATTATATAATAAAAAATATTGATAATATTTAATAATAAATACTCATCAGTTTATAATCAATAGAATCTAATTACAAATGAATGAAATAAAAATATAATGGTATAAAAATACCATAATGATCATATTAATACTCATAAATTACAATTATGGGAAGTATATACACCAAGTATAAGAATAAAGTAGTGTGTAAGGCATGTGTCTCACAAAAATAAAATTAGGGCAGAAATCCATTAACATAGGTCTGAAATACATTATACATATATAAAAATACTGTATAATTGATTAATGAATTGTATTAACTTAATATTGGAAGATATTAATATTTATGTATTCATATATGATCATATTATCACCTATTTAATAATATTTCATTAATATGCTTCTTTCTAGTGTCAACTGCTTCATTTTCTTAGGCATGAATTTTCCAATCTGATCTTGTTAGGGCACATATAATAAATTATTTTAATTTCCACAATGATAATATAATTTGTTTAATATTATTAATTATAAATATTTATATTATCAATCTTGAATGGTGATCATGGAGAATTAATCACATCACATCGTGGAGGTGGTATGTTGTACCTACGCACAAGCTATGATAATATTCCCTTAACTGTGAATTGGTATTGAAGTTGATAATTTATATATTATTAAAAATTATATATAATGTTAGAATAGTCATTTATAGTTATTATTTCAATCATTACACTCATCATTGAAATGTAGTGATGAATAGAATATTAAACTAGGGTGTGGAGCCGATAGGTCGTACGTACACTCTTGTGGTGATTTAATATTTTATAGAATGGGTATAATATGGAATATGGTTGTTTCATAATCATAACAAAATATGAGAATATATTTCATATAGTAGTCATTACTTTATAATGGAAATAAAAATTTTACAGGGTTTAGAAAAAGAAATGATCATGAGGAAGTCAATAAAAGAGATTAACTATTCTTCGGTGAGCTACCCTTATATATCCTCTTTTGGACTCTACATTTTTTATTTTGTGAATCACATAAAATCTAAAATGTTTCTAGGTAAGTGTATAAGATAAATCGGTTTTGAATTTCCTATCTTCAAGGATCATACATATGAAATCAAATGAGGGAGGATGTTCCCTTTTATAATTGAGGTGGGGGCACCTTTGGATGATCGAAAATTATTAATTTATAATAAATTAAATATCATTCCAATTAACATTAAAAACTAATATATTTGAATATTATATAAAATAAGGTTTAAATATCATGAACATATACATTTTATACATGTATTTGGAATTCATTTAAACCTTATCATTTCAAATATCCATTAGTTAACTGAATTTAATTTTAACTAAGGTTAGTAATTATTTATATTAAAAGATTTATAATTTTACTTATTTGATGTAAATTAGATAATAAATGAATAATTTATAATCGTTTATACAAAATAATAATTATTTTGAATTTATAAATATGTTTTAATATTTTTAAATAATTTAATAAAATGTTATTTTGATGAAATATCAATAATGTAAATTATGATCGTATTCATTTATTGGATTTTTAAAAAAATAATTATAATAATTTAAATACTAAAAAAGTATTTTAGTATACTCTAAATATGTTAGTGTCATTTATAAAATTCATTGGAAACATTAATTAGCTAAAATTATTTTTATTTTAATTTTTTATATAACATATATATAATATTTCCATTAAAAAATAATCACCACATCACCGTTGTATAATTATTAAAGATATACATTTCCTTACTAAAATATAGAAATAAAATAACTTGATTATTATTAATATTATTTTTTGTGAATAATATTTTTATTCAAATTTATATACTTTATATTCATATTTTATAAATATTATTTAATGCATGAATGCATCAAAGATAATTTTTTAACAATAAATATTATAAATGACATAATTTCATCCATGTAGCCCCATAAATTAAAATATAGTATATATCACGAAAATATGATTATTTAGTAAAACATTATCATTTTGAGTCATTCATAACACTCATGTGTCCCCATGTGGACATAGAAGTGATATAGAATAAAAACAAATTGACATTTTCTTTCTTTGATTGATTTAAATATTATATAAGACATTTTACTGGATAATATTCCATTTAATTACATTATTTATCTCATTATTTATTAAGGGTCAAATTAAATTAATCCAATAATTTTTTTTATTTTTTATATTCATTTTATTGTCTTTATAAATTTACATGTAACCTAAATTTCCTAATTTAAACTTTATTATTGTAATAAAATTTACCATAGTCACTATTAATATTAGCCGAAATTAAATGATACATATTTAATAAATTTATAACTAATGAATCAAATTTTGGAATCCATTTTTATTAATTAAAAACATATAATTCAAAAAATGTCATTTCCAAAAAACCTGTAAATTTCCATGATTTTTTTTCAAATAAATATACGTTTTTAAATTAAAATATTTTAATAATAAAATATTTCATTAAATAATTTACAAAAACCATAATTTTTATAATTTAAAAAAATATATAATTCTATTTTTAAAACTAATTCAAAACATAATATATTAATGGAAATAGCTTAAAACATAATATAGTTTCTTTAATAAAAATATGTATTTCACTATTCATCAAAAAATGAATCTTACAAGAAAATTAACCAATATTTAACCAATGAAATTTTTGATATCCAACATTCAAATAGTATGTTTATGTTCTTTTATATAAATTTATTAACAGTGTCAAAAATTATGTTAAAATGTTTTCTATAATAATATATTGTAAAATTACCCTCTTGAAAAATATAGGTTATCATGCATAAAATTGCATTTGTTCTTATCTAATTCCTATAAAATCTAGAGTCTTAAAATCCAAAATATTTATGTTATATATAACATTTATCATTCATTAATATAATTAAAGATTTAAATTTGTTTAATTAATTAGGACAAAACCAATTTGGGATAATAATAAAAATATATTTCTATCATCAATTTGTATACATTTTTAGATATAATAAATTGGTAACCATTAAATAAATATTATGAACTAAATATTGTAATTTGAAAGTAGTAATATTCATAACATCGTATTTAACACCTAGGCTATTATAATATTTAAATAATAATAAAATGACTTTTTGTAGAAACATAGTGTTGCATGAAACATAAGAAAACCAAGTGTTTTGTTTAATGTAATCTTAACTCGACGTAGAATTAAATAAAATATTATATATAAATAAAATTATTAAAATATATAATTAAAAAAATCTCATTTTTTCACATTCTACCCCCCTTAAAATCAATTTCACATTGAAAATTCATCTAGGTTATCAAAGGTATAATACATGAATGTTCTTTTTATAGAAACCCACATCATAAAAAAAGATAAATAAAGAGTCATTTTAAAGATTATTATTAGAAACCTCAAGATTACATAATTTAAATCCAAACTCATTTTCTAAGTAGGATAAAAATGTCATTATTTCATTTCAAGAACTATTTCGTAATGATGACGAATTTTCATGAGAATATATAATTACTTGATTTTAGCTAATGAACACCCCTGGTTGTGCCATAATAATGTTTAAAATTCAACTATTATTCAACTAAATGTTGTTTAATATTTTATTCTGGAAGAATTATTAGATCATTAGATTTATATAATGGATGATAAGTCATTCCAGTTGTCTTTATCATAATAAAACTATTAGCATAACTTATCAAATATGCATAAATCCTATATTTTCTAGATAACATTTTAATCTCTAAAACCTCATTTGGGTTTTAACAAAATCAATTAAATAAATGTATAACCATAATATCCTCCAAAACAATGATAATAAAAAACATTCTAAATAAGGACACATCATAGAATTGATAACATATATATAATAAATTAGATCTTATTTGTGATATACCAAACATGTGATGAATATTATCATTCATTATCATTAAACATTATAACAACCCAAATAAATAAAACCCATAGTGAAAAAATTCATTCATTCAAAAATAAACTCTTTCTTCACACCAATGATACAAAATTTCTATAAAATCATTCCATGATATCATAGACCACTTTTTGAGAACATTATTTCCATGAAAATTAATAATATCAAACAAATATTGAATTCATTATTCTAATATTATACACATATTAAGAGTTATCCTAAATAATTTGTATTATAAAAATATCTCTACCAAATTTCATGGTTATATGTACTATTTAGAATGTGCTCTAAAATACATATGGAAAAACTAATGTGGACTAATAAATAAGTATTTAAATATTCAATAATACCATAAATGAGATTCCACAACATTAATCAAGAATCAAATTACATTAACACACAATAATTCAAAAAAGTTTTCATCGTACTCTATATCACCAGTTCTGATCAAATGAAATTTGCATTTTCCTTTGTCCTTAAGAGGTTTCTAATGTTGATCATCATCTATAACTCATAGATTATGTAATTTGGTACAATGATTCCCATTTTCCTTACACTTGATACATGAAATTATGTGTTGGGGGTAATTCTGTGGTGTCATATCATTTTTACCTATCTTTTCCTATCACTTTCAACATACAATTTCCTGATGACCTTCATTACAACAATTGAAAAAATTAATATTCCCCTTAAGATAGTCTCTACCATGATTCTTTCTACATACAGAGCATAAATAATTACACATATTCTATTCACCAAGGTTTGTATGATTTCATATGTACTACATATTCCATTTCTTGTGTAAACCATGGTATTTATACTTATGTACATCATTTATCTCTACTGACATAATATAATTCACAATCTCATCATTACTACTAAATACACTTATGGGTAATTCACCTCAATGACTTGGTTTTAATCCACTGATGAATCAATCAATCTTATATCTAGGTTGGATTATTATTCAATAAGCGTACCTTCCATGTGGAGAAAAATATTCCTTGTAGGTACAAATAGAGTAATCATCCTTTTTATTAAGCTCAAGGAACTCCTTTACTATATTCGTATGAAGAATACAAGGAATTTACTTATTTAAATATATGTTCTTTAACTCTTCTGATTACATAGAGTCAATTTCATCTTCTTTTATTATTTTCATGATGTGATTCCACCATTTATATGCTTCACCTTCCAATCGATAGACTGATAAGATGGAATTCTCTTGTTCTGAATATTGGAGAACTGAAAATATCTTTCAAGTTGTACTAATCAATTATTTAGGCAATAGTGCGTCAGAAGATCAAATAATGAAGGTAGAGTTTGACTCATGAAGGACTCAACAAAATGTTTTCCCTTCATTATCATTTTTAAGTAAATCATGATTTATATCTTGAGTATGTATAGCTTCATGATTTGGTATTCTAAATCCCATGACATTTGGTTGTTCAGAAGGGCAGTCATTTAATTTCTCATTGCATTAATCATTAACATGGTTATTTTATGTTCAATCAATTGATTAAAACTAGAAATCATAGTGTCATAAATACTAAACATAGAGGTAAAACCACATAATCAACAGAAATTACATAAAATATTATAATCAGGACACATTAGGTTTCATCCCATGTTATGCATTATTACTAAAAATTTCTATGATTATATCCTATATGTAGACTTATAAACACGGACATCCCTGGACATATACATAGAAATATATCACGGTATCTCAATAGTTTTTTCTCATCATAATTTTAAAAGGATGAATAATCATTTACACTGAAACCAACTATAATGGCCTAGGATTAACATACATAGTTATTACATCATTATAGTGGAATACACAAAACACTCCCAATGACCATTTTAGTTTAATGAATTTGGAAACATATAACCCAAACATCTTGTATAGTGAAAGATATTAAATGATTCCCACAAATATATACACCTTTACTAATCCTACTAGAAACCATTATTTGTAACTTGGGGAAATGAAAACATAATAAAATGTTGAGATCAAATTATTAGTATGGGTAAAAAAGGGAGATATAAATCAAAATGTAAACATAAGGGTATTGAAATATGAAAATTATAACCTTCATATAAAATACCATAATCCTGATTCATAATAATTATTAATAAAAAATTAATAAAAAATAACATTGACAAAAAAAACATATAATTGTGGAAAACCCAAAATAGTTGAAAACATTTCCATATTTAGTGAAGGCTCACTTCCAAGACCATCATAGTTGAAAATACCCTTTTATGAACTGAGTTAACTCTTTATTCATTCCTTGTCTTAATGAATATGGATTGCATCCTATTCTAACCATGTATTAATAAACCAATATCACTTCCAATTCAATCCCTTTACTACTAAACAAAGGCTATTTCCCACTCTAGCCCTATATTAACTAACTTAGTTAATTATCAGTTCTAACCCTATATTATTGAATTGATATCATTTCTCATTCCATCCATGTATTTCTCATGAAATATAGATCTTTACTGAATGCATTGGTTGGATATATATGTCCCTCACTTCACATAATTAAAGCCATATATATGTGTTCCACAAGAACATACATAATTCAACAAATCAGAACACGTGAAATGAAATGGGATTCTTAACATTAATTTAATCAAAACATAACCCATAAAATTAAATAGGTTTCTAAAATATCATTTTATCATAAACACAAAGAACTAATATTTATAATAGAAATAGAATACTTGAATATTATTCCCATTAAAACATTAATAACATTTCAGATACCACATGAAAATAATTCTTGAGTAAAATAACCATTCATCATTGAAAAAAATTTCTTTTCATAAAAAACAATACAATTTTTTAATAAATATTTTTCATTACAAATATTCTTGAAGTAGTTAAAGTAAATCCTAAATGCAAGATGCAGTCAACAAAGAATAAATATCCGTTCATCTACAAATATGTTAAAAATCATTCTTCTCATACCATTTCTGGTAAACTCAAATGTACCTCATTATGAATATTACAAAAACAATCATTTAAATCCATTTAGATAAAAGTAAAATTTGGTAAAATTAATTTTAAACATCCCTTAGAAAATTTTAAAATAATTTTTTCGAACACATTATTAGAAAAAATGAACATGGATGATAAATATTCCCCTATGGTGAATTAAAACTAAACAATCCAAAATATTATCGATATTTCAAAATAAATAAACATCAATTAATGATTAGTATAATAATATTAACCCTAAATGAAATAAAATTTTATGTATATAAAAATACCATATTATTCTAGATAAGGCTCATAAGATACTATGATGTGTTATATATATACCATGTAGAAGAAACACATAGTGTATAAGGCATGTGCCTCACATAAAAAAAGTGAGACATAAATCCCTTAGCCTAGGTCTGATTTATTAGCAAATATCCAAAATTAACATATAATAGAATAAAAATGTAATTTACTTATTCCAATACCATATTTATATATATTATATAATATATTGTAATATTATAACTCGTTTAATAATATTTCAATATTACACTTCTTTCGGGTGTTAAGGGCTTCATATACTTACGCATGTTTTTTCTTATATGATTCAGTTCATTCTCATATAAAATAGTCCTTTCATTTATAGAATGGTATTAAGGTAATATATATATTATTTAACATTATATAATTTTATATAATCATATATTAATGGTGATTATGGAGAATGAATCACATCACTTCATGGAAATGGTTGGTCATACACACAAATGAACAACAACATCATTCCATTAGTTCTGAAATGGTATTGAAGTGTATGGTTTATATATTTTAAAAAAATAAATATACCAGTATAATATTAAAATATATTTATTTTTTCCATTATTAGACTCGTCCATGTAATGTGGTGGTGAAAAACCAATTACATAATGCCGTTGAGACTGTTGGTTGTACGTACGCATGCGTGGTGATTTAATTTTTCATAAGATGTGTGGATGGTGGAATATGGTTTCTAATTTATCATAACAATATCTATGAATTTATTTGATACCATATTTACTATTTTATAATGGAACCAAGAATGTAAGAGTACGTAGAATAAGAAATGATCTTGAGATAGTCGGTTAATGAGATTACTTCTTCTTCGGTGAGCTCCCTCTACATCTTTTCTTAGGGACACTAGAGTTGGTATATTGAGAAGACCATAACCTATAGATTTTTTTAGGGATGTTGATAATTTGAATGGTATTTTTATTTCTAATCATTAAGGCCTAATTTGTTGAATGAAATGAGGGAGTATGATCCCATTTTTAAAAGAGGTGGGGGCACCTTTGGATTTTGTTAAAATATTAATTAGTAATAAAATCACCCTCTATAATAATACCACCATAATATTATATTTTTAGACATGATATTATATATTATTGTAATGTGATAAACTAATAGATTTCATTAATGGTTTTGAATTCATTAAAACATTATCATTTTAGTAAACCCTTAGTTTACGAATTTTAATTTTCGCTAAGGTAAATTTTTTTCATATTAATGCAATATAAAATTTACTTATATGATTGAAATTAGACCACCAATGAAAAATTTAGAAACTTTTGGACCATATTATAAATATTTTTTATTTTTAAAATTATTTTAGTATTTTTAAATAATTTAATGAAAAATTATTTTGATAAATTATCAATAGTATAAATTTTGACACTATTCATTTTTTGGATTTAAAAAAATATCAGGATAATATGTTAACTATGAAAAAATATATCATGGTATCCCCGATAGGTTATGGTCATCTATAAAATTCATTAAAAAATTAATTATCCAATTTTATATTCATTATATTATTTTTGATAACATATATTTGATATTTCCATTATTAAAATACTTACTACGTCAACATTGTGAGATTATTTATCATACTCACTTATTTAATAAAAATTAAAAATAAATACATAAATGTAGATAAATTATATATTTTTATGAATAATATTTATATAATAATTTATCTACAATATAACCCTATATTAAAATGTTATTTTTCTAAAAACATGAATGTTACTTTAATATTTAATTAAATAAAATATTATAAATGATATAAGATCATCCATGTAGCCCAAACGATAAAAATATAATTCGTTTTTCAAGCATATTGGTTTTTTAAGTAAAAATTTATCTTTTATTATCATTCATAAAACACATTCGTCCCCATGGGGACACATAAGAAATATTACGAACAAATAAAATTATATTTTTTGTCTTTCATTTATTTAAATATTACATATGACATTTTCATGGACAAGGTTTTGGTAAATGTCTTAAATTTGATCCTTATGTGTCAAGTTTATAACATAAATAATCATATATTATTTTTGAATCATTAGGGTCACTTTATTATCGTTATAATTTAATTTTTAACATAAATTATTTAATTTACCATTTATCATGGTAAGAAAACTCACAATGGTTACTATTCATATTGGCCTAAATTAAAATGTACCCATTAAAAAAATTAAAATTATGAAGAAAATTATTGAATAAATATTTAAATTCAAAAAATATATATATTTAAGAATTCAATTTAAAAAAATCCTATAAAATGTGATGAAACAAGTTTTTCAAAAAAATGTCATTTTAAAACAGAAAATTTTTTTCGAAGAAATAATATATAAAATAATTTCCAGAAACCATAATTTTACTCTTTCAAATTTAAATAAACTAATTAATATTTATATCTAATTCATAACATAATTTTACAGTGTAAAAATATTAATAGAAAATAGATTTTATTTAATATAAATATGTATTTCACTAATAATTGAAACATGAAACTTACCATAAAAAACCTTTTTTCACCTATTTGTATATATTTTTATTTCTATTTAATTGGTAAAATAAATACATCTTATAAACCATATATTTTCATAAGATAATTAATAATATTTTTACCTTTTAAATTTAACATATAGGTTATTATCTTATTTAAATAATATCAAATTTATGTTTCATAGAAAATTTGAATTGTGCGCAACACAAGATAAATTTGTGCAATGTGTAAGGAATGTTTAACATGATGCAGTGTTCAATGAAATGTATAAAAGAAATAAATTTATTTAAAAATATAATTCCAAAAATATCTGGGTTTCACATAGTTAGTATCATGTATACTTCATTTTTTATTTCATTAATTTTTATAGGTAAAATCAAAATGGTATTTATCTTGAACACTCTTTATAAATATTCCCCTTAATTATAAATGATATTATAATTATTTTGATCTTCCATTATTCATAAAAATGATAGAGAACAATTCAAAAAAATTAATTTCCATTAATTAAACTATAACGATCCACATTAAATACATAATAATAATATATATTTAATCCTTTTTAAATAATCACTAAAATCACATGGAATGGATCCTTAAATATTAAAACCATTAAAAAATTATATTTTAATGCGATATATGAGTTGTATCCAATGACAAATAATTCATATAGAAAATTATGTAACAGCCCGAGATTTTATGAAAACTATTCTTTTTTTAATTTTATTAATATATTGTGTTGTATGCTACACCAAAAGGAGCTTGCACAACACACATCCTTGACTTGCCTTGCATTACATGCAATCGCGACCTTCCTCGATAGCGTGTGTAGTACGCAATACCGTGTTTCACTAAACAATGATATGCTATTATAATATTATTATAACTAGCCGTTATAAATAGTAATAACCACCTTTTAAAATTTTAGAAATTTTAGCTCTCAAAATGGACTTCATTTTTGGATTCGGAGTATCGAATTTAGCCTAAGGTGAAATTTTGGTACTTTTCGGATACCTTTCATATTCTGATGAATAGTGAAAATTACTAAATTATAATTAAAAACAACTTTTTTATTCAAAATAATTAATAGTGATAAATTATTAATTTGAGTGGTTTTAAAGTATATTTAGAATATATTTTAACAATTTAATACAATGTTGGTCATTGGATGTAATTTCACATTTAAACCAGACATAAACAAGTGTCAATCTTTTGATAGATATTGTTTCTTAAAAACACGCTATTTGTTTTAACAGCGGGATTTAATTATAAAATTAATTAATGAAACTTCTATGTTATGAATTTGGTAAAATAGACTTCATTTTTGAATTTGGAATATGAAATATAGCTTAGGATGAAATTTTGGCATTGTGCTGAAAAACATCAATTTTTGATGAATAGTGAAACTACTAAGTGGTAGTTAAAAAAACTGAATTTTTCATAAAACTTAATTTTACCACTTATGTGAATAGAATTTCAAAAATCTGAGAGACACGGTTGATGTCAGTAAGTAAAATGTGGTTCAATGAGATGAAAATATTTTTTGGTGAATAGTAAAGTTTTACTTTTATTTACCACCGATAAAAGTAAATAGGGTAATTAAGGGTAAAAATGATATTAATATTACCCTAACACATGTCCTAATTCTATTGGACAAGTGTATCTCGACCAAAAACAACCTTAAGTGTAAAATATTATCATTTAGGCCCACTTGGATTAGATTAGGACATTTATTATTAATTTATTTAAAGAAGGGTTAAAATAGTTTAATAAGTAAATCAATTTTAATATGGGGTTATAATAAGATAAATTCGACTATAAATATTCATTAGAAAGCTAAAATGATTTCCTACATAATGGTTTTTTATTTATAATTTTTAGACATTAAATAATTTAATTTATTTATGACACAATGATGATGCAGTAATTATCTTATTAATGAAATATTGACATAATTGATGTTATAAACACCAAAATAAATGTAATTTGAGACTTTTTATGAATCCCACTAATTTTCTAGGTTACTATGATATATTAGTGTTGATTTAATCAACTTGGGGCGAACATATAATTCTGTTATGACTTTCACAAAAATCATATATCAAATAGTGTCAAAATTGACACAAAATAGTTTCTAAATCAAATATTATATTATTAATTGTTATTTTATTCCACAAAATCTAAGGTTCGGCCAAATGACTTAGATAAGGATATATATATTAATAATAAACAATTTGGGGTTCGTTTGGCATGTTATAGTAAGTGTATTAACCATATAGTGAAAGAAAACAAAAAGACACGGTAAAAGTTAAATTATTTAACTTAGAGTTAAATCTAATTGATAAGGTTAAAATAATACCCTAAACTTGTCTAAATCCTATTGGTTGATAGGATTTAGACCCATCCCCACTTTAGCTTCGAAATAAGACCCTTTGGATCCATTATAAACCGATTTTGACTTTAATATAAAATAATATTTTGATATATTCCTAAGGTGCCCCTCTCCTCCCTTATAAAAGGGCACCTCCTCCCCCTCCTCCTCACACAACTTTGAGCCTTCAAGCTCGACCAACCCCTGCCAAAATCTCTTCTCCACTTCCCTAGTATCATCCTAGAGGTCCTGGTCTTCTTCAAAGACCATCCTTATTTCTTTAAGTGGAGGTTAAGAAAAGGCGCGTCAAATAGAGGTAATATCCATTACCGATCTTTTTCAATTTCTTTATTCTTCAACTTCTTCTTCTTTAGTTGTTTCATGATAAAGTAATAACATCAGTATTTCTTATATACTGATATGTTATTATAAATATTAAACAACTCTAATTAACCTTCTATCCATCCTACGGAAAAAGGAAATCAGCGCGCGTGCGTACGTACGGAATACCGTCTCCACGCCGTGGTGTAATCTATTTTCCGCCACCACCTTAATTGGATGGGTATAATGGTTTAATGAGTAACTATATATGATTATCATAAAGTGATATTGATACTTAAATAGTATACATACACTTCAACACAATTCCATGACCATGGGAACGATATCATCGCTCGTGCGTACGTACGGACTACCGTCTCTACGACGCGATGAGATTCATTCTCAATGATTAACCATTTATGAATGATTATAAAGTATATATAAAAAGTGATAATGAAATATATGACATAATTATTATACTGGAATTATTTATATTTATATGTATGTCATCTACTTAATTCCATTCAATTCAATAAGGAAACGAAAACAGCGTTCATGCATACGTACGGACTACCGTCTCCATGAACGGTGTATTTCATTCCATTTACTGATTTATTATATATGTATATTCTGAATATATATATAAATCATGTTTTATATTCTGGAATTATGTAATCATGATCTAAGTAATCATATGAATAATTACAAGTTAAAAACACGAACGACAAATGAGACGATTTTACCCAAAACGCTACTTTAACATGAATTTACAAAAGAACGGGTAATATAAAGTCATAAGTGGACCATATATGATATAATAACAATGAATATTATTCTGGAATAAGTCAATGACATGATTTAAATCATTATACAGGAGATTGGGACACTTACAAAGCAAGTCAGACCTAAGGTAAGGGGAAATATCACAATCTCATTTTTATCCGAGATTGTTTATACTTTGGTATTTACTGGGGTGTATTTTATCATCCACATCCATGTTCCCTCAATATGTAATATTGTTTCCATCCACTTAAAATAGTTTAAATCCAATTTTACCCATCGGTGAGTTTTTAGTAAAAGATATGAAAGGAATCTTTTTTCGTTTTTCGTACGAGGTATTTTTTTGAGTTTTCCGACAAAAGTACGAAGAATGTTTTTTTTAACTTATACGACATGAATGGATTTTTAAAACATTATTTCCAAGAATCTTCCTTTACAAGTTTTCAAGTTTATTTTTAATCAACTTCTTTTATTTTAAAGTCGTATGACATGTTATGAAAGGAAAAAAAAATTGAAGTAGAAAGGATATTTTCCTCAAGAATGGAGTTCAAATGTTTTATCAAAATTATTTTCCATATAAGATAATAAAGGGTTCTATTTTTTTATCCCTATTATTACATGGATTTGATTATGTTGTGATGGAAATATTTTTATGAATTCCTTTATCTTATATGAATTGTTTAATGATGTCATGTTGTTTATGAATCCCATTTTTATTACATGGGTTATTCTATGATGTATGGTTTATGATTTTGTGGCACACAAAAGAAGGGTTTCATTATGAGATGGGTGGGACCTATATCTCCCTCCAATGTATTAGGTAAAGATTTTATATCTCATGAGATAGACATAGCTGGAATGGTAGGTTATACCGGTTCAGTGAAACAGGACTGAAACGAGGGTGACTCGATTCAGAAAGGGACTTTGTCCACTAAGATAGTCTTGGCAATGAGTCTTGACTAACAAGAAATGATTCTCTATGATTATGTGTGTATGCCAAAAAGTTTCATGTTTTATTTTATGATTATTGGGATTACATGTCACTTCTATGATTTATCCCATGTTATGATATTATGAGCTCTCTTTTTTGTAGGTTAAGATTTCTAAAAGCTATGTTCTTATGTATATGATGTGATTGATATTTCTTTTGTTTACCCTTACTGAGCATTTGAGCTCACCCTTTAATGTTTTCTTTTCCCTAGGATATAAATAAAGGTTTTAGGTATAAAAAAAGAAGATCTTTATGGGAGATGTTGAATATCTTTCACCACGATTAGAAGATTATATTCCGAGTTTCCAAAGACACTAAACTATTATGGTCCTTGTGTGTGTGTTTTTGTTATGTACTAAGTATTCCGCAAAAGTAATGTAATGTCCATGTAAGTCAAGCTTCGGGTCTCTACAGTTGGTATCAGAGGAAAGGTTTAGTCAACCTTTGGAAACTAGGATGCGAGAACTTTAGTGAGATTCCTAGAGATATTTCTAAGGTATGTCTGGGGATGTCCCTAAGGTTAAGTATACGTATAGGTTATAGTACTAGAACTACTCTAACGATCATATAATTAAACCTAAGATGTTAGATATTGAAGGTACTCCCCCTTTATTATGTTGTTTTCCCTAGCATGATTTTTGCCTCTCACACTATTCTTTTTGGGTTTTAGACGATGGCTGGAACCTGAAGGAACCGTGTTGATCAATGCAATGGACAATGCAATGATTGTCCTCCTGAACAAACAAATGTTATGGGAGATGGAGTGCAAAATCTTATTGCTATACTTACACAAGCTATGAATCATTCTGGACTTCCAAATGAGCAGAGAAGGGAACAATATTCTATTGAGTCCTTCATGAGGCAACATCCACCTTCTTTCAGTGGGTATTCTGATCCACTTGTTGCTGAACAATGGATCAGTACCACTGAAAAGATATTTTCAGTTCTTCAATGTTCTGAACATGATAAAGTCATCTTAGCAGTATATCGTTTGGAAGGTGAAGCTGATCAATGGTGGAATCTTATCAAGAATACGAGGCAAAGAGATGAAATTGAGTCCATGGAATGGGATGAGTTCAAGAACTTGTTTTTCAGTAAGTACTTCCCTCGTATTCTTTGAACAAAGATGGAAAAGGAGTTTCTTGAGCTGAAGCAGAAGGATGATGAATCTGTTGGTATATACGATGAAAATTTTACAAGACTTGCAAGGTATGCATCTGGCATTATCATCCAACCTAAAAGTAAAGTTGATCGATTTTTCAGTGGCTTTAAACCAAGTCTTCGAAGGGAATTAGCTATAAGATACTTCAGTAGCTATGAAGAAATTGTGCGTTGTGCTATCAAGGTAGAAATAGAAGTTGGTGTTCCATATCCATCTCATGGTTTTGACAAGAAACGAAAGATGAAGTTCAAGGAGAAATCTCAGAATAATGGTGAAAAGAAGATGAATGTTTCCTTATGCACAAAGTGTGGAAAGAATCATAGTGGAGACTGTCTTAAAGGGTTTAGAAAATGTTTTATGTGTGAAAAAGAAGGTCATCGAGAAGCTGAGTGTCGAAGTAATGGAAAAAGGGTTTCTAATGATGTGAATAAAGAAAACACTACAGAGAACGCACCACCAACACTTCAATGCTTCAAGTGCAAGGAAATGGGGCATTATGCTAATAAATGCCCTAATCCACGGGTTAGTGATGATCAACATGAGCAGCCACTGAAGGCAAAGGACAAAGGGAAGTCACATGCGATCACCATTGGCGATGTTGAATATGATAACGATGTGATGGAATGATTAAATGTTTATGTAATGGGATTCCAAAATAATGTTGTATCATAAAGTATTGGAATATTTATGTATTGGTCTAATGTGGTATTCTAAGTAATTGAGATATTTTTGTAAATAAGATGATATGCGCATAATGAAGGGAAAACGAGAAAATGAAATGTTTAATAGTATTCATGAGCTCATGATTGATATAAGGACTAAGTGATATCATGGTTTGAGTATATAGAATTCTGAGGATTTTGGTATGTGGAAAGTGTTAACTTTTAATTGAATTCATGTTTTCACTAATCTATTCAAGAGAATACATGATTAAGGACTTTGAATGTGACCAACAAAACATATCTTATGATATATGGGGATCGACGATGGTGTTAAATCTCTGGGAATCATTTTCACTATGTTATGAGAGTGGACTGCAGCATTATGGATAAGCCTGAAGATTGGAATGGTTTATGTTGGATATAAGTTAGTATTTTTTAAGGATAGAATTTTTTTTGATATTATCGATGGGATGTTATAGTAATATTGTTTTAGAAAAAGGACAACCTGCAGGACGGGCGATAGCCCATCACGTCAGACAAGGCTATGGAAATCGAACCCACAATCGAAGTGCGACTGGCCTTTATCGCCTACCACTGGCCTACAAGAAGTCCATGTTTAGTAGAAACTAGTATTATTATATTAAGCAGTATGATATATGAAGTATATGTCCATTTTAGGAACCATATATGATTAATCTCACTATAGATCGACTTATGTATATAATTTTTGGTAACCTTTTGTTTGAGACAGATGGAATGACCCATCATTCTATCACATGATCTGCTAACACTTCACGAATAACAAATTCAACTTCATTTATTTAAGAGATGAAGTGGAAATTGTTCAAGGCACGAACAATAGTTAGATTGTACCAAAATAAAGTAAGTATTTATTCTAATTAAAATTTTCAACTTTAGGGAAATGATCTTGAAAACCAAAAATGTTGTCCTAGTGATCTTATACCTGATTAATCAAATGGTACCTTATATCTTCACAAATCTATGGATTTGTGATTACTGGACTTTCCATATCCATGTTCTCTACCACTCTCCATCAGAACATGATGGTTAGATTTCTCTTCCATATCCATATTTTCACCTATGTGGAAACCCAGTGATTAGTTTATTTGGGTAATCGTTACATTTCATACTTTAGTTTTTAAAGCCATGTTTTGGTATTCCTTTTTACGATGTGGGTTTCTATTAAAAAAACTTTTGAATAGTAAACTATTTATAACCCCGACGAATTTCGAGGGCGAAATTCATTTTAAGGGGGGTAGAATGTAACAGCCCTAGATTTTATGAAAACTATTCTTTTTTTAATTTTATTAATGTCTTGTGTTGTATGATACACCCAAAGGAGCTTGCACAACACACATCCTTGACTTGCCTTGCATTACACGCAATCGCGACCTTCCTCGATAGCGTGTGTAGTACGCAATACCGAGTTTCACTAAACAATGATATGCTATTATAATATTATTATAACTAGCCGTTATAAATAGTAATAACCACCTTTTAAAATTTTAAAAATTTTATCTCTCAAAATGGACTTCATTTTTGGATTCGGAGTATCGAATTTAGCCTAAGGTGAAATTTTGGTACTTTTCGGATAACTTTCATATTCTGATGAATAGTGAAAATTACTAAATTATAATTAAAAACAACTTTTTTAATAAAAATAATTAATAGTGATAAATTATAAATTTGAGTAGTTTTAAAGTATATTTAGAATATATTTTTACAATTTAATACAATGTTGGTCATTGGATGTAATTTCACATTTAAACCAGACATAAACAAGTGTCAATCTTTTGATAGATATTGTTTCTTAAAAACACGCTATTTGTTTTAACAACGGGATTTAATTATAAAATTAATTAATGCAACTTCTATGTTATGAATTTGGTAAAATAGACTTCATTTTTGAATTTGTAATATGAAATATATCTTAGGATGAAATTTTGGCATTGTTCTGAAAAACATAAATTTTTGATGAATAGTGAAACTACTAAGTGGTAGTTAAAAAAACTGAATTTTTTATAAAACTTAATTTTACCGCTTCTGTGAATAGAATTTCAAAAATATGAGAGACACGGTTGATGTCAGTAAATAAAATTTGGTTCAATTAGATGAAAATAAATTTTGATGAATAGTAACTTTTTACTTTTATTTACCACGGATAAAAGTAAATAGGGTAATTAAGGGTAAGAATGATATTAATATTACCCTAACACATGTCCTAATTCTATTGGAAAAGTGTATCTCGACCAAAAACAACCTTAAGTGTAAAATATTATCATTTAGGCCCACTTGGATTAGATTAGGACATTTATTATTAATTTATTTAAAGAAGGGTTAAAATAGTTTAATAAGTAAATCATTTTTAATATGGGGTTATACATAAGATAAATTCGACTATAAATATTAATTAGAAAGATAAAATGATTTCCTACATAATAGTATTTTATTTATAATTTTTAGACATTAAATAATTTAATTTATTTATGACACAATGATGATGCAGTAATTATCTTATTAATGAAATATTGACATAATTGATGTTATAAACACAAAAATAAATGTAATTTGAGACTTTTTATGAATCCCACTAATTTTCGAGGCTACTATGATATATTAGTGTTGATTTCATCAACTTTCCGCGAACATATAATTCTGTTATGACTTTCACAAAAATCATATATCAAATAGTGTCAAAATTGACACAAAATAGTTTCTAAATCAAATATTATATTATTAATTGTTATTTTATTCCTAAAAATCTATGGTTCGGCCAAATGACTTAGATAAGGATATATATATTAATAATAAACAATTTTGGGTTCGTTTTCCATGTTATAGTAAGTGTATTAACCATATAGTGAAAGAAAACAAAAAGACACGGTAAAAGTTGAATTATTTAACTTAGAGTTAAATCTAATTGATAAGGTTAAAATAATACCCTAAACTTGTCTAAATCCTATTGGTTGATAGTAGTTCTACCCATCCCCACTTTAGCTTCGAAATAAGACCCTTTGGAACCATTATAAACCGATTTTGACTTTAATATAAAATAATATTTTGATATATTCTTAAGGTGCCCCTCTCATCCCTTATAAAAGGGAACCTCCTCCCCCTCCTCCTCACACAACTTTGACCCTTCAAGCTCGACCAACCCCTGCCAAAATCTCTTCTCCACATCCCTAGTATCATCCTAGAGGTCCTGGGCTTCTTCAAAGACCATCCTTAGTTCTATAAGTGGAGGTTATGAAAAGGCGCGTCAAAAAGAGGTAATATCCATTACTGATCTTTTTCAATTTCTTTCTTCTTCAACTTCTTCTTCTTTAGTTGTTTCATGATAAAGTAATAACATCAGTATTTCTTATATACTGATATGTTATTATAAATATGAAACAACTCTAATTAACCTTCTATCCATCCTACGGAAAAAGGAAATCACTGCGCGTGCGTACGTACGGAATACCGTCTCCACGCCGTGGTGTAATCTATTTTCCGCCACCACCTTAATTCGATGGGTATAATGGTTTAATGAGTAACTATATATGATTATCATAAAGTGATATTGATACTTAAATAGTATACATACACTTCAACACAATTCCATGACCATGGGAACGATATAATCGCTCGTGCGTACGTACGGACTACCGTCTCCACGACGCGATGAGATTCATTTTCAATGATTAACCATTCATGAATTATTATAAAGTATATATAATAAGTACTAATGAAATATATGACATAATAATTATACTGGAATTATTTATATTTATATGTATGTCATCTACTTAATTCCATTCAATTCAATAATGAAACGAAAACAGCGTTCATGCGTACGTACGGACTACCGTCTCCATGAGCGGTGTATTTCTTTCCATTTAATGATTTATTATATATGTATATTCTGAATATATATATATAAATCATGTTTTATATTCTGGAATTAAGTAATCATGATCTAAGTAATCATATGAATAATTACAAGTTAAAAACACGAACGACAAATGAGACGATTTTACCCAAAACGCTACTTTAACATGAATTTACAAAAGAACGGGTAATATAAAGTCATAAGTGGACCATATATGATATAATAACAATGAATATGATTCTGGAATAAGTCAATAACATGATTTAAATCATTATACAGGAGGTTGGGACACTTACAAAGCAAGTCAGACCTAAGGTAAGGGGAAATATCACAATCTCATTTTTATCCGAGATTGTTTATACTTTGGTATTTAATGGGGTGTATTTTATCATCCACATCCATGTTCCCTAAATATGTAATATTTATTCCATCCACTTAAAATAGTTTAAATCCAATTTTACCCTTTGGTGAGTTTTTAGTAAAAAATATGAATGGAATCTTTTGTCGTTTTTCGTACGAGGTACTTTTTTGAGTTTTCCGACAAAAGTACGAAGAATGTTTTTTTTAAATTATACGACATGAATGGATTTTTAAAACATTATTTCCAAGAATCTTTCTTTACAAGTTTTCAAGTTTATTTTTAATCAACTTCTTTTATTTTAAAGTCGTATGACATGTTATGAAAGGAAAAAAAAATTGAAGTAGAAAGGATATTTTCCTCAAGAATGGAGTTCAAATGTTTTATCAAAATTATTTTCCATATAAGATAATAAAGGGTTCTATTTTTTTATCCCTATTATTACATGGATTTGATTATGTTGTGATGGAATTATTTTTATGAATTCCTTTATCTTATATGAATTGTTTTATGATGTCATGTTGTTTAAGAATCCCATTTTTATTACATGGGTTATGCTATGATGTATGGTTTATGATTTTGTGGCACACATAAGAATGGTTTCATTATGAGATGGGTGGGACCTATATCTCCCTCCAATGCATTGGGTAAAGATTTTATATCTCATGAGATAGACATAGCTGGAATGGTAGGTTATACCGGTTCAGTGAAACAGGACTGAAACGAGGGTGACTCGATTCAGAAAGGGACTTTGTCCACTAAGATAGTCTTGGAAATGAGTCTTGACTAACAAGAAATGATTCTCTATGATTATGTGTTTATGCCACAAAGTTTCATGTTTTATGTTATGATTATTGGGATTACATGTCACTTCTATGATTTATCCCATGTTATGATATTATGAGCTCTCTTTTTTGTAGGTTAAGATTTCCAAAAGCTATGTTCTTATGTATATGATGTGATTGATATTTCTTTTGTTTACCCTTACTGAGCATTTTAGCTCACCCTTTTATGTTTTCTTTTCCCCAGGATATAAAGAAAGGTTTTAGGTATATAAAAAAGAAGATCTTTATGGGAGATGTTGAATATCTTTCACCACGATTAGAAGATTATATTCCGAGTTTCCAAAGACACTAAACTATTACGGTCCTTGTGTGTGTGTTTTTGTTATGTACTAAGTATTCCGAAAACGTAATGTAATGTCCATGTAAGTCAAGCTTCGGGTCTCTACAGTTGGTATCAGAGGAAAGGTTTAGTCAACCTTTGGAAACTAGGATGCGAGAACTTTAGTGAGATCCCTAGAGATATTTCTAAGGTATGTCTAGGGATGTCCCTAAGGTTAAGTATACGTATAGGTTATAGTACTAGAACTATGCTAACGATCATAGAATTAAACCTAAGATGTTAGATATTGAAGGTACTCCCCCTTTGTTATGTTGTTTTCCGTAGCATGATTTTTGCCTCTCACACTATTCTTTTTGGGTTTTAGACGATGGCTGGAACCCGAAGGAACCGTGTTGATCAATGCAATGGACAATGCAATGATTGTCCTCCTGAACAAACAAATGTTATGGGAGATGGAGTGCAAAATCTTATTGTTATACTTACACAAGCTATGAATCATTCTGGACTTCCAAATGAGTAGAGAAGGGAACAATATTCTATTGAGTCCTTCATGAGGCAACGTCCACCTTCTTTCAGTGGGTCTTCTGATCCACTTGTTGCTGAACAATGGATCTGTACCACTGAAAAGATATTTTCAGTTCATCAATGTTCTAAACATGATAAAGTCATCTTAGCATAATATCATTTGGAAGGTGAAGCTGATCAATGGTGGAATCTTATCAAGAATACGAGGCAAAGAGATGAAATTGAGTCCATGGAATGGGATGAGTTCAAGAACTTGTTTTTCAGTAAGTACTTCCATCGTATTCTTCGAACAAAGATGGAAAAGGAGTTTCTTGAGCTGAAGCAGAAGGATGATGAATCTGTTGGTATATACGAAGCAAATTTTACAAGACTTGCAAGGTATGCATCTGGCATTATCATCCAACCTGAAAGTAAAGTTGATCGATTTTTCAGTGGCTTAAAACCAAGTCTTCGAAGGGCATTATCTATAAGAGACTTCAGTAGCTATGAAGAAATTGTGAGTTGTGCTATTAAGGTAGAAATGGAAGTTGGTGTTCCATATCCATGTCATGGTTTTGACAAGAAACGAAAGATGGAGTTCAAGGAGAAATCTTAGAATAATGGTGAAAAGAAGATGAATGTTTCCTTATGCACAAAGTGTCGAAAGAAGCATGGTGGAGATTGTCTTAAAGGGACTAGAAAATGTTTTAAGTGTGGAAAAGAAGGTCATCGAGCAGGTGAGTGTCGAAGTAATGGAAAAATGGTTTCTAATGATGTGAATAAAGCAAACACTACAGAGAACGCACCACCAACACTTCAATTCTTCAAGTGCAAGGAAATGGGGCATTATGCTAATAAATGCCCTAATCCAAGGGTTAGTGATGATCAACATGAGCAGCCACTGAAGGCAAAGGACAAAGGGAAGTCACATGCGATCACCATTGGCGATGTTGAATATGATAACGATGTGGTGGAATGATTAAGTGTTTATGTAATGGGATTCCAAAATAATGTTGTATCATAATGTATTGGAATATTTATGTATTGGTCTAATGTGGTATTCAAAGTAATTGAGATATTTTTGGAAATAAGATGATATGCGCATAATGAAGGGAAAACGAGAAAATGAAATGTTTAACAGTATTCATGAGCTCATGATTGATATAAGGACTAAGTGATATCATGGTTTGAGTATATAGAATTCTGAGGATTTTGGTATGTGGAAAGTGTTAACTTTTAACTGCATTCATGTTTTCACTAATCTATTCAAGAGAATACATGATTAAGGACTTTGAATGTGACCAACCAAACATATCTTATGATATATGGGGATCGACGATGGTGTTAAATCTCTGGTAATCATTTTCACTATGTTATGAGAGTGGACTGCAGCATTATGGATAAGCCTGAAGATTGGAATTGATTATATTGAATATAAGTTAGCATTTTTTAAGGATAGAAGTTTTTTTCAATATTATCAATGGGATGTTATAGTAATATAGTTTTAGAAAAAGGACAACCTGCAGGACGGGCGATAGCCCATCGCATCGGACAAGGCTGTGGAAATCGAACCCACAATCGAAGTGCGATTGGCCTTTATCGCCTACCACTGGGCTACAGGAAGTCCCTGTTTAGTAGAAACTAGTATTATTATATTAAGCAGTATGATATATGAAGTATATGTCCATTTTAGGAACCATATATGATTAATCTCACTATAGATCGACTTATGTATATAATTTTTGGTAACCTTTTGTTTAAGACAGATGGAATGACCCGTCATTCTATCACATGATCTGCTAACTATTCACGAATAACAAATTCAACTTCATTTATTTAAGAGATGAAGTGGAAATTGTTCAAGGCACAAACAACAGTGATATTGTACCAAAATAAAGTAAGTATTTATTCTAATTAAAATTTTCAACTTTAGGGAAATGATCTTGAAAACCAAAAATGTTGTCCTAGTGATCTTATACCTGATGAATAAAATGGTACCTTATATCATCACAAATATATGGATTTGTGATTACTGGCTTTTCCATAGCCATGTTCTCTACCACTCTCCACTAGAACATGATGTCTAGCTTTCTCTTCCATATCCATATTTTCACCTATGTGGAAACCCAGTGATTAGTTTATTTGGGTAATCGTTACATTTCATACATCAGTTTTTAAATCCAAGTTTTGGTATTCCTTTTTATGATGTGGGTTTCTATTAAAGAAACTTTTGAATAGTGAACTATTTATAACCCCGATGAATTTCGAGGGCGAAATTCATTTTAAGGGGGGTAGAATGTAACAGCCCGAGATTTTATGAAAACTATTTTTTTTAATTTTATTAATGTCTTGTGTTGTATGCTACACCAAAAGGAGCTTGGACAACACACATCCTTGACATTCCTTTCATTACATGCAATCGCGACCTTCCTCGATAGCGTGTGTAGTACGAAATACCGAGTTTCACTAAACAATGATATGCTATTAGAATATTATTATAACTAGCCGTTATAAATAGTAATAACCACCTTTTAAAATTTTAGAAATTTTAGCACTCAAAATGGACTTCATTTTTGGATTCGGAGTATCGAATTTAGCCTAAGGTGAAATTTTGGTACTTTTCGGATAACTTTCATATTCTGATGAATAGTGAAAATTACTAAATTATAATTAAAAACAACTTTTTTAATCCAAATAATTAATACTGATAAATTATTAATTTGAGTGGTTTTAAAGTATATTTAGAATATATTTTTACAATTTAATACAATGTTGGTCATTGGATGTGATTTCACATTTAAACCAGACATAAACAAGTGTCAATCTTTTGATAGATATTGTTTCTTAAAAACACGCTATTTGTTTTAACAGCGGGATTTAATTATAAAACTAATTAATGCAACTTCTATGTTTTGAATTTGGTAAAATAGACTTCATTTTTGAATTTGAAATATGAAATATATCTTAGGATGAAATTTTGGCATTGTTCTGAAAAACATCAATTTTTGATGAATAGTGAAACTACTAAGCGGTAGTTAAAAAATTAATTTTTCATAAAACCTAATTTTACCGCCTCTGTGAATGGAATTTCAAAAATATGAGAGACACGGTAGATGTTAGTAAGTAAAATGTGGTTCAATGAGATAAAATAATTTTTGGTGAATAGTAACTTTTTACTTTTATTTGCCACGGATAAAAGTAAATAGGGTAATTAAGGGTAAGAATGATATTAATATTACCCTAACACATGTCCGAATTCTATTGGACAAGTGTATCTCGACCAAAAACAACCTTAAGTGTAAAATATTATCTTTTAGGCCCACTTGGATTAGATTAGGACATTTATTATTAATTTATTTAAAGAAGGGTTAAAATAGTTTAATAAGTAAATAATTTTTAATATGTGGTTATACATAAGATAAATTCGACTATAAATATTCATTAGAAAGCTAAAATGATTTCTTACATAATGGTAGTTTATTTATAATTTTTAGACATTAAATAATTTAATTTATTTATGACACAATGATGATGCAGTAATTATCTTATTAATGAAATATTGACATAATTGATGTTATAAACACAAAAATAAATGTAATTGGAGACTTTTTATGAATCCCACTAATTTTCTAGGTTACTATGATATATTAGTGTTGATTTAATCAACTTGGTGAGAACATATAATTCTGTTATGACTTTCACAAAAATCATATATCAAATAGTGTCAAAATTGACACAAAATAGTTTCTAAATCAAATATTATATTATTAATTGTTCTTTTATTCCTAAAAATCTAAGGTTCGGAAAAAGGACTTAGATAAGGATATATATATTAATAATAAACAATTTGGGGTTCATTTGGCATGTTATAGTAAGTTTATTAACCATATAGTGAAAGAAAACAAAAAGACACGGTAAAAGTCAAATTATTTAACTTAGAGTTAAATCTAATTGATAAGGTTAAAATAATACGCTAAACTTGTCTAAATCCTATTTGTTGATAGGATTTCGACCCATACCCACTTTAGCTTTGAAATAAGACCCTTTGGAAACATTATAAACCGATTTTGACTTTAATATAAAATAATATTTTGATATATTCCTAAGGTGCCCCTCTCCTCCCTTATAAAAGGGCACCTCCTCCCCCTCCTTCTCACACAACTTTGAGCCTTCAAGCTCGACCAACCCCTACCAAAATCTCTTCTCCACTTCCCTAGTATCATCCTAGAGGTCCTGGTCTTCTTCAAAGACCATCCTTAGTTCTTTAAGTGGAGGTTAAGAAAAGGCGTGTCAAAAAGAGGTAATATCCATTACCGATCTTTTTGAATTTCTTTCTTCTTCAAATTCTTCTTCTTTTGTTGTTTCATGATAAAGTAATAACATAGGTATTTGTTATATATTTATATGTTATTATAAATATGAAACAACTCTAATTAACCTTCTATACATCCTACGATAAAAGGAAATCACCGCGCGTGCGTACGTACGGAATACCGTCTCCACGCCGTGGTGTAATCTATTTTCCACCACCACCTAAATTGTATGGGTATAATGGTTTAATGAGTAACTATATATGATTATCATAAAGTGATATTGATACTTAAATAGTATACATACACTTAAACTCAATTCCATGAACATGAGAACGATATCATCGCTCGTGCGTACGTACGGACTACCGTCTCCACGACACGATGAGATTCATTCTCAATGATTAACCATTCATGAATGATTATAATGTATATATAATAAGTACTAATGAAATATATGTCATAATAATTATACTGTAATTATTTATATTTATATGTATGTCATCTACTTAATTCCATTCAATTCAATAAGGAAACGAAAACAGCGTTCATGCGTACGTACGGACTACCGTCTCCATGAACGGTGTATTTCTTTCCATTTACTGATTTATTATATATGTATATTCTGAATATATATATATATAAATCATGTTTTATATTCTGGAATTATGTAATCATGATCTAAGTAATCATATGAATAATTACAAGTTAAAAACGCGAACGACAAATGAGACGATTTTACCCAAAACGCTACTTTAACATGAATTTACAAAAGAACGGGTAATATAAAGTCATAAGTGGAACATATATGATATAATAACAATGAATATGATTCTGGAATAAGTCAATAACATGATTTAAATCATTATACAGGAGGTTGGGACACTTACAAAGCAAGTCAGACCTAAGGTAAGGGGAAATATCACAATCTCATTTTTATCCAAGATTGTTTATACTTTGGTATTTACTGGGGTGTATTTTATCATACACATCCATGTTCCCTCAATATGTAATATTGTTTCCATACACTTAAAATAGTTTAAATCCAATTTTACCCTTCGGTGAGTTTTTAGTAAAAGATATGAAAGAAATCTTTTGTCGTTTTTCGTACGAGGTATTTTTTTGACTTTTCCGACAAAAGTACGAAGAATGTTTTCTTAACATATATGACATGAATGGATTTTTAAAACATTATTTCAAAGAAGCTTCCTTTACAAGTTTTCAAGTTTATTTTGTTTAAGAATCCCATTTTTATTACATGGGTTATGCTATGATGTATGGTTTATGATTTTGTGGCACACATAAGAATGGTTTCATTATGAGATGGGTGGGACCTATATCTCCCTCCAATGCATTGGGTAAAGATTTTATATCTCAAGAGATAGACATAGCTGGAATGGTAGGTTATACCGGTTCAGTGAAACAGGACTGAAACGAGGGTGACTCGATTCAGAAAGGGACTTTGTCCACTAAGATAGTCTTGGAAATGAGTCTTGACTAACAAGAAATGATTCTCTATGATTATGTGTGTATGCCACAAAGTTTCATGTTTTATGTTATGATTATTGGGATTACATGTCACTTCTATGATTTATCCCATGTTATGATATTATGAGCTCTCTTTTTTGTAGGTTAAGATTTCCAAAAGCTATGTTCTTATGTATATGATGTGATTGATATTTCTTTTGTTTACCCTTACTGAGCATTTGAGCTCACCCTTTTATGTTTTCTTTTCCCCAGGATATAAAGAAAGGTTTTAGGTAAAAAAAAGAAGATATTTATGGGAGATGTTGAATATCTTTCACCACGATTAGAAGATTATATTCCGAGTTTCCAAAGACACTAAACTATTACGGCCCTTGTGTGTGTGTTTTTGTTATGTACTAAGTATTCCGCAAAAGTAATGTAATGTCCATGTAAGTCAAGCTTCGGGTCTCTAAAATTATATCCTCTGAAACTCAAAAATTCCATAAACACATCATTTGAAATATTTCTAAAACTATTCATTACATCAGGTCTGAATTTTTCCAAAAAAATAACCATTCAAAAAATATATCGATTTTTATTTCTATATGGAATTAATTTCTAAAATCAATTTAATCATCAAAATTTGGTTTTTAGGAAATAAAACATTTGAAAAAAAAATTCATCATCTGTGTGTAATTATTTATCTATGAATATGTTTTTATAATTTTCCCAAACTCCAAAATATATATTTTTAATATATTTTAAAAACCTATTGAACATGAATAATATTTTGGTCATAAGAAATTTCATGATATATAGAAAATTACTAAAACATAATAATTAAAATAATCGGAATATTTATAATCAAATTATATAAAATAATATTCATATATAATCTATGTGACATTTAAACATAATAAAAGGATATATAATGAAACAAAAAATTAAGGTCTTAAAAATTATCTAGACAAAAGCTTTTTAAAGAAAATTAATGTGGAAAGGATAAAATAAACATTATCACCATTATTAAATAAATTATACATGATCTATGAAATTTAATCCATAGTTTTTTTTATAATTTTGATATATTATAAAATTACGGAAAATCATTTTCCGGAAAGGAAAAACAATAACAATATTTTAATAAGAAAATATGTTTAAAAGATAATTATTTTAACATATAATCTAAATAATGTCGTTGTAAAAAATATCGAAAGGCATGATATGAAAATATAATATTTATTAATGGAAATTAATTTAGTATTTTCATATTTTATGAAATATTTATCTAATAAATATAGATTTTTATAATATAAAGATATTTTGAAATATAATTGAACATGAGAAGTTGGTATAAAATATTCAAAATGTTAGAACTCAACCCCAGTTTATGAAATCTGATGCCTTATTATAATATAGTCATATAAACAAGAATATGCATCCTGGAGGACTATGTAGTTTAGTATATTTTGGAAAAATATAAATAAATATTTTCATCATTACGTCTTGAAAGTAAAATAACACTAATTTGTTCCCTTAGAAATATCCATTCCTCCTAGATAATTCTTGAAGGTAATTCATTATTTACTTCTTCAGGTCCTGAGAAAATGAAACATAATAAATGGATGAGATCAAATGCTAAGTATTTTTAAGAAATACAGTTGATGATAACATAAACAAGATTCATGGAGAATAATTGAAAACATGTTCCTTTTTAAAAAAACATTCATGAATATAATATGGTAGGAATATTAGAAGTGTAAATAATTCCAAAATAAAACATAATCATGGGTATTATACTAGTAGAATGAAAACATGGTCATTAAATTACTAGCTTCATAATGAGGGATGTGAATATTCTGGACAGTTTGAAACATTTTCTCAAGGCCTCGACCAATATAGCTAAAAATGATTTTGGCCTCGAAAAAATCCATGTATAACATTGGGAAAGGCCTCGACCAATTCCACATTTATTTGTATCATGAGACCTAATGATGCATCGAAGGGCTATAGTTGGCCCCAACTATCACATAATAAGTCCAATTAATTCATCAGATGAGTGGGGATAAACATAAACAATATACACATTCATATTGAAATTATCATATGCAATGTAACTAATTATCCCAAATCGTTAAACATAAAACACTAACCATTCCGATTAATATGGTAAATGATTTCAAGATTGATCATCCACAATAAAAATAGTCATAAACTAATCAATAAAATATGGTAGATTAAATCATTAATTATTAAACATAATAATACATAATAATCAACAAGGGTGTTGAATCAGAAAAAAATACTCTTATAATATCATTAAAAAAATATTAAGATAAACACTCTTTAATTTTTTTAAAGAAGATTTATTTGGGATAATTAATTGTATAAAAACTGAAGATAATTAATATAGTATATTAATAAGATAATTAGTGATTTTAGAAAGATAATGGTTTCAAAAAACAGATTATAGAGTTCCCTTGAAAATATATAACAATATGAGAAATTCCCTTGAATCGGGCATGTATTTTGGAAACATTTCATAATGTTTCTTTTAAAACATGTAAATATCCATAAAATAGGGAATTATTATAGTTTGTATACATATATATAATACTCACTCAATATTTATGATGATTACATAATAATAAAAATATTTTCATTGGGGTAATTAGACAATGAAAGTATCCCGAATGAAAATGGAAGATCAGGTAGAAAACCATTACCTTAAGTCCGAATGTGTTCCGCTCTTGAACTTATGGTCCTGAAATTTGAATTTTAGACTTATTAATGACATATTTAATATCATAATGGACATGTATTTAGTTTATGATATTTATTTTTATTTCATTTATGATCTTATTGAAAATGTATTATATTGAATTCCATTGATCAAGAGTGTTTGTTTTAATGATTTTCATAATCGGGTCACTTGTATTTAAGTAATTTAGATCATATGAAATGGTTGTAAATATTCAGAATTGAAATTAAATATTATTTATGAACATTCAGAATTTATAATGGTCATTTCTATCATTTATTTACATGTAATGGGGATGAATCATTATATGACAACCACTTCGATTATTTGGCGGTATTTGGATAATTATGGACTATTTTTGTCATATAAATTAATAATATGTATATATACAAGTTCTTGAATATTAATTAACTTGTTATAATTATTTTTTATACATTTTAAACCTTCTAAATTTTTTCATGACTCGTAATGATGGAGAAATTTAAGAATTAAACTTTGTCATCCACGAAGGTTATAAATTAGAACATCATAGACGTTGATTTATTTTATAAAAATAAAAGGTTTTGAGTAAGAAAATTGATGATGGTTCAAAATTTAGATGATATAATTAAAATATATATAGGATATTCTATTTATCATGGTCACTTGGATAGAGGAGGTGTGGATAAAAAAAGAAAAGAGATGAACATGATAATAGAAGAAGAGGTGAGAGATCCCTTATGAAAATTTTGCAGCCTAACTGCGTTGCATAAAATTTCATAAAATTAACTGATGAGATCAAAAGGTTATCTCATCATATGGAAATAAAATTTACAGAAAGTTGAATATTTAATATCAAACCCCATCAAAGGATAATTGAAATTGAAAGAGATAACATAATAGAAGTGTTGACGAAAAGAGGAGGGTGAACAGTTACTGTACCATGTAGAGTAACTCATAGAACATGAAGGTTGGGAACTTGGGGGATTAAAGACACCTTAAGGGGAATCCTAGGGAGGTAAAAACACAAGATCTTCGAGGATTAGGGATTTTTAATCAAAATGGAACAAATGGATTAGTGGGTATTTATAGTAAAAGAGGGATGATTTTTTAATAATTTAACAAGACACCTCATTCGTGGAATTTGTAATACCATGGGATTTCCCTTTGAATTTTCCCATGGTATTAGCCACTTGGGACACCTAATATATTATTTTACTATACACAAGTTGACCAGAATTTTTTTATTAATTATTACATCATTATGTCTTCATCAAATATACAAAAAACTTAAGATTATATTTTTCGTATTCCTGAAAATTTCAAGTATTTTAGAAAGATCCCAAAAATTCAACTCTACCAATTTTCGACATGTGTAATTCACGAATGAACTCTATTTTTAAGAAATAAATTTCTTAATATTATTAATTTTTTTTTAAATAAAATCATAGTTAATTTGAAAAATAACACTTTTAAAGGTATAATTAGATTAAATCACTTTGAAAAATTAATTATAATCTCATTATATTATTAAAATAATAAAATTAAATAATATAATTATTTATTATTCATAAGGGTCATATTAATATTCATGTTACTATTCATAATGGTATGTTTCTATTCACCAAAAATCCTGATTATTCTATCAGACTCCAAATGAATTACACGTCACAACTCTAGATGACCGTTTTACGAAATTCAAAACATAGTAGTGGCAATATTGTGTTTAATGTCTAGATTAAAAATAAAATCAATATTTATATTCAAAACCCTTGGATGTTACATTCTACCCTCCATGAAAAAATTTATCCTCAAAATTCACTATATGTTACCTAAACTGATTCAAGTATTTCTTCAACATAAGCTCCTCATGATCCCATGTTGCTTCCTCTAACTTATCATACCTCCAAACAAACTTTACCAGTCGAGTTGTACGATTTCTCAATACATGTTCCCTGGCATCAATAATATTTATAGGATCTTCACATTAAGATAGAAAGGGCTCAAGTTCTATTTCATCATAGGTTAGTATATGCATTGGGTCGAGCATGTATTTCCTTATTATTGGCACATAGAACACATTGTGAACATTGGAGAGACTTGGAGCCATTTCAAAACGGTATTCTTCGACTCCAATTCGATCAAGAATTTCAAATGGTCTGATGTACATGGGACTTAACTTCTTCTTATTATAGAATCTTATTATACCCTTCCACAGAGATACCTTTATGAAAACATGAGCTCCTTAATGAAATTCCAAATACGTCATTCACTTATCAGTATAGATCTTTTTCTTACTATGAGTGGTTTTGATATTGGTTTGGATAATATTCACCTTTCTTTATGTTTCCTCAACATGTTCTCATCCAACAGGATTTTTCTCACCAGAAATATCCCACCAAGTTGATGTATGAAACCAATTTCCATATAATACTTCATATGGTGCCATATATATACTTGAATTGAAGCTATTGTTATAGGGAAATTCTACGAGAGGTAAATACTGATCCCACATACTGTGAATGTTAAGTGAACAAGAACTCGACATTTTTTCCAAAGTTTGAATATATTTTTTTCTAATATTCCATCAGTTTGTGGGGTGGTAGGCAGCTCTCAAAAAAATATTAGTATTTATGGCCTTATGAATATTTTTACAGAACTGTTATGTAAAATGGGGATCAGGATCAGAAAAAATTAATAATGGTACACCATGAAGTCTTAAAACATCATTAATATATAGTCTTGAAAAACGTTCAATTGGTGAATCTTCTCTTATAGCAAGAAATTTTTTTGATTTTGTAAGATGATCAACACTGATTCATATCACATCATTCGTTAATGGTGTATTTGGTATTTCCATGACAACGTACATTTTAATATCATTCCATTTCCACATAGTAATAGGAATGGGTTTCAGGACTCCTCGAGTACATTGTCTTCTAGCATTCACATGTTGACAAAAAAACGTCTCGACACATAATAAACAATCTCCTTCTTCATGTTTCCCACCAAAAAAATGACATTTTCATCTTTATACATCCTTTTTCTTCTAGGGTTTATAGAAAAATTTGAGCTATGAGAATCATCTAATAGTTCAATTTGTAACTTCGGAATAGCAGAAACCCAATTCATATTTTTTAATTTGAAAATTCAACCTTCATATACGAATACAATCCACTTCCCATAATTTATCGCTTTAATTTTCTTTTGAAACATCTCATCATCAGACGAAGAACATTTTATCCATTCCAGTAAAGATGTTTTGGAAACCATTTGAAAAATTAGTGTTGTTCTACCTTCCATGATAATTACCATATCTATCTTTACTAGACCCATGAACAATGGATCCCTTTCAAGTCACGTCTTGTTCAAAATTCTGTGGTCCTTTCTACACAAAGCGTCTACCACCTAATTTTCCTTACCTAGGTGGTAGTATATTGTGAAATCATAATCTTTGATTATCTCAATCAATCTAATTTTTCTCATATAGAGTTCTTTCTATGAGAAGATATATTTCAAACTCTTATGATCTGTATATATCACAAAATATTCTCTATATATGTAATGTCTCCAAATCATCCGAGAAAAATATTACTGTTTCTAACTCAAGATCATGAGTTAGATAGTTTTGTTCATGAATTTGTAGCTTCCTATATGCATAGAAAATCACTCTATCTTTCTATATAAGGACACAACCACTTCATTTCTTTGATGCACCAATAAAGATCACAATTCCACCATTCCCTGATGGTAGAGTAAAGATTTCACAATTCACTAATCTTCTCTTCAATTCTTTAAAACATTATTCAAATTCCTCTATACATACTAATTTAACCCATTTTCCTCTAATTATTTTCATTGGGTTTCCAAAACATGTGACGTTAAGAAATAAATGTTGATGATAACCAACTACACCAATAAAACTATGTACCTCAGTTATGTTTGTTGGAATAGGAAATTCATTCACAACCTTTTCCTTTGCCGGATCTATATATATTCCATCCATAGAGACAATTTTGCCTAGAAAAGAAACTGATTGAAGCGAAAAATCACACTTTCTAAACTTTCAATATAATTCATTTCATTTATGAGTCTTCAGAAAAGTGAACATGTGATTTTCATGATCTTTAAAGATTTTATAGTATACCAAGATATCATCAATAAACACCACCAGAAATTTATCACGATATACCTTCAAAACTCTGTTCATTAGATCCATTAAAATAGATGGTGCATTAGTTATTCCAAAAGTCATTACTGTAAACTCGTAATACTTGTACCTACTACGGAATGGTATTTTATTATAATGTCTTCATTACTCACAAGGAACTGATGTTATCCATATTGAAGAACAATCTTTGAAAAATATTGGGCTCCATGAAGTTGATCAAATAAATCTTCAATGTGCGGTAGGGGATACTTGTTCTTAGTTGTTACTGCATTGATCTATATGGATTCAATGCACAATTTCATTGACCCATCATTATTATTAAAAAATAGCATGGTCTCTCAATGGAGAAACAATAGGGAGAATAAATACTTTATAACTCAATTACTCGAGTTTTTTTAGTTCCACTAACTCCACAGTGTCCAATTTATAAGGGGTCTTTTATATGAGCCTTGTACCAGAAATTCTGTCAATGGGAAACTCAATTTCCCACTCTGGAGGATGTCTAGGTAAATTCTCTAGAGATACTTAAATATATTCTTTCACAACAGGTACATATTCTATTTTAATATTCATTTCCACACCCATAATTATTTCACTCCCATCCTCCCCAAAAACTAAATTTAGTAGAGCTACTTGCAGTGGATCTAGATGAGTACCAGGTGGTGTTGTTTCGTCTCTAGAGATATGAAATTCCTTATTATCACCAAAATTGTAACCACCTTCTTCTTACATTAAATTTAATCATCATGATATGGTAGCCAATACATACCATGGATTATATCAAATTTAATCATGGGTATGACAATGATATCAATAGATAAAGCATATTTATATGCCATAATGGTTACAGATTTGAAAAAAAAATCAATAATAATTTCATTAGGAGTTTTAACTAACAACTACCTTAATAAGTCAAATTATAAATATATAAATTTATTGGAAAACATGTAACATATGAATGAATGTGAAGTTATAGAATAAAAAAACATTTTCTAATTTTGAGGAAAAGATTATTGTATCTACCACCACTTCAATAGGGACTTCAATATTAGCGGTTGTTCTTGCATATTCTTGTCCTTGATATCTTGGCCTTTTCTATTGCATGATTCCATAAAGCTTGGAAAAATCATTAGTATAGTGTCTCGTATATCTATAATTATATCATTGTTCATTAAAGACTTCTTTCATCCCTTTACAATCACCAGAATGATGGCCTTTCTATATACATTTGTAGAATTACATTTTCCTTTTAAGCAGGCACCAGGGTGTTTCTTTCCCCAATTTTCACAGAGTGGAAATTCAACACTTCCATTTTTTCTATTTTTTTATTTCCCTTCCTAGTGTTTTCTGCATCCCTCTTCTTCTCTTGACTTACCTTAAAGTTATAAGACTTAGAGAATTCATTTTCTGTCTTGACTGCACATGAAACTATATCATTATATAATGAAAAACATTGGGAGTCCAATGCCCACTTGATGAATGGCATTAGGACATCAAAGAATGGATCAATTTTTCTCCTTGGATTTCGTATATTGTCCACAACTTGTCTTTTTAATCATGTGAAGTTAGCTTCATACATTGAAACATTCTAATCTTCCTTATGTCACATATTCAATAATTTCCTCTCCTAATATGCTTATTGTTCATGAGGAATGTATATTCTACGAAGATTTCCTTAAAGTATCTACATTCCATATACTCCATTTGATCGTCCTTCTTTTTGTTTTGGATTAACTACCACCACTGATATGCATCTCCTGATAGGAAATAAACTACCATTACAACCTTTTCTCAATTTTTACATCCCAATGTGAGAAATATCTTATCTTGGTAACTTATCCACTGCTCTACAACAAATGGGGTTGTATTCCAATTGAATGATGGAGGTTCTGGTCGCATAAAGTGATATAACATAACTCTTTCACATGGTGGATCTGGATTATCCATATAGGTAAGGTTATTATTCAAAACCTTAATAAGTTGTCCCAATATAGTTATAAGTTTCTCAACACCAGTCACATAACCATAGCCAACATCATTATCTTACATCGGAGGGAAATACCTATAGGGGAAACGCGCATTCATGTGGTTTCCATTACCTCAACTATTCTCCATTTCTAAATAACGACACGCACAATATTAGGGTATGAGTCATAATGTGTAATATTAACTTAACAGAATACTTATCATAGATTATGATCCTACACATAGTTAATCCCATAATCCCAAAAAATGGTTTCTTTGAGGAAAACTTACCTTTAAATCCTTCATAAAGGCTTGTAATGAAAATTTGAATTAAACATAGGATATCATTTTTAATTTCCAATACCAAGAGTACAAAGATGCCCATTTCCATGTACTATGATTCCCTGGGAAAAGCCTAAAACTCTTCGTCAGAGATTTTATTGATATGTACATTTGTGCCATAGCCACCTATACCTATTTGTATCCAGAAAAGGATATATTTTATAGAAAAATACACATAATATATTCCATACCAAAATACCAGGAAATTCTTGTATGTTTGTCCTAAAATAATACCTTAGGGATTTGTTCCCTAATCTTCAATTTCTAACCTAGTTTCCAGGTTTTCTACTAAACTTCCTCTAATACCAACTGTAAATACCCAACCCCCATTTCATGTAGCTAGTTATATGTTTTATTACATTGGAATAGGCACCTAAATTACATTTTTTAAAGTTATTTTTAATTTAATTTCCATTATTTCTATGTTTTGGGGGTTTCTCACTCATTTTGTTTGAAATGGGGGGTTTTCAAAATTTGGGCCAAACTGTGAGCCCATTTCCATAATTTAAAAAACAATTTTGTTTCATTTATAACTCATTCATTGTTAAAAAAATTTCATCCATTATAATTTTTATGTGGCCTCCTCTGACCTATTAACACCACCATTTCAATTCATGGCCTTTATAAATCTATAATCATGTTAAATTTGGGTTTTTATTTAAGGTATTGGGCATGCCTGCAAGCCCATCTTCTACTTTAAATGTTTGTTTATTTCTTTAATATCAACATTATTTTTTAATTTTTTTTTGATTCCACCTCCCAATCAAAGTAAATATCTCTAGGATCACCCCCATGATCGGTTTTTCATTTTCGGAGATCATTTTTACTACAAATTAGGGTTAATAGTTTCCGGGTTTCTCAAACCGTCCAGATTTTCGAGGTTAACTTTCTTCCCTCATAAATCATTCATCTTTCACTATTTTCTCCCCATTTATGCCCCCACATGACCTCATAATCCTCAGTAGAGTCTCACTATAATGTTTCGTTTCGCGGTGATTCTAAATTTGGTTGATTTGAAGTGATTTCTTCAACATCTCTTCAAGTAAGTGTTTCTCAATTTGATTTCTTCCCATTCATTAGGGTTTCATCCACCTTTCATGAAGTTACATTATGTACTGAAGTTATTGTTTGAAACTAGGTTTTTATTTTGTGTATTTTTGGTGAAATATTGTGGATTTATGCTGGGTTCATCTCCCTTCTTTTTCGGAGGTGGTGGAGTTAATGTTTCGCACCAAGATACAAGGGTTTTGACTCAAAAGGTAGGTGGTTCAATGTGGAAGAAATTTTTGATGAGTTACCTTCCTTGATTTACTGGTTTTAATGTTAATCATATTCTTCGTGAGGATCGAAAACCATTTTTTGAAGGACTTCATTAAGTGATTAATTTTATAGTTTCATTATTGATTGAAATTGGGTGCTTTTAATGGGTGACCCTTGGGGTAATGTTTGGATGTATTTTATAACAAATGAAAGTGATTTATTATGGTTTAAATGTGATCCCAATTATTGTTTTATGATGCCTTAGTGTCATTTGTGTTAGATATATTTATACAAAATATACACAAGAGGGGGTGAATTGTGTCTTTTACAAATTCTTTATGATATCGGGGTATGTCCTTTTACCTTTATATCAAATATTTTAGCAGTGAAAAATAAATAGTTCATGAAACAAGATTTATAGTTGTTTGGGGAACATAAGGCCCCTATTATACTCCAACAACGCTCTACTCCATGGGAATTGTGATTTTCACTATCTAGTCCTCTTATCACTATATTGTTCCACAACTGAGTGTAGGCAGTTGATACCTTAACAATCTAAGGCAAATCAAAGGCTTCTGGTTCAATCCCAGAACCTACATAGCTTAGTACGAGAAGTCGGTCACTCAAGATAAAAAAGAAGTATTTTTTCTTTGAAAATACATTCTCATTGTTCTTCACAACTGCAAAAATATACAATTAACAGTAGATGGACCGTCATCTTATGAAATAGTGATCTTGAAGTAAGATTCATTCTATATTGATTCAGTAGAAGTAGATATATAATATAATTCGCAACATCAGCAGAAGTAGATTCAAAATAGATCTTTGATGTCGAATTGGTGAAACTTTGGTCGTGTTTCTTCTTCTTCAATAAATAGGCCTTTTTCGCACTTCATAACAACAGATCTGTAGGACATGACAGTCTCTGTTTTTCTCCTTTTTATATTCATCATTGTTGTTTAGTAGTTCTTGTATATAGAATCTCTATGTGTCAAATCTATATTTTTTAAAATATATATAATAACAATGCGAACTTCTTCTGCAAATATGGATCCAAAAAAGTCTCCTTTAGAATCTAGATATTCAAAAATTCAAAATAACATAGCAGTTGTAACTCCACTTGAAATTCTGCATGAAAATATCCTTTTAAATTTATCCTTTGAATCTTAGATAAACGGATTTGAAACATTCAAAGACACATTTTAAAATCATCTTTTTATCAAGCTAAAAATCATCCTAATAATTCACTTGTAGACCATTGCAAAATAATATCGTCTTTAATTCTCTGATGCCAAACGTAAGGTTGATCTGTATAGAATGCATCTTCTGAATGAAAGGATGAACATCCATACATTTCTTTTCAACATTCAAATATACGATAAATTATCCATACATTTATAATCTTTCAAACGTAAGGTACCTGATCCATACATTTTGATGAAATGTAAGGTTGGTCAAAAAATTAGGGTTGATGAACCAAACATTTGAGAAAAAAATAATGTTTAAAACATACGTAGGGTTCTTCTTCCATTATTTTCAATATCCCAAACATATGGTTCCTTCCAAACGTTGGGTTTCTATTCTACATTTTTTTGATAATGTATGGTTGATTAACCATAATTGTTTGATATCTTGTTACAATATACACTACATTCCATCCTTACGCTATGCTTATCAACATAGGTTATGAACAGTTTTTCTGGAATATGCCTAAGCAATTACCGAATATGTAGAGCATGAATAGTGTTTCCAGAACACTTTGAATTGATTTCTGAACTCGTTAACACTTGTTTCACGCTGTATAAATACTTCACTACTCATCCAAAAATAAGAATATATAAATTATATAATTCCTAAAATATAATTAATGTAAAATCATTAGAAAACAATTATGGGTATTTGTGAGCATCAAAATCATCATAAATAGATAGAGTATTATTATAAACAACTGCCACCTTTTAAATAAAAATTTTATGTGTTCTTGAAAGCAATAGTTGCTCAAAAATTTCACCCTTTTTGATGATCACAAAACCCATAAAATTATGAATGAAATTAACTTCCAAAAATTAATTACATATAGTTTTGAATTTTTCAATGATAACTACAATATTAAATTTAACATAATTTTTCCCGCATAAAAGATTAAGATAATGCTTAATATATCAACCATTTTCTATAAAAAAAATTGTAAATACAAAATGTTGTGTTTATCTTAATTTCTCCCCTTTTTTGTGATACAAAAAATAATTATAGAATAAGGAATGTAACACATTTAAATGTAGTACTGTACATAATTGAATGCTACAATTAACTGGTTGTCAATAAGTGAATCTATATTAAAGGAATATCTAAAAAAAGGTGGTAAAACAAACATAAACTGACCAATGTAGAAAGAAAAAATTTTCTTTGAAAATATGTAACAGTTACAATCATGATGATCACACGAATTGATGTGTGGTAAGGATATTAGACGGGGTCTATCTTCTCTGAACGACTTCCTTGATTTCTGTCAACTCCTCTCTCAACCTTCTCATCATGCCATCTCCCAGATTGATAATAAGATCTCTATTATCCTGATTCATATGAATGTCTTCTATCATGTTTACACTAAAAAACTCATGCAGCCTTTCTTCATTCTCCATAAACAGTGTCAACTTCTCTGTGAACTGATTCAGGACAGTTCTAATACATGGTTCACATGAGGTCAAATGGTCAACTAGAAAATTTTTATTATCTAAAAGCACTAAAAAGGGGTGTTGTTACATTTATAGTCCTGAAAGCTGTCATTCATATTCTACATGACCACTGTAATAGCCTAATATCCTATTCTTATATCATGTGGCATACCTGATGTACTAGCCTCACTGGGTCTGACATATTCAAATTGTTGCTCTATGAGAGATCGAAATTCCATTAAATATATCTTCATAAAAATCACTGAATTATACATTGCAACAACATTTAACATGTCAAGATTAAAACATTAAACTTCTTGTTTAGAAACAATATTTTTTTTCAACCTTTTAAAATTTAAAACTTCCTTTTCTAATGCTCTCCGTAGAGCAACATTCCGTTTTTCAGGTTCAGTCAACTTTATCTTCAGTTCCACTTTATCAATATTTACTGAATTAGAGGAACTCTATTCTTGATATCTACTTTCAACTTCAACGTGATGCAAAAACACTAATGGAAAGGATTCAGCATCATATTTTTAATCATTTCTTCCTTGGACTGGTTTCTCAACATATTTGTCCTCTAAGTCCTTCCCAGACTCATCCACAGAAAAATATTTATTCAGTACCTCAGTATAAATATCAGAGGCATTCTCTTCCTGGTTTTCAAGTGTGGGTGGTGGCTCCTCGTGAGCATATCCTACATGGTCTTCCTCTATCATTGGATTTTCGAATATTATATTTTCTTGATCATCCTTGACTTTATCAATTTTATTTTAGGCCACTACATCTCCTTCACCAAGCACTATCTCTATTATATTTCTTGTTTGAGCATCTAGTTTAATCACTTCTAGAGCCAAATTTTCTTAATCTACTAGAGGAGTCACATTAACTTGAACAAATGTTCCTGGTAGAATCCCTTCAACTGTAGCTTCTATCACAAACTTATAACTTAGGAGATCACCAGATGTGAAAACATTTGATGTTACTGCAAGCTCCTCAATAGGATTAGGATTCACAGTCCTTTTGAACTAAAGTCATTCCTGACTACTTTCTTCAGATACTTCCATAGCCTCAAACCTATGTCTTCTTGATACATCACTGATTCTTGAATTAGCGTGTCCTTCCTCTGATGTTGCTGGTAGGGCCTGAGCACATTCTTCATCATTTTTAGCCCCAATAGGCAGTATATTTCCATTAATAGTGCTCTAGAAAAATCCAATTTTTTGTAATGTACAAGCATTGAAGTTGTTACTATGGTGGAATTTCACTAGAGCATCCACCAATTTTACCAAGTCTGTATTAAACAGAATATTCAAGATAAACCTTCCAAAAGGATAAAAATTCATTCTTGCTTCTGGTTAGAAAAAATAACGCAGGTACCTATTCTTTTACCTAGGAAAATTCATCATGATATAGATCATCCGAAAAAACATTATATATATATCTGGGTAAAAAATATTTTTCATCTCAAACACTCTAGGTGCAATACCACTTTCCAAAAACATACACAATATTTTTTCAACAGGTTCCAAATCCTTCACAAACATATTCTTTATAGATGTAGTTATAAACAAAAAGGACATAATATATTCTGAGTAATGTAAAGTGTCACCAATATTCTTTAAGTAAAAATGAAAAAAATCTCTCAGGAGGGTAGTTAAGAATTCGAGCATTCTTGACAGAAGAGATAGAAACATCTCTGTCTTCTATTTTCTCTATCATGAAATCTTCATCTTCGCCCAGAATAAAATAAATAGATTTGAAGAAATAAAAAATCTATACCTCATATAAAAACTCATTTATCTCACCATTAAAAGTATGTTATAGGTTTTGAAAATCAAGAGTTTGCTTCAGCAACAGGTACGTATGAAATAAACATTACAGATCTATGACCTTTCCATAAAAAACTTTCCATCCTTCCGAGCACTGCCTCTTGGCAGTGCTGGTCTCATCCTCATTGGTTCTCTTGGTCTAGGCCATTTCTGTCGAAAATATCTGAATGGTCGAAAAATAATTAGCGTTTCGAAGGTTCAGGTTCGAATAGACAATGGGCGGTAATTCCTTGCGGGATCTAAATAGTTTTTGGTAGAGATGAAATGATTCATAATTAAAAAGGGATCGGACAGCCTTGATTCCCATGTCATCAATAATCATTAAATAAATTTTAAATACAAATAAAATTGTATGCGTGTATATAAAAATAAATCTAATAAAAACAAAAACAATTCTGTTTGAAAAACAAATAACTATTTTATTTTAAAAATTGTTAAAAAAACATAGCCAAATGAATAAAATAATGTTTTATTTAAAATTAAATAATCCTTTCTCCCCTTTAATAAAATCAAACCCTATAGTGGGTAGTGGTTTAGAAAACATATCAGCTAATTGAATTTCAGTTTTTAGAAAATATGTGAATATATCCTTTTTAAAAACATGCTCTCTTAGAAAATGATGTCTGATATCAATATGCTTTGTTCTATAATGATTAATAGTTTTTTAAAATATTTATAGCACTATTATTATCACATACAATAGGCATACTATTAAAATTTAGTCCAAAGTCTATAAGAGTGTTTTTCATCCACAACACATGTGCATAGAAACTACCAGCAGACACATATTTCGCCTTAGCTTTTGATAGGGACACTAAATGTTTTTTCATACTTGACCATGATAATTAGGATTTTCCTAAAAAGTGAAAAGTGCCTGAAGTGATTTTTTATCTAATGTACAACTTCTAAATTCTGCATCTGAATATGAAATTAAATAAAAATCGAGCGTTTTGGGATAAATAATAGATTGCAAAACCTTTCCTTTTAAATATATAAAAAAAAATTTAACAGTAGTTAAATGTGATTCTTTAGGATTTTATTGAAATCTTTCACAAAGAAATATTGAATACATTATATCTGGTCTATAGGTCGTAAGATATATTAAAGTACCTATCATACCTCTATATAACTTGTTGTCAACTGATTTCTAGTTTCATCCAAATCATGTTTTATATTAGTACACATAAGAGTGGTATATATCTTATTGTTTTCAAATCCAAATTTCTTTAGTAAATCAGTAATGTATTTTCTTTGATTTAAAACATTTCATAAATATTTTTGATAAATTTTATGTTCTAAAAAGAAATTTAATTCTCCCATCACACTCATTTCAAATAATTTTCGCATTAGATTTGAAAACTCATGACAAAGAGATTTATTACTTGATCCCAAAATTACATCATTAACATAAATTTGATCTAATAAAATATTTGAATTTATAGTTTCCTTAAATAGTGTTGGATCTGCCATTCCAACAGTAAAATAATTTTTAAAATGAAAATAGATTAGTCTTTCATAACAATATATAGGTGCTTGTTTAAGGCTATAAAGAGATTTATTAAGTTTAAAAACAAAATCTAGTTTTTGTGAATTTTCAAAACCTAGAGGTTTCTCAAAATTAACTTCCTCCATTAAATAAAAATTGAAAAAGGCAGACATTACATCCATCTGAAATAATTTAATCTTCATATGATATGCATAGGCTAAAAGGATTCTAATTGCTTCTAATCTAGATACGGGTGCAAAGGTATCATCATAATATATACCTTATTTCTAATTATATCCTTTAGCTAGTAGTCTTTCTTTATTCCCAGTTATTATTCATTGATCGTCTTGTTTATTTCTAAAGACCCATTTCATTCCTATAACTGGATAATTCTGTGGTCTTTCAACTAATTTACAGACTTCATTTCTTTTGAACTGATTTAGTTCATCTTTCATTTCTATCATCCAACTTTCATCATCAATATCTTCTTCTATAGACTTGGGTTCTAATTGGGATAAAAGGTAGAAAACTCAAAAAAAATCCTATATTCCATCTAGTTCGTATACTTGTTTCTAGGTCTCCTATTACAGTTTCTATAGGGTGATTCTTTAGGGTCCGTGACTGTCAAGGTAGTACAATTATAGGAACTTCAATGTCATGCTCTTCTGGACTAGACTGAATTTCATTTATATCTTTTTCAAAATAATCTTTTAGGTCCTCAAGTCTCATGTTATCATTAGAATCAAGTTCATCTATTTGATCTGTCCTTTTCTAAAAGGGATTAGATTAATAAAATTTCACATGGACTTCTTATTCAAAAATTCTTGAATTTTTATTAAATATTCTATAAGCTTTGGAAGTAGCATAATATCCTATGATAATGCCTTCATCAGATTCTCAATCAAACACACCAAGATTGTACTTTGTGTTTAAGGTGTAAACCTTGAATCAAAAAATATGGAAGTAATTTAATTTATGTTTTCTATTATTCTAGAGATCATAGGGCATCCTTTTCAAAATTGGTCTAAATAAATCTCTATTCATTATATAGTAGGCTGTAATTACAGCTTCTTCCCAAAAATAGGTAGAAATACTGTATTCATTTAGAATAGTCCTAGCCATTTATTGAATAGTCATGTTTCTTCTTTCAACAATTCCATTTTGATTATGTGCTCTTGGTTTCAGGAAGGTGTGTTTAAAACCAATATTTGAGAAAAATGAATTAAATTCCAAACTCTCAAATTATCCACCATGATCTCTTCTTAATGAAATAATTTTAAAACCATTTTCATTTTGAATAGATTTTCCAAAACATTCCCAAAATTTAAAAGCTTCATTTTTAATTTTTAAAACGAAAATACATGTCAATCTTTAATTATTATCAACTAAAACATATACATATAATTTACCAACCAAGCTTGCTACTCATGAATCCCAAAAAAATAAATATGGATAAGTTCTAGAGGTTTAATTGTAGCAATTTTGTTAACAGATTTGAAGGATGATTTGTGGTGCTTAACAAGTTAACATGCATCAAAAAATCATGCACATTTAATCATGAGTCTAGGAAAATCAGAAACTGATTGTTTCTTGGATAACTTATTTAAAGAATATATATTTTAATGTACAAGTATTCTATACTAGATCCAGGGTTTATTTATCTTAGTGGTTAAGCATTTTAATTTTTGTTTACACAAGGATTTTAAAATCAGGGTGTACACATTATCAGTTCATGGTGCTCTAAATTTAAACAATTTATTTTTTAGAACAGAACAACAATTTTTAGAAAAATCAACAGCATAATCATCATCACAGAGTTGAGAGATACTTATCAGATTGCGTTTCAATTTTTGTACATAAATCACTTTATTGATTTAGACAGCTTCTGCATCTCCAACTATTCCAATGCTAATTATCTTGCCTTTGGTATTGTCACCAAAAGTGACTAGTCCAACATCTTTTTGAGTTAGTGTAGCGAAATTCGATGAGCTTCCACTCATATTCCCTGTGCTGCCACAATCCATATACCATATAGCATTTTTTATTCTATGACCTTCTCTTTTAAAAGGAATTTAGACAAATTTATTTTGTACCCATATTCTGTTGGGACCAAGAGTGTCAGACAACAATGATCTGGGAATCCAGACATTCATTGTATTTTTCTTAAATCAACAGAATCATATAAATTGTTTGAAACAAAGGTATTCATTATTCCACTTATCTATGGTTTCCTTAAGTAACAATTCTTAGAAAGATGTCCTTTTTCACCAAAATAGTTATAGATTTCCTTTCTTGTACTTGGCACAATGTAATTATTGTACAGTTTGGGCTATTCACCTTCACTACCTACTTCATATATTTCCTTTTTAATAACATTTTTTACATGAATCTCATTTATTGTATTTTATCCATTTGTAAAAATTAGAGCTACCCTTTTATATGTTTCTACTATATTTTGTTGTATTTTTACATTTGATTCATAATCTATATAGTTAGTGTTAATTGAATTATAATTTTCATTTAACTCCTTAAGTTGTTTCATTATTGTCTCTCTTTTATTTGAAATAGCCTTGTGAATGTTCTTTAAATAGTTATGCTTCTAAAAAGAGAATCATATTTTTCTTCAAGCATGTTGCAGAATGATCCATGTTTTTATTTATAATAGCTTGTTTAAGAACTATAGTCTGTATTAGAATTAAAAGAGTAGTCTGATTGTACCTCATCTGTTTCTTCCATATAGAACATATTGGTTTTTAGATTTATGTCTTCCTTATTTGAGTCTGATTCTATTGGGTGCTGGATTCTTTAGATAAACTCTATGTTACTTTCAATGATTACTTATCTTTTTGTTGATAATCATTTATTTTTAAGAACTTATTATTCTTTTATTCTTTTAACTGAGGATATTTAGGTTGGATGTGCCCCATTTTCATGCACGCATAACATATGACATCATTTTTATTCTTTTTTAAATTTATTTTTGAATCCTTTCTGCTTTCTATAGAATTTACTAAACTTTATGGCTAGCTGAGCCAGTTCTAAATCAGAATTTGATGAATCCGAACATTCTGATTTCATCTTTACATCCTTTTTCTTTATCTTTCTATTTTTTACTTTGTGATGACACTTTTAAGGTAGTATCATCTTTCTTGATAAAAAAACTTATACTCATTTACTTCATCTTGAATTTCGGCTTTACACATCATAATTGTTCCAATCAACTCTCTCATGGTTAAGTGTTTAACAAGTGTTGATTGTTTGATTGTTGGAGAGATTCCATTCCATTTAGTATGCAGTACTCTCATTACTTTCAAAGCATGATTAGCTTGTCTGATTGGGTCTCCCAAAGCAGTTATATTGTTGAAAATTTCTTTCAATTTTCCCTTCATTTGAGTAATGCTTTCACCATCAAACATTCTAAACGTATCAAATTTTATCCTAGCTATAGCATATCTAATTTTCATGACATTGTCCGTTCCTTCATAAGAAACAGAAATCGATGGCCACATCTCATTTGTTGTTGGGAATTGAGATACTCTATTGAATTCATCAGGTCCTAGACCACATATAATTTCATTCATTGCCTTCGAGTTCATATCACATTCTTCTTCAGTAGCTGCATTCCATGTCTCATGTTGTTTAGGTATTTCATATGGATTCAGAATCATAGAATATACTTTGTATACAATGTTTTTCATAAAAATTATCATCTGTGAATTCCAGCATCAATAATTTTCTATATTAAAGTTCAGTGCTCTTACCATAGACATTCCCACTCTTGTATCATTCATCTTTCTATATGTATAATCCTTAATCACATTCATCTTTTTAATGCATTATCAGAAATAGCTTCCTTTGATACCAACTGTTGGATTGGGTTATACCAAATATACACAAGAGGGGCTTGAATTGTGTCTTTTACAATTTCATTGTGATATCATGGTCTGTCCTTTTACATTTATATCAATGATTCTAGCAGCAGAAAATAAATAGTGCAGGACATAAGATTTATAGTGGTTTGGGGAACAGAAGGCCCTTAGTCTACTACATCAACACTCTACTCCCCGAGTTTAGTGATTTTCACTATCTGGTCCTCTTATCAACATAAACTTCCACAACTGAGTGCAGAAAGTTGTTACCTTTACAATCTAAGGAAAAACAGAGCCTTCTCGTTCAATATCAGAACCTACACTGCTTAGTATGAGAAGCTGGTCACTCAAGATAAAAAAAATGTATTTGTTCTTTGAAAATAATTTCTCGTTGTTCTTCACAATTGGAACGGTATGCAATTGACATTAGATTGACAGTCATCTTCAGAAATATTGATCTTTAAGTAAGAGTCATTCTGAGTCGATCAGGTTACAATAGATGTAGAAACATAATTCGTAGCTTTAGAAGCAGTAGATTCACAATACATCTTTGGTGTAGAATGGGTGAATCTTCTAGTTTGTTTCTTCTTCTTCAACAAACATGTATTTTTTCATGCTTCGTAATAGCAGATCTGTAGATCTTGATAGTCCTTGTTTTTCCTATTTTTATATTCGCCATTTTTGTTCAGCAGTTCTTGTATATACTATCTCTATGTATCACATCTATATTTTTTAAAAAATATATTATAATAATGATTACTTCTTCTACAAATTTATATCCAAAAAAATCTCTTTCAGAATCATGGTATTCTGAATTTCCCAATAATAGACCAGTCGTAACTACCCTTGAAATTCCACATGAAATTCTCCTTCTAAATTGATCCTTTTAATCTTACATAAAATGCTTTGAATTAGTCAAATAAACATTTTTAAATCATCTTTTAATATAGTTTAAAATCATCAAAATAATTCACTTGTAGACTGTGGCATAATAATATCATCTCTAATTCTCCAACGCCAAATGTAAGGTTGATCTGTATAGATTGCATCTTCTGAATATAGGGTTGAACATCCATACTTTTCTTTTCATCATGCAAATGTATGATAAATGATCAATACTTTTATAAGAATCCAAATTTATGGTACATCATCCATTATTTTTTATGAAACGTAAGGTTGTTCACAAAAGTAAGGACGATGAACCATACTTTTGAGAAACAAATGTAATGTTTAAAACTTACGTACAGTTCCTCTACCATAATTTTCAATATCCCGAACATATGATTCCTTTATAGAGTAGGGTTCCACTTCTATGTTTTTATGATAACATATGGTTTATTAACCATACTTTCCTGATTTCTCTTTAGAGTATACACCGCATTCCATCCTTACGCTATGCTACTCAACATATGATATGAACAGTGTTTCTAGAACATGCTTAAGCAATTCCCGAATATGTAGAACTTGAATAGTGTTTCTAGAACACATTGAATTGATTTCCAAACATTTTAACCCATATTTCACACTGTATAAATACTTGAATACTCTTCCAAAAATAATAATATATAAAATATTTAATTCCTGAAATATATGTAGAGTAAAATCATTAGAAAACAATTAAGGGTATTCTTGAGCATCAAAATTATCAAAAAGAGATAAAGTATTGTTCTTAACAACCTCCCCCTTCTAAATAAAAATATTATTTATTGTTTAAAACAACACATTCACAACAACGTGGGCCTTGAAATTTGGTTTTTTAATGTGTTTACGGTTTAAAACAATCTTGTACTTATTGTAAGTGATTTATGAAAACGTGTATTTTTCATTTGTGTCTTTTGGGGTGTTAATTGAGGTGTTTTTATAACACTTATGGGTAGTTTAATAACTGGTTTTAAGGGTTCCAATTATGTTATGGATTTTTATTGGTATGATTTTGGAACTGAATGAGGGATTTGAAATGGGTTTTGAGTGTGAAGCATAGTTACACCCCTTGGGTTTGTTTTATGAATATTTTGAATGATAATTTTGGTTAAAAAAAGTGGAAAAAAGGGTGTATATGTACTGTTTGTTGTGTTTGTAATGTTAATATGGGTTTTTAAAGGTAATTTTGTATTTAAGATGGAAAATAATTTTTTTAAAATGTTTTATAAAGTGCATAATTTTTTTAGCAAATGGAAAGAGAGTTGTGAAACAAGGTTGTGGGCTGATTTGTGTTTGTGTGTTGTGAAAAATGAATTCTGTTGTTGAAAGATGTTTTATATGACATTTGAGTGGGCTGTTATGTTAGTTATAATTTATTTGAATGGTTTTATAAAATTGGTTAAAGGATTTTTGGAAGTGTTAACGAAATTTGAAAAGTGTTGTTGGATTTTTTTTGTGAGTATGATTTCAAAATGCATTTGAATGAAAAAGTGTATTTTGTGAATTGTGTGATGTACATGTGGGATTTTTGGTAAACCTATGATGTGGAAATGATATTTTTATGTTCAAGGTATATTTCCTAACTTGTTGAACTTGATTGAGCATAAGGGAAAACCCAGGTATCAAGGTGGGTGGACTCGTACTAGTAAGTTAATGAATCTGTGGGGTTTGGCCTTAGTATCACGTATCAATATTGACACATAAAATAATAAATAAACTATTATGATGATGATTGGGGGCCACTAGGTTATGGGTATGTTTCCTACAAGTGGCACGTGCACGAGAACATGCATTTCCCTCTTTACTCTCACTGAGATATGAAGTACCTGGGACCCACAACGAGCTAGTGGGGTTATTTTATATTGCTTCTGCTCATTAGTTACATTGTGATTACCATTAGAATATGGTATGGTTTGATAAAAAAATCAGTAGTGTTGACATAATTTATTAATGTTTTTATTCTTAATGATATCCGACATGAAAACTATTTTAATTTTTAAGTTTAATCTTTTAGAAGTTATAACTAGCATTTCAGGATTACGAAAACTTGCAATATTTTCGTCTTAGAATGTTTATCAGATTGAATATCTAAGTTGTGGTATCCTACTAAGAATTATCTCACACCCTACTTACATTCTTGGGTGTAAGTAGACTTGGTTATTTTTTTGTCTCGGGTTGGGTACAGTTTTTAGTGCCAGTGGTTCGGGATTCTAGAAGGTCCTTAGTGTTGAAGTCTTGTGAAGATGGCTTGAGGGTGGTTCCCCTTGACATGAGGGTTAGTTGAATGTTTTATTTTTGTTTTTTACCTTCTTAATATTCTTATTGAGTTGTTTTAAACTATGATATTCAGTTCTAATATTTTTTAAAAGATTGTTTGGTTTGAAAAATCCATATTTGTTTTATTGGATTCATTTATTGGTTTAATTTTATAAACTCAGGTAAATCGTTCCCAAATCATATTTTTTGATACATGGGCACTTGTTCTAGACTGTGGGGATCGGGAACTCCCTTTGGTCCTTGTCACAGGCTGGATTTGGTTCCATTTTCAGTGGAAACCAGATTTGTTTTGTGACAAAATGGTATCAGAGGGAGGTTCAGGTTAACTCTTTGGGTCACGTTATTCGGGGAACAATCAGGATAGTCAAGAGTTAGGATTTTCGTGAATTGGTATTTTATTTATTGGTAGTTTTCCTGATCACCTCGCCTAATGATAGTATTTGAGTCTCTAGGGGATGTCGTGACTTATCTAATTCATTTGGTTTTCTTGGTTTGATGATGATTAAGGGAAATGAAAAGAGAGTTGGGTTAATAGTATTAGTGAGATCACAGGGCCTAGAAAGCCTTATAAATACAGGGATATTCCCAAGAATACTCTCTTTGATGATGAATTTATTGGAATATAGAAACCAACCGTATTTCCATGTCACCCACTAAAGCCAGTTTGCCCTCAACTTTTCCGGTTGTTCTTTAGTTTTGGAATCATGGAACCATCGTATTAAAAGATAATTAACTTGGTTTTAAGAAGAGTATTGATTTTGTTATGTGATTTTCTAATAAATATGGAATTTTTTGGTTTTCAAAATGGTGGAACTTAATTTTCATAATTGTTTTTAAATGAAAAATGGTGTGTTTACAAATCTTTTGAAAGCAATAAATTATGTTAGAGTTGGTTTTGAAATCTTTTTCCCAATTAAGATTTCTAAAAAATTGAATGGTTTTTTATTGGGATGATTTGGTTTAAAATTGATGTATATGACTTGAATATGAGTATTCATTTGAATGATTGGTATTTTTATTTCGTGGATATCGGTCTTCAGAAAAAAGTTTTTTTTGTTGATTGTTTAGGATTTGAAAAGTGGAAATAATAGTTTTTTCAAACATTGGTATTTTTGTGAGGGACACCATTCATGGGGCTATACGGGATAATGGATTTTTTATGGAATGGATGGAAGGATTTCAGGATGGATATGAGGAGGTTTCCCACTATGGCACATAAACTTGAATGTATGAGGCCCACTGGGTTCCATAGGTGGATATGCTAACTACTGAACAGTTTTAATTTCCATGAAATGTTTTTAAAGGACAACATGATGTTTTGATAACTGGATCAGGATGGTATGTATTATGTGTTTTTTAAAATGTTGATGTTGTGGGATATTTTGAGACCAATAACCCATCTTGTTTGTACCGTGCTTTTGGTATGTGTTTGGTCTGTAAAAATGGTAGTAGGATCGGTTAGGAGTCTCTACTAAGAAATGTTTTGGGATTCCTTTATAGTGGTTTCCTTCATGTGTTTAGATCTATTTTTTGTCAGTTTTTGACCAATGGACCCTATCATTTCATTACATGGGGTTTCTCATTGGATAAGGTACACCCCCATTAAGGGTTAATGCACAAATAAAGTGCAACCCATGTTGTTTCGTCTTTGGAAGATCCTCACGTTGATTAATATAAGGAATCATTTTATCGAGCATTAGAAATTTAGTTTACACCTTTTTCAATATTTTTTTGGTTGACCTTATTTTATTATTATAGTTCTCATGGAAGGTTGAAAGATACCTTAGCTTCTTAAGATACATGATCAACGAAGGTGAATGTAGTCTAGGGTTGCTAGTGTTGATGGTGTCTAAGAGGGACTGTAGGTCCTTCGTAGAAACTTTGAATAAAGGATTGCGTTAGACCAGCAGGTTGGGAGATCTATCCATGAGAGGATATTTTGGCCACATTCTAGAATTATTAGTTTTTTGGGGGCTTCTCATATGGTCCCTTTCCATGTATTTTTTCTATCAGTCGCAAAGGTCATGTTTGTTGATGCTTTGTGATGTTGTGTGCTCATTGAACTATAAAGGTGATGCCTGTGAAATCCTCTGAGAGTATCTATTATGTTGGGAGTATGAATCAAATGGAAAAACATTAAAATCCTATGTTTTTTATGAAGGTGATTATATGATTCCCTTCCTAATGTTTTTATTTACCCATAGAAACAAGGTGTGATGTGTGTGCATATTGTAATCCCTTGTTTTAGTGAAATGTCGGGTACGGGTAAAGTTAGTGTGGGTTGTTTCTATCTTGGAAAACTTATTAGGGTTTGTGGTGTAGTTTGTTTGTAGCACTGGTAGAAAATGCAATGATCAGGGGTTTCCAAATCCTAACTGCAAGGCTGATGTTGCTTCAATCATTTAAGCTCCAGTCATTTGTCCTGGAGAGAAGCTAGTGTGTAGTCACGGTAAATCCAAGGGTCTTTCAAACCCTTGTACAACGTCCTATCCTATGTATGAAATATGGGAATATTTTAAACTACTAGTCTCATCATCTTTTCTCTTTTTTTCATGTTTGGTGGAAAGAGGTTGATGGCCTTTTGTCCATATTATCACCCAATGTCATGCTTTTCTCTATTGTTTTCCTATTATTTTGTGGAGCATGGTTGGGAATTTTTCTAGACAGGTTGAGCACATATTTTGTTCATGATTAGTAGTGACCATGTGCCAAGAGGCCATGAAAATAGAATGATCCCCACAGTTAGTGCATAGTTTCTCAAACCGTGCAGACTAACCATGCAGTTGTGCCAACTCATTAATTTCGGGGACTTTTTATGTTGGACTATGCCGGTCGGTTAAGATGGTTGGTTCTTATGGATGGAATACCCACTATGAGTCCAATGTGATTTTTTTGGAGATTTTTACTAGAGTCCTACCCCTTAAACTTGTATTCCATTCGGGTCACCCCCTATTGGGGTCCGGATTTTGTCTCGGGGGAAAAAATAGGTTGTCTCATATGGTGGGGAGACTATTTGTTCCTCCAAATGCTAGTAACCTAGTTTGGTCCTCGTTATTGGCTTTGTGGTAGGTAATCTTGTCCAGAGCTATATAACTATCTATATCCGCCTTGTGTAAATGTTGGGATTGGAGAACACCCAATGGTTGGGTTAAAGCTAGGTAAGTGTAACCTTACTCGTTTTTGTTGTTCATTTGGGTAAATTTATAGAATAATGTTTGGATAGATATTGATGTGTTTCCTTTTTCGACAATGTCTAAATATGATTAATTGTTTCTAGATAGTGTTTTATGTTTTGTATTGTGATTTTATTCATTCCCTAATTGATCATTGGATGTGTTTTGTCCATTGGGGGTGAAGCCTGGAAAAGGAGTCCATTTTGGTCTTTCGGTTGAGTTTGGATTTTTATTTTAGCCTTACTGTGGATTTATGAGGGTGGTAAATTTTATGGTGTGGATAATTGTAACATAATTTAATTATTTTAACGGTATTTTTAATTTAATCTTCATTCTTGCTATGTTATGGGGGATTCACATTCCTTTTTGTGCAAATGGTGGGTTCTCGATATTTGGGCCAACCCGTGAGGCCATTTAAAGATTTAAAAAACAATTTTTTTTTATTTTATTACTCCTTCACTGTTCAACATTTCTCATCCATTATAATTTTTACATGGCATCCCCTTACCTATTAACACCGCCATATAAATTTGGATCCTTTAGAAATCCAAAATCATGATGTATTTGGTTATTTATTTAAGGTATTGTTCCTGTCTGCAAGCCCACTTTCTTCCTTAAATTTCTTTTTATTTCATTAATATCTCCTTCTTTTATTATATTTTTCAAGTATTCCTCCTCCCTTTAAAAACCAATATCCCAAGGATCACGCCCATTATTGGTTTCACATTTATGGAGATCATTTTAGCCATGAATTAGGTCGAATCGTTTCAGGGTTTCTCAAACCATCCATATTTGAGAGGGTAACTTTCTCCCTTCAAAAATCATTCATATTTCAATATTTTTCTCCCATTTCAGTCCCCACATGACCTCAACATCTTATGTAGAGCCTCACTATAATGTTTTGTTTCTTTTATATTCAAAATTTGGTTGATTTGGGGTGATTTATTCATCTTCTCTTCAAGTAAGTGTTTCTCTGTTTGATTTTTTCCTTTTCATTAGGGTTTCATCCACCTTTCATGATGTTCCATTATGAACATAAGATAGGGTCTGAACCTATGTTTTGATTTTTTGTATTTTTGGTGAAGTATTGTGGATTTAGGTTGGGTTTATCTCCCTTTTTCTGTGGCGGTGGTGCGGTTAATGTTTCACACCAAGATTCAAGGGTTTTCACTCAAAAGGTATGATGTTCCATGTTTAAGAAATTTTTTGATGAGTTATCTTTCTTTATATACTGGTTTTAATGTTCATCATATTCTTCTTTTGGTGAGAAAACCATTTTTTGTGAATTTACTTAAGCGTTTAATTATATAGTTTCATTATGGATTGAAATTGGGTTTTTTTCAGGGGTGACACTTGAGGGAATGTTTGTATATATTTTATAACACAAGAAAGTGACTTATTAGGGTTTAAAAGGGATTCCAATTCTGGTTTGTTAATGCCTTAGTGTCATGTCGGCCTTGAAATGTGGTTTTTGAATGGGTTCAAGGTGTAAAACCATGTTGTACTTCTTGGAAGTGATTTATGAAAACATGGGGTTTTCATGTTTTTATTTTGTGGTGTCAATTGAGGTATTTTAATAACACTTCGGGGTAGTTTAAAAAATGTTTTTATGGCGGTCAATTCTGTTATGGATTGGTATTGTTATGATTTTGGAATTGAATTAGGTATTTGAAAAGTGTTTTGATTTCAAAGCATAGTGAATGTTTTGATTGGTTAAAAAAAGATGTAAAAAGGATGTATATGTACTTTTTGGTGGGTTTCTACACCTAATTTGGGTTTTCTAAAGGTAATGTGGTTATTTTAGTTGTAAAGTATTTTTTTAAGAATGTTTTATAATGTGATGAAATTTTTTAGCAAATGGAAAGGGAGCTGTGAAACATGGTTATGGGCTGTTTTGTTTGTGTTTGTTATGAAAGATTAATTTTTTTGAAAAAAGAAGTATTATATGATATTTGGATGGGATTTTATATGATATTGAACTATTTGGTTTGGTTTTATAAAATTTTTAAAGGATTTGTGGAAGTTTTAATGAAATGTGAAAATTGTTGTGGGATTTTTTTTGTGTGAGTATGATTTCAAAATGCATCTGAATGAAAAAGTTTATTTTTTTAATTGTGTGATGAACGTGTGGGATTTTTGGGGAACTTGTGATATGGAAATTATAATTTAATGTTAAAATTATTTTTCATAACTTTTTGAACTTTTTTGAGCACAAGGGTAAACTCAGATATCAAGGTGGGTGGATGTGTACTAGTATTCTAGTGAAACTGTTGGGTTTTCCCTCAGTTTCATGTAGCAATATTGGCACATACAACAAAAAATATACTATGATGTTGATAATTGGAGTCCACTAGTTTATGTTTATGTTCCCTACTAATGGCTTGTACATGAGCCCAGCTATTTCTATGGTTACTCTCACCGAGATATGAGGTACCTGGGACCCACAACAAGCTAGTGGGGTTATTTCTTTTTTTCTTGTGCTCATTACATACATTTTGATTTCCATCAGAATATGGAATGGTTGGCTGGAAAATTCAGTAGTGTTGACATTATTTTTTAAAAGTATTGATTCTTAATGATAGCCAACTTGAAAACTGTTTTAATTTTTATGTTTCATATTTTAGAGGTTGTAACTGGAATTTTATTTTTATAAAAACTTGCATGATTTTCGCCATTGAATGTTTATCACATGGAATATCATCGTGGTGGTATCCTAATAAAAAATTTCTCACACCATACATACACCCTTGGGTGTATGTTGACTTGGGTTTTTTCTCTCAGGTTGGGTACAGTTTTTAGAGCCAGTGGATCATGTTTCTAGAAGGACCTTAGTGGTGAAGTCTTATAGATATAACTTGAGGGTGGTGCCCCTTTCCATGAGGGTTCATGGGATGTTTTATTTTTGGTTTTTTACCTTTTTATAGTCATGTTTAGTTGTTTAAAACTATGTAATTTAGTTATAATTTTTTGTAAAAGATTGTTTGGTTTGAAAAATCCAGATTCGTTTTGTTGGATACACTGGTTGTTTTATGTTTATAAACATGGGAAAATCATTCCTAACATTCATTTTATGATACCTGGGAACATGTTCTGGACCTAGGGTATTGGAAAGGCCCTTTGGGCCTTGTCATAGGATGGATTTTGGGACCGTGTTGGTGGCAACTAGATTTGGATCATGACAAAATCGTATCTAAAGGAGGTTCAGGTTAACTCATTGGGTCACGTTATTTGGTGAATAGTTCAGATAGTCTGGAGTTAGGATATACCGACATATTATTCTATATATGGTAGTTTTCCTGATCACCATGCCTTATTACGGGATTCGAGTCACCATGGGAAGTCAATACTTATCTAATTCCTTTTGTTTTCTTGGTTTTATGATGATTAGGGGAAATGAAAAGAGAGTTGTGTTAATGGTCTTTGTGAGCTCGCAGTGCCTAGAATGCCAAGTGGACCCGTGGATATACAATAGAATAATTTTTTTGATGATGAAGTTTTTAGAATATGGTCGTCAACTATATATCCAAGTCACCCACTAAAGCTAGTTTCCCCTTGCATTGCCTTGTGTTCCTTAGTTTGGGAATCATGGAACCATGGTTTTTTAGGAGAAATAACTTTGTTTTAAGATTTGTACATTTTTTGTGAAATATTTTTCTAATAAAGATGGAATGGATTGGATTTCAAAATAGTGGAACAGAATTTTCATAATTGTTTTGAAATGGAAAACGGCGTGTTTACACCTCTTTTGAAAGTAGTAAATTATGATAAAATTGGTTTTGAAAAAGTGTACCCAATTGAGCTTTATAAAAAATTTAAAGGTGTTTTAATGGGATGAGATGTTTTTAAATTTATTTATATGATCTAAAATTGAGTATTCATTTGAATGATTGGTATTTTAATTTTTTGGTTAGTGGTCTTGATAAAAAATATGTATTGGTTGACTGTTTTGGTTTTGAAAAGTGGAAACAATAACATTTTTGACCTTTGTTATTTCCATGAGTGACCAAATATATGAGGTTATATGAAATTTTGGATGGTTTATGTAATGGATGTATGGATTTCGGTATGGATATGATAAGGGTGCCCATTGTGGCATAGAGACATGCATGTAGAAGGCCCACAGGTCACCATAAGTGGATACGCTAACCGCTGAATAGTTTTATTTTCAAAGAAATGTTTTTAAAGGAAGACATGATGTTTTGATAACTAGATTTGGGTGGTGTGTATTATGTGTTTAATTAATATGTTGATGTTGTGGGATGTTTTGTGTCTAGGAACCCTTCCTGTTTGAATCATGTTTTGGGTTTGTGTTTGGTCGGTGAGCAAGGTAGAAGGACCGGTTAGTAGTCTCTTCTGAGAAATGTTTTTGGATGGCTTTAAGGTGGTTTCCTTCATGCATTTAGATATATATTGTGGAACTTTTTGACAAATGGACCAGCTCAGTTGGGTCCTTTGGTTTTCAGATTGGATAAGGTACACCCCCATTAAGGGTTAATGCACAACTGATGTGCAGCCCAGGTTGTTTCACTCCTCTAGTTGATCAATATAAGGAATCATTTTATCAATATTTGGGGATTTAGTTTATAACTTTTTCTATATTTCTTTTGTGTAACCTATTGTAGTAGGAATCTTCTCGTGGAAGGTTGAAAGAGACCTTAACTTTTTAATCTACCTTATTCATTGAAGGTGAATGCAGTCTTGGGTCACTAGTGTGGAAGGTGTCTAAGAGAGATTTTTGGTCCTTAGTAGTCTCTTCGAAGAGAGGGTTTATGTTAAACGACAAGGTTGAGAGATCTTTTCATGAGAGGCTATTATGGAAACTTTTTCGAATTGTGTGTTGTTTGGGGACTTAGAATAAGGTCCCTTTCCATGTATTTTTTTCTATCAGTTCCAATGGTCATGTTTGTTGACACCTAGTGATGTAGTGTGCTTGTTGAACAATAATGGTGATGGTTGAGAAATACTTTGAGAGAATATTTTATGTTCGGGGTATGTCTCTTGTGGAAAAAAATTAACATCCTATGTTTTATAGGAAGGTAGTTATATGTGTCCTTTCCTACTGTTGTTATTTACCCGAAGAAACAAGGTGTGATGTCTATGCATCTTATAAGCCCTTGTATTAGTGAAATTACAGGTTAGGGTAAAGTGAGTGTGGATTGTGTCATGTCTTGGTAAACTTATCAGGGATTTCAGTGTCGTCTTTTTATAGAACCAGTTGAAAATTTTTTGTTCAAGGGTTTCCAAAGACAAACTTTGAGGCCGAATATGATTCAATCATTGAGCTCTAACCATAGGTCCTGTAGATAATTTGGTGTGTTGTTAGGGGAAATACAAGTGTCTTTCAAACCCTTGTACAATGTCCTATCCTCAGTATGAAATATGGGAATATTTTAAACCACTAGTGTCATCATATTTCTTATGTTGTTCCTGTTCGGTGGAAAGAGGTGGAGGGCCTTGTTCCCATGTTATTTACCAATGTCATTCTTTTCCCCATTATCACAACCTGTCCCTCGGGGCCCATGCTGTGACTGCCCCAATCCCATCTTCTATAGGCCAGGGGCTGGCGACTAGCACCAAAGATGCAACTCCCTAAGACTGGGAAGGCATTGCCTTAATAACCTATAAAAACACACACAATCATGCACACAGCTAGATGAAACACCACGTAAACAATATAACCAAAAGAGTGATGAAACTAAAAGGGGTCGGAATACATGCATAACAGTAAAGGTACAAGTATAACTGAAAGCAATACAACTGAATAAAAAAAAATCAGCTACAAGGTTGTCATATTGGATTACTACCTGAAGGGTTGATACAGATAGCCTCCTCAGCACTCCTCGTCTGTCTGTCTCCTCCATGTACCGACACGCCGTATGGTCCATCTCCGGGCACCGTCCTGTCCTGGTACACTCAGCCTCAGTCAACGCTTTCTTTGGTCTGTAACCAACAAAAATTTGTTCGGGCATAGCCCATGTAGGGGTGAGTATAAAGATACTCAGTAGGGACCCAGAGACACTCAAGGTCTCACAAAATTCAACAAGGATAAACCAATAAGTATGAAATCAATAGATAAACTTACTTATGTATTGGACCATAAATAAAAATTAGTTATCAAGAGATCCATCTCAATGATAAGGAAAACAAATAAAAAATGACTCTGCTCAACCAGTATTTTATTCACATTATTGAAACCTCGTCTGCTGGTGATCTCATCCTCTATCGAGTACAGTGGGCCTGCCGTGACACCAAGCGCACTTCCCACTAACTTTGTACTGCTGAGGTATTCCTCTTGTCGAGTACCGGGGGTCTGCCACGTCACAAAGATGTTCTCCCCACCGTGGGTCTTCTGCATCACTAAGCACGCTCCCCCTCGTAGACTAATGAGGTAATCCTCCCGTCGAGTACCGTGGGTCTATCACGTCACCATGATCACTACTCCACCGTGGGTCTTCCGCGACAACATGGCGCTCCTCACTGAGCTAGTAGAGTCACTCTGAGTCAAACGGTTAGTAGTCGACAGGTCTTAGCCATCTTCTTGGTCTCCGTACTATGCTCTCTCATCTTCGATAGGATTCACTCCATGAGCTACTGTTTGATACTCCAACTAACACGAAGCCCCCACGAAGAAGTATCTCAAAGGTCCATCATGTCATAGGGGTCTCAACGCAATAGACGGTGCGTCAATCAGATACCCGGTTTGTGAGTTATTAGTCTTTTAGTCCTAGGGTCCCAGTTGGATTCATGCGCGATCCAAAATGATCATATCTCAACTATACCCCAAAATCTAGTGGGGTATACATAAAGGGACTGTCACGCTCCAATATTATCAGTGCCACTAACTGTTCATCAAATGGATGTCTAGTGCCAATGATATGGACGAAGGAGTGAAAATGGGTTGTACTAGGCCCGAGTCTGGTCCGACCCCGTTGTATCGACCCAGCCTGGCCCATGGGGCCCAGCCCAGTAGGCCGCGAGTGGAAGCAGAGAGCCATGAAGGGTAGGGGTGGCTCGGCCCAGCCAGGGGGGCGTCGGGTGGCTCGGCCTAGCCCTGGGGGCACCGTGAAGCCGGTTCGGCCGGGAGGTTGCCGTGAGGCCCTCACGGCCAGGATGGCTCGAAGGGCCATAGTGAGGCCGGTTCGCCCAGGTCATAGGGACGGTTTGGCCAGAGCACCACAAAGGGGTGCGAGTGGCATGGGAGGCCGGTGGCGGTGCGTATGGTTAGCCCGTTGGGTGGTGCGGCTGGCGGGCGGAAGCTCGAGGCAGTGTGGTGGGGCGAGCAGTGGCTTGGTGTGGCTCAGCGGCGTGAGGGAGTACGGCTGGTTTGGCTGGGAGGCCGGAGCGTGGTGGTGGCCGCATGGGCCACGGGGGCTATGGGTGGTGGCACTGTTGCCTTAGTCACATTCATCGTCTTCCTTCATTCTGAAGAACACCATAAAAGAAGAACGTCAAGCTTATAACTTCCCGCAACTTTTCATTTCCATACCGAAAATGAACCCTAGGTAAGAGGAATGGGAAAAGTATTATCATGCAAATAATTGACCTACATTTTATTGTTTATTGATGATGATGTGGAGGGATGGTCGGTCGTTGAATACTTCCCATGTCGGTTTCCTCAGCAAGGTACTTCCGAGGAAGTAGTCTAATATGTTCCTCGTCGGCGTTCTTCATGGAGGAATCATTCTTCGTGGATGAGGCCTTCTTCATTGGAGAGCTTAATCCTGCAAGTGTTGGGAATCACTTCACTTTACTAGTGCTTCGTTTCTTGGTGAAGCCATCCCAAATCCTCCTCCCAAGCTCCCTATATATAAAAGTGGGAGGAAGGTAGTTAATGATCATGGATTTTATGACGGTTCATTTATTTTGAACCTTCCAAAATTCCAATGATTTTTTTAATTAATTAAAAAAGGGGGAAAGACAATTATCTATGTTTCAAGAATTAATAAGGTGTGTTGGCACAATTATAAATGTGGGGATGTTGAGGAGGCTCCCCCCACATTTTTGAGGGGGGAATAGAGGTTTTCCTCTCCTCCCATTAATAGGGGGTTCGGTGGTCCCCACCACAATAAATCAAGAAGAGGAGGTTTAGTTCTGGTGGGCCCCACCCATGAACATCCACATGGTGGGTGGTTACAACAAAATAAAAATAAAATATGAGCTAATTTTATTTTATTATTTCCACAAATAACCCAAAAACTAACTTTTACCCTAGACCAACTCTCATCAAGGTGAATGTCTTCTTAAGCGAATATTTCCTCTGCGAGTTCCTCGATGCCCTCCGATTTCAATTCTGAGCACTGGTTCAAGAGCTAGAAAAACCCACTCGCACGTTTTCTGAACATACCTAAAAAAATGTTTAGAAATTCATTCAGGTACTCTGGGCCCCATAATCACACACCGTTTATTTTCACGGACTTGTAAAATTACCATTAAATTAAAAAATTACATGTAAATTCTGGAACTTTAAATTCTCCCCACCTCAGGGATTTACGTACCTATAAGACACAAAACATAACTAAGAGATCTAGTGGGGGTACTAAGCATTCATCTAAGCCTTCCACTCCCATGTGCTCTCACGGAGGTTCTCGTGCTACCAGTGAATGGACACCAGAGGTTTCGGTCATCCAAAAGGACTCCCTTTTATCAATTCCCAAACTCTACTACAACCTCCATAAAATTCACCCCATCATCAAATTCCATCTCGCCATGGTCGATGATGTGATAAGGGTCGTGCACGTATCTCCTCAGTTTGGATACGTGGCAGACGTTGCACACCTGATGCAAATGAGGTGGAAGAGATAAGCAGTTTTCCACCTCGCCAAATCTATTGAGGACTTGGAAAGGTCTGATGAACCTCAGATATTACTTGCTGCCTCAGCCAAATCTCGATAGACCTCATCGGGGTGAGACCCGTAGAAAGATGTGTTTGCCGTCCTCGAACTCCAGAGGTCTCTATCTCCTGTCAACATATGACTTCTGCCTACTTTGTGTAGTCTTAATCCCCTCCCGGATGACCTGCACCTTCTCTATGTTAGCTTGTACCATCTATGGTCCCACGAGTGTTGACTCTCCTAAGCCAATCCAGTATAAAGGTGATCTGAAAGGTTTCCCATACAATGCCTCAAAAGGGTCCATCCCAATGGTGGAGTGATAACCGTTGTTATACGCAAACTCCACCAATGGAAAGTGATCCTCCCAGCTGCGGCCAAAGTTGAGGACACAAGCACGCAACTTTTCCTCGAGTGTTAGAATGGTCCATTCATTCTGACTATCCATCTGAGGATCGAAGACAGTGCTCATACAAATCTGTGTCCCAAAAGCCTCCTACAACCCATTCCATAGGTGGGAAGTAATACATGTATCACGATCGGAGACAATCATCTTGGGTACTCCATGTATCCGAACAATATCCTGCACATAGAGGCATCCCAAGCTCTCAAAAAACCATGCTCTATGATCGGTAGGAAGTGAGCCGATTTGGTGAGTCAGTTAATGATCACCCAAATAGATTCATGTCCCATGGATGTACATGGATGAACCATCCCGAAGTCCATGGATATCCCATCCCACTTCCAATATGGGACCTCTAAGGGGTGAACCAATACTACTGGTACCTGATGCTACGCCTTCACTTTCTAACAAGTGAGGCATCATGAGACAAACAATGTGACTACTTTCTTCATTCCAGGCCACCAGTTATGTTTTTGGAGGTCCTTGTACATCTTCACCACTTCTAGATGTACTGCTAGAGGGGATGTGTGGAACTCCCTCAACACTTCCTCCTGAAGTGACACTAGTACCATGGTACGTCCTCTAAAGAGGATAACATGCTCCCCACCTTCAGAGAATCCATTAGGTTCCTTCCCTATGGATATCTGAGCACATAGTGTCTCACAATCAACATCCCCACATTCCACCTCCCGGACACGCTGAAGAAGTGGGGGAGTGACCGTAAGAGACTGAAGGAAGTCTTCTCCATCTCTATCGACAAAGGATATCTGTAAATCAGCCAGCTGCTCCGTCTCCTCTCCTAGAAGCTATATACTAGACCTATGGATAAGTGAATTTGCAACAATGATCCCCTTCCATGGAATATTTACTATCTCGGAGTCATAGTCCCGGAGGAACTCAAGCCAGCATTTCTATCTTATGTTCAAGTCCATCTGAGATAAGATATACCTGAGACTATTGTGATCAGAGTACACGGTAAAATTCTCACCCATCTGATAGTGTCGCCACATCTTCATGGAGAATACCACTATTGTTAACTCTAAGTAATGGGTTGCATACTTATACTCTTGATTTCTCAGATATCGAGATCCATATATGATCAATACTCTGTCCTGCATCAGGACACATCCGATTCCGGGCCCTGATGCATCATAATAGACTACGTACCATAGGCCCTCCTTTGGAAGCATCAAGATGGAGGCACTTGTCAGCCCCTGAAATCTCTACAGGTATATCTCTGACTACACAAATGGTTTCCCCTTCTTCATCAAGGCAGATAGTGTTGCTGAAACTCTGGAAAGGTCTATCACAAATCTCCGGTAGTATCCATCCAATCCCAGGAAACTATGTACTTCCATCAGACTCCTGGGTGGCTAAAACAAAACTATCTCTTAAATAGTTGCTAGATCAACTGCAACTCCAGCCTCTGATATGACTTGTCCCATTAAGTGAATCTTTAAGGTCCAGAACTAGAACTTCGAGAGTTTACCATAAAGCTGGTTCTCTCGGAGTGTGTCTAGTATTACCCGCAAATGGTAGGCATGCTCATCCTTATTAGTCAAGTAAATTAGAATATCTTCGATGAAGACCACTACAATGTGATCAAAGTACGGATGAAATACCATGTTCATGATTCAAATTAACACTACTGGATCATTGGTTATTCCGAAAGGCATAAACAAGAACTCGTAGTGGCTGTACCGACATCTAAAGCCTTCTTCTAGACATCCTCATCTCGATCATTGAGATGCTGATAGCCTGATCTAAGGTCTATCTTCGAGAACCACTGTTCTCCCTTCAGCTAATCAAAGAGGTCGTCAATACTTGGGATTGGGTACTTTTTCATCATGGTCACATGGTTCAGGCGTCGATAGTCAACAAAAAGCCTCAATCTCCCATCCTCTTTCTTAGAAAACTAAATCGGGTTTTCTTATGGAGAAACACTGGGTTGGATAAACCCCTTCCCCTACAAGTCCTCTAGTTGTACTCACAACTCACCATGCTCCGCGGGAGCCATCTGATATGCTGGAGTAGATATCAGTGTTGTCTTGAGGTACAAGTAAATGTAAAATTCCTCCTCTATACAAGGAGTTAGACCATGGACATCATCCGGGAAAACATCTGTGTACCGGTCCAACACTACAGGATATGTAGTACTCTCCACATCAATAGCTCTGAGGATATGGATATCCAACTTATAAGTGATTTGATGCACTCTCCTCCAAGCATGTCCATCCCGTGTTGCAAAGGCTCCCTTCTCTCCGGTGAAGGTAAACCTGGTTACATCCATGCGGAAACACCATATTTTGCGCAAAATACTATCAATATGAGCATGGATAGTAGATAACCATTCCATACCCAAGATGATGTCATAAGGCCTCGACGTTGCTACTAGGAGATCCCAGCTGAAGCTCTCTCCTCTAATTGTAAACTCACACTACCGGCACTAGTGCGTAATCATCAAGTTTTCTACCATAGGAGTCTCTAGCCATAAGGATTAAGCCAATGGATCCATCCGAATCTTTGAGCTTCGAACGAGGGAAGTGGCAATAAAAATATAACTAGCACCTCTGTCTATACGTATCGCAACTATGGTGGAGTAGACACAAATTATACCTTAAATAATCTTCCAAACATCCTGATTGTTAGCCTCAGCTACTTAGAGCTAGGCTATCACCATTCCACAAGCTTCTGGTGGTCGGGGTGGACCTCCTGGTGGTGGTGGGGGTAATATCTTTAATCGTTTCCCTCTGCCAACTGCACAACCAGCTCCTCTACCACGTCTGCCTGCTCCCTGTGGACCACCAAAATCGAGACTCTTTCTCTTCATGGGCAATCCTTCGATCATCTACTGATCATCTGAACAACATGTCGTACAATCACGAGACATGTGATCCTACCCACTGCATGAGTAACACTGCCTGCTCCTGGAAGGTCTGTCTTGACCTCAGGTTCCCCGCACATCTGTTCCCGAGTCATTCGATCGTCCACCTATAGGTCTGGTCCTCTTGGACCTCTGTGACATTTGTCTGCCGCTAGCTGCAGAAGAGTCCGCTACATGGTGACTGGTGGTGGATCTTATTGTTGGAGACTGCTCAACAAGGAAACTCTCCACTAGGATTTCTCTCTCTAACACCCCCGCCTGCATTGGAATGCTGAGTGAGATCACGGAATCCATGATCTCCCACCTGAGTCCCTGCTCGAAGGTCCGAGCCCTAAAAAATGGGTCCCTTACCATATAGGTGGAGTAGCATGAGATGTATATAAACCTCGCTGAGTACTGATCTATAGTCATGATTCCCTATTACAGATGAAGTAGGTCCTGAATGCGCACTGCGTGAAGAGTCATTGGGCTAAACTCTTCCCGAAACAGGCTCTTGAAGTCTACCTATAGAAGCATCATCTTATCGTGAACATGGAGCATTAAGATCCACCATATGATCACTAGTTCATATAGAAGGTTGGAAGCAATTATTACCTTGAGGTCTCTTGGTGTCACTACTAGTTGGAAAACACTCACTACTGCCTCCAGCCAATCCTCAAAAGCCTGTGGGTTCATCTCTCCCCTGAACCTGGGTGGCCTATGGTGCTGGAACTCTTGCAACATGCTCAAGTGGCATGCAAATTCTGCTGTTGGGACTGGTGGAATCGGTGGACCAATAGGGAAAGGTACCGCCGGTGCCTCCACTGGAAAAGGGCCAGACACCGAGGGCTCGTTGCTTGGTGGGATATCAGTGCGTACAACTCTCGGAACTCTAGCCGGTTGTTAGCGTGGGGGAATCCTAAAAGGAATAAAATGCGACATGGTCACAGGTTAAATTTGTTGAGCTCACCTAGTGAGGTGACTTAATGAAAACATTTGAAAACATAGACACAATCAGTGTTTTCGTGTACTAAGTCTAAAATTATATGTGAGGGTCTTGGTGTATGGATACGTTAGCCACCGTACCAACACTATTCTCCCTGAACTGAAAACCAAACTCACTACACTTAACACTATTCCTTCATAGTAAAGAAAGATCAGTGTCTTATGTTATATAGTAAAACTAACTCCTCTGATACCAAGTTTTCATGACCCGTCCCCCGGTACCCTTGTAGTGACTACCGCAAGCCTGCCTTCCATAGAGAAGGGGATAGGGAATAGCACCAAAGGTGTAATTCCATGAAACTAGGAAGAAATTTCCTTTATAACATGTAAACACATGCACAACCAATCACACAACTGGACAAAACACCAAGTAAACTGTATAACAAAAATATAACGACCCATACTTTACATACATTGTTAATACTTCAAAATTGAAGCACACTTATTACAACATATGACAAAACCACAAAGGACCGTATAGGTATAGTGTCTTTAGAAACTGGGAAACATAAACAACAGGTTCATAAATCTTCTACAGTGTCTCCCATGTATTTCATCATATCTAGGGTCCCTTTTAGCATATTCTACTTAATATCCATCTTCCTGACCTGGGAAAAGAAAACATAAAAGGGTGAGCTCAAATGCTCAGCAAGGGCAAATAAAGGAAATAAATATCATATCATATCTTTATCAAAACCTGCAAAAGAGATCATAATATCTTAACATGGAATAAATCATAGAAGTGAAAATGAGATCCCCATAATCATAACATAAAACTTGAAACTTTGTGGCATGCACACATAATCATGGAAATCATTTCTTGTTAGTCATGACTCATTGCCAAGACTATCTTAGTGGACAAAGTCCCTTTCTGAACCGAGTTCACTCCTCGTTTCAGTCCTGTATCACCGAACCGAAATAACCTTCCGTTCCAGCCATGTCTATCTCATGAGATATAAAATCATTACCCAATGCATTGGAGGGAGATATAGGTCCCACCCATCTTATAATGAATCCTTTCTTATGTGTGCCACATAATCATAAAACATACATCATCGCATAAAACATATAACAAAAATGGGATTCTTGAAACATCATAAATCAATTCATATAAGATAAAGGAATTCATAAACATAATTCCATCACAACATAGTCAAACCAATGTAAAAATATGGATAGAAACAGAACCCTTTATTATCTTAGATGGAAAATAATTTTGATAAAACACTTGAATTGAATTCTTGAGGAAAATTTCCTTTCTTCTTCAAAAACATTTTTCCTTTCATAACATGTCATACAACTTTAGAATAAAAGAAGTTGATTAAAAATAAACTTGAAAACTTGTAAAGGAAGCTTCTTTGAAGTAATGTTTTAAAAATCCATTCATGCCGTATAAGTTAAAAAAACATTCTTCGTACTTTTTTCGGAAAAGTCAAAAAGTACTTCGTACGAAAAAGCGACAAAAGATTCCTTTCATATTTTTTTACTAAAAACTCACCAAAGGGTAAAATTGGATTTAAAATATTTTAAGTGGATGGAAATAATATTACATATTGATGAAACATGGATGTGGATGATAAAATACACCCCAGTAAATACTTACGAATAAACAATCTCGGATAAAAATGAGATTGTGATATTTCCCTTACCTTAGGTCCGATTAGCTTTGTACGTGTCCGAAGCTCCTGTATAATGGTTTAAATAATGTTATTGACTTATTCCAGAATCATACATATTTATATGATATCATATATGGTCATATTATTAGCTTCTTGTTAGTAATATTTCATTGTTACTTGTTACTCGGGTCTTTATAACTTTTTGTTCTTATGCGTGTTTTGTCGAATAAATTCTTATTCTTATCTTTAGGTTATAGATAATTCATTTACAGAATGGTATTAGTGTATTATATACCATATTAATTCATTGAATTCATTTATATAATCATTATGAAATGAAGATCATGTAGAACGAGTCGCATCACATCGTGGAGACGGTATTCCGTACGTACGCACGAGTGATGATATCATTCCTATGATCGTGGAATTGTATTGGAGTATATATATATTATTTCAGTATCAATATTACTTCATAATAATCATATTTAGTTACTCATTACACCATTATAACCATCCTTGTAAGGTGATGGTGGAAAATAGATTACACCACGGCGTGGAGACGGTATTCCGTACGTACGCACGCGTGGTGATTTCATTTTTCCGTAGGATGGATAGAAGGTGAAATAGGGTTGTTTCATATTTATAATAACATATCAGTATGTAAGTAATACTGATGTTATTACTTTATCATGAAACAACTAAAGAAGAAGAAGTTGAAGAAGAAAGAAATTGAAAAGATCGGTAATGGATATTACCTCTTCTTTGGAACGCCTCTGTGAATCCTCCACTTAAGGAACTAAGATTGGTCTTTGGAGAAGACCAGGACCTCTAGGATTATTCTAGGGAAGTGGAGAGGAGAAAATGGCAGGGGTTGGCCGAGCTTGAGTGCTCAATTTGGTGTGAGGAGGAGGGGGAGGAGGTGCCCTTTTATAAGGGAGGAGAGGGGCACCTTAGGAATATCTCAAAATATTATTTTATATTAAAGTCAAAATTGGTTTATAATGGTTCCAAAGGGTCTTATTTCGAAGCTAATGTGGGGATGGGTCGAAATCCTATCAACCAATTGGATTTAGACAAGTTTAGGGTATTATTTTAACCTTATCAATTAGATTTAACTCTAAGTTAATTAATTTAACTTTTACCGTGTCTTTTTGTTTTCTTTCACTATATGGTTAATACACTAACTATAACATGCCAAACGAACCCCAAATTGTTTATTATTAATATATATATCCTTATCTAAGTCATTTGTCCGAACCTTATATTTTTAGGAATAAAATAACAATTAATAATATAATATTTGATTTAAAAACTATTTTGTGTCAATTTTGACACTATTTGATATATGATTTTTGTGAAAGTCATAACAGAATTATATGTTCGAACCAAGTTGATTAAATCAACACTAATATATCATAGTAACCTAGAAAATTAGTGGAATTCATAAAAAGTCTCAAATTACATTTATTTTGGTATTTATAACATCAATTATGTCAATATTTCATTAATAAGATAATTACTGCATCATCTTTGTGTCATAAATAAATTACATTATTTGATGTCTAAAAATTACAAATAAAATATCATCATGTAGGAAATCTTTTTAGCTTTCTAATGAATATTTACAATTGAATTTATCTTATGTATAACCCCATATTAAAAATGATTTACTTATTAAACATTGATTTTAACTATTTTAACCCTTCTTTAAATAAATTAATAATAAATGTCCTAATCTAATCCAAGTGGGCCTAAATGGTCATATTTTATTCCTAAGTTTGTTTTTGGTCGAATTACACTTGTCCAATAGAATTAGGACATGTTTTAGGGTAATATTAATATCATATTTACCCTTAGTTACCCTATTTACTATTAACCGCGGTAAAAAAAGTAAAAAGTTACTATTCACCAAAAAATTATTTTCATCTCATTGAACCACATTTTAGTCCTTGATATTAACCGTGTCTCTCGGATTTTCGAAATTCCAATCACAGAAGCGGTAAAATTAAGTTTTATGCAAAATTCAGTTTTTAACCTACCACTTAGTGGTTTCACTATTCATCAAAAATTGAAAGTTTTCAGAAAAATACCAAAATTTCACCCTAGGCTAATTTCGATATTCTGAGTCCAAAAATGAAGTCCATTTTGAAAAATAAAATTTATAAAATTTCAAAAAGTGGTTATTACTATTCATAACGGCTAGTTTTAATAGCATATTGTTGTATAGTGAAACTCGGTATTGCGTACGACGTAAGCTATCGAGGAAGGTCGCGATTGCGTGTAAAGCAAGTCAAGCAAGTGTTGCGTAGAAAAAGATTCCTTTGATAATTTATATAACATAAAAGTCACGGGTGTTACATTCTACCCCCGTTAAAAAGAATTTCGCCCTCGAAATTCGTCACTTTGTAACAAACAGATGAGGATACTTCTCCCTCATCATATCCTCAAGCTCCCATGTAGCTTCTTCAAGTTGGTGGTTCCTCCATAAAACTTTCACCAAGCGAGTGGTCTTGTTTCGTAGGACTTTTTCGCTACGATCCAGAATCTCTATCGGCTGTTCTTCATAAGAAAGATCTTGCTCCAGCGGTACAACTTCTGAGCTGAGTACATGTGAAGGATCTGGTATGTACTTTCTCAGGAGAGATACGTGGAACACATCGTGAACTTGAGAGAGATTCGGTGGAAGCGCCAATCGGTAAGCTACCTTCCCAACACGATCCAGTATTTCAAAAGGACCGATATATCTAGGGCTCAACTTCCCCTTCTTTCCAAATCTCATAACCCTCTTCCAGGGAGATATTCGTAAGAACACTTTATCGCCCACTTCAAACTCTAGGTCTTTTCTTCGGTTGTCGGCATATCTTTTCTGTCGACTTTGAGCTGCTCTTATGTGTTGTTGAATAGATCTAACCTTTTCTGCCATTTCATCAACGAGATCAGGTCCTAATAGCTTTCTTTCCCCAACTTCATCCCTGCAAGTTGGAGTCCTGCATTTCTTTCCATAGAGAGCTTCATAAGGAGCCATCTGAATACTGGAGTGAAAGCTATTATTATAAGAAAATTCCACCAAAGGTAGGTGTTGATCCCAACCTCCTTTGAAATCCATAGAGCAAGCTCTCAACATATCTTCTAGGGTTTGAATTGTTCTCTCAGACTGACCGTCTGTCTGGGGATGATAAGCAGTGATGAAACTCAACTCTGTATCCAGAGTATGCTGAAGACTTCGCCAGAACATCGAGGTAAATCTCGGATCTCGATCAGATATAATAGAAAGTGGTACTCCATGCAATCTTACCACTTCCTTTACATATATCCTTGCAAGCTGATCTAGAGAGAAATCCTCTCTAATAGCAATGAAGTGTGCAGACTTTGTAAGACGATCAACTATGACCCAGATAGCATTATTGCCTTTGGATGTTTTAGGAAGTCCTGTGACAAAGTCCATAGTGATGTTTTCCCATTTCCATTCGGGTATGGGTAATGGTTGTAACATCCCCTTAGACTTCTGTCTCTCAGCTTTAACTTGTTGACAAACCAAGCATCGAGAGACATATTCAGCAACATCTCTTTTCATGCCATCCCACCAGAAGTACTCTTTCAGGTCCCTATACATCTTCGTGCTTCCAGGATGAATAGAGAATGAAGAACTATGAGCCTCATCCAGCAGCCCTTTCTTTAATTCGGGGATGGGAGGAACACAAACCCGATTCCTGAACTTTATTATCCCATCACAATCAAGGTTGAATTCAGGAACATTTCTCACCTTCTTTTGTAACTCGACATCTTCTTTCTGTGCCTCTTTAATCTTCACATGTATAGATGGTTGAACATTCATTTGAGAAAGATAAGATTTTTCCCCTTCCATTATAATTCCAAGATCCATCCTTTGTAAATCCATAAATATTGGATCTTTTGTGATCCTCATCATGGATAAACTAGCATGGTCTTGTCGACTTAATGCATCTGCCACCTTGTTTGCTTTCCCAGGGTGGTAATGGATTGAGCAGTCATAATCCTTAATCAGCTCCAACCATCTTCTTTGACGCATATTCAACTCCTTTTGTGTGAAAATATACTTTAAACTTTTATGATCAGTATAAATATCACACCTTTCACCATAAAGGTAATGCCTCCAAATGTTTAATGCAAAGATTACCGCAGCCAACTCCAAATCATGTGTTGGGTAATTTTGTTCATGGATTTTCAACTGTCGTGAGGCATAAGCTATCACCATATCATTTTGCATAAGAACACACCCCAATCCCTTCTTGGATGCATCACTGTAGATCACAAACCTTTCTCCACTACAAGGCAGTGTGAGCACAGGTGCACTGGATAACCTTCTTTTCAACTCCTTGAAATTCTCTTCACATTCCTCTGTCCAGAAAAACTTAACTCCTTTCCGAGTCAACTTGGTGAGTGGATTAGATAATCGTGAAAAATCATTTACAAAACGTCGATAATAACCAGCCAAACCAAGAAAACTTCGGATCTCAGTTACTGTTGTTGGTCTTGACCATCTTTCGATAACCTCTGTTTTTGCTGGATCCACAGATATCCCCTCTTTTGAGATTATATGACCCAAAAATGAAACTTTTTGAAGCCAAAATTCACACTTGGTAAATTTGGCATAAAGCTTCTCCTTTCTCAGGGTCTTCAATATAATTCTCAAGTGATCTTCATGCTCTTCCTTGCTTTTTGAATAGACAAGAATATCGTCTATAAAGACTACCACAAATTGATCAAGATAGTCTCTAAAGACTCTATTCATTAGATCCATGAAGATAGCAGGGGCATTAGTAAGACCAAATGGCATCACTATAAATTCATAGTGTCCATACCTTGTACGGAAAGCTGTCTTTGGTATATCCTCCCTTTTGACCCTTAATTGATGATACCCTGAACGAAGATCAATCTTGGAAAAGTATTGAGCTCCGCGTAGTTGGTCAAATAAGTCATCAATGCGTGGGAGAGGATATTTGTTCTTGATAGTGATCTTGTTAAGTTCTCGATAATCAATGCAGAGTCTCATTGATCCATCTTTCTTCTTAACAAATAGAACAGGTGCTCCCCAAGGTGACGCACTAGGGCGTATGAATCCCTTATCAAGATTCTCTTGGAGTTGCTTCTTCAATTCCCGCAACTCAATTGGGGCCATTCTATAAGGTGTCTTTGAAATAGGCAAAGCACCCGGTACGAGTTCTATTGAAAACTCAACTTCACGATTTGGTGGAAGACCCGGAAATTCCTCCGGAAAGACATCATCAAACTCCCGTACAATGGGCATATTCTTAATCGTGAGTTTCTCACCAACCATTTGAGATAAATAACCTTCATTTAGTGGAATCAATACCCATAAGATGGAAGAAATTTCCACTGGAAGGTTATGTTCATCCTTGCATTGGTATACAATCATAGATTGATCTGGAATATGAAATGTGACTTCCCTTCTTTGGCAATTGATATGAGCTCCATGTAGAGAAAGCCAATCCATGCCAAGAATCACATCAAATTCCACTAAAGGAAGGATCACAAGATTTGCAGGAAGCACTTTCCCACAAACTTCGATCGGAGAAGAATTATAAACTTCTGATGCGATTGATGTGCCATTAGGTGTTGTCACAGCTAACTCAACATCTAATTGTTGAGGTAATACGGTGATACCCTTAGAAAATTTTTCAGAAATAAAAGAGTGGGTGGATCCAGAATCAAATAAAACATTTGCTACTTTAGAGTGGATGATAAGTGTACCTTTCACCACATCGTTATCGTACTCCACCTCGCTGATAGAAATTGCATGTGACTTTCCTTTGTCTTTAGCCTTAAGAGTTTGTTGACGTCGACCATCATCATCAAACCTTGGATTTGGGCATTGATTGGCATAATGCCCCATCTCCTTGCACTTGAAACATTGAAGTGTAGCAGGTTCATTCTGTGTATCCCTTCCTTTGTTTGCATCATTAGACATCTTCTTCCCATTATCACGGCATTCAAATGCCCGATGACCTTCTTTTCCACATTTAAAACATTTACTTGTCCCTTTAAGAAACTCCCTCCATGTTTCTTTCCACACTTTGAGCATAAGGGAATGTTCATCTTCTTTTCCGTGTGCTCTTTAGATTTTTCTTTGAATTCCATCTTCCTCTTCTTATCAAACCCATGTGACTGATGGGTTACTCCAATCCCCATCTCGACTTTGAGAGCACATCGAACGATTTCTTCGTAGCTATTGAAGTCCCTTATGGCTAACGCCCTTCGAAGACTTGGTTTTAAGCCACTAAAGAATCGATCGATCTTACTCTCAGGTTGGAAAATAATACCAGAAGCGTACCTTGCAAGTCTGGTAAAATTTGCTTCATAGGTACCAACAGATTCATCATCCCTTTGCTTCAGTTCAAGGAACTCTTTCTCCATCTTTGTTCAGAGAATACGAGGGAAGTACTTATTGAAAAATAAGTTCTTGAACTCGTCCCATTCCATAGACTCAATTTCATCCCTTTGCCTCGCATTCTTTACAAGATTCCACCATTGATCCGCATCTCCTTCCAAACGATACACTGCTAGGATGACTTTATCATGCTCAGAACATTGAAGAACTGAAAATATCTTTTCAGTAGTACTAATCCATTGTTCAGCAACTAATGGATCAGTAGACCCGCTGAAAGATGGTGGACGCTGCCTCATGAAGGATTCAACAGAATGTTGCTCCCTCCTTTGTTCGTTTGGAAATCCTGCATGATTCATAGCTTGAGAAAGTTGTGTGAGCATGGCTACAAGATTTTGCATTCCAGCTCCCATATCGTTTGGTTGCTCAGGGGGACAATCATTGCATTGCCCATCACATTCCGCATTAACACGGTTCCTTCGGGTTCCAGCCATTGACTAAAACCAAGAAGAATAGTGTGAGCAACACTAATTATAATAGGAAACCACATAATTCAAGAATAAAATATTCATGCTTATGGTCTTATCCTAGGTTATTCGAGGCCATTTCTAAAACACTAAGATTGTGTACTATGCTTAGACTTATCCTTAGGGTTCTTACTAAGGCTTTCACATCCTAGTTTCCAAAGGTTGACTATACCTTTCCTCTGATACCAACTATAACGACCCATACTTTACATACATTGTTAATACTTCAAAATTGAAGCACACTTATTACAACATATGACAAAACCACAAAGGACCGTATAGGTATAGTGTCTTTAGAAACTGGGAAACATAAACAACTGGTTCATAAATCTTCTACAGTGTCTCCCATTTATTTCATCATATCTAGGGTCCCTTTTAGCATATTCTACTTATTATCCATCTTCCTGACCTGGGAAAAGAAAACATAAAAGGGTGAGCTCAAATGCTCAGCAAGGGCAAATAAAGGAAATAAAAATCATATCATATCTTTATCAAAACCTGCAAAAGAGATCATAATATCTTAACAGGGAATAAATCATAGAAGTGAAAATGAGATCCCCATAATCATAACATAAAACTTGAAACTTTGTGGCATGCACACATAATCATGGAAATCATTTCTTGTTAGTCATGACTCATTTCCAAGACTATCTTAGTGGACAAAGTCCCTTTCTGAACCGAGTTCACTCCTCGTTTCAGTCCTGTATCACTGAACCGAAATAACCTTCCGTTCCAGCCATGTCTATCTCATGAGATATAAAATCATTACCCAATGCATTGGAGGGAGATATAGGTCCCACCCATCTTATAATGAATCCTTTCTTATGTGTGCCACATAATCATAAAACATACATCATCGCATAACACATATAACAAAAATGGGATTCTTGAAACATCATAAATCAATTCATATAAGATAAAGGAATTCATAAACATAATTCCATCACAACATAGTCAAACCAATGTAAAAATATGGATAGAAACAGAACCCTTTATTATCTTAGATGGAAAATAATTTTGATAAAACACTTGAATTGAATTCTTGAGGAAAATATCCTTTCTTCTTCAAAAACATTTTTCCTTTCATAACATGTCATACAACTTTAGAATAAAATAAGTTGATTAAAAATAAACTTGAAAACTTGTAAAGGAAGCTTCTTTGAAGTAATGTTTTAAAAATCCATTCATGCCGTATAAGTTAAAAAAACATTCTTCGTACTTTTTTCGGAAAAGTCAAAAAGTACTTCGTACGAAAAAGCGACAAAAGATTCCTTTCATATTTTTTTACTAAAAACTCACCAAAGGGTAAAATTGGATTTAAAATATTTTAAGTGGATGGAAATAATATTACATATTGATGAAACATGGATGTGGATGATAAAATACACCCCAGTAAATACTTACGAATAAACAATCTCGGATAAAAATGAGATTGTGATATTTCCCTTACCTTAGGTCCGATTAGCTTTGTACGTGTCAGAAGCTCCTGTATAATGGTTTAAATAATGTTATTGACTTATTCCAGAATCATACATATTTATATGATATCATATATGGTCATATTATTAGCTTCTTGTTAGTAATATTTCATTGTTACTTGTTACTCGGGTCTTTATAACTTTTTGTTCTTATGCGTGTTTTGTCGAATAAATTCTTATTATTATCTTTAGGTTATAGATAATTCATTTCCAGAATGGTATTAGTGTATTATATACCATATTCATTCATTCAATTCATTTATATAATCATTATGAAATGAAGATCATGTAGAACGAGTCGCATCACATCGTGGAGACGGTATTCCGTACGTACGCACGAGTGATGATATCATTCCTATGATCGTGGAATTGTATTGGAGTATATATATATTATTTCAGTATCAATATTACTTCATAATAATCATATTTAGTTACTCATTACACCATTATAACCATCCTTGTAAGGTGATGGTGGAAAATAGATTACACCACAGCGTGGAGACGGTATTCCGTACGTACGCACGCGTGGTGATTTCATTTTTCCGTAGGATGGATAGAAGGTGAAATAGGGTTGTTTCATATTTATAATAACATATCAGTATGTAATTAATACTGATGTTATTACTTTATCATGAAACAACTAAAGAAGAAGAAGTTGAAGAAGAAAGAAATTGAAAAGATCGGTAATGGATATTACCTCTTCTTTGGAACGCCTCTTTGAATCCTCCACTTAAGGAACTAAGATTGGTCTTTGGAGAATACCAGGACCTCTAGGATTATTCTAGGGAAGTGGAGAGGAGAAAATGGCAGGGGTTGTCCGAGCTTGAGTGCTCAATTTGGTGTGAGGAGGAGGGGGAGGAGGTGCCCTTTTATAAGAGAGGAGAGGGGCACCTTAGGAATATCTCAAAATATTATTTTATATTAAAGTCAAAATTGGTTCATAATGGTTCCAAAGGGTCTTATTTCGAAGCTAAAGTGGGGATGGGTCGAAATCCTATCAACCAATAGGATTTAGACAAGTTTAGGGTATTATTTTAACCTTATCAATTAGATTTAACTCTAAGTTAATTAATTTAACTTTTACCGTGTCTTTTTGTTTTCTTTCACTATATGGTTAATACACTTACTATAACATGCCAAACGAACCCCAAATTGTTTATTATTAATATATATATCCTTATCTAAGTCATTTGGCCGAACCTTATATTTTTAGGAATAAAATAACAATTAATAATATAATATTTGATTTAAAAACTATTTTGTGTCAATTTTGACACTATTTGATATATGATTTTTGTGAAAGTCATAACAGAATTATATGTTCGAACCAAGTTGATTAAATCAACACTAATATATCATAGTAACCTAGAAAATTAGTGGAATTCATAAAAAGTCTCAAATTACATTTATTTTGGTATTTATAACATCAATTATGTCAATATTTCATTAATAAGATAATTACTGCATCATCTTTGTGTCATAAATAAATTACATTATATGATGTCTAAAAATTACAAATAAAATATCATCATGTAGGAAATCTTTTTATCTTTCTAATGAATATTTACAATTGAATTTAGCTTATGTATAACCCCATATTAAAAATGATTTACTTATTAAACTTTGATTTTAACTATTTTAACCCTTTTTAAATAAATTAATAATAAATGTCCTAATCTAATCCAAGTGGGCCTAAATGGTCATATTTTATTCCTAAGTTTGTTTTTGGTCGAATTACACTTGTCCAATAGAATTAGGACATGTGTTAGGGTAATATTAATATCATATTTACCCTTAGTTACCCTATTTACTATTAACCGCGGTAAAAAAAGTAAAAAGTTACTATTCACCAAAAAATTATTTTCATCTCATTGAACCACATTTTAGTCCTTGATATTAACCGTGTCTCTCGGATTTTCGAAATTCCAATCACAGAAGCGGTAAAATTAAGTTTTATGCAAAATTCAGTTTTTAACCTACCACTTAGTGGTTTCACTATTCATCAAAAATTGAAAGTTTTCAGAAAAATACCAAAATTTCACCCTAGGCTAATTTCGATATTCTGAGTCCAAAAATGAAGTCCATTTTGAAAAATAAAATTTATAAAATTTCAAAAAGTGGTTATTACTATTCATAACGGCTAGTTTTAATAGCATATTGTTGTATAGTGAAACTCGGTATTGCGTACGACGCAAGCTATCGAGGAAGGTCGCGATTGCGTGTAAAGCAAGTCAAGAAAGTGTTGCGTAGAAAAAGATTCCTTTGATAATTTATATAACATAAAAGTCTCGGGTGTTACAAAAAATATTTTTGAAATTAAAAGGGGTCGGAATACAAGCCCAACAGGAAAGGTACATGTACAACTGAAAGCAATACAACTGAAGTGAAATAAAGAAAAGCAGCTATTGGATATTCCCCTGGGATTCCTTCCTGATTGGTAGGTAGAGATTTCTTCCTCAACACTCCTTCTCCGTCTGTCTCCTCCAGGTTCTGGCATTTCATATGGTCCACCTTTAGGCATCGTCCAGTCCAGGTACTCACAGCCTCAATCATAATTGTCCGTCGTCTGCAACCAACACACCAAGGTGCGGGCATAACCCGTGTAGGGTTGAGTATATCGATACTCAGTAGGGACACCGAGACCCTCAAGGTCTCACAAAATCCAACAAGGATAAACAACAAAGTATGAAATCAAATGATTACCTTACATAGGTATATTCCCATACATGTACCTTTGTTATCATTTGACCCATCTCAATCATGATGAAAACACAGAAAAACTGACTCGACCCAACTACGATTTTATTCACATTATCTAAACCTCGTCTGTTAGAGAACTCCTCTCTCGAGTACAATGGGTCTGCCGCGACACCAAGAACACTTCCCACTAACCTTGGATTTCAGTAGTACTATTCCTATCGAGTTTCGTGGGTCTTTCGCGTCACACAGAGGCACTCCCCACCATTGGTATGTCACATCACCAAGCATTATCCCCTTCGTAGCCTACTAAGGTACCACTCCTATCGGGTACCGTGGGTCTTCCATGTCACCATGTGTGCTCCTCCACCATGGGTCTGCCGCAACACCATGGAATTCCCCACTGGGCTAGTAGAGTCTCTCTGAGTCAAACGTTCAGTAGTCGTCAGTTCTAAGATAGCAATTAGTCCTCCGCACTATGCTCGCTCGTCTCCAGGAGGATCCGATCCACAAGCTACTAGTTGATACTCCAACTGTCACAAATTCCCACAAAGAAGTATTTGAATGGTATGTCATGTCATAGGGGTCTGAATGCAACAGACGACACATTAATTGGACACTCAGTCTATAAGTTATTAGTTTTTTAGTCCCGAGGGCCCGGTTGGATTCGTGCACGATCCAACCTGACCATACCTCAACTATACCCCAATCTCCAGTGGGGTATACTCAAAGGTACTGTCATGCCCCATGAATACCAGTTCCACTGACAGTTCATCAAATAGTCATCTGGTTCCAATGATATGGCCGAAGGAGTGTAAATGAGTCGTAGTGGGCCCTGGTCTGGTCCAACCCGGTCGGACCAACCCAGTCGGACCAACCCGGCCCGATGTAGTCTGGGAAGAACCGGTTCGGGTCAACCCAGCCTGACCCATTGGGTCTGGCCCGGCCCGTTGGGCCTGTAAACCCATTGGGTTTGGATCGGCCCTTTGGGCCCATCCCAGTAGGCCGCGAGGGGCCGCAGAGAGCAGTGAGGGCGAAGGGCGGCACGGCCCGACTCGGTGGGTGCCGTGAGTCTGGTTCGGCCGAGAGGGAGTCACGGGGACCATTTTCCTGGGATGGATCTATGAGGCCTATGTGGCTGGGATGTCTAAGAGGGCCGTAGAGAGGCCGGTTCGGCCAGGGCGTAGGGCTGGTTTGGCCAGAGCGCCACGAGTGGTGTGGGCAGCTCTGAAGGCCGGTGGCAGTGTAACTAGTTTTCCTGGCAGGTGGCGCAGCTGGAGGGTGGAAGCTAGGGGCATCATGGTGTAGAGAGCAGTGTCTCAGGGTGGCACGATGGGGTGAGGGCATGCGGCCGGTTCGGACAGGAGGTCGGACCGCCGTTGGGGCGGCGCTGGGTGCGGTGGAAGCGGTGGCGGTGTCGTTCCCTTTGTCACCTTCATCATCATCCTTCATTCTAAAGAACACCACAATGAATAATGGCTAAGGGGGTTGGGCCATGTTAGTTTGTCCCACACCCTCCACGTTTAGAGTGGTAGAAAAAGGTTGAACATGAAAATAAGAATGTCACACTTATAACATCCCACAACGTTTCATTCCCAAATAGCAAATGAAACCATGGTAAGAGAAATGGGAAAAGTATTGTCACACAAATAATCCCCCTAACTTTTATTTTCGTTAAGGATGATGAGGATGGAATGTCGACCGTCAAATAAGTCCCACGTCAGTTGCCTCTGCAAGGTGCTTCTGAGAAAGATGTCGAATACAATCTTCACCAGCATGCTTCATGGATGAAGTTTTCTTCTTGGAGGAGGTGCTCTTCATTGGAGAGTGTGATCCTCCATGTGTTGGGTGTCACGTCACATTACTAGTGATTTGTCTCCTGGTTAAGACATCCCATATACTCCTCCCATGCCCCCTATATGTAGGAGAGTGGGAAGGTAGTTAACGATCGTGGAATTTATGATGGTTCATTTATTAGAAACCTTCATAAATTCCAACGATGATGTTACTTAATTTAAAAAGGTGCAATCCAACTAACTAAGTTGGCACAATTAATAAGGTGCATTGGTACAATTAAAAATGTGGAGTAGTTGTAGAGGATCCCCCCCACATTTATGTGTGGGTTGAGATGTTTTCTTCTCCTCCCATTAATAGTGGGTTAGGTGGTCCCCACCATAATAAATAAAGAAGATGATGTTCAGTTCTGGTTGACCCCACACCTGAAAATTCACATGGAGGGTGGTTACAAAAAAATATGATCTTATATTATTTTATACTTTCCAAATTTTCAAAAAAAACTAACTTTTACCCTCGACCAACTATCGTCGAGGTGAATGTCTTCTTAAGCGAATACAGGCGCTGTGAGTTCAACGGTGCCCTCAGATTTCAATTCCGAGCACTGGTTCAAAATATAGAAAAACCCCCCTTCACATATTTACTGAATGTACCTAAAAAATGTTCAAAAATACATTTTGGGCACTCCGGGCATCAGAATCATGCACTTTCAATTTTCACGGTCTCATAAAATTCCCATTTAATTAAAAAAAATTATATGGAAAATTTGGGTCATTACACCAATTTTTTCCTTTGAGTTTGTTTGTATCATGGTGGGTAATTTGACTAGATATTTTGATCATAAGGTTTTTTCATGATTAGTAGTGACCTTGTGCTTGTAGGCCATGAAAAAATAATGATCTTTATGATAATTGCACAGTTTCCCAAACCATGAGGACAAACCGTGAGGTCATGCCAACTCTTTAATTTCGTGGTATTTTCGTGTCAGACCATACCGATCGGTTATGTTGGTTGGTTCTAATAGAAGGGAAACCCACTATGAGTCTCATTTAATTTCATTTGGAGGGATCTAATAGAATCCAACCCCTTGAACAGTTACAGTGTTTGGGACTCCCCCTGTTGGTGTCTTGATTCTGTCTCCAGAAAAAATTAGGTTGTCTCTTATGGTAGGAAGCCTAATTGTGCCTCTGAGTGCTTGTAACTCAGTTTGGTCCTTGTTCTTGGATTGGTGGTAGATAGTCTTTTTCGTAGATATATAACTTCTTACATCTTCCTCGGGTAAACATTGGTATTGGATAATTCCCAAAGTTTTGGTTAAAGCAAGGTAAGTGTAACCTTATTCGTGTTGTTTTTCGTTTGGGTAAATTTCTGGAATCTTGTTCAGATGGATATTGAAGAGTTTTCTTTTGTGATAATTTTTTAATGTGCTTAATCATTTCAGGATAGTGGTGTATGTTTTGTTTTTTGAGATTATTCTCTCCCAAATTGATCCCTGGAGGTGTTTTGGCCTTTGGGGGTGAAGTAAGGCAAATGAGTCCATTTTTTCCTTTCTGTTGAGTTTGGTTTTTTCTTTTGGACATGCTGTGGATTTACAAGGGTGAAAAATTTTATGGTGGAAATAATTGTCACATAAATGACTTATTTTAATGTTATTTTTAATTTAATTTCAATTATTTCTTTTTATTGGGGATTTCTTAGGCATTTTGTTGGAAATGGTGGGTTTTCAATATTTGGGCCAAACTATGAACCCATTTCTAGATTTAAATCCCAATTTTGTTTCTTTTATAACTCCATTTTCTATAAACATTTTTCATCCATTACCATTCCTATGTGTCCTAAATTTACCAATTAAAACAACCATATCAATTTATAGCTTTTATAAAACCATAATCATGGTGTATTTGGGTTTGTATTTAAGGTATTGGGCCTACCCACAAGCCCATTTTCTGGTTTAAATGTTTTTTTTATTTTTTAATATCTCCTTCATATTTTATTTTTATTTGGTGAATCCACCTCCCACTCTAATCCAATATCCCTAGGAGAAGCCCAGTTATTTTTTCTTATTTTTTGAGCTCATTTTAACCTCTAATTAGGGAGAATCTTTTCAGGGCTTCTCAAACCATCCAGATTTGAGAGGGTAACTTGCTTACTTCATAAATCAGTCATTTTTTCACCCTTTTTCCCCAAATTCAGTCCCCACATGATATCATATTCCTTAGTAGAGACTCGATATCAGTTTTTTCATATTGGAGATTAAATATTTTGTTGATTTGGGGTGGTTTCTTCAGCATCTCTTTAAGTAAGTGTTTCTCTATTTGAATTCTTCCCTTTAATTTCAGTTTCTTACACCTTTCATGAAGATACCTTATGTATAGAAGTTTGGTTTCGAACCTAGGTTTTGATATAATTTATTCTTGGTTAAATATTCGGATTTAGGTTGTGTTTATCTCCCTTTTAGTGAGGCGGTAGTGCGGTTAATGTTTCTCACCAAGATTCAAGGGTCTTAACTCAATATGTAGGTGGTTCAATTTTTAAGAACTTTTTGATGAGTTATAATGGTTGATTTACTGGTTTTAATGTTTATAATATGCCTATTGTGGTGGTAAAAACTTTTTTTAATTTATTTTCTTAAGAGTGTAATTTTATAGTTGTATTATGGCATGAATTTGGGTGCTTTTCATGGGTGACTCTTGGGGTAATGTTTGGGTGTATTTTATAACACATGAAATTGAATTAAAAGGGATTAAAGGGGATACCAATTCTGTTTTTTAATTTATTAGTGTCATTTGTGCCTTAAAATGGGATTTTTAATGGTTTGAAGGTGTAAAACCATGTTGTACTTCTTGGAATTTATTTATGAAAACATGCATTTTTCATGTACGTCTTTTGTGGTGTTAATTGAGGTTTATTTATAACACTTGGGGGGTAGTTTAATAAATGTTTTTAGTAAGAATAATTGTTTTTTGGATTGGTATTGGTATGATTTTTGAAGTGAATGAGGGATTTGAAATGGGTTTTGTGTGTAATGTATAGTTAAACCCTTGGGTCTGTTTTATGAAAATTTTGAATGTTTTGATTGGTTAAACATTGTGGGAAAAAGGTGTATAAGTACAGTTTGGTGGATTTTTTAACCTTATATGAGTTTTTGAAAGGTACGGTGGTTATTTATGCCATCCCAATGATTTTTATAATTCTTTATAAAGTGATGAAATTTTCTAGAAAATGGAAAGGGTGATGCGAAACATTGTTGTGGGCTATTTTGTGTGAGTGTGTTCTGCAAAATGAATTTTGTTAATGAAAGAAGTATTATATGATTTTTGAGTGGGATGTTTTGTGAGTTGTAATTTCTTTTAATGGTTTTATATAATTTTTTAAAGGATTTGTGGATGTGTTAAAGTAATGTGAAATGTGTTGTGGGCTTTTTTGGCGTGAGTATGATTTCAAAATGCATTTGACTGAAAAAGTTGATTTTGTGAATTTTGTTATGTACATGTGGGATGTATGGTGAAATTTTGATGTGGAAATGATATTTTCATGTGAAAATTATATTTCTTAACCTGTTGAACTTGTTTGAGAACAAGGGTAAACCATGGTATCTAGGTGGGTGGACATGTTCTAGTATTCCAGTAAATCCGTGGGTTTTGGCCTCAGTTTCATGTAGAAAAACTATCACTTAAAAAACTAATTAAATTATAATGATGATGATTAGGGACCACTATGTTATTTGTATGTTTCCTAATAGTTTCTTGTGCACGATAATATATATTGTGATGGTTACTCTCACTGAGATATGAGGTATCGGGGAACCACAATGAGCTAGTGGGGTTATTTACTATTGCATGTGATCATTAGTTGTGGTGTGATTACCATCGGAATATGTTATGGTTGGACGGAAAATTCAGTAGTTTTGACATTTCTTTTTTAAAGTTTTGATTCTTATTGATATCCCACTTGAAAACTATTTTAATTTTTAAGTTGCATCTTTTAGAAGTTGTAACAAGAATTTCTTATTTATGAAAACTTTCAATCTTTTCGTCATAAAATGTATATCACATGGAATATCTTTATGGTGGTATCCTACTGGGAATTGGCTCACACCCTACTTACACCCTTGGGTGTAAGTAGACCGGGGTTTTTTTTCACAGGTTGGGTATAGTTTTCTTTTCAAGTGGTTTGGGATTATAACAGGTCCTTGGTTGTGAAGTCTTGTTGAGATGGCTTGAGGGAGGTTCCCCTTTCCATGAGGGTTCCTGGGCTATTTCTTTTTGGTTTTATACCTTATTAATAGTCTTGTTGAGTTGTTTTATACTATGTAATTTTGTTCTATGTTTATTAAATAGATAGTTTGGTTTGAAAAATCCAGATTCATTTTATTGGATTCATTTGTAGTTTTATGTTTATAAACTCATGCAAATTATTCCCAACTCTCATTTTATGATACCCGAGAACCTGTGCCAGCCTGTGGGGATCGGGAACGACCATCAGGCCTTGTCAAAGGCCGAGTTTGGTTCCAGTTTCAGTGGTGAGCAGCTTTGGTTCGTGATAGTTATATAAACAAGAATATTCATCTTGAAGGACTATACAGTTTAGTATATTTTGGAAAAAATAATGTTAAATATGTTCATCATTACATCTTGAAAAGAAAAATAACACTAATTTGTTCCCTTATAAATATCTATTCCACCTAGATAATACTTTCAAGTCATTCAAAATTTACTTCTTCATATCCTAAGAAAATGAAACATAAGAAAGGGGTGAGATCAAATACTCAGTATTTGTTAGAAATATAGTGTAAGATAACATAAACAAGATACAGAGGGAATAATTGAAATCACATGCCTTTATAAAAAAAATCTTGAACATAATATGGTAGGAATACGAGCTGAGTATATAATTCTATATAAAACATAACAATGGGAATTCTACAATTCAAATAACAATATGAACTATTAATTTATAGCTTCCTAATGACGGAAGTGAATATTCTGGACAATCTAAAACATTTTTTCAAGGCCTCACCCAAGAAGTCTAAAAATTATTTCAACCTCATCCAAATCCAAATATCACAATGGAAATACCTTAGCCAATTCGAAATCTATTTGTCTCATGAGACCTACAGTAGCATCGAGGGGATATAACAGGCCACAAAAATCACATAATATGTCCAATTCATTCATTATATGTATGGGGATAATCATAAACCGCACATACATTCATATTGAAACTATCATATGAAATATAACTAGCATTCCCCAATCATTAAACATAAAACACTGACCATTCTGAGTAATATGGCTAATGGATTTAGGATAGATCATCCAAAATAAAATCAGTCATATGCCATTCAATAAAATATTTTTGATGACATCAAAAATGATTAAACCCAATAATACATAATAACCAACAAGCACGTTGAATAAGACGGCATACTTTTATAAAATCATTAAGCAAATGTTGCGATATATACATATTTATTTTAAAAAAAGAGTTCCTTTGGAAAAATAATTTTATAAAACGAGAAGTGAAGTAATATAGTATTTTCCTAATAAAATTACTGATTTTATAAATATAATGGTTTCAAAAAAAATATTATACAATGCCCTTAAAAATAGATAAGAATTTGAGAAATTACCGTGATTCGGGCTTGTATTTTGGAAATATTTTTTAATGTTTCTTTTAAAAGATGTAACTATCCATAAAATAGGGAAGGGTTATTGATGGTGAACATATATAGAATAATAACATAGAATTTATGAGTAGTAAGTAATAATACATAATAATAACATTGAGGCAATTAAAAAATTAATTTACCCGAATGAAAATGGCTGATCGGGTGGAAAACCCTTACCTTAAGTCTGAATGTGTTCTTCTCCTGAACTTATGATCCTGGAATATGAAATTTAGAAATATTAATAACTTATTAAAAAACATAATATAGATTATTTTACTTTATCATAATTATTTTTAGTTCTTTTATTTTCTTATTGAGGAGTTATTATATTGAATTTCATCATTCTGGAGTGTTTGTTTTCTTGATTTTCAAAATGTGTTAACTTTTTTTAAGTAATGGACCTCATGTGGAATGGTTGTAAATATATAGAATTGAAATTAAATATAATTTATGAACATAATGAATTTTTAATGTTCATTTATATCATTTGGTTTCATGGAATGTGGATGATTCATTTGATGACAACCACTTTGATTATTTGGCAATATTTTGATCATTATGAACTATCTTGGTCATATAAATTAATAATATGTACATATACTTATTCTTGAATATTAATTATGTTATAATACATATATTATTGTATTTTTAAACCATATAAATGGTTTCCTGACTAGTAATTAAGGATAAATTAAATAACGAAAATTCATCGTCCACATAGGTTATAAATTAAAACCACATGGACACTAATTTCGTATAAAAAAATAAATGGGAGTAAGAATAAAGATAATGGATCTTCATTTAAGATGAAAAAATAAATAATATAGATTATACTGGAGTTATCATTTTTGTAATAACACTGTTCTTATTCTGAGGTACGGGCTTCTTCTTTCCTCTTTTACTTATGTGTTTTTGAGAATATATGGTAAAGGGGAAAATCCTAATTTTTGGAAGTACATGCCGTGTACATTTTCCACACGACATGTACTTATGGCCATGTAGGGATGAGTACACGGGGCGTGTAGCCATATTGGCGACAAAGGGTGTAGGAACCAACTACATGCCATGTAGTGGTACCTTACATGCTGTGTACTCAATCGGTAGGACAAATTAGTAAGGCAGTGGAGCAACCACCAGCTGAGCGATAGTACACGCCGTGTACTCATGAGTACATGCCGTATACTCTTGTCGACGGATGAACAGTGTGGCGGTGCCGCCAGGGGAAAAGTTAATTGAAGGGAGTACATGCCGTGTACTTGGATGTACACACCGTGTACTTTGTTTTTTTCGCTTAAAATGGGAAGTAGCCTCCCTTGTTCACAGGGAAGGCTTAGAACGGAAGATGGATCTCGGGAGGGATGGCCGAACCATTGATGATCTGCCGAGTGTTTGCTTGGAATCTGATTCCGCTTCGGACGATCTCGTTGAAACCGCACAGGTAATCCCTCTCTTCTCCTATAGTGATGATTACCAATTCTTCTCCTAACAGAATGGATATTGAGGTTAGGTGAGATTCTTTCTTCGTCAAATCTACGTCATTCTTGGAAGTTTCTTGGATCGATGTTTGTGTATAGAGCTTGTTGGCATATAAGGTAGGTGTCTTGGTGTTTAGTTTTCCATCTTCCGTGTGTTTTATGTGTTTTTTTGCCATGAACCCATGTTGGGGTGTCGTGTGGCAGAGGACATGGATATTTTTTAATGACCTAGAACTGCATGGGTAATTGAATAAATTGTAAAACTATTGTTTGGGATAGTTTCTTTGATCCAGAAACACCCTGAGGGTGTGTTCAACTGTTTAGTCTTTTGGCCAGGATACCCGAGGGTATGCCTTTGAAGTATTAATTGTAGAATTCCCTTGAGAGTAATTTCTTGTTACTGCTTGTTTACCTTTTGGGAATGGCCCGATTACCTATTTGTCATGAGGGCGTTGTTGTGATTAGCATGTGGGCACTAAACTGTTTATCCTGAGGGATGTACTTATTTCGCCTGAAGGCATCCCTTCGTGCCTGAGGGCTTGACTTTTGTGCCTGAGGGCGACACTTTCTATGCCTGAGAGAAAATTCGGTTACGCCTGAGGTCTATACAAGCAGGTTGGATTCTTCTTACCTGAGGGTAATGTTTTGTTTGTCTGAGGATGTGGACTGTTTACATAGAAATGCACTATGGTGATTTCTAATTTTTACTGGATTAAATGAATAATAAAATGGAAATTTAATTGTTTAGTTAGTTACTTTTAGTACTTCTTAATTTATTGGATTTTACTATTGCACACTATTGTTTCATTCTTATAAGAAGTTGGGGATGGGCCTTTGGTGGGTGCCTACTGAGATATTTTTCTCTCACCCTGTTTGAGTCAAGCTTTTTTTCCCAAATAGATTACGTTGTGGTAGGTGTGGATATGGTCAAGATTCCCTATACAGGTACATGATTGCTTCTGAGGAGTAGGAGGGCATGGGACTGAGCCTAGGCTCTTTATGCCGCTGCCAGCTATTTTTCTTTGTTTCGTTGTACTCTGCTTTTGGTTGTAATTTAATGATTTATAACATGTTCTGGCTATTTTCTCAAAACTTGAGACATTTAGTATCATTATTTATATATTGTTGGTTATATCCACTGTTGTTTTTCATTTCAGTTGTGTATGGTTTACCGCTTCCTCTCTTCATTGTATGTTTTATTTCATTCCATTGCGCTACACATTGACAAATCAGGGCATAGTTTCCCCACTATCAGAACTGGGCCCTCACTGCTAGTCGGCAGCCTCTGTCGTTTTGGGAAATGCGCTTGAGGTCACGTGGCGAACCGGGTTCGGGGCACCCGTTGTGTGGCACCCAGAACCGGGACGTTACAATGTGGTATCCGATACAGGTTCTTTTCTTTGACTTACTATTTGGATCCATAGTTAGGGATAGGATGACCGGTAGTTAGTAATAAGATGTTCTCGGGTGTAGCTAACCCATTTACAGGGAAAAGCCAGCCTACCTCGTATTTTTCAATTTTCTGATTTTGCAAATTTTAGGGTTGATATATTTTCACCGTTGGGTGACGCACTTGAGATTGTGCTGTTATAATTTATTTGTGGGTTTTATTTAGTTGCAACCCGATGAGATGAGGTTATGCCATCTCATGCATCATATAGGCTCATTCTAGATATCACATGCCATGCATAGTTTCCATGCCATGTAGGATCATTAGAAATTTCAAGTTGTTGTGATAGTAGTTGTGCTAGAAAATCATGTTGTTTTGATAACTACATGACAAATACCTACTATTTGATAGGGTATTTTGGGTGATCCTGTTTATAGAATGGACAAAAAACAATGTTTTTTGGGGACTATGGGCCCCCATTTACCAGAATTTGGCGTATCATTGATTGTTTATTTTGTTATGACACAGATAAGATGTCAAACTTTGATTTGTGGGGGGTATGGGCCCTCACGGGTCGGAATTTGACACTTAGGTGTTGGTTTTCGATATTTTCTGGCTTCTGGGGAAGTTTCTGAGCCATACTATCTGGAAACCCAGTATACACGCCGTGTAGTATTTTTTAAACACGTCGTGTATGGCCTTCTGTTCGGGAAGAAAAATGAACTTTTATGTACATGACAAGTACTCTGAGTACATGCCATGTAGACTCTTTCCGTGTCACAAACCATGTGGGCGGCTACTTGGGGTAGGGAAGATCTTGGGTAAAACACGTCGTGTACCAAATATACATGCCATGTAGTATTGACCCAGAGTCCGGCCGTGTAACTAACAAAAAGGGGCGGTGAACTCCTTTATAGAACACGTCGCGTCAATGATGAACACGACGTGTAGTGTGACCTGGGGACTCGGCCGTGTAACTAACAACACGGGTTGATGACACCGTTACTTGAACACGCTGTGTACCTTTGGGACACGTCGTGTAGTCTTTTTTGAGGACGGACCATGTGGATGTAGCAGTGTGACTGGGAAACGGGGTTGTTGACACACCGTGTTTGGGTGTAACATGTCATGTAGTGTCATGCTGAGTAGTCAATCGTGTCACAAGAGGCACAGGCAGTTGGAAATAAAACCATACACGCTGTGTAAATAATATACATGCCGTGTAGTTTTGTTCAAACGGGAGCCGTGTGGCTTTGCAATGCAGAAGAACACGGGCAGGGGAAGGGAAGTCAAGAACACACTGTGTAGTCAGTATACACGCCGTGTTGTCTTGTATTCAAAATTTTGAATGCCTTATTCCCCCTTTTCCCTTTTTGTTTTATTCGTTTTCGATAATTGAAAATCTTGAATCTAAGGCGTGCATTTGACCTTGTAGTGTCATGCCGCCTAGATGACCACGCGTTGTTCACTAGGAGAGCGACGACGATTATACTCCGGAGATGGTGGGACATGGGCTACCAGGGGATCCTCTAGCAGAGTCAGATGTAGTACCAGCTGCTATACCGGACGCATGCATGGAGGTGCAGTTCTGTGAGGGCTTTATGCAGTTCATGCAGTCTTTTCAGGGAGCATCGTAGGCTGCCACATCTATGGCTGAGCTGACACGTATCTTCCAGTAGCAGCATCCGCCTACGTTTTCAGGGGATGGAGGACCACAGGCTGTAGAGTCTTTGCTGGGGTATATGCAAACTATTTTCGAGCATCTGGAGATGCCTCCAGGGCGGAGGGTCAAGCTCGAAACTTACATGCTGTTTGATTCTGCCAAGAGGTGGTGGAATGTTACCACCTAGTCAGAGCATCATAGGGATATGGCGTGGGAGGATTTTTAAGCAGTCTTCTATGACTTCTTATTTCCCGAGACGCGGAGGGCAGACAGAGCTCGTGAGTTCATGAATCTGCAGTAGGGCTCTATGTTGGTGAGGGACTATTCTGCTCGCTTCACAGAGCTTCAGCGCTTCGCACCCGTATTGGTGGGTTATGAGACACTGAGGGCCAGACATTTTGTGGATGGTCTTCATTATGACATCTGAGCACTGGTAAACGTTTTAAGGTTTCCTACTGTACATGCTATTATAAATCTGGTGCTTATTATAGAGAGAAACCTACGGGAATCTAGTGGCGTGGGCCATGGCGGTTCGGCACCAATTACTAGTACTATTTCTATTGAAATGAGGAAGAGACAGATGAACTTCTCTCTGGGCGGCAGTACCATCCAAGAAGCTTCTTTAGGTGGCCCAGTCAGGTGCTACCATTGTGGTAGAGAGGGGAACAAGAGACCGCAATATCCATGATACCCAGTGGAGTGCCAAGCTTGTGGCAAGATGGTTCATCTGCAACGCTTTTGTAGGGTGTTTCTACCAGTGGCTAGTGAGAGGGGTTCTGTGCAGACTCCACGTGCGGGAGCAGAACCAGTGGATTCTTACTAGTCATGGAACTGGACTACGTCAGGGCATGCAGGTAGAGATGGTGGTTGTGGCCATGGTATCCAGGCACCAAGATCTTAGAGGTAGCAGGGCGGGACATATCAGGGTAGTCAGGCAGGGTCGCAAGGCCACGACACTGGGCAGACATATGCAGTGCAACAGACCCATTAGGAGAAGGATCCCGGACCTTCTACAGTCACAGATACTATTTTAGTAGCTTCTGTTTTATCTTCAGTACTTTTCGATAAGGGTGCTACACATAGTTTCATATTTGTACCCGCTGTGGAGAGCATTGGGATCTATGTTTCTACTTCTTCTGATATCCTGATGCTAGACACTTCGTTGGGGACTAGGAAGGAGGGTGTGCGTCAGTTCAAGGAGTGCCCCCTTGAGGTTGGTGGGTGTCACTTTATTTGGGACCTCTATGTCTTAGAGATGACGAGCTATGACGTCATTCTCGGAATGAACTGGTTGGTTACCTTTCGAGCCTTTGTAGACTGTTATCATCACAGGGTGCGTTTCACTTTACCATAGGGTGATGATTTTCTATACAAGGGTGAATGGGATGTTCAGGCGAGTCGAGCTGGGCCAGAGAATCATGGGCGAGGTGGAGTCATAGCCCAGATTGCGAGTTTATATCTGGAGGATCAGGGGACTTGTAAGATGGATTTCCCTCCAGTGGTTGATTGTTTCAGGGATGTCTTCCTGGATGACTTTTCATGTCTACCTCTGGAGTGTGAGGTTTATTTCTCTATTGAGCTAGTGTCAGGGGCATCACCGGTGTCCATTCCTCCTTATAGGATGGCTACACCTGAGCTGCAGGAGCTAAAGAGGCAGTTATAGGAGTTACAGGCAAAGGGGTTTATCTGACCCAGTACTTCTCCAGGGGGGTCGCCAGTCATTTTTTTGAAAAATGGGGACGGTACCCTCATCCTTTTCTTGGATTATTAGAAGCTGAACCAGTTGACGGTTATGAACCGATATCCCTTAACGAGAATTGCTGATATTTTTGATCAACTTCGTTGAGCATGAGTGTTATTGAATATTGACATGAGATCAGGATATCATCAGATTCACGTTAGACCATCTGATATACCTCTCACAGCTTTTAGGAGCAGGTATTGTCTAAACGAGTATATAGTTATGCCATTCGAACTCACGAACGCGGCAGCGGTTTTCATGGCTCTGATGAATCATTTGTTCCATCCATATCTGGACTCTTTTGTATTAGTATTCATGGAAGATATCTTGGTGTACTATCACACTCGACACGACCATGCCACCCATCTTGAGACCGTATTGAGTACACTGAGAGAGCATCGTCTATATGCTATGAGCTTAAATTGCCACATTTGGATGGACCAGATTCACTTCCTGGGACATATTATCTCAGAGGCATGAGTCTTAGTTGACCCAGAGAATGTGCAAGCAGTAGTTTCGTGGGAGCAGCCTAAGAACGTGTTTGAGATACAGAGTTTCTTTGGGATGGCTGGTTACCATAGACGCTTCATACAGGACTTCTCCCACTTAGCAACACCACTTACGGGTCTGACTAAGAAGGGTGTGAAGTTCATTTGGCCAGAATCTTGCGAGGCAGCCTTTCGGGACCTGAAAGGAAGGTTGAAATCAGCACCGATCCAGATACTCCTAGTGCAGGGGAAGTGTGGTATAGTATACTATGACGCATCAAGGATTGGGATGGGAGCAGTGTTGATGCAGGAAGATTGATTAGTTGCGTACGTGTCTCGGCATTTGAGGCCACATGAGATTAATTACCCGACGCATGATCTCTAGTTGGACGCAGTTGTTCATGTGTTGCGTTGTTGGAGACATTATCTGTTGGGAGAACGTTTTGTGGTCTTTACTGAGCACAGAAGCCTCGAGAATATCTTTACTCAGTGTGACTTGAATCTGAGTCAACAAAGATTGGTTGAATACCTTCAGTCCTTCAATTTTGAGCTTGCCTATACACCTGGTAAAGGTATTGCAGTAGCTGATGCACTGAGTAGGAAGACTCAAGTACAGGCAGTGCAGGAGGCCAGTGGTGAGTGGCAGCTCATGGATTTGTTCTCTAAGATCCATCTAGAGGTGCATGAAAGTTAGGGGAAGACTTATCTTTCCTCTTTATCTCTGACTTCTACCCTCCTAGATAGAGTGAGGATGAGACAGCTATCTGATTCATAAGGCCTAGTTCTACGGGATTCAGTGTCAAGTGAGGACCCTCCTCCTGGTGGGACGATAGGCGATGATGAGGTTTTTCATTTCGATGGACGAGTGTGGGTTCCAAGGGATATATGTGAGGAGCTGATGTTAGAGTTTCATGCTTCAGTAGTTCAAACTGTGGTTACCAATATGTACCGAGACATGAGACGTCAGTACTGGTGGCCGGGTATGAAGAGATATGTAGCTAGTTATGTAACGAGATGTTCCACCTGTAAGAAGGTAAAGGAAGAGCATCAGAGACCAACTGGACTATTATATTAGTTACCCATTCCGGAGTGGAAATGGGAAGATGTCGTGATGGATTTTGTGATAGGGTTACTGAGGTCACCTAGGGGCAATGATGCCATGTGGGTTGTTGTGGAAAGACTCATGAAGGCATCTCACTTCTTGCCGATCAAGGAGACCATCAGTGTTGATGATCTCAGAAGGCTGTATATCTGAGAGATCGTGCGACTTCATGGGGTCCCTCGTTCTATCGTTTCAGATAGGGATGCCCGCTTTACGTCTCGTCTCTAGGAGAGTTTTAAGAGGGAACTAGGTACACAGGTGATTCTGAGCACAACATTCCACCCTCAGACTGATGGCCTGTCAGAGCGTACGATACAGGTGCTTGAGGACATGATGCGTGCATGAATCCTAGACTTTGGGGGCTCTTTGGAGAAGCATATACCGTTAGTCGAGTTTTCCTATAAAAATAGCTTCTAGGAAACTATTGAGATGGAACCATACGAGGCTCTATACGGTAGGCTATGTAGATCACCTATGTGCTGGTTAGAGGCAGGTGAGATAGCTTTGCTGGGACCACGTCTCGTGCAGGAGATTTCTGAGCCAGTCCAGTTGACTCAGAAGCGGATGGCTACTGTTCAGTCTCTTCAAAAGTCATATGTTGATCGCCATAGATGACCTTTGGAGTTTATTGTCGGGGATCAGTTTTTCTTGCACGTTTCGCTAAGGTTGGGACACAAGAGGATCGGGATACTGGGTAAACATTCACCGCGGTATGTGGGGCCATTCGATATTCTGGAGAGAGTCGGGCTGATTTCCTATCTGTTGTGGTTACCGCAGTGGTACCGAGCCATGCATGACGTCTTACACGTATCTGAGTTGCGCCGCTATCATTCAGACTCGTCTAACACCTTTCAGCCAGAGGAGGTTGAGCTTTAGATGGGTGTGTCCTTTGAGGAGCATCTGATTCTTATCGTTGACAGGAGCATGAATGTTCTCCAACGCTGGTCAGTTCCTCGCATACGGGTGTTATGGCAGCATAGCCGAATGCAGGACGAAACCTGGGAGTGGGAGACCGACGTACGTGCTCAGTGTCCAGAGTTGTTCACGGATATAACTTCACCACCCTTTGAAGGGAAATTCTAGGACGAATTTCTATAAGGGGGGAAGGTTGTAAGAACCTGGCTCTTATTCTGAGGTACAGGCTTCTTCTTTCCTCTTTTCCTTAAGTGTTTTTGAGAATATATAGAAAAGGGGAAAATCCTAATTTTTTGAAGTACACACTGTGTACTTTTTCAACACTCCGTGTACTTTTGGCCATGTAGGGAAGAGTACACGGGGCATGTAGCATGGTTGGCGACAAAGGGTGTAGGAACAGACTACACACTGTGTATTGGTACATTACACGCTGTGTAGTCATTCGGAAGGCCAAAACAGTAAGGCGGTGGAGCAAACGCCAGCTGGGTGATAGTACATGTTGTGTACTCAAGAGTACCTACCAAGTACTCATGTCGATGGATGAACAGTGTGGCGATGCCGCCAGAGGAACAGTTAAATGAAGGGAGTACACGTTGTGTACTTGGAAGTACACGCCGTGTACTTTGTTTTTTCGCTTCAAATGGGCAGTAGCCTCCCCAGTTCACAGGTAAGGCTTAGAACGGAAGAGGGAGCATGGGAGGGACAGCCGAACCTTTGACGATCTGCCAAGTGTTCGTCTGGAATCCGATTCCACTTCAGACGATCTCGTTGGAACCACACGGGTAAGCCCCACCTTCCCTTGGTGTGATGCTTACCGATTATTCTCCTAACATAAGTTATTTGAGGATAAGAGAGTTTCTTTCTTCATAAAATATACGTCTTTTTTGGGCGTTTCTTGGATTGGTGTTCATGTATAGCGCTCGTTGGTGTATAAGGTAGGTGGATTGGTGTTTAGTTTTCCATCTTTCGGGTGTTTTGTACGTTTTTGTGCCATGAACCCATGTTGGGGTGTCGTGTGGCTGAGGTCATGGATATTTTTTAACGACCTAGAACTGCATGGGTAATTGAATAAATTGTAAATCTGCTATTTGGTATCATTGCTTGGATCCGAAACCACCCCGGGGGTGTGTTCCACTATTTAGCTGTTTGGCCAGGATACCCGAGGGTATGCCTTTGAAGTAGTAATTGAAGAATTTCTTTGAGAGTAATTGCTTGTTACTACTTGTTTACCTGTTGGGCATGGCCCTGTTACCTGTTTGGCCTGAGGGCGTTGTTGTGATTAGCATGTGGGAACTACATTGTTTAGCCTGAGGTCTATAGTTATTTCGCCAGAGGGAAACCTTTCGTTCTTGAGGGATTGACTTCTATGCCTGAGGGCGACACTTTCTACACCTGAGGGAAAATTCTGTTACTCCTGAGGGCTATACCTGCGGGTTGGATTCTGCTTACCTAAGGGTAAGGGTTTGTTTATCTTAGGACGTGGACTGTTTACTTAGAAATCCACTATGGCGATTTCTAATATTTAATGGATTAAATGAATAATAAAATGGAAATTTAATTTTTAAGTTAGTCACTATCAGAACTCCTTACTTTATTGAATTTTACTATTTCCCACTATTGTTGCATGCTTACACACAGTTGGGCATGGGCCTTTGGTGGGTGCCTACTGATATATTTTCCTCCCACCCTTTTTGGGTCACACTTTTCATCCCAAATTATTACATTGTTGCAGTTGTGGATAGGGGAAAGAGTCCCTATACAGGTACAAGATTTCTACTGAGGAGTAGGAGGGCATGGGACCGAGCCTAGGCTCGTGATGCCGCTACCAGCTGTTTTTCTTTGTTTCACTATACATTGTTTTTGGTTGTACTGTATTGATGTATAGCATGTTCTGGCTATTTTCTTAGAACATGAGACATGTAGCATCATTATTTATATACTGTTGGATATATCCACTACTGTTGTTCATTTCAGTTGTGTATGGTTTACCGCTTCCGCTGTTCGTTGTATGTTTTATTTTAATCTGTTGCACTACACTTTGAAAAATGAGGGCATAGTTTCCCCATTATCAGACATGGGCCCTCACTACTAGTCGGTAGCCTATGGCGTTTGGGGAAATGCGCTTGAGGTCACGTGGCGAACTGGGTTCGGGGCACCCGTTGTGTGGCACTCAGAATAGGGATGTTGCAATTTTCATTTTAATAGACTAGGTGAGGAGAGAAAATGAATAGCGATGAACATTAAAATAGATGAAAATATGAGATATCCATTATTAAAATTTGATAGCCTAATGGTGTCTCTTAAAATTTCATAAAATGAAATGATATGTGTAACACCCGAGATTTTTATGAGAAATATTTTGATTTTATTTTATATACATCATCAAAGGAATCATTCACTACAAACAACACTATCTTGGCTTTCTTTACATGAAATCACGTCCTTCCTCGATAGCTTGCGTTGTGCGCATTACTGAGTTTCACTAAACAACGATATGCTATTAAAATATTATTAAAACTTTCCGTTATGAATAGTAATACACACTTTTTGAAATTTTATAAATTTTATGTTTCAAAATGGACTTCATTTTTGGATTCATAATATCGAAATTAGCCTAGGGTGAAATTTTGGTATTTTTCTAAAAACATTCAAATTTTGATTAACAGTGAAAACACTAGGTTACTATTTAAAAACCGACATTTTATTTAAATAATTATTTATTTTATTTAAATTTATTCTAGGTATAAATTGATACATATTAACTATATAAATTCAATTTAATTCATTGGAGTCATTTTAAAATAATTATATATATATAAAAATTTTATTGAACTTTTTACCGTCTTTCACCCACCACCTAGGAGAATTTTCAAATTTATATAAAACCTAATTTTACCACTTCTGTGAATGGAATTTCAAAACTCCGAGAGACACGGTTGATTTCATTATGTAAAATGTGTTTCAATGAGGTGAAAATAATTTTTTTTAAATAGTAACTTTTTACTTTTATTTACCACGGTTAAAAGTAAATAGGGTAATTAAGGGTAAAAATGATATTATTATTACCCTAACACATGTCATAATTCTTTTGGATAAGTTTAGTTCTACCAAATACAACCTTAGGAATAAAATATGACCATTTAGGTCCAATTGGATTAGATTAGGACGTTTAATATTATTTTATTTAATGAAGAGTTAAAATAGTTAAAATCAAAGTTTAATAACTAAAACATATTTAATATATTGTTATAAAGAAGATAAATTCGACTATAAATATTCATTATAAAGATAAAAATATTTCATACATAATGGTTTTTTAGTTATAATTTTAATACATTATATAGTTTAATTTATTTATGACATAATGATGATGCAGTAATTACATTATTAATGAAAAATTAATATAATTGATATTATAAATACCCAAATAAATGTAATTTATCACTTTTTATGAATTAAACTAATTTTATAGGGTAATATGACATGTTTTTATTGATTTAATTAACTTTTTTAGAACTAATCAGGTTGTTATGATTTTCACAAAAATCAATTACCAAATTGTGTCGAAATTGACATAAAATAGTTTTTAAAACAAATATTATATTATTAATTGTTATTTTATTCCTAAAAATATGGAGCTCTGCCAAATGACTTATATAAAGTTATATATATTAATTATGAACAACTTGGGGTTCTTTTGTCTTGTTATTGTTTGTTTATAAACCTTATAGTGTAAGAAAACAAGAAGACACGGTAAATGTAAAATTATTTATCTTAAAGTTAAATATAAATGATAAGGTTAAAATAGTAACATAAACTTGTCTAAAACCTATTCATTGAGATTATTTATACCCATACCCACTTTGTATTCAAAATAAATCAATTTGGAGATATTATAAACTGAATATGACTTTACTATAAAATATTATTTTTATTTTTTCTAATGGTGCCCCTCTCCTCCCTCATAAAAGGGCACCTCCTCCCTCTCCTCCTCACACCACTTTGAGCCATAAATCTCGGCCAAACCCTGACAAATTATCTTCTCCACTTCCCTAAAAACATCCAATAGGTCTTGGTCTTCTTCAAAGACAAACTCTAGTGCCCTAAGAGTAGGTTAAGAAGAGGCGCTTCAAAGAAGAGGTAATGTCCGTTACCGATTCTTTCAAATTTATTTCTTCATCTACTTATTATTATTTTGTTGTTTTATTATGATGTTGTAACATCAGTATCAATAATATACTGATATGTTGTTATAAATATTAAACAACCCTATTTCACCTTCTATCCATCCTACGGAAAACGAAATCACCGCGCATGCGTACGTACGAAATATTGTCTCCACGCTGTGGTGTAATCTGTTCTCAACCACGATCGTACATGGATGGGTATAATGGTGTAAAGAATAAATATATATGGTTATTTTAAATTAATATTGGTTCTGAAATACTATACATAAACTTCAATACAATTCCACGATCATGGGAATGATATAATCACTCGTGCGTACGTACGACATGCCGTCTCCACGATGTGATGCGACTCGTTCTACATGATATTCATTGAATAATGATTATATAAATGAATTGAATGAATAAATATGATATATATTAAACTAATAAAATTTTTTAAATGAGGTATATATAACCTAAAAAGAATAATAAGAATTTATTTGACAAGACATGCATAATAACATAATGAAATGAACACTCAAATAATAAGAAGAAATCAAATATTACTAATAAGAAGATAAGAATATGACCATATATGATATAATAACAATGAATATGATTCTTTACTAAGTCAGTGACATTATATAAATCATCATACAGGAGTTTCAGACACATACAAAGCTTATCAGACCTAAGGTATGGGAAAATATTACAATCTCATTTTTAGCTGAGACAGTTTATACTATAGTATTTACTGGGGTGTATTTATCATCCACATCCATGTTTCCTCAATTTTTAATATTATTTATATCCTCATAAAATTGTTTTAATCCACTATTACTCATTGGTGAGTTTTTAGAAATATATATGAAACGAATATTTTATCATTTTTAGTACAAGGTACTTTTTGACTTTTGCAGCCAAAGTACGAGAAAAATGTTTTTTAACTTATATGGAATGAATGGATTTTATGATTTCATAATACATTATTTCCATGAAGCTTCCTTTACAAGTTTTCATGTTTATTTTTATACAAATTCTTTTAGTTTAAAATTTTATGATATGTTAAGAAATGAAAAAATGTTTTTGAAGTAGAAAAGATATTTTCCTCAAGAATGGAGTTCAAGAATTTTATCAATATTATTTTCCATATAAGATAATATAGGGTTCTGTTTTTATCCCTATTTTTACATTTATTGGATTATGTTATGATGAAATTATTTTTAGGATATCCTTTTATCCTATATGTATTACGTTATAATGACATGACTTTTAAGAATCCCTTTTTTATTACATGGGTTATGATATGATGTATGATTTATGATCTTGTAGAACACATAAGAATGGTATCATTATGAGATGGTTGAGACCTATATCTCCCTCCAATGCATTGGGTAATGATTTATATCTCATGAGATAGACATGGCCGGAACGGAAAGTTAAACCAATTCAGTGATAGAGAACTGAAACGAGGAGTTAACTCGGTTCAGAAATGGACATTGTCCACTAAGATAGTCTTGGAAATGAGTCTTGACTACTAAGAAATGATTCCCTGTGATTATGGGTGTATGCCACAAAGTTTTTTGTCTTATATTATGATTATTGCGATTAAATTTCACTACTATGATTTATACCATGTTATGAAATTATGATATCTTTTGCAGGTTATGATTTCCAAAATTTTATGTTCTTATGAATATGTTGTGATTGATATATATTTTGTTTACCCTTACTGAACATTTGAGCTAACAATTTTGTATGTTTTCTTTTCACTAGGTCAGGAAGAAGGGTATTAAGTAAGATATGCCAAAAGGGACTCTAGATATGATAAAATAAAAGGGAGATAGTGTAGATGATTTATGAACCAGTTGTATATGTTTTCTAGTTTCTAAAAACACTATACCTATACGGTCCATTCATGGTTTTTTTATATGTTGTAATAAGTGTGCTTCAATTTTGAAGAAATTCCAATGTATGTAAAGTATGGGTTGTTGTATTTGGTATCAGAGGGAGGTTATAGTCAACCTTTGGAAACATGGATGTGAAAGCCTTAGTAAGAACCCTAATGATATATCTAAGAATAGAACATAATCATAGGGTTTATGAAATGTCCATGAACAACCAATTATAAGACCTTAAGTGTGAAATTTTATTCTTGATTATGTGGTTTTCCTATTCTAATTAGTGTTTCTCACACTATTATTCTTGGTTTTAGTCAATGGATGGAACCCAAAGGAACCGTGTTAATGAGGAATGTGATGGGAAATGCAATGATTTTCCACCTGAGCAACCAAATGTTATGGGAGCTGGAATGAAAAATCTTATAGCCATGCTCATACAACTTTCTCACGCTATGAATCATGCAGGACTTCCAAACGATCAAAGGAAGGAGAAAAATTATGTTGAATCCTTTATGAGGCCGCGTCTACCCTCATTTAGTGGGTCTAATGATCCATTAGTGTCTGAATAGTGGATCAGTACCACAGAAAAGATATTTTCAGTTCTTCAATGTTCTGAACATGATAAAGTCATCTTAGCAGTATATCGTTTGGAAGGTGAAGCTGATCAATGGTGGAATCTTATCAATAATATGAGGCCAAGAGAATAAATTGATTCCATGGTATGGGACGAGTTCATGAACTTATTTTTCAATAAGTACTTCCCTCATATTCTTCGGACAAAGATGGAGAAGGAGTTTCTTGAACTGAAGCAAACTGATGATGAATCTGTTGGTACCTACGAAGTAAATTTTACAAGACATGAAAGGTATGTTTCAGAATTTTTATCCAACCTGAGAGTAAGATCGATCGATTCATTATTGGCTTAAAACCAAGTCTTCGAAAAGAGTTATCTATAAGGGACTTAAATAGCTACGAGGAAATCGTTCGATGTGCTCTGAAGGTTGAGATGGAGATTGGAGTAACCCATCAGTCATATGGGTTTGATAAGAAGTGGAAAGTTGAATTCAAAGGGAAATCTAAAGACCACATTGAAACGAAGATGAGTTTTCCATTATGCTCAAAGTGTGGGAAGAAACATAGAGAGAGTTGTCTTAAAGGGACAATTAAATTTTTCAAATGTGGAAAGGAAGGTCATCAGGAATTTGAATGCTGCAATGATGGAAAGAAGATGTCTAATGATGCTAACAAAGAAAAGGCTACACATAGTGCACCTCCTACACTTCAATGTTACTAGTGCAAGGAAATGGGGCATTATGCTAATCAATGCCCTAGTCCAGTGGTTGTTGATGATGATCGACGTCAACAAACACTTAAGGCTAATGATAAAGGATAGTCACAGGCAATTTCTATCAGCAATGTGGAGTATGATAACGAAGTGGTGAAAGGTACACTTACCATCCACTCTAAAGTAGAAAATGTTTTATTTGATTCTGGATCCACCCTCTCTTTTATTTCTGAAGAATTTTCTAAGGTAATCACCGTATTGCCTCAACTATTAGATGTTGAGTCAGCGGTGACAACCCCTAATGGCACAGCAGTTGCATCAAAAGTTTATAATTCTTCTTCGATTAATGTTTGTGGGAAAGGGCTTCCTGCAAATATTTTGATCCTTCTATAGTGGAATTTTATGTGATTCTTGGCATGGATTGGCTTTCATTATATGGAGCTCATATCAATTTCCAAATAATGGAAGTCACATTTCATATTCCCGATCAATCTATGATCGTCTATTGATGCAAGGATGAACATAACCTTCCGGTGGAAATTTCTTCCATCTTATGGGTCTTGATTCCACTAAATGATGGTTATTTATCTCAAATGGTTGGTGAGAAGCTCATGATTAATAATATTTCCATTGTATAAGAGTTTGATGATTTTTTTCCAGAGGAATTGCATGGTCTTCCACAAAATCGTGAAGATGAGTTTTCAATTGAACTCATACAGGGTGTTATGCCCATTTCAAAGACACCATATAGAATGGACCCAATTGAGTTGCAGGAATTGAAGAAGAAACTCCAAGAGAATAATGATAAGGGATTCATATGCCCTACTGCGTCACCTTGGGGAGCACCTATCCTATTTTTATGAAGAAAGAGGGATCAATGGGACTCTTCATTGACTATCGAGAACCTAACAAGATCACTATCAAGAACAAATAACCTCTCCCACACAATGATGACTTATTTGACCAACTACGCGGAGCTCAACATTTTTCCAAGATTGATCTTCGTTCAGGGTATCATCAATTAAGGGTCAAAAGGGAGGACATACCAAAGAAGGATTTCTGTTCAAGGTATGGACACTATGAATTTATAGTGATGCCATTTGGTCTTATTCATGCACCTGCTATCTTCATGGATCTAATGAATAGTGTATTTAGAGACTATCTTGATCAGTTTGTGTTAGTATTTATAGATGATATTCAGGTATATTAAATGATAAAGTAAGAACATGAATATCACTTGATAATTGTATTGACGACCCTGCGAAAGGAGAAGCTTTATCCCAAATTTACCAACTGTGAATTTTGGATTCAAAAAGTTGCTTTTTTCGGTAACATAATCTCAAAAGAGGGGATATATGTGGATCCAACAAAATAGAGGTTATTGAAAGATGGTCGAGACCGACAATAGTAACAGAGATCCGAAGTTTTCTTGGTCTGGATGGATATTGTCGACGTTTTGTGAAATATTTTTCATGATTGTGTAATCCACACACCAGGTTGACTCAAAAAGGATTTATGTTCGTGTTGACGGAGGAATGTGAAGAGAATTTCAATGAGTTGAACAGATGGTTATCCAGTGCACCTGTGCTCACACTGCCTTTTAGTGGATAATGGTTTCTGATCTATAGTGATGCATCAATGAAGGGATTTGGGTGTGTTCCAATGATAAATGATATGGTGATAGCATATGCCTCATGACAGTTGAAATTCCATGAGCAAAATTACCCAACTCATTATTTGGATTTATCTACGGTAATCTTTGCATTAAAGATTTGGAAGCATTATCTTTATGGTGAAAGGTGTGATATTTTTAATAATCATAAAATTTTAATGTATATTTTCACACAAAAGTTGATGAATTTGCGTCAATGAAGATGGTTAGAGCGGATTAAGGATTACGACTACTCAATTTCATTACCACCCTGGGAAAGCAAACAAGGTGGCAGACGCATTAAGTCGACAAGACAATGCTAGATTATCCATGATGAGGATCACAAAAGATCCAATATTTATGGATTTACAAAGGATGGATCTTGGAATTATAATGGAAGGGGAAAAATCATATCTTTCTCAAATAAATTTTCAACCATCTATACATGTGAAGATTAAAGAGGCACAAAAAGAGGATGTAGAGTTAAAAGAGAAGGTGAGAAATATTCCTGAATTCAACCTTGATTGTGATGGGATAATAAGGTCCATGAACCAGGTTTGTGTTCCTACCATCCCAAAAATAAAGGAGCTACTGGATGAGGCTCATAGTTCTTCATTCTCTATTCATCCTAGAAGCACGAAGATGTATAGAGACATGAAAGAGTACTTCTGGTGGGATGGCATGAAAGAGATGTTTCTGAATATGTCTCTCAATCCATGGGTTTTCAGCATGTTAAAGATGGGAGAGATAAGTTTATGGGGATGTTACAACCATTACCCATACCTGAATGGAAATGTGAAAACATTACTACGGACTTTTTCACTGTACTTCCTAAAACATCCAAAGGAAATAATTCTATCTGGGTCATAGTTGATCATCTAACAAATTTGGCACACTTCATTGCTATTAGAGAGGATTTATCTCTTGATCAGTTTGATAGGATTTCTATAAAGGAAGTGGTAAGATTGCATGGAGTACCACTTTCCATTATATCTGATCGGGATCCGAGGTTTATCTCATAGTTTTGGCAAAGTCTTAAGCATACTCTGGATACAGAGTTGAGTTTCATCACCTCTTATCATCCTCAGACAGACGGTTAGTCTGAGAGGACAATTCAAACTCTAGAAGATATGTTAATAGATTGCTCTATGGATTTCAAATGTGGTTGGGATCAACACCTACCTTTGGTGGAATTTTCATATAATAATAGCTTTCACTCCAGTATTTAGATGGATCATAATGAAGCCTTCTATGGAGTGAAATTCCTAACTCCAACATTCTAGGATGAAGTTAGGGAAAGAAATCTATTAGGACCTGATCTTGTTGATGAGATGGTAGAAAAGTTCTGATCTATCCAACAAAAAATAAGACCAGCTCAGAGTCAACAAAAAAGTTATCCTGATAACCGATGAAAAGACCTAGAGTTTGATGTGGGTGATAGAGTGTTCTTACGAATATCTTCTTGGAATAGAGTAATGAGATTTGGAAATAAGGGCAAGCTGAGCCCTAGGTATATTGGTCCTTTTGAAATACTGGATCGTGTTGGGAAGGTAGATTACCGATTGGAGCTTCCACCGAATCTCTCTCAAGATCATGATGTGTTCCATGTATCTCTCTTGAGAAAGTACATAACCGATCCATCACATGTACTCAGCTCAGAAGTCGTACTTCTGGAGCAAGATCTTTCTTATGAAGAAAAACCGATAGAGATTCTGGATCGTAGCGAAAAATTCCTACAGAACAAGAACTCTCACTTGGGGAATGTTTTTTGGAGGAAGAACCAATTAGAAGAAGCTACATGGTAACTTGAGGATATGATGAGGGATAGGTATCCTCATCTGTTTGTTTCAAAGTGACGAATTTCGAGGGAAAATCATTTTAGGGGGGGTAGAATGTAACACAAGAGATTTTTATGAGAAATATTTTGTTTTTATGTTATATACATCATCAAATGAATCTTTTACTACACACAACACTATCATGGCTTTCTTTACACACAATCGCTTCCTTCCTCGATAGCTAGTGTTGTACGTAATACTGAGTTTCACTAAACAACGATATGCTATTAAAATATTAATAAATCTAGATATTCTGAATAGTAATACCCACTTTTTAAAATTTTATCAATTTTAACTTTCAAAATGGACTTAATTTTTGGATTCAGAATATCTAAATTAGCCTAGGGTGAAATTTTGGTATTTTTCTGAAAACTTTCAATTTTTGATGAATAGTAAAAACACTAGGTTACTATTTAAAAACTGACTTTTTATTTAAATAATTATTTATTTTATTTAAATTTATTCTAGGTAAATATTGATACATAATAACTATATAATTTCAATGTATTTCATTGGAGTCATTTTAAAATAATTTTAGATATACAATAATTTTATCGAACTTTTGACCATCTTTTACCCACCTCCTAAGAGAATTTGAAAATTTACATAAAACATAATTTTACCGCTTCTGTGAATGGAATTTCAAAAATCTGAGAGACATGGTTCATGTCAGTAAGTAAAATGTGTGTCAATGAGATAAAAATAATTTTTTATGAATAGTAGCTTTTTACTTTTATTTACCACGGTTAAAAGTAAATAGGGTAATTAAGGGTAAAAATGATATTATTATTACCCTAACACATGTCCTAATTCTATTGGATAAGTTTAATTCGACCAAAAACAACCTTAGGAATAAAATATAACCATTTAGGTCCACTTGGATTAGATTAGGACATTTAATATTATTTTATTTAAGGAAGTGTTAAAATAATTAAAATCAAACTTTAATAACTAAAAAAATTTTAATATAGGGTTATAAATAAGATAAATTCGACTATAAATATTAAATAGACAGATAAAAAGATTACCTACATAATCGTATTTTATTTATAATTTTTAGACATTAAATAATATAATTTACATATTTCACAATGATGATGGAGTAATTACCTTATTAATGAAATATTAACATTAATGATATTATAAATACCCAAATAAATGTAATTTGACACTTTTTATGAATTAAACTATTTTAATAGGTTAATATGACATTTTAGTATTGGTTTAATTAACTTTTTTTTAAATAATCAGGTTGTGATGATTTTTACAAAAATCGATAACCAAATAGTGTCAAAATTGACATATAATAGTTTTTAGAACAAATATTACATTATTAATTGTTATTTTATTCCTAAAAATATACGATTTGGTGAAATGACTTATATAAGGTTATATATATTAATAATGAACAACTTGGGGTTATTTTGTCTTGTTATAATAATTTTATTAACATTATAATGTAAGAAAACAAAAAGACACGGTAAAAGTAAAATTATTTTACTTAAAGTTAAATTTAAATGATAAGGTTACAATAGGAACGTAAACTTTTCCGAAACCTATTGGTTGATATGATTAATACCCATCCCAAATTTAGCTTCGAAATAAATCAATTTGGAGCTATTATAAACAGAATATGACTTTATTATAAAATATTATTTTCAGTTTTTCCAAAGGTGCCCCTCTCCTCCCTTATAAAAGGGAACCTCCTCCCTCTCCTCCTCACACCAATTTGCGCCATCATGAACGAATAAACCCTGAAAACTTATCTTCTCCACTTCCCTAGAAACATCCTAGAGGTCCTGGTCTTCTTCAAAGACCAACTCTAGTGCCCTAAGAGGAGGTTAAGAAGAGGCGTTTCAAAGAAGAGGTAATGTCCATTACCGATTATTTCAACTTTATTTCTTCTTCTACTTCTTCTTATTTAGTTGTTTCATTATGAAGTAATGACATCAGTATCACTCATATAGTTAAATGTTATTATAAATATGAAACAACCCTATTTCACCTTCTATCCATCCTACAGAAAATGAAATCACTACACGTGCATACGTACGGAATACCGTCTCCACGCCGTGGTGTAATATGTTTTCCACCACCACCTTACATGGATGGGTATAATGGTGTAAAGATAAACTATATATTATTTGTTGAAAGTGATATTAATTCGGAAATAGTATATATATACTTCAATACAATTCAATGATCATGGGAAAGATATCATCACTCGTGCGTACGTACGGCCTACCGTCTCAATGATGTGATGCGACTCGTTCTACATTATCTTCATTGCATAATGATTATATAAATTAATTTAATGAATAAATATGATATATATTACACTAATAACATTTTGGAAATGAGGTATCTATAACCTAAAAATAAGAATAAGAATTTATTTGACAAGACATGCATAAGAATATAAATCAATGCACACCCGAATAATAAGCAACAATCAAATATTACTAATAAGAAGATAAGAATATGACCATATATGATATCATAACAGTGAATACGATTCTGTAATAAGTCAATGACATTATTTAAATCATTATACAAGAGGTTCGGACACATACAAATCATATCGGACCCTAGGTAAGGGAAAATCTCACAATCTCATTTTTAGCCGAGATTGTTTATACTTTGGTATTTACTGGGGTGTATTTATCATCCACATCCATGTTTTCTCAATATGTAATATTACTTATATCAACTTAAAATTATTTAAATCCAATGTTACTCATTGGTGAGTTTTCAGTAAAATATATGAAAGGAATCCTTTGTCATTTTTAGTACGAGGTACTTTTTGACTTTTTTGGACAAAGTACTAGAAAATGTTTTTTAACATATACGGCATGAATGGATTTTATGATTTCCTAAAACATTATTTACATGAAGCTTACTTTACAAGTTTTCATGTTTTTTTTAATCAAATTCTTTTAGTTTAAAATTTTATGATATGTTAATAAAGGAAAAAATGTTTTTGAATTAGAAATGATATTTTCCTCAAGAATGGAGTTCAAGAATTTTATCAAAATTATTTTCCATCCAAGATAATATAGGGTTATGTCTTTATACCTATTTTTATATTGATTGGATTATGTTATGATGGAATTATTTTTATGATATCCTTTTATCTTATATGGATTATGATATAATGGCATGACATTTAAGAATCCCATTTTTATTACATGGGTTATGCTATGTTGTATGATTTATGATCTTGTGGCACAAATAAGACTGGTATAATTATGAGATCGGTGGGACCTATATCTCCCTCCAATTCATTGGGTAAAGATTTATATCTCATGAGATAGACATGGCTGGAACGACAAGTCAAACCGGTTCAGTGATACAGGACTGAAACAAGGAGTAAACTCGGTTTCGTAATGGACTTTGTCCGCTAAGATAGTCTTGGCAATGAGTATTGACTACTAAGAAATTATTATCTATGATTTTGTGTGTATTCCACAAAGTATCATGTATTATGTTATAATTATTGGGATTACATTTCACTACGATGATTTATCCCATGTTATGAAATTATGATGTCTTTTGCAGGTAATGATTTCCAAAATGTTATGTTCTTATGAATATGTTGTTATTGATATTTCTTTTGTTTACCCTTACTGAGTATTTGAGCTCACCCTTTTGTATGTTTACTTTTCCCCAGGTCAGGAAGAATGGTATTAAGTATGATATGCCAAAATAGACTCTCAATATGATAAAATAAAAGGGAGACAGTTTAGATGATTTATGAACTAGTTTTTTATGTTTCCTAGTTTCTAAAGAAACTATACCTATACGGTCCTTTCATGGTTTTGTTATATGTTGTAATAAGTGTGCTTCAAATTTGATGCAATAACAATGTATGTAAAGTATGGGTTATTATAATGTGAGAAAAATTTTACCTCATAAAATGGAAATAAAAATGACAGAATGACTAATAAGTAATATCAAACCCCAATATATGAGAATGGTTATTCAAATTGATAACATTAAAGAAGTGTTGAGTAAAAGAGGAGGTTGAAAGGTTCCCTTACCTTGTAGAGTAACTCCTAGAACATGATGTTTCAGAACATGGGGGATTAATGAAACCTTGGGAGTAGTACTAGGGTGGTAGAACATAAATATCTTCGAGGATGAGGGATTTGGAATGAATGAAAAAGAATGGATGAGTGGGTATTTATAGTAAAAGAGAGAGAATTGTTTATTAATTTAAAGACACATCATTAGTGGGGTTTTTAAAACCATGGTCTTTCCCGTGGTATTTTCCCAAGGTGTTAGCCACGTGGTACACATAATATCTTATTCTACTATTCACAAGTCTACCATAATTTTTTATTAATTAATAAATCATTATGTCGTCCTCAAATATACAAAAAACTCAAAACTATATTTTTACTATTCATGTAAAATTCAAGTATTTTATAGAGATCCGAAAAAATTAACCCCTACCATTATTTGACGTATAGAATTAAAAATATAAATCCATTTTTCAAAAATAATTTTTTATATATTATTAATCTAAATTTTATATAAAATCAAGTTTAATTCAAAAAATAACAATTTTAAAGGTATAATTAGATTTATATCACATTTAAAATTTAATTAATATCTCATTATATTATTACCTTAATAAAATAATGTATTATCAATATGTAAAATTCATAAGTTTCATATTACTAATCATGTTACTATTCATAATGGTATGTTACTTTTCACCAAAAAAACATGTTTATTCTATCAGACTCGAAATGACTTAATGGTAACAACTCTAGATGACTGTTTTTCGATATTCAAAACATAGTAGAGACAATGTTGCGTTTGATGGATATATTGTAAAATGATTTCAATATTTATTTTCAAAACCTTGTGGTGTTACAAAAAAAAATATATGATAATAAAATTCTAATATTATTGAAATGAAAGATAAAAATCATTTGAAGAGTGAGATCAAAATGAATTTTATTCAGAAATTCAAAACTGGGTTAAGTTGGAATCAATTTTTGGAGAATAGTAGAATGACCTTTAAATTTAAAATATGACAAGATTTATGGGAGTAAGGGTACTTTAATATAATTGGGAATAATTTTTTTAAAGGAATAATATTAATAATGAATCAAACATTTCTAGATAGATAAAAAGAAGACCCTATACAGAGAACATAATTTGTATGCTATTAAGGATTTATATTCTAAAGAATATGAAGAGGAACGAAAAATACTAAAAATTAAAGGGAAAAATAATAATATAATCTGAAAGGAAAATATATACTAAATATCATAGAATAGTAATAAAAATAAATGGTTAAAAATATAATACATAACCAAGGAATAGGAATAAATAATGAATAATGGGTACCCAAAACACAACGTTAACAACTCTTGTCAAATAAAAGTAAAAAATTTATAAAACCACAACTAAACTATTTAAAATGATTACTATAATGGAATCTAAAAGGTTTATCCCATTTGAAAAAAAAATTGAACACCATTGTTTTGATGATGTCATGGATTTATTAAATTTGAAATTACTATAATAACTTGAGAGTTTGGGTTGGACTGACTCAAATAGAAAAATAAGGAAGAAGGGATGGGATAATTAATTCAATGATGGTTTGTCTATACTCATGAGATTTATTATCCAAGGGAATTACTGGGGTAACTATTATTTACTACAATACTTAACTAGACCAAATTAATCCATTTGTCTCCTATCATAATCTTATTTATAACCAACTACGTGCACAATGTTAAATTTTGTGACAAAAGGAGATGTTAAGGTCGAATATCACTCTACCACAACCCTTTATCACATTTTGGTTCATCCCTTTAATTACCGAAACCTAATATTAAAATTTATTGATGGTATTTAATTATTTTTAATGTAATGCTAATTTATAAAAGTAACTCACAACCTTATGAACTTGTACCATATATCGAACTCTCCCCTCCCACAAACCATTTATACTCATACCTCATTAGATATTATTAAAATAATTTCAAACTAAGGAAGGAGGAATATAGGGTTATACTAAATAAGTTGTGAAATAATTAATATACACATAAATTTTATTCATACTAAATGATATAATTTATAATTACATGATGAAAAGATATGCATTTAATAAATTCTTATTTGTTCAATATCATGGTTGATAATGACCCATTTCCTCCATTATTTTTACATATTCTATATATATTTTTCCATATTGGTTTCTAAATTATCATCCTATACTTTTATTAGTCATCCCATTGATCTATGAATGTCTAGGCTCCAGTTCCTTATAATCCGGTAACATACACAGTAGCAGAATCCTTTAATTTATAGGAAATAACCCGTTGTGTAATTTCTATTTCTTATAAACTATTCTATATTTTAGTATTCCAAAATATATATTTCTACATTTGTGAAATTCAGTATATCTATTATTATTTTCCTCAGAAAAATATTCATTATACATGCATTCCATGTTTTTTAGTGTGCTTCAATCCTTAAGGTTATATATATCAGGCCTCATATACTTGTTTCTATTCATTTCACCATCAATACTGCTACATGTAAAATAGGTTACCTAAAATTTTCTAGTTTTTGAAATATATATTAAACAAATCCCTATGACAAGGGTGGTGTCTATATAATACATCCCCCCTAAATTATGCGTGGACACGCATGCCATACACCATATCCCACAATCTATAGACTATAAATCCTCATCCTCTTATACTATATTCAACTATTTTGTGTACCACTATTGTAAAGAAAACACCTATGTTGTAGCCTGTAATTGTTTGTGAATATCCCTACTTGGTTATGAAATAGCATGGGTACAAGATATTAATCCTTTATTATTATCAAATTTTGGTTTTTCTATTTATTGTATTCCTTGATGTTTCCACAAACCATATGATGTAGAAAATTTCACACATAATCCTTTCAACTATCAAATTTTGAATCACAATTACATAAACCCTAACTATAACATAATTTTCACAAGATCATTTTACCAATGGATGAACACTTTATATTTTTACAAATATCAAATTATTATTATCAAATAATAGGTATATGGGGTGTAGTGCAGTAATATCTATGAAACATCCATTCATGGTTCATGTTCAATTATTTATTACACTACTCTTCTATGGATAAAGAATAGTGGTTATTAGTTATATAGTGTCTTTTGAACATGTTGTCATGTTCCATGGTTAATTCATGTAATATGGAATATGTTGTTGGTGTAGCAATGGTGTATTTTTTTAGTCAAATGATGGCACATATACTACGTGATAACAATGTCAAATCGGTATGTGAAAAATCTCGTATCCCATCTATTTCCCACAATAAACATTGTTATTATGGGACTCCATTATATATATAATTCCCTTCCCCTAGCCAACCATTTAGTCACATGTCTTCCTTAGGAACCCCAATACTACTATGTGCTACCATGTGTCTATGAGGCCTTCCTCCCCATTCCACACAGATTGTAACCCAATGTGTTATTTCACTCATGTGCCCATGATCTGTGTGACGTATGATTCATCTATTATCCCTCTCTACGACATCATCATCCATATTTATGGTTAGACATGCTATATTTTGTTATGTATGCTATATGGTTTTAATACCATAGGTTGAGGGGTATCATGGTTGGTCCCATTATATTTAATAATAAATGAAATACTTAGTAAAATTAGTGAGATAGTAAACAAATTTTTTTTTACTTTTTATTTATTTTTTATAATTTTAATTAAAAATATATAATACGCATAAATGAATAATAATACTAATAATATTGGATTCATCAATTAAAAAAATTACGTTTATCAAATTATATTATAAAAAATATGCACAACATATTTCTTATAAAAACCACCAAAATTAAAAAATGAATTTCTCAAGAATGTATCCCAACTGGGAACTGAAAAGGACATCCCCATTATATGAGTATTTAAAATTTATGTTTAAAGAAACAAAATAATTATAAATTTGGGAAATATAATTTTCTAGTGTCATATAGGAAAAATTATTCCAAGTCATCAATATAATCAATTTAAATTATTTCCCAAAATTTAAAATTATGGTACTTCTTATTCTATCCATTCGAGACTTTTAATATATCATTATTAACAAGATAATGATTTCCATACATACCATTATTTTTCTATACCATCCCTAAATATAGAGTAAAATTATTATGTTTTCCAAATACCTTGAGTAAATATACCAATATTTTAAACAGTACTAAGAACTACATTCTCATCTTAGGAGGGAAAAATCATCACTAAAACACATGAGGACAAATAAATTTTGGATTATATACCTCTGATGTTATGATGTGATATATAATTGATGAATAAAATAATTATTTCCCTAAACAGAGGTTTGTCACTAATTTAAATTCATGATCATCAATGTAAATATGCTGAAATTGTCCTATTAAAATGTGACATCTCACAAACCACCAATCACAATGTAATAATTATGAACAATGAAAGAAAAACAATTATATTAACCTAAAATATATATTCATTTTATATTTAATTTTTATATTTTTTATGATTGGGATTTGATATGCCTCGTATAAATTACCAAACCCCAATTGATAAAAATCACAGGTCATGTTATATTGATTTTACCCTTCATAGCTAAAAAAATATTATTTATCTTCTAGATAGGGAAAAAATAATAATGAATAATGATATGAACCACCTCCAAATAAAATTAAATACCAAAATAATTTTTAATTGAATAAAACCCATTAATTTTTTCATGATCTCCCTTATCCAACATTTGATCTTTGAAAATAATGAAAAATATTAGAGTATGGGTTGAAATAGATAACTTAACATCAGATGGAGCTAACTTATATATAATTACATTTATTTTACTTATGGGATAAACGTAGGATCAATGTACGGTAGTTAAAAATGATAGTTCCTATAATAAAAAATCACTTATCATTTTTAATGTGAATTTTTCAGATTCATCGATATGAAAAGTTCAATTTCACGTACTAGTGGGTAACATGTTGCATGTTATATCAAAAAAATTTAAATATAATATTTGAAAATATATTTCTATAATCCTTTTAGGAAAAAGTCCATGTAACATAATCTAATTACTCATGGGATGTGCAACAATAACAAATTTATTATCATGATATTAAAAAATCAAATCCAATAAAGAAGGAATGGAATTTTCATAAACATATGACTATAATGAAAAAAATTATTATTAATTGATATAAAATCCATATCCATATCTCTAAATTTTAGATATCCCCATTATACTTTTTTAGTTAGATCAAATTTAATATGTTATTTTGATATCATGGAGTTTCTAAAAATAACATGTTTCATTTATTAATAATAAAGAACTATTATATGTGTGGGAATGAATTTTCTATGTTATTCTCATTTTTTATTGTTATAGAATTGGAGTTGATGTATGCTCTAACATTAATATCATAATCCGATTTTTTATGATGACCTTCTTCAATATTTCTTTAATAATATTTTTTTATGGACATACAAATGAATTAATAAATAGATACATAATATGGTCCTCGTAATTTATGATGAAAAATAATGGTAGGTGTAGTTTTAGTGTATCCCAAAATTAAATCCTATACTATACCTTGGGAATGAAAATATATAGAGACCCGGTTTACCTTCTGTAATGGGATTTAGATATATTCATTAATAACAAATATATATATTGGATAACATGTTAATATTAGGTTATTGATCCAACCATATCATATTAAAAAATTATATATTTTGTTAAATTATTTCAATTACTCTTCTACTTTTCCTCCACTTTATGTTCAAATAATCACATAGTGGAGTTTTCTTGGAAGAGGAATTCCCCAATATTTTTAGATGAAATTTATGGGATATTTTAAAATTATACCACTCTATATTATCATACTTATCTTGATGAAAATATTTTCCTTCTTATTTGAAAAACTTTATCACTAGAATCCAAAAACTAATATTCTCATGAAAAATAATTTATGGTTTTTCCATTTTTGGTTCGGAACTTGTTGTTTTTGTTCTTATGGTTTTTCTTCTTCATTGGGATAAACTACAGTTCATGTTTAATGGTTGTCACCTTTAGAATTCTTTGGAATTCACCCTCTATCATGTCATGAATTTTATCCCATAATTTATTTTCTCCAATGTATTTCTATTATTAATATTCTTTAAGTATGATTAACTATTTTTAATCATTATCATCCTCATCCACATGTGTATTGTTTTTCTCTGTGGGAAAATTGGAATTATCATAAGGATTGGATCTTACCACTTATACTCCGACAACATTGTTCATTTTCTCCTAGAGATTCAATATCATCATGAAAATAAATTCCATGTAGATGAGTGACTCATTTAGAAAATGGTGTGTTTTTCATACTCTTGAGTTTAATTTATTCTCATATCCACAGTGTGGGTTTTTCATTTATTGTTCATCAAATTTTTATGGGAATTTCTATATCCTGATCAACAATATTATTTGGGCCTTCAAAATAACACGTACATTATATCAAAAACCTAAAAACTAATCAAGGAAATAGAACAATAATAAAAAAAATCATAAAATAAAACTAGAAAAAGTAAATGTTGGTTAGAATAGTCCTATATAACTACACAATTTTTAGAATTCTTTTCCATGAAAATGGAAATAAAATAAATTCTCTTAGAAATCATTGTAAAATATAATGGTTATAACCAATATAATAATTTATAAAACCCAATTTAAAGTAACATAAAAAATTAATGTAGTGGTATGTGAGAGGTTGATTTCATTATTAAATGGGTTATAAAAATAATTACTTTTGGTGGATTTTGGACAGTATAAAAAAATTACTAAATCTAATGATAGTATTGGTTGGAATAACTCAAATATGATGTAACAGAATCCCCTACAATGCAGAAAATGTCATACGCATAATCCTTTCTACTATCAAATTTATCATCTCTATGGAATAAACTGATACATACACCATAACATCATTTATACCATCATCCCAACTACAGAACACATTGTATGATGTTGAAACTAACATTATTATTCAAAATAAAATTTAGATCGATGGTGTTGTGGAAAGACCATGTTTCAAAAACATTTCTCTGTTTATCATCCATATCTCACAATATCACATAGTAATGGTTGTGATGTAGTGGAAATAAACTATCCAATTTTTTCAATTCTTCTTATCATCAACCAGGGTGATTCCATGGTGTTTCCTAGATATGGATGGATCAATATTGAAAACATGGTATTTCTAAGAATAAGACGTGTTTGTTGGGAGAAACGATGTCCCTTTGGAAAGTTCATAGCATTCAGGTCTTTACATGTCCCATATAAAACACATATAAGGGAGGATTACATTATACATATACATATATATTTATATGTGTGTGTATATATATATTATCATGTTACCTTATATAGTGTTTATGTTGAATGGGGGCATGTAAAACACGATTTTTTTCTGAGAAATATTTTGTTTTATATACATCATCAAAGGAATCTTTCACTACACACAGCACTAGTTTGGCTCGCTTTACACGCAATCGCGACCTTCCTCTATAGCTTTCGTTGTACGCAATACCGAGTTTCACTAAACAACGATATGCTATTAAAATATTATTTAAACTAACTGTTATGAATAGTAATACCCACTTTTTGAAATTTTATAAATTTCATTTTTCAAAATGTACTTCATTTTTGGATTCGGAATATCGAAATTATCCTAGGGTGAAATTTTTGTATTTTTCTGAAAATTGTCAATTTTTGATGAATAGTGAAAACACTTGGTAACTATTTAAAAACAGACTTTTTATATAAATAATTATTTATTTTATTTAAATTTATTCTAGGTCAAAATTGATAAATAATAACTATATTTTATTAATGTAATTAATTGGAGTCATATTAAAATAATTTCATATATATATAAATTTTATTTAACTTTTCATCGTCTTTTACCCACCTCCTATGAGAATTTGAAAATTTACATTAAACATAATTTTACCGCTTCTGTGAATGAAATATAAAAAATCCAAGAGTCACGGTTGATATCAGTAAATAAAATGTGGTTCAATATGATTAAAATAATTTTTGGTGAATAGTAACTTTTTACTTTTATTTACCACTGATTAAAGTAAATAGGGTAATTGGGGATTAAAATTATATTATTATTACCCTAACACATGTCCTAATTCTATTTGATAAGATTAATTCGACAAAGAAACACCCTTAGGAATAAAATATGACCATTTAGGTCCACTTGGATTAGATTAGAACATTTAATATTATTTTATTTAAATAAGAGTTATAATAGTTAAAATCAAAGATTAATAACTAAATCATTTTTAATAAGGGGTTATAAATAAGATAAATTGGACTATAAATATTCATTATAAATATAAAAATATTTCCTACATAATGGTATTTTATTTATAATTTTTATACATTAAATAATATAATTTATTTATGACACAATGATGATGCAGTAATTACTTTATTAATGAAATATTAACATAATTGATGTTATAAATACCCAAATAAATGTAAATTTAGACTTTTTATTAATTACACAAATTGTATATGTTAATATTACTTGTTAGTATGGATTTAATTAACTTTTTGAGAACTAATCATGCTGTTATAATTTTCACAAAAATTAAGTAACAAATAGTGTCAAAATTGAAATAAAATAGTTTGTTTTTAAAAAAAAATAATATTATTAATTGTTATTTTATTCCTAAAAATATAATTTTAGGAAAATGTCTTATATAAGGATATATATATTAATAATAAACCACTTGGGGTTCGTTTGTCTTGTTATATTAAGTTTATTAACCATATAGTGTAAGAAAACAAGAAGTCACGGTAAAAGTTAAATTATTTAACATAGAGTTAAATCTAACTGATAAGATTAAAATAATAACCTAAACATTTACAAATTCTATTGAATGAGAGCATTTCGACCCATCCCCAAATTATATTATAAATAAATCAATTTGGAGCTATTAAAAACTGGATATGACTTTATAATAGAATAATATTTGCTGTTTTTTCAAATGTGCCTCTCTCCTCCCTTATAAAAGGGCACCTCCTCCCTCTCCTCCTCACACCAATTTGATCCATAAAGCTCGGCAAAACCCTGCCATAATCTCTTCTCCACATCCATAGAAACATCCTATAGGTCGTTTTTTTCTTCAAAGACCAACTCTAGTACCCTAAGAGGAGGTTAAGAAGAGGCGCGTAAAAGAAGAGGTAATATCTGTTACCGATCCTTTTCAATTTATTTATTTTTCTACTTCCACTTATTTAGTTGTTTCATTTTTAAGTAATAACATAAGTATCACTCATATACTGATATGATATTATAAATATTAAACAACCCTATTTCACCTTCTATCCATCATACGGAAAATGAAATCATCGCGCGTGCGTACGTACAGAATACCGTCTCCACGCCATGGTGTAATCTGTTTTCAACCACCACCTTACATGGTTGGGTCTAATGGTGTTAAAAATAACTATATATGATTATTTTAAAGTTATATTGATTATTAAATAGTTTATATACACTTGAATACAATTCTACGATCATGGGAACGATATAATCGCACGTGCGTACGTACGGCCTACCGTCTCCACAATGTGATGCGACTCGTTCTACATGATCTTCATTGCATAATGATTATATAAATGAATTGAATGAATAAATATGATATATATTACACTAATACCATTATTTAAATTATGTATCTATCACCTAAAAATAAGATTAAGAATTTATTCGACAAAAGACGCATAAGAACAAAAAGAAACAAACACCCGAATAACAACAAACAATGAAACATTACTAATACAAAGCTAAGAATTTGACCATATATGATATCATAACAATGAGTAAGATTCTGTAATAAGTCAATAACATTATTTAAATCATTATACAGGAGGTTCAGACATGTACGAAGCAAATCAGACCTAAGGTAATGGAAAATTTTACAATCTCATTTTTATCTGAGATTGTTTATACTATGGTATTTACTAGGGTGTATTTATCATCCACCTCCATGTTTCCTCAATATGTAATAGTATTTTTTTACTCCTACAATTGTTGAAATCAAATTTTACCTATTGGTGAATTTTTAGTAAAAGATATGAACAGAATCTTTTTTCATTTGTAGTACGAGGTACTTTTTGACTTTTTCTGCCAAATAAGAGAAGAATGTTTTTTTAATTCATACGGAATGAATGGATTCATAAAAAATTATTTCCTTGAGTATTCCTTTACATGTTTTCACGTTAATTTATAATCAAATTATTTTATTTTAAAATTGTATGACATTTTTAAGAAAGGAAAAATATTTTTGAAGTAGAAAGGATACTTTCCTCAAGAATGGAGTTCAAGTGTTTTATCAGAATTATTTTCCATCTATGATAATCTGGGGTTCTATTTATATCCTTGTTTTTACATTGATTTGTTTATGTTATGATGGAATTATTTTTCTTATTTTATTTTATCTTATATTGATTATGTTATGATGGCATGATGTTTAAGAATCCCATTTTTATTACATGGGTTATTCTATGATGTATCATTTATGATATTGTGGAACACATAATAATGGTATCATTATGAGATGGGTGGGACCTATATCTCCCTCCAATGCATTTGGTATAGATTTATGTCTCATGAGATAGACATGGCTGGAAGGGTAAGTTAATCCGGTTCAGTGATATATGACTGGAATGAGGAGTGAACTTGATTCAGAATTGGACTTTTTCTGCTAAGATAGTCTTGGAAATGAGTCATGAATAATAAGAACTGATTATCTATGATTACTTATGTATTCCAAAAAGTATCATTTCTTATGTTATGATTATTGGGATTAAATTTCACTACTATGATTTATCCCATGTTATGAATTTATGATCTCTTTTGCAGGTTATGATTTCTAAAATGATATGTTCTTATGAATATATTGTGATTGATATTTCTTTTGTTTACCATTACTGAGCATTTGAGCTCACCCATTTGTATGTTTTCTTTTCAAAAGGTTAGGAATAAGGGTTTTATGTAAGATATGACAAAAGGGACTCTAGGTATGATAAAATAAAATGGATACAGTGTAGATGATTTATGAACCATTTGTTTGAGTTTCCTAGTTTCTAAAGACACTATACCTATATAGTCCTTTCAAGGTTTTGTTATATGTTTTAATAAGTGTGCTTCAATTTTGAAGTAATAACAATTTATGTAAATTATGAGTCATTATAGTTGGTATTGGAAGCATGGTATAGTTATCCTTTGGAAACAAGGATTTGAAAGCCTTAGTAAGAACCCTAAGGATATATCTAAGCATAGAACACAACCTTACTATTTTAGAAATGGCCATGAGAAACCTATGATAAGACCTTAAGTGTGAAATTTTATTCTTGATTAGGTGTTTTTCCTATTATAATTAGTGTTTCTCACACTATTATTCTTGGTTTTAGTTAATGGCTAGAACCCAAAAGAACTGTGTTAATGCGGAATGCGATGGGAAATGAAATGATTGTCCCCCTGAGCAACCAAACATTATGGGAGCTGGAATGCAAAATCTTGTAGCCATTCTCACACAACATTCTCAAGCTATGAATATGCATGACTTTCAAACGAGCAAAGGAAGAAGCAACATTCTGTTGATTCCTTCATGAGGCAGCGTCCACCCTCATTTAGTTGGTCTACTCATCCATTTGTGGATTAATAGTGGATCATTACCACTGAAAAGATATTTTCAGTTCTTCAATGTTCTGAACATGATAAAATCATCTTAGCAGTATATCAGTTGGAAGGTGAAGTTGATCAATGGTGGAATCTTATCAACAATACTAGTCCAAGAGATGAAATTGATTACATGGAATGGGATGAGTTTAAGAACTTATTTTTCAGAAAGTACTTCCCTTGTATTCTTCGAACAAAGATGGAGAAAGAGTTTCTTGAACTGAAGAAAATGGATGATGAATCTGTAGGTACCTACAATGAAAATTTTACTAGACTTTCAAGGTACGCTTCCGGAATTCTTATCCAACATGAATGTAAGATCGATCAATTCTTTAGTGGCTTAAAACCAAGTCTTCGAAGGGAATTAACCATAAGGGACTTCAATAGCTACGAGGAAATCGTTCGATGTGCTCTCAAGGTTGATATGGATATTGGTGTTACCCATCAGTCATATGGGTTTGATAAGAAGAGGAAAATGGAATTCAAAGGGAAATTTAAAGACCAAAATGAAATGAAGATGAGTTTTCCTTTATGCTCAAATTGTGGAAAAAAACATGGATGGAGTTGTCTTAAAAGGACAATAAAATTTTTTCTGTGTGGAATAGAAGGTCATCGGGTAGTTGAATGTAGAAATAATTGGTAGAATATGTATAATGATGCGATAAAGAAAGGTATACATAGAATTCTCCTCCTACACTTCAATGTTTCAAGTGCAAGGAGATGGGGCATTATGCCTATCAATGCCAAAATCCAAGTGTTGTTTATGATGATTGACGTCAACAAAATCTTAAGGCCAAAGACAAAAGAAAGTCACATGAAATTACTATCGGCGATGTGGAGTATGATAACGAAGTGGTGACAGGTACACTTACCATCAACTCTAAAGTAGAAAATGATTTATTTTATTATGGATCCACCCACTCTTTTATTTTTGATGAATTTTATAATGGTATCTCTATATTCCCTCAACAATTAGATGTTGAGTGAGTTGTGACAACCCCTAATGGCACAACAGTCGCATCATAAGTTTACAATACTTCTCCGATTAAAGTTTGTGGTAAAGTGCTTCTGGAAAATCTTGTGATCCTTACTATAGTGGAATATGATGTGATTCATGGCATGGATTGACTTTATTTATATGGAGCTCATATCAATTTACAATGAAGGGAAATCACTTTTAATATTCCTGATCAATCTACTATCATCTATCGATGCAAGGATGAATATAACCTTCCAATGGAAATTTATTCCATCTTATGGGTCTGGATTCCAAACAATGATGGTTATTTATCTCAAATGGTTAGAGAGAAAATCATGATTAAGAATATTCCCATTTTATAGGAGTTTTTTGATTTCTTTCCAGAGGAATTTCCAGGTCTTCCACCAAATCGTGAGGTTGAGTTTTCAATAGAACTCATACCGGGTGCTATGACCATTTCAAAGACACCATATAGAATGGCCCCAATTGAGTTGTAGGAATTGAAGAAGAAACTCTAAGAGAATCTTGATAAAGGATTCATACACCCTTGTGCGTCACCTTGGGGAGCAACTGTTCGGTTTGTTATGAAAAATGATGGATCAATGAGACTATGCATTGATTATCGAGAACATAATAAGATTACTATTAAGAAAAAATATCCTCTCCCGCACATTGATTACTAATTTGACCAACTACACGGATCTCAATACTTTTCCACGATTTATCTTCATTCAGGGTATCATCAATTATGTGTCAAAATGTGGATTTACCAAAGAAGACTTTTCATACAAGGTATGGACACTATGAATTTATAGTGATGCCATTTGGTCTTACTAATGCCCATGCTATCTTCATGGATCTAATGAATAGAGTCTTTAGAGACTATCTTGATTAGTTTGTGGTAGGCTTTATAGACGATATTATTTTATATTCAATGATAAAGGAAGAACATGAAGATCACTTGAGAATTATATTAAAGACCCTAAGAAAGGAGAATATTTATGCCAAATTTACCAAGTGTGAATTTTGGTTTCAAAAAGTTTCATTTTTGGGTCACATAATCTCAAAAGAGGGGATATTTGTGGATCCATCAATGATAGATGTTATCGAAATATGGTCGAGACCAACAACATTAACTGATATCTAAAGTTTTCTTGGTTTGGCTGGATATTATCGACTTTTTGTGAAATATTTTTCATGATTATCTAATCCACTCACCATGTTGACTCGAAAAGGAGTTATGTTCGTGCAGACAGAGGAGTGTGAAGAGAATTTTAAGGATTTGAAAAGAAGGTTATCCAGTGCACCTGTGCTCACACTACCTTGTAGTGGAGAAAGTTTTTTGATCTACAATGATGCGTCCAAGAAGGGATTAAGGTGTGTTCTCATACAAAACGATATGGTGATAGCTTATTCCTCATGATAGTAGAAAATCCATGAGAAAAATTACCCAACTCATGATTTGGAGTTAGCTGCGGTAATATTTGCATTAAAGATTTGGAGGTATTATCTTTATGGTGAAAGGTGTGATATTTATACTGATCATAAAAGTTTAAATTATATTTTCACACAATAGGATGTGAATATGCATTAAAGAAGATGGTTGGAGCTGATTAAGGATTATGACTTCTCAATTCATTACAACTCTAGGAAAGAAAACAAGGTGGCATACACATTAAGTCGACATGACAATACTAGAATATCCATGATGAGGATCTGAAAAGATCCAATATTTATGGATTTACAAAGGATGGATCTTGGAATTATAATGGAAGGGGAAAATGATATATTTCTCAAATGAATTTTCAACCATCTATACATGGGAAGACTAAAGTGGCACAAAAAGAAGATGTAGAGTTACAAAAGAAGGTGATAAATGTTCCTGAATTCAACCTTTTTTGTGATGGGATTATAAAGATTAAGAATCGGGTTTGTGTTCCTCCCATCCCAGAATTAAAGAAAGAGCTTCTGGATGAGGCTCATATTTCTTCATTATGTATTCATCCTGGAAGCACGAAGATGTATAGGGACATGAAAGAGTACTTCTGGTGGGGTGAAATAAAAAGAGATATTTCTGAATATGTCTCTCTATGCATGTTCTGTCAGCAAGTTAAAGCTAAGAGTTAGAAGTCTAAGGGAATGTTACAACCATTACCCATACCAGAAAGGAAATGGGAAAACATCACTATGGGCTTTGTCACTGGACATCCTAAAACATCCAAAGGAAAAAATTCTATCTGGGTTATAGTTGATCGTCTTACGAAGTCAGCACAGTTTATTTATATTATATAGGATTTCTCTCTTGATCAGCTTTCCATGATATATGTAAAGGAAGTGGTAATATTTAATTGAGTACCACCTTCCATTATATCTGATCGGGATCTGTGGTTTACCTAAAAGTTTTGGCGAAGTCTACAGCATACTCTGGATACAGAGTTGCGTTTCAGCACTGCTTATCATCCATAGATAGACGGTCAGTCTGATAGGACAATTCAAACTCTAGAAGATATGTTAAGAGCTTTCTTTATGGATTCCAATGGTGGTTGGGATCAACACCTACCTTTGGTAGAATTTTGTTATAATAAATGTTTTTCCTCCAGCATTCATATCGGTCCTTATGAATCTCTCTATGGAAAGAAATGAATGACTCCAATTTTCTCGGATGAAGTTGGGGAAAGAAAGCTATTAGGACCTGATCTTGTTGATGAGATGGCAGAAGAGGTCCGATATATTCAAAAAAACATAGGAGCAGCTCATATATGACAAAACATTTATGTTGATAACCGAAGAAAAGACCTAGAGTTTGAAGTGGGTGATAAAGTGTTCTTACGAATTTCTCCTTGGAAGAGAGTAATGAGATTTGGAAAGAAGGGAAAGCTGAGCCCTAGGTATATCTGTCCTTTTGAAATAATGGATCGTGTTGGGAAGGTAGATTACTGATTGGTGCTTCCACTGAATCTTTCTCAAGTTCATTATGTGTTCCATGTATCTCTCCTGAGAATTTACATACCCGATCCTTCACATGTACTAAGCTCAGAAGTTGTACCGCTGGAAAAACATCATTCTTCTGAAGAATAGCCAATGGAGATTATGGATCGTAGCAAAAAAGTCATACGGAACAAGACCACTCAATTGATGAACGTTTTATGGAGGAACCACCAATTAGTAGATTCTATATGAGAGCTTGAGTATATTATGAGGGAGAGGCATCCTCATCTATTTATTACAAAGAGACGAATTTTGAGGGGGAAATTCATTTTAAGGGGGGTAGAATGTAACACACGAGATTTTTATAAGAAATATTTTGTTTTATATACATCATCAAGGAAATCTTTCACTACACACAATAATAGCTTGGCTTGCTTTACATGCAATTGTGACCTTCCGTGATAGCTTTCGTTGTACGCAATACTGAGTTTTACTAAACAACGACATGCTATTAAAATATTATTAAAACTAGCCATTATGAATAGTAATACTCACTTTTTGAAATTTTGTAAATTTTATTTTTCAAAATGGACTTTATTTTTGGATTTGGAATATCGAAATTAGCCTACGGTGAAATTTTGGTATTTTTCTAAAAACTTTCAATTTTTAATGAATACTGAAAACACAAGGTTATTATTTAAAAACCAGCTTTTTATATAAATAATTATTTATTTTATTTAAATTTATTCTAGGTCAAAATTGATACATAATTACTATATAAGTTCAATGAAATTCATTGGATTCATTTTAAAATAATTTTAGATATGTAAATTTTTTTTGAACTTTTCACTGTCTTTTCCCACCTCCTAGGAGAATTTGGAAATTTACATAAATCATAATTTTACCACTTATGTGAGTGGAATTTAAAAAAACTGAGATACATGGTTGATATAAGTAAGTAAAATGTGGATCAATAAGATAAAAATAATTTTTGGTGAATGGTAACTTTTTACTTTTATTTACCACAGTTAAAAGTAAATAGGGTAATTAAGGGTAAAAATGATATTATTATTACCCTAAAACATTTCTTAATTCTATTGGATAAGTTTAATTCGACCAAAAACAACCTTAGGAATAAAATATGACCATTTAGGACAACTTGGATTAGATTAGGACATTTAATATCATTTTATTTAAAGAAGAGTTAAAATAGTTAAATTCAATGATTAATAAATAAAACATTTTTAATATGGTGTTATAAATAAGATAAATTCGACTATAAATATTCATTTGAAAGATAAAAAGATTTAATACATAATCTTTTTTTATTTATAATTATTATACATTAAATAAGTTAATTTATTTATGACATAATGATGATGCAATAATTACCTTATTAATGAAATATTAACATAATTGATGTTAAAAATACCAAAATAAATGTCATTTCAGACTTTTTATGAATTACACTAATTTTATATGTTAATATTACTTGTTAGTATGGATTTAATTAACTTTTTGAAAACTAATAATGCTATTATCATTTTCAAAAAAATCATGTACCAAATAGTGTCAAAATTGACATAAAATAGTTTTTAAAACAAGTATTATATTTTTAATTATTATTTTATTGCTAAAAATCTAAAGCTAGGAAAAATGACTTAGATAAGGATATATATATTAATAATAAACCACTTGGGGCTATTTTGGATTGTTATTGTAAATTAATTAACTGTATTGTGTAAGAAAACAATAAGACACGGTAAAAGTTAAATTATTTAACTTAGAGTTAATTCTAAATTATAAGGTTAAATTTGTAACCTAAACTTGTACAATTTGTATTGGATGAGTGGATTTAGACCCATCCCCACCTTAGATTAGAAAATAATCAATTTAAATCTATTAAAAACCGAATATGACTTTATAATAAAATAATATTTTTAGTTTTTCCAAAGGTGCCTCTCTCTTGCCTTATAAAAGGACACCTCCCCCCTCTCCTTTTCACACCACATTGAGCCATAACTCTCTGCCCAAACCTTCCAAATTCTCTTCTACACTTCCCTAGAAACATCCTAGAGGTCCTGGTCCTCTTCAAAGACCAACTCTAGTGCCCTAAGAATAGGTTAAGAAGAGGAGTGTCAAAGAAGATGTAATATCCATTACCGATCCTTTTCAATTTATTTCTTTTCTACTTTCTATTATTTAGATGTGTCATTATGAAGTAATAACATACAAATCACTTATATACTGATATGTTATTATAAATATTAAACAACCTTATTTCACCTTCTATCCATCCTATGGAAAATGAAATCACCGCGCATGCGTACGTACGGAATACCATCTCCACGTCGTGGTGTAATCTATTTTCCACCACCACCATACTTGTATGGGTATAATGGTTTAAAGAATAACTATATATAATTATTGTAAAGTTATATTGATTCTAAAATATTATACATACATTTCAATAAAATTCCACTATTATAGGAACGATATCATCACTCATGCGTACGTACGGCCTACCATCTCCACGATGTGATGCGACTCGTTCTACATGATCTTCATTGAATAATGATTATATAAATGAATGTAATGAATAAATATGATATATATTACACTAATAACATTCTGTAAATGAGGTATATATAACCTAAAAAAAAATAAGAATTTATTCGACAAAGCATGCCTAAGAACAAAAAGCAACAAACACCCGAATAACAAGTAACAATGAAATACTACTAATAAGAAGCTAAGAATATGAACATATATGATATCATAACAATGAGTAAGATTTTAGAATAAGTTAATAACATTATTTAAATCATTATACAGGAGGTTCAGACACGTACGAAGAAAATCGGACCTAAGGTAAGGGAAAATCTCAGAATCTCATCTTTATCTGAGGTTTTTTATACTTTGGTATTTACTGGGGTGTATTTATCATCCACATACATGTTTCCTACATATGTAATATTATTTTTATCCACCTACAATTATTTAAATTAAATTTTACCTATTGGTGAATTTTTAGTAAAATATATGAATGGAATCTTTTTTCGTCTGCAGTACGAGGTACTTTTTGACTTTTTTGGCCAAATAAGATAAGAATGTTTTTTTAACATATGCGGAATGAATGGAATCATAGAAAATTATTTCCATTAATCTTCCATTACATGTTTTCAAGTTAAATTTTAATCAACTTCTTTTAGTTTAATATTTTATGACATTTTATGAAAGGAAAAATGTTTTTGAAGTAGAAAGGATATTTTCCTTAAGAATGGAGTTCAAGTGTTTTATCAAAATTATTTTCCATATAAGATAATATGGGGTTCTATTTATATCCATATTTTTACATTTATTTGTTTATTTAATGATGTAATTATGTTAATGATGTCATTTTATCTTATATGGATTATGTTATGATGGAATGATGTTTAAGAATCCCATTTTTATTACATGGGTTATGCTATGATGTATGATTTATGATCTTGTTTAACACATAATAATGGAATAATTATGAGATGGGTGGGACCCATATCTCCTTAAAATGCATTGGGTAAAGATTTTTATCTCATGAGATTGACATGTCTTGAACGGCATGTTAAACCGGTTCAGTGATACAGTACTGGAATGAGGAGTGAACACAGTTTAGAAATGGACTTTTTCTGCTAAGATAGTCTTGGAAACGAGTATTGAATAATAAGAAATGATTTTCTATGATTATGTGTGTATGACAAAAAGTTTAATGTCTTATGTTATGATTATTGGTATTACATTTCACTACTATGATTTATCCCATGCTATGATATTATTATCTCTTTTGCAGGTTAAGATTTCCAAAATGCTATGTTATTATGACTATGTTGTGATTGATATTTATTTTTTTTACCCTTACTGAGCATTTGAGCACACCCTTTTTTATGTTTTCTTTTCCCGAGGTCAGAAATAAGGTTATTAAGTAAGATATTCAAAAAGGGACTCTAGATATGATAAAATAAAAGGGAGACAGGTTAGATGATTTATGAACCAGTTGTTTATGTTTCCCAGTTTCTAAAGAAACTGTACCTATACGGCCCTTTCATGGTTTTGTTATATGTTGTAATAATTGTGCTTCAATTTTGAATTAATAACAATTTATGTAAATTATGGGTCGTTAATGGGCATGAGGACACTTCACACCATAGTGGACCACCCCGTGCTTGTGAGGACATCCTCCCGCTGCCGCACAGATTGTCTTACTATGTGTTATTGTTATCCTTTCCTTATTCCCACTATTACATGAACTCATGTTATAATCCATTTCTTAAACATGTTCAACCATCCCTATTGGTGTCTTGTCTGATAGACCCTATTCTTATTCTATCAGGATTTCCTCCTATTTCCTGAGGTATGTCCACATTAGACCTTTTTTCTTTAACATAAATGAAAAAATATAAAAACTAATGACATAGTAAACAAAATATTTTTTTATTTTAATGTATTTCTTATAAATAACATCATGAAAATACTCATAAATGAAAATGAATAATTGAAATATGGGATTCACAATTAAAAAAACATAAAAATTATCTGATAATACATCAACGAAATTGTATAAAAACTGGATTAATAAATGAATACCAAAATGTTAGATATGTCAATGTGAAACCCTTCACCTTATCATTTTACACTATCACATTTACAATATCCTCTTTAGAAATAGATATCCCTCTATTAGTGTTATTTTTTATTTTTATTTCCTTGACACATTGTATTGAGATTAGCTATTCTAAAACATGTTAAGGCATAAATAATGATTAATTGATTGATTAAGAATATTTATATGGAGGTCCATTTTTTAAATGATAAAATGGAAATTTATTTGGAGACTTGAGCTTTCTAATAGGGGATCCTTGAATCATATAGGTGTTTGAAAAGTTATTCGAGTTAGTAAAGGGTGTATTTTTTCAAAATAATACTATTTAATTCGTAAGATAAAAAACGGTCTTCAATAATAAAAAATGTGAAGTTATTTTTATTAACAAATTTACATATATTATATTTACCTTATTTTAAAATTCATAGTAAATTATTTTTCTAATTATTTTTCTCAAATATATATATATTATATATTTCCTAAAATTATTATATTTATTCTAAATTCTTTTTCTATTTTTTCAACATTAAAATAAAAAAATTGAACATATGTCCATTAAATAATAACATGAACTTCATAGAAAGAAATATTTTTACAATTACTATTTTTTTTATCAGTAAATAATTTTTCATGTATTATAATAATATATAGATAAATTTAAAAAATAATATTTATAAATCATCAGTAAAATATATTTAAGTATTACATGTCATATATAAAAACATATTACACATGATTGAATATATATATATATATGATATATATATTCCCAATTCATATATAAAAATAAACTATTACTTTTATGAGAGTGTATATAACCATGGACAATTCAAAAATAATTATAAATTATATTCCATAATATTTCATTCAGGATTTATAATAGTTTTTCTAAAATATCATTATTTTGTAGTTAAACTCTGTGATGTGATTTTCAATAGGGACAAAAAGAAACTATATTTAAAATTTAGATCATTTAAACTCAATGTTTTTATTTTACATAATTTAATTCTAAAAATTATATTACATATATGTTTAACATAATATTAACTTTTATATCTATTTTTATTATAACATTTAATCCAAATGAATATAATAGTTTTTTTATATTTCTGTTTTCTCTCAAATATGTAATTTATTTTCCAAAAAATTGGATTAATAATTTTTTATATAAATTAAAATATTTGGTGTTAAATTCACCCTCCATGAAAATATTTCATCATGGTTCTTAATATTCTCTAACTTTTTAAAAATAGGTGATATACTCCTTAAATATTGGAAGAATCCAACTATATGTTATAGTGAGAACATACCCGAAGGTTTTGGGTGTAGTAGATGTGTGAGATGGGTGGATCCCAACTATTCGTTTTTCCATTATCAATATGTGATTTATAAAGCAATATACATCATGATATATAAAATTAAACCTATTAATATAGACATGGGAAATCACATCAGAACTTAAATGACGACCATCGCATATTATTTATAATTAATTTAATTAATTAAAAATTACCTTGATGAAATTTCTTATTCATTGTTGGATCTTGAAAAAACATAAGATTTTTTTGTCTTTAAATTGTACAAATCAAGTGTATATTAACTATAGCGGTGATCTACATGTGTTCCAGGAATCTCTAGATGTCACCGAAGGAATCTCTGTGTGTCAGCACAGCCGAGCATTGTTATTGAATTATACACATTTGATCTCATCAAGAACCACATATAATGTGTTCTATTGGATCACTCTTGATTCGAGTGTGAGAGGTGGAGGAATATCTCCTTCTATTATTTATAGGGTTCATGGATAAGGGATTTATATAGTTCATTATAGGATTCTACAAAAAAATTTATCGAATGAAAAAACTGAATTGGATTATTGAGAAAATGACATAACTCAGTTTATATATTAATAGGGTCAGAATAAAAAAATCCACAAGTTTACTTAATTATTTGTTTTATCATAGTGAAAACCCAATGAATTATATTAATAATATTATTATAATTTCACGATCTGTGTTTCCATTGAGAATTAAAATTATATATTATTTAATCAAATAATACTCAATATTTATTTTTTTTCTCACTGAATCATTTAACTACAACCTACATTCCTCTAAATAATTTATTGAGACTTGAATAATGACTCTTTATTTATTAAATAAATATCACAAAATTATTTTCAACTAAAAAAATACCTATTATATTCACTATATAAAAAATAAGTATTTATTAAATATTCCACTCACATTATACTCTCTCGAATATCTGGTGATAGAATATATGTAATCAAGTGTAAATGAATATTTATTAAACCACTTCTGAGAATAATATTTATTAATGTTTTTAAATAATAAATAAATACTATTTAAGTGAGAAATTGGATACACATAGTGTGAAACCCCCTAGTCCTCTTTCCCAATGGCACTAGGTGAGGTAGCCAAAAGTGTAATGTTAATGTCTAGAAACATGACATGACACCCATAAAAAAGAATCTAATTATGAAATTACATGTTACCTCATACGGAATATTACTATGTAATATAATCTCTTTATCCTGATATCTCTAATCATGCAGGTTGCATGCTAGTTCCATCAATAAAAGAGCTCATTGTCTCTTTCTATGATTTCCTAGAAAATGAACTTTCATATTGAACACTGTGGGAATGGATTTATTTAGGCTACATCATTTCCATAAAATGTCTTGATATATCAAATTCTATTAAAATAGAAAAGAAAAATACTTTCTCGAGTTATTCATTAATGAGATATTACTTGTGACACACCCAATGTATCCTACCATGCCATAGACATATGTCATCATGGTCTTCATCAATTAATCAAAGTGAATGTTTCAAAATATTCCCTTGTAATAATTTTAATGTCTAAGGATCAATACAAAAGTCCACGTGTAGGAATATACAACGAAATATTGGTATGTTGATTTCATAATAGTGGGTCTTATCCTTATAATATCTAACATGATGTTATCAAGGGTGTGCAGCTTGAGAAGATGTCGCATATTCCATGAGTATCAATATTTGACATCATGCTCTATTGGTGTCCCTAAAAGGATTTAATATGTCTATAAAACATATATTCAAGAATAGTTTAATTGAACTTCTATGTTATCATCATTGTGGGGAACTTATAATAAATTTCAATGTGAAAACTACTCTTAGGACAGTATCATATACTATTTCATGCTGAAGTACCAAAATTAAGTGATTTATAATTAATTAATATTAAATAAATTGAATACATGTTATCATAATGTACACAGATTTTAATTCTTGGTCCCTAATATCAAAATACACCCACTTCTACAAGATCCAACTTCAAGAAACCTTCATTCTTCTAGATATTACCTAATACTTATAATTCTGTTGAGATAGGCCAATATTAATATGGTCCCCCACATTCTCTTATTTGGTTAATATCCATACTATAACAAGTCCCAATTTAATAAAAATAATTCAAGGGGTATGATTTAGGATTATATGATTTGTCTGTTGGTGAGACCTTGTCTCTTTTCTAAGAATGTATAATTTAGTATTATCACAACACATTGTGATTGGTTGTTTACTACTTATTATGACATAAATCACATAGAAAAACATCCAAATTCAAACGGATTCCTTCAGTTAATCATAATCTTCAATATACATGGACTCATATTTTGAATCAACAATAACTAGATTCATAAAACTCTTCTAGCTCTCAACCCCTCTGTTGATATATAAAAGATATCCTGATTATGAATTATTTCATTATGATGTGTCTAATAACTACCATCATTGTAACATTTGATGACCAACTCAATGTCAACATCATACAACATGAACATATTCTTATTTATTTAATGTTACATTAGGATATCTATTATAGAAAACCAATTCTATTCTCCTTGGTCTTCCTGATATCTTTTTTCTATAATTAATGAATAAGAAACATAAAACCAATTATATAACATGTATTACATGATTTACCATATCACCAAAATAATATGAGATCTTACTATTTATCTCTTTCTCACTTTGTGTATATGGAAAAATATTAGTAGAGAGATGTAAGTCATGTGGCACTAGAACTAGTACCCACTATGATTATTCCAAACTAAATCTATTTAGTATTAGGTCAATATATAAAATGACATACTCCAAGAAGGCACTTAGTTCAATCATGAATGATCTTGATCCCTATAATATAGGCTACATAACTTATGTCCTTTATTGAGAAACAATTGTTTAAATAATCTTAAATTGTGTTTAATACTGTTATTTTCTATCCATGAAGTAATATTTCTTCAATATATACTACTTGTATGATGCCTACATTTCCCATAAACATATTTTAAACACATGGCCCACATTCATTATTATTGTAACCAAAATATTTTATGGATTTGTCAAGTCAATGTTCCATGACGTAGATGATTTTTTAAATCTATAAATTTGTATCGTAAAATTGAAAATCACTTTCCCATCACCTTGAGTCAGAAACATTTTTTTTGTGTCATGTTGACATATTCCAAAAGCTTCTTATTAAGGAATGGTGTTTATATATATATATACTAAATCATATAATCAATGTAATCATGGTGAGCCTATTGGATGTAGTTTTGTTTAAATTATTTAGCAACTATCCACTCATTATAGGTCTTTTACTTTACCTTTTAAGTGTTGTTTTCACTAGAATGTATATTTGCAACCAAAATGTTATACATCAACTGGAACATCAACTAGAACCCAAACATGGTTATGATACATGTAATATATTTCATAATTAATTTATTAATGACATCTTGTAGATTATAATATTTTTACTACATCATTTTATGATAGAGTATTCTTTCTATTAATTAATAATGATTATCCATCTTTGGTGACAAGAAAAACATATATATCTAGTTCTCTTACCTCTCATACACTCCAACACTTTAATTTTTTTTTCAAAAATTCATTATCTCATGGGGAAATATAGAAAATATTCCAAATCCAACTATTTTTTATCTTGAGTATCCACTTAATCATTGTTAATATTTCTCCCAAAATACCTTTTGAAGATGTCAAACCTCTCGAGAAAGATGATTTTTCTAGAAAAAATCACTTTCTGGAATGAGGGGTGGTATAAGTAGTATCCAATTGTTTCATTAGGATACCATATAATGATACACATTATTCCCTGAGGTGATGGTTTGCTTCCTAATAATTCCTTAACAAACTCTTCGCAACCACATACATGTGTATGCTACAAAACCGGTTTCTTTTCACTGAATAACTCTATGGGAATTCTGTTTTCCACTTCAGATTGAAGGCAGATTATTGTGTTAGACAGATATTGTAATGAATATCCCCAAAAGGATAATGGAATAACTACTTGACTCATAATCAAAATTACCATGTCTAACAAGTTAATATTACTCCATTCCCCAACACAATTCCACTATGGTGTGTAAGGTGTAGTGAGTTGATAAATAATATGAAACTATAGTAGAATGTTGATCAAATATGTGTTAAGATATTTACCACATGAATCTTATAAAATATTCTTTATCTTCATAAAAATATTATTCTATACTATTTTTTGGATTCCATGAATTTATTAAAATTTTCAAACTTATACCTCATCATTTTTACGTATCCATATTTTCTCAATCCATTAGTAAATGTTATGATGGAAGAATATCCACATATAGCTTCTACTAGAAATGATCTACAGACATCAGTGTGTACCAGCACTATAAGTTATGTGTACCTCTCACTCTATCCACCAAATGGTTATTTGGTCTTATTTTTGTGTATATAATAATGACATCTGCTATGTAGTTTTATCTTAGAAGATTCTAAATAATAATCATAACAGAGATATGTCAAATGCATCTCTTTTAGATGACCACTACATTGATTCCCAATTTGGGTATCATATGATTCATTGGAATAAGATTCATGATCAATTTAATAAACATGGGCTTCATAATTTAATACATAATGTCCATTATTTAAATGTTCTATACCGTAACATATGTTTTCTTTATAAATCAAACAACATTTAGTTCAAAACCTCAAAATAAAACCATCTGCATATATGAATGATAATGAAATTATTTACTTAGTAAATATAGGTACAAATTAACAATATTTTAAAACCAAAATAATTCATGTGGGAAATGAAATTTGGAGGTAACCGCTAGAGAATCCAACCAAAAATCTTTAGAATCTCTCATAACCATAACACCTCTCAAAATTTTAGAATCTATTTGGTTCCTATATTTTTATATATATGTAGGAACCATAAGATGTATCTAATACCCAATTTATAGATATAGAAATATTACACTAAATAAATAATTCACCTTTATATTCCCCTAGATTATGGGGGTAGTTTCTCTTCAAGTGGCATCACTGACCACATGAAAAACATATTGCCTCATTTTTCTCATTATTCCAATGGCTCTTCTTCTTCTTGGAAGGATGGTTTTCAAGTGATTCAGACTATTTTTAATCCAAGGTACCATATTCCTTATTATTACATTTCTTATTTACTTTAAGGACTATGGGTTCATTATATTCCATTTCATTATACATTTTTTGAATCAATGTATGATGTTTTTAAAACTGTTCTCATTATTTCTCATATTGTAATTAATAATAATGATGGAGAGTGATATAGGTAGTGATTAAATAATGATATCTATACACAAATAATCCAGTATTTTAATACATATTATGTCCAACCATTCAATGCAGAAAATAACAATAACTACATGAGGCCTAGTTACCACAGACTCTCTAACCATAGTTTTAAACAAACCATTAGAGATCTTGTACCTCTCTTTTCACTCTTTCTCTTGGTAGAGATATTGATGGTGATACATCATCCTATATTCATTATAATAATACATCTTGAGAAATAATTTATATTGGTCCATTATTGTATATCATATGTGCTTCATACTAAACAATACTGTAATTTTTAAGAAACAATTAAGTGAATTAATAATTAATTTGAGAACTCATATGAAATACCAATAAAATTATTCACACAATTAAATTTTAATTGACATATTTTATAAAAGGTGAATAGATATTTCATTTAAAGAAAATTAAAACATGGAGAAGATGTTTCTTAAAAATAAAAATACAAAATATAAAAAAATTCATTTCTGAATGAAATTATTTAAAATGTATATTCATTTAAGGACATTGTAAATAAAGAAAATCATTGTAGAAAAATATCATAAAAATATGTTAAAAGAATATTTTTTTTAAAAAATTAATCTATTTGAAATGGACCTTATGAAATTATAAATTTATATTTAATGACATATATAGAATAATATATGGAATATATGCATTTTTTATGAATATTCACATCTCAAAAGATATCAAATGGTTAGTTTCTATAATAAGAATCCCTTTGTTTATATTATTTACCAAAGGGATGTGAAATGGGAAGTGGACAAGTAAAACGCTTGATTAAATAGATGAGAAAAAATATTGGGTGGTTTTAGAGATAGATTTTTTTCAATTTCTCCTAATATAATGTTAGGGATAAATATTCATAAATTCAGTATATGATTGGAATGAATATGCTTACTATATTTTAAAATATTTAATCAAGATCCCTATAATAAATAACATTAATTGGATTTGAATATTAATTTAATTGAATAAAAAACGTGACATAATACATCCATCGGAAAATATATATACCCAAAACAATAATATTGGTATTGAATATGGAACATATCTCAGTGAAGGATCATCATATATAATCTCTCTTGTGGTTACATGACCGATTGAATGAAACCTTATATAGATAGAAATAAAGCATGGTAAAATTTTAATATATTCACTCCTTTATAAAAATGTTCATCACAATACTCAAAACGATCCTCTTGGACTTTATTTTTCATTGAATATATTAGAAAATACTCTATAATGAATTCCAAAAGTTAACAATCGTAATTTATAAAATCTGAATTCAACAAGACTAGGAAAATATGATGGGTATTTCTAAATATGAATGTAATAAAAAGTAATTCATTGGTATAATATGACTTATGAGTGTATATCATTATATATAACCTCTTTACACCCATTACTTATCATATCTAGTTAAATGGTAAGTATTTTTTATGTATTTAACCCCTTGAAGATAATTAGACAAGACACCATAATGGTTTGAGGATACATGTTTTTTATATTTATTTTGATATTTTAATTAAAATCCATTAAATGATTAATTTAAATATATTTATTCATAACAAATTTTACAAGTGAACCCCTTGGTGAATCACATCATCATATGAAACTGTTATCTAGATTCAATTAATTTTTACTCATCAATTAATTTAAATAAAACAAGACCATTTTATAAGGAGTTTTTGATATTGGAATATATCTAGGTATGTGTTATATGTAAAGATAAACCTCATGATTTTTGTGTATCCCAAGAAACCACCTAGGTAATATAAAAATATATTTATTAATAGTGGGAATATAATCCACAGTGACTATATTATGAACCATGTAATCGAAATATCCCTAATGATTTGGAATCCAGCCCAATATAATACAAGTAATATCAAAAGGCATTACATGGTTATGCAATAATGGATAAATAATTATAGGTTTCATATTGATAAGATTTAACATCCTTATACGAACAATTAATATGGTATATATTTAGATAGTCTATCCTCAAGGTGACATAAAATTATGCTAACGTAAGAACGGTATGTTTTGTTGGATCTTACTTCAAAAGATTATTTTGAGGAGTATAATTATAGAAATGGGATTTAATAATCATAATACAATTAATTTTCACTAATAATTCTATATATATCCATTATAAAAGTGATTTTTTTATTTTAGGAAAAATTCACTGATATTAATGAGTGGGTAGATATGGACTAAAAAATAAAATTTTCAGTGATAGAGTGGGTGGTAAGGGTACTATTCACCAATTAATTATCAAGGCCTAGTTTTCCAATTGTGGTTACATAATCTTTCACTTTATAAATTATATTTGGTTAATTCTTACATCAATTAATGATGTTAACCCTTGTATTATTGCACTATTTATATTAATTCCCATTTTTCGTATATGTAATGCATTGGAATGTGGGTGGTGAATTTGGTTGAACAATATTTTCATATATTTAATTAGTATTCATCTTCATATATCTTAATAATTCATGTGAATTTTGGACTTCTCTTACAAAATTGTGGTGTTTATTTATCCAATTATATAAATTTCCTCCATGATTATTCCAATATTTTTGACAGGTGATGATACTAATTTTCATCCATCATGGGTTTTATCATTAAATATTCAACAAATTACCATTGTTCATTTATTTTCCATCATAAAATTAGAATAATTAGACTTCTTTTTATCATTTTATACTGTAAATGAAAATTAAAAACATATCATAGATAATTAAGTCCATTTTAGATAAGTCCACTCAGTGGCATTTTTTATGAAACTAACGAAATGGTCATTTTCCATTTATGGTCATTTTTAATACCAGAAGCATACTATGAATGTCTTGGTATTTTTTATTAATTTGTATTATGGATTTATCCTCTGTTTCATTTATCTCAAGGAATTTATTCTTCATTTTTGGGTAAAGAGTTTAATAAATATATTTACATAATAATATATTATTAATATATTCCCATTAAATTAAATTGATTTATAACTATTACTTTGTATTCATAATGTGATATCATCATTATCCGTATTTAATTTACAATAAAAATAAATTATAACCAACTTTTCATGATTTATGAAATTGAAAATAGAAAATATAGTTTCTATTTTTTATAAATATTTTAGGGTAATTTGTAGTTTATAATTACCAGTAAATAAGGAAAGGTGTTCCCCCTGAATGAGCTAATATAGATTCGTTTCTTATTTATTGAATTAGGGAGTTCAGTATAATTTTCATTACTATTAATTTCTTAACATAGTTGGGTGATCTTATCCATGAATGTTTTCACTTTAGCTCCCATTTAATTTAATGAACCATTTGGAAAATCACCACATTATCAATTTTAATTTTTTTTCTATACCTCCTCATTCTATATTTTGAAACAAAATAATAATATTTGTGTTATTACCAATAAATAATGAATAGTTTAAGAAATTGATAAAAAATAATATCTATATTGTCTTAAATTATGAAAAATTTATATAAAAAAATGACATTTTTTGTTAATCCTACATGACTTTTTCTTAATAATTGTTTATCTATGGTTCAATTATGATAACCATTCGGTCAATATTACATTTAATTTTTATTTTTAATTATCCCATTAATTTCTGATGGAGTTCATGATAGACATGAGTTGAAACCATGATGTTTTTGGGAGGACGGATGATGGCATATGGTTAGAATACTATTTATCTTACCGTACAACTAAGTGTATGAGCATGATGACTTTTTTGATAGTGAGGATTCATATAGTTAGAGCATATCATTTCAAAATGCGTAACACCCATGGGAAATTTTGTGCACCATTTTGTGTTTATTGTGGTACTCGCATGGTTGGAATATGGACTTATGAACAGTGTGGTCACACAACACAACTTGTCTAGGTCACGCTAAAAATAATCTTTCACCGATTTTACCCTTCTGATTATTGGGGGTTGAACACCATCTCCACCTCCAATCATGTAACAACCTTCCAATTTGGTTTTAAAGCGTCTACCATCTTTCTATGGTTGTTTTGTATTGGATTCTTGATGAGTTGGATTGAGGTAAAGTGGTTTTATTGTGTTTCCACCCCTTCACCCTCTTTCACACCATTATTCATCAATATTTAATGGAATATGATTCTCTAGTTGGGGTTTTGGTTGTATATGTGGAATGTAATCGGGGTTTTGGTTTTTAATCTTAAGTATTAAGTTTTTTATGAATTTTATACCCCTTCGAGATAGTCATCATCGAAGCTGGTGGGATTTCAGATAAATCCAATGTAGGTGTATCTATTTAGTGGTGTTTTCCACATATTATCTTCAATTTATGTTTCACCATGGTTTTTTTTAAATTTCCATTTAAATTTTTTTCTATCAATTCATATTCCATTATTGATATGTTTGATGGATGAAATTTTTTATTCAGGTGTTTATAGTGGATATCCAAATGGATGTTTCTTGTTTTCACACTATGTTATTTAATGTGGATCAATGGGTTTCTATTTATTTATAAGAATTTAATTTTTTTAGAAATTATTTACCTTTGGAATGGTTTTTTGATAATTTGGGAATGTTTCTCTTTGAAATGGATTGTTATATAGTTTTATTGATACGAGAACTTGTTTGTGGATGAGTTGAAATAGAGTTGAACATGTGTTGACAAGGGTCTTAGTGGGGGGGGGGGTTGAGTGACCATGTGATACGTCATATAAAATACCACATAAACATCCAGATTGGTTATTCTATGTTACTATGTGAGCCATCATAAGGATGACTATGTGAGCCTCCAATTAAATTTCTAAAGGATTGTGATAGACTTTGGGCAAGGAAAAGATAAGATCATTCATGATTGGATTAAGGAATACCTTGATGGCTTCCATTTTCATAGATATGTAACATAGTGTTTTACTCACTCATAACATGCCTGATGGTTACATCCCTATGTTATATGTACTCTTTATAGATATGTTTATATGATCTAAACCATGGATAAATGAAATTTTAATGTGATTATATATTTTATTATATTTCCCATTCATATAGTTACCTAAAGTAGGTATTATGAACAAATTTATTTTTCCTTGTTGTATATATTGATCTTTTATAACATTCAAATTTGTTTCATTATTTGAGCCATGTTTGATTTCTTTTTTTGGAAAATGGTTTGGTTTGAAATGTAAATCCAAAGGGATTTCAATGGTTTATTTGAAAGTTGTATGTTTTGAATGAATTATAGTTTTGAAAATGATTTCAAGCTAATATATTAGGATTCATGGGTAAAATCCAAAAATTGACTCATAGGGGTAACCTACTATTACTTGTTCTCACTCCTTACATGGGCCTTTCAGAGTTTGTAGATTTTATTTTTTATGGAATTGGTAAAGTAAAGGGAACCAAATAATAGGATGGTTGTTCTTGATTGTTTTCATACAATGTTTTTAAGAGGATATTTGGGCTTTCATGTAACATATTGTGTGGATTAAATTTTTGTATTTTTAATCCATTGAGATATACTTTGGTATTTTTTTTATTTGACTGATTTTATGGAGTTTTAGGGGTGTTTTTACATATTATGTGTATGTATATATCCATGATAATATTTATATTTTGATGTATGTTGTTGTTTATTGTGTTGGATTTTCATTATTGACTATAAGGTTGTTAGTGTGGTCATCCCATTTCATGGATGTGTAATAATTGATTATCAGTTTTGAATCCATTTACAATGGTTATTTAGTTATGCCTGATGCTCATTTCTAGCCCATGCTGACCGAGAGCATTTTTTCAGCCATGTGTCGGGCTAACTGGGTTGATAGGGTAGATCGAAATTGGTTGGTTCATTACAAAATAGTGTCATAGTTGGTATTTTATTTTGGATTCAGTGGTATATGGGTGATATGGCCATTGAGATGTTTGAGGAAAAAACTTGACAGTACCTCCCCAGCTCTTCTTCTCATTGAAAATCTAGTTTTCTGGTTGGTGTGGGACTATGGTCCGTTTTATAACTCATTTATGGGTTATTTTAAATGAGATTTTATTCAGGGTTTTCTAATGTTTTTGAGGATGAATTTTTCTTCATGGATCTCAATCGTGGTGTCTTGTAGACGAATTCATCCGTAAAGACCTCATATATGTGTATAGATGGTTTAGAAGAGAGTACCCAGCATGAGATCCATCATTTTGATCTTTTATTGGTATATTTTGTGTTTCATGTGATCAAATACAAGGGTAAAGTGGTAGTCATTATTAGACACATATCGTGCATGGGGCATAAGTGTTTTCAAGGATGAATACACCAGTGCTCCATGGTGACATTGGAACTAATGAGTAAAAGGACTAGTTATATCATATTGAAAGAATATATGAGTTATTGAAAACACTTAAGACATATATAATGGGATTTTCCACATATACTCTATATGGAAGGAGTTGGAATATGTGGTAGTTGATGTTGATTTTGGGGAAGCATGAGGATCTAACATTGACCACATTTAAGGTGGTTTTTATTTTCCAATTCTACACAGAGACATTGAGATCAATAATGGAAGGTTATAATATAATTATAGAGTGGGGTGATCATTTTTTGACCAAGTATGCATGTAGATTTACTAAACTGTTTAATATTCTTCTGAATCCCATCTGAATTGAATACCTCAAGGATCAACTTTTTTAGATGAGATTGAGGCTATAGATGAGATCTATACTCATTGTTCATTATCTAGAATCCAATTCAGCGGTGGTTGATAGGTAGTTATGCACAATTTAGATTTTACTATAAGTACATGATTTGTGGTTATCCGTCAGTTTCATATAGCTAGATAGCATCATCAAGGATAAAGAAACAATTAGATGAGTAACGGAGAGGTAGTAACAATATTATCTAGATGACATCTGGTTTTTCACTGGTGTCCTCCTAATGTCATAATCCTATTATATAATATCAATTTGGAATGGAAGGACACAACTTGAAAAATATCAAAATGGATCTGAGGACCATACATTGGTGTTTGTAGTTATGGAATACCAATTTCTTCTATCAATTGGACTTTTGAGGGAGATATTTATGTTTATCTTTTTCAAATGGATCTCAGGTGTTGTTAGAGGACATTAGGGGTGGATGAAAACATCCTTGTGGAAGGGTGTATTCTCTCAAGGGGAATAAGACATGGGGTGGGTAATATCTAAGGAATATACATATAGAATATTTTATGCTATAGTGATAATATTTTAGTCTATCCACAATTATATTTATGGTCTTTATTACTTATTCCAAGGAAGAAGTTTTATTTGAGATTGGTGTATCCCATTATTTCAATTCACATATATTGATTGCTAACCTATATATAATGTTAGTTATGAATATATATTTAATGGATTTCAAAATTCCACTGGGTTGGATAAATGATGGAGGTAACAATATCCACACGTTCCTTGTTGTGGTAGCTTGCATAGAAGTTGTATGTGTCTTCTTTGTTTTGGAACTAGATTTTTTTACCATATTTTTTATTGGGATTGGTTGATTAGATTCAAAATTATAGATGACTATTACTATCATAGGTCCTTATTCCTTATTCATGATGGAAAAACTCACATCATTCCAGGTGGGTGGGAACTGCATTAAGGGATGGAAGGACTAGTTCCTTCAGATTAGGTATTTATCGCATGCATGTTTTTCAGGCTGTTTGTTTATGCTTTTGATAAGATTTCAGTGGGTGAACTTCTATTATTTTTGGATATCTACTCATACATGATTCCATGATATTTAGTGGGATTTCATCCCTAGATATAGATCAAGATTATTATTGACCTCATCCACAGTATGAGCCCATTTCCATGAAATCTTAATAGACCGTTATATCTGAGATGGTGGATCTGAATTTTCTACTTTAGGATATCAGGGAAAAGGGTTTTATTTGTAAATTTGTGTCACCATGGGATTATGCAATGCTACATTAAAATAATCAATATGGGTCCTCTGACAATTAAAAACTATTTTATGCATATCCTGGTGGTTGTGAAGAATAAATACTGATTTCCCATGTTTGATGATTTGTTTGAATAGTAAATAGGTTCCCATTGGTTTTCAATAACTGATCTAAGATCAGGATACAGACAGTTGAGTGTTTGATAATAGGATGTCCCCAATACCAACATTCAATGCTAGTATGACATTTTGGGAATGTGTTTATAACATTTGGTCTTACTAATCATCAATTATTTTTTATGTAATTGACATCTTATTCTTCAACCTCTTTTTGGTAACTTGCCTTAGAATTTTTTCAGAAACATTAATCCTCATATGTGGACTTTTTGAACCCTTAATATAAGGGAACCACAATACCCATGAATATATCACCCCATAGGGAGCCACAGTCAAGAGAATCCATGGTATTCCAGTATGGAATAGTGTCTCGATCGGTGAAAACTAGATTATTTATGGTTGGACAAATCAATATATTAGTTTGGGTAGTTAATGCCTTATATTTTCTACCCAATTAATAATAGGGTGACCTGACTAGTTGATTACATCCTTTGGGAGGGATAAATTCTCCCAAGAGAGGGAAAAAGGAATAAAACCCAAAAAACATTTCATAGTAATGTTTGTAGATAATATCTTGGAGTCTTCCAAGATGGAGGAGGAGCATTCCGACCATTTGGATGAAATTTTTGAGTTTTGAGTATAAATTATATACATTTCATGTCATCTATGTGCATATTCTAGATTCAATAAGTGAGGTTTTTAGGAAATGTTCTCTTCAAAGAAATATTTTCAATGGGTCTAGAGAAATTATGAGCCTTCATGTATTGGAATTAGCTTAAGAATGTGTTTCAAAATTGTAGTATTATGGGATTTTCCTGGTACTATATAAATTTTTTGTAACTTCTTCAAGCTACCTTCTTCGTTTAAGCTACGACTAGTAATGGAGTGATTTTATATTGGGCTTGGATGTTTTATAGTGATTTTGATAAATTTTATATATACATGGAATATACACGCATTTTTATTCTTCAAAATCCATGTAGAGATTATTCTTTTAATTAGGTGTCTTCTAGTGCTAGGATAGGATGTGTGTGGATATAGAAATATATCATGTTTTCCAATGGATCATGTTTTCTAATATAATATGAGAAAAAATATCCCACCAGTGGCCTAGAATTTTGAAATGTGATTTATTAATTTAAGATGTTTTGACATTACCTATTGGGGGAAATTTAATAGTATAATCCTATCAAAATATCCTTATGTATATTTTCACTCAGATAGACCAGAATCATAAGTAGGGATGTTGGGTGGATTAAATATTGAATTGTTATTACCTGGTTTTATATATTCCTTGTAAGGGAAATGTGGTCGTTGATTAATTGAAGTGGAGTATTCCACTATATTCCATTATGAAAGATATATATTAGCTGAGTTTTGAGGTGTTTTTCTACTGATGTGGGGATTTTTATGCAACTGGGTTGGGGAATGTGTTGTATTATATTTTATAGGTTACACACTATCTTAATGATTTGGTTAGTATTGAGAAGTCATCTGACCCCTTGTTCTAAAAGATTTGTAATGACTTCATTGGTGAGGAAACCATAGGTGTTTATCCTTGTTATCACAATGGTTCTCTAATAATCATGAGGATGCTTGTTTTTATTTGATGAGATTGATGAAATATGTGATGTAGGATTTAAATAATTTAATTCATGTCATTATACCTTGTGTGAAAAAGAATCTCTATATCCCGAGAGGTTTCTATGGGTGGACTGGGATGAGTTGTGCATTAGCATACATCATTTCTAGATACATAATGAAATATAGAATCATTGTAGAGTATCAGAGACCAGTTGGGTTTTGCCATCCATATACCATTCTATCTTGGAAGAGGTAAAATATCAATATGGATATTATGATCGAACTACCGAATAATGAGTGTGGTTGAGATTCCATTTTTTTCTAATCATTTGATGAAATCAACCCTATTTCATCCCATTAGAGTGTTAAAAAGTGAGATGACCCCAAACTACTGAATGTTTGAGAGGTTTTTCATATTCATAGAGTGACCATAGAAGATGTGTCATATCAAGATTCTCAAAACATATATCACTTTTGAAAGGGACTCCAAGAGTCCTTGGGAACCTAACTAATCTTGATCACCACATATCACGTACACATAGATGTTTAGTCTTAGAAAACCATCCATAGTCTTGGATACATTTTGGTTGGTGATCTAGTGTTTCATCGAGTATCATTTTTTATTGGATATTGTCATTTTGATAAGAATGGGAAACTAACACCTCATTATATTAGGACATTTCTTGTGGGGGGAACATGTGGAATATAGCCGGTCAGTTATATCACCCATCATGGACGAACATGATCCATTCTATCATTCATGTCTCCTTTATGATGATATAACATCGAGACCCATTTCACAAGTCATAGTGGGCCAGTTTAGAGTCAGATTCTAATGCCACCATGGCGGTGTTTCCAATTTGAATTTTTTAATTTCAGAACATGGTTCTCCCTAGTAATATGATTTCATTATTTGGTGTACTCTAAAAACAGAGTGCTGATATCCATAAGGCATGATAGTGGTATGTTTTGTGAGGGATTAGTGGCCTCACATGGATTCTTTTAGAGGAACCAATGGAATTAATGGGGGTGTAAATTTGTATTATTTAGGAGTTTTTTAAACCCATATGGTCACTAGTATGTATATGTTTATGTTTTATTTATCAATTGATTTGATCATGGAGAAACTTAGTGTTGGTATTATAATTATTAGTTTTCTATAGGAATATGAAATGCCTATGGTAATCATATTGTTTTTTAATGAATTTGGATAACAATGCGAGGGTACTTTGGTTTCAGATAGTGGGTTCTTGGATGGTTTCGACACGGTTTTCCAATCTATTCAACAGATTGGGGTAATTGTGTGGCCCATTTTGGTTGGATAGTGGCACCCACATGGTTGGAGCACTATATTTCTAACTGCGTGTCCAAACAATGTTTGTTTACTATGTCAGTTATAAATTAACCTTCTTCCCCTATGTTTTTTTTATGGTTATGGACCCCCATCTTCTCATCCCTTAATGAATATCATGACTCTTTTTTGTGGAGATTCCTTTATCCCTCCATAATGGTTTTATGTTGGATTCAATTTCTACATGCCTAAGGTAAAATGATTTTATTTCATCCCTAATTCCTCCTTCCTAACCTTTGACATCTATTTTCATGAGAATGTGGATCCCTAGTTGGGATTATGGTGGATTATATTGGATTTGATGGGGTTTTTGGTTGTGTTTATTATGTATTAGCTGTGTGACACCTTATAATTCATTTTCATAATGGTCATCATTGATGACAATGATCATGACACCTAATTTTTTGTATGCGTCTCTTTTTAAATGTGTTTACCATGGATAAACTTAATATTGTGAATTTTATTTGTTTTATATTATTTATATATCAATTTAAATGGCTTAAAAATTATTTCTATTCACTTATTTATGTGATTCATGGATTGGGAAGGAATTTTGTCTGTTTCATATGGGGTATCCAAAATCTGTGTGGCTTGTTTTCGTACCAAGTGTCTTATAAAATTGTTCATAATTTTTTATTGAATTTAAAAGGATTTGAAATTTGGTAAGAGAAGTAGTATTATATTAGGATATTTGTATAGATAAAATTGGAATATTTTTTTGGAATGGATTGGTATATACCATGATAGACATATTGACATTTTTTATATGTGTTTGTATATTTTATAACATATGTAAACCAGGGTGTGAGTGAGGGGCTTGATAGGGGGACCATGTGAGACTCCAGATGGAATACCATGGGAAATTTTATATAGGTTTACCAAAGTGTCCATTTGAGTGATGGGAGGGTGGATAGTGGCAGCCTGAAATTTGGATTCCAATGGACCATTATGGCCTTTTGGAAGGAATACTATGAGAGATTCAATTTTAGTCCCAAGGAATACAATGATAGATTCCTTTATAATAGATAGATATTATCAATGTCTAAATAATCATGATATTCCTGAATTTTACTACCCTAGATTATCATTTATGATGAATGATTGGTTTATACAATTTATTCCTCGGATTAGTTCCATTTTTTATGTAGAGACTTGTATTATGAACATTCCCATCCAAGTAGTTATCTAATGTTCATATTATTATCTCTAATATTTTCCCATGTTTTGGTATACCGATCATGTGATGCATATATATTTGTGTCATTATTTGATCCATATTGGATTTTCGTTTTGGAAAACTAGTTTGGTTTGAAAGGGAACACCAATGGGATCTTAAGGGTTTATTATAAAATGGTATGTTTTCAAAGTAGTTTAGTTTTGACTTATTAATCCAACTTGTTTATTTTTTTCATGGTTAATACAATTAAACATATTCACCGTGGTATCCTACTTGGCTTTATGCCTCACGCACTACACCATTTATAGTAAATTTGATAATTTTTCATGTAGGATATAGGTAATGTTATGGTACAATGTTCTGGTGTTTCTCATCTTGATTATCATCCTCATGCATTTTGGGAAGGATATGTTGTCCCACAATGATTGGATTTTTATAGTAACATTCAGAATTTTTTATCAAATAGAATTTACATTGTTCATGTCCAGTATTTTAAAAAAAAAATTGAGTTTTGTGATTTGTATTGTGATGAAGAGTTCTCATGTTCGCTCTCAAAAATATTTATTACTAAGTTTAGCACAAGGGCTGACCTAGGTTGTTCTACTGAGGAGCCTTTTCAGTTATTAACTCACTTAATCAAATTCACCTAAGAAGTAATTATTTTTTTTGTTTTATGTTTTATGAAATAAATAAAATAATTGAAGTGAAAAATAATCGGAAACTAACAATCAATTATAAATTACCATGCAATGCTAAACAGAATGGAATTATAGAAGAAAGGAAGTTCTCCTGAGAGAATTTTCAGGAAGAACCTTCATTGGCCAGTTTCAAATATTCTTAGTGTACACACTCCATCGTATGTGTGCACAAATTTTTCTACACCGGTTATGAATGAAAAGTCTACTTAGCAATCACCAACCACACCCTCCATCCACCTCCTCAATGGAGGGGAAATGGTTGTAGATTAAGAAATTAATCTTTAGACAACCACAGTGAGGATTACACCCACTATAAGTTATCCTTAGAATTAACTCAATGAATATTAAAAACATGGTCTTGTGTTAAAGAACCTAATTAATCCATCGGGGTATTACTTGGATTAGTTACTCATGATCATGAGTATTATAGTTCACAATGGTAAGATGAGGGGATGAAAAGAGGGTGAATCGGTGGACACAAAAATAAAAACAATGCATGAATTTATTAGAAATCTGAATTACAATTGAAAATTAAAAAAAAATTAAAAATAAAGGGAGAAGATTTGCGGCCAGCCTCCCTTGGTGGAGTTCTCCTCTTTGATTCCTTGAAGGAATGGATGGAGAAATGGGATGTTTTGGGAAGGATGTGAGGGCCTCCTTTTATAGGCAGAATTCTACCCCCGAAATTATTTGCTTTTTTAGACCCCATAAATAACCTCTTCATGTGTTTCACTCTTAATTAATGTTGTGAATAAATATGTTGGCCGTCTCACATCCAAAGTTCAGCTAATTTGGAAACCATAGGAAGGAGTTATGAATTTTTAAATCTCGGTTTCTGTTTTTGGACGAATCTTCTAGGATGGTTCCTCCAAAAGTATATCGTTTAATTTCCCCCTTAATGACTTCAAAACGTCCCAAAAATTCTTTTTATGGTTGGTTCTAGATGTCCTCATCCCATCCCAGGTGGAAACACCACATTTGGATTTGTGTAGGCCGCGTTTCTATTCCATTAAATTGGTGGTGTCCACGCTTTGCACCCTAAAAATTGTCCAACTTCAATGAATTTGTAGTCCCTCTAGATGACCGAATCAGCTCCTGGTCCAGCAGAAAAAAATGAAAGAAATAAAATAATGATTCTGAAAAAAATTTAATCAGAAAATTAGGAATTATATTTTTCAATAAATGACAAAAATACCCTTGAAATAAAAATCATTCAAAAATCATGAATTAGTCATTTTCACATTTAGGGTCAAAATAACACTAAAACCTAAAATTGTGACAATTACCAATACAATAACACTATGGTGGGATAATAGACAATTATTTACAGTATAAAATATAGGAAAATGTATGTTTCATCACTCCCTCACACATAAACATTTCACTCCTGGGCAATCATCTTACATCCAAATCAAAATCCACATAGCAATCAAAAATGAGAAAATATCAATTATTTTATCCAAAATAGAATTCCATCATGTCTCATTTATGAAGAGTAATTCTCTATTATTTTCATTTCTATCACTAAAATTTGTTCAACTCATAAATCAAACCATGTCCCAATCACAACCTACCTCACATTGAATTTTATGTTACTCTTCACTTAAGAGAAATTGATTCTAGAGTTATACTCATACTTGAAAATCTCATGTATCACCATAGGTTTGTGAAAATTATCATTTATCCACAGCATGAAACAAGAAAATTAATTTAATCATGAGGGCTTTAATTAAAGGTTCAAATTATTTTTGGCTTAAGGTTGGTGGGAAAATGATGGAAAAATGTTCCAGGCTAGAAAGAGGAGGTTTGACTTTTTAGTACAATGCATGATTAAATCAAGTGAAAACACAGGAAATTACTCATTCAATACCACTTGAAAATGTGAAACACAACACCAACATTATTTTAATGACATGGGATATGAGCCAAGAAGTTATTATAATTAATAATAACATTTATGTTCTCCTTTTTTTTTCAAAGCTCCAGAAAGACACAGCTTTATTTTTCTTCTTTTTTCATGGAGGATGAGATGAAAATTGAATACAATGAATGAATGATAATTCATGCCTTTGATTTTTTGTAAGGACATGAGTGATAAAAGAATTTAAAATGAGGAATTCAAACTCATCTCCATTTTTTTAAAGGAGAAAAGGATGAAATAAATAAAGCACAATGAAAGGACGACACATGCCCAATTCTCTTATTGTCCAATGCCCAAAGTACTGACACACTCCTCGCACCACCGATAAATGATACACATCCCAATGAACTCACATGAAAGGCCCTTCCCCCACACTCAAACATGAAATATCCATGTAAAAAATACTAAAAGTTCGGGTAGGTAAGGAAAAATTGGATTGTAATGTGGTATAAACCTATAAGTCAATTAATGGCATCTAAGGTCTTACAAAGGATAAATGTAAAGGTGGGTCTTAAGATAAAATGTGCCTAGCCAAAGATATTCTTCAATCATTTTAAATACATTCCATGAAATCCAAAGCTTCAAAAGGGAATATTCACAAATTCTGGTTCTGACAAAAAATTCAGGTTTCCCTCAAGAATGTGTGGGTATTAGGAAGAATGTGAAAAAGTGGTTTAGAATACCTCACAAGATTGGAAAAATATTTTGAGTCATTGTTTCATGGTCATGGATTTCAAAAATCAGTCAAACTTATAAAAATAATTGATAGTCCAATTCATGAAAAATGTTTTCACATCAACACTAATTTAAAATCCATTATTTCAAAAATCATTTGAACTCTTTCAAAATAAGTTGATGTGTGAAAAGTGATAAGAATATTCATTAAAGATCAAAAATGCTAAAAATATAATAATCAAAAATGAAAAGCACATAAGAATAACTAAGTAGGTTGACACTCACCCACACTTAAATTTAACTACCCCTTATTTTAACTCAACAAAATATAAATATAAAGGTAGAAAATCAAAGGGAAGGAAAGATACAACCTTGAATTATTTTAGAAGTGTATGCCTTGAGTTAAGCTCCTAGAAGCTGACACTTTAAGAATAACATATTGGAAATGAAACAATGAGTTAGGCTCCTAATTTTTGCTCTTTGGAAACCTAAAAAAATAACATGATAATTTTATTAAAAGAAATGAAAATTTAATATTTATATGAAATGAAGGATAAATATTGGTTTAATCCCCCAAGTGGTCCCTAACATCTTTTAATACATCTAGAGGGCAGTACCATCTTTTATCCATAATCGGCCGGTGGATTATGTTTTTTTGATTTGAACCACCACATGTGGCTCCTCCAAGATTGAAGTTAATTGTTTTTGTTGACGAGGACTCCATGTATAGAGTACACTAGATCCACCCCCTTCACAATTTTGTACAGCTTGCATGGTGGGGGTAAGTTGAAGTAGGGATCCTCTTCTTCTTTTGTTGATACTTGTGCATCCATCTTGTCTTCCTGTGCCAGCTTCAAGGTGGCTTCAGACTCTTGTCTGTTTTCCTCAGGCTCAGCAACTTGGATCTCTTCATGATGGGGCTCCTCTGGTAGATATTCAATGACTTCAGGGAGCTCCAGAAGTTCCTCAATAGGTGCTTTGTTTTTCAGATCATCCACCAAGGTGTAGTTTGAGTTTGATGAATCTGAAAATTCAATAGATTTGAGAGAGACACTCAAATTAGTTTCATCAAAATTTAAAGAATTGGAGTTTAAGAATGTATCATATCCCTGATTTGGTTAGACATTAATATCCTCTTCAATTTAAAGTTCCTATTGGGATCGATCATCAATGGATGGAGGTAGGTATTCAGGCTCCTCCACCTAAAGTTTGGCTTCAACTTTATAGATGATTTCAGTGAAATCAGGGATGACCAGTGGCACTTCCTCCTTATCCTTGAATCTGTTTAAGTAAACTTGGAGTTCATTGACCATGGACATCAAATCTTCTGGTGAGATCCATGTTGTTATGCCTCTTTCCACCTGCGCGAACATTATTATCAGGGAATCAGCTCTTCGTTGGAGGGACCCTCAGTATAGTCTATTTCTTCCTCCTACACCTTTGAGTAATACTTCCAATTAGAATAATTTGAATTTGAATGCATCATGGGAAAAGTTTTTTTTTTGAAGCTTATTTTTTTAAAAAAAATGGAAACTATATAAAATTTTAAAATAAAAAAAAGTAATGTAAACAACCAATTAGCTCCCCGGTAGCGATGCCAATTTGATGAAACATTGTCTTCTGCACTCTCAAAAATATTTATAACTAAGGGTAGCAGAAGGGATGAACTAGGTCGTTCTCTTGAGGAGCCTTTTCAGTTATTCACTCACTTAATCTAATTCACCTAAGAAGTAATAATTTTTTTTGTTTTAGGTTTTATGAAATAAATAAAATAATTGAAATGAAAAATAATAGGAAACTAACAATTAATTATAAATTACCATGAAATTATAAACAGAATGGAATTATGGAAGAAAGGAAGTTCTCCCGAGAGAATTTTCAGGGATCACCTTCATTGGCCAGTTTCAAAAAATTTTAGTGTACACACTCCATCGTATGTGTGAACACCTTGTTCTACATAGATTATGAATGAAAAGTCTACTTATAGATCACCAAGCACACCCTCCATCTACCTCCTCAATCAAGGGAAAATGGTTGTAGATTAAGAAATTAATCTTTAGAGAGGCACACGGAGGATTACAGCCACTATAAATTATCATTAGAATTAACTCAAAGAATATTAAACACACGGTCTTGGGTTCATGAACCTGATTATTCCCCTGAGATATTCCTCGGATTAGTTTCTCAAGATCATGAGTATTATATTTCACAATGGTAAGATGAGTGGAAGAAAAGAGGGTGAATCAGTGGACACAAAAATAAAAGCAATGCATGAATTTATTAGAAATCTGAATTACAATTGAAAACAAAAAAAAAGAAAATAAATAAATTAAAAATAATGGGGGAAGATTTGCGGCCAGACTCCCTTGGTGGAGATCTCCTCCTTGATGCCATGAAGGAATTGATGGAGAAATGGGATGCTTTGGGAAGGATGTGAGGGCCTCCTTTTATAGGCAGAATTCTACCCCTGAAAGATTTTTATTTTTAGACCCCATAAATGACCTCTTCACGTGTTTCACCCTTAATAAATGTTGTGCATAAATATGTTGGCCATCTTGCCTCCACAGTTTAGATAATTTGGAAACCGGAATAAGGAGTTATGAAATTATAATTCTTAGTTTCTGTTTTTTGATGAAGATTCCAGGATGATTTCTACAAAATTATGTCTTATAATTTCCCCCATAATGACTTCCAAACGTACCCAAATATTTATTATGGTCTTTATTAGATGTCCTCGTCCCATACCTGGTGGAAAAACCTCATTTGGATGTGTGTAGGACACGTTTCAATTCCATTAAATTAGTGGTGTCCACGCTGTCCGCCCAAAAAATGTCCAATTTCAATGAATTTGTAGTCCCCCTAGATCGACGAATCAGCTCCTGGTCTAGAAGACAAAAATGAAAGAAATAAAATAAAGATTCTAAAAAAATTGAATCAGAAAATTTGGAATTATATTTTTCAGTAAATGACCAAAATACCATTGACGTAAAAAGCATTCAAAAATCCAGAATTAGTCATTTTTCACATTTCGGATCAAAAGAACATTAAAACCTAAAATTGGGACAATTACCCATACAATAACACTATTGTGGGATTATAAAAAATTATTTAAAGTATACAATATAGGAAAATGTAAGCCTCATCACTCCCACACACTTAAACATTTCACTCCTGGGCAATCATCTTACATCCAAATCAAAATCCACACAGCAATAAAAAATAAGAAAATATCAATGATTTTATCCAAAATAGAATTCCATCATGTCTCATATATAAATAATAATTCTCTATTATTTTCATTTCTATTACTAAAATTTGTTCAACCTCATAAATCAATCTATTTCCCAATCACAACCTACCTCACATTGAATTTTATGTCACTCTTCACTCAAGAGAAATTAAATCTAGAGTTATACTCATACATGAAAATCGCATGTATCACCATAGGGTTGTGAAAATTATCATTTGTCCACAACATGAAACATGAAAATGAATTTAATCATGAGGGATTTAATTAAAGGTTCAACTGATTCTGTGGATTAGGGTTGGTGGGAAAATGATTGAAAAATGTTCCAGGCTAGAAAGAGGAGGTTGGACTTTTAAGTACAATGCATTATTAAATCAAGTGAAAACACAGGAAATTCCTCATTCAATCACATTTGAAAATGTGAAACACAACACCACCCCCATTTTAATGACATGGGACATGATCCATGAAGTGATTATAATGAATAATAACATCTATGTTCTCCTTTTTTTCAAAACTCCAGAAAGGAACACCTTTATTTTTTGTCTTTTTTCATGGAGGATGAGATGAAAATTGAATAAAATGGATGAATGATAATTCATTCCCTTGAATTTTGGGAGTTACATGAGTGATAAAAGAATGTACATTGAGGAATTCAAGCTCATCTCCCTTTTTTGAAGGAGAAATTGATGAAAAAAATAAAGCACAATGAAATGACGACACATGCCCAATTCTCTTATTGTCCAATGCCCAAAGTATTGACACACTCCTCACACCACCAATAAATGATACACATACCAATGAACACACACAAAAGGACCTTCCCCCAAACTCAAACTTGAAATATCCATGCAAAAAAATTAAAAGTGTGGGTAGGTAAGGAAAAATTGGCTAATAATGTAGCTTAAACCTATAAGGAAATTCATGGAATCTAAGGGCTTACAAAGGATAAATGTAAAGGTGAGTCTCAAGATAAAATGTGGATAGCCAAAGATATGTCTAAATCAATTTAAATACATTCCATGAAATCCAATGCTTCAAAAGAGAATATTCACAAATTCTGGTTCTGACATAAAATTCATGTTTCTCTCAAGAAAGTGTGGGTATTAGGAAGAATATGAAAAGGTTGTTTAGAATACCTCACAGGATTGGAAAAATAATTTGAGTCAGTGTTTCATTATCATGGATTTCAAAAATTAGTCTAACAGATAGAAATAACTGATAGTCCAATTCATGAAAAATGTTTTCACATCAATAATAATTTAAAATCCATTATTTGAAAAATCATTTGAACTATTTAAAAATAAATTGATGTGTGAAAAGTGATAATAATATTCATTAAAGATCAAATATTCTAAAAATATAGTAAACAAAAAAAAAAGCACATAAGAATAACTAAACAGTTTGACACTCCCCCACACTTAAATTTTACTACCCCTTATTTTACCTCAACAAAATATAAATATAAAGGTAGAAAATCAAAGGGAAGGAAAGATACAACCTGCCATTATTTTAGAAGTGGATGCCTTGAGGTAAGCACCTAGAAGCAGCCACTTTAAGACTAACTTATTGTCAATGCAAAATTGAGTTAGGCTCCTAATTGTTGCTCATTGGAAACCTAAAAAAATAACATGAGAATTTTATTAAAAGAAATGAAAATAGAATATGAATAAAAAATGAAGGATAAATCTTATTTTAATCCCCCCAGTGGGCCCTGGCATCTTTTACTGCCTCCAGAGGGTAGTACCAGCTTTTATCCATAATCGGCCGGTGGATGAAGCTTTTTTTATTTGAACCACCACATGCGGCTAATCCCATCTTAAAGTACATTTTTTTTGTTTATCAGGACACCATGGATAGAGTACACCCAATCCACCCCCTTTATAATTTTTTATAGAATGCATGGTGGGGATAGGATGAAGTAGGTAACCTCTTCTTCTTTTGTTGCTACTTGTGCATCCATCTTGTCTTCCAATGCCAGCTTCAAGGTGTATTCAGCCTCTTGTCTGTTTTCCTCAGGCTCAGCAACATGGATCTCTACATGATGGGGCTCCTCTAAAAGATATTCAACGACTTCAGGGACCTCCAAATGTTCCTCAACAGGTGCTTTGTTTTTCACATCATCCTCCAATGTGTAGTATGAGTTTGATGAATTTGAAAATTCAATAGATTTGGGAGAGACACTCAAATTTGTTTCATCAAAATTTAATGAATATGTGTTTAATAATTTATCATCTCCCCGATTTGGTTTGACATTAATATACTCTTCAATTGAAGGTTCCTCTTGGAGTCTATCATCAATGGACGAAGGTAGGTAGTCAGGATCCTCTACCTCAAGTTTGGCATCAACATTATGGATGTTTTCAGTGAAATCCGAGAAGACCAGGGGCACTTCCTTCTTGGCCTAAAATCTTTTTAAGTCAACTTGGAGTTCATTGACCGTGGACATAAAATATTCTAGTGAGATATATGTTGTTATGCCTCATTCCACCTACATCAACATTACTATAAGGGCATCAGCTCTTCGTTGTAGGGACTGCTCAGTATAGTCTGTTTCTTCCTCCTGCACCTGTGAGTGATACTTCCATGTAGAATAATTTGAATTTCAATGAATCATAGGAAATTTTTTTTTATGTTTATGTTTTTCCAAAAAAATGGAAACTATCTAAATATTTAAAATAAAAAAAATTAATGTAAACAACCAATTAGCTCCCCGGTAGTGGCGCCAATTTGATGAAACGTTGTCGTGTGCGCTCTAAAAAATATTTATAACTACGTGTAGCACAAGGGATGACCTAGGTCATTCTCTTGAGGAGCCTTTTCAGATATTCAATCAGTTAATCTAATTCAAATAAGAAGTAATTATTTTTGTTTTTTTAGGTTTTATGAAATAAATAAAATAATTGAAATAAAAAATAATAGGAAACTAACATCCAATTATAAATTACCATGCAATGCTAAACAGAATGGAATTATGGAAGAAAAGAAGTTCTCCCAAGAGAATTTTTAGGGAGCACCTTCATTGGATAGTTTCAAATATTCATAGTGTACAAAATCCATCGTATGTGTGCACACCTTTTTCTACAACGGTTATTAATGAAAATTCATCTTATTGATCACCAAGAAAACCCTCCATCTACCTCATCAATCGAGGGAAAATGGTTGTAGATTAAGAAATAAATCTTTAGACAACCATAGTGAGGATTACACCCACTATAAATTATCCTTAGAATTAACTCAAATAATATTAAAAACATGTTCTTGGGTTCAAGAACCTGATTATTCCATCGAGATATTTCTCGGATTGGTTACTCATGATCATGAGTATTATAGTTCACAATGGTAAGATGAGGGGAAGAAAAGAGGGTGAATCGGTGGACACAAAAATAAAAGCAATGCATGAATTTATTAGAAATCTAAATTACAATTGAAAACTAAAAATAAAGAAAATAAATAAATTAAAAATAAAGGGGGAAGATTTTCGGCCAGCCTCCCTCGGTGGAGATCTCCTCCTTGGTGCCATGAAAAAATGGATGGAGAAATGGGATGCTTTCGGAAGGATGTGAGCGCCTCCTTCTATAGGCAGCATTCTACCCACTAATAATTTTGCTTTTTAGACCCCATAAATGATCTCTTCACGCATTTCACCCTTAATAAATGTTGTGCATAAATATGTTGGCCGTATCTCCTCCAAAGTTCAGATAATTTGGAAACTAGAAGAAGGAGTTATGAATTTCTAATTCTCGATTTCTGTTTTTGGACGAAGCTTCCAGGATGGTTCCTCCAAAGGTATTTCATTTAATTTCAGTCTTAATGACTACGAAGCGTCCCCAAAATTCTTTTATGGTCGGTATTAGATGTCCTTGTCCCATCCCAGGTGGAAACACCACATTTGGATGTGTGTAGGCCACTTTTCTGTTCCATTAAATTGGTGGTCTCCAGGCTGTCTGCCCAAAAAAATGCCCAACTTCAATGAATTTGTAGTCCCCATAGATTGCCGAATCAGCTCCTGGTCCAGAAGACAAAAATTAAAGAAATAAAATAAGGGTTCTAAAAAAATTTAATCAGAAAATGTGGAATTATATTTTTCAGTAAATGACCAAAATACCCTTGACGTAAAAATCATTCAAAAATCCAGAATTAGTCATTTTTAACATTTAGGCTCAGAATAACACTAAAACATAAAATTGTGACAATTACCCATACAATAACACTATGGTGGGATTATAAACAATTATTTACAGTATACAATATAGGAAAATTTAAGATTCATCACTCCCCCACACTTAAATATTTCACTCCTGGGCAATCATCTTACATCAAAATCAAAATCCACACAGAAATCAAAAATGAGAAAATTTAAATGATTTTATCCATAATAGAATTCCATCATGTCTCATATATGAATAATAATTCTCTATTATTTTCATTTCTATCAGTAAAATTTTTTCAACCTCATAAATCAATCCATGACCCAATCACAACCTACCTCACATTGAATTTTATGTCACTCTTCACTCAAGAGAAATTGAATCTAGAGTTATACTCATACTTGAAAATCACATGTATCACCATAGGTTAGTGAAAATTATCATTTATCCATAGCATGAAACATGAAAATGAATTTAATCATGAGGGCTTTAATTAACGGTTCAAATGATTTTGTGGCTTAGGGTTTGTGGGAAAATGATTGAAAAATGTTCCGGGGTCGAAAGAGGAGGTTTGACTTTTAAGTACAATTCATGATTTAATCAAGTTAAAAAACAGGAAATTACTCATTCAATATCACTTGAAAATGTAAAGCACAACAACACCCCTATTTTAATTACATGGGACATGAGCCAAGAAGTTATTATAATGAATAATAACATCTATGTTCTCCTTTTTTCAATGCTCCAGAAAGGCACATCTTGATTTTTTTTCTTTTTTCATGGAGGATGAGATGAAAATTGAATACAATGAATGAATGACAATTCATTCCCTTGATTTCTAGGAGGGACATGAGTGATAAAAGAATTTAAAATGAGTAATTAAAGCTCATCACCATTTTTTTAAGGAGAAATGAATGAAATAAATAAAGCACAATGAAATGACGACACATGCCCAATTCTCTTATTTTCCAATGCCAAAAGTAGTGACACACTCCTTGCACCACCTATAAATGATAAAAATCCCAATGAGCGCACACGAAAAGCCCTTCCCCCACACTCAAACTTGAAATATCCATGCAAAAAAATACTAAAAGTGCGGGTATGTAAGGAAAAATTGGATTGTAATGTGGCTTAAACCTATAAGGCAATTCATGGAATCTAAGGGATTACAAAGGATAAATGTAAAGGTGGATCTCAAGATAAAATGTGGCTAGCCAATGATATGACTCAATCATTTTAAATACATTCCATGAAATCAAAATCTTCAAAAGAGAATATTCACAAATTATGGTTCTGACACAAAATTCAAGTTTCCCTCAAGAAAGCGTGGGTATTAGTAAGAATATGAAAAAGTGGTTTATAATACCTCACAGGATTGGAAAAATATTTTGAGTCAGTGTTTCATGGTCATGGATTTCAAAAATCACTCAAACTCAAAAAAATAATTGATATTCCAATTCATGAAAAATGATTTCACATCAACAATCATTTAAAATCCATAATTTCAAAAATTATTTGAAATCATTCAAAATAAATTGTTGTGTGAAAAGTGATAAGAATATTCATTAAAGATCAAAAATTATAAAAATATAATAAACAAAAATGACAAGCACATAAGAATAACTGAGAAGGTTGAAAGTGCCCCACACTTAAATTTAACTACCCCTTATTTTAACTCAACAAAATATAAATATAAAGGTAGAAAATCAAAGGGAAGGAAAGATACAACCTGACATTATTTTAGAAGTGGATTCCTTGAGTTAAGCTCCTAGAAGCAGCCACTTTATGACTAAATTATTGGAAATGAAACATTGAGTTATGCTCCTAATTGTTTCTCTTTGGAAACCTAAAAAAATAACATGAGAATTCTATTAAAATAAATGAAAATAGAACATGAATAAGAAATGAAGGATAAATCTTGGTTTAATCACCGAAGTGGGCCCTGACATTTTTTACTACCTCCAGAGAGCAGTACCAGCTTTTATCCATAATCGGACGGTGGATGAAGCTTCGTTGATTTGAACCACCACATGTGGCTCCTCCCACCTTGATGTTCATTTTTTTGTTGATGAGGACTCCATGTATAGAGGACACCAGATCCACCCCCATCACAATTTTATACAACATGCATGGACGGGGTAGGATGAAGTAGGGAACCTCTTCTTCTTTTTTTGCTTCTTGTGCATCCATCTTATCTTCCAGTTCCAGCTTCAAGGAGGCTTCAGCCTCTTGTCTGTTTTCCTCAGGCTCAACAACTTGGATCTCTTCTTAATGGGGCTCCTCTAGTAGATATTCAATGACTTCAGGGAGCTCCAGAAGTTCCTCAACAGGTGCTTTGTTTTTTACATCATCCTCTAAGGTGTAGTTTGAGTTTGATGACTCTGAAAATTCAATATATTTGGGAGAGACACTCAGATTAGTTTCATCAAAATTTAAAGAATTTGAGTTTAAGAATGTATCATCTCCCTGATTTGGTTTGACATTAATATCCTCTTCAATTGAAAGTTCCTCTTAGAGTCTATCGTCAATTGATGGAGGTAGGTAGTCAGGCTCCTCCACCTCATGTTTGGATTCAACTTTATGGATGTTTTCAGTGACATCCTGGAAGACCAATGTCACTTCCTTCCTGGCCTTGAATCTTTTTAAGTCAACTTGGAGTTCATTGACCATAGACATCAAATCTTCTGGTGTGATCCATGTTGTTATGCCTCTTTCCTCCTGCATGAACATTATTATCAGAGAATCATATCTTCATTGGGGTGCCTCCTCAGTATAGTCTGTTTCTTCCTCCTGCACCTGTGAGTGATACTTCCATGCAGAATAATTTGAATTTCAATGAATCATGGGAAAAGTTTTTTTTGATTTTTATGTTTTTTCAAAAAAATGGAAACTATCTAAATATTTAAAATAAAAAAATTAATGTAAACAACCAATTAGCTCCCCGGTAGTGGCTCCAATTTGATGAAACATTGTCGTGTGCGCTCTAAAAAATATTTATAACTAAGTGTAGCACAAGGGATGACCTAGGTCGTTCTCTTGAGGAGCCTTTTCAGATATTCACTCAGTTAATCTAATTCAAATAAGAAGTAATTTTTTTTTAGGTTTTATGAAATAAATAAAATAATTGAAATGAAAAATAATAGGAAACTAACAATCAATTATAAATTACCATGCAATGCTAAACAGAATGGAATTATGGAAGAACAGAAGTTCTCCCAAGAAAATTTTTAGGGAGCACCTTCATTGGATAGTTTCAAATATTCTTAGTGTACAAAATCCATCGTATGTGTGCACACCTTTTTCTACACCGGTTATTAATGAAAATTCTACTTAGAGATCGCCAAGAAAACCCTCCATCTACCTCATCAATCGAGGGAAAATGGTTGTAGATTAAGAAATAAATCTTTATACAACCACAGTGAGGATTACACCCACTATAAATTATCCTTAGAATTAACTCAAATAATATTAAAAACATGGTCTTGGGTTCAAGAACCAGATTATTCCATCGAGATATTTCTCGGACTGGTTACTCATGATCATGAGTATTATAGTTCACAATGGTAAGATGAGGGGAAGAAAAGAGAGTGAATCGGTGGACACAAAAATAAAAGCAATGCATGAATTTATTAGAAATCTAAATTACAATTGAAAACTAAAAATAAAGAAAATAAATAAATTAAAAATAAAGGGGGAAGATTTTCGGCCAGCCTCCCTCGGTGGAGATCTCCTCCTTGGTGCCATGAAAAAATGGATGGAGAAATGGGATGCTTTTGGAAGGATGTGAGTGCCTCCTTTTATAGGCAGCATTCTACCCACTAATGATTTTGCTTTTTAGACCCCATAAATGATCTCTTCACGCATTTCACCCTTAATGAATGTTGTGTATAAATATGTTGGCCGTATCTCCTCCAATGTTCAGATAATTTGGAAACTAGAGGAAGGAGTTATGAATTTCTAATTCTGGATTTCTGTTTTTGGACGAAGCTTCCAGGATGGTTCCTCCAAAGGTATGTCATTTAATTTCAGTCTTAATGACTTCGAAACGTCCCCAAAATTCTTTTATGGTCGGTATTAGATGTCCTCGTCCCATCCCAGGTGGAAACACCACATTTGGATGTGTGTAGGACGCGTTTCTGTTCCATTAAATTGGTGGTCCCCAGGCTGTCCGCCCAAAAAAATGTCCAACTTCAATGAATTTGTAGTCCCCCTAGATTGCCGAATCAGCTCCTGGTCCAGAAGACAAAAATGAAAGAAATAAAATAAGGGTTCTAAAAAAAATTTAATCAGAAAATTTGGAATTATATTTTTCAGTAAATGACCAAAATAACCTTGACGTAAAAATCATTCAAAAATCCAGAATTAGTCATTTTTAACATTTAGTCTCAGAATAACACTAAAACATAAAATTGTGACAATTTCCCATACAATAACACTATGGTGGGATTATAAACAATTATTTATAGTATAAAATATAGGAAAATTTAAGATTCATCACTCCCCCACACTTAAATATTTCACTCCTGGGCAATCATCTTACATCATAATAAAAATCCACACAGCAATCAAAAATGAGAAAATATCAATGATTTTATCCATAATAGAATTCCATCATGTCTCATATATGAATAATAATTCTCTATTATTTTCATTTCTATCACTAAAATTTTTTCAACCTCATAAATCAATCCATGACCCAATCACAACCTACCTCACATTGAATTTTATGTCACTCTTCACTCATGAGAAATTGAATCTAGAGTTATACTCATACTTGAAAATCACATGTATCACCATAGGTTAGTGAAAATTATCATTTATCCATAGCGTGAAACATGAAAATGAATTAAATCATGAGGGATTTAATTAACGGTTCAAATGATTTTGTGGCTTATGGTTGGTGGGAAAATGATTGAAAAATGTTCCGGGGTCGAAAGAGGAGGTTTGACTTTTAAGTAAAATTCATGATTTAATCAAGTGAAAAAATAGGAAATTCCTCATTCAATATCACTTCAAAATGTGAAACACAACAACACCCCTATTTTAATTACATGGGACATGAGCCAAGAAGCTATTATAATGAATAATAACATCTATGTTCTCCTTTTTTCAATTCTCCAGAAAGGCACATCTTGATTTTTTTTCTTTTTTCATGGAGGATGAGATGAAAATTGAATACAATGAATGAATGACAATTATTTCCCTTGATTTATAGGAGGGACATGAGTGATAAAAGAATTTAAAATGAGTAATTAAAGCTCATCTCCATTTTTTTGAAGGAGAAATGAATGAAATAAATAAAGCACAGTGAAATGACGACACATGCCCAATTCTCTTATTGTCCAATGCCAAAAGTAGTGACACACTCCTCGCACCACCTATAAATGATAAAAATCCCAATGAACGCACACGAAAAGCCCTTCCCCCACACTCAAACTTGAAATATCCATGCAAAAAAAATACTAAAAGTGCGGGTATGTAAGGAAAAATTGGCTTGTAGTGTGGCTTCAACCTATAAGGCAATTCATGGAATCTAAGGGATTACAAAGGATAAATGTAAAGGTGGATCTTAAGATAAAATGTGTCTAGCCAATTATATGCCTCAATCATTTTAAATACATTCCATGAAATCCAAATCTTCAAAAGAGAATATTCACATATTCTGGTTCTGACACAAAATTCAAGTTTCCCTCAAGAAAGCGTGGGTATTAGTAAGAATATGAAAAAGTGGTTTATAATACCTCACAGGATTGGAAAAATATTTTGAGTCAGTGTTTCATGGTCATGGATTTCAAAAATCACTCAAACTCAAAAAAATAATTGATATTCCAATTCATGAAAAATGTTTTCACATCAACAATCATTTAAAATCCATAATTTCAAAAATTATTTGAAATCTTTCAAAATAAATTGTTGTGTGAAAAGTGATAAGAATATTCATTAAAGATCAAAAATTATAAAAATATAATAAACAAAAATGACAAGCACATAATAATAACTGAGAAGGTTGAAAGTTCCCCACACTTAAATTTAACTACCCCTTATTTTAACTCAAGAATATATAAATATAAAGGTAGAAAATCAAAGGGAAGGAAAGATACAACCTGACATTATTTTAGAAGTGGATGCCTTGAGTTAAGCTCCTAGAAGCATCCACATTAAGAATAAATTATTTGAAATGAAACATTGAGTTAGGCTCCTAATTGTTTCTCTTTGTAAACCTAAATAAATTACTTGAGAATTTTATTAAAATGAATAAAAATAGGACATGAATAAGAAATAAAGGATAAATCTTGGTTTAATCCCCGAAGTGGGCCCTGGGATTTTTTACTACCTCCAGAGAGTAGTACCCGCTTTTATCCATAATCGGCCAGTGGATGAAGCTTCATTGATTTGAACCACCACATGTGGCTCCTCCCACCTTGATGTTCATTTTTTTTGTTGATGAGGACTCCATGTATAGAGGACACCAGATCCACCCCCTTCACAATTTTGTACAACATGCATGGTTGGGGTAGGATGAAGTAGGGAACCTCTTCTTCTTTTGTTGCTCCTTGTGCATCCATATTATCTTCCAGTTCCAGCTTCAAGGAGGCTTCAGCCTCTTGTCTGTTTTCCTCAGGCTCAACAACTTGGATCTCTTCATGATGGGGCTCCTCTATTAGATATTCAATGACTTCAGGGAGCTCCAGAAGTTCCTCAACAGGTTCTTTGTTTTTTACATCATCCTCCAAGGTGTAGTTTGAGTTTGATGACTCGGAAAATTCAATATATTTGGGAGAGACACTCAAATTAGTTTCATCAAAATTTAAAGAATTTGAGTTTAATAATGTATCATCTCCCTGATTTGGTTTGACATTAATATCCTCTTCAATTGAAAGTTCATCTTAGAGTCTATCATCAATTGATGGAGGTAGGTAGTCAGGCTCCTCCACCTCATGTTTGGATTCAACTTTATGGATGTTTTCAGTGATATCCTGGAAGACCAATGTCACTTCCTTCCTGACCTTGAATCTTTTTAAGTCATCTTGGAGTTCATTGACCATGGACATCAAATATTCTGGTGTGATCCATGTTGTTATACCTCTTTCCGCCTGCATGAACATTATTATCAGGGAATCATCTCTTCATTGGGGTGCCTCCTTAGTATAGTCTGTTTCTTCCTCCTGCACCTGTGAGTAATACATCCATGCAGAATAATTTGAATTTGAATGCATCATGGGAAATTTTTTTTTTGAAGTTTATTTTTTTAAAAAAAATGGAAACTATCTAAAATTTTAAAATAGAAAAAGTAATGTAAACAACCAATTATCTCCCTAGCAGTGGCACCAATTTGATGAAGCTTTGTCGTGTGCGCTCTCAAAAATATGTATAACTACGTGTAGCACAGGGGCTGACCTAGGTCGTTCTCTTGAGGAGCCTTTTCAGATATTCACTCAATTAATCTAATTCACCTAATAGGTCTTTATTTTTGTTGTTTTAGGTTTTATGAAATAAATAAAATTATTGAAATGAAAAATAACAGGAAACTAACAATCAATTATAAATTACCATGAAAAGCTAAACAGAATGGAATTATGGAAGAAAGGAAGTTCTCCCGAGAGAATTTTCAGGGAGCACCTTCATTGGCCAGTTTCAAAAATTCTTAGTGTACACACTCCATCGTATGTGTGCACAACTTGTTCTACATCGGTTATGAATGAAAAGTCTACTTAGCGATCTCCATGCACACCCTCCATCTACCTCCTCAATCGAGGGGAAATGGTTTTAGATTAAGAAATTAATCTTTAGACAACCACAGTGAGGATTACACCCACTATAAATTGTCCTTAGAATTAACTCAAAGAATATTAAAAACATGGTCTTGGTTTCAAGAACCTGATTACTCCCTCGAGATATTCCTTGGATTAGTTACTCATGATCATGAGTATTATAGTTCACAATAGTAAGATAAGGGGATGAAAAGAGGGTGAATCGGTGGACACAAAAATAAAATCAATGCATGGATTTATTAGACATCTATATTACAATTGAAAAATAAAAATAAATAAAATAAATAAAATAAAAATAAAGGGGGAAGATTTCCGGCCAGCCTCTCTCGGTGGAGATCTCCTCCTTGGTGCCATGAAAATATTGATGGAGAAATAGGATGCTTTCGGAAGGATGTGAGCGCCTCCTTTTATAGGCAGCATTCTACCCACTAATGATTTCTCTTTTTAGACCCCATAAATGATCTTTTCACGCATTTCACCCTTAATGAATGTTGTGCATAAATATGTTGGCCGTATCTCCTCCAAAGATCAGATAATTTGGTAACTAGAAGAAGGAGTTATGAATTTCTAATTCTCGATTTCTGTTTTTGGACGAAGCTTCCAGGATGGTTCCTCCAAAGGTATGTCATTTAATTTCAGTCATAATGACTTCGAAACGTCCCCAAAATTCTTTTATAGTCGGTATTTGATGTCCTCGTCCCATCCCAGGTGGAAACACCACATTTGGATGTGTGTAGGCCGCGTTTCTGTTCAATTAAATTGGTGGTCTCCAGGCTTTCCGCCCAAAAAAATGTCCAACTTCAATGAATTTGTAGTCCCCCTAGATTGCCGAATCAGCTCCTGGTCCAGAAGACAAAAATGAAAGAAATAAAATAAGGGTTCTATAAAAAATTTAATCAGAAAATTTGGAATTACATTTTTCAGTCAATGACAAAAATACCCTTGATGTAAAAATCATTCAAAAATCTAGAATTAGTCATTTTTCACATTTAGGCTCAGAATAACACTAAAACATAAAATTGTGACAATTACCCATACAATAACACTATGGTGGGATTATAAACAATTATTTATAGTATAAAATATAGGAAAATTTAAGATTCATCACTCCCCCACACTTAAATATTTCACTCCTGGGCAATCATCTTACATCAAAATCAAAATCCACACAACAATCAAAAATGGGAAAATATCAATGATTTTATCCATAATAGAATTCCATCATGTCTCATATATGAATAATAATTCTCTATTATTTTCATTTCTATCACTAAAATTTTTTTAACCTCATAAATCAATCCATGACCCAATCACAACCTACCTCACATTGAATTTTATGTCACTCTTCACTCAAGAGAAATTGAATCTAGAGTTATACTCATACTTGAAAATCACATGTATCACCATAGGATAGTGAAAATTATCATTTATCCATAGCGTGAAACATGAAAATGAATTTAATCATGAGGGATTTAATTAACGGTTCAAATGATTTTGTGGCTTAGGGTTGGTGGGAAAATGACTGAAAAATGTTCCGGGGTTGAAAGATGAGGTTTGACTTTTAAGTACAATTCATGATTTAATCAAGTGAAAAAACAGGAAATTCCTCATTCAATATCACTTGAAAATGTGAAACACAACAACACCCCTATTTTAATTACATGGGACATGGGCCAAGAAGTTATTATAATGAATAATAACATCTATGTTCTCCTTTTTTCAATGCTCCAGAAAGGAACATCTTGATTTTTTTTCTTTTTTCATGGAGGATGAGATGAAAATTGAATACAATGAATGAATGACAATTCATTCCCTTGATTTCTAGGAGGTACATGAGTGATAAAAGAATTTAAAATGAGTAATTAATGCTCATCTCCATTTTTTTTTGAAGGAGAAATGAATGAAATAAATAAAGCACAATGAAATGACGACACATGCCCAATTCTCTTATTGTCCAATGCCAAAAGTAGTGACACACTCCTCGCACCACATATAAATGATAAAAATCCCAATGAACGCACACAAAAAGCCCTTCCCCCACACTCAAACTTGAAATATCCATGCAAAAAAATACTAAATGTGCGGGTATGTAAGGAAAAATTGGCTTGTAATGTGGCTTAAACCTATAAGGCAATTCATGGAATCTAAGGGATTACAAAGGATAAATTTAAAGGTGGATCTCAAGATAAAATGTGGCTAGCCAATGATATGCATCAATCATTTTAAATACATTCCATGAAATCCAAATCTTCAAAAGAGTATATTCACAAATTCTGGTTCTGACACAAAATTCAAGTTTCCCTCAAGAAAGCATGGGTATTAGTAAGAATATGAAAAAGTGGTTTATAATTCCTCACAAGATTGGAAAAACATTTTGAGTCAGTGTTTCAAGGTCATGGATTTCAAAAATCACTCAAACTCAAAAAAATAATTGATGTTCCAATTCATGAAAAATGTTTTCACATCAACAATCATTTAAAATCCACAATTTAAAAAATTATTTGAAATCTTTCAAAATAAATTGTTGTGTGAAAAGTGATAAGAATATTCATTAAAGATCAAAAATTATAAAAATATAATAAACAAAAATGACAAGAACATAAGAATAACTGAGAACGTTGAAAGTGCCCCACACTTAAATTTAACTACCCCTTATTTTAACACAACAAAATATAAATATAAAGGTGGAAAATCAAAGGGAAGGAAAGATAAAACCTGACATTATTTTAGAAGTGGATTCCTTGAGTTAAGCTCCTAGAAGCAGCCACTTTAAGACTAAATTATTGGAAATGAAACATTGAGTTAGGCTCCTAATTGTTTCTCTTTAGAAACCTAAAAAAATAACATGAGAATTTTATTAAAATAAATGAAAATAGAACATGAATAAGAAATGAAGGATAAATCTTGGTTTAATCCCCAAAGTGGGCCCTGGCATTTTTTACTACCTCTAGAGAGCAGTACCAGCTTTTATCCATAATCGGCCAGTGGATGAAGCTTCGTTGATTTGAACCACCACATGTGGCTCCTCCCACCTTGATGTTCATTTTTTTGTTGATGAGGACTCCATGTATAGAGGAAACCATATCCACCCCCTTCAAAATTTTGTACAACATGCATGGTTGGGGTAGGATGAAGTAGGGAACCTCTTCTTCTTTTGTTGCTACTTGTGTATCCATCTTATCTTCCAGTTCCAGCTTCAAGGAGGCTTCAGCCTCTTGTCTGTTTTCCTCAGGCTCAACAACTTGGATCTCTTCATGATGGGGCTCCTCTAGTAGATATTCAATGACTTCAGGAAGCTCCAGAAGTTCCTCAACAGGTGATGTGTTTTTTACATCATCCTCCAAGGTGTAGTTTGAGTTTGATGTCTCTGAAAGTTCAATATATTTGGGAGAGACACTCAAATTATTTTCATCAAAATTTAAAGAATTTGAGTTTAAGAATGTATCATCTCCCTGATTTGGTTTGACATTAATATCCTCTTCAATTGAAATTTCCTCTTAGAGTCTATCATCAATTGATGGAGGTAGGTAGTCAGGATCCTCCACCTCATGTTTGGATTCAACTTTATGGATGTTTTCAGTGACATCCTGGAAGACCAATGTCACTTCTTTCCTGGCCTTGAATCTTCTTACGTCAACTTGGAGTTCATTGACCATGGACATCAAATCTTCTGGTGTGATCCATGTTGTTATGCCTCCTTCTGCCTGCATGAACATTATTATCAGGGAATCATCTCTTCATTGGGGTGCCTCCTCAGTATAGTCTGTTTCTTCCTCCTGCACCTGTGAGTAATACATCCATGCAGAATAATTTGAATTTGAATGCATTATGGGAAATGTTTTTTTTTTGAAGTTTATTTTTTTTAAAAAAATGGAAACTATCTAAAATTTTAAAATAGAAAATGTAATGTAAATAACCAATTAGCTCCCTAGCAGCAGCACCAATTTGATGAAGCTTTGTCGTGTGCACTCTCAAAAATATTTATAACTACGTGTAGCACAGGGGCTGACCTAGGTCGTTCTCTTGAGGAGCCTTTTCAGATATTCACTCACTTAATCTAATTCACCTAATAGGTAATTATTTTTTTTGTTTTAGGTTTTATGAAATAAATAAAATTATTGAAATGAAAAATAACAGGAAACTAACAATCAATTATAAATTACCATGCAATGCTAAACAGAATGGAATAATGGAAGAATGGAAGTTCTCCCGAGAGAATTTTCAGGGAGCACCTTCATTGGCCAGTTTTAAAAATTCTTAGTGTACACACTCAATGGTATGTGTGCAAAAATTTTTCTATATCGGTTATGAATGAAAATTATACTTAGAGATCTCCATGCACACCCTCCATCTACCTCCTCAATCAAGGGGAAATGGTTTTAGATTATGAAATTAATCTTTAGACAACCACAGTGAGGATTACACCCACTATAAATTGTCCTTAGAATTAACTCAAAGAATATTAAAAACATGGTCTTGGTTTCAAGAACCTGATTACTCCCTCGAGATATTCCTTGGATTAGTTACTCATGATCATGAGTATTATAGTTCACAATAGTAAGATGAGAGGATTAAAAGAGGGCGAATCGGTGGACACAAAAATAAAATCAATGCATGGATTTATTAGACATCTATATTACAATTGAAAAATAAAAATAATAAAAATAAAAACATTAAAAATAATGGGGGAAGATTTGCAGCTAGCTTCCCTCAGTGGAGATCCTCTCCTTGGTGCCTTGATGGAATGGATGGAGAAATGGGATGCTTTGGGAAGGATGTCCGGGCCTCCTTTTATAGGAAGAATTGTACCCCCGAATGTATTTTCTTTTTAGACCCTGTAAATGACCTATTCACGTGTTTTACCCTTAATTACTGTTGTGCATAAATATGTTGGGCATATCGTCTCAAATTTTCAACTAATGGGGATACCGGAGGAAGGAGTTATGAATTTTTAGTTCTCGGTTTCTGTTTTTGAATGAAGCTTCCAGGATGGTTCCTCCAAAAGTATGTCGTTTAATTTCCCACTTAATGATTTCCAAACGTCCCCAAATTTCTTTTATGGTCGTTCATATATGTCCTCTTCCAATCCCAGGTGGAAAAACCTCATTTGGATGTGTGTAGGATGCGTTTATATTCCATTAACTTGGTGGTGTCCACGCTGTCTGCCTGAAAAAATGTCCAACTTCAATGAATTTGTAGTCCCCCTAGATGGCCGAATCAGCTCCTGGTCCAGTAGACAAAAATGAAAGAAATAAAATTATATTCAAAAAAAATTTGAATCACAAAATTTGGAATTATATTTTTCAGTAAATTACCAAAATACCCTTGACGTAAAAATATTTCAAAAATCCATAATTAGTCATTTTTCACATTTAGGCTCAAAATAACACTAAAACCTAAAATTTTGAAAATTACCCAAACAATAACACTATGCTGGGATTATAAACAATTATTTACAATATACAGTATAGGAAAATGTAAGCTTCATCATACCGTGATACCATGTGTATATATCCAGTCTTTTTATGATTTTTATTTTGATGTATGTTTTTTTATAGAATTGGCTTATATATATTGACAATGATGTAATTGGGGTTTTCCTACAATTTCTCAGATTGTTCATTCGATATTACTAGTGGGGAGTCTATTCCAAATAGTATTTTGGTTTTTATCGGTGTATTTCCTTATCTCTTGGAGTTCAAGAATGCACGTCGGGCCATGTAGTGGGTTGATCGAAAGATGGTTTAGGTCCACCCAGGCTGGTTCATTACATCTATCCTCAGATTATTCAAATATTAATCACAATTAAAGAAAACATTTTACTCTAATACCAACTATAGATACCTGACCAAATAATTTTAGATATTAATTAATTTAATATGAATTTTCATTACATTTCATAACAAATCAGACTATAGAATCTAAAGGATTCATCTCTTTTGAGACTATATAGATAATCAACATATTATCTTAAATTTTAGACGTATCCCAAGAAATATATTCACACATGATCCCCATTAAGGATATCATAGATAAAAATATCATTTATAGCATTGGAAGCTAAAAAATAAGAAACAGATATATTAGTATCATAGAATAGTAAACTAGAGAGAGACAATAAGAGATCATAAGTGAGTTTACAATAAACATGTGGTATTGAAAACATAATCGTGGGTTATATTCAAAAAATAATAAAACGATACACAATATGTATAGATCATAAATCATGTATCTGGAATATTACTTTTTCCATAACATATGGTATGAGTAACAATTGTGATGAATGTTGAGTCAATAACAATAATCCATGATAGCCTAACAAGGGAAAATGAAATTTGAAAATACATAACCACAAGAATATAATTATGTATTCTAAGACTCATTTCTCAATCCTAGATATATTTTCTCATGGGATATAATTCTCTACCTAATGCATTCATGGAAAATATAAACTTTTTCCAACCCATAAAAATGTCAAAAAACTAACATATGAGTTTTCTTTCATGACACATTCATAAGCATCAAATGGGATAGTGATTTAAGAAATTTATTATTGATATATAAATACCCCAAATAACATAATGATAACATGACATACTTGATCCACATGAACATGAAAACATATAAACATCCCTCATAATGTAATTAAAATGTGGAAAAATGGGTTTCATGAAAATATTCATAATAAAATATATAAGTATTATAATTAAAGAATGAGGATTCTATGATTATATCATATCTTAATTGATTAGTATGAAACATTAATGGATTTTGAAAAACCTGAAAATTATATTTTATAAACATAAATAAATAAATTGTGAAATAATATGACATTTCCTTTAAAATTTAAACACATTTTATATTAAAAAAAATAAAAAGATATATGGAATAATAAATATTTATTGGAAAATCCAAATATATTTTGGAGGAAGTTTCATAAATACAAATTATGAAAATATATTAGAAATTAATTAGTGCATAATATTTTAATTAAATATTTTATTCCCCACCTTTGTAAAAAAGTACATTTTATTTGAAAACTCCCTTCATGAAAATGTTAAATAAATCATTTTTAAATAAAAAAAATTCCTTCATGAAAATAATTTACTATATCATATAATTCTAGATAATAACATCCATAAATTAAAATTGTGAATTCAGATACAGAGGCACTATATTCTAGACTAAAAAGAAGAGATAATATTAGTATCTCTTACAAGAATCACGTTATGTAAATTATGAATGAATGTGAAGTGAAATAATTAGAGGAAATGTAGAACAAATTTATAATAAGTGTACAGGAAAATATTTGGGGTTCTATAAATAATTTTCATAAAATTTTTCTATATAGAGGTTTATTTATAAAAATTACTAAATTCAATTTTCAATTGGAATGATAACCATCATGAAAGTAGTATAATTTTAATTAAAACTCACTATAACCCCCCATTTCAAAACATATTTTTTATATTTAGATTTCTTTTTGGGGATTTTTTCAATATTTTAATTTTTTTGTTTTATTTTTTATTTTTTTTATTTTCATTTAATGCATTGTTTAGGGTACACAGTTTATTACTAATCTTGTGGGAATCTAAATGAGGAGAAGTTTAGAGTGATTTTTAAAGTGATTGTTTTGACATGTATGGAAATATTTTTGTTTGGATGATTCATATTATTAATTGTTTTTTGCTCATTTATTTATGGTTTCAGGTGGTTTGGTTGAGCATTATTATGAAATCCATGAGATAAGTGTGTCATATGAATATGTATTTGGGAAATAATATTTGGCATATTTGGGACATGGGTATATGAAATATGTGATTCTCATAGAGGAAACTATGTGACTTCCTTTTCCATAGGATTTCTAGTTGGGATGTTGGTGAATATTTTTGTAATCATTATATCCTAACCCTGCATGCTTCCAAGGCTTAACTAAAATGGATATTTTGGTTTATAGCATATAAATTTAAGAGAATTAATGTACCTAATTTCTCTTTCTATCATACATCCAATAATAGTAAAACCATTGGTGGTCTCCCAGCCCCCATTGAATTATATTTTACACATCTCTAACTCTATTATATGAGGGTTCCTTCAAGGTAATCCCCGTGTTCCTCTTCCTATTTCTCCCCTTCTCTTTTCCACACAGCATTTCATGTTTCTTGTGAAACCTAGGTGTTTCCAATTTAAATGTAACATATTGTGTGGTATATTTGATGGTGATTTGTAATTTATATATTACCAAAGATCCCTTTATTCTTATTATACTACAATTCATTTAAGGTGATGACTCCCATATTGGTTTCAATTCAAATGAGGTCATAGTTATTTTCATAATGTTACATTCCACTGAGTGATTGATTCATTTATTTTTCATATATATAATATTTTCTCCATGTTGGATCTATTTTATGGATTTTTAAATGGTATTATTGTGAATTAAATCTTTGTAAAATGGTTTTCTCATTGAATTACATGTGGTACATAGACTAAAATCATTTGATAGTTACCAAAAGTAAGTTTCATTTTAAATGTGGCCTTTAAATGGGTTTTAACCTTGGATAGGATTTGAAAATAATATGGAGTATCAGTAATTAAAAAAATCTTGATATTTTTAATGGGAATTCAAGTTGTTTTTAAAAGTGATAATTTTTTTAATTTTTTTATTAAAAGAATTTCAAATAGAGTGTTCTATTTTTTAATTTATTTACTCTATTTATATCATGAAATGAATTTATGTAATATATATTTTAACATATGAAACTTTTAATTCATGAAATAGTTATTCTAAATGATTTTGTGAAAAATATGTAAAAAAGGATATTTTAAATAGATCACAGGAGAATTATTTTACATAAGAGTGTTGATTGGGACATTACTCCATTTGGAAAAAACATGTAATTCTATGTCATTTGATACTGTCCTGTATGTATTTTTTGGGATTTCCAAATGGAGTATGTGTGAGTTTGAGATTCTATTTTTCCCTATTATTATTATAAAATCCCATGAGTGTGAATTTTTATTGATTGATGTGAATTCTGACCTATGGAAAATAATTCATCTTCTATGTATTATGAATATATTATGAATGTGATGTAAATTTGGAGGGTTTTGAGGTGTGCTGTAATTATTGAATTGATTTTTCAATGCTTGTTATTTCTCAGATCTATTTCATATATTTCATTGGATTCCTAGGTGGATATTTAAATGTATGGATGAGTTAAACCCCAATTATGGATAATGTTTTTAATAAGTACTATTTCAATGATTCTCTATTTTGGTTTGATCAAAACAAGTAGCAGTCCCTATGATCAATCATATTTCATATATCTAATATGAAAAGGGTTGACTAGGATTTTTATTTAAAGATAGTTTGATTAGGATATTGGGGAGGATAACAGGGTTGGTTTTGTTGGCCTATGTTATTTTTAACCAGTCTGGACCATTGTACTTGTGTCCTAAGAGGCTTATTATAATTCAATTATATCTCTTATATAATGATTTAGGTGATTCCAATGTTTATTCCTTATTTATAACCCATGTCATTTATCAGTTGCAGTACCATTATTTTTAGTAAATTACTAATTAACGTTACCATGTTTCTTAATCTTATTTTTTTAGTCTTATTTATATTCAAATTTTTGTGTAAGAATTATTAAAAATGTGAATTTAAAAAGATCTGTTTTTGTTTGATTACTTGTAGATTTTATGGAATTATTTTTAATGTGGACAAATAAGTTTTTAAATTGTTTAATGTATCTTGAAAATGACATCTATCTGGGTATTAATGTTGTTTAGAAAATGATTTTGGATCTTCCCTTATTCTTCCTTTGTAATAATAAGGATGTTATTATTAAATTTGTATTGAGCCCTATGAAATTTTTGTTTTATGTGATTATTTTTTATCTAATTAATATTTTTTTGTGGAATTTAGGAGTGTAATTTGGATTTTGTATGCATATGGATTGAAAATTTATTTTTATTTTTAATTTCAAACAAGCATAAAATGTATAGTATTTTATAATGATTTCCATCTCTTCTTGGTTCCTAAATAATATGCACAATTTTTATAAATCCTTTTATACACCACTTCTTATATGTAATTATTATGAAATTATTTTCCATGCCTCAAATTGGGACTCCCATAATTTAGGATATGGGTTGTTCCTAATATTCTACACATGATGTGTTATCTGAAAATGGAAATCCTGGAGATTAAAAATAACATATTTATTTGGGTTTGCCATTGTTTGTGTTATTTTATTAATCGTACCTATTATAGACTATCTATTTATAATGATTTTAGTTTTATTAATTAATCTTCCATGTGAATGTATAGGGTTGTTTCCATTAATATTTTTTAGTCTCAAGTAGTTTTAATTTATTTTTTTGTGTGGAATAAGATATTGATTTTTTATTATTGATTTAGTCATTTATTTTATTGTGACATAATTACCAATGAAAATGTTTAGAGACCCTAGAACTATTTTCCATCCTAGGGTGATCAGGAATATACATTATCGATGACTCATGATAGTTTAGGTATCAAATGGATGGATGAACAGGGTATGATAATGAAGAAACAATATTAAAGAAATCCTCTCTTATTATTTTGGGTGTGTATGGGTAGTTTGAGGACTAGAATCATCATCATGACATGGGAGGAGTGAGTGGTAAATTGATAGGACAACACATCATAATATTAAGAATCAAGTTTAAATGTGTTGAGTCATGATATTATGTTCTTATTTTGATATGTGTGATGGATTTTTTTATTTTGGGATGGTTATTTTATTCCCAATTTTTATATTTGTGATTTCAAGGGACATTTTGAGTATTTTGGAAAAAATGATCAGTAAACTGGGGATGTATGGTCAGAGTTCATGTTTTGGTAAATTTTATTGTTCCCATAGAGAATGTTTATATATTAATGACTATGCATGATTTGTGTTTCTCACATTTTTTACATGCTATTGTAGAAAAACAATAAAGTGTGTAGGTTATTTTATGTATGTTCCCAATATTTCCCCTTGTATTGAATATAATGGACTATTTCATTTTCATGTTATCCAATTAGGGGGGTTTTTCATTGGGTTGGGTAGCAATTTTCTTAGTTGAATGTGCCTTGATTTTATAATAAATCTAGTTTGTTTGGTGTTTTCCATGGGGAAATTAGCCTATATAATATAATATTGTGTTTTAATATACTAGAGAAGTTCCATGAAGTTTTATGTTTAGAAAACTATATTTTTTTATAAATAATATTTTTTATTGATAAAAACCTATGTTAGTAGTTGTTTTAGAAATGGGGTTAAGGAATTTTTTTTCTGAAAAGTAATTTTATAGATGGAGTAATTTTGTGGATAATTTTATACTTATATTGATGTTTTTAAAATAGGGTATTGATTTTTGTTTTTCAAATAGGGGATTGATATCAAATTATAATATTTGATTTTCATTACTGTGGGAAATAGATTTTAAAATTTAAATGATTTGTGGTATATTTTTTAAAATGGTAATATTTTTTAAAGATTTCCAGTTCTAAAATAGATTATAAATTATAATAGAAATGAGTTTCATCCATACTTTTTTCGAAAATATGTGTGATTAGGTATTAGATGATTTGGTTGTACATTGGTTTAAATTATTTTAGAGACCATCTATCCATGGTAACATTTATAAAGCATTGAAAATTTTATTTTGTGTAAAATTATTGGGATTACCAATGTGGTTTTATAATCCTTTCCTAAAAATTGGTTCTCAAAAGTTGAATTAAAAAGGGAACATTTTATTTATTCAAATTATTCTGAGGCCCCTTTTTCTCAAGGTTAAATGTAATATATTCGGATATTTTGTGGGTTTTATACTCCCCCTAAAAATTCACATCGAAGGATATAGATTTGTTCCTATAATTTCACATTTAGGAATCATATATATTAAAAAGAAATGTACTTTTATGTTCATAATTCAAAATAGAATGCATGTGTATTTAATGGATTTGAGGGCTCATTTATTCATTAAATATTCCTAGTTGTCTGATCATACACTCTTTATTATTTGTCAATTATAAAAGAGAAATGTATTCTTCTAGTGGGTTTTATTTGGAATGTATCATTGTAAGGAATCCTTGAAGATGTTTCAAAGATTCATATGTTTTTAACTTGAATGATTGATTTCATTGAAAAAAATAATTTCGTATTTATTTAAGATGAATAAATAAATATATTTTTGATGATTATGTATTTTAGAATAGTTTGTGGACCATTATTATTTTTTGGATGTATTTTGGTTTTTGGCCCTATTAAAGTGCCTTGTTATTTAAATTTCTTTCTTTTGGGGCTTCTGGGGGATTATTTTGTATAACGTTTTTTAGGTAAGTTTGTACACAAGTGAACATTGTGTCAGTGGTTGAGTAATTATGGACGATATTTCCATTGGTTTATTTATCATTTAGTAGTCCGTGCTTTTGGGGTTCACCACGGTAGTAGGGTCCATGGTTGAGGTCCTAGTTTACCAACATAGCATAGTGACTTGGGTTGGGAGGCCATGTTATTTCATGTTATGGAATATTAAGGAATTATCCCTTTTAGAATTAATGTTTGTCTTCATTGAAATGGAATGAAAATGTGGATATTGAGTTCTTGATTATTTTTTCCTACTAATGAATTGGGAATTATTTACTTTGATAGATCAAAATTGTTTTTTAATAATTCTAGGAGATGCATTCTCAAAATGTATTCTTTAACTTAATGTGTGTTATTTATTTTATTACACCATTTTGCATATTCCTAGAGAGTGGGGAGACCACAAAACGGTATATGACTCCATTAGGTCTTATGATTTTGATTTTGGAGGCATTTTTCATAGTTATATCTCAGGATTATGTGTTCTTGAGGGTTAAATATTGATAAATAATTAGTGTAATGGAGTTTCCCTCTAATGAACCTCTCTAATAATTTGTCATAAAAATATCCATTATTCCTCATGGTGTGAGTAGTGTCTCATTATGAAATCTTATAACTATTCTATGGACTATTTAGAGGTAGATAGCGGCATTGTGGGGAGATTTTACCTCCACATTTCACTGTAGCATTATGTAACATCCCCGACTTAGATGTCTCGAAATAAGTTCTCCGAACCAGGTCACCACATGACCTCAAGCGCAAATTCCCATATTCCATAGATTTTACACTAGTATTGAGGGTATGATAAATAACATCATGATACAATAACCACTTTAGTATAATAAGCCATAATAGATAACATATGAAATTGATCCAATAATAAACCAGAAATAAAAAAATTCAATTTCCAAACAACATCAAAATAGATTACAAATAAAAACCAATTAATAAGTATATCATGCCATTCTAACCATGTCAACAGTTATGAAAAACCAAAATAAAGGCCCATAGCTAAATCCCTATAATGGGACCAAACACCAACTCTAGATCCTCATCCATACATTCTGAAATCCCAACTCAACCTCATAACATAGAGACTCTTCAATTTTCATAACCTGAAACCATGAAATATTCTCGAGGTACCCATTGAAGACATAAGAAGGGTGTTTTTAGAAATCATTGTTCCAACACCAATGGTATCTACCAAACAACCAGTCCAAAAATATAGTGCAAGAATGACTAAAAAAATAAAATAAAAAACAAGACAACTTGAGTGTCATTAGATAACAATGTTTATTTTACCTATTATATCATTTGTTCTATGTTTATAATATAGTTAATCATCATCACATTATTCATTTCCGTTACATGTTCCATTGTTCAGGCACTAACATTATTTAAAAAATGAAATAATCCAATTAGATACTAAGAATATGTGTATCAATAAACTTCTATTTCTATATTGGGAAAAATCATAAAAACATACATCATGCATATCATGGAGCCTCTATAAAGGTATTCTCATCAAATTATTATATTACATTTAGACATAATTCTACCCCTTCCATAACCCATGCATTATTTTGTGTGGTTTAGATCTTTAGTCTAACCACACCCATGGGCATAGATCCTGAAGTCCAAAACCTCACAATTAATAAGCCATGTGAACATTATTATTTATCTATTTACCTCATATAACATGTCACAAAACATAAATAATAAAAACATATAAAAATAAAATTTCAAAATTTATTTATCACATAAATCATCCTTATGCATTAACTCGTTAAAAGCTTTACATTTTACTTTTCATAACCCATTAAACCTTTTCCTTTACCATGCCTTGAACCATTCAAAATTTTCAACATATTAAATATGTTAACCCATTTGAAATATTCTAAAATTTCCATACAATAACCGATTATTCATATTTCAAAATGTAAATACCATTACACATTTATAAAATTTAATATTTCATATTCTATAATATATTAATCAAATTTTCATTATGAATTCATAATCCATTTTACACATTCACATTAACCCATTTAACATGTTTTCTCATTGCGTCAAACAATCCATTATTCCACTACCAACAATGAGAAAAAACTACCATTAGTGACACTTTATAATTTGATCCAACATTTCAGGACCTTTATCATGGGATATATTTCAATGTACAATAATTTTATTCTTAAATTTACCATGTTCTATGTTTAGGAATATAGGAGAACCCCAAGGGTGGCCCTATATTGGTTTAGAAAACCTCAATGCATCCCACGAGGATCATGAGGGGTATAATTCATCATTTGAACAAAAAATTAACCCAAAATAATTCATGTAAACAAAATAAAATCAAGAGAGAATGAATATCATAACCACTCATGCACAAATATATGAAAAAACAATGGAGTATAACTTTTAGAACGCCTAACTAAAATCTGATGATTAACACACCATTTTCATAGCCATAGATACATATTCATGCAGCATATTAATCCCCAAAATATGGTTCACTCAAAAAGGAGGAATTTAGGGATTTATAGGAATATTATAAAATATAAAATTCATAATCACTAATTGAGATTCATGTTGATTTTTATACTTACTATAAGAATCAATCCCCAACCAATGGCAGTGCAAAAAAACATAAATTCAAAGGGATAACACCATTAAGAAGATTTGGCATCTTTATTTCATCACTAACGTTGAGAGGAAAACATATGGGGAAGAAATTAGGTATTAAACATGAAATACCAAGGACACGATTTTGTAAATTTCAATTTTTTTATGATGTACATGGATTGGTCGCATGTGTTCATATTGAACGTCTATATATGAGCATTAATGGTTTGGGAACACGGTTTTCACTAACTGTGTGCCAACCATGAAACATAAACTTAATGGATATTTTTCCCTTTCTTTCATGTCCCAAACCCATGAAACGTTCCCAAACATCCTTATAAATCAATTAAACATTCAATTAGATAAATAAATATAATTTAACTAAAATTTAAAAAATAATATACCTGAATAAATTCTGAGATCTTACAATATCCCTAAATTATATCAACACATCCTCGATCCCATCGTCAATGTCATCATTGAGCTTCTGAGCAAACAGATCAGGCCACTAAACCTACATATCGAACACACTATCCCATATTTCATTCTAAAAATTACCATGCTACCATAAAACTCAATCTAATGGCATTTCCTTTCCCTAGAAGTCCCTATCACTAGCATCAACAATAAGAATATGATTCTACTCAAAGGGCCCATCAACCACGGTTTCTATATCATCAACATAAATCATTTTAGACGTGTAAGGGAGATAATGTAGATGTTTATACACATGAAAAACATTGTCCATCCACTATAACACTATGGAATAGAGAATCAGTACACCATAAGTCTAATCCCACAACAGTTTCAAATGGATGCATGTTCATGGGAAACAACTTACCTTGTTTCCAAACACATCGGTGAGCCAGCCCTTGTGACACCTGAAGAAACAATAAAACACACTCACAAAAACTCAAGAGGAATAAAATGATGATCAGAATATATATTTTACCATCTTTGATCCATTTTCATATATTTATGAATCAACTGAACATGTTTGATGTCTCCTGTATGAGGCACATTCACATCACTTTTTATTCATTTACTTCTATCCAACACAATGTAGGTCGAACCAGCCTACCATATACCACCTCGTACTATGACATCTAAATCTTATCCTTTTATATAATGCTAGAGGAAAATTCAACTAGTTCTGGATTCATTTCCTACAATTCACCAATGTATTTGACATAAGCCATCACAATTTCCTCTAGTTATTTAATAGTAATATCATATTTCCTGAAAAAATGTTGGTGGAATGTTTTAATCCTAAACACTTGAGTACCTAGAGCTCACTTTAGTCCATTAATGTAGAAATTCATAAATCAAAGATCATGATCTGAAAATAGCATCTATGGTACTCCATGAAAATGTACTATATACTAGACATACAACTCACCAAATAATCTGCGTTGAAGGTCTCTCAAATTAGTTGGGATGTAGAAACTTTATTTTATCAACCCGCTACCACCTATATCACTTCATTATTCAAATGAATCCTCAAAATAAATACCTAAAAATCCATAATCATGTCATCCCATTTTCCTTTTTTGAATGGAAAATGGCTACAAAAAAGATAACTATTTTTTTGAGGCTCAACCTTCACTTGCTAAAAGTTAAGGCTCTAAACCATGAAACCTAAAACCTCATTCTTCATCCCTAGACACCAATACTTCCAATGAAGTTTCTGATACATTGTCATCAAAACAAGACACACACACACCACATTAATGCATGAAACTCATGGATCATCTGTTCACACATACTTTTTTCATAATCAAATGACCATCAAAATAAATGACCCCATCATCACCAATGGTCCAACTAGAAGTTGACTCCCCATTTGATAAATCTTTTCATGGACAAACATTTATGATCTTCACACTAACTCTCCATAATACTTATCACAGGGGTTGAAATAAAATTATAAATATGCAAGAAACATCTTCCCATGCCCATAATAGACCCCTAGATGAATTTCAAAATACATTTCCATTATCAACCACACCAAACATGATTCTATAACCACCTGATTCTGAGACTTCCAACTAAAAGAATCCACAACACTATTTACATTTCTCAGTGTGTAAACCAGTTCAATGTCAATATATTTATTATATTCAACCCTTATTCACTGAATAAGATTGAAGTCACTCTGAGAGATAATTTTATTTTGGATTTTACAATTTCTATACATCATAATATATTCTCCAAAGAATGGATGCCACCAAATTTTTATGGCATGAAGTAATGAAGACTAATAACTATCAAGTATAGTTTAATTTAATTCATGAGGTATCAAATCTCATGACCCATATTTTATGAATTGACCATCCTACATCAGCACTGCTCCAAGGATAACTCCAGACACATCACAAAACAATGTATATTTCTTACATAGTATATTTAAGATCATAATTATTGTGGTTTTAACAGATTCTTCAACTCCTAAGGTGAATTATCATAATAACTAGATAACTCAAAATTGATACCCTTCAAAGAAAAACTACAATGTGGTTCTTTGTAAAAGAGAGAATAATTTACTGATCCTTCCCTAATATCCAGCCAAACCCAGAAAACATAAGACATAATAATAGTTATTGGTTTTCTCTCTAGACACAACATCATGCACCATCTCTAGATCCCTAAACACACCTTCCTCAAAGATGATGTTCCCTAATAAATTCAACTTATTGATCCAAAATTGAAATATTGATAGCTTGAAATATAAAATGTACTCTATTAGTGTACTCATGATGATGTCAACAAGTTTGGCTTGATCATAATGGGTTTTAGAGTACACCAATATGTCCTCAGGAATGAAAACTATGAACTGGTCTAGATATGGGTGAATTATTCAATAAATTAAATCAAAGAAAAATGTCAGTGAATTAGACAACCCGGACAACATCACCATAAACCCATACAACCCACAACTACTTATGAAAGAATTCCATGAATTATCAGATGATCCCACCCTCAGCTAATGATATACCAACCTCAAGTAAATTATTAAAAACAATGAATCCCCTTTTATATAGTAAATATGATCATCAATAGGTGGAAGAAGATATTGGTTCTTAATAGTAATTTGATTCATCTACCTATAATAGAAATACAACCGCAATAACCCATAAAAATTATTAGGGAACATAACTGATGATTCCCAAAGTGAAATACTCGGTTGGATGAACCCATTATTCTCCAACCCCTCTATCCGAGTCTTGGGCTCCTAGAGTTTCTTCGGTGCCATTCTATACGTTGGAATGGAAACTGGTTCTGCTCCATGTAGGAACTCTATTGTCAACTCAACATTTTTTTGGGTATAAGCCTTGAGAAAATCATAGGATACACATCCTATAACTAATCTACCACATGATTGAATACATGTTTCTTTACACCCCCATCATCAATAATAAGACATGCCTCTTGGGCTATGAGTTCACCGAACAATTGAGAAACTAGCCCAACATAGCCTGCACGAAAATCCCATTCACCATAATGGATAGAAGTGTCCCCCTTAAGAGACATGAACATTAACCTATGATGGTAACTGTCATTGTGTTCATGATAAAACACTAGCTAATCAATTCATAAAATCAGATCATAACCTAAAATCTAATGTACTAGAAAGTACCATAAAAATGGAAACCTCCAAACATGAACACATACCTCCTAAACTATATGATATCCTCTATTCACATGCCTAAAATTTTATCAATTGACATAACCCTATATAATCAATCTCATTCTAAACACAACACAACCAAAAAACAAAGAATTAATTGAATGAGAGGCCCCTATGTCAAATATAGTGCCAAAAATATGGAACATACCAGAAGTGTATGTAGAATAGTTGATGGCCCAGCCTCACAACCTCTAGGTGTACTCTTAATGGAATGAAACTAACCTACCCCTCTACCCTGCGACCTAGTCTGAGTTACTAGTGTTTCACTACCCTACTAATGAGGATTCACTTAACCCAGCGTACTATGTCGTACACCTATACTAGTACGACTAATCATTCTCAAAATTAATTCCTGATAATGGGTGACTCATCCCACTTCTTCACAAAAAAATAATTATCGATCCTCCAAATATAACTGAAAATCGAGGGTTTCTACGGAACCTCTTGACATTTCCAACTATTCTGTATGATTGGCACTCAACTAGTAGTCGGGGGCATGGAACTTACATGTTCCTCAACCTACCACAATGAACGGAAAACACCTAGTAACCCCATTGAGTTGTTTTTTCTCTGTGGACCACTCATCACACTTCCACCCTAAAGAATATTTCAAAATGTCCCTTCCTACAATTGAAAGTCACTCCACTGGTTTGTGAAACTAAAACTAGAACCCTACTACTAGAAGCCTCCTTAATGTTCCCATTTGAATTAAAGGCTTGACCAACCATTTTTGTGAACCTATTTAAAGATAATATGTTTACCTATGACTTAATTTTGATTACTAATCCAATCTTGGAAGTTTGTTTTCATCATAAATGTGTTTCCCTCCAATGTAGGAATAAAGTGTTTCAATATATGAAATGGCCTGCAAAATCCAACACTGTCATCATTCCCTAGTCCAACTTCATAATATCTATATCCCACTCAATTATAATGGTCTTCTGATAATTTTAATCTATAATTTTTCCATGGAATTCATTCCATATGATACGTTTTTCCTTCTGGGTCTAATAAAAATATATCAAACCAATGATTTGTTAGACCCCACAACATATACATTTCCAACATTAATATCATCTCTACATGAGCCCTTATGTGATCCCAAATTGTACGGATGGACTGCATCCCAAACTCTATAGGCTCAGTTCAACCCTCCCATGAATATGTTAGAGGGTGTTGCAAATGAAACGCATAGGTCAGATAAAACATACCCAACACTACGCCAAATGGTTTATGCTCTATCATATGAATAAAATGTGATAATTTCTCATGGAAATATTATAGTCCCTGATTAACCTAAACTACCATATTTTCTCCTCTGACATGTGGATGTGAATTCCCAAAAATGTACTCTTTTTCCCAACTGATATGTGTCAACATGGAGGATTGTTCATACAATTCCATAAATGCATCTTAGACCATATAACAAAATATTTCCATAGTTTAAAAAAGTGGGATCATTTCTGACCATAAAAACTCATATTTTTTACATTATTCCAATGAAAACCATAACATATATAACACTAACATGTATATCCCCTATCATGGGTTATGGTCAACATGGTGTCAAACAAGATACATAGTAATAAATATATCATTAGAAAGATTTTAAAACCATTCTGTCACTTACAGGAAAAAACATTCTTCATTAGGAACATATCTATCTTTAAAGTTCATAACATACTATATTTTTAACTTATAAAAAACTCATTATAACAAATATTTTAACTCATTTATGACCCTCCATTAATAAAAATCTTATAACCATTCATTATCATTATTAATTTTACCCCTTTTAATTTTCCTTATTAGACACCATTTTCTTCAAACATTGAAAAATGTAAATGCATCATACCATTCATGTCTCGCCCAAACATCATGTGTGTGTTTATCATGATGCATACCACCGATATTCCTAGGTGAATAAAATAATTCATCAATGTACAACCTCATTTCTATTTGGCCTTAAGAAAAATATCATCAAACAATCACATCACTCAAAATGTGCATCTCGCAAAGGTGAAATATCATTCAACTATAATAACACACATCAAGAAACAATTCTCACCCGAGACACATGGGTTTTACCTCTTACATGGGTTACATACTCCCATGCACAAGCTCAATAAAATGGACTAAAACATCCTTGTATCTTTTCTACCATCCCAATTAGTAAGACAATAGAAAAGAACCACTCTAATATTACTTTTTAATTTCACTGAATTGGAAGAAACTAAATCTAAGCTCCAATTCGTGTCTCCACACGACCTCAAGATTACCTCCCCATATAGAAGTGGTTTTTGAGTTGTGATTAGGAAATTATAAGTCACATGGGGATACCATAAACTGTTTTACAGAGTAATCCACAGTAGATAACAAATGAAATAAAACAAATAATAATCCAAAAACAAAAACATACATTTCTATCTAGTCAACAAATAATATGAAAACCTAAACCATATAATAAATATTTATTGTATGAACTAAACAAATAAAAAATTTAAAAAGAAAACTATGATTCCATTAGATAAAAATATTTCATTTAAACATTACATAAACATTTATATGTTTCTCATTTAATCCATTTTAATTAATTAATTTCAATTGCCTTTTCCATGGGTTAGGCATTTACATTATTTACACAACTGTATAATCCAATAAAATACTAAGAATAAGGTTATCAATCAAGTTAACAATCACACTATGGAAAAACATTTCAAAAACAATTATATCACACAAACCTTGGAACCTCAATCATGTTTGTCTCATAAACTACATCAGATAGAGGTATAGAGCCTCAGTCCCATTCTATAACATGTGAATTATGGGGTGGGGTTTAGAGCCCCATTATAACTAGAACCAGGGGGTATATCATCAAGTCAAATTCCCCCCAACTACCAATCCATGAGCACGTTATTATTTATCTCTTTAACACATATAACTTATTATAAACCAGACATACTAAAAACACCAAATAATAACATGTCACAATTCATTTAACACATAAATCATCTGTAATACATAAAAAATTAACACATGCATAATTTAAATAGAATAACCCATTTACCTGATTTCTATTTCCAATCCTTAACATATTTATCATATTAATAAAATTTTATATATTATCCCATTTCACATATTCCATCATTTCCATACATTAACCGCATTTTATATATTTAACAATTTCCATACATTAAACCATTTTATACATTTAAAAATTCATATGTCATAATATTTTAATAAATTTTTCATTATAAATTAATAATACATTTGAAAAATTCACATTAACCCATTTTACAGAATATCAAATTATCCCAAACAATCTCATGTTCCTTTAAAAACAACCAGACACAACTACCACCACTTCCTCTTTATAATTAGATCCAATATGTGAAAACATTTATGATGGCATATTATTCAATCTAGGTCAATTTAATTCTTTACTATATTATGTTCTATTCTCGGTAATATTAGATCACCTGATTGGTGGTCCTACATTTGCCTTTGAAACATCAATCCATCCCATGAGGATCATGAGGGGTGTAATTCATCATTTAAGAATAAATTTTACAAAAAACAGACACATTGAAACAAAATCACATAATGTGGATAGAATTATCAAAACCACTCATGAAAAAATTTATAAAAAACTATGGGATATAACATTTAGACTACATAACATAAATCTGATAATGAAAAAACATAAACATTAGACATAGACCTAGAATCATGCACCATTTGAGGCCCCAACATATGATCCATCTGAAAAGGAGGATAGTAGGTATTTTGAAGAAAAAGAAAAAATCTAAAATATCTGATCTAGAAAATATAGATGGGAGTGTAATTCAAACTACTCGGATCATTGATCTTTATCAAACGACACCCTAAATGGCTTAGAATTGAAGGATAACATCTCATGGGAATATTTGCGGACATGAGTTCAACATTAGGGTTATGAGGATAAGATATTAGGAATAAATAATATATGAAATGTAAAATAATGAGGGGGAAATTATATAAATTTCTAATATTTTAATGAGGTTCATTGTTTTGTTGTATGGCTTTCCAAACCATGGGAAATTTTTGCACCATATATTGTCCAAGGAAAACCTAACCAACATGGTCTCATGAGAATTTCGAATAGTCTAAATACCATGAACCAACCATGTGGAGAATCTCTTTCCGTGAAAGTATTATTTGGATCTACCACATGCACGATTTCTTTATCCTTGTACCACTATTTCTTGCTAGAATTTTTTTTGAACTTGGTTTAGGCTAACCATCAGCCAACCATGCCAAATTAAAAAAATTCCCATTTTCACTTCCTTCACGTCTCCAACCCCCATAACCCCCAATAATCCTTAAAAATCTAGTAAACATTCCATTAACTAATATAACGTGATTTAAACCAAACATTAAACAATGAAATACCTCCATGAGGTCCAAGATTTTAAATATTATTTTATAATAATTTTTTTGGTTAAATTGAATTTTTAGATTGTTTTGGTTTTATGTTTTAATTTAAATGTATTTTTAATCATAAAATAGTTTGAGGTGCATTGTTTAGTACTAACCATATTGGTACCCTTACATGGGAGTGTTTCAAGTTTTTATTTAATTCACAGTTAGACTAGAATAGGTAGCACATGGTGGGGGTGACACATAGTAGTAATCATGCGACTCATTCATACATTGAGATTCTAGGATCATGACATACACATAGTTAGTAGAATAGTATGAAAAAAAATCACAAAGATATGTTTTTGTGTTGTTATGTTAATAATTATGGGAAGATAAGTATATTAATCCTCATAATTCCCTTTGATAAACAGTTTCAGTGTATTTTTCTTTGGTAGTGCCAACATTAATTTCAGATAATGATTTTCTAAATCATACATATTAATAATTACAATTTTTGACATTACATTTAAATTAAATTATATTATTTAAAATGATAATTTAGGAACCCTAGGGGACCTATTTACTCTACCAATCATTCGTGAAAGACAATGTGTTCCATGAGAATTATCTTCATTCCTTTCCGTTGGATTTTCAAGACTATTGGTCATCAATTCCTATATATTCCTTCTAGGTAAGCCATGTGTTCTCTATCATATGATTTAACTTACCTTATATTGTGGTTCCCTTATAACTTTTTAACATTATAGGGTTTTGGATTCAATTTTTTGTTTTTGAGTAGGTTTATTCAGGGGGTTTGTTTTTTGGGATTTCATGAGATCCTTTGAGGATTATTAGTTTGCTCAAAGTTATAGACAATGACTCTCAACATGGTTTTCATTCAATAGTGGAAAGTATTTTTATGAATTTTTATTAATTTAATCACCAATAAAATCATTCTAATGTCATCCTTGGGGGTATAAATCCACTAAAGGAATCCCTTTGTTTAAAAGCAAAAGTAATTACCATATTAATAGGACACATCCTTCTATAAGAACTTTTGTGTTATTTGTTTTCTCAAAAAAATAGTTTTTCTCATATAAATATTATATAATAAAATTAGTCTATTAAATTTACTGATATTGTTTTATGTTATGAATTTACCCTATAGTCACACACGCATCCATCAAATGGGATATGCAATCATTGTTCATGGGTACGACAGACTACTTCCTCGTGTACTGATGTTGATCATTCTTCCATTAAAAAAACTCAGGGATCAAAATAATAATGGGATTATAAGATTTTATATGATATATTTTATTTTTTAATACTTATAAAATTTTTATATATCAAATAATATCATAATATTCATTTTGGTGAAATACATTAACTTCTTTTGTGGATGTGTGGACTACTGCCTCTTAAATGGGATGTGCATTGTTCACACTTTACATAGAATGTATTAAGGATTGGTTCATTAATAATATATTATATATATATAGTAATATTTATAATATAATTTCAATATATATATATATATATCATTTTATTTATTTATTTCTGTGTGACATGAAATGGAAACAACGTTCATGCATATGTATGACCTGCTCACTCAATTAACAGTGCATATCATTTCATATATATATGATTTATAGTTAATTATAAATATTAATATGATGAGTATATAGGATATTTAAACCATGATTAAAATTATTGAAATATTTAATTCATGTTCTACGTAAGAGGATAAATAATAAAAAACCATAACATGTACTAAAAATAAAGTTGATATTATTGAAAATGTAACATAAACATGGAATTGTTGATAAATTAGTAATATAAAGTCAAAATAGAATAATATATTTAATTATAGAGAAGAGTATGAATGTCTAGTACCAATATATTAAAATTATATTTATTATAATGGTGGTTTTAAAGAGTAGGACGAGGGTCAAGACACAAGGTAGTAGATTTCTCATTTCACATTATTTTTGGGAGATATATGTGATAATCAACACATATTCTGGTTGTGTGGTTTATATACTTCCCTGTGAAAAGTTATAAAATGAATTTAATTTATTTAATTATATTAAATGATTCCATGGAAGTTATTAATTTATGGGTATCATGGTTATAATTTTACTTTTTTAGTAAGGTGGATTCTAGTCTCACTTTTATTTTCATAAGACATGTACCAAATTCACCGATCATTTATTTTATGTGGTGTATATTCTTCCTATTCATGTATTATATTAATAATATCCTTAAATTAATTTTTATTTTAATATCTATTTTATGAAATATCTTTCACAGGTTTTATGTTCAAGAGATGAAAAATTGGTTTATTAAAATTATTTCAGTTTTCCATCATTAAGAAACAGACCATTTTATTCCCCTATATTGCTCTACGAGGAGTATATACCTACGATCTAAATTTCATATCACTATTTTAGTGATTTTAATAATATATAAATATTTGGTAAGTGTTATTATTTTTTTCGGATTATGATTCTATTTCACAAAAAAGGTAACTATTTATTTCTATAATCTCTAATTTTATCGGGAATGAATATGATTATTCTCTCATTGATGGAATATTATGATCCATCTATCAAGAAATATCTTGAATTTTATTCTTCTCTATTCTATCATGATATATTCATAATAGTTTAATAAATTTAAACTTTATAAAATTTTATAATTAAGAAATTTGTTTTTCAACATATAACATTATTTCTCTCTTCATTGTTAAATATCTTTCACTTCCCAATAACGCATTTTAAAAGTTTTTTCAAGAATATTTTTAAATGATAACTTTTTATTTTTGTTCACATCAAAATATATAAATGAAATATTTTTTGTTATAATCAATTTAAAATGGGTTTCAAATCATCATTTATAGGTTTTCAATGTTATTCTAAATGAAAATGGTTTTCAAATGGTTTTGTGATTTATAAATTGTCTTTGAAAAAATAAAAGTTATATTGTTCAAGAATTCATTTAATTGATTTTAAAAATACTAATTTATATTTTTCATGTGGTTCTGGATAGAAAAATATTTTTAAAATGATTTATTTTTTTAAAAGGTCGTTTTTAAAGAAGCTTTATTTTCCTTACGAAAAACAACTTGTTGACCTCACCTGTTTTGATAATCTCAATCATGTATTCATATGTGTTGAAAATCCCAATTATGTTTTCGTTCTCTATGATATTTTTAAGTATCATTGATCTATACTTTAATTCTTTCAAATCTGTGATCAAACCAATAATAATTTTTAAAATAGTCTTTGGAATATGTAAATCCTCATTTATCCATGTTCATACAAGTTATAAACTGATTCGAACACAATCAGATGTGTTCTGCATAAAACCGATAAGTAATCTGCCTATAGCTACTGATAAAGAGCTACTGGTACCTAGTCTACCGATAGACTTAGTCTACTGACAGACAGAGTCACCGATATACTTAACACAGAGCTACCGATGTGCTTATAAATGTAAGCTACTGACTTACAGACAGCTACCGATACAAACATAGAGCTACCAGTGTAAGTATAAATAGCTACCGATGGAATGAGTCACCGATGGACGAAGCTACTGACAGACTCACAGCTACCGATACCGACGCATGGAGCTACCGACGCATGGAGCTACCGACGCATGGAGCTACCGATAAACAAAGTCACTGATACAAGCATGTACCAACCGACGCATAGAGCCACCGATAGAGTCAAAGCAACTAATGACATTGAGCTACCCATGTCCAAGCTGCCGATGCTGATTACCTACTGATCACTCGACTCACTATTTGAATTTCTTTATTTCCTATCTATATTTAATCTATCTAATGGTCATATCATGTACATTTTAATGATTTGTCAAATATCTGATAAAGGTTGTCGGATGTCAGGAACCCATACCTCGTACCTGCAGAAAGGAAATCTTTTATGTCCCCTGTTGCCCGTGAGATAAATACGAGAAGACTACGCTGCCCAAAAAAGAAGTGTGTGTGGTGGATGAAATATACCAGAAACACAAGAACGAGAAGAATAAAGAGCAAAACCAGTTCCATCAAGAACACAGAGAAGCTCATAGACAATCAAGCATACTCGAGAAGTGTTCTGTGCATATAAGAAGAACACAGAAGAACTTCAACTACTAAATTTTCACTTTTTGTGAACCTGGAGCATACGACACTCTGTTTCTCAAACAGAAATGAGAAGAGGACTCAGACTCACTTCTGATCGAATCCAAAGGAGTTCAGAGCTACACTGAAATCACCAGAACCATTTCTAAACTCTACATCTCTTGTTCTGTGATTTATTATTATACTTTTCGAGCAGTGTGTGTTATCTGCTGTATTTAACACATACACTGTCTCCTGTACTTAAACTGGAGGATTTGTAAATCCTTACCAAATTCTTTCATTCTATTCTTTCCCACGAATAACAGTGGTAGAGGTCGTGTGTGACCTGGACAGCGGGTTGATGTTGTACTGTTTCCCACGAAGAACAGTGGTAGAGGTCTTGGACCTAGACAGTTGTAAACTGTTGAACCCCGATCCAGGGTGTGGATCAATTTTATATAAACTTTTGAGAGGACTAAGTCTCGGCTTGAGACTGAACCTCTTGGTTACATTTGTTGTGCCATCTCTTTCAAAGTTTTATTCCGCTGCTAATCACTTTAAAACCAATACTGTTTTTAAAGTTACTTTGATAATTAAATTAGCAAGTGTTTATGTTAAGTGTAGATTAGTAAGTTAGTTTCAAAAGATAATCACACACTCCTGTGTTGATTAACTGGGAATTAATCAATCCCTTGAGAATCTAACAGAACCTCTACTTTAATATAAATTCACTACAGTTTAATTTATTATTTTATTTGGGGGTCTTTAAGAAAGTGTTTTTAAATACAGAAATTTTAATTGGTACTCAATTCACCCCCCCCCCCCTCTTGAGTAAACCACTCCAACCAACACTTGGTATCAGAGGATTGAAAATACTTTCTAACAGTACTCTGCTTTTGAACTGTGATTGTAGTTGTATTTTAAAGTTCTTAAAATTTCTGTTATATCTAAATTTTTATCTCTTTTAAATTTTCTCATCATGGACAATAGACTTGAGGGTGCTGCTACTAACCGGCAACCTTTCTTCAATGGAACTAATTATGCTCAGTGGAAACTGAAAATGAAAATCCATCTAGAAAGCATAGGTTTTGATATTTGGACTGTTATTGAATCAGAATACAAAATTCCTACTACTGCTAGATCTACATGGGATGAACCTATAAATACTGCTTACAATAACAACTGTAAAGCTATGAATGCCTTGTACTGTGCTCTAGGAGATGAAGAGTTTAATAGAATTTCTTCTTGTAAAACTGCATATGAAATTTGGGATACCTTAGCTATTTCTCATGAAGGAACAACGAATGTTAAAGAAATGAGATTGAACACTTATACTATCAAGTATGATAATTTTAAAATGAAGCTTGAAGAACCCATTTCTGACATGTATCTCAGGTTCAATGAAATTTTCAATACAATGATCTCGCTGGGAAAGGATGTCTCATCGAAGGAACAAATTATGAGAATTTTGAGATGTCTACCTGATAGATGGAGAGGCACATCTGTATCAATCAGAGAATCATGTGACATTGCTGCTCTACCTGTCAAGGAACTAATTGGCAAGCTGATGATGTATGAAGAAGAGCTTAAAGTGAATAAAGAGGAAGAAAATGAACCTCCAAGAAAGTCTGTCGCTTTCAAATCCTCATCTTCAAAGAATAAGGACAAAGAAAAGCTTCAAGATGTAGTTGAAAGTTCAAGCTGTGAAGACAGTGAAAGTGATTCTGACAGTGATGCTGAGATGGCTCACATTTCTAGAAGATTTAAGAAATTTTATAGGAAAAAGAAGTTCTTCATAAAAACAAATTATAAGGGTAAGTATGATCACCAAGGTAAATGGAAAAAGGATTGGAAGAATAATGACAAATCAGATGATGTTGTCTGTTATGAGTGCAAGAGAAAAGGACACATTAAAGCCGACAGTCCAAAGCTGAAGTATAAAAAGAAATATGAATATAAGGACAATAAGTTTAAGAAAGACATGAAGGCTACGTGGAGTGCTTCTGAGGATAGCTCTACTGAATCTGAATGCTCTGAAACTGAACACAAAAATAAGGCAAATATGTGCTTTATGACAAACACTTCTCAGGTAACTACTGATACTCCTGCTTTAAATTATTACTCTGGAGATAATGTAGAATCTGATTCTGATTCTAGAACAATGTCTAAAAATGAATTTTTTGAGTACTGTGATATGCTGGAAGAGACATGTAATGAACTTAAGGATAAATACAAGTCATTAAAGAAACATCATGCTCTCACCACTACACTTAAAACCGAACTCACTATTGAAAAAGAGAAAAATGCTCAACTGTTAAAAGAAAACAGTGAATTGAAACTATCTAATGAGAAACTCAAGATAGACTTTGAGAAGTTCACCAATGGAAAAAATACACTAACACATATGCTAGGAAAGCAAATAGCACCTAAATATACTACTGGTATAGGATACCAACCTGGACAAAGGAAAATTGCCAAAACTAGATCCATTTTTAAATCTGGACAGAATGAAGGTAATTCTGGAACTTCATATGCTTCAACCAGTTATATACATAGCTATGGATCTAATAAAGTTTATCTTTCAAAGCATGTCAATTCTACAAATTATATGAGACCCATTAGACAAATATGTGTACCTAAAGTGTTATTGGCTAACCTGTCTGGACCCAAGAAAATCTGGGTACCAAAATCATCTCCCATCTGAATCTGTTTCGTAGGGAACATGCTTAAAGAGCTCCTGTAAAGAGACCTGGTATTTGGACTGTGGATGTTCAAGACATATTTCAGGAGACTTCTCTTGTTTTAAGAGTTTAATAAGAGTTGATGGAGGCTTTTTCACCTTTGGTGACAACTCTAAAGGAAAAATCATCGGCCTAGGCCATATAGGTAACACTGATTCAATTTTGATTTCTAATGTTTTATTTGTTGATGGCCTTAAATAAAATTTATTAAGTATTTCTCAGTTATGTGATGATGGTTTTCATGTTAAATTTGAAAATGATTCTTGAAAAGTTTTTAATTCTAAGAATGTTTTGGTATTTTCTGCCTTAAGAAATGAAAATGTTTATGCTGTTAATCTGAATTTTTTAGCTAAGCAGAATATTACTTGTTTGAATGCTTTTCATAAAGAATCTTGGCTATGGCACAGAAGATTGGGACATTGCAACATTCACTCACTTAGAAAACACTCTAGAAAAAACCTAGTTAGAGACCTACCTAAATTAGAATTCCCAAATGATAGATTGTGTAACCCCTGTCAAAAGGGAAAACAACACAAAGTTTCTTTTAAATCAAAGAAAGAAGTTTCGACTTCTCAACCACTTGAATTGGTTCACATGGATTTTTTTGGACCATCAAGAGTTTCTAGTTTAAATGGGAAGCACTATGTTTATGTTCTTGTAGATGATTTTTCTAGATATACTTGGTTATATTTTCTAGCTCACAAAAGTGAAGCGTGTTCTTCTTTTGTTAAATACTCTAAATCTGTAGAGAACCTTAGTGGACTTATTATTAAAACTTTGAGAATTGATCATGGTCGGGAGTTTGAAAATCAAGATTTTGAATCTTATTGCTCACACAATGGCTATACTCATAAATTTTCTGCCCCTAGAACACCCCAACAGAATGGTGCAGTAGAAAGAAGAAACCGAACCCTTCAAGAAATTGCTAGAACCATGCTCAATGAATATGACCTGCCTATTTATTTTTGGGCTGAAGCTGTTAATACAGCTTGTTATGTCATTAATAGAGACTTAATCAGACCTGTTCATAGGAAAACCCCTTATGAATTGTGGAACAATAGAAATCCTAAGGTTAATTACTTTAAAGTTTTTGGTTTTAAAGTATTTATTCTAAATACTAAATATAATCTGGATAAGTTTGCTTTCAAAAGTGATGAAGGAATTTTTCTGGGTTACTCTATTTCAAGTAAAGCCTATAGAGTATTCAATAAGAAAACCAAATGTGTGGAAGAATCTGTTCACATCAAATTCGATGAAACTGATCCACATGAGCCTAAAACCTTTCTTGAGAATCTTGAAGAAGACTTATCTGTTCTTTACCTTAATGATAAATCTAAAGAACCTGTTATAAAAGCATCCAGTTCTGGACTTTCTCCAGAATCTACTTCTGTTGAACCCGAACCTATAGATGAACCTGAAATTTCTAGTCCAACCTTTACCATATCAACAAGGATTATAAAGAATCATCCTTTAGAAGCTGTTGTTGGTAATCTTGATAGAGGAACACAAACTAGATCTTCTCTAAGAAACCAGGTTGAACATCAAGCTTTTCTTTCACAGCTAGAACCCAAAAATATCAATGATGCTATCAATGATGAATTCTGGGTAATAGCTATGCAGGAATAATTAAATCAGTTTGAAAGAAACAAAGTCTGGGGATTATTTGACAGACCTAAGGAAACTTTGACAATAGGCACAAAATGGGTTTTTAGAAATAAAGTAGATGAATCTGGAAATATAGTTAGAAACAAAGCTAGACTAGTTGCACAAGGATACAGTCAAGAAGAAGGTATAGACTATGAGGAAACTTTTGCACCTGTAGCTAGACTAGAAGCCATTAGGATCTTACTTGCATATGTTGCACATCTGGATTTCAAGTTATATCAAATGGATGTGGAAAGTGCATTTCTAAATGGTTTTATAATTGAAGATGTTTTTGTAGAACAACCACCTGGATATACTAACCCCCATTTTCTAAATCAAGTTTTTAAACTTTCTAAAGCTTTGTATGGTTTAAAACAAGCTCCAAGAGCTTGGTATGATAGACTTAGCAATTTCCTTATCTCAAATGGTTTTACTAATGGGATTTCTGATCCAACTCTTTTCATTACAAGAATTTCTAAAGATGTTTTAGTTGTACAAATATATGTTGATGATATTATTTTTGGATCTTCTAAACACTCTTTATGTACTGATTTTTCAAAAAGTATGCAAAATGAATTTGAAATGAGCTTAATGGGAGAGCTTAAGTACTTTCTTGGATTTCAAGTATTTCAAAATGAAATGGTATTATTTTGAATCAAAGTAAATATACAAAGGATCTTTTAAAACGTTTTGGTCTAGATAGTATCAAGGAAAGTGAAACTCCTATGAGTACTACCTGTAAATTGGACACAGATGAAACTGGGAACCAGTTGATCAAACAAATTACAGAGGTATGATTGGTAGTTTACTTTATCTTACTGCTAGTCTACCTGATATTACGTTTAGTGTGTGTATGTGTGCTAGATTTCAAGCTAATCCAAAAGAATCTCATTTTCTTGCTGTTGAAAGAATTTTTCAATATCTCAAACACATGATTAACTTAGGTTTGTTTTAACCAAAAGGACAATCCTTTGAGTTAATGAGTTATTCAGATGCTGACTTTGCTGGTTGTAAGTTAGATAGAAAAAGCACATCAGGAACATGTCATTTTCTTGGAAAATCCTTCGTTTCTTGGTGTAGTAAGAAACAGAACTCAGTTGCATTATCAACTGCTGAAGCAGAATATATAGCTGCTGGTAGTTGCTGTGCACAAATTCTGTGGACGAAACACACTCTTTTGGACTATGGATATGTTTTTAAACACGTTTTAATCAACTGTGATAACACCAGTGCAATAATCAACTCTAAGAATCCTGTATCTCACTCTAAAACCAAACACATAGATGTAAGACACCATTTCCTAAGAGATCACTATCAAAAAGGTGATATTTCTCTTGAATTTATTGGCACTGAACATCAGTTGGCTGATATTTTCACTAAACCTTTAAGTTCGGATAGGCTAAGTTACATAAGACACGAATTGGGAATGATTAATCACAACCGATGTGAAAATCCTCACTGATGTGAAATTCTCACCGATGTGAAAATTCTCACCGATGTGAAATTCTCACCGATGTGAAAATTCTCACCGATGTGAAATTCTCACCGATCTGAAAATTCTCACCGATGTGAAATTCTCACCGATGTGAAAATTCTCACCGATGTGAAATTCTCACCGATTTGAAAATTCTCACCGATGTGAAATTCTCACCGATGTGAAAATCCTCACCGATGTACAATTCTCACCGATTTTTTTTTCTCACCGATGATTAACTCACACTGATGCAATGCTTTACATCTGTCTGCCGCCAAGAATATGAATCGTTTTATTCTATTTTATCTTACTCTATTTTAGTCGTTTATTTGGAATTCCTAAATGATAAAACTAAGTCTAAGCCACTTCATACCTCACCGAGCTCAAAATCTCTCACCTTCGAACCTTAGCTCCAAAATCGGCCAAGAACCCTAAACCCGCAATGGAAAAAACTAAGCTTCCTACTGTCAGAGAAGAAAGTGTAGAACCAAATGCTAAGAAGAAGAAGACACAGCATAAAGTCAGTGTTAGTGAAGTCAGAACTAGATCGGGAAAGCGACCAGTGAATCATCACTTGCAGAATAGAGACATAGTAATCGAGAAGGAACTGTGTGTGGAATGGCTACTGCCTAGCAAATCGTTAGTAATCGAGATTATGGAGGACCAAAAATGGGTGGATTGTTTCTCAAATAACAATGGCCCATACTACCCGAAGTTGGTAAAACAGTTCTACGAGTTTGTAAGCTTCGAGAAGTCTGAAAATGAGAATCGGGTAAGCTCGTTTTTAAATGGAAAAGAGATGTCTTTTTCTTCAGTAGAGTGGGCTGAGTGTTTAGAAGTACCACATGAAGGTGTCTCTGGGTATGTATCAAGAGAAATGCCACCTAGCAGTGATATCTTTGATTATGAAACCGCCTTAAAAGAACTGAACGGTAATGGGAATCAAAGGCAAGTGGTTGCTACTAAAATGGATGGAGAGAATCGACTGCTCTTCAAGTTTGTTCAGCATGTGTTGATACCGAGGCAAGGAGATTTTTCAAATCTGAGATATCAATATATCTATCTTCTTCATTTGCTAAGACATGGTGTAAAAATAAATCTGTGCAGATTGTTAATGCTTCAAATGGAAGACATGATTAGACCAAAGTCAAAGACAAATGCTTTATTCTTTGCCAAGCTGATTTCAGTAATGATAAAAGTGAAAGGAATAGCTGAGTCTCAGGATGAGACAGTTGTAGTCAGGAATAATTTCTGCATCACCTCGACTGTTTGTAAGTACATGAAAATTAATTGGAACCCATGGAAGGGAGAATGGGTCAGTGATGATCAGAAGATATATGATAGGTTAAACCCTGTGGATCATCCCTCAAGACCAAAGGATATGAGAGATCCAAGTCTGAGACCTGATGAAGAGGAACTTGTTTATAGTGATGAAACAGAAGAAGAAGAAGAAGAAGAAGAATAAACTCCCATGGATGTTGGAGGAGATCCAGACTTGCCCCCAAGTCCTGTTGTAGAATTGGTTTATTCTAGGAAAGGAAAGGTAGAGGAAATTTTGTCTACTTTTGAGGAAGACCAGTCTGTACCTCACCAAGAAGAAGAGGAAAAGGAAAATGTATCTGAATCGTTTGTTTCTGATAGTTTAAGTATGAGTCCTTTGATTGGAAGCTCAGCTATGACTGCTGCTGAAGTAGAAAGAGATACAGAAGAAGTTGTACCTGTATCAGAAGATCTTCTAGATGCTGCACCGATGGAACTTGTAGTAGATGATTCTGATGAAGAGAATCCAGCACTGAATGCTATTGTGACACATGAGAATGCACCCATTGAGGGGGAGCATCAATCTATTCTTGGAAATGTTACAGTAGCTGTTGAGCTTGGAGACTGGGTAGAAGACCCAGGGTTTATAGTCTGTGGATTGGATTATCCGGATTCTGATAATGAGATGTCTATGAATAGACCGAAGACCAATTATGATCTTGCTTCTGAATTGTTGCTAGATAATGTGGTCAGATTTCATGATCTGAATAAGCTGAAAGAGGACCTCAAAACCAGTTTTGTTGAAGAAGTGAAGTTAATGGAAACCTCCCTTGCATCTTCAATTCAATCAATAATGACTGATTCTGTATTCAGTTTGGCCTCAGTAAAGGGATCTGCTGCAGTTGTCCCTAATGATTTTGTCTCTAAATTTGATCTTGAATCCATGAAGAATGAGCTGAAAGAATCATTCAGTGTATCAGTTGCTGAGATGAAGCAAAGCTTTAATGAAGAAATGAAAATGTTAGAGAGATCCTTCGAGCTATCTCTGGCTTGTAATTTGTCTTCTTTTGTGTCTGAGCTTATGGAAGAAGTGAAAGAGTGCCAGACTCAGTCTTCTAGAATCGAAGCAGATCTTGAAGCTCTCAAGACATCAGTTGCTGCTTTGGATTCTTATATGAGCTCCAAGTCTCAAGCTGACAAGGACCTCGCTTATGTGAAGAGTGTAGTAAGCCAGTTTGTCTCGGTGTTTGAAAGTTTCAAAACCTCAGTGAAGGACCATGTTCAATTACAGGACTCTCAAGTTCAAAGCCTAATCAGTGGTTTGTTGAAGAGTTTCAAAGAAACTGTCTCCTTCTCTCTTGTCCCTCTCACATCCAAACTTTTAGTTGACCTGAATCTAGTTCGAGCAATGTTGAAGGAGGAGATTTGTTCTATTTCAACCAGTGGCTCTGTGGACTCATCAGAGTTGAGCCGAGTGGTGCTTTATACAAGAGATTCTACTTGAGAAATAATGAAGATTGTTCAAGACTATATGAGAGAAGCCTCTGCCTCTCAGGAAGCCATAGAGAGCAAAGTGGACTACTACTTCACCAGAATTTTCACCAAGCATCAACTCGAACACCACTTCAAGCTGATGTTGGAAAACATGAAGCTACCTACAGTAACTCAATCTTTTAGAGAACAAGTGATCCAACTAAGACAATTGACTCCTACCTTGGAGAAATTCATGGAGAACAAAGATGATTTCATCTCTGCTATGGAAAGTGGAGGAGGAATTATTATGGATTTTAGAAATCTGTTGCTGCCCTTCTTGCATGTTGGTGCCAGACCAGTCATCGTACCTCCTGCTTTGCCTGCTTCTGCCTCAGCTACTTCTACAGTCCAGCTGACTCCTGCTCAAGATATTCGAAGCCTCACAGCAATGATCACCCAAAGATCTACAACCTACAGGCCTGACTCTGTGTCAGTAGCTCAGCCTCCTTTGATCATTTCTGGCATTCCAAAACCTTCACCTGCATCCTCACCACCCGCACCTTCTTCTGATCCCAAAGGAAAATCTCACGTGGAAGATGTGGATTGATCCAGTGGCCAGGATTTTTGATAGAAATTCATTTGTATTCTGTTTCTGTACTTTCTGACTGCTCTAATACAGAAGAACTCTTTTTACTTCTCATGTTTTATTTGTCTACTATATATACTTTCCCACTTTTTGATTATCACAAAGGGGGAGAATAATAAGAGGGGGAGAACAAAATGAGAGAATGAGAAATATTTTCAATGGAGAAAAATAACCTTCTTTTCAATTTTATCTCTGATATTATTATGTTTCTTTTTACCTTCGGTACCTTATGATTGTACCTCTGATAACTTATGTCTATATCATACTATTTCTATTATCTCTGATGCTGTTTTCTCTGAGAAAATTGTTTTCAATATTATACTCTTTACTATTATATTTTCACTATGTTAAATGCCCATATCATAAATTGTGATTATCAAAAAGGGGGAGATTGTTGACCTCACCTGTTTTGATAATCTCAATCATGTATTCATATGTGTTGAAAATCCCAATTATGTTTTCATTCTCTATGATATTTTTAAGTATCATTGATCTATACTTTAATTCTTTCAAATCTGTGATCAAACCAATAATAATTTTTAAAATAGTCTTTGGAATATGTTAATCCTCATTTATCCATGTTCATACAAGTTATAAACTAATTCTAACACAATTGGATGTGTTCTGCATAAAACAGATAAGTAATCTGCCTATAGCTACTGATAAAGAGCTACTGATACCTAGTCTACCGATAGACTTAGTCTACCGACAGACAGAGTCACCGATATACTTAACACAGAGCTACCGATGTGCTTATAAATGTAAGCTACTGACTTACAGACGGATACTGATACAAATATAGATCTACCGGTGTAAGTATAAATAGCTATCGATGGAATGAGTCACCGATGGACGAAGCTACTGACAGACTCACAGCTACCGATACCGACGCATGGAGCTACCGACGCATGGAGCTACCGACGCATGGAGCTACCGATAAACAAAGTCACCGATAAAAGCATGTACCAACCGACGCATAGAGCCACCGATAGAGTCAAAGCAACTAATGACATTGAGCTACCCATGTACATGCTACCGATGCTGATTACCTACCGATCACTTGACTCACTGTTTGAATTTCCTTATTTCCTATCTATATTTAATCTATCTAACGGTCATATCATGTACATTTTAATGATTTGTCAAATATCTGATAAAGTTTGTCGGATGTTAGGAACCCGTACCTTGTAACTGCAGAAAGGAAATCTTTTCTGTCCCCTGTTGCCCGTGAGATAAATACAAGAAGACTACGCTGCCTAAAAAAGAAGTGTGTGTGGTGGATGAAATATACCAGAAACACAAGAACGAGAAGAATAAAGAGCAAAACCAGTTCCATTAAGAACACAGAGAAGCTCATAGACAATCAAGCATACTCGAGAAGTGTTCTGTGCATATAAGAAGATCACTAAAGAACTTCAACTACTACATTTTCATTGTTTGTGAACCTGGAGCATACGACACTCTGTTTCTCAAACAGAAACGAGAAGGGGACTCAGACTCACTTCTGATCGAATCCAAAGGAGTTCAGAGCTACACTGAAATCACCAGAACCATTTCTAAACTCTACATCTCTTGTTCTGTGATTTATTATTATACTTTTAGAGCAGTGTGTGTTATCTGCTGTATTTAACACATACAATGTCTCCTGTACTTAAACTGGAGGATTTGTAAATCCTTACCAAATTCTTGCATTCTATTATTTCCCACGAATAACAGTGGTAGAGGTCGTGTGTGACCTGGACAGCTGGTTGCTGTTGTACTGTTTCCCATGAAGAACAGTGGTAGAGGTCTTGGACCTGGACAGTTGTAAACTGTTGAACCCCGATCCAGGGTGTGGATCATTTTTATATAAACTTTTGAGAGGACTAAGTCTCGGCTTGAGACTGAACCTCTTGGTTACATTTGTTGTGCCATCTCTTTCAAAGTTTTATTCCACTGCTAATCACTTTAAAACCAATACTGTTTTTAAAGTTACTTTGATAATTAAATTAGCAAGTGTTTATGTTAAGTGTAGATTAGTAAGTTAGTTTCAAAAGATAATCACACACTCCTGTGTTGATTAACTGGGAATTAATCAATCCCTTGAGAATCTAAGAGACCCTCTACTTTAATATAAATTCACTACAGTTTAATTTATTATTTTATTTGGGGGTCTTTAAGGCAGTGTTTTTAAATACAGAAATTTTAATTGGTACTCAATTCACCCCCCCTCTTGAGTAAACCACTCCGACCAACACAACTTGTGATCATTCAAAATAATTTCCCATATATATTGAAATATTTTGATATATTTTATTATTTACTAGGGATATGATCTAAGGACACCATTATTATTATTTATATGAATGTTTTATGTTATGATGAAATGTTTTTTATTAATCTCATTTCCCTTCAATGGGTTATAGTATGATAAAATGATTATTAAACCCGCTTGCATTCATTAGATATTCTATGATGAACTATTAATGAAAGCTATAAAATCTTTAGAAATTATAAAATGATTAAAGGTTTATAATATCCATTTAATTTCAATGGTTATAATATAATGTTTACGATTCCCATATATTTTTATGGGTCATGGTATGATAAATGTTTTATTATCTTCATCAACATGAATTTACGATTTCTGTATGTTAAGGGAGGGTCTTATATCTACCTCCAAATCATTGGTTAATGATAAATGTTTTAGGTTCACATATGTTAAATGATAGGTCATCCCCAAAAAATAACAGGGTATATGGGAATTAATCCAAGGAAAAAACAAGTGTATACATGAGGTTATCCCAAGCATGAACCAAGAGGGTTCGTGGGAGGGCATCACATTATTGAAACATTATGGTACATGGGAGGGCATTCTAAACCCGAATAAATTATACTGGTGATTATTACAATAATAAAATTTCATGAGAGTCCTGGAAGGTATCATTGAAATAGGATTTTCTATGCTTATGTGTATGAAATAACTATATTTCTTATTCATATATTATACTCTAATAGATTATGCTCTAGAAAACATTATTATTAAAATATAATAAATTTCTAATGTTTATGAAATTATACTGTATTATGATATTTTATATGTAGGGTGTGACCTTATAATGTTTTGATCATGTTCTCATACCTTTATGATCATGTTATGAATTCATATCATCAATTTTTACTTTTATTAAGCATTTGAGTTCTCCCCTTTCATATATTTCCTTTCCCTAGGTTATGAAAAACGTTTTTTTTGTAGGATTAATAAAAGGTTTAGAGATTTATTGTAAAATTTGATGATATTTCACCATTTTAGAAGATTATTTATCTATGTTTCAAAATAAAGAAAACTAGTATGGTCCTTGGGAATATATTTTTTAAGGTAATAAATATTCATCTAAAACAATGTAATATTCATGTATGATATGCTTGGGCCACAATAGATATTATCAAAGGAATGTATCAGTCAAACTATAGAAAATATAATGTAAAATCATTAGAAAGATCCCTTGGAATATTTTTAAGGATATTACTAGTGATGTTTCTACGGAGAAGTCAAAGGAAAAATCATGAATATGAAAATGTCTTGGTGTTTTGGTAATGATTGAGAGAATGCTTTTAAGAAATTGAATTCCTATCTGGATCAAACAAGTGGATGTGACTCTAGAACATATATACATATCAATAAAAATTCTAAAAAAACTGTATTTATCTAGACTCATTCGGGAATTGGTTTAAGATAAATGCCCTATTGTACACCTAGTTTGACACCGTCAGGGTTATTCCATTGGAATTCAAAAAATATTTATGAACCATCATGATGTATTTAAATAGATAATGTCTATGAATTACATTGTATAAATCTATGTATTCATCGATTGAAAATGTATCTTCAATTATTTAGGCATTTTGTAAGTTTTTTTCATGATTATGTAGTTCCCCACTCTGTTTATTATTTCTTACTCGATGATTTTTGGGTTCTATAAATGGTTGGAAACAAAGGCAACATGTTAAAGGGGAATTAATTGAAAATGAATTCATTTTACTCCTATAAAATTAAATGTAATGGTATATTAAATGAAAAACCTTTTTGTTATACTTAAAAAAAATTGTTTTTATTAATCATGGTGAATATCCAACCAAAAAAAATTAGTGAACAACAATATGAAGAGTCCTTCATGAGGAACGAACCATCATATTTGAGTGGTTTCGTCGACCGAATAGTTTCTAAGAAATGTATCATTACCATTGAAATGATATTTTACAATCTCTAGTATTTTAAGCATGATAATGTAACTCATGTATTCTACCATCTAGAGTGTGGGGAGGATCAATGGTGCAATATTATTAAGAATACAAGGAGGGAAGATCAAATGTACTCCATATATTCAGATGAGTTCAAGAAATAAATTTTATATAATTATATTCCTAGTATTATTTATTCAAATATGAAACCATAATTCAAAAATATTAAGTATAAGGATGATATATCTTTTGGTCCCAATAATAAAAATATTATAATATTTTAAAGGTACTCTTCCAGTATTATCACCCAACATGAAAAGAATATTGAAATATTATTTAGTGGTCTGAAACCTATTAATTAAAAGGAATTTTGTGTATGATATTATACCTAATATGAAGAAGCTATTATATGGGATATTGGGGTATAATTGGAAGTTGGCGTTGAATATCAATATCTCGGTTCTGACAAGAAAAGGAATATAGTTTTCAATTGAAAATCTTAAAACCACAAAGAATAGAAAATGAGCCTTCTATTATGTACAAAGTGTTTGAAGAAACATTAAGATAATTGTCATAAGTGGACTAATAATTTTGTAATTTCTGTATAGGAAGGTCATCGAGTAGATGAATTCCTATGTAATGGGATGAATTAAGCTAATGGTGTGAATAATTTCAAATCCCTATATAATGCACCTCCTACACCTCTATGTTTTAATTTCATGTTGTTTAGCCATTATTCTAATAATTTATCAAATCTAAAGAATAATTTTGGTTATAACCCCCAAAAAACTCTGAATTCAATCGATAAAAGGATAGGATATAATATTATAATATATTATGTGAACCATTACAGTTACGGAATACACATCATAATATCCTTTGTTATGAATTTCATGTTTGATTTTGTATGATTAACAACTATGAAAATAATATTATTAATCAATTAGTGAAATTTTAGGTGATTCTATCCTTCTAATTTTTTTTTCAAATAAAATTCATATTTGATATTATATTGTTAAAAGGATGAACCAATGATTCAAATTAAAAATGTTATTTTTATTGGATAAGATCTTATTTAAATATATTTAAGGAATAAAGGGTGAAATATATTTTTCATGGGTTATAAGGTAAACCATTTATGAAATAGTTCATGATAAAAATTTTATGAGGTTTTAGAGATTAAAGTATTGAATTTACATATGAGGATTTATGCATATTGGATTACCATTACAAACCATTTTATTTGGGGATAACTAATGATAAATGAAATGACTTATTGTTCTATTTATGGATATGAAAATATGATAGTTCATCAGGATTGAAAAACTAACCATCACTTCATATAGTTTTATAAAAAGGGTAAATTGATCAAGACACAACCAAAGTGTGAGATTTTTCACCTGAAATAGAAGGAATTCATTTAACTATACCTTATTGTGGAAAAAACTTAAACATTAGGAAAATTATCATGTTGTAAAAGGTTTTCCTATTATCATTATTTTTGATGATATCAATGATGTTTTTCAGGACACTTTGGATTATGGATTTGTTATTTTCAGCATTATCTTGATAATTTTCTCTATCACTCTCCATCAAAATATGATAGTTATATTTCTCTTCCATGTCGAATTTTTCACATGCCACATATTATCTATTACGTGGAAACCTAGATGTTAGTTAATTTTATAAAACATTACATTCCAAACATCTCTTTTTAATATATGATTCACTATGAATTTTTACAATGGGATTTAATATAAAATAAGCTTTTATGTAAAAACCTATTAATGAACCAGATAAATTTCGAGGGTGAAATTAGATTTATAGGGTGTATAATGTAATACCGCAAGATTTAATGAATTTTTTTCTAATAAATAATATATATTTGATATATTTCATAAGATGCTACACCAAGTTAGGATTTCACTACACACGACACATAGATTAGATTATAGTACACATAATATCAAGTTATTATTTTGTTTCATATAATGATAATTTCCATTGATATAATACATTACTAACAAGTTTGAGTTTTACTAAATTAAAATATATTATTAATACTGTAATTAAAATATTATTATAGTAACCACCTAGTCATTGGAATATAAGTTAAGAGTAATATTAAATATATTTTTTAATTATGATTTAGAAATATATATATAAATATATATATATATATATATATATAATAAATAATTTTCTTACTAATTAGTTGCAAGTGAAAGTAAGAACTATTTAAAAAAATATATTCGTTTTCTAATAAAACAATTTTTCTATGTAAAAAACAATATTATATCAATAAATTTAAAAACCCACACTTGATTAATTTTTTGGCTAAAATTTATACATTCTCTAATTAATCAAAAATTTTGACACTCATCCAATATATTTGAAATGTACAAGAAATGAAAAATCCAATTTAAAGAGTACAATTTTTTATTTTTCTAAATGTTAATTATTCTGCCTTTTAATAACTAACTAATATTAAAATCTCAATTTTGACACATTTATAATTTAAATATAAAAAAATAAAAGTTATTTTTTAATTTGAAGTATCCAAATTTACATTTAGTGAAAATTTTTTATTTTTCATAGATGTTTTATTTTTTGTTGAATAGTGAAAAATTGTAAATTATAATTGAAAACTGAAATATCGTCTAATTTATTGATATATTCAAATTATTTCAAATTTTATTTTAAATTATAATATGATAAATTTATAATAAATTAATTAAAATAAGTTCATTTGATCCAATTTCACATTGAAACTGGATATAATGAAATTTTGATCATCTTAACTTTTTCACATTAAAAAATCATCGTCTCATCAAATCTGCGAGATTAATTTTGATTTAATTTATGCCAATACTGTCATTATAATATGGAAAAATCAATTCTATATTTTGAATATAAATAATGTATAATTTATAATATGGTTAACTTCCTTTATGAACTAAATTAATAGTGGTAGTAATTTGAAACAAATACCATGATTTGGGTAACAATGAGAATAATTAACTGCAATATATAGAATAGAAGGTGTATAAATTCACATAAAATAGTATAAAAATATTTTTTGGACTTTTTCGACCATTATACCATTATGTATCTCTAATTATCGTTTTTAACCCTCTTGTGACTTGTGAAACTTGGGAAGCACTCAAATTGTTTCAAGAATTCTCAATGTTCCCTCTTCCCCACTTATAAATGGTCTCCTATCCTCCCATCATATTCACCCATCTAATGAAGTTTTGGAACCAAAAAAATTGTTCAAACTACCCTCCAAATTCCCCTAACTTTGTAATATATTTCTCACATTGATAAAAAATACAAACAAGGAATACCATTGATTAAAACCAAAAATAATAACCCAGTGTAAGAGTTAACATCCTTCCACAATGAATTTTGTTTTATTTTTTCATGAAATTAAATTATTAATATATAAATATTATATAATAGCATAATTATGATGAATTTAATTATATATTTTTATGTTAAATGTTACCAATGGACTCGTGCAGTCTTCCATAAAAAGGGATTTGTAATCATCATTCTTGTCTACGATATACTGTCGCCTCACAAACTGATATCGATTGCTCTTCCATTTCCACCTATCAATGTTGAAAATAATGAATGAAACAAATATCTTTATTTAATATATTTGAAATTTATGATTAATATATGATTATTTAATTATTATATATAACATTTTATCACTCTTCTCTTTATATGGTAATATAATTACTTTGTTTCTGGATGTGTGGACTACCACATCCTCAAAGGGAAGTGATTCGTTCACACTTTACACAAAAAGTATAATGGATGATTAAGTAAAAATATGTGATATATATGATATAATAATTCTAAGTAAATGTTAATATGTACATAAATATATGAAATTTTATTTATTTCATTCAATATGGAATGAAAATTGAAACCAAGTTCATGCGTATGTATGGCCTAACGACTCCATTTACTGTGTATTTCATTTCGTATTTCAATTTTTATAGTTTATTAGAAATTATTTTAAAATTAATATATATATGATTATTATATCATGTTTTAAATTATTTAAATATTGAAATATTTATCTTCTTAAGAAGATCAACAATAACAAGTTAAAACACGTATGAAAAATAAGGCTATTATTAATTGAAACATAACATTAACATAGAATTATTAATAAACATGTAATATAAATTTATAATGTAATCATATATGGTATGATATATAAAAACATGGTTAATTGGTTTATTTATAATAAAATTATATTAGTTATATATGAGTTTTCAATGAGTATGATGAGGGTCAAGGCATAATGTAAGATAGTTCTTGTCTCACATTATTTATGTTAGATATATGAGAAACTCACAACATATTCATGTTATGTGGTATATATAATTCCCATTAAAATGATATAAAATTAATTTCCCTTAGTTAATGATATCAAATTATTCTATGGATGTTATTATTTAATTTGGATCATTATTCTAATGTTACTAAAGTAGTAAGTGGATTTCTAGCCTCACTTTTATTTTAGTGATACATATACCATATTCCCAAAACGTTTCGTTTAAGAAGTGAATATACATCCTATTAATTTATTCTAGGATAATTATAATAAAATTTATACTTATTTACATTTTTTTTATTTAGTATTCATGTGGTTTTTGGTTGAAATGAAAAAAAAAATCAGTAGAATAATTTTGTCACATTTTTCATTCATCGGGACACATACCCATATTTTGCACCTATATTATTCTATGAGTTGAATATAAATCCATTTTAATGTTTTCATATTTAATATGTTTGTTTTAATGAATTCTTATGCATTATGTAATTTTATTATATCATGGGGATTATGATTTAACATTACCAATGTGGTAATAGTTTTTTATTACAATCTCATTATTTATCAGGATTATTTATGATTATTCCACTATTTATAAAAATAATTATCTATCTCTGATGAAAAATATGGAATTTTATTCTACACATGTTATTAATGATATCTTCATATAATGGTAAATTTTTCCACTAATTTTAACTAATTATAATTAAGAATGTTTTCTAAGAAAATATGACTTCCATCTTAAGACATAAATATCTTTTATTCACAAATGATGTTTTTTAGAAATGCATTCAAAAATAATTTTAAATTATATACTATGATATATTTAATTTTAATGGATTTAAATGAAATAATTAATGATTTAAATTGTTTAAATTGAGTTTCAAATAATCTGTTTTAAGTTTTCATGAGTCTTTTCAAATAAAATTCTTTTCAAATTGTTCTATGATTTTAAAAACATTTTATTAATTGGAAAATATATTTTATTCAAGAAAATATTTAACTATTTTTAAATAATTAATTTAAAAGTATTCAATTGGTTTTACATTGAAATATATTTCCAATATGATTTCTATTATAAGAAGTGATTTTGAAGGAAACAATATTTTATATAAAAAATAATGCATGTAATCTTTCAAAATATTTCCCGATATATGTTGACATCTTTTTATATAGTTTCTTTAGTACATGGGATATAATAGAAGGATACCATTCTTATTCATTCATTTAATGATATATGTTATAATTACATGTTTTATATGAAACTAGTTTCTCTTTCACATGTTATATCAGTATAAAAATATTATGCAACATGCATCCTTTAACATATTATTATATGATGAAATGATTATGATGGATTCTTATTTTTTAGAGGTTTTGATATGAAGAAATGTTAATAATATTCATTTATTTTCATGGGTAATGATATTATGTTCATAAAACCAATATATTTTTATGGGTCATTTTCTGATTAATGATATGTTATATTTTGTGACATGGATGTATGATTTCACTATGCGATCACTAGTACATATATCTCTATCAATTCCATTGGGTAATAATAACTGTTTTTTAGATCATAGGATACATGTGAGTGCATCCCATACACAAAAAATGTGGAATATAAGAGGAAATCCCTTGACTGAATTAAGTTGGTACAAGGGAGAGCATCCCACTGCTGAAACAAGAGGGTACATGGGAACGAGTACCATGATCGAAAAAACAGTGTACATGAGAGGGAATCCTATTCCTGAAATAAGAGGCTACACATGACGTCATCCCAATCCCAAAAAAAGATGGTATATAAGAAGTAATTCCATGATTTAATAAGCTATATGGGTTATTAGGCCATGATTAACATGATATTAGGATCTTTGTGTGTATACTTAACATCATATTATATATTATTTTGTTTATGCCACAGTCACATGGATTTTTCATATGTTATACACTAATGGATCATGATCTTATTCAAATATTTTGAACATGCACTCTTTATTACCAGAATCATAATTATGATATTTTATATGCATAGTAGGATATTGTAATGTTATGTTATGTTCTCAAACCCTTATTCTAATTTTATGCTTACATATCTGCCTTGGTTACCCATTCTGAGTATCTGATCCCACCCCTTTATTATTGTTCCATTCCCTAGGTTTTGAATAATGGTTTTAAATAGGTGAACTAAAAGGGGAAGATTTTTAAGGGAGATATGGATGAAATTTCACCATGTTATCATATTATGATTCCATGTTTCCAAAGAAACTATACGATTACGATCCCCTACCATGAGTTTTTTAATGTGTTGAATATAAATCTAATATAATGTAATATAAATGTATGTTAGGACTGGGTAACAATAAAACCATCTAGGTTATATAATTAAAATAAAATTCTATATTGATTTTCCTCATTATATGACATAGCATTTCTGGTTAAGGGGATCCATGATATTGGGGTGGTCATTATTTGACTAACCATGTCTGGACATTTTATTTTTATTCTATTGTAGAGTGTTGTGGAATGTTTTTGATGATTATTTATAAATTAGACATTTTAAAATAGTTGATATGTTTTTTGAATTATTTTGATTGGGTTAACCATTTTACATCTGTATTTTATATGATATTAGACAAGGAATTTTGGGCTCATTAAAAAATGTGTTAATAATTCCGCCACAAATAATATAGCCAAACTGATTGAATTGTACTAGTGATCAAGTACATGATCAAGGTTTTTCTATGACAATTATGTATCAATTTTTAAAATCGCATATCGATATAATATCTGAAAAAAATAGTAACTATTAATCCAGAATTTTCATAAATAGTTTTTTTAGTAAAAAATGAGAAACCCACTATGTCACCCTTATGTTGAATGAGGATTACAGAATCTTCATTGATCGATCTAAAATGAGTGAATATGATCATAAATAAGGTTAATTTTATCCAAATGTGGATAGGAAAACCATAAAATTATTTTATTATCTACATATATTAATTTTTTTTGGAATTTTTAGATAGATGAAAAAGATCATATATTATTATTGGACTCAACCTGACATTATTTTTGGAGTTTTGATTGAAGGATTCTGCAAAGAGTATATGTTCAAGATCTATTACACGTAAAAAAAAAGTTGGCATTGATGTTGAGGATTATCATTCCTTTAATGAGTATCATATAGTTCCCCCAATCCACACTATAGGATCTATTGCTAAAAACACATTGTATACAAATTATACAGTCTATATTATGTGAGGAAACTCAAGAAAAATGTACATATATTCAAAAAAAATATAAATTTTACACCTCAAATGTGATTTCATTATCATAAAAAATAATGATTAATTTTCATTAAATATTCATTATATAAAATTTATATTATAAATATTTGTTTATAAAATCTACATCCTAGATTCCATTCTAGAAATCACCTAGGTTATATTTATATTCATAACATGGTGACTAAAAAACATAATAAAGGTAAATTTTCAAATACTCAAAAAGGTTTAAATATATTATTGATTCATAATTGGATAGATAATAATATAATTGGATGAAATGAATATTAAATACACATCTGATATCAAAAGAATAATGGTGAACAATACAAGTTATCAATATGGAGTAATATAAGGTATTGGAATATCAAATGAGAAAAATTATTGGATGGAAAAATAGTGAAGAAAAATGTGACAATAAATATGATCCGTGGATAGTAACATAATATTCTATGATCATTTTTAATAATATGGACAGGAAATCATTTAAAAGTAGAGTAGGAATCACTCCTTGATTTTCTTAAAATAGAATAGAAGGAATGACATTATAATTTGAATAATATATTAGAGTATAAATCACTAATTTATTTCCATATCATACTGGAGAATGAATAACTAAAAAACTAAAATAACATATTTGGCGATAAATCAAAACCAATTTCAAATAATATAGTGTAGTATGAATCACTTCCAAATTCCCATCTTATATCGAGCATCAACAAAGGATATCCATGATTATTTCAAATGATATAAAACATTAACCAATAAATTAATGGGGCATACTAGACCCAAAAAATATTAGGTATTTAATAGTCCAAAAAAATTTATGTGTTTTAAAAAACTCAACACATATTAGGGATTTATCAGGACATACATATCTTCGGGCACTAATGGACACAACCTATCCCAGGGCACTAACAAACCAAAAAAATATCATGTATTTTATATACGAAACAATATATTCGCTTTAATGTACCCAAACCAACTCATAATGATACATAATATGCATGTGATCCCCCTACAATAAATCTTATCTCATTTTATTAGGAACCCATATAGAGAAAATGTGGTCCGTAAAATCACAAAAAGGCATTACATTAATTAACTCCTATAGTTATATTGGATGAAAATTTAAATCACCATATATTATTATCATAAAATAGAATATATAAATAGGGTTATTTATAAATAAAACTATATATTATGGTGATATATTAGATATGAAAACAAAAATGTGAGCAATGTAGTGAAAATTAATTTCTTAAAAAATTCCCTAACACATTTCTAAAGATACTATGTCACAAGAAATATTTAAAAAAATAATATCCTTGTAAGTAACAAGAATAACTTTCATAAAAATTAATTTTAAAAAAATAAAAATTAAAGAGTCATGTAAATTAAATTATGTTTTTTAGATATTTTTTATATTGGAGATTGAATATTCAATCCCAAAAAAGAAAAACCACTTTACTATTTTAAAATATCATTATGGAAAACCATGTAATTTAAAAAATTAAATAAATATAAATTAGTAAAAATATTAAAAATAATGGATATTAGTTGAAATAATACATATTTAAAATATTATGTAATAAAATAATACATTTTATGGAATAAAGAAGTTATAAATGTAGGAGAATGATCATATTTGAGATGATGTGAATTATTATTAATAATTATTAACTTTTCTGAAAAATAAATTCTTCATTGAAGAAGTGTCAAAATAAAAAAAAATCTTTTTCTATTTAAACAAAAATAAATACTCCTAAAATAACATATTTAAGATAAATAAAGGAATCATAGTATAAATAAAATCCTGAAAAATTAGTAAATGTAAAAGGCATGATATTTGAGTTAACATAATCCATTAAAAGGGTATTATATCTTTTTTTGAAATACCTTGATAGATAGAAATTGAGTTTGATTAATAAATATATTTAATTTTACAAATTTACTTTAGAAACATAAATATTTTAGTAATCAAACCCCACAAAATAATGAAAATGGTATATATGTAATATATCCCAAAGAATGAAACGTTAGATGAGAAACATTTACCTTACGCTAAAATTCCACAAAATCTACTAAAACACCAATCTAACAATAATAATTCTCATAAAATATTATTGAAGAACCTTATTCATATATATTATCATATAGATTATTTATTTTAAATCATTCTCCAATGATATATTGTAACACCCCAAAATTTCATAGTACGTTATTTTTCAATGTAATTCAATAACTTGCACTACACACAACATTGAGCTCAAGTGCACCACGACATACCAACCATGCCATTCAAAAGTGGTTATGAATAGTATTAACTTAATTTTTGAACTTTATATAATCCTTATAATTTTATAATCCATATGATTAGTTTCATAGACATAATGTAAGAACAAATTCACCTTTTTCAGATTAAAGAAGTATTTTTTAAAAACTGCAATTTTACGAACTTTTAATGGAGAACCCTTTTTAAATAAAATATTAGAAACTTTTATATATTAAATTTTCCAAAATAAAGTTTTTCTTTAGAATCTATACATAAGAATTTATATTCAATAATTTTTTTGTGTTTTTCTGATAACTTTCATATTTAGGTGAATTGTGAAAAATACTATATTTTAACAGAAAAGAACTTTTTTAATACATGTTATTTATAGTGTTTAATTAGAAATTTTAATGGTTTTTAAGTATAATTAGATTATATTTTCCTCATTTAATCCCATGATGTTCAATGTATGTAATTTTACATTGAAATTGGACATACACAAGTGTCAATCTTTTCATAGTTATTATTTCCTAAAAATACGCTTTTTGGTTTTGACAATGGGAATTATTCTTAAATTAATTAATGAATCTTATATGTTTTCAAATTATTAAATTTTAATTCATTGTTTTAATTCTAATATCAAAATTACCTTAGGTTTAATTTATGGTATTTTTATGAAAACATTCAATTTTTGATGAAAAGTGAAAAACACTGAGTTATTGTTTAAAACTGACTTTTTATTTAAATAAATATTTATTTTATTTAAATTTATTTTAGGTTACAATAGATACGTAATACCTATATATATTCAATGTAATTCATTGGAGTTAGTTTATAATAATTTTAGATATATAAAAATTTTATCGAACTTTTTACTGTCTTTTACCCATCTCCTAGAAGCATTTGAAAATTTACATAAAACCTAATTTTACCTCATATGTGAGTTAAATTTCAAAAATTCGGGAGATACAGTTGATATGAGTAAGTAAAATATTGTTCAGTAGGATAAAAATAATTTTTGTTAAATAGTAACATTTTACTTTTATTTACCACGGCTAAAAGTAAATAGGGTAATTAAGGGTAAACATGATATTATTATTACCCTAAAACATGTCTTAATTCTATTGGATAAGTATATTTCGACCAAAAAAAACCATAAGAATAAAATATGAACCTCTTTGGTCCACATGGATTAGATTAGAACATTTATTATTATTTAATTCATAGAATAGTTAAAAGTGTTAAATTCAATGTTTAATAACTAAAACATTATTAATATTGGGTTATAAATAAGATAAATTAGACTATAAATATTAATTATAAAGATAAAAACATAGCATAAATAATGGTATTTCGTTTATAATTTTTATGCTTTATATAATTAACTTTATTTATGACACAATGATGATACAATAATTACTGTATTAATGAAAGATTAAAATAATTGACATTATAAATATCCATGTAAATGTAATTTGAGAATTTTTATGAATTACACTAATTTTATTGGTTAATATGACATGTTAGTTATGGTTATATGAATTATTTTTGAATTAATAATTCTTTTATAAATTTATAAAAAACAAAATACCAAATAGTTTCAAATTGACATAAAAGAGTTTTTAAGACAAATATTATATTACTAATTGATATTCTATTCCTAAAAATATACGGTTAGGCCAAAAGACTTATATAATGATATTTGTATCTTTAATAAACCACTTGGGGTTCTCTTGGAAGTTTAGTGTAAGTTTATTAACCATATAAAATTAAAATTCATTGAGACAGGGTAAATGTCAAACTATTTAACAAAGAGTTAAATCTAAAAGATAAAGTTAATAGAGTGACAAAAACCTGTCTAAAACCTATTATTTGAGTGGTATTCGACCCATACCCACCTTATACTTTAAATAATTCATTTTGGAGCCATTATTAACCGAATATTATTTTATTATCCAATAATATTTCTAGCTTTTCCAAAGGTGCCTCTCTCCCCACTTATAAAAGGGTACTCCCCCTTCTCTATAATTCAAACCTTCAAAGCCATTTGACTCGGCCATCCCCTACCCAAATACCCTATCAACTATCCTCCATTCATCCTAGAGGCCTTCATTTAGTCATAAAGCTAGCCTAAGGAGCCATTTTAATCAAATCAAAAGGAAGAACCCGAAGAGGAGGTAAATATTTCATCACCTCTTTCAAGTTCATTTATTCTTCCGCTTTACTTTCATTGTTGTTTCCATTATAAAATAAAAGATCCATTATATTCTATATACTGTGATGTTATTATAAATATGGTACAACCATATTCCTTATTATATCCATCCTTTTAATGACATTTCACTATACGTGCGTACGTACGACATATCGTCTCCACGTCGTGGTGTAATTGTTATTCAATACAATATTATTTGTAATGGTATAATAATGATGTGAAATTGATGTAAATAATAAATATAACATGATAATTATTATGTATATATGATAAATGATCCAATTATATAATATATTAATATCAAACTAATGATATTTTCTCTCATGCGTACGCACGGATTACCATCTCCACGAACACGATTAGATTCATTCCTCGTTGTATCCATTCAAGAATAATATTAATTTGATGATTAAAAATAATTTTTAAAGACTTAATATCATTATGAATATGAATATGATACATCTTATCCATAAAAAACATTACTTACATAAAAATTAATATAAATAAAAATGAATCAATTAACACCCAAGATGATGATAATACTAAGATATTATTAACAAAGCAATGTTAAAAGATCATATATGATATCATATTAATGAATATGATTCTTGAAAAATTTAATTAAAATTATTTCACCATTAAACCGGAGGTTAACCAACCCTCGACCAAGGAACAGTACAAGGTAAGGGTTAATTTCACAATCTCCTTATTATCCAAGATTACTTATGTGTAGGTTTTTACTAGGAAATATTTATTATCCATGTCCATGTTTTATAAAAGAGTTTTCAAAAGGATTATTTTTAAGGGACACTTTAACTAAAAAATCAATTTAAATGTTTCAAATATTTATTTTTCTAAACCTTTCTCATTAATGTTCATGTTTTCAAAATGATTTTAAGGATTTATTTATATTGACATGAATTTTTAAAAATATTAATTCCTTTGAAAAGTTTCAAAGTGGTATGGGACACTTTTATTCAAAAATATATTTTAAATTTATTCCTTTATAAATCGTGTGACTTTTAAAATGATTTCATGAAAAAGGGATATTTTTCTTAAATATTTTTACTGATCATTTTTCAGCAATTTCAAAATACTATACTGGATAGTATCATTGATCGAGGTTGATTTTTTATGATAAAAATAATCCATATTGTATTGAAGGTTTTATGATATGTTTGATTGTGGATGTGTTTTTTTGTACCATTCATGGATTATGGATAATGTATTAACATCTCATATTCTAGTTTTAATACCAATTTTTATGTTATGTACAAACCTTTTCATATGATGAATGCATTGGACTTAGTAGGTGATGGGTGGAGCCTGCTATAGCTCCTCAATGCATCGGTAGATCCCATGTGACAAACTAGTTTCTTGAAAAAAATGCCTTGACAAAATCTTATTTGTAGTCTTGGCATAAGGCCTTGATTATGTGGTTATGAAAGTCTGGCATTATGCATACCATCATTATTAATGTGGCTATTGGTATTTCATGTGATTATTAGACTAGTAGAATATCCATGTGAGTAAGTAATTGGCTTTATTTTGATTTATATTTTCTATATTATGATGAAGTTTAGGATGAAAAGACTCTTGCCTTATTTCTATAAAATGTCTTAAATGTTTATGCTTATTTATGAAAGTTTCTGCTATATTTTTATCCTTACTGAGCATCTGAGCTCACCCCTTTCTATGTTTTATTTTTCCCAGGATGTGAAGAAATATATTATGACTAACCTACAGGGATAGTATATGGGATCTCAGTGTTTTCTATGGAAACAATGTTGTTGTAGTTTTTCATATTATGATGTAATATAAACCTTATTAATTTATCTAGTACTTCCAAGGATACTAAACTAATCCGTATTTCGAGACATGATATTTTATGATCATTAAAGTGATATATAATAATGCCCCGACTCTAGGCTTCAGGGTTCGGATCATTACAGTTGTTTTAGAGAAAGTTTAGTACAAACCATGGAAACTAGATTTAGATAAACTCTGATTAGAGCACATAGCCCTAAGATAGACTTTGAGGATAAGTACAGAAGAAATTCCTAGAATTCAGGTACTTTAGATATTTTGTGATGTTTCCAAAAAAATACACCCTTGTCTGGATACGATCAGGTAGATGCGACTCTGGCACAGATGTACCTAGGGGTAAAACTCAAAAACACCGCTTTGAGCTAGACTCGAATGGGAACTGGTTTACAACAACGAGCCTTACTTCACTCTTAGTTACGACACTCCTGGGGGATTTTCATATGATAATTATCATTTTTTTACAAATCATTATTAATTATTTACGAGTATATACCTCTTAAAGGAAAATATTTTTATGATTATGGATTATTTCCATAAACTATTCAATTTATGTTAGGTATTTTACAGGTTTGGAATTATTCATTACAATTCATAAACTAACCTGGTGTATGACATTGTATAGAAATGGCACCCAATATAAGGAATGTGTTGTCCATAAATAAGTATGATCTAAAGAGTAAGAAGGATCATATGTTTCATGGTATTAAGCCAAAATTTCTAAGGGAAATTTTCTCCCATGTATTCTCAACATATTAAGAAATAATATCATGTGTTAATAAGATAAGTAAATAATTTCTTGAGTCCTATGGCTTTGAAAGGAAGAAAGACAAGTAAAGGATGGAAGAGAGAAAGAAGGATAAATGGAAGTGGTAAAAGAAGGATTTTCCCATATGTGATAACTGTGGAACGAATCACCTTGGTAAATTTTTGAAGGGAATGGGAGTTTGTTATATGTGTAGAGAAAAAGGACACCAAGTACATGATTGAAAGTGTGAGAAAAAGATTAAAATGTACAATGCTTCATCTGCAAGTAGTTGCGACACTACGCGAATCATTGTCCAAATCATGAGAGTATACCGCAAATTCTACTATTGGATAATAATAATGTTATGGAACTATTTAAGATGAAGAGGAATGATTAGATTTCTTACATTGTTATTAATGTATTATGTTATTTGAGTATTTTATTAATGATATGAATGTTATAATAATTATAGAGTATATGAGGACTATATTGCAGTAATATTTAATTAAGGAATTCAGATTGTGTGGAACCAAGAAATGTGACAAAATAGGAGGTAATTTTTTGGAAAATATATGGTTGAGAGAAAGATAAACTATAATATGGTTATGATAACGAGGTGGTAATTTTGGAATAATACATGATTGATTTGGATAAATTATATTAGATATTCATGAATACCTTGAAACTTATTAATGATTTTTATATTCCACCATTGAAGGAGTTTACAAAATTTTTGGATAGGAATATATCAAGTATTCTATAAGGAATAAGGGAGCATGAATGTAATCAATAAGTTTTTATGGTAATTCAGGATGTTGCAGTGTTTTAAAAGGATACATGATGAAGGTGTTCACATGTTATTATTTGGCAAAAAGGATCTTAATTGTGTTTAACATCCTTAAAAATTTTGGACTATGAGTTTGGAAAAAAGTATTTTGGATAATTATATTTTGAGATTATTTTTGAATTTCCATAAAAAGGACAACCTGGAGGTCGGGCGGCAACCCATCACATCCGGCAAGACCGCGAGACTTGAACCCGCAACTGAAGGGCGACAATAGTGTATCACCTACCACTAGCCCACATGATATTCTAGATTGAATAATTAATTTTTTTAAAAAGTTTAGGTAGATGAATTATAAATTCATTTTTTTGGAACCCAATACGAATAGGATAAATAAAATATTTTTTTAAAGTTTTGTTATCTTATTGTGGAAAATTATTTTGTGGTTGAAAATAGTTAAAGGATGGAACTCTACTTTTCAAGTTTATATTTTTTTCTTCTATTATTCGATGACGAAATCAATTCATAAAATTTAGGTAAGTGATATTAAATCTAAAAATTTGTTAACTTAATAACTTATGTTTTTTTTGAACCGATGATATTTTAAATCATCATAGATTGATGGCTTTGAGCCCTCAATTTTATAAATTTTTGTGACTGTTGACCTCAATCACTCCCTATAAATATTTACATTTTTCCTCCTATTATGTGTCTCTAATTTCCTCCAATTTTCTCCTAATCGAGTCTATAATTTGGTGGTGACTTTTTCATTCCCCTTTTCCTCTTATTAAGACTAAATTTTATTAGCCTAATTTCTGAAGTAGGTTTTACCACAAAGGTGTCTTCTATTTTCAACCATTTATTTTTGAATAAAAATTTCAAATTTTGAGGACACAATTTATTGAAGGAGGGAATAATGTAACCGTCCAAGATTTCATAGTACGTTATTTCTTCAAAATATTTCACTAACTTGCACTACACACAACATTGAGTTCAAGCGCATCACAACTTACCAAACTAGCCGTTAAAAAGCAGTTATGAATAGAATTAACTTAATTTTTAACTTTATATAATCTATATAATTTTAGAATCCATTTTATGAGTTTCTCAGATATAATGTAATAACAAATTCATTTTTTATATGAAAGAAGAATGTTTTAAAAAATGAAATTTTACCACCTGTTAACAGCGATCCTTTTTTAAATGAAATATTTTAAACTTTTACTATATTCAATTTTACAAAATATACTTCTTATTTAGAATCAAGATAGAATATTTTAGTTCCAAGAATTTTTTTGTGTTTTTCTGATAACTTTCATATGTGGGTGAATATTGAAAAATACTATATTTTAATTGAAAACAACTTTTTTAATCAAAAAAATTAAATTGTTGAATTATAAATTTTAATGGTTTGGAAGTATAATTAGATTATATTTTTACAATTTAATCCAATTTTATTAAATTAAAGTAATTTCACATTGAAATTGAACATAAACAATTGTCAATCTTTTGATACTTATTATTTCTAAAAAAATACGCCTTTTGGTTTTGACAACGAGAATTAATTTTAAATTAATTAATGAAACTTCTATGTTTTGAAATTTGTAAAATTGAATTCATTTTTGAAATCAGAATATCAAAATTAGCTTAGGGTGAATTTATTTTATTTTTCTGAAAACTTTCAATTTTTGATGAATAGGGAAAATAATGAGTTATTGTTTAAAACCGACATTTTATTTAAATAATTATTTATTTTATTTAAATTTATTTTTTGTCAAAATAGATACATAATAGATATATAAATTCAATTTAATTCAGTATAGTTAGTTAATAATAAAATTAGATATATAAAAATTTATCGAACTTTTTACAATCTTTTACCCACCTATTAGGAGCATTTGAAAATTTACATAAAACATATTTGTACTGTTTCTGTGAGTTTAATTTCAAAAATATGAGAGACATGGTGGATATCAGTAAGTAAAATTTGGTTTAATAAGATGAAAATAATTTTTGGTGAATAGTAACTTTTTTCTTTTATTTACCGCGGTTATAAGTAAATAGGGTAATTAAGGGTAAAAATGATATTATCATTACCCTAACATATGTCTTAATTCTGTTGGATAAGTATAATTCGCCAAAACAACCTTGGGAATAAAATATAAACCTCTTTGGTCCACTTAGATTAGATTAAGTCATTTATTGTTATTTAATTCAGAGAAGAGTTAAAAGTATTAAATTCATTTTTTAATAACTAAAACATTTTTAATATTGGGTTATACATAAGATAAATTTGACTATAAATATTCATTAAAATATAATAATATTTCCTACATAATGGTATTTTATTTTAAATTTTTAGACATTAAATAATTAAATTTATTTATGACACAATGATGGTGTAGTAATTACCAAATTAATGAAAGATTAAGATAATTGACATTATAAGTATCCAAATAAATGTAATTTGAGTCTTTTTTTGAATTCCAATAATTTTATAGGTTAATATTACATGTTGGGGTTGGTTAGATGAATATTTGTCGAAGTAATAATGTTGTTATGAATTCAGAAAATACAAAATACCAAATAGTGTCAAAATTGACATATAAGAGTTTTTAAAAGACATATTATCTTATTAATTTATATTATAATTTTAAATATCTAAGGGTTGGCCAAAAGAATTATATAATGATTTTTTTATCAATAATGAACCACTTTAGGTTCTCTTGAAATTTGATAGTAAGTTTAATAACCATATAATATAAAAATACAAAGAGACATGGTAAATGTCAAACTATTTAACTAAGATTTAAATCTAAAAGATAAAGTAAATATAGTGACACTAAACATTATAAAACATATTTGATGATGGGTTTTCAACCCATCCCCACCATATCCTTTAAATAATTCATTTTGGGGCCATTAAACACCGAAATTAATTTTATTATAAAATAATATTTCTAGCTTTTCCTAAGGTTCCCCTAACACCTCTTATAAATGGGCACTCCCCCTTCTCTCTAATTCACTCCTTGAAAGCCATTTGGATCGGCCAAACCCTACCCAAATACCCTCTCAACTATCATCCCTTCATCCTAGAGGCATTCCTTAAGTCATAAATCAAGCCTATAGATCCCTTTTGATGAAATCAAAAGGAAGAACCTGAAGAAGAGGTAAATATTTCATCACCTCTTTCAAGTTCCATTCTTCTTCCACTTCATCTTTCTTTGTTTTTTACATTATAACATAATAACTCTATTATGTTCTATATACTATGATGTTATTATAAATATCGTACAACCATAATCATTATTATATCCATCATTTGAATGACATGTCATCATACGTGTGTACGTTCGGCTTACCGTCTCCACGTTGTGGTGTAATTGTTATTCAATACATTATTGTTAGGATGGTTATAATAATGATGTCTAATTGATGTAAATAATAAATATATCTTGATAATGATTATATATATATAATATACCATCCAATTATATATTATTCTAATATCAAAATAATGATATCCTCGCTCGTGGGTACATACGGATTACTGTCTCCACGAACACGATGAGATTCATTCCCCATCGTATCCATTCAAGACTAATATTCAATATATGATTAAAAATAATGTATAAATACTTAATATCATTCTAAATATGAATAATATACATCCTATCCATAACAAACATTACTTCCATAATAAAGCATATAAAGGAAATTGAATCGGTTAACACCTGAAACGACGATAATACAAAGATATTATTAACAAATAAATGTTAAAAGATCATATCTGATATCATATTAATGTATATGATTGTTTTATAATTTAATAATAATTACATCACCATTATACAGGAGGTTTATTTACCCTTGAACAAAGAAAAGTACAAGGTAAGGGTTAATTTCGCAATCTCTTTTTTATCCGAGATTGTTTATTTGTAAGTTTTTACTGGGACATATTTATTATACATGTCCATGTTTTATAAAAGAGTATTCAAAAGTATTCTTTTTAAGTTACTCATTAACTAAAAAATCATTTTAAATGTTTTAAAGATTTATTCATCTAAACCATTCCCATTAATTTCCAAGTTTTCAAAATGATTTTAAGGATTTATTTAAATTGACATGACAGTTTTAAAATATTAATTCCTTTCAAAAGTTATAAAGTGTTATAGGACACTTTGATTCAAAAATATCTATTAAATGAAGTCCTTTATAAATTGTGTGACTTTTAAAAAAATTTCATGAAAATGGTCTATATCTCTCCAAGAGGTTTACTGATCATTTTCAACTATGTCATCATCCTTTACTATATATTATTCTTGATCGATGTTTATTTATTATGATAAATATCATACATATTGTATTGATGGTTTTGTGTAATTTTTGACTGTGGATGTCTTATTTTTATACCATTAATTTGTTATATATAATTTATTAACATTTCGTATGTTAAATTCAATATGAATGATTCTGTTATGTTCAAACCATTTCATATGAGGAATGTATTGTACTCTATAAGTGACACGTGGATCCCACTATAGCTCCTCGATGCATCAGTAGGTCACGTGAGACAAACAGGTGTCTTGGAAAAAGGTCTTGAAAAAATATTATTTGTAGTCTTTGGACATTCCTTGACTATGTGGTAATGAATGTCTGTCATTATGCATACCCTCATTATGAACATCGCTATTGATATTGCTTGTGATTATTTGACTAGTAGAATATCTATGTCATTAATTAAATGGATTTTTTTATTTATATCGTCCATATGATGATGATATTTAAGCTGAAAAATCTTTTTTTTAGTTCTTTACATTTCCTTAAATGTTTATTCTTATTTATGAAATTTTTCGCTATATTTTTATCCTTACTGAGCATATGAGCTCACCCATTTCTATTTTTTATTTTTTCCAGGATGTGAAGAAGTATATTATGACTGACCTGTAGGGATATTCTATGGGATTTCAGTGTTGTCTATGGAATCAATTTTGTTCTAGTTTTTCCTTTTATGATGTAAAGTAAACCTTATGATTGTTTCTATAACATCCAAGGCTATTAAACTAATAGGTATTTTGAGACATGATATTTTTTGATCATGCCAATGATCCGTAATAATGCACCGACTCTGGGCTTCTGGGGTCTTGGAAATACATATATTAGTTCATGTTTTTTTCCCCGTCAGATGTTGATAATTTGATTGATTCATACATGTATCATGATACTGTAATTGATCTACATTATATGGTATCATTTTCCTAATTAACATATTATTTTTTGTATAATTAAATAATTTACTCATTTATTTTTTATATTCAAATATAATTCTCATGTATTTTTAGTTATGAAACAATAAGATAAAATAGATGTTGAGGATGTTACAGGTGATTTATTAAAATAAAAAATAACATTATAAAGATTTTTTTATTTTTTTAATCCATAAATAACCTTATTGATTTTTTAGATTACTACATAATATAACATATATTCATTAAAAAATTGTAATTATTCATCTAAGTCAGTGATGAAAAAAAATATGTTTTTTATGGAGGTGAGAATATGAATATATTCACATTCAACGTTCTCATTTTCGAATGAATAGGAATATAGGAATATATATAAGGATTTAACATTAAAAAAATATTAATTTTTACAAAAATAGTATATTTATTCATTAGATGAATTCTTATGACCATCCAAGTGAGGTGCTGATATAAAAAATGTGTCCTTTATATAGGTAGTACTATCCACATGTATACAAGAAATGTTTTAATTTTATGAAAGATTAGGATGAATGCAGATAATGGGTTCTCCGTCAATTCAATTTTATATAACTATACATATGATGTTATTTTATTTATGATAAAATGTGTAGAATATATTTCTAGGAGTAGAATAATAAATAATGAAATATAATTATAATATGACTAATTTGTAATTTTTATACTACACCTTCTAAGAAGCACTTTTGAAATTATATTATTCTTATAAAGGGGTGTATTTTGATAATTAAATGATCTAAAATACAATTATATGGGTTTTGGGAAGTGATTTTGTAATATTTTTTTCAATCTCGGAGGTTTAAGGTGTGATTAGAATAATGGTGGTAAAGGGATCATTTTATAATTTTGATGTGTGACATTTTCATAATAAGTGGAGCACTATTCAAGGAATGTGGTTCTAAATGTAGAAAATAATGGAGAGGTTGTAAATATTCATCATGAAAACTCTTAGACACAAAAATAATATACATGGATAAAATACTTTAGGATATCCCCTTAATTTAAAATTAACAATATTTTACTTTAACCATGATAACTGATTTTATAACCCCAGTAAGATGTATTTATGGATAAAATTAAAAAAAATATTAGATAATATAGATCTTATTATTTATGATTTGAAATTCATTTTATTTTTTAAAATTTATAATAGCGATAAAACATAATTTTGAAATAATAAATGTCTAAAACATGTTAAAGGGTTTAGAAAATCAATGTATCATTAGATCCAAAATGATAAACATAGGTATCTAATTTAATCATAATTTCATAGATATATAATTTACTTTTTAAAATACCTATTTGTTCAGTAAAAATATTTTAATAACTATTTTATCATTCTTAATTTGTAATGATTTCATAATAGTAACGATATTTGTAAAAAACCAGTATTCTCCACTATTCAACAATTTTTTAATATTTTTTTAAAATATAAAAAATATTCTTTCAAAAATAATATTTCATGACTATGTTTAAAATTTTTAATCATTTTCAAAATCAAATTCAACAATTTAGGATTTGAACATTAATATAGTGAAATAATATACAAATTAATTTTTTTAAAAGAAAAAAGACGCATTAAAATTTCAAAGTTTCTTGAAATAATTTTTTATCAATTAGATTTTAAATCATTATAAATATATATTCATATAATAAATAAATTTTATCATAATTTTGCAAAAAAATATTTAAACTCTTAAAATAATAAATTTTTATACATTAAAAAGAAATTTGTAGTAAAATATTTTTTATGTATCATACAAATATACCATTATAATATCTCTTCTAGTAAAAATTAAATTAATGTTCACCTATTTTTCAAATAAATAATTCTGATAAATCTCATTTAAAATTCTATTTAGTCATTTGTAATTAAAAATTCACAATACATATTTTTTTAAAATCATTTAATAAATATTTATTTAATATTAAATATTTTTTTCCCGAATACCATTAACATTAATTATTTATATTATATAATTTTAATTTTATAGATCTATATATTCATAAAAAACTACATTTAATTTTATAAATACTACATTGAATAATAATGTCTTTTTTCTATGTTACATTTTTTAATAAAACAAGTCAATTAATGATTACATTTCTTTCTTAGTTCATGTTCTTAATTAAATATTTAATAACATTATACACTACAATGACTTTATTAGAATGGTGTTGTTTGAGATAAAATATATTCAACATAGTATTTAAAGTATGGTAAATGTATACTAAAACCTCGATGATTCACATACTCAGTAGATATTGAGGATTCGTAAAAGAGGAAACTTCATTTTTGGTTGATACATTTGTAATGTGTGCTATAGTATCGTGAGACCATAAAGAGGGTCATGTGAAAGGGAGAGTCAGATGTGGGATAATCATCATAAATATAATGTTAGTTTGTGTCTTCTATGATGATAATAGATGATGTCGGGTAGGGTTTACCAACCAATATTTTCTATTGAACCATTTATAAACATTGATTTTATGATCCCTATTATAGTGTATTGTCTTTTTTATGTAATGCAACTTTCGAATAAACCATTAGGTTTTAGGATGGGACATTAATATTTACAATACATGCATATTAATCTTGTGAAGAATCTATTATGTTAAGGTGATAGGAAATATACCATAGTAGAAATGAATAAACAAGGTTAATATAGTGCCTAATACATTATATAATGAAACCATTTTCAATGAAACAATAGGTATTGAGCCGTGTGATGTTATGAAAATTGATTGAGTCTTATAGTGAGTTAAAAAAGAATTTCTATCACACATTTTCTTTCAGATGTTGAATTAATTTTTTTACTTTTTTGGGTGATGGTACCTATTAACTATTTTTTCTAGATTTAATGAGTCATACTGGAATAGTTTTTATTGAACTGTGATTTTAGTGGTCTAGGATTTCATTAAAAATTTCGGCAACCCCAATAATTATGATATTCCTTTACACTAATGACATATATGGATATGGTGTTTTTTTATCCCCAAAAAAAGGATGATCCATTTTAAAAAATATATGTTTTATTTCATTCATCATGACATTTTATTTTACAGCAAGACAATTTTTTCCCTCGAGAAAATAATCTAGTAGGACCCATGCATATGAATTTATGTATATTTTCCATTGGAAGTCAGACTGAGGAGAGGATTTGGAATATATAGAGTTATATATATATATTGATGGTATGATCCATTATCACATCCACGATCAACAATATTATTCTTTAGGTATTGTGGGATTATTTACATATTAGGATGATGGGTTTGTATGGCCCTGACGAGCGAAGTGTTTCCGGGGGTTTAAAACACCAATATTCATGGGTTGATAACATGGAACATGAAATCCCCAAGAGATTATTGTTTGGTACTGCCCACATTAATGGCGTGAAGGACATCATTAGATCTAATTTTGTGTTGTTACTCCTATGCACTCAATAGGGAATTTGTCCTCCATATGGTTAATACAGTCTGGTTATCCCTAGATCGATGTTCCAAGAATATTCAGGGTATGGTTACTTCATCATTGAGTTAGGTACTTCATAATATTATGAACATATTAAAATAGGACTAGTTCTATCATCATAGGATTGATACTCCATCTATTGAAACTTATCTTATTAAGGTGTGGGGACCCCACCATATTGGGAGAGATGATATGTTTTTTTTTGATAATTTGGTAGCATGGATTCATTAGTTTCCTTATATAATGGATTTTGTTATGAGTATGGGATATTGATGGTTGGGAACAACTGTACATAATTTTCTAATAGAAAAATATATTTGGGATTTTATCCTTTTCGTTCTTATTCTTTGAGTCATTTATCATTTATAATTTTGTTCATAGAATAGTATCACTTATATAATTTTTTATATTTTTGTTATTTGGGTTTCATAATGAATATATATACTCACCCCTATATGGGAGTTTATCTACATATTACATGTTATATGCTGATAAAACATAGATTAGTAGAGATATTTTTTGATATTTTATTGGTGGGGAATGATCTTAGGCTATTCATATAGAATCAATAGTGGATAACATTCATTTGTAGATCTATTTTTATAAGAATGACTTTTTACTCAATTAATTATAGTAGACTTATGAGTATTTTTTCTACAAGTATTTCCCCCATTTTACAATATATATACACATGATATTAAATTTAAGGTATTATAATGTCACTTCTATATTTATATAATAATTTTTTTATATAGTGTTGAATTAATGTTTTCTAAATGTGATGTTGGTAGTTCTATATTTTTACATTAGGTTAATGTATCCCATTTGGTGTTATATTTCTACTTGATTATTGTAACTATACCCAACATTATTAGATATGTGATTGGGCTAGGAAACTAAGTATAATTCCAATCGATGTTTGGTTCTTGTGAGATGGGTCATGTAAGTTACTCAGACCTTCAAGTCATCCATCAATTACCAAATTAATAGAAATAATAGTGAAACATATACCACATAATAGTTTTAATGGTATGGAAACCCTACTCATATAAAAAATAAATACTTATAAAACATTACATTGAAAATTCAATGGAATATTATGTATATACAAAACCATAAGAACCCCATTTAAAAAAATTATGCTATAAATATAACATTGTATAATGACTATTACACCACCAATAAAACAGAATCCATTATTATCCCATAATCATGAGACATAGATCATCCCATAAATAATATAACCATACATAAAACATAAAAATCTTGATTTTTAGTCAAGAATATCCCTTAATTGATGATGAAGGCAGTGAGTATGAAAAATCATTTGGATTTTTTCAAGACAATTGATGCACACAATTTATATAAGTACCATAAAAAACATATTCATTTTTTGAAAAATGAAAAAACATTATGAATTAATATTTATAAAAAACTATTTATTAAAAAAATTTAATAATTTTTTTCATATCATAATATCTAAACTAGTCATAAAACAAATTTTTTAAGGTAAATAACTCAATCGAGAATTTTAACCTAAATCCTAATGCATCTCTAAATCCATTATATACACATCATTTCCATATTGGATGCACCCACACACATGTTTCATTAAAAAAACAACGTTTTGGCCTACAAAATGAAGTAAAATCTTAAAAAAAATCATTTATAAACCTTGTGATACCCCCCATAAAATAAATTATCGATTCCAAAATAATAATCTCTTAACCCAATAATGCCACTACACTAATCTGAAATTTATTTCAATTGTCCCTACATATCAAGGTGAGGAAAAAAACACTTCTAGAGTATCCAAAATCAGTACTTACCCAAAACTCATTAACAATAAATCAACAAAAATCCTAAATAATGATAACCCAAAAAAATTACTAACAATATTACACATGACATAATCTATTTGGTCATAACTAAATGTTTACCAAATTGATAATTTTTTTTAAAAAACACCCAACAATAAAATATATTTTTATTATATTTCAAATCCATATAGACCAAAAATGAGCATCATTATATGTAAATAATATTTACCTGTCATTTTAAATTTACATAAAATTATAATATTGAAGGGAACATGTAATTCAAGAAATTTTCATACAAAATTGAATTCATAATCATCTATATTGCTTTATTTCTTTTGTAATTCCATTCCATTGTGTCTTATGAATTACCATTTCAATAGTATATTATTTTTTGAAAAAACATAATTTCATTTAAAATTAATTTTATAAACCCTTTATAAATTTAATAAAATGAAAAAAAAACTTACTATTTGTCAAAAGAGTTTTATAGATGACATAATGTGATGAATAACAAATCAAAAATCCACCACAAAATCCATAAAAAATATACCTATCATTTATGAGTTATTTGACATTTAGAGATAGATACCTTGAATAATGAGCCTAGAAAAGAAAAAATACATCTAGAGAGAGATAAAATCATGAAATATATTCTATTAGCTTCCCAAATATCCCATAAATTAATGATGAATATATTCAAATGAAAATTTTTTCCAAAATTTTCACATAAATTTTCATTGGACCATCCTTATGTGTGAATCTCATGATATGGGAATGTTCGAGTGAGATTAAGGGAAAAATATCCACATTCATGGTATTATTCAAACCATTCACTTCACAGATTAATTATTTGATGAATCCTTCACTTTATCCTATCATGAATCTCCCATGATGTAGGTTCAAGCTACATTGAATCTTGGAATATGCATTTTCTTATGGATTCATAAATTTTTTTCACTAAACACCACAAAAAACAAGCAATCACATCATAATACAACAATATTTTCCAAAAATCATCAAACTAATTAAAAATATTATAATAATGGTATAACCCAACCAAATCATCATTTTGTGCATTTTTAGGAAACAATTAAATTTTATTCACTAACCTATAGAAATTAAAAATTCCAATGTAAATTTTAAATAGTCAAAATATTGTCTCTTAGGAATGTGTAACCAAAATAAAATTAAACTAAAATCAAATGAATTATTCCCTAATACAAATTAGTGTAGTAAAAGGCCAACTATATAGGATTAAAAAACATCGAATATGATGAATTTGAAATCTTATTTGTCCAACTGGTAAATATCATGTAAAAATAATAGAGGATCATAGACTAACTAGATCTATCATTCCCACCAACCTAACAAACAATAACCCAATTTAAAACACCCAAAAATAATAATAATGGAAAAATTATACCAGATAAAAATAAAATTTCTGCATACCCCTTGAATAGAACACTATCAAATAAAAATAATGAGGGAATCTATAATAATCATTTTGAACAGGACACCTCATCATCTAATGTGTTTAAATGTGAAGGGAATTTATCATCCATTACGAGTACCAAGGATGAATTTTGTCAATGTAACTTATTAAATGTGGATTTTATTAATTCTAGTTTCATGATATAACCATGATCATCCTCTTTCATAAACTCTACTAATATATCTATTATTTTATTTTTCATATTATTCTATTTTAATTAGAGAAAATGTAAATGTACACCTACTTCATTTCTATTTAAATTTACTATAGAACTAAATGAATAATATTAATATTAATATAGATTTAATTGTATTCACTAGAGTAATCTGAATCTACATTTTCCTAGATATCCTTTTATGAGACATCATAATGAGTTAATCAAACATTTTCTTTAGAGAAGAGTAGGTAACCATGGTTTTTCCAATATTGGAGAAAAATTTCCCCGTCTTAAAATTCCCATTTATGTGGTATGTAATAGTGTTAAAAATATCCCAATATAGGGTTACAATTTTATCACCATCTTGTTGTATATAAAGCTTAGCTATAGGTGGATCAACGTAATTCCATCTCAATGCATAATATTTTATCTTATCATTGACTTTTGACTTAAGAACTATATGTGATAGATTAGAAAAAAAATGTTTGATAGTAATAACCACTCAAAATGTTATAGTAGATGGAGCCCCTTACAATTGTACCTATATCAATTCATTTATTTTTGTAACTCATACAAAAATTGATATTCTAATGAATAATATACATATTAGTTTTCTCATTTTGTGTGTTATCATGTTAAATATATGTATAGATATCATCATTTTTATATGGAATATATCCCCCCACTTGAGATGGACTTTAAATCCCATATAACCTATATACAACCATAACCATATTAACATATACTCTATTATCAACATTGGGTATAGTTTCCCAATCCTCATAGGGGTTATACTAATCCACCTCTTGAACTAATGGATTTGGTTCTATTATAAGTGGTACCCCAAGAACACCCCCAAAAAATATTTCGTACAATAGGTAATGGAGAATTAACCTCTACCTCTTCTTTGTTTATAGGAATTATACTTATCTTATATGATTCCCATAAAATTGATATTAAAGGCATTAAATCCCCAATATTTAACGCAGTACAAGTCATAGAACCCCTATTCATGAGGGTTTGAGATTTTAGTCGATCCATCTACTCTACGATATGTCCTAGAATATCATCAATAATATTTAAGAGATCGAACTTGTAATCTACAGTGTAAAAAATATTAATATTTTATTTTTAATAAAAAAATTTATAATATATCACGAGTATCATGATTCTATTAATCTCATAAAGAAATCGATATTAAATTTAAATCTAAAAAAAAGATTTTACAGTGAGGGACTATTATGAATCATATTGAGATCATTATAATTTTATAATTTATAATGTTTATTTCCAAATTATTCATGAATGTATATATTATTTTTCGGAAGAATGAAACAAAGAAACCACAACCCAAATGGAAAAATATAATAAATTGTATCCCTATAAAAATATTTATTCTACTGTACACTATGGAAATGATAGTTCTAATAAACTATTGATTCTCATTAACACACTAGAATTAAATCTCCCTTTGTAAAAAAGTGATTTAAATTTCATAATTTTTCTATGTACCGCATAATATTTGAATTAAATAATCCACAAGATATGGTAATATATATTAAAAAAATACTTTTGGTGGATGACCTCTAAACAATATAACAATAAAGTTATATTATTATTATTCCAGTATAAAATTTAATCCATATTATGATTGGAAAACTAGTTTATTTCTATGAAAATATGATAATATATTTTGATCGAGAATTTATTATGGAATTTGTTGAAATTAATTAATACAGATGAATATAGATGATTCAATTATACCAAAATTTAATATAAGTACAATTGACTCACATCCATTAAACCCCATTCCCTTAAAGGAGTTTGGGTAAAACCTATCATTGGATCCCAAGACTGGGAATACAAGAATAACCATTGGATATAACTTCTCTATAAGAAATATTTTCAGAAATATTTAATTTTGTAATGGAAATGTAGTACTAATAATTATAACCTCATTATTTTATTATCTTTAAATAAATAAGTAAAAGGAAATCCATTAAAAATTAAAAAAAATGATAACAAAACTCCACTGAATAATACTATTTCAACTTAAAAATATTGTAGTCTTGATGAGTCAACAATATACTCTCTCTAGAATGAATTTTTTATTTCAACACTCACAACAATGGATTCCCAATATATTTCAATTAAAGTCCCATGGTGTGGAACAATATTACCATTTATACCATTTATAAGAAAAGCATATATTCATTCCCTAGAATGAATTTTCCCTACATCATCTTAACAAACACATAATTACATAGTAATTAAAACTGACCATGGGATATAAAAAAATATACCAAACTAAAGGGATGTTTAAATAAAACATTAACCTCAGCCAAAATGATACTATAGTTCCTCAATTAACAATTAATCCAAAATAAAATTATATAATTGTGGTATCAATTAAATGTAAAATATCTCATGAAAAAATGATCATGTCATCTCGAATCAATATACAAGCATTAAATTAAAACATTCATTGATCCTATATTTGGTATATCTCCAAATTAAAAGGTTTTTTCCCCACACATACAACAACCTATAATGTAATAATTAAAAAATCAAATTAACCAATTTAAAAACCTAATATATTTATATATATTTTAATAGTTCCTCTAATATGTTTAGGGATGTTTAAACCACATACTCCTAATATGTTCTGGTATATAGATCCCTTTATAGTATATTATTTGAATAAAACCACAAGACCATTCTTCTTGATATTATAACATCCCAAAATTTACTAATCATTTTACCAAGAATTCACTAAAGCCTTTTCTAATCCTATGGTCTGCAATTTACCTCACATTTCAAAATTTATCTAACATCAATCCCTTGAAATTTTTTTATTATATCCTAAACCAATCATAAAAATTAATAGATAATTTTGTGTACAAAAACAAAAAAACAAACTAATCATGTACATTTCACTTTAAAATCAATAAAAACACACAGCACCACTATATATTCATTAAAAAACTCAAAAATTATTGATTTAAATTAAAATCCATACTATGATTAAAAAATAAACAATCACACAATTTGTTTACTCTATAGAATTTATAACCATTATATCTATCATTTAATTGATATTTATAACATTAAAAAACACATATAATAATAGATCAATATACTTACAAAAAAAATTTCTTAACAATTTCTATTATTGACCAGAAGGATTATAACCTTTTTAATTGATTCCCTATAACTCAACTGTCATTTCCGTGAAATAGACTTGGAAAAGACCAACCATTATCCAACATTATACCAACCAAAGTAAAGATAAAATAAAAAATTATAAAACCAAACTATTTTATCGATATATTGATTTACAATCATGAAATATGATGGAAAAAAGTAATCAATACATCAAATATACAAGATAAGTTTGTAAAATAACAAAAAATCCAAGAACTCACAACATTTATTATTGTTAACATTACCATATACAAAAAAATAATTGGATCCCCTATCCAGAAAGGCTCCCTACACTAACAACAAAATTCAACTAGAAATAATTGAATATTTCATTTAAGTATATCCAAAAATAGTAGAATGTCTCATTTATTAATTTATAAAAAATTATCCATCTAAGCCTTATAATTTGTGAACACTCAATAAGATAAATTATATCAATTCTTGGACAAAATCCCCTCAATCAATACAGAATGAAAATCCCCTCCACTGTGGTATAAACCAAAAAATATTAATGAATATAAATGTTCCAAACAATGAACCACTGTATAATTCACATTTCAAAATGATTATAGATAGAAATATGTATGAAAATAATTTTTTTAATTCAAAAAGTTCCATAAAATCATATTTTTCTATATTTTAATTTCTACAAAAACATTGTTTTTCCTTATTTTCAATGCTTACTATAATTTCAAAAAATCCATTATCAACTTCTCAAAAAATAATTTGAAATAACATTAAATTAATTTTTTTTAAAAATACAACACTAATATTTCATTACATGTATTAATTTTTCAACAACATTATTTTTAATAAAATTTACACCATAAAAATAGTAAAATTTCATTTGAAATATGCTAATTTTTCTAAAATAATCAGAGAAAAACATTTTTATTAAAACATAGTTCAGTCAAAAAGTACCTCACCTCATAATATTCAATCAAATAATATCACGAAGAAACTAAATTTAAAAATATGTTCTGCAAGATCAATTTTAAAAAAATTATAATACTTTTTTCATTTTACAAATCATTTAAATTCCAAAATAAATTCATTCTAGACACCTCCATTTTTAATTAATCCAGCATAAAATTATATTGTTTTTATAATACCAAACGTAATAAAAAAAAGGAAAATATTCATTTCAAACTAAAAATATTAAAATGACGAAAATACATTAATACGACCAATTTTTAATAATATTCAAAATCACACTAAATTTACGTTAAAACAATAATGAACTAAATACATATATCATCTAGGAATTCCTTATTAAACCATTATAATATTAATTTAAACCAAATGTTTTTCTATAAATACCTTTATAGACCCAAAATTGTGAAAAATTAAAATAATTTATAAATATATACATCATATAACATTAATAAAATATTCTACCATAAATCATACGAATAATATAAATGAAAAATATGATTTAAAAGATTTATAAACTATTTTTTACAAGATGAATTTTATATTTGATTAACCTAATAATAAATTTACACACCTTGAAAGGGAACATGAAATGTGAAACAATTGAATTAGAAAAATAATTCATATAAATCACATAATATGGAATACCAAATTTTAAACTAAAGATCATAGGAATATGAGAACCACTAATGGGGTATTACGGAATCAATGGTTATATATTAAAATTTATGTAATCCAAAATAAGTTCTATATATCATTTGATAGTTTAAAAACATTCAACATTATAAAATCTCAACCACACTCTGTATGAAATATAAAAAAGTAATGGGTAGGACAACATATTTAAATGGTTCATCCCTAGTGTGGGCCAATATATCATGTCCCTAAAGGCTTTACTTAATCCTTAGAAATCCACTATAACTGAAGTGATTACAATTTTTAAAAACTCATATTAGATTCTCTCTATAATCAGATAGGAAATTATAATTAATCTCATCAGTTATAATGTTATCATGTGTAACTAAGACCACATATGAGTTATAATAGTTTTAAATATCTCACAATTTTATTTTTCAAACTTCTATATATATGATATTCTTCATGTATTATGATATCGTATAGTGTTCCATGACATCATCTTATATAACTCTATTTGTTTCACCACTAAATTTCATGTTCCTATTAAATATTCTATGTCCGATGAAAAAACCAAATTACATAGATAAGTTCAATATATGATGTATCTTATTGATAATTATATGTTATATAACACTATCCAATACACTATTTTTAGTTAGATTCATTATCCACAACTAAGAGATACCATTAATAGAAACCAAAATTGCTCAAAATTCTCATCTCATCTACTCTCTATCTGATATCAATGTCTTGTAATAATCATGTTTAAATTCATGTATAATGCTCAGGTTTTAATATTGTGTGTATTCCTTACTATAGTTACTGCCATTTATATAGGTTAAATTACTATAAAAATGATTGTAAAAATGTTATGGTTTCCCATTCAACTCAATATCCAATTTCAAACTCTTAGCACAATTGATATCTTTTCTATTACTATCATCAATTCATGAAAATTTTTTAACATCTAGAAAATCATGAACCATTTTCCATCTTATTAAATTTAGATATCAATTTTTACAAAAAAATTATAAAAATTTCATTACTGTTGGAATATAAAGAAACATTGAATGAATAACTTTAGAATTAATATTATTTTTTAACTTTAACAACATTATGTAAAATGCTTATTAACTCCATCTAGTTATTGAATTTCTGTTGATTTCATTAGGAGTAGCTCTATTTGGAGATTATTACTCTATATGATTAATTTATTTCTATTGAATATAAAATATGGTAGCCACCAGAAACTATTCTTTACCGCTCTATATGTTTTCATTCCCAATTGACTCGGTCAAATTTACTCGACACATATTCAATTGATGATCTTCATAGTCAAATCTTTGATTTGTTTACTTTTATTTTGAAAGGTAATTTTTTAAATGAAAACCCTTTCGAATTATTTTACAAGTTTATATTTTCTCAAATTCAGGGCCTTCCTCCATATGATAAACATTATAAATGATTTTCTGTTGCACCCTATACTCATATCCCAATTCTACAATAAATAAAAATAATAATGGGGGAGTGCTCCCTTTCTCAATTAATTCATCATCGCATGGAACGTCTCACTGATGGAATCTTATATACTCATAATATATAACATAAAATAATCCCATAATTCATATAAATTCTCTCAATATATCTCTCTGAACTATGTAATTAATACTTTTTTAAAATATCACATCAAGATTATCTATCTAGTGAACATTATACATCACTATCTCATCAACCAAAACACATGTCCAACAGATGATATTCATAATGTTATTTATAAAATTACATTAATCGGGTGTTTCAACCAATCATTGATAAAAAATGGTCAAATAAACCTTTTCTAATGGACTCAAACAAATGAATTCATACATAAGTAAACACAATGGCTTCATAACATCAATATTTTTATAGATTATAACAATAACAACTCTCCATGAATACCATAAAAAACATTATTTCATGAAATTTAATTAGTTTATATCCAACATAATCGATCCATATGCCTTATTCCGTGTCCATATGATCACATTCATAGAATTATCTTTATAAATTCTAATATTTAAATCATGAAACATCAACATTCTACATTATACCTATCCTGATAATTGGCTTGAAATTTTTTACTACTTATTAAAATTCAACTCCTCGATGTTTTTACTTCTCCCCCTTCATTCTTATTTCACATTATATATATTCATAAAAACTGAAATTTGATAATGATATCTTGATGATGTTATGAACATGAACAATTGAAACTAGTTTTCATACAATAGAATGTCCATAATTAATGGTAAGAAGAAATTATTAACCTTATTCAACTACTAATTTTCACAGGAACCACAAAAAAAGTAAAAAAAAAATATATTTACACCAAATAATAAACATATTAAAAAAAAGATATTAAATATAAAATTTTTTATTATTTGTAAACATTCTTAAAAACTCAATCAAATTTATTAAATAATTAATGAAACCACGATTATTCTTATATATAATTTCATAACACAAAATATCTAGTTTAAGATATATTTTTTATGGAATTTCATACCTTGGTGATACGATATTTTATGGCCACATTAGAAAAAATCATCCTCAATGTATTATTATCCCCTATATTATGAAAACAAATGCATTAGACTAAGAATTAAATTTTATAACGTGTTTGAAAATAATATATACTTTAGAAACATAATCCATATAAATATGGTCTATCATTCCATATAAACATTACAATGTTATTGAATGAGGCTGAACCTGTAGATGTGTCCATAATTTATAAAATTTTCACATGAAACTTATTCATTAGATGCTATAGATATCTGATCTGTTTTTGAAATATATTCAACTTTAACATCTCTATATGTATATTTATCCATAAGGAAATGATAATTGAAACTAATTTTCATTGATATGGAATGTTTCATATTATTGTTTTAAATATTAATAGCATGTTCATTATCACAAGGAATCATCAATGGTTTTCTAACGTGTACTCTAAAATACATTAGCTGATCTTTTATTCACATCATTTGAGTGTTATCTTGTGTTTATGTTATATATTTTCCATCCATTTTTCACAAAATATGAAAAATACATTTCGTAAAATGTCTTCTAGAACACTATCATCCATCAAGAAATTTTACACCAAATGATGTTTTTTAATCATTGCAATCTTTAGATAAATCAGAATCAATAAACCCAAGGGAGTTCATATCGATACTTCTTATATACTTCATGTCGTAATTGGATATTCCTTTAGAATAATTGAGGATAATGTTTTCTACCAGTATGTCAGATTTATTTGGATAACAATAATATATTTAATAAAACATAACATTATAGATTATGTCTTTCCTTAAAGTAGTATGATAGTGTAAAATTAGTATCAAATTATATAAATCCTTTTGATTAACACTTTTCAAACCTTCATATTTACATTTTGTTATCCAAAAATAGATTTTTGTAGAAAAATATTTTTAATATCCCTTTCCACACATTTATAATATCTCTTTCTCATACATTTCTTGGGAAATGAATATTTATCTCCCATTATGATAAACATGTTTGGAGATAATGATTTCTAACTATCCATGAATAGAAATATATAATTTCATCCTCACTTTTTTCTAAATATTCTTCACAGACCTATCACATGGAAAAATTATTTCATTAATATAATAAATTGAAATTATAGGACTATTATTATTTTTTTAATGTAATTTATTTTTCATTTTTTAAATAGTAATGTTCAACTAATTAAAAAAACAATCAAACGTATAGTATTACACACGAGGATCTTCTTTAAACCCACAAAATTCTACCTTCAACATACACACCATAATTTAATAATTAGTAACCCACTAGGATTATAAATATATTTATATTATTAAATTTAAAATTTTATCAAATAAAATTTAACATATATATAATAAAATTTATTTTATTGAGGTGTAGAAAATACTAATTTTTTTTTTAATTTTAGGTATCACAACTGGGGACAAGTATTCCATAAAATCATTACCTTAGACCTTATTCCTTACTTTAAAACTATTCTTTATTTTTTTATTCAAATTTCTCCATGTATATTTAGAAGACTTTTTAACTCAAATTTTGTTCTTATAAAAAAAATTAATATTCATGGAATTGGATCCCATAAACCATTTTATAATATGATCAACTTCTCCATTCATTACATTTTCCCACTATTTATGTTGATCTAACTCAAAAAATATCTTTGGTTCCACCTATGAGATAATCATAATATGATTTTATGATCTCAATTGTCCTTCTTTATAAGACTAGGGAATTCTAATATCAATGTATACTTCATTGTTTAATATGTTTCTATATATTTCAAAACATATGAAATATTCTTTCAGTTTCACTTTCCTCATCATTGGACTAATCTGAGTCATCTTTTACAATTTTAGGCTTACAGACATATAATTTCATATTAATATATCTTGAAATCATTATTATATCATTCCAACAATAATCTGATCATCAATAATAATTTTTATTAAGTATATATGAATTTACATGAAATTTACATCAATGGAATCAAATAGTTACCTAGACATTTCATATGTTGTTACTATATATATTTACCTAAATATATAATACATTACAAAAATATACTCATAAGTAATTTAATATTTCAGTGTCTTGGTATACTTGGTAGTCACTCATCTAATTTCATTAATGATATTAAAAATCTCTCATTAATATGTTCCCCGTAAGTAATATTAACAAACCTTCCCATATTAAAAACATTCTTCATAACCTGGGGATATGAACCATAGGAATGTGGAACCACAAAAGATATATAATGGTAATCGTAGGACATAAATAACCAAAACATGGAAATAAGGTTATTATAAAATGATAATGTAAATTTAAAAGAATACCCTATATATAAATAAACATAATATTGAATCATGGAATAAATATTGGTTGTTCATATCACATGAATCATCTGGATAACAATAACATGATCCATGGGAGAATGACATTGCCATAATTTGTGGAATTGTGGAAAACACTTCACAATAGATTTTTTTAGTAGTATTGAAGGTTTACAACTAAGGCTATGATTTTGGAATTGTTTAACTTCCTAAACCACCATATATGTCAAGTTTTACTCCCATGACCATTATATAGTAAAATTCGATTAATTTTCTATGTTTACTTCCCATTGGTTTCATGTCTATGTCAAGTGATATAAATCCTGAACTAATTCATTTCATTAAGATATAGGTCTAAAACATTACATTATGATAACCGTACATATGTGTGCCACATGGTCAAATGGAATTCATCTTATCATAACCCATGAAATGATGTGGGTTTCATAATCATTATTTATTTCTTTACCTAGGTAGAAGAGTTAGGTTCTTTAATCATTTCTTAATTTTACCATAGCATATCCCATTGAAAAAAGATGTAGGCTTCTCATAAAATTTATCATGGAAATACCTATGGAAGATAATTAGTTTTCATAATCATATTTTCCTCATAATCCATAAATCAATTGAATAATAATTTTATCCTTGGTTTATATACCCCCGAATGATTATTTTATATCAAAAGACGTCATCTTATATGTAAAAATATTTTGAATGGAAAATAAAGTGTAATAACTCATATGGAAAATAATGTTTCATTAAAACTAATTTTTTATAAAAATTCATAAAATATTATTTAAAATCATTTACATTGAAAATAAACCTAATATATTATAAAGAATTATTATAAAATAATTTAAACATTTAGCATAGAAATATCACATCTATTTTGAAAAAAAATTTATAAACAAAATTCAATAATCCATTTATTTGAAAATAGGAATTGAAAATAAATTAAATGTTTTATTAGGTAAAATATACATTCCAATATATAAAATTATATTTTAAAAATAATTTCTTTAAAAAATAAAACTTTTTATTTTAATTTTTTTTAAATTCCATGACTAAAATATAATTTCCACTATAAAAGACACATATTAAAAAATTTAAAATATAAAAATATAATAATTTTAATTAATACTCGAAAATTATTTGGAATGATTTAAAAGAATAAGTGGTTAGGATTCTAGAAAATACTATACAAGATATACACTTTGAATAAGAGAATCCATTTATATTTTCGGTAAAAGAAAAATGGTATTTCTAGGGAAATGATCTTAATGTTACATTAATTTTTTTCTAGAAAATTAAAATATGGGGAAAAGAGTCAGTAATAAATAATTTTATGAGTATTAAAATAATTTTTTGAAAACATTTGAAGAAAAAAAATTGGAAAATGGGTTTTAAAACAAAGAGAGAAATAAAACCGTTTTTTATAAGTACATTTTTGAACTATTTCTTACGTAAAGAGAGTAAAATGATTGGAATTTTTTTATTCTCATGAATTAACTATGGTATGTTTAAATTCATTATTTTATTTAGATATATATCATAATAATTCATAATTGTAAAAATATCCATAAACAACCCCGATAAAAGAAGAGTTTATAATATTAAATATTTACCACAATATTGAAATTGAAATGTTAGACCTGTGAATGAATAACACTTAATGTAAACTAAAATATCTTTGAAAAAATTAATTCATGAAATTTCATGTCAATTTTACTATCGATACACCTCGTAAAATAATATAGTTTCCTAACATAACATGTGTCCCGTGGAAATAAAATTGAGAAAAAACATACATTACCATTTTGAAAACTTTTAAATCATAATCCCCATTAATGAAAGATCACAAAATTTCTATTTAAATACAAATAATTTTATCTATATTAATAATAAGATACATTCATGGGATTTATATACATCATGTAAAATAAATAGGTGGTTAATATGGAATGTGTCTCACAAATGTAAAAAGTGACATGGAAATCCCTTACTGCTTTAGTAGTCATTTGGAGCGTAATCCCTGATAATGAACAAAAAAATGAAATAATATGTATCATTAAAATTAGTAGATTCATTATATAACATTCCAAATTAATATTATACACACCCAAAAAAATAACTGAGTGATGAATGTAAATATATCTCTTATAAATAAATGAGAAACTAGAAATTCCTTACATTGGGTGTGACCCACCACGTACGTTCTTAATTATGGAATAATAATCATATATTAATATATTAATTCATAATAACATTTTAAATTATTATAAATCCTTCTATTTTACATATTTCCATGTTATATATGATTAGTTAAGAATTTATTTTTATGTTAGATATTTTGACCATAGTTTTCTTTTGTGTCAAAAATCATTATGGCGTGTTAAATGTGTTTAAAGATATAATTAAAAAATAAATTCAAAATAAAAATATGGACATAAGAATAATATTTTAACATTTATTATAATTTTAATACTTATCATGAAATATAATATTTTTAAATTATGTGTGTTGGGATCATAGAGACGATAGGTCGCATGTAAACTTGTATAACATTTCCATTTTTGAATAATCATTATGAAAAATAGTTAAGTTTTATTTTATCATTACACAATGTTCATAATATTGTATATACCATATTATAAATTTACATATACTTATATATATCATCCATGTGGTGCAGTGATGAAAATATAGTAACATCGTTCGTGAATGCAGTAGTCCATTCATACATGAACGACGTTATAATTTTTCAATAATTGATAAGGTAAGATATAAAATTGTATATTATGTTTTTAAAATGATAATTATTTAATAAATAAAATAATTTATTTATTTTTATCTCACATATTCATTAAATTTTTCCTTATTACCTTCCATTTAAATTAATAACGAAAGTAGAATCGCATTACTTCACTAGGCGGTAGTTCTCCGTACAAATGAGCAATGTTATCGTATCCCAGACTGGATCAAATGTAAATAGGTATATTGGATATGATTTATCCATAAATAAAAATATTTTATTTATATCATAAATATATACCTTAAACAAACAAATATATTAAACCATGATTTGTGTTGAGGGAAAACATGTCACATCGGTCCGCGAGATGGTTTTTCATTGTACAGATGATTTTCAATACCATTTATCGTTTGAGGGAATCAAGGATTGATATTGATAACTAACACAATGTAAAAAAAAATAAGTATATATTAAGGAAATTTTTTAATACTATATTTTTATAAATATTTAATATTTAAACTAGGTGGAAAAAAAAAATAAAACAAAAACACATAATTACGAATTTGACATTTTCTCAGAATACCACATTAGAATTAAACTAAAGTACTCCTAGAAAGGACCTATAATAAAAAATAAATCTATGATATATGGAGCTAATTTTTTTTTGTTATTTTTCTTTATGGTTTCTACTCCAAATTGATTTGGAAGTGTGGAGAGGATATGATAGGTGTGTCCTTTTATAAGTGAGGTGAGTTGCATATTTGTAATTTCTGAAAAGAAAAACATGTACCCACATTTTTCTCATATAAAAGGATAAAAATGGGGTATTATCTGAAAAATAATATATTGGGTCGATATATGGAAATGCAAAGAGTTTTTTAAACGTTTTGGTTACTTTTTTAACCCATATCATTTTCAGTTTAGTCCAAATAAACCCATTTTTACATTCACCGTGGTAAATAAATTTTAAATTTTTTAATTTAAATTATACAATTAAATTGATATTACTATATTATATTATATTAATTATTATTATTATAAATATATAGTCCATTTTTATAAATTCGATTAATAGATGTTGAACATTTTCATGTAAAATTAATCCCACAAACGTGATGCAAACGTGGGTTTTCAAGGAAAAAATGATCAAATCTTTAAATAGTTTTTTTCAATATTTATAATGAAACTGATAAAAATAACCTAATTTAAATAAATATACATATAATTTAACGAACTTTTCTTTAGTTATATATTAATTCAATTTTTATATTTTTAATATCATTAAAATAAATGAAAATTCATAATAAAAAAGCAGTATTTTTCCTATTCAATGAAAAATTTATGTTCCCAAAAAATTATAAAATAAATAAAATATAATAATTATTAAATTTTGAATGAAAAAATGAAATTTATTTTTCAGTTAAATTTTCTCCATGTTTTATAAATTAAATATAAATTAATTGCGCAAAATTTGAAAAATTGTTTACTAAAAATACAGTTTATAAGCATTAAATTGGGGTTAAACTTATCTATGTTATTTATAGATTGTAAGGTGAATTATAAAATCATTATTGTATATATAATATGAATAATTAATTAATATTATTCACCATAAGTGGTTTGTTAAATTTAATTATGTGAATCACATTTGTATTCTTAAATATGGTTTTTTTGAAAAAGATTTCAATTATTTTCAAATTGTTTTTATTTTTATTTAAATTAATTGATCCTAATAGAATAATTTATATATATATATATGTGTGTGTGTGTGTGAGAAATATATTTTTATAATCTATTTAATCCAATTCATAATCACAATTACACTGTATAAAAATAACTATCTTTTTAAATAATAATATTTTAATAGTATTTCATGTTTTTCTGAAAAAAGTGTTTAGTGTAATGCAAGCTAAATATAGTGTTGTGTGAAATTAATGATAAAACTATTGTTTCATTCCATGAATGTAAAAATAAAAATTTTTAAGTAAAAATATGTAAATAATTAGATTTATTTGTAAAAAAATATAAAAAAAATCTGTGTCACATTCTAACTCCTTAAAATGAATATATCAAATGAAATTCATCAATTTAGTAACAAAAATTGAGTATAATTATCCCTCATTTAATACATAGGTTCAAAAATATATTTCCTCAAATTTGGTTTTATCACAATTCATTGACTATGTATGTTTTATAGTTTCTTAGATCCTTCTATTTTGATCCAAAATCTCTATTGATTGTTCCTCATAAGCAATATCATGCTCTAACAGTATGACCTATGAGTTCTTTATATGTGAGGGATAAAGTGTGTAGTTCCTTTTGGGAGATATATGGAACAGGTATTTGAATTTATATATGTTATATTGAATATCCACTTGATATTATAACTTCCATATATAGTCATGAATTTCAAAGGGACTGATATACATAGGGAATATATTTCCTTTGTATCATAAGATTAATTTAATTCTTTTATATGCTTTGATCAATTTTGACATCACCTATTACTTCATTAAATGATGATTAATGTTTTTATTCATGTTTAAGTAACATATCAAAATATGTTAAATAGATTAATAATTCATTACTTCTATCTCTACATAAAAAATTCATCACTTGTAAACCAATGTGGATATATCCTCAGATAGCGATGTTTTATGTTAATCTATAAAACGTCATCCAAATATCAACATAATCCATAAATAAATTGTTAACCTTATAAAATATTAATATTTAAAAATTTATAAAAATAGTTACTAAATTTATCAAAATCAAATTAATATTAATCCCCCATATATGATAAAGTATCTCTTGGTTTTCACAAACCAAACATGTGAATACCATTATCAGTTATTCTATTAGAATTATGTAATAACCAGAATTAGGATAAAACCTTATTGATAACATAAATTCTACCTAATTACATACATTAAATAGTAATTATTAGATATATAACATAAATTGAATTTTTTTCAAATACATCAATTATATCATAAACCACTTTTTCCAAAAAATCATTAATTTGTTCAAATGTAATTAGTACTATTCAATTTTAATTATAAATATCATTAATTTGTTTATCCAAACTAAACACCATTTTTATCAACATTAGTATTATATAATGGTTTATCATTCCATAATTATGTGTTTTTGTAATGTATCACTATACATATAAATCAGTTTTTTGGGTCATCTATACCATTCATCATACTATTGAAAATAATTAATAAATAAATTCTAGAATAAATCATTATATACATATGTATAATTATTGATATATCATAACTCTATAATTAAAATACCTATGAAATTAAATTATTACTCCTCAAAATTAATTCATCGAATGAGATTCATCATTTTAATTCATAATATGTCATTCCTTTCACATATCATTAGAAGTATCTTCAACATCAATAGAAATATTTTTACTCTCAAAACCATTAGGATATTATTCATGAGATAATCCATTAGGACATCTATTTTCATAATTCATATATTATCCACATGAAAAACACTTAACAGTTGATGAGACCATAGGGATACCATTATCCTCATCCATTGGGTTAACCAATCTTTTCATTTTACTATTGCATATAAATCATTAATGTCCTTATTTTTTAATCTGAAAACATATTCTAGTCAATTTTATACATTCCCTTGTGTTATTATTCCATCATTATTGACGTATAAAAAATTGATTCTTCTTTCTTCCACAGTCTCCATTACGTAATCACTTATAGAACACTATAAATTTCTTCTTTGGTAATCCTAAGAGTTGGTCAAGTTGTACATTGTCAATAAATTTCTATGAAAACTATTTAGGGATAATAAAAATATCCTTCCCTCAAGTCATAATAACATTTTTAAACTCATTATAAAAAATTCATCACATTCGTTGATAACCTTGTTTCTTATAACTCCCAAAATAGACTAACAGAATAAAACATTTTGTGAGAAATGTTAATCCTAATGGAAACCACATATTTTGATGAAAAATTTAAAGGATGTATTATTTAAGAAACCTTCTATTAAATCTATAACTCCATATATTAATCCTAGGTCATCCATGATCATCATCTATTTTAATCCATCGTTATTTAATGTAAATATTTTGTTAATTTCTAATCAATATCCCATGAGAGTTTCAAACCAGGTGTGTAGCAATTCCCACTGTTCTACACCAGGTGATGATCGAGTGTAGCTCAATACACCCTTCTCAATGTTGTTACCGATAAGTACCACCATGATAGATCCAAATATAAATTTATTATCCACATATGGATGTAATCTTTTGGAATCCACCCTCTCTACCCATTACAAAAATATAATGCTATTTTTTTATACATTGACTCATCCTTACAATTATCCATAGATTTATCCCTTGAAAATTCCATAGAAATATACAGAGGGATTTATGTAATTATTTATCATCACTATATCCCTAGAACAAACAAACCTTTACTTTGATACCATATATATTGTTATATGCTATTCATACATATATATTACATATTTTTAGACAACAATTCAATACATTAAATAAACACGTGACTAAAGACCATAATCGTTTATTTTCATTGGATTATAGATACCAATAATCTAATTTGGTTAAAAAAATCAACACCTCCAATAAATTTAACCCCCTTTAGTAATATACTCAATGATAAAGTAAGTATAAAATTTATTCATAATGTTTGGAAATAAAACATAATATTATGTGAGAACAGATTTACAATAAGGGTAAGGAAAGGATATATTTAAGAATAATATGAATATAATGTTATGAAAATATGATCATAACATTGTGAAACCATGCCCAACATATCAATGATCACAATATTAAAAAATTGAATTGATATTTTCCGTTCATAAAAAATAAATCATAATGAAAAAAATTCAATGAACCATGAAATCATGACATTATCATAAGATTTCAAATTTTAGATTTCAACAAAGTTTAGAAAATCATTTCATTTATATTCAAGGATCAATTCAATGTCTATCATAGTGGAATGGGATCACTACCAAAACCAACATATTATTCAAGGATTACTCCAAAGATTATAAAAGTGCAATTTAACGGTCCATGCCCTTCTGGAAGTTTACTTTGCTGGTTTGGAGTGATTGAGGTGTTTGGGGGAGGTTCAGAGTGTTTTTGGCGGACGTTGGAAGTGATACATAACACCTGAAAATATTACACATAAGGTAAGTGGATTAAAAAAAATTGTATCATTGGTTTTCTAGGGATTCTTCATATTTTGTAGGATTTTAGGGTAAAAATATTAATAAAATGAAGACGGGATGCATTGTTTTTAGAAACTGAACTTCGATGATTACACGATATGAATTGGGATTAAATTTTTTCTAAACCCATGATGTAGTGTAGTTTTAAAATTCATTTTTATCTGAATTATCATTCATTCATCAGCGATCTCTTCTCCCTCAAATTTTGGAGGAACCCTATCACCCCAATGTATTCATTAATCCATATTCCTCCATGCATGATATGTTGATCTTGGTTGTTTTTTAACTATCCATGGTCAAATCATGGTTGGTTATTCTCCCTTATTGGTGGGTTTTCTTCTATTCATCACCAGTGGATTCACTGCGATAGTGTTTTTTTGGTTTGGTTTGTGTGTTGGGTTGGATTTTTAGGGTCTTGGGATGCATTTTTTGGTTGATTAGTGATTTCTAAAGGTGCATTTGTATGTTTTTGAGTGTTCTTCTTTTCCCTACAGATCACACCAAGTCAGCAAGATTATTTATGATAAGAATTACCGTCATTTATCTTATTTTCAAATCACATGGGTGTGGTCTATAATTCTTATATATAGATGATGGTTGTGATGGCTAAATAGAAGACAAATAATTGTATAATTTAAATTGAAAGGGGTAAAAGGGTTTATTTTATTATTTTTATTGATTTATTGTTTTTATGATATAATGGATTGTTCGGGCTTTATGCCCTACTGAAAATTGAGGTAGTTGGAGGATTTTATTGCACTGGTTATATCTACGATGTTTGTTTCTTTGTTCTGATTATTCTGATATCAACCTAAATGGAAATCAGTTAATTACATATACATTGTTAATGAAATGCTATCCCAAAATGTTTGGTTTGTGTGATCACACACCAAAAATAAAGTTGAATGTGATTAATCCCATTAGTAAATTTGTAAAAATATTATCATGATGTTATGTTGTATTGTGGTTGTGCTAATGGGACAGAGGTTTGTAGCTAGTTTGTGGGGTGATATGTGGTTTGTTGGCCATGATTTTGGGTCAGCGAGGTGATGGTATGATGGGGATGTTAAGATATTTGTGATATGTGGTTAGTTTATGATAGATTCCAAAGTAGATATGGAATGAATATTTGTTTAATAATGTTTCAAATGACATAGTTTGGATTGGTTATTTGGCTATGAAATGATAATAAATAATATAATGATGGGTTGTGAGATTAAATGTTCCTGGAGAAAAATAATGAAATTAATGGGTGTTAAATTTAGAGGACATGTAAATTAATATTTGATTATTAGGGCTCTAAACCTTTTAAAATGGCTATTGTAGACATTAATACAAGCATTTAAAGATAGATAAAAGGGGATAGTGTTGTGAGTTGTATTTTTTCTTGAGAACCCATAAGTTGGGATTGATTGTTGGGTATCATATATATATATATATACTTCTATTTTCAATTTTATTTCTATATGAACCACACCCATGATGACTACTATGTGTCAAACAACTATATCATCACATGGGGGTGTCTTTCCCAATATCTTAATGGGATGATGGATGGATTTCCTCCCGCACATACCAACTCTCTCTTCCAATAATTGTAGGTGTTCCATAGTATTTCATGGCTTGATGTTTGTAAGTGAATTTGATAGTGATATGTACTATCCTAGGTTCCTTTAGGATGTGTTTTGATGTGGGGTCCCAAGTATCATTTCGATGAGTTTTGTTGTTCACTCCAAGGTGTCTTCAGGGAGACTTATGATGTAGTATCACAGGTTTCTTTTTAATGAGATGTGATGTATTTTGAGGACTATGTGTGTGTGGGAGATATGTTTTGTGGGGTCTAGGTGTTTGAGGATGGGATGTGTTTTTAAGCTTAGGTGTGCACAGGAAAGAAGTGTATTTTGTCCAGGGTGTGAGTGTGTAGGATGTGGTGTGGTATATTCTGAAGAGGTATGATCTCTATGACGTTTTCCAAAAGAGAGGGAGTGACTAATCAGTGGGATAATGGTGATGGGTAAACTATCATCTATTTTCATTATATTATATTATATTACATAGCTTTCATTATTTGGTGAGTTTCCCCTGGTGAGGCTGGCATAGTAAATAAACCATTTCAGGTGTTTTTTGGTTCAGTGGTTTTGTCAGAGGTGAATTATTATGCTTCATTCACATGTGCACGATAGAATTTATTTTTCCATATGAGTATACATATATTCTCACCCGACATAAATAAAACTATTTTTAGGTATTTGGGAGGATTTCACAGATAGTGATGGACCTTACTAGCTCAAATCATAGAATTTTTTTGTGTGGAACCTGTAGAATTACTTTTAATTGTATAATTTTGAAACATTATTGTATATATATCGTTTTTATTCCATACATGTGTGTGGGATGGTTTGGGTTTCACTTTTATATTATGTCTTGGAGTTGTTGTGGATGATTCATTTTATCTCATGATAATTTTTCTTATAAAATGTAATACATCCCATACTGTGAGATCAGTACATACTTAGATTTAATCACTAACACGTGGCCTAATGAAGGTGGGAATCGAGGATCATTATATCCCTTACAACATTTCCAGCCAAAGAGGGGTATCATTTGTTGTCGATGTCATTATAGAGTGGCTTTAGAGGTGATGATTGGGAAATAGGATGGTGATTAGAGGTAGGAATAGTGAGAATTTCATGGTGTGTAATGAAAATAGTTAATGATGAGCTTGGTATGTGGAATAGTCAATGGATACTGGCTAGGAAACGATATTTTGACCCCACCCCCTCATGATCCAGTGCAATGAATCCGATCTTATTAAATGACCATCGAAGATTGACACTCTTATAGGGTAGAGACCAATAAAGGGTACATGTATCATAATGAATTGTTTTATTTTTTGAATGAGGGTTTTAGAAAGGTAAAATGAATAAAAAATTAAAAATTTAAGATAAAATGATCTTAATAAAGTTATAGACAATTTGTTCTTAGGAAATCCTCATTTTCCTTTCAGTAATGGATATCACTCATCATCCACATGTGTCATAAGATTTTGAGGTTCATCTAGCTCACTTGGTTGATGGTAGTATGGTTTATTAGATTGAGGAGGTTCATCATTGGAGGAGTACTTATTGTGCTTCCTAGATGTGAGATTTTGGGATGTTCGAGGGATGTTATTCAAACATGGAGACATATTTCTGGATAGAGGATCTGAAGATCACATTCATTTTGATCTTGTCCCTGACTGAGTATGGGATCCATTTGGTAGTCAATCATATGTGGGGAGATGTTTTTCAGTGGTGGACACTGTATTTGGGAGAGTAATAGTGGGAATAATGTTTTTGGTATAACTTCTAAAAAGAGTTTCTACTATAGTTCCATTCATCGACCATGAATAAATTGATGATGCATGATATTTTATCTCTTTAGTAGGGGGTCATGTTAGTGTGGGAGAAGTGAATAATGTTCCATGACCATCTTCGTTTTTTCAACATATGATTTTAGAAGATAATTCTAATGTGATATGTCTTAAAGAGTAACTATAAATATAATTATTACCATGATAGGAGATCTAATAGTGTTCTTTAAGGGGTAGTTTCTCAGTAGAATGTATCAGCTTCTAAGAACATTGATGTTTTGATAGGTAGGGAGTCGACCTTAGCAGCATATTTTGGGCCCCTCATGCAACTAGATTCTCTCTTATACCTAGGAGCTTTCTGGCAGTGTGTTTTGATTTTGGGGTTTGTCACTATCTCCAGATCTTGTTATGAATGGTAACAAAATATCATCTTAGAGTATGTGTATTGGTTCAATTTCATCCTCAATAGTAGTTTCCTATTAGGCCTTTTTAGCCGCATTTGGCATGGTCTTTTTCTCTATTGAGGGTATATAGAGTATGTAGAAGCTGACCATAGGATGGTCCTCATCATCATGGACCACAACCTGAGTGTGCCTTTGGAGGTGGTTGTCAGTAGAGAGGAAGAGTATCTAGGAATAGTTAGTTGTAGGTGGTGGACATAGAAATTACAAAGGGGATAAAGATCCTGAAAAGGTACTATTTGTTAATTTTTTACCTTTTTTTGAATTGTTTGTTTAAGGTTCTTCAAACACCTTTTTTATGTAAAAATAGTCAATGCTCTGGAACTTGACATAGAGAGGCTTGTCATTCCCCTAGTATTAACTATGCCAGTCGAGCCAGACCAGATTGTTTGATGTTTTACGGGAGTGTAGACTAATGATAGGGACACATCAGTCTTGCCTAAACATTTTCATGAAATAGATTCATCCATAAAATATCATCCTTGAAATAAAATTGTTATATTCCATACATTATACTTTCTACATCTTCTATAGGGTAGTATTGTTTTTTAATGTGGATGGACAACATGTAGTTTTTTCGGTGAGTGGGTTTGTTAGGTGGGAAGTCATTGTGTGGAGCCCCTTAATTCTTTATTGGTTGATTTGTTAGTGTAATCAGTGGATTCTAAGATAGTGGAAGTTCTCAATGTCATAGTGGGAGTTACTGGATTTTTTACATGATGTGATTTTGATACTAATCCCTTAGTGAGATGTAGAGTTTGGGATTGAATTAAATAATGGTGGTTATCTGATTTTGATGGATACTTATCATATGAAACTCTATTAGTTTCATGATTTTAGGATTGAAATACATTGTCAGATGCATAAGTGTTTTATCTGTACTAGTGATTCGTCATGGGGTTCTCCAGTGTTGTTGGCAATGAAGTAAGATGACATCATGAGTTTGATTATAGAATACCTATGGTTGAATAATGTTATAGTATAAAAACAATTTCCCAAATATGAGTATATATGATTTTCTGAACAATTGGTAAGGGAGATATGGATTTATAAGATCAATATATAGTTTGGATACCACCAGTTGAGAGTGATAGAGGGGGTTATCCAAAACACTTCCCTTAGGTGAAGTTACAAGAACATTGAGTTGGAATTCAGGTTTTTCGGTGTTATGAATTCTCTATCCATGTTCATAGTGCTATGAAATCTATCTTTCGTGATTTCCTGTATCAGTTCTTCATATTATTCATAAATTATATCACAATATAATTGAATTTTAAGGTGGGGCATGATGACCATCTAAGAACAATCCGGCATGTTAATTGACACAACCTACTCTATGGTAATTTTTCCAACTATCATACCTAAATTCTTGGGTTTATTTCATTATTAATGTGGTGATGTAGAATGGTGTGTTTTTATAACCATCGAAGGTTGAATTTATTTTTTCATAGAAATCACACATGAATGTGGAAGAGGTTCATAGTCTCCTTCATCTCGTGGGATATTTTTGGATGTTTGTACATGATATTTATCAATTTATTGCCCCATTAATAGGATTTAATTGGAAGTAACATGATTTTTCTGGAGTTATAATCTATGGTTGTGTTCAGTTACCTAAAGGGTAACTTGGGTAGTGCTACAGTTCATGGGATTCATGAGGAAAGTGTGATGATTGAGTTGTTTTATAATGTTATCAATCTAGGATTGAGATGTTCCCTATTTAATCAATGGGAAATTATATCTTATGTATTGATGTACTTATGTAACCATGAGTGTAACTAATACACACACGATCTATATATAGAAGCGTTTGTGTTTTCGATGAATTTTTGGTAGCATTACCACATTAGTTGGTACTTTATGGTCTTTATGGATCACAAGAGTTTGTGGTACATCTCCTCCCATATTTCTCTTAACATTCAACAATAAATTTGGATCCCATAAACCTCAAAATGGGGAATTTAGTGGTTTCTTATTTGAAAATAAATTCATTGTAGGATGTTGTTTTGGAATCTGCAGATTCTGGGACAACGATAGAGGAGTTAGAAGCCCCACACTTAGATTCAAGTGTAGATGTTGGTAGAGGTTGTATGTCTCAAATTATGGTGAAATATTCATTGATTTAGTAGGTGGAGGAGTATTGGATGGAAGACTCCGAGTCAGAGGTGATGAACAATCATGTAGCCTATAGCGACACTCTAGATGAATTGTTAGGGGATGGAAATAATCCGATATTGTTTTGCAGAAGGTTGTTCATTCTGGTAGCGATTCATGATGGAGTCCTTTTTCAGTTTTATTGATCAGATATTGTGGTACTCCCATAAGTTTCTAATATGTAACATGGTAATAGGATAAAATTATGGTGGTCATGGATGATATGGGTAGTGGCGCTGTTTTTTGGAAAAGTGTTTTGTTTTCATGGAGTTAATGATCGAACATCATGTTCCTAATGGGTTTTGGTAGTACTTTGATATTCTTGAGTTTAAATGGGATGACATCTAAATGGATTTCATCATATGTCTACCTATATCTTAGGGAGACTGGTATGATCTCTTCATGGTCTTGGTTTAATTGGTGAAGTCATCAAACTTATTAGCGATTAAGGAGTTAGGTGCAGTCGATGCCTTAGCTAAAAGGTTTTTGGATGAGGTAGTATCGTCGCATGGTGTTTTGATTTCAATTTTCTCTGATCAGGACAAACGTTTTACCACACTATTTTTTAGGTGATTGAAACATGATTTTGGAACTCATTTATGACTTAAAACGACTTTTCACCAATAGATAGATGGACATATGGAACAGACTTTACATGCATTGGAGGATATGTTACAGGAAAGTGTCTTGGACATTGGTGTATCTTCAGAACAACACCTGACCTTAGTAGATTTTGATTATAATAATTGTTAACACTCTCTTATTGGAATAACCCTTTTTATGGTTTAGTAAGGGATACCATGCCATTCCCCATTGTTCTAGATGGAGGTTGGGAAGACATATTTTCTAGGTCCCAATGTGGTTCAGAGCAATGTATATAATGATAAGATTATTCGTGAAATGGTGAAAGTAGTGTAGGAGTGAAATAATCCTTATCTTAATCCCTGAATGAGGACCTTGGAGTTCATGTCTAGGGATTATGTGTTAATTATATTTTCTCCTCGATGTGGGTTACAGAGGTTTGGGAGCGGGTGTATGACCTCTCCTAGGTTTAGTGGACCCTTTGAGGTTTTGGTGCGACTTGGAAAGGTGGTGTATCAGTTTTTATTTCCACCAATGAGGAAGATGATCCAAAACATATTTCATAACTCTTATCTTAATTGGTTTCTTCACAATAACACCCATTTAATTTAATGGGGAGAGTTGGATATCGCATTCAAAATGATGATTTTGGAGTATCCAGGAGAGATTAGATATCATTGAGAGAGTGTGTTGTGACGATGAACTATTACTTTGGTTCATTTGTTTTGGAGGCATGTTGGAAAGGCAGAGATTACTTAGTCCATAGAAATTCATTTGGGTGCCTCACACCAAGAACTATTTTATGTTTTTATTTTCATTTTAATGTGATTTTTGGATCATGCTTTAGAAAATGTGCTATTTTCGTATTCTTATGTTTTGTGTCGAATGGACGGGGATAAATTAATGACATATGAAAATGGGAGTACTATATTCCTAATTGAGACATATTTACTATGCTGAAATTAAACCCATTCAAGTGAGTTAGTTCCACCTAGAGTAGATACAATCATAACATGGATGGCACAATTCTATGATTAGTGTGTTCGGGGTAGTATAGTCTATTTTTTATAGTGGTAGTTGGTTTGCATGGAGTGGAGGATGAGATAGTTTTGGAGTGGTTTTGTGGTAGTATAGTTATATGGGAGAAGGAATCTTGTGGTTTTGTGATGTGTTTTGGGGACATTTGGGATGACATGTTTAGTTGGTGGTAGTGTTTGTGGTATGACGAGATCCGTGAGAGGTATCTCACATGGTGGTCATTCGGACACCATTCAATATGTGTTTATTATTGAAATATGGAGGGATACAATCATGTGGCCTGATTCTAATGTAATAACTTGAGTTCTCCAAGTCTAGTAATTTTTCATTTTTGAGTGTTGGAGGGGTTTGATGGAGGTTTTTGGAGTTTTTGGAGGAAACTGTTTGTGTAGGAGAAGTATTACTAGAATTACATGTCATGTAAGTGGATTACGTGAAATGATTCTTTTTTTCATATATTTATTAGGTATTGATCATTATATATAGGATTTTGGGGTTCAATAAATAATAAAATGAAGAGTTATTTAATTTTTCAGCTGAAGCAGAACTTCTATGATTAAATGAACTGATAGGGTATTACATGTAATTTAAACCCCTAATCCATTGTAGTTTTGATATTAATTTTCAGATGATTTCTCATTCACTATTTTATGGTATCATCTCCCTCTCGTTTTGGGCGAAACATATGAAGTCTAAGGTGATATTCAAACCCTATTTCTCCCACATTTATTTATTGAACTTGGGGGTTGTTCATTCAAAATTTGTGGTCTATAATTGATATGTTCTTCACCCTTTATGGTGGGTTTTAATTTGTTCATATTATGGGAAATCATTATGGCGATGTGGGTTAATTTTGGGGTGTGTGTTGGGTTTAATTTATATCGTATTTGGATATTTTTTACGTCGATCAATAGTTGTTCATGGTTTTGTTGTGGTTTGCATGAATTCGACTTCACCTTTTAGTGCGCAGCAAGTCAGAAAGCTTCTTTGAGGTTGGAATCTCCCTCGTCCATCTTATTTTTGAATCATTTGGGAGGGGATTTCATTTCTAATTTATAAATAATGTTTATATTAGTAAAATAAATGAATGATAATATGATAATTGAAATTAAAAGCGGTAAGTGGGTTTGATTCACATTTTTTACATCTTTTTATGTTGTCCTGATATTTTGGATTCTTCAGCCTTTATTCCCTATTGAAAATTGATGACATTTGGTTGTTTTATTGCACTGTATACATCTATTGTGTTTTATTCTTGTATTTGATAGTTGTGGTAACACCATAAATTGAAATTCATTAATTAAATATACTAGGTTAATGAAATGGATTCCCTAGTATATTGGTCAATGTGATAACACCCCAAAAATAAAGTGGAATGTGATAAAATTACCTTTTAGATTATTAAAAAAGTATCATGATGCAATGTGGTTGTGTGGTAATGATTGTGGAATGGCTATGTATGGTTGGTGTGTGGGGATATATGTCGTTTTCTCGCCCTGATATTGGGGTGGTCAGGTGATGGTATGATGGGGATGCTTAGATTTTTGAGATATATGTTTTCTTTATGATGGATTACCATGTAGTGATGGAATTAATAATTATTTAATATTGTTATAAATTACATGGGTTGGTTTTGGATATGTGGATGATAGTTGTCAATGAATAATATAATTACGGGTTGTGATATTGAAGGTGGTAGATGATAAATGATAAAATGAATGGGTGTTAAATGTGGAAAAAATGTGAAGATGTATTAGATCATCAGGGCTCCTCACCATATGAAATAATTGTTCTGTAAATTAATAAATGCATTTAGAGGTAGCAACAAAGTTGAAATGTTTGTGAGTTGGACGTTTTTCTGAGAACCCATATTTTGGGATTGAGTGTGTGGTGTAATATATATATATATATATATATACTTGTATCTTACTTGATATTTCTATATGCTCCCTACCCATATGGAGCATTATGTGTTGAACACACACATCATCACCCGATTGGTGTCATTCCCATCATCTTAGTATGAGGATGGATGGTTGGACATATACTATTACATGCTCCCTCTTCTAGGTGACGTAGGTATTTCACATGTAATGTTGTTCATACGTCTTTTAGAGAATTAGATTGTGAGATGTGATATACTATATGTCTTCGATTAGAGTTGTGATGTGGGGTCCCAGGTTTCTTTGGGATGAGTTGTGATGTGATATCCCAAGAGTCTTACGAGTGAGTTGTGATACGGAATCCCATGTTCCATTGGTTTGAGATGCGATGTGTTGTGTGGCCTAGCTGTGTGTGGGCGAGATGTTTTATGAGGCCCAATTTTGTTCGGGTAGGATGTGTTGTGAGGACCATGAATATGCAGGTGGGATGTGTTATGAGGCCAAATCGGTGTATGAAGGATATGAAGTGGTATATTCTGAGGAGGTGAGAGTTCCAAGATATTTTTCATTCGGGGGAGAGAAGATATTAGTGGAAAATTGGTGAAGGTTACCCTGTCATCTATGTAATTTTCATTATATTATATTACATGGATTGTGTTCTTTGGTCTTCTTGTCTTGGTGATGTTAGGATGATTAGTATACCAATTGAGGAGTTTTTTTTATGATATTTTATCACACGTTCCATAGTATGCCTCTTTCACATGTGAATTAGGGACTTTTTTATACTGAGTATAAATTTATCATCACCCAAGACATATAAAGCAGTTTTTAGTATTATTGGAAGATTTTATAGACCGTGCTAAACCATACTATCTCTTTTCCTTGGAAGTTGTTATGTCACTTATTTATCATTACATTTGGGTATTTACTTAGGAGAATTTATTGTATATATATCTGTTTCTTTTTTCATTGCATGTCATATTATTTGGGTTTCTATTCTATATGATGTCTTGGAGATTTTGTGGATGATTCATTCTATCTACCGATATTGTTTTTTATAATGGGTAGTGCTTACAATATATTGATATTTTTACACCTTTGATGATTTTCTCCAACCTATGGATTACTTGAGACGGGACTCAGAGATCATTATATCCCTTTATTAATTTCCATCCTAGGAGGGTTATATTTGGAGGGGGGTCATGACATGGACAAACTCCCTATTTTAATAGGTTTTACCCCCATAATATCCATGTATTTATCATGATATATATGTTATTTTCTAGTTAATTGGATTGATATATAGATTCTACACATCACATATCAAATAAAAAATATATCTACCACAATATCATAACTCATTCATCGTGTCATGAATTGTGAGATAAAATGGTGTTCATAAACACTACATACTATCATATGTTTTTTAATAGATATAGGCTTCATAATCATTGCATCATTTCATCATATCATAACTTATGTAAAATGAAGTGTGTTTAAATATAATTTTATCACCATATCACCCATTAAAATGAAATGGGTTTCATTAACATATTTTTATCATATACCATTTAAATAATGAATCTGAATGGTATCATAAGCTAATTTCCACATCAATTAATAAACTACATCAAAGGACGTCATCTCAGATAGGGAATTATTTTTTAAATATAAATCCCGTGGAATATTTCTTTAGGAAAGTAAATTCCATTTTCAAATTAATTTTAAATTTTTTTAAAAAATATTATATAAAAAAATTTCATTAACTATAACCATGAATACATATAAATTAATCACTAAAACTAAATTAAATAATTTTGTGTAAAAAAATATCATTCCCACATTGGAAAACAATATTTAAAAAATACATTTGTAATCCTTTTAATTAAAATTAATATTTAAAAACCATTAAAAACTTTTCTTTAGGAAAATATCCTTTCAAATTTAAAAAAATATATTACATTAGACATTTAAAAATCCATGTCTTTAAAAATATATATAAAAATATTTTTAAAACATTTATTTTGAAAATATTCCATCAATATTGAAAAAGAAATATTAAACCTAAAGCATTTTGAAATTAATTTTCCTTTATAATAAATATGAATTTATATAATATATAATTTAAAAGAATATTTTCTAATGATTTCAGAAAATATTGTTCATTTTGTATACATTAAAACAAATATTACATAAAAAATTTGGTATAACCCAAACAATCAATATTTTGAAAATGAAATGGAAATTCCAATTAAAAAATTAAAATGATTAAAAATGGTAAAAATGATTTCAACTTGTTGTTAGAGGAATTATAAAAATAATTACAATTTTTTTTAGAAAACATGGTTTTGGAATAAAATGGGTTTTCAAATGAATAGAGAAATAAAAATGATTTTTATTAAAAAAATTCATTTGAACAATGGAGTGTATAAATAAAGAAACATGAAGTGAAAACATGTATTCTCAATACATAAATCTTTGATTAAAAATTTCATGAGTTTCTTGGGAGATGGATCATAATATTTCATCATTTGAAACATAACCATAAACAATCTTGAAAAATGAAGTGATTGTTATATGTAATATTTACCACAGTAGTAACATTTAATTATAATCCCCATAAATCAATAACATTAAATGAAATATAAAATATTATTGTAATAAATAAATACAAGGTATTACATGTCGATGGGGCTATGTATACACCTCATAAAAAAAAGATAGGTTCATAACATAACATATGTCTCAAGGAAAAAATCTTATACAAAATCCATTACTGATATCGTAACTTTTAAAAAGTAAACACCATGAAAAATATATAGTAAAAAATTATAATTAAATAATAATAATTTATAGTATAATATTAATATAATATATTAATGGTTAGTTTATACAACACAAATAAATAAATAGGTATTGAATATGGTATGTATCTCGTAGATGTAAAAATAATGAAAGAAATCCCATACCAATTTAGTAATAAATTGTATGCCAAAATACATAATGATAAAAGAAGAAGAATTAAGTATCATAAAAAATAATATATTCAGAATATTACATTTTAAATGGATAGTATATATAATGAAAAAAAGAAATCACATTTTAATTTTCATATGTCACCCATAAATAAAAGATGGACTATAAATCTCTTACCCTTATTCAGAATCAATATTTACGTTAATTAATACCTTTAAATGAAACTTATGATAATTATTTAATTTTTTAAGAAAATATTCCATTTTTTTATTCCTTTTATTTCACTTATTAGCATGTTATATATTATTACGTAATAAATTTTTTTTACGTTGGATGTTTTTCCCATATTCGGCTTATGTGTAAAAAATATTCTGGTAGGTTGACTTTGGTCAAAGGGTATATTATATTAACATATCCATAATAAAACAAATTTCATAATTTTCATATTTATACATTAAATATTTTTTAAATTATAATTATGAATATTATTTTCTGAGAAATGAAGTATGTTGTGATCTTAGAGATGGTGGGTCGTACTTAGGCATGCGTAATATTTATATTTTCCAATGATCATTATGGAAATGATGTAGGTAGTATTTTATCATTAAATAATTATAATAACATAATATATATCATATAATTTATTTAAATATACTTACATATATATCATCCATGTGTTCTGGTAATGAAAAGACAGTGACATCACTTCATGAAACTGGTAGTCCACATGTACATGAACAATGTTATCATTTTTTTATGCGTGAATATATAAGAAATAAAATGATATATTATGTATTAATAATGATAAATTATTCATGAATACAATTATTATTTCGTTTATATCATATATATAAATAAATATTATTATTACGACCTTTCATATAATATGTCAGTGAAAAACAAATCGCATCACTTCATGGGGTGGTAGTCTACTATACATATGAGCGACATTAGTCTATCCCAAACATAATGGAATGGAAAAAATTATATATGATATAATCAATAGATATGTATAAATTTTTTATTAATATCATATATATACTCTCATCCATTATCATACCCAAAAGTTTTAGGTGGTGATGGAAAAAATATCACATCGGTTCGCTTGGCGGCAGTCCGCTGTACAGACGAGAAACAATATTGATTCCCATATGAAGGAATAGGAGATATATATAGGTCATTAACATGAAAAAATAACGGTATATCAAAGATAATAGTTTCATTATATAGATACCCGACCTTTTCTTACATTATTATTACATCATATCAAAGATAAACAACATAAAATTATTACACATGGAGGATCCAGAGGTTTAGTGTCTTGGGAAAACTAGGACTAGACATAACAAGTACATCCTCAAGCCTAAACATTCATTTAATTTCTTCTTCTATAGATTCTTAGTAGAACTTGTCGTATCCTTAGTAAATGTAGCCACCTGAGGATATACATAAAAAGGGGTGAGATAAAAGCCCAGTAAGAGTATAGATAAGAACAATATATCACGTGGTGAGCATAGTCATGACATAGGCAAAAGATCATGAACATGAGAGGAGCATAAACAATAAACATGAAATGTGGAAATGCATAAAAATGAAACATAATTTCTTAGTTGTTAAATACCACACATTCTTGTGAACAAAGATAGCATCTTGTTCACACATCATTTCACATTTACTCAGGAGATTCATCACTTTACCCAAGGCATTGGAGCGCTATATAATTCCGGGTGCACCCATCACATTTAAACATTCATATTGCGCTATATAATTTCGGGCACACCCGTCACATCATAACATTATCATTATCATGATTTCCACATAGAACACATATCAAACATGTACATAAATAACCCATGGAATGGAATGGGTTTCATCTCATAATAACACATTCATAATCGTTGGGTTCCCAAAAGAAATAGGGACCAACATACTTGAAACAAGAACCATCAACCTTGAATGAGAGGTAAAAGGTGAGATCTTGAAAGAAGAGTTCTTGTGGAAAACAGTTTGATGGACATAAAAATCAGTGACAAACATGTATATCCATTAAAAGTAAAGGATAGGATGAACAAATGATATTTTAGGAGTAACCATATCAAAAATGGAGTGAAAGAGGGAGAACCCAAAGGAAGAAAATTGGGTTCGAGATTTCCCCTTACCTTGTACCTGAATGCCTCTTTCTCTTTAATGTCCTGTATAATGACATTATATTCATTAATTAGAAATTCCAGAACCTTATATATATTAATATTGTTCATTATGGTTTCATTATGTTATATTATGTTCCTTTGGATGACTTATAGAGTTTAAAAACATTGTTTGGGGATGTATGTTTTTATGGTTTTCTTGAGTGGTTCACTTGTATTCTTAAATTGATGTTTGGGTAGATCATGGGTAAACATCAAGAAATGATATTAAATTTTATTAATTATATTACAGTAGCTTTAATAATTTTATAGTGAATTATATTATATCCAAGTGGACAAATCATTAGATAAGATTTTAATTATGGTTATTTGGGTTAATTTGGGCGGTTTTTGGATCACAACGAACTTGTTTTAACATTTAACTTAGTAATATAGCCATAGGTTATTTACAGAACTTAAAATAGAACATAATAAATGTAAAATATTCTGGTTCAACCATAAAAATGGTTTCATGACCAGATTGAAGGTAGAAATGGAAGAAGAGAACATGTCGTTTTTGAAGGTGATAAATTTAACACCTCAGGAACAATGTTATCTTTAATAAAATAAAAGGAAGAGGGAAAGGGTGTGGGGTGATATAATATACCATTAGAATCATAAGATTACATTATATTTATAATAATGGAGTTACAAAACAATTTGGATGAAGATATGTTGGGAGAGATCAAGAAAGGAACTTGAACATGAAATGAAATTAATGGAGAAGAGGGAGAGAAATTACCTTTAGAATCCTCCTCTTGAGAACCTCCTTAAGGGCCTAAGATTGGTATTTTGAGGAGACCAGGAGATCCTGGACGTGGGAGAGAGGCTAGGAAAGGTTTTTGGGCAGAGTTTAGAGAAGTCTTGGAGCTTGAGAGGTGTGAGGAAAAGAGGGAGTGAAGGGTGGCTTTTATAGTGGAGGGGAGAAGGGTTTCCTTAATATAAAATTGATTAGTTTATTAATTTCACCTTAGACAAGGAATAGTGAGTCTTGGATGACCAATAATATTAATTTTATAATGAAATCCCGAAACAAGTGGGCTTACATCAGCAGAACATCATCAATGACTCAATTAAGACTTTAATTAGCTTTTATTGTGAATTATCGGATTCCACTATTAATCTAAAATTCAAGTATCTCATAAAATTACCGAAAATTTACCCCAACCATTTTTCGACGTGTAGATTCCAAAAATGAAGTACATTTTTCAAAAATAATTTTCTAAATATTATTAATTTAATATTTAATTAAAATCATAATTTACTTAAAACACAGTTTTTAAAATTAAAACTGATTTTGCAGTTCTTTCAAAAATTATGTAGGGTCTTATAAAATTATATGAAAACTATTAGGAATTGATTCCATAATTTATGAATACATTTCAGGGAAATAAATATTCTATTAAATTAAATAATTAATTATAATTAATTATTTATGACTTATAAAATACAAAAAATGTTTACTAAGGTCAAATTGTCACATTCTAAGATGTCTAAATTTTATTTTATTATTCATAGGTAATGTTATGCTTATTTACTATTCATAAGGGTAATATTACTATTAATAAGGTTATGTTACTATTTATAATGGTAGGTTACTATTCACCAAAAATTATTTTTGTTTCATTAGAGTCCAAAAACTATCTTGAACACAACTGTGTATGTCGGATTTTTAAAATTCCAAACATAGGGGTGACAAAATTATGTTTAAAGGTCAGTTATCACTTATTAGTTCATTATTTTGAGTTTTTATGACATAAATATAAGAAGGTAATTTTCCATTGAAATACTTTGGGTCCTTACATTCTTCCCCCCTTAAGAAATGTCACCCCCAAAATTTCACATTACACAAACAGGTGAGGGTACTTCTCCGTCATTACCTCTACTGGTTCCCACCATTTTCTAAAATAGAAAAGGATAGAACAAAACATAACTAAACCAGTCATGAATAAATTATTCATTTAGACAACTAAACCAAAAACATAACATATGGGATCCCTAGGTAAATATTCTTGTGTGCATATTTTTACATAGTCTCATACTAGAGGTTTTCTCTAGGGTTCACTAATCCTAATTCCCAAATTATCTAAACCTTTCCTCTGATACCAACTATAGTGAACCAAACATTTCTTAAATTACTATTACATCATTTAAAAGATAAACAACATAATAGTATTACACATGGAGGATCCGGAGGTTTAGTTTCTTCGTCGAACTCGGACTACACATAACAATTACAACATCAAGCATAAACATTCATTTAATTTCATCTTCTATAGCATCTTAGTAGCACTTGTCATCTACTTAGTAAATGTATCCACCTGAGGATATACATCAAATGGGGTGAGCTAAAATCCCAGTAAGAGGATAGCTAAGAAAAATTTATCATGGGGTGAGCATAGTCATGACATAGGCAAAAGATTATTAACATGAGAGGAGCATAAACAATAAACATGAAATGTGGCAATGAATAAAAAATGAAACATCATGTCTTAGTGGTTAACTACCACACATGCTTGTGATAAAATCTAGCATCTTGTTCATGCATCATTTCACATTTACTCATGAGATTCATCACTTTACCCAATGCATTGGAGTGCTATATAATTTCGGGCGCACCCGTCACATTTAAAAATTCATATTGTGCTATATATTTCCGGGCGCACCCGTCACATCATAAAATTATCATTATCATGCTTTCCATATAGAACAAATATCAAACATGTACATAAATAACCCATGGAATGGAATGGGTTTCATCTCATAATAACACATTCATAAGCATTGGGATCCCAATATAAATAGGGAACAACATACTTGATACAAGAACCATCAACCATGAATGAGAGGTAAAAGGTGGGATCTTGAAAGAAGAGTTCTTTTGGGAAACATTTTGATGGAAATAAAAACCAGTGAAAAAAATTTATATCCCATAAAAGTAAAGTAAAGGATGAAAAAATGATCTTTTAGGAGTAACCATATCAAAAATGGAGTGAAAGAGGGAGAACCCGAAGGAAGTAAATTGGGTTCGAGATTTCCCCTTACCTTGTACCCAAATGCCTCCTTCTCTGTAATGTCCTATATAATAACATTATATTAATTAATTAGAAATTCCAGAACCTTTTATACATTAATATTGTTCATTCTGGTTTCATTATGTTATATTATGTTCCTTTGGATGACTTATAGAGTTTAAAAACATTGTTTGGGGATGTTCGTTTTTGTGGTTTTCTTGAGTGGTTCACTTGTTTTCTTAAATTTATGTTTGGGTAGATCATGGGTAAACATCCAGAACTGATATTACATGTTATTAATGATATTACATTTGATTTAATAATTTTATAGTGAATTATATTAGATCCAAGTGGACAAATCATTAGATAAGAATTTAATGATGGTTATTTGGGTTAATTTGGGCGGTTTTTGGATCACAATGAACTTATTTTAACATTTAACTTAGTAATATGGCCATTGGTTATTTCCAGAACTTAAAATAGAACATAATACATATAAAATATTCTGGTCCAACCATAAAAATGGTTTCATGACCAGATTGAAGGTAGAAATGGAAGAAGAGAACATGTCGTTTTTGAAGGTGATAAATTTAACACCTCATGAACAACGTTCTCTTTAATAAAATAAAAGGAAGATGGAAAGGGTGTGGGGTGATATAATATACTATTATAATCATAATATTACATTATATTGATAATAATTGAGTTAGAAAACAATTTGGATGAAGATATGTAGGGAGAAATCAAGAATGGATCTTGAACGTGAAAGGAAATTAAAGGAGAAGAGGGAGAGAAATTGCCTTTAGAATCCTCCTCTTGAGAACCTCCTTAAGGGCCTAAGCTTGGTCTTTTGATGAGACCAGGAGATCTTGTACGTGGGGGAGAGTCTAGGTAAGGTTTTTGGGTTGATTTTAGAGAAGTATTGGAGCTTGAGGGGTTTGAGGAAAAGAGGGGGTGAAGGGTGGATTTTATAGTGGAGGGGAGAGGGGTTGCCTTAATATAAAATTGATTAGTTTATTAATTTCACCTAAGACAATGAATAGTGAGTCTTGGGTGACAAATAATAGTAATTTTATAATGTAATCCAGAACCAAGTGGTCTTACATCATCCTAACAACATCGATGACTCAATTAATACTTTATTTAGCTTTTATTGTGAATTATCAGATTCCACTATTAATAAAAAATTCAAGTATCTCAGAAAATTCCCAAAAACTTACCCCAACCATTTTTCGACGTGTAGAATCCAAAAATTAAGTCTATTTTTCAAAAATATATTTCTAAATATTATTATTTTAATATTTAATTAAAATCATAATTTACTTAAACAAACAGTTTTTAAAATTAAAACTAATTTTGCAGTTCTTTCAAAAATTATGTAGGGTCTTATAAAATTATCTAAAAACTATTAGGAATTGATTCAATAATTTATGAATACATTTCAGGAAAATAAATATTCTTTTAAATTAATTAATTAATTGTAATTAATTATTTATGACTTATAAAATACTAAAAATGTTTACTAAGGTCAAATTGTCCCTTTCTAAGATGTCTAAATTTTATTTTATTATTCATAGGTAATGTTACTCATATTTACTATTCATAAGGGTCATATTAGTATTCATAAGGGTAGGTTACTATTAATAAGGGTATGTTACTATTCACTACAAATTATTTTTGTTTCATTAGTCTTCAAAAACTATCTTTAACAAAACCGTGTATGTCGGAATTTTAAAATTCCAAACATAAGGGTGACAAAATTACGTTTAAAGGTCACTTATCACTTAGTAGTTCATTATTCTGTGTTCTTATGAAATAAATATAAGAAGGGAATTTTCCATTAAAATACTTTGGGACGTTACACATTATATAAGAAAATTTTAATAATCATCATGGTGATGGAAGAAGAATTAAAACAAAAAATCATAGTTAGGAATTTTACGTCATCACAGACCACCTCTTAATGATTATAACTAATTCATTCCAAGAATTGTTTTCTGATAAAACCAAAAATTATAGAGTGGGATAATATAAGTTTTAATAAAATTGGTTTGTATTTGATTATGAAAATTGGTTTTAATTCTTAATAGGAGTGGATAGTGGTTGGATTTTTCTATGTGAGGATAGTGGCACACAAGTATTTTTTTAAAAGAAAACTGTGTCACCATGTTTTCCACATTCCAAAAGGCTCTAAAATAGTCCATTAACGACCCTAGAAGATATATGGTTTATATGTGGCCATAAAATGGGTTTTAGATATTTTTTGGGTGATTTTTAGCCCTTATCGTTTTAGTTTAACCCCGAAGTTAATCATTTTTACATTATACGCAGTAAATAATCATTATTTTTTACTATTATTAATGTTAAATTTATATTGACCATATTAGATAACAAAAATTATTATGATTCCAAATATCGTTTTAAATTTTCAAAATTCCATTCTTATAAGATGCAATATTTAATTTAAAATAAATCCTGCCAATGCTATGAAGAATTGGGTTTTGGGTGGGATAATGTTCAAAAGTTTAAAAAAATTTATATCCAAATTAGTTTTGAAAATGATTAAAATAAATTACATAGGGTTAATATATATATATATATATAATTGAATTAATTTTTATTTTAACTCTATATTTTTACATTTGTATTATTTTAAATTATTTAAATGAAATGAAAATTCTAAATAAAAACATATCTTTTTTAATATTATAAAAATATTTCCTTTCTTAGAAAATTCACCATAATTCAACATACCTAAATTTCAAAGAGAGTATTAAAAATAAAATTTTTTTAATATTTAAATTTTCAAAAGTTATCGAAAACTAATTTTAATATATGTTCATAAAACGAGATCAATTAATTATGTTGGAAAAAATACAATATTATTCATAAAATTTGATTTATTTTTATATATTATCCTGAAAACACATAACTCAAATTTTAGAAACATGATTGAATATATAATATTTGAATTAAATATTATTTTTTTCACAAAAATTTGTTTTCTAAAATTATTTATGTGAAATTTATTTTATATCATAAAATTAATTTTTCAAAAAAAAGTACCTTCATTTTAAAATAGTAATTATATTCATTATAATTTATTGGTCACCAAGAAATTAATTTTATATAAATTTATGTAATGTATACTTTTATAACTTTTATAATAATATCCATAAACCCACATTCCAATTTCTAGGGTATAACTATCATTTAAAATAAAAAAAACTATAGTTTTTCATGTTTTATTTAATCTATATGTTGTGTGAAATGCATGATAAACTTAGTGTTCCCTGTAAAGATTGAGTTTTCATGTACAAAAATATAAAATTAATGATGTGCATAACAAAAAATATCTAATATATTATTTTTAACAAAGAATTAATATTTTTAAAAATCTCAGGGTGTTAGAAATCAAACATCATTTCTAGGTTCTTATTTCAACAATTGTATCTTCTCTTATTAGCTGGAAATTACCATGAAAATTCATTTTCAATCATTTTTCTTCAAACATTCAATAATATGTAATTTCATTGTCATAAATAATGGACTAAAAATGATTTAATTATTTTCGGAAATAATGTTCTTCCCATTTCAACAAATCTGATTTTTTCCACTCATCTACTCTATTTTTTATGGATATTCATGAGAAAATTTTTTTTTTCATTACATGTTTCCTTGGTTAATATTATTAATAACTACTAATTTAATCCATTATATTTTTGGTCCACAACATCAACACATATAGTATTTTTTTCATTCTCAAAATACATTAAAAAATTTATGAACACCTTCATATCCTGTGATTTATATTTTTTAGAATTTATTTTGTTCATTTAAGTGAAATGATCAATGAATATAATAAACTAAAAATAATATTTTAGAGAGTTTTTCTTCATGGATCCAAAAATGTTTCAGTATTTATGCTATATAATTTAGGTGGAATGGATGTCAAATTTTTCTATATTCCATGAACCATCCTTCCATTTCATAATTTTTTAATCACAACATCATCATTCATTTTAAATAGTTTAATGATTTTTTTTATTATATTCCTTGAAAAAAAAATTCATTATTTTATCTCCCATATTCTCATGTAATTGATTGAATAGATTTATTTCATTAACATAAATTATGAAACCCATGTTACAAAGATATCAAATATAGAATTTATTTCTTTTGGTTATTTATCCATTATTTTATAACATCTCCACATTGTAGAAAAATGATTCTAATATAATATTTTATAACTATATTTTCTTTACCATCATAATTTTTTTGACTAAAACTCACCATGTAGTAGTAATCCAACTAATAAGAATAACTTCTATCAAAATTAATATCTGAGCTCCAATCATAGTAATTTATATTGCTATTTTTATTAAGGAAATATTTTTATGAAAATAATCTTATCACCCTTCGTGTTCATCAATATAATTCATGATATTTATATCGCCAACATTATTTGAGGAACAACCACAGTAATGAATCCATAGTTTTTTTCATCTTCAAGTTTATAGTTCAATATCAATAATATTAGGTACTTCTTCAATTATATTCCTTCCATCTAATTTTTTTTATTTTAATATGTTACATATCTGATATTTCATTTCATATATTATTTATCATAGTGATTTAGTTGTTCGGCTGTCCCACATATATACTATTTTAAATCAATTCCATTTTTATATGGATTTTTTTTGAATATAATTAAATTATATTTCATTTATCCTAAAAAATATTTATGGTTCTATATTTTATAAAAATATTCATCAAATATAGTTCATTACTATTTACAGGAAATGGCATAGAATTCTGTCAATTTTAAACATTTTTCCCAAAATTACTAAGACCCATATAATATTCACTAGAACATGACCTTATATAGAAAAATCATCTTTTTATCATGATGGATTTATTAAATGTAAAAACATCTTACTATATTTTAATCTACCTATATCTGGAAAAAAAATTGTTGTTGTTATTTTTATATTTCATTTATGTGTTTTTTCTCCCGACATTTTCCAAACTGATCTTCCATAGTTTCAATTTTTTCACCTACATCGTCAGAATAATTAGGTGACTATTTTGGAGTATATATTGTTGTTCTAAGTTGATTCTTGGGATGAATTTTCTCACTATATTGGTATGGTTCATCATTTAAATCTAAATCAATGTTAATGTTATCATTCATATTATTAAGGTATTATTTACATCAAGGAATATCAATTCGGTTTTCCAAGACTCACATTCCATAGAATCATGTTTCTTATCCTGAACATCAACATTCAATACTTATTATTGATCTTTCATATTGGGGTTATTTATTTAAATAATTCATGCATGTTTCTTTTAATGAATAATTTTATTCCATCAACATTCTTCTCACTTTATTTCTCAAACATTCTGATATCTTACTAGATCATCGTATTTTTTTCATTACAATCCATAATATCTGATATCAAAATATTTTACCCTTACGTTTTTTCACCTTATTCATTTTCATTATTCTATGAGTCCTTTTTTGTCAACATTGACAGACAATGTTTTGATATTCTCTCGATTTTCCACATATTGTGTTCTTCTATCAGTAGAGTTGTTCTAATGATCCAGTTCATGAATTCTCATATCCATGATAACATAAAAATTCATTTCTTCCTTGATATTAATTTTTTATGATGGATCATTTTTCATAAACCAAACAATAATAATTTTATGAAATTCATCCCATAGATGAACCATGTTTCTCAACTAATTTATAGCTCATAAAATCTAAACTATCTAGAATAATTCCCTATGGGTTCTCAATAATTTTATAATATTCCAGGACATCTCTAAATCCGTTGATCTTTCTAAAATTTTCATAATTATTTGTGAATTACTGATAAATAGTTTCATCATATTTTATTATGATATCTTTAAACATAAATATCTGTATTTTTATCTTTTCTTACTTCTACATATTAATTACATCAGTAGTACAAAAGATTTTTTCTATTATTTCATTGTCTTTTTTGAAACATATAACCATCATATAAACATTTAATGAAAATAAAATTCTAATAATATATCGATACTTCATATCTACACCATGTTTCATTTTTTTAACAATATATAAATGGATAAACTTCCCCAATTGGTTGAAACCTATTTGTAGATGAATTAATTAACTCAATTCCGAGATATAGAAGAATGGGTATCACTATTATTTTTCAAATACATGATCATTTTTTCCATAGATGGAAGAAATATATTAAATATTGACTTAAATGAAATTTTCTATGATAAGAAATGTAATTTTATTATATAGAGAACCCAGATACTTTAAAACTAAATAATATTCTCAAGAATATGATAACAAAATAGCAGGGGGTGATGAGTTAGTGGTTATCATTTGAAATTTCATTAATCATGATCAAACCTTATTAAATAATAGAGATTATATCCTTTTAAAAATTATAACACTAAAGCCCATTTTTTATGAAATCATAGAAAAGTGTAATATAGTACAAAATTTTTATAATATTCATCAATAATGATGGATACTACATCCTTTCCTAAGATAATCATGTACGTCAAAGGAAATCACCAATTTTTATGTGAGTAAAATATTAGGGAACTCCTATAGTACTCCTTTAACTCCAAATATGTAATAATTCTAACTCTTATTCATTATAAGGTTTTATATTATAATATAGGAAACAAAAGAAAGATAATATTCATAAATAGATCATACTAAATATTATTGAAAAATATCGAAATGATGTTCTCTATTTAGTAATAATCCATCAGATAAAAAAATTATTTGTATAATATAACATCATATTGGGATCTTGGACATGTATTATTCCTCAATGGATTATTTTATATGATTAAAAAATATTTCAAAATAGATGTATTCTCTATTTGATGTATATAACTTATAATCCTATATGTGGTAAATTTGGACACTACCCCTCTTTCTGGTGGAATCTTCTTCATCAACTAAGTGAACCCTTTATTAGAAACTCACAATTCACTAAGATATCAGTTATTATACTCTCCATCAAGTGTCCATTTCTGTTAAGTCTCATGATGCACCTCCGATCTCCTTTTAAAGTTGGAAAAATTATTACTTCCCATAATTTAATTGTAAATAATCATAAGTGATATCTTATAGGATAAAAATTTTCAACACAAAATATTATTGAATCCCAACTAAAACCACAATTTTATAATACAAGATCTGGACAATTATATTTTGATTCTTCTAAAAAATTCTAGAAAATTCCTAAATAATTATGAAAACTGAACTTCTACAACCGTAGTTAAACATTATAAAAATTATCATTACATAAATTCTTCAAACATATGTAACTATAGAAAATTAATGATTTTTGAATTAGTAGTTTCAATATTTATATTGGTAATTAAATTATTATATTTGTGTCAAGGCCTTAGGAATTTCATCTGATGAGTAATTTTTTGATAAAAACCTTATGAACTCCACCATCCATTGATTATTATTATATCTTATGAATGTATATATAGTTTTTCCCTGAGATCTCATATTCAAATATTTTTTCTTCACCTCCCCATAATAATCCTTCATCTATTGAATTGGTTCGGTGAACTCATCACATCTTCAACTAATGCTCTTTGTAAAGACATCCCCATCTATTAAGCTATTATTCTAATAGGGGAGTTCATTAATTTATCATTAAATCAATTATAATAAAAAATTATATTTGATGACATTTAAGGAATTACTCCATTTTATGAAACATAAAAATTCTTGTTTGGGGGAATTTGTACTCATATCCTAATTATGGAGAAACTCATATTCAATGTGGAGGAATACACCATTCCTCTATCCAATTGTATTTACATAAAAACTATAGTTTATGACTGAATATATGTTATTCAGATAGCACTCAAGAAGAACTTTTAATTTTAACAACTTAAATCAAAATATATCTATTTAAAATTCACATTTGAATTTTTTGTTAGACATATATTAAGGTGTTTGGATTGTATAAACACTATACATATTACTCTAAAAAACACTACAAATATCTTAGTAATTATGTATAAAATATTTTTAAGTAAACTTCTTATATAATACAAACATGTTTTTGATATTTAACTGGTTCATATAGAATTTTTATGGTGGGCTAATTACACAACATTTATATTGTACCATCCTCCATGGATTCATAACATAAAACATTATATAATGTGTAATAAAAACTCATCTCCTTTAACATCATATAAAATAACTTCCTTGAAACATTTTCCACATATGTATAGTATACTTAAGCCTTAGGCCTTCATCCATGACTTTGTGATCACTATTTAACCTTCTCCATTGTATTCTTAACTATTTATGTCTTTCAACTTAAACATTGTAAACTCTATCTATTTGTAATGTGAACATGAAAATTTTCCATCTACTGTAGCTTCATCTCCACAAACATTGTACCATTCCACCATTTTTACTTCTTTCTTATTTTTAAAAATTCATTCAAACTCATCATGGATCATGATATCACCTTGATTTTAGAAACATCTAGAATAATAATGAATCACCATTCATAAAAAATGATTCATAAATTTTTTATTGAATTAATTATTAAATATATTAAGTCGCTAATTATATCATGAAACACAAAATCATTCAAAATATGATAAGTTGAAAAACATAAATAAACTTATTAAAAAAATAACAAAGTTTACATAGAAAAAATATGTTTACTACCAAATATAAATTTAATCTATTTCAATATAAGTTCTTTGTAAATTACTATTTATTTTATGTTATTCTGATTTTACAAAAAACCACATAATAATCACTAATCCTTAATACTGGAGATAAGACAAATTTTTGTGAATTATAGGCTATTATAAAATCTATAATATAAATAAAAAACTGAAAATCCAAAATTAATGCTACATAAACATATATAGAATTGTATACATAAAAAAATGAAAATTGTTTTCCTATAATTATCAGAACAAAACATTATAAAATATCACATATCAACACTCTTCTTTGTAAAAAAAATAACGAAAATAAAATGCACGTTATTTTATAACATTCAATATTTCATTATTTTTAAATATTCCTAAATAATCCAAATTAATACAAACTCATGGACATTCCTATATAGTTCTATATGATTTGTGATACACAATTGAAATGGTCGTCTTTTATGTTCACAAAAACTTTTGAGGTTAACCCAATATCCACAAACTCCTCTATATTGAAACACCACCTCACATTAATGCAAAATCATATGTTTAATGTCATACTATTTATGTGTAAATAGTGTACATTTATATTATACCTCCTAAATCACGATACAATATAACTATTTTCCTTCCAAAACCTAACTAAACCTAACTCATATAATATTAGTATCATTTCCATATTTATTTATTCAAATCAACCCAGAAGAAAAATTTAGTTTTTATTTGTCCCTTGGAACCATCCCCCAAAATCCATTGTAATTGAAGTAAATTAAATATTTATTACATAGTATATGGAATATTATAAAGAACTAACTCAAAATACAACCACATTCATTTAAAACAAAACTCAATGAAATCCATTGAATATAATATATAAAAACCCACATAAATACAACTATACACGAGATAGACATTTAAAACTATATTCCAATATAATAAATAAATTATCAGAAATTATATGAAATATCCTAGTAATAATTTTAAATCCTTTAATACACCACCTCATCTAATAATTCTATGATATCTATAACAAAAAACTCTTGAAATATCATTTTTATGTGCATAGAGATACACATGTAGTGGTTGTATGACAACAAAATATGAATTTTTTAGGACTTATCAAACACCTAAACTATTTTAAATCCATGTGAATTATATTAATTTTATGAAAAATATTCCAAACCATGATAATTTATAAAACTAAAAAATTATATAATTAAATAATCAATATAAATAATATTTCAAATAATAACATTTAATAATTCATAAAGGATATATTTTCATGTAAACCAACAAACACACAGCATTCAACATCATTCCAAAATTAATTGTGAACTAATCCCATAGTGATTATTATTATACTAAAAACCCAAAACTCAAGTGTAATTCTATGAGAAACCTCAAGGACCTCATAAAAATGTTGTTTTTCAAAAAATAAAATCATTTAACTTCATCATGTCCCAATATAAATGTGGTCTTACAACATCAAAGTCATCATATTTTTGAGGTCCCCCCAAAATCTAGTGGAACATTGAAAACTATGAAACTACTCTAAAAAATGCACATTAAACCATCCAATAATATAAAAACATAACCTATATACATAAGAAAGAATATTCCTAGAATAAAAATTCATAAGGTCATGTCTATATGTTTCCTAAATTCCTCCTTTTCAATGGAAACACACACACACAGAAAATATTTCCTTCTCAACATCTAACTTCATACATTACAAATTCATTTTTTATAATACATAAAAAACAATTAAAAAAACATTTCAATAAATTTAAAATAATTATTTGAAATAAAACATGTAAACTATGAAAATTTCTTATATAATAGACTCTATAAATAGTATCTTAGATTAATAAAATGTTTCATTACAATATTACAAATTTTAATAAATACAAATATCATTTTAAATCATTGTGAGAAAACAGAAATATTAATTAACAAAATTTTATGGAAATTTTCTAATAATATTATAAAATGAAAGAATACACACATAGTGGAATAATCATGATTATTTTAAATGTAACTCCTTGATTAACCAATTTTAATGCCTATATTAGAATATGCTAAAACAATAGATTTCAACCATGAATTTTCTAATATTCCATAATGAAAACCTTGAAATAGATATTTTTATCCATTACTAATAATATTATAGAGAACACATGAGGACAATCATTCGATCGAAAACCCAAAACTCCTTGGGTGAATAGTTGAAGATATTAAAATGATATAATCCACCTAAAATTCCTAGAAAATCAATACAAGCCCATACTAAAATTCGTAACAGATGGGAAATATCATTAAGGTTTTTGGTTGAAATATTTATTTGTATATTCACTTTCATAGTCAATGCATTACATAAATATATAGTTCAAGGGACTATGTACAACCCCATGTGAAAATTTTTATAATGTAATGTCTCTCTTAGTAGTCTAGTTACACAGTCTCCCATATCATGTATTGACTATGAATTTCCCTTTGTTTTATAATTTTATCTTCAATAACCTCCCAACAGAACTAAAACCTTCAAAATATAACAAAATCTCTCCCGAAACACATTAATACGCTTATACAAGTATTATAAATGAAATAAACCCTAATATTTTTCTTTTTCCCCATAAAATGATCCATATCAAAGAATAAAAAAATATTTTTAGTTATTTTGATATCTTTATCATGTATTTTTCAATTAAATACCTCACTAATGGATTTTGTTCGTCATCGTGTATTGGTTTCATGAATTATTTTTTCACCATTCTATGAATCTATGTGATCTAAATTATTCAGGTTATTATTCATAACATGATATACATATCTTAAAATCACCATAAAATTTTAAAAAACACCATCAAAACAATTTTCTTATTTTATATAGTAGTTATGTATTCAATAAAACTTATTTTTTCACTCAATTAAATCATATTTTTTCATAAAAATGACCAATTTTTTAGTTTGACTAATGTAAATTTTAATTTATGTAACTATATGAGTGAAAACATTTATTTGGATAACGTTCTAAGATATGAACCCTTCAGTTGAACATGGATTGGATTATGTTTTATTCCATTGGATATCAAAAACTAATACAAAAAATATTATAAACCCTACTAAAAAAACTAAGATCTCTTGGTGAACAATTTGTGATTTTGTCCTATAAATAAATAATTTAAGAATTCTATTTAAAGTGTTTTGATACCAACTATTGATACCCCATTTGTTGTTCATAATCTATTATGATTATGAATGATTGGTATAAATTAAATAATACTCATAGAATTAAAAAACGATGATGTTCATGTGAATGCTTCACCACTGAGATGGGGTAAGATTGGTTGTCGAAATGTTATGACAGTCTCATGTATATGTTACCCACATTGATTTACTAGAATATCCACACATAGAATCATAAAATCCCCCTCTACATATATGAAACTTAAATATGAATGAACAACTAACGCCTAAATTATTACATTGTTTAGTTTTTTGGGGTACCTACTACTTTTTATATTTTTGTTTATTTTATGGTTTATATTTTATTTATAGTGTATAAGTGTGATTACCAATAATGTTCAGAAGGGATCTTGTTTTTTTGAAAACCATAAAAGTATACATTACACTAGTAGAAAAATTAATGAATGTTTAATATTTACTTACATATTTTAATAAGATTTATTATGATTGGGTAGAATTTAATCAGACGTCTAGACTCAAATACACAATGGTTCTCTTAGATTTTAGTCAAATTACACATCCATTTCTAGATTCGTCAACAATTATTTTGACATTACACTATGTTTTGAAAATATATAAATTAATTATCTTCTTATAGTTATACCGTGCAAATTTATATATCAAGAAAACCACTAAGATGAATTTATGCGTCATGATTATTATCAAGATTTTGTCTATATTTTTTTCACATACACCTCATACTTAAATTCCTTAATAAATTCAAGTCTTCATTGATTATACTATTTTATAGGAACTCCCCTGACTGGAACTCTTTTCTTTCAAATTTTAAAAGTATCTCCACTAAGTTTTGAATCTACTAATCTTATTTATACTGATCAATTTTGATAATTTAATGAAATATATCTCTTAATAATTGATTATTATGTTCCTTTTAATTTTCCAAAGAATGACACTATCAAGTTTGAAGATGTCACTATAAATTGTATTTATCATGGCCCCCATGGATCATAAAATCAATACTACCTAACAAATAATATAAATTCATCCACTCATCGTGAACCTTGATTCATGAATTAATTATATTTTATCATATATTATAACATAATAATAGTTGTTTTTGAATTTATATATGTTGTAATGTCCCATCCTAACATCTTCCATTAGTTAATGTTACTTAATATTCACTATTCATCAACTAGTAATTGAATAATCACTAACATTTCTCAACATATTATTTCCTTAATATATTTTAATAATTTATAGAAATACTTCTACACATAAAGTGATAAAACCCATCATTTCACTAACATATTTTATTTTTTTTCTCCCAACATCCTATTCCAATAACATCTTCTTAAATTTTTCTAAACACAACCATTTTATGTGTAGTGACTCGTTTTTTTGGCCCTATTAGACATTGGAAAATTCCTTCAAATAATTCTAGAGCTAGGCGTGATGACGGTGTGCGATTTTGAGGCCCGGTATGCCCAGAATTAATTTTATAAAATATTAAGTATTTTCATACAATTCATGTAGAGAGGGTGCGTTTTCTCCTAAACAGTAGCTCAGAATAGGAATTTTAGGGCATGTTTGTGTCCAGAGCGTGCTGTTTACCCTAGGCAGGGTGTAAACTTTGCTGTTGTGGGAATCCTTTGGAAAAAATCCACTAGGGGCTTTTTCATAAATAAATGGAAATGTTTATTTATGAGTGTTGTCTCAAATAACATATGAATGGAGTCTCGGATCGTAAATCTGAGCCCACTGTTGCATTCAGAATGACACGTTTAACCCAGGGCCGACCTAATCTCCTCCGCGCCAGGAGGTCTGGTCGGGGGAGTTATTTTAAAGAATTAAATTAATTAAATAAGAAAGGATATCCAATGGAGCCCCCCCCCCTTCTCCCACCTCCCGTATGCATGAAACCCACCTCCCACCTCCATTCTTCGCTGACGATCCGTCAAATTGAGAAACTGTAGCGTCGTCGGTCTCAGATCTTGACGGCGGACGCTCCTGGGTCGTGCTGCAGCAGCAGCAGAGCATGCAAAACATCAGCGGTCTTCCAAAATGTAGGTGTCTTGAGTTTTAAATTCTCAGATCCCATTTTTGTGTTGTTCTTCTTCAAATTTTCATAATGGTTGTGTAGTTTGGGTCCCATTCTTTCCGAAACATATTTCGGATTTGAATTTGGAGCACTGGGGTGCTCCCGGTGGCTCCAAGATGTTTTCCGGTGGAAAGCCCTATTTTCCTATTGCAAGGGTGGATTCTAGTGATGCGGCGGCAACACAGAAATTTCCGCCAGTAGCGTGGTGGAATCTGGCGGCGGAGTGGTGGTTTTTGGTGGCGGCGCAGTGGTTTCCGGCGAGGCAGGTGGTGGTCCGGCCAGGTTTTTTCGGGGGTTCTTCAAACCCATGTAACTCGAAAAACGGAAGTTTGATTTGAGAGATATTTGTAGTGACACGAAGCTTTCATAGAGGGTGACCTCTTGAGATTATTTAGCGAATTTTGTGAGTTGGGTTTTTAGACTGGGGCCATGAAACGTTGAAAATAATAATAATATTTTGTTATTCTCAACTTCTGTCCGCCATAACTCTTGTACAGAGTGTCCAAATGACGTGCCGTCAGTGGTGTTGAAACCCTGATTGTATGAAGGAATTTTCAAGATATTTTTTGAGTGTTGGGACCTAGAATTGGGTGTGGTCACCATGAGGCCGGGTTCCAACGTTTACGGAGAGACATGAATTTTCCACCGGGGGTCCGTTTTGGACAATCGACTAGTCGATCCCGTGTGTTTTTTCGAGGGGATAGCAATGATGTGATCTTCTTGACGAGTTTTGAAATTCTGGTGTGGGACCCACCTGGGTTGGCTATAGTGAATAGTACCTTTTTTACCAGGTGTCTGTTTTAGACGATAGAGTAGTTGATCTTGTGGGTTTTTTTGAAAGGATCGCAATGGTGTGATCTGATTGACAAGTTTAGGGATCCTGGTGTAGCCTCGACCTGGGATGGCTACAGTGATTAGTACCTATTTCACCAGGTGTCTATTTTGGACAATTGAGTAGTTGATCTCATGGGTTTTTCTGAGGGGATCACAATGGTGTTATTCACTTGATGTGTTTCGGGATCATGGTGTGGGCCCTACCTAGGCTGGCTACAGTGAATAATACCTTTTTCATCGGGTGACTGTTTTAGACGATCGACTAGTCTATCTCGATGGTTTTTCCATGGGGAGAGCAATGGTGTGAACTTCTTGATGTGTTTTGGGACTGTGGTGTGGGCCCAACACATGCAGGCTAAGGTGAATAGTACTGTGTTCCCCGATTGTCTATTTCGGGCGAGTAAATAGCCTATCCTACATGTTATTCAGTGGAGACTGCGATGGTGGTCTCAGTATCGGCCTGGGCGGTGCGCAGTTTGGCGATGTTGTGGGTCTCTCAGGTTTGTGATGTTTGGACCAGTAGTGGATGAGTTTACCCCTTTGGTTCACTCCTATGAGGGTTCGTGTGGCATCACAACCGTAGTATGGGGTTTTGATCCCCTCCATATGATCTCTAGTCTGTTAGAGTTGTGGAATTCCTCCGGTGGGCCCTGGGCGGGATCCTTTAGTTTCACTACCCTATATCTGGTTCTTGGTATCACTATGACCGCTTATCCATGGGCAGTGATCCCCTATATTGCAGGTTAACCCTTATAGGGTTTGTGGCATCATCTTGAATATGATCCCCTACGCATCGGGTCATGCTCAGTAGGGTTGTGGAATCGTCAGGAATATGATCTCCTACTCAACATGTGGTTTATATTTGGGTTTCTTCATCATTGGTATACAATCCCTTACTCAGTGCGTGGTTTCGGTAGAGTTTGTGCATCGTCAATTTGATCCCCTACTATGCGAGTTATACCAGATGGGGTTTCGTTATCATCGTGACTACCATGATGGGTGATGATCCTCTATCTGAGTGATGTGATTCTATGGAGTGCCAGATCAGGTTGTGGTATCCCTCAGCGGATCCTGGGAGTGATCCCCAATCTATGAGATCTTCGAATACCAGATCGGGTTGTGGTATCCCCAGCAGATCCTGGGCGTGATCCCCTATATGTGAGATCTTCATATACTAGATTGGGTTGTGGTATCCCCTAGTGGATCTTGGGAGTGATCTTCTATCTGTGAGATCATTGAATATTGGTGTGGGTTCTGTCATCTCCTATCAGACCCTAGGAGTGATCCCCTATCTAATGTGTTTAGTGTTTTTTCTGTTTCAGCATGACTTTCTCAGTGATGATATCTGAAAAGCATGATCTCTTGGGTGATAATCTGGGATGTTTTTGTGGGACCTGATGGAGTGTATCTCTCATATGAGTTTCATCTAGATTACGGTGCTCGTGGAGTGTGTTCTCCGAGTTGTGAACTGTTTCCGTTGATGAGGTCGGTGCCTCTTATGGCTTGGTGTGTGTATCGAGTATATCTAGATGTTCATGGTATATGTGTGGACATTTATCTGTGTGGATTCTCCTGTTATATGTATGGGATTATACCTAAGTGAATTTTCATGAGATATGTATGGGCGTATACCTAAGTTTATGTTCAAGTTGTATGTGTGGGCATACACCTGAATTGAGCTAACTAGTTGTGTTAGTCGAGGATGGTCTCGAGATGGGGTTTCTATCTTATTTGGGTTCTCTCTTGCTGGGATGATCTGACTATTTCTTTTCAGTTTCTCTCATTTTTTTCAGTTTTTGGGGTGCCTACTGAGTATTTTATACTCACCCCTACACGGGATTTTCCCACACATGTTTGTGTCTTGTGCAGACCATAGGCCTTTCGATAGAGTCCCAAGAGGACCCAGAGCAGACTGAGCACTGTGAGAGAGACTGCCATGGGTTTTTACATGAGTTGTGATGAGGAGATTACTGGAGGGGTCTTTTGATAGTGATCCCCTCATTCTGAGTAGGTTGGATTATTTTGTCATTTTTTTTGGTGGGCCCTGCTTTTTCCCTTTTGTACTTCTATTTCACTCTAGTTTGGGATAGTTGTATACATGCATTTTCTTTTCGGTTTTATATATCTCTACACTATTACATGGAGGTTTATGTGGATGCATGAGTAAGGGTACTTTAATCTAATGACTCCCATGTGTGTGATAGCCTTGTCGGCGCTAGCCGCTAACCCCTGGCCTGTTGGACGTGGGCTTGGGGAGTCACGGCTCAAGCCCTGTTGGTTCGAGTCATGATAGAGTGATATCAGAGGTGGTTCCACCTTTGAGTTCTCTTAGTGTAGTTGGTTTAGTTGTGATCTTGGTTTTTGTTTCATTGTGGAAGTGTTATGATGTTTCGAGTTTTTCTTTTAGGATCGGGATTCCAGTGTTGGTGCGGCAGATGATGTATACATACACCAGGACTCTGATAACCTTTATTTTGACTTGGGAGATTCATACACAGGTCACAGGGAAATAACGGTACATACGTAATATAGGACTGGGTTTTGGGGGTTTCATTGTCTTTCTTGATTCAGATCTCTAGATATACTCTTTGATTGTTGTGTGTATTAATTGTATTTCAGGATGCATCCATGAAGTCTGCCAGCAGGGGTTCCGCAGAGTGCTAGTGCTCAAAATCCCCCTGAGTAGAGGCATTGGGGAAGGGTGTATGTTCTATGGCTGGACCTCCATGTGGTCTGCCTGATAGGCCACCACCTTTCTATGATCTGGTTTTGCCAGCAGCGTAGGATGAGGTTGCGTGCAGGCTGAGTGCGCTGCATGAGTTCCAGGTGCAGTGACCTCGGAATTTTCTGGGTGATTCAAACCCCCAGGCAGCTAATGAATGGCTTGAGGCAGTCACCTGAGTTTTCTGCCTTGTGAGGACACCTCCTGATCATATGGTGGTCCTAGTGGCGAGCCTTCTGCATGGTTTAGTAAGGCGATTCTGGATCCTAGTGACATAGTCCCGCAATGAGGAGACACTCATGTAGGAAGTGTTTGAGCATCTCTTTATGCAATATTTCTATCTAGTGATGCTGAGGTCAGTGCGGGTCCAAGAGCATCTTTAGCTTCGACAGAAGGGCATGAAGGTGTTGGAGTACTCAATGAGGTTTACAAACCTGTCGTTCTAGTCCCTGGATATGGTTTGGGACATGTTCATTAAGTCTTGGACCTTTGAGAAGGGATTACATAGAGACATCTGAGTAGTTGTGGTTTCCTTGTGCCTTCCCACCTATGCTGGAGTGTTGGAGCGGGCGTTGGTTTTGAAGAGATTTTTGGAAGAGAAGAGCCCGTCTGTTAGTGCTGGGCATGTGAGAGTTGAGACCTCGTTAGTCGGTTATGTATCAGGTAACCAATGACAGACTCAGGGGTCTATAAGTATGTGACGTTTATGGAGGCTACCTCAGGATGGAGGATCTGAGGCTCATGGCTCTTAGGGATCTCAGGTCGGTTTTGTTCAGCCGTTGGAGAGGAGGTGCTATGCTTTCAATGACTGAGGACATCATTCTAGGGTGTGTATGAACCACCTTTATATTAAGAGAGATTCGGTTGACAGACCACCTTGGTAGAGGCAACATCTAGAGTTTGGCGGTCTGATGGGCGGTAGATGAGACGACGGAGCGGGTGAAGTAGCGGGAGGTGGTATGCAGTATCTGGTGCCGCCACCACCACCCCCAAGTGGTCCACGCCGAGCGCCGAGGGTGATGAGAGATTCATTCCTTGGAGTGTTTTGACCCAGAGTCTATGCAAATGGATGTAGGTATGCCTTGTTTCCTTTCTACTTTCTGCCGTAGCTTTGATCGACACTGTTATGTTCTACTCTCTCCTTTCTGATGCTTGTTTGAAGTATGTTCAGGGCGTTGGTAAGAACAGGTGTGGGTGTTGTTCAAAGTGCTTTAAATTTAGGATGAATGAGGATCCATTCCCCACCTTGACGCATTTTTGTGACACGATTAAAACTCTGAGGGCGAGTCAGTTCCACCCAAAGCAGATAGTGTCGAGGTGCGGTGGACGGGTCCGACTGACATGTGCGTTCGAAAATGGTTGTTTGTTGGAAAACATGCTGGTGTGGGGGACCCAGTCAAGAGATCAGTTTCTTTCCCCATACATTTGACTTTTCAGGGATGAAAATTCCTTTGATGGGGAGGATGTAGCGACTCGTATTTTTTTCCTGTCAGACATTGAAAAATTCCTACGAATAAATCTAGAGCTAGGCGTGATGACGATGTGTGATTCTGAGTCCCGGTGTTCCTGGAATTAATTTTATAAAAAAATAAGTATTTTTATACTATGAACATTGCAGGGGTGTGTTTTCTAGTAAATTGTATCTCGGAACAGGATTCTGAGGGCACAGATACGTCCAAATCGAGCCTTTTACCCTAGGTGGGGTTTAAATTTTGCTGGTGTGGGCCTGCTATGAAGAAAGCCTCCAGGGCCATTTTTTTTAAAAAAAGGATTGTATATTTATGAGTTTCCAATCAAATAACTTCTGAATGGAGACTCAAATAGGAAATCAAATCCCTCCATTGCGTTCAAAACAACATGTTTACCCTAGGGGTGACTTAATCTCCTCCGCGCCGGGAGGTCTAGTCGGGGGAGTTGTTTTAATCAATTAAATTAATTAAATAAGAAAGGAGAGGTAATCAAGCCCCCCTCTTCTTCCACCTCCTGTATGCACGAAATCCTTCTCCCACCGCTGTTCTTTACTGACGATCCGATAAATCAAGCAAAAGAAGGACCGTCGATCATGGATCTTGACGACAGACGCTCCTGGGTGGTGCAGCAGCAGCAGTGGAGCGTGCAAAGCTTCAGCGGTCTGCCAAAAGGTAGGTGTTTTGAGTATTAAAATATCATATACCATTTATGTTTTTTTCTTCAAATTTTCGTAAGTTTTGTATAGTTCAGGTCCCATGATTTTCGAAACTTGTTACGGATTTGAATTTGGAGCACCGGGGTGCTCCCGGTGGCTCCCGAGAGTTTTCTGGCAGAAACCCCGATTTTCCGGAAGTGAGGGTGGAGGAAATAGAAGATTCCGGTGAAGCGGTGATGGCGTGGCGGTGGCCCGGCAATTTTGGGAAGCTGCGCGGCGAAATAAAGCGTCGGCACGGTGATATTCGACTACAGCGCGGTCGTTTCCGGCGGGGCATGCAGTGTTCCAGCAATGTTTTTCGGGGGTTTTTCAAACCCCTATAACTCGCAAACCGAAAGTCCGATTTTAGAGCCATTGGAGGTGATGTTAAGCTTGCGTCAAGGAGGACCTATTGACATTATTTAGGAATTTTTTTCAATAGTGTTTTTGTCCTCGGACCATCAAACGTTTAAAATAATAACTATATTTTATTATTTTAAACTTCGATCCGCCATAACTCCTACACATAGTGTCCAAATGACTTGTCGTCAGTGGAATTGAGACCCTGATGGTACGGAGGACATTTCAAGATAGCTAACATGTGTTAGGACTGAGAACATGGTGTGGGCCCCACGAGGCCTGTTTCTGGCTTTTAAAGAGAAACGTGACTTTTCTGTCGGGGGTCCGTTTCGGAAAATCGAGTATTGATCCTATATGTTTTTCCGAGGGGATCACAATGGTGGGATCATCTTGATGAGTTTCGGGATCGTGGTGTGGGCCCCACCGGGGCTGGCTATAGTGAATAGTATATTTTTCACCGAGTGTCTATTTTTGACGATCGATTAGTCGATCTTGTGGGTTTTTCCTAGAGGATCACAAGGGTGTGATTCACTTTACGAGTTTCGAGATCATGGTGTGGGCCCCACCTGGACTGGCTATGGTGAATAGTACCTTTTTCACCATGGGACCATTTTGGATGATCGAGTAGCTGATATCATGTGTTTTTCCAAGGGGATCGCATTGGTCGGATCTGCTTGACGAGTTTCAGGATCATGGTGTGGGCCCCACCTGGGTAGGCTGCTGTGAATAATACTGTTTTCACCAGGTGTCTATTTTGGACGATTGAGTCGTAGATCTTGTGGATTTTTCTGATGGGATCACAATGGTTTTATCCACATGATGAGTTTCAGGATTGTGGTGTGGGCCCCACAAGGGCAGGATACTGTGCATAGTACCTTATTCACCGGTTATCCGTTTCGGGCAAGTAAATAGCCTATCTTCGGTGTTTTTCCATGTAGACCATGATGGTGGCCTCAATATCGTCTTTCGAGGTGTGTAGTGTGGTGTTGTTTTGGGTCGCTCATGTATTCGATTTTTGGACTAGTAGTGGTTGAGGGTACTCCCTTGGTTCGCTTCTATGAGGGTTCATGTGGCATCACAACTATGATATGGTTTTGTGATCCCCTCAGTAGGATCTCTAATATGTTAGAGTTATGGCATACCAATGGTGTGCCCATGGAGGTATCATCTAGCTTCGCAACCCAAAATTGGGTTATTGGTATCACTGTGACCACTAGTCCACCGGCGGCTATCCACTATCTAGCAGGTTATCCCTCGTCTGGAATATGATCCCCTACGCATTGGGATGTGCTCAGTAGGGTTGTGGCATCATCAGGTATACAATCCCCTACTCAGTATGGGGTTTATAGTAGGTTTTATACATCATAGGTATACAATCCCCTTCTCAGTGTGTGGTTTTGGTAGGGTTGATGCATCGTCCTTTCGATCCCCTACTACACGAGTTATACCAGATGGGTTTTCGGTATCATCGTGAATGCCTTGATGGGAAACGATCCACTATCTGAGTGATGTGATTCTATGGAGCGCTAGATCGGGTTGTCTTATCCCTCAACGGATCCTGGGAATGATCCCCAATCTGTGAGATTTTCTAATACCATATCGGGTTGTGGTATCCCCAGCAGATCCTGAGAGTGATCCCCTATCTGTGAGATCTTCGAATACTAGATCGGGTTGTGGTATCCCCCAGCGGATCCTAGGAGTGATCCCCTATCTATGAGATCTTTGAATACCGGTGTGGGTTCTGGTATCCCCTTGTGGACCCTAGGAGTGCTCCCCTATCTGAGGAGTTTGGTGTTTTTGCTATTTTTGCGTGACTTTCTCATTGATGACATCTGACGAGAATGATCCCTTAGGTGAGCATCGGGGATGTTTTTGTGGGACCCTATAGAGTGTATCTCTCGGACAAGTTTCATCTAGATGACAGTGCTCGTGGATTGTTTTCTCCTAGTTGTGAACCATTTCCGGTAATGGGGTTCGTACCTCTTGTGGCTGGTGTGTGTATCATGTATATATGGATGTTCATGGTATATGTGTGTACATATATCTATTCGAATTATCCTGGTATATGTATGGGAATATACCTAAGTGAATGTTCATGATATATGTATTGGTGTATATCTGAGAGGATTTTCAAATTGTATGCATGGGCATACACCTGAATTTAGATGACTATTTGTGTTAGCCATGGATGGTCTTAAGATAATGTTTCTCTCTCGTCTGGGTTCCCTCTGGCTGGGATGAGCTAACTGCTTCCTTTAAACTTATCTCTTTTTTTGGTTTTTTTGGGCACCTTATGAGTATTTTTATACTCACCCATGCACGGGCTTTTCCTACACATGTTTGTGTCTTGTGCAGACCACATTCCTTTTGACAGAGTCCCAAGTGGACTCGGATCAGGCAGAGCTTTATGAGCGAGACTAACAAGGTTCTTTACCAATGTTGTGACAAAAAGCTTACCGGTGGGTTCTTTTCACAACCATCCCTTCCTTCTGAGTGGGTTGGATGATTTTTCTTTTTTCTTTTGGTGGGCTCTGTTTTTTTTCTTTTGAACTTCTGTTTCCCTCTAGTTTGGGATAGATGCATAAATTCATTTTCCTTTTAGTTTTATATATTTTTGCACTGTTTCTTAGAGGTGTATGTGGGTGTCTGTCTAAAGGTACCTTAGGCTAATTCCTCCCATGTGTGTGATATTCTACTCGGTTCTAGCTGCCAACCTCTGGCCTATTGAAGGTGGGTTTGGGGAGTCAAGGCTCGAGCCCTGTTTGGTCAGGTCGCGACATTATGAGTATTCCTTTCTTCTAGTGTCTCTATATTTAAAAAATATAACTATATAGTATTATATCACTATGTTTTATCATAGTTAATATTTTTTCTTAGTCAATTATTCTACCTTTCCCACTTCAATCGTAAAACCTTCTCTATTTTCCCTATATTTTGTACATTTACTACATTGCATTATCATATGATAATTTCCTGCACAAAGATAACTTCCTCATACATTGGAGATTATTTTTTATGTCATTCCTCAATTTTTTTCATCTATATTCATATAAACATAACATGAATCATCATTGAAACTAAAAATTTCAATACTCTTACATTAATCTCAGCACTCACTGATCTAAAATCCATTAAAAAATATTCTTTCGATTTGTCACATATTTTTAGAGTATTCAAACTCATTATTCTAGTTGATATAATATTTGACTGACTCATCATGAATCACTATGTATCTTACTTCAAATATTTTTGACTTTACAGGAATTAACAGTGTATGATTTATCTCACATAACTGCCTGAGCATCCATTAATAGTTCTTCAAATTTTTGTTTTTTTTCAAAATGATATTCTGTTTCACCGAATATAAATTACATAATTCCATTAAAAAAATAATATTCTGAATAAGTTCCTCTTTATTTAATCCTTTTGGATTAAATTTTAAAATAAATTCCATAAATTGTAGAAAATCCCTCAGATTTAGTCCTCAAGAACAAATAACTTCATTTTCACATGAAAACTAAATACATTTTATTAAACAAATATAACAATAATACATCTATTAACATACGTAATGATATAATACACCTTCACAAATACTTGGCTTATTCAATATTTTCATTTGTATTTTTAACTGTAAAAAATTGATCAATATTTTCTTTTTTTCTGAAACAATATCATTTATCTATGAGGAACATAATAACACAACACAGATATATAATGAATTTTTTATTACTGGGTTCTATTCAAAAATAATAATAAATGATTTTTGATGATTTATTATGAAGATTATATAAATTTTTTGAAATTATATTCCCTCAATAATTTTAGTGTGTATATAGTTTTATATTTAGTAAAAATAATGTTGTGTTGTGTAACACTTCTCCCCATTTTACAAAAACAATCCAATGAAACATAGGGGATCATTCATTTCATTCACTATGTGTACGGGGAATGGTGAAATGATCTTCTAAACATAGATTCTCTAACCATTTATTTGAAACATATATGGTAAATATATGAAAAATTAGATTATTTCATTGAGTATACACCAAAATAACATCCCTTGAAGAAACACTCTTATTGTTAAAATGAAAGTGGATATAAATATGTTGAATTATAGAGTATTGGGAAAGGTACTCAGAAATATCCATTATAGTGAAACATTTTTTTAAAATAATATTCTTTATATATACAATATGACTATAATTCAATATTATTTTCTCTTATTTTTTGAGGAATTTAAATTGATTTCGAAATAAGTCATAAAATATTATAATAAAATCATAACATGTAATTCAATTATAATAAAAAATCACAGAAAATAAATATGAAACAATTTTATATATTCCATATTTTATTAATCCATGTGGATTATTATATCCATTAAAAGGGAATAAATTAAAAAGGGGGAAATTAAAATGAATAAAATAATTAAAATTTGGAGTTTTCACTGATCACATTCACCCTTGAGGGTCACCAATATCCATGGAAAACCTGTAATGAATAATAAAATCATAAATGGTAAATTATTATTATGAGATATAAGATTAAATATATGGAAATGGTAAGTGTTAATTGAATTGTTGATTTTAGTACGAATATATATCATAATAAAATCTAGCCATTATAAATTTGGTTATTTGAAATATGGTCATTAGATATACATATATCCAATGGGTATATGTACGGAATGTATTTTTAGTAGAAAACTTAAATAATATAAATCACGAATAAAAAATAATAAAAAATATATAATATTAAAATTGTCTAAAAATTTATATATATTAATCAGTTAAGTATTACTGCAAATATTTAACATGTTTAGGTATAATGTAATGTGTTTGTAAAACTGAAAGAATGATATTAATATCAGCGGATATAAAATTTTAATTTTTATATTGTGAAAAAATTATTTTTATGGTATGTGGTGATGATAATTTAATATAAAAGTAATATTTTTGGGTAAAATTTATTTTTAAGTGATTTTTATTTTAATCAACTCATCACTAAGGAATGACTTATATTCATTTCCTATATAGTAGTAAAAATAAATAAATTAACATCCATCCTATTGTAGTTCTTAGGAATGTAATATGTAATAAATCATTTTTTGTATTAAAATGTATTTTTTCTAAAAAATAATTTGTATATGCTGTGATCTTTTTCTAAAAAATAAAATATATTTCCATAAAATTATGAAAATTGAAATTCTTGGTATTTATTGTATATTAACTCATATTTAATTATAAATTGACATGAAACATGAGAATGAAAAATTAATATTTTAAAAAAATCATTTTCCATTTTATTTTTTTCAATATATTTTATATACCCATTTAAATGATAAATTCCTATATTATTGAATTTTGTATTGAAATAATGTAAATAATTTTTTTATTAATACAATCAATATTATAAAAATAATTTTTACCTGAAAATATTTTATATGATAAAATTGAAATACACTGTTTCTATTAATACTATATAGATTTTGATATTATCATGGTCTAATAATGACATAAAATTTTTATAAAATATTCTTCATAAATATGAATATATTAATGGTGTAGAATTATTCATATGAATATTTAATGTCAAAATTAGAAATCACATTTTAAACATTTCGGAACTAATTTAATATTAACTAAAATAAACACTAAATATGGTCCATTCATATTAATTAAGTATTGTGTAGTTATTAAAAAAATTTGGATTTATTTTTGTAACAAATTTCAATTATTTTTCTAAAAAACCGAGTATTTTTAAACTAAAAAAACACAATGGTTTTATATTCATAATAATTTTTAAGCCTAAAAATACATTTTTCCAAGAAGTTAATATTACGTGTTATGTGCATTAACATTAATCTTATTTATAATAAATAATATAAATTTTTAATGAAATAATTGATTTCTTATTTGTAATAATTATGTAAAAATTATTCCATATGGAAAATTTTATTTTTACCACAGAATGAATATTATTTGGTAAAAAATTATTTACCATGTTAAAATTATATCTTTGTTATAAGGCCCCAACCTTAAAACATTACATAATCTCGAAATCAATCGATAATTTGATATTTATTCACATTGATGATATTATAAGGATTATATTTTTAGAGAATTTGGCCATAACTATTAAATTAAATTTCATATACTACAATGTCGAAACATCTACCCAATAAATTTTTTTCATAAAAAATACATTTTAAAAGGAAACATGGTTCCTTCCATGCTTAAAAATCATGAATTTCCGTGATCCCATCCTTGAATCTATTATTCATTATGTCCTGTGAAAATGAATTCAAAACATGGGATGAGCATAATAACCTCAGTATGGAATATAAAATAAGGAATAAAACTATCAGTCTGTGAATATTTAAAACCCATGAATTCTTTTTCACAAATTCGTACTTTTACCCATAAATCCTATATTATATAGTTGACATATTATAATCATAATAGTCCTAAAAACATCATAAGAATCATAAAACCTAAATGTAACTTGTTGGATCCATATCATACATATATTATATATTACACATCTACATAGGGGGTTACCTTCAAGGTTACATTTGGAATACCTATCACAATATATTCCCTAAACCTCTTAGTAGAAAACTTATCATTTACCTCCATCAAATTCCCCCAATGCATTAGAGAGTTGTCATGGTATCACCTACTTTATGTTTAACAGAGAACCACCCATATTTGTTTTATTATGTAACTACCTATAAAATTTACATGTTCCATTAAATAATCATAAAACATAAAAGATTTAAATTATTAATATTTCACTAATCAATCACGAGAAATAAATTCACAATATTTAAATATTAAATCCATTTCTAAAACCAATTAAAACATTTAATAATGTGATATTTGAATCAAAGTGTCCCATACCACTTTGAAACATTTGAAAGGAATTATCATTTGAAAAAATTCATGTCCATATAAATAAATCTATAAAACTATTTCAAAAACATGGAAATCAATGAGAAATATCTGTAATATTAATTATTGAAAACATTTAAAATGGTTTTTTAGTTAAAGTGTCCAGTTACAAATTAGAAACACATGAATAAAAATATTTCAAGAGTAAAATCAAAGGAAACATTAAATATCATGAGAATATATAAATTCAAGATCTAAAATTTCAAAAGGGTCTTATATACACCTTATAGAATAACAATGGTGTACAATATCAAGATATGCCTCATGGAAATCAGAATGAGATGACACCCCGTAAAAATATCATATCAATAGATTAAGGATAAGTCAATGACATAACTTTGTGTTAGAAATTTAAATACACCCAGTATAAATGGATAATATGTGTACAAAATCATAGGTTATTAAAATATATTTTTGGAAAAACAAAACCAATGAAATGGATATATAATTCAATGAATAGAGATTGAGTTATGATTTCCCTAACAAAGGTCATTTTTTAATAAAATAGATCGAGTATTTGTATTAACAATAAATATACATAAATAAATTATAATTACCAGATAGGATATCCAATGATATTTCTCACATAATCAAGGAAATACATAATAAAGAAATATATGATTAACCCAACGAATGGAAACTCAGTTAGGAAGTTCCCTTACCATTTATCATAATTATATCGTTCAATCGTTATATTTTATAATAAAATATTATCTTAATTTATACTATATTCATAACCACTTTCATGATTATTATTATTTTATATTAGTACTTATGATGTTAGATAAATTATATAATTGTTTAAGATAATAAGGGTTCTTTTGTCGATATTCGGTACTTGATTTGAAAGTGAACTCGTTTTGATGTCAATTTTCCATGTAGTCAAAATTCAATCATCTCAATAATATTATTCATGATTTAAATATCATATATATAGAGTATATATGTTTTTATAATTTCATTAATATTCTAAGATAATAAATTAAATGTACCATTCATGGAGATGGTAAGTTGTATGTATGCACGAATGTTGTGTTCATTTCTTTGTCATATGTAAAGGAATGCTAATGAACTTATATTAATGTATATTATAATTCCAGTATTATATTTATTTCACGAATATCTCATAGTTTTAATAAAACCATTCATTATATATTACATTTATAGAATGAACGAGTCATATAACATTGAGGGGGTGGTTGTCCACGCGTCCCCAAATGAAATTATCATATTTAGACATTTGAGAAAGCATAAATGTATATTTTAAATAAAAATTAAAGAATCATTGATACAATATAAGTATAATTTTTATCATATATATATAAAATTACATAATAATGGCCACCTTGAGAGGTGTTAGGGGAAAATATTACAAAAATCATTTTATTAGACTGTCGTTCGTCGTATTTTGAAACAATATGTTAGAATCCATTAGACGGAGGTGTGGGTAAGTGCAGTTAGAATCATTCTAATAAAACCATAATATTACATATAAGATACAGGATTTATTATGTAATCATATAATTTTAAGATCATATGGATTGATGATGGAAAAATACAGTAAATGAACTTATGAGAAGATGTTACCTCAAAATCAGTTAACTTCTTTAGATTTGATCTTAAATGCATTCTTCAATTTCCTTATACTCAAGTAATTTCTTATAGGAGTAAATGAGGGATGTTTATATTTATTTGAGGTAAATTTAGATGATTCAAGTGGATTGAGAGGTGTGAGTAAGTGGGTAGAGTTGGTGGCATTTTATATGATGGGGTATGGGATCTTTATAAAATTCTTGAAATGTTTTTGTTATTATAAATTTATGTTTGAAATATAATTGTTAAATATTGAAATATTTCTATTATAAAATAATAATGGATCTAAATAATATCGACCAATAGTTTTTAGAAAGGGGTAGGTCAAAAAATTGAACTTATCTTTTATCATTAACTCTTAGTTAGAAACATTAACTTTTACCATGTCTTCTTGTATATTCACAATATTTGGTTATAATAGTTACTAAAAGTACTATATAAGAAAATGTGGATCCATAAGGAAAATTTTAACAGTATATATGTCTTTTGGATGAATCATATATTTTTAGGATAGTTATATCATTTTATAAAATATTATTTGTTTTAAAAACTCATTAATATCAATTTTTCCACTATTTAGTAATTAATTTTTATAAAGTCATAAATACCTCATTCATTAAAAAAATTGAATTTTATCAAATATAATATGTCTATATTGTCAGAAAAAATTCGTGGGTGACATAAAAATATTCAAATTAAATTTATTTTAAATAATATATTGTTATTTAATTGAATCCATCATTAATATGGTAATCAAGGTATCATTATGGTGTCATAACTAAATATATTAATATAATGATTAAAAAATTTAAATAAAATACCATGATGTAGGAATCATTTTAGATTTATAATTTCTATTTATAGTTAAATATATCAATTATATAACACAAATATTAATTTATTTTAGTTAAAGATTAATGTTTATGTTATATATCCCTTTTCTTTAAATAAAATATTATAAAATGTCATTTTCTCACCCAAGTGGAACCCAAAAGGAAATATTTTGAACTATGGATTCTCATGGTTGAAAATATATCATATAATAGGATTATGACATGTTTAAGGGTTTTTTTATAATAGTATATTATTATTTTACACTTGTTTTCCTGATTTACAATTAAACAATAGTAAATAAAAAAACTAATGAAGTTACTATTTATATTGTCCAAAAATAAAAAGGAACCTAATTAAAAAATTTGGACCACCTGATTCCATATATGGAATCCATTTTTCCAAATTCCAGGCATAAAAATTATAGTAATTAATTTAAAATTAATTCATGTTGTCAAAACAAGAAACCATGTTTTTAAAAAGTAAAAACTACCAAAAGATTGACATTTGTTTTTATCGAATTTCAATGTGAAATTATTTATAATTACCATAAATTGATTAAATGGTAAAAATATAATTTATTTATACATTAAAACCATTAAATAATACTATTTTACCATATTAACTATTTCAATGGAAATGGTTGTTTTCAATCCAAATTTAGCATATTTTTACTATTCATCAAAAAAGGATTGTTATCAGAAGAATATTTAAAAGTCATCCAAAGTAAATATTAATGTCCCACTTCTAAATGAAAATTTTATTTTTTCCAATATAACATATCAAGGTTTCAAAGATTAAATTTTAAAAAGGTTCACCACCAAAAGGTGATAAAAGTACATTTTTAGAAAAATACTTCTTTTATATGAAATATTGAATTTGTTATTATATCATATCTAGAAAACATTTATGATGAATTTAAAATATTAAATTAAATATATAACATATATTTTTCATTAAATATAAATCTATAAATTGTTATATGATTTTATAAACTCTTTTATTTTCTTTTTAAATAAGTTTTCATAAAAACTCATTCTTTATATTCAATTGGTTTGTCATTCCATTTATAATAAATTTGGTAACTAATGAATCTTTATTTAAAAATTTTTATACCATATTTTCGTAATTTAGTTGATACTATTTATTTCATCTATTTCAATGACTAGGTTATAATTAAAATTTGGAAATATTAATATTCAATTCTTTATTTAAGCTCTATGTAGTGTATTATTTATGCTATTTAACATCATGTATCTTTCTTAAAACATGGGATGATACATCATTACAAAATTTTGAAAAATGTGTCCATGAAATTTTAAAATTTAGCTTCATAATATCATTGAAAATCCCACATCGAAAAAAGATTCTATATTACTATCATTTTAAAATAAAGAAAGAGAAGAAAAACAGTCGCACGAGATAACACATTCTTGGATTCCATGTAAGAAAACATGAATAGTAATGAAAAATTAACCAACTTGTTCTAATGTATAGTTATAGAAAACATGATCAGGAGAATGTTATCAATCTAAAAATGACAATCATGTGATTGGATAAATGGCCTTCGATTCACCAGTATGAAAAGTAAAAAAAGAATGTATTTGTTTTAAAGGTAATTTTCATAAAGTTGAGGTTTTTATTTATGATCTTGACTAAGAACATAAGGAAACATACATAAATTTCACATAAATTTTCATACTTTAATAAATATTTTACAAAACTCATATTTTCACTAAATGAGGATTATTCAAGATTACCTGGTCACACATATTGTGCTAGAATCAACTTTTAGAGATAACATAGTCTACAAAAGATAAACCATATATTTCTTATATATTTAGAAATTAACCAACACCAAAATTCTTTCAACAATATCATATAATCCCCAAAATAAATAATCATTTATATAAATAAATACTACTTTTAATCTCCATAATTCATAAAAAAATACAGAAAGGTCAACAAAAACCATTCAGTAAACAATTTTCCTAAAAATAATTCCAAATAATACAAACAAAAAATTAAACAAATAATTTGGAAATATTTGATCACAAATTCTTCCACAATAAATCGAAAAATTTATCTCCAAATAACATTGATTACTTGTAATGTCTCATAATCACATATTCGACATGATATGTTAATAATTTCCATAAATAAACCACATCGCCATATGTACCCAATAGAGACATATATTCTTCAAAAATAAAATTCTACTATTACTCCTCAATTTAATTCTCATAGTATTCTATTTTCATTAAGCATATAATGTTCATATATGAGAAAACATCATCCAAAATAACATTTATCACCTAATCAACAAATCATTTTTTAATAAAAAGTATATCCATTTAATAAAACATAGTATACCAAAATCAACTTTTTCGTGATCCATAAAATCATTTAACAAAAATTAAAATGTCATACTAACATGGGAGATCGTGTATACTAGTGGTAGGTGATGAGCCCTTGTCGCACTTTGGTTGTGGGTTTGATTCCCACCACCTTGTCGGATGCCATGGGTTATCACCCATCCTGTGATTTTTCCTTTTTATAATACACAAAAAAACCCTACAATGTTTTAACCTCAAGGATTTATTTATACTTATTATTTTCATCACAACAAATATTTACTTCAACAACATAATTCATGAAGTCTTATATATATTGTCCTTTTTTCACCTCCATATGATTAAATAAAACTATTCCCAATGAAAGAACATTGTACCTGGATCATAGTGTCCACTCAGTGTCATATTCATCTTCTTCACATAAATATAAGGTAAATTCATCACAATAATTATTTATGGATCCATCAAAATCACTTACATCCTTTATCCAAATACACTTTATATAACTTAGGTCATATGGGTGTTCACTAAAAAATGGTTTTGGAAAATAAACATTTATGGAATATAATTTCAAAACATTATAAAAAAATTTATTTTTATAAAATTGTTGGACCAAGTTTTTGTTTAAACATTAAATAAATGGTCTTTTAAAAAAAATATGTATGTTCTGAATGGATATATTTTAAAAGAAAATATAAATACTTTACACAATGATCTCCTTCTTCAGCACCATTTTCAAAATAACAATAGGATTGAAAATCATATTACAAGGGAAAATAATTGAAAATTCCTTGACAATATATACCTTTCTTGAAAATATTAGAATATTTATGAAATAGGAGTCGATTAAATATTACGCATGATCCTCAGTGGTATCATGGTATAGTGGTGGTGTTTTATTTCTCAAACAAACTTATTGAAAGTGAGTTTTAATCTATAAAAAAGTTTCACTATAATCCAAAAATGGAATTGCAATAAATATTTCAAGCATTTCATCAGGTAGTGATAGTAATTTTATTTTAGAGCCTACAAATTCCATTTTTAACCAATATTACTTTATATATTGAATTTTAAATACAAGGATTTTACAAAAATAATAGACATAGATACTTTCCATGTGGTTATCAAAAACTCATAATCCCTAATTTTTTCTAAATAGACCTTTGATACTAACAATATATTCCTAGACTAAAAACATTACTAAATCATGAGATTTGTCAATAATTTGAATTTAATACACATTGAGTACCATCACACGTTTAATTTTTTTGCGAATTATTCTATAACTATTACATTACTTCTCAAATATTACAAAGTAAAAAATTATACTCAATACAATTTTTTTCATAAAATAAAAACTTTTTAAAAAGAAACATGGTTTATTCCATGTTTAAACATCATTACTATTCCTTGATCCCATCCGTCACTCTATTTTTATTTAGGTCCTATTAAATCCATTCCAAAACATGGGATTATCATAAAAGTATCTGGGAGAAATATAAAATAATAAATAAAACTGTTATACCATGAATATTTAAAACCCATGAAAACATTTTCACATAATTATACTTTTCATTAATAAAAAATATACTTAGCTTACATCAGGTAATCATAATATTAATACAAAACATTATAGAAATCATAAAACATAAATTTAAATTTTATAATACATTTCATACATAAAATACAGATTTTATATCCACATAGGTAGTGACATTCATTATTACGTTTGGAATACCCATCACAATATATTCCCTAAAGCTCATAGGAGAAACCATAACGTTTACCTCTTTTTAGTTACGTAATGAATTCGAGAGTTATCATGGGCTCACCCACCCTATTTTTATCAGGTAACCACTCGTATTTGTATTATCATGTAACCACCCATAATATTACCATGTACCATTACATAATAAATTTAAATTATTACCATTTCACTCTACAATCACAATAAGTCAATTCAATATATTGAAATATTGAATTCCTTTCCAAAACCATTTAAAACATTTTATAATGTGATTTTTGAATCAATGTGTCCTATACCGCAGTGAATCATTTGAAAGGAATTGACATTTTAAAACATTCATGTCCATGTAAATAAATTAGTAAAACCATTTTGAAAACATGGACATAACTAATAAGGATTTATAATAAAAATTCATTGAAACATTTAAAAGATGATTTAGTTTAAGAGCCCTGCTAAAATTGAGAATCTCATTAATGAAATTCATTCAAGAATAAAATCAAATGAATCATTAAATATATTGAGATTATATAAATTAATTAATAAAAATTTCAAAATAGTTATACATAAAACATATAGGATAATAAAGGTGAAAAATATCAAGATATGCCTTAATGAAAGGAGATTGAGATGAAGTCCCATACATAGATCATATGATTAGATTAAAGATAAATCAATGACATAATCATGTGTTAAAAATTGGAATACTCCCAATATAAGTGGATATTATGTGTAATCAACCACAGTTCATTCACACATCTTCTAGGAAAACCAATACCAATGACTTGGATATTTTACTAAAAGAATAGAGATTGACGAAAGATTTCCCATTAAAATATCAATTTGTTAATAAAAAATATTGATTAGGTGTTCTCATTATAAATAAACATAAATAAAATATAAATAAAGTATAGTATATAAATAGTTATTTATCAAATAATCATATAATATCATAAACATTAAGTGGATGATTAACCCAATGAATGGAAATTGGGTTAAGAAGTTCCCTTACCTTGAATATTACATGTATCATTCAATCTATATATTACCAAAAAATAAACATAGGTTGATTTCTACCTTCTTCAGAACCAATTTCAATTTTATTATTAACATCATATTAATTATTATCAAGTTATAAAAATTATATATCTATTTAAGTTCATATGGTTCGTTTCGTCGATATTTGGTACATGAGTCGAAAGTGAACTCATTTGGATGTAAATTGTCCATGTAGTCCAAATTACATAATCTATAGAATATTATTCATGTTTTAAATATCATATATATCCAGTGTATTTGTATTTATAATTTCCATAATATTTGGAGTTATGAAATGATAAGCACTATCCATGGAGACGGTAAGTTGTACGTATGCATGAATGCAAATTTCAATTTCATTTTCATATTTAAATGAATAGTAACAAAATGATATAAATGCATATTTTAATACCAATGTTATATTCATGACATTTATGATTCATATTTTTAACAATAAAATCCTTTATATGTTCCGTTTATAGCATGAATGAGTCATATCACGTTGAGGGGTCGGTAGTCCACACATGCTCAAAGGGATTGTTGTATTTAAAAATCATAGAAAGAATAAGGGTTTGTTTTAAATAATAATTATAGAAGAATAGATAAAATATAAATATAATATATATAATATATAAATATAGTGTCATCATAATGTCTACCATGAGAGGTATAGGAGAAAATTGTACAATCATCATTTTGTTAGGTAGTAGTTCGTCGTACAAAGAAATGGTATTTTCGTATCCAGTAAATGGAGGTGTGTGTATGTTTAGTTCTAATATGTATGATAAAAAAATAATATTATATGGATTATATTTTTTTTCTTATATAATTAATAAATAAGAATATGATACAGATTTAAGAAGTAAAATAAAAGAAAGGAACTTGAGAAAAGGTGTCACCTCTAAATCAGGTAACTTCTTTTGATTTGAGTCAAAACACATTGTTGAATTACCCTATTAAAAAGGTAAGTCTTCATTTTGGAATGATGGGATGTTAGGAGATTATGCAAGAAAACTTTATTTGAGAAAAGGGGCTTGATAGGTCTGAGTAAGTGGGTAGAGTTGGTGGCATTTTATAAGGGGAGGTCATTCCCTTTAAGATTGTTTTGATATTTTATTTTGTTATAAATTAATATTTGTACTGTAAAAGTTATAAGGTGATATATTTCGATGGAATGATTATTATGGCTATAAATTATCTCAACAAATAGTGTTTAGACATGTTTAGGCCACAAAATTAACATTCTCTTTTACCATTAACCTATATATTAAAACAGTAACTCTTACCATGTCTTCTCGTATATTCATAATATATTGTTATAATAGTTACTCTAAAATGTCAAGAAAAAAACAAATGGATCTTTAATAAAATTTGAAACATTATAAATTATAGTTGGATGCATATTAGATTTTTAGGACTATTAAATCATTTAATAGAATAATATTTCTTAAAACTAATTTTTATCAAATTTGACACTATTTAGTAGTTGATTTTTGTTAAAATCATAAAAAAATGATTCCTTAGAAACAGATTAATTAACTCAAAGATAATATTTCAATATCATCCAAAAATTTAGTGGATGGAATCAAAATATTAAAAGTTAATTTTTTTTAATATTTATAATATTAGTTTTTTGAATCTTTCATTAATAGGTTAAACACTACATCATCATTGTGTCATAAATAAATTTATTTATTTAATGTATAAAAATTAATAAAATAAAATTATTGCATGTAGTAATTTTTTTATTTCTAATTAACATTTATATTAAAATGTATAAATTATATAACCCAACTTTAAAGTGTTTTTAGAAAAAGAGAACTATTTATTTTATATTTCCCTTTTCATTAAATGAATTATTATAAAATGTCATTTTCACACCCAAGTAGTTCCCAAATGCCAACAATCTGGCCTATGGATTCTCATTTCCTAAAATATATCATTCAATAGGTTTAGGACATGTTTTATGGATGTTTTATATTATTATAATATTATTTTTACCCTTATTCACAAGATTTACCCTTTAACCATGGTGAATGAAAATAATTACTGATGTTACTATTCATAATGTACAAAAATACAAGGTACTTATTTACAAAATTTGGAATGTCTTATTAGATATATAGAATCTATTTTTCCAAATTCAAAACACTAAAATTTTAGTAATTAGTTTAAAATTATTTCTCATTGTCAAAACTCGAACGTGTGTTTTTAAGGAAAAAAATCTACCAAAATATTGAGATGTTTTTGTGTCTAATTTCAATGTGAAATTACTTATAATGGCCAATATTGGATTAAATGATAAAACTATTTTCCATTTATACTTTAAAAATATTATGTAATATTATTTTACCATATTAATTATCTCGATGGAAATGTATTTTGTAATTAAAATTTAGCATATTTTTACTATTCATCAAAACAAGATAGTTATTAGAAAAATATCATAAATTTATCAAAAGACAATTTTTATTTCCTCTAAATAATTAAGAAGTTTATTTTTTTCTAACATAACATATAATGGAGTAAACACTAAATTTATAAAGGGTTCTCCATTAGAAGGTGATAAAAATACATTTTTTGAAAAATAATTTTTTTATATTAAAAATTTAAAATTTTCTTATATCATATAACAAAAATATATAATATGAATTCAAAAATCACTTAGAATATATAAAATATATTTTTCGTTAAATAAAAATCCTTAAATTGTGAAAATATATTATAAACACAATTATTCTTTTTTTAAATATGTTTTCATAAAAATACATCCATTATATTAAATTTGTTTTTATTGTCCATTTTTAATAAATTTGGTTACCAATGAATCATTATTTAAACATTTTTATACCATATTTTCCTAATTTAGTTTATACTATTCATTTTCTCCATTTCAATGGCTAGATTATAATGATAGCATTTAAATAATAATATTAAGTACTTTATTTTAGCTCGATGTAGTGTATCATATTTTCTTCTTATCATAGTTTTTATTTCATAATTATCGGGATGTTTTAGAAAAAGTGAAATATCTAAGAGAAAAATTATTTAAAAAGTTTGAGAAAATGCACCTTTAATACCATATACCCCAAAACCCTTCATCCAGTATTTTTCTTTTTATTTTAGGTTTCACATGACCATCTAATAGTTCCCTTCCCATTAATATTATTCATGAAATTCCAGTCATCTCTCATATAAAAGATTCCATAACCACTATATTTCTCCATACATATATAGAATGTTTGATATAGAAAAAATATTCCAAAATTAGTCCAAAAACATACCTCAAACATAATACATGTTATTTTATTTTCTATAGATCAGATATAAAATCTTTAATCCATTTTATAAAGGTGAAATTCTAAGGAGTTAGGTAAAAAAATCACCATTTTCATTAAACTACTTAATTTATTCCACAACATTAACCAATAATAATCTAAAAATGATGAAAATATTATATTAATATAATAATATTTATATATTACTATTTTTTCGGATAACCATTTTCAATCCAAAACCTAACCATTAGAAAAATATAAATGTCACATATATTACATGTGCATTACTGTATCCATAAGATAAGTAAAAATATTTTCATACCCTCTATACATGTTTAGTAAGAATTTATTTTTTAAAGAATAAATATGATAAATAAAACAATTTTTATTCTAAAATTATAAAAAAAATCCTTCTTTATTCACATTCTATATAGATGAATGTGTCACATGTGTTCTTGTAAAGACAACTACCTCCATTAAGGTGATATATATTTTTTCATGTAGTCACTTATTTTACATAATGAAAAATTATAAAATTATCAAACAGATTAATAAATATCAATAGAATCAATAGGATTATATAGAAGAGATATTATGAAAAAATAATTTGTTTTTAAAGAACACTAAAACAAAAATGACAGGTTGTTCTTATTTAGGGTGGTTTACATCCCTATATGAAAAATTCTCTAAATTTATATCAGATAGTTATATGAAAATTTAACTAAGGGTGTTATAAAAATTTAATAAAAAATAATATGTTTATTGTTTTGAATGCTCAAACTAGTACTGAAAAGTTTATAATTTTACCACATATTTTTGTTTGTTTAAAAAATATGAAAACAAACTCATCAACAACTTCTTCATCACTAATTATAACCAAAATAATAGTGAGGTCAAATTAGAATAATATAAATAATTATAAAACAATTATTACAATATTTATAATAATCTATGAATGATAAATGAATAATCTATGAAGGTGAAATGACATCACCATTATAGAATTAGTAAAAAACAAGTAATTGATACATACATCTTCTACGTATAAAAATACTGAATTAATAATGAAATTCTCACAAATGATTATAAATAATGAATAAAAAATATTACAATTATGAATATGGTCATAGAATAGGAAATTAAAATTTACTTTATTATTATTCATGAGGTTATATAATGATTAGATTAGAAGGATTAATGAATGATATTTTTTCATGACTCAATATCCAGTCATTGATTTGTTATTCTTCTTATTTAATATATTTATTATTTAGATGGTAAATTATTATATACTATTTTATTTTTATTCTACACTTTTTTCTAATTAATTTCACATCTATCATAAAAAACCATTAAAAATTATTATTACATAAAATATATGATTTTTTTATTGTTTTTCCTTTTACTCGTATCATTTATTGATTCATTAATTATTATATTTAATAATTAATCAACAGGATATTATTTATTATCTTAATTGATTACATAAAAATTCATCCTCACATTATTTAATGTGGATTTACATTTATGTATTTATTTTCTCATTAAATTATATGGTGTATAAAATAATTATCATCCTCCCCAAATGAACTACTTATCAACCACTTTGATATCCAATATTCCTACAATTAATTTTCATTAATACATAGAAATAAAAATATATTTTATTTATAGTAATCATTATGTTAGTCATTACATATATATAAACAAAAATTTTATATCTCCATTTATGATGTGTTTTTGAATTAATTTTTTGAAAAAAAATATACAAATGATTTAATTTTTTAGTTAACATTTTTATCTTCCACTATACATTTTATTTGGAATAAGATTAAATATCTTATATGTAATAATTATTTTGATTTAATTTAATGTGGTTCCTTATAAGATCATGTTACCTTCAGGAAAATTAATTTTGAATTTGATTCAAAATTACGTCTCTTTAAAAAAATGATTCTATGTTTTTTCTAGAAATTAATTTTCATGGTAACATTTATTCTTTCCTCATTAAAAGATATGAACCCAATAATGTTATGTTTTCTTAATCACCCTATAAATGTTTCGGTCAAATAATAATCTAGGTTAATTTAATTTTTTTTCAATTACTCCAATAAATAATTTCAGTTTAGTTATAAAAAATTGGATTGATATGAAACGAAATATCATTGGAATGGTCTTTATGATATGAAGAATGATTAGTTTTATATTTTAAAAATATTTATCTATGTGGAAAGGTGGGGTCCTATATCTCCCCAAAATTCATATGTTAAGATAATATATCATAACTATTAATGTAGCCCGATCCCTCTTAGATATTATCACAACTAAATGATTGGAAATTATATACATTCTCGGGTACTATATTGAAAGCCTTGGGGGATATGATGAAAATATAGTGATACCCTATGAAAATAAATCCTTGACCATAAATTATTAATTACATATAATAATTTTATTATATATAGTGAATTTCTTGAGTTTTGGGTAGGTCATGGTTTTAATTTTTTTTCGATTTTTTAACCTAGATTTACCATTATAAATCATGAACTAATCATGTAATGGTGTATATTGTTTTTAGAAGTTCTCAGAGAACCAAATATGTATGGTTTCCCTAACCATGAAACCATCTCTTGTGAGGTTTCTAGGTCCTCTAGTAGAGTTTCATGGTTTTAGCACAATTTCATCAACAATGCGTTCAAACCATGCATACAGTCTACCCTTAAAAAGGGAAACATTAAAATAAATGTTAATAATAACAATAACAATAACAATAATATTGATAATAATAAAACTATAATAAAGGGGTCTCTCCCCAACCATTTTCCCCCAAATCCCTCATCCCCAAACATATTTGTGCAGACCAATCGCCTTCACCTCTCCCTCTCACACACAACAGACACCCTTCCAACCTTTTTTCTTTGGCTTCTCTACTCTTAGTTATTGCACCCATAAATTTTGGTTCAATTCCAACCTTCTCCCTCAATATTTTCAGTAAATTTTTCATTACAATTATTTTGAAATGATAATAGTTAAACCATAGGGTTTTTAATTATTCAATTTATTTCTATTTTTTTACATATATGGTTCTTGGGATCCTTTTGTGTTGATTCATTCCACAATAAGAATTGGTAGTGGATAAAGCCACAATTTCAAGTAAGGATAGTTATGTTCAAATTTTTCTCCAAAATCATGATCATTGTTTCTTTTATTTTTTAGTTCATGGTAATTTTCCCATGGGAGTTTTGGACCAACATTCATGACGGTGACTTACACACACATTTATGTTCTTTCCTTATATATCTATATATGTACTCATAATTTGTATATATGAATTCCTAGAGAGGGGAATATAATCATTGGATCTAGGATTATATATTTGTGTGTGTATTTGTATAAATTCATGTATGTGTATGAGTAATGAGTGGTTTTGGTTTTCCATCATTATAATGAATTATTTTTAAGGTAGTTTCCATTTTCCTAACCCATTAGTATGAATTACAATTTTTTTTGATTATCATGTAATTATTTTTCATTTAATACAATGAAATTATATGTTATATATTAGGAATTAATTCTTAAAATTGGATTTTCTATTGAGTAACATATTTTTACTAATCATTAAATGTAGAAATTTATGTTTAATATTCTTTTCATGCCCATTTTGTTAAATATATTGTTCTTTGTTTTTGTAGTCATTCTTCAAAATAATTTTATTTGCAAAACATCATTTTTAATTATTTCTTTCCAAAGTGAATGTATTAAAATTAAAATTACTTGACCATATTTGAATATATTTTTTTTAAAATGGAAACCCCTTTTGGAGGCATTCAACTTTATTTAAAAATATATTCAATTTTATTAATATTTTATTTTTTGAATGTACCCAGTGAATATGATTTTGTATTTTTTTGATTGTATCAAAATAATTCACTATTGATGATGATATTGGAATAGAGGACATGGGAAATAATTTTCCTAGTGGGAAATCTATGCCTAGAAGACCAAGAAGCCCAAAAGGGTTGAGGCCATGTTCCCCTAGTTTGATTAATGTGTGAAACTTAATAAAAAATTATTATTATTTTTTGATACCACTATACATTTGGAAGTGATTCCCCTTTCTTGGCTCTTACATGTAAGCATTTTGGTTTTGATATGTATTGATTATCGAGGTATGATGGTTCTAAAACCCCACTAACCCTAGATATATAGGTATTTTCCATTCATATTATTATCCTATTCTACTATTTGTCTTTTTTATTTTTTTATGAGATCATTTCTTATCATCCATTATATGTTTTAGATAATAAAAGAACATTTCCATTCCACTATTTTTGCGGAACCTGATTATTTTTTACTGGAATTATTTTTAAGTTGGACGCTCTCTCTTGTAAATGATTTATTAGAAGTCGATCATGTTATAGAAAATATTAATGAATTATAATGGAATGTTTTTTCTTAAAATTGGATATATGATACATGTTCCTAAAAATAATGGTAATCCATAATTCAATATATATTATTTTCAAATTGAAATGACTTTTTTTTATTTTTAAAGGTAAAAGATAGGTAATAGATTATCTAGGCATGGAAAATACTCACACCTATACATTTATCTTTCTTTTTAGATTCTAGTGACACATAAAACTCAGAATCGGTCTCTATGGAGTTACATTGGTTTAGTGGTGGGTGGTGACCCTTAGGGTCACATTGATGCATGTGTCGTTTTTTAACATTGCATATCTAGTGTTTTCTTATTCTTAAATTAATATTAATTTTTTTTATTCTCTAGTGTGGGATAAATTGTTCCTAATGGTTTATATCATTATTCCTATCACTATTTTCCATACTAGGAAGATCCAGAAAACCAATATGGTCTTGATTGGGTTTTAAAAGGAATTTTTGAAGTGGAATTTTGGTTTTATAGTGGATGTGTTTTAATTGTTTTAATTTTTAAATAGAAAAATGTTTTCCAAAAATACTAAATTCAGAAAATGATTCATTTTGAAAGAAGATTTTTTTTGTGGTATTTTTGGAATATGAGATTGGTGTTTTGGGTTAGGATGTTTCTTTTATTGATATTTGTTCTTATTTCAAAATATTGTTCTATTTTATGTTATTGACATAATGAATCCAAGAACAGCACAGAAGGGTTTAAAGGAGGATTTTTTAGTAATTATCCCTTCCGAGACACCTAATAGAGTAGTAGAGATGATCTCCTCTAAAACATTACCTATTTTCTGTAGTTATTAGGGTTCTATAGATGTTGTGGATTTTCCTGTTGTTACTGAGAGTGTCATTAGGTTTTTTCAGACAATATATTCCCTAGAAGTTCACCTTTTATCTTGTATTCTTGATGGACAAGGTTGGACCAGTGGAATGTGATCATTCCATCCTCGATACAAGTTGGGGTGTCTCGGGTAATATTAATGACTGGTTTTATCTAGTGGTTAATTCGTGATTTTTTGAGGGAGATGAGTGTTCCATAGTATATGGACACATAAGAAAGTAAATATAATGTGATAAGGACTATTGACCATTTCAAGTAACTAGTTTACTTGTTTCCAAATATAATTTTGAGAAATATATTGGAATATTCTATTTCCACATAGAATATTCATTTAGGTATCATGGATCACATTCATCCTTGTAGTAATTTCTTAGAGGTGAGACTGTAGAATTTGATGGCATTGTTTCATTTGGTGATGGTCTGTGTTCCCCAAATTGTGAAGAGATGGATCTAAAGTAAAATACACTAGTCATGTCACCTTTGTAAGTTATTTCAATTCATTCATAGAACTAGTCACTTATTTTGTCCAGAATGGCTGGTTTGGTAACTCTAAGACATCATTCCTTAATAATCAGATGTCATCTAAATGATGTGACTATTGTGATACCAAAATTAGTTTGGTATGCTTCATTATTAAAATAATTATTTCTTTAAGAGGATTATAATCTCCTATAAGCGATGTATTGGATTATTCAGAAAATTTGGGATATAGCCATAGGTCTTGGATGAACCTTTTCTGTAGTGTGGTTTTTTTCATGTGTGAGTAATGTAAATCTAAAATTTTTCTCAAAAATTGTATTTTATACTAATAAATTTTTACATATCTGTGTCTTTATGTCGTTAAGGACCCTTGATTTGGATTATATTAGTGGCCTCGTTCATGAAATTGTTGTGGTTTCGCCTTGTGGGATATGGAATATCAAGTTATAAGTCCTCTTTTAGATATGTTTTATTTTTTATGTGCTCTTCATTTTAAGGTGTGTGTGTCCTTGGAAATTATAAATTTTCACTTGGCCAAGACCCCTATTTGAGTTATTTTTGTTGAACCCATATCATGTTAGTGGGTGGTTTTATTGAGAATACATTTTAGTGAAACATCCCTACATGTAAGTTCCTTAATGGAAGGTAGACCCACTATGGGTTTTGCAGATGCCTTTTCATACGATTTTCTAGTGTGAAAAGGGATTTTAAAAGGTCACCCATGTATTAGATTTTTTTTTTGGATTCTTTAGTTTTTCATTTAATATAATAGATTGTTTGATAGAAACCTAAAATAGAGGGGGGAAACATGGGAAAATATATGAAGAACATAGTTATATGGTTCTTTTGTTTTTGCTTTAGGAATTTTGATTTTTTTATCCCATATGTTTTTTCTACCCCACACGCCCCCAGTCATGGATGTTGGATTGCCGAGATAGTGGTTTTTGTGAAAATATATTAGGGATGCACTAAATATACCATTACTATATCCTTTAAAAATTTATATTCTTGGGATTGGGGTGTTCCATATCTTGAGTTTCTGTTTAGAGAATTGATATTCCTTCACTGAATCATTTTTCTAATGATTGGAGTTTATTAGGCCTCATTTATTCTCTCTTATGGTGTGGCTTAATTCCATTGAGAATAACTTCTTTAGTCTCTTTTTGGTTTTTTAGATAGTGAGAAGGATGATTATTTAGTCTTCGATCATCCGGTGGTGGTGGTTTCTATTCAAGAGATAGTTCATATTTTCTTTTTAAAGAGGTCAACTGAATCTGTGGTAATTTTATGTAGAATACAGTTTAATGGTTGGGAGAATTTTCAGAAAAAGACCTGTAAATAATAATTTTACTTAATAATTTATTTATATTTATTCATTTCTTTTAGTTTTGGTTTGTTCTAGGTTTTATATTTTATTCATTTTTTATCATAGGTGCATCGATTATAAAAAAGGTGCAGTGACCATGTGGGGGTATATTCATTTTATAGAATACCCAACTAAAAGTCCACACAATAGTTCCCTAACCATTCCCCATTTCCATGATGGATCTCTAGGGCCACCAATAGAGTTTTATAGTTGGTACATGGTTTTGTCAAACACGAGTACAAACCATGAAAAGTATTTATCCTTAAAAAGAAAATATAGATAATAATATTAATAAACCTAAACTAAAAGTGTATACCTTCCCCATTTCAGTCAAATCCCTCCCCCATTAATCTTTTTTCCATGACCATCAACCCTATTCTTGTCTCCCTCTCTTGTTTTAATATCCCCTTTCGACCTTCATTCTTGGCCATTTCTACTCTGAATACATCCTATGATCAGCATAGATAATGTTCACTCCTCTTCAAGATTATTCTTATAATGTTTCTCTAACACTATTGTGATGTGAGGATGGAAACTCTATGGGTCACTAAATGTCTGATTTTTTTATTTTTCATTTTTTTAGGGTTCCTGGATATTGTTATGGCCAATTCATACAATGATCGTCAATAAAAGTTGATGCGCTTTTGGGTTAGTGTAATGTTTATCACCTTCTTCATTTTTATCAAATAAAGATTAGGTGTTTATGTGATTTTTCTGTTCTTCATGTATTTCTATAATCTATTTCAGACCACATTTCATTAGGGTGACATACACACACATGTATGGTATGGCTTACTCATATATACCCTCTTTGAATATATTCCCTAATAGGGATGGGAATATCAACATTAAATCTAGGTGTATTTTTATTTATATGTAGTAATTCAAGTGGATGTTTGTGTAATGATTGTTTTTGGGTTTCCATTTTCAACCTATAGTTTGTTTTGTGGTAGGATCATAATGTATAAACCTTCAATTTGAATATCTTAATTAGAAGATTATCTTATAAATATGATTATTTTGTTATACTGAAATTATATTCTATTCATAGTGAGTTTTATTACTTGAAAAAAAAAATTATAATTTCTACCCAAGTTTTACATATTCTATCATCATGGGAATCCTTGATTAATAATGTTTTCAAGACTCTATACTAAATGTGTGGTTCTGTTGTTGTTTATTTGGTCTTCGTAGTGGTTTAAAATCAAGAAATCATTTTAAAATAGTGTATTCTTAATTTTACATATTACATTTAAAATGATAAGGCCCATATAGAACATTGAAAATAGAATTTGGAAATGGATAACTCCCATGTGGCATGGTCCACGATTTAGAAAATTTATCTCTATGTTTAATATTAAATTTTTGACTTGTTCCCATTGAAGAATACTATTTCATTTTTTTCTGATTTAATGGAAAGGGGTTAATCATGATGTTTAGATTGGATAATAGATCATTGGTTATTTTGTACATATTTGCACAGAAGATCTATTATGATAGATAGTCTGTGAGAGTAAAGGCTTGGATCCCATAGAAGGATTGATTCCACAACACTAACTAGACAATAATGATAATGGTTGGAGACCACTATAACATGGGATGTCATTCCACTCTGATGGATTATGCGCCAGGATGTTGTGGGTTTTTTATGTATTTATGAATGAGGTGCAAGTGCCCTAGGATCCCTATAGCCCTCGATAATTATGTATTTCCCATTGTTCTTTCAATTGTTTAAAGCTAGTATTCTATTTTTTTTATTTTATATGATCATTGATTAGTTTCCTCTACATGTTTCAAAACAATAAATCCATATTTAATTTTATCATTTTTTTCTCATGATGACTTTTTTATTTTTCCAACTCAAATTTTATACCTTTATCCCTCCCGTAAATGATTTATTGGAAGTCACTCATTATCTGATTTTTTTGGAAATGTAACAGATTTAGTTTTCCATAAAAATTAAATTACATTACCTATTTTTTAAAATAATGTAAAACCCCTAATTTGATATGTATTATTTTCAAATTAGCATAAATTAGATTTCATTTAAATATTAGGAATATAAAAATTTATTTCTATGCAATTCCTATTGGGTTTTAATACTCAAGACTATAACATTGCATATGTTTTGAACTTGTGATGATACTTCCAACATGGACGTGGTCACCATTTATTAACGTTGGTTTAGAGGTTGGGGTGATCAATAGGGTCACATGGAGGTAGATCATGTTTTATTTTATTTTGATGCTAGTTTTTATTTTAGTGTTTAGTTTTTATTCATTGTTTTGCCTATTGTTTTATGGGATAAATCATTCCCAATGGGTTTTATCATGATTCTCGACACTTGTTTTTATCAAAAGTTGTTCAAGAGTACTTATCAGGTCTTTTTTTGGGCCTCATGAGGGGATTAATTCCTAGTTGACGTTTTTCAGTCCATAATAGTTCATATGTTTACAAAAATATAATTTATTATACAATTGTTTCAAGTGAATTTTAAATTTAGTTTTCATAATTAAATGATTATGATCCATGGATAATAATAATTATCTCATTATTTAAAATTCTTTTCATATTGTATATGTTTTTTCTTTGAGGTAATCATTCAAAATATTAGTATTTATAGAAAAATAAATTAATTTTATACTATTTTTAATAATTTATTTCTTTCATGATCATTTTTTTTCTTATTCATATGATATTACTCGTTGTTAAATATTGATCAATTTTTCCTAATAATATTTTTAGATAATTCTATTCAATATGTTGACACAACTTAGGTAATGAAAATGTTTATAAATTATGAGACGTCTTGAAGGGAGTATAGTGTGGCTCAATTATGGGTAAATTTTTATAGGTGGTTTAAAATTTGTTATCTATATGGATATTTATCATGTTCAAAAATACATCTATTTTTTAACAGCCCAAACTTCCATGCTACTCTTATCTTTGAATTATACAATAGCGTGAGATGTATGCAACACCGAGTTCAAGCACACCAAGACCTTTCAAACTATCCTTTTAAAAAATCATTTACGATTAGTAATAACAACATGTTGAATTTTATGTTTATCCCATATAATTTTAACATTCAACTTTGGTTTTTATATGACATAATATAAGGAAAAATTCAATTTTGCAGATAAAATAAGTATTTTATTAAAAGTTGTTTTTTTCCTTTTAATGGAGAACCCATTATAAATCCAATATTTTAAATTTTTATATATTAAATTTTATAAAATTAAATTCTTCTTTAGAATAGGGACATAAAAATTTATTTTGGATAATGTTGTGGTGTTTTTATGATAACTTTCATATTTTGATGAATAGTGAATGATACTAAATTTCAATTCAGAACAATTTTTTTAATAAAAAAATTTTTATTGTTAAATAATACATTTTAATGGTTTTTATGTTTAATTATGTTATATTTTTATCATTTAATCCAATTTTTTCATTGAATGTTATTTCACTTTTAAACCGAATATAACCACATATCAATCCTTTGATAGTTTTTACTTCTCAAAAACTGGCTTTCTCGTTTTAACAATGGAAATTAATTTTCAATTAATTAATGAAAAATCTATGTTTTTAATTTGGTAAAATAGATATATTTTTTTTTATTTTTAATACCAAAATTATCTTAGCGTGAATTTTGGGTATTTTTCTAAAAACAATCAATTTTTGGTGAATAGTGAAAAACACTATGTTATTGTTTAAAACCTGACTTTTAATTTAAATAATAATTTATTTTATTTAAATTTAATTTAAGCCAAAATAGATACATAATACCTATATTAGTTCAATTTATTTCATTTGATTCATTTTATAATAAAATTAGATGTATAAAATTTTATTTAATCTTTTAACGTCTTTTACCCACCATCTAGGCACGTTAGAAAATTTGCATAAAAGGTAATTTTACCACTTTTGTTAGCTGAATTAAAAAAATCTGAGAGACATGGATGACATTATAAAGTAAAATTTTGTTCAATAAGATGGAATTTTTTTTGGGTGAATAGTAACTTTTGAATTTTATTTACCATAGTTAAAAGTAAATAGGGTAATTAAAGGTAAAAATGATATTATAATTACCTTAACATATGTAAGAATTATATTGGATAAGATTATTTTGAAAAAAATTAACCTTAGGAAAAAATGATCCTTTTGGTCCACTTGGTTTAGATTTATACATTTATTATTATTTTATTTAAAGAAGGGTTGAAAGTGTTAAATTCAAATTTTAATTACTTTAACAATTTTAATATAGGGTTATACATAATATAATTTAGACTACAAATATTCTTGAGAAACCTAAAAAAATTCTACATCATTTTATTTTTTTATAATTTTTAGACATTGTATAATTAAATTTATTTATGACCAAATGATGATGTAGTAATTACCTTATCAATAAACAATTAAAATAGTTGATATTATAAATATTAAAATAAATATAAATTGAGACTTTTGATGCATTAAAAAAATTTCAAGGTTAATATAATATGTTAGGGTTGATTAAATTTATTTGTTTCTAATAAATCAGATTTTTATGACTTTCACTAAAACCAAATACTAAATAATGTGAAAATTGACATAAAAGAGTTTTAAAAAAATACAATATTATTAAATGATATAATAGTCCTAAAAATATATTTTTGGGCCAACGGGCTTATATAATAACATATATTTCATTAATTATCCTCTTTGGGTTCGTTTTTCATTTTATAGTAAGTTTATTAACCATATAATATATAAATATATGGAGACATGGTAAAGGTTAAACTATTTAACCAAGAGTTAAATATAAATGATAAGGTTAATATGGTGACATAAACCTCTCTAAAACCTATAGGATGAGATGTTTTTGACCCATCCCTACATTATACTCAAAATAATTCATTTTGGATACAAAATAAACTGAATATAATTGTATAATAAAATAATTGTAAAAACTGAGAATTTCCGTGAAAATGTTTTTTTCTTAAATACATGGGAATTTTACGAGACTGTGAAAACTGATTGCGCATGATTCTGAGGACCAGTTTTCTTGTAATGAATATCTTATGTTTTTTTGGTTACGTTCAGCAAACGTACGAGTGGGATTTTATAACTTTTGAACCAGTGCTCGGAATTGAAATCGGAGGGCACTGTTGAACTTGCAGCACTGGTATTTTCTCATGGGGGCCTTCACCTCGAAGACAGATGGTTCGGAATAAAATATAGTTTTTGGCGTTTAAGAGGAATAATAAAATAAAATAAGTGCATGTCTTATATTACATTATTTGTTATAATGATCATGTGGAGGTTGGATGTGGGAACCACCGCACCTTATCCTCCCATGAAAGGTTATGGTGGTGGGGTCCACCCGAACTCAACATCCCTTGTGAGGGTTAATATGGTGGGGACCACCCGAGACCACTTAAACTCTTGAACTCCACACATTAATAATGAGGGAGCCTCTTGATCTCCTCTACACTTATAGTGCCAACCCTCTCAATTAATGAATTGAACACATTCAATTTATTAATTTAAACCGTTTTGAATTCTATGCCAAAAGTTTAATAAGATTACATAATCTATTTTTAGTTGGCATTTTTATTTTTGGTTGAGAATTGGAGGAAAATAACTCTCCAACGAAGAATGGACTTCAACCAGAACAAGGGAGGAAGCGCTGTCCTTGAAGAATGATGATGATGTCATCCTCGACTTCTTCATCTTCTTTCCCGACATCATCAAATCGACACCCGCCTTTCTGCAACATCTTCATCGATCAACGAATCTGAGGTAGGGGTGTGTTATTATTTGAGAAATATTTATTCTTACTTACATGATTGTTTCTATTGACCCACTTTCTATCAAACTAATGCAGATGGACCGGGCCAAATGAACAAGACCTGATCCCTCCATTGTTCTTGTGAAAGTTTGGTGTGTTCTTCGCATTCATCATTGGTGATGAACAACGAATCGTTGCGAGTCTATTGTGCGATGAAATGATCCCAAATTGAATACCCAATATCACAAAGACCTAGTGAAGGTTTGATGACGATAGAGGGAAACAGATCAGACCAGAACTGGAAGGATCATTCCTTGACCGTTCTTCAATAGCGTGAATCAAATCGTGTTTTTGGAGCTGATCGAAGGCCTGAAAACACCGGAGGCAACTACAGGACATCGGGTTGACCTAGTGTCTAATTTTTCATGATGAACAGACCATGAGAAGGAAGAACGGACTTCACGGGAGGTGCTCTGGCTGGAGGATCCATTTTTGGTAAATTCCAGAATACACGGTGTGTACATCTGATGAACATGTCGTGTAGTACGAGCATTCATCGGGTTGAGTTTCAGACGTTAGTCAAGTAACACATGGATTCTAACCCCGGTCACCCAGTGTGTATTCTCTGCACATAATGGAAGAAGAGGCTTTGCGAGACATGGCGTATATTCTGGGAAATACCCTAACACGAGCAGAATTAAACGACCAAGAGGCATGACGTGTACTGTCTACACAAAATGGCAGAAGTGGCTTCGTGAGACTCGGTGTGTATCTCAGGGATACACGAACATGGGGTAGAGTAAACAGGAATGTAATATACCTCACGGAAATACATGGCCAGTGTAACACCCCCAAATGATAAAGTGTTAAATGACTAAATGATATGACCAATGTCAACAAGGTGCACCTTCTTTTTCGGGAGCCTACCTGATTAGAACTCCGCAGTTAAGCGTGCTTGGCCTGGAGTAGTGATCAGGATGGGTGACCTTATGGGAAGTTTCTCAGGGTGTGTGTGAGTGAGGACAAAGCACACTGGAAAGGACAAGTGTTGGCCTGTGGGGACTGCCATTAGCCAAATCAGGAACCCAGCCTTAAGTGCACGGTGCACTGCCTGGGTTGAAATGTAGGGCCCACAACGAGGACGTTGTGCTCTAAAGGGGGGGAGATTGTAACACCCCCAAATTATAACGGGTTAAATGAATAAATGATATGACTCATGTCAACATCGTGCACCATCCTTTTCGGGATCCTACTTGATTAGAACTCCACAGTTAAGCGTGTTTGGCCTGGAGTAGTGATCAGGATGGGTGACCTTCTGGGAAGTTTCCTAGGGTGTGTGTGAGTGAGGACAAAGCACACTGGAAAGGACAAGTGTTGGCCTGTGGGGACTATCATTAGTCAGATAACTCGTTCTGGCATGTGGGTGGACCCTGGGGTGGGCCCCACATGTATGCGGGGGAAACTGGTGGTACTTGATGGGCCAGGACCCGATGGCCATGTTAAGGCGGGGTGGTTGTGCTGTCACCAGGACCTGGTTGTTACAGTTGGTATCAGAGCAGGAACCCAGCCATAAGTGCGTGGTGCACTGCCTGGGTTGAAATGTAGGGCCCACAATGAGGACGTTGTGCTCTAAAGGGGGGGTGATTTTAACACCCCCAAATGATAAAGGATTAAATGACTAAATGATATGACTCATGTCAACAAGGTGCATCTTCCTTTTCGGGAGCCTACCTAATTAGAACTCCACAGTTAAGCGTGCTTAGACTGGAGTAGTGATCAGGATGGGTGAACTTTTGGGAAGTTTCCCAGGATGTGTGTGAGTGAGAACAAAGCACACTGAGTGTCCGATTGACGTGGCTCGGGAGTTAGAAACGTCGTATAAAATAATATTATTTTATTATTTTAAGACATCGGGCCGTTGTAACTTCTACCCGGAGCGTCCGATTGACGTGTCGTCAGTGGCGTTGAGACCCTATTGGTACGACAGACTTTTTGAGATGGTTTCTGGGTGTTGGGACTATGAACGGGGTGCGGGCCCCACGAGGCCGGGTTTTGGCGTTTGCGGAGAAACGCAGCTTTTGCACCAGGAGTCCGATTTTGGCGGATGAATAGTCGATCATGTGTGTTTTTCCTAGAGGATCGCAATGGTGTGATCCATTCAATGAGTTTCGGATTCCAGATGTGGGACCCACCCGAGATGGCCTTCGGTGAATAGTGCCTTTTTCACCGGGTGTCCGTTTCGGACGAGCGAGTAGTCGATTCCACTTGTTTTTCCGAGGGGATCGCCATGGTGTGATCTGCTCGATGGTTTTAGGATCGTTGTGTGGGCCCTGCACGAGCTAGCTACGGTGAATAGTTCCTTTTTCACCGGTGCTCCATTTCGGGCGAGTAAACATCCTATCCTGCGTGTTTTTCCGTGTGGAACGCGATGGTGGCCTCAGTTTTAGACTAGGAGGTGCGCAATGTGGCGTTGGGTGGGTCACTCGGGGTAGCGACGTTTGGACCAGCAGTGGTTGAGGTTTCTCCCTTGGTTCATTCCTACGAGGGTTCGCGCGGCATCACAACCTTCGTAGGGGTTTGTGATCCTCTCGATGGGATGTTTTAACTGTTAGAGTTGTGGCATCCCTCCGGTGGTCCCAGAGCGGATCCTCTAGCATCTTTACCCTGGATCGGGTTCTTGGTATCGCTGTGACCGCTTATTCATGGGCGACGATCCCCTATCTTGCAGGTTAACCCCGTAGGGTTTGTGGCATCATCGGGAATATGATCCCCTACACGGTGGGTCTTGCCCAGTAGGGTTGTGGCATCGTCGGGTATAAGATCCCCTTACTCAGCATGAATTTTATAGTAGGTTTGCGGTATCGTTGGTTATACGATCCCCTACTCAGCGCGTGGTGTCGGTAGGGTTGCTCTATCGTTGGTTATGTGATCCCCTACTCAGCGCGTGGTTTCGGTAGGGTTGTGGCATCATCGGTTCGATCCCCTACATCGCGAGTTGTACCAGATAAAGTTCTAGTATCGGCGTGACCATCTTCATATGGACGATGATCCTCTATCTGAGTGTGAGATTCTGTCGAGCACCAGATCGGGTTGTGGTATCCCCCAGTGGATCCTGGGTGTGATCCCCTATATGTGAGAATAACGTATGCCAGATCGGGTCGTGGTATCCCCCAGCGGACCCTGGCAGTGATCCCCTATCTGTGAGCTACGTATACCGGAGTGGGTCTTGGTATCCCCTAGCGGACCCTAGCGGTGATCCACTATCTGAGGAGTTTGGTGGTTATGTTGTTTCAGCGATGTTTCCTCAGTGATGTTATCCGAAAAGCGTGGTCTCTCGGGTGAGCGTCTGAGATGTTTGTTTGGGACCCAATGGAGTGCATCTCTCGAATGAGTGTCATCTGGTATGACAGTGTTCGTGTGGTGTACTCTCCTGGTTGGGACAGTTGCTGGTGATGAGGTCAGTACCTCTTGTGGCTTATAGCGTGTGCTGAGTATATATGGATTGTTCAAGGTGTGTTTATGGGAATACACCTGAGCTGAGTTGAGCTGACTAGTTGTGTTTAGCCGAGGAGGGTCATGAGGAGGAGTTTCTTTCTCGTCTGGGTTCTGGCTGGCTGGGTTGAGCAGACTGTTGCCTTTCAGTTTCTCCCTTGGGTTTTGGGTTTTTTGGGTGCCTACTGAGTATGTTTATACTCACCCCTGCACGGGCTTTGCCCGCAAATGTTTGTATCTTGTGCAGACCACATGCCTTTTGATGGAGTCCCAGGACGACCCAGAGCAGGCGGAGCTTAGTGAGTGTGTTGACCGAGGTGTCTAGCGGAGCTGTGCCGAGGGATCTTTCCGGTGGGTGTTTGTCGCAACGTTCCCCTTCTTTAGAGTAGGTTGGACGTGCTTTGTAGTTTTCTTTGGTGGGACCTATTTTTCCATTTGTACTTTTGTTGTTGCACTCTGGTTTGGGATAGATTGTATGCATGCATTTACTTTTTAGTTTCTATATCTCTACACTGTTGCATGGAGGTGTTTGTGGGTTCTTGTGTACAGGTACCTTAGTCTAATGCCTCCCATGTGTGTGATATCCTACTCGGCGCTGGTCACCAGCCCCTGTCCTATTGGAGGCGGGCTTTGGGAGTCATGGCTCGAGCCCCGTTGGGTCGGGTCGTGACAGAGTTGAATCAAAGGAGGTTCCATCTTTGGGATCTCAGAGCGTAGCTAGTCTAGCTGTGAGTTTGGTTTGGGTTTCATAGCAGTAGTGTTAGGATGTTTAGAGTTCCTCGTTCAGGCCAGGGACTCCAGTGTTGGTGCGGCGGCCGACGTATCCATACACCAGGACTCTGATAACCTTCCTTTTGACTCGGGACATTCGTACACTGGTCGCAGGGACATAATGGTACATGCATCGTATAGGACTAGGTTTTTGGTATTTCCTTGTCCTTCTTGATTCATCTCTCCAGATATACTTTTTGACTGTGGTGCATCTTGAATGTTTTTCAGGATGCATCCACGATGACAGCCAGTGAGGGTTCCGCAGCAGGATTGTGCTGATGACCCGCCCTTTTTAGAGGATTTGGAGCAGGGCGCATGTTCTGAGGTTGCACCTCTAGGTGGTCTGCTAGTTGAGCCGCCACCTTTCGAGCAGCTGGTTGTGCCTGAAGTGAAGGATGAGGTTGCGTGCAGGCGGAGTGCGCTGCACGAGCTCTAGAGGCAGCGACCTCTGAGGTTCTGGGGTGATCCAGACCCCCAGGCAGCTGATGACTGGATTGAGGCAGTCACCCGGGTATTCCGCCTAGTGAGGACACCTCCAGATTAGATGGTGGTCCTAGCGGAGAGCCTTCTGCATGGTTCTGCCGGGCGATGGTGGAGTTTGGTGATGCAGTCCCATGACGAGGAGACGCTCACGTGGGCAGAGTTTGAGCGGCTCTTTAGGGAGGAGTTCTATCCATTGATGCTGAGTTCAGTGCGGATCTAGGAGCTTCTGCAGCTTCGAAAGGAGAGCATGACTGCGTCGGAGTACTTAGCGAGGTTTACAGACCTGTCGCGCTACTCCCTGGTTATGGTTTAAGACCCGTTCTTTAGGGCTCAGACCTTCGAGCAGGGATTACGTAGGGACATCCGAGCAGGTGTGGTTTCCTTGTGCCTGCCCACCTATGCTGGAGTGCTGGAGAGAGCGTTGGTGGTGGAGAGTTTTCTGGCTGAGCAGATTCCCCCTGTTAGTGTTGGGAACTCGAGGGTTGAGACTTCTTCAGTCAGATCGTCATCTGGTAGCCGACAATAGACTCAGGGATCTAGACGTGGCCGACGTTTCAAGAGGCGACCAGAGGATGGAGGATCTGAGCCTCAGGGGTCACAGGGCTCGCAGGCCAGTTTTGGTCAGTCGGAGGAGAGGCAGTGTTACACTTGCGACAGTCGGGGACATCTTGCTAGAGATTGTCCGACCCGACGTGCTGCTGAGAGGGAGACGGTCGATGGACCGCCTTGGCAGTGGCAGTGTCTCGAGCAAGGAGGTCCGCAGGGCGACGGACGTGGTGGCAGAGCTGGTGCAGCGGGAGGCGGTGGTAGGCAGTACCAGTTTCCACCACCCCACCCCCAGGTGGTCCACGCCAAGCTCAGGGAGCTGGTGGGCGAGGGCGAGGACAGTTGCATGCCCTGGAGGCAGTCGACCCAGAGGCACCGCGGATGGATAGAGATACGCCTTGTGTCTTTTATACTTACTGCAGTAGTTTTTCAGACACTGTTTAGTGGTACTCTTTCCTTTTGTTGCTTGCTCGAGTTTTTTTTAGGGCGTTGGTAAGACCCTGTGTGGGAGTTGTTCCACATACTTCGAATGCGTGAGGTAGATGGATCCATCCCACACCGAGACGCATTTTTGTGATGCGATTAAAACCGTGCGGGCGATTGAGTGCCGCCCAAATCTGATAGTACTGAGGTGTGGTGGATGATTCTCACTGAATTATTCGTTCGGGCAAGGGTGTTGGTAGGTGAGCTCACTGGTGTGTGAGTCCCAGTTGAGAGTCCAGTCGCTTTCCTTATGCTTAGTGATTTTCAGGGATGAAAAGTTTTACGGGGGGGAGAATGTAGCGACTCGGGTTTTTGGTCCTTTCAGACTTTGAAATATTTCTACGAATAATTTCAGAGCTAGGCGCGAAGACGGCATGCGATTCCGAGGCCCGGTGTGCCCGGAATTAATTTTATAAAAATATTAAGTATTTTTTTTACTATGCACGTGGAAGGGGTGTGATATCTCCTAAACGGTAGCTCAAAACGGGAATCTGATGGCACGGTTGCGTCTGGAACGTGCCGTTTACCCTAGGCGAGGTGTACACATTGCGGGCACGGGCCTGCCGTGAGAAACGCCACCAGGGACATTTTCATAAATAAGTAGCGAAGTTAGTGTGCGAGCGTTGGCTAGAATAACTTCTGAACGGAGTCTCGGATGGAAAATCTGAGTCCGCTGTTGCATTCAGAACGGCGCGTTTACCCTAGGTTTGACCTTACTTTTGTTCGCATCGGGCGTCGGGTCTGAGGCGGGTTTGGCGTCGGCGGGCGGCTGATATAAATATCATCACCCCCCCCATCGTTCCTCTCGATGTTCTTAGTCGTTCTTCACCGCCGCACCGCTGAATCGAGCAAACGAAGCACCCACGAGCTCGGAATTCGACGACGGATGTTCCAGGAGCGAGCAGCAGAAGCTCTAGAGCGCGGATCAAAGGCAGAACGTCGACGTTTCGCCCGCGAGGTAAGCGGTTTGAGTTTTACAATCCCGGATCCCATTTTTGTGTTTTTTTCCTTCAAATTTTCCTAAGGGTTGTATTATTCGTGTCCCAAGCTTTCCAAAACATGTTTCGGATCTGAATTTGGAGCACCGGGGTGCTCCCGGTGGCTCCCGGATGTTTTCCGGCAAAAACCCGGTTTTCCAGCGACGACGGGCGGCGGCCATGGCAGAATCCGGCAACGGCGCGGCGGCGGTTTTCGGTGGCAGCGGCGGCGGCGCGGCGGAATCTGGCGGCGGCGTGGCGGAATCCGGCGGCAGCGCGGTGGTTTCCTGCGAGGCTGGCGGTGGTCCGACCAGGATTTTCTAGGGGTTCTTTAAACCCCCGTAACTCGCAAACTGTAACTCCGATTTGCGAGCCGTTTTCGGAGACGCGCTCCTTGCGTCAAGACGGACCTTTTGAACTCACTTTGAGGGTTTAAGGGTTTGGGATCGTGGCCCGGGTGTTAGAAACATCATATAAAATAATATTATTTTATTATTTTACGACTTCGGGCTGTTGTAACTTCTACCCGGAGCGTCCGATTGACGTGTCGTCAGTGGCGTTGAGACCCTACTGGTATGACAGACTTTTTGAGATGGTTTTTGGGTGTTGGGACTATGAACAGGGTGCGGGCCCCACGAGGCCGGGTTTTGGTGTTAGCCGAGAAACGCAACTTTTGCACCAGGAGTCCAATTTTGGCGGATGAATAGTCGAACTTGTGTGTTTTTCCGAGAGGATCGCAATGGTGCGATCCATTCGATGAGTTTCAGAATCCAGGCATGGGCCCCACCCGAGCTAGCCTTCGGTGAATACTGCCATTTTCACCGGGTGTCTGTTTCGGACGAGCGAGTAGTGGATTCCACTTATTTTTCCGAGGGGATAGTCGTGGTGTGATCCGCTTGATGGGTTTCGGGATTTTTGTGTGGGCCCCGCACGAGCTAGCTATGGTGAATAGTGACTTTTTCACCGGTGCTCCATTTCGGGTGAGTAAATAGCCTATCCTGTGTGTTTTTCCGCGTGGAACGTGATGGTGGCCTCGGTTTTAGCCTTGGAGGTGCGCAATGTGGCGTTGGGCGGGTCGCTTGGGTTAGCGATGTTTGGACCAGCAGTGGTTGAGGGTTCTCCCTTGGTTCATTCCTACGAGGGTTCACGCATCATCACAACCATCGTAGGGGTTTGTGATCCTCTCGATGGGATGTTTTAACTGTTACAGTTGTGGCATCCCTCCAGTGGGCCTGGAGCGGATCCTCTAGCATCTTTACCCTAGATCGGGTTCTTGGTATCGCTGTGACCGCTTATTCACGGGCGGCAATCCCCTATCTAGCAGGTTAACCCCGTAGGGTTTGTGGCATCATCAGGAATATGATCCCCTACGCGGTGTGTCTTTCCTAGTAGGGTTGTGGCATCGTCGAGTATATGATCCCCTACTCAGCGCTTGGTGTCGGTAGGGTTGCGATATCGTTGGTTATGCGATCCCCTACTCAGCGCGTGGTTTCGGTAGGGTTGCGGCATCGTCGGTTCAATCCCCTACATCGCGAGTTGTACCAGATAAGGTTCCGGTATCGTCATGACCATCTTTATATGGATGATGATCCTCTATCTCAATGTGGAGATTCTGTCGAGTGCCAGATCGGGTTGTGGTATCCCCCAACGGATCCTGGGTGTGATCCCCTATCTGTGAGAACAACGTATGCCAGATCGGGTCGTGGTATCCCCCAGCGGACCCTGGGAGTGATCCCCTATCTGTGAGCTACGTATACCGGAGTGGGTCTCGGTATCCCCTAGCGGACCCTAGCGGCGATCCCCTATCCAGGGAGTTTGGTGGTTATGTTGTTTCAGCGATGTTTCCTCAGTGATGTTATCTGACGAGCATGGTCTCTCGGGTGAGCTTCTGAGATGTTTGTTTGAGACCCGATGGAGTGTATCTCTCGGATGAGTGTCATCTGGTATGAAAGTGTTTGTGTGGTGTACTCTCATGGTTGGGACAATTTCTGGTGATGAGGTCGGTACCTCTTGTGGCTTGTGGCGTGGGATGAGTATATCTGGATTGTTCAAGGTGTATGTATGGGCATAAACCTGAGCTGAGCTAAGCTGACTAGTTGTGTTTAGCCGAGGATGGTCATGAGGTGGAGTTTCTCTCTCGTCTGGGTTCCCTCTGGATGGGTTGATCGGACTGTTGCCTTTCAGTTGCTCCCTTGGGTTTTGGGTTTTTAGGGTGCCTACTGGGTATGTTTATACTCACCCCTGCACGGGCTTTGCCCGCACATGTTTGTGTCTTGTTCAGACCACATGCCTTCTGACGGAGTCCCAAGACGACCCGGAGTAGGCAGAGCTTAGTGAGCGAGTATACCAGGGTGTCTACCGGAGTTGTGCCGAGAGATCTTTTCGGCGGGTGTTTGTGGCAGCGTTCCCCTTCTTCAGAGCAGGCTGGATGTGATTTGTAGTTTTCTTTGGTGGGCCCTGTTTTTCCCTTTGTACTTTTTCTGTTGCACTCTGGTTTGGGATAGATTGTATGCATGCATTTACTTTTTAGTTTCTATATCTCTTCACTGTTGCATTGAGGTGTTTGTGGGTGCTTCTGTACAGGTACCTTAGGCTAATGCCTCCCATGTGTGTGATATCCTACTTGGTGCTGGTCGCCAGCCCCTGGCCTATTGGAGGTGGGCTTGGGGAGTCGCGTCTCGAGCCCCGTTGGGTCGGGTCGTGACAGCCAGTGGAACAGGCTACCCGTGAACTAGTTACACAGGATGGCGAACATGGGTAGATGTTGTGTACGGGCACATGGCCAGCATACACGGAGCCAACCTCAGATGCTTGGACACGATGTGTAACCATAACACATGCTATGTACTTTAATTTCTACATGACTAGCCTCGCGAAATGGTCCTTTGTACATGGGTAGTACATGAGGTTTGAATACACGGCGTATGCCTCATTCATTCACGCCATGTACTATTTTGGAAATGACATGGTCATCTTGTCATCAATATAATGGACACATTTGTTTTGGTTATCCCCCGATGAAATGGAAGGCATTTTGGATTCATCAACATGGGAAATCATGGCAGTTGATTTATCGACACTTGGCATGAAGAGTGGACCCTTCCAGAATAAAGCGTGCTTTGTGGAAACCCTGTCATTGGTTGTGCACTGACGACTATTCATGTATCATGTGTTGGTCTGACAATTCTGTTGACTGTTACTGGACCATGTGTTTGTCTGACAGTTCCAACTTATGTTCCTGGATCATGTGTTGGTCCGAAAGAATAGCTTGACCTGGATCATGTGTTAGTCCGACAGATCTAAAAACTATTCCTGGTTCATGTGTTGGTCTGATAGTTCTGACTTCTGTTCTTGGATAACGTGTTGGTCCGACAGAATAGTTGTTCCTGGATCATGTGTTGGTCTGATAGCTCTGATGATTCAGTGTCTATATCTAATCATCTCTATCTCTCTACATAAGTTGTATACATGTCTGATCTGAGTCATTAACTCTTGTATTTAACTGTGATTGAGATAGAATACTTAATAACATAGGTATATTTATTGGCATATACCTAAGTGTTGTTATCTGTTATTTTCTTACTCTATGGTTTATCATAGTTTTATTTTGTGAGACCTTGAGGGTCTTGGGATCCTTATTGAGTATCATTATACTCACCCATGCACGGGCTATGCCCGCACCTCATTGTATTGGATATAGATGATGGACAATGCTGACTGAGGATCAGAGTATCAGGACTGGATGGTACTCGGAGGTGGACCTTACGATGATTTGGTACACGGAGGAGACTGATTGACGTGGAGTGCTGAGGAGTCCATCTGTACCTACCCTTCAGGAAGGATCCCTGGAGGATAACCCAGTAGCTACTTTTCTTTTTCTGTTGTACTATTTTTTCAGTTGTACTTTCAGTTTTCAGTTGGGAATGTATTTCTGTCCCCTTTACTTTTCATCACTCTTTTGTATACAACATTGCTTAGAATTTAATTTCAGCTCGTACACTGTTGTGTCTGTGTGTTTTTAGATTATAAAGGCAATGCCTTCCTAGTTTTAGGTATTTACACCTTTGGTGAATGTGGCCATCCCCTGGCTTATGGAAGGCGGGCTTGGGGTAGTCACGACATGGGTCTCGGGGGATGGGTCGTGAATAATTGTTATTAAAGGAATCAGTTCTACCGCAGAACTTAGAACTCTGATCATTATTTTTTGTGAAGAAATCGTGTTAAGGGTACTGATTGTGGCTCTCAGTTCAGGGAGTCCAGTGTTTGTGTGGCGACTGATGTATCCATACACCAGGAACCTGACTATTGATTTCCAACGTAGTGCAAGAAAAAAACTGATTGCGTGTGGGTTTTCAAGATTTTTCTTTGTGATCTATTTGAGTCATCTCACCGGGTATAACTTATTGATAGTGGCACACCTGTTTCTTTTTAGGATGCCTCCTCACAAACAGCCAGCCATGGTTCTGAGATATGAATGATATGGCAACCCATCGAGCGATGAGGCCTTGGTGTTGGGCCCCTTCATAGAAGAGGCACCAGCGGTACCACTACCCGTTGGGCCACTGAAACCACCAGTTTCATTAGCAGAGACTACATTCCACTTGAGTACATTGCACGAGTTCCAGTGCCAGAGCCCGCCCGGTTTCAGGGGTGAGATGGACCCGCAGGTAGCTGAGGATTGGCTGGAGGCTGTGGTTAGAGTTTTCAGACTAGTAGGGACACCAGCCTACCTTATGGTGATCCTTTCTGCAAGTCTCCTTCAGGGAGTAGTAGGCCTATGGTGGAGCCTGATGCTCTAGGTGCATGATGAGGCAACACTACTCTGGACTGATATTGAGACCCTATTTTGGGCGGTGTTTGTCCTAGCCAGCCTTTATGAAATGCAGATATAGGAGCTACTTCATCTACATCAGGGTAGCATGATGGTGGAACAATACTCAGCGAGGTTCACCGGCCTCTCGTGCTAATCTACAGATATGGTACGGGACCCATTCTTTAGGGGTCGGACCATCGAGTAGTGGCTCAGGTGAGAGATGAGTGTTTCGATGATCTCCCTCAGCATCCCAATGCTGGAGGGGTGTTAGAGAGAGCCCTCCTAGTGGAGAGTTTCCTTGCTAAGCACTCACCAGCAGCGAGACCCACCACCTGGCATCATGTAGAGGAGTCTTCTGAAGTTGGAAGCAAATAGATGTATTAGAGGTCCAAGAAGACCAGTTCATCTGGTGGATGACCTCAGGATACGGGTTCAGTTGTGTGGGGCAAATGAGACAGTGCCAGTCATGCCAAGAGCGGGCAATGTTACTATTATGATGGGAAGGGTCACATGGCTCGTGACTGTCTAACCCACCGTACTGATGATCATCTGAAATTAGAAGGACCACCCAGGTAGAGACAGATATTCGATTGAGGCAGTCCGTAGGGTGCGGGCGGATATGGCAGAGGAGCTGGTCGAGGAGTTGGCGGTGGGCGACGATATGATGTGTTACCGCCACCACCACCATTAGGTCCACCCCGACCGTAGGGAGCAGGTGGACATGGGAGAGATCAGCTCCAATTAGCTGAGGCATTGGACCATGGCGCTTCGGATAAGATTCTAGGTATGATCTGTGTCTACCCCACCTTAGCTGTAGTTCTTATAGACACAGGTTCCAGTCACACTTTCATTTCCACTGCCCTCTTTGGGAGCTCAGAGATTCTGACAGAGCCATTGGCATGATCCTTACAGTTAGAGACTCCTACGGGAGCAGACTCGATGATTATGCACTAGTTCCAGTAGTGTGATCATACTCTAGGAGGAAGTAGCTTCGGCTGGGATCTCCTCATAGAAGCGTTGACGCCTTATGACGTCATCTCGGGTATGGACTGGTTATCTATAGTCCATGCTCAGATCGATTGTATTTGGTGCAAAGTGCAGTGTGTCTGCATGGATGGGACTAGGTTTGCCTTCACCAATGATAAGGGAGCCTTTGAAGAACATGACAAACATACTTGGAGGAGGGTGCAGCCAATCACTCATCAGTTGGCCTACCTTACCCTTGGAGCAGTTGATGTGGAGAGTCTGAGCTATCCAATAATGGTGGACCAGTACGCGAATGTTTTCCTAAATGATGTCCTAGGTCTACCTCCTCATATAGTGGTGGACGTTTACATTAGCATGTACCCTAGGATGGCACTGATATCTATTCCATCATATCAGATTTCTCCCGCTGAGCTTTGTGAGCTGTGGGTACAGCTCGAGGATTTGTAGAGGAAGGAATTCATCTAGCCCAGTGTTTCTCCCTAGGAAGCCCAGATTCTGTTTTCTAAGAAATCCTATGTGATATTGAGGCTCTGTTTCAACTACCGTTGCTTAAATTAGGTGACCGTGAAGAACAAGTACCCACTCCCAATGATTAATGACCTCTTTAATCAGCTAGAGGGAGCAAGGTGGTTCTCAAATATAGACCTCATATCAGGCTATCACCAGCTTAGAGTTTGAGATAAGGATGTGTAGAAGATGACCTTCAGGTGTCGGTATGGCCACTATGAGTTCTTGGATAAGCCCTTCGGCATTACCAATGCTCCAACAGTATTCATGGGACTCGTGTACAATATCATCCCTCCATACCTCAATCGCTTTGTCGTAGTTTTCATCGATGACATTCTGATCTACTCGACTACTGAGGAGGAGAATTTCTCATATTTGCGGGACGTACGAGACACACTCTGAGAGCACTAAGTTTATAGTAATCTCTCGAAGTGCCAGTTTTGGATCCAGGAGGTTCGATTTTTGGGACATGTCATTTAAGAGGCAAGATTTGCAGTGGATCCAGCGAAGATTGAGGTGGTAATTTCTTGGGAGCCACCCATGAGTGTGAAGAAGGTACAAAGCCTCCTGGGTTTTGCTGGATATTGCCGAAGGTTCGTACCAGACTTCTCCAGATTTGCAGCAACACTATCAGCCTTGATGAAGAAGTGGAAACCCTTCATGTGGTATGAGAGATGCTAGCAGTGCATTCAGAAGCTGATGCAGAGGCAGACTAGTTCCCCCATCTTGAGGATCCTAGAGGAAGGCGTAGGGTATGTAGTCTACTACGATGCATCATGGACCAGAATCAGGTGTGTACTGATGTAGGAGCGAGTAGTGAATGCATATGGTTCTCGGTAGCTGAGACAGCATGAGAAGAACTATGCAAACCATGAGCTGAAGTTAGCAGCAGTGTTCTTCGGCTTGATGATGCGGTGAAACTATCTTATGGGTGAACTTTTTATCATATACTCTGATCACAAGATTCACAGGTATATCTTTTCTTAGAAGGACCTGAACCTAATACAATGAAGTTGGATTTAGTTCCTCCAGGACTATGACATCAAGATAGTATATACTCTTGGGATGGTGAACGTTGTTGTGGATGCGCTCAACAGGGGATATGGTATACAGCTTCTAGGAGAGGTGACAGATCAGATGGCTTCTTTACAGATTTCTTATGTGGACCGAGATGGAGCATCCTTTCTTCAGTATCTTATAGTCACAACCCCACTTCATCGGAGAGTCAGCGAGGAGTTGTGAGGAGACACTGACTATGAGACACGACCTGCTCAGATATCCGTAGGGCAGACACCTGATGGATTTTCTGAATGTGGGGAGAAAATAATCCTCTTCAGAAGATGTACTATGGTACTAGTGTCACATCAGGAGGAAGTGTTGAGAGAGTTCCACACATCCCCTCTAGAAGTACATCCAAGAGTGGAAAAGATGTACCGGTACCTTCAACGATAAGATTGGTGGCCAGTTATGAAGAAGTCAGTAGTGGAATTTGTCTCTTGATGCCTCAATTTTTTGCAAGTAAAGGAGGAGAACGAGGTACTATTAGGCATCGTTCAGCATTTAGAGGTCCCAGAGTGGAGGTGGGATGGGATATCCATTTACTTTGTGACAGGACTTTCACATATATCCAGGGTTCACGACTCAATTTGGGTGGTCGTTGACCGACTCACCATGTTGGCCCACTTCCTACCGATCAGAGAGCATGGTTTAATAGAGACCATGGGACTCCTCATTGTGTAGGAGATTGTGCGGCTACATGGAGTACCTTCTTCTATTGTCTCTGATAATGACGCACAGTTTACTTCCCGACTATGGAAGGGGTTACATGAGGCATTCAAGACATATCTTCGTTTGAGCACCGCATTCCATCCTCATATGGATGGTCAGACTAAGCTGACCATTCAGAACCTCGAGGACATGCTATGTTCTTGTGTCCTCTACTTCGGTCATAGCTGGGAGGATCGCATAGCTTTTATAGAGTTTACATACGACAACAGCTATCACTCCACCATAGATATGGAACCTTTTGAGGCATTATACGAGCGACCTTCTAGATCACCCTTATGCTGGAAAAACCCTGGGGAGTCAGCACTAGTGGGACCAGAGATTCTAAAAACTACCACAGAGAAGGTGCAGATCCTCCAGGAGCGGATGAAGAATACACAGAGTAGGCATAAGTTGTATGTTTACAAGAGACGGAGACCTATAATGTTCGAGAATAACAACCCCATCTTTCCAGGGGTCTCACCTCGATGAGTTCTATAGGGATTTGGTCAGGGATACAAGTTATCTCTGAGGTTCATTGGACCTTTCCAGGTCCTCATCAGAGTTGGCGAGGTGGAATACCACTTAACACTTCAAGCTCAGTTACATAGGGTGCATGAAATCTTCCACATATCTCAGCTGAGGAGATACATGAACGACCCATCTCACATCATCGACCATGGAGAGATGGACATCTAGGATGGGGTGAGTTTCACGGAGGTTCCATTGGAGATTGAGGATTGAAAGGAGGGGGTCCAATGTGGATTGTCAATACCTCTAGTGTGCCTTTGTTGGCAGCATGGGAGCCTCCAGGAGAGAACATGGGAGCGAGAGGCTCAAATACGTGCTCAGTACCCCCATTTGTTTCTCTAGATTGAGTTGTAGCTTATAGGGATGTAAGGCGCTGAGGTGGGAAGAATTTAAAGACTCAGAATTTCCATGGATATTCTTTTTCTTATTTAAATGCGAATTTTACGAGTCTGTGAAAACTAACAGTGTATGATTCCGAGGCCTGGTGTGCCCAAAATCGATTTCTAATGTTTTGTTCGGGTACGTTCAGTAAACGTACGATTGGGATTTTATTATATTTGAACTGTTGCTCGTAATTGAAATCAGAGGGCACCGTTGAACTCGCAGAACAAGTATTCTCTTAATATGACTTTCACCTTGACGGAAGATGGTTGAGAATAAAAGATAGTTTTTGGGTTTTACATGGAATAATAAAATAAAATAAGTGCATGTATTATTCTATTTTATTTGTTATAACCACCATGTGGATGTTGGAGGTGTGAATCGTCTCACCTTAGCCTCCCATTAAAGGTTGTGGTGGTGGGTCCCACCCAAACTCAACCATCCATGTTAGGGTTAATATGGTGGGGACCACCTAAGACCACTTCAACTCTTGAACTCCTAGCATTAATGAGGAGGGAGCCTCTTGATCTCCTCTAGAATATGGTGCCAACCCTCTTAATTAATTAATTGAACAAATTCAATTAATTATTTTAAACCTTCTGATTTCTATTCCAAAAATTTAATAAGATGTCATAATATATTGTTTGTTGGAATTTGTATTTTTGGTGGATCTTGGGAAGAATATAACTGTCCAACAAAGATCGATCTTCAACCAGAACAAGGGAGGAAGCACCGTCCTTGAATAATGCCAAAGACGTCATCCTCGACTTCCCCATATTCTTTCTTGACATCAACGAATCAACGTTCGCCTTTCCGAGACATCGTCAATGATCAACGAATCATAGGTAGGGTTGTGTTCTGATTTGAGAAATATTGATTCTTCCTTCCATAATGGTTTCTCTTGACTCCCTTGCTACCAAACTTACATGGACAGACTGGGCCAAACGAACATGGTCTGATCCCTCCGTCGTTTTTGTGAATGTTTGGTGTGTTCTTCACATTCTTCATGGGTGACGAACAATTGATCGTTGCGAGTATGTTGTGTGACACAATGATCCCAAATTGAAGACCCATCATCAAAACGACCTAGTGGAGGCATGACGATGACAGCGAGTGACAGATCAGACCAGAACTGGAAGGACCGTTCCTCGACCGTTCATTGAGCAGGTGAATCAAATCTTGTTTTTGGAGCCGATCAGTGACCCGAAAACACTGGAGATGACTACGCGACATCAGAAAACCTAGTGTCTAAAGTTTCATTATCAACGGACCGTCAAAACTAAGAATGGAATTCATGGGAAGCGTGCTGGCAGGATGGGTTGTTCCTGGAAATTCTACAATACACGGTGTGTACTTCTGATGAACACGTCATGTAGTACCGGCGTTCAAAAACTAATGTTTCGGAAGATAGACAAGTAACACATGGAGTGTGACCCCAGTCACACGGCGTGTATTATCTACATATAATGGTAGAAGTGGATTCACAAGACATGGCGTGTATTCTAGGAAAACAACGGGCACGAGAAAAATTACAAGACCAAGAGGCATGACGTGTACAGTCAACACATAATTGATGAAGTGGATTCGCGAGACTCGGAGTGTATCCTGAGGATACACAGACACGAGGTGGAGTACATGGGCATGTACTCCAGCAGATAGACAAACATGTCCAGTTGATACCCCGTGTACTAGTTACACAGGATGGCGAACACAGGTTGAGGTCGTGTACGGACACATGGCCAGTTTACATGGAGATGACACCAGATTCTTAGACACGGCATGTAACCATACCACATGCCGTGTACTTCCTTTTCTACACAACCAGCCTCGCGACACTAACCATTGTACATAGGCATTACCTGAGGTGTGAAGAAATAGTGTGTGCCTCATTCTTACACGCGGTGTACGTTTTGGGAAATGGCTTGGTTATATTGTCCTCAATATCATGGACATGTTTGTTTTGGTTAGAACCCTATGATTTGGAAGACCTTTTGGATACATCAACTTTGGACTTCGTGGCATTTGATGTATTGACACATGGCTTTACGAGAGGACCCTTCCAGAATCAATCATGCTTTGTGGAAACCCTGTGGCTGGCGGTGCACTCACGACTGTTCCTGGATCATGTGTTGGTCCGACAGTTCTGTTGACTATTACTGGATCATGTGTGGGTCCGAAAGTTCATACTTCTATTCTTGGATCATGTGTTGGTCCAACAGAATAGTTGGACCAAGATCATGTGTTTTTCTAACAGCTCTGACGACTATTCCCAGATCATGTGTTGGTCTGACAGTTCTGAACACTGTTCCTGGACCATGTGTTGGTCTGACAGAATAGTTCGTGCTAGATCATGTGTTGGTCTGACAACTCTGATGATTCAGTGGATATATCTTATCATCTATATATCTCTACATAATTTGTATACCTATGTGAGTTGAGTCAGTAACTCTTGTATTTTCTCATGATTGAGACGAATTACTTGATAGCTTATGTATGTGTATGGGCATATACCTATGTGTGGTTATCTATTTTGTTCATACTACGTGGTTTATCCTAGTTGGATTTTTTGACACCTTGAGGGTCTCAGGGTCCCTACTGAGTATCGTTATACTCAACCATGCATGGGCTATGCCCGTACATCATTGTGTTGGATGGAGACGAAGGACATCACTGACTGAGGATCAGAGTAGCAGGATAGTAAGGTACTCGGAGGTGTACCTTACTACTGGTCATTACACGGAGGAGACTAAAGGATGTGTAGTGCTAAGGAGGCCATATGTACCTACGCATCATGTAGGAACCCCAGAGGATGACCCAGTAGCTGCTTTTCATTTTTAGTTGTACTAATTTTTCAGTTGTACTTGCACTTTCCAGTTGGGCTAGTATTTCCAGCCCCTTTACTTTTCATCACTCTTTTGTAAACATATTTACTTAGCATTTACTTTTAGCTCATACTCTGTTGTGTGTGTGTGTTTTCAGTTTATAAAGGAAATGCCTTCTCAGTATTAGGGATTTACAGCTTTGTTTCTAGTCTCCAGCCACATGATTATTGATGGTAGGATTGGGGTAGTCACGGCATGGGCCCCAGGGGACGGGTCATGACAATAATATTTCAAGGTTTTCCTAAAGTGACACTCACCTCTCTTATAATACGGTACTTCCCCTTCTCTCCAAATCACATCTCCAAATCAATTTGGCTTGGCCAAACCCTACTCAAATATCCTCTCAACTAGCCCCACTTCATCCTAGAGGCCTTACATTTATCAGTAAAACAACCTATGGGGCCCTTTTGATCAAATCAAAAGGAAGCACCTGAAAGAGAGTTAATTATTTCATCACCTCATTCGATGTTATTATCTTCTTCCACATCCTCTTTATTTGTTTCCATACAAAAATAATAACTCCAGTACCTTCTACATACTACGATGTTATTATAAATATGGTACAACCATATTCATTATTCTATCCATACTTTCAATGACAAAGTCATCATTCGTGCGTACATACAGCATACCATCTCCACATCGTGGTGTAGTTTGTTATTCAACACATAATTATTTTTATGTGTATAATAATGAGTATAATTGATTTAAATAAGAAGTATAACATATTTATTATTCTGTAGGTATGAAATTCCATCCAATTACATACTATTTCACCATAAATAGAATTGTATTGTCACTTCTGCATATGTATAGATAACCATGTCCACGAACGTGATGAGATTCACTCCCCATCGTAACCTGTCAAGAATAAATATCATTTAATGATTAAAAAATATTTTTTTAAGAACATAATAACATTTTATATATGAATCAAATACATCCTATCTATAAAAAACATGAATTGCGTATCAAAACATATATAGAAAAATGAACCACTTAACACCAAAAACAAAGATACTACTGAAATATTATTAACAAATAAATATTAAAAGATCATATATGATATAATATTTATGTATATGATTTTATAATAATTTAATAACTATTTTTCCCCATTATAAATGAGGTTAATGTACCCTAAACTATGGGAAAGTATAATTTAAGGGTGTTTTCATCTCAAATCTTATTCCCATGAGATTCATGATATATTGCCACTATTTCCTTTTGTGTGGTGTATGTACTAACCCACGATTGTATTCTTTATGTAATAAACATTAATTTATGGATATTTACATCTTCATTTTATGATCCTTCTTTCATGGGGTGTATGTTTCGCATGTAATCAAATATGTAAGGTAATTTCAAATATAAATTTGTAGTCATTGGGTTTTCGAAAACATCATTGATTTTTTTACTACTTGATTATTTGTGAAATAACTATTTTATTTATTTATATATTAATTTTTAGTCCCATTTGTGTTGATATACTTTTGATGAACACAATCACTCCCTTGATAAATTCTCAATTCATCGATATGAACTTCATAAGAGTAATCTTCACTCAATTTTTATTCATTGAGTTAAACAACCTTATCATTGGTGTGGTTTTTACAAGAATATGTGTGAATTTACTCTGATTGTTTTACCCTAATTATCCAATCATATTAAGTTTATTTATATTTTTCTAACATAATAATTTTATTGATTTATCCATAACCTATGTATACGGTATTTATATGGGATTTCATCTCAATTTACATTCCATTAAGTCTTCTTCGTTGTTATGAACCAATTCACTTTTATATAGTATATGTAGTGTACTTTGACATAGAATACCATGAATCCCTTTATTATCATTATATTATAATCTTTTCATTACCTCAATTATTTTTATTCAAGCGTCTCTTACATGGTTATGAACACTAACTAAAATATCATTTTAAATGTTGTAATTGTTTATTCTTATAAATATTTCTCATTAATGTCCATGTTTTAAAAATGGATTTAAGGATTTATTTATATGGACATGAATGTTTTAAAACGTAAAATTCTGTTTAAATGTTTCATATTGGTTTGGGACACTTTGATACAAAAATCTATTTTAAACGGCTTCTTGATAAATAGTGAAACTTTTAATTGTTTTCAAGAAAAAGGGAATATTACAATCAAATAGTTTTAATGATTATTTTCATCCCTATAAATATCCTTCAATATTCCTGATTGAGGATAATTTATTATAATACAATATTCCATATTTTATGTATTGAGTAAGGTTTGACTATGAATGTCATATTTTTATACCATTCATGGATAGTAGTTAAAATATTAACATTTCGTATGCTAGTATTTATACGAATGTTTAGATTATGTTTCAACCTTTTTATATGAGGAATTTCTTGGACATAGTATGTGACAGTTGGAGCCCGCTACAGCTCCTCGATGCATCGGTATGTCTCATTAGATAAACTTGTGTCCTGGAACTAGGCCTTGAAAAAATCTTATTTTTTGTCTTTGTATGATGCCTTGACAATGTGGTTATGATGTCCGGCATTATGAATTCCATCATTATGAAATTAGCTATTGATATAACATGCGATTTTTCGACTAGTAGAATATCCATGTGAATATGTAAATGACATTATTTGATTTATATTTTACATATAATACTGAAATTTAAGATTAAAAGCTATTGGTTGGAGTTGAGTGCTCAATAGGGGGTGAATTTAGTATCTATTAAAATTTTTTGTTTGAAAAGTATTCTAAAAAAGGTTCCCCAGTAAAAATAAATATATCCTAGTTAATCAATGTAATACAATTTTCAATGTTTGACTTTTAAAATAACTGCTCATAAAACAGATTAATTATTTGTAATCATAATATCATTTACTAACATTACTTCTGAAGCTCTTCTAATATGGAAAAACAATTATAACATCATTAAAAGGATTCAATATCAATTTGAATCTAGTGTTTTCTTAATTATACATTAAAACAAGGAAGAATATATTAAGTAACACAGTGAATATAAAACAAGTCGTTCAGTCTAAATTCGAGACCGAATCCCCTCCACTTGGGGATCACCTTCAACCAAGAAATTTATATTATAAACTTAATCCACACCCTGGATCCCAGTTAACAATAGTACACATGAATATTTAGGTCACGTGACCTCTTCCACAGTTCTCCGTGGGTATAAACTACCAGGTCCCACAGGGACCTCTTCCACACTTATCTGTTGTAATATACATGTTTAAAAATATGTATGATAAAGGATAACTTGTATCCTTTAGTTTAATGCAGAAAATAATGTGTGTTTTTATATAGACACACACACACACACTACTTGGAAGATAAAAAAATACACAACAGAGAATAAATATTGATATAAGGTTAGAAGTACACTAAGTGATAGTATATTATGCTCTGGACTTCTCGGATGAATCAGATGCAGGAATCAAGTCCTCGTGTGGAAAAAAAAGTATCGTAAATTAGTTAGATCTTGCTCGAGTTATTCATGATGTTGGAAGTGCGAAGATTTTTTCAGATCTGATCAAGGATGTCATAGATTTTTTATTTGATAATGATCATGTGTTCTTTATAAATGTCGAGTTTAACGTGTCAATTGTTTTCTCAGGATTTGTCAAAGTTTTTCTTCGTTATCGCTCTCTCTCTTTGCTTCTGGGCTGCACATCTGTTTTATTCTAGGAGTGCATGTGTTGTAATGGACATGATGCATGTATTATACAACTAATACCTTTTACTATTAGTTTACATGTCTCTAAAAAAACATTAATTATGTCAGTTCATTTAAAAGACTCATATTTGACCATTAGACATTAAATTGAAAATAGAAAAAAGTGATTAAAAAATGGTTTCATAGATGATCTGGAAACAGTGTCTCTATGAAATGGTGTCTCCTTGAAATGTTGTATCATTATTTTTCATTGAGAGGTGAGATAGCTACAATGGAATAGTTGTATATAGATTAGGAATTGGTCGCCAAATGCGGTGTCTGATCATGGTGTCTGGTCACGGTGCCTGGATGTCATGATGCCTGGATAGTCATAATTTTTAGATGGTCATGGTGTCTGGATGGTCACGTTTTCTAGATGGTCACAGTGTTTTGATGGTCATGACGTCTAGATGGTCACAGTGTATGTTTCCTTTGCCAGAAAATCATAACCAGTGGTAGACTCACGGTGTCTCAGACATAGCCAAATATCGATATTCAGAAATAAATAGTGATATTTATAGAATAGATTAGACTCAATCATTTATCAAGGAAATAAATTATAAACTCAAAATAATCTACAATAATTATTTAATGAATATATAAACTACTCATCTATACACATAATTTGAGATATATTATGAAGGATTAATATGTTTTATCAGAATTTAGTGGGTTTTTTTATCATTATAACATGATAAAAACATGATGAGGCCAACATTATCCCCCTTTTTTATGATCAAAAGTCATGTGAGTGAGAGATTTACTCTTATTTAATTGCTCACTTCCTTTTCCTTAGAGTGTATATCCCCTTTTGTACATATTTATCCCCCTTTTGGGATTATAAAAAAAATAAAAAATAAATAGAAATAATAGCGGACAATGAATTATATAGATAAAGATGTGTCATTACAAATAGTAGACGTAAAAATAAATTCAAATAGATACCTATAAAAAGAGAATAGTCACTATTCTTTAGAACTGGTAGTATTCTCTTCTCCCTTGGAAGCAAGATCAGAAGGGGAAGCCAAAGGAGAAGAGGTGGTAGTGAAAGAAGGGAGTGAACTAGTTGATAGAAAAGGTAAAGGGATTCCTTCAATGTCAGAAGAGGCCAATGTTGGTGTAAGTGAAGATCAAGGAAAATTTTGATTGAGGATAATAGGTTTGATCTGACTCAGAGATTGAGAGACAGAGAGAGGAGTATAAGCAATGGCAATGGATGAGAAGGTAGGAAAACCATGTCTCAACGGTGCAGCTGTAATAGCCAAAATGGTAGTACTCTGTACATGAAGATAAGGCATCAAAATATTTTTGAATTCAGGTATAATCACACCACCATACTGCATGGATTTCTCAAAGTATTCATGGTTTTCTCTAAACATGTCCAACGAATGAGTGCAATCTTTGAGCATTTGCACTTGAGTTTTGAAAGCATCCGTGAAAGGAGGGATTCTTAGATTCATGACAAGGTACATGAAATGGTTGGTCATTTCATTCTTTGATAATATCCAAGTGAAGTATAAATCCACCATCTTAGTAATCTCTTACTAAGAATCTTTTGATATTTTGGAATGTATTCTCACCAAATAAAGAACTATGTCACTTTTTATTTGAAATCATTATATAGAGACTCTTTTTCAAAACCACTGAGCACAACCAAAATGTATTCTTTGAAAACTGTTCTAAGTAGATCATTTTCCAAATATGGTTGAGAAGTTTTTCCAAAAGCCCTAGAAGGAGTAATCGATGAATTAAGAGACTTTAGTTGATTCAGATCATTTTGGAGACAGCCCTTATACTCATTAGTCAACTAGTTAAGACCAACGTCAAGTTCACACATATCTTAAACAAAATTACTCTTTCATTCAGAAACCTTGTCAGATAAAGAAAATAAATTAGGCTGGATTAAGGAGGCTACTTCCTTTGGAATCTGACTACTAAAATCCTCAATAAGATGAGCAACAGGTTTTGGTCTTGAATTCATCACATTTTCATATCTTAAACTATATCAATGAAAGAGTTTACTTTATTACTAAGATAATTGTTCTCAACAATAACCTCTTGATTCTCATTAATAATCATGGGATGAATCATCCATATAATCATATCTATCAACAATGAAGCATCTCTTTCACTCAGGTTGGTCAAAGGAGCAGGTTGACTATTCATGAGATTTTCAACCCCATCCCATAGGGCCGCCACAAATAATTTTAGATCATCCTTATTCACCAAGTTTGAAGGTTCATGTGATGGTTTGGGAATAATAGTAGAGACATGCTCATGTTCTTTGGTAGAGATATGTTTAGGAGCATATGCCTATTTCAATTGAAACATAGTAGACAGATCAATACTTTTTACTAAGAATTCTTGGGAATCATTCACATAAAAATAACTAGGGAATTTATACCATGTATCCACTGAGCTTGGATCAATCGAATTAGGTAATTCAATACATTCTAGACATTGAGGTTTCTCCCCCTCAACAGCTGCATCTCTTATTGGACATAAAGATTCCATTATTTGATCTACTTCTAGATTCTTATTTCCAATAGCCTCACCCATTTTCCTTCTATCCAATTGAAAGGCTTTATCCATTCTCTATTCAGCTGATGGGATGCCTTTAGGAACATATTGTTCCTCTACATGTTCCTTATAAGAAGCTTATTTCACAATAGAAAGATCGTATTCTATATTCTCTTCAACATAATCCTTTTCCCTTACATTAGAAACCAATTTTTCTACGAAGCAGGTTGTTCTTCAACATCAAAAAATTCTTTTGAACAGTTACATCCATATCAATTAAGACTTGAGGAGAATATTCCCTATCTTCCTCATTAAGGACAGTTTCTATGATAGATGAAACAACTAATTCATCATCCTCATCAGAATAGACAACGATTTCATCTGGTTCTAGACCAGGATCAGAAATATTCTTAGGTATTAATGATTTCTCCACCAGATTAATCTTTTCAAAAACCCTGTCATTATCCTCCACCCATGGTTTTCTCCATGGATTACAACTGATTTTCTTTCTCATTATTGTAACATCTGAGAGACCAAATTCATAGTATTTAATAACTTCTTCATCTCTTCAAACCAAACCTTTTTCATGAACCATATCTCAGATAAACCTTGAGAAGAACAGGGCGGCTGACATAGATGTTGTCTCAATCAACTCACACATATAGAGTATAAAATATTTTCATAGGTTAATAATGTTCCTATTCTTCATGATATATATCAAAAATAAATATTGACAATTGAGTGTATAAAAATCACCTTTTCTGGGGCTAATCATGTTTTGAACAAATTTAAACAGAAGTATGGTTTCACCATCTAGCTCAGAAGCTATAGCTCTTATCTTATCTTGATTTCCAGTTAATCTTCCAAATTCTTCTTCTAAAACAAAGATCACACTTAGAGGTGGAGAACCTCTATGGTAGTACTCACTAATAATTTCATGAGTTATCCTTAGGCATGCCTCCCATAACCTAGAAGAAAAAGTACATCTCTGACCATTTATTAAACTTTTCACAAAAAAATCATCTTCCTTATCAAAAGAAAATTGATCATACTGATAAAACGGTACAATAACATTTGGGTAAATAGGTTTTTCAACCATTGTGAAACAATCTGGCCATCCTTTCGCTTTTAATACATTCAATACCACAGACGTACTTGACAGAAGCCACATAGGGAATATTTATGTTTTGGGTACCATTGTTCTGTCCACCATATTAGGAATCAAAGGACCATCACGCCCTATCTTTGGTAGGATTTTTATCTTTATATTTGATCTTTTATTCTTAAGAGTTGATGACGATGGGCATTTTATTCAGGGAATTCAACAACTGTTTGAGATAGAGAAGTGAGGAAAGAGGGGTTACAGTTTGATAACAGAGATCTCTATTGAAGGAGTAAAATTTATTTAGTTTTTATCAGTTAGGGATAACAAACATCATAAAATAAAAATAACGGGAATGTAATAGTGTAAAATAATTAATTACCATGGTACATGTTATAATATGAAAATAAAACAATAAAGTGTCTTTAATGTGAGACTGAAACATGATTTCATGATGAGACAAAAACATTCATTCACAGGGAGACTGTAACAGGCTTTCATGGTGAGACTATAACAATGTCATTTCAAAACTGTGTGATTGTATTTTTTGAGATAGTAAGTGGTATAAAGTAACATGGAGATAGTAAATGTGAGACAGTAGGCTATGAAATAGTAACTTTCAAGACAGTAACACTAGATAACTTTTTAGAGTCATCTTAATACAGTGACTTGTGAAACAGTAAACTGTAAAAAAGTAAGCAGTGAAACTGTATACCTACTACATAATATTTATCATTCCCAATTCATTTATGATGTAATCTATTTATTCAGAAATTAATGGTTTGGTTAATATATCAGCAAGTTTATATTCAGTTCCAATGAATTCCATAGTGATGTCACCTTTTTGATAATTGTCTCTCAAAATGTGATGTCTTAAATCAATATATTTTGTCCTAGAGTGTGAAACATGATTTTTGGAGATGTTAATATCATTTGTGTTGAAAAAATTTATAAAAAAATGTTGGAAGTGATATACAAAATCCAATTATGAGTTTTTCATTGTCACGACCCGACCTTGGGGCCCGTGCTGTGACTACACCAAGCCCGCCTTCCATAGGCCAGGGGCTGGCAACTAGCACCAAAGGCGGAAATCCCAATAACTAGGAAGGCATTTCCTTTATAAAAGTAAACAAAACACCACATAGTACAAGCAGAAGTAAACACTAAGTACAAAGAGAAGTGCTGAAAGGAAAAAGGTCCAGAATACAAACCCAAAAGAAAGTACAACTACAACTGAACAAGTACAACAGAAAAATACAATAGCTGGAGGGACGGAAACGGCTCTTGGGTCGTCCTCCTCATATCCTACTTGAAGGGTAGGTACAGATGGTGCAGCTCCTGGATCGTCCGCCACTGATCCTACCTGAAGGGTAGGTACAGATATCCTCCACATCGCTCTCGACCGACAACCTCCTCCGTGTGTCGTCTCGTCGTGTAGTCCACCTACGGGTATTGACTCGTCCTGTAGTCCACCTCCGGGTACCGTCTAGTCCTCGAACACTCGGCCTCCGTTAGCACTGCCCGTCGTCTGCAACCAACACAACAAGGTGCGGGCATAGCCATTGTAGGGGTGAGTACAACGATACTCAGTAGGGACCCCAAGACCCTCAAGGTCTCACTAAAACCAACATGGATAACCACAAAGAATATCACAACAGATAAATTCTACTTAGGTATATTCCCATGCAATACCTAAGTTATCAAGTAACCCATCTCAATCCTGAGGAAACAAAAGGTTTGTGAAATCAACGGATAACCACTACCCAGGTATATTCCCATACATATACCTAAGTTATTAAGTGACCCATCTCAATCATGAGGTAAACACAAAGGTCAAAAGTCTCAGCTCAAACCAGGATTTTCATTATCGAAACCGTAACTGCTGAAGAGCTCCGTCTCTGGAGTGTATAGTGGTCCTGTCACGACTCCAAGGTACTTCTCACTAACCTAAGACTGATGAGGTACTCCTCCTGTTGAGTACCGCGGGTCAGCCACCCAGACACAGTAGTGCTTCCCGCCGAGGTATGTCACCCAAACACAGTAGTGCACACCCCCTAGTAGCCTGCTAAGGTACACTCCGGATGAGTACCGCGGGTCTGCACTGTCACATAGGATGTGCTCTGTCCGCCATGGGTCTGCACCTCACAATGTAGTGCTCCGTCCACTGGGCTAGTCGACTCACTCCATGTCGAGTCGGTCAAACAGTTGTCAGGTCTCAGCCAGCTACACGGTCTCCGTACTCCGTACGCTCAACTCTGTGAGGGTCTGCTCCACGAGCTACTGGTCGATACTCCAAGTATCTCAAAGTCCCACGAAGAAGTATCTCAAAGGACCGCGAACTATCATAGGGTATACTTATTGGGACCGTTTCTCAACGTGATCAACAACACCGCTGACGGTTCGTCAAACGGACGTCCTGTCTGAAAGATGTCATCTTTTCTGTTCCAGGGGCCCGGTTGGATTTCGGGTACGATCCAACCCGGACACTATCCAACTGTAACCAAAACTCGGGTGAAGTATGCCAAAAGTTCCGTCTCATCAAGAGGAATTCAACGAAACAGACGGCGCGTCAATCGGACGCCCGGTTTGTGAGTTATTAGCGTTTTCGTTCCAGGGGCCTTGTTGGTTTCTTGAGCGAACCAACCCGACCGCACTCCGACGGCATCCAAACCTCGAGCGGAGTAAGACAAAAGTTCCGTCTCACTTAGAGGAATCTATCAAAGTCGACGGCACATCAATCGGATGTCCGGAACTCAAGTTACAAGCATTTCCACTCCGAGGGCCCGGTTGGTTTCGCGTACGAACCAACCCGGACGAACCCAAAGTTCTCCAAAACCTTGAGTGTAATATACCAAAACGACCGGCTCGGTCCAAGGATCGTGTCGCTACTGACAGCGCGACAATCGGAGGTCTACAGCTCAAGATATGGGCATTTGACCGAAAGTGGTCCGAAAACGGGGGGTCTGGGCCCGGGCCGACCCGGCCCGACCCCCCTGGGTCCGCCGACCCGGGTCGACCCGAACTGGGTTGACCCGCCCCGGGTCCGACCCGGCTGAGCACGACCCGGCCCTGGCCGGCCGCGGCTTGGCCAGCGTGGCCGAGCCGATTCACGGAGCGGGGTGCGCGACTCCCCCGCCTGCCGCTAATTGAGGCCGGCGACGGATCCACCGGCCGCCAACCCTCCGGCGGCGCGCCGCTGCCGCTTTCCGCGGACCACCGGACGCGCTCCAGTGGTCCGTTCCTCCTGCCGTCTTCGCCTTTGGTCCCCTCGGGGCCCCACCTTCACTGCGAAGGGATTCAAAAACCAAAATGGCCTGCTTCGTCATCGCCCGTCAATCCGCATGTCAAAACGAAAAGCGTCGTCTTTATAGTTTTCCAGCGCGACCCGATGGCGCCACTCCCTTTTCCGCGGCCCGACTCCGACCGTGGTTCTTTGGTTTTCATCGACGCGGCGCGATGGCGTCACGTTCTTAAACTTCCTTCCACGACGTGGCGCGACGGCGTCGCGTAATACTTCCCATGTGATTCCCGCGTGGTGCGACGACACCTCGCCATTCCGTTCCATCCACAAAGAATCAAACATGAACATAGAAGGGGGGTTCGGCCGTGTTTGTGCGGTCTGGCCCCCCTCTTGTTAAACGATTTCATCTAGTCGAAAATCCACGATAATCGATAAACTAGATTCATGAACGGAAAATAATTAAATAAAATAATCCCATACCTCGGTTCAGGAACTGTGTTCGTCAACGAGTCGCGGTAGATGAGCGTCGCTGAGGTCGGGCGTCGCAGGAAAAGAACGTCGACGTCGCGAAGCGAGGATTTGAAGTCGTTGACGGTGATTTCGTCGCGGAAACCCATCGCGGAAGAGACGACGCGGAAGAAGAACGTCGCGTCACAAATACGGCGTCGCGGAAGAACCGTGTTCTTCGGCGAAGAAGTTCTTCGTCGAAGAATGGTGTTCTTCGCATTCTTCGTCGAGGTTGAAGAAGAAGAAGACCGCTTCCACAATCCTCTCAAGATTGCAAAACTCTAACAATAATAAAATAAGACTAAGTCTTATTTTATGAACACAACCTAGCCATTTGAATTTCAAGAGTTTGAAAATTCAAAACCCATATTTAACTCACTTAAGTTATTAACATAAGATGTTATAAAATTAATGAGGTGATAAGTTAACAAAACTTAAATGGGGGGTTTAGAGGGGTTAGGAAAGTGAGGGGTTAAGAGGGGTTAGGGAGTTTAAGGAATTTGAAAAGGTGGGGGATTAGTGTGGGCCCCACCCCTTTCAAATATCCACACATGGGAAGTTGGGTGGATGTGCGCCCACCACCAACTTTCCATGGGAGAAGTTAACCACATGACATGAAATTAAATTGATTCAACAATTTTATTTACATTTTTAATTAAACCCCAAAAAATTAACTTCTTCACCTGCATAAACGCAACTACGGTAAAGGTTCCCTTAAGCGATTACTGGTGTTGCGAGTTCATCGGTGCCATCGGATTTCAATTCCGAGAACCGGTTCAAAAGGTAGGAAAACCCGCTCGTTCGTTCACTGAACGTACTCGAGCCAAACTTCAGAAATTGATTCCGGGCACTCCGGGACTCGGAATCAAGTGCTGTCAGAAACTGCATTCATGTAAAATCCCAAAGAAAATTTAGAAAAAATTTACCTTGAATTTTACGGGTCTTTACATTACTCCCACCACAGGGCTTTACGTCCTCATAAAGCTTTAACACCAACTAAGGTTACAAAAGCGGTACAGAGAACACATCTAAGCCTTCCGCTCCCATGTGATCACCCGGAGGTTTCCGTACTGCCAGAGAAAGTGCACACGAGGAATCGATTGTCCTCGTAGGATCCACACCAGTCGATCCTTGATCCCCACTGGAACCTCCGTGGAAAACACCTCATTGCCATCGTCCAGCTCCTCATGGTCAATGATATGCGAAGGGTCGAGCACGTATCTCTTCAGTTGAGATACGTGGAAGTCGTCGTGCACCTGGTGCAACTGAGGTAAATGGGTCAAGTGGTAAACCACCTCGCCTACCCAGCTGTGGACCTAGAAAGGTCCGTTGAACCTCAGATTTTACTTGTCTCCTTGGCCACAACTCCGTAAACTTCATCGAGGTGAGACCCGTATAAGGACGTGATCGTCATCCTCGAACTCTAGAGGTCTCCAATTCCTGTTAGAACTGGAACTCGAAACGACTGCCGCTACGAGGGTAAGGTTGACCGACTCAAGAGTGATCGGTCGCACCCTCCTGTGAAAGAGTTTATCCTGTACTGCATGGGGTTTATTTTCGCAGACCAAGGAAAACCCATCCCGACATTTGCCTAAAACCCTCAATTTGAGTATGAACAGTTATTGCTCATTCCATACTCTAACTAACGTCGTATGACCTCAACGTTGCCACCAAGAGATTTCCAATAGGAACTCTCGCCTCGAGGGTCTGACCACACCGTCGACGTAAGTGTGATTATCGAGTCTCCTCCCAAGGTATCTCCAGACGTGAGGGTCAAGTCCACGACTTACCGGAAACTCTAGGTCTGGAACAAGATTTGTGAAAGCAAAGAATGATTCATATCGACGTCCATTACTACAGCAGCTAGTAGTGGACACAGACTGTCCCTTGATTCATTTCTAGAGACATCGGGTCACACTCCTTGACCGCATGCAGCCGCACTCTTCCTCCGCCCTCCAGCTCCCTGATCCTGGCGGGAATAACTAAGACGGGTGGTTGTACCATGTTAGGATGTACACCACCTCATACTGCTCTCCTAGCTCTGCCTCCACGTCTGCTTCATCGTAGACTCATCTCACCTTTAAGCTTCCTCTTCTTTAACATTTAACACGCTCGAGTCTCTAAGACTAGAGTCGGTTTCCTATTTCTTACTGCACTGTGCAGTCTTTATCCGCTCCTGGATGATCTGCACCTGCTTTGCCTATGATATGAAAGAGCTGCTAAAATTTTTCTATTTCCGAAAAGATAAACTCGGTATCATCACCTAGATGAACCACGCCCATTGCCTAATACAATTAATCCTAACATGAATGATGCATTCATGCCATGGATGGCGTCTTAAGGCCTCGACGTAACTACTAAGAGATCCAACTGTCACTCTCACCTCCAAGGGTCGAGTCACACTATCGGCATCAGTGTGAGGTCACTGGGTCTCCTCCTGTAGAAATCTCGAAAGTGAGGGTCAAGTCAACAATTTTAACCGGGACCACTCAGTATCAACCAAACAAAAGGACAGGAAAGAAAAAAAAGATAAGTGTCTTTTTAATATTGCAGCTCATAGTACAAAGACACGAATACAACAGAAACATGGAACTAGAAGTACAAGGGATGTATCCACTAGTTCCGCTCCTGTCCACATGCTCCCGGAGCTCTACTGCCTTGGTGGCTCCCCCAACGCCTGCGGATCAACTGTACGAGGAGTCGGACAGTCACGTGCCAGGTGAGCCTTTCCGCCGCATGAGTAACACTGTCTGTTTCTGGCACGCCTGGCTCTGACCCCACCCTGGGTGCCCTGCACCACCGGTCCTAATACTCGAGATCGTCCAACTGCTGGTCCGGTCCTCCTAGACCTCTGCATCATCTGTCTACTTCCCACAGATGACACGGCTACTGATTAAAAAACACGCGGCAAAGGCAGAAGCTCCTGTACATGCTCGGGGTGTAGAGCTACTGGCACAAACTCCACCCTGAAGAAGGTCTCGAAGTCTTCCCATGCGAAGGTAATCCTGTCGCAAAACTGAAACAAGTGGCTCCACCACATGCCTGCTGCTGCCTGAAGGAGGCTGGCAGCAAAGATCAAAATGATTTCTGCCGGTGTCCCCACTAGCCTGAAGACTCTCACCACAGCCTCCAGCCAATCCTCAGCCTCCTGCGGGTCCATCCCTCCCTGGAACCTGGGTGCCCTCTGGCGCTGGAACTCGTGCAGTGCGCTCAAGCGACGTGCACCCTCTGCTGCTGGGGCTGGTGGCATCGGTGTCCCAATGGGTAGTAGTACCGCTGGTGCCTCCACTGGTGCCTCAACTGGAAAAGGGCCCTGTACTAAGGCCACGTCGCTCGGTGGGCTGTCAGTACGAACCACTCTCGGAGCTCTAGGTGGTCGTCCGAGAATATTCATCCTGAAAGAAACAACATAACATGGTCAAACGATTATACCTGGTGAGCTGACCTAGTTTGAGCTGTTTTAAGGGAAAACCATTGAAAACACACACACAATCAGTGCTTTCATGCACAAAGTTGGAAATCAGTTGTCAGGGTCCTGATGTATGGATACGTCGGTCGCCCGCACCAACACTGGACTCTCTGAACTGAAAACCACACTGTCTACTCTTAACTATATTGCTTCACAGAAAGAAAATATTTGAGTTATAAGTTCTGCCGTAGAACCGACTTCTCTGATACCAATTTGTCACGAGCCGAACTCAGGGCCCGTGCCGTGACTACCCCACGCCCTCCTTCCATAGGCCAGGGGACGGAGACTAGCACCAAAGGCGTAAATCCTGATAACTGTGAAGGCATTGCCTTTATAAAAGTAAACAAAACACCACAGAGTACAAGTGGAAGTAAACACTAAGTACAAATAGAAGTGATGAAAGGAAAAAGGGCCAGAATACAAACCCAAAAGAAAGTAAAACTACAACTGAACAAGTACAACAGAAAAAGACAACAGCTGGAGGGACGGAAGTGGCTCCTGGGTGGTCCTCCTCGGATCCTACCTGAAGGGTAGGTACAGATGGCGCAGCTCCTGGATTGTCCGCCACGGATCCTACCTGAAGGGTAGGTATAGATAGCCTCCACACCGCTCTCGCATGACAACCTCCTCCGTGTGTCGTCTTGTCATGTAGTCATGCTCCGGGTATTGACTCGTCGTGTAGTCCACCTCCGGGTACCTTCCAGTCCTCGAACACTCGGCCTCCGTCAGCACTGCCCGTCGTCTGCAACCAACACAACGAGGTGCGGGCATTGCCCGTGCAGGGGTGAGTATAACAATACTCAGTAGGGACCCCGAGACCCTCATGGTATCACTAAAACCAACATGGATAACCACAAAGAAGATCTCAAAAGATAACTTCTACTTAGGTATATGCCCATGCATATACCTAAGTTATCAAGTAACCCATCTCAATCCTGAGGAAAAACAATGTTTGTAAAATCAACGGATAACCACTACCCATGAATATGCCCATACATATACCTAAGATATTAAGTGACCCATCTCAATCATGAGGTAAACACAAAGGTCAAAAGTCTCAGCTCAAACCAGGATTTTCATTATCGAAACCGTAACTACTGAAGAGATCCGTCTCTGGAGTGTACAGTGCTCCTATCACGACTCTGAGGTACTGCTCACTAACCTAAGACTACTGGGGTACTCCTCCGGTTGAGTACCGCGGGTCAGCCACCCAAGCACAGTAGTGCTTCCCGCCGAGGTATGTCACCCAAACACAGTAGTGCACACCCCCTAGTAGCCTGCTGAGGTACTCTCCGGACGAGTACCGCGGGTCTGAACTGTCACACAAGTAGTGCTCCATCCACCATGGGTCTGCGCCTCACAAAGTAGTTCTCCGTCCACTAGGCTAGTCGAATCACTCCAAGTCGAGTCGGTCAAATAGTCGTCAGGTCTCAGCCAGCTGCACGGTCTCCGTACTCCGTACACTCGTCTCTAGGAGGGTCCGCTCCAGGATCTACTGGTCGATACTCCAAGTATCTCAAAGTCCCACAAAGAAGTATCTCAAAGGACCGCCTCGTCATAGGGGTCTCAATGCAACAGACGGTGCGTCAATCGGATGTCCGGTCTGTGAGTTACTAGCCTTTTTGTCCCAGGGGCCCGGTTGGTTTCGTGAGCGAACCAATCCCGGCTGTATCTCAACTGTACCCCGAACTCTCATAGGGTATACTCATTGGGACGGTTTATCAACGTTATCAACAATGCCGCTAACGCTTCATCAAACGGATTTCCTGTCTAAAAGATATCAGCTTTTCCGCTCCAGGGGCCCGGTTGGATTTCGGGTGCGATCCAACCCGGCCACTATCCAACTGTAACCAAAACTCGGGCGAAGTGTGCCAAAAGTTCCGTCTCATCAAGAAGAATTCAGTGAAACAGACGGCGCGTCAATCGGACGCCCGGTCTGTGAGTTATTGGCTTTTTCGTTCTAGGGGCCCAGTTGGTTTTGTGAGCGAACCAACCCGACCGCACTCCGACGTCATCCAAACCTCGAGCGGAGTATGCCAAAAGATCCGTCTCACTTAGAAGAATCCATCAAAGTCGACGGCACGTCAATCGGACGTCCGGAACTCAATTTACGAGCGTTTTCGCTCCGAGGCCCTGGTTGGTTTCGCGTACGAACCAACCCGGCCGAACCCAAAGTTCTCCGAAACCTTGAGTGTAATAAACCGAAACGACCGTCTCGGTCCAAGGATCATGTTGCCACTGACTGAGTGTCAATCGGAGGTCTACATCTCAAGATATGGGCATTTGACCGAAAGTTGTCCGAAAACGGGGGGTCTGGGCCCGGCCCGACCCCCCCCCCCCCCCCCCCCCCGGGTCGGCCGAACCGGGTCGCCCGAACTGGGTCGACCGAACCGGGTCGACCCGAACCAGGGCCGACCCGGCTGGGCCCAGCCCGGCTCGGTCTGGCCCGACCGGCCGGCCGCGACTTGGCCTGCGTGGCCGAGCCGATTCGCGGAGCGGGGTGCGCAACTCCCCTGCCCGCCGCTAATTGAGGCCGGCGGCGGATCCGCCGGCCGCCAACCCTCCGGCGGCACGCCGCCGCCGCCTTCCGCGGACCACCGGACACGCTCCGTTGGTCCATTCCTCCTGCCGTCTTCGCCTATGGTCCCCCCGGGGCCCCACTTTCACTGCGAAGGGATTCAAACGCCAAAATGGCCTGCTTCGTCGTCGCCCGTCAATCCGCATGTCTAAACGAAAAGCGTCGTCATTGTAGTTTTCCAGTGCGACCCGATGGCACCACTCCCTTTGCCGCGTCCCGACTCCGACCGTTTTTCTTTGGATTTCTTCGACGCGGCGCGATGGCGTCGCGTTCTTAAACTTCCTTCCACGACGCGGCACGACGGCGTCGCGTAATACATGTCGTGTGATTCCCGCGTGGTGCGACGGCACCTCGCCATTCCGTTCCATCCACAAAGAATCAAACATGAACATAGGAGGGGGGTTCGGCCATGTTTGTGCGGTCCGGCCCCCCTCTCGTTAAACAATATCATCTAGTCGAAAATCCATGATAATCGATAAACTAGATTCATGAACGGAAAATAATTAAATAAAATAATCCCCTACCTCGGTTCAGGAACAATGTTCGTCAACGAGTCATGGAAGACGAGAATCGCGGAGGTCGGGCGTCGCAGGAAAAGAACGTCGACGTCGCGTAGCGAGGATTCGAAGTCGTTGACGGCGATTCCGTCGAGGAAAACCTTCGCGGAAGAGACGATGCGGAAGAAGAACGTCGCGTCGCGGATACGGCGTCGCGGAAGAATCGTGTTCCTCGGCGTAGAAGTTCTTCGTAGAAGAACGGTGTTCTTCGCGTTCTTCGTCGATGTTGAAGAAGAAGAAGACATCTTCCCCAATCCTCTCAAGGTTTCAAAACACTAATAATAATAAAATAAGACTAAGTCTTATTTTATTAACACAACCTAACCATTTGAATTTCAAGAGTTTGAAAATTAAAAACCCACATTTAACTCTCTTAATTTATTAACATAAGATGTTATAAAATTAATGAGGTGATAAGTTAACAAAACTTAAATGGGGGGTTTAGAGGGGTTAGGAAAGTGAGGGGTTATGAGGGGTTAGGGAGTTTAAGGAATTTGAAACGGTGGGGGGTTCGTGTGGGCCCCACCCCTTTCAAATATCCACACATGGGAAGTTGGGTGGATGTGGGCCCACCACCAACATCCCATGGGAGAAGTTAACCACATGACATGAAATAAAATTGATTCAATAATTTTATTTACATTTTTAATTAAACCCCAAAAAATTAACTTCTTCACCCGCACAAACGCAACTTTGGTAAAGGTTCCCATAAGCTATTACTGGCGTTGCGAGTTCATCGGTGCCATCATATTTCAATTCCGAGCACCGGTTCAAAAGATAGGAAAACCCGCTCATTCGTTCACTGAACTTACCCGAGCCAAACTTCGGAAATTTATTCCGGGCACTCCGGGCCTCGAAATCAAGTGCCTTCAGAAACTGCGTTCTTGTAAAATCCCAAAAAAAAATTAGAAAAAATTTCCTTGAATTTTACGGGTCTTTACATTCATCCACATTATTTGCGCACAACAACTAACAGCAGTTATGTACTCAGCTTCTATAGCAGATAATGAAATAGTGTTTTGTTTCTTACTACCCAATGATACTAGTTACTTTCCAAAAAGTGACATGTTAGATCGGTTTTTTTTCTATATTACTTATAACCACTAAAGTCCAAATCAGAATAAATCACTGATTAAAATGATTTTCTTCTGGGATAGAATAGCCCTAGATTGGTTGTATGCTTGGGGTATTAGAAAATTCTATTAACAACATTCAAATGATATTACATAGGGTTTGCTTCAAAACGAGAACGCATACATACACTAAACATAATGTCAGGTTAGCTAGAAGTTAAGTGGAGTAATATTCCAATCATTCATCTGCATGTGGTTTGATCAATAGATTTTTCATCTTCATAAAGATCCAACATACAAGTAGTACTCATTGAAGTGTCACTACTTTTAGTGTTATCCAAACCAAAACGTTTTATAAGATATCTAGTGTATTTGTTTTTATTTAAAATGATACCATAATTATTTTGAAATATTTGAAATCCAAGAAATAATTTAAGTTCACCCATTAAACTCATTTAAAATTATTTTTGCATTATTTCAGAAAACTCAACACATAAATAATTTTTTGAATATCCAAAGATAATGTCATCTAAATAAATTGGAACTATAAAAATATCATTGAAAATTCATCTTATAGAGAGGGTAGGATCATTTATTCATTTTTAAGATCATTGAAAATAATAAAGGTATTTAATCTATCATACCAATCTCTTGGAGCTTGTTTTAGACCATATAATTATTTCGATAATTTAAAAATATGATTTTGAAAATGAGGATTTTTAAAACTAGGGGGTCATTAAAAAAATACATCCCAGGATATATACCCATTTAGAAATGCACTCCTGATATAAATTTGATATAGTTTCAAATTCAGATGTGCAACATAAAAAAGAAGAATTACAATGACTCCAAGTCTATCTACTAGTGCAAAGGTCTAATAATGGTCAATACCTTCTTATTGACTATAGCCTTGTGCAACCAATCTAGCCTTGTTTTTAATTATATTAACAGCTTCATCTAAATTATTTCTAAACACCCACTTAGTGTATCTGGTAAATGTTTGTTTTGGTCTATCAACAAGCTTCCAAACATTGTTCCTTTAAAACTGATTATGTTCTTATTGCATAGATGTCACCCAAAAGTATTCATTGATATAATAATTATGGATTTTAGGATAAAGTTTTGACAAGAAGTCTTGATGCTCAGCTTGAATTCTAAAAGAATCTGTAGTTTGTGTTACATTATCTAAGTCTCCTACAACAGCATCTGAAGGATTGTACTTAAGAGTTCTAACAGCACTAGAAAAAGAAGGACTAATGATTTTAGGGACTTCAACAGGTTCAAGTTCATTATGACATGAATCCAAATAATTTCCCTAACTATAATTTTTCACATATTAATTCATGGGATGGTTAGTAGATTTTTAATTATTCTCCAGATTTGATACATCATCCTCTAGGTTCTCTGGAGTGGTTTTACGCTCATGTAGATGTGTTTTATCGAATATGACCAGGACAGATCTTACACAAATTTAGTTCTTTTATAACACACTATATATGATTTATTAGATATGGATTATCCTAAAAACATTCCATCATCACTCATGTATTCAAATTTGTAGAAATTTTCCTTATTATTAAGGATATAGAAATTGCAACCAAAAACATTGAAGTAGCTTAGTTTTGGTTTTATGCTCTTCCAAAACTCATATGGAGTTATTTTAAGGATATGCCTAATCAAAACTCTAGTAATTATATAGAATGTTGTATTTAAAGATTTTACCAAAAAATAAATGTGTAAGTAATATTCACTAAGCATGGTTATAACAATCTATTGAATTGTTTTGTTTCTTCTTTCCCTAACTCCATTTCGTTGAGGTTTTATGGGGAAAGGTAAATCATTACTATAACCATTTTTTGAACAAAAGGACTCATACTCTTTATTATAAAACACACAACCATGGTCACTTATTAAGGATTTGATTCTATGTCCACTAATATTTTCTACATTTTTGGAATATTTAGTTAAATGAGAGAATGCGTCATTTTTGTGGGCCAAAATGAAAATCCAACTATATCTATTAAATTCATCAACAAGATCATAGTCATAATGCTTCCTATTTAAACTAGAAACTCTAAATGCTCCAAAAAATCCATTTGAATTAGATCAAGAGGTTGAGAATTTGACACTTCTTTCTTTTGTTTGAAGAAAATTTTGTGTTGTTTTCATTTTTGAGAAGGATTACATACATCTTCATTTAGAAACTAATGTTTGGGTGTGTCTTTGACTAAACTTCTTTTAGTTAACTTTCTATGAGGGTAATTATTATAGTGTCCTAGTCTCCAATACCAAATCCAATAATCTTTGTTAAATACACTTAAACGTGAACCATTTTGAGAAACTAATCAATCTATGATAAAAGAGTATTAATTTTGCTTTATTAATGTATAAAATACTAATTAACTATTTTAATTAAAAACATTGCAAACTTCATTTGAAAATTTAACATTAAATCCATCATCACATAGTTGTGAAATAATAAGAAGATTATATTTCATTCCATCAACAAAAAATACTTTTCAAATTAAAATTGAGTAAAAGTTTCCGATTTAGCCAAGGCCAATAATCTTTTATTTGGTATTTTCACCAAATGTGGAATGTCAACCATCAATTTGACTTTATTCTTTAAAAATGAAAATTACCCTATCATGTGTCTAGAAAACTCACTATTCAAGTACCATAAGCTTTTATATTAACTATTTATAATTCTTTCCTACAAAATAGTCAAATAAAAACCGATTTTGGAACCCATACTTTTTTGGGTCTAGTAATACTAGTGACTAGTGCATTATGAACCCATATCTACTTCATATTTTTCCTTTAATAATTATGTGAAGTTTGAGAAAAATAAACTCTATTTGGTTCATAAAATCTTGAAACATTAGGTAGTATATCATAACTTGAACTAGCTTAATGTTTTGTATAACTAAAAGTAAATATGAATGTCCTGGATTTAGAGGTAAACTTAGTTCTTCCTAAGTTTCTCCTATTTGGTTGATATCCAATACCATTGGTATATTTGGGATCAATCTGTTTACTTAGAATTTTCATTAGAGTATCACTACAATTTGTAATACTTTCATGAAACTTTATTAATTTTCATTACATATCTTTAGTTTATTGTTTTCATTTAGTAATTGATCATTTTTCTTCTTTTTAGTTGTATGTTGAAATTTAATAATTGAGGTAAGAGCATGTTATTTCTTCAAAGTCTTGTATTTATCTTTTAGTTCATTGAACGTCACTTCAAGAATATTACATTCCTAAAAAATATCATCATAAAAAATATTTTCATAGTCACTCTCATCTATTGGATAATAAAAATTATATACAAAATATTCCAGTGGTACCTCAGATGTTTTTGTTATAAAACACATATTGGATTGTTCATCATGTGAAGATTCTGAGTCACTTGAACTGTCCTCAATAGAACTCTAGGTTTATTTCATTAAATTTTTATACATTCTATATTTTTCCTCATATTAATTTTTTTTACATGAGCATGGGACAGTTAGCCTAGATATGTCCATTTTTCTTACATTCATAGTTGAAAATCTCATCAGACTTTTCACTTCGTTTCCAATCTTTCTTCCAACTTGCGTTTTGTTCATACATTCCCTTGAAGATAGGCTTTGTGAAGAATTTATTCTTCTTGTAAAATATTTTAAAATTTCTGGATAATTTAGCCATCTCCTCATAAATACTAGGTGATGATTTTTCACTACCTGAACATTCTACAAAAACATCAAACTTTCCAATTTTTCTTTGTGTTTAGATGTGCTGTTCTTGAATGCAACTGATTTTTTTGGGTTCATCCTCCCCTTCCTTGTTGACATTAATATCCTCTTTATACATCATTAGTTTCGCAATGAGTTATTTTATAGGTAACATGATGATAACACATGACTCTCTAATAAAGACAGAGGTTCCTCTCCATCTGTCATGTAGGCATATGAGAATCTGCGTGATTATTTCATTGGTAGTGACTTATCTTCCAAGAGAAATCATTATGTTGAAAATTTCATTGAACATGAGATACATGTTAGAAATAGGCTCATCATGTTTCAAATTTAATGTTATCCTATTTAATAGTGTATTCATTAAGTCTCATTTCTTTGACACCAGAAGCTACTTTATGTGAAATAGACAAAGTTTCCCAAATTTATGGGGCAGTTTTACATGAATAAATTCTAATAAATTCATTATCTCCTAAAGATTATTATAAATCATTCATGGTTTTAAAATTTATATTATAGACAGTCTTGGTAGGATAATCCAATGTGATTCTATCAGTAGCAAAAATCTTATACTCGTATATAATTGAAGACCAGATTTCGAAACTCATACTTTTTAAATGCATTTTCATTTTAATTTTCCATTGAGAATAATTGGTTCAATTAAATATTGGTGGTCTATTTTTTTCAGTACCTTCCAATGTATTATATTTAATAAAGAAATAATTTTCAAGATCTAGAAATTTATAATTAACAAAAATTTACATATCTTTAAAGTACAACTAAAAATCACAGTTGAATAGGGTCAAAAACAGTGTATTAAAATAACCCTCTGATACCAAATGTCTTTCAGAGTAGAGTCCTCAAAAGGGGGGGATGAGAAATGAGTATATATTAAATGTTTCTGTTTTAAAATAATTCTTAATAAGGTTCTCCAATAAGAAAAAATAAATCTCATTTAGTCAATGTAATGCGTTTATGAAAGTTTGAATGATTAAATATCTTCTCAAAAGATGGGTTAATTCTCAGTAATGTCAGTATCAGTTATTAAAATTACATTTGAAACTATTATAATAAGAAAAATCAATTATAACTTCATTCAATGAATAAATATCAAAGTGAATTTTGTGATTTCTGAATTATATTGTAAAACAGGGAAACCTAAATTAAGTAACACAGAGGATATAAAACAAGTGGTTCAGTCTCAAGTCGAAACCTAATCCATAACACTTAGTGGTCACCTTCCACCAAGAAGTTTTTATTAGTAAACTTGATCCACACCTTCGATCAGTGTTGTCAAAAGTAGACACGACTATCAAGGACACATGACATCTTCCACAATTATTCATGGGTAGAAACTACCAAGTCAGAGAGGGACCTCTTCCACAATTATCTGTGGGAATACACATGCATAAAAATATGTATGAGAAAGTATAACATGTATCATTTAGTTTAATGTAGTAAACAATGTGTGTTTTTATATAGATAGACACACACTGCTCGAAAGCAGAAAAATAAACAACAAATCAGAAATATTGAGACAATGTTAAAAGTGATTTGAGTGTTAGTCTATGCACCTCTTGACTTATATGATGAACTAAATTCAGGAATTAGGTCCTCGTGTGCAAAACAGAGTATCGTAAGACAACAAGATCTAGCTCATGTTCATCATGATGTTGAAAATGAGATGATTTAATAATCTCTGATCATGGGTGTCATATATTTTTTATTCTAGAATAATTATTATTTTCATCGGAAATTTCATGTTGCATGTGTCGGTTCATTTCTCAAGAATTCTCTAATTGTTTCATCATTATCTCTCTATATCTCTTTACTTCTGGGCTGCACTACTCTTTTATTCTCAGAGTCAATGTGTTGGAGATGACAGGATGCATGGATTCTGCTCCTCATACCTCATACGTCTAGGTGACATGTCTATAAAGAAACATTAATAGTGTCAATTCATTTAAAAGACTCAAATATTTTCATTAGATATTAAATTGAAAAACTATAAAATAGATTAAGAAACAGGGTCACAGTCTATCTGGAAATGGTGTCTCAATGAAATAGTGTCTCCTTGAAACGATGCTTCTTTCATTGTATTTGTGTGGTGAGACAGATATGATGGCATATTTTTATAAAAATTAGGATACGATAGCATAGATGTGGTGTCTAATCACAAAGTCCAGTCATGGTGTCTGGATGGTCATGGTGTCTGGTTCCTTTTCCTGAAAATCATAACTGGTGGCAGAATAACAGTGTCTTAGACTTATCAAAATATATGTACTCAGACTAAAATGGTGATATTCCTAGAATTTATTAGACTCAATAATTTATCAAGGTAATCCATTATAAACTAAAAATAATATACAATAATTATTTAAGGCATAAAAAACTACCCATTTATACGTATGATTTGAGATAGATTAAGTAGGATTATTAGGTTGTATCAGAATATAGAGGATTTGTGATCATTAAAATGTTAATTTTACATGAGGAGGCCGTCAAAATGCTTGTTCTTTAGTCATACACATTACATTAAATATTTATTCTTATTTATGAATGTTTCCTCTGTATTGTTATCCTTATTGAGCATCTGAGCTCACCCATTTCTATGTTTTATTTTTCCTAGGATATAAAGAGGTATATCATGATTAACCTACAAGAATAAACTAATGGGTATGAGTGTTTTCCAATGGTATACAATGTTGTTTTTCATTATTTAATTATGTAATGTAAAAATTATGTAACTATGTTGTACTTCCAAGGCCACTAAACTAATAAGTTTTTCAGGAAATGATCTCTTGTGAACATGCAAATGATATTTAATAATGCACCGACACTAGGTAACTAGGCTTGGGGCGTTACATATTTTTTCAATCCAATAATTATAATGTGATATAATTTTCAGCATATGAATGTAATGTAAAATAAGAATATGATTATCTTGGGAAATCACACTTATAATTAATTATTATGTGTAATGTGTGAGTTTTAAGTATTTAACTCGTTTGTGTGGATCTATGAAACCTATTTTGTGTAATGGAGAAAGTTTAAGATATTATTTTGGATGTTTTTTTAGAATTAAAATCGACAAACATTAGTGAAAACCATGGGGATAAGATAATGTAAAAGAGAACATCGTAATGTTTTGGTAAAGTAGATATTGTTTAGTTACATATAAATTATAACCCTAAATGGATAATGAAAATTGTGTCTATCGAAAAAAAACCTAGGGTTAATCAACCATAAATAGATGGATGATTTAAAAATCAATGATTACGCAATTCACAATGATAATTTAAAATTAATCACACCTGGAAGTACACACATGGATGATATTATATAGTTGATAATATTATCTTTACACGCCATTTCAAAGGATTTTAATCGATGTTAAGGATATAATATATACCTAGTAATGTTAGAGATCCTAATAGGAGAAATAGGACTGGTCACATAGGTTAGACAAAGTGTTTTATAGTATAAACCATGTGTGACGTAGACGAATGAAGAATTTCGTTGTTTTAAATGACTGTTTAATAAATGAAAACACCTTTGGACTGAGTTTTCATATTCATATGATCATTTACTAGGACATTATTAAAAAAATTCAGTCTAATTTTGGTATTAATATTTTTTTAATATGGATTTTTAATATATTTACATGAAAGTTATGTATCAATAATCTCTAATGACATATCTACAGATTCATCTTAGGAATAAGATAATTGGAGTCAAAATATATTACTATCATGAGGTAAGTGATGTGTTATATAGTATTTGTTAATATAACATGTTTATTGTCTCATTAAATGTTATTTCATGGGTTATTGTTAACATCTAGATACCCTTATGTTTTTTTATTAACTGAAAATTATAATTTTGAGGATGAAATTTCTTTCGGGGTGGTTAATGTTATATCATATGAATTTAGGTATCATATTATTTCCATAAGTTGTATTCTCATAATATTAAATTCATTTTTTCTATTTGATCAAAGGATTTTTATATTATTATGAAATAACTAAAAAATGATATCTATTAAAATAAAATAACTTTATTTATTTACTAAGAAAAAATTAAAACAAAAAAATGTAACTAACTATTATAGACCATTCATTATTACTCGCCAATGGATTTTTACATCCAATAAAGGTTCAAAAAATTTTATGTATTAAGAAATAGAGAATTATCTAATCATCGAATCGTTTAGATATCATTGATCATATTATCCACTATGTATAATTAATAGAAAATCAAATCCTTTAATAAAGAAAAAAACATGATTGTGGAAAAATATTGTGATATATTAAATGAAAATTATAGAAATGGGAATTAAGTCATAATAATTGAGAATGTAATGAATGAGTTCAGTAAGGCTATATAAGGGAACATACTAAGGTTATTATAAAAATTGATATTAGGAATATTTTTATTTTATAGAAATATATACAATAATAATAATTATGTATTTTATTATTAGTATTTATTTTAAAATAATATAATTCATGAATAATATATAATGAAAAAAATTAAAATAAAATATCATTAATATATATAATCATACATTTATGTTATAAGTATTAAAATTACTACTACCACTATTATTATTATTTGATATAATGTATTTATAAATTACAAATCATTATAATATTATCCATGGATTAGTGAAATATAATTTCTAAAATATAGGAAATTAATTTTAAATGTATTTGTTGAAGATTATTAAATATAATTTTAATATTTATTATTTAAAATTTCATAAATAATTTTATTCAGTTTTTATATATAATTTAATAAAAACTATTTTAATGAAATTTATTTATAATATTTACTAATAAATAAATTAACCTCCATCAAATAGTTATGGCTAATGATGAAATATTAAATTCTTATTATGTGTTATATATTATCTCTATTTTTATTAGAAATTTTTAGGAAATATTAATATGAAATTTTAATATTTGGAAAATTTATTTTCACATTAAAATAGTGTTTCATTTTGTTCATATTTCTTTATAAATGTTAAAATCCCAAATTATTGATTTTTAAATATAAAATGTCATATTTTTTATATTTAGTATTTTAATATTTTTTTAAGAATAATTTTTATTGTTATTGTAAAAATATTTACTTTTAGTTGATTAGTGAAAAATTCTATTTTTATTAATATAATATTGTCTTTCAATTTATCCGTATCATATAATGAATTTAAACTATAATAAAAAAAATTCCAATATTTTTCTAAATTATTGAAATTATTAATTTAAAAATTATATTTTTAATTTATAGAACTCATTATCAACATTTTGATCCATATTTAATATTTAATAAGAAAACAATTTTTGGTTCATTACATTTAATTGCGTATTTTAATGGTAGATTTAAGTTTTTTTCTCGCTATACGATCAATATAAGTAGTATTTTGTTAATTATAAATCATTTAATTTCATTAAAAATAAAATGAGTAACAATTTTTGGTAATGCTATTTTTAATTGTGGAAATAAAATTTTCATAAAAATAATATTTTATAGGTTAGTTGAACATATATAAAGATTAATTTTTCTCTCCTATATTACTTTTATTATGAATAATTGTTTTTATATTTGGAATCATTAATTATTTATTACTTAACATGGACCATTCTATTTTTTATTAAATATAAATTCCATAGGAAAAAAAGAATTACAATAGAAAAAAATAAAATGGTAAAAGTAAAATTTTATAAGGCAATTGATTAGAAACATGTATGGAATTGTATAGATTGTGATTTATTAACATTAACCCTTTTCATAAACTATTATTTTAGTTTTTTTAATGCACTTAAAAATTTCATAATGACATTAGATTTAAAATTATCACAAAAATCACACATATCAAATATAAAATTTTTCATCAGAACCCCATATACCCCAAACCCCAAGCCTCTTATATATGACTAAAAAATTCCTAAATAACCCCTAAACACATCTATAAATGACATGATCTATTTTTTTCATAAAAACGTTACAATGATGGTTCAATAAAAGTATTTAATGAATAAATATTATATTTACGACATTATAAATATTATGAAAATATTTAAAGGGCCATTTTGGAAAATGCATTACACTGAGAGGGAATGCGAATCATTGGGTGAGATTTTTTAAAGAAAGGATAAAATTTTATCCCTTCACCTCCTTTAATTTTTAGGATCATTATTCTCCTATTCTTTTTCCCTATCGTATGAATAAATATCAATGTATTATATATATAGCAAAATATAATTTTATGAGGCTCAATACTCAATAAAATTAGCATGTACATGTAATGGTGTGGAAATAATCATGACCCAAAACTACTAGTAAGAAATATTTTTAATGTGATTTAAACAAGTAAGAACAAATCTTTCACTTATAATTCACTATATTCAATTTGATAGTTCTTGTTTTACATCACATGGTTGGATCATTATAATTATTTTTAAGGTAGTTTTCATCTGGTTTATAATGTTATTTGTAAAACAAATAATGTATTCCTCCAATTTAGACAATTTTTATGTGAAAATGTTGTTTAGTTAAACCACTAATTTATTATTCACATTATTACTTTCACAATAGAAATAAAGATAAACATTTCTTTCTTCCCAACAAAAAACATAAAGTTGTACTTTCTTCATAATACTCTTCTTCTATTAGTCACAATAATATGAATATATTGTGAACTGATGAACCCAATTCTCTCTGATGTAATATGATAATAAAATTAATGGAGATTGGTGCTACACTATTTTTAATATTCCTATTATCTTTAACACACAATAATATGAATCTGAGTAGTTTTGTCTTGAACTATTTATTTTTAGTTAGAAATCAACAATAATACGACCTCTTATTCTTCTCACATTCTATAATAAGAAACCTCTTTTTTGACTATGAATATAATTCAATAAAATATCAATATAGAATTATCACAATTTTTCTTTTTTTCTTCGATAAAAAATTGAAATTTTTATGGTTCTTTTTTATACTTATTGCATTAGATATTTATTCACTTGGATTTCAATAAACATTTAGTACTTATTTAATGTAAAAATGATCCTACAGAAAATTATATTTTCTTATTATTGAAATATAAACCCAATTAGATAATATTTACATCATTATTGTAATAAAAAGTGCATGTCATAGGATGCATTATCACAATTATCAATATGTTTTGTTATTTTATGTTCTATATTAGAATCTATTTAGGGTATATCAAATGGTTAACATTTCACATATAAAAGAATGAATGTGTGAAACATTCACTTCTTATCCTTCCTTAATCAAAACTGAAGACACTACTTTTATCAATTCATCATGTGAAAATGAATTCACTAATCAGTGCATATATTTCACACAATGCTTTCTTTTTTACACTGCTAAGTTGATGGACATTTTATTTTTGTGATTCCTATACTAATTGAACACCTAATCATATTAATGATGAAATTGGGGTGTATATTCACACTGTCCTTTCCCAGTCCAGAGTCTATTCCTATTTATTTCATGCATATGAAAATTATGTATGTGAAACTGCATGACCCAATAATGTTATAATGACCAATAGTTTTTTTAATATTCTAAATATCTCATAATATGTTTTGAGTTAATTGAAATCCACATTAAATCATGTTCAATATTTGTAGAACTTGTTATTCTCGATGCTCATCAGGATTACTCAACTCATGCACTCGCTTCTGGATTCCTCATAATCATTTTTTTGCAAACAAGTACTCACAAACATTATATCCTAGTGAAATATTTGTAGACGTGTGTGTGTGTATTGCAACTTTTTATTAACAGAATTCGATTCTTTGTGATTCTCCTTTAAGAGTAATTTTCACTTATAAAAGTCATGTGAGACTCCTCTTCTTCATGATGTCTCGACAGAATGTCAGACCATTCATGTTAAAATAATTCAAAGCCCAAGAGAAACACTATTTTTATGTTCTTTGAATAATGTTAACCAAAACCCTTTTCCTCAACTAGTTTCCATGATTTTTATATGTATGAGACAGCACCACTTTTTTTTAAATCGCCAAATAATTTGCTGTAATTAATTCTTTACCAAGGAAAGATATATATATCCTATAATCTCAACATTTAATACATTATACATGGATTATAATAACACTAAATATAATGGAATTTTTCTTCTCAATCGAACCTCTACATTATGTTGTTAAATCATGTGGTGTTGATTAGGACCACATGGAAATAATTTAAAGAATTAAGAACTCACCTACCTGAGCACAAAATATCAAATGGCTTCATGTAAATACCTTTGATGTTTATCTGATATATATTCAAATAAATCATGAAAATGATGTTTCATGATTCCTTTGATCGAGTTTGTCTCATTTTCTCAACCAAAAAATTATCATAGTATCCTCTTGTTTGACTATGGATGATGTGACCATATTCTTTGATGACACATTTTTATTGTACATAGATGGTAGGAGGCTAATTATGGTTCATTTAAAAAAATGAACTGCTTATTTATATCCTTGATCACAGGGGGATCGTACAGACAAAATCTATTTGATCGTGTGTCTTGTCTTACGTCTATATGTTTTAAAACTATTTAATATTATAACTCAAATATTTTATCACGTCATTATTCTCTTGTATGGTGAATGGTATATTAATCAATCACTACCTATAGTGGAAAAAAATTCCCATACCCCTACTGTCATGCTACTCCACATAGTGGCACCGCTTATAAATTGTTCTTTTGTCCCAATCCATGCAAGGCCTTACTTGTGAAAACTGAAGGCCTTACACACTGGCTTTCTTTCCATTAGTGGACACTATGTCCCACTGCCACCATGTTTGGTGGATAATCTATTATCCTAGCACATGGTTGACCCATTAGGTCCAAAATTTTCCTGTGTCAGGTTTTATTATCTTCCTTGTATAGTTGGAATGAATTTTTAGTATCACATAGAATCTATTAAAAGTGATATTACATCTCATAAAAACTATGATACATTGAATGAATTCCTCTAATTAATCATCCTGTATAAATATTATAAAAATGTATTTTTTCATGGTTAATCATAAAACGTCATCATGAAAAATAATATGTTTCATAGTCTTTAAATACTTTTCATGAAAATAAGAATTTATAAAATCTTCAACTCTGATATTGTACTGTTCTTATAATATAATGACATAGTACATGAACTTATTCAAATGCATGAAAATAATCATTTAATTGAACATCTTGAATTAAAATTTTGTTTCTACTATTGGAATATACATTCCAAATAACTCATCATCTTCTAAATTATTATTTTTCTTTGATTAAAATATTTAACTCCTTAGATACATGTATGGAAACATAGAACTAGTTAAAAAATCATCTGAATTTCTATGAGAAATATTCAAACATGAAGTAAAATTTCATTAAAATAAACCATATCAATTCTTCTAGATTAATAGTAAAACACATAGTATTAAAGATAAGTCCCTTAGAATATCATGACTTGAGAACATTATCCATGATCCATTAACATTAGAAAATCATTATCATGTTGATATCAATGAGATTTTATAATCTTTTTGATAACCTTTGATAACCAATGAAAAAAATTGACAATAAATGCAAATAAAAAAAATGTGTACTCTTGAATATATCTATTTTTATTTATTAGAAATATCTTTAATTTCTTTCCTAATGAAATTTTCAATATCTGTATCATTAACATCTCGATACCCTTTAATTTTCAAGATTTCATTTTACATTCTATCCCTAAAATTAACATGGAATAAAATGTTACTATAAAAATTATATTAGTATATACTTATGAAATTATTCTTCCATTATTTAACTCTGAGTCTTATTGATTTTTTCTTGGACTAGAAAACTATAGGATTTGATTTTGATAAAAAAATCCCCTTAACAATTGATTATGATACATTAATGAATGAGAAATCGTATACATATCTTAAAGGTTTATTCACATTCGTCTAGATTATTAATAATAAATGTTATATGAATCATTAATTACAAAGATCAACTTCAAAATCATACACTCATTTCAAAAAATACATAAAAAAACATTCAATTGGCATTGGTAGCATATGTTATTTTTGGTAATTCTCCATTCATTAATTATATTATTAAACCTTTGTGAAAATGTATTTATTTTTGATAAAAATGGATTAGTTATTAAGAGATACATGCCTTTCCCAATGACATGATCATCAATACATTTACGGAATGAATAAATTTGATACAAATTGAAATAATAAGTTTTGAACCTTCATCATTTGTATTAATTTGTATTGCCCTCAAGGGAAACAAAACACCTCATCTTTATAATAGAGGATCCCATGAAGAATGGATTTCAAGAAATTATTGTATGAATAATACACAAGAATAGATCTTTTACATGTGATAGTCCAGATTGGATAACATTCACATGTTCATGAAGTATTATTTTTTTAAAACTTATTCTTATGGATACTTCAAATTAAATAAATAAAATATGTAATATTATTTATCTATGTTATCTAGAATAGAATATCATAAATATAATAAAAAATGAACCCCCTTCATATTTTTTATTACCAAATTAACTAATGAGTCAATGATGGTGACTTATTTAGAATTTCTATCATGAATTTAAAGAACTCAATACTTCTCAGCATCTCTCTTAGAGAACATAAATCACCTTCAATTCCCTTCATTTTATTCAAAAATAAAATAAAAAATGATTTATAAGAATAATTTAGATCCTCATTACATCATAAATATGAACAGAATGGTTGAGATTTTTTTGTTAACTATGATGATCCATTTACATTTCTCATCATGCTTGCACAACTGAACTATTTTTAAAATTTATATTGTAGTAGCATTAATCTATCACATTATATTATTCATAGTTTGAAGAACGTTTCTTCATAAAAACATTTCATAGAGGATACAATTTTAATCCTCTCAACGATTTATTCTTGTTCTTGTTGAGAGATTAAACATCCTTTTTCAGTATGACCCCCATTATTAAATCAGTCCCACAAAACATATTTAACATAAGTGCTATATTTTCTTGATAAAATCTCATTCAACTTTTAGTCATCATTTGGAATGTATCATTTTACATTTTAAATAGAAAATAATTTTTCTTCTTCACGTTTCATCATTCATTTGAATTATTCTAATTAGATAACAATCATATCAATAATAATTATTATAGAAATATTAGATCTTAAAAATAGGATATTTTGAGTGGTATCCCTCTAATTAGTTCTTTTCAATAATATAATATTAAACATATTGGATTTAGAATATATGGTCCAGTCACCCTGCTTCTTTGATACCTTCTTGAGAGTCTGATTTCGTTCTAAGGTTGATTCATAATTACTAGCCATATTTTGTGCACTTATTTTTTCATCATCTTAAGAAACATGTTTACATGAGCCTATGAGAGCATTTTTTATCACTGTTATTTCATAAATAATATATTTTATCAATATATCCAAATATATTTGTTGTTAAATGATTCATTAGGGCTTCTAGATGTTTCTTCTTTATTTCAGGAATACTCCTCCATGACATTAGTTTCCAGTTTTCATATAAATTTTTAGTACTTTACTAACAATTTAATGAAATTTTCCCAAATCTCTTTCACCACCATAATTGAAAAATAAATAATTATTTCATTATATCCAATATATATATGGTTGTTGGGTCTTATTCATATCTTGTTGTGATATCTTTGGGGAACCAAATACCATAATTTCTTTCTTATCCACTATAGTCGTGGTGGAATGTTTTTTATCACCTTATGTCTTACATAATTGACCAGAATCTATTTTATAGTGTTTATTGTCTATGGATACATATTTGGAAGTATTAGTACAAGATGGTTTAGACGGTACCAATTGTTCACAGTAAGATAGTATTGAACATTAATGGATGTTTCGATGTTCTTATCACACATTATAGGTGTTTTGACTTTAGAATTTAGTAAGAAGAATTTAGAATCAACATAAATTTTATACTTCATTTTTGATGTCATAATATGTTTATTCACTTGTTTTTTAAACTAGATATCCAAATATAGATATTTTATTTTTATAATAGTTTATTGATCTTCAATGATTATCATCTTTTCCCCACAAGCCTTTTTTATTATTTAAACTTCATATTCCTTAAGAATGCATTTTTATTGAATTAAAGATTCAAGATACTTGGTCTTCGTGGATGGTACTTCAAATTATAAATCCCTATAATCAATATTGTTTTTAAATTTTTCATCAAGTTCGTGGATCATTTAATCCAGAGTCTTCTTGAATCATGATTTCTCTACAACATTTTTGAGCAATTTTGATGAAGTTATTTCATTTTTCATTTTTCTATTTTATAGCTTCCTTCCTATATAGGGATTTTAATGGAATCTATTATTTTTTCTCAAAATCATTTCTCTGAAACATCATTTCCTCCTTCAATATTTGTGATCTCTTACTTGATATATTGAAGGATGCCAAAAACTAAGGTCACATTATTTGGGAATTCTATGAAGAAAATTTCATGGCCAATCAACTAATTATTATTATAATGATGTAGAATAATAATCATAAACACGTTTTCTATGAAATTTGAATAATGGTTTTGAAAGGAAATTAAACATACCACTTGATTATATTATTAAGAATGATTTTCCATTTATTTTTTTTGAAATTTTACCAAACAACTCATTACCTTAGAAGCCTGATATGTCTTCATTATTAGCATGTCCTAGAGAAATATAAACTTCCTCTTATTTATATAAGAGGGAATTATTCATTAAAATTAAATTCTCATTATCCTTCCTTGTCATTATTGTATTCATAATAATATAATTTGTCTCATAGATAAATAAATCTACACAAAAACTAAACCATATTATGTATAAAGATATAAAACATAAATATTTAAAAGAGAATAACTACACTATTATGAATCTAACATAAGTGGAAATTGGTTCTAATACAACATAAATGGGAAAATTTGTGGTATTAATATCACTAAGAGTGGTTGAATCCATATTGGATACATTTTAAACCAATCACAATAATTCATCCCATCACATCATTTACCAATTTGTATATTAACATGATTTTTCTGTTTTCCATAATTCATTCAAGAATTTGAATGTAGTAAACATAGAACTTGATATTTTTACATGACTAAATACTCAATAAAAGTAGATATTCCTTGGAATGGTATGAAAATAGTCATAAAACACAACCAATAGAATATAATCCTTTGAATGTTGTTATAGAATATAGGAAATAATATTTCATGTATAATGGACTATAGCCAGTTTGATAATTTCTTCTTAAAACCATTGGATGGATCTTTATACTTCATTTGAAGTAAGTATTCTTATTATTATAAGAATATTTGTGAAATAAATAAATTCTTCCACCTATTGAGACTAATGGTGGATTTAATATTATTTTTTAGTTCTGATACTAATTTCTTCATAACTATGTTACATTACGCAATAGAAATAAACCAATACTTATTCCTTCTTGACAAAAGAAAACTCAAATATGAACATTGTTCCTTTTCCTCTATTAGTCAAAATAATATGAATTTTTTGTGAAATGATGACCTAAATTCTATCTAACCTAAGATGATAATAAATTGAATATAGATTGGCTAGAAACTATTTTTCTTATACCTCTAATCTTTAAAAAATTAATATGAAACAGAGTAGAAGTGTCTTGATATATTTCCTTCGTAGTTAAAAACCAACACCACTAAGAACACTTATTCTTCTCCTTTTTTAGAATCATAAAAATCATTAATTATTGTTAAATCATTTCTAGATCATTTCAACATTAATGTTTATGAATTGATATTTATTCATCAATAAAGAATATCAAAAAATGATTGATATTTATTATTAATTTTTCTACAAAGTGAAAATTATATTTCATCAATTGGAATGAACCATACTTTTAGTAATTATATCATGTAGTAATGTTCACACACAAATATAAAATGATTTACTAATTAATTATAACCCTAATTAGATCAAATATACTTACATTTTTTAAAACATGGTGCATGTCAATAAAAGTACTAACATGTTATGAATTTTTTGTTTTTATTTTATGTTCTATAATTGAATCATTTTTAGGTATCAAAAAAGATTCAAATTCTATGTATTCATGAAAACATGTGTGAACTCTTAATATATGATCCTTAAATATTCACAACTGCACACTCTATTATGATAAATTCTTTATGTGAATTTTCATTCACATATAAATTATTGAATCGAACACAGAATTTCCTTTTTATATGCACTCTGAAGTATATGAACATAGTTTTTAATGGTTTCTATCACATTCGAACTCCTCATCCTATTATTTTTGGAAGTATTGTTTATGTGCACACTATATTTTCCATGATTTATGTCTCATCCTCTTAAGATCATACATAGGAAAATTATCCAGGTTTAATTGTGTTATCCAACATCATTATGTAAAATAATATTGCAAGGTTATTCAACATCACTCATCAATGATTTATGTGCACACTATATTTCCCATGATTTATGTGCACACTATATTTTCCATGATTTATGTCTGTGTTTTCCTTTTTTCTTCACAGAACAATATTCTTCATAACGATCCATTGAGAGTTATTTTCACCTAATGAATGCATGTGAGACTTAACATATTGAAGAATCATGGGAGGATATTTGGATCACACTAGTTCTTGTAATAAAACACTCTGTAAAATACACTTATTATTGAACGTTCTCAACAATGTGAATGGAAGACATTTTTCTTTCATTGGTTCCTTGATATTTATAGGTAATATTCAACTCCACTTCCACCTTTAATCCCTGAATCAAATCCTAGAATATTGTTTTGTCCCAAACTACTATAGTTATATAATGATATTTTATTTAATGAAATTAAATGTGGGTTAAAATATCATGGAATATTAATGTTTCTTTATTCACAATCAGACCTCTCCTTTGTGGTGTTACATCACATACATACAATCCAGAATAAATTGTATCCATTGAAAAAATTTGTAACTCATCATCCCAAATTTCTAAGATCAAATGTCCTCTTACAACTATATTTATTGTTAGGGACGTTATAACTTCATATAAATCATGAATCAAATTTATGATTATATTGATCGTGTTTCTCTATATCATTCTACCAAGTATTTTTCATAGTATCCTCTAGTTTGACTGTGGATGATTTGATTATCCTTTTCAAGGACATAGTGTGTTCATGAACAGCTGGGATGAGGAAGAAAATGAATCATTTAACAACATCTGTAGATTATAAATTTTCTCATGATTTGGAGGATCACACATACTATATCTATTTTTTGGCATCTTGTGTTATGACCATCAGTTTTAAAATGTGTGTAAAATCCAGCGTAAATATCATCCAACATAAAAAATTCTAATTTTCTAGGAATGATATAAAAATCAATCACTTCCTATCTTGTCAATAAATATATCTCCCACTAATTAGGTGCTACCAGACACGGTGGCACCACTTCTCCTACGCGATATTGACCCAATCTAAATGTTCCTATATTTTTGTGCACCATGTGCCTTACGCAAGGGTCCCCTTGCCTCTTACAGATATTATAACCCCATTACACCATTATTGGTGGCTAAGATGATATCATAGGTTATTCTTGGAAAATTTGGTCATGCAAGTTTCATGGTGAAGGTTGGATTAAGTTCCTTGTATGATTGGCCATATTTTTGGAATCACCAAGAATAAATTTTAATTTATATTTCATAATGAGAAAATAAATATCCATTAAATTCATGCCCCCAATTATTCAACATTAAGGAATATTATAATCATCTAATTTTTGATAGTCACTATTAAGCCTTCATTATGACAAATAATAATTTTCATATTCTTTAAACAATTTTCATGGAATTAATAATATAAATGATCTTCATGTAAGATATTGTGTGGTTTTAATGAATTAATTACATAGTGCATGACCTTATTCAAATATAATGAAATAGTCATTTGTATCATCATCTTTAATTCATCATCTTCCTAATTTTTGGAATACACATTCCAAAGAAATATTTATCATCGAAACAATTAATTTTATTTGATGAAAATATTTTAAATACTTGGATACATGTATTTGACCATAGAACTAGTTCAAATGAGGGAAAAGTTGCAAATGTTTCACAAAATCCATAACAATTCACCAGGAATCCCTATGAAAATAAAATTATTGAAAAGATATTTCATATAATATCAAGAGTTGACGACATCAAAAAAGTGCCATTAACATTTTTAATTAGTCATCATCATGATATCAATTTAATTTTACTATCTCATTAATCCCATATTTCGACAAGTGGAAAACAATTAAAACAAATACAACTTATACACAAAGTGGGATTTTAAAAAATAAAACAATTCTTTCCTATATTAACTTCTATATAAAATTAATGCATTACTTGTGTGTAAGTTCAGAGAACCCCATTTCAAAAAGTAACATATTTTTTTCATCTACGAATTATTTATAATTCACACATTCAAAAAATTTGATTCACCACCATTAAATAATAATAATTAATACTTTTATAAAAAGGTTTTTTAATAATAAAAAAATATTTTTGACCACACTCTCCCACAGATTATAGCTTCTTATTATTTGGGTTGGATTAACTACATACATAAAAAATGATATAAATTTCTATCAGGGATGAATATGGAAACATTAATATTTTTTTATCAATTAATGAGGAATTTTTTGTCTCTAGTTCTATAAAGTAGATATTATAATTACATATAATTTCTAATTGGAATCGATTAAGAAATTTGAATGGAAAAAAGAATAAAGAATTTCTTAATAATGACCATGTAGTCTAGGAATTTACTGAGAATATCATGCAGGTGAATCATTTCATTGAATCTGGATATCAATAATTTGTTTAACATAATTATCAAGCATATTATTTTTAAAATTAGTTCCACATTCGATTTGATGATACACTTATTCATTAGATCAGGAATCATCTCACCTCAATACACATATCCATCATGATTAGTGCATCCCCATTGGGTTATTTTAAATTCTCATGAGGGGTTAGAAAATGAATTACAATTTCAACTATTATTTTTTCTATAGCATAGTAATTTCATTTTTATATTTTTTTATAATATTTTGGAGAATCGTACATCAAAGAACAAATGGGATTATAATGCTATACATTCACGCTCAAATTTATTTTATGTTGATGATATGATTTTTAACTAAAAGAAATAAAAAACATTCATATTAAAAACTCATTCTTACTCTATGAGAGAGTATCATGGGTGTTCATCAATTGAGGAAATTAATTCATTTTATTTGGAAAAAATATATATGGAAGCCAAAAATTGGACATGTTTAATCAACTAGGAATAAAATAGGGGTTATTTGCATTCACATCACCTTTTATTACTCTATTTCTGGAATACTCTGAGATTTTAACTTCATAAACATCTTTACCCATGTTCGAATGTTATTGCCCTCCTAGAAAGGTAAATATCTATCAATAGGGGGAAGGGTGTTCATTGTGATACAAATTATTATTGACAGCATTGTGTACTTGTTCATGGTTTATTAATTTTCCAATAACATACTTATGATCATAAACACTTCCATAAAAAATTCATCTATATTGGAGAAATCCTTGAAGGAAAAAACATTAATGTTCCATGGATGAAATGTTTTAAACGACTTGTATATAAAGGACTTGAAATAAAAAAAATAAGGTTCAATCAATCTATACATGCTCCTTTATTTTGAATATTAATAGATTAAAAATATTACACTATTGGTTTCCTTATAGCTATATTTTTTATCATGATAAAATTAGGATACCTGAACTATATCGAAACTTCGGTTTTGATAACTTTTAAAAATGTTGTTTCTAGAATCACATTAAATTCTAATTATCATCTTGATGAAAATTCATTCTTGGATAGTTGTATATAGATTTGGATAGGGATATTTATGGTGGATATTATGAACTATGATGATTTTGATACTGATCTTAGTTCCTAAATTAAATACCATATTACTACTATTGATTACCTCCCATAGGGAATCAAACAAGCTTTATTGAACTGAAATTTCATTAACCCGTAAAATATCATGTAATGTTAGACATAAAAAATTTTATGAACTTTTTATTTATTGTTTAATGTTATGTTACCTTTTAATGGTTTCATAGTTGGATTAATAAATTCAAAAAAAGTGGATGACTCCCTTGAGATTCATATGGGTAGGTAATATTTCCTTCTCTAATATTATAGTGAATATTTATCAATCAATAATCCTATTATGTTTATATTTTGTTCTATTTTTTCCCAAAAGTGCATTAGTATTACTCTTTAACATGTTCGTGCGAGAATTTGTTTTTTCCTACTGAGTATAGATGTACGCTCACCCTAAGTATGTAAAACTACTTTTAGGTTTCCAAGTGGATTTGATGGACTGTGCTGGACCATGGTAGCTCGTATCCTGATAGATATTTTTTCTCTTCTTAGCTTTAATTTCAGGTATTTACATTGCAGAATTTTGTATTTGTATCAGTTCTATTTTAAACATGCATGACAAATGGTTTTGGATTTCTATACATTATGTTTCATATTTTCTTTGTAGATGATTCATTGTATCTCCTAATATTATTTCTCAAAGTGTTATTTCTTCACATTTTATGATATTTGTGCACCCTTAGTGCTATTTTCCAACACATTTTAAACTGGAGGTGGGACTTGGTGGGTCATTATCACCCATTCTTCATTTCCAACCTAGTTGGGGTATCTTTGGAGGGAGGGGGTATGACAGACCGTTATCAGTGATGGTGGTTGAGAGATACGATGGGGTTTGGAGTTAGGAATAGTAAATATTGCATGGGAGGGGATATAAATGGTTCCAAATAACCCTAGTATGTAACATAGGATATGGATATTACTATGGAAATGGGATTTTAGGGCCCAATGATCAACTATACATGCTCTAACATTATTTATTGTCCAAGTGAGATAGACCATATTTAATGGTAGAGTCTTATGAAAGGTACCTGAATAATAATGATGTGTGTTTATCATTGAATTTGGTTGTTTAGGAAAGTTAAAAATGGATAAAATGAATGAAATGAATTTAAATAATCCTAAATAAATTTTCATACCACCTAATCATAGGAAATATTTTTTTCATTTCAGCTATGGACCATGGTCATCGTTTGTTCGTGGATTAGTCAGTAGAGGTTTTGCAGGCTGATGTAGTTGATCATTGTAGTGTTGATCCAACTAAGAAGGACGATCATGGGTATAAGATGTCTCTTGATTTTCGGTGTATGGCTTTGGGAAAATGAAAATGTATCAGATATGAAGACATAAGTTTGGATAGAGGATCTTTAGATTGTGTTCAGTTTGATCTGGGCCCTGATGGAGTATGGGGTCCCTTGGGTAGTTAGTAAGATGTGAGGAGTTACACATCAACAATGGAAGATGCATCTTGGAGAGGAAAAATAGGTAGATGTTTTGTGGGTTGAATTTCATAAGGAGTATTGGGAGGAGTTCCTTTCATCTACCATGAAGGCCAAAAAGTGGTAAGAACTCTTCTCTCTTTATCAAGGGAGTTTATTTTTCTGGGACCAAGTGACCATGTTCAAGGACCTTCTGTGTTTTTTCTAAATATCATTTCCCAGATGAGTAGTCTTCTCTGAGACATCGTAAGGAGGCACTTCACCCCTCTATTTAATATGCAGTTACTCCTATTAAATTTTCGATGTATTTGGAGGTTAAGAATAAGGTATATCTAATTGAGAGGATGCACTCATGAGGAGGTATACCGCATGAGGGTATCCAGAAGAGTTGTTTGAGAGGAAGAGTTATCATTGTCATATATCAGGATCTAAAACCATTATGGTTTTGACCGGTGGGGTGATGCCCTCATCAACTTATTTTACTTCCTTTTGGATCAACTGGTCTATGTGCCTTTTCTATGGGCTTGGGGATGATGTGTTTCTTCTATGGGGTTCATAGAAATCATCATAATCATTTTCCAGTTTCATTCTAGGCTCATTTTGGTTGAGGTGTACTGGCTTAGTGCCGTCCTTATTAGTAGTAATTGGTGAGATATTTTGTGTATTTAGGACATCATGATTATTCTAATCAAAGGGGAGATAGAGTTGGTAGAGGATGACATTAGGATATTCCTTATGATCTAGGACCATGACATCCATGTGGATGTGACGGTGGTCATTATCAGAGAGGCATAGGAGCTGGGCATGTTAAATTTCTCGTAATGGAGGCTATAATTCTAATGAATCTACAGGTCCATAGTGGTATGATCAGTTTTTTAATACCCATTTTTGATCTTTGTTAGAATTTGTATCTTCAAAATCTTTTTTCTTGCAATCTATACCATTCTTTAGAACTATACATATAGGGGCTTCCAATTTTCCATCATTTGAGTACACCAGTCGGAGTCTAGAACGGATTTTTGATGTGTGATGGGGATTTAGTCTAATGACGGGGCCACATAAATCCCATGGGGATCTTTTATTAGTAAATAAGAGTCCATACAATGTTATAAATATCATTGAATCGTGGTATTCCATATGTTTTTTCATCCACTACTTTTAGAGGAGATTCATGTTATCAGATGTCGATGGTCAACATAATGTTTTTGTTGTTGAGTGACGTTTTCATGTTGTCTGTCAGTGTGTGGAGTCCATTATTTTTTTATTGGATAAGATGTTAGTAGAATCAATGGACTCTTAAATGGTAGAGGTTCCCAAATTCATTTGATAGTTCCCAGATGTTTTCTCCAAGGTTGTTTTGAGGCTACCTCCTCAATGTAATTTTGAGTTAATGATAATCTTTCATCTTATTGATTTTGTAATTTTGAGGGATCCATGTAATATAGAACCTTTTGAGTTGTAGGAGTTGAACATTCATATAGATAATTTTATGTATGATGTTTTTATGTGGACTAGTTTGTTGATGTAATGAGTTCTAGTGTTGTTCACAGTGAAGGTGGACAATGGTCTGAGGTTATGAATAAACTATCAGAGGTTGAATCTGGTGATGGTAATGAAATGTTACCCTCATGTGAGGATATATGATCAATTTTACCAGTTGATAGGGTAAAGTTGGTTTTCAATGATTGATCTACGGTTTGGATATCACTGGTTTAGGGTAAAGGCAGGAGATACCCTGAATCAGCCTTCAAATGAAGGTATGAGCACTTCGAGTTTGTAGTCAAGCTATTAAATGTTATGAACACACCAGTTAGGTTTAAGGTTCTAATGAACTATGTGTTTTATGAGTTCCTAGATAATTATATTTTAGTATTCATCAATGATATCAAAATCCAATCAATGTCAGAAGAGGTGGAGGTCGAGCATAACATAACTATCTTACGGGTTATTCAACAGAACTTGCTCATTGTAATGATTTATAACTATAATTTTTTGACACAAGAGGTGAATTTATATAGGTATGTGGTATCTCATAATGGTATGGATGTAGACCCATTGAACGATGATGTATTTGTTTCTTGGGAACCACCCAAGAACAGGGAAGAGGTATGACGATTCCTTGGTCATATAGGATATAATCAGAGCTCTTTACCTGATTTAACTTGAGTTCCAGCCCTGTTGACGAGTTTGAAAAAAATGGACTAGGATTTTTTTTAGAGATATTAGTGTCAAGAATTATTCAGTTACCTAAAGGGGAAGTGGGTTAGTGATCCAACACTGAGGTTTCCTGAGGAAGGGGATATGTTTTTGGTGTTTTGTTATTCTTCATGACTAGGTTTGGTATGAATTATGTTGCAACAAAAATTATTGATCTCTAAATATTCTATGAAGTTACGTCCCCAGAAGTATACCCTTTCCTCCCATGATCTAGAACTATAATCTATAATGTCCATCATGATGTTTTGGAGGCAATACTTCATTAGGGAGTTCTTCTTGGTCATCCCTGATAACAAGAGTTTGAGGTATATCATTTCCTTGTGTAACTTGAATCTGAAATAGAAGAGGTGGATTTAGTTTATTTAGGACTATGATTATGAGATCTCTTACACCCCAGGAAATTGAAATTTGATGTTTTATTCTTTTAGTAGAATGTCATTGAAGATGGTTTTTTTCGAATATGTGAATTCTAGGAATGCGATGGTAGAGTTGACAACCTTTCACTAAGAGGAAAGAGTGGATGGGGATAGAGTCTGTTTCTTTCAAATAATGGTGTAGTCTTATGTGATGCAATAATTAGAGGAGTATTAATGGAGATACTTATAAGAAGAGGGGTTTCATGATATTTTTGTATGTGGTTATTCTCTGAATAGATGTCTGGAGGATGGTCAAAACCATATATAGCTTTATGTAATGTTGTTTTTCCGATATAAATGCATAGTAGGGTTCTTTATTATTTTTATAACTCGCCATTGGAGGAAAAAAAATATTTTCAAAGATGTATCATGGCTTGAGGATATAGTTTTGGAGGTTTGGGATGATATGGGTAGTGGAAAATATTGTGGTGAATGTATTTGTTTTCCAGCAGGTAAAGTGTGAGCACCATATACCTGATTGTTTGTTTTATCCCATGGATGATCCAGAGAGGAAATGGGATGACGTCTCAATATATTTCATCACAATGTTACCCAAATATCATGGAGTTTCTGATGTTATCTCGTTATAGTGGATAATTTGATGAAATTCAACCAATTCTTATAAATAAATAATTCGGGCACAATGGATGCCTTATCCACGAGTTATGTTGATGACTTGGTACAATTTCATGGAGTTCTGAGGTCCACTATCTCATATCATGATATGTGGTTTACCTCATGTGTGTTGAGAGGATTATTGCATGATTCTGTAACCTAGTTACACCCTTAAAATTCTTTCCACCCCCTCACAGATGGGAAGATAGAGTGGACAATTCAAATGTTGGAAGATATGTTGTGGGAATGCATTTGGTACTTTGGTGGATCATGGTTACAACGCATACCTTTGGCAGAGTTTTCTTATAATAATATATATTAATTTTTGAATGGTATAGATCCATTTTAAGAATTGTATGGATGGTCGTGTTATTCTCTAGTGTGATTGATATATTTTAGGGATATTTTTATTCTTGGTCCCGATATGGTTCAGAGAAAAATAATTAATGTTCAGCTTGATCGTTATAGGATGAAATCATCACATGACCTATAGAATTTGTATGTCGATCCCATATATAGGCCCTTAGAGTTCAAGGTTCGAGACCAAATGTTATTGAATGATTCCCTTTAACGTGGGTAGAAATGGATTGGTAGAGGTAGTAAGACTTATCCTAGGTTTGTTGGACCCTTTGAGGTGTTAGGGAGATTTAGCGTGTTTGGGTATCATTTGGAATTTCCAATGAATTTGAATGAGATCCATTATGTCTTACACATCTATCACCTTCATTATTATCTAGATGATGGCCCTCATGTCATTGAATGATGATAGTTGGATATTGAGTATAAAAAAACATTTTTGGAGAAACTAGTGGGGATTCAGGATCATTGAGTGAAGGTGTTGTGTGGATGGACTATTCAATAGCATTGTGTTTTGTATAGGCATGGTGGTCAAGAGTAGGGAACTTCTATTTGAGAAGTGAATTTTTTTTCCCAATACCCTTAGTTTTTTATGAGTATTTTTAATATTTTACTTGGAAATTTGATATATGAACCTTATTTTTTTATGAGATGATTTGTTCCCAATTGGTTTATGATTGTGTGTGGTGTATTGTGTGATAATGTCCTAATATGTGGAAAGGGAAAGATATGATTCATAAGTAACATGATTTAATTTTAATTAAATTGAACTTATCTGGGAGATTCAGTTCCACTGAGAGAGGATAGTATCTTGACATAGAATATGGAATTCCCTGATTCATGTGTCTGGGATGATGTTGTTTGTTGGTTTTATAGTGGTGTGGTTTGTTGGTTGTAGTGTCTTTTTTCTTTGGTTGTGTGGAGGATGATATTTCTTGAGTAGTGGTCATGTGGATGTGTGGTTGTGTGGTTGTCTGATAGGAGGAATTTTGGTTTTTTGGTCATTATGTTTGATGTTTTTAGACAGTGGTATTGTTTCAACTGTGATGAGATCCTTGAGAGGTATCTTGAGGTGGTTTTGGGACCATGTTTTTCTTCTAGGATTGGATTTGAATTCTCATGTGAATGAATCATTTGAGAGGTATATAATATGAAGGTCCATTCCTTATGGGTCCATTACTTTTTAGTTTTTGGTCCTCGTAATTCTTCATAGTGAGTTTGGGGATGTTTGGTTGATAAAGACTGAAAGAAGAAGTATTTACCATAATGTAATGAGATTAAACAATTTCAAATTCTGTTTCACTACATGCCATGGAGGATTCAAGATTTTTGATATTTTTAGGTTAGGAATATAAAATAAAATGATGGGGCAATGTGTTGTTTGGGGAATGATGAACCCTTGGTACTACACGACATGAAAGGGGATTACACGTCACATAATACCTGGATGATATGCAGTTTTATAGTAATTTTTTCAGTCGAACCCTCATGCATTCAACCATGGTTTCGTTTTTTCCCCTTGTATTGAGAAAACCCTTGGCACTTGAAGTGTTCTTGAATCCCTTTCCCACCTTCTTCCATCAGTCGATATCAGGGGATGTTTGTTGGCGATCTATGGTCGATGTGTGGTGAGTTATCTTCTCTTTATATTCCTTTTTCTTCTGTTCTTCTACCTAGGATTGTCAATGACTGTATTTTATTACATTGGGGGTGATTTTTGATGTGTTTTGATGGTCTCTTGGTGTGGTATAGGTTGACTTTTAGTTTTCATGGTGCGATTGTGGTTTTTGGTTGTTTTCCATTGCCATATGGTACACAGTAATTAGAATACATCCTTCAGGTAGCATTCCCTTCGTTTCTCTCTATTCGGCATCATGATGGGGGGTTTTTAATTCTATTTTTCAATAAATCATAGTTATTACATCCTAATTAAAGATAAAAAACTAGTGATTTGAAATTTATGGGGAAAAGGGTTTGTTCTCATTATTCTTCTAGATTTTATATATATTTTGATATATTGATGGTTCGAGCTTGATGCCCTGATGAAAATTATTGACTTTCGTATATATTTTTTGTGTTGAACACATATGTTATGTTTGTTTCATTGTTGATATTTTTTGTGTATCAACCAAAAATAAAAATTGGCTAACCATGTATACTAGGGTAATGAATTGGTTACTCCATGATTTTCGTTTCTGTGATAATGCCCCAATGAAATGTAATTAATGTGGTAATTTTTATTATGAACCAGGAAAAGGTTCTATTTTGGTTTTTACATGGGGGAAGTATATGGAATGTGGCTGTATAATGGGAATGTAATGGGTTCAGTATGATTATGTAGTAGGATGCAGAACTGGTTCATCTATGATATTTTGTAGGATGTGGTTGTGGGTTGTTGTATTTTTTGTCAGTTTGACGGTTTGTATAGGATATATTTGATGAAGGACAATGGTGATTAGTATTGGTGATTTTCCAATAATTACATGTTATAATCTTGATGTTTTTTCTGGATATAGACATGTGATTTATAATGAATAGGTGTTAAAAGTGGAGGTCATGGAATGAGGTGTCATTATTGTGAAGTCAATATAATTTATCAGGCTCATCATCTTCTAAAGTGACTTTAACTTTGTTGTATGTTGTTTGTTGTGCATAGTCGTTTCCCTAAAAGTTACATAATGAATAAATAAATGTTTAATAATGTTTGGAATGGCTTCAGTTTTTTTGGTTAATGTATTGGAAATTGTAAAATAAATTGGTAGGGATTATGAAATTGGTTTTATGAATTCATGTGTGGTGTTTTTATTGTAGTGGTAGTTGTAAAGGTGGTAGTGTTGTCAGTTGGTAGTTTTTTTGAGAAACCACTAGTTGGGAATTAGTGTATAATATCATATATTTTTATACGCTGGTATTTCCTTGTCACTTCTATTCTCACCCCTCCCACGTTGAGCACTACATGAAGAATAATTACATAGTCACGTGTGGCTGTCTTTACCAACATCATGATTAGAGGATGGATGGATGGCCATCCTCTCATCCCTTCTCCCACTTCTATGAGGTGATGACCCAACTTTCTTCTCGCAGGATATGGGGAGATGTTGTAGGATAGTTGTCTGTAGATGTGGTGGTTTGTTTCCCTGTTGTCTTCGAGATTTGTTGTGATTTTCATTCCTATGTCTCTGCAGTATGAGATGTGATGTCTTGTGAATCCCAGGTGTGGGCGGGTAGGATGTGATGTGGTATATTCATAAGGGGTAGCAATGTTATGACAATGGTCATTATGGTGTGAGAGCGGATAATCAATTGTATAAGTGGTGTGTGGTACCCTATCATCGATGTGGTTTATGTTATATTACATAACATGGATTACATGGTGAATTTTACTTGGTGAGTATGGGTGGTTTTTGTTCTTACATAGGTTCTATTTGGTTCTGTTTATTTTTCACGGGTGTATTAATATGACACTTTCTCGTGTGCATGAAAAGATTTTGTTTTTCCTACTTTTTATACTTGTATCATCACCATATGCATATAATTTTTTTTTCGAGTTTCTAATAGGTTTTCATGGACCGTGGTGGACCTTTCTAGCTCGGATCTTGTTATCTATTATATCACTTCATAGCTTCACTTTTGGGTATTTACATTGGATAATTTTTTATTTGTGCCAGTTCTATTAGAAATATGCATGATGGAGTGGTTTGGATTTATTTACATTATGTATTGGAGTTTCATTGTAGATTTCCCATCATATATCCTATTCATGTTTCTTTAAAAAGAAATTGCCCCACATATTGTGAGATTTGTACACCCTTAGTGCTAGTCACCAAACAGGGGCCTACTAGAGGTGAGACACAAGGTTCATTATATTCCCATATTCATTACCATACTAGGAGGGGAATATTTGGAGGTAGGGGCACATGACAACATATACCATGATTATTTCCATTTTTTGTAATATAATATCATCATCCGTGTGTATGGTGGACTACCATATCACAAAAAATGTTATTCATTCACACTTTACATAGAATGTATTAATGATGTACATAAAAAAATTATGTGATATATATGACATAAAAATAGTTATTTAATGATAAAATATATATTCATATCATTTAATTTTCTTTACATAAATTTTTCCAGAAAATAGAAACAACGTTCATGCATATGTATAATATACCATCTCCATGAACGGTGTCTTTCATTTCCTATCACAAAATATTTTAGATTACTATATATACATATAAAACGAATTTATATTATATTTATATCTGGATTTACATTTTAGATATGATGAAATAATTATCATGTAAAGAGGAAAAAAATAACATGTCGAAACATACTCAAAAAACAAGAAAATTAACACCATATACGATGATAATAATGAGATGTTGACAACAAATGTGTGATAAGACATTATAATAGAATTTTATATGATATAATAAATATTTATATGAATTTATATAGTTTTATAACACTCTTTAAAAAAATGTGATGTTAATAGAAGTTCAACCAAAAGGAACCATAATTTAGGGGATTTTATCATAATTTCATTTCATTGAGGAATGTTGTAACGTTATGCACCAAATTTCATTTACATGGTGTATATACAACCCCATTATATTTTAAATTTTAAATTAATTATAATTCATTGTATCATATGATACAATTTTAATTATTCCATCTATGTTGATTTGAATTAAATTATACCATGTGGTAAATTATTTTGTAATTCAATTACTATTCATTTGGTTGTATTCCATCGTCATTATTGTTTGTATTACATTATTATGTGTACAATAATTTTTTACTATATATTATTTTATATATATTGTTTTTATGTGGACATATATTTTATACATAGATTAAATTAATTGATTAATTCTCACTTCAACATTATGATCACTTGATGGGTTTATATAAAAATATTGTTTACACTTTATTAATTTATTAATTAATAACAATTGATGGATATTAATTTACATTCTTTAATAAAACAGTTAATTATATCATCCTCCAATTATTCATGATATTTGTAATTTAATTTTACCATTTTTTACAATTTTTTATTTAATTGATAAAATGTTTTATGAAAATCCAAATTAATTTTTCACCTCAGTCTAAAATATATATTCATCTAAAACCATGTTTTCCTAAAATATTTTAAATTTTTTTAAATATTTGAATAATTATTTTACAATGTATTTTTGCCCCATTTTAAATCCTTATAAAAATATAAAATGATTATTATGTTATTTTCAAAACAATTGTTATTTGGATATTAAATCTATCATAAAAAGAGTTTTTCATCATTTTCAAAAAGACATAATATCCTATCCATTTTATAGTGAAAATTAATATTATTTAATACATTAATGGAATTTATGAGATCACCCACTGTCATGTCTATCATTTCCTTGAAGCCTACATTAAATTGTCATGAGGATTATATTTATATATATATATATATATTTAAAATTGATTTGGAGAGAAGTTGTTTTTCAAAAATCTTTACAAAATGAAAAAGAGTATTTTAATCAATAATAATTTTAATGATTTTTTATGATATTTCCATTCATCAATGAAAATATCCCTTTATTCTTACTCCCATGGTTATATAATTTTTTACCGCACTTATTTATCCTCAATATATTTTATTACCAATTTGACAATGGAAATTATTAAAAATTCACTTCATTGAATCAATTTTGTTGTAAGTATATTTTCTTTAGATTGTTCACTTTGCTAAGATCATAATACAATAAATTATCCATATATATCCATGTAATTTTTCATGTATATTCTTATTTCATAAACAATATTGAATTTATGAATATGGTGTGTTAATTAGAATGTTATATTTTGACCGGTGAAATCGTGATAAATTTGTATCGTTTAATCAATATGGATATTGAAGTTGTTTAATATTGATTCATGATTTAAATTGATTATTCAATATAGAATAATTATTTTGAATTCAAGTGATGTGTGGGTCTTAATATTATATATCCCCTTAATTCATTACTATATCTAAAGACAAAAATATTTATGCTATAATTAATCGTGTTTTTATTTATAGTTTCATTTGCCTCATGAATGGGATTGATGGAATTATATTATGTAACAGACATCTAATAATTAAGAATTTCCTTCAGTCAGTATTTAGTGATTGTTATCCAGGAGATTTTCAATACCAAATAATACCTTGATGCATTTCATTATATGATATTTAAATACCACGTGATTCAATTATTTTCATTTAAATATATATTATTCTTTATCTAGTTATGATAGTAATTTTATTAATTAATTGGAATAAATATTCGGTTATTTTCCTTGCCACATATTTGATGAAATTACTTATCAATTTATTGATTATATGGAATTATTTGCAGTTATTTACCTTGACATATTGTTCATGATTACTAATTTAGGATATATTTAACTATATATAAACACTACTAATAATTTTATCCCACTTTTATTATTTTTCCTTTTAATTGGATTCCAAGAATTTTACTATGATTGATACGTAACAAAATACTATATGAAATAAAGTAATTCTTGAAAAAATATTATGTTGTCTTTTATTTATTCCAATATCATATATGAAAAATTTATGTATCAATTTTACAAATTCTAATAAGCCATTCTATCAATAATGTTGTGAATATATGTATCACATACAAATGTAATTGTATGAGGAATCAAATTTGGGCTACTAGGGTTGGGGTAGCCATACTCAACTTATCCTTTTCCACATTCCATGTTGAATGTTATATAATATCCAAAGGTGAAATTAGCATATAAAAAACACATGAATATACATCATACCTAGTTATAAGTGAACAATGTGTTTGAATTCCTTACTTTCACGGATTTCCATGTTGTATGAATTACATTCTTCTCCATACTGAGTTTCTTTTCCCAAGATGGTGTGAACCTAGTTCAAGTGGATTCCATGTATCTTCAATAAATTATACCGCTTTAATTTTTTCCCTTTTTTCAATAATAATTATCATTTTCATTCACTTTTTAAAATAAAATAAATATTTTTTGTGAATATACAATGTTGTACCACCTCACAAAAAAATGTTATTATTTTCCAACATAATATTTACATGGAAGGTAGTAAGGTTATAATTAAGGAATATATGTTAATTTTATGACCTAAATAGTATTCAATGATTGTAGTATCAAATCTTACTTCTATCATTCCAAATTATTTTGAAAAAATTACATCTCTCTTGCGTACATGTGCACTACTGCGTCCACATAAATATGTGAAATGTGTTTAATTTTATTTGTAAATGGATGACATGAGGAATGATTAAATTAATAAAAAATTTATACATAAAATTACAATGAATATGGATATCTGAACAAATATTTATTTTCTTTTTGTTCCATTCATCATGAAATATAGAAAAACATTCATGTATACATGTATTTTATATTCACTATAGACGGTCAGCAGCCTATAGTTTTCATGGACTGTGTAATCCATTTATTATCTATAAATCCTATAGAATACTATTAATACATATTTAATTATTATATATTATATTTATATCCTGGATAGCATTATAGAGATTATGGATTCATGATCCACCTAAAAGTTTCCAAATTGATGAACCAGAAGGTAAATGAAAAAAATGAACTACCACAAAAACAGTGATTTTAATGACCAATTTTCAATAAAGGGTTCATAAAATATTAAAGGTAAATTATATACGAAATGTAATTTATTATTAGTTTTATTTAATATATTTATAACAAAAAAATATTTTTTATACATAAGTATTAGAAATATCAAAAGGAAGTCGAACATGAGGTAATAGTTGGTCATCTCACTTTTCCTTTTATGATAAAATTTCTATATTCACCACCTATTCCTCTATTTGGTGTATATAATTAAATTGTGATATTATTTATCACAAATTTATAGATTTTAGGTATATAAAATTTCTTTTTAGGTTATTCTTTTCTTGAGGCTTATAATTCAAATGTTACCAAAGTGGTACAAGATTTATGTTTCAATATCAATTTAATGAGAATTTTTTATACACGAATTACCATTAAGGGAAATTATTTTTTCATTTTTTAACATATCTCTTTGAATTTAATTCTCATATGGTTATTTGATTAATTTTTAAAATAATATTACCATATTTCTTTAGATTGTACACCAAATGACTAATATGTGATTAATAAAATATTATATCATATCTCTCCTTGGTTGAAATCAATTCTTTTCCACATATACATTTTGTGAATATTTTTTGAATACATTTTCGAAATTATAAGAAGGATTTATTAATGAAATTTATACAAAAAAATTTCATTTTTTAAAATTTTCTTAAAGTAATCTTCCTATTAGTTTCCAAACAAGGCATGTTAGACTTTTAAAACTTTAAATAATTTTTTTTACTTATATAAAATGCATGAAATTTTACTAAATAATTACCACTCTATGTTTTATATATGTTTTTACATGTTTAATATTTTATTTTAAATAAAACAATGACAAAAACATTTTTTGTGTATTTATGTAAAGGATATTTTCATTGTAAAAATGTTATTTTCCCCAAGAATGATTTTATTTTATTTTTAGGGTACTTTTATCCATCAAGGAAAAAAAGAAAAATTATATCTTCTTATAATGAACTAGTATTAATTTTTATAGACGTTTCATCATTTTTGTGGAATAATTAAAAATTTAAAAAAGAGACACCCAAATAACATATTATTTTAGTGCCATTGGAAATATGGAAACATAAGCACTGGTAAATAAGTGAGATACACTGACTCCCAAAAGGTTAATCATGACTAGAATCCTTCAAATGAAACTAAGACATAAAAAACTCTTAATAAACAAGGGAAGGAAACTGAAAAAAGGCTGATTTGAGATGCTCGGTAATGGTAAAAAAGAGAGACATGTGAGCATAAACATGAGAATATGGGTATGAAAACCTTACCATAATGTAAAATTATCATAAAATTCATATCTAATATCATAAATATTAATCATGGAATGAAGCATGGATTCTCAAAATAAATAAATCTTTTAAGAAAAACACCATATGAAATGAAATCATGACATAGGAATAAGAAATAAAATCATGGAATTTACAAAAACATGTCATATTATTCCATATAAGTCAATACGCATTGCTAGAACTTATCCAAGAACATTAGGGGGAAAATCATATTCGGAGGGACACCCAAACTTCCCCAATCATTATATTTCCCTTCTAAGGGATCCGGTTTCTCCATCCTAAAATAGTTGATCTAGTCCCCCCATCATCCAAATTAATGGTAACCAAACCTATTTGGTATGTCACATAACCATCCCCAGTAGATATCATTTACTTGTAAGGGATCATGTTTCCCCATATTTACAATGTGGATAAATCCCGTCAATACTATTCCCATCATTAGGTAAAGATAAATTTTTTTACCCAATGTAGTGAAAGGATATTTGGTCCCACCTTTCACATAATAAAACCATTTATATATCTTCCACAAGATAATAAAACATTCATCATATCATAACACATAAAAAGATATGGGTATCATAAATATCATATCAATAACCATGAAATGAAAAGCGTATCATATATATTTAATCACATCATATCCTATAGAAAATATATATGTTTCATAATCATTTCATCAAATCGTAAGACATGAAATTATGTGGGGTTTAATAACATATAAACTATGGGAGAGAAACAAGTGACATTAAAATCATTCTATTATGGAAGTAACCATTCAAGAATTAAAATGAATGGTATTCTTAGATCATGTACTTAGTAAATCTTAAACTATAACAATGTATTAGAAAATATATGGTGAACAATTTTGAAATGTCACTTAAAATATTTTTAAGATAAATAAGTTTTCGTTGAAAATAACTTTCATAAAACAAATTTTAAAATAAATTTCCAATAAAAAATTATTTAAAAAATTATTTCATATATTTCTTAAAGAAGATATCATTTCCTATTTGGAAAATCATTTCTTAACTAATAAATCATTTTGAAAAACATTTTATTTTAAAATATTTTTAAAAATATATATAAGAATCTTAAAAATATTTTGAAGATATTTTTCATTTAAAACACCTTCAAAAATAAGAATGACATATTGAAATAATAGGGGAAAACATTTTTATTGTAAATAATTTAAATTAATTAAAAATAATCCTTGTAATATTTTGAAATCTTTTTTGTTTCATAACATATAAATTATTCTTGAAGAAATTGTGAAATATAATTTCCTAGAACACATAAAAGAGGATACTAGAAATATTTTTAAATAGTTTTTAATCATATTGTATTTTTTTAAACCCTTTTCTTTGAAAAAAAAAATATAAATTAAACATTATTGATTAATATTAGAAAAAAATAATTTAAAATTATTAACCATGTCAATTTATAAAGGATTCAATATGGAAATGATGATCCTGATAGAGGGTAAGTATGTAAGCAGTGAATATTATTTTTTCACCATAAAATCATAGAATGGTTCCTTGATTTGAAAATGTATAGAATAATAATTTTAAAATTGTTTTGAGAAAAGGTAAAACATGGGTTAAAATTTTTGTTAAATTTCATAAAATAATTCAAGACATTTTTTAATACCATTTTTGAAAATAGGTTTCGAAAATAACACATATTTTTGACTCAAAGGGAAAATTATGTTGGGTTTTCATAAAAACATTTTCTTAATTATCATAAGTACCTAGGGGAGATGAAATCGTATCAATACATGGATAAAAAATTAACAAAAATAGTTTAATATATGTTACTATAGTTTTTTATGTACGATTAATATTACTTCCTTAGTTGAAGCAAAATCATAAACAATCATGATAATGGATCTGATTCTAGTTATAAATCATTACCACTTTTGTAACATTGAATCATAATAAAATTGGAAGAATAACATTAAATGATTCTTTACCTATCCTGAAAATAATTATATTCATGATATAACATGTTAATGTTTGCATATACAAATTATTGAAAAATATACGATCTTAACATGGAATGCATCTCAATGTATTCAAATTGAATGAAAATTACATTACTGATATAGTAAATTTTAAAACATAAAACCCATGAACGAAAGATCATAAAATTGATATTTTAATACCCATAAAATTATGTATAACGATAATATAATACAAACTTGTTCAGTGTACAGACCACACAAAATAAATGGGTGGTGAGTAAGATATGTATCTCACATAAATAAAAAGCGAGATGATATTCAAATACCTCAAGTATTGACATTCTTCATAGACATTATGAACTATGGTATAGTAATTATAAAATTATTATATATCTAATATATATCAATATTATTATATATTATATATGTATGATTTTATTATGACTTTATTTTACCCATTTATTGATAACTCCTTATTAATTTTTTGCTTTAGGTTTTATATGATTTATTTTTTGTATATGTTATTATTTATTATTCATGATTCTATTATTTAAATAATTTTTTATATAAAACGAAAATTTAACAAATTATTTATTTATCATAAATATTCATTATATAAATATTTATCTAAATATATTTAAGATAGAATAACAAAATTAAATACACCATTCATGTAGACGATAGGTTGTAGGTATGCATGAATGATCCATCCATTTTATTGTAAAATTTAAAGAAGAATATAAATAATATATATATATATTATATATTATTATTTTATAATTATAATGTAGTGTATTTCATATAAATTACTAAACTCACCTATAATAAATTTCATGTAATTTTTGAATGAATCACATTACTTTATGTTGGTTGCAGTCCATACAACCACGAAAAAAATTAACATAGTTACAAAAAATGTAATGCATAAAAGAAAGTTCAATATAAAATTATATCAGATTAAATATATTATAAATATAATATATATATTTCATAAACATAATTTACATCATTATTACCAACCATGAGATGTGTTAAAGTGGAAATGAATAATCATCGTTTCGTGTGGCAGTTGTTCTTTATACACGAAGGGTGAGTGTGTTACCCATTAGATGGATGCGTTTATATGTGTAGGTCTAATGATTAATATTTCTACATATTATAATTATGAGGATAAAGAAGTTATTATTTATAAACTTAATAAAAACAATTTAGGTGGTAGAGGAAGTAAATACGGGAAAGGATCTTAAGGAATGATGTTACCACTTCTTTGGGTAACTCCTTTTGGTCTACACCAAATGGATACTCAGATAGGATTAATCCCAAAGGGATATTTCAGGGAGATACGTAAGGATGTTTTGAAGAGAATTGAGTAGTGATTTTACAATCCAATGTCGTTTTAGAGGTGTCATAAAGGGGGGGACAGGTGGGGTCCATTTATATGGGATGAAAGGGACATACATAGAATTTATGAAACCTAATTAGGTGTACCCTCGTTTAAACCAATAATAATTCATAAAAAAGAAAAAAAATAAATAATTTAAGGTGTATGTCCGAAAAATATCCATAAAATGGGTTTTGGAGATGTTTCATTGTCATTTTGTACCTTATGATCATGGTTTACTCCCACGATAAGCTTATCTTTACCTTAAACTGTTTAATTAATTTCAGTCACATTCACTAATATTTTTGGTGAAAATTTATGTTTACCATATAATAATATAATGATTATACTGATTAAAACCATCTATTATCTTTTTTTTAATTCAATTCACATAAGTGAAAAAATTTGGTTTTATGCTAATCCCCAAAACCTGATCAGAAATCATCTTTTTTTAATGTGAGATTATTGAAATGTTCCATATGGTTTTATAACTAAAATAAATATACAATTGAAACCAATTAACTAAATATGATTAATATATGTATAATTTATCAATTTTTACCTAAAAAAACTAAATATAAAATTTATTTATATAAATAAATTAGATGAAAAAACTGCTTTAAATTTAAACTGTTTATTTTTAACTATTAATCCAAAAATTATGCCTCTAAGAAAAATCATAAAAATCAACCCTAAGGTAGTTTTGAAATTATAAATTAAAAATTTATCATCATTTTATAAAATTAAATATCATAAACTGTGATAGATTAATTTTATTACTATTTATAGAAAAACATAAAAATTGTTTCTCTTAGGAAAACATTATTCTCATACGTATAAAGACTTTACTAACACTATTGAATGTATTTTCCTCAATATAATTTGTCTATATTAACCATTACAAAGGGTATTCAAAAATTAGTTACAACTATTCATATTAATAAGTATAATTTCTATGTTATAACTTTCCCATTTAAATTATTATAATAATAAAATGTTATTTCATAAAAATTTAGTGTTGCATGTTACTCAAGCAAAGTTGGAGTTGTGTGTGGCACAAGCTAAACCTCATGATGCATATAGTATAAGATAAACTGATTATATAATGTAACTAAAGATAAACACGGTTCTTATATATATAAAATATATTTAGTGTTTCCCGAAAATAAAATATCAAAAATATTTAATTAATAAAAATAATAATAATTTACAAAATCCCATGGTGTTATATTATAATACTCAAAAAATTGAATTTATCCTACAAAATTCATATCAGATATTAATGTTTTAAAACCTGAATGTTCATTTCATAGAAACCCACATCGTAAAATGAATAATAAAAGTTCCTTTAATCAAATTCAGTTGGAAACATGACGATTAAGTAATCAAACATATAACTCGGTTTCCACATAAGAAAGAGTGGGTGAGAAGATAAAATATGAGTATGAAATAAAGATGGAAATATTTTTAGGGAGTAATTGAGGTCATCAATCACAATCAATTCATTGAGTAATGAAATTTTTTGGGCCTTAGAGTCATAAATCTATGATTATTTAAAATGCCATCAGTACAAAAAAAATTAATTTATAGTCAATTTTTTTGAACATTCTCCAAATGTTGAGGAATTATTTTATTCACCATGAATATAAGAAAATATTCATACATGATATATTTCTATAGAATAAATTTCATCTTTTGGTTGTGCATTGATCAATTTAAAATACATCCACTACTTCGTGAAATTGATACCCAAAAATTACATTTGATGCATGATGTAAAAAACCATTTAATGGATCTTAAATCCCATAAAATATTTAAATGTGTAACAAATTGTCTATAACTATTCTAAAATGTAAATATGGTTAATAAATTAATCTATAAACCAAAAAATTATTATTATTGGTTCATTATTAATATTTATTCATTAGAAATAATTACATATCAACCAAGACATCTAGTAGGACATATGTATGCATGAAAATATAATTTTCTTTTGTTCCTGGGTTTAAGACCCACAACCATTTCATACATGATGTGGTTTTCACCCAATATACAAGATATCGTTTTCAAAAACCACATTAATATAATTTCAACAATATAAATGATGGACATCTTTCAAATAAGGATAATTAATAACTATTATTTTTCAATAAAACCTCAATACATAAATACTTCTTCTAATGTTTAGCTTAAAAATTCTATAAATTGTTAAAATTATAACCCTTTTTAAATATGAAAACCAAATACATTATAAATACTTTCGTGAATTCAGAGTAACATTGATCCTATTTATAATATAAATAAACTCTTGGTTGTCATATTCCAAACATGTGAATACCCTATTAATATATTCTCTAGAAACATGGTAATAACCAAAATTTCCATAAATAATTTTCGAAAACATGAATTCTTCCTTATTACAAATAATACATGATATATTCCATAGATCCAAGAACTTATAAACTTCGTCATTGATTAAATAGAAAACATTTTCAAAAACTACATAATCATTTCTGAGGTAATCTGTACTGTACAACATATACTTTTTCAGACATCATTATCTTAACATGAGGATTATATTAAGGGTTAACTTCCCTTTATAAAACTATACCCTTTCATTGAAATCATTTTACTACATCACCAGCACAATTAAAATCGTCCTTTATATGACTTAGTGATTTTATGCAAAAAAATAGTTCTATATTTCATGATAAATATAACATAATATTTGAATTCCAAAAAAGTATACACTTAAATTATCTATCATTATTCCTAAACCACTACATGGGTTTTATTATCATAAAACTTAGTACATTTTTCATAATATAAGAAACGTGAACAATGTCTTCAGGTTACTAAAACACAATCAAATCACTATTATTACATATAAGGTCAACAGTACTTACTGAACATCTCATATTATCCATGTTTTGTTGATGTCTCTTTCTATTCAATAGTATATCCAATACTCTTAGACCTTACAAATTATCATCATGAGATATCCACATATAAATTCAATTTTAATCCTTCCCAAACATTAAAAATATATACATGTTATAATAACATAATTCCTTCTACATACCACTATTGATTAAAACCATAAAGAATATGGTGAAATACACTTATCATAATATAAAACAAAATTATCATTAAAAATTATCGATAGGATGTCTAAATCATTAACGATGCTTATTTAATCAATGACACCATTTTTTTATCATAGGTTAATCATTATAATCATTTTTTTTAATCCATCTAAAGGTTTTATAAAAATTTTAAAATCCAAAAGCATATCCTCAGGAGCTTCAAATAAGGTGTGCATCAATGCCTAATGTTGTGTATCAATTTATTCTTAAGTCCTTCCATATGAATTTTTTTTTACCCCTAGGTACATCTTTCTAGTTATACATCCACTTATAGTATCCATATAGTTATGTAATTATAGTAATCCACTATATCTGTAAATTACCAAAAATACAAGACATTTTGTTATACTTTTCCCCATTCTTAAATGTCTCATCAGAGAAATCCTTAGACATATCCTTAGAAATACCTGTAGGGATCTCACTAAAGTTGTATCACACTATTTTCAAAAGGTGGACTAAACCTTTTATCTAATACCAACTATAAATACCTAGTCAAAACATATATACACATTACTTTTTTTGGAATACATAAATCATTTCACAAGCTGTTCCCCAAAGACCATATTAGTAAAGTGGATTTGAATACATGGAAACATAAAACCTGGTATATAAGTGGTTCACATTATCTCCCACTAGGGTCTTCATTATTATCACCCTTATTAGAAACATCATAATTAATACATATATGCATCACATGGGGATGGAAAAATAAATGTGGGTGAGATTAGATTCTTAGTAAGGGTAAAAATGGAAACATATAAGCATAATCATGAGAATATTAGAATGGGAAGGTGATCATAAAATTATAATTTCATACACTATATATCTATGATCATAAACATTAATCATGGAATAAATAATTAATGTTAATAAGACATTAATCATAGGGTAAACATGATCACATTCCATGTAACCAAAACATAGTAATAAGACATGGTATTGTGGCATGCACATAAAAATGTGACACCATTCACTATTAGTCAAGAAACATTTCTATAAATTATCTATCCACTAGTCGGGGACTACACTTACATGGTGGGACACACCACAATACCAATTTCAAATCATTTTCTTTTAATGGATTAAGATTCCTCCTCATATATTAGTGGAGTGGGTTTCCACATATTACCATATTTGGTAAGGCTTACGCATATTCAATATTTATTTTGACTAAAGCTACTCAGAAATACATAGCACCATCCCAATTCATAGTCCATTCCTTTTATGGGAGTAGGTTTCCCCATTCTCCCAAAGTGTATCTAGCACGTTAACATGATTGCAATAATTATTTAAGGATATGTAAATCATTACCCAATGTATTTGATGGAGACTTAGGTCCCACCTATCACAAAAAAACATTCATACATGTGTTAGAAGATAAAAAACTTTATCATATCATGATACATAATAAGATATAGGTTTTATAAACACCACATCATAACCCAAAAATTGAAATGGTTATCATAAAAAAATCATCACATCATAATTATAACATCCCATATAGTTATATAATAATAATTTTTCATATTTATTAATATATAAAAATTATATAGTAATTTTACTTCTAATGGTATGCTATGCTTGAAGGTCTACCCAAAAAGATATATTGGTTTTCCTTAAAATCTAACGGTTCCTACAAGGCTAAGCTATTCCGAAAAATAATATTTTATAAATATTATCATTTTATGTTGTAGTTATCACATAGTAGTTTGAATGGTGGGAATGAATTATATTAACTGGATTATAAAAATTCAATTTAAATTTGTTTATATAATTATTCATTGGTTAGAAAATTAATAAAAAATGTAAATTTAAACCGACTGAATATAAAGGATGTGTTTTGCTGGAAAACTATTTATCTATGGATAATTGTGTTTATAAAAAATAAAATCACTCTTTTTTTATTATATTTAGGAATTATGAATTCAATATAGTATATAAAATTCATCTTATATATTTTCTAGGAATTATATAAGAACAAATACAGTTTTACGGATAAAATAATTATTTTTCAAAAAATGCAGTTTTACTGCCTTTAGATAGAAAACCCATTTTAAATTATATTTTTGAAACTTTTATAGGTTCTATTTGAAAAAATAAAAATCTTATTTAGAATCAGGACATAAAAATTTTATTTTTATAATTTTTGGTATTTATCTAATAGAATTCATTTTTTATTGAATAATGAAAAATACTGCATTTTAATTTATAACTGCTTTTTCATATAAGTTATTTATATTGATAGATTATATTTTTAATTGGTTTTAATGTATAATTATATATTGTTTTTGACCATTTAATAAAATTTATGTCATTTTAATTTATTTATTTTTGATATTAAATATGAATGCATGTCAATATTTTAATGTTTTAGACATTTTAAAAAAAAGGTTTTCCCATTTTAACAATGGGGATAAATTTTAAATTAATTAATTCCAAATTCAGTGATTTGAATTTAAAAATATGATTCCATATTATTAATAATAGGGTATAAATTAAGTAAATAGGTCCCTTTTATTATTGGATATTATGAATTTTAATTATCATAATTATTTTAATTACCACGGTTAGGGGTAAATCATGTAATTAAAGTTTAAAATAATATTATTAAAATATAAATCTTCCATAACACTATTTAAAATTTAATTTTATTAGTTTATTCCAACCATTACCATGTTTTGGTCAATTTTAGTACCACTTGGAACCATTGTATGGATTTAATTCATTTATAATATTATTTTCAATGAATAATCATTTTTGTTACAGTTTTTTTAAAAATTATCGTGTTTTAATATGGATTTATATAGGGGATATATTATACTAAAATTTGTTATTAGAAATATAAAAAAATTACCTACATCATGGTAATTTATTTATAATTTTTAGAAAATAAATAATTGAATTAAATAGTGAAACTATGATGATGTAGTAATTTATTAATTAATGAAAGAATCAAATAAATGATAAAATAAATATTATATGACATAATTTATTCCCAAAAAATAAATTATGTATAATTTTACATGTTTTTATGATTTAAAACTATTTTTTTTGAAAATATCATCCTGATATGATATTTTTAAAAGTCATGTAAGGAATAGTATCAAAATTGGCACTATTTGTATTTTAAAATATTAAATATTAAATTAAATGAAATGAAATTTCTAATAATTTCATATTTAGAAAAATGGATAGTATAAATATAAATATTTCATCTGTGTCACTTATGTGGGCTATTTGACATGTTATATTATTTACATTAACCTATAAAGTTTAAATAACGTAATATCATGGTAAAATTAAAATTTGTAAAATAAGGGTTAAACTAGAAATATAAGGATTAAAAATTAATAAAAACTTTTCTAAATTTAATTTTGTAACGGTTATTAGACAAAAAATAATCTTATATTCCATATTAATTATTTTTTGACCATTTTTTAGCAAAATTTAATTTATATTAATTTAATATTTTAAGAGTATACAAGTTTGTTGATCCTCTATCCTATAAAAAGGTACCCACTCTTCTCTAATAATCAAACTTCCAAATCCATTTTGTTCAACAATTATCTAACCAAAACAATTCATAGAATATCTCCCCATATTATTGGTGATTTATTTTAATAATGACACTATCTTTATAGGTGTTATGGTATACTTCAATGGTGATAAATCGATGAATATTTATATTTTTTTAGGTGTTTTTGTATTATTTAATCTGCCACTTCCACTAAATAGTCTTCTTATAAGATGAAATAATAACTCAATTATCTAAAATATATATACATGTAATTATGTTAATATGATCCCCTATTTCCATCTCCAATCTCATCAAATGGTAAATGAAAATTTTCGTCGTATGTACGATGAACTACCGCCTCAGGAATGGATATAGTATGATTTTCATTACCATCTATCAAGATTATTTATAATGATTGAATCCATGATTATATATTATATTCATGAAATATTTATCATTATAAAATAATATTATTTCAATTATTCTGTTACCTTCCATGCACAAAAAAACAATAATGTCGTTTGTGCGTACGTGTGAGATATCACCTCGATGATGCAAAAGGAAATGGAAGCTAATGGATTTCATCTCAATCTACATTCATTTGAGACTAATATTTTCTTACATACTAGTTAAAATTAATTTTTTTATATAACACAAAATTATCATTTAGTATCATCAATCAATAATACTTCATGTTATTTAATGTTTCAATTTTAACTATCTTATACAATGTGTTTTGACATGAAAATTTCAAAGTGGTAAAAGTTATCCTTGAAATATAACTTTCTTTTGTGAGTGTTATCTTTCTATTGAAATAATTAATCACTTATTTTCATTTTTATATTACATTAAATTTTAGAAAACTGTATTATTATTCCATGGATATCATTATTTTCTAATCTATAAACCATTTATTTATATATGATGCTAAATTTGACATTTATTTGAAATGTTGCTAAATCATTATTTTTTACTCAATATAGATATATGATGATAATGAATTTAATTCATAAATTAAATCAATTATTCGGTAAACGAGGAATTATTTTTACATGCGATATATGGGGTTTCGATCCATTAATGCAAGACCTAAAGTGCATGTGTAGTCTCATAAAATAAAAATAGTGGACAGAAAACCCTTTGAGTTGGTTTCTATGTAGATTAAACGAGTTTATACCAAATTTGTTTTTTTAAATATGTCATTATGTTAATGGTATCATTATCATAAGAAAAATCAAATTTTATAATTTAGTATTTCCATAATTTTAGTTATTATTTCCCAAGATATTTTTTATTTGACATTATCTATACATGCATTTCATTCTAATTTCATTGAATAAATGGCATGCATTTCATTTATATTCCCTAACATATTGATTATTCCTTCTCCAGTTATTAAAATTTAATGTGTTTTCTTTTATTTATATTTAAATAATTTTTATTCACTTCCTTCTCATTTTATTGATTAAATGGAATTTTTCTTCAGCTATTACCTTTCCAAATTGACTATTTTCGTTGATTCGTTATTCATTATTCAATACTCAACCTTTATTGAAAATTTTATATCACCATTATTTTTTCCATACCTTGGAATAAAAGTAGTTTAATTGGAATTAAATCCAATGAAAATCTATGTGGGAATAATGTTATCCTAAGGGGAATTTTTTTTAATTAGTGTATTGATTTATAATACAAGAGAGGATTATGTATCTCGTTTACTAAAATGAATAAACTATTCGGTCATTCAGGAATTTTTTCCTCATAATCAAGCTAATATAATGGTATTATATAATATATATGGTGTTATCGGTTCATCTCCCTACAATATACATCATATAAAAAAATATAGTTGCATATAATTACAATATGCCTCAATGAAATATAATTGTGACGAACTCCCTTACCTCATGCTTTCAGATTTGTCATAATAGATTTCTCCTCGTGTATGTAGGTTTCAAAGATGTTATAAACTTATTAAAAACCCATGTAAATTTTTATGATATCATATATAATTCATTTATGACATATTATAACCCATTTTATAATAACATTTCATTATTTTCATTGTTTCGAGTGTTATTTTCCTTATTTTATCAAGTATGTTTTGACTTGAAATTTTTTTCTCCATTTAATGTGTTCATGATTTATGAATATCTATAATTTATACTATGATATAAATATCATAAATATTCCTTATTTATTTATTTATAGTAATTCAAAAAAAATTATTGATCGAAAATTAAATGATGTGTTCATGGAGATGGTATGATTTATGTATGCATAAACACAGCTTCAATTTTCTTCTCATATTAGAAGAAATAAAATTAAAATATAAATATTTATATTATAATTATATTATATTTTTTTAATATATTTGACATATTTTTATAAAATAAACCCTTAAAACATTACATGTAAAGAATGAAAATGTCTCATCACTTTGCAATCTGGTTGTTCGCCATACACATGAACGACATTATCATATTACCAAAAAATAGAATGAATGAATCATTCTGTGATATAAAATCCATAAGAATAATAAAATTATAAATATAATATATATCTCATATAAAGAAAAATCCATAATTAATCCCAATAATTAATGGTGGTAATGAAATATTTATTGAAATCAGTTCCTGAGGGAGTAGTTCGCCTCACACACAAAAAAGGATTATATATCCCATAAGATAGAACTATTTAAATTTATAGTTCATACCCATATCAGGAAAAAAAAATAGTATTTTGAAGATGTGTATGTTATTAAATAATATTTCTATATTAATATTTGACATGTTTTGGGGAATAAAAAAACAAAAGTTCTCCTTTTTGAACATTACCTCTTATTGTGGTAAATTAATTTGTTTTATACAATAATCCTTCACTTTTTTGATTTATATCAAAAAAAATATTATAGGATTAGGTGATTTATTTTTTTATTTTATTTTAGTAGCTTTTGGAATACACAATATGTTTTAGATGTTTGTATAATGGGGAAGAGTGAATGCCCTTTTATAATTGAGGAGGAGAGGCATTCTTTGAAATATAAAAAATACAATAGTATTTTGAAATCTCTTTTTTTTAATGTTACTTAAATAATAAACTGTGATTAATTTAAAATTTTATATGGTCATAATATGTCCATAATATGGTATTTGGACTTGTTTTGGGTATTTTTTACACCATATATTTTATGTCTAACCTCTAATTAAACTCATTTTTCTCTTAATCATTGTAAATAACTTTAAAAAATTTAATTATTCTCATTGGTAAAACATTATTTTAAACCCATTATAAATTATAAATTATTCTGATACCGAATATGTAATCCATTGTTTGAATTTCAATTCATAAAATTCCCAGAATTTAATTTAAAATTAATTTTGCAAATGGAACAAGTGAAAAGGATTATAAAGTGATAATTTTGAAAATATTACTAGGATTTTATATCAACATTAAATATCAGTATTTTTACAATTATGTAAATTTTATTAATGTATTTATATGTAAACTATTGTTTCATTGAAACGAATGAAATATATATATTAACATTATAAATTATTTAAATGAAATGTCATCAATTAAAAATCATTATATTTTCGCATTCATGAAAAATTAAACGTCATTGAAAAATGAAAAAATTACCCCTTAGTAAATTTTTTATAAATTGATTTAAAATAATAAATAAGTTTTATAAATTATATTTTAAAAAAGTAGAGAAATTTAGTTTTAAAATAAGTGCTCCAAAAATTCAGCAAAATGGCTGCAAAGTGATTCAGTTCTTATACAAAAAAGTAGATCGGTTTTTATCATATAACTATAAAATATATTAGTTCAATGTATATACAATTAATTGAAAATTTTATATTTACATTATATTTACATTATCTAATAATAGTAATAAACTTAATTTATATAGATAATATTTTATTGAGCATATAATATATATTTTTTAAAAAACATATCCTTTATATTTTATTAGGATCTTTTCATTCTTAATTAATAGGTAAACAATGAATTCATCTATGTATCTTCAAAAAGATTGTTAATAATGTTCTTATCATCCTATTTAATGGATATATTATAGGATTCTTTTAAAAAAATGATATTATTATAATTCCCTAAATCTCGATCTTGCATGTAATGACGAACAACAAAGAGAGTTATTTTTGTTTGTAATATAAGCTAAAAATATTGTTGTATGCATTAAAATATAATATAGATTGAATTTATTTTATATATCCAATATATCATAGACTATTTGGATGGTATAATCCCTTCTATAATTGGTGTTTCTAGTCATACATGTGATTGAATAAAATGTTATTACTTTAGAATGTGGGGTATTGTATTCTCCCCACCATAAATAAATTTCATCCTCACAATATTTAAAGGATCATGGTAATATGTTTTTTGATAAGTGAACATTTGATTATTTAAATCCCAAATAATTTAAGTGCTGGTAAAATATAATCTTTAAAATAGAGAATGGTTTTTATATAGGTCATACAAAAAAACACATAACTAGGTTTCCATGTTGCAGAACAACATTTGTATGTAATGATTTGGACATTGAGGAAAACCGTAACTAATGTAAGGGAGTTATTGAGGAAACTATTTCAAAAAGTGAATTATTAATGGAAATATGAGGTCCACAAAACCATAAACCTGTGATGATATAAAATTTCATCAATAAAAAAATATGGTATTAGAAAATGCTTTTATTTATAGATTATTTTCATAATATTGAATAGTTCTTTTATATCCTATGAGTATAAGGAAAATTATTTACATGATAGAATTATATAAATAATACTTAATCCATTGGTTTGGATTCGATCAATTTTATATTCATCATATATATTAAGAAATGAATATAAAAAATTTAATCATTTTATGCCAGATTCATTACAGTTCACTTTTAATAGATCATAAGACCTATAAAAACATCATTATATTTGTCTCTAAATATTATCAAAAACTGATGTTGTTATTATAATAATATGTAAATCAAAATAATAATATTATTTCTTTATCATTATTAGATATTCGTCATATTTTTCAACTAACAATAATGATATATTAACTATGACATCTTGTAGGCTACTGGTAGGTGTGAAAATCTTATCATCATTCAATCATGTGTCCAATTCCCACAACGTTGTTAGATGTGGTGGGTTGTTACTCTGCATATGGGCCATAAATTTTTTTAATCGAAATATATTTAATTATAATATTATTTCAGAAATTTATAATTGGGATCCATGTAATTAAATTATTCATTAAATAAAATTTTTCTATGGTTTTAAATACAGAATAATTTTTTACGGATTCTTATAATCTTATTTTTTATATCAGTCGTAATGATTATCAATATAATTAAACAAATTATTATAAAAAATAAATACATTATTACTCAAATAAAACTTATTTTTGAACATATTAATTCAATAAATTTATCCAAAATAACCTTACCCTTGGTAGAATATCATTACATAATACCTAAAGTAGTTGTTTAATTCAATGATCATATGTTGAATGTTTAACTCATGAACTCATTATACTATCTACGGAGTGATTTTTTACTTAGAAATAGCAAATATTATATATCTTAACCCAACATTAATATGTGATTCAATACTAAGCCTCAAATAAAATCATAGGGTTATGTTCCCTAATATATATTTTTTTAAATCTAATTCCCATGTATTATACAAGACACGGTCTGATACTAATTGAAGCAGACAAACCCCAGTTGCCCAAAACGAGTTCCTCATACCATTACATTTTCATAAGATACAAGAAAATAACATCCTAAAAGATAAATAATTTTATGAATCTTTGTATACTATATACATACATTAGTATTTTATTAAAAATGAGTACCCAAATTAAAACATTTTTTTTCATTTATTCTTCATGCCAATAAGATTATTATATGTAGCATATCCCTGTATATATTTTCTTGTACATCACATGGAGTTATGGGGAAAAGAAAAAATAATTATGTTATCAATATATTTTAAGGGTTATGTATATTTTAATAAAAAAGTAATAAATTAACATAATAAATATGGAAAAGAAAATTATTGAACACATATTCCATGTAATAAAAAAACTGATAAAGAAGTGAATAAATAATATGGAATGTTAAATAATTTTAAACACATAAAATTTAAATTACATAACTATCATGATATGATATGGAATAAACAATATATCAAGTTAAATCACTGATAGCACAGTCTATTTAATCAATATAATGAGAATGATACACATCCATAGATTATAAAAAAGCTAAAATATCATGGATAATGAAAAATGAATCTCAATTGAGATAATGCTTAATTATTTTATATAATTTTTCCTAGGTAAATTAAACCATTACCAGAAAGACTTATCCTTAAATAATTTTAAATCGTGCATGCTAAAAACCCATCTCATTTGTGTCTATACATTTCATAAGAATCTATTATCATGATCTATTATGAATAATGTTTATAACTTCTTAGATTCAAATGTGAAGGGTTTTCTTCCAATTTATTTCATTTGATGAGACTATTGATTAATCAAGGTTATTAATTTAAATCGTCCCCAACTCATTTCATACTATACTAATGTTTTCTTTATATATCGAATGATCGATTTAATTCATAAATATTGTTCCTTATCAATTTTTTCATTAAGTAAAGAATATGGATTTGTCAATATTTCAAAAGATAATCAAATAACAACCAAAGTAACCACCATATATAAAAATGGTATACATTTTAGGAAATAATTGTATCGTTGATAAATAATTTGGATATATTATGGAAAATTAATGTTCAATGATAAATTTAATATTAATAACTCAATTGGTGTTTAATGAAAAAAATAATGATTCAAGGAATTTAATTTCAATATTATCATTGGTCAAAAAATCATAATTCATCTAGAAGAATAATAAGCACAATATCAATATTATTCATGTGTATTGGTGTAAAAATAGGGGTTAATGACTTTGATGAATAGAAATACAATAAAAATATCTTTTTCATTATTCTTGAGGAAATTATCTTCATCGTTTTTAATTTTTCAGAAATTTTTTTTTTGAAAATTTAATTTAATTTTATTAATAATATTTTCATTGAAAATATAAATAAAATAATTAAAAAAATAATTTATTTTAAGTCATTAGATGGTAGAAAGAATATTCATTTTTCTTCTAAAAGGAACTTTATTCGGAAAGTGACAATAATAATCTTTTGAAACCCTTTTATAAAAAGAAAAAATGGGTAAATTATTTTTAATAAATCCTTTTGAAACAGATGAATAAAATAGCAGGAAAACATTTTTTGGAAACATGGTTTTGTAATAAAATTAATTTTTAGCCAAAAGTATGAAATAATATTATATTTTCATATAAAAAATTTATAAAACTATATGTAAAAAAATTGAAAAAAATTGTAATTTTGTGTTAAAATAGTCCAGAATAACTAGATGATATGAAAATTATATGGTTTATTAATCAATGATATAATATTTTCCATCAATTGAAATTTTTGTGTTACCATCCCGAATAAAATGATAATTTGATGTAAACACTTACAAAGATCATAAACTTTAAGATAAAATAATTTAATGAATTATTTGTGTGTATGAACTATTAATACACATATAATATGTGAAATTTCAATTATATGTAGTAAAAATCACTGCAAACACAATTTTATAATATTAATGACAATGGGGAAGTAATATATCCCAATGTAAAGGAATTGTATCCTTGAGTTTTTTACCACTTAGAAATGTTTAATTCATATCTATTTACCCAAAATAATTAAAATTGAAACATAATATACCATGAATAATTATGCATTCATTATAGTTTATTTCATAATGGTTGTATATACACCAAATAATTGAATCCATCTGTATAGAACTAAAATATTACTTAATTAAATGAAATTTAGACGATGTCCCTTACTTTGATCTTTCTTTTTTGTTCCACATTTTGTATAATCCAATATAGTGGTCTTAAACATTATATTAAATTATCCCAAAACCATATAAATTTTTAATATATAATATAAAATACTTTTATAAAATATTTTAAGTCGTTGGCTAATAACATTTAATTATTATTATTATTTTCAATGTTTATTGCTTTGGTTTATATTAGGTTTTGATGTGTTATTTTTTGTTACTTTTACATCAATAATTATTTAATAATCTCTTGAATTTACATGATTATGTAAATATAAATTATATTCATTATGTATGTTTTTACAGTAATCCGTAATAATTGTAGCGAGAGCGGCGAGAGCTGCGAGAGTGGCAGAACTTTCCCTTCAACATAGAAATGGCGTATTGACTTGCTTCAGGAGTAATTCATGATTCCCACAATGGGTTTTTCCAATATTAACTGGGAGTTTGCTTTCAAGGATGATAAACTCTCAACTAAGGGTCTTGTCTCTTCAATGGATTGGGAAGATTTCTCTATGACGAGAATGAAAGGTGTTTCTTTTGCCGAGGTACTTTCTAGTTATTCTGATATGAGAAAAAGAGGTAAGTCTTGTTCCTATAACATTACCAGACAAGAGAATGTTTATTTTTCTATAGTCGTGGATCTGGAGGCTTTGTAACAACTTATTGATCTTTATATGTTTTCAATTCCTGGTTATGTTATTTATTCCAAGGGTGATAAACCCTGGTTTTACCTTGATCTTAAAAATAGAATATCTCATTGATGAGGATTTAGTAACTGGAAATTTATTCCTATTGGGATGGGTTTTTTTCATATCATTTTTCAATCAGTTGATGATTTTAATAGAGTATGGGATTTTGGAAATGTACATCTCAAACATGGTATTTTGAGCTTATCTGATTGGGATGTGAATTTTAATCCCTTTAAGCTTAACCAAACCAATTCCATGATTTGGATAAAAATTCATGGGTTGAATTGGATGTATTGGAATCCTAAGATCCTTAATGACGATTCCTCATGTGTTTTCACTCCTATTATAATGAATCAGAAAATATTAGAGGGGGATCTTGGATATATTTCTAGTATTCTGGTTGATGTTAGTTTAGAAAATAAAAGTCCAGATAATGTCACATAGATTGATAATGGTAATAAGACTGATGTTAAATTAGAATATGAACCTGTTCCTTTTTTGTGAGGTTTGCAAGATTTTTGGTTATTGTGTTGTTTATTGTAGTATTCTTCAAAAGAAAGATAATGAGGTTCCCATAGAGAATAATTGGAATGTGGTTAATCAAAATAAAAAAAATAAGAAGGTATTTTTGGAAAAGGAGGTTCCCTCAAAGGATACACCTTGTCCTTATAGAGTTATAGTTACTTCTAATAAATATTGGACAGATATCTTTAAAGATTTTGAACAAGGTAGGATTCCTGATCTTCCTAGTCCTCTTGCTATGATTGGTCAGGAAATGGATAAATATGGTGGATACATGTGCATAGAGGATCACATTTTGGATTAGAATATCTCTTTTTCGATTTATGTCCTGGTAATTTTTTCCAAAAAAGTGATTGATTATTGTTTATTGAGGCATGATTCGGATGATAATATTTGTGCACTTGTGGTATCTTTTTAGGATAGTGAGAATTTTGGGATTTCCGAGGTCCTTATTGATCCGGTTATTCCCTCCATTGCACCCATCGCTTCCCTGGTTCAAGTGTCTGGTTCTCTGGCTTCTCTTTATGCAGATTATGCTATAAAGGGAGTGGAACCTACTTCTTTCAAGCCTGATTATACATCTATGGAAGGGGTGATTGGGTTCCCTTTTTCATTTGGTGGTAATTCTGCCCTGGTTGAAGATTTTGGGGCTTCTGTTTCATCCAATGGTGATGTGACATTACAGGATATGGGTGTTCCTGATTCATCCAGAGGTCCAATTGACATCCTCACTATTGGTGCTAATAATTGAAAAGGAACCACTAGTAATTTGGATATAAGTGATCTTTTACAAGGGCCCTCCAGTCCTAAGAGAAAGGCTGGAAGGCCTCCTAAGTCTAGAAAATAGGTAACTGTGGGGGTCAAAAAAGGGGTAAATTATCCCTGTCATAGATTTAAATGAATCTTCTGTTCTGGAATTTTTAGGGATTGGCTAATCATGATAACCTGAGGTCCCTTAGACTCTTCATTCTAAAACATTTTCCCCTTCTCATTGGTTCTTCCGAACCCAAAAGAGTTTTTTCTCCCAATATTTACAATCATGAAAATCATGGTTTTCATTTTGTGGAATCTAACAGATCCTCATCAAATTTTAAACGGTTATGGGTTTTGGATCATTGTTCTTAATCTCACATTTCCCTAACAGTTAATACATATCATCATGTCACATGATCCTTTAATTTTCAAGGGCTCCAACATTTCTACTCTTTTATTTATGCCCATAACTGTTATCAGGGTCGTAAGAATTTATAGATGGATATTGGATCTATCTACTCATCGATCTCTGGTCTATGGTCTATCATTGGTGATTTTAATGCCATCATGAATTCTGATGAGAAGATTAGAGATATAACTAATCTCATTTCATCAAGAGATTTCAATGCTTGTATTGATGATAATGGGTTGATTGAATTTAATCTTGTGGGGACTAAGTATACATGGTACATGAATGTTTTGGATAGATTTGTTTCTAGTAGAATTGATAGGGTTTTTTTCAATGAGGATTGTCTTGAATTCTTGGGTTCTATTTCTTGTATGAATCTTTCTAGAATTAACTCTGATCATCATCCTATTTTGGTTGACCTTGTGATTAAGGATCGCAAACCACCTTTGACTTTTTCATTTAATAAAGCTAGGGATAATCATCCTGAATGTAGAACTATTGTTGAACAAACCTGTAGTTCTTGGAATGCTAGGGTCATTGATTTTTCTTGTGTGAATAATCTTAAACTCTATAAAATAAATTTGAAATTCTAGAGTAAATTTTTTTCAGTTACCTTGATTTTGAAATTTCCTCTCTTGAGGAATCTCTTCAACAAATGGTGGAGAATAATTCTTCAAATGACTCCTCTAATGATGTTTTGGGTGATACTCAGCAGGTTTCCAAGATTAATAATGTGTTGAATCTCAAAGATTTTTTTGTAAAGAGACAATTTTAAGGATAATTGTTTGAGAAATGGGGATAGAAATTATAAATTTTTTATTCATTGTTTAGAATTAATAAATTCTCAAGGCCTTTTTATTTGGTAAAAATGGGATTAATTTATTCGACAATAGAAATGATCTTTCTGATCATGTTGTTACTTATTTTAATGATCTATTTATTAGTCATGTCCCTCCTGTTGATCTAGTGGAGAGTATAATTACGACTCTTGTTAATCAAGAGGATAATTCCAACATTACATCCTTCCCTTTTTACTTTGAAATCAAGGAATTAACCTATAGTCTATATTTTGATAGCTCCCCCGGTCCAGATGGTTTTGGGAATTTTTTATTTCATACATATTGGGACGTCGTTCATGATGATGTATTCATGTTGGTTACTCATTTTTTTAAAGGTGATTCTCTTACTCAAGGTTTGAATGCTTAATTTATTTCCATCATTCTAAAGATGGAGAATTCTAAAGAGATTTATTTGTTCATACCAGTTTCCATGTTCAATAAAATTTTTAAAATTAGTTGCAAAATCTTGGCCGTGAGGTTGTCCTCTATTTCCAGTAAGATTGTTTCTCCCAATAAGTTTGTCTTTATTAAGGGTAGGTCTATTCAAGATTGTCTTATTAACTCTTTATAATTTTTTAACCTTCTTATGAAATCCATAACGGATGGTAATATTTCTCTCAACTTAGATGTCAAAAATTCATTTGATACTATAAATTTAAATTTCATTTATAAGGTTCTACGTTTTTTTTGTTTTGATGGTGTTTTCATTAATTGGGCTAAAATCATTTTTGAGTCAGCACATATCTCTATCCTTGTTAATGGTTTCCCTAAGGTCTAGTTTTCTTGTTCTAGAGGTATTAGACCAGGTAACCCTCTTTCGACCATTCTTTTTTCCATTGTGTAGGATTATATTAGTAGATTACTTTCTATTATGGCTAGAAATGGGAAACTGAAGTCTATTAGTGTTGGTAGAGGTTATTTTTATCCCACTCACTTTTTTATGCTGATTATATTATTATATTCATTAAAGGGGATAAGAGAAATATTAAAAATATTAAGCGTTCCCTTTTTCATTATGAAAAAGTCTTTGGGCAAGAGATTGGTTGGAATAATTCCTTTGTTTATTTTGGTAAAACTTTTACTATTTCATGGAAGACATGAATTTTTGTTGATTTGGTTATTCATGGAGGAGTTCTTCCCTTTACATATTTGGGTGTTTCAATGTTTTGGGGGAGGCCTAAAGAATGTTTTTTTATATTCTATGTAAAATCAAAAGTCATCTTACTACCTAAAAGGGTAAGTCCCTCTTCCTGGAAGGTCATATTTTCTTGGTTAGGGTTTTGATCATTTATATGTTTGTTTATTCATTCATGGTCTATAAGTGGCTAATATCTCTCATTAGGATCATTAATGTTTCTATTAAAAATTTCCGTTTGAGTGGTAATATTTTGGAGATGAAATTGGCTACGGTCTCTTAGAATAATTGTTGTAAACCCTATGATGCTGGGGGTATTAGTAATAAAAATCTTGAGGTTCTTAATGATTCTTTACATGTTTCATTCATTTGGATGCTTTTCAATAGTAATTCAAAGTCTCTAGAATTTCATTGAAATAAATTTAGGTATAGTCTTAGGAATGGGTTTTTTAATCATCTGTATTCTTCTATTTTTCCTTCTTTTAAATCAAGTTTTCCTTATATTGACTCCCATGCCAGATGGCCTGTTTCAAGGAACTCATCTTTATCCTTTTGGAAGGACAATTGGACTTGATATACCCTAGTTGATACCTTGATGAATAATTATTTTAATGTTGATCTGGATGCTACGATTCAAGATCAGCTTGGTAATTTGGGGGGTCTCCCTAATCATATTGTTACTATTATCAATAGTTACTGCTTCTCTAACTGAGAAGATTTTTGGGCTTGGGAACCTACTATAAATGGCATGATGACTTATAAAAAAATTTATTGTCATTCTATATCATGAAATATAGATTGTAAGTGGATGAGGGATCTTCATATGAACTTTATTAGTCCTTAGAAAACTTTTTCTTGGATAATGTCTCATGGGAAACTTTATACTGATTGTTTCCTTAAAAAATGTAGCATTTCTCTATCTTCTTCATGTGTGTTTTTTCATAAACATAGAGAAGATATTGATCATTTATTTTTTATTTGTGATAATGCCTCTTCAATATGGAAGGTTGTTTATGATATTTTTGAAATCTGGATGCTTGCTATGTCTTAAATTCATCATTTCCTTCAAGGCTGGGATTCTATTTTGATTTCTCCTTAATTGATGAATTTTTTTGGGGTCACTGCTACTGAACTCCTTCATTTTATTTGGTTTTCTCGGAATAAGGTGATTCATGATAGATTTTCCTTCTCAGTAAGTGGGGGTATTCAGCTATTCTTGCTTCTATGGATAATGTTGGTATTCCAAGGAAGCATTTTTGCTTCAACTTGGTTCATTATTTGTCTGTTATCAACCGGATATGGGATAAGGGAAACATCAGGCATCTTCATGGTACTTTTGAAGTTCCTTGGAAGGAATTTTTTTTTTGTTAAAAGTTAATTCCGACTGTTCTTATAAAGGTAATTCGGGGCTTTCTGGTTATGGTTATGTTTTCAAAAATCACAAATTTGATGTCCTACGTTGTTTTCATGGTCCTTGTGGCTTTGGCTCTTTACCTGAGGCTGAAATGCTTGGAATTACCATTGATGTGGATCAAGTTGTGAAGTTTGGTTGGGATAATTTATGGATTAAGAGTGATTATACTGTTGTTGATTCTTCCATAAGGATGTCTCATTCTCACTTGTCCTGAAAGCTAACTAATCATTGGATTAATTGTTTGTAGACTTTATTTTCCATGAATCATATTATCACTAACATTTATAGGGAATCCAATTCTGTTGTTGATGGCCTGGAAAATAAAGGTATTAATGGGCTTGATTTTGTTTGGTATGATCATGTTCTTAATGATCTCCTTCCTTTTCTTAAAAAGAATTATGACAAGTCTCCCATTTATAGAAATGTGTAAGATGTCTCTTATCTCTGTATGAGGCTATTTTATATGGTTTTGTACATCCTTGTGTTCTGTTTTATTTCTTTGGTGTCTATTTTCTTAGATTAATTATTTTTTCTTCTTTGGAGTAGTCTGTTTTTATTTTTTTTTATAGGAATGAAGTGGCAGTATTACAGTTCTCTGTTAATTTCTACACTTTTTTTCAAGATGTATCTATTTTATTGCATTTCATGGCCTGTTTTTTATCATTGTGAATTTATGTAATTGGAATTCAATAAGCTTCTTCCTAAATGCAATCATTTTATTGCATGGGATCACCTAGAATATTTTTTCGGGGCATCATTCATGGATTGTTGTCCTGGAGTGTACATCATTGTTGTTGATTTTTTAGAGATTGATTATCTCGTGGTAGTAGTGCATGATTTGAAGCCCAAAGGTTTCATGTTGGATCATCCCTTGTTGAAGAGGAATTCACCAGGAAGGTGGCTTCACTGGCGGAAGTCTTTGTGAAAGTTGCTTTTGGCACAGCACCCAGAGCATATGCTTTTATAGAGGGTGTTTCTAAGTACATGAAGCCTTCTATGGCGGGCTTCCTTATGTAGAATCACCTTCCTGACATCCAGAGCCCTCTTTATTTTAATGGGTGTTTCTTTTTTTTCTTTTCTTTTTTATCGCTTTCACCATAACCATACATTATGGTTGTTTAGTGTTTATTGTTTGTATTTTCCCTATATTGTTTTCTTATTATTCTTTAATATAATTCCATTCTAATAGTAATATTTAAAATTGAGTAATATGAAGTGAAATTCACTATTCATGGATGTCGTAGGTCATACCTATTCATAATTAGTGGTTCTGTTTTTTAAAAAATTATAAGAAATAAATATAATTGATATAAATTTTTATTATAATAATAGTATAATATTTTATTGAAATATTTCAAAAAAAATTAAAATCACACCCTTAATGCAATATATTTAATTTGTGGAAAAATCACATCGCTTGGTGAAGTGGTAGTCCGCCGTACACATGAAGGACATTATCAAATTCCAAAAAAATAAATAAAATGGTGTTTGTGATATAATAATTCTAAAAGAATAATAAAATTAATAGATACCATAAATATCATATTTAAATTATATTTCCATTATTATTTAAGACCATGAATGGTGGTAATAGGTAAACAAACAACCTCGGATCGCGATGTAGTAGTCCACCGTAGTCACAAATGAGTTCTGCACATCTTTTTTATGGAAGTGTGTGAAGTTATAAGTCGTAACCTTATCATCAAAACACCTCATTAAATTTCTAATTCTGAGGTTATTATATAAGAAATATATAAATAAAATTTAAGGTGTTTGAAGGAGAAATAAAAAAATCTGGTTAATAAACGTTAACTCTTCTTCGGGAAAATCAAATTGGTTTATAAAAAAATAATTCCATGGTTTAATTTTCTAACAAAAAAAATAGTCTCCGGTAATGGGAGGTATGTTTTATGTTTATTTTTATAGGTTTTTTTAGAAAAAAGTGTTTTTAACTTTTAAGAATGTGGGATTGTGAATTATTTTTAACAAATGAGGAGGTGTGGAATTCAAATAAATACTAAAAAAACTATGTGAAGTTATCTCAGGAATAATGTGCCTATAATAATAAAATATTATCTATAAAATAGGATATTGGGCCAGTATATGTCTTTAAAACTGGATTTTTACAAGTGTTGTTTCATTTTAAACCTTATTCTCTTGGTTTAACCGCTATGTAAACTCATTTTTCTCTTAATCAATATATTAAATTTACAATGTTCTAGAAAATCAATTTTTTCAAAATTAAGTAGGACCAAATGGACATTATAATTATTCAAATTGAAAATATGGAATCCATTTTTTCAAATTAAAATCACCACATTGGATAAAAATTAATTTAAAATTAATATCTTGGTTGGAATGGGAGAGTTGGTTTTTAATGTGAAAATTTCGAACCATTTACTATGTTTTTATATCTAAATTCAACATAATGTTTATTAAATTAATATAAATTAGATTAATATATTTATATTTGAACTATTTTTAATTCAATACCAATGGAAATTATTATTATTCATGATTATTTTTTGAAATGAAAAGTAATATATCAATTATAATTCATTATTTATTACTATTCATCAAATAAATGTCATTTCTCAAAAAAAAATTATAATATAACCATAAGAAAATTTTTATATTATTCAATAAAAATATATTTTTATTTTATAATATTATAATTTTTATGTGGTAAAATTATGTTTTAAACAAATTCACCATTAATAGGTGTAAAGACCAGACACCAATTTCCTAGAGCTGGTTCCTTTTTACATTACTCTGGAAAGAATACAAGAAAATCATACCCCTAAGAAAAAAATATTTTAATGGATTTGGAAATCCAGATAAATACATATCTACAATATTAAAACTTGAAATGAAAAACAACATAATAGTTCCATAGGGAACATCCACCACTCTATGATTATCCCTACAAGTTATTTATAATAAACCTATTTATGTCGGGGGAAAATTAGTCATAAGAAGGGGTGATATCATATGCTCAGTAAGGTTAATAAAAAATTTGGAAGATACTATAAACTTAAACAATGGTCATTGTGAATAATTCAAAACACATGCCTTTAAAAATAATAAACTTAAACACATTATGACATGAATATGAGCTGAGTAAATATTTCCATAATAAAACATAATAATCAATATTATATTAACCAAATGCTGACAAGAACATACAATTTATAGCTTCATTATAACAAGAATTAATATGTTGGCAATTATAAAACATACTTTCAAATCCTCAGCCAAGACAATTAAAAATGATTAAAGCCTTGGCCAAAACCATATCTAAACATTGGAAAATCCTCAACCATGTATATATATTTTTTTATCATGTGACCTAATGAGGAATAAAGGGGGAATAGTGGGACCCAAATATCACATAATATGTCAAATCAATTCCTCTTATGAAATGGGAAAATTATAAACATCATATTCATTCATAAAGAAAGTAATATATGAAATGTAAATAACCTTCTCCAAACATTAAACATAAATACTAACCATTCAGAGTAATTTGGTGAATGGTATCAAAAAGAATATCCACCTTAATAATAATAAAAAAAATTCAATAAAATATGGTGCATGATATCATAAAACATTAAACATGTTTGAACATAATAATCAACAAGTTTTTTTTAAATATATGAAAATAGTCTTATAAAATCATTGAGTACTTTTTGAGATAAATACCATTTACATTTTAAAAAAGTGTTATTTTTGATAAAATATTCTTATAAAATAAGAAAATAAATAAGTTTGTTTTTTCATAATAAAATTACTTGTTTTACGAAATTAACTTTTGTTATAAACATATTATAGATTTCCCTTTAACATTGGTGAAAATTTGATAAATTCCCTTAAATGAGGGTTGTATTTAGAAAAGAATTATGAATGTTCCTTTTATAATTTTTAACTACCCATAAAATAAAAATGGATACTAGTTGGTAAACATATATTGAATAGTCACATTGAATTTGAATAATAATACATAATAATTTCATTTATGTAAGTTGAAAATAAAATTAAATCAAATGAAAATTGAGATTCTTGTAGAAAACCATTACCTTATGTTTAAGGTGTTCCTCACTTGACCATAATGACCTGAGTAATAAAATAAAGGTTCATAAATTAATTATTCCAATACCATATATAAATTTATTTTATTTCTTATAACCATATAAGGTTCATTTTTGGCATTTTTATGGGTTAAGAGATTCAATTTCATTTTTTGGGAGAGTTTTCTTTCCTTGGTTTTCATGATTGGAATACTGATATTCATGTACAGATAAACATTTTGAATGTGAATAGTTTTCTAGAATTGAATAAATAAGTTATTAGTCGACATATATAAGATTACATAGTTTTAAAATTAATTTTGTTATTTGGAGTGAAGATGAATAATCATATAAAACATTAATGATAATTGTTTTGGTTATTTGGTGATTTTGGATCACAATGAACACACGTTGATCTACATATTAATTCCATTTCGAAAAAAATATTACAGAACCATAAATAGGATATATTTCATATATAATATCTATTTCACCCATAAAAATGGTTTCATTACCATAATTGAAGGTTCTAATATAAATTGAAAACTCGTCATCCTTGAATGTGTTAAATTTATCCATCAGGGATGGTGTTTTCATTTATAGTATAAAAATGGGGAAAGTAGATATGGGGATGAATTATCCATTACCATAACAACATTATATTATATTTAAGGTAATGGAGAAATCATAACATCTAGATGAGGATAGGCGAGGAAATAAAAAGAAAAGAAAGGGACTCGAAATAAAAAGAAATGATAAGATGAATTTATCTAATGAAGTTATCGTCGTTGAGAGAGTCTTTAGGGTTGATAGTTTTGTCTTTTTATGATACCAAGTGATACTAGACATGATGGAGGATCTTGGGAGGATATTTTTTCAGAATTGAGAGAAATTAAAATGAAATATATTAGTTAGGATAAGAGGGAGTGAGGGGGGTTTTATAGTGGGGGGGGGTGATTTTTTGAATTTATTATTCATTATTTTATTATTTCCCACAATCCAACCAAAAGGGATAATTCATGTGAACCATAACAGTAATAAGTGCATGTTATTCAGAACCATGTGTTCTTAAATTAGCTATGATTCTTTTGATAATGAATTTACCTCATAATATATGTATACGGAAAATTACAATATTTTACTATTCATAAAAAACAGAGTATTTCATAAAAATAAAAAATTTTTACCAAACCCATTTTTTGACATGTATAATTAAATAAATTAACTCCATTTTGTATAATAATTTACTAACTATTATTATTCTAATTTTTTAAAAAATATTCATTTATTATTAAAATAAAAAATTAATAACTATAATAAGTTTTATATAAACATGAAAAATAAATCAAGATCACATTATATTATAATCTTAATGAAATAAAATAAAAATAATTTTTAAAATTAACAAGGGTTACATTACCATTCATATTATTATTCATATTGGAATGTTACAATTCACCAAAAAATATTTCTGTCTTATCATACTGTAAATATCTTACTGAACGCAACTCTGTATGTCAGTTTTTTGAAATTCAAATAATGGAGGAGGTAAAAAATGATTACTGGATAGGTTTTAAAAAAGTCACTTTGTATAGGGGAACTATGTTTCATGAATTCAATATTAAATTTATTTTAAAATCCTTATGGTGTTACAATCTCTCCTCCTTATAAAAATAATACCCTCTAACTTCATAGAATGTTACATCATAAAAATATATGGGTAGGTCTTCATCATATGCTCCTTGGGTTCCCATGTTGAATCATTAATGTTATGATTTTTCTAAAGTATCTTTCTTAGTCGAGTTATTTGATTCTTTAAAACCTATTCTTTGGTGTCCAGAATCTTGATAAGCATTTTACAGTAGGATAAGTTAGGTTCCAATTCAATTCCTTCATAATTGAAGAAATATGTTGGGTCTGGAATTTACTTTCTCAAAAATGGGATATAGAACACATTGTGTACATTAGACATGATAGGTGGCATATAAAAATGATACACAATAACTCAAATTATCTCTAGGTTTTCAAAAGGTCCAATGTACCTAGTGCTCAGTTTTCATTTCTTCCCAAATCATACAACACCCTTGCATGGAGATAGATTCTGGTGAACATGATATCCTACTTGAAATTTCAAATCCTTCCTTCAATTATAATCATAGATATTTTTCGTACATACTTCTACATTGATATGGGGTTGTATAGTATATAATTTTTTGGTATTTCTTCCACAAGATTCCGTTCTCCAACTTCATCCCAACAATTTGGTGTACCACATCTTTTATCATAAAATTCTTCATATGGTTCTATTTGAATACATTAATATAACTATTATTGTGGAAAACTCTACTATAGGTAAATATTGATCTCACATAACTTAAATATCTTGTGAACACTATATAAATATGTCATATAAGGTTGGGATAATCCTATATGATTTCTATTCAGATTGAGGTTAATAAGAAGTACTCAATCGAATCTCTGTATTCTAATCTTTTTCAATTTATTTCATAAATTTCTAATTAAATCATATCTCACGGCCAGACAAAATTGAGAGAGGTGCTCGATGAATTTTCAAAACATCATTGATATAGAGTCATTCTAGGCTCTCTTGAAGAAAATCCTCCCTTATAATGATGAAATGTGCAAATTTCCTAAGTCAATCAATAATTACCCATATCTCATCATTCTTATTTGGAGTTATGGGTAATCTATTGACAAATTCCATGTTGATGCCATCCAATTTCCATGTAAGAATTGGTAGGGGTTGCATGAATCCTATTGGATGTTGCCTTTTGGCCTTATCTTATTGACATTTCAAACATCTTGATACATAATTTGGAATTTAATTCTCCATTTTATCCCACCAGAAATGTTCTTTCAAATCTCTATACATTTTAGAGATATTGGGTTGTATAGAGAAAATCGAGTTATGAGCTCCATCAAATAAATCTCTTTTCAGCTCGGTTATAGAGGTAAAACATATCATATTCCCAAATTTCATAATTCCATCATCAGACATGAATTCAACCAACTTCCCATCATTCATACAATTAATTATCTTTTGATGATTCTCGTCATCAGACTGAGAAGTTTTAATACATTCCAAAAAATATGTTTGTGTAGGAAAATGAAAAAGTATTGATGGTTCACCTTCTTTGATAATTCCCATTACTATAATTACTTAATCTATAAACCCAGGATCCATTTCAGCCCTCATTTTGTTTAAGAATCCACAATCCATCATGCTTAATGTATCAGCCACATTATTTTACATTCTTGGGTGGTAGTGTATTGAACAATAATAGTAGTTGAGTAGTTCAATACATCATCGTTTCCTCATGGTGAGTACATTCTGTGAGAAGATATATCTCAATCTCTTATGATTTGTATATATCTCACATATTTTTCCATAGATATAATGACTATATAACTTCAAAGAAAAGATTACATCTTCTAACGTAACATCAGGAGTAAGATACTTCTGTTAATTAATTGTTTTCTGCCTTTATTTGTAGGTAATAACTCTATCTTTTTGCATATTGACACTACCAAGTCCTTTTATTGATACATCACAATAGATCACAAATAAACCATTACCTAATGGTATCATCAGGATCATATAATTCATCAATCACCTATTAAATTCATCGAAACATTTATCACAATCGTTTTTCACACGAACTTAACCCCTTTACGCGTATGTTTGGTCATTGGGTTTTCAAGATTGGTGAAGTTCTGAATGATAAAACGATAATAACCTGATAAACAAATAATACTACACACCTCAATTATATTCATCTTAGTAGGCCATTCTTTCACATACTTTGTCTTCCTAAGATCAATAGCCATCCATCCTCTAAAAACAATGTGTCCATGAAAGAAAACTAGTTGAAGCAAAAATTCACATTTGATAAACTTCCAGTAATAAAAATTTCTTTTAAGAGCATTCAGAATAGTGTGCTTCTTATTTTAATGATCTTCATATATTTTTTGGTATACAAATATATCATTAATAAATTCCACCACAAAGTCATCTAGATATTCATTAAAAACTTAATTCATTAGATCCATGAAAATAGATGGTTCATTAGTCAGTCTAAAAGGAATTAGTGTAAACTCAAAATTCCCATACCTGGTTTGAAATGTTTTCATTAGAACATCTTCCTTCCTCACTCACAACTGATGATATATATATTGAAGGTCTATCTTAGAAAAATATTAGGCTCCATGATGTTGATCAAATAAATCATCAATGCGATGTATGGAATAATTTTTCATAATTGTTATCGCATTGATCTTCTTATAGTCAAAACACAACCTCATAGATCCTTATTTATTCTTAATAAAAATAATAGGTGCTCCCAATTGAGAAACACTAGGGATAATAAGTAATTTATCACTCCATTACTCTATTTGTTTCTTTAATTTTACTAATTATATAGTATACATTATATAAGGGGTCATTGATATAGGTCATGAACCAGGAATTAAATCAATAGATAATTCAACTTCCCACTCTGGAGGATGTCCAATTAAATCATATGAAAAAACAAAAATGTTTTCTTGAACAATAGGTGCCACCTCAATTTGAATATTTATTTCTTCACCTATAGAGATTTCATTGTTTTCCTAAAAATAATTTCATTAAGTAGAGGTACTAGAGTGGATCTTGATAAGAGATAGATGATAATGTTCCTACTCTAAAGATAAGGGATTCTACATCGTTCTCAAAAATTTTAACCTTCTTATTATTGAAATATATTTTCACATAATTATTTGAAATCTATTTCATATGGACGATTATATCAAATTAAATCATCAGTATGAAAATACAATCACCAGATAAAACACATTTATATGATATAATGGGCATTGAATGACACATATTTTTTGTAATGATACATCCCATAGGTGTTTTGAATAAAAACTCCTTTATTAAATCCAATTTAAAATATCTTCTCTTTCAAGGAATAATTGGAAAATATGAAAGAATGTGATTATCCAGAATCTAATAATAAACTGTATAATTTTGCAGAAATGATTACTGTACTCATACCAAATCATCAGGAACATTAATATCAGTAGTTGGGATCACATAAGCTTGTATCTTCTCCCTTTCCCATATATCTGGAACATTTCATTGGTGATTTGGAAGATAATTATCTTAGTTTCCCATTTCCCTACAATTATAGAATTGAAAATTAGTAGCTTCTTTCTCCCCCATGATATCAACAGGATGATGGCCTTTTTGCCCACACTTATAGCACACCCCTTTTCCATTTAATCAGACACTAGGGTGTTTTCATCCAGAATTATAACTGGGAGGAAAGTCAAATCTTCCATTCTTCCCCATTTCCTAATTTCCTTATCATGATATTCGAGAAACCCTCTTTTTCTCATCCATTCCATCCAATTCATACGACATAGAAAACAACATTCTTTATCTTTATAGCACATGAGACTATGTATTCTAATGTTGAGAACATTTGGAATACCAGTGCCCAATAGAGTAATGGATTTAGACCGTCAAATAATCAAAAAATATTTCTCCATGGATTACATATATAGTCCAAAACATGCATTTATATCCTTATGAAGTTACCTTCATACATATCAACATTATCATTTTCTTTTTATATCAAATTTAGAAACAATTTTTCCATATGATCTTGCTTTTAACAAAGAATGTATTTGTGGAATAAAATTTCATTAAATTACCTTCATTAAATGTTTTCCATTTTATCCTTCTCCTTTGTGTTTTTAAATAATGACCAACATTGATGAACATCTCCCAATAGATGATAAACTCCCATAACAACCTTCTCCCTTTTGTTACTTCCCCTGGTGTGAAATATCTTCTCTATAAAACTTATCCATTGTTCTGTTACAAATGGGGTTGTACTTCCACAAAATGATTGAGACTATTATCTCAAAAAGTGATCTAACATAGCTCCTCCGCTTTGTGGCTCTGGGTTCTCCATATGGGTTGGTTATTGTTCATAACCTAATTATGTTTTCATAATATATTTATATGTTTCTCTACTCCAGTCGTAGCTTTGGAGCCAACATCATTATCTTTCATAGGAGGGAAACCCCTATATGGGATATTCTCGTTCATAGGGTTACCATTATTTCTTCTAGGAACCATTTATAATTAATTTAAGACACTATATTATGTTATGAATCATTATATATTATCTCAATTTAGAGAAAATAATTATCATGAATTGAAATTATATTCATGGATAATATCGTGATCATAAATATGGTTCATTTGGGGAAAAATTTACATTTATATCTTTCATAATGAATTTGAAATAAAATTTTAATTATCCTAACCATATCCCCTAGAAGTGAAAAACAATGTGTGTCGTGAGGCCTATTTTCATGTTCCAGGATACCTTGGGCTAAGTTCGAAACTCCTTGTTGGAGTTTTTACTCTTAGGTAAATCTGTGAAAGAACCATATCCACCTCTATAATCCATATAGGGATGTATTTTATATAAATATCGACATAATATATTACTTACAGAAATTCAAGGATATCCATGTATACTTATCCTAAAATACTATATTATATTTTTTTCTATAATATATATTTTCTAAATTTGGCTCCCAATATTTGTACTAAACCTCCTATGATACCAAATTTAAAGACCCGACCGTAGTTTCTTTGATCAGGTTCCATCTTACATTACAATGGCATGATTAAAAAAAGTATTATCTCGATGGAATGAATATTTTGGTAGATTTGGAAATCTAGATACAAATATAATTCCAACATTAAAACTTTAAATGAAAAGAAACATAAAATTTCGATTTGGAAAATCGACCACTATAATATTTTCCCTACCATTAAAATCATAATATACCTCTTTGGGTCTTAGGAAAAATAAAATATAAGATGGTGTGTGCTCAGATTCTTAGTAAGGGTAATCAATATAGTAGATGATATCATAAACATAAAAAATTTTATTGGTTAATAATTAAAAACAAATGCCCTTAAAAATAATAAACATGAACACATTATGGTAGGAATATGAGCAGAGTAAATATTGCCACAATAAAACATAATCATGGGTATTCTTCTAGCAGATGAACAATATTAACTTAAAATTTCTGGATTCATAATGAGGAAAATAAATATTATGTACATTCTGAAACATACCACCAAGGCCTCAACAAATAAATCTTAAATTGTTAGTGGCCTTGGAAAAAACCATATATAAAAATGGGCAAGGCCTCAGCCAAGTCCGTATGTATTTTTCTTATTATACCAAATGATGAATTGAGAGGATATAGTGGGCCCCACCCATAACATAATATATCTCAAACATTCCTCTTTCAATTGGGATATTCATAAAAAACATATGCAATCATATTGAAACTAACATATGAAATTTAAATAACTTTCCTCAAACATTAAACATTAACACTAACAATTCTTAGTAATTTGGTGAATGGTATAAGGAAAGATTATCCACCATAAAAATAGCCCAAACCCATTAAATAATATATGTTGGATAATATCATAATATATTAATCTGATTTAAACATACAAATAAACAAGGGTGTTAAAATAGGTGAAAACACACTTATTGAAGAATTCAGTAATTCTTGAGATAAATACCATTTACATTGAAAAGTAGAGTTATTTTCAAAAAATATTATTATAAAAATAGAATTAAATTAAGGTGTTTATATCATTATAAAATTATTTTTTTATTAAAATAGTGCAATATAAAAATAGAATATATAGTCCCCATGAAAACAGGTGAAAATTTGATAAATTCCCTTGAATCGAGCTGGTATTTCAAAAATAATTTTGAATGTTCCTTTTAAATTGGGTATCTCCACATAAAATAGAAAATTAATATTTTGGGTAAACATATATGTAAAAATCACAATGAATTAAAATAATAATAAATATGAATTTCATTGAGTTAAGTAGACAATAAAAGCAACCCAAATAAGAATAGAGGTTCGAGTAGAAACCCTTTATTGTATGTCAGATGGTGTCCCTAAGATGATCATAATGATCTGAATAATAAAATTAACTTCATAAATTAATGATTTCATAACATATTATACATGTAATTTAATTTTTATAACCTTATTAGGTTTAATCATGTCCTTTTGATGGGTTAAAAGATTCAATTTCATTGTTTGGGATTGTTTTCTTACTTAGTTTTCATGAATGGTTTACATACATTCATGTAAGGATAAACATGTAGAATGAGAATTTCTGTCAATAATTAAATATATATGTTATTAATGAACATCCAAGAGATTAAATAATTATAAAATTCATGTGGTTATATGGATTGAAGATGAATCATCAAATGTTAGTGATAATTGTTTGGGTTATTTGGAAATTTTTTATCACAACCAACTCATTTTGATACATAAATTAATAGAATTTCTACAAAAATATTAAAGAAACATCAATCATATATATTCCCTCTATAATAATATAGTTCTACCATAAATTTTGTTTCATGAACATATCTAAATATGTTATTTGAAATTGAAAACTCGTCATCTTTGAATGTGATAAATTAACACATTTCATATAGTATTTTCATTTCTATTATAAAAGAATGGTAAATGAGAGATGATGATGAATTATTCACTTATCATAACATAATTCTAGTATATTTAAGGAACTTGAGTTATAATAACATCATGATTATGATATTTGAGGAATTAAAAAGGTAAGAAATGAACTCGAAATAAAAGAAATGGGAAGTGGAATTTACCTCTTGAAGTTATCTTCCTTGAGATCCTCTTAAGGTTAGATGGTTTGTACTTTTAATTAAAACAATGGTTGTTATAGGTGTGTTATGATCTTGGGATGATATTTTGGTTTAATTTAGTAAATTAACACCGATTAAGTTGAGTGAATAGAAATGGGAGTGGGGGGGGGGGGTTATAGAGGTGGAGATGGGTGATTTTTAAATACCTTATTCGTTATTTTATTATTTCCCTAAAGACAACTAATAATGTTGATTACTATGACCCATAATATTAATAAGTTCATGCTACTTAGAAATATGTGTGAATAAATCATCCATGAAGCTATTAATAGTGAATTTAACTCATAATATATATATAGGGTAAATAATAATATTTTATTATTCCTAAAAATTTGAGTATTTTACAAAAATACAAAGAATTATCCCAATATAAATTTTGACATGTAGAATTAAAAAACTTACTCTATTTTTCATAATATTTTTTCTAAATATGATTAATTTAATTTTTAAATAAAATCATCATTTATTCGAAAACTAACAATTTTAAATCTATAAATTTTTTTATATCACGTTGAAAAATTAATCAACATCACATTATCTTATAAACATAAGAATATAAAATAATAATATGATTTAATATTCCTAAGTCTAGCATTAAAAATCATATTAAGGTTTATAAGGGTATGTTACTATTCACCAAGTATTAAGCATGTCATATTAGACTATAAATATCTTACTGAACAAAACTATGTATGTCAGTTTTTCAAAATTCAAATCATAGATGTGGTAAATTAAGTTTATTAGATAGGTTATACAAAAGTTATATTTTTTAGATAGATAGTGTTTTATGCATTCAATGTTAAACTTATTTTCAAGTCCTTTGGTTGCTACAATAGAGTGAAAATTCCAACTAGAAAAAGTCATTTATATATAAATATATATATATATATATACCAAATTTGTTCTGAAATTATGACATCAAAATATAATGGATTGTATTAGAAAAATTTTATTAAAGATATAATTTTTAAATTTCATTAATTTTATCTACTAATAAAAATTAACCATATTTATTAATATAAAACACCTCTGAGCACATAAAAATATTTTTTTATAAAATGAATAAATTTATATTCAATTGTTAATTATTTTAATTTTTAATTAAGTTTTCACTAATGAATTAAAATATATATTTTAATTGATTAGTTAATACTATTATTAAATAAAAATTTAGCATCTAGATGATATGTTTCATTTTAAATAATGTTATGAATAGTGTTCAGTAAAACGATTCCATTTTTATAATGGAAGCCAATGTAGAAATTAATTGTTATGTGTAAGAAAAAGATAAATATTGAAATTCATTATTTGAAATAAATATGATATATTGATGTTATTTTGAACAGTTAATATATCATAATGTCATGGAATTTTATATTCCATTATATTCTTGTTGTTTTATGTCATACATGATATCCAATAAAATGTCATTACTTTCGAATTTCGTGGTGTTAAATAATATCCATGTATATGTATCATGATTTTGTGAATATTTATATTGATTTAATTTATCCTAATTTTTTAATACCGCATTATTATTAGTAAATTTGTTATATTGAATTTGGTTTTGTTATATACCTATCCATCTTGATTATTTCTAATCTTCCGAAGATAGTCATGTTATATAAATTGAATTTATTTTCTGTTATTTAATTTTTCATATTGTCAATGCATATTAATTCATGATATGTACCACTGAAGATAACCGTTACTAAGAATTTGATCCCTCCCTTTTTTCCATTACTAGGATTACATGAGGTGAAATATTAAAAATATATAGGGATACTTTTGAAGGAATAATGATATACTAAAGAAAATTATGTTATAATTTGTGTTTTCAAATGTAAATGTTATTGAATTTTGTATCATGTTTACCAAGACCACTAATATATTATGTTTTTAGGATACGATTTTGTGTATCATATTCCAATGTAATAAAGTAGACACCATCTAGAGGATACTAGGGTCAGGGTCATCGCATAAGAGATGTCAAATAATTATAAAATGTGAATATATATTAAGTATAATGTTCTGAGAATATGATCATAACATTAAATAATCAAACTCAATAATTAAGGTATACTCAATCATAAATCATGGAATTAGCGATTTTTATAATAAGAGAAAAAATTACAAACTGTGCTTAAAAATCAGTAATCATTTGAAATCCATGAGAACACATTATATGTTTATGACATAAGGTTACGAAATACACATAATCATTGAATATAATTTCATCAGTCAATGTTAACTGCTAATAATATCATAGTGTTCTATCGTCATTATCCATATGATAATTTTTGACTTGGAAGGTTTTTTCTCAACACTATTATAGTGGATAGATTTCATTACTGATCTAGGTTCACTCACTAATACATACCTTATTATATCATTAGATATCCAAATTTTCAAAATATATTAGAGGCTAATATATTTATTTTACCATGCATAAAATAATGGAAAAAATATATATTATAACTAAATGATCATATTAAATTCATCATATCATAAAATTACAACCCATGGAAGGGAACCAGGTTCAATAATAATTTCATCATTTCATCATTGAAAAACCCAAGGAAAATAAAAATGAAACATAAAAATATCATCATCATAAACACAAACCATCAAAATAAGGAATAATTACTTTATCATTGAATCATATCCACAATAAATTATAATTAACATTACTGGTTGTTATCATAAATACACTTTTTCTTTAAAAGATCAATAGAGTATTTGGTGTGGAAAATATAATTTTCATTTTGAAATCACTAATTGAAATTCAAATATTTCAAAAAAAATTGAAACAATTTCATTGAAAAAAATGGAATCATGTATACGAAGAATCAATGCATTAAGATGTCATAATTTATCGAGATATTTTCATTCCTTAAACATTAAAATAGTTATTTTGTTCACTTTTTCAATAAAACATACATTGTTTAGAAAGGGAAAATAAACATATTTTAATTATTTTTATATAAATTTCAGCATAGGTTAAATTAAATTTTAAAAAATTTCTTTAATAATAAAAATCATTCTTGAAAATATTTTAAAAAACGTGGATATAAAAGAAAAATATTGTTGACCAAAATAAGGGAAATAAGGTCGGGTTTTTATAAAAACATTTTTTCATCCATTTCGAATATATAATAGTGAAAAAATGTACAATGTATTCAAAATTAGATAAATAATTATACAATAGGAAATCCTAAACTAGTATATCCAAAAATAAACTTATAATTTCCATAATTGATATTCCATAAAAAATAATCCGAAATAAAATCTTACTAAAATCTAAATTCCTTACCTCAAGTCTTTTCATTCATTTTACGTGTTCAATAATCATATTTAGTAACTAATGGTTTTAATATAGATTTTATTGGACCATAATCACACATAAAAAACCAAATATGATCTACTTATAACTTATTATCACCCATTTTGTACTCTTATTTTTTAAAATTACTATTTTGTGTAATAATTTCTTCACTTTTCTTGTATTATTATGTTAGAGAGTTCAGATTCTTGCATCTTGGCCAATGGTTTTATCATATATGAATTCATAATCATGATATAATTATTATATTTATTCATAATATATTATTATATATTTAATAATACAAATATATGATGAAAAATAAATTATATCACCTCCTATAGATGGTAGTCCAAACATACACATGAGTGTTAATTCCACATTTGTATTGTTTTGAAGACAGAAACAAGAATAATTAATCCCCATAAGGAATAAATATTAATTAATATATTTTATATATATTAAATAAATAAATCATTATTATTATCCAATTAATTAGGAAATGGGAAAAAAATCGCATTGCTTCATAGAGATGATAGTCCAGACATATACCGGAGTGAAATTATCATTTTTAAATTGGTAGAAATTTAAGTATTAAGATAAAATATTATAAGTAAATGATTATTTTTTCTTATAAAATTAATATATAAACATTAAATTCATCATAATTACCAACCTTAAATTATAGTTAGGGAGAATGAATCATCATACTATGTGGAGGTTGTAGTCCATAGGTATGTATGAGAGACACCTTCTGAATCCTATTTGATCGAAAGGATGTTGAATATGGTTGATCCATCACCATAAAAAATTATATTTAGTATAATAAATTAAATATTTTAAATGGAAACCCATATATTAAGAGGATGTATAAAAATAAAAAAATTGAAGGAGGTTGGGTAGAGGATTTCCTTTTTCATTAAACATCTATTAGATCTATACATAATGTAATTTTAAATTTTATTGTAAGAAGAAAAAAAACTTTTATATCATTTCTAGGGTTGTTGAGATGGAAATTTAAAAGGTTATGGTCAACATAATTATCTCAATGTAGTGTAAATAATAGTAAGGTTTTGTTTCCATGTATTAATTAGGGAGGGAAAATTTGATATTTTTAAAGGATTAAATTATTATTAAGTAATTCTAATGGAAAACATTCCAATAAAAAATCGGTTATAAGAATAATGTGATAAGGTTCAAAATCCATTCATTTAATTACATTTAAGATGAATTTTTTCTTTATCAATTAATTTGACCTTAATTTTACTATTTAAACATTTGTAGGTAGTAATATGTTTTCCATAGATACTATTAATGGACAAAAATAAAATGTCCATCATTAATAAATTTAAAATATAGAACCAAAAATTTCTTACTAGTTTTAAAAAAAATTATAGAAATGGTTAACATTAATTATTATATCATAGTGTAAAATGAAAAATAATAATTATGTAAGAAAACATTTTTTTGAGTAATAAAATATCTTCAATAAAAATTGGGTACTAAATTATAAGTATATTTCAACTATATTAAACATTAATAAATTTTATAAAAAAAATTCGTTAATCATTTTCCTATAACTAATTTATTGGCTAGGTTATAACAACCTTAAAATTCATTTAAAATATAGATTTTTTGTATCAATAACTATCATTGAAATTATGTTTATCTGATGGGAAATATATCATAAAATCACGATATGTTACATTTTAACCCCTTATAATAATTTTCCTTCGATAATATGTCACTTCTATAGATATTAAAAAGGATGCTTTTGTGTCACCACATATTATTGTTCCCACATATCTTCTTTTAATTTATGGTTTCATAACAAAATATTGACTAGGTGTGTGGTATTTTTTTGGTGAACAATCCCACATGGATCTTGAATCACCATATTTTATTCCACATAATACATATCATATTATTGTTTTATGAAAACTATGTTCATTATATGTCAATGATCATGTGTTTACAACCTAATGAGAAAAATATGAAACACATTATGAAATTTAGAGAGATTTTTTAAACATCCATATTATATGAAATTTTCCCGATACAATCCTGAATTTTCAAGGGACTGATATATCTAGGGCTCAACATTACATTCTATCCATTTATCATTAACTAGATCAAACTATATATCTGTATGAATACATTTTACAAAACAAAAAAAATATATATCTAACTGATTATAGTCAACTAAATTGTTTTTTACTATGAGATAATCTGATGTACTACTATATAGTTATATGTTTATCAAATATTTTCTCATATATATTGGGTCACGATATCTAAAAATAATCAACTTTATCATGCCACATTGTAGTACTAAAAGTCCTTCCATGGACATATTTTTTAGGATCAATATTTATTTCAAATGAATATTATTGTTTTAAAAAAAATTCTACTAATGAATGGGGTCAATCCCAACCACCATTAGTATTCATAAAAAACACTAAAAAATTCCATCAAGAGTTTGAATTATCCTCATAGAATGACCATATATCTAAAGATGATATGTTCTATTGAATCAAAAAACAATACCCAAATCATGATGAAGAAATCCTTATAACATCATGGAAAACATCTGATCCCTTTCAAAAGTAATAGAATTTGGTATGAATCCAAATCTAATGGATCTCATTCCACCCTCTTCATTTAAATTCTGACATGATCTTATCAACTTCAAGAATTAAATACCTTATTCTCCTATCCACTATGGGAATTTATTGAGATCCCATATATATTAATCGTCTCCAACCATCTCCATTCGTTTATATTTGAACTTCTTTCATAGATATGTAATTTATGGTTTTAAATATATATATATATATATATCACATATTTCACAAAATAATACAATATGACATTTATTTCACTACAAAAAATTTCATTCCATAACCCCATATCATGATTCAATAAAATTTTATAAGATATTTTCAATTATCACATGGAATAAGTTATTTTCAAGTCATTATAGATGAAGAAACATTCAATTCATTGATTGAAGGTATTAATAATAATCACAAATATGCCACTTTTTTAGAGTTGTGTAGTCACAGGTTTACTGAAAATCTATCTCCATGGTTCCTTGAAATATTTTACATGTCCATCGGTGAATACGTACATAAATCCTTTTCAGGCTAACATGGTGAGTGTACTAGTTGAAGAGGAGAATTTATTCACAACGAATCGATAATATCCAACCAATGAAAAAACATTCATGGATCTCATTCATCGTGGTTGGAGTTTTACAACATTAAATAGCATTCATCAATTATAGATCAACAGACATAACTTAAATTGAGATTATATGACCAAAAAAAGAAATATTATTTATCGAAAATCAACACATGGTAAATTTTATAGATAATCTCTATTTACTTCAGGTCATCAGTAAAATCCTCATAGGATGATAATTCTATTACTTTACCTTGGAGTATGTAAAGATATAATCTATAAGGATTGATAAAAACTAATCATGGTAATCTCTAACGACACAAATAAAAATATCCATGAAAATAGTGGGGGACTAGAATTAAAATATTGATTCATAAGAATTTCATATTATTTGTACCATATATGGAAGTTGTCTTGGGTAAGTCTTAAATTGTTGGCCCTCAATTGATTATATCCAAATTATTTTTCAATCATGTAAAATTAATTATATCTTCTTAATTGATTGAAATAATTTTTAATATAAGGAAAATAATAGAAATTTGTAATAGTTATATTCTTCAATTCTTGTTAATATATACAAATTCACATTGAAACATATTTCTTCTTAAAATAAAGAAGATTTGTAATGTATAGGGATTTACATGGGTTAATTGAATCCCTTATTTGGAATCTCTTAGAGTTACATCATTAATTCCTACCAAAAAAATAACTCTCACTCTATAAGGATTCATTGAAATAGGTGACTGATGAAGAATTATTTATATTGAAAACTCAACATCCCAATTTTGAAGAATACATGATAAATCTTCTACATAAGAATAAATTTTTTTTAAATACGATAATCTTCTGTGTTGAGTTTCTCCTTGACCATCTGATATAAATACCCACTTCGAATTGAAATCAGATCATAGGAGACACTTGTAATTTCATTTGGTAGTTAATATATATTCTCATTGCAATAAATAATCCTAGGTTAATTTTAAATATAAATTTTGAATTTCCAATAATGGAAATTGATTTGGGATTCATATAATAAAATACATTCCATTCTAAAAATAACATCATATTTCACTAGAGGTATAACAACAGGATTTTCATGAAGCACGTTGTCAATTATATAAATTAGATAAAATTCATGGACATAATTTTTGACCATTATACCATCAAGAATATTCACTATAAAATAAACACATAATCATTGAGGTGGAATTGTGATAACCTTATATCATTCATCAAATATAACTGAGTGTGTAGAGTGAGAGTCATATAAGACATTATTAGTTCTAGATTGGATGCTAAATTTACCTTTTAACACTTAGTTACATTACCCCCACATCTGCAATAGGTATTTCATGATATTTCCATTTAACCAAGGGGATAATATGTCATTGTTTTATATCCCCATAATTAAAACATGGATTAAATAAATAATCATAATATCTCCCATTATTATTTCATAGTAATCATTTGGGTGTGGTTGGTGAATTCTTCTGATATTTTTCATTGTTCCCCTCATTGACAGGCCCCTTCAAATTAGTTTATCACTATTTTTCTTATTTAAATTCTTCTCTATATTAAAAAAATTTCATTATCCTTAAAACAATTTACTTTATTTTTTACATTAAAACCATTATATGGTAAAATATTTCAAAATTCCATGATAATATTAACCTTTCTTGAAAATATGAGAATATTTTGAAAATAAGATTTGATTAAATACAAACCATGATCAAAGATGATAACGAGGTATAGTGGAGGTGTTTCATTTCTCAAAAAAATGCTTTCAAGTGAGTTGTATTCTATAAAAAGTTTTACAATCATTCGAACATGAATTTGAAATAATTGTTGGAGGCAAGTCATCAGGAAGAGATATGAATTTCATTTGAGGTCCTCCTCCTTCCATTTACAGCTGAATTTCCTTGATCCAAAAAAGTTATAAAACAAGGATTTAATGGATATAATAGACATAGAGACTAACCATGTGTCTAACTAAAACTCATAATCCCTAAAGTTGTCTAAACCAACCTCTAATCCCAACTATAAGGACCCATCCATAAATATTACATAATCTTGAGTTATGTCTAGAATTCAAATTGAGGATCTTTTCAGGTTTAGAGTTATAGAGTATTAGGCCATATATATTACCTAAAAAGTTGAATATTACATGAAGAAACTACTAACCAGTATCCATTTTTCATAAAATAAAATCTCTTGAAAAATATAGACATCTCCAGTTCCATGTTGTAGATAGCATGAAATTTCCTTGATCTCGCCCTTTACCATATTCATCTTTATGTTTTGTGAAATACATTTCAAAATAGGGTATGAGCATAAGAAGCTCAGTAAGGTTTATAAAATAATGAAGAGAAACATTATCCCAACAAAAAATAAAATTCTATGAAACTATAATTTTCAATCATATCATAACTCATTAAATCATAATATTTATGAATAATATACAGAAATCATAAATAATAAAGGTAACTTATGGTATTCATAACATAGTTACATTGTAGCTATCACAACTATATAGTGAGTCACATTTGGAATACCCATCATAGTATATTCCCTAAATCTCTTAGGAGAAACAATAATGTTTACCTCTATCACATTACCCAAAGCATTGGAGATCTATCCCGGGCTCACCTACCATAGGATTATCACGGAACCACCCGTATATGTAAAAAATTCCCAATAACCATATCATATTCATAACACATAAAACAAGCATAAAGGGAAGATAAAATTTCCACATTCCAATCAAAATATATCATATCAAGATATTGAAATAAAAAATTCTTTATCAAACCATTTTGAAAACTATTTAAAACATTTAATAAGGATTTTTCTGAATCAAAGTATCCCATAAAAGTTTGAAGCTTTTAAATTAATTATCATTTGAAAACATTTAGTTACATATAAATAAATCCTAAAAACTATTTTTAAGACATGTAAATTAATGAGAAATATTTATAAGAATAAATCTGCAAAACATTTAAAATAATACTGTTGTTAAAGAGTTTTTAATAAAATGAGATAGGCATAAAAACAAATAATTGAGGAGTAACATATTATCAGAACATAATGATGTCATGAGAATAAAGGGATTCATGATATAATATTCCAAAGTACATTATATACATCATATAAGAGTGAATTAGTGCATAACAATATTGATGTCTCAATGGATTTTAAATTGAGACGAAATCCATTATAAAGACGGTATCCATAGATTAAAGATAAATCAATGACATAATTATGTGTGACAAAGAATAATACAACCTATATTAGTATATATTAAGAGTAAAACAATAAGACGTTATTCACACATATTCATATCACGACATAATTAATAATTGGAAGTATAACCCCAAGAATTGAAATTGTGTAAAGAAGTTCACTTATTGAAATTCGAAAGCCTAACGACGTCACATTAAAATTTTGAAAATGAGATGATGAGAGAGAAAAAGGGTATTTCATTACTTGGAAATAAAATATTCTACAATAAGGATATATAATAACAAATCCCAACATAGGAAGACTTAAATTAAATGACATAACAAAAAATGAAGTCTTTTAAAACCAATAGGGTGAAAGGTTCCCATAAAGATTTGGTAACTTCTGAAACATAAACACCATGAAAAAAGGATAATTCAATAAATATTTAAATACCCATAAATTAAATTATATTACATAAATAATACAATCATGGGTAGCACATGAACTAAACAAAAGGAAATAGTGGCAAATATAGCATGAATCTCACGAGAATTAAAAGTGAGATAAAACCCCATAACATGTTGAAATCAATCGAGTCGTATGAACAAAAGATAATAACCATAAAATGAATCATAAAATTACAATAATATAAAGAGAATACTGATAATATATATCACATGGTAGTACCCAATACACCACATATAATAAATAAGTGGTGAACAATGGAAATCTCACAGAATTGAAAATGAGATAAGAAATCACATACCTCAGGTCCAACATGATTTGTTTGTTCCTTGTTCATCCTAAATAATAATCATAAGTGTGTTTATACCTTATTATTAACCCTTTTAATGTTTATTATTCCTTTTAAATCACTTATTACAATGTTATAAACAATATGTAATCATTAAAGTTAGTAATGGTCATTTTTTCGATATTTGGTACTTGAGTAAAACAATGAACACCTTATAATTACATGTTGTCTATATGGTCAAGATTACATTATCTCTAGAATGATATTACTGATTTAGATATCTTATATATCATATATATCCAATATATATATTTATTTATAATAGTACATATCATTTGGAGATAAGAAATGAAATGCACTGTTCATGGAGATGGTAAGTCGTACGTATGAATGAACGCTACTTTTATATCTATTTTGTATTTTAATTGAATGAAAACCTAACTATACATAGTTATATTATAATTATAGTATAATATAATATATAATTTCAATAATTTAATCCTTTATATGTCCCAATTATGGTATGAACGAGTCATATCACTTTGAGGGTGCGGTAGTCTGCACGTCCTCAAATTGAATTATCGTGCTTACTCAACATGTAAACAATAAAGGTACACTATAAATTAAAAATAAATTAAAATAAATAAATCATAAACATAATATTTATCCTATATAAATTGAGTTCCATCATAATGTCCACCATAATAGGTGGTAAGAGATAATTGAACACTCCTCGTTTCGTGAGGTGTTAGTTTTATACCCACATAAACAGTATGTTCTGTACCCATTTGATGGGGGTGTGTGTAAGTGTAGTTATAATAATTCTCATAACAACATCCTGTTATCTTGAGGATACTGTTTTTGTCATAAAATAAAGGAATAAAAAGATTTTAGGGATTCTAGAAGTAAAATAAAACAAAATAAAACATAAGAATTTAAGACAAAATGTTACCTTTAATTTGGGTAACTCCCTTTGGTATGAGCCCAAAGGGTTTATTGAAGTGCCTTCTGCCAAAGATAAGGCTTCTAGGAGGAGGATAGGGATGTGGGGAGCCTAATTGAGTAGTGTTTGGACGATTCAAATGGCTTGATAGGTGTGAGGAATTGGTTAGAAGTGAGGGCTATTTATAAGGTGGAGGGGCTCTTTAGGAAAGTGTGATAATACTATTTTATTATATAATGATATCAAGTTTATAAAGGTCCAAATCTCATTAAGGTAGAATAAAATATTACTCATAGTCTAAATAAATTCATCTATTATGAATTGGATAGGTTTTGGGCGTTATTTTAATATTTATAATCTCATTTATTTAAATCGTTTATTATTGAAGTAAACATTGCATCATTATTGTGTCATAAATACTTAATTTATTTGATGTCTAAAAAATATAATAAAACTTCCATGATGTAGGAAATATTTTCTATATTTCCAATGAAAATTTATAGTCTAAAATATAACTTATATAACACCATGTATAAATTAATTTACAAAGAGATATTTGTTTATGTCATTTTAACCTTTACATTAAGCTAATTAAAATAATGTGTCATTATCATTCATAAGTGGCTCCATGGGGTCCCCAAATCTACCCATGTATTCCCAGGCTCATCCATTACCCATCCAATATGTTTAGTACAAGTGTTAAGTTAATTTTTAGTTATTATAATATTTATTTACCTTGAATTACCCTATTTACCTTTAACCGCCGTAAATAAAAGTCAAGAGTTAATATTCACCAAAAAGTATTTTATATTATTGAACCAAATTTTAATTACTAATAACAACCATGTATGTTGTATTTTCAAAATTAAATCCAAACAAACAGTAAATTTTCATTTAAATGGAAATGTCAATTTTTAACTACTACTTAGTGGTTTCACTATTCATCAAAAAAATGAACTTTTTCAAAAAAAATACCAAAAATTAAGCCTATGCTATATTTGATATTCCGAATTAAAAAATGATTTATATTTTAAAAATTTTCAAAAAATAGATATTTCTTTAATTAATTTAAAAGTCATTCCCATTATCAAAACAAATAGTATGTTTTTAAGAAACAATAACTATCAAAATATTGATACTTTTTATGTCCAATTTCAAAGTGAAATTAATTCCAATGACCAACATTGGTTTAAATGGTAGAAAAATAATATAATTACACTTTAAAACAAAATAAAAATTTACTCTACCCATATAAATACTTTAGATTAAATGTAACTTTTGAATTAATTTACAGTATTTTTCATTATTCATAAAAAATTAATTTTATTAGAAAAATAAAACAAAATTACCCAATGTAAATTTTGATGTCCCAATTCTAAAGAAGAATATTATTTTGTCAAAGAGAACATATAAATTTGACCAAAACAAGTTTTAATTTGGGTCCTCCATTAAATGTTTTTAAATCAACCTTTTAATGTAAATTATGTTTAAAATTAGATTCATTCACATTTTAAGCATCTAACTTTTATTGGATAAATGTAAAAACATTTAACAAACATATGAAATAATTTTGTAGTTAGTTATGTGTATTCCCACCATTGAAATTTCTAGGTGTTAACTACCATTTAAAATAATAATATTATGTTATTAGTGTGCAACGTAAGATATCAAAGAAACCCATTGTTGCGTATCAGGGATGCCATCCAACATAGAAACCCCTTTAAAATAGAATTTATATTTTGTTCACAAATATAAATAAATATGAAAAAAATTCATATTCTTTATTAACCTCGGATGTTACAATATATTTATAAATTCTTAACAAAATATTATTAACTTATAAAATCTTAACTCTTTTTTATTAACATCTATTTATTCAAGTCATTATCTTTAATGAAAAATGCATCTTTCTCTTGTATGTTTCAAGTAGATTGTTCAGTTACATTCACACATTTCATGGTATAATCATTTTTATAATATTAATCCTGATATTTTTGTACTAATTACTTATCATGGACACTTTTACAATTATTCAAATTAAGGGGTGATGAAAAAAATAAAAACATCAATTCGTGGAGGTGGTTGTTTGAATATACGAATACGTGATGTTTTCACTTTGCATTGGTCAGAATGAATAAAGGATATATAATAATTCATGTGTAATATATAATTATTATATCATATATATTATTTTAATATATTCTTATGAAAAGATATGTAAATAAAAAAAATCAATAAATTACATCTCTTCATGGACACTGTTGTCCACACATATGCCTAAGCGACATTATCATTTTCCAATGAATTGATAGATATGAATTTATAAAACATATTATAAATATATAAGTATAATTTTTTAATAAATATACTAAATTAAAATTAAATACAAAATAATTACCAACCATTATTTATTTTGTGTAGAGTTAATCATATCACATCAAGGAGATGGTAGTCCACACGTACGCACAAGCGAAACACTTCATTTCCTGTTTAATAGAAAGGATGTTAAAAATGGTCGAATCATCATTATAATTAAAATTTACTATTTTAAATATGCTAATGTTATTAATTTTTAATATATATGATAGATTTAGAAGATCTATATGAAAAAATATATTGTAATTTTTTGGGTAAGTCGATTACCTATACATCCGAACACCTCCTTTAGATCCCTTATGAAGGACACACAGAATGGTATTTTTAGAATTCCAAAACCTGTATATCATAAATAGGTAATCTTATATGATAATTGTGTTTTTTCAATATATGTTGATATATATCTTATAATAATGATATATGAGGCATTTCCTTTTATATGTTGTGGACGGGCACACAATGAATTTTCTAAATGATTAAAATATTATAAAGTAATAATCATAGAAAAGATTCCCATAATAATTAAATTTATTGAATAAGTTCATAAGGTTAAAAATAACTTCATCCAATAATAATTAAGATGATAAAATCTGGCCTTATCAGTTAGCATGATCATTATTTACCCATATTACCCTTTTTATAGAGGTAATAATTTTTTACCAGAGTTTGCATTAAAAGTTATCAAAAATGAAATCCTTATAATTACTAAATTTAGAAATTAGGATTCTAAAAATAATATTTATTTATTCAATTAAATTTTAGAAAATGGAGGAATTTTTATTTATTTCCCACCCAACAATATTCAATAAACAACATTTTTTAAGATAACATATTTTTGGAAAAAGAAATTCTTTACCAAAAATTAAGTACTTATTTTTCAATTAAATATGAAATATATAAATTATTTATAAATATTTTTCGTAATGGGGTTATTCCTATTCATATAAAAATTTACAACTATGATATAACTATTATTTTATTCCTTTAGACTTTGGGTTCTATGTATCACTAGTCATTGAAGAAATGAAATATATGTGAATAGAAATATATAATAAAATCTCGGTGTGTTATTGAAATTACATTCACTGCATTAAACTTTTAATTTAAATATATATAATGATAAAACACTATAATTGTTTTATGTATAGAAACATAGGTGAACTTTTCTTGGAAATAAATATAATTAGTCTGTAAATACCATTCATCGAAACACTTTCCATTATTCCATGAAACCTCTCCGTTTTCATTGGGATCATTTTTGAACAACCATAAATACCCTGTTAAATTATTAAAATTTCCTTGTGTAATAACATCCAATGTGTCATTTTTATAAATATAATAAAATTATTCATTCATATCATCCAACCATTCACTTAGTAAATATCATTTTCAAATGATAATGAATAAATCATAAAAATATACACTCTATAATATTGAGTGCTCAACATTTATATTTTATAGATAGATTTTTTTTTAATTCTAATAAGATTATATAATGTAAAATTACATTATAAATTCCGTTATTTTATATGCATGATTTCATAACCATGTCCATATCAACAAGATTTATCAATCATTGTTTCTGTATGCTCTTGTACACATCCATCATGCCTTTCATTGTATCTTCTACAAATTGTGATGAATTATAATTTTACACCTCCAAAATGTCATGAATTGTTTTTCTTTATGTTTGTAGGTTTATCAATAACGGTTTAAAACATTAATCAATAAAATGATGAAATTTCTTGTTTCTAAATTGGTAAATATTAGAATGGATGAATAAAGATGGAAAATTCCATCATTCTCTTTTTCATTATATCTCTACAATTAAATTTAATTTTTACATTATTTAACCTAGGAACCTAAATAATTTAATATAAATTATTCTAGGATTAGATTTATACCACCATTTATATAAATTTTTATCTTGTTTTATTCAAATTTTTTATCTATGTATAATATGCATTGTTTTACTTACATGTTCTCTCTTAAAAAACTTAATAAAATTAAAATTAGAAAAAATAATCCTCTCTATCTCGACTAAAAAAATTCAACTATGCTTATTAAGTATTTTTTGGAGTATAGAGTGCACTATAATAATTACATATACCATTGATTATAAAACATAACTCAAAATTGTAAACTATAAAAATCTTTCGAAATTTTAGTTTCACATTTATAATGTAATCCACTTAACCATTTTCATCATAGATGCTCATTGTCAGGAACATTTCCTTAACATCATAATTGTTTTTAATTAACTTTAACCCAGAAATATGTGTGTTATTTTTATGAAGATTATGAGTATATATCTCCATTATTGGATTGATTTATCATTAGTCTACATAACATGGAGTGACCAAGTCGAAGGGGCCTGTTGGATTGAATCTCTGCACTTTTTTCAAATATGTCATCCATTTTTTCTAATTAACATGTTTGATAAAATTCCACACATTCTCTAATCTGGAATGTTAAATATCATAACATAATTCTTCCATTAATATTTTAGTTAAAATTCATTGATGAATATGACTGCATATTATGTGATCAATATGATTATATTCCATCAATAGCATATAAAATTTGTTAATTATATTGAAATTAATCATCATGATTCAATCATTTCTCACTCTACCACAAAAATGTTTTCAGTCATTCAAGAACTAGTCAAAATAATAATAAATCAAGGAGATAACATTGTTTCATTAATAACAGATCTGGCATACAATTAATAGTGTATTCTTAATTATATTAATTATTAAAACATTCATGTAATTTATAGTAAAATTATCTATTTTAGTAATACCAATTCTTTTTATTTTATATAATTTATCATTTTGAATGCTAAAAAATATGAAATTGTATTCTTCAAAATAATTTGAAATATTTACTTCACCTATAATATATAAATTTTATCTACTATCATGTGTAAATGAATTTACTTATTTATTTCCATTCAATTCAACCATAACTATCCCAAATTATTATTTAAAAAAATATTCCTTATTTAATTTTTATTTTCACCACACAAAACAAGTCAATTATAACTACTGATGTAATAATTCACATTGTAATGTAGTTCATCACACCATCCACACTATTCCTCCAGGAAATATATAGGGACCCATACAACTCAGAAATAGTTATTTCATATTTATATATGAATATTCATTAAATACAATTTTGATATGCACTATAATAATTTGGGTCTATTATAAACTGTAACAAAGAATCCTAAACAACTAGTTCATAAAATATATATATCATATTCCACTTATTTATTACTAACTATAACGCTTCTTCAACATACATATTAAATACCTTTATTCATAACATTGGAAAAATAATCCCATGAAAAGGGGGAGTTGAGGTTCTCAATATAAGTATGTAAGGGTGATATTAATGACTACAAATTAAAAAAACACGGAGATAGACATAAGGACATGAACATGAAATTTTAAAATTATACCATTCTTATCATAGATCATAATATTGAATCCTCAAATAAACCATGGTAGTTTATAATTCTTTAATAATAATGGAATCACAGATCCTGAGCAACATTATCAGAGCATTATCACATGAAAAATAACTGTGGGAAACACAAATTTAATGAAAATAACCCCCCTTATAGTAATTGATCTCTTCCAAGAATAATAGAGTGGAATAATTTCACTCCCAAAACCATCATATAAATCATGGTTCACTCTGATGACTATTAGATTGGATAATATCTCTTATTTAACTGGGTTCACTCCCAATTAATATTATGTTTATCTCATGAAATATCAATATTTACCCAATGCATTGGATGTAGATGTAGGATACATCCCTAATATAATTAAAATCATTAATATTTTGGAAACAATATCATAAAAATTCATTATTTCAAACCCCATGGAATGAAATGGGTTTAATGAACATCACATTATATCGTATCCTATGGGAATGAAATGGGTTTCACAAACAATTAAAATATTAATAAAAACATAAACAATATAGTGAATGAATATAGGTGGTACCGTTAAAACATATCTGTAGTATAACATTCTTCACATAAAATAATTTCACAATATATGTATAATGATTTTAAAAGATCACATGAATTAAATCATAAGGAAAATAAAAATTCCATTTTGAAATCACATTCACTTTAAAATTATGTGTAATTACAAAGAAACATTGTTTCATTATAATTAATCACATGAAAAGTCAATGAATTATTGAATGAAAAAAATTCATTCATAATGTTTTGAAATTTATTCATGTTGTATAATTTTAACAATATTTTCACTATAATTTTAAGAAAGTCACAAAGTACTTCATTTGGGTATTGATAAGTAGATTCCTTTCGTAATATTTCATAAAATGTCAATAATGGAAAATATAATTAAAATAATATTATAATTGTAAAAAATAAATTTAAATAATTTTTAGAAAACATGGATATTGAAAAAAAAATCCTCAAGGAGACATGAACATAAACAATCCTGAATATTGATGAGATTGTGTTATAAAACCGGAGACATGAAGTTATTTTTACCTAAATGAACAATAAAATCTTTTATAATAATTTTAAATTCGTTATAATTCTATAAAAGTGTAATTTTAAATCTTATAATATCATTTAAATCTATTTTTAAAATTTCAATACCACATTTTATCAATGATTCCTTATTAAAATCATCATTTGTGGGTGTTAACTTGATTTTTTATCAGGAGTATTTAAAATTTTTCATTCCATTAAATTAAACTTAACTCATTTAAATAACATGAATAATATAAATAATGTAATAAATATAATATATTTTGATTATATACATATTTTGAGTCATACAGATTATATAGTGAGAGAAAACTTATTTACACCCTTCTGGGAGATGATAAACCAAACATATGCATGAATGTTGTTTTCATTTATTGAAATATGGAATGAAAAAAGAAACTAAATTGATTGACCTATATATGATAATTATTAAATCATATATATCATTTATAATCATAAAATTCTTCCTCATTACTATCCAAGTAAAATATAAATTAAAAATTAATCTGATCGCTTCACAAAGGTTGTAGTCCACACATACACATGAAAAACATTATCATTTACCTAAGTATTTCATTGTACATTGGTAGATGTTATGTGATATTTAATTAATTTTAATCATTTTATAAATATTATATGTACACATTAAACCTGACACAATACAAATCCTTCAAATATCAGGATTAAAATGACTTGTATCAATATGTCAATATGGTATGTCGTACATACGGACAATGGATACATTCACATATTATTTCATTAGAATAACGATTTATAATCGGTTTTTTTGTAATAGTATTAATAACTGAAGATATATAGGACAATTAATTTATTTTAATGAGAAATATCATATATTTAGAGCAGGTATTGAAGAGTATAATAGAAAGTGATCAGTAAGAAATAATACCTCTTCATTGAAATGACACCAGTAGTTCTACTCTAAAGGGATATAGAGAAGGTATTATGGAAAAAAACTGTTATAAGTGTCTATTTAATTTCAAATATCTTGTGGGTATATTTTCATCAAAATGAAAGGGTAAAGGATGTGTAATGAATTGGCATAGGAGGTACCACTTTATAATTGGGGTGAGGGACAATTATGGAATTTCTCAAATGATAAAATTATAATAAATTATTTTTCAACATAAATTCCCCAAACAGGTCATGGATTCAAATATATAGTTGTATAGGTTTGTAATCCAATAAACCATTATAATTTACACATGTTGTTTTTGTAATTACAAAACATATCATTTTTATTAACCAATATGTATCCAATAACATTTGTAATATTAATGTCTCGTAATTTTTACATATAAGGTTAAAATATCTAAAAATTGATATTTTATGAAATTTTATTCAATAACATAACCACCTAGTATTTTTTCAGGATTATTATTATTTTTTGAGTAATATAATAAAATATCATTTTGATAAAATATCACTATTTTAAAAGTTTTACATTATTCTCTTAAATTAATATGAAAAGAAAAAAGAAAAAATTGATTTCAAATTAAATATTTTAACACAACACTATTACATATTATTATCCAAATAAATTTATATTACATTATAATTAACTCAGAATATATAGGTTTTAAAATTTTTTATTTTCCCATATTTTATGTTTAAATTAACTGAATAATTACGGTTTTTGTGTTGTGTAACCATTTATTAAAAATAAAACACTGGAAAAAAATTAGAAATAAATTACCTTCATGAATATAATTTTATTTTCAAAAAATTGATATTTTGATTCATGAATTACATTTTTTTAAATATGATAACATATATGGTATATTAAAAACTAAAAGAGTAACATTTTTTACTTTCAAATATTTAAATAATATATAAGAATTTTTTGGTGAAATTACATGTTAAACAATTCAGTTTAGAGACTCATGTGTTATGGAAAAAATCCACTTCATAAAATAATAATTTGGATGATAATATTATGTTCTTAACCTTTTATTAAGATAGATTAACCTGATTTACCCTTTATTAAGGTGACAATTTTTAACATAGTAAATATTCCAAATTTTAAAATAAAAATTAGGATTATTTTTTAAATTAAAACCCCCATATTTTAAATATAAATTCATTTTATCCAATTCCTTATCTTCAATTTGTAGAAGTTAATTTAAATTTTGGTGATATAATTGAGACATCTACTATGTTTTAGAAGAAAACATTTTTAATCATACAACTGGATTTATTTTTAACCTACTATTAGACAAAAATGAATGTTTAATACATTTGATCAAGTAAATAATATATAAAGTTCATTATTATAATTCAACAATAATTATTAAATTATTTTATTTAAATAAAAGTAAATTTCATGAATAAAAATAATTTTTTTAAGAAATACATTATTTTTTATGATAATTTTTCTTTTTAAGTCTTATCAAATGATTACTAATGATTTTTTTTATTAATTTTTATACCATATATTGTTAATATATTATTTCCTACTATTCATACCCTTAAATATAATGTTTAGTACATAATGAACCAATAATATTTAAATAATGATACATATTTCATTAAAACATTGTATTGTGTCTAACGCCAGATATCAAAAAACATTATAAATATAAATGTTTAATAAAATATAAAATTTTTAAATTATACCACCCTAGATATGAATTTCACCCCAAAAATTCATTTCACTAATAAAAAAATTAGGATATATCTTTGCCATTACAACCACAAGTAACCATGTAACTTCCACAAATGGGTGGATTTTCTAGAAAATTTTCAACATGCCAGTGGCCTTGTTTCATAGCACATTCTCTCTATGATATTTAATATCTATAGGTTTTTCATTATAGGAATTATTTTTCTCCAGTGTTATGACATATTGGGTTTGGTACTTGTGAATTATTTGTTATGTTCCTCCACAAGGTAGATATATGGATCACATCATGATCATGAGAGCGATTCAGTGGATGTTCAAATCGATAATCTTTCATCCTGATATCATCATGATTTTTAAATGGACTTATATAAGTTGGTATTACATTACAATTGTTAACAAACCTAAAAACACTCTTCTAAGAGGTCTTTTTAGGAATAACTTGTCACAAACAAGAAACTACATATCTTTATGATGATTAGCAGTATATGTTTTTTATCAACTCTATGTTATTCTGATCTTATATTGAATGGCACTAACCTTATCTTGTATTTAATCAAATACATTAGGTCCCAATATCTTTCTTTCTGCATATTCAATATATCATGTTGGTGTTTTTTTGTTCCTACAATTGGGGGCTTCATAAGGACCCATCTGAATGTTGGTGTGATGATATTGTTGAATGAACATTCCAACAAAAGAATGTGTTGATCTCAAACACCATCGAAATCCATATGATAATATTTCAACACATCTTTAAAAGTATTTTAAGTCCTCTTAGATTGACCATTTATCTAAGGATGATAAGTAGTTTTAAAATATAACTCTATATAATGATCATCCTAAAGACTTTTCCAAAACATCAAGGTAATCAACATTTCTAGATCAGATACAATTAATATTGGTACACCATGAAGTCTTACCACTTATTCATTAACTGAGTAAGTTGATTGAGATAGAAATATTATCTAATAACCAGTATGTATTATAACATCATTATAAGATCATCTATAACTCATATATCGTTATGAACCATATAATTTTTTTGAGTTCGGTGATAACAATCAATTGTTTTGCTTCCCATTTCCATTCAAGTATGGGTAATGGTTGTAATATCCCCTTAAACATCTATCTTGTAGCCTTATTGTACAAAAATATAAATAAAATATTATCATTCTATGTGATACCAATATTCATTTTATCACACCATAAATACTTTTTTGAATATCTACATTTTAACATACATTTATGATGTATATAGAATATAGAATTGTGAGATTCATCCATCGTCTCTTTTTTCAATACTAACACTGGATAGACACAAAAACAGTTACTAAAAAAATTATTTCATTATAATAAAGGTTAGCATCTTGATAATTTCTCAACTTCTATTGTATATCTACATCTTCTTTCTACATCTCTTTATTCTTCACACTAAAATATTGTTGACCACACATCTTGGATCAAAAATATTTCTTACCTTACAATAATATTTCTATCTCTATTAATTGTAAATACAAAAAAATATCTTTTTTGATACTCATCATTTATAATCTAGCATGATTATTTTGATATAGAGGATCAATAACTTTGTTCTTTTTCCTAAGATGGTAGTGTATTGAGAACTCATATTCCCTAATTATCTCTAACCAATTTATTTGGTTCATGTTCATCTCTTTTTTTGTTAACAATTTAATTTGAAATTTTATGATCAATTTATAAGTTACATATTTCTATATTGAGAGAATTTATCCATATCGTTAATTCAAATATTACCATAGTTATCTTAAAATCCTTATTTTGGTAAATTTTCATATGGCCCATTATTTTTTATAAGGAATAAGATATAACCATATCATTTACCCATATGAATAATCCCAACACCTTCTTATATTCATCACTGAATATTACAAACCCTTCATCACTATAGGAAATTGTAATAATATTTACAATAAATATCCCTCTATTAAGTTCCTTAATAATTTCATCACATCTATCTATCTAATGGAACTTGGATCTATTCCATGTTAATATGGTGAGTAAATTTAATTTTATAAGAGAAATTATCAAAAAAGAAACAATAAAATAATAGCGAAATAATCAAAATATAAAATCCAATTACAGCGGTTGGTCTAGGGTAATGTTTAATAACTTCTATCTGTAAGGGGTCTACTGGTATACCCTAAGTTGACATTATACTACCAATACTGAATATTTTTTAACCCAAAATTCACAATTGTTAATTTTTTAATGAGTATTATCCTTCTTCTGGGCCTTTAAGATTGCCCTCATGTTAACTTCATGATCATCAATACTCACAGTGCATCCAAGAATATCATCTATAAATACTACAACAAACTGATAAAGTAAGTTTATAAATATTATAATTATTGTATTCCTGAAATACTGGGGGAATTATAAAGAATAATTGGAATTAATATAAATTCATAATTTATATTCCATGTATGGAATGATATATTGGTTGTATTCTCATTCTTGCTCTTTAATTGATGATATATATATTGAATGTCTCTCTTAGAGAATTCTTGAGCATTGTTCATATCATAAATCTAGTCTTCAATATGTGGTAGTGGACCTTTTTCAGGATAGTGAACATTTGATGTTCATGAAAATAAAGGAAAGTCACATCGATCCATATTTCATCATATTATAAAGAATAGGTTCACCCCAAGATAACACACAGGGCGGAATGAATCCGTTTTCACGACCCTCCTAGTGTTTCTTCTTAAATTATGAATCACTATTATGGATATTATATATAGAGTCTTAGATATATGTATAGCACTAGGTTTGATATATATTTAAAAATCAACATCAATATTTTTGGAATACCATGAAACTCATCAAGAAATAAATCTACAAAATCCCACACAATACACATATTTTTTATGTTTAGTTTCACCCTAACCATATAAGAGAGTCTCCCCTTTTAAAAAAATAATGAATCATATAATGGATTTAATATCCATAAGAGTTTCATATTTTTCATAAAAGTGATAGGTGAGCATAGGTTGGATCAAAATGCCAACTGTAAAATTCCTTACTTTGAAATTGATATGAGATTTTCATATAAAAAACTATCAAGGGAAAAAATCATTGAATTTTATAAGAGGAAGAATGAAAATTTTTTCAAAAGAAATAATCAAACAATCAAAAAATGATCATGATATATATACATGGTATGTAATCACAATACCATTAAAAATTTATTTTGATAGTAAACATACAATTTTTTAGGTGGTATGTTTATTCTGTTATAAAAGTTTGTAGTTATAAAAGTGTGGGTAGATATAGTATCATATAAGATTCTAAATGTACTATATTGGATGGTATGTGTACCATTCGCCATTTTTTTATCAAAAAAATCATAAATATATTGATTTCATGTGATTTCCTTTTATATTTGGGAGTAATAGGTTATTGATGTTGATCATAATCTTTAACCATCAGGTTTTGGAACTTGATAAAATAATTACAATACTCTTTAAATTGAATACACAAGAGTGTGGTTGGTATATTCTGGGGTAATTTCTCTATATTTTCATCATTAGAGATACTGTTCCCATCAAATTGGAATTTTATATCCAATGGACTTCCTATACACAATTGAAAAAATTAAAATATTTTTTAGACAATTTACCCCATATTTCTATCCACAATTTGATTATAAATGAAATATGATATACTTTTCAACTAACATATAATAATACCATAAATATAAAATTTATCATTTCTTATAAAAACAATATTATTTATGGGTAACGCCAATCTATATGTCCACATTGAGTGAACGTTCCAATATAGGTATTGATGTAACATATACCGAAAACCATTTAGATATAAACTATTAATGAAATGAAGAATCAATCAACATTTCATTGATATTCGATGATAATACCAGATATGTACATCATATTTCTTGTGAAATTTTGTGTATAAGTAAAAATTGATTCACCATCATTATTCTTAACTCAATAAATTTATTCTCCATTTTTGTAAGAATAAAACAAGGAATGTACATATTATAAAATATTATTTAATTTATTGAACTCTATAGATTAAATGTCATCGATTTATCTCATGTACTATTCAAGAGTTCACTACTAATCTGCTTTGCCTTCCAAATTATAAAATACAAGAATAGAATTCTCATGTTCAAAACTCTAGAGAATGAAAATAAATTTTAAGATTTACTAATACATTTCTAATTAACTAGTGGATCAGTGGAACCACTAAAAGTAAATTGAAATGACCTCATAAAGAATTAAAAAGAATATTTTTTACCTCATTAGATAATTTGTAAGCTTAGTGTGATTCATATCTTGTGAATTTTGGGTGATCATAGAAACAATATAATTCATTACAATTAAAATGAAATGAAATTTCATAAATGGATTAACATTGAATTTTCTGTCACATTCATGATTAATATTATTCCTACATTTTCTATCCATTGATAAAAACCAAAATATATAGTGTGAGAAATTGTATACATAGTGGGAAAAAATAATCATAGCTAATAATTTATATTTTTTAAAAATCATGATACGTACATCTATTATACCTTATGATTAATATATGGTATTCATGATTGAAATATTGTGATTTTATTATTTACATAGACTATTCTCTTGGGTTTATAAAATTTGATCCCATTATAGTTTCCAAATGTTTTTTATACCTTACGATGCTACCAAAAATAGTGTCCCATACATTTCATATATATAAATTTTATATTAATTGATGAATATTTATTATATAAAATTTTTATACATGAAACAATAATTTTGGTCTAGTATTATTAGAAACATGGTATCATAACCAAGAAGTTCATAAAATATTTACGTAATCTTCCACTTATTTTTTCATAATTATAACCCTTCATGGAAATATATTACTTAATAATATTCTTCAAACCATGTGCGAAGGAAACATAACAAAATGGTGAGTTTAAATGATGTGTAATGGTAAACAAGGAAGATATCAATGATTACAGAATAATGATAAGGGAATAAGGTCATAAAAACATGAGAATAACTTTTGAAAATTATTACCATAAATATAATAGATCATAATCTTGATTCATGGGAAAAATATTTCCATTTCATAATAAATTAATCATAATGTAATCAATAAACCTAATCAATGATATAATATCATTTAAAAAGACAAATAAATTTTTCGTATAAAGAATAATAAAAAATCAATTCCTTTCTAGTCATGAATAATTTATGAGAATATCATAGTGGAATATTTTCCATCTAAAAATCATCATAATGGTAATTTCTTACTCCCAAGACTACCATAGTTGAAAATTTCCTTTGATGAACTTGTTTCAATCTCCATTGTCATTATATTATCTCATTATATATCATTCTATTCCCAAATTATTTAGAGGGAGGTATAGGTAACACCATTCACATAGTGAAAAATCATACTTATGTGTGCCATAAAATTATAAAACATTAAGCATATCAGAACCCATAAAATGAAAAGGGTTTAAAAAACGTTTCATCATAATAATACCCATTCATAATAAATGTTTTTTTATAGAAATGTAAACTTTAATTAATAAATATAAGTAATCTAGAGAAAACATAAATATTCAATACATGGATCTTAGACTTATTGAAGATTAAGTAACATCAAATTATGTCATCTTAGATGGGAAATTATTTTAAAATAAAATGTTAAATATTTCTTTTGGAAAATATCCTTTCATTTTGAAAATAGATTTTTTTTAAAAATATCTAAAATTATAAAGTAAAACTATTTCCATGAAAATAACCATGAGAAAATAAATATAATATTTAATGAAAATATTAGTCATTGTGTTAGGATAATCCATTAATTTCTTCTATGTTAAGAAAAATCATTCCATATTTTCCATGGAAAAGTCAAAAGGTACCTCATTGAGAAAATAATTAGAATATTCCTTTCAAAAGATTTTGTAAAAATTTATACATGGGAAGAATTTATATAAAACAAGAAAATGAGAATGATAAAAAAACTATTAAATCATTTTAGGAAAAAATTTATTTTGGATAAAAAATATTACCCTCTCGATAGTTAACATAAATGATATGGAATGTCGATCAGATTGTGAAATAAAACCCTTGCAATGAGATTTTATTACATAAAAAGAACTATAATCTCATATAAGATAAATCTAAATTAATTAGAAATATATAAAAATCATTTTAATACTTATAATGTCATATATGATCTATTTATAACATTTCGAAACACCCTTTTTTCAGTAAATAATTATTCAAATAGTCATTTTTGGGTGTTAACTGTTTCCTTTATCATGTGCCGTTTAGGACATTAGTTTTTGTCCTTGTAAATTTATCTTCATTCCATCACATAAAAGGTATATGTAATGATATAAATATCATATATATAAATTATTTATATTTTTATAATCATATATAAATGTTACAGATAGAAAAATGATTAACACTGTTCATGAAGATAGTAGGCCATACGAATGCATGAATGCTGTTATAATGTTTAGACATTATAGAAAAACATAATGTTAAATAATAATTCATATTTATGGGGTTATTATTATATCATATATATCATATATATTAATCTAATCATTTCTCATTACTTTCCATGTGAAATATAAATGAAAAATGAATCATTTCGCTTTATGGAAGTGGAAATCCACACATATGCATGAACGAAATTTTCATATCAATATGGATTAGATTATATGTAAGTATATGATAATTCATAATTATAAAATTAAAACAATGTTGAAAATATCACATATTAACATAAAATGCATCATAATTCCAATCCTTAAATTATTTTGCTGAAAAATAATTTGTCAAGTTACATGGATATGGTAATCTATAGAAACACACGTGTGATATGTTCACTTCTTGGTTGATATTACATGGGGTATATAATTGTTTAATCATAATAAAAATAAAACATTCAGAATTTTTAGGATAGTAAATTTATTTTTTATGAAAATTATCATCGATTTAGAGTAGGAAAGGAAGAGTATAAAATAAGGAGATCGTTTAGGGAGAAAACTTTTTCTTTAGAAATACTACATTAAATCTCCTCAAGAAGGGTTCTATGGGTGGATTTGTTGTAGAAAAAAGACAAATATGACTCATATAGGGATTTATATAAGTGAAATTGGTAGATTTTTGGAAATCAAGAAAGTATATGGGCTTCTGAATAAGTGAGGGATTAGGTTTCCCTTTATAATTGAGGTTACAGGTACTATTCATGATCAATAGAAGTTTAAATTATAATAAATTACTTCTAATGAAAAATTCCTCCAAATCACCATGTATATGAAAATAAGGTTGTATAGGGTTTTAATACCATCAACAAATATAATTTAGATCTTTTTTGGTTTTATTTTAGACCCGGTCGTTTTGATTAACAATTTGATAATGAAGAAATTTTTTGAAATAAAAGCATTTTATGTTTTACTTATAATGTGAAAATATTAAAATAAAGACATTTTGAAACATGTTATACCATATAATGACTTAATTTTCTTATTTCATTATTTTTATGAAATTTATATAATTTAACACATAACTATTTAGTTAAAAAAATATTATCATTATTTTTAAAAATAATATTTTATTATACCATAACACATATAAAAACTATGATTTCAATATAATAATTTAGTAGAATACCTGTGTGTAATATTAAATTATTAAATTTATACAATCATATAACTGACTCAATTTGAATAACAATTAATATTTATAATATCACTTATTTCATTTTCTAATAATTTAATAAATAGGTTTTTTTTGTTTTTTATGTATTTAAGGTAACAATATATTCACTAAAAATTAGAAATAAATTTATATATTTAAGGTGACATGTTATACCATATAATGACTTAATTTTCTTATTTCATGATTTTTATGAAATTTAAATAATTTAATAAATAGGTTTTTTTGTTTTTTATGTATTTAAGGTAACAATATATTCACTAAAAATTAGAAATAAATTTCTATATTTAATATATTATAATTATAAAAAAATCTATTAATATCCATTCCAAATAGATTTTATTCCCTATGGGAATACATAAACATTATTAAAATCTAAGAGGTTTTTATTTTGTAACTTTAATTAATTTAAATAAAATATAATCCATTTTCATGGACTATTTTGAATGAAACTCTTCAAGTTAGTGTCATATGTGTTATGTGTATAATTCAATAATTTATGTTATTATTATAGTGAAAAAATTATGGCATGATTACATATTATTAATCTATGTTGATAAGATATTCCAATTTTTAGGGTGATAAATTTTACCATTTCTAGTAGTTATATTGAACAAAAATAACATTTTACTATTTAAAAAGTTGAAATTATTTATTCTAAATATTAAATTTTACTTATCTAATTAAAAACCTATAAAAGAGAAAATAAATTAATTTAATTATCTCAAATTAGATAAAATCATCTTTTTAGATGAAAACATTTATAAACAAAAGAAAATTATTCATTCTTATCCTATGCTAAGAAAGATATTTCATTTTAACATTTAAAAAATATGATCAACTAAATAATATATAAATTTCATTAAAATAATTCACTAATAATAAAAATTTTGATTTACTAATTTAGAAAATAATTTTAAAAAATAAAATCTATTTCTTAAAAAATAATTCCTTACATTTACTTGTAAATATTTATTTACATCTTAAAAACTAGAAAAGTAGTGAATTTATTTTATAAATGTGTAGAACATATATTTTTCATATTTTAGTTATTACAATTCATGCCTTCTGATCTAATAGCTTGATGATAATAAACACATTGTATTAAAAAAAATTAATAAGTTCGTTTAAACTCATTATTGTATGTAATGTAAACTATCAAATAAGTAAAAATATATAAGGATAAATATTTCTCAAAATCTCATTATGGTATATATTTAAACCACTTCAAATTTAAATTTTTTTCCAATTTTCTATCCTATATTTTTTTCATAATCATTTTAGTGTTTATTTTTTTGCAACATCTTTCAGTAATGATCCCCCATAACCCATTACCTATGACAAGAAATGAAATATGTTACCTACAGTTATATTTCACACTCCTTAACATTCCCAAACATGAAAAATATGTATTGCATCAATTTAATGCAAATAGAAATGTATTTTGGTTGACATATGACCATTGAGACGTTTTTGAAGTTATGAATTAATGTAATGTTATAGAGTATAATACCTTTGAAGAGTTATATTATCTTTCAAAAGATTATTGGATTCAACAATAATTATGATTCCCTTTATATTATTTGTCCTTATTGTTGAAACTAAATTTTATCAATGATTCATGGTCTATAAAACATCTCTGCTTGGTTTTGAACATGCATATTCAGTTAAAATTTCCTTAGTAACCACTGACACAACATATTTAAAATGTAACTAAAGATAACATTTCTAGATGTTTGAGATGATTTAGATTTAACATACTCTTCATTATAAAATTAATTAATCAACCTTTTTCAAAAATGACATTCATAAATACATTTTTATTATATTTTATTATATTTTTCTTCTTTCATAGAGAACTACTTATTTTTTTTGTTTATCGTTATCTAATCCTTTGTGTCCTTAAACATGAGAGTGTTAATTTTACATGTTCACTTAATTCGTACTTAAGGAATTAATTTTTCTATCATCCCTCATCAATAATATAGATTATCTCTTTATCTAGGTGTTTTTGTGGGAATTGTTTTTTGGTCAACACATACTCTATGTTTATATAATTACCTCTTCCTTCATCACAAATTGTGGATTATTTATCATTTAACATTATCCATTAATCTATAAACAAAAATTTCAATTTCTTATTCTAATGAACTACATTCTAGGAAGTAGTTCTCCCCAAATATTCAAAACATGATTCTACTCTTTCATTAAATATATTTTATCCTAAATTAACTAGATCATTTTGATTTTTTTATTTAATCTATTTTTTCATATTTTTAAAACATAGTCAGTATCTCAATAATAAAAAACTCTATTTCATGGAAAATAGAAGAAAAAGGTGTCATATAAAAATATATAAAAATATTATGTAACTATACCCTTTTATAAAATTTTTCCATTTATGAATTTTTTTTGTATAAATGACATATATTTTTCATATTCATAATTACACTATATTTATTCATCTAATTCACTAGAGTATCCATATTCATATTCTATGATTATAATATTCAAAAAAGAATAGAATTATATTTATTATTATATAATATCATCAAAATAATTAATTTTACTCAACTCATAAGTGATAATAATGTTATATGGTTTATCTATATATAAATATTATTTTTCATCCATTTTTTAAATAAATGAATCAGTTCCTTAAGAAAATTATCTCATTAGTCTTTTTAATAATGGTTGAATATGAAAACATATAATTAATTGAAATAATATCATTAATTATTTTTATAGACCTTGTAATAATATTCTCAAATTTTTCTTATGAAAATTTCATGAACTCACCCCTTGGGGGGCCCCATGGATATGTAGTAACCTGAATGTGACATACCAAGCCATTGTCTAATTGGCTAAGTGATAAAGACTAGCACTGGGTAGATGAATCAAAAAATGGGAGGCCTTAGAGAAAAAAAATCATTCCATAAAAGGAATTAATAAAAAAAATGAGGAAAATATAAAAAAATAAAGATATAAATAACTTGTTAAAATGTAAAATATGGATTTGGATATCACAAGAGACGAGGGTAAGATATCCACTATATCACATCATCTCCTACTTGAACCCTTCCAAATAATTAGTCCCACCGTGTCCATCATGATTCATCTCCATAGTACTAAGCCTAAAAGGCCACTAGCCAATATATCATCTCTATATTCCCAATATGTATTGGATTAATACTCATATATGGGTGGCTATAAATAACCACCAGTAGGATTACAAAAAAATGGCCACAAGAAATCATTTTAGATTGTAAATAGTGATGAACCATAAAAAACCAAACACTACCATAATGAAACACATTATTAAAAGAGGAAATGAAAAATCATTCAGTCATAGAGTCCACTATATCTGATTAGGTGAGAAGGATGGACTCAAAAAAGTCACACATGTACTTCATTGAGACATCCTAACAAGTCCCATACATTAGGGATTTACACATTTGAGCCCCTCATTGAACAATATGATTATCAACATGATGTTTCCAGGAAATATGAATCACTTTATAACATCCCATAAATTTTGAGTAATTAAATAAACTATGATATGAAAATAATTATTAAAATTAAGTGTTTTATTTAATCAAAGTAAATTACATAAAATTAAATAATAATATAAAGATATAATATTATATTTTTATAAATAATGATATTTTCAATTTATCCATGAATTATGTTATTATAAAAAATAATTATTCCACCAGTTTGGTCCTCGATTCCTTTTAGCCCTTCAAGCCACCCAAGGCCTTATGGTAAGTAAGTCTTTTAGGACACTTGATGGCCTTCAAGCCACCTCAATTCCTTAGAAGCACATTAAATGTGTATAGAACCAAATTGATTTCAAAAGAACAAGGCTATAGATGATGATTCAGCGTAGGTGAATTCACTAGAGAAAATATAACCAGAATAAGAAGAATTAAAAGGTATAGAATTTCCATCGGTACCGGGCATGTGAATCTATGCACAAGATAGTTAGCTAACAATACTTTCTATGGTGGAGCACATATATGATGAAATACGATGGGGAGGGGTAGTTCCAGGTAGTCTGTTTGAGATGAATTCTTCTAAGGCCTTCAGGTCATGTAATATGTCAATAATCCTTTGGTCCATGTAAGACATCACTTTTTATTCCTAATAGGGGATTATCAAGAATTAAAAAATTAATTCCTTAGGGCCATTCAAAAAATTTCAACATTAGTGAACATATAATATTATTAAATTAATGAATAATTTCATTATTTTTCATTTCAATAAATAAATTACCAAAAATTATTTATAATTATAAATAATTCTATTCGAAAAAATTAATTTTAAATATTATTTTATAAAAATAAATATTTAAAATATTATTATGATTTTTAAAGAGAAACTTTTGTGTGTATAATAATAAGTAAATACAAATTTATTATTCAAAATTATTAATGGTATTGGTTATGTTTTAAAAATGATGAAATTATGGATATATAGATATATGTATTAATATTAAAATATATAGAAGAATATATATTTATTTAAAAATGACTAAATAAAATCATGATAATCGATGTTAAGGAGGAAAAAATATAAAAAGAATGAAAATTTAGTAAAAAAGAGATGATAATGATTTTTGGAGGAGTTATAAAGCATTTTAGTAATGAGCTTCAACCTCATTTAGTAAAACTAATCCTACAGAGATCAATCATTAGAAAAGGGGGTCTCCCTTGGGTGGAAGGAAGCTCAAAAATGGTGTGTCTGAAATTCATTGGTTATCTTAGGGATTCATCTTAGTATAGATAGTGTGTTGAAGAGGAGTTTTTCTCTTTAATTGAGTAGATATTTGAGGATTCATGTCTCGATGTGTTGATACGGTGTTATCAGGATGACTTCAATACATGTGTGGGATTCCACCTTGAATTTGTTTGAGAAATTATATAATGAAATCTAAGGAATGTTTTATATCATTGTATTCTTCCTCGTGTTCTTCTGGTTTATAGATCATCAAAAAACTTTTGTGGTTTTATTTTTTATTTGGAACATAAAACATGGATAATTTTATTTGTGTTACTTGTTTTCATTGATCCAGAATTATTTTTCATCACAATGCCTCTTTTGGTAAAGTGGTAATTATTAATATTGGTTCTCAATTTTTGAATAATTTTGGCCATAGATCAGGTCAACAGTTGGTTTGTATAATTACTAATTCATTGTATTTCTTCCTTGATATCGAACAAGTAACTATAATCATTTTTGTTTCCAATTATTTTATTTTTATTTTTTGAAGAATCTCATCATTTTATCTTGATTAAATTTATATATATTTCATTTGATTTCATCCATTCCACAGAGTTATGTAACCTATGAATTAATTATGGGTACTAAATTAGATCAGTTTATCAATAATTATTGATGAGATGGCCTTGATCGAAAATCATTATATCCAAATCACATGTTATTTTTATTTTTGTTTCTTCTACTATAGGAAGCATAATTGATGAGGATGTGTGACATTTTAGTATATTATACTAAAATATTATCGTTTGTATTAGACTATAAAATGGGTGTTTTATTCAGAACTTTTAATTTATTTTTTTGAGTTCAACATCTCCTGGTTGAGGTGTTTCAAACCCTACCGAGGTGACATACTTCTTTGGTACTACATTCCATTCATGATACAAATAATAGAGAAATAAATCATTAGATGAGGTTATTCTTATCTCTAACAATAGACAAGAATATACGATTTTTAAGGTAAGTTTAATTTCTAAAAAAATATTTCAATCAATTCTTTTTAAATATCATTCATGTTTCATATTGTGAAATTTATATTTTCCAGTTTATATATAATTAGACATATTTTTTGATGGGAATATGTATTATTTTCAATATGGTTACGCTTATGTATATTGATTTAAAATATTCAATTGCAGTTATTTTGATAGAATTACTTTCAATTTTATAATAATTTAATGTAGTTATATGTTCATAAACATATATTTTATTATTATAAATTATTATTATAATTTTATTCTATTATTTTACATTCAAAACATAGAATGTTCGAAAATCATGTATCTAATGTATTATTTCAATGTAATGGAATCATATCAAATAAGGATATCATTTTACATACATGTCATTAATGTTCATAATTATGGAAAAATTTATTAATTATTCATGACACTCCATATATATATATATGTTACCATTGAATAAATTGTTCCTCTTTAGGAAAATACTTTCCAATTGGTTTTTATGACTTTTATGAATGTAATTTCAATACATGTATGTTAAATATTATTTAATTAATAATCCTATATTTCATCAAATGTATAATAGTGATGGGATTTAGATTATCCAAATGTTGACGATGTATTATTATGAAATTATATCTATATATATAAATATGTTGTGTTATTTTTAAAGAAAAAATGTCAATGAAAAATTTATATAAATCTAAGGAAATATTAAAATTATTTCATAAGATAAGTGGTTGATCTTTCTAAACAATGATAGTGAAGATGGAAATGAACCAATCTCTTTGAAAAGTGGGTTGGATGTGATGGTCTTAAATATTTCAAGTCACTCCGTGGTTTTGTTTTTAAAATATTGCACATTATTTTTTTGAAAAATCACTATATTATTTTCAAATAATTTCAAAGTGTAAGTATTTTGGAAGTTTTATTGTATTTTTAAAAGTGCAATTTTTTTATGTTATTTTCAATAGTAAATTCAATTTAATTTCCAAAACAATTTTCAAAATATATTCTCAAAATGGAATTTTCTGGAAAAAAATTCACAGGTTTTTTAGAAAACCATACCTAAAAATTTGTATCACCATATGTTTTTAATAAAAGTTTCTATGATCATTTATATGTCTCAGGTGGTTTAGCTTTGATAAATATTTATCTCACCATAATAAAATTTGATATTCAGTGTTAATTTTTTTACAACTATGAATATATATAATTTTTTTATTCTTAAATGATATTCCTCAAATGTGCATGTAATGTATGAAGCATTGAGTATTTTTTCAATTATGTTTTTAAAAATAATAGACACCATATTTTTTTCACTGAATCTAGACGCATGGGGTCAAGGTCCTTACATTTGGTACCCGAGAAACGATGTAGACAACAATAAAAATTAGATGATTTTATTTGAGGAAATCAAAACCTATGTAATGGAACATTATTTCAAATGTCTAGGTAAATTATGGTTCATTGAAAATTTTAATTATTCTTATTTATAATGATTAAATTTCATAATTTTAAAAATTCCAATGAATTATTTGTGAAGGTACAATTAAATTTATGGGGGATTAAATATCTTTGAAATTTTGAAATATTAAATAAACTTAGTATTCAAAATAATAGTTGAATATAATTACTTTAATTATTCAAAATTTAAATATTTCAAATTATATAATAATACTTCGAAATAAGATTTCATTGTGTTCAATTTTGTTATATGGGATGTATTTCATCAATTATGTTTTTCTAAAAAAATATAATTTCAAAATAAAATCTTTTAATAGTTTTTAACAATATTTGGATGAAATAAGATATTAATTTATGTCAATATTTAAAATTATAAAAACTGTTTTAATAATTGTGGTTTTAATATAAATGTTTTAATATAAATATTTTTTGACTAATTTGGTATAAAGATATATATTTTTTAAGATAATAATTTATTTTTGGAAGGAAAATTATTTTCAGTGGTCAATATTGGTTAACATATAATTTAATTAAATTATTACATCATGAAATTTTGATTTGTTTTAATAAATAAATTTAAAAATATGTTTTATAATTATATCTAGAAAAATTCATATAAATTAGTTTTGAAACATGATTTTATAAAAAACTTATTTTTAAAATTATATTATGAATATTTAAAATTATATTTTATAAGTATAAAAATATATGATTAATAAATGAATATGTATTATTATTAATATTAATGTTTGTGCTTATAAATTTATGAAATTATAGCTATATGTGTATATACATATATAAATATAAATATAAAAAATTTCTTTTATTAAAATATATTAATAATTATATGAAATGAATATAATTTAAATAAATAATTAAAAAATATAAAAAATGAAAATTGTGTTAAAAATGTGAGGAAAAGGATTTTCAAATTTGGGGATAAGCGATGAAGTGACGAGGTTCAATCACATTTTTGGAAAAAAAGACGGTATGGATTGAGATTAAGATAAGGGGGTCTCACTCGAGAAAAATTTAGCTCCGAAGAGGTTGATTCATCCTTCTTCTATCATTAGAGGGCTTCATAAAAGCATTAATTGATCAGGGAAGAGGATGTCTATGATTGGATTGTGTAAAGATTAAGAGTTTTATTTCCCAGCGTGTCGAGAAAGGGTTCTCGGGAGGTCCTAAATTTTGATGGTGGTTCAAGTGCAATAAATATCAAGAGATAAAATGATGAAATCGAGCATGAGTTATTTCTCATTACCTTTTTAATCCTATTCTTACAATTTTTCATATCCTCAATTGAATTACTTTATGTAAAAAATTTAATATTTATAAAATCATGTATTTTATGTATTATTTTAATGTAATGGAATTATATAAATTGAATATATCATTTTACATACATGTTATTAATGATTCTAGTTATGGATATACTTAATTATTAAACATGACACTACATACATATATCTATGTATTTATATATATATATTAAATATAAAAATTTGTGCATGGAATAAATTGTTCCTTTATGGGAAACTACTTTTGAAATGGATTTGTTGAGTTTTATTAATGTAATTTTAACACATGGATGTTAATTATTCCTTCATTAACAATCCCAGTATTTATTAAATGTATAATTATGAAGTTATTTGGATGCTCCAATTCATTCATATTTCATCCTATGATAATGTATATATATAAAAATTTATATAAATATGTTACATTGTTTTTATTGAAACATTCTATTGAAAATTGTATGTATATTTAAGGAATTTTTAAATTTTCCTTATAAATATTGTGGTTGAACATTGTAAACATGATAAGTAATTGGGTAGTGAACATATCTCTACAAAAAAATTATATTCCTAGACAACCAATATTGCTTCAAGTGGATACATGGTTGTTTTTTCAAAATCATGCATAGTGGTTTTTTAAAAAATTAATGAATTATTTTAAAATAATTTTCAAATACTAATTATTTTCAATGTATTACATTATTATCAATATTCTAATTGTTTTAAATGTTATTTTTACAATTATCATGAATGTTATTGTAAAAATTTTGGGAAAAGTTATTTTTTAAAAAAAATCAAAAAGAAGTTAACAAAATGTGTTTTCACTGTCTTTTAGAATCTATTTACAAGGAAATTATGCTCACCCTATATTTTTATAAAATGTTTCCATATTCATTTAGTTAAATGGCGTAATTTATATTTGATAAGTAGTTAGTGCACGTGTGGCGAATTAGATATTTTATCTAATTTTTCTACAACCCTAATAATATTTATTTTTCACACTTATTATATAGAACCGAATCAGGAAATGTTTCTGAAATGTAATATGTCACACGTATCATTTTGGTTATATTTGTGAAAAAATAATATACCCAGTAATTTTAGTAAAATAAATGGATGCGTGGGTTCTGGGTCATTACACACCTCACTAAACACCATCAATAGACCCCATGGGAACTGATGAGAACATCAACCAGTAATTCCAAACCAGATCCTAAAATATACTTCAGTCATTGGGAACTACAATCGAAACATAACAAGACTATCCAAAATTACAATGACACCATCCATCATGAAATAATTCCTCATTTTACACCATTCTCATGTGATTATAGTGTCGAAAACCACCACTTCTCATGAAATAATGAAGATAAATCCACATATCAGAAAACTAATTTTAAATTCATACCTCATCTTACTATTTAGATATATAGGGATCCACCATCCCATATATAATCAATTGTTGATGATTAAAATATTTTTAATTGTTACAACTAACTATATAGAGTCATGTTGATAACGATGGTTGGGAGGGAAATAAATGATAAACCCCACACTCTACAAGAATCTTCATAGATGAACCATCTACTATAGAAAACTATCATCATCACCAAGAAAATAAGTCTAAAACCATAACGCGAGACACACACCACAATGGTATACAAAACCTTTCCAAGGATGTAATAACTAAAGAGACTCAGCATATCATCTGAATAACTCATTCCAGTATCGATCCAACATTATAATAATGTCAAGTAACTCAATCCACACTTAGTTATGAGATCATATATGAAGAGTATAATCAAAATAACAAAATAAATAACCCCTTATATATATGTGGGATCCAATATGTCAAATCCTCACAACGATGAACTATTCCTCAACCTATTTGGGGATGGTTACTCCATCTAATAAAAGGAAATTCTCACTCTATGTCCTAGAAAATACGCTCAATGAAATTATCCTAATCTATATTAAGTGATACTAAATTTCAATATAAATTTAATCAAATGGTATGATAAAATGGAATATAAATTATACTCATAAGCAAAACACTATATCTATTTCTCATTCCACAATTTGTAATGTATAAGTGGGAAAATATATACCATTAGAATAAATTATGTTTATAAATGATACAATAACCAAGGAGTAAAGTTCCAACTCCATTATCCTTTAAATCCAACCTAAAAGCACTAATACTGATTATGGGGTACATTTGGGAGAAGGAGAGATTTATCCAGCAATTAATCTCGTGTCTATGGCCCAAAAAACTGATCAGTTGTGAAGTTGTTACCACTCATACCAAATAGAACAATGTATTCCAATCTCCACATAACATGAGAAACCAAAATACACTAATATCTATCAATGGTTATCTATTTATGAATAAAAATTAAGGAAACAAGTCTAGTACCTGATTATATCATAATAAATGTCAATAGTCCACTCAAGAGCTCAAAAATATCATCATAGGTATATCATCATATTTAAGGTCTTAAAATAATTGAAAACTCATAATCATCATGACAATGTCCTGTAATAGTGAATATAATCTTACAATCTCATTATATGCGGAATGACACTCAAAATAGACTACTCTAATGTCTAAATCTATCTATATTGTGAGGAAAAGTGAAATTATAGAATAATAGGATACTACATTATGTGTTCTAGAGATCATGGCGTGCTCAACCAAACACCCAACCCTCAACATGTACCCAAGACAACCTAACTTGTACATCTTTATTACATGTTGTGTTCCTAGAAAATAGGGTACGGGAAACATGAATTCGTACATAGCTATCCCCACCTAGGATATTCTATGGAATTTTTTATAGCATGTTAATGTGTTTATGATGTTCATCACATGTTGTGTTTGGTCATATACAAATCCACACCTAATATTTTGTATCAAAGGCTCTAATATCTTCTATTCCTATGGATGACATGCTAGGTGGATGTCCTCTCCAACCTGAGAGTCACCAACTAACAACACCAAATTCATTATTATGGAGTTAAAATTTCATGAGGTAGATCACATATGATCAACTAAAATTGATGCAAAACACTACTAATTTGATCTTAATCGAAATAGAAAACAAAAAACAATAATTACATAATTTAATATAAAAATAATGATTGTTTTAAAAGTACAAACATGTATTAATTTTAATAATGAGACCTACCTCTACATGCATCATCATAGATTTATGATCATGAATTTAAAATTAGTGATTGAAAGTTTTTGAATCCCAATTTGTCTTTAATGAATCCCATAAAACAACTTTATAATTACACCACTCTTAGTCTCATCTTGAAAATATGGAAGGCTATGTGTGGCCTCACATATGAATATATTTATTGGATAGGTATAGTAAATTATTAGATCCTTAATTATGTGAAATATAATTACCATTAAATTTGAAAAACCAATTATTGAAATGCGATTGGGAATTATAACATACGTAGGTAAACCCCCACAATTAAATTCTAAAAATAAGTCAAATTTTACATTAGAAACATTTTTAATGTGATATAATTATTAAAACCCATGGGAATGAAAAAAATACATTTAAAAAATATTAATTACCTATAATAATTCCTAAAGATCATAACCTCAAAAAATCATACCCTTTTGTAAATACACATTTTGGAATCTATATGACCATTATAAAATATTTATGAGATAATTTGAATGGTGGAAATCAAAATTTTACTCCCCAAAAAATACCACGGGCTCCATAAATACAACCCAACCAAAGGATATGACACTATAAAACATGTGTTCTTACATTCGTCCATCCTAGAGAACTGCTAAATTTTTCTTCTATAACCACTTGCCTATTTCCATGGCTAGACCATCCATTTTCAATTGGCTACCTATGTCCATGTTATGAAAAATTGTCATTGTTGTAATGTTACCCTCTTGGGTTAGCTACAACCATGGTCAAAGAAGAGTTCCCTACTACCCTGGTCTATTGTTGATGGTATCCATATCCATCTCCTTTAAGACTTATAATAATGGTTAAGGTTGACTATGACTTAGGCATTCCTTGTAGGGTATAGCACTATGGTTATACTTTCACCATTATTGGAATGTGTCTATAGCCATGAGAATTAGGGTCATTGATTAATTTTATAATAATAATAAAATATTCTTATATATATATAAATATACCTAATATAGTAGTAAATGATATAAATTTTCAGTTTTGAGTAACATTTTTCAAATGCTGGAGGAACATATTTATTTAAGAAATAATGGAAATGGTTGAACATTAATGTGGACATAATGTAACCATAATGTAGAATCCAAGAAGACATCACATCTATGACTCTAGTGTCTATGGAAACAAAAGGAGTCTCTTTCACAAGATACAAGCCTAAACAAATGCAAAAAATACTACATGAAAGGTTGTACCACATTTAAAACCTATGGCCATGTTTTGGGGGCCCATTTCAATGGTTTCTAACCATGAAAATAGATTATACTTTTCTAGTGAATTTATTTCATCATAAAATGGAGAAAATGTATTTTATATAAGAACCCTTCATGTTATCATAAATATAAAACATGAACAATATTTAATGAGTTCCTCTATTTTCGGAGGTCCATCCCATGTAGGGATCCTGAACAAATGACACTGAAGAACATATTCCAACAAAACGATGGGATATTGATTGATACATCCATGATTCTGTATCCTCTATTTCTCCACTCCAACTCAAACCATCATAAGATAAAACTCCAACAGACATGAGACACACATTTCACAAAATAACCAAGTATTCTCAATAAAATTATTTCTTTCTGAAACTATATCCTAAACATTCCCAACGAATAGTAGAGACAAAAACAAAAGGAATATATTATATATTATTAATTCACTATCAAAATTACAAGGGGTATCACAATAGACACAAAAAATATAGGCAACCCCATGATTTTCTATAAAATAAACTCAAGTTAAACTATTTTCTACTATTGTGTATCTCAATAGGAGCACTAAACTACATCAAAAGAGTCTAAAACCACTACTACTAAACAGAATCCCATGGAAAACATCAATTATCATTGGTTTAGGTTATCAGGGTAAAATTATCCCTCTCATCCGTTCCTAATCAATTACTACACATATTTCATGTACACAATACTAAACACATCTACACCTTCATCAATAAATTATGATCTTATACATTCTCCTGGAAAATCATGCCTAATGTCATATTTCAATGAAAACCTTAGAAAACATCATATGAAATTGTAGTGCACACCATTATCCATAGAAATACCATTATAAATCCCCATAAATAATAAATAACACACCACTATAGTGGGATTTATATCATGATGACATTCTTCTAGTTTGATCAAATCATGTATCTTATGAACTTGTATGGTTCAAAATGTCTACATCAATGCACAAATCTAGGTTTATTTCAATGGTTATAATTGATTATTATGTCGGAAAATTAATTCATTGATAAAAGTAAATAGAGTCATAATAAAAAAATATATCAACTCCTCATAAACCCCCATAGAAGATCAATTCTAAGGACTTATCAATTGGTTCCTTGGTAACATAGAAAAAATCAATATTAAATGGACGAAATTGATTTATCTTATAGTTATATGTGTCACCCGCAATAACCCATATATTAGGAAACAAATATCACAAAATCATGAAGGAAATAAAAAATATAAGTGTTGTTCTTTTTCACTAACATGGTCCCAAACCTCCTAAATTGGATCTTGATATTCCCACTACATCTCCAAACACCATTAAAAATTAATAACACACATGAAACCAGTACAAAGGTAAAAATTAATATTTGAAAAAAAATTATAGGTTTCATATTGATGTCACGTAATTCATAGGTAACTCATGAACAACAATAGTTCTCTCAATTTAATGATATTAGGGATAAACATTATCCTTTAAGATATGCATATGGTCTCACCACCCTAGTGTAGATACCCTAATGGGGTATCTTAGACCATAAAAAATAATGAAAAACAAAATAGGAATGAATATGTCATTGATAAAAAACACACACTATAATAAAATTTCATTTACCTCACCATTTTCAAGTCATGTAGTGCCTATAATATCTATCCAAAACACTAACCATGAATAAATCATCAAAGATATAATTAACTATATTCATTAATCCATTCATGAGGTAAGATATTAGGAAAATTTATGCCAATAAATAATGAGTGGGAACCTATCTAGATATAGTTCCAAATCTTTTCTTGTGAAATTCTATAATCACTACTTTGCGATCAGAAGATCACATCATGGAGCTTCGAACAAAAAAAATTATTGGAAAATCCTTCTATTCATGAGATCACAACTAAATAATACATAGAGTAGACATATCTCGATCATTAATATTTGGTGGAAGAAGAAGACCAGAATGACGGACTACGAACAGGATAAGGGGATACTAACCTCAGAGATATTGATTTCACACCACAATATTATTTCATAGTAGAATGAACCACACCCTATCAAAGGGTGATATTTAATCCTGTATAATATGAGTAACCTATCTTCATTAAGAAAAATGGGTTTCTACCCCATTATCAATCATTGAGGGGAAACCTACCCCTACCCTTGAGTATGTTTCCTCATAAGTCATGTTGATATCACATGTATCTGCATGGGAGTACTGACTAAAATGGATGGATAAAACACACCTCTTCCCATTAATAACACAAAACTATGATGATAGAGGATCACACCCTATAAATTTGGTGCATATAGACTTTATAATATTAGGGTGGACCAATCCATATTGAGATCAAGTAGGTACTAACCCCATTCACATGTAAAGTATATACACACCTTGAATGGTAGACATAGCCCCTACACCTGTGAGGGGATACCATTCCCCACAATCCCTTTTGGGGGACCTGTAACGTGATCTATGAAAACCCAATATGGGGAGTACTAAAATTGGTGGAAGATAATGTGAAACATATAAGATATTTATTATGGGATATTGACTCCATATATAAGTGAGCCCATACCTCGTGTAATATTGTGGGATACCAACACTATTTAATGATGGCACAAATGATCAGAATACATGAGATGGCACTAACTAGAAATCCCAAATTTTTATTAGTAATATTTATTACCAGATTATCTATAAATGTTCTAACGTTAAAGTATAGACAATGGATTTCTATGAGGGGAACCAATTCTCTTGTTACATAGAACTGATATAATGATTGGATATAAATCTATTAATAAAAAATTAATATCCCACAACATGATGAATAAAACAAAAAAACTATAACCTTCATCCAATTATCTAATTAATAACACTACCTAATATTACTATAAAATTAATACCATAGGAATATATTTTTGGTCACACCCAATCTTGGTTGCATAGTCTGAAAACTAACCCTATGCACCTCAATCATTGTTTCGACACATATCATGAATTGTACACATAAGAAAATATCTCAAAACCCCAACCCTAAGAAAATATATACGTGGATTCTACACTATCTTGACCGAAAAACATTAGGCCCCACATAGACTGATGGGAATCCATATATAACACCCGAAGCCTATAACCAATAAACTAGGGGATAAATAATAGCAGTGAGCTTTCATATCAACCAAAATGGTGTCCCTTTCCTAAACATCCTATAGTGAAAAAATAAAAAATACACACTAAAAAAATATTCAAAACTATGATGGATACACACATATAGATAAAATCTAGGATACTTATTTGTACCTCATAAAAGACTATGATAAGAGATGGTTGATGTCTCATTATATACATTCAAAACATAAAAAAACATGAGTACATATAGTTCCACCAAAAAATATATTCCCAATATAAATCAAGAAAGGTAAAAATATTGTCATTCATATAGAAAGACATAGCTTTTATGGGTCCATATACCATTTTGGGATGATTATAAAAATATCTTGTGTAATATATCAAAAATGGAAAGAATATAGAATTTTTACATAAAAATAGGATCAAACCATATGACCACCCAATAAAACTAAAGGGAACACCATCCTAGAAAATAGAATTCAAAAAAATATAAAATAAAATACAAATTCTATAATGTAGGGTGGCCAATATTGAATTTATCCTTTAAAATATTCACATCAAGGGGAAACCATATAAAGTCTCAGTACAATGTTTAGGAATCCTCCCTACCTTGCTTTGAAAAATAATAATTCTAACCACTCTACATGAGAAAGTGGAATCAACTAAACACAAACCATCAAAACTGGATGATAATTCAAACATTTATTTCATATATATTATTTATGGGTAATGTGGGAACCATCACAATTTTCTATGCAGAATTGATATTTTGAAATCATACGATAAAACTATACCAGTTCATAAATTTTTTAGAATATTTTAACAAATAATCAAATATAAGATCCATTAAATTTAGCTTACCATCATTTCAGAATAAACCATTATGAGATCCTCATTGAAATATGTCATCATCAAAAAAAGAAATATACACTCTTCCACATGTATTTTTACCTCATCTAAGCTGTGTGCAAGAATATTATTATTTTATTGACCTACTATAATTACACTCCATTTGGTTAAAGATGAATAACTCTCTCATACATTATATTGGAACAGTCATGTGAAAATTTAATTCTTAAATCCGCATCTGTCATCTCTACAATTGAGTATTGAATTTTCTATATATAAATAAATTTATCATCATGACAATTTATTTATTAATTCAAAAAACATTGAAAGGCTACAATTTATTAACCTCTACGATGTGCTCCTGGTTGACTATTGGTAGATATGATTTTGAAATGATATCATTCTCTATCATAGGCATATATTATATATGTAACTAATTTGATTATTTTGTTGGCACCATGATCTTTCACATGCAATGCAACCCCAATTCACAGAGTTCCTCTTGAGATTCTATCTGTGAGACCATTTCAAGAAGTTCAAGTGAGAACCATATTAATAAAATAATTAATAATAAATATCGGTTTTGAATTTATAAGTTGGTGATATTGGAATGTACCATTAAACAGAGAGCTCATCCATTCCATTTTGTAAACCCCCTTCATAAAACCCATCAGATAGAGTAGTCTTCATATATTTTTTGAAAATGTATTCCCCAAAGTCGAGGCATCCATAATTTGTATTCCTTGAATAATAAATAGAATAATGTAATGGATCATCCAGCTCATTGTCTGCATCTCTATCCTCAATCACTTTTTACACATCCAAGATATATAGGCCAGTTTGAGTTTTCTTCCATAGATTCAAAGCATGTATTTTCCAACTAAAATCCATCAAATCATCATTTTTACATTAATACAATAATTCAATGAATATATCATTTTGATACTCAGGTGAATTTACTCTCACCACCACAAAGGATATATTTTCGATTGATGGAATAATGAAAAAAGGGATTACAAAAGTAGTGTGCGTTGTTTTCAATTGTAGAGAATATTTATTCTGTAAACTAGAAAACTAGTTCAAGACATTCAGACCCTCATCATGTGATGAATGTGACACATTCCTAGTATCCATGGATCCTCCAATATTAATTCTCAAACTACTGAAGATATAAGGGACATTTGGGCTTGGACGTTGGACACCCATTATCTATGTAGATACTAATGCCCCTATTCCCCTACAGAATTAAAAAAAATTCATTATTTTCATATTTATCAACCACATTATGAACATTAATACCAATATTATTTATTTGTTTTACAATGTGTGATTAACATTCAATAGTAGACTGCCATTAAATTTTTTGAACATAGCCTAGATGATAAAATGTGTATAAATAATAAAACCAATACATGATGATTTCCCATTTCTTATTGTTATAATTCCCCTTCAACATCCATCCATAAGGAATATATTTGTGGATTTGATAAATAGAAATCAACAAATATTTATGGTGAAATGGGATGGTAGTGATAAGTAATTCTATTATTATAAAAAAGGACTCAAAACACCATATCATAATGAATTTCGATAGTCACCCAATACTGAAATATAATGTGTAATAGTGGTATGAAAATCCAACCCACTATGGTAGGATATCCCACAATAGATTAAATTAAAATGTCCAATGAATCAATGAGAACTAAAAACCATCAAAATAACATGATTCATAAGACCGGAATGAAATCATATCTTCTACATTTGGAAATCAAATCAAGATATAGAATGGTTCCATAAGGGTAACTATAACTCTAACTAATAATCCCAAAAAAATTACACATATCCAAGAAATATAATTTTGGATTATACTTTCCAAACTAATCCACTATGCAAAAATCAAGGTGCACGGAAGAATTATTTGGATATTTTGTTGTGATATATAGTTTTAGGATCCCATCAACCAGCAAGATTACCTTAGAAAAAAGTGTTCTATTAAGAATATAAGTAATATAATCCATGTTGGAATATGAGATGAAATGATGATGATGATTCTACTGAAATAATAAGGAAAATTCCTACCCATCTTGGGGGAGATGGAATGTAGGAGCCACTGTATCTATACTCCATCAAATTTAAGACACTGGGGCACCAAAGGTAGTGGACCTATACTATCAATAAACTTATTGGGATATGGATGGTTCCCCCAAAAAATTATGGTGCACCGAACCATAAAATATACCTCACAGAGCACAAATGTCACTAGAATTTTATGAAAGTAACCAGAACAATCATTTTTTCAACATTCCTTGAATGATTCAATGTGACTCCTCGAGATTACTAGATTATATAGCTAGAGGATTCTAGTAATTTAAAAAACACCGAATAGGAGTCCAACTATCAAAAACATGATTGAGATGAATACCCCATATAACCAATAAAAAATATAGGATTATAGAATCATAAATTCAATTAATTTTAGATATGTACAATCAAAAAATGCGTAACCATTCATAAACCTACTCATCTCCAGAATATAGGCTGAGAGAAAAATAACTGAAACACATCATGAACTGAAAGGTTATAGAGTCATGAAACATTAATGGATGTCATCCATTATAATCACCATGACATGAATCCCAAAATTATCATAGGAGATCCAATACTCATTAGAACAAAAAATATAGAACATGGGTATTTGGCCCGAGCCAACAATTTGTATCTTCAAAAATAACACTACAAACAAAGATCCAATACTGCAACAACATCATGGTTCCCACACCACGCAATGGGGAATGATCATATATGGAGAATATCATCATCATCCATTAAATAACATAAAGGTCCTCATAATAGGTATATGTGAGATGTATTACAATAAATGGAGAATCAAGTCCCAAAACTACAGGGAACCCTGACCCAGTAGAGTATGAGGAATTTATCACTCTATATCCTGAGACATAGGCTCATAGAATGCATGGAAGTCGAGATTTGGTAATTAAACTTCTCTATAGGACATGAATTTGAAGTCCTTGTAAATTGGATCATAATTTATTCTCCAAAAAATCTACTTTATCTCCTTAATTATTTACACATGATGGAACATAACTGAGGGAATATATCCACAATTTAATCAAATATTGGCCATAGAGATTATTTAGGAAATGGGTGATGGTTTTGTACCTCCTTCCTATTAGTATTACCCATATGGACCAATACCCAATATGGTTTGTATGGTAAGAAGGAACGATTCTTACATGGATATTTTTCAAGTCTACATCCACCAAACTACTCCTATACAAATAGGGTACCTCTAGTGTCTATCTAAATATTGGAATTTTTGTCCAATTATCCTCTTGGATATAGATATACACTAAAAGTATTTTTAAGGTGCCAATATCTAATGATATGTGATGATAAAATTCCTATTATATATTTATTTCTTGGGAATGGCCAATATACCTCACAACATCACTTATCCATTAGAAAAACCATGTCATCACTTCCAGGAGATTAAAGCCTATATGTAATCCAAAATAATCTCAAAAAAACCCTATAAGTGAATGGGGACTGATGAACACAAAAAACATGTAATGATACTTATTTTTAACATCTATAATGTACAAATCCAATTATAGGGTTAACAATATCACTATAATAGATGAATTGGGTAGTACTTGTTATGTTCAAGGTACCCACATGATGCCCTACTAGGCACCCATCTATTGGAGTTCACTCGTGCCAATATAGTATGTACATACATAATATATGGGGAATCCCTAATCCAAATAATATTTGTGATAAAAATATTTTTATGTGTTTATTACTAACCTAACTCAACTCATATGGATTGTAATGGCCTGAACAAGTACACATTATGTCCCTTATATGAGGTTTTTTTCCATTTACAGGGCTAGACCCCATGTTGTGTATCATGGATCCAAACCAAAATGATAATATGGATAGAATTCCATTTAGATTTCATCTCTATCATGAGACTCACCAACCAACTACAAAAAATTATTTCTTTAGAAAATAAGTAGGGTTGTCAAAATTTCAAGATGCATTACATACATGGTCTACCCATTTTTTGTCAAACATTATAGCATCAAACCACAAAAAGGGGAAATGATGATTGGGGAAAAAATATCTAATATGAATACCAATATAAATATATCAATAAAATTTTATTTTAATTGAAATAATGTTCCCTAAAATTTGATTGATTATCATAGGTTCATAATTATTCAATTTTCATTTTAAATACATTTTTATTTCTTCATGATCCCTCTTCTATCAAAATATTTATATTTCTCCTTGATCTCGGATATATCCCATTCCACATTTATTATAGGGAAGGGGATGAGTTGTTTATCAAACACATCAACAAGAGATTAATATAAATTTAATTTAATATCCATAATAATTAACTATAATATACATTATAAATTAATTTCCATGAACTAGAATATGAATGATGATTAAATCCTACCTAGGTATAACCCACCATTTTAATCCAACTAAGATGAAAAATTTTAATTTGTGATATTTTTTAAAAGATAAAACAATTCAAAAACATGGTAATAATTAATTTTTAATTAATTAGTATTAAACATATCAGATATTTCAAATGGTTTAAAACCACAACAAACCCCATATATAGGGAAAATGATGAATTTTAGAATCAATAAAAACATTATAAATCTTATATGAGGTTATTTTATATTCATAACTTATCATTTCAATAATAAAAATAAACATTAAGCTTCACAACACCAAAATGTGTAATAGTTCCTAGATAAGAAAACAAGAGTTATTAAATTAACTCGTATTGAATACTCATATTTACTATTCTAGATCATGATATTTTATTACATTACATTCATATCCCCTTAATAAACATGTTCATGTCTATATATAATATTTTGGTTGTGTAGGGACCCATTTACTTTGTGAAATAATTCAATGAAATATAAATTATAATTGTATTTCAAGATTTTACATCAACATAATGCTCTATCACAAACATATATTCTACATATACCTAATTTCATTATATTTTTAGCATCACGATCTTTATCTTGTAATACATCCCCAATTACCAGGGTTCCTCTTGAGATTATACCTTTGAGATCATTGTAGTAAGATCAAGTGATAACCATATTGATGAAAAATTAATAATACATATTGGTTTTATATTTCAAACTTTGTGATATTGGAAAGTACCATTTAACAAAGAGTCCATTCATTCAATTTCCTAAATAGCCTTCATAAAACCCATCAGATATAGTAGTCTTCTTATATTTTTTAAAAATTTATTCCGCAAAGTCGAAACATCCAAAATATATATTCATTGAATAATAAATAGAATAATGTATATATAATTTTTTTAGAATAAAATATTGATGTATTATCCACCGCATTCTCCTCATCTATATTCTCAATCACATAGTACTCATCCTAGATATAAAGGCCAGTTTGAGTTTCCTTACATATATTCTTGGCATGTATTTTCCCACGAAAATACCTTAAATCATCATTTTTACATTCTTATAATAATTAAATTAAAATATAATTTTGATACTCAGGTTAATTTACTCTCACCAACACAAAGCATATATTTTCAATAGATTTTATAGAGAAAAATTGTGTTAAAATAGTTGTGAGGATAGTTTTACATTCTCAAGAATATTTATTCTCTAAACTAGACTACTGGTTCAAGACATTCACACCATCATCATGTGATAAATGTGACACAACCCTAGTATCCATGGATCCTCATATATTCATTCTCAATCTAATGAAGATATAAGGGACATGTTGGATTGGATGTTGGACCACCATTATCTATATAGATAATAAAGTCCCTATTCCCATATAGAAATAAAAATATGGTCATTATTTTTATAATTATCACCCACATTATAAACATTAATACAGATTTTTTTACAATGTAGGAATAACCTTCAATAGTAAAATTCCAGTACAAATGATGAACATGGAATTGATGGTAGCATGTGTAGAAATAATAAAACCAATAGATGATGATTTCTCATTCCTTTTTGTGTTAATTACATTAAATATTTGAGTGTTCTACTATTTTAAAAACTATATTGAATTCCTTCAAAACTTATGAATATATCTTATTCAATATTCTCCACTAATGCATCCAAAACAAATCGTCAATGATCTCAAAGGAATATAAAACAATATTCCTAGAACCAAAATTATTCTATCAAGAATTTAGGATTTTTATCATCAAACATATAATTGTAAAAAAAATTAGGTTATATATAATTAAAATTATCTTCTTTGAATCATATTCTAATCAATAATCTATAGAATTCACTTTTCTATGCATGAAACTTCATATATAACAAACACTTCTATAACTCATGTAGCATTTAGTTCTTAATGAAAAATCTGAAAATATTCATAATGTCGCACTTAGATGTGATTTTTCATCTATTTTCCTTCTTTACATGGGATATTAGTTCTCTTCTCGATTTTTTGGTGTTCCATGTTAAATTTTTGAGGCTTTCACTTGTTTTATTTTCAGCCCATGATTATTCCATAGTTTCCTTTGGTGTTTTTTTAAAAAGTTGATATTTTGGTTTTGATCGGAGTTGGTGCATGGCTGGTGCACAGTTAGGGGAAATTGTTCATCAATATATGGGAAACTATGTGATCTTATAGATACTTCTGGTCAGGGAAGAATGATATCATTATGCTTAATAAAACTGTGCAAAAGGTGTGCGTATGGTTCTCCCATTTTGTATAAAACCCTGTAGAATAGATGGAACACAATTAACCAAACCATGAATCCAAACCATATGAGTGCCTAGTGTGTCTAGTGAGGGGTGCACTATTGTAACATGCTTTGGTAAATCGTGTGTCCTAACAGTTCATAGTGCACATATCATTAAAAATATTAAAATCTCTTTTTTTATCCTCTCATGATTGTATCCCCAAAACATCTCTCCTAATCCTTTTACAGTATGTGCATCCCATTGAGATACCCCCCTTGTGTTCCAAGATTCTTGTCCTCTTCCACAGTTTCGATCTAGGATTTTCTTCATGTTTTGGGAGTCATTTCTCAAGGTAATCTTCTATCTTCTAATTTATCTTAATTCTTTTTTCATTTTCACGTAATTTCTTCTTCCCCCTTGATTTCATGGATATAGGATTTATTTTTCCCATATATTATATTGGGGTTTTTATTTTTTTATGTTTCATTTATTTTTTGTTGCTTCGTTGGACCATTGTGAGGTGATTTTGGGTTTTATTTCTGAATGGCAAGTGATTTTCCGTAGGGACAACTTTTTAATTACCCTATAAATTTAAGGTAATGTTTATTTATTTATTTTAACACTTTCAATTTATATTAAATAGTATTTTATAATTTTATAATGATTATTTTTTTGGGAAATGGGTATTTTTTTATGATGTGAATTCATTAGTTTTGTTAAATGTAACAAAAAAAGTGTTTTATAAAATTTCTGGTTTTACTATTTGATTTATTTGTGGTATTCAAATAATTTTTTGGATTTGAAAATGTATTTATCACATATGCATTGATGGTTTGGGATTATTGAATAACTTTTCCACATTTTTTGGATTTTAAAGAATTGTGTGTTTGCGTTATGAAAATGGTTTGGCATGGGAATGAAAATGCGTTGGATTCATTTTTCAAAATAGTTTATTCCATGATAATGTTTGGCCTATTTGTAATATAATGAATGTGTATTTTATTCTACTAAAAATGTTTGTTGAGGTCTATAAATCACTTTTTTGAATTTGGTCAAAATCATTATCATCAAAACTGTCCATGGACAATCCTTTTTCATTATTTCTGATGATTATATGGGATTCTCTCACTATCGAATCCTTGTGATAAATTCAATTGTCTCATAATGGGATATCCTCCATGTGGACTCATTTTAAATCTATTGGCTCTAAATTAATAGATTAATCATTGGTTTTACTCATTACGATACTTTTCAATGATGCTCGTTTATGTGATATATGTATATTTGCATAAATTTCATTCTTGACTTATTGAATCACCCCCAATTTACACATGACATGTGATCCTAGAATAAATATAAGAATTTATGATAATGGTTGTTTCACTAGTTAGGATTTGTCGTTTAATAGTGGCACATATCAAGATATTTTTACTGCTTAATTTTTTATGGGATATTTCCCCTAGGTAAAACTATATAGTATGAGATAGATTGCGTGGGAGTAATTTGATGTTATATATTGAGGTATGGATTTGGGATAATTTAAAATTTTTATTATAATCTATATTATTTTCTAAGCACATTGGTTTTCCCAAGCCTTTTGGCACTATGTTTAATGTGGAAGAGGATTGAGATGTTTATTGGTTGGTTACACTCATGTTCATATCTTACGTCTCTAATATCATATGATATTATTTCTCTCTTGTGTGGTTTCATTCTTTCGAAAATTGATAAAATAGATTCATATTTTATGGGAAAAGTTTTTTATAGTTTTTTACTCTCTTTTCCCTATTATTAAATAAAATTTCACCATTCTTCTTTAAAATTATTATATATCCTTCTTAGAATATAATGTGGTTTTATGTGGAAAAAAGGTTAATGGAATATTTTTTTACTTAAAGGAAAAATGATTAGAAAGTATCAAAATAATATATTTTATATAAAACTATAAATCTACAATTCTTATATTTAAATGATGTTAATTGGAAATACACTTATTTTGGCACACAAACTATGTTTCAATACTTATCCCAATAGATATTTATTAATTTTAGCTTATGGGGTAGGTTTTATCTTGGCCTTCATCGATATGGGTGATGGTTTGTTTTGGTGTTGGAGAGTAACACTTGCTGTCAATGCGGTCGTTCTGGTTGTCATGTCTAATTTGGATTTTTTTTTAATTTTTTTCAATTTGGAAATTACATTTTTATTTATTTTGATTAAATATTGTTTTATGTTGCTCAATTTATTTATTTATTTATTTATATTTGGAAAAATAATTCTCATGGCTACTCTATTGATTCTTAAGAGTAGTTTAAATACTATAATGATTCGGAACACCTCTTCGATTATATGTAAGGCTGACTCTAGTGACCAGTTTGGGGTCGACTCGAGTGACCAGTTCATGGTTGACTTGTGTTTGTTCATGAATAAATGTAATCATAGCAGGACGGTTCTTTAGGGTACCTATATATAATATAAAAGTCTATTATTTTGGATGTTAATTTATATGTAGAAGGACTATCAGAGCTTGGGGTGTTGGTATTGGGGGGTGTCTAGACATCACTTTCCTTTCCGAAAAATTAAATTCAATGGGATTTTGGGTTTTTTTTGTTTATCTAGTTTCTGTGGTTTGTTTTGTGTTTGGTAAATTAGAATGTATTTTTGATAATGGTATCAATGAGATTGTAGGGAATGGAATGCTATTTGGATATGAGGACAGGGTCCTAGAAGACATTCTATTATGGTGGTGTGATTGGAATATGGTCGCCAAAAATATGGTCAAGACACCCATTGATACTAGTTTCCCCTTTTGAATGTCTTATGTAATTCGTGATAATGACCTTGATTTGAAAATACTCATTTTGGAATTGCTAAAATATGTAATATTTTCCATATTGAATTGGTTTTTGCTAAATGGAATTGATTTTCATAATTATCTTGAAGGATTCATTTTAAAAAGGATTATTGATAAAATTATTTTTGGGTAAAATGGGAATACATATAATGAGATTGGATATTAATAATGACAAGCAATGGTTTATAAAAAATAGATGTTTCAAATAGAAATTTAACATTAAAATGTGTTTTTGAAAATTGTTTTAAAATGATTTGAAATGAGTTTTTAATGAAGTCTTTTTATAAAATGATATTTGTTGAGCTTATGAATTTTTTTTTGAGATGGGACGAAATGATTATTTTTGTGTAATCCATGGGGTTTTATTTAGAGTAGAATACAATAGATTGGTATGAAGAGTTATATAATGGGTTTGGAATTGGTAGTTAATGATATTCTAAAAATCTTGGTGAATTTTGAAATGGGAAGTGGATTATGTTTTTAAAAATTGGGTTTTATGTTATATTTTAGAAAGTGGAGATTTATTGTTTGACCTTCGGTATTCTCATGAGTGTTTTCATTTATAGATGTGTTTGAGAAAGGTGGATGGTTGATGACATGGGTGGATGATTTTCCACAATCACATGAGTGTATGGGTGCATGTAGCTTCTGGGAAATGTGAAATTGAGTTAGGCTTTGAGGAATACCACAGGCGATTGCGCAACACACCATGATTGTATTCATTAAAACGAATATTGAAGAGGAAAACCTGTAATTTTTTATTGCCAGTGGTTTTGTGTCTTGTTTTCCTATTATTTGGGAATGACGTTTTATGGTGGTTTGAGTTTCCTAATTTTTTTTTTGATGAGTTGGTTTTTATTGGTTTCGTAGATTCGTTGATGTGTAGTGTACTCCCACAAAAAGATTCGATGGATATTCATGGTGCAGGAAAAAGTGGTTCGCCATTTCCAGACCCTATAGTTGATCGATCTAAGGAATTCTTTCTCGAGTTTCCAAAAATGACTCAGCCTCCCATGAATGGCCAAGAGTATACTCTTTAAAAAGAGTATTAGACGTAGAAATTTTATGAAAACATCATTTTCGGTGAGTTCCCAAATTCTATGAAGGTTACATTTCCGACCATTATACTTGAAGGTATTACATGTAAGTGTTGGAAGTCGGCCTATAAAAAACCATGAGAAGATCTCACATGGGATTTCATCAGGGTATCACTCATTTGACTATATTTTTCAATGGTTGTGAAGGTGAGTAAGGTAATGTAGATGTGATGTCTTCGGTAAGGCGATGGAACAGTAAGGGATTCTTTGTGTATATTTGTCCTAATTCCTTATAATTAAGAGTTGGATGTGTATGATTCCTTAAAGGATCAACAATTTTAAAGAGGGATTCATCCTGATTTGTATTTAATCGTTCTAGAGTTTGGTCTATCCTTTTTTCGATGGGGTAAGGAAAGTTGTTTATGATAATATTGTGCTAGAGGGAGTTCTTAAGATAGCCTGCCTACCTCCAGTATGTAGAAGTGGTAAATGTAATTCATGCTATGATATGAGAGGATAATTTATATATATAGGTGATAGTTATGGAATGAAATATCCTATATATCTTTCATCAGTTTATTTCAAGCGCGTGATCAGGTTGTGTCATCAATAAGGCACGCTAGCTCATTCAAGTATTTGTTTCTAAATGATTCAAAAACCAATAATGAATGTTGAAACCTAAGACACTTGGAATGGTTCCATAAGAGAGTTTATAATAATAATCATGGATCCAGATACACCCCGTCCAAAAAACTGTATCTTGTTTTTAGGAATGAGCTACTAGATTGGGTTTGGTTTGCAGGCCCCTTCTGTTAGGGTGTTCTTTCCTTATTATAGGATTGTTTTTTTAACATTATCCCATCCATGTGAAAATGGTGTTTGGTGGTGTTGATTCTTTTCTAAATTATAAAAGTATACTTTTTTTATCTCTTGAGAACTTTTTTTAATGAAATCATGTCTGTAATTTGGATGTTATGGATTTATTTCCATTTTACAAAGAGGTGTGTTCTATGTATAAATTGTTTCTTTTGTTCTCATTTGAAGTAAAAATGGGTAATGATTGTGCATATTCTGAATTATTTTTTAGTGTAATGAGGGTGTTTTTGATTGGAGATTTTCAGCTTTAGGATTTGAGGCACTAGATAGTTCAATTCATCATGGATATATTCATTGGCCTTGGAGTGAAGCTTGTGTGAAGTCTAAATTCATGGGGATTTGGAGGACCTTGGTCTGTTTTTTGTCTCCAGCGCTCTAATAGAGATGTATTAACATTGTATTTTTTAGCTTCATTATCTTAAGGGGTCTTGTTTTGTTGAAAGATGCATAGAATAACCATTTTCCTTATTGTGGCCCTTTTAGTTTATTTTTCTTCATGGTTATTATTTTCTCTTTTTAGCCCCCCCCCCTGTGGTGGGGGGTGTTGTTCGTGTTTTGATCTTTTTTAGGTGTAATTATATTGTCGGATTATGTATAGATTCATCATACTAGTTTGATAGTTCCTAAAGGGTGGGGAGACCCAAAATGGGTCACTTATTGGTATCTTATGGATTTGTAAGGTGTCTAATGGTGTGGATTCTATTCTGGAATCACATATAAAAAATACTATTTAGTCTCTATTGTATATCAATGTTTCATATTTTTTTAGAAGTGGTTTCAGTTAAATTTTATATTTCTGGTAAAAGGCATGAATTTTTTTTAGTGGTGGTCGATGAATTCTTCCTTTAATAGGTTGGTCATGAAGTTATAGTAGTCACATTTCATTAACAGATCAAATATTAAATGTTTTGGATCTCTAGGGTAAGAAATATTTATGGTGGAGAGAATTATCCAAAACAAACAAACTTTTTTTGTTTCTCTTTTGGATCTTCATTTTCCACTCAATTTACAGGTGTTATAAGCTTAATATTTGATGTTTTCCCTTGTTTAATTTTTATCATATGTTTATTCATAAGTTTACAGGGGTTTTTTTGTGAAAAACTATAGATTTTGGGATTGGTATTAGATTTGATATAGTTGGCACAATATATGATGAAAACATGCACAATGATCCATGAAATTGAGCGAGCATTGGGATTACTCTAGTTAGAGGGGCACAACCTATGCATGGACAGGAGAAATATGTGGAAGGGATGCACATAGTTCTTCAATTTTGGATAGAACCATGTCACACAGTTGGTGCATGATTTACTATACCATGTGGAAGAAACATGTGAGTTTTGTGTGTGTCCAGACAGTGTAACACGGTTGGTGCGTGGTTCCATAAAACATATGGCCAAACCATGCACAATTCCCATACCATTAAAAATGTGAAATTCCCTTTCTAATATCTCATGGTCGTTTCACAAAAACACATCTACCTATCCTTTTATGGTTCATGCGACCCAGTGCGATCCTCTACCTTGTTCTCTAAGACTCTACTCCTCTCCCATGTTGTGGATCTATGGTTTTCATCATTTTTTGGCAGAGATTGCTCAGGGTAAAATTATCTCCTCTTCATCCTCTTCCTTATTCCTTCATTTTTGTAGATATTTTCTTCTTTGATGGCCTACTATATATGGGGTCCATGTTTCCCTTAGATTATGTTGGGTGTTTTATGTTTTTTATGGACCCTTGTGGTTGTTATTTCTTCACCTGAACATTGTGAGTTGGTTTGGTTGTTCTTTATTGAAGCATAAGTGATTATAGTTAGGTTCTTTTTTCACATTCCCTTTAAATTTTAATGAATCATTGGTTTCTTGTTTTTAAAAACTTCCCTTTATGTTTAATACTATTTTGTGAAAATAAGAATGATTTTTAGTGCGAAAAGTGGTGATTTTTTCCTTACTATGTTGTCAATGGAATTGTTTTGTTAAACATCACAAATCATGTGTATTTGGAATAGGCTTGTTTGGGAATGCCTACTATGTTTTAATACTCACACCTATATTTGTTTCTTTTTTATCTTTTGGGGATAATGTTATCTTGGTATCTGCTTGGTTTTGAGCGTCGTGGGTAATGGTTAGTTTTGTTGTTGGAGAGTGATGATCATGGACACATGGGGATGTTTTGGATGTCATTTTTAGTCTAGATTTTTTCTTATTTTTATTTTTTTATAAATAAAAATTTGTTTGGATATTTTATTTATATTTATTGAGATTCTCTGTTTATTTATATTGTTTGGTTTGTTTATATATTTATTTTAGGGGTAATTTGTTCTTTTGGTTACTCTAATGATTCTCTCCACTAGTTGACAGCCTGGGAGGATTGAGATCACCTCTTGAGTCATGTCTTAGGCTGACATGGGTGACAGGTTGGGGGTTGACATCGGTTTTTTCATGGTACTTGAGATTCTATTGATCAACTTAATCAATTTCACTAACATGTTTTTTTAACATTATATCACAACTTATTAATCTAATTATTCTCCCATTAACCAGTAATGAAATTTATATTTTATGAGTTTTCTCCACACATCTAGTGAGAAAATATTTCTATCAAACCACCCTCAAATATTTCATCGTTCTATGTTATTTTTGTACATATCTATATATTTTGGATTCTATAACATATTCCCGTTTTATATGAACACCATTAAAAATCTATAAGTCATTCGTGCATTGAATATGTTACATTATCATCTATAAAATTCCTTATCAAAACTAACTTTTTTAACTATTTGATTTTTTCCATTGGTTTTTTACTCATCGGTATTCATTGTTCTTTTAATCTATTTAGCATTCATCATTAAATGTGCCCCACATTTCGATTCTTTGACTTCATTATTTTTATCCATTATTTTGAAATATGGTGAAATTAGAAATTACCCCTCCTCTTTTTCACTTGTTTATGAATCATTTTTCATCATTCTTCTAAATGACTTAATATATTAAGAGATCTTCATGAATCGTTGTACATTTGTTCCAATTATAGTTCTCTTCAATTAAATGAAAAAAAAACATATCACGTGACATAACTATAAAATCATTATCTGGTAAATGTATTGTTTTACATTCCATTACCATATGCTAAATATTTAAATATTGTTCTCTCTTAATGAGTTCCATTAAAAATATCATAATCTTCTCATGAAGATCCTCTTTTTTTCTACAAATGTGATTTAGTTTGAATAAATATTTCAAAAAATCCACTAATTCCATCTAATTTATACATCTAGAATAGTTACATTCATCTTAACCTAAAAAACTAAATCAATCCTTTACCTATTGATATAAAATGACATTTGAAATGATGGAAAAAATACAACACCTCTGCAAAATCAAGGGTTCATAAACTACAATAATTTATTTTATTATTACTAAAAATGTATTTCTTATAAAAAAATTATTATGAAAAATGAAACCAGGAATTAGAGGTACATATTCTCAAAATAAAATATATTCTTATATAGAATCCATTACAAACATCTATTTTAGCATTATGAATGGAAGCATTTGTCAGCACATTTATATAATAGAGAAACCAATACCTTATCAGTGATTTTTTAACATTGAAAAAGGTGATGATGAATTTCTATAACATATAATTTTCTTGAAAACCACAATAAAATAAAATAAGCATATATATATAACATTTTAGTATGATCAATATAGTTCATATATGAATTAAAATAATTAAAATAATATATACAATTTATTATAATACATTATATTTTACATTATTAGATGTCATTTTTTAGTAATGAAATTACAAAAAAAGTCATCATTAATCTCGTGAAGAAGATTTTGTCAGTGTATAAAGTATACATTGAATTTTAACCATCCAATGAAATATACCAATACTTAAAATGAGTCATGTATGTAAATATAAAAAACATAACCAATTTAATACTAATTTTATATGAAAAAATATTCTATTTATCAATTTAATAAAACCTCATGATTGAGTTACAGGTGGTTTATTCTTTCATATAAACAAATAAATGGAAAATTTTCATGTTTCTTATGAAAATATGAGCGAATTCCCTTACTTTGGTTCATGTGATTTATGTGTTGAACTAAAATACCACATATAAATAGAATAATAACACATTTGGTGATACTGGAAACATTGCATGTCAAAATGATGAAGTTCAATCAAAAATGTCCTAAAAAATAAGATTATTTTATAATATTTACTAATAAACTAATATTTTTTTTAATTTTTTTCCATGTGACATAAGTTATAAAATAAAGTAACCCTTTAACTAAAAAAACCCTATTACTGATTCCAACCATAGTACACATCGTAATTATGTGTATTTCTTTTTAACAACTCATGTGTGAATAAAAAATAACTATACCATAATTCCACAACTATTGGATAAAATTTATTAAAATTTGACTATATAATGCACTTATTTTACCAAAATAACACATTTAAATGGAAAAAATAAATTTCATTTCATTTTTTCCACTGTATAACTATTTTGGTGATTCTAAACAATCATTATTACAAAATTATGGGTCAATCAATCCTAAATTTAAAAAAATGAGTTCATTTTGTTATGATTTTTTATAATACTAAAAGATACTATATTATTTTTTTAACTATAAAGAATGATTCCTAAGATTATATTAACAATTAAAATGTTAAAAATACATATTATGTTATTCCAAAATCAAAACACATTATAAAGATTTATTGTTCATGATAAAAAAACAATGATAATGTAATAATAAATAAATAAACAAGGATACCAAAACTATCATATTGCCTTTTCTGAATTTTTACTATTTGCTTTAGATATTTAACTAAAATAACTCATTAAATGGAAATCGAATTTTTTTCATTCTGAACACACTATATTCAAAATTGACATTCATATTGTTCCTATATGTCCTATATTAATAAAATATTATTTTAAAAAATTTTAATTACGAATTGATATCATTTTATCAATATTGACTATGGTAGAGAAGTTTTTAACATTAAAAAAACACTAAATAATGAATGATAAACCTTATTTAATTTGGTGAACACCATATAATAAACTAATATGAAATTTATTAATACTAGTATAAAATTATTCAGAGTCATTTTTTATGTTCTTTGACCAAAAAATGATCTCATGGGATCAGTCATCTGCACGTAAAAAATTTTTTGGTCTAAAATATCACATTAAATTTCAAAAAATTCACACCAATATTTTATGATACATTCCATTTTAAATAGAAAAATTATTTAATATATTACATTACACATAACAATGTTTTTAAATAATCCACAAAAAACTATCAAAATACTATCAACTAATCATTTTAATGGTGGGTGTAATAAAGATTAACCAAATTATCTAAATTATGTAAAAAAATTAATTAATTTAAATGTATAGTTTAACTCTTATTATATTTTTACGTAATTATCAGTATGTCCATTATGTGTTACAACAATATAATTTTGTACAAAGTGATTTCTATTTTTTTTGTATAGTATAATTTAATTCAATCACATTGATTAATACAATTTTTAAAAATTTATATCATTTTTAATTTCCTCATGAACATATTCAGTGGAATTTTTTAATTTTTCTAACGATATAGTGTTTTATAAATAGTTGAAAATATGAATTTTTGTAAAAATGTGTTTGCAAGAACATAAATAAAGTAATTTAAAATTCCCATTATATTTTTAATTTGGTATTAAATATATATAAGATCTATTTGACTAAAACTATTCTAATTAATTCCATTAGGATCACCATTTTACAATATTTTCATATTATACTATTTTTATGCTTAAAACATATTAATAAAAAACATTTTCTACATTACATAATGTTTTTCCATTGAATTTTATTTATATATCCCATAGAAAATTATTTAAGTGAAATTTTAGGATTATATTTCTTTTTATGGGAATTTCAAATTTCAAATTAGTTATTTCTAGTCATAGAATAAATGTAATATCATCTTTTTCTATAAAAATTAATTTTTACGAAAAATAATTTTCCTCATGTTATGCGTGTTAAATTTCAAATTACATTGTATAAAATATAAATATTTAATTTGATAAGAAAATTAATATTTTTAATTAACCTATGTAATATAATTTCTTCAGTTCATCTTTATTTTTTGTCAATATGAATAGTGATCAAGGTAATGGTTTGTCACATCACTATAGGTGAAAATTGGTTAGAACTATGTGGTAAAACATTTAAACAGCATAACACATTCCTTTTTCCTATTATAATGGTGGTGTTAGACCGATTATATTTCTATTGTGTTAAATAATGTATTTTAAAACATTATTTTGATTTGGGAAACCAAGATATAGTTTTTAGAATGATATGTTATATATTATTAAAGTAATTTTTTAGTATTTTAAATTTCAATCATAGTTTCATAATTCCATTAGTTTTTTATTTTTCAAAATTTTAAAAAAACATGATTTTATGATATTTTAAAAAAATTGAAGAACCAAAATTTTTCCATTATTTCATGCTGAAATTATTCTTTCTATTAAATCATATATTTTATTAAAAACAAGATTTCCTGAATTTAGAATTAATAAATTTAAATTAATTTTATCAAAAAATAGAAATTAAGAATAATAATATGGATTCCAACCTTTTAATCTTAATCTCAAATTTTTTTTGGATGAAATATTTTATTTTTGGTCATATATTTATATCATTGAAAGAACATAAATTATCAGGATTAAGGTTCGAATGAGTTTAATGTCGTTTAACGAGAATAAAGGGCATAAAATGATTCTAAAACATTCCCAAATATTATTTTTTAGTTTATTTCAACACTAATATATAATATATTTTAATTTGAGGTTATTAGGTTTTACATGAAAATATTATAATATATTTACTATGTAATATTTTGTGTAATTCGAAGTGCAACATATTCATCCCATATAAAAAGATAACACCTCTTGTCTATTATTTAAATCGATGATCCTTTTATCAATACAACACCAAATTTAATACATTTATAGTTCTTATTCACACTTCCTAGGTCAAATTTTTATTTCAATTTTACCATATTTTCAATGATTATGATGTAATCCAATAGTGGTTTCTAGAAAAATAGGTATAACATGTAATCGAATACGTTCGATATTATTTGTTCTTATATAACCATTAAATATATTGTACACATGTTATAATAATGATTATGGTATCATAAATATAATCATATTGTTTTTTAAATATGAGATAACCATTTAACTAATGATTTTTCATCCTATAAAAAGATGAAACCTCACTCACATGCATGTTTGGCTTACCATCTCCAAGTAGCAATGTAATTATTTTTCAATAACAAATTTACATGGATGGTTTTAAGGATAAAATTAGTGATTTTATATTATATTTAAAAATATTAAATATAATATAATTATAATATCATATATACCTTTTTAAATTCTAATTCATTGTAAAATTATAACGTCGTTGTGGGGTATGTGAAGACTACCACCTCTACAAATTGACATGTTTAATTTTTCATTTCTGGATTCAATTGATTATAATTTAAAAATAATTATTGAATATATATTATTTATATTACATAATAATATTTATTTTATGGTTAATTATTATAAACCGATCCTTAATTCTATCTATTAGATTATGAAAAAAACATTCAAGTATATTGACTTCATACTGTTTCCATGAACTATGTAATTAATTTTTATATCTCAATATTTTATGTACTAATCTGAATTTATATTAATTGAATAAATAATATATTATATAAGTAATAAAATTATATATATGATTTATCCATTATAAATATACACTGTTAAAAACAACAAAAGTACATCATAAATGAAAAAAGAGAAAATAATTGCTCTAAAATGCTGATTTTAATAATGAATTGTTAATAAATGAGTTTCGAAATACTATAAGTTGATCATATATGATATTATAGTTATTTATATAGTTATTTTTTTATTTCTATGAAATATAAATTTACTATATTGTACTTTATAATCACATAAAATAAATTTTAATCTTGAGGTAATGGATTTCGTCTCAATTTCATCTGCATTGAGTCGTATTTTTTATTATACAACAATATATTTTTATCTGATAAATATACCTCCACTTTTTCATAATTTAAATGAATACATATTTACTAAACATTATAAAATATCCAACGAATGTTTTACTTTTAATGGGGTTACAATTTAATTGTTACCAACGAGGTAAAAAATTAATTTACAATGTCATTTTATGGGATTGTTATATTCTCATTACAGAATTATTATAATATATCATTCATAAAATCCATATATTTTCATATAATATAAAAAATTAATTATTTATCTCTTTTTTTATTGAAAATTTTCACATATTTTTTATATTTTATTTGTAAATGATATGTTTAAAATAAAATCCAATCTTATTTCTCTTTTGATCAGGCATATGATTCTTCTATATCAATATTTTCCAAAGTTATCTTACAAAAGTAATATTTATTAAATAAAATGATTTATTCATGAAACATAATTTTTCCCAATACTATTTATAAGCATTGAGTGGAATCAATCTAATATATTTTCGAAAGGTCCATTTTCAAATTTCAATACAAAAAATTAAAAAGGAATGTTTATTCTTAACGTATATAGTGTTAATGGATTTTCCCATCATCATAACCATTTTAATATCAATTATTTATTTCTATGGTATTTTTTATGATTTAAAAAAATATTATTTTAATATTTCTCATCTATTTAACTTTTTTCCAAATATGAATAATTTATCTTTAATCCCAATATTTTTGAAGAATTTATGGTCATCATTAATTTATTATTAATTTTTCATTGTTTATCATTCTATATAAAATTTTAATTTTTTTTGGATCATATATGATTGAAAATTTAATTTCTAATAAATATTTACATTATTGATATCGGTGATATGCTGATTATGAAAACTATATACCTTTTCTATAAAATGATTTTATATTGTGAAGGTTATTTGATTAAATTCGGATAAATTAATTATTATTTTTCTATCTCATAGTATGAATATTTATAGATTATGTATTTTTATGTATTAAACATATAATTCAATATATAAGGAAAACTTTTGGAACTCCGTTATGGTTGGGGCCTATATATAGACACCTACTCAATGCATTTATGGTTTTTATGCGACAAAACAGATGGCCAAACATATTATTTGTTATTTTTGTGTATACCAACCCATCGATTAAACTATCTTAAAATAAAGGCATGATGGAAATAGTATCATGATGATTGAGATCATGTTGTCCAATATTATAAATTTCTATCATTAAGAATTGATTTATCATTATCTGTTATATTACTTTATTGAAAATGTTCATGGATGCATTCTTCATTCTAGATATTGATTAAATGGATGATTTGTGTTAGTTATTTATCATTCCATATTAATTATCCCTTATTTACACATGATAACATACCCCGTTTGTAACCCATAATGTGTATCTAAGATGAAACATTATTTGGTTTCATTTCCCGATGATATGAAGAATAAAATAAATAATAATATCCTGATTTAATAATGATTCATTTTATTTTTTATTTTTTATTTCCAATTTAATATGGTAGACATATATGTATCTATTTCATAAATACTAATAAACATATCATTCCACTGTGATTTGAACCATTATATTTTTTTATTAATGTAAAAAAAGTAGGCAATGGCTCTAGGTTACTGCTGTTTTGGTGTCAACAATTGGTATTAGGTAAAGATTAGTAGAAACCCTATAAACTATATATTAAATAAACATAGAAAACATTTTGATTATGATAATCCATTATTGTATTCCATAAAATAACCTATTAAAGGGGTTTTTATTTTATGGATCAATAAAAACAGTTATTTGGATCTAACTAAGTTTCAGTTATTATTTAGTAATGGTAACTAACACAATAAAAGGGATGCACCCTCTTAGTAAAAGAAGGTAGTGAACTAATAAAAAACACAATATATTTGATGTTGTCACTGAGCATATCTTTGCTAGATTAGGGTATTTGACACAAGTTATAAAGAATAATAATGAAATTTTGGATGAACATGTTGTTCCATAGTGTGATTCAAATAATTTGGAAGGATTCATGTTATATAAACCTCCATTTTTAAATTTAACTAATTATCCATTTTGTAACACCCCAATACATAACAATATTTTACAATTAGAATAAATTAAATTTTTTCATTGTCTTTATTTATATGAAAAACTAAGTTGTCTTGTGTTATACACAATACCGTGTTTCTTCGATAGAATATAACACAATAAAGACCATGAATACAACTGTATATAACATCTTAAGATGATATGATATATTTTTTATTATATTATAAATTAAATATAATTTTTTAAAATTCCTCCAATTGATTTTATATACATATGATAAGAATATATCTAGTTTTATACATAAGTAGTTGTATTTTTCAATATGAAGTTTTACTTCCTTTTAATGGTGAACATATTTTAAAACTCCATTATTGATCATTTAAAAAAATAAAATAAAAAATAAACTGCATTTTCGAAATAGGAACATAAAAATTATCTTATAGTGATTTTTATTATTTTTCGTAATACGTTATTTTAATATGAATAGTGAGAAATCTAGATTTAATTTGGAAAATCTTTTTAATAATAAATAAAATATATGATATATTTATATTTTTAATTGGATTTAATGTCACATAAGTCAAATATTAAATATTTTAATCCAAATTATGTAATTTTTTTTCAATTTAGTTAATAAAAATTAGTGATCTTTTGGAAATTTTCACTTTAAAAACACACTTTTTAATCGAGTATATGGGGTTTGCATTAAATCAAATTAATCCACTTATGTGAATTTAATTTCTAAAATTGGTCTATATATTGGAAATTTTTATAATACTTATAGTCTAATAATATCAAATTAATTTTTTACCCCAACAATTATTGATGTTAGTTAATATTAATTGTAGTGATTAAGGTATGAACAAGCTAACTAAATGTCTAATATAATAATATAATTCAATACTCATTGAATGCACATATATAGACCCTCACTACCTTGGGATCAATGTTATGTGTTATTGGGATACTATTTCATGATTGTGTCCTACATAATTAGTTATTAAGGAAAAATCCAAAAATATGTGCCTTGATTTCCATTTAAAGTTATAAAGCATTGAAATATAGAGATAAGATCATATTTTCATAAATAAAAATATATTTAAATTTAAATGAGTATTTTATCATGATAATTTATATTAAAAATCTAGAGGTGATATAATTACATAAATCAATTAATCAATTCCAATGCACAGATTATTTAGTTAATAATGAAATAAAATAAATAAGGAAAAAGTTATAAGTAAAGTAAATTTAATGAATTATTGTGGTAAATTATTTTCTACGATAAATATATCATGTCACATAGCTTTGAACTTAATAATTTTTTTTTCCAATATTGTTTTTATACTTTTAAATTGAAACTAAATAAATAATTTCAAAATTTTCCTTTCTTTTTTTTTATAATAAATGTTATTTTATTAAATGATTTAAAATTATTGAAAATATTACCATATTATTATTTATTAGTATATTTTAATAAATATCAAATATATTACGTTTAAGTACCAATTTATCGTTTATAATAAACATATGAAACACTAATTATTAAAAACATTGCTAGCATAGTTTGATTTAATGGAATGTTTCATGTGTTATATGCATTCATATTAAAATTAATTTCCAACACATATGAGATATTAATTTTTGTATACTATATATCATATTTATAATTAAATGGGTCGATATTTTTAATAAAACTCACTTTAATTTTTGAAGGACCTAGCTTTAAACATTAAATTATCTAGATATTTCAACTAAAATTTACTTTCATACCTTTCAGAAGACCGTTTCTATTTAAAATTTTAGATAATTATGGAATAAAAATATATAGAAACTCATGTAAATATAATTAGTTCTACTCAATATCAATTTTTTCCATAATATGAATCATTTTAAAACAATTAATTCTTTCTTTCCGTAATAAAAATCAAAAATTTAAACAAAAAAATTTCTTTTCCTTAACACAGAAATAATCTCTATGAATAGTTTTAAAATATGGGATGAGAAAAAAAACTCATTATGGGACATAATATGAATATATAATCCTTTAGTCCTTAATGGAATCAAGTTCACAAAGATGTAAGTTTTTCACCTAAAACATAAGGTCTTTTGATTATGTTATAAAATCATGGGTTTCATGTAAAAACATAAAAAGCATGAAAAACATAAAGATAACTTGTGGAATCATTTTCCTATAACTTTTAAATATATAGTAGCTCTCCAAGCTATACAGAGAGTAAATATACTGATTACGATGGAAATAACCATCACAATATATTCACATATTCTCTTAAGAGAAACCAAACCCGTTAACTTCATCCTATTACCAAATGAATTCTAGAGCTATAAGGGTTCACCCACCATCGATTTATCAATGAACCACTCATCATTATAAAAATTCCCAAGAATATTAATAGGATCATAACAGGTAAACATTGCATGTAATAACCATTCTTGAATAAAATAATTTCCTATTAGAAATCAGTTTTCATTTTTAAGATGCGTCGCACTTATAAATAAACAAAATATTTGAAAATAAAATTTTAAGCATGTAAACGAAACATAAAATATAAAACATGACTATAGTAAAATCCACTAATTCAGTATAAGTAAAAAACATTCATTTTAAATATTGTTGAAAAGTACAATAAACAGTATTTTTAAATGAAGGTCCCCTAAAAATATCATATCATTGAAGTGAGAATTAATAAAATAATTGAAATTTGTATATACATTATAAAGAAACAAAAAAAATATATTATAAAAAAATTAATTTCAAAAATACCCTTGTCCCTAAAAAACCAATATAGTATATGATTAAACCAAATGGATGAAATTTGACTAAAAATTTAATTACATAATATCTAAAACCAGTCTACACATGTACTTAATGTCATGGGTAATAAAATTAATTTCATTAACTACTTAATCTAGAACATTTTATTCATTTATATGATTTATTACTATTTTCTTAATTTTTTCTATGGTTATGTTGATGAGTTATTGGGTTTAATTTTTTCATTCTACGAGTGTTAATTTCGTAGCTTTATGGTAGCTTCCCTTGAGTTTAATTATGATAGTTCGTTCCAGATTGAACAAAAACACAAGAAGTGGAATGAAGTTGTATTAATATGATTCCATAATTTTAAATTATCCCATATATCATTACAATTTTAGTGAATATGGTGATTCACTATCTAAAACATTAATATTAAATGTTTGGTTTATTTTTGGATGATTTTCCAACCATCACAAATTAGATTTATTTTATTTAATATTAAGTCTATAAATTAGTTATATAAAATTTAAAAATTATTAATATATATATATATATATTGAAATATTACTTAACTATAATAAATGATTAATGAATATCGCTAAAACGAGGTAATGAAAATGAAAAATCTTCTTCCATGAATGTGTTGAATCGACATGTCACATATGATGTGATGCAAACAGAGAATTATATAACATCATATAGGACATGTTGAATCAAGACATTCATGGAAGAAAGGTTTTAATTCTCCATTACCACCTTTTACTGGTGGTCATTGATCATTTATTATAGTTAAATAATATTGTAATACCACAAAGGTCTCTTTAAAATTTAGCTCACCCATGATTTGATGTAAACGGATAATTATATTTTTCTCTTAATAACTCATTCTTCAGCTATAAATATGAATAAACAAATAAACTCTTCTGAAATCGGAAAAAACAATCATTATCAGTGTTAGATTCTTGAATCCTACTCTTTTTATCAAATTTTACATATTTCTATTATTCATTATCATCATTTTATACAGGATTAATTCTATCTAATATAGACTATTGTATTGACTCTATAAACAAAATAGTGAAATTTTCTTCACTAGCATCTTCCATGTCAAAATTCATCAAATCATTTTACAAGGGGACATTTTCCAAACATAATAAGGATAATTTTGAATGACGGTTTCAAATAATGGAATCACCAACTGTATTTTCTATTACATGATTGTAATTGATCTTGAAATCAAAGTAATTGATCATTTCCATCCATCTTCAATACATTATGTTCAATTCCATCAGAGTGAATATAAAATTCAATGTTTTATGATCATCTAAAATTTCACACATTTCTCCATATTGATAATGTATCCATATTTTTAATGTGAAACCCATATTTTATAATTCTAAATCATTTGTAGAATAATTTGAAGAATGATGATTTACTTGATGTGAAGCATAAGAAATTACCAGATAATTCCGAATTAGAATGAAACCAACTATATTTAAATTTTCAGCACTATATTTAGAAAATAATAAAATTATATAATGCATTTTCAAAATTGGAGACCACTCATCTCATTAGGAAAAAAATTGAGACACTCATTCACCACTAGAAAATTATTAATCTGAAAAGTTCCATTGTTTTCTAAAAAATGTGAAAGACAACATTTATTTCCATATTTTAACAGTTTCTCATCTTCCTTGTATGTGATCAATAGTATCGGTTCATTCCTTAACACAAACATAGACTCTTTTCAGAAAAAATATCTTCTTTAGATCTACAATAAATATTATCATGTTAAATTGAAGTTCAATCAATACTAAGAATATCATAATATTATACAAAGGCTATGATATTGAGGTTTCCAATAAATTATTTACAGATACATCGATAGGAGTATTTTTATCAATTAATTTTTTCTTAACATTTCACCCATGGTGATTTTACTATATGTTATGGCATCATTTCCTAAGATGGAATTTTTAGTTTACCATAAAATTTTATAGATATGAAAAAATCTGTAGACCCCAAATCAAACAAGACATTAGAATAATATGAGAAAAAATAATATGCAATATTCCACCTCATTGGATGGACCAAAATATATTGAATTAGTTTGAATGGATTTCACTACACTTTTTTTAATATATTCTATATAGTTCCCATCAATCAGGGCTCTCTATGGAAACTCATTTTCATAATGACCTATCTAATTATATTTATAAAATTTCACTGTATTCATATCATAATTTTTATATCTACAACCATGAAATTTTTCATTTTAATTAAAATCCATACATTAAAAAATCCCACATTAGAAATACTTACATTATTTTTTAAAAAAAATTCCCTGATGTAATTTTTTACCCAATTCTTATAAATTTAAATTCAAATTTTATTACCATCAAACCTCTGTGAAACATTTTTTCCTTTTTCATGCTATTATGGCCTATTTTTCTACTAGTTGTTAGAAAACACATGATCATCATTAAATTCCATTTCCAAATTCTATACATAATAAACAATGTTTTGGTAACTTTTTAATTCATGAGAAGCTAATTCACTTCAATATTCTGGCTTCAATACCAAGTAAAAATGATTTATATCATTATCAATATCGCAAACACAATTTGGGTTGTGCCATTCCAATCGATTGAAGTGTTATTAATATGACGCCACTTAATCCTTGTTCAATAACAATACCATTCATTTCATTTCATAAAAAATATAGTTACTATAAAATAATATTTCTCAAGGAAAGTATTCATGAATTCAACAAATTACAAAGAATCAGTTTTTTCATAATTCCATATATTATTTACAATTGACAAAAACTGTTCTGTTCAACTTCAAAATAGTAAATAGAATTACTATTAATTTTATGTTCTTAACACCACATGATATCAAAAATACTTTATAGGTCTTTAATCAACCTTCAACTACCACTGCTTTTCATGATCCACTATATCCAAGAGGTTGTTTCCTTAGATAATTATCCACCACTATCACATTCATCTATGGCTGATTTAGATGATTTAATGCATGTATAATGAAAAAATTTATATCATATATCAACTGATCCATCATTATACCAAACTTCAAAAATATAATTCCCATCATTCAACATCATGGATTTAGAAGGATGTTTTCCTCTTCATCCCTTCCTACTTCACCATCCATGTTTCTTCTATAGAAATCTATTCTGAATTTATATAAACTAGATAAATTAAAAAGGTAATTATTTTATGACATATCATTGGAAATAAAAAAATTGAAATTATTTATCGGTTTTCTGTTAACATTAGCATAACAACAAAATTTATCAAAACCTTTGCCTGATACCTACTACAAGGACTGAACAATTAAAATTACATAATTAAATTAATTCAACTAGAAATAACTTTTATACATTCAAAAAGACCATTTCAGTTTATAGTTATAGATAATTAGGTGATAAATATACCTATGAAATCATATAATTAAAATGTATACAAATGTAGTCAATGTACATTTTTCACAATATTAATCTTTTTAAAACAAATCATTAATTCATTCTACAAAAAAATAATGCATTTAATATTTGATTCTCCCATTTCATTATCTCATACATAAAGCCTATTAATTTTATTTCAAACATGGTATGAGCACATAAATCATAGTAATGGAAATAGAATGGAAAAAATAAACTATTATTCAAAAATCAAAACATATTCACAATTATATAATTTTTACACATAAAATATAATTTCTTTAGATTAACTTTTAAATTTATAAGTTGCCACATAAACTAAAGGAATAACACAAAAATCATAATGGTAATTTGTGGAATCATTTTCAAAACAATATTACATATAATGTATCTCCCTCTTCTACACGATGTGTAACAATATTTCTTATTCTTGGAATAACCATCACAATACATTCCCATAATCTATTAGGGGAAACCAAACTGTTTAACTAAATCACATTAACCAATAAATTGAAGATATATAATGGGATACCCCGCCATTGGATTATCATGGAACCACCCATCCCCATACTAATTCCCAAGAATGACCACATGGTCACAACACATAAATATTGTATAAAAGAATCATTGTAGAGGAAAACAAATTTTCATTTTTAAATAACGTATCGTTTTTTAGAAGATTATCACTTATAAATGAAATATATATAATTAAAAATAAAATTATAAACATGTAAGGGAAATGTTAAATAAACATGATTCCATAAAGGATAAAAAATATTCTTATTCCAAATAATTTAAACAACATTCACTTTAAAAATTCTCAAAAGAGACATTAAAGATAAATTTTAAGGGAATGTCCCTTAAAATATCATATCATTATAGTGAGAATTAATAAAAATAAATAGAATATATGTATACACTATAATGAAACATGATAAAACATAATATAAGAAAATTTCATTTCCAGAATAATATTATCACCACAAAATAAATGAAGTATGAAGTTAATCCCATGAACGAATATTGGGTAAGGAATACCTTTTTTAACATTAAAAAACATTCATCACTTTTAATAAATGACCTGGATAATCAAATTATATTAATTATTCACTAAATCCCCAACCTATTATTCCTTAATGATTTTTTTATAATTTTATTATGTTATGTTATGATCGTTTGGTTGAGTCGTAGGGTTCAATTTCATTATTCCAAGAGTGTTTATTTCCTGGATGTATGGTTAGTTCCCTTGAGAATTATTATAGATAATCCATTCAAATGGAATAAAACCCCTAAAAGTGGAAATGGGTTTTTTCATTTGCTTCAAATGTGTTAAATGATCCCATATATCCTTTTGAATTCTGATAAGGGGGTGATTAATTTGATAAAAGGTTAATGAGAAATGTATGGATTAATTTTTTAGGGGTTTTCAACCATCAAAATCAAGATTCATTCCATTTACTATTATTACTATAAAGAAGATCTAGATCATTAAAATAGTTATAATATATATCATTATCTTATTTGACCATAATAATGGTTTTATGACAAACCATGATGGTGTTAAATAAAATGAAAACGCATTATCCACGATGGTTGTGAATCAACAATTCGTAGAATTTTTTTTTAATAAATAGATAAGAGATGAGTTTTAATTTTAGATATTCCACTGGAATAGAAAAATATAGTATATAAATGATACTGTATTTTTCATGCCAATTTGGATAGGGGTGGTGAGGGTAATGTAAAATGAATGAAAGAAAAAACAATTTAATAAAGAAAAAAAGATTATTTACCCCTTGAATATCATCTCATTAGTATCCTCCAAAAGGTTCTTGGATTTGGTATTTTGGTGATTACAGTAGGTATTATATGTAGGAAAGTGTCTTGGGATAGAAATTGGGTAATATAATAACACGCTACAATGATTTTCATGTGTGAGGATAAGAAGTAGTGAGGGGTGGTCTTTATAGTGAGAGGAGAGGGGAGTTATTCATTATTTTATTAATTTGTTTTTTATTTTGAATCATGTATATCAATACTATTTATTTATGTGATGATGTATCATAAATAATTCATTCTAATTCTATCTAATGGGTTATTAAATCAACAATTACACAAAAAACATTTATTTATCATATAATTCCTAAAACCATAAATTACCATATTTGACAATTCAAAAATAATACAACAATTTTAGAAAAATACCAAAAAATCATTAAGGCCATTTTTTAATGTGTAGAATAATAAAATGGAATCCATTGTTTGAACATAATTTTGATAATATGAATGTTTTATGTTTTAACTATAATAATAATTTATTCAAAACAATAATTATTTTATCATTATAACAAATTTTGTGGCACATTGAAAAATTATTTATGGTCTTGAAAAATCGTATTATAATTAAAATATAACCAAATATAAAATTTATGATTATTTTTTATGAAAATATCTTTTTCTTTTTAATGATTATATTAATTATATAAATTTAGATAAAATTTTACATTTTAAAAAAATACAAACACTTATTTTATCAGTTTTATAAAATTAACTTACACATACAATGACAAAAATATATCATATTTTAAATTTATATGATACATAAAATTTATTAATACCTTCATAGGGGAGTTATATATTATATTGGCCATGTTATTATTTATAATAGTCACATTACTATTCCAATAGTCTAGTTACTTTTCCATTATTATAGATTCCTTGGTTTCTATAAATACAACTTATTTTATTATACAAATATAATGAATTTAAAATTTTAATTACATATTGAATAAAAATTTAAATATTTACATGGGTTTTTGTAAATTTAGTCTTATTTGTTATATTAACTATGTTATAAAATAAATTACCCTTTTGCAAACCCAAAAAGGTAATAATAGGGAAACATGGATGTTGGGAAAAATGACAAAAATACTATTATGTTTGTGTTTTGGATGTTTTTGTGGATCCCCAATTAAATTAATCCATTAATTATGTATTTTTCAGTCACATGATATTTGGCAGACCTCTCAATAGTTTTTACCTTTTTTAATTACAAGATTGTCACTCTCCACCACTATAAAAAGGCACTCACCCCCTCACTTATCCACACACATTAAGACATTTGGATGGTCCAAACCCTATCAACCAAAATCTCCCAACATTCCTATAAATATATTAAGGACATCACAATTGGATTAATGAAAACAAAGGATGTCTTTTGGTATAAAGAAAAAGAAATTTCATAAAAAAATAGGTTGCGTTCTTCAATGATAACTTTTGTTTTATTTCTTTATCTACCCCTTCAATTATTAAAATATAAAACACATAAAATAACTTAAGTATCATTAATATATTGATATATTTTTTAATGTAACAACATATACTTTCCCATACTTCCAACAAATGGGATACAAAATCTTCATTTGTGTGTATGGCGAACAACTGCCGCGTGAACTGATATCATTCATCCAATGATTACCTCTTTTCTTGGTTGTAAATAATGATATATTTATATTATATATATATTATATATATTATATTTACAACATATATATATATATATATATTATTTTTTAATTATTATATAACACGTACCTCCATGAGTCTATATTTTATGAATATGATAACATCATTTGTGGGTGTGTGGACTACTACCTACTCAAAATGATGTGATGAATTCACTATTTTAATGGAAGGTATTAAGGGTGGTTTAAAACAAATATGTTGATTATATGAAAATATTATTAAACTATAATTATAATAAAAAAATATATCATTTATTATTAATATAAAATGGAAAAAATTTTGATGCATGCATACTGCCTACCCTCTCGATGAATGGTGTTTTTCAATTCCAATATCTCATATTTATGGATTAAAATAAATAAATACATATATATATATATAGAAAAAAATATATAATTTTAATCATTTTTATATTACTGATATTTTAAAATCATGATCTATGTAATAGGAACAAAAATTACAGGTCAAAACATACTAGAAAAAAAGGAAATCAAAACATGAAATAATGAAAATGATGAAATATTATTAATGAACGAGATATTATAAGTTATAAAAGGATTATAAATTATATAATAAATAATAATATGTTTCTTGTATAAGTTAATAATCTTTTTAGAACCATTATAAAGGATTTTAAAATGCATTCAACCAAAATGTAATGTATTATAACATCCCAGGTAAATAAAGAATAAGACATTATCATATTTATTAATATTTTTGAATTAAATATTAATTTTACTTTAAATGGTAATCTATGTTCGATAGCATACATGATACACAACAATGATTTTCTTTGAAATTTTACGTTGCACACTAACAATATAATATTATTATTTAAAATGGTAATTAACGCCTAGTCGTTTTATTTGAAGGAATGAACAGTAGTAACTAAAATATGATTATATATGTTTGTTAAAGGTTTTTACATTTACCTAATAAATGTTAGTGGTTTAAAATGTGAATAAATTTCAGTTTAAGCATAAATAGGCTAATATTCTTTAAAGGGTCGATTTACCGCCTTTTGATGGAGAACCCTTTTTAAAATCTAGTTTTTGTAACTTTTATATGTTTAATTTGACAAACAAATTTTCATTTTTCGAATCAGGAAATTAAAATTTACTTTGGATGATATTTTGATATTTTTCTGATAATGTACATTTTTTAATTAATTGTGAAAAATGCTATATTTTAATTCAAAAATGACTTTTAATATAATTTATTTATATGGATAGATTATATTTCTAATTGGTTTTAATGTGTAACTAGATTATATTTTTACCATTTAATCTAATTTTGGACATTGGATGTAATTTCACATTGAAATTGGAAATTAACAATTATCAATCTTTTTATGGTTAATATTTCTTAAAAACACACTTTTTGTTTTGACGATGGGAATTATTTATAAAATTATTTAATGTAACTTATTTTTTTTAATTTGGTAAATTATTCTTCATTTTCAAATTCAGAATATCAAATTTATCTTAGTGTGAATTTTTGGAATTTTTCTGAAAACATTCAATTTTTAATGAATAGTAAAAACAATGTGTTATTGTTTAAAACAAAATTTTTATTTAAATAATAATTTTTAAATTTAAATTTGTTTTAATGTCTAAATAGATAAATAATACCTATATTAATAAAATGTAATTCATTGGATTCTTTTTTTAATAAGATTACATATATAAAATTCTATTGAACATTTTAACGTCTTTTTACCCGCCATTTAAGTGCTTTTCCAAATTTGCATAAAACAAAATTTTACCGCTTATGTGAATTGAATTTACAAAATTTTACATATATGGTTTTCGTAAGTAATTAAAATTTGGTTCAATGGGATGAAAATAATTTCTGTTGAATAGTAACTTTTGACTTTTACTCACCGCGATTAAAGGTAATTAGGGTAATATAAGGAAAAAATTATATTATAATAATATAAAATTGCCTTGAAACTTGTCCAAACATTATTTTATGAGTCATGGACGACCATGAAAATACATGGGTCAATTTTGGGACATCATGTAGCCACTTGGGTAAGATAATGACGTTAATAAATTTTTATTTAATGTAAAAATAAAAATGTTATAAACATGTATTATTTTACTAATACAATTTTTATGTTGAGTTATATATTTTTTATATTTGACTATAAATATTCATTAAAAATATAAAAATCTTTCCAACATCATGTTATTTATTTATAATTTTTAGACATCAAATAAATAACATTATTTATGAAAAAATGATGATGTAGTGTTTACGTCATTAATGAATGATTTAAATAAATAAGAAGATAAAAATTAAAAAAATATAAAAAACTTGCCCGATTCTTATTGGATGATTTTATTTCGAACATAGGGAACATTATCTTCGACATTATTGTTTTTTGGACATTTAGAAACCAAAAATCGTTATATAATAAAAAATTATTTTCGAACATTCCAAAAGCGTCCCTCCTCTCCCTTATAAAAAGCCCTCACTTCCTACCCATTTCTCACACTTCTCAAGTCTTTTGATCATCTAACCTATTCTATAAAAATCTCCCACTATCCCTATATTAATCCTAGAAGCCTTACCTTATGCATAAATCACTTCAAGAAACCCTTATGGTTCAAACCAATAAGAGTTCCCTGGTTTATAGGTAACGTCTTCTCTTAAGTTCTTTTATTTTATTTTACATTTCCAACCCCATAAATTATTTTTATTACTTTATTTTGTATCAACACCACTATATTCAACATACTAGGATGTTTTTATGAGATTTATTAGAGCTACACTTACACACACCTCCATCTAATTGGTAAATAACATATTGTTTCTATGGATGGTGAACTACTACCTCGAGAAATGATGATTGTTCAATTATCTCTGACCACCTATCATGGTGACCAATATGATAGAACATTATTTTTATGAGATATATATTATTTTTATATTGTTTCAATGCTTATTTATTTTTCATTTATATAATTCCTTTATGGTTTCCATAATGGGTTAACGCGATAATTACATTTGAGGAAGTGTGGACTACCACCCACTCAAAGTGATATGACTCGTTCATGTCATAAGTGGAATTAATAAAGGATATAATTTATGAAATTAAGTAACATATATGACATATATATTATACTGAAATTATAATATACCTATGTATCACTATGTCTTCATTCCATTAAAATATGAAATAGAAATGAAAGTAGCATTCATGTGTATGTACAGCTTACCATCTCCATGAACGGTGCATTTCATTTCTTATCTCCAAAAGTTATGTACTATTATATATAAATATATATATAGTATATATATGATATAAATTATATAAAAATTATTAATATAATTCTATAGATAATGTACTTTTGACCACATGGAAAATTTATAATTATAACAAGTTTATTTTTGACTCAAGTCCCGAACATCAACAAAATGTCCAATATGAACTCAAATAATTAACAAATTGTAATAGCAAGGTAATAAGTGATATTAAAAGAAAAATAAAATTGAAAAATATTCTTATGAAATTACAAATTATCTTAAGTTTATCATTCAGTAAGAACAGGGAACATACAAGTGAGTCAAGTCGGATACATGGTAAGGGATTCTTATCTCACTTTCAAGTCCATGATATTTCAATTGTTTGCCACTTATTTCGTGAATGTGGTGTATTATGTACATAAATTTGATATATATTATCATTATTCTCTTTATATTAATTTTATTCTATAATTTTTTTTGTATTTATTATCTTTTGTTCGTATGATTCGATTGATTACAATGAGGTAAGGGGTTTTTATCTCACATTTTCTTCCTATGAGATTCATGCAATATTTTTCACTATTTCCTTTGAGTGGTTTATGTAATACCAATTATTATAATCTTTGTGTGATATAATTTCATTTTGGTATTTACATCCACATTGTATGGTCCTTCTCTCATGGGTATTATGTTTCAAAAGATACCAAATCAGTAAGGTAACCTTTCACCCACCTCTTTTTAAAAGTCTTATTTGTGTTATGTCTTTTAATTTACATATGATTATGTTGGGATATGTTAATCCATATCCTTATTGCTGTAAATTTTATTTCCAAGTTATGAGATACCCTTTTATCTCTCATCAACTCATTTTATAAATTTTAATGTGACGTCGTTAGGCTGTCAAATTTCTGTAAGGGATCTTCTTTACCCAATTTCAATTCTTTGAGTAAAACTTATACTAATTGTTTATGTCATGCTATAAATATATGTGAATGAAATATGATTTTTTTACACTTAATATCCACTTATATTGGGGGTATTCTTATTTTTCACACATACTTATATCATTGATTTATCCTTAATATAGGGATACCTTCTTTGTATGGGATTTCGTCGCAATGTACATTCCATGGAGACTTATTTGTTGTTATACACCAATTCACATTTATATGGTCTATATACTTCTATTTGAAATATTATATCATGAATATCATTATTCTCATGATATTATATGTTTTTTTAATTTTATTCTTTAATTATGTTTAGTCAAGTGATTGTAAAGTATTACAGGACTCTTTAACTAAAACATTGTTTGAAAATATTTAAAGATTTATTCTTCTAAATATTCTTCATTAATTTCCATGTTTTCAAAATGGTTTTAAGGATTTATTTATATATATAAATTAATTTTTTAAATTTTTAATTCCTTTATAATCTTCAAAGTGGTATGTGATACTTTGATTCAAAAATATACTTTTTAAATGGTTTTGAAAATGGTTTGATTAAGCATTAATTATGTCAATATATTTAAATGATATATTATTAAAATGTGGAAATGTTATATTTGCTTTATGATTGTTTTATGTGTTATGAATATGTTTTGTTTAATGGGAATTGTTTACGTATATAGGTGGTTCTGTGATAAACCTAGGGTGGTTGAGCCCGAGATAGCTCTCCATTGAATAGGGTAATGAGACAGAAGTAAATGTTAATGTTTCTCCTAATAGATTTTGGGAATATATTGAGATGGGTATTTCAAATGTTACTCCTAATGTATCTGTGATAGCTACCATGTAAGTATGTTATATATGCCATAAGATACCTTTGTGATTTATTATTTCTGAATGATAATTATAAATCTTATTTTTTTATAAGGTATATCATTATTTAGATGTACGGATTCATTGAATTTTTATTTATTGATGGGATAAGGTTTCCTTTCCTTGTTTTTTAACCGTACATGGCTTTTTAGGCTCATTCCATGATTTCAAAAAAAAATCACAATCCATAAATAGGAATAGGGTCATAGAAGAGATCATGGAAAAGTCATGATATATAAAATATGGAACTAGACAAGACTCATTTTTTTCAAGAGTTTTTATTTTATGAAAAAAATATAAACTGAGTAAAAGTGTCTATTTTGTAATTTTCTCGGATGTAAGTTAATTTTTTTTGCCTAATTATATAAAACTATAATCCTAAAAAGATCCTCAATGTGAATTATTAATTTAATTAATCATTATGTAATGTTTTAAGGTTGGTTCCTTATATTTGGTATCAATGGATGATTTAGATCACTTTAGAGGTTATGGTGTTTTTTAAGTATAAGTGACATTACCATAATGGTTAGTATTTTTGAAAGATTCATAGTTATTTTAGATAAAGTGAATGAGTTTAAGGTAACATGAAAAAGCATATCTTAGTATCTACCCTCCTCTTTAGATATTATATGATAATTTTACTAATATACTCACACTGACCTTTTTGGTTTTAGTAAATGGCTGGATCTAGCAGCCCCAAAAGTGACAATGGATGTGAATAAAACTATGACGTTTTTCGAATGAGAAACTAAACGATATGGGAGCTGCAATGAGAACTCTTGTGTTAATTTGCAACCATCTATCTGTAGTCATGACTGACCACCTGAACCTTAGTGATTTTTATAAGGCATCGAATATGTGAGAAACAAATCCCTATGGATGTTCAGTTAATAATCCTAAAGTTAATTATGTTCAAAAACCTATGTTTCAAATATGTGGAAATAAACACCTAGGAAAATGTTTCAAAGGTATGGGAAGAAGCTATATATGTGTAAATGAAGGTCATAAAGAAATAACCTGACATGGGAAAAGGAAGCATCCAGTTGACTCTAGGAAAGGGAATGAAGTTCTTTCTGAGGGATCAATTGAATGTTTTAAATGTTGTGTGCATGGTCATTATACAAACAGACGTCCTACAAAAACGTTTCGAGAAATGGATCAGCATGATCATACAAATATATTCTAATAGATTCCTAATGTCATTCCAATTGAAGATGAGGAAACTGAAAATGACCTATGAAAGGTATGTATTATTTCTTAACTCATTTTTTGAAATTAATAAAATCATAGGACATTGTGGATAATTTTGTTTGTTGGAAAGAAATATAAAAGAAAAAGATGTAAAAACATGGATAAAGGATCATGAAGGATTTCCGAGGACTAAGATGTCTACATTTTAGGAATTGAAGAGTTATGGATTTGGATATGTTTGAATGTGTTAATAATGGGGTTACATTGGAAACTTTTTCTAGTTTGTGTAACCCTGATGTTTGATATAGGAAAATGTTATTCAATGAAGAATTGACTTTTCTTTTGTGGATGTAGTTATAAAGAACCATTTGGGTTTATATGATCCTTGAATTTAAGGAAATTAGAGGTTATTACATTTTGGGATAAAAATTGAATGTTATTGGATAACCTTTGTGGTTAAAATATGTTATGGTTATTTTTGATGAATTTATTTCATTTTTATGATTGTTATAAAATTATAGATTTTTTTAAAAATGAAAACATGCAGACTATGTGACAACCCATCGCATCGGACAAAGCTATGAGAATCAAACCCACAACCAAAGTGCAACTGGGATTTATCCCCTACCACTAGACTACGTGAAGTCCCTAGTTAGATTGACTAATTCTTTTTAGTTAAATTATTTTATGGATCAAGAATAAGTTTTTTTGGGATCTTATGTTTTATTAAATGGAAATCCTTGGTATAGGAAAATAATTTGGTGATTAATAGATATTGGTTATTTTGGAAGACATTCTCTCTTTTGGGAACAGTATATTCTTAAAGAAAATAGAATACAATGGGATCTCATTAGTGGAGGAATGGTTTAAATTTTTATTTTCTTGGAATATATCTTTTTATTGAGGACATATGGTGATTTGGGTTATTTATATAAATTGATTATCCTAGCATAGAGAATATGTGATTATGTTAATTATACTTTAGTATGAGACATTAAGAGTAGTTGATGTTAATTGAAGATAAATGTTAAGGTTTATTGTGGAAGACTATGATATCAAATTTTTCTGGGATTTGGGTCTCGATCATAGTTTGGATTATATTGAATAATTTTAAGGAAATTTGTGTATTGAATGGTCTTTCTTAAACTATGGTTACAATTTGTTTAATTTTGGAGATTAAGAGTAGTACTTATTTTTATAAATTATTATTCTATTTGAGGATTATTTGATCTAGTACTAAGTATTTTGGTTTTGGTTAATGTTCAAAGACATGGGAAATATATAGTTCATCATTTTTGGATTATTTAATTCTATAGAAGTTGATTATAGTGCTTTTTATGTGACCGAGTTATCTCAAATATTCATCATTTGGAGGAAATATGAGTTGGTGGTAGAATTTTAGTATAGGATGAAAGTATACATAAAAATTATGTTTGATTCCTTATGTTTTTTTTAATCTATTAAATAAATTCCTCAAATTTATGAAAGGTAACTTAAAACAAAAACATTCTCTGTTAACTTTTATTATCGGGGAATCAAAGACCATTTAACCCCTCACAAGTTTGTGATTTTGAGGTGGTTAACTTTCTCCAAATCATGTTTTTTTATCACTCTCCATCAGAACTTGATTGTTTTTTTCTCATCTATATCCATGTCTCCATGGAATCCTAATATCTGTTTTCATGGGTGACCTTTTTTACTTCTCTTAATTTATTTTAAGGTGATATTTTTATAGACTCTTTTTCTGATGTCGGACTTTCAATGAATTTTACGAGCCCAATTTTTTAAAACTGCAAGGACACAATTCCCAAAAGGGGGGAAGGATGTAACATCCAAGGTAAATAAATATTAATACATTTTTATATTTATTAATATTGTTGAATTAAATATTAAATTCACTTTAAAGGGGATGCTATGTTTGATAACATAACCAATATGCAATAACGAGTTTCTTTGTAATCTTACTTTGCAAATAATAATATAATATTATTATTTTAAATGGTAGTTAACGCCTAGCCTTTGTATTGGAAGGAATGAATAGAACTAACTACTATATGGTTATACATGTTTTTTAAATGTTTTTACTTTTACCCATTAAATTTTTTAGGCTTAAAATATGAATGAATCTAATTTTAAGCATAAATATTCTAATATTTATTAAAGGTCCGATTTACCATCTTTTGATGGAGAACCCTTTTTAAATATAGTTTTTGTAACTTTTATATGTTCTATTTGACAAAAAAATGCCATCTTTATAATTGGGACAAAAAAATTTACTTTGGAAGAAATTTTGATATTTTTCTTATATTGTAAATTTTTCAATGAATAGTGAAAAAATGATGTATTTTAATTCAAACCCGCCATTCAATCTAATTTATTTACATGGATAGATTATCTTTGTAATTGGTTTTAATGTTTATATTGTTTATCTTTTCACCATTTAATCCAATGTTATCCATTGGAGGTAATTTCACAAGGAAATTGGACATTAACAAGTATCAATCTTTTGATGGTTATTATTTCTTATAAAAACACTTTTTGTTTTGACTATGAGAATTAATTATAAAATTAATTAATGAAACTTGTATTTTTTCTATTTGATAAAATATAAATCATTTTTGAATTTGGAATATCATATTTAGTTAAACTGATTTTTTGGTATTTTTCAGAAAACTTCCAATTTTTGATGAATAGTTAAAAACACTACGTAATTGTTTAAAACCAACTTTTTATTTACATAATTATTTATAAATTTAAATTTGTTTTAATGTGAAAATAGATACATAATACCTATATTAATAAAATTTAATTCAATGGATTCATTTTATAATAATATTAGATATAACATATTCCATTGAACTTTTTAACGTCTTTTTACCCACCTTCTAAGTGCTTTTTCAAATTTGCATAAAAAATAATTTTACCGCTTCTGTGAATTGAATTTCAAATGTTCGACATAAATAGTTGTCATTATTATGTAAAATTTAGTTCCATGGGATGAAAATATTTTTTGTTGAATAGTATGTTTTGACTTTTTTTTACGGCGATTAAAGGTAATTAGGGTAATTTAAGGTAAAAATAATACTATAATAAAATAAAATTACCTAGACACTTATCCTAACCATATTGGATGAGTCATGGAAGACCAATAAAATCCATGGGTTAATTTTGGGACCCCATGGAGCAACTTGGGTAAGATAATGGCATTAATAACTTTTTATTTAAAGTAAAAATAAAAATGTCATAAACATTTATTGTTTTACTAAACCAATTTTAATGTGGGGTTATATAATCGATATATGTGACTATAAATATTCATTATAAAGATAAAAATATTTCCTACATCATGTTTGTTTTATAATTTTTATACATCAAATAAATAATATTATTTATGACACAATGATGATATAGTGTTTACATCAATAATGAATGAATTAAGTAAATAAGAAGATAGAAATTAAAAAAATATCAAAAACTTGTCCAATTATAATGGTATTATTTTATTTCGAACATGGTCGACCATATATTTGACCTTACTTATTTTTTTACATTTATAAATATAAAATCATTATATAATCAAATAATATTTTCAAACATTCCAAAAGTACCCCTCTTCTCCATTATAAAAATCCTTCACTTCTTACCCATTTCTCACACTTATCAAGCCCTTGTCTTATCCAATATACTCTACAATAATCTCCCATGGTCCCATTATTAATCCTAGAAGCCTTAAAATATGGCAAAAGCACTTCAAAAATCCCTTATTCTTCAAATAAAAGGGAGTTCCCCGATTTAAATGAAATGTCTTCTCTTATGTTCTTTTGATTTATTTTACTTATCCAACCCACTAAACTCTTTTTATTCATTTATTTTGTAAAAACACCACTATCCTCAGTATAATAGGATTTTGTTCATGAGATTTATTCTAGCTACACTTACATACACCGCCATCTAATGGGTATAGAACATATTATTTCTGTGGACGACGAACTAGTGCCTCCCGAAACGATGATTGTTAAATTATCACACACCGCCTCTCATGGTGGCCATTATGATGGAAAATTATTTATATGAGAGATATATAATATTTATATTGTTTCAATGCTTCTTTATTTTTCATTTATATCATACCTTTATTGATTCCATAATGGTTAAACACAATAATTTCAATTGAGGTAGTGCGGACTACCGCCCCCTCAAAGTTATATAACTCATTAATGACAGACGTGGAATTAATATTGGAAATAATTTATGAAATTATGTGAAATATATACTATATATATTATGATTAAATTATAATATACGTATTTAACACTATGTTTTGATTCCATTAAAATATGAAATAAAAATGAAAGTAGTGTTCATGCGTATGTACGGCTTTCCGTCTCCATGAAAGGTGCATTTCATTTTTATCTACAAATGTTATTTACTATTATACATACATATGAATACATGATATATATATTATATAAATGACATATAAAATAGTAATATAATTATATAGATAATGGACTTTTGACCTCATGGACAATTTATAATTATAACAAGTTCATTTTTGACTCATGTTCCGAACATCGACAAAATGTCCAATATGAACTCATATAATTAACTAATTGTTATAGAAATATAATAAGTGATATAAAAATAATAATAATCTTTAAAAATATTCTTAATCAAGTATAAATAAACTTAATTTCATCATTCATGATGAACAAGGAACATACGTGCGATACAAGTCAGACCTAGGGTAAGGGATTCTTATCTGACATTCAAGTCTGAGAGATTTCAATTGTTCACCACTAATTTCCTGAATTTGTTGTATTATGTAATTAAAGATGATATATATTATCATTATTCCCATTAAATTCATTTTATTCTTTAATTATTTTGTTATTTATTATCTTTTGGTCATACGACTTGATTGATTACAATGAGGTAAGGGGGTTTTATCTCACTTTTTATTCCTGTGATATTCATGCTATATTTGTAACTATTTACATTGGGTGGTGTATGTAATTAACATGATTATACTCATTTCATAATGTAAATTCATTTATGGGTATTTAAATATACATTTTATGGTCATCCTTTCATGGGTTGTATGTTTCGATAGTTACCAAATCGGTAAGGGAGCCTTTCACCATCCTCCTTTTAAAAGACATCTTTTTGTTATGACTTTTAATTTACCTCATCATACGTTGGGATATGATATTATATGTCCTTATTGCTTTAAATTTTCTGACCAAGTGATATATACCCTTTTATCTCTCATCAAATCATTTTAGGAATTTTAATGTGAGGTCTTTAAGCTGTCAAATTTCTGTAAGGGAACTTCTTTACCGAATTCCAATTCTTTGGATTAAACTTCTACTTCAGGATTATGTCATGCTATAAATATGTGTGAATGAAATATTATTGTTTTACACTTAATATCCACTTATATTTGGTGTATTCTTATTCATCCCAAATAATTATTTCATTGATTTATCCTTAATATTGGGATACATTCTTTATAAGGTATTTCTGCACAATCTACATTTCATTGAGACTTATTTGTTGTTATAAACCAATTCACATTTATATGGTGTATATACTTCCTTTTTAAATATTATTTCATGAATATAATTATTCTCGTGATATTATTTGTTTTCTTATCTTTATTACTTAATTAAGTTTAGTCAGGTTTTTTTCAAGTGTTACAAGACTCTTTTACTAAAACAATGTATTAAAATATTTAACGATTTATTCTTATAAATATTATTCATTAATTTAAATGTTTTCAAAATGGTTTTAATAATTTCTTTATATATAGAAATTAATTTTTTAAAATGATAAAGTCCTTTAAATGTTTCTATGGGTTATGGGATACTTTGATTCAAAAATATATTTTTAAATGGTTTTGAAAATGGTTTGATTAAGCATTGATTGTGTCAATATATTGAAATGATATATTATCGAGATGTGGAAATGTTATCTTTCCTTTATGATTGTTTTATGTGTTATGAATATGTTATGGTTAATGGGAATTGTTTACGTATACAGGTGGTTTCGTGATAAACCTTGGACAGGTGAGACCAAGATAGCTCTTCAATGCATTAGGTAATGAGAAATAGGTAAATGATAATGTTTCTCCTAAGAGATTTAGGGAATATATTATGATGGGTATTCCAAATTTGACTCCCTATGTAGTTGTGATAGCTACCATGTATGTATGTTATGTATGTCAGAAGTTACCTTTATGATGTATTATTTTTGAAAGTTTTTTATAAATCTTATGATATCATGAGGTATGTTATGATTGAGAAGTATGGTTTTATTTATTTGTATTTATTGATGGGATAAAGTTTCATTTCCTTGTTTTTTAACCCTTACTGAGATTTTTATTCTCATCCCATGTTTTTGAAATGTTTTTTCATAGGATATAAATAGGAATAGGATCAAGGAAGTGATCAAGTAAAAGTCATGATATATAAAATATGAAAGTAGACATGGCTCTATTTTATTCAAGAGTTTTTATTTTATGAAATAAAATTATAACTGAGTAAAAGTTTCTAAATTGTAATTTTTTGAGATGTAACTTAATAGTATGGCCTATTTCTCTAAAAATATACACCAGAAAACTTCCTCCATGTGAATCATTCATTTAATTCAAGATTATATAATGTTTTAACGTTGGGTCCTTATATGTATAGTATGATATTTTCATCTCCATATTTACATCTATTAGATAAATGACTTATTAAACACTTATTTCATTTGTGTAGTGAATATACTACCTAGTTTATAATTTAATATCATGAATCTCAAATATATCATGGTATTTCATGTCTCACATTGAATTATATCATCTAAAATGTTATTGAATTCAAAATTATGATGTTGTAAGAGTTTTCTTGGAAATCTCATATTATTTTGTGATTGTTAAATTTCTCCTGAAATAGACACATTATTGTAATAATTTTTATTTAGAAATTACATAGCACTAAATTATCCACATTATTGAATGATTTATATGATTATTTTTTCATCCTTACTCCTTTTTTACATATTTTACTTATATTGAATGGTATTTTATTAATTGGTGAAATATTGATAAATTTGTATCTTTTACTCAATATGGATATTTAATAAGGTAGATTGATTATTAATTAATCTGATTATTCAATATATGAGGAATGATTTGGAAATACATGACATGGGTTGGGAACCGATTATGGAAGTCTCCCCAATGCATAAGTAGTCTCATGAGATGAAATCAATTGGTGAAAATCCCATTGAGTTTGTTTACATGCACAATGAGGCATACTTATACCCAAATACATAAATTTTATTTTGAATAGGTAGGTAAGGTGTAGTATTTCATGATCTAGGTACATGATGTTGAATAATTAGGAATTTAATTTATTTCAATTATTATTATCATGTGGATTTTCATTACGACCATATAAATGGAAAGATTTCATTCTCCGGATGTTGAATATATGGAATTTGTGATCAGTTATTTACCTTGACTTATTGATTTTTAATTTCATATCCATTATAGAATAATTTTTACTTAAACCTTATTGATAGTTTAATCTCACACATATTTTTTCCCATTCCATATGTTATAAATAAGATATCCAGGAATGTGTTTTCAAGGATTCTATTTTATATAATTTTTATGAATTTTATTTCGTATTATATACAAAACATAAAATCTATATTTTAACATCCCAATATTCCATGGTATGTTTCTCTTTGAATAATACAGTAGCGTGCGATGTACGCAACACCGAGTTCAATCGCACCACGACCTATCAAACTAGCCATTTAAAAGTGGTTATGAATAGTACTAACCACGTTTTTAATTTTACATATATCCCATATAATTTTAACATTCATATTTTTTGTTTCTTATATATAATATATGGACATATTAAATTTTTCAGTTAAAAGAAGTATTTTTTTTCAAAAATTATGTTTTTCCTCCTTTTAATGAAAAATAATTTTGAAATCAAATATTTTACACATTTATATATTCAATTTGATGAAATAAAATTCTTCTTTACAAGTGGGACATAAAAATTTAGTTTGGATAAATTTTTGGTACTTTTTTTATAACTTTCATATTTTGATGAATAGTGAAAAATACTAAATATTAATTAAAACCCACTTTTAAAATCAAAATAATCTATTGTGTTAAGTTATAAATTTGAGTGGTATTAAAGTGTAATTATAATATATATTTATCGTTCAATATAATTTAGGTCATTTTTTGTAATTTCACATTTAAATTGTACATAAAAAATGTGAATCTTTTGATAGTTTTTACTTCTTAAAAACCCACTTTTTGGTTTTGACAACAGAAATTAATTTTAAATTAATTTATGCAACTTATGTGTTTTGAATTTTGAAAAAAATTATTCCATAATTGGAATCAGGAGGTCCAATTTTTTAAAATAGGTAACATTTATTTATAGATATTATGAATAGTTACTTGAGTAAATATTTTATTTACAATGGTTAAAGGGTAAATCTAGTAAATATGAGTAAAAATAATAATATTATAACAGTAAAATTTCCCTAAAACATTTTCTAATCCTATTTTATCATACATTAATAACCATTTTCATCCTTGGATCTATTTTGGGACCCCATGGTTCCACATGGGAGTGATAATGATATTTAATATTAATTAATTTATATAAAGACAAAAATAAAAAAAGCCTGTATCTTTTAGTAAAATATTTTTTATATGGAATTATATAATTGATAACTTCGACTATAATTATTAATTTTAAAGATAAAAAATATTTCCTACATCATTATATTTTATTTAAAATTTATAGACATTTAAAAAAATAATATTATATAGGACATAATGATGATGCAGTAATTACCTTATTAATGAATGATTAAAATGATTGATATTATAAATATCCAAATAAATTTAAATTGATACTTTTGATGAATTAAATTAATTTTATATCTTAATATGACATGTTATAGTTAATTAAATAATATTTATTCCAAGTTGTAGAGTTTTTATGACTTTCTAGAAAACAAAATACCAAATAGTGTCAAAATAGACTTACATGAGTTTTTAAAACAAATAATATATTTTTAAATGATATAATTTTCTTAAAAATATAAAGATTATCCAAAGGACTTATATAAGGTTATATATGTACATAATGAACCACATGGGGTTATCTTAGACTTTTATATTATGTTTATCGACCATGTAAAATAAAAATACAAGAAGACATTGTAAAAGTTAAACTATTTAACTAAGAGTTAAATAAAAAAGATAAGGTTAAAATGGTGACCTAAACTTGTCAAAAACATATTATTTGAGATTATTTTGACCCATCCTCACTGTATCTTGAAATAATTCCATTTGGAGCCATTATAAATAGAAAATGATTTTATAATAAAATAATATTTCAAGATTTTCCTAAAGTGACCCTCACCTCTCTTATAAAAGGGTACTTCCCGTTCTCTCAAAATCACACCTCCAAATCCATTTTAATCAACCAAAACCTGATCCAAGATCATAAAAACTACCCTAAATTCAACCAATAGGCCTTAATTAGACCAAAAATACAACCTAAGTATCCCTTTAGATCAAATCAAAAGGAATTACTCTAAGAAGAGGTAATAATTTAATCACCTCTTTCAAAGTTATTTTTTTCACTTCCTCTTTCATTGTTGTTTCCATAAAAAAATAATAACTCCAGTAACTTATACATAATGTGATGTTATTATAAATATGGTACATCCATATTCATTATTTTATCCATCTTATAATTGACAAAGGCAACAATCGTGTGTACGTACGGCTTACTGTCTCCACGCCATGGTGTAGTTTGTTATACAACACTTAATTAGTTGGATGGGTATAATAATGTGTATAATTGAAGTAATTAATAAATATAACGTGTTATTTATTCTTTATATATGATTCATCATCCAATTAAATACTATTCAACAGTCAATAGAATGGTATTATCGCTCGTGCGTATGTACATATTGTCGCCTTCCCGAATGCGATGAGATTCATTCCCCATCATAACCATTCTAGAATAAATTTCATTTTATGATTAAACTAATTGTTTAAGAACTTACAATAATTATGGATATGAATCAAATACATCATATCGATAAAAAACATGACTTACGTAACAAAACATATAAATTAAAATGAATCTGTTAACACCATAAACGATGATACTAATGAAATATCATTAACAAAAAAATATTATAAGATCATATATGATATAATATTTATGTATTTGGTTCATTTATAATTTAATAACAATTATTTCACCATTATAAAGAAGTTTAACTTACCCTATTCTAATGAAATTTACGAGGTAAAGGTTAATTTTACAATCTCTTTACTTATCCGAGGTTGTTTATATTGTAAGTATCTACTGGGTCTTCTTTATCATCTACATCCGTGTTTCTTCATAATTTATTTCAAAACATATATACTATTTCCTATAATATGAGGTAAAGTAATTTATACATCTGTTTGATTTTTAATAAAATGTTTTTAATGGAAAATTTCAGTCATTTTCTAAATAATGTACTTTATGAACTTTTCTACGAATTATGGTAAGAATTTTTTTTAACTTATATGGCAGGTGAGGAACTTTTCCATCGTTAAACACCTTAAAAGATTCCTTTACATGTTTATAAGAATATTTTCAAAATAAATGTATTCTTTTATTGTTATTTAACATTTAAATGTTTTAAATATAGAAAGAGATGTTTGTCTCAAATAGTTTTGATTACATCTATTTCAACATCCATTGATAGATTTTACACTTGTTTGAAGTTTATTTATTATGATACAATATTCAATATTGTATTGAAGGTTTTGTGATTTTTTTGACTATGGATGTGTTGTTTTTTTACCATTCATGGTTTATGGTTAAAGTAAAAAACATTTCGTATTCTATATTTAATACTAATGTTTATGTTAAGTTACATCCTTTCTATATGAGGAATTCATTGGACTTATTAAGTGGCGGGTGGAGCCTGTAATAGCTCCACGATGAATCAGTATGTCTCAATAGACAAGCTAGTGCCTTGGATCAAGGACTTGAAAAAATAATATTTCTAGTCTTTGCATTTGGCCTAGACTATGTGGTTATGATGTCTGGAATTTTGTATTCCATCATTCTGAAATTATCTTTTGATATTACATGTGACTATTCGAATAATATAATATCTTTGTGAATAAGTAAAAATAATTATTTGATTTATCCTTGAAATATTATTCTAAATATGATGTTTAAAAGCATGTGTTTTATTCGTATACATTTCCTTAAATGTTTAATATTATTTATGATAGATTCCGCAATATTGTTATCCTCACTGAGAATCTGAGATCACCCCTTTATTATGTTTTTTTTCATAGGATGTGAATTAGTATATTATGATTAACCTATAGATATATGCCAAGGATTTGAGTGTGTTCAAAGGGGACACAATGATGTTGTTTTTTTATTTCATTTTGTAGTGTAAAACTTATGTATGTATCTAGTACTTACATGGATAATAAACTATTCGGTCTTTCAAGACTTGATCTCTTATTATCATTCAAATGTTAAGTAATAATGCACTGGCTCTGGGTAACTAGGGTTGGGTCATTACAGCTGATATCAGAGGATGTTTATTACAAACCATAGAAACTTGATTTAGAATAACTGTGATTTGATAACGTTACACAAAGATAGACCATGGGGATTAGTAATAATAATTTCCTAGAATTTTGGGTAATGTAGAGATTTTGTGAGTTTCCCAGGAAATAAATCCTAGTCTCCATATGAGTGGGTAGAATCACCTATGGAACAGATGTACCTAGGAGAGAAAACTATGACAAGGAGTTTCAGGCTAGACTTGAGGTATCCTGGTACACAACAACGGGCATAGTTTCACTCTTGGTTATGACACTCCCAGGTGATATGCATAGGATAATTCTCATTTTTACAAACTATTATGATGGATTTATGAGTAAATATGTCCTCAAATAAAACATTTTTTATGATTGTGGATTATATTAACTAACTATACAATTTATGTTAGGTATTTTACTAGTTTGGAATTACGTATTCTGATTCATAAACCAATATAGTGAATTCGAATGTTTAAAAATGGTACCTAGTGGAAGAAAAGGAAACTTTATCAATGGTGGTCATTAATTCAGTACACAATGGAGGATGAAGAATTATCAAATATTGAATGAATGGAGTTTGAAGATATTTCCATAAAAAATACTTTCCTCGTGACCATCAAGAAGATATGGAAAGGCAATTTCTGATTCTGAGGAAAAAGGAATATTATAATGTCGCAAAGTATGAGGCTAACTTTAAAAGTTAATCAAGGCATCCCATAGATTAAATACCTAACCCAAGGAGTAATATTGATCGATTATTTGATGGGTTAATTCCATTTCACCATTGAGCATATTCTCAAAATCCATCTTGACATATGAAGACATAGTATCATGTTCTATTAAGATAGAAAATAAATTATCTAAGTCTTATGATATTAAAGTAAAGAAAGAGAATAAGAGAATGGTGGAGAAAGAGAAAGATAAATGGAAAAGGGTAAATAATTATTTTCCCTTATGTGATAATTGTGGTTAAAAAACCATGGTAATTTCCTAAAAGGAATGGAAGTTTGTTACAAATGTGTAGAAAAAGGTCACTAGGCTCGTGATTTTAAGGGAAAGAAAGAGGTTGTCAATGTTGAATGATACCATTTTAGAGAAATAGGGAATTATGAAAATTAATTTCCAAAGAGCCAAGGAAGCATACCATAGAAAAGGCCAAGGATGTAAGGCCAGGCTTATACTGTTACTATAGTTGATGTGGAATAATTAATGTATTTTGGTTTTTGGATTCATGAATTATACGCTGGTTATAAGAAGAATTTGATATATATATATAATGATTTTATTGTAGTAATTTTTGTTTTCATTAAGGATTTAATATGATAATGGTCATAATATTTTCAGTATGTGACAATAAGAGAAATGTTGTGTTGTTTGGGGAATATAATGTTTTAATTGATTTTGGAATTTAGAGAACTTTAAGAGGAAGATTGGATATATATATATATATATATATTTTGGATAACTATAAAGGTTTTAATGGATTAAGTTAAAAAAAATAATAGTATTGTTTATGTTTATAACATTTCTTAAGATTATTTTTGTAATATTATAATACTATAGTTTTAGAAAAAGTACAACCTGCAGGTCGGGTGATAACCCATCGCGTCAGATAATGCTATAGGAATCGAACCCACAACCAAAATGCGACAAGACTTTATCACCTACCACTATCCTACAGATGTCCCTAGTTCTTACTATATAGTTTTCTTCATTTAAATTCAATATGTTTATATATTTAACCCTATATGATTAGGATAAATAGAATATTTTTTAGTTCTATTATGATTTGGAGTGAAAGACGAGTTTGTGGTAAAAATTAGTTGAAAGATGTAACCCTACTTATCAAGTATTCTATTTTAATTATTCTATGAATAAATTATTTCACAAACATTAAGGAAAGGATCCTAAAACAAAAAATGTTTTATCATAATACCTTATGTTTTGTTAAACTGAAAATATTTTAAATTATCATAGATTTATTGATTTAAGGCCCTCAATTTTCCATTCACTTGTTTCTGACCGATGAACTCGTTCACTCCCTATAAATATTTACATGTTTTACACCAATTATAATTTCACCAATATTCCCATATTTGAAATCCTAATTTGGTTGTGAATTTTTCATTTCTCATTCCATCTTATTAAGACTAAATTTTATTAACACTATTTTCGATTTGGGTTTCAAAAAAGGTATTTTATATTTTATTAACATTTTATTTTTGAAGAACAATTTCATATTTTGTGGAATCAATTTATTGAATAAGATATAAATGTAACACCCCGAGATTCCATGGTACACTTCTCTTTGAATAATACATTAGTGTGTGATGTACGCAACACCGAGTTCAAGCACCCCACGACCTATGAAACTATCCGTTAAAAAGTGGTTATGAATAGTAATAACCACATTTTTAATTTTATATATATCCCATATAATTTTAACATTCATATTTTTTTATTAATTATAATATAATTACAAATTCATTTTTTTAGATAAAAGAAGTATTTTTTACAAAAATGATTTTTCTTTTCCTTTTATTGATAAACCCTTTTTAAATCAAATATATGACACTTATATATATTCAATTTGATGTAATTAAATTCATATTTGGATGTGGAGTATATAATTTTTTTTGGAAATTTTTTTTAATACTTTTCTTATAACTTTTATATTTTTATGAATAGTGAAAAAAATAAATTTTAATTAAGAACAACTTTTTTGGTCGAGATTATTTATAGTGATAAATTATACATTTGAATGGTTTTAAATTATAATTAGATTACTTTTTAATCATTTAATATAATTAAGGTCGTTAAATGTAATTTCACATTTAAATTTTACATAAACACATGTCAATCTTTTGATAGTTTTTACTTCTTAAAACCCAACTTTTTGGTTTTCACAACTGGAATTAATTTTAATTTAATTTTTTCATCTTATATTTTTTGAATTTGGAAAATTTAATTCTATGTTTGGAATCAAAAAATCCAAATTCTGTAAATAGGTAACATTTATTTTTAGGAATTATAAATAGTTACTTTAGTAAATAATTTATTTACCATAGTTAAGGGGTAAATCTTGTAAATAAGAGTTAAAAATATTTTTATAATTATATTAAAATTAACCTAACACGTATTGTAAACCTATTGGATGATACATTTCCAACCATGGGCATTCTTGGGTCTGTTTTGGGACCCCATTGAGAAACTTGGGAGTGATCATGACATTTTATACTGATTAATTTAAATACGAAAATTACATAAGCATGTATCGTTTAGTAAAACAACTATATGGGGTTATATAATTGATCTCTTTGAAAATAATTATTAAATTTAAAGATAAAAATATTTCCTAAATCCTGATATTTTATTTATGTATTTTATACATTAAATAATTAAATTTATTTATGAAATAATGATGATGCAACAATTACCTTATTAATGAAATATTAAATTAATTGATATTATAAATATCCAAATAAATGTAAATTTATTATTCTAATGCATTCTAATAATTTTATAGTTTAATATAACATTTTATGGTTTATTAAATATATTTTTCGAAGTGATCAGGTTTTTATGACTTTCAATAAAACAAAATACAAAATAGTGTCAAAATTGACATAAATTAGTTTTTAAAAATTACTATATTGTTAAAGGATATAATATTCCTAAAAATATAAGGATCATTCCAAGGACTTATATAAGGTTATATATGTAAATAATGAACCACTTGGGGTTATTTTTTCTATTTATTGTAAGTTTATTAACCATGTAATATATAAATGAATGAAGACATTGTAAAAGTTAAACTATTTAACTAAGTGTTAAATCTAAAAGATATGGTTAAAATAGTGACAAAAACTTGTTTAAAACTTATTGGTTCAGATGATTTATACCCATACCGACCTTATGTAGAAATAAATAAATTTGGAGCAGTTATAAAAAGAAAATAATTTTATAATAAAATAATATTTCAAACTTTTTCTAAAGTCACCATCACCTCTCTTATAAAAGAGTATTTCAACACCTCTCAAAATCACACCTCCAAAGCCATTTGTCTTGTCCAAACCCAGATCACATGTGCTCCCAACTACCCTCAATTAAACCTAGAGGCCTTACATTGATATGAAATCCAATCCAAGGATCCCTTTTGATCAAATCAAAAGGAAGCACCTGAAGAAGAGGTAATAATTTCATCACCTCTTTCAAAGTACACTTCTTCTAGAACTTCATATTTCATTGTTGTTTCCATACCAAAATAATATCTCCAGTGCCTTATACATACTTTTATCTTATTATAAATTTTCAACAACCATATTCCTTATTCTATCAATTCTATGAATGACAAAGTCACCATACATGCGTGCATACGGCTTACCGTTTCCACGTCGTGGTGTAGATTGTTATTTAACACATAATTATTTGGATGGGTATAATAATGAGTATAATTATTGTAAATAATAAATATAACATGTTAATGATTGTTTATATATGATATAAAGTCCAATTACTAATGGTTACACCATCAACATAATGGTATTGTCGCTCGTGCCTATGTACGGATTAACGTCTCCATGAATGCGATGAGATTCATTTCTTACTGTAAAAATTCAAGAATAAATTTCACATTATGATTAAAAAATAATTATTAAGAACTTAATATCATTATCTATTTGAATAAAATAAATCCTATCCATAAAAAACATTTCTTACATAACAAAAAATATAAATGAAAATGAATCATTTAACACCTGAACCGATGATACTACTGAAATATCATAAACAAAGAAATATTAGAAGATTATATATGATATAATATTTATGTATGTGGTTCTTGAATAATTTAATAACTATCAGTTCACCATTATATAGTTTTTTAACCTGCCATTGACTATGAAAAACTACAAGGTAAGGTTTATTTTTAAAATCTCTTTATTTATCCAAGGATGTGTATACATAAGTATCTACTAGGACATCATTATCATCCACGTATGTGTTTTTCAAAAATGTATTTCAAAACATTTTTACTATTTTCTATAATATGGGTTACAGTCATTTATACTCTTGTTTGATTTTTTATAAAAAAAAAATTAAATGAATCATTCCATCATTTTACAAACAAGTTATTTTTTGACCATTTCGATGAATAAGGTAAGAATAATTTTTAACTAATATGGAGGGTGATGCTATTTTCCTCTGTTATAACACCGTCGAAGCTTCCCTTGCAAAATTATAAGAATATTTTCTAGATAATTGTATTCTTTTATAATTATGTGATATTTATGTGATTTCAAAAAATAAAGAGATATTTCTCTCAAATAGTTTTGATTTCATCTATGTCAACATCTTTTAATGGATTTTACACATGTTTGAAGTTGATTTATTATGATATAATATTCTATATTGAATTTATAGTTTTTTGATATGTTTGAATTTGTATGTGTTATTTTTATACATTTCATGGTTTATGGTTAAATTATTAACATTTCTTATGATAGTTTTAGTATGAATGTTTATGTTATGTTTCAACCCTTTCATATGAGGAATGATTGGAATTAGTAATTGATGGGTGGAGCCCGTTATAGCTCCTCGTTGAATTGGTAGTTCTCATGAGAAAAACTATTGTCTTGGAACAAGGCCTTAGAAAATATTATATATACTATTTGCATGAGGCCTTGACTATGTGGTTACGATGTTCGACATTATGCATTCAATCATTCTGAAATTAGATATTGATATTACATGTGATTATTCGACTAGTAGAATATCTATGTGAATAATAAAATGGTATTATTTGATTTATGATTTCCATATAATGCTTAATTTTACATTTATAATGATTTTGTTTTATTATTATACATTTCCTTAACTGTTTATACTTATTTATGATAGTTTATACTATATTGTTATCCTTACTGAGCATCTCATCTCAACCCTTTCTTATGTTTTCTTTCTTCTAGGATGTGAATAAGTATATTATGATTAACCTATAGGGATAGGCCAATGATATAATGTGTTCAAAGGGGAGAAAATGATGTTTTTATTTTCATTATGTAATGTAAAAATTATGTATGTATCTAGTATTTCCAAGGTTACTAAAGTTATTTTTCTTTCGAGACTTGATCACTTGTGATCATGCCAATGTTAAGTAATAATGCACTGTATCTAGGTAACTATGGTTGTGGAATTACAAATATCATTTATGTAATATGGTTTTCCAAAACATCTGAACTAATAGGTCATACAGGATTTTATTCCACATAATAATTCAAAATTAATAAAGTAAGGCTCGAGCATTGGGTAAAAGGGTTTCGGGTCCTTATAGTTGGAATTAAAGAATGTTTAGTAGGAACCATGGAAACTAGATTTAGAAAAACATATATTAGAGAACACAACACTAAGATATACATTGCAGATACATATAAAAGAACATCCCAAATAAACCATGATTATTATTATGAGATTAGTGACACATATTTTTTTAAATTTATGTTATTTATTTTATAAAAATTGTGACTATAAATCTTATTTCATAAATATATTCAAATTTACTCTATTTTGATATTTAAGAATATCTCATAGAAGAATCATTTTTATCTTCAGGAATATATAGAATCCAAAGATTAATAAGGATCATTTCATTTATATCCTAAATCCAATATTTTAAAGGGAACTAGTATCCAAAAAAATTACCTTATGAGGACATATAATAATATGCTAGAAATAGAAATAAAAAGTTATCAAAATATTTTGGCTATGGTGTGATGTAGGATAAGAAGAGGCTAACAGTGAAAAATATGGATAAGGGAAATTAGGGGATGAATAATTTTACAAAATGTGATAATTAAAAACTTAATCACCTAGGTGAATGCAGGAGATGATTGGGATTTTTTAATAAGAGCGGAGAAACGGATCACGGAGAAAAGAAATGAAATGGAAGGAATGAAAAGAATTATATTCAGTTTTTTGAACTATTTTTTATAGGGAACTATGAAAATTAATTCCCGAATAATAAATGGAATATACCACAGATGCTTCCAATGGATCATGGTCAAGATTATTCTATTACCACAGATGAATTGAAAGGATTTATGTAATATTTATTGGAGTCCATAATTACTTCAATTTAGTACATTATCAATCATGTGAAAGTTATAATACCTATGGAATATTTGAGTATTGTACTGTAGAATTTTTTCATTTAGAACTCTAATGCATATGAATAATGGTGCTGATTATCAAGGAAGATGATTTAGTGACATGTTCAAATTCATTCAAAAAATATGATTCATGAAAATAAAATACATAATATGTTCCTAATAATTAAATAATTGTTATTGGACAAAGGGATGATTGATATTGATAATTTAAATAGGATATTAATGACTACCTTGGAACATAATAACAATTTATTGAAAATATGTTTATTATATCATCGAAGTAGTTTTCAATAAATTTGGATTTGTGGAATATATCCAATAATCTATGTTATATTTAATTAATAAATAATCATGCATGCCTTCTATAATATTTAATGGTTATTCATGGATTTTCCTTGTTTTAATATAATACGTGATAATTTTTTGTACTTGTTTGGATTGCGATGATTAATGATCCACTTCATGTTGATTGATGAAAAATGATAAGTTCATTTTGGTTATTTAGGGACCTTATTTCTAAAATTTCAGATCATAATCTATTAGAAATGTTTTAAATTTATGAAATGTTTTATGTCAATCCTTGGATAAGTTTTTTGATTTTAATTTATAACTTTACAGTATGAGTAGACATTTTATAAGAGATGAAATATATATATTTCAATGGAAAATAAAATTATTTTACTATGTTAACTAAATATGAATTTATCAAGTTTTCATATTTTCTTATATACCTATAGTTTGGAAAGAGTTCTCAGCGTGAGGAAAAAGGTACTAAAATTTTTCCCCTATTATAATAATTTTTTATGATAACAATGACATTTTCACACCTCTAGTTTGTGTATTTGTAGTTTATAGGCATCTCATGAACATGTTCACTATAACACCCTATCAGAACATGATATTTAGATTTTTCATCCCTACCCCTTTTTTCACTAATGTTATCCTATTATAAATCCTAGTTTTTTGGTGACCTTCACATTTTGTTTTCCTTCTAGTTAAGTACAGTTGTTATTAACCCTATTTATAATGTGGATTTTTTCAATAATAATATGTTCAAATATGAAACCGTTGATTTCAAAGAACAATTAATAATTGTAAAAATGTAGTTTTTTTATAGTATAAATTATGTAACATCCCACTACATTAAAATATTTTCATTTTATAATCAATTAAAATTTGTTTTTAGATTCTGTTATACGCAACACTATGTTCTCTTCTACTACACAAAATACCAAGTTTATTTGATAGTGTAAAAGTCACACAAGAACAATCATAGATTTTTTATAACATCCCTATACATTATGATATATTTATTTTTATTTTTTATATTCACTATTTTTTTTCATTCATACATTATATTTGATAGACATATTATAAACAAAAAATTTGATTTTACGCATAAAATGAAATAATTTTTTAAAATTTGTATTTTATATTTTTAATATAACACCAATTTTATAGATAATTTTGATACATCTATTAAATTAATTTGATATAATTAAATTCATTTCTTAAATAGGAAAAAAGTTTATCCTAGGGTGAATTTTGTTAATTCTTCTACAATTTTTCATTTTTTGATGAATAGAGAAAATACAATATCTTAAATGAAAAACGTTCTATTATATAAATAATTTATATGTTTAAATTATATTTATAATTTGTTTTAATGTCTCATTATATCAATTTTTAATCTATTAATACAATTTCAATAATTGGAATCTTATTTCATATTGAATTTATTTATAAAAAAAGAGTGCAAATTTCGATATTATCACATTAAAAACATGTATTCCCATTACGTTTGGGATATTAGCTTTAAATTAATTTTACCCAATTCGGTGAATCGAATTTGGAAAAATACGTATACATATTTTTCATATGTATAATATTTTTTCATAATATGTTCAAAATAAGTTTTTTTTCACACTTACAATTTAATTCATTTAAAATTAATTTTAGTGATTATGGTATGAACTGACATACTTAATGATTAAGAATATAATATAAGGTGTGTAACGGACCTAAAACATGTCCAAAAACAATTATGGCCATATTACGACACATACCACCTTAAGAAATATTTTTATGAGTTTTTTTGATACTATTCCAAAACAATGACATATATAATAAGCAATTAATAGAAAAAGACAAAAATGAACCTTCCTTCCCTTTGAAACTAATAATTCATTAAGCTATGAAAATATTTATTTTTTTTATATAAATATTATTTTTAATGGTAAATGACTTTTTTATTTTGATTATTTAATTTACTTTTTTATAGAATATATATTTTAATTCAAATATTAACAAACACCAACAAATTAATTAAATAGTTAAAAATTAAATTAAATAAATGATGCCGGAATAATTAAAAGAAAAGTAGATTTAATGAATTGTTCTCTTTCATTAACTTTATATATTATTATATGAGGTTAAACATCTATGATGTTTATAATATTATATTCCTATTTTTTATATTTTTATATTCAAATTAAATATTAATGTCAAAATTGGCATTACTATTAATTTACAATAATTAATACTTTATCAAATGATTTAGAATTACTAAAATATATTAATATTCCATGTTATGTTAAGGTAATATTAAAAATAAAATATGTTCCCTTAATTGAACAAATTAACTTTTATAATGATCATATTTACCCATAAATAATAAAAACATTATCAACACGGTTCGGTTTAAAGGAATTTTTGTGTGTTACATGTGTTCATGTGATAATTAATTTCAAACACACACATTTTTTTAAATTGGTAAATTTTAATTAAAATTTAAGGTTAATTGTTTTTATATTTTAAAATAAATATAGAATATATTTATTATTAATGGCCAGATTACATAGGATAGAAAATTAAATACCCTAACGGAGACCAGATATGGTAAAAATAGAGAAACGTAAGATTTAGGAAAAATAATGATAAAAACACTTTTTTTTGTTTGTTGGAAGTTTTTATTATCAATAAAATTAATTTAATATATTTTTTCAAATTTTTAGGAACATTATATAAGGAATACCTCTCAACTGTATTTACCTTTTTATATTTTCAAGAATTCCACTCCTCGTTAACTATAAAAATGAACTCACAACAAAACGTCTTCACAACACTAATGAATTTATTATCATCCATAACCTTACCAAATAATCACCCAACATCTCTAACCTAAATTCTACCCACAAATGTTCAGGCTGAAATTAATCCAAGGTTTCCTCTCGATATGAACCAAAAAGAGTTACCTGAAAAAGAGGTAACGTTCTTCAACGAACGGTTTTGTTTTGTTTATTTTTCATCCCCTTAAATTCATCCCATATATTGATTATATAATAACTTAAGTATCCGAAAATTACTCATATATTGTTATATTATCTGTGTGACCTAAAATTTTACACACTTCCATAAAATGGGTTATGCATTAATCATTCATGTGTACAATAGACTACCACCTCGCGAATTAATGTCTTTTCGTTCTTCTATTACCAACTTTCATGGTTTGAAATAATTAGGGATTTATAGTAAATATATTATACATATATATATATATATTATTTATAATTTTTTTATTTTTTTCATTATTATATATTCTATACCTCAATGTCTATCATTTTTTGTGAATATGGTAACATCGTTTGTGGACATGTGGACTACCACGTCATCAAAGTGATGTGATGCATTGACGCTTTACCTGGAAAGTATTAAGGGTTGTATAAATCATAATATTTTATTTATATGATGAAAATATGACACTATAATTATAATATAAATATATATCATTTACTTCTTCATTATTTCAATAGGACAATAAAATGGAAACATTATTCATTTATACATATGACCTACCATCATTATGAACGGTGTATTTCATTTAATATCTAAAAAAGTTATGGAATAATATAAATAAATATATACTTAATATAAATAATTTTTACATAAGTTTTAATATTATTTAGTTTATAAAATCATGATCTACATAAGATAAACCAATGTAACATGTCAAACATACTTAGAATATAAGGAAATTAACACATAAAACAAAAACAATAATGGAAAATAATTAATTTATGGGTTATAATACGTTATAAAATGGTTATATATGTTATCATAAATACTAATATGTTAATATTATAGAATAATAACATTCTTAAAATCATTATACATGAGTTTTAATCACATTATACTTAGAGGTAGTGTATGGTATGGGATTTTCATATCACTTTTTACATTTGTAAGAAAAATGTCATATTCGCAACTTATTTTTTTGTGTGGTGTATATAATAATCTTTTTTGTCATCTAATATCATGAATAAATAATATATTATGGTATTTTATGTTGCACTTTTAATTTTCTCACCCAAATTGTTATGAATTAAAAATTACCATATGGTAATATTTATCTCCATAATATCACCTTATTTTGGGAATATTAACATTTTCTTAAAACAATAACATTATTGTAATTATTTTTCTTTAGAAATAAAATTCATCTTAAATATTTTTAATCTTGGATGATTTATATGATTATTTACGAAATCATTTTCTATTTTAACATAGGATTTTTTATTGACTGTTATTCGACTAAGTAGGGAAATCTTGATAAATCAATATCTTTTAATAAATACAAGTATTTGATAAGGAATTTTTTTATTAATTCAATAAATAATTTTATATATTAGGATTAATTTGGAAATTCATGAAATGTATTTGGGACCGGTTAATTAAATCCCCTCGAATCATCAGTAGACTCATGATAGAAAATCAATTGGGTAAAACCCCTTAGAGTTTGTTTATAGGAATAATCAGATGGGATTCCACCCACGTAATAAGTATTACATGTGAATAGGACTTGAAGGAATAATAGTTCATGTTCCAGATATATTAAACAGAATAATTAATCATTTTCTCTATTTTTTTTATTATCTTAATTGTATTCATTATGAAAAAAAATCAAAGGATGAATTTAACTCCTTGTTTATTGATTAATGCAATGTGTTTTTAGTTATTTATGTTTCCATATTAATTATTCATCCATGATTCATTATATTAGCATCTATACATAACCATTTTATTTTTTTCCTTTACCTTGGATGTGAAGAATATATCATTGAATGAATTTTCAAATATGGCGTTTATTAGATTTTGTCATGTATTGTATTTTATTTTCAATCCCTAATGTAAAATTGGTATCATGCATGTAATATTGTTTTCCAAAAATAATAAATTGATCTACAATTTTTAATTTTATTCCTTATAATCATTCCAATTTAATAATTTATGGAACAAAATCTATGATTCTGGGGTCCGAGTGATTTCAAATTTGATGTTGTGTAGTATATTAAGTCCCTTGAAAAGATGTTCATTGATTTGGGAAGTTACATAAAATAATTTGAATCAAAATTATATATAATATTAATAAAATTAAAAACTAAAACTTATAATGGAAATTAAATCCATTATATGGGTTTTAATAACCATTTATGAGATATTTTTATCTTGGATGTTTGGAGGAAAACATAACATTTATGATATAACTATTTTTTAGGATTTTCTTTAAAATATGTCATGAAATATTTGAATGAATACCCCAAAATCGTCATGATTAGATATCAATAGAACTCACACCTACTGATATAAATAATTCAAATTCTCCTTATATAATTTCTAGGATTCATTTAAACTAATTGAAGAATAAAATTCAAGATCATAAAGATAAGTGCTTTGTTCATCCCAATGCTTCCCTATGGGGTTATCATGTTATCTTTATTATAAAGAACTATTGTTCATGTTTCATTTCATATATAATCAATAACATAACAAAACCACAAATATTAATTAGTATCGTTTACATTTTATTAGTTTGATAAATTATATTGAGCACAATATTTTCCCATGATCGATCCTTGATATGGATATCACATTACAACCCCGACCTCAGTAACCTAGAGTCAGTAGTCATTTCATTACAATGTCATAGATGCAATAGATCTCATCACCAAGGATAGATATGATTTATAGTATTTATTAAATAAATACATACACGGTTCCTTTAATAAATTGGAAATTAAAAAATGATCATAAAAAATTAAAATAATCTGCTTCTTATCACTTATTCAAAGATTTATTCTTCACAATTTGGGGATCAAAATAATAATTGGTTGAGCTCAAATTATTTGTACTGTTTATATAAGACAATTATAATTGATGAAATGTAAATAATTCAGAGATAGTATGTGAAGGTAAATAATTTGAAAAACATATTGCATCAGTTCATTGAGAATTAATATTCATCCGTATATTTTTCATATTGAAAACCTCATGAATAGTAATAACCGAATAATGAATGAAGAAAATAATAATTTCATGTACGTCATGTATCTAGAACATGAATCATTATACTTTCTATAATGTTTTTTATGTTGTCAAATATCCACCTTATTTTCCTTTTGAAACAATCATAATGGGGTTGTCTGCAAAAAAATTCTCACAAGACCTGTCGACGCATCGAGCGGCTATCTATAATCGGGCCACACCCACCTCTAAAATTAAAAAAATTATTAATACATAGATTAAATTAGATATTTAATATATATATATATATATATATTACAATAATAATATCCATGATACTAGAAATATGGATATTTAATAAATTATTATCATAAATAGATGGGAAATATACATGCACTAGAGACAATGAAAAAGTGGTCAAAGGTAATTTCATATTGATTTCAATTAGGGAACGGTTTTAAATAATTAATAGAAATTTATAAAGTTGTGTAATAATATATCATGATAGGTGTTGTCAAACTAAAATGAAATCATGAAGAAATATAGTTTGAGAGTCATTAGAAATGAGACATTTTTAATACATTTAAAGGAAAATATTAAGTGGTGTTTAAGGAAGAAAAGTGATATTTGTTTTTAGAAAACCAAAAATAAACCAACAAGGTATTTCATGATAAAATTAATTATTTTAGGAAAATATTTTCTTGTTAAAAAAGATTATAGATTGAACTTGAAAATAGGTATGAAATCCGAAATTTCCGTAAAATAGGGATTTCTTATCAGGAGGAATTGAAAAAAGAACATTTGAAAAAAATAATTCCCCTATAAAATGAAGAATAATTGAGATATGAAACTATGTTTTCAACATAAAAATATAATTTAGTATAATTAAATAGGAATAATTAATAAATACATTGAGTTAACGAGAGAAAAGTGTCACCCAAATGAAAAGTAGAGGTTTGGGGAGAATTCCTTACCTTATGTTTGAAAGTGTTCTGCACTTACACATAAATTCATAGATAATGAAATTATATTAATTAATAATTTAATTAATAACCTCCTAACTATTTTTAATTCAGTATAATTTTATTAATTTCATTTATATCCTTCTTTTATAGTTATAATATTCAATTATTTCATTCTGAAGAGTTAGTTACCATGGTTTTCAATATTGATTCCCTTACGTATGAATAATGGGATTCATATAAAATGAAAGGAAAAAATATAGAAGTGAAATTATTTAGTATTAATGAGAATAAATAATATGAAATTTTCTAATCTATGATTTTATTATATTTAATTAGGATGATTCATTAGATTAAATCTTAATGATATTAACTTGTTACAGAAAATTATATGACATTTAACATGTATAATAAAATCTTAATTAACTATAATATTTTTTTATTACCATAATTTAAGGTGTAAATTGAAATTGAAAATATATCTTCTATGATGGAAGTAAATCGACAATTCACTAATGATACTTTCATTTCTAAAATAAATGGGAGAGGAGAAATGGATTGATGATGGATTTTACTTTAAAACAATAAAATTATAGTATATATATCTAATAATGGAGTTATCATCCATGATTGGATATAGTATGTAGGGGATGTATAAGAGGTGAAATTAAATTTAAATGAAAATAATGGGAAATGAATGAGGATTTTACCTCTTGAATTTATTTTCCTTGTGAACCCCATTAATGGGATTGGGAGTAGTCTTTATGTGAAACCAAAATAAAATTTATGTTGGGGAGTGATGTGGTAATAGTATTGGGTAGGAATTGGATATAATTAATGGCTTAATAGGTGTAAGTATAATAGGTGTTGAGGGGTGGTGTTTATAATGAAGGAGGGGGTGTTTTATCATTGTTTTATTAATTAGATTATTATTTCCCTCAAGACTATGAATAATTTTCATATTATCACTAAATATATTAATATAATGATGGGTAGTTCTATATTCTGTTGAATAAATTTGAAATAACTCATGTAATAATGTATTTAATAAATAATGTATATATATTTTAAATTATTTTATTTTACTATACACCAATAATTGAAATAGTTTACAAAAATCCCAATAATTCACCCAAACCATATTTAGATGTGTAGAACTAAAAAATGAACCACATTTTATTAAAATATTTTTCTATATTTAAGATTTTTTTTAATTACTATCATTATTTAATATAAAATACCAATTTTAAAATTATAAATGATTTTATATCACATTGAAAAATTAACTAAGGCATCATAAAATTATTTTATAATAACAAGAAAAAAATATTAATTTAGGATTACATTTTATGAAAATAATTTTTTTTAATCATAATATTAATTATTAAAAATTAATTAAATTTATGATATATAAAAAATCAACAATTAATTAATAATTTTTAAAACATTTATTTACTTGTACTATGATATAATTATAACATATTTCCATTTTAAAGATGCATAAATATTTTTTTACATTCAAAGGTTAGGTTATTAATCTATTGGCCAAATTAATATTCCTAATATTCACATTACAATTCCAAGGGTCAAGATACAATTTAATAGATATATACTTCTTTATTCGTAGAAAAGGCCTCTTATTTCATAAATTCTTAATTTATAATGTTTGTTTTAGGTTCTCTATTTGATTTTATATGATTTATAATATATGAAATATTTTTTTTAAATGTATTATATCAAATGAATTAAAATTATTTAAGTTGATATATACCATGAAATAATGTGGTGTTTTGTTCTAGAAAACTTCATAAATTTTATCCATGAATTATTTTATGAATATTACCCTATAAGAAGAATTGGGTGGTTCTTATTTATAAAATATTCATGTTCCTATGTTGCTTCTTCTATTTTATGATTTATCCAATGAAACTTTATAATTTGAGTCCTCCAATTGATCCACACTTGATCTCTTTTGTTAAGAATATCGATAGGATATTCATTGAAAGACAACTCAGGTTAAAGTTCAATTTCATCACTGGAGAATACATGTGCTGAGTCTGGAATGTACTTCTTTAAAAATGATATCTGGAACACATAGTGAAATTTGGAGAGACTTGGGGGAATTTATAATCAGTAAGATACTTCCCCAATTATTTCTATAATTTAAAATGGTCTGATGTACCTCGATATTAATTTCCCTTTTCTACTAAACTTTAAGACACCTTTTCATGGAGATACTTATAGAAGCACATGATGTCCCACTCAAAATTCTAAATCATTTATCCTATTTTCAGCAAAAATATTTTGTGAAATGTGATCTTATTTGACATGAGCCTGAATAGAACTTACCTTTCATATTGTCTCATCAATAATTTTTGGTGTTATGTGTTTCCTCTCACCATGTTCATCGGAAAAAGTTGGATGTCGGTATATCCTCCCCTATAATTCTTCATATGGTTTCGTTTTAAACCTAGAATTGATACTAATGTTGTTGAAAAATTTCACCAAATCTAAATAATGATCCCACATATCTTGAAAATCCATAGATAATTATATCAACATGTCATAAAATGTTTGAATATTCCTTTCACATTACCCATCAGTTTCAATTGGAAATGTAGTACTAATATTTTAATAACCCGTCCCCTGTGGCTTGTATCGTGACTACCCCAAGCCCACCTTCCATAGGCCAGGGGCTGGTGACTAGCACCAAAGGTGTAAATCCCTATGCCTATATGGAATTTCCATTATAAAAAGTAAACACACATAATTAGATTACACAACTGGAAGCAAAACACTATGCAATACTATATACTGAAGAAGTGCTAGAAAGCAAAAGGGGCTGGAAATACAATCCCAATAGTAATGTACAGGTTCAACTGAAAGTAAGTACAACTGAAAGCAAGTAAATCATTTACTAGGTTGTCCTCCGGGGTTCCTACCTGAAGGGTAGGTACATATGGCCTCCTCAGCACTCCACATTCATTCATCCACCCCGTGCACCGTCACTCAACGTGGTCCACCTCTGTGTACCATCCCGTCCTTCTAATCATTGCCTCATTCAGCATTGTCCGTCATCTACAACCAACACATCGAGGAGAGGGCATATCCCATGCATTGGTGAGTATAACGATACTCAGTAGGGACCCCGAGACCCTCAAGGTCTCACCAAATCCAATCAAGGATAAACCACAAATAATGAAATCAACAGATCACCATTACATAGGTATATTCCCATACATATACCTAAGTTATCTAGTAATCCATCTCAATGATGAGGAAATCACTAATGTAATTGACTCATCTCAAAACCAGGATTTTATTCTAGGGGTGGTAACATGTACCACTCCCAATCAAACTGTCGAAACCTCATCTGTTGGTGTACTCTTCCTCTATTGTGTATTTTGGGCCTACCACGTCATATAGAGGTGCTTCCCACTATCTTGGATTGTTGTGGTACTCCTCCTGGTGAGTACCGTGGGTCTGTTGCGTCACACAGAGGCGTTCCCCACTATGGGTCTTCCGCCTCACACAGAGGCACTCCCCCTCGAAGATTGCTAAGGTACTCCCCCTATCGAGTATCATGGGTCTACCACATCACACAGAGGTTCTCCCCTCTGTGGTTCTTCCACGTCACCCAGAGGTGCTTCCCACTGGGCTAGTCTAAACACTCCGAGTCGAAAGGTCAACAGATGTTAGATATCATCCATTTACTAGGTCTCTGTACTCCTCTCTCTCATCCCCTGGAGGATCCACTCCACGAGCTACTGGTTGATACTCCAACTATCTCTAAGACCCATGTATAAGAATCTCAATGGTCTGCCTCATCATAGGGGTCTGAACGCAACAGACGATTCATCAATCGAACACTGATTCTGTGAGTTATTGTTATTTCCGTCCCGAGGTACCGGTTGGATTTTACGTTCAATCCAACCCGAATTTACCCCAACAGTATCCAAACCTCATGTGGTGAATTTCAAAATAACCATCTTGCTCTGAGCTTTCCGTCTCCACAGACGGTTCGTCGATCGGACACCCGTAGCCCAATATATGGGAGGAAAGGTATAATCAAGTCAAACGGGGTCTGGGTCTGGTCCGACCCAGTCAGACTGACCCGACCCAACTCGGGTCTCGACCAAGGTCCGACCCGATCCTCGGGTCTGACCCGGCCCGAGGGGGTGGCCCAGCCCATGTGTTTGGCCTAAACTGAGGGGGAGGCCTAGCCTGAAGGCGGCCCGGCCCAGCCCGGCGGTCTGTGTGGCTTGACTGGTTGGCAGCCTGTGTGTCCCGGCAGGCCATGCGTGGTGGGGGGTGTTGTGCCCCCTGCCATCTGAAAAGAACCGATGCTATGCACCGGTTCGGTCACCCGTGAGACACAAGGGGTCCCGCCTTGTCTAGCTGGTCGAGCGGCCAGCCAGTTCTGCACCACCGGCACGGTGCGACGACGTCGCGCCCCTGCTCCTCCATCGCGGCCCTCCCTGGCTCCATCTCCCTTGCTCCACACGGTGTGACGACTCTGTGCTGCTCCGTCTGACCGTCAAGCCCCTCCGACAGCTTGATCGGCCACCTTGCTCTGCCACGGCCCACGCTGGCCACGAACCGGTTCTCCGCGCGGCGTGCCTGCATCGCGCCCCTCCAGATACCCAGTGGCCTTTGCGCCGCTGGTTTCCTTTGCGGCCGACCCGTCGCCAGCCACTGTTGCTCAGCTCTAGTCTTCCCTTCTGGCGGCGCCATTGCACCCCCGCCGTCGTCAACAAGCGAGATAGAACAAAGGGGGTGGGTTGGGCCGTGTTCATGTAGTCTGATCCCTCCTTGTTATGGTGATATCTATAGAAACTTCACAATCCTTAATTTGAACAATGATGAACGGATGGTAAAACTCACACATAGAAATACACCTACCTAGCTTGTCGATCGTTGATGGTGGAAGGAGTGGAATGGAAAACGTCGATTTTTTGATGTCAGGAAGCGCCCGGGGTAAGATACCATGGAAGAATCGTCGGCGGCGCTCTTCATGGTAGGCTCCACCACTTTTGGCCTGGTCAAATATCGAAGAAAGAGTTCATAGTTCTTCGAGGGACGATGAAGAGGCATTCTTCTCATTCTTCGTTGAGAGATAATTCTCCATGGGTTCTCCAAGTTCTCTTTCAAAGCTACACCAAATGAATTAACAACCAAAAATAATGGTTTATGTTAACCCATTATTTAATTTTTTGCCAAAAGAATTCAAAATAATTCAAATGGGTTTTAAATTGATTTAGTGAATAAATTCAATTAATTAATTGAAAGTGTTGGAAAAATTAATTAGTGCCATAGGTGGAGAGTTTCATCCCACATAAATAGGGGGTTATAGGGGGTTTAAAGCCCGTGTGGTCGCCACCCAGGATGTCCTCCCAAGAGAGGTTATGTGCGGGTGGTCCCCACCACCATAACCTCTCATGGGAGGTTATGGTGTGGTGGCCACCCCTATAACATCCTCTTGGAGGTTTTAACCTCCACAAAATAAATATAATTTATCATCTTATTTTTATTTAATTTATTTAAAAACCCCAAAACCTAAATTCCATTCCCAACCAACTATCATTGAGGTTAAAGTCTTCGTAAGAAAATATCGGCATTGTGAGTTCAACAGTGCCCTCAGATTTCAATTATGAGCATCGGTTCAAAATTTATAAAATCTTGCTTGCACGTTTACTGATCGTACCCAAAAAAAAACATCGGAAATTAATCTCGAGCACATCGGGCCTCAGAATCAAGCGCCGTAAATTTTCACAGCCTTGTAAAAATCCCATGAATTTAGGAAAAAAATTTCCACAGAATTTCTGGGACTTGACATTCTCCCCCCTCAGGGCTTTCCGTCCCCATAAGCTACAACTCAAACTAAGGGAACAAATGGGGGTATTGAGCACGCATCTGAGCCTCCCTCTCCCATGTGCTCTCTTGGAGGTTCATGTGCTTCCAGAAAATGCACACCATAGGTATTGACCATCCACATAGGACCCACTCCTGTCGATCCTCAGTCTATACTGGAACCTCTATGAAAATTGTTCTGTCATTGATGTCCATCTCTACATGGTCGATAATGTAGTATGGGACATGCACTTATCTCCTTAGCTGTGATATGTGGAAGATTATGTGCCCCCGGTGCAACTGAGGTGGAAGAGCTAAGCAGTAAGACATCTCGTCTACTCTGTTGAGGACCTGGAAAGGTCCGATGAACCGCGGAGGTAACTTGCCACCTCAGCCAAATCTTCTTAGACATCATGGAGTTGAGAACCGTAGAAATACGTTGTCTCCATCCTCGAACTCTAGTGTTCTCCATCTCCTGTCATCATAGGACTTCTTCCTACTCTATGCATTCTTCATCCTCTCTTACATGATCTGCACCTTCTCCATGGTATCCCATACCATCTCTGGTCCCACTGGTGCTAAATCCCCTGGGTATGTCCAGCACAGTAGTTATCTGCAAGGTCGACCATACAAGGCCTCAAATGGTCCGATAGCGATGGTGGAGTGATAGATGTTGTTGTAGGAAATCTCCACCAATGGTAAGTGATCCTCCCAGCTACGACCAAAGTTGAGGACACACGTGCAGAGAATATCCTCAAGGGTATGTATGGTCCGCTCGGTCTGGCCATCTTTCTGAGGATGGAAGATGGTGCTCAGAGCTAGTTGCATCTCGAAAGCCTCTTACAGCCCCTTCCAAAGCTAGGAAGTAAATAGTACGTCATGGTTGGAGACAATAGAAAACGGTACTCCATGTAAATGTACAATCTGCTGCACATATAGGCGTATCAAGCTCTCTACTCAGCCCTACTCTCTGATCGGTAAGAAGTGGGTTGACATGGTGAGTCGGTCAATGACCACCCATGTCAATTCGTGACTCCTAGATGTACACGGAACACCCATCATGATGTCTATGAATATCTCATCCCACTTCCATTCTAGGACCCCCAAGGGTTGAACCAAGCCTGCTGGCACCTGGTACTCTACCTTCACTTTCTGATATGTGAATCACCGTGAGACAGACTTGGCTACTGCCTTCTTCATACCGGGCCACCAGTGCTGTCGTTGATGGTCCTAGTACATCTTCGCCACACCTGGATGTACTACTAGAGGGGAAGTTTGGGACTCCCTCAAAACATCCCCCTGAAGTGAAACTGGTACCAAGGTACGTCCTCTAAAGAGGATGACGTACTCCCCACCTTCAGAAAATCCATCAGGTGCCTGCCATATGGATATCTAAGCACGTCATGTAGCGCAGTCAGCGTCCCCACACTGTGCCTCCCTAACTTGCTGAACATGTGGAAGAGTGACAGAAAGAGACTGTATATAGGCTGCTATATCCCTATCCTCAAAGGATATCTGTAAGGCAGCTAGCTGCTCTGTCGCCTCTCCTAGCAGCTATATACCAGAACTCCTACTAAGAGCATCCGCAACAATATTCCCCTTCCCATCAGTATAGACTATCTCAAAGTCATAGTCCTGGAGGAACCTAATCCATCTCCGTTGTCTCAGGTTCAGGTCCTTCTAAGATAATATATACCTAAGACTCTTGTGATCTGAGTACATAGTAAATTTTTTTCACATCAGATAGTGCCTCCACATCTTCAAGGTGAAAACCACATTTGCTAACCCCAGGTCATGGGTAGCGTAGTTCGACTCTTTTTGTCTCAGCTGTCGAGAACCATAAGTGATCACAGCACACTCCTGCATCAGGACACACCCAAGTCCGGTCCCTGATGCATCATTGTAATCTATGTACCCTATGCCTTCCTCTAGATGTCTTAAGATAGCGGTACTAGTCAGACTCTGCTTCATCTTCTGAAAGCTCTGTTGGAGTTTCTCTGACCACACGAAGGGTTCCCCCTTCTTCTTCATGGATGATAGTGGCGCTACAACTCTGGAGAAGTCTGGAAAAAACCTCCAATAGTATCCAGCCAAGCCCAAGAAACTCCATACCTCTGTCACACTCCTAGGTGGATCCCAAGAAAGTACCGCCTCTATCTTTGCTGGATCTACTGCAACTCCAGCCGCTGAGATGACATTCCCAAAAAGTGAACCTCTTGAATCCAAAAATGGATCTTCGAGAGTTTACCATAAAGATGGTGCTCTCGGAGTGTATTCAGGAATACCTGCAAATGGTAGGCATGCTCCTCCTCATTAGTTGAGTAAATCAAAATGTCATCGATGAAGAATATGACAAAGAAATTGAGGTATGGCAGGAAGATCATGTTCAAGAGACTCATGAACATTTTCGGAGCGTTGGTTACACCAAAGGGAATATCCAAGAACTCTTACTGGTCGTAACAACACCTGAACGCCATCTTCTGCACATCCTCATCTGGAACTCTGGGATGGTGATAGCCTGATATGAGGTCTATCTTCGAGAACCACCGAGCTTTCTTTAGCTGATCAAAGAGGTCGTCAATCCTCGGGAGAGGGTACTTGTTCTTTACGGTCACCTAGTTCAGGCGATGGTAGTCAACATTGAGCCTCAAGCTCTCATCCACCTTATTGGTGAACAGAATCGGGGCTCCCCATGGAGAAACACTGGGCCAGATGAATCCCTTCCCCTACAAGACTTCCAGCTATACACGCAGATCACGAAGCTCAGTGGGAACCATCTGATATGTTGGAGTAGATATCGGTGTCATCCCTGGGTACAGTTCAATGTAGAAATCCACCTATCTGTGAGGAGGTAGTCCTGGGACATCATCAGGGAAAAAATCCACATACTGGTCCACCATAATAGGATAAGTTGAACTCTTCACATCTACTGCTCTAAGGGTAAGGCAAGCCAACTGGTGAGTGATCAGTTGAACCCTCCACCGAGTAAGTCCGTCTTTTGATGTAGAGGTTCTCTTATCACCAGTGAAGGTCAACCTGGTCCCATTCGTGTGGACACACTGTACTTTCTGCCTAATACATTCATTATGAACATGGACAATAGTTAACCAGTCCATACCCAAGATGATGTCGTAAGGCCTCGATGCTGCTATGAGGAGATCCCAGTTGAAGCACTTGCCTCCTAGATTAAGCTCACACTGCTGACACCAGTGCGTAATCATCGAGTATGCTCCTGTAGAAGTGTCTAGCCATAAGGATCAAGCCAAAGTCTCCACTGGAATCTTCGAGCTCCAAACCAGGGTAGTGCAATGAAATAATGACTGGAAATTGTGTCTATAATAACTGGAGATAAGGTGGAGTAGACGCAGATCGTACCTCAAATCATCTCCAGAGCACCGTGGTTGTATACCTCACCTGCTTGAAGCTAATCTCTCCCCTATCCACCCACTCCCTATGGTCGGGGTGGACCTCCTAGTGGTGGTGGTGGAAACACCTTGAAACATCATCCACTGACAACTACTCGACCATCTCCTCTGCCACGTCTGACTGCTCCCTATGGACCACCTCGATCAAACCTCTGCCTCTGCATGGGAGGTCCCTCAACTGTCTACTAATCATCTGAACGGTGGGTCAGGTAGTCACGAACCATGTGACCCTGCCCACTGCATGAGTAACACTGTCTGCTCCTTGAATATATGTCACTACGGTGGGTGCCCCGTACAATAGATCCTGAGTCATGTGGTCTTCCACCCATGGGTCTGGTCCTCATGGACCTCCGCATCATCTATCTACTGTTAGCTGTAGAAGACTCCACTGAAAGTCGATTAGTGGTGGGTATCACTATCAGAGACTGCTCAGCAAGTAAACACTACAATATGAGGGCTCTCTACAACACCCTCGCCTACGTTTGAATACTGAGGGAGATCATTGAGTCTTTGATCTCTCACCTGTGCCACTGCTCGAAGGTCTGGTCCGTGAAGAATGGGTCTCATACCATATCTGTGGAGTAGTACGAGAGGTCAGTGAACCTTGCTGAGTACTTTGCTAATGTCATGCTTCCCTGCTGTAGATGAAGTATATCATGTATCTGCACTGCTCGAAGGGTGGATGGGACAAACTTTGCCCAAAAAAGGCACTTGAAGTCTGCCTATAGAAGTGCCTCCTCGTCGTGCACCTAGAGCATTAGGATCCACCATATGGTTGTTTCTGCCTGAAGAAGACTCACCGCAAGGATCACCATGAGGTCTACTGGTGTCCCTACCAGCCTAAAGAATCTCACCACATACTCCAGCCAATCCTTAGTTTCATGTGGGTCTGTCTCTCCCCGGAACCTGGGTGGCCTATGGTGCTGGAACTCATGAAATGCGCTCAAGCGGCATGCATTGTCTACTGTTGTGGTTGGTGGCATCGGTGGCCCAACAGGAGGTTGTACCGCGGGTGCCTCCACTGGTAAAGGGCCATGCACCGAGGCCTGGTCGCTCTGTGGGTTGTCAGAGCATACGACTATCGGGGCACTACGGGGTGGAATCATGAAATAAACAGATACGACGTGATCAAAAGATTATACCTGGTGAGTTGACGTGGTTGGGTGAATTAAAGATAATTTTTTGAAAATACACACGCAATCAGTGTATTTGTGTACTGAGTTGGACATAGGAAGTTAGGGTCCTGGTGTATGGATACGTCAGCCGCCCGCACCAACACTGGACTTCCTGAACTGAAAACCACAATTAGTTCCCTTAACACTATTTTTTCACAAGAAAATAATGATCAGAGTCATATGTTATTTGGTAGAACCAACTCCTTTTACACCAATTTGTCATGACCCATACCACGGGGTCCATATCTTGACTACCTCAAGCCCACCTTCCATAGGTCAGGGGCTGGAGACTAGCACCAAAGGCATAAATACCTAAGCTGGGAAGGCATTTACTTTATATAAAGTAAACACACACAATCAAAGTACACAACTGGAAGAAGAAAACTAGCAATACTATATACATAAGAAGAGATGGAAAGTAAAAGAGGCCAGAAATACAAGCCCAACAGTAAAGTACAGGTACAACTTAATGTAAGTACAACTGAAAGTAATTAAAGTAGCTACCAGGTCGCCCTCCGGGGTTCCTACATGAAGGGTTGGTACAGATGGCCTCTTCAGCACTCCACGTCCGTCCTTTCACCCTGTGCACCGTCACTCTCAGTGGTCCACCTCTGGTTACCATACCGTCCTACTACTTTCTACCTCAGTAAGCGATGCCCATCATCTGCACCCAACACAATGAAGTGCAGGCATAACCCGTGCATGGTTGAGTATAATGATACTCATTAAGGACCCCGATACCCTCAAGGTCTCACAAAATCAAATCAAAGATAATCCACAAAGAATGAAATCAATCGATAACCATTACATAGGTATATGCCCATACATATACCAAAGTTATCTAGTAACCAATCTCAATCATGAGGAAATCACTAGTGTCATTGACTCATCTCAAAACTAGGATTTTATTCTAGGGGTGGTAACATGTAACACTCCTAGTCAAACTGTTGAAACCTCGGCTACTGGTGTACTCTTCCTCTATAGAGTACTGTGGGCTTATAGAATCACACAGAGGCGTTTCCCACTATCATGTACTATTGTGGTACTCCTCCTATCGAGTATTGTGGCTCTGCTGCGTCACACAGAGGCGCTCCCCACTGTGGGTCTACTATGTCACACATAGGTGCTCCCCCTCATTGGTTTCTGAGGTACTCACCCTCTTGAGTAATATGGGTCTTCCACGTCACACAGAAGCACTCCCCACTGTGGTTCTGTCGCATCACATAGACGCACATCCCACTGGGAAAGTCGAAACACTCTGAGTTCAAAGGTCAGTAGTCGTCAGGTTTCAGCGAGCTACTAGGTCTCTGTACTTCGCTCGCTCGTCTCTGAGAGGATCCACTCTATGAGCTACTGGTAGATACTAAAACATTCTCAATGTACCAGGTAGAATTATCGCAATGGTCTGCCTCGTCATAGGGATCTCAATGCAACAAACGGTGCTTCAATCAGATGTCTGGTCTGTGAGTTTTTTCCATTTCTGTCCTAGGGGCTCTGTTGGTTTTTAGGTCGAATACAACTCAACCATACCCCAATTGTATACAAAGCTAATGTGGGGAATTCCAAAAGTACCTTCTAGCTCTGATATTTCTATCACCACAGACGGTTCGTTGATCGGACACTCGTAGCCCATGATATGGGCGGAAAGAAGTAATCAGGTCAAAGCGGTCCGGGTCTGGTCCGACCAAGTCGGACTGACCCGACCCGACCCGGGTTGGGACTGGGGTCTGACCCTGTCCACGTTCCGACCCGGCCCGAGGGGCGGCTTGGCCTCACTGGGCAGCCCAGCCCAGTGGGGGCGGCCTGGCAGGCTGGAAGCCTATGTGGCCTGGCTGGCCACGTGTGGGGTGGGGGCGCGCCCCCTGCCTTCTGAACAGAACCGGCGCTATACACCATTTCAGTAACCCACAGTACCCGAGGGGTCCCACCTTTTCTGGCTGGTGGAGTGTCCAGCTGGTTCTGCACCACCGGCGCAGCGCGACGGTGTCGCGCCCCTGATCCTCCGTTGTTGCCCGCCCTGGCCATAGCTCCCTTGCTCTGCGCGACGCGACGACGTTGTGCTGCTTCATCCAACTGCCAGGGCCCGCCTGGTCGTGGCCCTTCCACCTGTGCGGCACGACTGCACCATGGCCCTCCAGCATCCTGGCAGGTCGCCCTACTCCACCGCGGCCCAGTTCTCTGCGCGGCACGACGACACCGCGCCCCTTCGGTGACCCAGTGGCCTCTGCGCCACTGGTTTCCTTCACGGTCGGCCCGTCATCGGCCTCTGTTTCTCCGCTATGGTCCTCTCTTTTGGTGGCGTTGTTGCACCGCCACCATCTTCAACAAGAGAGATAGAACAATGGGGGTGGGTTAGGCCGTGTTTGTGTGGTCCGATCCCTCCTCGTTATGGTGATATCAAATGGAAGTTCAAAATCCATAATTTGAACAACGATGAACAAAGGGTAAAACTAATACATAGAACAACCCCTACCTCGCTTTTTTATCATTGACAATGGAATTAGAGGAATAGAGGATATCGACTCATTGACATCAGGAAGCGTCCGGGGGTAGGAGACCATGGAAGAAGCATCTTCGGCATTCGTTGTGGTCAGCTCCTTCTCTTTAGGCTTGGTCGAAGATTGAAGAAAGAGTTTTTCGTTCTTTGGTGGAAGATGAAGAGGCATTCTTCACATTCTTTATTGAGAGATAATTCTCCAAGGGTTCTCCATGTTCTCTCTCAAAGCTACACCAAAATAATTTCCAACCAAAAAAGGGGTTATGTTATGCCATTATTTAATTTGTTGGCCAAAGAATTCAAAAGAATTCAAATGGGTTTTAAATTAATTAAGTGAAAAAATACAGTTAATTAGTTGGGAGGGTTGGAAGAATTAATTAGTGGGGTAGGTGGAGAGTTTTGTCACACATAAATGGGGGGTTAAATGGTGTTTAAAGCCCATGTGGTCCCAACCAAGGATATCCTCCCAATGGAGGTTATGTGCGGATGGGACCCACCACCATAACCTCCCATGGGAGGTTATAGTGTGGTGGCAGCCACCTCTAACCTCCTCTTGGAGGTTTTAACCACCACAAAATAAAAATAAGTTGTCACCTTATTTTTATTTAATTTTTTTAAAAACCCCAAAAACTAACTTCCATTCTCGACCAACTACCGTCAAGATGAAAGTCTTCTCAAGATAATATCAGTGCTACGAGTTCAACAGTGCCCTCAGATTTCAATTTTGAGAAACGGTTCAAAATTTTTAAAATCCCACTCACACGTTTACTGAACGTACCCAAAAAAACATCAGAAATTGATTCCGGGCACACCGGGCCTCAGAATCAAGCCCTGTAAATATTCGCCGACTCGTCAAAATACCATGAATTTTAGAAAAAATCTTTCATGGAATTTCCGAGTCATTACAAATATGATTCTATGTATTCAAAGAATTCAAAATACACGTCCATAAAATGGATGTGTAATGGGAATCATGATCCAATACAATTGGTATAGGTCCACCATAACATCTTAAAAATTCATTATTATAGAGTCATTATAGGCGATCAAGAGGTAAATCATCACTTATTGTAAGAAAATGTGCCATTTTTGTATAACGCACAAAAATAACCCCTGTTTTTATAATTACTCCTAGGTTTACATGGTAGTGTTATGAAAATGTACATCATAATGTAATACCAAATGAATATAGGAATAATTATAGGTTTCATGACTCCTCTAGGATTCTATCTTCAAACCTTAACTTGTTGACAAACTAGACACCGTGACACATGGTTCGCAATTTACAACATCATTTTTGTCCCACCAAAAAGGTTCCTTTAGATCTATACCCATCTTGTTACTACCATGGTGTATATTGAAAATTGAGCTTTGAGAATCATCTAATAGTTTCCTTTTTTATGATAGGTATTGATGAAACAAATAACCAATTTCTACCATTCATAATTCCATCCTCACATAAGAAGTCTTCCAATATTCAATCCTAAACAGATCTAATTTTCATTTGAGAATTATCTTCATTATATTGAGATATTTTTATCTTCTCTAGTAGATATGTTTTTAAAATAATTTTAAAATGGAGTGAGGTTTCCACTTCTTTACATATTCTCATATAAATATTTAATAAATCCCTAAAAACAGGATCTTTCTCAATCCTAATTTGTGTTAGAAGTAAGTGATATTTCTTATTTAACTCATCTACAATATTATTTTCTTTTATTGGTTGGTTTTTTATTGGGAAACCAAAATAATTGACTGACATGACCCATATCATTTTCCTCATGATGAGTTGTTTTTTTCTATAATTATGTATTTTAAACTATTTTGATTCATATTTTTCTGTCATAGGTCACCACATAGATTGTGTTTCCATATCATCATAGATAATATTATGGATTCTAACTCAAGATCTTGAGTTGGATAATTTTTTTCACGTCTCTTTAATTTCCTCTATGCATATGAAATAACACTATCATTTTTCATAAGGACACAACTAATTCATTTCATTATTGAATCATTGTATATCGAAGATCAACTAATTTCAAATGTTAGAGTTTTAATAGAGAATTGAAAAATATTATATTTAATTCTTTGAAAAACTATTCATGTTCTTTTATCTATACAAACATAACCCTTTATGTGAGATCATGGTTAATGGGTTAGCCAACTTGGAAAAAATATAAACAAAACAATGATAGTATCTTACTAATCCAAAGAAATTATGTACCTAGGATTTGATCGTTGGTGTATGAAATTAAATGATTGAATTTATCCTCAAAATATCTACTAATATTCTATCCTTATTGATGATATAGAAATGATATGAAATTTAATGAAGCCAGAATTCACACTTGCTAAATTTACCATATAACTCTTTCTTTTGGAGAGTCTCAAGAACAATCGAAAAAAGATTCACAGGGTCATCACAGGTTTTAGAATACATCATAATATCATCAATGAATATCAAAAATAAATATTTTACATATTCCTTGAATTAATACTATAAATAAAAACATAGGGAGAATTAGTCAATCAAAATGACATTACAATGAACATGTAATGTCCAAACCTCATCGGAAAATCTATCATTTGAATATCTTCTTTCCTTACTTATAACTAATGATACCGATAATGAAGGTCAATTTTTGAAATATTGAGCTCCATGAAGATAATCAAATAAAACATAAGTGGGAGGAGGAGGATATTTGTTCATTATTGTAATAACATTGATTTATCTTAAGTCAATGCACATCCTCAAGGATCCATCATTATTCCTAAAAATAGAACATAAGTTACTCATGGGGAAACACTAGGGAAATATAATTCCCTTGTTACTCAAATCCTCTTGTGGATTTTTTTATTTTATTAATTCCACAGTTACGATTCTATACAGAGTCTATGATATTTGTATTACATTATGGATTTGATCAATAGTAAATTCACCTTCATGCTCTGGGTGGTGATTAGGTAATTCCTCCAAAAATACATCAATGTATTCTTGAGAAATTGTTACATTATCATTTTGAGTATGCCTATCCTCTTTCCTGTATGTTTTTTATTCTTTCACCCCAAGAGTTTCATTCTATATAGCTACATGGGGTGGATTTAGAAAGGAATGTTATGATGATCTTTTTTCTCTAAAGATAACGGATTCTACATCTTCTGCACATATCTTAATTTAATTATTCTTACAACAAATTATCACATAATATATTCAATTGTAGTCCATTCTAGGGATTTGGTCAAATTAAGTCATAGGTATGATGAAAAGGTCAGTAATTTGAGAACATTTATATACCATTATGGGAACTTCCAAACTCATTTTTCTTGTAATAATACTTTCCCTAGGGGTTTTTATTGACAACTCGTTTATTATATAAATGGGAAATATCTAATTTCATAAAAAAATAGGTTGATAAAAATGAGTGTGATGATATAGAATCAAATAAATCATTTGATAAATTTGAAGATAGGATTAATGTACCTACCACCACTTCATTGGTTACATATAATTTAGGAAAAGTGAAATAATATACTAGGACACTCCCCTTATCCCTTTATATTGATGATTTCCTTCACCCCTTCCATGGTTATCAGAAGACCAATTCTTTATATTACATCCATTTAACAAATATGATCGCACAAATTCCATATTTTCTTGAAGGCTATTACTACTATTTCATCATATGATGAAAATGTTTGAGAAGTCACGCCCCTCAATGTCTTTGTTTAATACCATATAAAAAATGATCAATATTTTCCTCAGAATCATGTTGGTATTCAATAGGATGCATGGCTAGTATTTTGAACATATCTCATTACTCTACAAACTTTTCTTCCTCCTTTTTCTTTTGGCTAAGTGATTTTCCATTCATTTTAGATTTTTTATCATGAGGGATTTTTTTGTCATATAATATTTCCTTAATATTTATCCATTCCATTTAATATATTTTTTCTTTCAAAAAATTATTTTAGATAAAATACCACCATTGATCAGCATCACCCATGAAGAAATATAAATAAGTAATGCCTTTTCATTTTCATTACTTCCCAATGTTAGAAGTACTTTTTCATGGGATTTGTTCCACTTATCATCTACCACCGTATTAGTGGTTCCACTAAAATATGAGGGCATCTACCACATGAAACAAAAAATCATTGGTGTTGTATAATTATTCATCAAAATCTGTGTAAGTTTTCCTAATATTAACATGATATTCTTATTTCCAACTCTAACTGTGCTCACTCTCTCCATATTAAAAAACCTACATTGTCTATGGTAATTGATTTCATTAATTCCATTTGGTTCCATCACTATGTAATGATAAATAATAAGTAATCTCACAATCATCATGAGTATTGATGAAAAAAAATTCTATAAGGTGTTCCTATAAATCTCATGTTTATTTAATATCTAGTTCTCAATGATCCTACTAAACATTCTCATATACCAACTATAAAAACCTCAACCATAGTAACCATGAGTCGGTGGCCATTTTATAATAATGGCATAGATATAAGAGATCACATCTATAAAGATAAATTATTTTATTAGTATTGATGAACTTGATATATATTTGGATCCATTTTTACATAGGTAATTAAACAAAGAACATAACAGAACAAAATAAACTACATCTTGTCACTTATTCAAGGATTTCATCTTCAGAACATGGGGAATGAAAAAAATGTGAGATAAAAAGTATTGTATTGGTAATATAAGAAAATAATAAATGAATCAATGTCAATAAGGCATAGAAAATATGGTTAGGAAAATAAAATGAGAAACACATTCCATCAGTACATTGAAAATAAGAATCCATCCATAGATTTTTTTTCAAATTGAAAACCACATGGAAATTAATAAATGAATACTAAATAAAAGAAATGATTATTTTTTAGACTTAATGTATCTGAAAAAACCCATTATATCATCAAGACAGTTTATGTGTGTGGGAAAACACCCCTCTGATTCTGTTTAGAAACAAATATAATGGTTAAATTTCCAACTTCTTTTTCTCATAAGACAAGTCAATGCCTGGAGGGTCTATATATAACTGGGCCCCAACCATAACTGAAAATCCAAATAATTATTCATACATAGATTAAATTAAATAAAAAAACATATTTGAAAAATTAATACGTTAAGATAATAATAAAATAAATGAGATGATAAATAAATATATTTAATTCATTATTATCATAAATAAAATGAAAATATGCATAAACCGCAAAAAAGTAATATGTGGCTAAATGGAATATAAAAATGGTTTCCATGAAATAATGGATTTAAATAATTCCAAGACATTCATAAGGTAATATGTTCATAGATCATGGTGAGTTATGTAAAACTAATGATAAAACTGGTCTACTGGACTTTTTAAGATTAATTTTAAATTAAATATTTTATTGTGGTTAAAGTAACAAATTAAAGATCATTTAACAAGGAAAATTTATTTTTTTAATAAAACTAGAAATAATCCAAGAATTTTTTACAAGATAAAATTAGGTATTTTAAAGTAATTATTATTTCCTAAAATAGATTGTAGACTACTCTAATTTTTTATGAAATTGGGCTGTTCCCTTAAATAGGGCTTTATTAACTGGAGGTATTAAAAATGAACCATAAAAAACAAGAATCTATTTATAAAAGGAAGAGGAATTGATCTACGAAAATATTTTCAAAACAAAATACTAGAATTTAGGAGGAGTAAGTAAGAATAATAAATAATTACAATGGATAAAAAGATAAAAATAATAACCTAAAAGAAAAATGGAGGTTCGGTAGTGGTGACTCCCTCCTGGAAGAGGCTTGGGCAGTGCTGGCATGTCATACCCTTTGAAGGAAGAACAACATTGACCATGTCACAGTGGAAACTAACTCCAAAATAATTTACAACTCTCTCTATGGATCTCTCACTACTCCTTGGTAAATTAAATACCTCATCCTTAGGTGTATAATCTTCATCAACAATCACAGAGATGTGCATCACACCTATCGTGAGGGAAACAAACTTACTGACTTTTTTTCTTCATATGCTTCTCAAGACAGACCCTTTTCTTGCTATCCTAGCTTGGGTTCTTTTTTTTTCATAAAAGAGAAGATCTAGTCAGAGCAGTTTACCTCATACTTTAACATTTTAGGCCCCCATGACTGCTTTGTATTGTCTTTTGGCCCTCCCATTTTTAAAATAATAATGATGTTAATGTGGTGGCATGATGGATTCCCTTATGTGTGATTATATGAATTCATGTAAAATGGAGGAAAATCTATAAGTGAAATTGTTTATTATTAATGTTCATAAAAAATGTAAAATATTATCATACGACATTTGGTTATATGGAATGATTCCTAATTATATAATAAAATATTAATGATAACTATTTAGATTAGTTTTTAATTGTTGGATCATCACACACTTGTTTTGTTTTATTAATTTAGATTATGTATAAGTACTAGTTATAGAACATTATATAACTTGTAATTTTTATAATAAAATATTATATTACCATAATAATTGTTTTATGTAAATATATGATGGTGGTAATGTAAAATGAAATGCATCACCCATAATGGTGGTAAATCGGCACATCACATACGATGCTATTATATTGAGAATAAAAGGTATAGGGTTTGGGGATTGATGATGTATTTTCCAACAACAGAAAAAAATTCTATTATATATAAGATATTCTAGTTATAAATCATGTTCAGATATAAGATTTTATTGAATTGATATGTCCAAAAGGGGCTTAGATACCCCGAGAGGGGGGTGAATCATGCTATGGATATTCTTTCAAAAATAATTCCTACCCCACTGGATCATGAACTCTTTATTACAAGGTATAATTTTTTCCACATGATTATTAATGTTGATCTTATTATTTAATTATTTATCTAACAATGATGATTTAAATGTAATATAGGATAGAAAGCACAAAGGGACACATATTTTTACTTGGTTCACCCTTAATGGGCTATGTCCAAGGAGCATACAATTATGATTTTTCGTTTTAAAAAATCCACTAAATCTCACTTCCAGTCACAATGATCAGGATAAATCACTTCTATAACAAGGCTTAGTGCCTTTATAATGTTAAGTGTTTTCATACTACATTCACAAGGGTCACTCCCTAAGTATCTTCCTCTGGCTCACTACTAGTGGGAAGGATCACGGTCTTCCACTTCCATTTCTCACTACTCTTAAAAGGGATCCAACCATAGTTTATGGACTTGTAGGTCCATTAATTATCACTAATTACTTCATCATCCACTATATTTAGACTATCTATTGAATTACCACATTCATCTATTGATGAATACCACTTTACCATAGATGTACTGGGAAACTACAAATCATTCGTGAAACCCTTACTGTGTCTTGCATGCAACATTAATTCCTTGCATGTAGGATTCAACTTTTGTCACTAAACAACCTTTGCACATAAATTCAATGTTACACGAAACTCAAATCTTACAGAAAAATTATTTATATTGTGCGGAAAAAAAATTCATACAATTACTTTTTCTTAAAATTACATCGTGGTTCAGAGCTCAGATTCTCTCTATGTGTTGAGATTCTTCGAATGGGGGGTCACCTATTATTTATGGGCATCATACACCTCGATTCATAATATTCACTATGTCGTGAAATATCAACTCTATTCTAAAAAAACCCAATTAGACATCGCATTGTGTGATCAAGCTTCTTGTGTGCAATCCTCAAATTTCATGGACTTCATGCCTTTTCCCTTTTTTTGACATTCTGGTCCTCAAAAATTCATTGGGCACAAGGTTCCAAATAACCTTTAACCTTTCATAAAAGAACCAATATTTCACATACATTCTAGATCATTCAGGCACCTTCTGTTACCAAAAAAAATTCTTCATTTTAGGATTTTGAGGCCGAAAAAGTTTGAAAACACTAGAAAATGGTGCCACCTTGTATCTTTTCTTTTTGTACTATCTATAGATCATACATTACTTTATCAAGGTTCTTTTTCAACATATATTGACAATAATATCTCTAAAACACCACAACATACCATAGAAACCCTCTTTGTCATAAAACACAATCGTCCAAAAATGCTTCGATGTTACCTTGGGAAATTGTTTCCCAATATGAATTATAAGAAAACAAATGAAATAGAAATAAAAATAATGGAAAAAATGGGATTTTACCTCTTCAATTTCATCTCCTTGAGAACCTCTTTAAAAGGATTGGAATTGGTCATATAGTGATAAAAACGGTTCCTGGACAAGGGGATGAGATTTGGAAAGATTATCTGATAAGAAATGGATAAAATTCATGTATTAAAACTTGTGATGATTGGAGGCGGTGAGAGGTGGTATTTATAATGGAGGAGATTTGTGTTTCTTCATTATTTTGTTCATTAGTTTATTATTTTCCCTCAAGACAATGAATAGTTTAAGAATTATCACTAAATATATTAAACTATTTATGGGTATTTATAAATTATGGTTATTAAATTATAAATGAATCATGTAATAACGTGTATAACTTATAATGTATTTATACTATAAATTCCCATATTTTACTATTCACTAAATATTCAAATATTTTAGAAAAATAAAAAAATGCACCCTTACCATATTTAGAAGTGTAGGATTAAAAACGGAACTCCATTTTATGTAAATAATTTAATAAATATGATACATTTGGTTTTTAATTAAAATCAAAATTTACTCAAAATATATATTTTTTAAAATTACAAATCATTTTATAACACAAGGAAAAATTAACTACGGTCTCATAAAATAATTATTAAATAATAATAAAAAAATATCAATTTATGATTCAATTTTATAAATATAAATTTTCTTTAAAATATTTATATTAATTAAAAAAAATAGAATTTTTTTTTAAATTCCATCACTTAATTTTTAAATTTTAAAACATTTATTTACCTTTATTATGAAATAATTATATCAAATTAACATTTATAATATGTCAAAATTTTATTTATACATACATATGTGGAATTATTATTGTATTTGTCGAATTATTATTCCTAATGGTCGCATTACTATTCCAATGGTGAAGTTAAAATTTCATTGATATATTTTCGTTATGTTATTTGAAAAAATATAATTATATCATTAATTATTGAGTTATAATGATTTATTTTTGTTCTCTATTTGTTATTTATGAAATATAGTATATGAAATAATATTTTCTGAAATGTATGGTATTAGTTTAATTGAATTTATTTAAGGGGACGCATTCCATAAAATCATAGGGTGTAATCTATCATCATTGATTAAAAAAAATTATTGAATAATTTTATTATAATAAATTACATAATTTCATCAAATTATTTTAAATATGTTTATTTGTATAATATTTTGGATTACCTCATTCATTTTCCAATTTGTTGAATCTAACAGTTTTGACCCTTTAAAGATAATTATAGTGTTTTTAGGCATTAATATTTTCCCTTGGATTATTTGACCATTTAATTTTTTGGAATAATTATTCATGTATTTTTATATAGCATTCATTTGTATCATTCAATATGGATCACATATTTTATTGGATTAAGCGGTCTATGAAATCAAATTTAGACAAGACTCTCCATATTTGACACAACATCACAATTCAGTACATATCTCAATCTTCCAGCCATGGAAAACATAAAAATTTTAACAATATAGAGAGGAATAAATTCATCAGAAATCATCCTTATTGAAGGAAAATTGGTTCAATCGTCTTGGTTGAAAAAAGGAGGGGAAATTTGTATTTGAATCATTCGCCGAATTTCCCTATGCACAATTGTATCATCATGTGTCCCCAGCATTCTATCCTGACAATAAATATGTATTTTTCTTAGTTGGATGAGTTTGAACGTGTATTAGGATGTATAGGGAATTGATAAGTGGTTCTTCTCCAATTATCCATTAATTGTAAGAGTTTTATCTCTAGAAGTATGGATCCCTTGATAGATGCCTTCTTATTCTTCTTCTTCTCATGGTAGGGTTTTTGTTTTTATAATATATTTTTATTTTCTCTTCCATTTGTAAAATTATTTTAAATTTTTTTTGTACGTTATTTTTCCTCTTGGTCTAGGAAAGAATGAGTAAAAACATGAATTGTTTATACCTATTTTATCACATTTTCAAATACAAAATGATTCACTATTGACTAAACCACCCATGGAATATTATTTTTCCTTAGTAATTTATCTATATATAACCCTCTTCACATATTTATTTTTAATAAAAAAGAAAATTTTATTCATATAATATGATTTAGTAAATTTGTAAGTAAAAATAAATTAATAATTCTATTTATTAGTTACCATGATACGCAAAATGTCGAGAATTGTTGGAATTGTGAGGGTTAAATAGAAATCGTTTAAACACAACAATATGGGAAAAAAATTCGAGATAAAATATATTCCATAAACAAAATTAAACATCACTTATATTGTGTATATTATCCATAATTATCCAATGACCTTCATCTTGTCTTGGAATGACATTTTATGTAGGGTGTTATGAATGCATGTTATGAAGTTAGGCCATGGTTCAATACATTTCATCTTTATGGTTATGATAATTATTATAGGGTTTGTGGGATAACTATTTAAGGGATCATAATTAAGTGGATTCTAATTTAAATGATAATAATAAATGTTTTAAAGAAGTTGTATAATTTGATCAATCATAATTTTTAGTAAATTTTTATAAATTAAAAATCCATTATTATTATTTTTTCAATAACACATAAAAATGCGAAAAATAGTATTCTTACATCATAATTAGTCTTATTTTATAAAAATAAAAAAACCATTGACATTTTTAATATTTTTTTATTTTTTTTAAAATACATTTAATAAACAATTTTAAATATTTTATTTTTAAAAAATAACCTTTAATATCAACTCTACTATACCAATGTACTTTAAATTTATATTTCGTTTGATAGGGCCAATGAAACCATTTTTCATATTGTAACCATTTTTTGGAGGGGAAAGTACTTTCTAAAAATAATTATTAATTTTTTGTAATTTTTTCATTATATTATGTTATTTTTATTCATCCGTCTTTCCACTTTCATAATTTTTCTTTTTTTTCATTTTTTGAACCATCAATTAAGACATATTTTCATTATATAATGAACCATATTTCACCATTTTATTTGTCTTTTTCATTTATTTTTCAAATGAAATAATCCTAAGTATCTCTCAGATATTGACTCTAAGATTGAAGATACCCTTAGGGAGTGATTCTAATTGACTCCATATATAATCATTTTACAAATCCACATATTCAGAGAATTCCTAGATTTTGGGAACACTTAAATTGGATGAAATTATATGTCAAGCAAAAAAAGGACCAATGGAGGAACATAATAAAAATAAACTTAATAAATAAATTCAAAAATTGGTTACACCTAAAATTATCTATCAACCAAATTTTATTGCATTCAAAAACATTGATTCAGACATTGTGTTGAAATATTTGTTGACGATACTTCTTCAAAATATTTATAGCCTCTCAAGAAAGGAACTCATGATTCATATAAATTAATTTAATGTTTTTGGTCAAAACTAAAACCATGAACTGTATTTTAATATAAAATAAAACTAATATAATTCTCATTCTTACATAATGGAACTGAAAAATAATGGACGTATTATTTTCAACATTAAAATGTAATTTGTTGTAAAAATTTTAAATTCCTTTTGTTACATTGATTTGGTCATGCATCAAGGACCACTCCCATTTGATAATAGGTATTAGGGGATAATAAACCACAAGGGGAGTCAATTTATAAATAATGTATGTGATTCAATAAGTTGTGTGCTATCTTTCAATATCACCCAATCACCAAATGACAATTTATTCAATAATTTTATGATGTCCTCAAACCTACAGAGATGAGCATGGTGGATTCTATATTCGGAGGAGAATTGATCGATAAAAACCAATATCTACACATGAATTGATATAAAATATGTCACACAACTCCCAATAATATTGAAATCAGGGATATAACATGTTTGAGGAGTATATTGGGCAATTCCTTCTTCTCTATAAATTTTTTTAGTTGATACCAGGTTGGATTAATTGACCACTATGTTTAAATAGATATCTTTGGCTCAAAATACATCACAACCCACTATAACAAGGCCTCATGGAATTTTAACTGAAATAGACCATCCAAATGACTATATCCTCAAATTATAATAGACTGAGTATTGTGTATTCATATTATATGGGAGACAATATCAATAGTAACAACAACCACATCCCCCAAAGTAGTGTGATTTCATTCATCCAAAATACAACCAAGTGTGGAATGATCAATAATATATGAGGTATTGGTATGAAAAAATGACACCCTTTTAAACAAAATATCCTGTATAATCTACCAAACCGATAGGGATTTTAACAACCACAATGGAGATTTGAAACCCACGCATCAACAAGTCCCTAAAATCTAGTGAAATATCAAGAAATGGTAGATCCTAATACATATTAACTTTTGAAAAATTACTTCCACAATTAGCATAATGAGATAAAGATTCATGGTTTGGAATTGACGGAGTTGAAGACACAAATTATATATATTTCCACCACCGTCCATGAACTATTATGTATGAAATCTAGAAATATTTCTTCCAAAACTATTATAAACCCCTCTGGAAATTTTAGTGACATCACATCATGTAGTGGGAATAAAAAAACATATACATCATCCCAAATCATTCCACATGGATTAACTTCAACTTCATAGAATCCCCATTCAAGACCAATTGATGAGAAGCTAAAACAGAAAGACAAAGGTAAGAAAAATAATGATTATTTTACTCCTAAACCCCATCCATTTACAAATAGTTTTTTGCATGCTAAGATATTTCATGAATAGGTGATGAAAAAAGAGTTTTTTTGAAAAAATTCAATATTGTTGATATCAAAATCCCTATACATGAATAAATCAATAAAATCACAAGGTATTCTGTATTTTCAAAAGAACTATTTATAAATGGAATTGAACTAATTGAAAATAATAGAATCAAAATTAGGGTGGGGCTATTTTAAAACTCATCACACTATCATTGGTGATGCCTACAATGCGCATGGATCCCGTAACATTCACTGTTACATGAACAATAGGGGAGATTCATTACCCTAATTCTTTATATCATTTGAGTGCCTCAGTTAATTTCATATCTACGCTGTTTTTAGCTATTGTTTCTCAAGATAAAATAGTAAAAGGTAGTGTTTAAAGTAGATAATTGGGAAACAAAATACCAGATTGAAATCATCGAGGATGTTCATGTTCAGGTGTGGGATGTGATCATTATTATAGATTTTTATGTAATGAATATGTTGGAGGATCATATATGCTCTCATGATCCAATAATTCTTGTAAAAAATTACTGAAAACGTCCATAAAAATGTAAAACATCATTGATGGTACACATTCTATAGATTTTTAAGATCAGGTCATATGATTTAATATTTTAGACTCCATGATGTACCCCATCGAAGATCATGTTTGTTTAATCATATCCCATTCTGAACCATCTTGTAATGTATCTCAAAATTGTGTTTTAAAATCTCTTCCAAATGGGGAACATTACAATATTAGAGGGATCTAGAGGATGTTTTTGTGTTTTTTGTTGAAAAATACCTTCACACCTATTCTCATGATACAATCACAGTCATTTCTAATTATTTTTGGATTCTTATTCTGGTTCTAGGAATACACATTCTTAATATTACAAGGTTAATGATTAAGTAGATATATTTTAAGAATTGGTCACTAATTTTAATGATATATATATTAACACTTAGAAAATCATTATGCATATTTTTCAGTCCCCACATCATTTCCACCAATACAAAAAGAACACTAACAAGAACTAAAACTATTTACACCAAATATAAAATATTCATACCGGATGAATGATGAAAATTTTCCTGTAATAATTTCATATAATTTACCACATTAATAAGAAAAAAATTAAATCATTTAAAGGATAATATTAGGGAAATTGGTTGTACCTTAGCATGTGTTCAATGTATTTGAAATTCCATTTTCATGCATAGTATTCAATTCGAGGATGAGATAAAAAATGATTGGAAATTAAAAAGTACACTTAACCCCAAAATATTGGATGATTTGAAAATAAATTGGAATAGATTATTCAAGATAGAATCATTTACCCCACTTCCAACCATAAGTGCATCATCCCTATCCTAGTTGTACCAAATAAAACATGGTTCACTAATATAAACATTGAATGTCATGAGTTAGTTCCTATGAATGTACAAAGTAGTGGTATATTTTGAATATATTATGGGAAACTAAATCAATCAACTTGTATGGACCATATCCCACATCTTTTCATTGACTAGATACTTGAGAAACTTATTGATATCACACACTATTATTTCATGGATGCTTTCTTTGGCTATTTTCAATTTCCTATTGTATAAGATTACTATGTGAATACTATATTCACCTGAACATTCGGTAAATTTTCATACCATGGGATTCCATATAAACTTTATAAAACCCATGATACCTACTAGATATTAATGGAAATAATATTTATGTTTTTTTGTAATGACCTAAAAATTTCCATGTAATTATTGCTAATTAAATGATATTATTTGAAGACTGCGAAAATTAACTGCACAAGATTCCAAGGCCTAGTTTGGCTAGAATAAAATTTCGAACATTTTTTAAGGTATGTTCAGTAAACATAGGAGATGGAATTTCTAAATTTTGAACTGGTGCTCGGAATTCAAATATAAGGGCACAGTTGAATTCATAATGGTGGTATTCTCTTAATAGAGGATTAACTTTGACCACAGTAGGTCATGAGAAAATTTTAGTTTCACATAATTTTAGAAAGAATAATAAAATAACATAATCTGTTATTTTATTTTTCTACCACTTCTTCAGTGATGGTGGAGGGGGCCACAGAGGTGGTCGGACATTTAATGAGGGACATTAAATGCCTGGTTACACGTTGATTGTTTAACAACCCCTAGTTTAATTAATGTGGTTCATTAATTAATTCAATTGATAAACCATTAATTTAAAATAGGATCAATATCTTAACTCATCCTTTGGATTTCAAGAACCATTGAAAAGGGAGATATTGGTGGCATATTGGGGGTGAAATCCGACAAAGTGACAATGATCAACCCTTCCAATGAAGAATGCAGGCTTGAACGAAATCATTGGGGAAATCAATCTTGGATCAATGAACACCGAAGACACTAATGAACATGGATTTTTCTCCCACAATTGTGACATCTCCTGTGATTCTGACATAGGGGTTTTTGTTTATATTTAATTAAATTTGGCTTAATCTATTATTCTTGAAAAACATGATGAACATGGATTAACCAAAAATGGAGTTAATACACGATTCATATGAAACTACAGGTGGATAATGAGTGAATTTTTGAACATAGTTTTGATTTATCTTTTTATTATTTGATTACCACGCCCTTGTTAAATTGGAAATATGAAGGAAGAATGACAACCAAATAAGGCCCAGATCCTCCACCACTTTTGGATTTGTCACATTCTTTATGGGTGAAATTCGAACATAATGGAAACATGATTCAAGGAGCCACGGAGTGACAGAAATATCCTGGGAGTCTCGTAGGAATGATTAGTAGAGAAAACGGAACACCTATGTTCAACCGGTGGCCTAAATAAGCCTCGAAAGTGCGACAATGGTGCAGTGGGGCTGGAGACCAGTAGTGGCAGAAGGTGAGGGCTGGCAGGCTTCCACCATCTGCGGAGGAAGGTAGCGCCACGTGGAAATGTGGCAGACATCTGGGGTGGTCGGCCCTTAGTAAGCTGCATTGGAAGTAGGAGGTGTGCCGTCGAATTCCGTGGATGGAGGCCACGACAGAGGGTGGACCCACACCCTAAGTGTCCCACTAACATAGGGGGGCATCACCACATTCCACCGGCATTGCATACCGAATGGAAAATTTGTCTGTTCGGGAGGGGAGCCAACTACTTTGTCAGGTGGCGGCGCGCACCTAGCCGGCGGGCCAAGCCGGTTATAACGACACATACTTTACATACATTGTTAATACATCAAAATTGAAGCATACTTATTACATCATATAACAAAACCACGAAAGGACCGTATAGGTATATTGTCTTTAGAAACTGGGAAACATAAACAACTGGTTCATAAAGCATCAACTTTGCCTCCCACTTATTTCATCATATCTAGAGTCCCTTTTTGGCATATCCTACTTAATAACCTTCTTCCTGACATGGGGAAAGAAAACATACAAATGGGTGAGATCAAATGCTTAGTAAGGGTAAACAAAAGAAATATCAATCACATCGTATACACAAGCACATAACTTCTGGAAATCTTAACCTGCAAAAGAGATCATAATTTCATAACATGGGATAAATCATGGCAGTGAAATGTAATCACAATAATCACAACATAAAACATGAAACTTTGTGGCGTACACACATAATCATAGAGAATCATTTCTCTTTAGTCAAGACTCGTTGACAAGACTATCTTAGTGGACAAAGTCCCTTTCTGAACCGAGTCACCCTCGTTTCAGTCCTGTTTCACTGAACCGGTATAACCTACCGTTCCAGCCCTGTCTATCTCATGAGATATAAAATCTTTACCCAATGCATTGGAGGGAGATATAGGTCCCACCCATCTCATAATGATACCATTCCTATATGTGCCACAATATCATAAATCATACATCATTGCATAACACATGTAATAAAAATGGGAATCTTAAACATCATGACATCATAAAAAAATTCATATAAAATAAAGGAATTCATAAAAATAATTCCATCACAACAAAATCAAATCAATGTAATAATAGGGATAAAAACAGAACCCTTTATTATCTTAGATGGAAAATAATCTTGATAAAACACTTGAACTCCATTCTTGAGGAAAATATCCTTTCTACTTCAAAAACATTTTTCCTTTCATAACATGTCATACAATTTGACACTAAAAGAAGTTGATTAAAAATAAACTTGAAAACTTGTAAGGGATTCTTCATTGAAATAATGTTTTAATAATCCATTCATGCCGTATAAGTTAAAAGAAAACATTCTTCTCGTACTTTTGTCGAACAAGTTAAAAAGTACCTCGTACGAAAAACGACAAAAGATTCCTTTCATATATTTTACTAAAAACTCACCGTAGGGTAAAATTTGATATAAACTATTGTAGAAGGATATAAATATTACATATTTAGGAAACATGGATGTGGATGATAAAATACACCCCAGTAAATACCAAAGTATAAACAATCTCGGATAAAATGGGATTGTGATATTTTCACTTACCTTAGGTCTGACTTTCTTTGTAAGTGTCCAAACCTCCTGTATAATGATTTAAATAATGTTATTGACTTATTACAAAATAATACTTATTTTTATGATATCATATATGGTCATTTTCTTAGCTTCTTAGTAGTAATATTTCATTGCTACTTGTTATTCGGGTGTTTATAACTTTTTGTTCTTATGCGTGTTTTGTCAAATAAATTATTATTCTTTTCTTTAGGTTATAGATACCTCATTTCCATAATGTTATTAGTGTAATATATATCATATTAATTCATTAAATTCATTTATATAATCATTATTAAATGAATATCATGTAGAATGAGTCGCATCACATCGTGGAGACGGTATTCCGTACGTACGCACGAGTGATGATATCGTTCCTATGATCGTGGAATTGTATTGGAGTGTATGTATACTATTTCAGAATCAATATCACTTTCTAATAGTCATATATATTCATTATTTACACCATTATACCCATCCAAGTATGCTGGTGGTGGAAAATAGATTACACCACGACGTGGAGACGGTATTCTGTACGTACGCACGCGCGGTGATTTCTTCTTCTGTAGGATGGATAGATGGTGAAATAGGGTTGTTTCATACTTATAATAACATATATTTATATGAGTGATACTGATGTTATTACTTCATAATGAAACAACTAAAGAAGAAGAAGTGGAAGAAGAAATAAAGATGAAAGAATCGGTAACGGACATTACCTCTTCTTTGAAGTTCTTCTTTGAGACCTTCTTTTAGGTCACTAAAATTGGTCTTTGAAGAAGACCAGGACCTCTAGGATGTCTCTAGGGAAGTGTAGGTGAGAATTTGGTAGGGTTTGGCCGAGCATGAAGACTCAATGTGGTGTGAGGAAGAGAGGGAGGAGGTGCCCTTTTATAAGGGAGGAGAGGGGCACCTTTGGAATAACTAAATATATTATTTTATTATAAAGTCACGTTCGGTTTTAAATAGATCCAAATTGATTTATTTCGAAGCTAAGGTGGGGATGGGTCGAAATCCTCTCATAAAATAGAATTTAGACTTGTTTAGGTTCCTATTTTAACCTTATCATTTAGATTTAACATTAAGTTAAATAAGTTTACTTTTACCGTGTCTTCTTGTGTTCATATACTATAAGGTTAATAAACTTACTATAAGCAGCCAAACGAACCCCAAGTTGTTTATTATTAATATATATAACCTTATCTAATTCATTTTTCCGAACCTTAGATTTTTAGGAATAAAATAACAATTACCAATATAATATTTGTTTTAAAAACTATTTTATGTCAATTTTGACACTATTTATTAATTTATTTTTCTGAAAATAATAATAGAATTATTAGTTCGAACCAAGTTAATTAAATCAATACTAACATGTCATATTAACCTATAAAATTAGTGGGATTCATAAAAAGCCTCAAATTACATTTATTTTGGTGTTTATAACATCAATGATGTCAATATTTCATTAATAAGATAATTACTGCATCATCATTGTGTCATAAATAAATTAAATTATTTAATGTCGAAAAATTACATATAAAATACCATTATGTATAAAATCTTTTTAGCTTTCTAATGAATATTTATAGTCTAATTTATCTTATGTATACCCCCATATTAAACATTATTTACTTATTAAAGATTGATTTTAACTATTTTACCCTTCTTTAAATAAATTAATAATAAATGTCCTAATCTACTCCAAGTGGGCGTAAATGGTCATATTTTATTCCTAAGTTTGTTTTTGTTCGAATTACAATTATCCAATAGAATTAGGACATGTGTTGGGGTAATAATAATATAATCTTTACCCTTAATTACCCTATTTACTTTTAACCGTGGTAAAAAAAAGTAAAAAGTTACTATTCACCAAAAACTTATTTTCATCTCATTGAACCACATTTTACTTACTGACATCAACTGTGTCTCTCGGATTTTTGAAATTCCACTCACAGAAGTGGTAAAATTATGTTTTATGAAAAATTCAGTTTTTTAACTACCACTTAGTGGTTTCACTATTCATCAAAAATTGAAAGTTTTCAGAAAAATACCAAAATTCCACCCTTGGCTAATTTCGATATTCCAAATCCAAAAATGAAGTCCATTTTGAAAAATAAAATTTATAAAATTTCAAAATGTGGTTATTACTATTCATAACGGCTAGTTTTAATAATATTTTAATAGCATATAGTTGTTTAGTGAAACTCGTTATTGCGTACGACGCAAGCTATCGAGGAAGGTCATGATTTCGTGTAAAGAAAGACAAGCAAGTGTTGTGTAGAAAAAGATTCCTTTCATGATTTATATAACATAAAAGTCTCGGGTGTTACATTCTACCCCCCTTAAAATGAATTTCTCCCTCGAAATTTGTCACTTTGTAACAAACAGATGAGGATACCTCTCCCTCATCATATCCTCAAGCTCCCATGTAGCTTCTTCTAATTGGTGGTTCCTCCATAAAACTTTCACCAATCGAGTGGTCTTGTTTCGTAGGACTTTTTCGCTACGATCCAGAATCTCTATCGGTTGTTCTTCATAAGAAAGATCTTGCTCCAGCAGTACAACTTCTGAGCTGAGTACATGTGAAGGATCAGGTATGTACTTTCTCAGGAGAGATACATGGAACACATCGTGAACTTGAGAGAGATTCGGTGGAAGCGCCAATCAGTAAGCTACCTTCCCAACACGATCCAGTATTTCGAAAGGACCGATATATCTAGGTCTCAACTTCCCCTTCTTTCCAAATCTCATAACCCTCTTCCAGGGAGATATTCGTAAGAACACTTTATCACCCACTTCAAACTCTAGGTCTTTTCTTTAGTTGTCGGCATAACTTTTCTGTCGACTCTGAGATGCTCTTATGTGTTGTTGAATAGATCTGACATTTTCTTCCATTTCATCAACGAGATCAGGTCCTAATAGCTTTCTTTCCCCAATTTCATCCCAGCAAGTTGGAGTCCTGCATTTCTTTCCATAGAGAGCTTCGTAAGGAGCCATCTGAATACTGGAGTAAAAGCTATTATTATAAGAAAATTCCACCAAAGGTAGGTGTTGATCCCAACCTCCTTTTAAATCCATAGAGCAACCTCTCAACATATCTTCTAGGGTTTGAATTATTATCTCAGACTGACCATCTGTATGAGGATGATAAGTAGTGCTGAAACTCAACTCTGTATCCAAAATATGCTGAAGACTTCGCCAGAACTTCGAGGTAAATCTCGGATCCCGATCAGATATAATAGAAAGTGGTACTCCATCAAATCTTACAACTTCCTTTACATATATCCTGGCAATCTGATCCAGAGATAAATCCTCTCTAATAGCAATAAAGTGTGCAGACTTAGTAAGACGATCAACTATGACCTAGATAGCATTATTGACTTTGGATGTTTTAGGAAGTCCTGTGACAAAGTCCAGAGTGATGTTTTCCCATTTCCATTCGGGTATGGGTAATGGTTGTAACATCCCCTTAAAATTTTGTCTCCCAGCTTTAACTTGTTGAAAAACCAAGCATCGAGAGACATATTCAGCAACATCACTTTTCATGCCATCCCACCAGAAGTACTCTTCAAAATTCCTATACATCTTCGTGCTTCCAGGATGAATAGAGAATGAAGAACTATGAGCCTCATCCATCATTTCCTTCTTTAATTCAGGGATGGGAGGAACACAAACCCGATTCCTGAACTTTATTATCCCATCACAATCAAGGTTGAATTCAGGAAAATTTCACACCTTCTTTTGTAACACGACATCTTCTTTCTGTGCCTCTTTAATCTTCACATGTATAGATGGTTGAACATTCATTTGAGAAAGATAATATTTTTCCCCTTTCATTATAATTCCAAGATCCATCCTTTGTAAATCCATAAATATTGGATCTTTTTGTGATCCTCGTCATGGATAAACTGGCATGGTCTTGTCGACTTAATGCATCTGCCACCTTGTTTGCTTTCCTAGGGTGGTAATGGATTGAGCAGTCGTAATCCTTAATCAGCTCCAACCATCTTCTTTGATGCATATTCAGCTCCTTTTGTGTGAAGATATACTTTAAACTTTTATGATCAGTATAAATATCACACCTTTCACCATAAAGATAATGCCTCCAAATCTATAATGCAAAGATTACCGCAGCTAACTCTAAATCATGTGTTGGGTAATTTTGCTCATGGATTTTCAACTGTCGTGAGGCATAAGCTATCACCATATCATTTTGCATAAGAACAAACCCCAATCCCTTCTTGGATGAATCACTGTAGATCACAAACCTTTCACCACTAGAAGGCAGTGTGAGCACAGGTGCACTGGATAACCTTCTTTTCAACTCCTTGAAATTATCTTAACATTACTCCGTCCAGACAAACTTAACTCCTTTCCGAGTCAACTTGGTGAGTGGATTAGATAATCATGAAAAATATTTCACAAAACTTCGATAATATCCAGCCAAACAAAGAAAACTTCGGATCTCAGTTACTGTTTTTCGTCTCGACCATCTTTCGATAACCTCTGTTTTTACTGGATCCACAGATATCCCCTCCTTTGAGATTATGTGACCCAAAAATGCAACTTTTTGAAGCCAAAATTCACACTTGGTAAATTTGGCATAAAGCTTCTCCTTTCTCAGGGTCTTCAATATAATTCTCAAGTGATCTTCATGTTCTTCCTTGCTCTTTGAATAGACAAGAATATCGTCTATAAAGACTACCACAAATTGATCAAGATAGTCTCTACAGACTCTATTCATTAGATCCATGAAGATAGCAGGGGCATTAGTAAGAGAAAATGGCATCACTATAAATTCATAGTGTCCAAACCTTGTACGGAAAGTAGTCTTTGGTATATCCTCCCTTTTGACCCTTAATTAATGATACCATGAACGAAGATCAATCTTGGAAAAGTATTGAGCTCCGTGTAGTTGGTCAAATAATTCATCAATGCGTGGGAGAGGATATTTGTTCTTGATAGTGATCTTGTTAAGTTCTCGATAATCAATGCAGAGTCTCATTGATCCATCTTTCTTCTTAACAAATAGAATATGTGCTCCCCAAGGCGACACACTAGGGAGTACGAATCCCTTACCAAGATTCTCTTGGAGTTTCTTCTTCAGTTCCTGCAACTCAATTGGGGCCATTCTATAAGGTGTCTTTGAGATAGGAAAAGCACCCGGTACGAGTTCAATTGAGAACTCAACTTCACAATTTGGTGGAAGTCCCTGTAATTCCTCCGGAAAGATATCATCAAACTCCCGTACAATGGGAATATTCTTAATCATGAGTTTCTCACCAACCAGTTGAGATAAATAACCTTCATTTAGTGGAATCAGGACCCATAAGATGGAAGAAATTTCCACTGGAAGGTTATGTTCATCCTTGCATCGATAGACGATCATAGATTGATCTGGAATATGAAATGTGACTTCCCTTATTTGGTAGTTGATATGAGATCCATATAAAGAAAGCTAATCCATGCCAAGAATCACATCAAATTCCACTATAGGAAGGATCACAGGATTTGCAGGAAGCACTTTCCCACAAACATCAATCGGAGAAGAATTATAAACTTTTGATGCGACTGTTGTGCCATTAGGTGTTGTCACAGCTAACTCAACATCTAATTGTTGAGGTAATATGGTGATACCCTTAGAAAATTCTTCAGAAATAAAAGAGTGGGTGGATCCAGAATCAAATAAAACATTTGCTACTTTAGAGTGGATGGTAAGTGTACCTTTCACCACATCGTTATTGTACTCCACATCGCTGATAGAAATTTCATGTGACTTTCCTTTTTCTTTAGCCTTAAGAGTTCGTTGACGTCGACCATCATCATCAACCCTTGGATTAGGGCATTTATTGGCATAATTTCCCATCTCCTTGCACTTGAAACATTGAAGTGTAGTAGGTTCATTCTGTGTATCCCTTCCTTTGTTTACATCAATAGACATCTTCTTCCCATCATCGCGGCATTCAAATGCCCGATGACCTTCATTTCCACATTTGAAACATTTACTTGTCCCTTTAAGACAACTCCCTCCATGTTTCTTTCCACACATTGAGCATAAGGGAAAGCTCATCTTCTTTTCAGTGTGCTCTTTAGATTTTCCTTTGAATTCCATTTTCCTATTCTTATCAAACCCATATGACTGATGGGTTACTCCAATATCCATCTCAACTTTGAGAGCACATCGAACGATTTCATCGTAGCTATTGAAGTCCCTTCTGGCTAACGCCCTTCGAAGACTTGGTTTTAAGACACTAAAGAATTGATCGATCTTACTCTCAGGTTAGATAATAATACCAAAAGCGTACCTTGCAAGTCTTGTAGAAATTGATTCATAGGTACCAACATATTCATCATCCTTTTGCTTCAGTTCAAGAAACTATTTCTCCATCTTTGTTCGGAGTATATGAGGGAAGTACTTATTGAAAAATAAGTTCTTGAACTCGTCCCATTCCAGGGACTCAATTTCATCCCTTTCCCTCATATTCTTAATAAGATCCCACCATTGATCAGCATCTCCTTCCAAACGATACACTGCTAGGATGACTTTATCATGTTCAGAAAATTGAAGAACTGAAAATATCTTTTCAGTAGTACTAATCCATTGTTCAGAAACTAATGGATCAGTAGTCCTGCTGAAATAAGGTGGACGCTGCCTCATGAAGGATTCAACAGAATGTTGCTCCTTCCTTTGCTCGTTTGGAAGTCCTGCATGATTCATAGCTTGAGAAAGTTCTGTGAGCATGGCTACAAGATTTTTCATTCCAGCTCCCATAACGTTTGGTTTCTCAGGGGGACAATCATTGCATTGCCCGTCGCATTCCGCATTAACACAATTCCTTCGGGTTCCAGCCATTGACTAAAACCAAGAAGAATAGTGTGAGCAACACTAATTATAATAGGAAAACCACATAATCAAGAATAAAATTTCACACATAAGGTCTTGTCCTAGGGTATTCATGGACATTTCTAAAACACTATGATTGTGTTCTATGCTTAGACTTATCCTTAGGGTTCTTACTAAGGCTTTCACATCCCAGTTTCCAAAGGTTGACTATACCTTTCCTCTAATACCAACTATAGAGGTCTGGAATTACTTCTAGTGGACTATAATTGATACCTATCTGGGCACTCCATGGGCGGCTACACCCCCTGGGCGGGATACACCACCATCCCCAGTGGAATCCATTTCCTCATGAAGCCCTTGGGCGGAGAGCCATGTTCGTCCAACGCTCACATGTGAGAGTTCCAAAGGATTGGATACATTCCTACCTCCTTTGCCTCTGATACCAAAAATAACAACCCATACTTTACATACATTGTTAATACTTCAAAATTGAATCATAATTATTACAACATATAACAAAACCACGAAAGGATCGTATAGGTATAGTGTCTTTAAGAACTAGGAAACATAAACAACTGGTTCATAAAGCATAAACTTTGCCTCCCACTTATTTCATCATATCTAGAGTCCCTTTTTGGCATATCCTACTTAATAACCTTCTTCCTGATCTGGGGAAAGAAAACATACAAATGGGTGAGCTCAAATGCTCAGTAAGTGTAAACAAAAGAAATATCAATCACATCGTATACACAAGCGCATAACTTTTGGAAATCTTAACCTGCAAAAGAGATCATAATTTCATAACATGGGATAAATCATGGCAGTGAAATGTAGTCACAATAATCATAACATAAAACATAAAACTTTTTGGCATACACACATAATCATAGAGAATCATTTCTTGTTAGTCAAGACTCATTGCCAAGACTATCTTAGTGGACAAAGTCCCTTTCTGAACCGAGTCACCCTCGTTTCAGTCATGTTTCACTGAACCGGTATAACCTACCGTTTTAGCCATGTCTATCTCATGAGATATAAAATCTTTACCCAATGAATTGGAGGGAGATATAGGTCCCACCCATCTCATAATGATACCATTCCTATGTGTTCCACAAAATCATAAATCATACATCATTGCATATCACATGTAATACAAATGGGAATCTTAAACATCATGACATCATAAAACAATTCATATAAAATAAAGGAATTCATAAAAATAATTCCATCACAACAAAATCAAATCAATGTAATAATAGGGATAAAAACAGAACCCTTTATTATCTTATATGGAAAATAATTTTGATAAAACACTTGAACTCCATTCTTGAGGAAAATATCCTTTCTACTTCAAAAACATTTTTCCTTTCTTAACATGTCATACAATTTTACACTAAAAGAAGTTGATTAAATATAAACATGAAAACATGTAAGGGAAGCTTCATTTAAATAATGTTTTAAAAATCCATTCATGTTGTATAAGTTAAAAGAAAACATTCTTCTCGTACTTTTGACGAAAAAAGTTAAAAAGTGCCTCGTACGAAAAACGACAAAAGATTCCTTTCATATATTTTACTAAAAACTCACCATAGGGTAAATTTTGATATAAACTATTGTAGAAGGATATAAATATTACATATTTAGGAAACATGGATGTGGATGATAAAATACACCCCAGTAAATACCAAAGTATAAACAATCTCAGATAAAATGAGATTGTGATATTTTCCCTTACCTTAGGTCCGACTTGCTTTGTAAGTGTCCGAACCTCCTGTATAATGATTTAAATAATGTTATTGACTTATTCCAGAATCATAATTATTTTTATGATATCATATATGGTCATTTTCTTAGCTTCTTAGTTGTAATATTTCATTTCTACTTGTTATTCGGGTGTTTATAACTTTTTGTTCTTATGCGTGTTTTGTCGAATAAATTCTTATTCTTTTTTTTAGGTTATAGATACCTCATTTCCAGAATTTTATTAGTGTAATATATATCATATTCATTCATTCAATTCATTTATATAATCATTATGAAATGAATATCATGTAGAACGAGTCGCATCACATCGTGGAGACGGTATTCCGTACGTACGCACGAGTGATGATATCGTTCCTATGATCGTGGAATTGTATTGGAGTTTATGTATACTATTTCAGAATCAATATCACTTTATAATAGTCATATATAGTCATTATGTACACCATTATACCCATCCAAGTAAGCTGGTGGTGGAAAATAGATTACACCACGGCGTGGAGACGGTATTCCGTACGTACGCTCGTGCGGTGATTTCTTTTTCCGTAGGATGGATAGATGGTGAAATAGGGTTGTTTCATACTTATAATAACATATCAGTATATGAGTGATACTGATGTTATTACTTCATAATAAAACAACTAAAGAAGAAGAAGTGGAAGAAGAAATAAAGATGAAAGAATCGGTAACGGACATTACCTCTTCTTTGAAGTGCTTCTTTGAGACCTTCTTTTAGGGCACTAAAACTGGTCTTTGAAGAAGAACAGGACCTCTAGGATGTCTCTAGGGAGGTGGAGAGGAGAAATTGGCAGGGTTTGGCCGAGATTGAAGGCTCAATGTGGTGTGAGGAAGAGAGGGAGGAGGTTCCCTTTTATAAGGGAGGAGAGGGGCACCTTTGGAATAACTAAAAATATTATTTTATTATAATGTTTTGTTCGGTTTTAAATAGATCCAAATTGATTTATTTCTAAGCTAAGGTGGGGATGGGTCGAAATAATCTCATACAATAGAATTTTGACAAGTTTAGGTTCCTATTTTAACCTTATCATTTAGATTTAACATTAAGTTAAATAAGTTTACTTTTACCGTGTCTTCTTGTGTTCTTATACTATAAGGTTAATAAACATACTATAAGCAGAAAAAAGAACCCCAAGTTGTTTATTATTAATATATATAACCTTATATAAGTCATTTGTCCGAACCTTAGATTTTTAGGAATAAAATAACAATTACCAATATAATATTTGTTTTAAAAACTATTTTATGTTAATTTTGACACTATTTAGTAATTGATTTTTTTGAAAATCATAATAGAATTATTAGTTCGAACCAAGTTAATAAAATCAATAATAACATGTCATATTAACCTATAAAATTAGTGGGATTCATAAAAAGTCTCAAATTACATTTATTTTGGTGTTTATAACATCAATTATGTCAATATTTCATTAATAAGATAATTACTGCATCATCATTGTGTCATAAATAAATTAAATTATTTAATGTCTAAAAATTAAAAATAAAATACCATTATGTAAGAAATATTTTTATCTTTATAATTAATATTTATAGTCGAATTTATCTTATGTATAACCCCATATTAAAAATTATTTACTTATTAAACTTTGATTTTAACTATTTTAACCCTTCTTTAAATAAATTAATAATAAAAGTCCTAATCTAATACAAGTGGGCCTAAATGGTCATATTTTATTCCTAAGTTTTTTTGGTCGAATTACACTTATCCAATAGAATTAGGACATGTGTTAGGGTAATAATAATATCATCTTTACCCTTAATTACCCTATTTACTTTTAACCGTGGTTAAAAAAAGTAAAAAGTTACTATTCACCAAAAAATTAGTTTCATCTCATTGAACCACATTTTACTTACTGACATCAACCGTGTCTCTCGGATTTTTGAAATTCCACTCACAGAAGTGGTAAAATTAAGTTTTATGAAAAATTCAGTTTTTTAACTACCACTTAGTGGTCTCACTATTCATCAAAAATTGAAAGTTTTCAGAAAAATACCAAAATTTCACCCTAGGCTAATTTCGATATTCCGAATCCAAAAATAAAGTCCATTTTGAAAAATAAAATTTATAAAATTTCAAAAAGTGGTTATTACTATTCATAACGGCTAGTTTTAATAATATTTTAATAGCATATCGTTGTTTAGTGAAACTCGGTATTGCGTATGACGCAAGCTATCGAGGAAGGTTGCGATTTCGTGTAAATCAAGCCAAGCAAGTGTTGTGTAGAAAAAGATTCCTTTGATGGTTTATATAACATAAATGTCTCGGGTGCTTCACCGGTCCTGCGGCCCTACTGGCAGTGCCCAACCAAAGCGGGTCAGGCCAATCCATGGCCTAGCGAGCTGAGCACGCCACATCTCAGACCACTCAGGCTGGTCTAACTGGTTCAGGCCAGAACAGTTCAGCCCCGGACTTGTTCGGTTTGACCGAGTCGGACCAGACTCGTACCCTTTTCAGACCAGTGTTTCTTAAAAGGTCGTATCTCACAAAATAGATGTATGTTTGGCGAATTTTCTATGGCGTTGGAATCCTGGGAATGACATGGACCTTTTGTGATACCCCCCCTGTGTTTTGAAGAATGTTTGAGTACATCCATTTTTTATCGTATATGAATCCTACCTGGCCCTCGGCACTAAAATGTCCATAACTAACAGACCAGGCATCTGGTTGATGCGCTTTCAATTGCATTGGAACTCTTATGAAATGGAAGATCGTCAGGTTATATCTTTTTGGGACTTTGTCTATATTAAATACGAATGATGGATTTATGATCAGATCCACTGAGAATCATGTGTTCTTGGTGCGGGAATCCAGTGGCTGACTGAGACCTATAGAATGAATAGTGATCCTCTGTGGATCATCACTGAGTGATCCTCTGTGGATCAGCACTAAGAGATCCTATGTGGATCAGCACTGAGTGATCCTATGTGGATCAGTATTGATAGATCCTATGTGGGTTAGTAGTAGAGCCTCATGACAAAACAAGATGATCTAGACTTATGACTAAACATCTGTACTCCTGTACTTATGTTAATCATGGTGTGAGTTGTCTTTTTCATTGTGCTTTGGGATTTGTAACATTCTTTGTGGTTTTCCTTTTGTGTAATTTTGAGATTCCTTTGAGGTTCTTGGTGTCCCTAATGGGTATCGTTATACTCACCCCTGCATGGGATTCTCCTGCACCATGTTGTGTCTAGTGTAAATGATAGGCAGCTTTGACTAAGTCTCAAGGTGCCAGGACATGATGGTGTATGGAGGTGACTAGTTGTGTGGAGAGTCGTAGTGATGATATTTATCTACCATTCATATAGGATCCTTAGTAGACGACCTCATTATTATTTTTTTACCTTTTTTATTTATTTCCATTTCAGTTGTGCTTGTATTCTGGCGCCTTTACATTAGTATTTACTTTTACACTTTGTGGTGGTTTTTAGTTGTGGTTTCACCTTTCTTCTTCGGTTGTGTTTTACTTGTGCACAATGTACCATGTCTATGTGTGTACATGTTTTGATGAAATTCCATCCCATTTTAAGGAATTTTCTTTCTGGTGCTAGTCACTAACCCCTGGCATATAGAAGGCGAGCTTGGGTTTGTCACGGCATGGCCCCTAGGGGATAGGTCGTGACAAAGTGGTATCAAAGTAGTCAGTTCTACCATGAGAACATAGAGTCTATGTTTTCAATAGAGAAATATTTTTAAGTGACTTGAGTTCAGGATTATGTTCGGGGAGTCCAGTGCTGGTGTGGTGTCCGACATATCCATACGCCAAGACCCTGAATTCTTATTTCCAACTAAATACAAGAAAAATATAATTTCGTGTGTTTTTAAAATGTTTTGTTTCTTTTTCATCTCTTTGAGTCAGCTCAATAGGTTTAACATCTTTAAAATGGAACACCAATTTCTTTTAGGATTTTGCTGTGTAGATAGCCAGCTAATATTTTAGAGAGTGAACATGATGATGGCCCACAGAGCGATGAGTCATCAGTGCAGGGGCCCTCTTACAGTGATGGAACCTTTGGGTGGTGTACCAGCAACACCACCACCTATAGGGAAGCAGTTTCCACCAACCCCACTAGAATACTGTGAAAAAAAACTGAGTACATTGCACAAATTCTAGAGATAGTGGCCTCTGAGGTTTTGAGGTGAGAAAGATCCCCAAGCAGCTGAGGACTGACTGGAGGCTGTGGTGCGAGTTTTTCTATTAGTTGAGACATTAGTGCATCAGATGTTGATCTTAGCTAATAGCCTCTTTCAGGGAACAATAGGGGAGATGGTGGAGTCTGATGCTCCAAACGCATGAGAAGGTGACACTCTCTGAGATGGACATCGAGACCCTCTTCAGGTAGGATTTCGTTCTAGCGACATTACGCTCACTGCGTATCCAGGAGCTGTTGTACTTACCAGATAGAAGACCGTCAGTGGCCCAGTACTCTTCAAGATTCACTGACCACTCTCTCTATTCCATCAACATGGTACGAGACCCATTCATCATGTCCCATACCTTTGAACAATCCTGAATGGCTCGAAAGCATTCATTTTTATTGATTTTTGATAACCCCCCATTCAAGGGATGAGGGGGGAACCCTTACAAGTCCCATTGGCTCAGTGATTACATGGCCTATATGATTAAGAGATTACATGACCAAAAGGTCTTAGGGAATTTAACCATAATATCTATAAGAAACGGCCCCTCCCCAGCATCTGCATCATTAAAGTACCTCTCCCCCTTCGCATGGTCATCTGGCTAGGCTTCCCGTGCAAGCACAATCTGGTCCCGATGGAATAGCCATACCCTCTCCTTATAGAAAATACATTTGGCTATACTCTGGTGAGTGCACCTGCTTCGAATCTGCTACTGGGGTTGGTCCTTTTTTGTAGTGCGTCCCGGGTAACTGCATGTGTCCCTAAGGCCTTGAGGTGGCCCGAAGGCCTTATAGGTATCCCAAAATCCCTATTAACCTGAAGGCCTGAGTGGCCCGAAAGCCTTAAGGACTCCAATCCCAAACCAGTGGCCCAAGGAGAATAGTTCCAGCTACTGCAGTACCGAATAGTACCTTCTACAGTAACTGCAACAGTTCTTGCTCCGGTACCCGGACAATGTACTGTTCTGCTATAGTACATGTACAGTGTACAGTCCTACTATAGTTCCCACATAGTGTATAGTTCTTCTATAGTGCTTTCTACAATACATTCTATGGTACTGCTACAGTACAAAAAAAATATGCCTCTTCCTGGTTTTGAACCTGGGTCTTGTGGATGCACTTAAGGATACCTCACAAACAGGGCTGAGGCTCATGTGCTCATACCTTTGAACAAGGTCTCTAGTGAGAGATCAAATCATCGATGATATCGCTCAATATCCTGATGCATTCTAGAGTATTCAAGCGAAAATTATTGGTGGATAGCTTCTTAGATGAGCAGGAACCAACGGTGAGAGCCTCCACTAATTGAAATGTAGGAGAGTCATTTGTAGAAGGTAGTAGGTAGATGATATAGCAGTCCATATTGGCCATACCTTCCAGAGGATGATCCTAGGACGAAGGCTCAGAGGTGCAAATCTCACTAGGTAGAGGAAGTCGTCTGAGGACTAAATTCTACTACTCTTAATGCATACATCAACACATGGATCACGATTGTCTAACAGTCCATGTGGATGATCGCTAAATAATTAAGAGACCACCAAAAGAGTGGATGAGGTTCTAGTTAGGAGGTACGTTGGGAGGCAGACATGGTAGAGGAGTTTGTTGTGCAGCAGGTGGTGGATGATGGTTTGACGTTCTACAACCACCACCCCTAGGTGGTCCACCCCTACCACATGGATCTTGTGGACTAGGGAGATATTAGCTTCAGGCGGTAGAGGTCTATGACTACAGAACTCCAGGGATGACTAGAGGTACGATCTATTTCTATTCCACCCTATATGCAACTCTTATAGACACAGGTGTCAGTCGTTCTTTCATTTCCATAACACCAGTTCAGAGCACAAAGATTCATATGGAGTCATTGACTCGATCCTTATGAATAGAGACTCTAACAGGAGAGGATATGATGATTACACATTGGTGAATGCAGTGTGATATCACTCTAAGAGGTGAGAGCTTCGGATGAGATCTCTTACTACTAGCGTTAAGGCCTTAATACATCAAATTAGGTATGGAATGGATACCAATAGTCCATGATCTGATTCACTTTTTTAGGCAAAAATGTGCGGTGTGTTCGTGAGGATGGGACATGGTTTTCCTTCACCGATGAAAATGGTACCTTCACTTCTCAGGTTGGACTTTCCCAGTGGAGGATACAGCCGATCACACATCAATTATCTAGCCTTACCCTTGGAGTAGTTGACGAGAGGAGTTTCATCTATCCTATAATGGTGGACCAATATGCTTATGTCTTTACTAGGGATGTTATGAGAATACCTCCTCAAAGAGAGGTATACTTATACATAAAACTATAACCCAGGAAGCCATCGATATCTACACAAGCATATCGTATGGCTCCTATGATGCATCATGAGTTCTGGTAATAGTTGTAGGACTTATAAAGGTAGGGGTTCATAAGGCCCAGTGTTTCTCCTTGGGAAGCCTTGATTTTGTTCTCCAAGAAGGTAGATGTGATTCTAAGGCTTTTTGTGGACTATCAATGCCAAAACCAGGTGACCATGAAGAAGAAGAATCCTTTTCCAAGGATAAATGATCTCTTCAACCAGATGAACGGAGCACTGTGGTTTTCGATGATATACCTTAGATCAGGCCACCATCATCTTACGGTTCGAGATGAGGAGGTACTGAATACAGCCTTCAATTGTCATTATGGCCATTAAGAGTTCTTGACATGTGATTCAATGTGACCAACTCTCTAGTAGTGCTCATGGGGATCATGAACATTATCTTTCATCCTTACCTTGATCGCTTCATGGTGGTCTTCATTGATGACATCTTGGTGTACTTGGTGACGGAGGAGGAGCACCCACACAACTATAGATGGTTATGGATTCACTCTGAGAGAACCAAGTTTATGGAAATCTCTCAATGTGCCAATTATAGATATGGGAAGTCCAATTCATTGGGAACTTTATATAAAAGGCTGGAGTTGCAGTGGATCCGAAAAATATAGTGGTGGTGCTTTCTTGGGAGCCACCTAGGTCTGTAACCGAGTTGTGAAGTATCCTAGTATTTTTATGTTACTACCGGAGACTTTTACCAGACTTCTCTAGGGTAGCGGCACCATTTTCAACATTGATGAAGAAGGATAGGCCTTTCTTGTTGATGAAGAAGTGTTGGTAGAGTTTTCAGGAGCTAAGGCAGAGACTGATGAGTTCCCCCATATTGAGGTTACCAGAAGAGGGTGTCGTGTTTTTTGTCTCCTATGACACATCAGGGACCCGACTAGGATGTGTCCTAATGTAAGAGCTAGCTGTGATCACCTACGAGTCATGATAGATGAGATAGAATGAGCAGAACTATGCTACCCACGACCTATTGTTAGCATCAGTAGTCTTCTCCCTGATGATATGGAGACACTAGTTGATGGGTGAATGGTGTACTTTCTACTCTAATCACAAGTGTCTCAGGTATATATTCTCACATTAGGACCAAAACCTGAGACAACGGCGATGGAGGGAGTTTCACCAAGATTAAGACAATCAGATAGTCTACACTTTTGGGAAGGAAAACGTAGTAGTAGACTCACTCAATACAGGGTTTGGTATACAATTGCTGAGTTAGGAGATAGTACAGATAGCCGCATTGCATATATCCTTTTTCGAGAGAGATCGAACAGCTTACCTCCAGTCTATTATTTTCACTCCACCACTTCTTCAAAGATTTCAGGAGGCACATCTTGTGGACGATGAATGAAAGGCCCGATGTGCTTAGATATCCTCAGGATAGTCTACTAAAGGATTTCGTAAATGTTTGGAGAACGTCATCATGTTTAGAGGATGCGCCATGGTACCCGTGACACTATGAGAGGAGGTATTGAGGGAGTCCATAGATCCCCATTAGAGGTACATCCTAGAGTGGTGAAGATGTACTAGGACCTCCAGTGTCAGTACTTGTGGATAGCGATGATGAAAGTAGTGGAAGTGTTCGTATCACGATGACTCACTTGTCAGCATGTGAAGGTTGCGAATCTGTTTCATACATGCTTAGAAAAGCCACATGAGGTACTGGAGTAGAAGTGGGATGGTATCTCCGCGGACTACATGATAGGGCTACCACGTACGTCCAAGGGCCACATTTCCATCTAGGTGATCATTGACTCACTCACCATGTCAGCCCACTTCCTACCCGTCTGAGATCAGGGATAAATAGAGGGCATGTAACGTCTCTATGTACATGAGATTGTACGTTTTCATGGGGTTCCATCAACGATCGTATAGAATTGTGACTCTCTTTTTACATCCCTCTTATGGAAGGGATTTTAGGAGGTGGTCGGGACTCAGTTATGCTTGAGCACCACCTTTCACCCTTAGACAGCTGGTCAAATAGAGCAGACCATACTGACACATAAGGACATGCTTCATTCTTGTGTCCTTCATTTTGAACACTATTGGGAGGATCACTTTCCCTTGGTGGAGTTCGCTTACAACAATTGTTATCACTACACCATCGGAATGGTGCTGTTAGTGGCCTTGTACGGGTAACCGAGAAGATCATCTCTATGCTGGATAAACCCAGGGGAGGCAGTACTTCTGGGTCCATAGTTGGTGCGGGATACCACTTAGAAGGTGAAGATCATCTAGGAGTGGATGAATATAGCATAGAGCGGATAGAAGTCATATGCTAATAGGAGATGGAGACGCTTGGAGTTCTAGGAAGGAGACCATGTCATATTACGGGTCTCACCTTATTGGGGATTGAGGAGATTTTTCCATGGAGGAAATCAATCTCTATGGTTCATCAGGCCTTTCTAGATTCTTATTAGAGTGGGAGAAGTGATGTACCTCCTATGCCTTCCCTGGTATATACACCGGGTGTATAAATTTTTTCATGTGTCGTCACTAAGGTGGTACATGAATGATCCATTTCACATTATTGACTGGGGCGAGCTAGAAATGCACGATGGGGAGAAGTTCACAGAGTTCCCAGTGGAAATAGAGGAATGACATGAGCAGGTCCTTTGTGGTTGGTAGATTCTTATGTTGCGAGTTCTATGACAGCACGGGAACCTCTAGGAGAGCACAAGAGAGCAGGAGGCTCAGATACAAGCTCAGTACCCCCATTTTCATCTCATGCTTTTGTTGTAGCTTCTGGGGATGAAAGTCTCTATGGTGGGTAAATTTAACGTCTTGTAATGTTCAATGTAATTTTTTTAATTAAATGGATTTATTAAGAGTATGTGAAAATTAACAGGAAGTGATTTCAAGGCCTAGTGTGCCTAGAATGTAATTTTGAACTATTTTTATGGTATGATCAGCAAATGTGAGAGCTGGAATTTCTAACTTTTTAACTAGTGCTCGGAATAAAAATCGGAGGTCACCATTGAATTCTCAGTGCCAATATTCTTTTAATGGTGTTTTAACATCGACCATAGTAGATTGAGAGAAAATGATAGTTTCACAGACTCTTTGAAATAATAATAAAATAACATAATATTTTATTTTATTTTTCAACCACCTCTTGAGTGACGGTGGCGGGGTCCATAGAGGTGGTCGGGAATTTAATGAGATACATTAAATTCCCACTTACACATTGATTGTGTAACCACACCTCGTTTAATTAATGTGGTTTATTAATTACACAAATTAATGAAACATTAGTTAAAAGGTGGATTAATATATTAAATCATCCTTTGGGATTTAAATATTTGTCAAATGGAGAGGGTGGATAGATATTTTGGAAGAACTCTGACAAAGAGCCAACGATAGGCCCTTCTAATGAAGAACAGAGGCTTGAATGACATCATTCTGGAAATTGAACCTGGATTGATGAACTTTGGTGGCTCCAACAAATGTGGATTCTTCTCCCAGAACTGTGACAACATCTATGATTCTGAGGTAGGGTTTTTTTTAAATTCAAGTGAATTTTTTCAATCTATCAGTCTTGAAAAACATGATGAATGAAGATTTACCAAAAATGAGTTAATCTAATATTCATAAGAAACTACGGGTGGATAGTGTGGGAATTTATAAATGGGGTTTTAATTTACCTTTTGATGATTTGATTACTACAACCTTCTTAATTTGCTAACGTGGAAGTTACAGCCCAACCAAAAAAGGATCAGACCCTCCACCGCTTTCGAATTTTTCATGTTCTTCAATGCAGAAATTTAAAATGAACAAAAATTTCAATATTGAAGTCACGAAGTTAATGAAGAATCACAGGGGGCCATTGGTGTGATCAGTAATGAAAACAGACCATTAGTCTTCAAATGGTGCCCCGGTGAAGCCGTGTCGGCTCAACACTGGAGCGACGGTTGGCAGCGATGGGAGACGGACATTCATCGACCGTGAAGGAAGGCGAAAACACATGGAACTGCATTTGAAAGCAGTGGCTATCAGCCCAAGGCTGGCTTTGTTGGCAGCAGGCTGTGCACTGTCACGCGCGGCGGAGGGAGGTCACAGATTTGAGCCACAGCGGAGGGCGGACGCGCACCCAGCATGTCCTGTTGATAGTTGGGGGAGGTTCCACATGGCACATCCATTGAAAACAAACTATAAAATTTGTCCCTTTGGTAGGGGAGACAACCCTCGTGCCTTCTGGCGGATCCGGCCTAGCCAGTGGGCCGGGCTAGTCCCTCGGCCCGGTAGGCGGCACCCAATTAAGGGGGGTTGGATGGGACTACGACATAGTGGGTTGATCCTACCATGGCCCAGCCCACTCGGTTCAGTCCAGTCGGTTTAAGTTGGACTTGGTCGGAACCGGACCTGGTTGGGGGGCCCAGGCTGGGTCGGACCGGACACGGACCCTTTTCGGTGCAGTTTTGCTTAAAATGTCGTATCTCACAAATGAGATGCCTATTTGACAAACCATCTATGGCACTAGAATCCTTGTAATAAGATTGATATTTTGTGATAATCCACCTGAGTTATGGGGAACATTGTATTATGGATGGTTTGGATCGTACCCAAATCCAACCCGGCCCCTCGACACTAAAATGTCCATAACAAACAGACCGAGTGTCCAGTTGATGCGATGTTTGTTGCGTTGGAACCCTTTTGACATGTTATTTCATTGAGTTACATCTTCATGGGAATTCATGCTAGTTGAAATACGACTGATGGATTGAGGATCAGATCCTCATGGAATCATGCATGATTTGTACGTGAATCCAGTGGTTGGCTACAATGTGTAGAATGGATAGCGATCCTTTGTGGATTAGCACTGATAGATCTTGTGTGGATCATCACTGAGCGATATTATGTGGATCAGAACCTAGAGATCCTATGTGGATCAGCATTAATCGATCCGGTGTGGATTATCACCGAGCGATCCTCTTTGGATCATCACCATGCAATCCTGTGTGGCTCAACAGCAGAGCCTCATGATATATCAAGATGATCTAGCTTTATCACAATAAATATGTAGTTCTGTACTTAAATTAAACCTGGTATTTGATGTATTTTTGTTTGTGCTTTGTGATTGAGATCAGGATTTGTTGTTTTCCCTCCATAAAAATATAAGAGTCTTTCGGGGGTCTCGGGTTCCCTACTGGGTACTGTTAAACTCACCCCTACACAGGCTTCTCCTGCACCTTGTTGTTTCTTGTGCAGATGATGGGCATCTTTGAAAGAGTCTCAAAGAGCTAGGACTTGATAGTGTACATAGGTGACCGGTACATGTGGAGATCTGCAGTGATGAGCTATACTGACCGTTCAGGTATGATCCTTGGTAGAATACCTCAGGATCTATTTTCCCTTTTTCTGCATTTCCATTTTAGTTGGGATTTTATTCTGGCCCCATTACTTCAGTACTTACTTTTACACTCTATGGTGGTTTTAGTTATGGTTTCACCTTTCTTCTTCCATTGTATTTTACTTGTATGCAGTGTACCTTATCTGTGCGTGTACAGGTATTAATGAAATTTCTACCCATTTTTGGAAAATGCTCTTCCGGTTCTTGTCACCAACCCTTTTCCTATGGAAGACAATCTTGGGGTAGTCATGGTATCGTCCCCAGGGGATGGGTCATGACAATTGTAATGAGAAATTGATGGTGGTATTTATGGATGATTTTACACAGCATGGTTCCTCATTTGATGAGTTTCTATTATGTTTGGGTAATTTTTTCATTTCTACATTACGAAAAATCTTCTTTCGAACATTTAGAAATGCCATTTCATGGTAGAAAAAAACATTCCAGGTCATGGTGTGTTACAACATTGAATTTTTGTTGGTAGATAAATTGTATAAATCATTTCATAATATCAATACCTTACATATGTGTCTGTGATATTCAATCATTCATTGGACACTGTGGTTTTTATCGACGCTTCATATGAAATTCCACTAAGATAACTCAACCATTATACTAGTGTCTTAAAAAATATAACGAAATATTTTTTTATGATTCCAACAGGGTATCACTTAATAAGATAAAGAAGAATCTGACCACTTCACCAATCATACAACCAACATGATGGGACCTCGCATTTGATTGTATATGTGGTGCATAAAGATTCATGTTATAGAAGTCTTATCTCAGACGATGGAAGGGTTATTCTATGTGATTTATTATGAATCAGGGGATTTGGATTACACCCATGTAAATTACACCATATTGGACAAGGTTTTTTATTTCATTTTTTATTATAATAATTCCACTCTTATTTATTATGATATGAAGTGATTTTTTCTCTGATAATGAAGCTTTGAGGTACCTCATAAATAATCCAGCTGTAAAAACCCACCATATTCATTAGAGGATCCTTCGAGAGTTTTAAAAGGAGATAAGGGGTAAAAATAATTCGAAGAACTTGGTGTTTGACCATATGAGTAGGATCAATCACATGATGGAGCATGATACTAAAAAATATGTTCCACTTTAGGACACATTCCATGACGAACATCTCTCTTTCATTTCATGTATGTATCAATGGTATGTATATTTGTGTTTTATAAGTCATCCTCTACTTTTCATCAATGGGGGAACATTTTTAAGGGAAATTAAATTCCCTAACAATACATATTATTTTTTTGAGATTTTTTAGTAATGCAGAATTCAGTTTATAGACCAGTTTCTAAGGTCATGTGGTTTCTATTAAATTATAGTCAATATTTATTATGTTAGTAAATAAGTTGAATGTAAGGACACCTAGAAATATGATGGTAATTTCAAAGTGGATTTTTTCAAGGTTTAAAATATCTACATATTTGGAGTACAAATTAATGTCATCAGTGACATACAGAAGCACTTTTGTAAATGAAATTTTGATTTCCTCCCTCAAATGTATTGGGTGACACACAAAAAATAAACATCATACTATCCAAGAAAGAATGGTTTGGATAATGATTCAAATCATGACATTAGGCAGATATTGGAAAAAATAGTGAATCCAAATAGAAACCATTAAATAAATCTAGTGGATGAAGCGCTATGTGATTATAGGATTTCACTAAAAACTCACATTGGTAATTCCCCCAAATCAAAAAACATTTTATAATATATTTCATCTTCCTACGGAGGTCGAGTATTAGTCATATTAGTCTATATAAAAATGAATGTCGAATTTAACCCAAGATGTGGAACAAAGTAATTAAAAAATTAATGATTATGAGGAGATAGGACTACCACCATATGAGAAATAAATTAACGAAAATGAATTATCAATAGTGGATAATTAAATAATTATACATAAAATGGAATTTCGTGTAGGAAGGATTTTCCATCTATATAGTTTAGGTTTAATTCTAATTCATGATATGTTCTGTTCTAGATAGTGAGGATAATATGTGGTATATAATGTCCATCCTCATAGTTTCAGGGGAAGTCACTCAAGAGGCTATAGGAAGAAACATTTGAGAAAATTGGATTCTTCTATTGTGGTACATTGAATCATTCCCATCACTTATTTTTTGAGTCCATTAAACTATATTATCCCATCATTGCATGAATTATCATGCTTACCCTAACCCATTCACTTTCATGTTATTTTTAATATATAAATTTTCCAATTAATGTGATGTTATCATATCATAGGTTAACATTGATGAATATAGAAAATTGAATATGTAGGGTAGGGGACAACATTTTAGGGTAACTTAATATAATTTATAAATTTTGTTTTTTTATTTATTTAAAATAAAAAAATTAATAAAAAAAGAATTTATACTCTGACATGCTTACTTACATGTGGAACATATGGGAGATGATTTTCTCAAAATTCATTGGTAGAATGATAATCATGAGAAATATGCCATCATTAATGGTTTTTTTATAAAAATTAATTTCATTGATGATATGATTAGTTGTTACATTTTAAAACCTTTTATATTTTTCCACCATTCATTGTGATATTTATCCATGGCAATTTTTTTCATTGATTTCTCCAAAAAAAATTAATGTAAATATTATTTGTAATATTTTTCCAAGTCAGTTAATGTTGTATCCATGTTATGTAAAAAAAATACAACATATATAAATTTTTTATTCATACATTCAGTTATCTTTTGATCAGTTTCATTACTGAATTGAATTGACCTATATTAGTGTACTCGATATTGGATAGTTTTACTCCATCAAAAATATGAAAATATAAAAAATATAATAACAATATTATGTTAACAATAAGGTTAGTTATTAAATATAAACCATGTGGGGATAAATTGGTTGAGAGCATAAAGATTTACTTTAGGTAATTCTTAAGTGAGTGAGTATTCAAATTTGATTTCAATGTAATATTGAAGAGGTCAAATGGTGTTAAACTGAGTTAGATGGAATGTTTTAGTTGAACTGAATACATTGAATTATTGGTGAAGATATTACCACTATGTGGTTGTAGCACACACACATTGGCAATTAATGTCATGGTAGACCCATAACATTTTCACCTATGATTGGTTTCATTAATATCGGTTTATTTTGTTGAAATAATTCTGCATGCAATGGCTAAATATTTTTAGATATTGATTTTTTTTATAATCATCCATTTGTTATATTTCAAATTTAGAATGGGAAATTTGAACATGAATATCATGTCATAGTTATTTTCAATAAAATACATGTTTCTTTTTCTAGGAGTGAAATACGGTAAGTTGGGGTATTTGAAAAAAAACATTTTAATGATTATTTTATTAATTATAAATTACATAATTTCATCAAAATGTGCTAAATATTATTATTTATTGAATATTCTTGATTATATCATTTATTATAAAATTCTATTGAAATAATTTTTTGAAACATTGAAGTGCACTATAGTATTATTGATATAAAAAATATTCTTTCCATCGTTTTAGCTTTTACATTTGTGAATTAATAAATAAATAAATTGGATACCACATTTATTCAGTAAATTCAATCATTATTATGTATTCGATTAAGGGAAATTTTCCATTAAATAAGAGCTTCACTAGACCCTCCATATTAGACACCACCTCACTATATGGTCCATATCACCAACATAATATCTTGTTTTGGGATAAATTTTATATAATTGAAAAAGGTAGTAATTATACAAAAACAACCCTTGTGGAAGGAACTTGGGTTCACTTGTTTTTATTAAAGGCGTTGAAATTTGGATTAATATACTTTTCCAAATTTCCACACTCATATTTGAATCCTCTTGTAACCCAAGAATACAAATCCCTCTATAAACAATTTTTTTTATCATTTAGAGGTTTTTGGACGTGAATTAATATGTTTCGGGTAGATTATAAGTGGTTAAACTCAATTTCTCCATGAATTTAAAGAGGGGTAGCTCTTGATGAAAGGATCCCTTCATCAAATCATTATTCTTCTTTTTATTTGAATTGTAGTGTTGATGTTTTTATAATAAACTCTCATTTCCTATTCATTTACATTAGTTATTTGAAATTTAATTATTCTAATAATTTCTAATTTGGGCTCTAAATCTTGTGTACAAATATGATTTAGTTTTAAAATTTCTATGAAAATTGTTAATGGAAAACATTTCTAGGATAACTATTCAACCCATGGTAGATTAATTTTGTCTTAGTAATTAATCTAAATATATTATTATAAATTTATTTTCTGTCAAAAAATTTTATAATGTAATTCACATAATTTGTTCTATTAATTGGGTGTTTGACATTAAATAAACTATTAATGTAATAAATCAATTAAATAAAAACATTTCAAGTCATGAATTGGGTAAATTGTGAGAGTTCAATATTAGTCTATAAAATAAAACAATATGGGATCATTTTTTGAGATCATTTATAATACCCAAATTAAATTAATCCTCACATAGTGTGTGGATATGATCCATAATTCATGGTTGACCATGATCTAGACTTGGAACAACAATAAATTATTGCTTCTACGATAACATCATATGAATATAGCACAGTGTTTAATTCATTTCATCACTATTATATAGTTAATTTTCATAGTGTGTGTGGGTTAAGAAAATAGGGGATCATAATTTAGTGGATTTTAAATTAAATTATAATGATTAATAATTAACTGAATATTTAGATATTGATATTTTAAAACTATTGAAAATATTTTCTTAATGAAACAAATTCGTGTTGTATTTTCTAAATCACACTTCAAAAAAATTACAATCTTCTTTCATTAAAATTAGTCTTGTTTTATATACATTAAACAAAAACTCTATAGTTTTTAATATTTGATTATTTTTTTAAAACCACCATTAATATATTTTTTTAAATTGTTTCTCCTTATATAATGATCATTTTTAGAAACTATATTATTCCTAATTACATTAAATTTGGACTTTATTTGACGTTACCCACAATAAAACCTTCCAATTATCTAATGGTCAATAAAGATTATATACCCAGGAAAAATATTAGTATGAGTTATAGTAAATATGAATTTATTTTAACTCCATTTTTACATGACAAATATCTTTCTATCTTCATAGACTTATTGAATAGATAAATCACAGATTATAGTGATCAATTTGTGGTGCTATTTATAAATGATATTAATATATATCCAATATCAAGGAAGGGTGTGAATGTAACCTGAAAATTGTGCTAAAGACCCTGATTATGGAGAAGATATATTACAAATTTACCAGTGAAATTTTTCAAGACAAAAAGACTCAATATTGGGTTATATAATTTAAAAAAATGGTATGTCACATGACCCATGCAAGATGTATGTTATTTGGAAATTTCCATGGCCAAAAACATTAACCAACATAAATAGTTTTCATGGGTTGGATGGATACAACTAAGGGTTTTGATATATAGTGATGCATAAAATAATTTGAATGATCTCAAAATCACACAGAATGAAATAGGGATATCATATTCCTCTATTTAATTTAAAAATAATTGATAGAGATACCTCACTCATGATTGGGATCTGGTAGTGGTAATGTTTTCATTTAAGATATTGATTCCTTATAAATATGGTGAAATATGTGATATAGATAGAAATTTTAAAATATTTTAGTATATATTTACATTGAAAGAGTTGAATATGAACTAGAGATGATGGTTGGATTTGATCAACGATTTTTCTGGTAAATACATTTACACCATCATAAAGTGAACACAGATGATGATTCAATATGTTGGAATTACAATGATTGTTTATCCATGATTATAATTAAATTTGATCCAATATTTTTTTATTTTAAGAATTTGGATCATGATAAAATGTGTAATGTGGGGAGATATTATAACTCTATGATAAATTTTCAACCATTCATCCATGGGAGGACTAATAATATATAGATGGAAGATGTAGAATTATAGTAAAAGGGATGGAATGTTCTTGTATTCAACCATGATAATGTTGTAATGATAAGTTTTAGAATCCTATTATCTTTTTTGTATATATAATATATTTTAAGAATGAAATATTTTATTAAGCTTTTATTTTATCATAATATATTCATCCAATAAGTATGAATAATTATTGATAATTGATAGAGTATTTATGGTGGGATTTCATTAAAATGGATATAATAAAAATATGTCCCTCAATAACTAGTGTCAAAAATATATTGTTAATATAAATATGTCTTAGGGTGTTTCACAACCATTACCTATGTGAGGTTATTAATGGGAAAACATTAAATTGGATTTCATTGTCAGACTCTATAAAAAATCAAAAGGGAATAATTTATTGTGGGTTTTACTCGATCACAATATGAAATTAGCATATTTTATAACTATTATAGAACATTTAACTATATATCATATTAATAGGTTATACATTAAGTAATTTGTTAAATTACATGTCGTAACACTATCAATCATATATAAACATGATTTTAGTTTTACCTTAATTTTTGGAGAAGCCTTTATAATGCTCTCAATATAAAGTTTAGTTTTATAAGATATTATAATCCTCAAGGAGATGGTTAGTATGATTGGAATATTGAAACTATATAATTCATATTTATATCCTTCTTTATGGATTTCAAATGTTTTTGGGATAAAAAATATCCATTTTTATAATTTTCTGATAATTGGTGCATTCACATGATAAATCAAATGGATCCTCTGAAATCCCTATATCAATGGAACTATAGAACAGAAGCTTATTTAGATGAAGTTTGAGAAATAAATATAATATATATATATATGAGTAAATGGAAATTAAAATAATATCAATTCATAAAAACATAAGGGTAGTTCAATGGTCACTAAACAGTTATGCTGACAACTGACGGTGAGATATTTAGATTAAAAATTATGACATTGTATTCCAATGAATATCTCTTTTGTAGAATGTTATGAGATTTTGAAACAAGGTAAATATGAACCCAATATATATTGGTACCTTCGAAATTATTGATCATATTGTGATGTTATCTTATTGATTATAACTTCCCCCAAATTTCTCTCCAGTTGACGATGTGTTCTATATATCAATCCCATCGATATTCATAATTGATCAATCAGATATACTAAACTTAGAAGACATAAAACTGGATAAGGATATATCTTATGAGGAACAACCAGTGTAGAATCTATATCATAGAGATAATTTTCTAGGAAACAAACCCACCCCTTATGTTAATGTTTGGTTGGTGGAAACATGAGTTTTCAGACGTTAAATGAGAACCCAAGGATGTGATGAAGCATACAGAATCTTATGTTGTTTTTCTAAGTGTGATAGTTTTTATAGGGTAAAATTTCTACAATGGGTCTAAAATTTAACAATCCATGATTTTATGACATATTCCTGTATAAATAAATATCATTTCATTCATATCATACTTTACCCACAATAATGAGCATAAACATACCATGCATAATATTTGAAATACTATCACATAGACGTTGGAATGGTGGGTAATATTAATACGACCCATGTTCTCAAAAATATGTATGGTTGTTTAATTAAATGTAAAAAATATTTATTAACTCTTAAGAAATTAGAACATAATTTTCAGTAAATTTATATAATGCTTCAATAATATCTCTTCTTAAAAAACGATTTACGGTGTATTTTGGGTGTGGATATTATATTTATATCATCCTACATTATAAATTTAATTTTATAAAAATTATATCATTTTATAAATCATCAAATAAATATAATTTTTAGTTTTATTTTTAGGTATTTATTTAATATGATTTATTTTTATTTGAATAGAAAAAATTACTGATATTTGAAAACCATTATTTATTTCATCTAAATAAAATAATAAAAACGACAAATTATATTTTTCTTTTTTTATTTATGTGGTATAAGATCCATTTTATTTAAATTAATCTACTTAATTCCCTTAGGATCACCATTTTCATGATTTAAATATAAGTCAATTTCTATGTTTATAAATGTATTTTAACAAAAAAATAAATTAATGTGCATAATGTATTCCAATTAAAATTATCTTAAATACCCTCTAATTAGGAATGATTTAAATATAATTATGAAATTATATATCAATATATAAAATTTAAATTCATATAAGGATGACTACTCGTCCTATAGTTAACATAAAATTATCTTTTTCTTGAAAAGGAGTTGTCTTAAAAAACCATTTTTCAAATTTTTTGAATGTATAGTCAAATTGAATTATACCACTTATGTGAATTAAATTTTATAAAATTGAATAAATAATTAATATAATAATAATTAATATAATTTAATATGATGAACATAATTTTTTAGTAATTATGAATAACGACTATGGTAAAAAAACTCACCTTGGTAAAAGATGTAAAGATGGGTTAAAACTATGTGTTAAAAAATTAAATTCATTTTTAATATCTTTTTTGGTATTCAAATAATATAATTTACATTTTTCTTAAGATTTTTTAAACCCAATATTTTCCTCTATGAGGTATATGTTCTATTTTATTAAAATTAAAAACATTTTTTGAGTCTTTCGAAGTAATGCCATGGTTAAAAAGTTCCATTCAATATTGGCTTAATAAAAAAGTATAGAGACGATAATTTTTTATTATTTAATAGAAATAAGAATGGAAACCAATTAATTAAAATAATTCAATAAGTAATAATTTTACATTTTATTAGGCATTTTCCGAAAATTATCATTTCATGGATTTTCCATTTTATATTAAAAGAAATTAATTCCACCTATAAAACTTAAATCATATGAAATTTATTTAACATTTGTATTCATAATTTACATATTTTTTAAAATTCCACTTCATATTTTTTCATGTAATTATTGTATAATTGGAGAAATTTAAATTAGCATGGTTAATGATAAAATAGGTTAAAATTTGTTTAATAAGAGGACATATTATAAAATTAATCCAAACAATACCAAAATTGGACTGGTTTAGTATATATCAACCCTATCAAAAAATTATTTTTATTTTGGGTCCTTAGTTTCCCTTCAAATAATTATGATTTTCATATTATTTAATATTTAATGTAATTCCATTTTCCCTTTCTGTCGCCTATAAAAGGTTACAACCTCCCCTTTCTTATACGCACATAATGATCATTTCATGTCTTACAATCCCAAATATATTTCCATCCCATGTTCATTCCCCATGTTAAATAGCTTCTGGTTCTTCCATGATTTTATCCTTTCAAGGTGTAATGTGTCATCCAATAGAGGGTTGTCAACTAATAGGCATAACACTTAACCATATAATTTTGATTTTATTTATTCTTACACATCCTATAAATCTATATTACCCATATACTAATAATTAATAGTTAAAATAAATATTCTAAAAAGTTATTATGATTATGGGACCACAATTTTCCTCCTCCTTTTCACCCCATGGAATGAGAAAACATTGCTCATGAGTATACACGAATTTCAATATACACGCATCATTTTAATTATTTTTTCATCACCACATTATGTGGATGGTTATAAATAAATAAATAATATATATATATATATATGATACTAATCAATTAATTATTATTATTTAATTATAATATCGATTGTATCTTATTACCATCCATTCTTTTTAGAAAAGATAAAATCGCATGTGAGTACATGTGGTCCACCACCACCACAAAGTGTTGTGATTCTTTTTTATTTTTTATTTACATGGGTAGTAATAAGGATAAAATTAATATATTTATATATATGATTTATATTATATTCAAATGATTTTATATAGTGGAATAATTATTTTCCTTGCTTTCATTCGGTCCATTTATAATTTAAAACAACGTTCATGCATTCATGTAGCCTACTATCTCTATGAATATTATAATTCATTTATTTAGATCTATTTTTATTGATAAATATATATATATATATAATATGATATTAATATCATGGGAAAAAAATTTAGATTCAGGGACAACAAATATGTAAGTACCAAGACTACTAAACAATAACATAAATGAAAAATACAACAATTAATGCTAAGAAACAATGATTTTAATTAATAATTATTAATAAACATATATTAAAATATTATAAGTGGGTCATATATGATATTATAGTTATTTATATGATTCTATTACATTAATAAAATAAATTTAAATTTATTATACAACTGGTTAAATTCACTTTGTGAGTATTGTCAAACATGAGGTAAGAGATTGCATCTCAATTTCCACTCAATTGATAATTATTTGGTATTATGATAATATTTACCTTTATATATTTTATATACATTAAAATTTATTTTTTTAACAAGAAAATAAATTTATTCATGGTTACTGAAGTTTAAATTCAATTTTAAAATTTTAGGGGGTTATAATTTACAACATACCAAATTAGTAAGAATTTATTTTATAAACTCTTTTTCCATGATTGATTATATTTTCATTGATGAAATATTATTATCTATCATTCATAAAAAATATCAATTTAATTTTCCTATAAAAATTTATGTATTTCTTATTTTTATTTTATTTTTTCCTCTATTTGGAACTTATATCAAATGATGAAAATTTTAAAATAATATATCATATTCTTTAACTTTTGATTAGGTATACTATTCTCTTATAATAATATTTTATAAATTAAATTTAATAATTTAATTTCTATTTAATAAAATTAATATTAATGATATTTTCTATTATCAATTATGTATCACAAGACTAGAAAGTAATCATTGAAATGTAATTTTCTAGATGGTTATTTTTTCATTCTTTAAGTAAATGTTGAAGGAATTTTTCTTTTTAATGTATACAACATTAATGGTTTTTCCTACAATCAGAAAATCTTTCTCTGCTATTAGATTCTTCTATATGTTTACAATGTTTTTAAAATGAATAATATTTTTATAAATAATAATTTAATGTTTTTCTTTCATTTTACAATACTATATTAATAAATTGAGTTTATTTTATACATTTATTTATGATGAATTTATGGTAATAATTCATTTTTTACTATTTTTTTCATTAAATTTCTCATCATAATTTTCTTTCTTATTATCACCATTAACTAGAATGTTATTCCTATTAAGTTTCTATATTATTTTTATCATGGGTATTCTTATTGAATAAACTATATACCATTTATATATATGTTTTATTTCTATGAATTTTATTTAATCGACTATGGATATATAGATATTCTATATACTTTAGGTAGTATAGATATTTATTAATAAGGAATATATTATTAGAGTTAAATTTATCAATAAATATATGCAGAATGTATTGAACATGTAGTCGTGTGTGGATTTGGGTAATAGATATCCCATTAATGAATCAATAAGTCTCATGAAATAATCTAATTGACCAATAATATTAAATATTTATTTGGTGTGTACCTACTCATCAATTTAAATAATAGGGAAGAAGTTATTGATGGTAAACATATATGGATTTATATGAACATAATACCTATATTAAGAATTTGGTTCTTTCTTAATACAAATATCATTATCAATGAGATTAATTCATTTATATTCTCCATATATTCATTTCATGTAATGATAAAAAAATAATAAGAAACATAAGAGGGGGTGAATTTTGTCCTTTTAAAATATCAAGAAAAAAAATCAAATTTATCCCTCTATGATATAAAATAATGGGATGATTTTGTTTCATTATATAGATTATCATACAGGAAAATATACTATAAAGCATACAAATTATTATATTGTTTTAGGGAACAATGATCCATTGGTTCACTCAACCAACACTCTCTCGGCATGCTTGATGATTTTCAATATGGATTGTCTTCTTATCTAGAGACCATTAAAAAAATTAAGAAGATAAAAACAAACATAAAGTAAAGTTATTTTTAGGGAACATTGAAAAAACGTTATTATAGTGTCAATATTTTAGTCCACTGTGACTCAGAACAAGAAAGTGAAAATTTAACTAAATAATATTGGTTTATTTTTTGAGAGTCAAATTCAGAACATAGTTATAGTAGAAACTGATAGATAAGTGATCTACTTTTTCTCTATCAATATCATGTTGACCCAAATGAAAATGATCAAAACATGTTAGTATATAATGTTTAACTCATTAGAGAACTAATGTTGATGTAACATGGTCATATATATGTACATATTTCAGAGTAAGAAACTGTTAGTATTTAACATTAATTTAGATTTCCTTTAGGATAATCCGATTGAACAAAACTCCTTCAAAAATAGAAATCTTTTGAATTAAAAAATATCTAAATAAAACTGTAACTACCTTATAAATAGGATTGCTTTAACATTTTGAATAAGGTACATTTAATCTCTCATTAAATATCATCAAATGTTAATTAACCTATGAAAAAACCATTGAATAAATCATAAAAATAAATAAAAATTTAAATCTTGTATACGACCTGGTAAAACATTGTATTTAACCACATAAAGGTAGTCTTAAAAAGTATAGTTGATAATTTTTCAATGATTCTAAATGATGGGTTTATGAATCATCCATTATGTGTGTAAATATATGGTATCTAACAATAGAATGGTTCCCACAAAATATGATTACATAAAATGAAGGGTTAAAAAATTATTAATCATTTCAAAAGTAGAGTTGTTGATCCATACATTAATTTCAAATGTAGGGTTATAAAAAGTGATACTATACTATATTTAAAAACAAGAATACCTAAAAAACATTGTCCAAATTTTAAACTCATGTAATTCAAAAATCATATATTTATTCTCAAAAATATTATCCTAAAATATACATAAATAATCATCATTTTTAACACATTTGGGTGTTTTTGATCACCTAATCATTAAGAAATTACTAAAATTGTTATTTCCACACATAATTAATAATATTAGTTTTTTAATTACTTAAATATCCATATAAAAAATAAAAATTGAATTATAAAAAAACATAAATTATAATTAATTGATCAAATAGAAGAGATTAAATAAGGAATGATAATATACTAATAAATCCAATTATCTCTTCTTGTACTTTTAATTTGAAATATATTTAAATATTTTTAAACAATATTATATTATTAAAATAGAAATTGTTTTATCCAAATATTTCTATAATTGTTATATCAATAAGAATTTTTATAGGTATATTAAAAAATATATTTTTTTCACTAAACAACAGTGATATTTGTGTTAAGGTAACCATAAATTTTTCCTATAAATATGATTAGGTTTAGAAAATAATTAACAATGAAATAGAACAAAAGTAATTTCATTCAATAATTTGTGATGATTACAAAAATTAGGTAGTTCAAGGATATAATTGATATGTTTCATAATGTCAAGAGGGTAAAGGCTGTAGTCCAGAAAATTATTATGACGATATAGATCATAGTGGATTTAATGAATATATTTTATATTTTGAACTAACAAATAAAAAGTTAGGATTCAAAACCCCTACCCACTAATTTATCAAATATTTTTTGTCTTGGACTATCATAATATCTTCACACAAATTAACATCCAGAAACCCAAAAATATATTTAGCTATTTGGAGATATTTTCTCTCCATTTATTTTTAAACATTAAAATGATTAATAGTTCTAGGCCCTATAGAAGACCGTATTGCACAATGGTTATTAAGATTTTTGAAAAGTGTGTGATGTGGGGAAATTTCTCACTATAAACACAGAATTATATCACTTATGATCGAAATAGATATTATTAATATATTAATTAAGTTGTTAAAATTTTTATCTATTTTTTGGGTTTGATGTAGAAGATCTTTCATGGAATGTACTCACTCTATGGAATTCAAATTGGGTTCCCAAATATTTATTTAGATCCCCAAAATATGACACTGAAATCGATTCTTATCTGATATTAACAATTTTTACTTATATAACACAATTAATCAATCAATATATCTTTTTGAAGCATTATTGTCTTCTTAAAATTGTAGTTGATATTGAAAAGAACCCAACATTGTTCTAAGAACAGAATAAATCATTAAATCTTCATAATATTTTATTGAATTTTACAGCTCCCAATGAAAATGATTATTTAAATATCTCAAATAATTGAATTTAGAAACCATATATTCAATGTGATAATTAATTGAATTAGTATTTTATTCTTCTATCCTCCTCAAGGGTTCGTTGACTTCATGTAATGAATGGAACTATGCTTTTAACCTTTCCCTGCATGGTGATAAAAAATCTCAAAGAACAACAGCATTCTCAAAAGATATGGTAACAACATTTTCAAATAATAAATTAGTAAAATAGCGTGTCTTATATCATTTTAGTTCATTTGATTCATATATGGGAGTTTAAAGATACTAATCAGCTTGAACCACATCATTAGCATTATCTTTTGCAGGAGATTCATATTCTTAAAAAAGAGTCAATTAATAATCCACAATAGCACCATACACAAAAATGTGGGCCTCATATTCTCTTTAAATAAATTGAATATTGTATTCATCTATTATTTATATAAAATAAACCCCCCTCAACACCATCAAATTCATCATACTCTATAGGACCTACAACTCTATGTTCTACAATTACGACTGATTGATAAACTCCATAGAAAATTGAAGGGTTAAAATGTTCAACACATTATTATCTTTTACTAGGTTTAAGAACATGGTTGGATCAATTTTCCTTGTCAAAAGGTTCCCCAAGAGTTCTTGGATCCTGATGAACTATCCCACAAATTTATGGATTAGTCACATATACATTTATCCATATTTTTAATGATAAAAAAGTGTCTACTAAAAAACATTCATATTTTCAACCACTTGTTCATATCCCTATATAATTTATTTTCCAACATCCTCCACATGAAATATCAGGCAATTAACATAATTATGATTTCCATACTTCCCATATGCACCTTTTCCTAATGTAACTGCTAGAGACGTTCCATTAAAAGCACACTAGAATTTCCCAAACATTCTGATCATTCCAGCTAAGATAATATCATTTTTGAAAATCTTATGCTCTTCTTAATAGTACTCATTTTATTATTATTATATAGAAAATGATAAAATAACCTTCCCAAAGGATAAAATTTCATCCTTATGTCCTTTTAAACGTAGTGATATATATAACTCAACATAAATTGACTAAAATAAAACATAATGTCACCTTAATATATCGAAATAATGTATATATCTAGATAATGAATCATTTAAAACTCTGTAATGGATCCATAACTGTTTGAATAAACATTACCAAATCCATTTGATCTACCTCGAGATCATTTACAATCATTTTTCAAATATTAAATGACCCAAAATATATGGATATTATGTCTAATGACTAAGGTAATTTATCTAAAATTGTCCACAAACTAATGTGATACTCCCCTTCATAGGGTATCTTGAGTAGTATAGTGATATATTTAGTATAAATATAAAACATTTTTTATTTGTATTTTATGATAGAAAATCACTGCAATCTCTAAATCCATATTGGCCATTTTCATAATTCCCTTTTTCATCTTGGTTTAAAATAGAATATGTGTTTTAAATATTGAATATGATCTCCAAGACATGAAATAATAGGGAAGCTTTTAACTTATTATTCTTCTCAAATAACCTTTCATGTCCTATAACATTTTATTATATAAATCTCTTATCAAAACTTGATCCTTTTGATTTCTTGGAGCTATTGGACCAACTTCATCAGCTATCTTTGATTTCACCCTTTTTTTAATCATTAGGTTGATGGTTCAATGATTTTTGTTGGGTAATATATTGAGGATCAAGGATGATGAATGTTTAAGATATCAATGGTAATGGAGTGTGATATTATCCCTAATAGTTTTAGAGCATTGTTTTAATTTATCAATAAAAAACATAGTGTAATCATTGTAACATCCTGAGAATTTAAAACAAAAACATCTTTTTTGATAGTGTATTTGAAAAGAAACACATGGATAAGAAAAGATAAGACACCCCATGAAATTATGATATCTTTCATTTTTATTAAATTCATCCTCTTTGATATCTTGTGTTGAATGCATCACTAGGTTCACATAAAACACCATAGTATAATAAAAATTTATGATTTAAAAAATTCAATCCTAACCAAGAAGTAATATTGTAGGGTACTAATAGTAATAACTAATTTAGGAAGTGTATATGAATTACACATATAGAAAATAAATTAAATGCATTTCCATTTATAATAAATAAAATTTTAATCATTGAAATTATGGTGAAATGCTTTCTGGAAATTTATATTTTTCAAAACTGAAGTTTAGTTTCACATTAAACACATAATTTAAATACAATTATTCAAATTTGATAAAATATATTTATAAAATGAATTTATTTTTTTAAATAATTATATCAAAATAATAAGAGGCTTACATTTTTTGGATTTTTCTAAAATGATTATTATTTCGATAAATCTTCAATATTATTCTTTTTATAAAAAACATTTTTTTAATTTAAATTATTTTAAAATTGAAATTATATTTAATTTTTTCAACGAAATATTTTTTTAATTATAAAATAATCAATATATTTTATGTTATTTTAATTAAATTAATATTTAGTTATGATTTTAAAACAATTTACACTTTTTAGAATGTTATCATTGGAAATCCTACTTGTTGTCACATTCAGGGTATAATATTATATTGAATTATATCACTTCTATGAATTTATTTTTGAAACATGGATTCCATATTTGTAATTAATCCCACATATATTCTCAAATATGATCAACTTAATTATTTACCATTATGAATACTAAAAACTCTTAAAATTTAATTGTCACAGTTATTGTAAAAATCGATTTGTTATGGGGAATAAATTAAGAAGATAATGGTTAAAATTAGCTTAGAAGTTGTAAAAAAGTGTATTTCCATATTTTGACATTATCACCAATAAGGGTGGATAATTACACATTTTTTGGTTTTTGTAATGATAATAATATTGGTGTAATTGATTCTTTTCAAAATTTCTATGTTTGAACTCTCCCTAACATATAATGGACACCTATTTTGCTCCCCTATTTAAAATTACATATTCATTTGTTTCAATACAATAACTTAAAAAATACCTCCTTACTCACACCTCAACATCATCAATTCCATGTATTGATCAAAAATCCATCCATTTAAGGATTTTGGAAAAAAAAATATTAAGAGGTCGTCCAAAAAAAGGTAACATTCTTAAAATATATTTCTTATTTTATTTATTACTACACCTTTTTATAATCTATTTCTGATGCTTTCCACTAGGGCGCGCGCATCCGTCACACAGGGTAGGACGCGCGGCTTCTGGCCCCCCATTCCCGCTTTCCAAAGGCAGGCGGCATCCGTTCCTTATTCAGGGATGTCTGCTCCTTGTTCGAAACCGGGATGATGGGATGTCGGTTCTTCCTTCCATGGATTCCTCCTCGGAGCTCTTCACCTAGTACAGGTCTCCCTCATAGATTTAAGACGGGCTCGAGAATCTCGTTCCTGGTGCCATATCTTCATGGACACCAGTTAATTACGCTGCTTCCGTTGAGACGCTCTGAGGGGTCTAGTCGGGGCAGCAACCTTCGGTGAGGAGAATGGTCGCACTGGGGTGTCGTTAGAGTGTCTTGATGCTGGGGAATTGGAATTTCTATCTTATGTCCCTTATTATAGGGCTTCTCGAGGGAACAGAAGCTCGAGGCATCCCACATTGAACGCGGGGAATTGTCATTCCATAGGCATGTATCTGAGGTTTTCCTCAGCTTCTCATGTTTAACACAGGGTATGTCGTGTGTTTAACGTCTTGCGGAGACGGTTATGCCAAGGGAGTGAATTATGAGGTTTTCCTTAGCTTCAGATGTTTAACACGGGGTATGTCGCATGTTTAAAGTCTTGCAGAGACGGATCAGACTGATCGGAACAAAGAGAGTGGATCAGATAATAGAACCCCCTGAAGGGAAATCCAATGTTGGGGCCAGCACTTCGGCGGCTTCCCGAATACTGTGGAGTGGAACGAGGTGGCATGATCCCACTAGGATGTGGTGGCCCTGATAGGAATTAGGATGGGGGATGGAGTGAAGGGGGGATTGAATGACATGGGGGCTTCCTACGTACCATGCTTTAACATGGATCAAAGTCCACGTAGTTTGGGCATACAGTTTAACATCATGCAAGACGGGGGTATATGGGGCTTACGCTCTGAGGCGTCCAACAATGGATGGATATGGGTCTTACACTCTGATTCGGCCCACAACAATGGCTGGTGAACCGAAACTAAGGGGTCGAAACAACCGAGTGATGGGCTTGAACCTCGTGGAGGATACCTACATACTATGCTGTAGCACAGATCAATGTCCACATAGTTCAGGTATACAGTTGAACGTCATACAGGACGGTATACAATTTAACGTCATATGGGACGAGGCAAACAGTTTAACGTCATGCTGGATGGGCATACAGTTTAACATCATACAAGACGGTATATAGTTTAATGTCATGTGGGACGAGGCAGACAGTTTAACGTCATGCTAGATGGGCATACAGTTTAACGTCATGTTGCACGGGGCAGACAGTTTGACGTCATGGTGGATGGGCATACAGTCTAACGTCATGTTGTATGGTCAATTTGGGTTTTACGCTCTGAGGCAGCCCACAATTGGGTTGTCATGGTCCATGCATACTCTAAGCCAACGTGAGTCATGCTCAGTGGGAGAAACAAGAGGCAGTAGGGACCAGATGATCATGTTGCGAAGGGTGTGTCCGTGAGAAGCGGAGAGGGGCTTATGCGTTGGGCAGCCCTTAGTGTCGGGGCTTACTCCAGGAAGGAGGCCTATGATGAAAAAAATCACAGAGGTAGATGGATTTGGAACCAAACAAAGGAGATGCCTCGTTCTCTATCATGCCCTCCCCTGGCCTTGGCATTGGGGAAGTGCGGAGTTTCATGGGTGCTACCTTCCGCAAGAGAGTCTAGGGGCTAACAATCTAAGACGCCCTTCCCGCATGGACGAACGCCACTCCAAGATGGAGGATATCATTCCATGTGAGGATGATTCCATTCCCGTGGATACGAGCTGCATAAAGAACGTCCGAGATGGGGGAACCCTGCGTTCAAGGCATGTGGTCAGATCATAGTTTAACGTCATGTGTTGAGGACGAGGTTCTTGGAAGTTTATCGTCCTGCAGCTCAGACGAGGTGGGTTCGCTCCACACCCCTAGGTCTTACATGCTCAACACCCACTACCCGTTGTTGGAGGGAAGGCATCGGCAAGGCCGTGGTGAAGGGGGGCCGTAGGGCGAACCATCGAGGGGTCCACATTAGCATGGAAATTCGAAGAATCAATAGTCGTTATCATGCCTATGTGAAGAAGCATGAGGCAATGAAACACAATGGGAAACACCGCCCAAGGGACATTGAGGTTACTTCGTATGAGCCTAGAAGGCCGTACGGGAAAACAACGCATGGAATGCATGCCCGGTATAAAGGACATCGGGCGCCTAATCAGGGAGGCGCCTAGGTGAGGGGTCCTGGGGTTTGCGTGCAAAGAGAAGGTTTTCACGCAAAACACCTGGATGGTGCGCAATTGGGTTTCGTTCACAAAGGAGGGAGTACGCGCAATGGAAGTTATTGCGTGCAAAGGAGGAACCCTAAAGAGTTTGCAATTTTATTTAAGCTGGTGAGATTGCGCGCAAAGGAGAACCCCGGGGCATGCTTGCACGAAAAGGATCAATACCTGAAAGTCATATTGTGCGCACGGGAGTCCGATTTCCTGCATGGGAGCTGGTCCAAATTCTGAAACCCCAAAACTGAAGGGGCCTCCTTCTATTTATAGGCCGCAGGCATCGCGGGATCCGGGCGGCGCGCGAAATCATCCGCGCCAGGATCGGTCGGCGCAGAAGGGCCTCACCACGCGGAACCAGGCGTGCAAAAGTGCGTGCCTCACCGGTGCTTTTTCGCAAATCCTGGACTCCCTTCACACGGGAAATATTTTTCGCGCAATTCCTTCTTAATTTCGTGCATCACTTCCGAGCCCACCGGACCGTGCCTCCGAGTCCGAATATGACTTTGCTTCGTCATTTCAAAACATCCTCTAGGGGTTACGGACTTTTTCCACATCTAAAAATGAACCCCCTTGGAATTTGATCGATGAGAGGTCATAATGATCAGATTCAGAGTGAAACGTCGAAAAGCCAAAACGGTGGATTTCATGGGCACTTTGCGTACAAAAGCCAAACGGGGCGCGCAAAACTCCGGGTCAGCACGGAATTCGCTTTCTGCATGGTGGAAAACCCCAGCCTTGCCTATAAAAAGGGGCACTGGGTCCCAAGTTCCGTACTGAAGGTTTTCTGCACAATAGGCTCAACTCTCTCACGTGCAAAAATAACTTCTGCAGCTGCGCGTAAAAAACGCTTTGGCAGCGCGCAATTCCTTCCGAATTCCAGCCGTATTTACGCACGAACTCGGGATATTCTGCGCCAAGTGCTCTGATTTCCCACCTAACTCCTGGAGTGTGCATCGAAGTCCCATATTTCATTCCACTCTCTCTGATTCCATGCAACTCATCTGGGTTTTGCGCAACTCTCAAAACATTCAAGATGTCCGCAAACCAAGTCGATGAGGGGGAAGCTGCCGCTCATATTGCTGAAATGGCGGAAAATGAAGTGGTTTATGGAACCAGGTGGTTGTTTCCGACAACCTTACCTTGTACAACCTATTTACCCCTTCCCAGAACGAGTATCCTCTATCCAACAATCTCCCGCTCTGGAACTTCGGCATCCTATAGGAGGTCCCACTGTTGGGCTTCGAGGTGGACACACTGCGGTCATGGGTGACCCGGGAGGACAACCATCCCTGTTACAACATCACCAAAAATGGTAATCCAGCTAGAGAGACCAGAAACATGGATTTTTATGTCCTAAATCCAAGTAACAGGACCATTGATGGTGGTGATGTTGTTACAGATATCTCCCCGGCCCTCTAGCCAAACACGTTCCGTCAGAGCATCACGGACGACACCAAGGGCTGGCTGCAGGATTGGGACCTGCAGTCCAGAGGTAAGTTCACTAGTGAGTGGGCCTGGGCGTACTAGGTATGCCATATATGTGACCAATTGTCGGCTGAGCTGTGGCACATTGGTCTGTTTGAGGTGGTGTGGACGTCGCAGTTCCACTTCTACCGTCAACCCGAACTCGGGCTGGAGATGTTTACCCGATGGTCCCTTGATACCATCACATTCCATCTTCACCATGGGGAAGTTGGTATCAGCCTCTGGGATGATCAATGCATCGGAGGTATCCCACTGGAGGGCTACCAAAACAATGAGTTCATCCCTCCAATGAACACCTGGGAAGACAGGTCACGGACCCCCATGCTGACATGGCACCTGTTGGAGCTGGCTAAAGAGAGGCTGGGGGTCAAGGACTTCCGGAAAGACATTGCCTACATGGACTGGTTCAGCCAGTTCCTAGAGAAGGACCCGACTATCAAGATGCCAGGTAGGGGAAAATGATGTCCAATAGCAGATCAGAGGAGTAAGAATGAATCGTATTAGAGGACCCTGGAATGGGGGAAATACCAATCATGGGGCTATCGCGTCCTTGAGGCCCGAGATCCCAACGTTCAATATACCGGGTTCTTCACCACCTTCCTAAGCGGGTGGCTCCTGCCAGTGCGGGACACAAGAATGGGCATCGGTCCAGCAACACTGGTGATGGCAGGTACCATGGCTACCAACAAAAGTTACAATCTAGGGGTTCCAGTGATGGCTAGGTTGTATTCCATTCTGGGACACATCTCTAGAGAGGGGTCACCTTGAAGGGTGTGTGGCCCCTTCCAGATCTTTCACGGATGGGTGGTGGATGATCGTGGTGGATGTACCTTCATAAACATTGTTATTCCTCCGGGAAATGGTATGCAGCCATCTCTCTTGAATATTGTCAGGGTTGCACTGATGATGCTCAACAAGGAGGGCATAAGGATCTGAATCGTTAACCACACCAATTTCAACTTCAGCATGTTCCCCACCCCGGTTGGCCAGCTGGTGGATAATGGGAAAGGCTTACTGGAGCAGCAAGAATACTTCCAGAGCATCCACGGTGGGGTGCTTGTATCTCGGATTGACAGGAAGATCATCTATGAGCCTTACGTGTCGTCCGGATTTACCAGGCAGTTCGAGTGCCTCCAGCGAATGCCGAAGAAGGTATTCATGGACATCCGGGAGGAGAATAACCACTGCATCCTTTTCCAGATGTGGTTAATTTTCATTACTTATGGATCTGGTGATGTCATCACCCTTCCTCCCACTGAGGTCAATGACGGATTATCAAAATAGTATGTCAAACACTGGACTAACACGTACCCTGAGGGGATTTTACGGAAGTTATTCTGGTAACTCGAGACTACCCGCGTGGAAAATAGGTGATGGGGGAGCAGGAAAGGTGCTGCTATAAGGGGGTAACTAGGGGCGTGTCAGGTAGCAAGGCCTGCGCATTCCAGGATCCCAGCAGTGGGGACATCGCATGGTGTCGCGGAAACATCATTTCCCAGAGGGGGGTCACATGAGGTGGCCAGAGAGCTTCCCGGGAAGCAGATAAGATACCTACTCAAACCTTCCCAGGATGCAATTTTCCTGCCATTGTGGTCAGCCTGGATGACACTGTGGCAATCAATGAGCGTTGAAGCCATCTGGCAGAAGATAATGCAGGACGGGATCTAGCTGCCAGAGGACGGGCTCATTCGAGTTACTAATTGGGTAAACATCCATCGGCGGCATGCATATCTGATGGCCATGGACACATACACGTTCCAAATGGGTCGGTTTGCGGACCCACCTTTCCTTGTGAAAGTGATGCTCGGCCAAGAGAATGATCCGGAAGTGATGACGTTGGGAGAGGGCGACAGTGATGAGGATTCAGAGGGAGAGGAGGAAATGGGATAAGACAAAGGCAATGAAGAATGAGAAGGAAAAGATGAAGAAGATGGTGAAGGAGAAAGAGAACCCGAAGATGAGGGGTCACAGGGGGTGTCCTACCAAGGGAGTCTCCGGGAGAGCGACAAGATCATCGGCTCTGATCCCGACATAATCGAGATACTGGAGGTTTGTCTCTTTTGTTATTCATCTTCCTTCTTCGTCCATTCTCTTCTGCAATTTATAATCCATTTCTCCATCTCACTCGGGAGCAAATAGGTGATGATCAGGCATCCCCAATAGAGGAAGGAGGAGAAGCACCGGTGGGACAGGATAGGGCTCCGACACCCATTATCGAACTGACAAGCGTTGAGGGGTCTCCTGCCACATTAGCTCCTATAGCAGCCCGAACACCGGAGGCTGAGACTTTGAGTTCCTATATGTCCCCTACTTCGCTGCGGGTGATTAATTTTAGAAAACCCAACTAATTATGATGCTTCTTGTACAGTGATCTCGGTGTTGGAGGCTCATCAGGCTGCTGAGCCCGGGCCATCCGTGAGAGGACCAACGGCGGATGTACCACCTCCTCCAAAACATACTGCCCAAAATGAGTCGGCCCCGGTAATAGGTGAGCAGGGGGTGACGGACATCAGTGGTGCTGTCATCGGGTCAAGGACGGAAGATGACGGAGGCACCGTCGTTGTCGGGGCGAGAGAGGAAGGTCGCCCGGATATCGATCATCCTATTCCTTGTGAAGGAATCCCTGAGGAAGACCCTGCTGCAGACCTGTTGGCTTCCTTTCCTGTGTGTCGGACCACTGATCCCGATGAGATAGATGATTCAGACTCAGAAGTGGATGAGGAGAGCCGGATGACACGGCGCAAAGGGTGGATGTGTATTCAGCGCTTTCTCAGGAAGCCTCAGGTAGAATGGCTGAGGAGGATGGGTTCACTCCAGACCTGGTTGTGCTTCCTGTGTGTCGGAGGGGTTGACACCCAATGCCTTCATCTTACGGTCAATAATTACATGGCCGAGAATATAAGTGAGAGCGGTCGGTGCACCGAAGTTTCCCAGTGTCGGGAAAGATCAGTGAGCACCTGAGAATTCCTAAGGGCAGGGCAGGAATTACGGTGCCTCGAAGGGCAGAAGATAGATAAATAGGCCTTCGTTGCGACATGCTCTAACCTTGTGGAGAAACTGACGGCCCATCTGGCTGAAGCCCAAGAACAATTGATGGAGGCGAGTCACCAGATGACCATACATCAAACTGAATGGGTGAAGGCACAAGCTAGGGCTGGTGAAATGCACTCTGCGGCTGCAGATGAAGAGAGAGTCTTTAGGGAGCAAGAAGTAGTCCGGGAGGCTACCAGCCAACGGGTAGTAGTGTTGGAAATATCAATCCAGCATGTCGATCCTTAAGGGCTCTATTTTGGCCATCTCATGAACCCTTTTCTTTCACTTCTCAATATTTCCATCCAATGTGTGGACAAATAAATCTATCTGCACATTTGGCTTAATATGCTCAACCATAATCCTGAAATGAATAAAAACTCACCCCTAAGCTCATGTTGGTCTCACCCAATGTGAGAAACAAAGGATTCTCGTGTTATCATTTCGTCTGACTGTGGGGTGCCAACCAAACATCAGGCATCTGAAATCGGGGCCGGATTTCTGAGGAGGAGAGGGAGGTCCAGCTGAAGGGAGGGGACCTCAGACCAATCGATATATCGTCTCCTCAATGTGCTCTAACACATGAGCGAGGAAATGCTGGGGGCATTGAAATAAATCTGAACATAGGGAGATGAAAAAGGTGAATCACATTACCCATATTCGGAACACTATGGGTGTGTGTGACGATGGAGGATAACTGTTAACCGTGGAAGAAATGAAGCATCCATATCGCGTTGGCCTGAAATGGGGACAACAAATGAGGGCTGACTACTGACCATGTTCGCAACATGGGGCCTAACTCAAACATGATCGACCAGTCTTCCAGAACGTTGGCCCAGGACAGCAGGCATACCGTAGGTCAATCATCCATATTGTTACAACAGGCAGACCAAAGGCCTATCATCCATATTATTATAGCAGGTTGACCACATGTCGAGCATCCATGCCGTTAGGGGGTCCCATCAGACATGACCAGTCTTCTAGAACTTTGGCCCAGGACAGCAGGCGGACCATAGATCAATCATCCATAATGTTGCAATAGGCGGACCAAAGGTCTATCATCCATATTGCTACAGCAGGCGGACCACAAGTCGAGCATCCATACTATTAGGGGGTCCCATCATACATGAAAGAGGACGAGGATCTGAATAAAGGGGCATGAAAAGCATGGAATGTGGAGTGGAGGTTTGTTCGAACAGAATCCAACACTCCCAAAATTGCACCACCGTGGTGGAGGCACATTAGGCAGACGTATTAATCTGGTCACGGATCATCCCAATTTTTAGACAGGACCTCTCTGGAGAAGAATGGTCTCTTCCCAACATCACTATGTGGTATCCCTAACTTATTTGGTGTAAATGTCTCAATTACACCACTCACCAAGAAGCCAGGACAGGGGGTCGTTGGTGAGGAGGGATGGGATTTGGAAATCCCTGGGGCTGGGCCCAAGACGAAATGCCCGGGCGTTCTATGTACCTCATAAGGACGAGAATCAATCCACACGTAGTTCTATAAAAGGATCTTAGTTTAAGGTCTTACAGCTCGAACCAAAGGGGTAAGGGAAATGGGAGACACATGGTAATTGGTTGTGAAACCCGACGTGAATGGGGTCACGGTCCTGTTTACCATATGTTCCTAGGAGACATGTTTAGGTCAAGGGACTGAACAAGAAAGTTAGGCTGGGCCTATGGGGAAGTGCCCAGGTGCTCCTACTTATCTTATAAGGATGAGAATCAAGCCATATGTAGCTCTTGGGGGCACGTTTTAATGTCGCGCAGGACAAGAAATGGGAGGGCTATATCTCATAACATGGCGCACGTGGTGTAGCTATCACAATCCTGATGTGAATAAGGATGCAGTCCAGCTCACTATGCCACGTGGCCTCGTGGTCAATTTCCCAAAGGCGAGACAAACACAATGAATTAGTGGATCCCATGTTGTACCCTTAGATGAGAGGTCTGGTCATTCCTACGTACCCCATGAAAATGGGGATCAAGCTATACGTAGTTCTTGAAAAGGGGGGCACAACACGACATGGAACCCATGCAAAGGATGAAAGAGGTGTGCGGGTCTATCCCTCGCACCAAAAGAAGCGGCATTTGATATGTCTTGATTGTTATTGATGGTGAATGGTTTTTCGTTCATGGAACGACCGACCTATGGTGGAAATTCCTAGAATCACCACAACAATCAATCCATATATAGGCGTTGAAAATGGTATGGTAATCGACCAATACCCAACGTGATGTCCCCCATGGGAAGGTCACCACAATGCAGTGCCGTTTTCTGTCGTGCGGCCGGGATGATATCATCACAGTTTATGGTCATGTGGCAGGACCAATCAGTACTGTTTAAGGTCGTTTGGCTTGGACCTCGAGGAACATGCATGATGCGATAAGGCACACCCAATTCATATGAGAGTGTATTCTCTTACAGTCACTGCGTGCAATTCTGGGAGAGGAACCTCATGCCAAGGAGCCGACGAGGGTCCATCAATCAGGGGGGCAGGACACAGTAGCATCCTGCTGAGCTGGGCTCGAAACGCAATGTTTGGGTGACTCCTCGTTTCCTATAGGGATGAGGGTCAAGATGCACATGGTCCTTAGAGAAAACCCAAGCATATAACCTTGGCGTTAGAATCAAGGGAGCCCTGAAAGACGCCTTCACGTAGCTTTGTCCGCCTGGCGTGTGGGGGTGCACTGAGGGTTAGTGCAAGGAGTGTCGAGATTCCACCATGACATGATAGGGTGGAACATAATGTCAATCATGCAACCAACATTCAGGGCCTAAAGGAGCTAGCGTGACGACTGAGGATTACTGCTGACTATGTTCACAACACAGCATCCTTTCGCGTTAGCATAAAATGGGGACAAACAATTGAGCATTGTTCACTAACTATGTTCACAACGCAGGTTTTGTATCAATTTGTTGTCTAAAATCCTTGGTGGTGTTGGCCCGTGATGGTAGGAGAGACCTTAGGTATTGTATCCAAGCAATTCTTGGGGGTCCCTCCGGGTGTGAAAGATAACGGGGTCCCAAAGGAAAGGGTGCACGAAGCTTGACAATCGGACAAAAACTTACCTAAGTCAAATATGACACTCCAGGTCCTAGACCAACGTACTCTGAGAACATTAGTAGACCACTGGAAAGGGTCGAAGGGCTCAGTTTGAGAGTGGCCAAAAGATGGAGAATTCCCAGGAGATCGTGGGATCTCCTAAGAGATGGGGTTGGACCAGAAACCAAGACGTGAAGGCGGTCCTACGTATCCCATAAGGATGGAAATCAAGCCGAACATAGTTCTAGAAGCATAGTTTAACGTCAGGTTGGACTATTAGAGGCATTTCATCCAGGAATGTGTTCGGAGTGGCAGGTAACCCATGGTGAATAAGGACATAATCCTTCACCACACCGCACACTCTGGGTAAGGACTGGGGCTAAGGGGCCCATGATGGCCCAGGGCCCTGAGGCTGGGCCTCGGTCAGGAAGGCCTGACCAGCTTGTAGTTTAATGTCTTGCAGTGAGGATGAGCATGCAGTTTAAGGTCATGTTGGATTACAAGGATCCTAGTTTAAGGTCATAGAACACGGACCCAAGGGGCCCAGATGTAGGGCCAAATGTAGTTTATGGTCGTGTCGGACATCAATCTAGTTTAAGGTCATGGGGGACCACGGTTGCAGTTTTGAGTCATGCAGGACCCTAAGGCTCAGGAAAAGTACCACTTGGGGAACTTGGCTTTGGTGGGAGGAGTGACATGCTCACCATCCATAGTCACTAGGGAGTATGCACCATTGAGATAGACCTTATGGATGATGAAATGCCCTACCATTTGGGCTCCAACATGGGTGGTTCTCTGCCCAGAATCATTGGCGCCCTGACGGCCAGTACTAGATCTCCATATAGGAATGAGTGGAGGTGAACCCTCTTATTGAAATCTCGAGCCATCCTACTCTGATACCTTTTCAGGTTATGCAAGGCACGAAGCCTATTCTCATCCAGTGATTCTAATTCTTCTAGACAGATTTCAGCAACTCTATCTGGCGCTTATTGATCATAGACCGTCGTGCGCAATGAGGGAAACTGAAACTCAATGGGATGGATGGCCTCAGCTCCGTACACCAAGGAATATGGGGTCACCTGGGTGGAATTGCGAGTCATTGTCTGATAAGCCCAGTGGGTGTTGGGGAGCTTGTCGGGCCAACTTTTCTTATTCTGAGCAATCATTTTTTGAAGAATATTAGTGAGGGTTTTGTTAAACGCCTCGATCTGTCCATTCTCCTCTGCGTGATTTCGGGAGGTATGGTTAGAGAGAATGTTGTAATTGGCGTACAATTTCTTCAGCTCAACTGCTCGGATGTTGGTTCTCTTATCTTTGAGGATATCATGAGGCACTCCAAATCGATAGATGATGTTGGAACTCATGAAGTCAGCAATAGAATGGGCTTTGACTTCCTTGAGCGGAATTTCCTCTGCCCACTTGGAAAAGAAATCCGTAGCAGTCAGAATGAACCGGCATTGGCGATCTGTCACCGGTGGGTAAGTTCCTACGACATCCAACCCCCAGACTGTAAAGGGCCAAGAATACTTGGTAGTGTGGAGGGGCTCTGGTGGCCGATGCACAAAGTTAGCATGAACCTGGCATGCATGACACCTCTTGGAAAACTCGATGCAGTCATAGATCATAGAGGGCTAGAAGTACCCCAGCCTCCGAATATAGTCAGAAAATTTGACCCGGCCTAATGGGCACCACAGGAAACAACATGAACCTCTTACATGACCTGAGGGATCTTGACTCCTTAAAGGAAACGGAGGAGAACACCATCAAATCTGCGTCTGTAAAGGATCTTCTCAATGATGGGACTGCTCTGAAGGGTAAACTGTAGTGCACAGCGTCGAATTCGCTTGTGATCGGCCCGGTCTGACGGAAGATTACCGCATTGGAGGTATTCAACCAAGGGCACCCTCCAATCAAGAACTACTTCGGTCACTGTCTCTGAATTACTCGTGGCCCCTGAAGTAGGGGAACCAGCGGTAAGATGGTTCACCCGCGGGCCACAATCACCCTCTTGGGTAATGAGAGGAATGGATCTCTGGTGCGCTATGTGGATAATCAGGTCGTCCTGTTCGGGCTCTGCAAGTGATGCGGTTAGGCGGGCCAAAGCATCTGCTCAACTGTTCTACGATAGGGGAATATGAATGACCTCTGGCCAAGAAGGGAACTGAGTCATTAGACGGAGGGTGCACTCCAAAAATGGCATGAGTTCTGTCTTTTTGACAACATATTTGCCATTGACCTGCTTGATGACCTGCTCGGAGTCCCCATTCACATGCAGATGGGGCACGTCGATCTCGAGGGCCAGCTTGAGGCCAGTGAGGAGGGAATGATATTCAGCCACATTCTTGGTGTATCCCTCTGACAACAGGAATGAATATGGCAGAACGGCTTGCTCCAGGGTGATGAAGACAATACCCAGGCCCACTCTGTTGAGCCTAGGATCGTTAAGTCTCCTACCAGTGGGGCTCCGGGAGGCACCGTCAAAGTGCATCTGCCAGCATGGGGAAACATGATCGACTGAAAGGATTACCTCATCAAGAAAACCTAAATCAAGTGGCTGATCCACGGAGGTTGGGTGAACAGCTAAAAATTCTACAAATTCATGTCCATTGATAGCCTTCTGAGGTACAAGCCTGATGTCAAACTGCTGAAGATCACCGCCCACCGCGCTAGTCGGCCAGTCAACATAGGTTGGTTAAGGATGTACTTCAAAGAGTCTACCCGAGAGACCAGCTGTACCTTGTGGTGCTGCAAGTAGTGCTGCAATTTCTGTACGGAAAATACGAGCACCAGGCAGCTCTTCTCGATGGGAGTATATCTAATTTCAATATCAAGGAGCATGTGGCTGAGGTAGTAGAGGTTGTTCTATGTTCCCTAGTTGTTCTTCTTGGCGAGAAGTGCGCCGAGGGACTGTAACACCTGAGACTTTTATGAGAAATATTTTGTTTTTATGTTATATATATCATCAAAAGATTATTTTGCTACACACAACACTAGCTTGACTTTCTTTACATGAAATCGTGACCTTCCTCGATAGCTTGCGTCGTACGCAATACCGGGTTTCACTAAACAACAATATATTATTATGGACAAGCTGTTATCAATAGTATTAACAACATTTTGAATTTTATAATATTATTATTCATCTTACACATTTTCTAGAACATGGTAAGTGAAAAAAATAATTTTTTCGGGTAAAATAAGTATTTTTAAAAAAATGCAGTTTTGCTGCCTTTTGATGGCGCACCCACATTAAATCCAGTTTTTGACATGTTTATAAGTTCAATTTTGAAAAATAAAATTCTTCTTTTGAATCAGGATATAAAAATTTACTGTGGATAAATTTTTGATATTTTTCTGATAACTTTCATATTTTGATGAATAGTAAAAATACGCTAATTTTTAATTAAAAACAACTTTTTTCATTGAGATAATTTATATGGTTAAATTATAATATTGAATGATTTTAAATTATAAATAGAATATATTTTTACCATTTAATATAATTTATGTAATTATCATTAATTTCACATTGAATTCATAGGTAAAAACATTTCAATCTTTGACAATGTTTTAACTTCTAAAACCCGTTTTCTTAACAACAAGATTTATTTTAAATTAATTGCTGCAACTTATATATTTTGAATTTTTAAAAATGGATTACATATTCGGAATCAGTGTGTCCAAATTATGTTAATAGGATACTTTTTATTTTGGGGCATTATGAATAGTAACTACGGTAAATTTTATTTACCATAGTTAAAGGTAAATCGGGTAATTAAGGATAAATATAAGATTATAAAGTTACCCTAAAACCTTCCAAAATCCTATTGGATGACTAAAAGTCGACCCATATCACCTAAGGGTCGGATTAGATTCATTTAATGGTCTTTTTTCCATGAATATAATTTAATTATTATTAAAACCAACGAATGTGACAACATGTCACTTTCTTAAATCTTATAAGTATAATAATTTTAATTTAGTGATAAACTTAATGAAAATTCGAACATGAATTGTCTCCAGAAATCTAATACAATTATCTACATCATGGGAATTTATTTATAATTTTTAGGTATTAAATAATTATCATTAATTATGACACAATTGTGATGTTGAAATTATTCTATTAATTAAAATATCAAATAAATGGTTTTAAAAATATTAAAATAAATATTATATGAACTATTTAATGTGCTCTACTAAATTTTTAGACACATATGACATTTTATGGATCTATTAAATATTTTTTTTCAAACATATCTTCTGTATATATTTTTTTAATTCAAATAAATGAATAGTTTCAAAATTGACTCTATTGTTATTTTATAAAAATAACATATTATAAAATTCTTTAAAAAACACATAAATATTTAAAAATTATAAATTAAAATTTATATGGTCGAAAATGTCATAAAGTGTCAAATTATAGAAAATTCACAACACATATGTAATTATTTATAATAATTTAAAATTTAGAATATTATTACCACAAATAAAATTAAATTGACAAATAAGGATAAATCAAGTTGATAATGTTTAAAATAAATTCCTAACATGTCTAAATTTTATGGTTTCATGAGATTACAACCCTATCTCATCTAATGTCTTTATATGAGTCATTTTGGAAGTTTTTACGTGGGGTTGGGATTTAATATAAACTAATATTTCTTATATTTCCAAAGATGCCCCTCTCCTCCCGTATAAAAGGGCACCTCCTCCCTCTCCTCCTCACACCAATTTTTGCCTTCAAGCTCGGCCAATCCCTAACCATTTCACTTCCCCACTTTCCGAGAAACATCTTAGAGGTCTTGGTCTCCTTCAAAGACCAATTTTAGTGCCCTAAGAGGAGTTCTCAAAGAGGCGCTTCAAAGAAGAGGTAATGTCTGTTACCGATTCTTTCATCATTATTTCTTCTTCCACATCATCTTATTTAGTTTTTTCATTATGAGTTAATAACATAATTATCACTAATATATTGATATGTTATTATAAGTATGAAATAACCCTATTTCACCATCTATCCATCCTACGGAAAATGAAATCACCGTGCGTGCGTACGTACGGAATACCGTCTCCACGTCGTGGTGTAATCTATTTTCCCCCACCACCTTACATGGATGGGTATAATGGTGTAAATAATAACTATATATGATTATTATAAAGTGATATTGATTCTGAAATAGTATACATACACTCCAATACAATTCCACGATCATGGGAACGATATCATCGCTCGGGCGTACGTACGGAATATCGTCTCCACGATGTGATGCGAATCGTTCTACATGATCTTAATTGAATAATGATCATATAAATGAATTGAATGAATTAATATGATATATATTACACTAATACCATTATGGAAACCAGGTATCTATAACCTAAAGATATGAATAAGAATTTATTCGACAAAACACGCATAAGAACAAAAAGTAATAAACACCCGAATAACAAGTAGTAATGAAATATTACTAATAAGAAGCTAAGAATATGACCATATATGATATCATAAAAATAAGTATGATTCTAGAATAAGTCAATAACATTATTTAAATCATTATACAGGAGGTTCGGAAACTTACAAAGCAAATCGGACCTAAGGTAAGGGAAATATCACAATCTCATTTTTATCTGAGATTGTTTATACCTAGGAATTTACTGGGGTGTATTTTATCATCAACATCCATTTTTCCTCAATATGTAATATCTATATCCTTCTACAATAGTTTATATCCAATTTTACCCTTCGGTGAGTTTTTAGTAAAAGATATGATAGGAATCTTTTGTCGTTTTTCGTACGAGGTACTTTTTTACTTTTCCGACAAAAGTACGAGAAGAATATTTTTTTAACGTATATGGCACAAACAGATTTTTACGGTTTTATAAAGCATTATTTTCTTGAGGCTTCCTCCAAAATATTTCATGACTATTTTCAACAAAATCTCTTTCTTTTAAATTGCATAACGTTTTTTTAAAAGAAACTGATTTTGAAGAAGAAATGATATTTTCCTCAAGAATATATTTCAAGTGTTTTATCAAAACCATTTTTTCATCTAAGATGACATTATTTCATATGTGTATGTTTCAAGTATAATGTCTCTATGATTTACATGGTTTCACTTTTCTTATGATGAAATGATATCCATTTCTTTTATATGGATTATGTGATGATGGGATGATGTTTATGAAACCCATTTTATTTATTGGGTTATTATGAATGATGTATGTTTATTTTGTGGAACAAGTAAGAATGATTTCACTATGAGATGGGTGGGACATGTATCTCCCAACAATGCATTGGGTAATGATTTTATATCTCATGATATAGACATGGCTGGAACGGCAGGTTAAACCGGTTCAGTGAAACAGGACTGAAACGAGGAGTGAACTCGGTTCAGAAATGGACTTTTTCCACTAAGATAGTCTTGGCAGTGAGTCTTGACTAATAAGAAATTATTCTCTATGATTATGTGTGTATTACACAAGGCTTTATGTTTTACGTTATGATTATTGTGATTACATTTCACTGCCATGATTTATCCCATGTTATGAAATTATGATCCTTTTTGCAGGGTAAGATTTCCAAAATGTAATGTTCTTATGAATTTGATGTGATTGATATTTCTTTTGTTTACACTTACTAAGCATTTGAGCTCACCCTTTTGTATTTTTTCTTTCCCCAGGTCAGGAAGAAGGTTATTAAGTAAGATATTCCAAAAAGTGACTATAGATATGATGAAATAAATGGGATACAGTGTAGATGCTTTATGAACCAGTTGTTTATGTTTCCCAGTTTCTAAAGACACTATATCTATACGGTCCATTCATGGTTTTGTTATTTGTTGTAATAAGTATGGTTCAATTTTGAATTATTAACCATGTATGTAAAGTATGGGTCGCTATAGTTGGTATCAGAGGAAAGGTATAGTCAACCTTTGGAAACTAGGATGTGAAAGCCTTAGTAAGAAACCTAAGGATATGTTTAAGCATAGAACACAATCTTACTATTTTAGAAATGGCCATGAACAACCTATGATAAGACCTTAAGTGTGAAATTTTATTCTTGATTATGTGGTTTTCCTATTATAATTATTGTTTCTCACACTATTCTTCTTGGTTTTAGTCAATGGCTGGAACCCGAAGAAACCGTGTTAATGCGGTATACGACGGGAAATGCAATGATTGTCCCCCTGAGCAACCAAAAGTTATGGGAGATGGAATGAAAAATCTTGTAGCCATCCTCACACAACTTTCTCAAGCTATGAATCATGCAAGACTTCCAAATGAACAAAGGAAGGAGCAACATTCTGTCAAATCCTTCATGAGGCAGCGTCCACCTTCATTCACCGAGTCTTCTGATCCATTAGTGGCTGAACAATGGATCAGTACCACTGAAAATATATTTTCAGTTCTTCAATGTTCTGAACATGATAAATTCATCTTAGCAGTGTATCGTTTGGAAGGTGATGTTGATCAATGGTGGAATATTATTAAGAATATGAGGCAAAGGGATGAAATTGAGTCCATGGAATGGGACGAGTTCAAGAACATATTTTTAAATATGTATTTCCCTCATATTATTTGAACAAATATGGAGAAGGATTTTCTTGAACAGAAGAAAAAGGATGATGAATCTGTTGGTACCTACGAAGAAAATTTTAATAGACTTGCAAGGTACGCTTCCGAAATTATTATCCAACCTGAGAGTAAGATAGATCGATTCTTTAGTGGCTTAAAACCAAGTCTTCGAAGGGCGTTAGCCATATGGGACTTCAATAGCTATGAGGAAATTGTTCGATGTGCTCTCAAGGTTGAGATGGAGATTGGTGTAACCCATCAGTCACATGGGTTTGATAAGAAGAGGAAAATGGAATTCAAAGGAAAATCTAAAGACCACACTGAAAAGAAGATGAGTTTTACCTTATGCTCAAAGTGTGGAAAAAACATGGAGGAAATTGTCTTAAGGGCACAGGAAAATGTTATAAGTGTGGAAAAGAAGGTCATCGGGCAATTGAATGTCGAAATAATGGGAAGAAGATGTCTAATGATAAAAACAAAGGAAGGGATACACAGAATGAACCTACTACACTTCAATGTTTCAAGTGCAAGGAGATGGGGAATTATGCCAATCAATGCCCAAATCCGAGGGATGATGATGATGATCAACGTCAACAAAATCTTAAGGCCAAAGACAAAGGAAAGTCACATGAAATTACTATCAGCGATGTGGAGTACAACAATGAAGTGGTGAGAGGTACACTTACCATCCACTCTAAATTAGAAAATGTTTTATTTGATTCTGGATCCACCCAATCTTTTATTTCTGAAGAATTTTCTAAGGGTATCCCCATATTACCTCAACAATTAGATGTTGAGTTGGTTGTGAAAACTCCTAATGGCACAACAGTCACATAAAAAGTTTACAATTTATCTCCGATTGAAGTTTGTGGGATAGTGCTTCCTGCAAATCTTGTGATCCCTCCTATAGTGGAATTTGATGTGATTCTTGGAATGAATCGGATTTCTTTATATGGAGCTCATATCAATTGCCAAAGTAGGGAAGTCACATTTCATATTCCAGATAAATCTATGATCGTCTATCGATGCAAGGATGAACATAACCTTCCAGTGGAAATTTCATACATATTATGGGTCTTGATTCCACTAAATGAAGGTTATTTATCTCAAATGGTTGGGAAAAACTCATGATTAATAATATGCCCATTGTACGGGAATTTGATGATGTATTTCCGGAGGAATTTCCAGGTCTTCCACCAAATAGTGAAGTTGAGTTTTCAATAGAACTCGTACTGGGTGCTTTGCATATTTCAAAGACACATTATAGAATGGCCCCAACTGAGTTGTAGGAATTGAAGAAGAAAATCCAAGAGAATCTTGATAAAGGATTCATACGCCCTAGTGCGTCACCTTGGGGAGCACCTGTTCTGTTTGTTATGAAGAAAGATGGATCAATGAGACTCTGCATTGATTATCGAGAACTTAACAAGATCACTATCAAGATAAAATATCCTCTCCCACGCATTGATGACCTATTTGACCAACTATGCGGAGCTCAATACTTTTCCAAGATTTCTCTTCATTCAGGGTATCATCAATTAAGGGTCAAAAGGGAGGATATACCAAAGACGACTTTCTGTACAAGGTATGGACACAATGAATTTATTGTGATGCCATTTTGTCTTACTAATGCCCCTGCTATCTTCATGGATCTTATGAATAGAGTCTTTAGATACTATCTTGATTAGATTGTGATAGTCTTTATAGATGATATTCTTGTCTATTAAAAGGGCAAGGAATAACATGAAGATCACTTGAGAATTGTATTAAATACCCTAAGAAAGGAGAATCTTTATGCCAAATTTACCAAGTGTGAATTTTGGCTTCAAAAAGTTGTATTTTTGGGTCACATAATCTTAAAATAGGGGATATCTGTGGATCCAACAAAAATAGAGGTTATCAAAAGATGGTCAAGACCAACAACATTAACCGAGATTCGAAGTTTTCTTGGTTTGGCTCGATATTACTGACGTTTTGTTAAAGATTTTTCAAGTTTATCTAACCCACTCACCAATTTTACTTGAACAGGACTTAAGTTTGTTTGGACGGAGGAATGTGAAGAAAATTTCAAAGAGCTAAAAAGAAGGTTAGCCAGTGCACCTGTGATCACACTACCTTGTAGTGGAGAAAGGTTTGTGATCTACAGTGATGCATCCAATAAGGGATTGGGATGTGTTCTCATGCAAAATGATATAGTGATAGCTTATGCCTCACGACAGTTGAAAATCCATGAGCAAAATTACCCAACTCATGATTTGGAGTTAGCTGCGGTAATCATTTCATTAATAATTTGGAGGAATTACCTTTATGGTGAAAGGAGTGATATTTATACTGATCATAAAAGTTTAAAGTATATTTTCACAAAAAATGAGTTGAATATGCGTCAAAGAAGATGGTTGGAGATGATTAAGGATTATGACTGCTCAATCCATTACCACCCTGGGAAAGCAAACAAGGCAGCAGACACATTAAGTCGACAAGACCATGCTAGCTTATCCATGATGAGGATCACAAAAGATCCAATATTTATGGATTTATAAAGGATGGATCTTGGAATTTTAATGGAAGGGGATAAATCTTATCTTTCTCAAATGAATGTTCAACCATCTATACATGTGACGATTAAAGAGGCACAGAAAGAAGATGTTGAGTTACAAAAGAAGGTGAGAATTGTTCCCGAATTCAACCTTGATTGTAATGGGATAATAAAGTTTAGGAATCAGGTTTGTGTTCCTCCCATCCCAGAATTAAAGAAGGAGCTACTGGATGAGACTCATAGTTCTTCATTCTCTATTAATCTGGGAAGCACGAAGATATATCGGGATCTGAAAGAGTAATTCTGGTGGGATGTCATGAAAAGAGATGTTGCTGAATATGTCTCTCGATGCTAGGTTTCTCATCAAGTTAAAGTTGAGAGACAGAAGTCTAAGGGGATGTTACAACCATTACCCATACCTGAATGGAAATGGGAAAACATCAATATGGACTTTGTCACCGGACTTCCTAAAACCTCCAAAGGAAATAATGCTATCTGGGTCATAGTTGATTGTCTTACAAAGTCTGCACACTTCATTGATATTAGAGAGGATTTCTCTCTAGATTAGCTTGCCAGGATATATGTAAAGGAAGTGGTAAAATTTCATGGAGTACCACTTTCTATTATATCTGATCGGGATTCAAGGTTTACCTCAATGTTCTGGAGAAGTCTTCAGCATACTCTGGATACAGAGTTGAGTTTGAGCACTACTTATCATCCTCAGACAGATGGTCAGTCTGAGAGGACAATTAAAACTCTAGAAGATATGTTGTGATCTTTCTCTATAGATTTCAAAGGTGGTTGGGATCAACACCTACCTTTGGTGGAATTTTCTTATAATAATAGCTTTCACTCTAGTATTTAGATGGCTCTTTATGAATCTCTCTATGGAAATAAATGCAGGACTCCAACTTGCTGGGATGGAGTTAGGGAAAGAGAGCTAGTAGGACCTAATCTTGTAGATGAAATGGAAGAAAAGGTCAGATATATTCAACAACACATAAGAGCAGCTCAGAGTCGGTAAAAAAGTTATGCAGACAACCGAAGAAAGGACCTAGAGTTTGAAGTGGGTGATAAAGTGTTCTTAAGAATATCTCCCTGGAAGAGGGTCATGAGATTTGGAAGGAAGGGAAAGTTGAGCCCTAGATATATCAGTCCTTTTGAAATTCTGGATCGTGTTGGGAAGGTAGCTTACCGATTTTCCCTTCCACCGAATTTCTCTCAAGTTCACGATGTGTTCCATGTATCTCTTCTGTGAAAGTAAATACCTGATCCTTCACATGTACTCAGCTCCGATGTTATACCAGTGGAGAAAGATCTTTATTATGAAGAACAACCGATAGAGATTCTGGATCTTAGTGAAAAAGTCCTACGGAACAAGACAACTCTCTTGGTGAACGTTTTATGGAGGAACCACAAATTAGAAGAAGCTACATGGGAGCTTGAGGATATGAATAGGGAGAGGTATCCTCATCTGTTTGTTACAAAGTGACGAATTTCAAGGGTGAAATTCATTTTAAGGGGGTTAGTACGTAACAACCGAGACTTTTATGATAAATATTTTGTTTTTATGTTATATAAATCATCAAAGGAATATTTTTCTACACAAAAACACTATCTTGACTTACTTTACACGCAATCGCGACCTTCTTCGATAGCTTACGTCGTACGCAAGACCAGGTTTCACTAAACAACGATATATTGTTATGGACTAGTCGTTATAAATAGTATTAACTACATTTTGAATTTTATAACATTATTATTCATCATACACATTTTCTAGAACAAGGTAAGAGAACAAAATAAAATTTTTGGGTAAAATAAGTATTTTTCAAAAAATGCAGTTTTGCCGCCTTTTGATGGCGCACCCACATTAAATCTAGTTTCTGACATGTTTATAAGTTAAATTTGGAAAAATAAAATTCTTCTTTTGAATCAGGATATGAAAATTTAATTTGGATAAATTTTTGATATTTTTCTGATAACTTTCATATTTTGATGAATAATAAAAATACGCTAATTTTTAATTAAAAACAACTTTTTTCATTGGGATAATTTATATGGTTAAATTATAATATTTAATGGTTTTAAATTATAAATAGAATATATTTTTACCATTTAATATAATGTATGTCATTATCATTAATTTCACATTGAATTCGTAGGTAAAATCATTTCAATCTTTGACAATGATTTAACTTCTAAAACTCGTATTCTTAACAATGGGATTTACATTAAATTAATTACTAAAACTTATATGTTTTCAATTTTGAAAAATGTATTCCATATTCGGAATTAGTAGGTCCAAATTTTGTTAATAGGCTACTTTTTATTTTTGGGCATTATGAATAGTAACTACGGTAAATTTTATTTACCATAGTTAAAGGTAAATCGGGTAATTATGGGTAAATATAAGATTATAAAGTTACCCTAACACCTGCCAAAATCCTATTGGATGACTAAAAGTCGACCCATATCACCTAAGGGTTGGATTAGATTCATTTAATGGAATTTTGTCCATGAAAATAATTTAATTATTATTAAAACCATAGAATGTGACAACATGTCACTTTCTTAAATCTTATAAGTATAATAATTTTAATTTAGTGATACACTTAATGAAACTTCGAACATGAATAGTATCCAGAAAGCTAATATAATTATCTACATCATAGTAATTTATTTAGAATTTTTAGGGATTAAATAATTATCATTAATTATGACACAATAGTGATGTTGAAATTATTCTATTAATTAAAATATCAAATAAATGGTTTTAAAAATATTAAAATAAATATTATATGAACTATTTAATGTGATCCACTAATTTTCTAGACACATATGACATTTTATTGATCTATTAAAGCTTTTATTTCGAACATATGTTCTGTATATATTTTATTTAAATTCAAATAAATGAATAGTGTAAAAATTGACACTATTGTTATTTTATAAAAATAATATATTATAAAATTCATTAAAAAACACAAAAATATTTAAAAATTATAAATTAAAATTTATATGGTCTAAAATGTCATAAAGTTTCAAATTATAGAAAATTCACAACACATGTAATTATTTATAATAATTTAAAATTTAGAATATTATAACCTCAAATAAAATTAAATTGATAAATAAGGATAAATCAAGTTGATAATGTTTAAAATAAATTCCTAACATGTATAAATTTTATTGGTTGATGAGATTAAAAACCTATCTCATCTAATATTCTGATATTTGTTATTTTGGAAGTTTTTAAGTGGGGTTGGGATTTAATATAAAATAATATTTCTTATATTTCCAAAGGTTCCCCTCTCCTCCCTTATAAAAGGGCACCTCCTCCCTCTCCTCCTCACCTCGATTTGAGCCTTCATGCTCGGCCAATCCCTGCCCATTTCACTTCCCCACTTCCCTAGAAACAACCTAGAGGTACTGGTCTCCTTCAAAGACCAGTTTTATTGCTCTAAGAGAAGGTCTCAAAGAGGCGCTTCAAAGAAGAGATAATGTCCGTTACCGATTAATTCATCTTTATTTCTTCTTCCACTTCTTCTTATTTAGTTTTTTCATTGTGATGTAACAACATCAGTATCACTCATATACTAATATGTTATTATAAGTTTGAAACAACCCTATTTCATCATCTATCAATCCTACGGAAAACAAAATCACCGCGCGTGCGTACGTACGGAATACCGTCTCCACGCCGTGGTGTAATCTATTTTCCCCCACCAACATACTTGGATGGGTATAATGGTGTAAATAATAACTATATATTATTATTATAAAGTTATATTTATTCTGAAATAGTATACATACATTCCAATACAATTCCACGATCATGGGAACGATATCATCACTCGTGCGTACGTACGGAATACCGTCTCCACGATGTGATGCGACTCGTTCTACATGATCTTCATTGCATAATGATTATATAAATGAATTTAATGAGTGAATATGATATATATTACACTAATTACATTCTGGAAATTAGGTATCTATAACATAAAGAGAAAAATAAGAATTTATTCGAAAAAACATGCATAAGAACAAAAAGTAATAAACACCCGAATAACAAGTAGTAATGAAATATTACTAATAAGAAGCTAAGAATATGACCATATATGATATCATAACAATAATTATGATTCTGGAATAAGTCAATAACATTATTTAAATCATTATACAGGAGGTTTGGACACTTACGAAGAAAATCGGATCTAAGGTAAGGGAAATATCACAATCTCATTTTTATCTGAGATTGTTTATACTTTGGAATTTACTGGGGTGTATTTTATCATCCACATCCATGTTTTCTCAATATGTAATATTTATATCCTTCTACAATAGTTTATATCCAATTTTACCTTTCGGTGAGTTTTTATTAAAAGATACGAAAGGAATCTTTTGTCGTTTTTCATACGAGGTACTTTTTGACTTTTTCGACAAAAGTAAGAGAAGAATGTTTTTTTAACTTATACGGCACAAACGGATTTTTACGGTTTTATAAATATTTGTTTTCATGAAGCTTCCTCCAAAAGATTTCATAACTATTTTCAAAAAAATCACTTTCTTTTAAATTGCATGACTTTTTGTTAAAAGAAATTGATTTTGAAGAAGACAGGATATTTTCCTCAAGAATTCATTTCAAGTGCTTTATCAAAACCATTTTTTCATCTAAGAGGACATTATTTCATATGTGTATGTTTCAAGTATAATCTCTCTATGATTTACATGGTTTCACTTTTCTTATGATGAAATGATATCCATTTCTTTTATATGGATTATGTGATGATGGGATGATGTTTATGAAACCCATTTTATTTATTGGGTTATTGTGAATGATGTATGTTTATTTTGTGGCACAAGTAATAATTATTTCACTATGAGATGGGTGGGACCTATATCTCCCTCTAATGCATTGGGTAAAGGTTTATATCTCATGAGATAGACATGGCTGGAACGGCAGGTTAAACTGGTTCAATGAAACAAGACAGAAATGAGAAGTGCACTCGGTTCATAAATGGACTTTGTCCACTAAGATAGTCTTGGAAATGAGTATTGAATAATAAGAAATTATTCTCTATTATTATGTGTGTATGCCACAAATCTTCATGTTTTAAGTTATGATTGTTGTGATTACATTTCACTGCCATGATTTATCCCATGTTATGAAATTATGATCTCTTTTGCAGCGTAAGATTTCCAAAATCTTATGTTCTTATGAATTGGATGTGATTGATATTTCTTTTGTTTACCATTACTGAGCATTTGAGCTCACCCTTTTGTATGTTTTCTTTCCCCAGGTCAGGAAGAAGGGTATTAAGTAAGCTATGCCAAAAAGAGACTATAGATATGATGAAATAAATGGGAGACATTGTAGATGCTTTATGAACCAGTTGTTTATGTTTCCCAGTTTCTAATGACACTATACCTATATGGTCCTTTCATGGTTTTCTTATATGTTGTAATAAGTATTCTTTAATTTTAAAGTATTAACCATGTATGTAAAGTATGTGTCGCTATAGGGACCATCCAGGGCGGTTGCATAAAGGACCAGCGGCTTCCCGGAAACGTGTGGCATTAAGACTGGAGGTTCGAGCAGATACTGCTTAACTTCCTTGAAGGTAGTCCAACACTCTTCATCCCATTCATAGGTGGAGCCTTTCTTCATGATCCAGGAAAAGGGCTTACACTTGTCGGCCAGATTCGCAATGAATCGGCGTTTGTAGGCTAAGTGTCCTTGGAGACCACGAAACACCCGAATATTGCTCGGGGGAGGCATATGGCTGATGGCATTGATCATCTCTGGGTCAATCTTGATGCCTCGGTATCTGACAAAAAATCCAAGAAAGATGCCGGAGGTGACCCCAAAGGCACACATCAATGGGTTCATCTTCAGGTGGCAGTAACGGAGGAAGCCGAACACTTTCTCAAGGTCCTTGAGATGGTCCTGGCGCTAGCGAGATTTGACCACCAGATCATCCCCGTAGAATTCCACCAACGTCCCAAGAATTGGCTTGAATATGCGATGCATGGACTGTTGATAGGTGGCACCCTCATTCTTCAGGCCGAAGGGCATAACATTGCAATAGAAAGTACCTTGGGGGCAATGAAGGCAGTGGACTCTTCCTCCTCGGGGGCCATCCGGATTTGGTTGTACACGGAATTCCCATCCATGAAAGATAGGGATTGGAACCCGGATGTGGCATCAATCAAGAACTTTTTCACTGGAAGGGGAAAATCATCTTTCAGACAGTGGCAGTTGAGATCGTGGAAGTTGATACAGACCCTGATCTGTCTGTTCTTCTTCCTAACAGGCACAATATTGGCCAGCCACCGGTGGTACTGAACTTCCTTGATGAAGTTGGCTTTAATAATCTTGTCAACTTCAGCCTCAACCATGGCACCGTGGGAAGGGTGCATATTTCTGGGAGGTTTCTTGAACCCGAAATGGTTTTTCAGGAGACCAAGGCGGTGGCCGGATACCTGAGGATCTAGTCCTGGCATCTCGTTGTAACTCCAAGTGAATACATCAAGGTGCTTTCTGAGGAATTCTACGTACCTTCGCTGCTCCTTGAGGAGCATGGCCGCACTGATCAGTGTAGGTCCCGGATCTCCCTCACTACCAAGGTTCACCTGTACCAATTCACCGACCGTGGTAGAGACGCCTTCTTCAAAGGCAGGGGGAGAATCCTCTAGATCCTCTTCTCCACTTATGGAGGGATCTTCTGTGGGGGGAGCTGCTTCGGGGCTGCCAAACCCTGATGGGAAGGTGGTACCGACATGGGTCGTAGTGGTCATCAGATCAAGATACTCACGTGCCACTGAGACCATAGTGATGAAGATAGTCGATCCTATCCCATCTGTTCTTCGTCCTAAGGGGCCATGCTTGATGACATCAAAGTAGTAGTGGCGCATCGGCTTGAGCTGGTTAATTCCAGCCTGGTGGAAGAGATAGGTATGACGTACTGCCATTGCCATGATCCTGGCATCCTGATACCGTACATGGGTAGGAGGTTCGGCAATCACCAGAGCCTGGTTAGCATAGGAGTATGAGGTGATTTCCAACCGTCACATGGACTTGGGAATATGCCTTCCTCTTATACTTGAAACCAAAAAACACTGCCCCATGTCGGGGGTTGTTTCCTCCAACTAATGGATTGGGAAGATGTAGGCATCATCCAAACTTGCCCAGGGATCACTTGTGATAGTGGCGGACTCAACCTCAACTACCAAAACCTTCTTATCCTTTCTCTTGTAGTAGTCAGCGTCCAGATAATGGGCATCACAAGAGGAAAAATGAGACGCATATCCTTGGAGAATGCCTACTCGACCATTAAGTGCGTATTTGAGGCATTGGTGATATGATGAGGTGACTGTCTCGTGAAGGTGGATCCATGGTCTTCCCATCAATGCTTTATAGGCGGTGTCCTGAGAGACAACCATTAGATCGGTGCTGGAAATTAGGCCACCGAAGTGGGTCTTCAAGAGAATCTTACCGACTGGAGTTTTCCCGGTTCTGTCGTATCCCTGGATCGTGAGGTCGGAGGGAGTTAAATCATCCAAAGACAGACCCAACTTCCTCAGATTCTGAGTTGGGATTAGGTTAATCCCAGAACCAGTGTCAATAAGACAGCGGTGGACTTCCATGCCATTGAACTGGCTAGTGATGTATCGTGGGCGAATGTGCCCCTCTGTGGGAGGGTCTTCATCTTCACCATAGAATGAGATAACCACCTAAAATTTGGTGATCTTAATAGCCACAGCATGAAAGGATTCTACAACTACTACCTCCGTCTCAAATTGGAGGGGGCTCCTTAGGGCCTCGGAGAGTGCCTCACTCATTTTTGACGATAGGAGAAGAGCCTCAAGGATAGAAACCCATGATGAAATGACATCTAGGTGCTTCATAACATCATAATTCTGGGCCAAATGCAATCCCATGCATACAGGAGGTTGCTCTGTGATTGGAGGCATGACGGGCCCTACCAGCGGGTCCGGTGGCTGATTGGTACTAGGCACGTCTCGCTATTCTATAGTCAAAGCCCGAAGAGTGGCTTCTGGATTGGGAATGGAAGGCTGGGGTCGGCTGGTAGTAGGGCGGAGCTGGTCATGACACGACCGAGGTGGTTCTGCCTGATCCATCAACACAAACGTTGGTGGAGGCGGACCTGTCAACACCGGATAAAGGGGTCGTGTGTGCTGAGCTCTGTACTCAGAATTCTGCCTAGTCTCAGTGGCGTGCACGGCCCAGCTGGAGGTTCCAACTGCCGTGCCTCAGTGATTCATGTATCCACGGCTCCACCGACGTTGGTGATGGCTGGGGACATTAGGATGTTCCGCCTGGCTTCCTTCGTTGTCGTGAGTCAAAAAGGGATTTACCAACTCTCCGGTGTTAACTGATGCATACCCCTGACTATCGCTTGAGGAGTCATCCATTACCGGGCGGAGTCTTGGAGGAATCCCCATTTCTAGGGGCATGAAGTCTCCAAGAGTGCGGGATGGTGACAACATTGGCAAGGTGCGTTTTTTCTTCTTGTGTCGTCGCCGCTCGCTCTTGTGGGAAGAGGCTAGCTGGGACGACAATGTCGAGGTATCAACCACAGCTTCTAAAGGATCTAGATGATTCAGGCATGTGTGGATGATGACAAGGATGTGAGAGACCATCTTACGGTCCATCCAGTCATTATACTTCTGGGACCCACGGTCAGGAACCTGCTTCCATTCATCCTCATTGTCGCTAATACCCTCTGATCTCACAAAGACACCTGCTACTTGTGTCGGGGTTGGGCACAACCTGACTATTTTTTTGTCAATATAGTCTTATCTCCATTCTTTTAACAGGCATAATTGCTAGATGGTGTGCCTCAGGGTCCGTTGATAAGGGCAGTAGTTGGGGTGATCAGTGAGATACGCCTTTTATGGCTTTCGATACTCGGACAGTCGCACTATTCTCTGCTCCAAAGCACTACGGAAGTAATCGGGGACCTGGACATCGTCAAATGAGTTGGTTTAATTTATTCTATCTGGAAAATTTTCTCTTGGAGGCTGGCCCTGACAAGGGTCCTAAGGATCATGCTGAGGATGCAGAACCCGATTCTCTCACCTAGGTGGTGGTGGTGCGTTACGCGAAGGAACTTGCCGATTTTGAGGCGGTCGTTGCTGGGCTGGAAGCTGCGCTTGTGGGGGTGTACCCCTATGGGTCTAAGGAGATGGCCTCAATGGTAGAAACTCTAGCTTCCTTGAGGCCCCTATCTAGGCCACAGCAGCGGGCTCGACTCTTGTAGCTCTCCTTGCGTGGATCACAGGAGGCAGTGGGTGTGCCTAACTGACCTGTCGCTGGGCCTCTTTGAGGCACTAAGCCTTGTCTGAGAAGTGTCGGAACCCTCTCGGGTAATTCTAAGTGATCATAGAAGGGACTAGATCTACCTTTATGTTCCCTATGCACATTGTCAGTAATTGCTACTGAGATAGTGGCATGTCAAGGGTGTATCTGAGTCCCTTCCACCGGGCGACGAAGTCCGCAACTCGCTCATCGGGCCTTTGTTTGCACCTTAAGAGGTATTTGATATTCGAATTCTGGTTTGTGGAACTGTAATGGTAGAGGAATTTCCTGTGAAGCTCCTCCCAGCTAGTCACAGATCCGACAGGGAGCTGGCAATACCAGACAAATGTTAGCCCTTCTAGTGTCTGAATAAAGCAACTGACCACGGTGGCCTCCTGCTGCGTCGGAGTTCCTAACATATCCCCACACCTCGAGTTGAAGTGGTTCAGGTGCTATGGCAGGTCTCCTATCCTGTTAAAGGTGGTGAAAGTGGGGTTCCCAAATCCTGGAGGTGCTGGAATATCATCCACCCATGATGGGTATGGCTTGCCGTCTGGTGGGATTTCCACCTCCTGAGTTTCCAAAGCCTCTAAGAGGGTGATGAGTGCTGTCATCGGATCGTTTGGATGCAGGTTCCTATCCTGATGGGGATCCCTAACCACAAGTTCATTTTCAGGCTCTTCAATCCGGTAGTCAAGATCAGCTGCTTGCAGGGCGACTGGTGGAACAACTCTTGGGGAAGTGGGAGGAACCCGAGTGGGGTCTCTTGGGTGATCACATCGCTGAGGAGGGTTCTGAAAAATGTATCGCGCCCTCTTGCCATGAGCTCCGGACTCTCCTCTGTCGGTGACCACAACATGATCACAGTCGCCCGGGAGAATCTCATCGAGGGGTAGTTGTTCCTGCCCCTACTGTCCCGACCTAGGATAACCGTAGTCAGGCTGCCGCTCCACAATGCGTTCGGCCAGAAGATCATCAACCAGCCTCTTCTGCTCAACAAGCTGTTTGCGTAGCATGGAATTCTCAGGATCTTCCTCTGCCTTCTGTACAAAGGCAGATGGGTCAGCAAGCTTGGCAGCCCCGACGTGTTCATTACCCTTGCCGATGTTCCGGCTCAATGTTAATGCCTCAATGGGTGTGGGGAGACCTAGGAGGTTTATCTGTTGGCGATTAATCCTCCCAGATGGATCAAGTAGCATCCTGTACTCAGGGCGTGAGTCCCCATAGAGAGGTTCCAAACCATTCCCCTCTCTCGACAGGTCAGCCATGTTGACCGCTGCTGCCCTCAGGGGCATGCCCTCAAAACCGCTCGGTGAGTCAGGATGCCGGTGAATGTTACTAAAGAGAAGGGCATCATATTTCCCCCACCCACGGACGTGTGTGTGTGGGGGTGGCTTCCTTGATAACTTTGCGGAGTACCTAAAAACTCTGGATGCATTGTTGTTGGAGGGCCATGTGGTGGCCAAGTGACCCAGGTTGCCGAACCGCGTGGAGCGTGGCTAGGTCGACCCGACGACACTGCTCACTGATATCCTAGATATGTAATGGACTCCCGGGATATGGAAATTGTTGATGGAAAATAATGGAGTGAGTCACCCAGAGAGTTTGGCGGAAACATTCAGACTCTCCCTGGGAGAGCGATTCTGGTATATTAAAATCTGATCATGCGACCGGCCAAAACTTCTCGGGGAAGTGGCCTTCTGCAAGGACGGTCTAGAAGCTCCATGGCTCATGTTTGGGATCCGGCCCTTTCTGGCCCCGCTCATCAATAGAGAATGGCTGGGAAACCGATAGAGTTGCCGAGGCAGGCCGCTGGGCCGGTGGGCTGGCCAGCGGAGAATACGGTGAGCAGGACGATTGGCCGCTGAATCCTAAATCACCCTCCAATGGCTGCAGTGTCCAGGCTGTCACGTCACGACCGGATGGGCCGGCGAACAGGCCTCCTATCATAGTGACAACACGTGCCGAGAGTGTTCCATGTCATGACTCTTCCATCGGTACACAGAAAAGCTCTCCACCCTCTCTGATCGAGGTGGGAGGTGCTTCGGCAAAGGCCAATGGTAACTGCAGGTTTGATCCATTGGGGTACGCCAAGTCCTCGTCCTCCTAGATATACCTTCGGAGGGAGGCAGGGATCATAAGGATCTTTCATTCAAGGAGTACAAGGCTGACGTGCCGCGTCCCTATCCCTACCCTTGACTCATACGACCGAGGGGAGGGCTCCATCGCTGACTTGTATTCCGCCTCATAGTTCGAGAAACGGACTGGTCTGACTTCCGCCTGGCATTCCCTGGCATTTCCGTTGCGGCGACGACGTCCCACCTTCCTTCCCCTGGGTGGCTCTTCAGGGCAATGCTGATTTCCGTCATGGATTCCTCTGGCCGCAATGGTACTGGGGCCGAGAGGACTGAATGTCGGGGTGTGAGGAGCACCGAGGAAGACGTCGAAAGGGACATGGGGAGGACCTCCATGTCATGACCCATCGTCGGGGCCCATGCCGTGACTACCCCAATCCCGTCTTCCATTGGCTAGGGGCTGGAGACTAGCACCAAAGGTATAAATCCTGATAACTGGGAAGGAATTGCCTTTATAAAAGTAAACAAAACACCACAGAGTACAAGCGGAAGTAATACACTAAGTACAAAAGAAAGTGCTGAAAAGTAAGTGGGCCAGAATACAAACCCAACTGAAAGTACAGCTACAACTAAACAAAAGTACAATAAAAGACAACAAGTGGAAGAATATAATCATCTCCTGGGTCATCCACCTCAGATCCTACCTGATGGGTAGGTACAGATAGCGCAGCTCGTGGATTGTCCACCACGTATCCTACCTGATGGGTAGGTACAGATAGCGCAGCTCCTGGATTGTCTGCCATGAATCCTAACTGAAGGGTAGGTACAGATAGCTTCCACAATGATCTTTCCCGTCAACCTCCTCCGAGTATCGTCTCATCATGAAGTCTGCCTACGGATACTGACTCGTCATGAGGTCCACCTCCGAGTATCGTCCAGTCCTCAAACACTCGACCTCTATCAGCGATGCCCGTCGTCTGCAACCAACACAATGAGGTGCGGGCATAGCCCATGCAGGGGTGAGTATACGATACTCAGTAGGGACCCTGAGACCCTCAAGGTCTCACTAAATCCAACAAGGATAACCACAAAAAAGGATTGCAACGGATAACCCTTACTTAGGTATAAGCCCATACTTATACCTAAGTTATCAAGTAACCCATCTCAATCATGAGGAAACACAAAGGTTACGATATCAACGGATAACCACTACCTAGGTATATGCCCATACATATACCTAAGTTATCAAGTGACCTATCTCAATCATGAGGTAAACACAAAGGTCATAGACTCAGCTCAAACCAGGATTTTCATTATCGAAACGGTAACTACTGAAGAGCTCAGTCTCTGACGAGTACTGTGATCCTATCACGACTCTGAGGTACTTTTCACTAACCTAAGACTACTGAGGTACTCATCCTGTCGAGTACTGCAGGTCAGCCACCCAAACACAGTAGTGCTTCCCGCCGGGGTCTGCCACCCAAACACAGTGGTGCACCCCCCGTAATAGCCTGCAGAGGTGCTCCTTCTGTTGAGTACCGCGGGTCTCCACCGAAACACAGTATTTCTCCATCAGCCATGGATCTTCACCCAAACATAATAGTGCTCTATCCATTGGGCTAGTCGACTCACTCCAAGTCGAGTCGGTCAAGCAGTCGTCAGGTCTCAGCCAGCTACACGGTCTCCGTACTCCGTACACTCGTCTCCGGGAGGGTCCGATCCACGAGCTACAGGTCGATAATCTTAGTATCACTAGTCCCATGAAGAAGTATCTCAAAGGACCGCCTCGTCATAGGAGTCTGAATGCAACAGAATACATGTCAATCGAGCGCCCGGTCTGTGAGTTATTAACCTTTTCGTCCCAGGGGCCCATTTGGTTTCGTGTACGAACCAACCCGACCGTATCTCAAATGTACCCCGAACACTCATAAGGTATACTCATAGAGACCGTTTCTCAACGTGATCACCAACACCGCTGATGGTTCGTCAAACGGATGTCCAGTCTTAGAGTTATCGGCTTTTCCGTTCTATGTGCCCGGTTGGATTTCGGGTACAATCCAACCCGGCCACTATCCAACTGAATCAAAATATTAGGCGAAGTATGCCAAAAGTTCCGTCTCATCAATATAAATCCAACAAAGTCGATGGCACGTCAATCAGACTTCCGGAGCTCAAGTTATAAGCGTTTCCGCTCTGAGGGCCCAGTTGGTTTCGGGTTCGAACCAATCCATCCGTAACCAAAGATCTCCAAAACATTGCGTTTAATATACTGAAATGACCGTCTCGATCCAAGGATCACATTCCAACTGACGGTGCATCGATCGGAGGTCCGTAGCCCAATATACAGGCATTTGAACAAAAACTGCCCGAAAATAGTGGGTTCGGGCCCTGTCCGACCCGGCCCGAGAGCCCCTTGGTCGGCCTGAACCAAGTCGACCTGAACTGGGTCTGGGTCCGGCCCACTAGGGAGCGGCCCGGTCTGGCTGGCGCTGCCCGACCTGGGCGGTCCAACCCGCGTGGCCTCACAGCTCGGCTCGGCCGAGCTGTTGCGGAAAGGGGGGATGCCCCCCTGAATGACAACCCCCCCCCCCCCCACCACGTGGGGGGCGCTCTTCGTTCCAGTCGGGGGTTACGACCCCCGGTCTCTACCCTAGTCCCAGACGGCTGCGGGACCGGCGCCTGCCGCCGCAGCTTCAGCCGCGGCGGACCCTCCGGGCGGCGCGCCGGGCGCCCCCTCCACCTGGCGTGCGGCCGCTGCCGGCCGCCGCCTCGGGTCACGGGCAGGCTCATCCGCGGACCACCAGACGTGCTTCGGTGGTCGGTTATGCTTTCTGTCTTCGCCAACGGTCCTCCCAAGACCAACTCTTCACTGTGAAGGCTTCAAGTTGACTTTGCGGCCCCGTTTGTCATCACTCGTCATTCCGTGCACAACGATCAACCAACAGAGTCTTCGAATCGCCTCCGTGGCCCTGACTCCGGCCGCGGTTTCGTTTGGCCTCAACAGCGCGGCGCGACTGCGCCACCCTTCATCGTCGTGTTCTTTCTTGTTTCCGCGTGGTTCCATTGCACCGCGCCGCCTTTGTTGGAGGTGCAATGAACAAAACAACAAAGGGGAAGGAGATTTGGTCGTGTTCGTGCGGTTCGACCTCCTCCCGATAAGTTAATTACAAGCGTCCCAAAAAAAATAAAGATGAAGAACCACAAAGCATATTTCACGAAAAAAAGTAATCAACCCCTACGGTTTTCCCGCAATCAAGAATTCCCAACCCGCAAACATATTCATTCGCGGATCAACATAAATATTTAGATGATCTACATTCTTTGTTTTAGAAGGAAATAAACATGGGTTCTATAGCATTCACAAATTAATTCCCTACATGAATATTTGACATCGCACGTCGGGTGTCGCGGAGAACGGCGTCGCGGGGGTCAGACGTAGATTTCGTGGACGTCGAGGTGTGTTCGAGGAGGAAACGGCGTCTCCTCACTTGTTGCGGTGATGAAGAAGGAAGGTACGTTGTCGTTGGCGATGAGCACCACGGTCGGCGACTTCTCCCTTGTCTCAGAGGAAGAAGAGGTTGAAGAATCGTTCTTCGCTGGAGAATGAAGTTCTTCAACGAAGGAGATGAAGTGCTCTTCACAACTGAAGATCTTTTTCCCCCAAAATCTCCACACAGCCCAACCAAAAATAAAATAAGGTTTCTCCCTTATTTTATTTTTAACCATGCTATGCATAGAAAGTTCAAATTTCAAATAATTCATTGATTAAGAGTTTCAATAACTTAATTAAAGTGTGAGTTGGCATGATTTATGAGGGAGAGAGGGAGAGAAGGAGTTACCCAAATAATGGTGGCGTTAGGGAGTTATACAATTAAACACAAGGGGTGTTAAATGGGGAAAAGCTCGCGGGAGTTAAAGGGAAGGTGAAGGGTTGGGGTTTCATGCAGACCCCACCACCCTTGGTAATACCCTCTCTTGGGAGGTTAGGTGGGGTGTGGCCCCACCTCCAACTTTTCTACAGAGAAATTGACTTCCACTAAAAAAAATTGTAACACTACAATTTAGTTAAGACTTATCGAATCCCCAAAATTAACTACCTCATGCGACAAAATGTATTTGCGCTTAAGGTCCCCTTAAGAAATTACCGGCACTACGAGTTCATCAGTTCCCTCGGATTTCAATTCCGAGCACCGGTTCAAAAGTTAGAAAAACCCGCTCGTTCGTTCACTGAACGTACCCGATCTAAACTTCTAGAATTGATTCCGGGCACACTGGGCCTCAGAATCAAGTGCCGTCAGAAAATGCGTTCTTCTAAAATTCCAAATAAATTAAAAAAAAATTCCTTGAAATTTCCAGGTCTTTACATTACTCCCACCTCAGGGCTTTATGTCCCCATAAAGCATTAACACAAACTAGGGATCCAAAAGTGGTTCTGAGTATGCAACTAAACCTCCCGCTCATATGTGCTAACCTGGAGGTTCCCATGCTGCCTACGAAAGTGCACAAGAGGAATCGACTGTACTCATAGGACCTGCTCCTGTCGATCCTCAACCTCTACTAGAACCCCACAAAAGTCACCCCATCGCCAACATCCAACACCCCATGGTCGATTATATGTGTTGGGTCAAGCACGTATCTCCTCAACTGAGATATGTGGTATTCGTCGTGCCCCTGTTGCAACTGAGGTGGATGGGTCAAGTGGTAACCCACCTCACCTACCCTACTGAGGACCTAAAAAGGTCCGCTAAACCTCAGAGATTACATACCGCCTAGGCCACATCTCTGAAAACCTCGTCGAGGTGAGACCCGTATAAGGATGTGGTCGTCATCCTCAAACTCTAGAGGCCTCATGTCTGCTCTGTGCAGTATCATCTGCCGTGATCCATAGGCGATCACTTCCCACTCCTACATCAGGGCACACCCGAGTTCGGTCCCTATTGCGTCGTAGTGAACTATCTAACCAACTGGTCAACCCAGCTCCTAAAAGCTCTGCTGGAAGTGGTGCCGCAACTCTGGAGAATTATGGCACAAAGTTAAGTTTGGAAATCTCTTGAGTGATCGAATGCACCCTTTTATGCAAGATTTATTCCTGTGCTTCCTGGGTTTTCCTTTTCCCCGACCAAGGAAGACCCCATCCCAATGTTGTAGATAAACCAAAAACTTTTTTCCTAATACATTCAATCTGTGTATGAACATTGGATCCAATCCATACTCAGACCAACATCGTAAGGCCTCGACGCTGCCACCAAGAGGATCCAACCAAAACTCTCACCTCGTGGGTCAGATCACACTTTCGGCGTAAGTGTGATTATCGAGTCTCCTCCCAAGGTATCTCCAGATGTGAGGGTCAAGTCTACGTCTTACCAGAAACTCTAGGTCTGGGACAAGATTTGTGAATGGAAGGAATGATTCATATCAATGTCTGCTGTTACGACAGCTAGTAATGGACATAGACTGTCCCTTGAATCATTCTTATATCCATTGGGTCACACTCCTTGACCGTATACAGCTACTCTCTTCCCCTTACCTCCAGCTCCTTGAGCCTGGCTGGGACTACAAAGGCGGGTGATTGTAACATGTCGAAAAGTACACCACCCCATGCTACTATCCTAGCTCTGCTTCCATGTCTGCCACCTTGTAGATTCATCTGTCCATTTTTACTTCCTCTACTTGAAACAATTTACACGCCCAAGTCTCCGAGACTGGTGCTAGTTTCAAGCATTCCCACTGCTAATCTTCACTGACTGCATCCATTCAGCAAAAGAATTCTCAAGCGCAAAGGTTATTTCTAGAACCCTAGCCTAAGTAGGAATGCATAGAGAAAAGGTGTTGGCTTTAATTTCCTTAAACACACCACGCTCAGAGGTCCGAGCTCTATAGAACTGATCGAATCGTATTCATCGAGTACCCGAAATGTTCGGTATGCCTCGATGAATTATTAGCTATCGACACGTCGTCCTGTCGAAGCTGTATAATCTCTAGAAAACTCTCAGCCACCTCCTCAAGCCAGTCCTTTGACGCCTGTGAGTCGGGCTCGCCTCGGAACATGAGGGTATCTGATGTTAGAACACGTGTAAAGTAGTATGTCTACATGTGTCACATACTGGTACTGCCAGTTGTAACTGCTGACCAACAGGTAGTGATGTATAGCTGGCACACTACCCGAAGGCACTATCTCAGGCATCGGTCCACCTACCGAAGCGTCATTACTATACGGTCCATACTCAGGGTCATACACTGGAAAACACTAGTATCCAAGTCTACCATCCACTCCACTGGTGTCTCAGCCAGGCAGAAAACTCTAGCAATCGCCTCCAGCCAGTCCTCTGCTATCGGGGAATCTGCCTCGCCTCGTAACCTCGGAGGCCTCGGCTACTGAAACTCATGCAACGTGCTCTACCAGTGTGCATCGTCCACTAGTATGGCTGGTAGCATCTTCTACCCAACAGGTGTTCGTGCTGCTGGTACACCACCCGAGGGTGCTAACATAGTAAAAAGGGCCCTACACCGGAGCCTCATCGCTCGGTGAGTTGTCATCGAGTACTCTCTCGGAAACACCAACTGACTGTCTGCGTGGCGACATCCTGAATATATGCAACATGGTCAAACGATTTATACTTGGTGAGCTGACCTGGTTTGAGCTGACTTTCAAACTTTTTGGAAACACACACGCAATCAGTGTTTTCGTGAACAATGTCGGAATTCAGTAGTCAGGGTCCTGGTGTATGGATACGCCGGCCGCCACATCAACACTGGACTCCCTGAACTGAAGACCACACTCGGTACCCTTAACACTATGGCTTCACAAAAAGAAAATATCAGAGTTATATGTTCTGCGGTAGAACCGACTCCTCTGATACCAATTTGTCACGACCCATCCTTGGGACCCGTGCCATGACTACCCCAAGCCCTCTTTCCATAGGCTTGGGGTTGGCGACTAGCACCAAAGGCGTAAATCCCGATAATTGGGAAGGAATTGCCCTTATAAAAGTAAACAAAACACCACAGAGTACAAGAGGATGTAATGCACCAAGTACAAAAGAATGTACTGAAAAGTAAATGGGCCAGAATACAAACCCAACTGAAAGTACAAGTATAACTGAATGAAAGTACAACATAAAAGACAACAGCAGTAAGAGTAGAAGCAACTCCTGGGTCATCCACCTCGGATCCTACCTGAAGGGTAGGTACAGATAGCACGGCTCCTGGGTCATCCACCATGGATCCTACCTGAAGGGTAGGTACATATAGCGCATCTCCTGGATCGTACGCCACAGATCCTACCTGAAGGGTAAGTACAGATAGCCTCCACAATGCACTTTCCCATCAACCTACTCTGAGTATCGTCTCATCATGAAGTCCACCTCCAGATACTGACTCGTCGTGAGGTCCACCACCGGGTACCATCCAGTCCTCGAACACTCATCCTCTGTTAGCGCTTCCCTTCGTCTGCAACCAACACAAGGAGGTGAGGGCATAGCCCGTGCAGGGGTGAGTATACGATACTCAGTTGGGACCCTGAGACCCTCAAGGTCTCACTAAATCCAACAAGGATATCCACAAAGAATGATCTCAACGGATAACCCTTACTTAGGTATAAGCCCATACTTATACACAAGTTATCATGTAACCCATCTCAATCATGAGGAAACACAAAGGTTACGATATCAACAGATAAAAACTACGTAGTTATATTCCCATTAATATACCTATTTTATCAAGTGACCTATCTCAATCATGAGGTAAACAAAAAGGTCATATACTCAGTTCAAAGAAGGATTTTTATTATCGAAACTGTAAATGCTGAGGAGCTCCGTCTCTGGCGAGTACAGTGATCCTATCACGACTCCGAGGTACTGCTCACTAACCTAAGACTGCTGAGGTACTCCTCCTGTCGAGTACCACGGGTCAGCCACCCAAACATAGTAGTGCTTCCCGCCGGGGTCTTCCACCCAAACACAGTACTGCACCCCCCCTAATATCCTGTAGAGGTATTCCTTCTATTTAGTATCATGGGTCTACACCCAAACATAGTATTGCTCCATCCGCCATGGGTCTGCACCCAAACATAGTAGTGATCCATCCACTGGGCTAGTCGACTCACTCCAAGTCGAGTCAGTCATGCTGTCGTCAGGTCTCAGCCAGCTACACGGTCTTCGTACTCCGTACGATCATCTCCGGGAGGGTCCGCTCCACGAGCTATAGGTTGATACTCCAAGTATCACTAGTCCCAAGAAGAAGTATCTCAAAGTACCTCCTCTTCATAGGGGTCTCAAGGAAACAGATGGCGCGTCAATTGGGCGCCAGGTCTGTGAGTTATTAGCCTTTTCGTCCCAGGGGCCCGGTTGGTTTCGTGTACGAACCAACCTGACCATATCTCAAATGTACCTCGAACTCTCTTAGGGTATACTCATAGGGACCGTTTCTCAATGTGATCACCAACGCCGCTGACGGTTCGTCAAACGGATGTCCGGTCTGAGAGTTATCGGCTTTTCCGTTCGAGGGGCCCGGTTGGATTTTGGGTACAATCCAACCCGACCACTATCTAACTGCGTCCAAATCTCAGGAGAATTATGATAAATGATCCGTCTTATCAAGAGGAATCCAACAAAGTCGACGGAACATCAATCGGACGTCCGAAGCTCAAGTTATATGGGTTTCCGCTCCGAGGGCCCGGTTGGTTTCGGGTTCGAACCAACCCGGCCGTACCCAAAGTTCTCCAAAACCTTGAGTGTAATATACCAAAACGACCGTCTCAATCCAAGGATCGCATCGCAACTGACGGTGCGTCGATCGGAGGTTTGTAACCCACGATACGGGCGTTGGAATGAAAACTGCCCGAAAATAGGGGGTTCGGGCCAGGTCTGACCCGGCCCGAGACCCCATGGGTCGGCCCAAACCGGGTCGACCCGACCCGGGTCCGGGTCCGGCGCACTAGGGCGCGGCTCGGCCTGGCTGGCGCGACCCAGCCTGCATCGCTAGACAGCTCGGTTCGGCCGAGCTGTCACGGAAAGGGGGGCACGTTGCCCAGCTAATTGACACCCCCCCCACGTGGGGGCCGCTCTTCCTTCCAGCCGGGGGTTACGACCCCCGGTCTCTCACCTGGTCCCGTGTGGCATTGGGAACGGTGCCTGCCACTGCGGTTGAAGCTGTGGCGGACCATCCTGACGGCACACCAGGCGCCACCTCTGGCCGCCGGCGCCGCCATGCAGGCGTGGCGCGCCGACAGGCTCTTCCGCGGACCACCTCCCACGCTCCGGTGGTCCGTTTTTCTTTCCGTCTTCGCCAACGTTCCTCCCAGGACCAACTCTTCACTTCTAAGGCTTCAAGTTGACATTGCGGCCCCGTTTGTCATCGCCCGCATTCCGCGCACAACGATCAACCAGCGGAGTCTTTGAATCGCCTTCGCGGCCCCGACTCCGGCGGCGGTTTCGTTTGGCCTCAAAGGCATGGCGCTACGGCGCCGTGCTTCTTCTTCGCGTTCTTTCTTTTTTCCACATGGTGTCGTTGCACCACTCCGCCTTTGTTCGAGCCGCAACGAATAAAACAAAAAAGGGGAAGGAGAGTCTGTCGTGTTCGTGCGGTCCAACCTCCTCCCGATAAGTTGATAACAAGCGGACCAAAAAAAATAAAGACGAAGAATGAAAAAGGATATTTCACGAACAAAAAGTAATCAACCCCTACGGTTTTCCTGCAATCAAGAATTCCCAACCCGCAAACATATTCATTTGCAGATCAACTTAAATATTTAGTTGATCAGCGTTCTTTGTTTTGTAAGGAAATAAACATGGGTTCATCAGCATTCAAAAATTAATTCCTTACAAGGATATTTGACATCGCACGTCGGGTGTCGTGGAGAACGGCGTCACGGGGGTCGGACGTAGATTCTGTGGATGTCGAGGTGCATCCGAGGATGAAACGACGTCTCCTCACTTGTTGCAGTGATGAAGAAGGAAGGTACGTTGTCGTTGGCGATGATCACCTCGGTCAGCGACTTCTCCCTTGCCGCGGAGGAAGAAGAGGATGAAGAACCGTTCTTCACTGTAGAATGAATTTCTTCAACGAAGGAGATGAAGTGATCTTCACAACTCAAGAGATTTTCCCCCCAAAATCTCCACACAACCCAACCAAAAATAAAATAAGGTTTCTCCCTTATTTTATTTTTAACCACGCCATGCCTAAAAAGTTCAAATTCCAAACCCTTCATTTATTAAGAGTTTCAATAACTTGATTAAAGTGTGAGTTGGCATGAGTTATGAGGGAGAGAGGGAGAGAAGGAGTTACCCAAATAATGGTGGAGTTAGGGAGTTATACAATTAAAACAAGGGGTTTTAAATGGGGAAAAGATCATGGGAGATAAAGGGAAGTTGAAGGGTTGGGGTTTTGTGTGGACCCCACCACCCTTGGTCATACCCTCTCTTAGGAAGTTTGGGGGGGGGGGGTGTGGCCCCACCTCCAACTTCTCTATGGAAAAATTAACTTCCACTAAAAATTAAATTATAACACTACAGTTTAGTTAAGGCTTATCGAATCCCCAAAATTAACTACCTCATGCGAAAAAACGCATCTGCACTTAAGGTCCCCTTAAGAAATTACCGGTGCTACGAGTTCATCGGTGCCCTCAGATTTCAATTACGAGCACCGGTTCAAAATTTAGAAAAACCCGCTCATTCGTTCACTGAACGTACCCGAGCTAAACATCAGGAACTGATTGCGGGCACACCAGGCCACAGAATCACATGCCGTCCGAAACTGCTTTCTTGTAAAATTCCAATGAATTTAAAAAAATCCTTGAAATTTCCGGGTCTTTACACTCCATATATGTGAGTGACCGGATATGAAATGGATTCATACTTGCAGCTGGTGGTAGGGGAAGTGACCACGTACCCAGTGTAGTGAGCACTGGAAAGAGCCCTACCAGGAGCGTAGTTGTCACGGGGAAGCCTTTTACTTTCCAGAATAGTGGCATGGAGTAGGCCTTCACGCTGGATGACACTACTGCAAATTGGTCCGCGGTGGCCATTGCCTATGCCAGTGACCAGGAGAGTCGACCCAAACTGCCTGTAGGGCGGTCGGGGCCTCAATCCGGGTTAGGCATGTAACTGCCCCTACTCAATGTCTGTGAAGGTCTGATGGCACGCGCCATTAGTGGATCGGGCCATAGTTATTGCTGACGCTGATGCCCCAGGGAGGGGAGCCTCTTCCGCTCGCGCCCGACACTGTCGTCGGGTCAGATGGGTTGGAGCCGGAGGTGCGGGCACATGGATTGCCTGATTTTCGGCTCAGGGAGTCAGGGGATAGTGTCGATGTGGCCTGGTGGGGGCCCTTACCATGAACCCTTGGAGTAGGTTCCCGATCTGGCGAACTCGGACATCCCCTACCTCGTCGGCATAGGGAAGGGAAGTGCCAAGGCATTCCAGGGATAGTCTCCCGAAACAATTGAACATCAGGTTGGGGCACGGAGGATCTCTACGCGGCCCTCAGGAGAGGCGATGGCAGTGAGGTGCAGCTACCTCGAAATCCAAACGGGCCATGTCTGTGGTTGGGATGACCCCTTCCTCCTCGTACCTATGTATAAGGTTTTTGATCAGCCTCCTTTGGATAATCTCTGATGGAGAGTGGGGGCGTGAGCGCTAGGCAGTCGCGGAGGTCGGATCAGCTGTGGAAAAGGCAGGACCATACGGGGTGGTCGTGTCAGTACTGACCCTGCCCCAACGCCAGTAGGCAGGTGGCGATCGAGCTCTAGATGCAGCGATCTGATTCATGAAAGTAGGGAGATGAACCCATTAACACTAGAAGGAAAAGGAATCGACAACCAATAGCCTAGCTTCATTCCGCCTTCCGTGGTCGGTAAGAGGGATCCATGCTGACAATGTCATAGAACGGAGTGCTCAACGTCCTAACTGGTCCAAACCCTAGCGGGTTTCACGTCCTTGTGTTGGGTGCCTAGACCTGGTGACATGTTAATCTTCCGACACCCCAAACTCTACCGGTCTCCATATCGAGAAGAAGAGATTCACGTCCTGTTCACCATTTCTATTTCCAACACTTTCCGCCGGGGTGCGTGTATCCATCAGGTATGGTAGGACGCTTGGCTTGTGGCCTCGCATTCCCGCTTTCCAAATGCGGGAAACATCTATTCCTTATTCAGGGATGTATACTCCTTGATCAAAACCGGGATGATGGGATGTCGGTTCTTCCTTCTGTGGATTCCTCCTCGGAGCTCATCACATAGTCTGGGTCTCTCTCGAGGAATTATGATGTGCTCGTGAATCTCATTACCAGTTCCATATCTTCATGGAAACTAGTTAATTATGCGGCTTCCATCGAGTCGCTCCAAGGGGTCCAGTTGGGGCAGCAACCTTCGGTGAGGAGAATGGTCACGCTGGGGCATCATTGGCGTGTCTTGATGCTGGGGAATTGGCATGTCTGTCTTCTGTCCATTATTGTAGGGATTCTTGAGGGCGCGGAAGCCCGAGGCATCCCACATCTAACTCGGGGAATTTTCATGCCATAGTCATGTATCTGGGGCTTTCCTCATCTTCCCATGTTTAACATGGGGTATGCCGCGTGTTTAACGTCTTTCGGAGATGGTTACGCCAAGGGAGTGTCTTCTAAGGTTTTCCTCAGCTTCCCATGTTTAACATGGGGAATGCCACGTGTTTAACGTCTTTTGGAGATGGATCGGACTGATTAGAACACTGAGAGTGGATCAGATAAAATAACCCCCTAAAAGGAACTCCGATGTTGGGGCCAGCACTTGGGAAGCTTCCTGAATACTATGGTGTGGAACGAGGTGGCATGATCCCACTGGGATTTGGCGGCCTGGGTAGAAATTAGGATGGTTGATGGAGTGAAGGGGGTCCTGAATGTCGTGGGGGCTTCCTACGTACCATGATTTATCATGGATCAGAGTCCACGTAGTTCGAGAATACAGTTTACCGTCATGCGGGACGGGGGAATATGGGGATTACACTCTGAGGCGGCCCACAATGGATGGATATGGGGCTTGAACTCTGAGGCGGCCCACAATGGTGGCTGGTGAATTGAAACTAATGGGTCGGAACAACCGAGTGATGGGATTGAAACTCATGGAGGCTACCTACATACCATGCTTTATCACGGATCAATGTCCACGTAGTTCAGGCATACGGTTTAACGTCATGCGGGACGGTATACAGTTTAACGTCATGCGGGATGAGGCAGACAGTTTAACTCCATGCTGGATTGGAATACAGTTTAACTTCATACTGGACAATACACAATTTAACGTCATGCAGGACGAGGTAGACAGCTTAACTTCATGCTAGATGGGCATACAGTTTTACGTCATGCTGGATGGGGCAAACAGTTTAATGTCATGCTGGATGGGCATACAGTTTATCATCATGCTGGACATGAAATTTGGGGCTTACGCTCTGTGGCAGCCCAAAATGGTGGTGTCATGGTCCATGCTCACTCTAAGACCACATGATTCACGCTCGGTGTGAGAAACAAGAGGCAGCAGGGACCAGATGATCACGTCATGAAGGGTGCGCCTGTGAGAAGCGGAGAGGGGCTTACGCATTGAGCGGCCCTTAGTGTCGGGGCTTACTCCAGTATGAAGGCCCGTGATGCAACAAATCACATAGGGAGAGGGATTTGGGACTGAATAAAGGATATGCCTCATTCCCTATCACACCCTCCCCTGGCCTTGGTAGTGGGGAAGTACGGAGATGCGTGGGTGGTACCTTCTACAAGAGAGGCTAGGGGCTTATGCTCTGAGGCAGCCCTTCCCCCGTGGACAAACTTCACTTGGTGAGGGAGTATATCATTCCATGTGAGGAAGATTCCATTCCCGTGGATACAAGCGGCGTAAAGAACATCCGAGCCTGGGGGGACCCAAGGTGCGAGGCACGAGGTTGGATCACAGTTTAACGTCATGTGCTGAGGACAAGGTGCTTGGCAGTTTAATGTCCTACAGCTCAGACGAGGTGGGTTCTCTCCACACCCCTAGGGCTTACATGCTCGACACCCTCTACCCCTTGTGGAAGGGATGGCATCGGCAAGGTCGTGGTGAAGTGGGGCCGTAGGGAGAACCATCCAGGGGTCCACGATAGCGTGGCTATGCGAAGAAGAAAAATTCGTTAGCGTGCCTATGCGAAGAAGCATGAGGAAAAGAAATGCAATGGGAAAAACCACCCAAGGGACCTTGAGGTTACTTCGTATGAGCCTCGAAGGCCATACGGGAAAACAACGCATGGCATGCATGCCCGGTATATGGGACATCGGGTGCCTAAGCTGGGAGGCACCATGGTGAGGGGTCCTGGGGTTTGCACGCAAAGAGAAGGATTGCGCGCAAAATTCCGGAATGGCGTAAAATTGGGGAAGAGGGATTGTGCACGGCTAGGGGTAATTGCATATATAAAACTTGGATTGCACGCGGGGGCAATGACTGATCCATAAGTTAGGGAAAAACCTAACAATGGTTTTGCGTGCAATTGGGTTTCACGCGCAAAGAAGGGAGTGCACGCAATGGAAGTGATTGCATGCAAAGGAGGAACCCTGAGGAGTTTGCAATTTTATTTAAGCTAGTGGGATTGCGCGCAAAGGATAACCCCGAGGCAAGGTTGCGCGAAAAGGTTCAATACTTGAAAGTCATATTGCACGTGCGGGAGTCCAATTTCATGCATGGGAGCTGGTCCGAATTCCACAACCCCAAAACAGAAGGAGCCTCCTTCTATTTATAGGCCGCAGGCATCACGGGATCCGGGTGGCATGCGAAATCTTCCGCGCCAGGATCGGTCGACGTGAAAGGCCTCACCCTGCGGAACCGGGCATGCAAAATTGCGCACCTCACCAGTGCTTTTTCACGAATCCCAGACTCCCTTCGCACGGGCAAAAAAATTTCGCGCAAGTCCTCCTTAATTTCACGCATCACTTCTGGGCCCTCCCGACCATGCCTCTGAGTCCAAATATGACTTCGCTTCATTATTTCGAAACTTCCTCTAGGAGTTATGAACATTTTCGGCATCTACATAATCTTATTAAAAATTATTTTAAAATAATACCAATATATCCAATTAATTGATATAGTATTATGTTAATGTAATTGTTATTATCCGTCTTCTCTTCCATAAAATAAAAAATTAAATCATCAATTGTGTGTGTGGTGAACTACCACCTCGCGAACCGATAAAAATAGTTTTCCATAAACACATCTCATGATTATATATAATAAAATATTTAATGTATACATTTAATATTTAGGAAAATATTATATTTTTATAATTATAATATGACACATAGTTTCTAATGTTCAATGCCATTAAAATTAGGATAATGTCTTCGGTTTGTATTATAGACTACTACCTCACATAGTGATGTTTTTTATTTTCCTCATACTCTTTTCATGGAATGTAATAAGGATATATTTAAGGAATATTTTTGTGATATATGATATGTTATTGGTTCTATAAAATTAATATATCAACAAATTTTTTATCCTTTCACTCTATAATGGAATGATATCATCGCTCATGCGTTCTCCTGACCAACCATCTATGTGTAGCGATGTGATTCATTTTCCTTGTACAACCTTCAAGAAAGATTATAAAAACCTGTATAATGAGTAAATATGATATTTTTATTGTTAATATAATTCTAGTGATGATAGAACTATATAGTTTGTATGAGAACCATACTTTATGTGTCTAAACATAATTGATAAAATAGGGCGATATACACGTGAAACTATAAAAATAATAAAATATTATTTAAATATTGGAGGTAAAATATTATATTTGGTTATTATCTAATAATATAAATAATAATTTGGTTTAGGTATAAATTATTAAAATTCATAAAAAAATTATTGGAGGTTAAATAATGTTTATGTAAAAGGAATCACGAGGTAGTGGACTTCCACTCAATTTTAATTCATTGAGAAATATTATAGTGTTTTATATTGAATTTATATTAGATATTGTGTATACATACCATTTTAATTTTAATATCATGAATATTTCATAATTAATTTTATTTGAAATATTAGTCTCATGTGTTTCATCCATGGGGGTTTATATGAAAATTACCAAGGGGTAAATAATTTCATTACTCAATTTCATTTAGTTGGTTTATAATACTTCATCATTGTCAATGATATTATCTGATTATGTGTGTGAAGAATATTTTTTTATGTTTTATTTCCAAAACATTTATTTTGATTTACATCTAATACACATAAATTAAACAATTATTAATCATCACTTCAATGGTATGATCATTGTATGTGATTTCGCCTGAATTTTCATTTCTTTAAAATATATTTGTCAATATACACATTCTCACATATACGTGTTGTATACGGTACACCTTTGATGTATTTAACATTAATACAAATTTATTAATGCGGATTAATTTTTCATTTCATGTTTATTCTTCAAGGGGTTAAAATTCAAATGTTAACAAGTAGTTCCAAATTATTATAAAATCTCAATTTCTTTTCTGATTATGAGCTTTATCATGAATGAATCGTATTTTATCTTTATCAATTAGAAATTAAAATTTTATTAAATATCTATACACATTATGTCGTGAATATTTTTAATGTAATAATCATATAATTTTTTGTACTTATGGTATTTTACATTGAATGTTATATTATTGACTAGGGGAATTATTGAAATTATTTATTACTTAATCGATAAAAAAAATTATTGATAAGACAAATTGCTCATGAATTAAATCAATAATTTGATATATGAGAACTATGTTCTACAAGAAACTATGTGTTGAGAATCATTATATTTCTCCCCTCGCTACATTAATAGTCTCATGTGATGAATCAGTTGGGTAGCCTTAGTTAAATGGGATTCTAGTGTATACTTGTACACAAGTTTGAAACATTCTTTTAAAGGGTCTTAAGAGCAGAGATATCATGATGCTTGAGATTGTTCTGTATAATACTAAAAATTTTATCAGTTTTGAATTTAATAATTATTATCCATGATATTATTACAGTGATATTATCTCTGGATTCATTCCATTGTCAGTTTATTGATTAAATTGTATAATTTTTTAGTTATTATCATTCCATATTAATTATGGCTTCTCTATTCATGACATTCATGTTATTTAAATGGATCATGTGGTCTATTATTTACTTTTACATTTTCAGTTATCCTTGTATTTTCATGATAGCAAAGGTATTTAAGTGGATTTTTCTAATTATTAACATTGTCATATTGATTATTCATTAACCTATCATGATATTTAAATTATTTAAATGGTAGGATTCTTAATTTATATACCATTCCATGTTGACTATTTCAATTTATTCATGGAATCTTCTATTATACATAAACCTTACTGATAATTTGAGATCACCCTTATCTTATTTCATTTCAAGGAATCCAATAAGTGTAACATGAATTATATGCAAATATATTATAGAGGGAAAAATGATATTCTTGAAAAAAAATTATCTCATAATTTTTTTATTCATATTTAATATTAGAATCACATATTTATCTAGATTACCATTACTGTTAAAACATTTATTCAATTGGGATGATTTTACTTATATCTTACTCCAATTCATAATGGTAGACATAGGCTCCCATTTACTGGGGTCGTGGTTGTTAGAATCATTTTTGTTTCTCATGTTGAAATAAAAATTTGAAAATATTAAATGCATTAATTAATATATTAAATAATAATTTCTATAAATAGCGAGGAAAAAAATAAAACTTAAGAAGAAAAATTATTTGGAAATAGATTTTTAAAATTATTAATAAAATAACTAAAAATAATTATTAAAATAAAAATTCTTGAATAAAATAATGATATAAGGAACATTAATAATTATATTACAAATTAGATAAAACTAATTTCCTTTTATAAAATAAATAAAAATCATGGGAAGAGTTTTAGTGAAAATATTTTCAATTTGATATTCAGCTTATGTTATTATAATGATATATCACCTTTTAGGTCATGATCTCATTAAAAATGTAATCTTATATAAATATTCTTAGTTCTTAAATGATTCAAATAATTCCACGAATTATTTTTTATGATAGTATTATCATATAAAGTGGGAATGTGATTAAAATTGTGTCCAAAATCCCAAATAATATGTTTCATCTATAGCACTTGTGAATAGAAAAGTTTACAAAAAATATATTCTTCATGAGCTATTAATATTAAAACTGAATGATATTTCCTACAAACAATAAAACTAGAGATTTTTCAAAATTGTAATCAGTTTCTCATTTTATTTTTCTATCAAATATAAATATTTTAAAATCATCAACATAATTTTAAATTAAATTTAAATAAGAATTTTATTTATTGATATATATCATAAAAAAGATCTTTAAAATATATAAATTTTAATTTGATATTAGTAATATGGTATTCTTTTGGTTTTGATTGAAATATTTCACAGTTACAATAATAAAATATAATTTATTTCCTAATCTTATTAGGATATATAAGTCATGGAATCATACCTCTATTTTAATTTTTTTCCATCGGTTTTCCAACATCGTCCAAGTTTATTATTACTTTTTTACACATGGGATTTATGTAACTTTTAATTTTTTCTGGTCATAACGTTTTCCATAAATCTATAATATATATACTAAAATTTTATAAATACCCAATATAATTTTATTAAATTTAATATCCATGAATTAAATTTTATTCTCACATCATATTCATTTCAAATTAATTTTTCATACATTTTTATAAATAATTAAAAATATTTTATTTGTTGAGCCAAAAAAACATCAAGAAAATATATTTTTACTAATAGTGAATAAAATAATTTTATTTTCATAACTATAGTTTAATCCTCCAATCCTACTAATAACCCATTTTTTGAAATAAAAGAACATACTCTTTCATACCAATCCCTTGGTCTTTTTTATGAAAATATTTTTCTTTTTTATTTTTAAAAACATTATTTGGTTGATGAGTATTTTAAAAAACATGATTTTTCTCAACAAATAATTCCTCTATTAAATCACCATTTGATATATCCAATTTAACATCCATTGTATAGTATTTAAATTTTATATATGATGAAAAGGCTAAAGAGACCCTAATTACTTCTTGTATAATAATTGGGAAAATGGTATAATCATAATCTATTTATTTTCCCATAGAATATCCTTTTGAAGAATGACAAGATTTATTTCTAGTAATTATTATTTGGTGGGAATTATTTTTAATGTTCTAGTTTGTTTCTAATAATGAATGGTTTGAGGGACTATAAACTAATTCCAAATCATTACTTATATTGAACTAGGTCATTTCATTATATTTTGATATTATGCATCTTTCATCATATAAGGATTGTTCTAATGTCTTATACCTAATTAGGATAGGATGGGAGATAATTAATATTGGTTTCCTAAATTTCGTCAAATCTGAACTCATATATTTAGGCCTCATATAGTAGTCTTTAAAGGATGGTCCTTTTAATTTTTAGGTTGTTTAGGTGAGACACTTTCTTGTTTTCTTATTTCATGATCTTTTGAACTGGATTGATTTTTCACATATTTTAATTTATTTTCTAAATAAAATTTAAAAAAATATAAACTCATGTTATTAATAGAATTAGTGATTGGATATATTTTAATTTTATGATAATAAAAATGATCACACTCATCAAACATCAGATAATAAATTCATCAACTATCCTGTAATTTTTATTGAAAACATTATAAGATTTATATGTATTAGAATATCACAGAAATATTCCTTCATCAATGATTGGATCAAATGCACCTTGTATTTCATTAGTATCGAGATATACCCCTTGCATCAAAAATAATTAACCAATATTATTTTTTATTTTTTTTATTCAATAATTCATGTGATTTATATTTAACGAAGGACATTATTAAAACTCTATTATTGAAATGGAAGGTTTTAAAACCAAATTCTTACAAAAATAATTAGGAAGACTATATTAATTGCACATAGTTTGTTCCATTTCCTGAATAGTTCTATTTTTAGTTTCCTTCTTTCCATTATGTTGATGTTTTCTTGGAGTACAAATGGAATCTTTATTACCCATGTCAATGAAAAAAATAATTTAATTCATGATTCATAAACTATCATAAATGATCAATTGTTAATGAAAATATTTTCAAAAAATATTCTTTTTGAACAGTTTTACAAATGCTTATGAAATGGAAGAAGATTCAATTTTATGTATTAAGAAACATGACTAGGAAAATTTAGAAGAAAAAAAATAAAAAAAAGAACATCCATACACGATTTCTACTCTTGATGGTCTAAAAAATTCCATGTACATAAATTATATAGGTTTAGATTTAAATATCATATTAATATTTTTTAATGATTACATATATTTATTACCTATTTGGCATGCCTCGCATAATCTATTTTAATCAATCCTTAGGTTTGGAAAGTGAAAAATAAATTATTCATATATAAAAAACATAACAAAACTGTATTATAGTATTCGTATCCCCTATTCTAAATTTAGGATTCCATTATTTCAAAATATATTAAAACCAATTTTCTTACACAATAACCAATTTCTGAAGTATACAAATTTTTTATTCATGATGATCTAGACAGAAGCATTTTTCATAAAATAGAGAGAGGTAATTGTTAGAAAAAGAAACATATAAACCATCATCCCAAGTTGAGAGATACATGTATGATTCTAATTTAATGATTTACCATTTAGAACATTATTTATTTGGATTGAATTTTTATCTCAAACTAATCCAACTATATATATCATTCCATTCAAATTATCAATCAAAGTGATTAAGACACCAAAAAATTTTAAAATTTTATTGAATTTTGTAATGTTTCCCCTAATATTCAATAAGAATATAGTATCTATACACTCTATTTTACTTCAATTAATGTGGTTTGTTACCAATCAATAACTTCATGAAAAAAATTTGGTTCCCAAATATCCATATTTCCATCTATGTCATCAAGTGAGAATATTGAAATACATTTCTGCAGTAAATTACCAAAAATAAATATAAATATACATTTAGAATTAATGTCTCCCTATTCAACACTAATCTGGGAGCTTTTAATGAAATAATTTCTAGCATAATCACCATTAATTCTCTTACAACATAAAGTATTTTTTGATATTTTCTGATTCAAATCATTGGGAATGAATTAATTTTTTTTAATTGTTTTTGACTTTCACTATTTCTTTATATTCCTTATTTTTAATTTATATCCAAATTTATTCCATGTATTTAATTTAGAGATATGCCACCTATAATAAATATACTATATTAAGTTTTATATGATTATACTTATTTCTAGAACACATTAATTTTATCTTCATATTTATTATAAATTGAAGAAGATTTTTAAATTTTTCTTTTAATTAATATAGGTTTTTATCATTGATTCTTTTTCATTTAGAATTAAATTATTAATATACATTATTTATTTATGATTTTTTTACAAGTGATTAATATTTATCCCCATGAATAGAGTAGTATATAGCTAATTTACTATTTTAACTTCTTTTATAATTGAATTTAAAAGATTTATTAGATTTTATAAATTCTTCCTTATCCATAATGAATATATTTTTTCAGATTTGGTCAATCTATATCTTATTAAGATTTATAATTTCTTGTGGTGACTTTAGAAACACTCCATGTAGCCTTCAAGTCATTAATTCCATTTCACTCATAATTATCATTAATTTGTTAGTTGTTTTTTCCATTACTCATTTATCTTCTTTTAGAAGTACGATACCAGTTCTAATATTGCCCAAATGATTGAATTCATAACATTTATCTTATTTGTTTCTTTGATTGTTTTTCTTAAATTAATTGAATGTGATTTTTATGTATCGCTTCTTTTGAAAAAAAATACTAAATATTTTGGATATATGAGGTGGTTCCATTAATGAATATGAATATTTTTCATTTTTCATTGATACATCATCTTCTTTATATTTAGTTTCATTTTCTAATGTAACGTATTTGTGGGTAGTATACTCTATCATCATATTTTTATTATATTATTCTTCAGTATAAATTTAAACTTATTACATCATTACAATCCCAATCAATTAATTAAATATATTTTTTGATATTAGTATACTACAATATTTCTTAATATATAACATTAAATTTTGAGGGAAAAATCATAGATCCATTAATGAATGATATAGATCTTGATTTGGTAATACCATGGAAGAAATATCATTGATTATTTAAAAAAACCTCTCATCTATATGATTGATTTTTTCACCAATATTAAACATGAACATTTAAAACATCAAATTTTTTTATATTTTAATTGTATGATCATGTCGGTACCTTCATAAAACAATTTAAACTTTTCCACATCTCATTAGTAGTACGACATTGATATATATGATTTACTACAACCAGAATATCTTCATAAGTAATTTCAGTCATGAAATTTGAATTAACACCATATTAATATTCATTTTCGACATACAACATCACTGGTTTGGTAGGAATTACATATTTCTTGAAAATATTCAAATATAATATCAAATCAAGATTAATTAAATAGATTATCATTATTTATTTCCAAAAAATATATTTTTACACTGAAATATGGAACTCAAATCATTGATAAGGATTATTTTAGTTCATCCATAACAATATTTCATCATATAGACATTTGACACAATATTTTATGAACATGAAATAAATAGTCAACTATTACAACAAGGATACAAATTTTTTGTTTGTAATAAAAAAATAAACATATGGGTAAACTGTTTCATTTTATTATATCTTGAATCCAAAATAATCTATCTTTTCTATTTATAATGATGTGTGGTGTTCATTTCATTATTCATGTTATGTGGTAGAAAAACATATAATATAAAATTAAATTTTTATAGTGGTTTAGGGTACAAATATCCCCTATTACACTTCTTCAACCCTATCTTAGCATGAATTATTATTTCCACAAAGAAATTACATTTTAATTGTATAACATTATAGCAGATTGTGGGATATTCACAAATTATAATAGGTTACATTATTTTTTTGGGATCTATAACAACCACATATTAGGGATACAATCTCACACTCGACCATGAATGTGGATAAGAAGCCTATCTTTTTAGAACAAAAGATTTGTTGATTTTATTATAAAATATATATCTCTCATTTGCATTGGAAATTGATATATAAATAATCCTCTACTATGATGATAAATTTATTCGCGAAAAATTAGTTATGAAGTGTTCCTTCATTAAGATGACCTTAAATGAATTTTAGAAACAAAATAATAACATTAAGATAACAATATTGAAATAAATATTTAGATGAAAAACATGTATAACTCCAAAGTGTATCTCTGATAATCGGTTTTATAATATGCCACAAAATATTAAAACCATGACACCATAGTAAGGAAATCTCATTTATAAAACAGAGAAGGATCATAACATGTATTTCTCTGATGTATATTTTTTCAATGAACTAGATATTATGTCAGACAAATATACATGTATGTGCATATTTGAGAATTATAATATATTATAATTTAATATGATTCATGAATTACATTAGATAATATAGATCCCAATAGTTAATTTTATAACTCATTTTCATTTGAATTCAAACATATCCAGATAAAATATTAACTTCTCTTAGAGAGAATAATTATTTAATATGATAAAAAAGGTCCTTCTAATGAGTATTTAAAATGGGTCAAATTATAAACGAAATTTAATGAAGCTATTGTAGAAGTCTAAAAAATTATCAAAAATTCAAAACTCATAGATGATTGGGTTAAATGTATGGCTTCACAAGATGTAAGTAATCATCAAATGTATACATGAAAATGTAAGAATGATTCAAAAAGTTGGGAAGATGAAATATAAATTAAGTACACATCTATATAATATTGGAAAAAATATGGTTCCCAAACCATTAATTTGCTTCAAACATATATTTACATAGGAATTTATTGTTACAAAATAATGGCTCTTGATCCTTACAATCAGTAAAAATGTTTGGTTATGGATAGTTTTTCTAGACTACACCGAATAACTAGAATACATGAAAAAATCAATCTTCCTCAAAATTTTAAAAAATATTAATCCATAATAAAATAATTATTCAATTAAATATTATTCTTAAATACACTTAATTAAACTTAATTAGTAACACATATGCCGATGTTTTTGATCATCAATGTCACTGATAAATTACTAAAATTGTTGGATCAACACACACTCATCATTTATCTCTAATTTTATTAATTTAATAACATATTTTTTCGTTTATTTAACTTTTTATATTGAATATTCAGTGTTTACTTATGTAATATTCCACTGTACGTAACACTCACTTATTAAATTATCTACAATTTTATTAGTTTTTTCCCTATCTTATCTTGTTTCATATTATGATCAATATCCATGATGTGATAATATTTCTTATTCATTTTATTAAAATTTATAATATAATATCAGAATTATGTATGTATATGGTTCTTTAATACAAATAATCAATTTGATTGTTCATGTTGTGATCTATTGTATTTATTCCAAAATAATAAAATAGTCCTTAGCTTTTATTTTTTGTTGTTTTGGATTCTATAAACATGAAATTATTTTCATATCAATAATGTCACATGTTTGAATGATGTGGTTATTCTTCATAAATTATATGCATTAATAAATGATCATTTCAATATATTTTTATTATTATATGAACTTGTATCACCTTTTAAATATTTTTACAGTGATAATTTAAAAAAATAGCCATTCTATACTCACCACTCATTGAATTTTTGAGTCATTTATATCATTATTTTTCCAAAAAATCGATGATCATTATCCTAAAATATTTTTTTCATACAAGAATGATTCTAAATATTTGACATTATGATATGTATATTTTATTGAAATATTTCATTTCAATGGAAAACATTCATTTTTTCGTTTAGAATGCACCACACATTTTAATTATGAGAGGTTCATTCCTTATAAGAAAAATATAAATAATTATTTATTTTATATAATTTAATAGAAAAGAGAACAAGTTTTGATTGTTTTTCCTATATGTTCCACATGGTTCACAAAAAATATACATTTAAATTGAAAACATTCACATTTATCCAAACCAACCACTTCACCTGTTAAAATGTAAATTGTATCATTCGTAAATTCAAAAGATAAATAAATATAATTTTCCGGGAATTTCTCCAAAATATGATATTATTTTCTTATTTTTGATCATATTACACATATTGTTAAATAAAATTCATATTTGATATGAAAAATAATAATTTTTAATAATTTCAACCATAAAACATGTTGGAATAAAATATTGTTCATTTCCAAACTTTCATAGATGAATCTATGATCATCGTCATAGAGTTTTAAAAAATGTCATGTGTTCTATCAGTTGAAAGCATGTGACATGTGTTTGTAATTTTTAGAACTATTAAAATGAAAAAAAAATTCTTTAGATCATTCATAGAACACCACATGTCCAATGTCTAAAAAGATCATTTATTTTTATCAATAATGGATATATAATGATTTTCATATTGTATGATGAAAATAAAATATACATTACTCTTATTTCATCATGTTTTTTCTCAAGTATGTAAATAAATTATATTAAAAAATTAAAAAATTGGTTGCGGAGAAATAAAACATAATAATTTTTTAAAGAATGTGAATTAGGATAACATTCCAATTTATATGTAAATATGTCTATCTCATTATTTTGAATTTATTATTTAGAAAAATATTAACACAACTAATAATATATTAAAAATCTAAATTTAAATAAATATTTTAATTTAAAGTGTATATATTAAAAAATATCTCCATATAATCGATATATTTAATTGGAGTTTAGTTATTCAATGGGATATAACATTATTTATATATTTTTCGTGTAGTATTCATAGTCTAAGACATTTGATATATTTCAAAACCATGAGAGAAAGGAATATTATATTAAATTTATTATGGTATATATTCCAATTGTAACGTCCCGACCCCAGTTAGAGTCGGTGCATTATTACATAACAATAGCATGATTACAAGGAATAATGTCTTGAAAGACCGATCAGTTTAGCAGTCTTGGGAAATATATTACATACATGAAGTTCAACATTAAAACATGAAAATAAAAACAACAATAATTTATTCCATTAGAAACATCCAACCTCCTATATTATTCCTACAAGTTATTCATAACTAACTTCTTCATATCCTGGGAAAATAAAACATAAAAAAGGGGTGAGCTCAGATTCTCAGTAAGGGTAAATAATTTAGTAGATGATATAAACATTTAAGGAATGATGTGTAGTAAAATAACAGCCTTTTAAAAATAAACATGATCAAAATAAGGAAAAAATAAATCAAACATTACCATATAAACATTCACATGGATATTCTACTAGTCGAATAATCACATGTAATAAATAATTTAATAATGAGGGAATGTATAGTACCAGACATTAATTTTTCTGTCAAGGCCTCATGCTAAGACCTATGGGCTAACTGTAACTGGACCCAAACCTGGAGAACCTCTGTAACCGGACTCCATCCTAGAGAGCCTCTGTAATCGAACTCCAACCTGGAGAGCCTCTATAACCAGACTCTAGCCTAGAGGGTCTGCTGTAACCAGATCCCAACCTAGAGGGTCTGCTGTAACCGAGCACCCACCCAAAGGGCTTACTTTTACCGGTCCCCAACCTGAAACATACTACACCAATACATTCATCATAATAAAAGGTTGAAATATAACATAAACATTCGTATTAAAACAAGCATAAGAAATGTCAATACTTTATACCTAAACCATGAATGGTAAAAAAAATAACACATCCATAGTCAAAACATATCAAAAAAACATTCAATACAATATGGAATATTTTTATCATAATAAATCAACTTCAAACAAGTTTAAAATCCATTAATGGATGTTGACATTGATTAAAATGATCAGTAAAATTCTTTGAGAGAAATATCCCTTTTTCATGAAATCAATTAAAATTATCACTATTTATAAAGGCAGTCATTTAAAATGTATTTTTGAATCAAGATGTCCCATACCACTTTGAAACTTTTTTAAAAGAATTATCATTTCAAAACATTCATGTCCATATAAATAAACCATTAAAATAATTTTGATAACATAGACTTTAATTAAAGAGTTTAGAAAGATAAATCTTTAAAAAAAAATTAAATGATGATCTAGTTAAATAGACCCTCCCATAAAACCTTAAAATATTCCCTTTTATTTTTTTTATAAAATATGGGTATCTATGATAATTATGTCCCAAAAAATACTTACACATGAAAAATCTCAGATAATAATGAGATTTAGGAAAAAACCCTTGCCTCATTGTAATCAATCAAGTCATATGAACAATAGTCAATAAACACCAAATAAATCATAGAATTTCATTAGTATAAAGAGAATCATGATAATATATATCAAATGAAATTACACAATACGCCACATGAAATAAATAAGTGGTGAATAATGGAAATATCACGGAATTAAAAGTGAGATAAGAAACCCCTTACCTCCTGTCCGACTTGACTTGTTTGTTCCTTATTATTCCTGAATAGTAAATTTAAGTTAAGTTATACTTGATTAAGAATCCTTTTTAAAGTTTATTATTCCTTTTATATCACTTATTAACATGTTATAAACAATATGTAATTATTTAAGATAATAATGGTTGTTTTGTCTATATTTGGTACTTGAGTTAAAAATGAACACCTTATAATTACAAGTTGTCCATGTGGTCCGGAGAATATTACATACATAATTATATTCAGGATTTAGATATCATATATATCATATATATCCTGTATATATATGTATTTATAACATTACATACCATTTGGAGATTAGAAATGAAATGCACCGTTCATGGAGATGGTAAATCGTACGTACGCATGAACACTACTTTAATTTCTATATCATATTTTAATTGAATGAAAACATAATTATAGATAGTTATATTAAAATTACTGTATAATATCATATATAATTTCAATAACTCCATCCTTTATATGTCCATGTATGGTAAGAATGAGTCATACCACTTTGAGGGGTCGGTAGTCTGCGCTTCCTCAAATGAAATTATCGCGTTTACTCATAATGGAAATCATAATGGAATTATATAAATTTAAAATAAAAATTAATAAAGAAAAAATAAACATAATATATATCATATATACATGTAGTTTCATCATAATGGCCACTATAAGAGGTGGTAGGAGATAATTGAACAATCATCGTTTCGTGAGGCATTAGTTTTCCATCCACCGAAACAGTTTGTTATTTACCCATTAGATGGAGATGTGTGTAAGTATAGTTTGAATAATTATAATAAAAACATCCTAATATATATAGGATATTGTTGTTGTTATAAAATAAAGGAATGAAAATATTTTATGGGTTGGAGAAGTAAAATAAAAGATAATAATTTAAGAGAAACAGTTACCTTTAATTCGGATAACTCCCATTGGTTTGAATGAAAAGGACTTCCTGAAGTTCCTTATTCATAAGGTAAGGATTATAAGAGAAAGATAGGGATATTTATAACATATTTGGGCAGGTTTTGGGTGAGGAAAGGGGCTTGAGAGGTGTGAGGAATGGGTTATAAGTGAGGACTTTATGTAAGGGGGAGAGGGGTTCTTAAAGAAAAGTGTGAAAATATTATTATATTATATAATGATTTTCAGTTTCTAAACCTCGAAAACTCATTAGGGTCAAAGATAAGATTAATCATGGTCGAAATAAATTCATCCAATAAGAATTGGTTAGGTTTTTTATGTTATTTTAAAAAAATTAATCTTATTTATTTAAATCATTGATTAATGAGGTAAATACTACATCATTTTTCTGTCATAAATAATTTAATATATTTGATGTATAGAATTATAAAAAAACTACCATGACATATTAAAATGTTTTATATTTCAAAATAATATTTATAGTCTAAACGATAACTTAAATAACTCCATGTAAAAAATAATTTACAAAAAGATATTTGTTTATGTCATTTTTGTCTTTACTTTAAGTTAATTAAAATAATTTTTCATTATCACTTTTAAGTTGTTCTATGAGGTCCCAAAATCAACCCAAAGATGACCATGGTATTCCATGACTAATACAATAAGGTTATGACATGTGTTAAAGTAATTTTTTATTATTATTATATTCTTTTTCCTTTAATTACCCTATTTACCTTTTACCGCTGTAAATAAAAGTCAAAACGTACTATTCACTAAAAATTATTATTATCTTACTGAACCAAATTTTAATTAATAATAAAAACCATTTATGTCAGTGTTTTGAAATTTAATTCACAGAAGCGGTAAAATTTCATTTAAATGAAAAAGTTAGTTTTTTTAACTACTACTATGTGGTTTCACAATTTATCAAAAATTGATGTTTCTCAGAAAAATACCGAAAATGTAACCAAATAGACATTTCATATTCCAAATTATAAGATGATTTCTATTTTACCAAATTAAAAACATAGAAGTTTCATTATTTAATTTAAAATTAATTCCCATTGTCAAAACAAATAGCATGTTTTAAAGAAACAATATCTATCAAATGATTGACCCTTGTTTGTGTCCAATTTCAATGTGAAATTAATTATAATGACATAAATTGTGTAAAATGATAAATATATAATCTAATTATACTTTAAAACAATTCAAATTTATAATTTAACACTATAAATTATTTCTATTAAAAATGTTTTTTAATTAAAAATTTGTATTTTTCACTATTCACAAAAATATGAAAGCTATTAAAAAAATACCAAAAATTTATCAAAACTAAATTTTTATGTCCCTATTCTAAATGAGAGGTTTATTTTGTAAAATTTAATATATAGAAGTTACATATATTGGATTTAAAATCAGTTCTCCATTAAAAGGTGGTATGATTGCATTTTCTGAAAAACAATTCCTTTATCTAAAAAATAGAATTTGTACTTATATTATGTCTAATAAACAAATAATATGGATGTTAAAATTATATGCAGTATATAAAATTCAAAATACAGTTAATACTATCCATATCCATTTATTGAATGATAATTTTGGTAAGTCCTTGTGCGCTCGAACTCGGTGTTGCGTGTAGTACATGTTATTGAATTACTTTGAAGAGATAACATATTATGAAATCCTGGGGAGTTACATTCTCTCATACTTCAATAAATTTAATCCTCTCAATTTGAAATTATTCTTCTAAAATAAGAGTTGGAAAATAGAAAATACCTTTGCAGAAAATCTATATCAGAAATAGGGTTAATAAAATTTAGTCTTAATAAGAGGAAAATGGGAATGAAAAAGTCACCACAAAATTATGATCTAGATTAGGAGATCATTTGGGGTAATAAAAGTCTCATAATTGGAGGAAAAACCTAAATATTCATACAGAGTGATTGAGGTCATTAGTCACAAATAATTGTAGAATTGAGGGCCCCAAGCAATCAATATATGATGATTTAAAATATCACCAGTTCAACAAAACATAAGGTATTAGGATAACACATACTTTGTTTTAAGATCCCTTACATAAAGATTAATAATTACTTTCTTTATAGAATAATAGATGTCAAAAATATATACTTGACAAGTAGAGTTCCTTCTTTTAACTAATTTCTACCAAAAACTCATCTTTCACTCTAAAAGATAATAGAACTTAAAAAATATTCTATTTATCATATTAGTATATGGTTCAAAAAAATGAATATATAATTCATCTACCAGACCTTTTAAAAAACTAAATTATTCAATCTAGGAGATCACGTGGGCCAGTGGTAGGCGATACACTATTGTCGCCCTTCGGTTGTAGGTTCATATCTTGTGGCCTTGCCGGATGCGACGTGTTGCCGCCCGACCTCCGGGTTGTCCTTTTCATGGAAATCCAAAAATAATCTCAAACTAGACATATCCAAAATAATTTTTCCAAACTCACAGTCCAAAATTTATAATGAATTAAAACTCAATGAAGATCCTTTTGGCAACGGAATAATATGCGAACACCTTCATCATTTATTCTTTTAAAACACAGAAACATACTAAATTACCATAAAACCTTGTTGATTATATTCATGCTCCCTTATTTTTTATAGAGTATAGGATATACTCTTTCTATCAAAAAATGTTGTAAACTCCAACAATGATGGAATATATAAATCATTAATCAGTTTCATGGTAGTCATGAATATCCAATATAATTTAACAAAATCAATCATGTGTTATTCCAAAATCACTACCTCAGTATCAGAACCATATTATGATTTATCTTTCTCTAAACCATATATTTTCTGAAAATTTAACCTGAAATTGAGTCACTTTTCTTAGTTCCACACAATCTCAAGTCCTTAATGAAATAATACTATAGTAAAATTCTTATATACTCTATGATTCTTATAAAATGATCATCATTAATACATTACTAAAATGACATTATACTATAATAACAATGTATGAAATCTAATCATTCCTCTTCATCTTCGGTAGTATAATAACATTATTATTATCCAATAGCAGCATTGGGGGTATACTCTGATGATTTGTAAATTGATTCATGTAGTGTCCCAAAAGCTTGCAGATGAAGCATTGTACATTTGAAACATTTTTGTTACCCTAGAAATCACGTACTTGGTGTCTTCTTTCTCCACACATATAACAAACTCCCATTCCCTTCAATCATTTACCAAGGTTATTCTTTCCACGGTAATCACATATGGGAAAATCCTTCTTTTCCCTCTTCCCTTTATCCATCTTTCCCTCTTCCATCATTTTCTTCTCTTGTTTCCCTTCAAATCCATAGGACTCAGAAAATTTTTTAATTATCTTATTGACACATGATATTATATCTTAATATGTTGAGAATACATGGGATACTATTTCCTTTATAAATATTGGCTTAATACGATGAAATATATGATCCTTATTATTCTTTGGATCATACGTATTGATGGAGTTCACATTCCATCTACCGGGCACCATTTCTATACAAAGGCATACACTAGGTCAGTTTATGAATTGCAATGAATAATTCCAAACTTGTAAAATACCTATCATAAATTGAACAGTTTGTTAATATAATCCATAAACATAAAAATATTTTCTTTGAGGAGGTATATACTTGTAAATCCTTCATAATGATTTTTAATGAAAATGAGAATTATCTTAATCATATCCCCTGGGAGTGTCTTAACCAAAAGTGAAGTATGACCCATTGTTGTGCACCAGTTCCTGTTCGAGTTTAGCTCAAAGAGGTGTTTCTAGGTTTTACCCCTAGGTACATATGTACCCGAGCCGCCTCTACCTGCTCGTATCCAGGCAGGGATGTATTTTCGTGGAAAACTCACAAAATCTCTACATTACAAAAGTTCTAGGAAGTTCTTCTATACTAATCCACAAAGTCTATCTTAGGGTCATGTTCTCTAATCAGAGTTTATCAAAATCTAGTTTCCAAGGTTATTTCTAAACTTCCTATGATACTAACTGTAACACCCCAACCCCAGTTACCCAGAGTCAGTGCAATATTACATAACATTGGCATGATTACAAGGAATCAAGTCCCGAAGGACCGATCAATTTAGCAGTCTGGGAAAATAGATTACATACATGATGATCAATATTACAACTTAAAAAGAAAAAAAACTACAATTTATAACATTAGAAACATCCAAGCCACATAGATTATTCCTACAAGTCACTCATTCATATCCTGGGAAAATAAAACATAAGAAAGCGTTGGGCTCATATGCTCAGTAAGGGTAAATAATTTAGTTGAAGCAATAATCTATTAAGGCAAGATGTGTAACAAAACAAAAGCCATTTAAACATAAACCTGAACATAATATGGAAAAAACAAATCAAATATTACCATATAAACATGAAAATGGATATTCTACTAGTAGAATAATAACATTTTATAACTAATTTCATTATGAGGGAATGTATAGTACCAGAACATAATTTTTGTGTCAAGGACTCATGGCAAGAACCATGGGATAACTGTAACTGGACCCAAACCCAGAGAGCCTCTATAACCAGACTCCATCCAAGTGATCCTCTGTAACAAGACTCCAACCCGGTGAGCCTCTGTAACTGGACTCCAACTCGAAGGATCTACGGTAACTGAACCCCAACCTGAAGGGTCTGATGTAACCAGACCCCATCCTGGAGGGCTTACTTTTACAGGACCCCAACCTGGAACATACTAGTCTAATACATTCATCATAATAAAATGTTGAAATTTAACATAATCATTCGTATTAAAACAAGTATACGAAATGTAAATACATTATCCAGAAACCAATAATGGAATAGAAATAACACATCTATAGTCAAACATATCACAAAACATTCAATACAATATAGAAGATTTATATCATAATAAATCATATTCAAATAAGTATAAAATTCATTAAAGGATTTTTACATAGATGAAAATAATTAGTTAAATGGTTTTTGAGAAATACCCATTTTCATGAAATCGTTTAAATATCTCACAATTTATAAAGGAAGTCATTTAAATGGGATTTTCGAATCAAAGTGTACCATTCCACTTTGAAACTTTTTTAAAATAATTATCATTTCAAAACATTCATGTCTATATTAATAAATCCTTAAATTCATTTTGAAAACATGGACATTAATTAAAGGGATTAGAAAGATAAATCTTTAAAACATTTAATATGATGATATAGTTAAATATAACCTCACATAGAACCATAAAAGATTACTTTTGAAATCATTTTTAGAAAATATGAGTATCTATGATAATTATGTCCTAGAAAATACTTACACATGAACAATCTCGGATAATAATGAGATTGACTAAATTACCCTTACCTCATTGTAATCAATCGAGTCGTATGAAAAATAGTCAATAACCATCAAATTAATCACATAATATCATGAATATAAACATAATAATGATAATATATATCAAATAGCATTACAAAATACACCACATGCAATAAATAAGTGGTGAACAATGGAAATATCACGGAATTAAAAGTGAAATAAAAAACACCATACCTTGTGTCTGACATGACTTGTTTGTGCCTTGTTCTTCCGGAATAAAAAATGTAAGTTAATTTATACTTGATTAAAAACCCTTTTTAAAATATATTATTCCTTTTATATCACTTATTACCATGTTATAAAAAATATGTAATCATTTAAGTTAATAAGGGTCATTTTGTTAATATTTGGTACTTGAGTCAAAATGAACACCTTATAATTACAAGTTGTCCATGTGGTCAAGATTCCCTTATCTCCAGAATTATATTCCTACTTTAGATATCATATATATCATATATATACAGTATATATATGTATTTATAATCGTACATAACATTTGGAGATAAGAAATGAAATGCATCGTTCATGGAGATGGTAAGTCGAACGTACACATGAACGCTACATTAATTTATATTTAGTATTTTAATTGAAGGAAAAGATAATTATAAAAAGTTATATTATAATTCCAGTATAATATCATATATAATTTCAATAAATCTATCCTTTATATGTCCCATGTATGGTAATAATGAGTCATATCACTTTAAGAGGGCAGTAGTCCGCACTTCCTCGAATGAAATTATCGGGTTTACACATAATGGAAATCATAAAGGTATGCTATAAATTAAAAATAAAGAAGAATAAAGAAAACATAAACATAAAATATATCATATATGAATAGAGTGTCATCATAATGGCCACCATAAGATGTGGTAGGAGATAATTGAATAGTCATCATTTCGTGAGGAGTTAGTTTGTCATCCACAAAAACAGTATGTTCTTTACCCATTAGATGGAGGTGTGTGTACGTGTAGTTATAATCCTTCTAATAAAAACATCCTAGTATATTTATGATATTGGAGTTGTTATAAAATAATGTAATTGAAATATTTTAGGGGTTGGATAAGTCAAATAAATGAAAAGAATTTAAGATAATGTGTTACCTTTATTTTGGGTAACTCCCTTTGGTTTGAAACAAAAGGACTTCTTGAAGTTCTTTTTGCCTAAGGTAAGGCCAATAAAAAGAATAGAGGAATATTGAGAGATTATTTGGGTAGGGTTTGGATGATCAAAGAGGCTTGATAGGTTTGAGGAATGTGTTAGAAGTGAGGGATTTTTATAAGGGGGGGGGGGGGGGTTCTTTAGGAAAGTGTGAAAATATTATTAAATTATATAATGATTTTTAGTTTCTAAAGGTAAAAAACTCATTAAGGTCAAAGATAAGATGACTCATGGTAAAAAAAATTCATAAAATAATAATTGGAATGGTTTTGGATGTTATATTAATATTTATAATCTTATTTATTTAAATCATTTATTAATGAGATAAATACTGCATCATTTTTGTGTCATAAATAATTTCATTTATTTGATATATAAAATTTATATAAAAAACCATGATGAAGAAAAACTATTTATATTTTAAAAAATATTTATATTCTAAAATATAACTTGTATAACCCCATGTAAAAATTAATTTAAAAAATGATATTTGTTTGTGTCCTTTTTGTCTTTACACAAAGTTAATTAAAATAAATGGTATTTATCACTTTTAAGTAGATCCATAAGGTCCAAAAATAGTCCCTAATATTCCCATGGTTGTCCATGACTCATTCAATAATTTTAGGACAATTTTTAAGGTAATTTGGTATTATTATGATATTCTTTTTACCTTAAATTTCCCTATTTACCTTTAACCGCGGTAAAGAAGTCAAAAGTTACTATTGACCCAAAATTATTTTTATCTTATTGAACCACATTATAATTACTAATAACAACCATTTATGTCATATTTTCGAAATTAAATTCACAAAAGAGGTAAAATTTCACTTAAATGAAAACGTCAGTTTTTTAACTACTACTAAGTGGTTTCGTTATTCATCAAAAATTGATGTTTCTCAGAAAAATAAAAAAAATTCAGCCTAGGATATATTTTATATTCCGAATTCAAAAATTTTGTCTATTTTACCGAATTAAAAACATAGAAGTTTTATTAAATAATTTAAAATTAATTCCCATTGTCAAAACAAATAGCGTGTTTTTAAGAAATAATATCTATCAAAAGATTGACACTTATTTAAGTCCAATTTCAAAGTGAAATTAATTATAATGAGCTAAATTCTATTAAATTATAAAAATATAATCTAATTAAACATCAAAACATTCAAATATATAACTTAAAACTATAAATTATTTCGATTAAAAAGTTATTTTTAATTAAAATTTAGTATTTTTAACTATTTACCAAAATATAAAAGTTATATAAAAATACCAAAAAATTTTCAAAACTAAATTTTTATGTCCCGATTATAAAGAAGAAGTTTATTTTGTCAAATTGAATATATAAAAGTGTCAAATATTGGATTTAAAAATGGTTCTCCATTAAAAGGAGGTAAAATTGCATTTTCTGATAAATACTTCCTTTATCTGAAAAATTGAATTTGTTCTTATATTATGTCTAACAAACACATAATATGGATGTTAAAATTATATGGAGTATATAAAATTCAAAATTTATTTAATACTATCCATAACCGTTTTTTGAACGGCGTGTTTGGTAAGTCGTGGTGCAGTCGAACTCAGTGTTGTGTGTAGCGCAAGTTATTGAATTACTTTGCAGAGATAACAAACTATGAAATATTGGGGTGTTACACAAATATGATAAGGTTATTTTATATTTCTATCAATAATAATCAGTCAATTTATTTTTTTTGTTCATTTAATTTTAAAACATTTTAAATCAATACATTAACTCTTTTCTAACATATAAATCATAAATGATAATATTTGAAATATAATATATTTTTAGAGGAGTTTAAAACATTAAATTATTAATGTTTAATAGTCAAATAATGATATAATGTGTATTTTTTTACACTTTTATGGTAGGTATTTGAAATTTCTAACCATCTATTATGTTTCCTTAAGATATTATAGAAAAGTTTTATACATTAATTATTTTTTCTACTTTCAATATTCTTGGTTTTATAGAAAGAAGATGGATACTTGAAAATATAAAAGGATGGTTAATATATATAGATACTATGTAATATAATATATCAAAACTAAAAAAGAAATAGTTAATAATTTTAGTAAAATTAGTAACCTAATAAATAGATTTTTTAAATAACCTTCCTTATATATAAATTTATAATTATGGCACCTGTCCATCTGTGTTGTAAATTATTATTAAAACTATTAATAAATACAACTGGCACTTTATTATTTAATATTCTAAAAATAAAAACTCAAAAATATTATCATCTTTTTAATTTGTATTTGTAGGATCCTTTAATTTTCTTTAGTATGTAATGGTCAATGGTGGTTAAAAATATATTCAATAGTCTAAATTCATGGTACACAAACTAATCATATTAACAGTATGACCATGTTTAATTATTATTTCTAATCACTGTATATAGCTATTTATAACTTTTTTATTCAATATATAATAAATTTAACATAATATATGTTTTAATTGACCATCCTTATCTCACATAATTTACCCTTATATGATTAATCAAACATTTTATAAATATTCTAATATGATGTTTTTCAATTTGAATATCAACACCATCAGCATGAATAATCATATTATATCTCATCTCTAGATCTACCAAAATACTAAATATCATATGATCTACTAGTAATGGTATATTATATAGTAAATCAACCAAAATATTTTACACCATATAATGTGATATGATTTGTTTAATGTATTATAATATTTATAGAAGGTAATTAATTTGACCTTAAAATATTTTAAGGAGAAAAATATTCAATAGTATTTTTATGAATAAATATTATTCATTATTCTGAAAAAATTATTACATGTACTACATTTGGTATTTGAGAGGAAACATTACCATCTAATCACAATTTTTTGGAATCCAAAATTTTTGGTTTTCTACTAATTACTTTTCTTTATAAATATACATTAATCATTCACAAGTAGTTTGAATTATATAAATAGTACTTAATTTTTTCACTCAATTTTACTAAAATATCATAAGATTAATGTGAATATCATCATATTCCAACATATAGATAACTAATTATTATTTTTTATCATAATACAGTCTCTCATCGAGACACTAAAACGCAACCCTATAACACATACATTCTATTTAGGATGTCAAAAATCTACCAAAATTAGTTCTATTTCATTTATGATTAATGGATCATCATTTATCTGAATATGATAATGAAAAGATTAGTATAAATAAATATTGTTCAAAATTTAAAATAATAAAAATTTCACTTCATTAATTCTTTCACATTACTTCTATACTTTTATATATTATCGTATATAATTTACCCATTGTAATTTACACAAGATTCCATCTACACATTAGGATTTATGGCTAATGTAATGGGTGGATTATATTGATCAATTTTTATCAATGCAATTTCAAATCAATATTTTCTTTTATTATATTTTTTTTAAATTTAATGTATGTATTACATGTATTTATTTATCAATGCCCCGATTAGATTGGTGAGAAGAAGAGTGTTCCACCATATGGCATACTTCAATAGAACATGGGTTTGTGACAAACACCAAGTATGTATGTCTCAAACGATGGGATTAATTTAACTAATATACCTATCCATAACAACAAATATCCATATTGTATGATAATTATGTAGTACCAGTAATAGGACCAAATGAAATATATAAAATTTCATGTGAAAAACTATGTTTTAAAAAAAGAGTAACAGGAGAAACCCCTTAAAGTTAGGGGATAAATATACACCCAATAAACCAAAAAGGAACCATATATAAAGTAATTTAGATAATTACACCTCTATAATTAACAATATACAGAAATTAATTTCATATGTTTCTGTCACCTCTAGGATATAATAATCTCCTACTCAACCTCCACTTTTTACACCATGATATCATTTTTATTTCCCTTCATCTATATAAGAAATAAAAAATATGGGATAAATTAATAAAAATGGGTCATTGAATACCTACCTAGTTTGATTCTATAAAAACATAATACATAATGTCCCTACTCAACTCAAAAAAGGGTAACCGATAACCCACTCACTGATGAAGTAGAAGAAACAATGAAATCCACATATTCTTCTACATTGCAAAATTAAACCCATTATGTCCCATATATTGGAGCCAAGCTAATAAATAGATAATGTTCTATTTAAAACTGTAATTTTATGTAATTAATAAAACCATTCCCTCAAGATATTACCAAAAAAGTGAATTCCATGTATCTCTCTAAGGTAAATGTCACTTGAGAGAGTACCAAACCTCAATAGAGGACCCTATTCTTTCAATTATAGCTTTTTGAATGAGATATTACATGAATATTTATGTATTGGATGTACTAAAAGATAAGTTAATAAATATTTATTTGGGGAGTAATTTATTTAAATTTAAATGTGTATGATATGTTCATTTTTTGGTTATATCAAAAAAATTTCTATATTCATTAATTATATAGGACCCCACCCCTTGTATACTAGAGAGTATTGAAATTAATACCCTTTAAGAAACAAAAACCCTGTCATATTCACCCAAACTAAGGATTATGTAACCTTAGGTAACACTATAATCACCATGATTAAACATATTTTCTCATGGATCAAAATTCATGTGGTGGTATGTGGGTGTGTGGTGATAACACATATGGTAGTTCTATATGGGTTGGTTATGGAGATACCAAGCCACATAATTCCATACCTGATAACCTATTTAGGCTACCCATGGTGCATGTATTTGGATTGGGTTCTTCATGTTGAGAATTTCCCAGCTTAGATAGTGTGCTAGCTGTTTGGCTATATAACAACAAATTATTTTTTACACATTAAATTAATACAATATGCATAATCTTATGTGATAGATGAGAGAAAAAATTTCAATACCAATATAAAATGAATCAATACATATGAAAATTGCAACGATATTATAATCATTAGTATATAAATAGATAATGACCCATTTTAATAACTATATATTATTATTTTTCATTGATAAATATTTATAAAAGGATTTCATTTCATGAACCATTTAAAAAGTTATTGCATTATTTATTTAAAAAAAATTAATCACTATTAAGTGTTTATTATAATAGGAAGTATTTATAATTTTAATACAATATGTAAAAATTTATTTATTTATAAATTAACATGAAATACGATTAAAGACACATTGAATATAAAAAGAATCATCTTTTTATCAAAATTTTTTTACCATATATATTGTGTTTTAACATAAAATATAAATCATCGAATTTTATATTTGGAATATTTTAAAATTGGAATTTATTTATTAATTTTACATCCAAAAATTATTATTGGAGATTGTTTTTATATATTCCTAAATTAATTTTTTTATTAAAAACTGTGAAAATTCAAATTTTTCTACAAATGTCACTTTTAAAACATTATCATAACATTAGAATAGACTTGTTGTCTTTGAAAAAAAATTATATAATATATATATTAATAATTGATATAAATCATTCAAAAAATATATATTTTATAAAATCTATTTTTAATTTTTTTGGGAACATGAGTATTATTTTAGTCTTAAACATTTTTTTCTATTCTGTAGTGACAATAAGTAGTTTTAATATATTATAAAAATTATATACAAAAAAATTGGTATCTTATTTTAGTTCAACATGTCAATAATATTAAATAATAAAAATTAAATTTTTTATATCAAAATAAGATTACTATGATTGATGGTTATTTCAGTGATAATGGTCAAATTGTTATTTTCATCGATTTGTTTGGTTAATATAATGTAGATTTTATCTATTAAATTATATTTATTATTTTTATATAAATGATCTTACATTATTATTAAACATGTGTATAATTATAATGATAAAAATTTAATTGGTATTGAATTTGAAACATGAATATGAACACATGACAGTTAAAACATCTTTTTTTCACAAAAAGATCTGTTATACGGAATGTTTTACATTAAATTTTAATTTTATCTTATTGATATATTTAGATACATTAAATATGAACTATATATAAGTTATTCAAACATATCTTTTTTTGAGGCTTTATCTTATATATTGTAATACAACATAAATTTCATATTTCAAAACTAGTACCATGGTAAAAAACCAAAGGGGTAAAATGTATAAATTAATATACAAGAGGATTGATAATTTGTTAAAAAATTGATATAAAGACTGGTGAAGGATATAGTGGTCTCATATCACCGAAATGTAAATTTATCTTTACCTTTTAATCCATTTCTCATTGTATAGTGAAGTTCCATTGTTGAAAAACAATCGGTGTTCATAAAAGTTTCCTTTTACTCTCTTATAAAAGATGATCAATTAATAAATATAAAAGTAATGCATACCATTATGTATTTTCTTAAAAATGTACCAAATAAAATTCTACTATATCTACATTGAAAGGTCTAATTCAAATGTTCATCCTCTGATATTCTAATCCCCTTACTTCCAAGGAATCTTTCAAGGAAATGTTCTAGGTCCCAAAGTGAGTATTATTGAATCCCTTTTCATTTCTTATTAATATTTAAATTACAAAACTAGCTAATAAATAGTACTATAATGAATTAAAAATCAGTACAATAGCTGTTTTTTATTTTATTAATTTAAAAAATATTTGTTATTAAATTCAATATGTTTATTAAAATAGATGAATGTTGATCATATGTACCTGTAGACTACCACTTCGAGGTAGTAATATTCATTGTTTTTAATTATCACCTAACATGGATGAAATAAAAAACGAATGTAAGAAACTAAAAAATTTATTAGATAATTAATATTATATAAACATATTATTACTCAATCAATAGGCGAAGTTATAAAAAATTCGCATACTAAAATTAACCCCCTAAAATGAACATATTGAAGTACCTTCCCTAATCAATGTTTCTTTTATAAAAGTCTTTATAATTAAATAAATTTAATTATAATATTATATTAATAGACCTAAAAGAATAAATTTTTTTATGTTATGATTTTATACTACATCACCTTCAACCTTGGTCAACATACCACTTGAGTTACATAAAATATTTTGAACCACCTCGAATAACAGGCCAATGAAAAAATACTATAATAAATAAATAGTATATGATTACAAATTGTTTTTATAAAATGAATCTTTGATTAAGTTTATTAATAATAATAAATATATAATCCTTATTTTATTATTCTAGAATTTAGGAACATATAAAGAGGGAATCTGAACTATGTTAAGGGGTTTTTGCTCAATTTTTCATTGATATATAATATGTTTTCACCACTTATTTCATTATTAAGGTCTCTATATATTTTTTTGAATAATTATTAACATATTTTTCATTCAATTAGTGTTATTTTAAAATCCATATCGATTTCTACCTATTATGGTTTTTAAATTTAAATGATAACATTCTTGTAAGGGTTCGTGCTAACTCAATTTTAGTCCATTAGGTTACCAAATTTCTTATAAAACCATATTGTTCCATGTTTTAGGTATTATATATAATGAATAATATTTAGTTTTATTTATCCTTCTTTACCAGGTGTTTGAAATTGTTAGTTATGAGTGCATTATTAAACAATTCGTACATCATAGATAATGTTACATCAAAAGAATTCTTGGTCAAAATTCATATATCTTGAGTAATTTTTTTCATGAACTAAAATACATTTACACGGTGTATATAACACTCTTTTTATAATATATAATTAATTTTATTATATTCATGTTATTTCATGTTCACTATAAAAATATTTTCCCATAATGTGTTTTTATTTAAATTTTATTCTTGAGTTAAGGTTTCACTTCCCATCCTCAATTTATAATGGGATTCTCTAGAATTTTATAATAATTATAGGGAATTTATATAGATAATCATTATAATATTTGAATAATATTATTCTATAATGGATTTCGATAGATATAATTCTCCGCATTATCTTGTTCAAAATTGTATGTTCTCTAATCATTTTAATGATGTTTTTTAACAATATAATACATAATACAATAAGAAGGAAATTATTTTTCACCCTTATATTATATTAGAATCCAAATTTTATAGATATATATTTATTTTTTGAACATAGGAAAACTGAATTTTATACAACCATAAATTTATATGAAAATTTTATAAAATAAAACAATTTTATAATTTTTTGTATGGGTTATTTTTTAAAAATGAATATATTATAGTGTTTCTATGTGAATTTATATTTCTAAAAAAATCCATTTGATTAGAAAAAATCCAAATAAAATTTCGCGGTTTCTAAAAAAATTAATTTCTTCTTAGTTTTAAAAAAACCATTTAGAATTTTTTAAAACATAACGGTTTTTTCATTCTTCAACTGTTATTCTTTCCTAAAAATCTAAAAAGTGTTTTATCCAATTAATTAGACATTAATATATCTTATTATTGATTGATTATATTATTAAAATGACACCATCCAACATATTTCTATAGTTTTATTTTTAAATGTTCTTTTATATCATATAAATGATTCATTTCTGCCTTTTATTTTCATAGTAATTATTCGAATTTAAACTAAATTTTTCATTATATTTCATTTCATTATTAATGATTTATATTTCAATCCTTTTGATAATGGATTTTCATCTATATTTCATACATCAATTGACTAGAAAAATTATGGACAATATCAAATTTCCATTATCTATAGAAAATTAATTCTATATTCTCTATTTTCCAGGAAAAGGATATATTACTAGAAATATAATTAATATATTTGGGTACTCATTTATTTTATGTTTTTATTCAATGTTATGCTGATTAATGGAATTTTGAATTCATTACTAATGAAATTATACTTAAAAAGTTCATGAAAAACATTTTCTTTATAGGGGTTATTAATGAAATGAGATATGATTGATTTCCAGTGGAACACTAATGTATGGATGAAAATTGGTGGGGATATATATCACACTCCAATGAATTGGTCAGTATTTAACATTTCATTAGATATGTATACATGGGAATAATTATTTTTCTCACAATTTAGGGTTCAAGTGTTATACCAATGAGGGTGACTTATATATGGGTTCAATTAGGTTGTCTCATTAGCATGGGTGCATGTGTGTGCCTTCTGAAGATCATTTCTAGGTCGGTACAATTATATTGTCTCAATATTATGGGTTATATAGTGTGTATCACTAATTTTCAATTCCCCAATGCATGTTTTTCGACAATGACTTATGATTATTCTTTTCATTATGTCATGCTATCAAGACGTATGTCTATTGACATTGGATTCCACACTCTCTTTTTTCTTTTGATATACTAGATCATATTACAATAAACCTATGATACAAGATTACATGGGTATTATTTTACTATGTGTCTTTATTTTACCCAAAGGAACATATTTTAATCACTTTCAATAATTGATTATTATCTACTATGGTTACCATTAATGGCCTCATAAGCTCCCCAATTTATTTTCTTTAATTCCAATGTTCATAAAAATAAATAAAATATATTATGTTTCTAGAAGTGTATCATGTAGTGATATGACCCCATAAATCATAGAGTCGGTGTCTTCTACTAATTACATTGGTATGATTATATGGAATCAAATCACGAAGTACTAAACATTTAAGTTACCTTAGTAAACATGATACATACATAAGTATTGTTTAAAAAAAATAAAACATTAATTATAATAAATATTTCTATAAGTAATTTACTTGATAGAAACTTTATTCCATATAGTGAAACCTTTTTTATCATTCCTTGTAATATTATTGGCTTACAAGGAAAGGATACATAACAAGGGTGAAGTCAAATTCTCAGTAAGGGTATAGTATGGTGGAAGAAATAATAAATCTATGAGAATAATGAATATGGAATGTTAAATTACTAAGAAACCATTCCATTTAATCAATAAACAGAAAGGAAGAGCGTAAAAAATATAGAATGCTAATAACTAGAAACACATACCATTAAAGAATTTGATAAGGAATAATAAATATGGAATAGTAAGAAACTGAAACACATGAAATTTAATCAATGATCTGAAAATTAAATGTATCCCTACATTTGTTGAAGAAAAATCTCAGGGATTAATAATAACAGAAACTAAATTAGGGATGCACCTAATTATGGACTCTATGTTTCCTAGGTAAATAGAACATGTACTATCAATACCCTCTACAAGAATGAAAATCATATTATCTAAAAATCCTTCTAAAAAGATATACAACTAACATATCCCTTGAGTGTATTGATTCATATATGTACATTCTATAATTGGTCCCCACCCATGCCGCACATGTCCAAAGAACTCCCCACATATCAAATAATCAATTTAGCAATGTACCTGATCAAATATCCATATGGACTAGAAGGTATGGATTTATCAATATTTCACTAAATAATCAAATCAATTTCATATTAAACTTCATATGAGAAATGGTATATAGTTTAGGCAATACACATATCCATAATAAATTGTATGGATAATTTTTTGAAATTCATTGTTCATTGATCATAGGAAATTGAATATTTTGAGGGGGAATACAAAAGTAACCGAGGAAGTGAATGTGAATGAAATCATTGGCCATGTCAATCACAACCCATCTATAGGGATAATAAAGACTATATAAAGACAAAATATCACATGTGGAGTAAAAAGAAATAGTTATTTTCATTGATGAATACAAATACTACAGAGATATATTTTGTAAACACTATTGAGGATAATATAAATCCATTGAGAAAAACCTTTTGAAAAAAAGTCATTGAAACAAAATTATAGAAACATTTTATTTAAAAATTAAAATTTTAAAAATTCAATGGATTAATTAATGGAATTATGGATTGTAAATACATACATGGCTTACAACGTAAAAAGAACATTTATTTTATATAGTATAGTGGTTAGAAAAATGCTTTGTTCAAAAAGTGAAAGGAATATTAAATTGAAAACTTTTGTAAAAGGAAAAACGGATTAAAATTTATTTACCAAATTATTTTTATAAAATTTTAAATCATTTTAAAATAATATTGGTTTTAGAAGAAAATAGGTTCTCCGAAAAAAGAGATAATTGAAGTCTATTTTTCATAAAAACATTTTCTAAAACACATTGAGAACCAAAGAGTGGAATAAAGGTACAAAACAAGAAATATGACATGAATAAATATAGGGGAATAATTTGAAATTTATTATTGAAAAATTATATATATAATTTCCTCTAATGGAAATGAATGATTTGTGAAATTGCTCTTGAGGAAAATAATCATTAATCATTCCAAAGTGTCACCTGCCACATTGAATCATATTAAATCATAATCTGCATGAAAGAATAACAATAAATTAATATTTTTAATATAATTAATATTAAAAAATTAATGATATAAAATATCAAAAGTTTCATTATATGCACCATGGAAAATAAGATTCAGGTGAACATGACATTTATCTCATAGATGTAAAAGGTGAGATTAAAATCTCTTATCGTCCATTTCTTTTTCGGTGATATTCAGTTAAAATTATGTCCAATAAACTTATATTAATTATTTACACAAATTATAATCATTTTCATATTTATCATTACTATTATTTCATTTTTTACAATGTTTTATAAAACTACCTAATCAATTATGTTTAGGTTAGGTGTTTTGACCAAATTCGGTTCGTGTGTCAAAAACAAATTTGGTAGGTCTACAATGGTCAAAGGTGTCATTATATTACATCTCTATAATAATAATCCTGACATAATTATCATATTTATACATCCATTATACTTATAAAATAAATCATTAATTATGGTTATGAAAAACGTATCAATGTTACAGTTATAGAGAAGGTAGGTCGTATGTACAAATGAGCAATGTTCCCTTTCTTCAATTATTGTTATAGAAAGAATGTATGTAAACAAATATATTTCTATAATGATAATTATATCATTAATATCATATTTTTTGAAAATATATATTTATATATGGAATTATTTATATGTAAAATTAATCAAATCATATCGAGGAGGCGGTAGTCCACACATCAATGGATGATGTTGTAACTTTCTATGTGTGTGGAAGGGTAAAAACAAAAATTTTATATATTTTATTTAAATAAAGTTAATAATATCATAAATATAATATATATTATTTCTATATCAATTTTTTTAACTAAACCCATCCTTAATGCATTCCATTTATCATGTGATTGAATAATATTTCATTTAGGTGGCGGTAGTCGACATTTCCTCAAAGATTGTTATCGTATTCCCAAAATATATAGTGCATAAAGTAATCTATTAAAAAATAATAATGGAACGATAAATAAATTAAAATTATCATGGATAACACACAAAAATAGAGTTTCCATCATAATCACCACCATGAGAGGGGGGAAATGAAGAACCAACAATCATAATTTCATGAGGCACTAAATCAGGCCTTTAACAATGCTAGTAAAAGGGATGTATTAGCATTAGTGAAGTGATGAAAATATAAATAATGTAAATATATTAGATTTAATAGAACATATAAAAATAACTAATAAAGGCCCCTTTAATAGGGCTAAAAAAGAACTGATAAGTGTGTAAATATTTTTCACTCCCCCCCCATTATCAGTTCATTTTTTTTATTACCAGAGTTTCCCAAACCCCTTAATCAGAAAATTAGATAATACCACCCCCAGTCCACACCCCTACCTCTAGAGAGTTCAAAACATGAGACCACCATCTTATACACCATCAAGTTTCCACTACATTATTATGTTTTGTTTTACATTTTCTAATATATCTATTTATTAATATATATTTGGTTATATTATTTTATCCATATATTAATATATTAATATTTATATATGTTTATATATATTGTTAAATATAATTTTTAAATTCATATTTATTTTAATAATTTTTTAAAATATATATGAACTCTTAAAAAACAAAAAATGTCTAAAAACTCTTAAAAACCTAAACCTCTAAAAACCAAGAAACGCCCATAACTTTAGCTCCAAGATACTTCATCAACTCTAAAACTAGTCAAATTTTATATCATGAATTTATATTCGATATGATATGTGTTACATGATGAATGGCCACTAGATCAAAATTCATAACAATTTGAATTTTACGAAAATGGGGTTGGGGAGAAAAAACTCAATTTTAGAGGCCTTTTGGGACTTTTGGGGATGAAATAACAGGACATAGGTCATTGACCTCAGTCTATTTCCATATATGTCATAGAGATCATCGAATGATTGGATTTTATATGTTGTATATCCCAAACAGACAATCGGATCTCATGGGTATTGGATGTTCAGGTAACATTATCAATGCATTTTAGATCGTTTATTAATTTTATTTAAATTTTTTTATCTTAAAATTGATAGTAAATGACTACGACTTGGTTATAATAATCTGATTATTTGATAAAATATTATCTTGTATTTGTTTAAAAGTTGTTTCAACAAAAAATCAAACATATTAAGTGTAAATTTAAATATATCTTATCTAAAACATTTTTTAAAAAAATAAAAATTATATTTATAACAATAGAAATATATTTATATATTTATATTTAATTAATAATTAATTATTTTTTGTAATGTATACTGTTATTAGCGCTTGTAAAAAAATCACTGATAAAGGAGGTTCTTTTATTGGCGCTTCTAAAAATCATAGATAACCCCCCAACACTTATCATCACTTATATGAAATACTGATAAAGGAACCCCATTTATAGTGATTTTTGTATCACTCTTAATTCCCAAAAGTTGGATGAACCCAATTTTTTAGTAGCAGCTTTAGTTCTATCTACTCGTAAAAATTATATTAATTACCCATTAAATGGATGTTTTTGTAAGTGTTGGTCAAAATCATGACATAAAAAATTAAATTATATTGAAAAAAACATTTTTTTATAAAATAATTGAATAATCATATTTGAGGGACTATAGAATTGAAATAAAACTACAACGCCTAAGGAAGTTTGATACCACTTAATCGTGTAACTCTATTTGATTTGTACCAAAATGATTCATTTGATTGCTTCGTGCCCATGGAGTGGATTCATGGATGAGGATAAGGATATTAAAAAAAATATTGTAATATATTTTATGAACACAAGTTTTTTATATGTGTGATGAAATGCGGAGATAGGAGGCCCTTCTATAGTGGAGGAGGAGTGGACATCTTTTAATATTTTTACAATGGAATTCCATACATGTTCTTTACATTGGAAGTGGATCCCATAATTGTCCAATTTCAATAAAAGTAAGTATATGGTATAAATATGTCAATAAAATTTATCATGGAAAAGTTTATTGGTCATTTGGGCCCTAATGATTAATTTTTTGTCCCTTCTTATTTTTAATTTTTCCTTATTCATTACAATTTAATTAATTTTGTTATCCAATAATTTTGTTAAAAAACTATGTTAACTTCATTATAAATTAAAAATTATTCTTAATCCAAATATGGAGTCCATTTTATATATTATAATTATATATTTGGAAAATATTAATTTAAATTTATTCTTGTAGATGGGACGACAAAGTAGGGTTCTAATTCTAAAATTGCAGAACATCTTTTACTTTTTCGTCAATATCAATTTAAAATTGATTCCAGTGACCTAAAATAGATTAATTGATAAAAATATAATCTAATTAAATGTTTAAACATATTTAATAGTAAATTTTCTTTATAAATAAATTATATAAAAATGATTTTAGATCTAAAATTCTTTATTTTCACTATTACTAATAAATTGAAACTTCAATGAAAAATACTAAAAATTCAAAAAAAATTAATTTTTATGTTTCAAATTAAAATATTTTTTATATTTTGAAATATAATATATCTAACAGTTATATTGTTGGGATTTAAAACAGGTTCTCCATTAAAATATGGAAAAATGACTTCAAAATATACGTTTTTATGTGTGAAATTTGGTTTGATCTTTTCTTATTCCTATAAAATATATTCGATTAATATCAAAAATATTATATTGAATATATAATATGTATATATAGTATATTAATAACAATCAATAATTAATTTAATTTATTATATTAAAATAGTTTTGTTAGTATAAAAAACATTTTTCTATAAAATATTCTCTTTATTTTCAGTAGGATAATATATTCATTTCCAATTTATTTGTAACTAATGAATTATTATTATATTTATTTAATCCATAAACATTCTTAAGTTAGTTAATATTATTCATAACAGCTATTTAATTTCTTATTAATAATTAATTTTTAATAATATTTTATTTTTTTAAAACTTAGTCTTGCGTGTAATACAAGCCATTAGAGAAACTCGTTGTTACGTATATCACACACTAACTCAGTATCACTTGAATTTCATGATATATAATATAATTATTTTATTTAAAATAGTAAATATAATATAATTTTTCATATTATATTCCCTTATGTGTTTTTTGTTTTGGTCCATACGTGTTATCGAATAAAATGTTCCTACTATATATTTTTTGGGCATTGCATTCTCCCCGCATTAATTAAATCATGTCCCCACAATTCAAACTCAATATTGGTAATATATTTTTTGATATTTCTTATTTTTGAAATCCCACATCATGATAAGGGATTATAAAAAATCCCCTATAAAATAGGGAATAGGAAGAATATAGGTCTTGTGGACTAACAATTGACTATGTCTCTATATAGGAGAACATTGGTAGAAAGTAGAGATACATACTTGTAGGAAAAGCAGAAATATTTATACAGAGTTACTAAGGTCATCAATCAAAAACAATTTAATTTTAAATATAAAGACGAGGGCATAAATTCTATAAATCAATGTTGATTTATAAGACCATCGGGTCAAAAAAATCAAAGTGTTCTGAAAATATTTTTTATCATTTTATTAATGTTGACTAATTATTTTACTACCTAGGAATATAATGAAATAAAGTAACTTAATATTCTTTTATAAACAAAATATTCAAACTTTTTTAATTTATTCAATTTCTAATTCATCCTTAACTTCTATATATTTTTATCCAATAATTCACGTTGATACCTGAAGCACTAATATAAACATTTAAAAAAATTTAAGTCCCATAAAAGAGAGAAAATTAAAATATTTTACTCTATCTATTATACAAAACTAAAATGATAAAGAAATGATTCCCTAAAACTAATAATAAACACTACAGGATTATCTTTTTTATATATTCTTCAAATTTTTTAACTAAAAACAATGACTTATTAACCAATATATTATGTAGGTTAGTTGTTGGAGTCAAACCATTATTGTCCATCAGTTATGGTTTCATGTCCTCTAGTCTTTCCAAATTTGATGGTTTGTCTCCTGGTATACATGTTTTCCTTTTTTGAAACCATGTAAATATAATTTCCAAAATAAAAATAATGGAAATCCTTAAAATGAGGTTATTTAGAAATTATTTTTTAACAAAGGATTTCAATTAAACCTCAATATATAAATAATTTATCCATTTATTTCAACATAGGTCCTTACTAGGATGAGAGTTTATCAATAATATCATTTATAGGAATTATAAATAATGGAAACTTATATTAATTCTAAAACACCTTTAGTTTAAACAAGGATATACATTGTCAAAATCATTCGTAGTTGTTTGTAACAAAAATTTGAATTATCCTAATCATATACCCTAAAATTATAAAACTATGGATGTAGTAAGGCTCATTGTTGTGTACCAGGTTAGGCCAAGTCTAGACCGACCAACCTTTTTGGATTTGTTACACCTAGTTACATATTTACTAGAACCAAGTCCACTTGTAGTATCCATACAAGTATATATTTCTTTAAAATTCAACATAATCTCTACTTAACCAAAATTATTTGGTGTTATTATACACATATAATAAAATTCTACCATAATGTTATGTTCTCTAATTAATTTATTCATAAATATAGTTCCAAATGTCTCTCTTAAACATATATTGATACCAAATGAAGTGACACACCCCCTAAAACACTGGATCTTGTGTCTCATATCAATTACATTTGTATGATTTCAAGGAATCAAATCCCAAAGGATTGAAATTTTTATTTGTCTTGGTAGAATATATATAAACATGAAGCTTGACATAAAAGATAATACAGTAATTAAAAAATACTTTTTTCAAAATAAATAACTTTGGGGATCGTAAAAATATTATATTTTTCGTATCATTTCATTTATTTCTTATTATAATTCTTAGATTGTTGGGAAAGGAAACATAATAAGGGTGTGATCAAATTCTCAGTAACAATAGTGTACAGTGTAATCAATAAAAAATCATTGTGAATAGTAAATATAGAAAGGTAAATAACATAACACAAATTCCAAGAAATAAATATACTGGCAGTAAGTTCCTAAAAAATATACCATAATAATAACTAGAAACAAATTCAATTCAAATAACTAGATATTAAAAAATAAATGTGGAGAGATATCAAACTAAAACGCATTAAAGTTAATCAACGATATGAAAATTAATTTTTTTTGAAGATATGTTGATACAAAATATCATTCATGAATAATAATTAGAACTAAATGTGGGAGGAGATTGATTAATGAAGTCCATATTTCCTAGGTATATGGAACCAGTGCCGTCATGAATTTTCACATCAATGTTTGCAATATTGGGTAAAATCCATCAAAAGAGGCAAGCCAACTATCTCATCACTTGAGACTACCAATTCATCATGGGGCTATCTATAACAAATCCACACCCGTGTCGTACCTATCTATAAATTTATTCAAATATTGCATAAAAAATTTAAAAATGTGTATTATCAAATACCCATATAGATTAGAAGGTATATATTTATAAAAATTTCAATAGATAATAAAATGGAATTCAAAGTAAAAACTATATGAAAATTGTTATATGGTTTATCCAATAGAAATATCCATGATAAATGATACAAATAACTTGGGGAAATTCAATGTCCAATGATCATAGGAAATTAAATATTTTAAAGTTATAAAAAAGGAATAAAGGAACTGAATTTGAATAATATCCTTGGAAAATTCAGTCATAAACCATCCAATAGAATAATTGATATAGTATCTATACTTAATATACCATGTGGTTTAAAAATAAAGGGTTTTTTTAATTGATGAATATAAATACTATAAAAATATATTATAAGAACAATAATAAATAAAATATCCTTTGTTTAACCATTAGATAAAACATTTATAAGGAAAAAATGTAAAATCATTTTTTATAAAAATTAACCTTTTAAACACACACATGAATTTTAGAAGTAATGAAGAAGGGTAAATATGTACATGTCATACAAGGTAAAAAGAACTTTCCTTTTTCACCATAAAAATGATTGAAAAATACCTTATTTTGAAAGATACCAAAATATTGCATTTGAATCATTGATAAAATAAAAATTAGGACCAAAAAAATTTACCAAATAATTTCAAAAGATTTTTTGAAACAATTTTAATGAAAATTGTTTTTAGAAGAAAATAATTGTCTGACTAATGAGATAAATGAAGAAGGATTTTCTCAGAAATATTCTAAAACACCTTGATTGAAAAATATATGTAAAATGGTAATGATAATTTAAAATGGTCAAGAATAAAAAGAGCATAGTAAAATTGAAGAGTTTATTGGAAACTTTTTATACAATTTCTTCAAAAGGAAATGAATTATCAGTAATATTATTCTTGAATAAGATAATCTTTATGAAATATAAAGTGTCCCATTCCATATTTAAATCATTCAAATCATAAGTATCATTATGGAATAAAATTAAATGTATATTTTGAATTCCATACAGATAAAAGTATTAATTATATAATATACAAAAAATCGAACGTAGATACACCATACAAAATATGTAACTATTAAACATGACATTAATCTCACTGATGTAAAAAAGATAGATTAAAATATCTAACATTGTACTTCCTTTCAGTTGAACATCCTTTAACATCCTATATAATAAAAATAGGATAATTATTTACTTATTTTATAAAATTTTAATTTTTTCATTAAATTTATTTGACTTCATAACATATTGTATACAAATACTTATTCAATTAAGTATATGTTGGGTGTTTTCATGATATTCGGTTCTTGTGTCAAGAACAACATTGGTAACTGTGTTCAAATGGGTCATTATATAACATATCCAAAATAAAAAATCATGAAATAATTATCATATTTATATGTCAATTATTATTTTAAAACAAATCATTAAATATTGTTTTTAAAAATGAATCCATGCTACAATCAAGGCGATAGTAGGTTGTACGTACGCATGAGTAATGTTCCCATTTTTTGATGCTTGTTAGGGAAATAACATAATTAACAAAATATCGTTACATAATGGTCAATATATCATAAATAAAAAGTTATTTAATCATATATATTTATATATAAATTATTATTGTGATGTAAAATTAATCACTTTGTGCCGAGGAGGAGGTAGTCCACATATCAATGAACAACATTGTCACTTATTTAGTGTGTAAAGGATAATAATGAAATTGATATAAATTATATTCAATGATATGTAATTATTCCATTAATATAATATATATTTTTTCAATATCACATATTATTTAAAAAACATTTATACATTCTATGTATCATGGTATCGAATCACATCACTTTTAGGATGTGGTAGTTCACACTTCATCAAACGATGTTATCTGACTCCCTAAAAAGGGAGTTCATATTGATATGTCTAATAAAACAATTAACAATGTATAAAGACGTTATAGATATCATATAGAAAATAGATAAATAGTTTTTCGTCCTATTAACCACCGTGATAGGTGGTAAATAAAAAGTTAACAATCATCGTTTCATGAGGCGATAGTTCACTGTACACCTAAACAATATATTCACTACCGATTAGATTGATGTGTGTGTAAATGTTGGAAAAAACCTTAGCATAACAACAGCTTAGTATATTGATGATAATTTTTTCTAAAATCATGGAATTATAATATTTGTGTTTCTAGGTAATGAAAATAAAAGTAAAAAGCTTAAGGATGTTTGTTAACTTTTAATCGGCTAACACCTTTTGGATTATAATAAAATGATTAAATAGATTAATTCCTCCCCAAGGGGTGGATTCATGGATGTGTTGTGGAATTTTTAGGATCTATTTAGTACGATATTGTTTGAATATAAGTGTCTTGAGACGTGTGAGTATGTGGGAGGAGAGGAGGCCCATTTATAGTGGAGGATGAGTGGGAATCTTATAATATTTTAACAATGGAATTAAATACATGTTTTCATATTTTAATTTTCTCACATAATCTTACAATTTCTATAAATTTGATATAGGGTCTAAATATTTCCATTGAATGGATCTTGGACAAATTTCTAGGTAATTTGAGCCCTTATGATAAAGGTTTAGTCTGTTATTAAGATAAATTGTACTTTAATCATTATAACAAATTTTAATTATTTTCACTAACCGATTTGGTAAAAAAATACTAATTTAACCATATTATTATTATAAAATTTTATAATTATAAATATGTAATCAATTTTTCAAAATTCTAATCATAGATGTGGTATAAAATAATTTAAATTTAATCTCATGGATGAGACGACAAATAGGGTTTTTAAAGTAAAAACATCTGAATGTTTCCTATGATTTTTATAGTTAATTTCAACGGATATTTTATTAAAATAATTAAAAATTTATTAATTAATAAAAAAATATTTAATTAAACAAAAATATAAATTTATAAAGTAATTTAACCTTATAAATAAATTGGATAAAAAACAATTTTTAACTAATATTTAGTATTATTCAGTATTCATTAAAAAATGAATTATATTAGAAGAATACTAAAAATTCATGTCATGACCCATCCTCGGGGCCCATTCCCTGACTACCCCAATCCCTCCTTCTATAGGTTAGGGGTTGGTGACTAGCACTAAAGTCATAATTAAAATAAAAAGGGAAGGCATTGCTTTTAAACTTGTAACACACACTGTCTGAACACAATCTATAGAAGCAACAAGTACTAAAATTGAAAGGAAAGGTGTGCTGAATGTAAGTGGGCTAGTATACAAACCCAACTGAACAACAAGTACAAATAAAAAGTAAAAACATATCTTGGATCATCCACAAGGTAATCCTACTTGAAGGGTAGGTACAGAACTTGAACAACTCATCCATGTGGTACGTCCCGTCAAGTCAATCTCTGAGCAGCCTCCCGTCCGTCACCCTCAACCTCGATCAATGCTTTCCATCCTCTTCACAGAACACAACAAGGTGCTGGAGAATACCGTGTAGGGGTGAGTATAACAATACTCAGTAGGGGACCCCGATACCCCCGATGGACTCCCAGAATACACAAAGGATAAACCACAGTATAAAGATACAATCACGATGTATCAACCAACCCTACTTAGGTATATGCCAATACATATACCCTGGATACCAATCACATACCGGCTCCAAATCTTGATCTCAACCACATTCCATTCCACAAGTGTAGAAACATTCCAAAAAGAAAGTACAACACAAGGCGTATCCCATAAGTATAGCTCACAGAAGAAAGCCATGTGGGCTTCAACACAACACATCCACAAAGAAACATCCACCCTTACTTAGGTATATTCCCATACATATACCTAAGTCGTCAAGAGTACACATCTCATACATGAGGTAAACATGAAGTTAATGACATAGCTCAAACAGGTACACATCTTTTGTAGAGTGATAGAGATGATCAGATGTAGTCACCGACTCATCTAAGCTGTTGGACCCACACATGATAGAGGACCAGCTAAGCTGTCGGACCCACATAGGATACATGACCAGCTATTTTGTCGGACCCACATAGGATACATGAACAGAAGTCAGAACTGTCGAACCCACAGAGGATCCCACTAAATTAGTCATCGTAGTCGAACCCCTAGAGGATTACGGTACAGTAGTCATTGTTGTCGAACCCACGGAGGATTCCAGTACAGTATCGTCGCAGCCAGCCCTAGGGTTCCCGAACACAGCACGCTCAATTCTGGGAGGGTCTGATCCTCAATCCAAGTGTCAATACATCAACTACCATGAATTCCTGAGTTGATGTATTCCGTTGTTCCGTCTCATCATAAGGAACCCAATTTGACACACGGTGCGTCAATTGGACACCCGGGCCGAGAGTTATTGGAATTTTCGTTCAAGGGGCCCGGTTGATTATTAGGCTCAAACAAACCCGACCGTACTCCAACTGCATCTAAACCTCATGTGTATTATTCAAAAATCATCATCTCCCTCTAATAATTCCATCACCGCAGACGGTTGGTCCTTCAGACACTCGTAGCCCAAGATGCGGGCTAAAAGGTGTAAATAGTCATAGCGGGTCCGGGTCCAGTCCGACCCAGTTGGACCAACCCGGCCCGACCCAGTCCAAACTGGGTTCTGACCTTGCCCGAACCAGTCCAAACTGGGGTCTAACCTAGTCCGAGGGTGTGGCCCGATTCGAGTGGCCAGCTCAGACTGAAGGTGTGGCTCGGCCCGAAGGCGAGGCCCGACCCGAAGCCGCAGCTCGGTCTGAGGTTGGCCTTACCGTGGCGGCCCGGCCGAGGTGCGACCCAGCCATGGCGGCCCGGCAATGGGGGCATGGACGAGGGGCAGCCCAGACGTGGGGCGGCCCGGCCGAGGGGCGGCCTGGCCATGGGGTGCCCGCCCGGCGTGGCCCGACTGAGGGGCGGCCCGGCCATGATGGCCCGGCCGAGGGGCGGCCCCACAGTGGGGCAGCCCGACCGAGGGACGGCCCGAAAGTGGGGCTACCTGGGAGAGGTGTGGCCCGGCCGTGGGGTGGCCCAACCGTGGGGATGCCCGGACATGGCGACCCGACCAAGGGGCTTCCTTGGCACTACGCGACGGCGCTGCGCCATCTTTGTTCACTGCAACCACCTTTTTCCAGTGCGGTGCGACTGCGTCGTGCCTCTTCCGTCCACTGCGGCCCGCATGGTTGTGGCCCCCTTTCTCTAGCACGGTGCGATGACGCCACGCCCTTCCGACTCCGTCTCTATCATCAACCAAACAACAATACAATGGAGGGTTTTTGGGCCGTGTTTGTTCGGCCCGCGCCCTCCGCATTAGGTGATAACAAAAGGCCATCATCAGACCAAAAATAAATGATTAGGAACGAGGGTATAATTAATACGTTAAAATAATAAAAACACCCTTACCTTGATTTTATTATTGTTCGTTGACGATGGCATCATTTCATTAACGTCGGGGTGAATCCGAGGAAGAAGTGTCGTCAACATTCTCTGTGGGCGGCTCTTTCTCTTTTAGCTTGGTCAAAGATTCCAGAATGATGTTCATCGTTCTTTAGAGATGGGGAGCATTCTTCATTGGGAGGATGTCATTCTTCCAATAGTTCTCCCAAAGCTTCCCCAAAGAAGAACCGCCAAGCCAAAATAAAAAAATAGCTTCTCTATTATTTTAATATTTCCATGCATTTCAAAATAATTCAAAAGAATTCATATCACTAAAAATTAATTAATTAAGGCATTAATTTATCCTGAGGTTTTTTGGCACCATTATGAGGGAAGGTGGATAGGCTCCATAATAAATTAACGTTCCAAGCGTTAAAGGGGGTTTAAGGGGGGTTTGAGCTTGTGTGGGCACCGCCACATAATATCATCCCAAGGGAGGTTATGCACGGGTGCTCCCAACATCCATCCTCCCTTTGGAGGTTTTAACTACCATTCAAATAATAATATGTTAAACATATTTTTATTTAATTTTATTTAGAAACCCCAAAAATTAACTTCCACTCATGTCAGAATGCAACTGCGTTAAAGGTCTCTTTAAGAGATTACTAGCATTGTGAGTTCAACGGTGTCCTTATATTTCAATTTTAAGCACTGATTCAAACGATATAAAATCATGCATGTACATTTACTGAACGTACCTGAACAGAACTTCAGAAATTGATTTTCGGCACATCGGGCCTCGGAATCAGGCGATGTCATAAACTGCAGACTCGTAAAATTCCAACGTATTTTAAAAACAATAAATGGGAATTATGGGTCTTTAAATTCTCCCCACCTCAGGTCTTTACATCCCCGTATGCTACAAATCACACTAAGGAAACAAATGGGGGTACTGAGCACGCATCTGAGTCTCCTGGTACTATGTGCTATCCTGGAGGTTCCCATGCTACCAGCGAACACACACCAAAGGAATTGACTATCCACATAGGATAAGCTCCTGTAGATCCTCAATATCTACTGGAACCTCCATGAATGTCGCCCCATCATCGGTGTCCAGCTCCTCGGGGTCGATGATGTGGGACGGGTCATACATGTATCTTCTCAACTGAGATAAGTGGAAGACGTCGTGCACTCGGTGCAACTTAGGTGGAAGAGCCACGTGGTAAGACACCTCGCCTACTCTGCTGAGGACCTAGAATGTTCTAATGATTCGTGGAGATAACTTCCCACCTTGGAAAAATCTTCGTAGACCTCGTCGAGGTGAGACCCATAGAAAGACGTGGTCGCCATCCTCGAACTCTAGTGGTCTCCGTCACCTATCAACATAGGACTTCTTCCTGCTCTATGAAGTCTTCATCCACACCTGGATGATCTACACCTTCTCCATCATAGCATGCACCATCTCTGGTCCTACAAGAGTTGACTCCCCTGGGTCAGTCCATCACAGAGGAAATCTACACGGTCTGTCGTATAGTGCCTCATAAGGTTCCATCCTGATGGTGGAGTGGTAGCTGTTGTTATATGCAAACTCTACCAAGGCTAATTGATCCTCCTAGCTGCGACCAATGTTGATGACGCATGCACGGAGCATGTCCTCGAGAGTTTGAATGGTCTACCCAGACTGGCCATCCGTCTAAGGATGGAAGTCAGTGCTCAAGCGAAGCTGTGTCCTGGAATCCTCCTACAACCCCTTCCATAGCCGGGAAGTGAAATGAGAATCTCAATTGGAGATGATCATCGATGTAACACCATGAAGTCATACTATATCTTGAATGTAAAGGCGTCCCAAGCTCTCTACTGAGCGCTACTCTCTGATCGGTAGGAAGTGGGCCAACTTGGTGAGTCGGTTGACAATCACCCAGACAGATTCGTGACCTCTGGATGTACATGTATGTCCCGTCACGAAATCCATGTATATATCATCCCACTTCCACTCTGGGACCTCTAAGGGCTGATCCAAACCTGCTAGAACTTGGTGCTCCTCCTTCACTTGCTGAAAAGTGAGCCATCGTGAGACAAAATCTGCTACTGCCTTCTTCATACCTGTCAACCAGTGCTGTCTTCAGAGGTCCTGATATATCTTCGCCACTCCTAGATGTACCGCTAAAGGAGACGTGTGGAACTCCCTCAACACTTCCTTATGAAGTTCAACTAGTACCAGGGTACATCCTCTGAAGAGAAATACATGCTCCCCACCTACAGAAAATCCATCAGGTTCCTTCCCTGTGGATATCTAAGCACATTGCGTCTCACAATCAATGTCCCTATGTTGTGCCTCCCTGACTCACTGAAGAAGTGGAGGAGGAAGTGTGAGAGACTGCAGAAAGTTTGCTCCTTCTCTATCCACAAAGGATATCTGCAACGCGACGAGCTTCATTGTCACCTCTCCTAGCAGCTGAATGCCAAAACTCATACTGAGAGTATCTGCTACAACATTCACCTTTCTAGGAGGATAGACTATCTCAAATTCATAGTCCTGGAGGAACTCTATCCAATGTCGTTGTCTCAGGATCAGGTCCTTCAATGACAAGACACACCTAAGACTATTGAGTTTCGAGTAAACTGTAATCTATTTGCTCAACGATCTGTGGGTGAGACTAGCCAACTGATGTGTGATCGGCTGCCCCCTCCTCTGGGTAATTCAATCTTGCGCTGCAAATGCTCCCATCTTGCGAGTGAAGATAAACCTCATCCCATCCTCGCGGATACACCACACTTTGCGCCTAATACAGTCAATATGAGCATGGACTATGGATAACCATTCCATACCCAAGATGAAATCGTAAGTCCTCTACGCTGCTACGAGGAGATCCCAACCAAAGATTTCGCCTCCTAGAGTAAGCTCACACTATCGGCACCAGTACGTAATCGTCGAGTCTTCTCCCGTAGAAGTCTCTAGCTGTAAGGATCGGGCCAAAAACTACGTCGGAATCTCAGAGCTCCGAACAAGGGCAGCGAAAATAAAAGAATGACTCGCACCTGTGTCTATAAATAATGCAGAAAAGGCAGAGTAGACACAAATAGTACCTCGAATCATATCAGGTGCTCAGTGGTCATAGGCCTCGACTGCCTGGAGCTGAGCCTACCTCTGTCTGCTAGCTCCATGTGGTCGTGGTGGACCTCCTGGTGGTGGTATGTGATAACTGGGCCCCACCCACCAGGTACCCCTAGTTTCCTCATAGACACGCGGTCCCCACCTTGGGATCCACCCACATGCCCGAACGGATCATCTGACTAATGACTGCCCCACAGGACAAGACATGTCTTTTCTAGTCTGCTTTGTCCTCACTCACACACACCATGGGAAACGTCCCATAAGGTCACCCATCCGGATCACTACTCCAAGACAAGAATGCTTAATTGTGGAGTTATAATCAGACAGGCTCCCGAAAAGGAAGGTACACCTTGTTGACATGAGTCATATCATTTAGTCATTTAACCCTTTATCATTCTGGGGTGTTACAATCACCCCCCCCCCCCATAGAGCACAATGTCCTCATTGTGGGCCCTACATCTCTACCCAGGTAGTGCGCTGCACATAAGGATGGGTACCACCTCAGATACCAAATATGACAACTGGGCCCCGCCCACCAGGTACCACCAGTTTCCCTGCAGACACGTGGTCCCTACCCTAGGGCCCACCCACATGCCCGAACGGATCATCTGAATAATGAATTTCCCCCAGGCCAACACATGTCCTTTATAGTGATCTTTTTCTTCACTCACACACACCCTGGAAAACTTACCAGATGGTCAACCATCCTGACCACTACTCCAGGCCAAGCCCTCTTAACTGTGGAGTTCTAATCAGACAGGATCCCAAAAAGGAAGGTTCACCTTGTTGACATGAGTCATATCATTTATTCAATTAACCCTTTATCATTTTGGGGTGTCAAAATTAAACCAAAATTAATTTTTATGTTTAAAATTTAAAGATTATTTTTATTTTAAAATATAATATTTATTAATGTTCCAAAAAATTTATTTCACATAGGGTCATCAAATAAACACTATAAAAATTCCTCAATAAAAATATACATTTTTATGTGTATAATAGAGTTTTTTCTTATCATATACTTATAAAATATATTTTATTAATATAAAAAATATTATATTGAACATAATATATATATTAAATTAATATCACTCACTAAATAATTTAATTTATTAGATTAAAACACCTTTGGGATCATAAAAAATAGGTTTCTATAAAATATTACATAAATTTATAATTGGCTGATATATTCATTTTAATATTAATTTTTAACTAATGATTTAATCTTATATTTTATTAATAAATAAATTTTTGTATGTTAGTATGTTCTATTCATAATGGATAGTTTATGTCTTATTAATAATAAATTTTTAATAATATATTATTGTTTTGTAAAACTCTATCTTTTGTGTAACACAATCCAATGTATAATCTTATTATTGTGTATATCACACTCTAAATCATTGTGGGGATAACTATATCCTTACTAATAATAGAATCATTTATTGTATGATCTATGAAAACGAACTGTCGATGATATGGTAATATTACAAGGAATACCTTAGAGAATTATTTCATAACGATATTCAAATTTTATTTTTGGGTTTTGGAAAGGTATATTGAAGGTCCTATCAACATACGTGAGATTGAGCATATCATTCCATCACATAGCATATAGAATTTCCAAGGAGACTATAAATATTATATGAAATGCTTCAAGATTATATTCATGATTGTTGTGAATATTGGATGTTCACATAGCCATGGATGAGTTTGAATTAAATGATAGTACCAGGATTCGATTCAAATGGAACCCTAAAACACTCTTTATAGGATGTCTTGGAGTTCATTTCTTGGTTTTCTTAAGTTGGTTGTGGTAGCGATTGTGGGACCATGTATAGTTTAGTAGAACATTAAGAGAGTTAAAATAATTAAAAAGATGTATAATACTACTTATATATGGAAGATATATTATGAAGACTATAGGAGGATACCCTTTGAGTTTTATATAGGTGATAAGGATTTCATGATGCATACTCCTAGGATAAGTCACCAATGCCTTATGAAACATGGAATGCTAGAACCACAGTTTTATGACCCTTTGGGATCACTGAGTTTGTTGGGATAGTGTCATACCACCTAGATCTTCTTGCCCATTTCAATGGTATTAACAATATATAGCTTATTTCACAAAAACATAGGTACATACTTGAACTTTCACTTGTTATCAATTTCATGGAAAATAATATATATCTAGATTAGTCCTATAAGGGGAGTCTATTTTAGATTATAGAATAGAGAGAAAACTCCCTTTGTGGGTAGACAACAGATCAAATATAGATTTTTTTATAACAAGGAAAAATGATGGAAGGACATTACACTTAGAGGATAATGTTCAAGCTCAGTCAACTGATATCCTTGAGGATATACCATGGAGATACATATTTAGTATGATAGTCTATAATATTGATAAATATAGGACCATGAAGATTTTATTATTAAATTAAAGTCATGTTTCTCAACTTTTCCTCCTTGTATTTGTATTAGACCTTGTTTGTTTTAAGAAAAAGTTCTTTAAGAAGATTCTTGATCCTTTAGGGGTATTTAGAAAATTTACTTCCAAAACAAGAGTGGATACACTATAGAAAATAGTACCACACCACATGGGAGGTGGTCCTTCCATAGTGAAAATGGTATATGTTGTAGGGGGTCTAGGAAAATAAGGATACATTGTATTCTTCACTATGTATGGTTGATTCGGGTGGATGTGTCTTAGTGCCTTCCACCAAACTACCAGACACCCTATCCATTTAAGTTATAGTATCGGGCCCAACCTATTGGTATTAGAGTTTTAATGCCTTTAAATGGAAGTTGCGACCATCAATTTATGTAATGTGTTAAAAATAAATATGGCGGTTTGATGAGTCATTATGAAAATACTCATCATCCCAATTCATAAAACATAATTATAGGATCCCTAAAGAGAGACATCAGTGACACAACACTATATTACATACCATTAAACCATTGAAGATAACGAATCATCCTATTTATGTGACATAGTAATTACAATTTTACACTATAAAAATAGGCTTTTGGAACTATTCCATGACACAGTTGTAGTCCTACTATGTTGTGGCCAAAGCAACCTCCATAAATATATTCCTATGACATGGTGGTTCTTTAGCTGGTTGAAACATTACACTATTTATGATTAACTCATTCCACGGTGGTTTTTCAAATGACACCTCCAAATTACATGTACTTTCCATATTCCATAAAGCATCTTATATTTTCTAGAACTCTATGGTAAAGGTGACATCCATTTCTCCGTCCATTTTTTCAACTATACATGAACAATACTATTAAGGAAGACCTATCTTGAGTAATAATATGTTCTATCCTTTTTAACTCATCTATGTTTAATCTATAATGATTTTCAATTTTTATTGAACCATTTAATGGCGTTCTTGACATGTGAGGCATTCGGTTGATGTGAAATCAAGATCTATGTGATGAAACCCTTGACAATCCTTGATGTAGATATTATTTCCTTATTGTATTATGTTTTATACATCATTGAATTTTTATTACAAATGATGATATATTATTATTTATTTCCAATAATATTGTATATCATGCTTGATTAGGATCACAAGTGTATGTGATTGTGTCGTAATACCCATTGTGATATCGTATTCCATGAGTGATACTAGAGTACCTTATTGCAATGATTTATTGTGATCACATGTTTTCATGTGTGATGTTTCATATTAATGATGATATGATAATATTTCCCTCTATGTTTCACAATATTTACGTGTAATCATGACTTAGTTTCTGTTATTCGTACATGGTAGGTAGAATATTATGACATGTTAAGCCCTTATAACCGATGTATGATTGATGTGTGATGATGGTGATGAGGAACCTAAAAATAGTGTTAATGTTTGATTTATCCACGGATACTGTGTTGAGGATATAAAAAAGTTGTCCCAACATATATTGATAATAATTTCCTCATTGTATCCCAGTTCATAATTAGAAGACACGACGAAGTATAGCCTACATGATGTGTAACATACCAGAAAGATAAAGAACATGAAATTTTTCATATTATTAATATTTGTTAATTAAATATTAATTCTTCTTGAAAGGGGATTCGATGTTCAATGGAGTACCTGATACGCTACAATGGGTTTCTTTGAAATCTTACATTTCACACTAATAATATAATATTATTATTTGAAATGGTAGTTAACACCTAGATATTGTATTAGTGGGAATGAACATAACTAACTATAACATGATTATACATTTTTGTTGAATATTTTTACATTTATCCAATAAAATTTAGAGTCTTTGTAATGACCCAAAGTTCATTAATGGAAAATCCCTCTTGATCCAGTAAATGTCTCTTTATAAAAAATGTTTTTATAAGACGTCAGCTTCTTTGGTTTTATGATAAGAGTTGTGACCGTTACTTTTATAGTCGTTGAACAGTGATCACATGATTAGTATAAATATAAGGCTTTAACGAACCCAATTTTACTCAGACAAAGGAAGTGATGGCCTCATCCAGTAGAATTTCCCCATACGAAGCCCATTTGTCGGAGCTCGGAAAAGAGGTGGAATCCTTGGGCTTCTCCCTTAACCAAGCCCAAGCTGAGCTTCACCATGTCAAGCTCGAATATGACCGTCTACTGTAAAAGTGGAATTTGATAGAGATTACCACTCGAGCGATGTTATCCGAGCCACCCCAAGAGTCTCTCACCATCTCACACCTTACCCTTAGGTCTTATGATGCTATTTTAAGGGGTTATGTAAAAAATAAATAGTACTATGTTCATGTAAACAATTTTTTTTATATAATAATGAATATAATTTCTAGTCATTTTTGATACATTGTAAATAGTTTTTTATGTACAAATGGTGTTTTTAGTTATTATTTAATTAAGAATTCAATTTTATTAAATTAAGAGATTTTTGAATTAAATAATATTTTAATAAAATATTATTATTAATATTAAATGAATTTTTATTAAATATAAATGATCTTATAATTTTATGAATGCAATTAAAATTTTTATTAAGGATTGAAAGCCATTTCTGTCAAAACCCGTGAATTATTGATAAATATTGATATTTATTCTAAAAGTGAAAATTAAAATATTTAGAAATTTTTTTAGATAAAATAAATTTCATTTCTGGAATCAGGAAGTCAAAATTATCCAATGGTGAATTTTTCATAATTTTCTGAGACAGTCAAATTTTTGGATAAAAATTAAATACCGTTTAAATATATAATGTATTTTATAACATCATAATGACCCAATGGTGATGTAATAAAATACCATAATCCTTATGTTCGGCCAACATATATTTTATCATTAAAATAATTTGATTTTTGGTTTTTTTGAATTACTTTTCAAAGCATTAATGGAACCCTCAAGACATATTCAACACTTTGCCTTTTTAAATTAATCTCCATGGGAGTGTGACTCACCTCCACATAAGCAACCTTATTATTTTAAGAATTTCGGACTTGAGCCTTATCAAATATTTTTTTCCTCTTCCCTTTTCCAAACCCCATGGGAAAAAACCATGGGATGGTTTGTGGTTTGGATTAATTTAATGTAAGAGGACCCAAACCTAAATAATAAAGAATCCCTCACCTTTCCTATATAAACCCACCCAAGCTCCCTATTCCTCCTCACTAAAATCCCTTGGAGTTCGTACAACCTCTGAACATCTCTCTCTAAAATCCTCCTATGTTTCCCCAAGCTACCAAGAAGCCTCTCACAAGCCTCTCTCTAGCCTTTAGAAGCACACTTCCAAGTAAGGGTTTTTTCTTCCTTTCTCATTTTTATCAATTTTCTTTAAGTTGTATTGCCCTTTTAATTTCAATTATTAATGTTGGGGTATGGTTTATCACCTCCCCCATACTGCCCTCTTATTTTTTGGATGATGGGAGACCCCTTTCTCTCTCATTAAATTCCACCCATGTACACCTGTTACTATGCCGAAATTCTGAAAGGAACTTCTCTCTCTTCTTTTACATTCAAGCAATACTTTTGTATCATGAATATAAATTCCATTAAAATTGTTTGGAAATGTATATATATGACCCCCTTACTTTCCATTTCATTTAAATAGGATTATACACCCTTTCTCTCTCATCAAACCATTTTTATGAATTCTTATGTCACACCGTTACGCTGCCGAAATCGCACCGATTTTCTAAGCCAATGCCATTGTGTAGTGAATGCCTTGCCCATTTCTCCATCAAGGGTATTCACCTTTATTCACATTTACTTATTGTTTATAAAGTTTCATGTATGAATTCCACATTTCTTTATCGTGGAATAAACTTTTATGTTTTATGAATCCATGTTTTATGATCCATGTGGCACACTTATGCATGAAATGAAATGTTTAAGAAGGGTGCGCCCTTATAGCACTCCAATGCATTGGGTAAAGTATAGTATCATGATACGTCATGTGAAATGAGTGTTGAATCATGCTAATTTAAGTGCAAAGAGGGTTTACTCGTGCTTCATGTGCAATGAGGGTTTACTCATGCTCCATGTGCAATGAGCCTTGGCTCATGCTAATTCAATGTTAAGTGTTGTTTCCACATTTCCATGTTATGATTATCATGATTTATCATGCCTTTATGTTAATGTTTATCTTATTCTCTATTGACATGCCTATTTCTTAACATGTATTGTACTCCTCATGTTATTCAATGTGTACTCCCTTACTGGGCTTTATAGCTCACCCTTTTCTTATGCATGTCCTCAGGTTATCCCATGAAATTCTAAGTACGAGAGAATGTTGTGATCATGTAAATGAAGTTTTCAATAAAGATGATGTATTTCATGTTTTAAGTTTTTATGTAATGATACTAATCCCCAAAGACACTAAACCTCTCGATCCTCTTTGTTTTATCACGTGACATTTTATGTAATAATGCATGTTTAAGTTGTAATAAAAAGCAGGGTTGTCATAGTTGGTATTAGAGGATAGGTTTAGTTGTTTTTGGGATTAGGAAAACCCTAATAGAGACTTATATACAATACTAAGTATAATAAAAACATCCCTATGTTTTGGTAAATACTAAGTAAGTGGTTTATCAAATAAATACATCCCTGTCTGGATACGAGAAGGTAGAGGCGGCTCTGGCACAGATGTATCCTAGGGGTAAAACCCGAAAAAACCACTTTGAGCTAGACTTGAATGGGAACTGGTGCACGACAACAGGCCATGTTGCACTCTTGGTTATGACACTCCTGGGAGATATGTTTTGATAAATTCACAATCTTAGTATGAACCCTTATTAAGGGAAAAATGCCCCTAAGAATATATGTTAGAAAGTAGATCATGAAAAGCCTAGATTGAAGCCTATAGACTCATGAGTTAAGGAAATAAAAGTTTATTTTTGAGTCATCAACTTTTGTCTTTGGAGTCCCCTTTATGTGGTACCCCTAACTTTCCTTTCATTCCAGCCAATGGCCAGTAATAGGAGGACTCAGGATAACAATCGTTGTGAAGATCAGTGTGATGACTAACTAATGAGATGCCAAATCCAATGGGAGTGGGAATCGCAAAATTTATCACGCTTCTCTCTTAGATAACTCATGTTTTGAATGGAAAGACGGGTCAAGAGGAACATTCAACCCCCCCTAAGAAAGAAAAAGTCACTATCGAGAGATTCATGAGACAAATGCCTCCTACTTTTAGTGGATCATCTGATCCCACGATCGCTGAAAAATGGATCAACTCCATTGAAAAGATCTTCCCCATCCCCCAATGTTCTGAACAAGAGAATATTCTCCTGGATGCTTATCGTATGGAGGGTGAAGCTGATCAATGGTGGATGTTGATCAAAAATACGAAGCCTGAGGAGGAGATCGAGGCTTTGGAGTTGAAGGAATTCCGGAAGATGTTTTTCGATAAATATTTTCTGCGCACCCTCTGGCTTAAGATGGAAAGGTACTTCCTTTACCTCATGCAAAAATATGTGGAATCCATTGGAGAATACAAGGAAAACCTCACAAGGCTTGCACTATAGTCTTTTGGCTTTGTCGTTACCCCTAAATACAGGGTTGACCGCTTCTTTGGTGGGCTGAAGCCTATCTTGCGGAAAGCATTAGCGATCCGTGACTTCGACAGCTAGGAGGAAATTTTCTGATGTGCCCTCAAGGTCGAAATGGAGATCGGAGAATCACAGGGGTATCATGGGGATAAGAAGCGTAAGGTGGACTTCAATGATGGTGGGCCGATGGATAAATCCAACAGTGCTAAGAAGTACCAGCACTCCACTTTCCAAAAGTGTGGAAAGAAGAACCCTGGAAATTTCCTTAAGGGGATGAGAAAATGCTTCAGGTGAGGAAGAGAAGGGCACCAAGCTGTTAACTGTCGGAAAGAAGGACCCATGACTGCGACAGAGGAGAGGAACACTCCGTTCGAACCTCAACGCATTGATCAATGATATAAATGCAAAGAACTGGGTCATTTTTCAAATCAGTTCCCTAATCCAAGGGTTCTCGGAGGCAACCAACAACCTCCATGATAGAAAGGAAGATCTTTTTCCATCACTTCTTCCGAAATGAACCCCGACAATGAAGTGGTGACAGGTACGCTAGTTATTCATTCATGAATAGCGAAAGTACTTTTTGATTCAGGTTCTACGCATTCTTTTTTATCTCTAATGTTTAGTAGAACAATCCCAGCACCACCACAAATCATGGAAGTAAGGATGTCGGTGAGTACGGAAAATGGGGAAATCATTGCATCCCATAAATATAAGTCCTCTCCTGTTATAATCTATGGATTGAATTTCTCGGGGAACCTCAAAATACTCACTCTGGTGTAATTTGATGCAATTATTGGCATGGATTGGATTTCCTTATATAGAGCCAACATAAATTGTCGAGAGAGGGAAATCACACTCCATGTGGAGAATCGACCCCCTATTCATTACAAGTGTCAGGAAGAAGATGAATCTAATTTAGCTCCATCATCTCAAGCATGGATATTACTGCCCTATGAGCACGTGTATCTAGCTCAGATGATTGAGTCCAAGGAAGAAACCATCCTTGAAGAAATGCCTATTGTGAGGGAATTCGCGGATGTGTTTCCCGAGGAACTGCCTGGTCTACCTCCTAGAAGAGATGTTGAGTTCTCAATTGAACTTATACCTAGGGAATTTCCAATATCCAAGACTTCATATAGAATGGATTTTGTTGAGCTTGAAGATCTGAAGAAATAACTACATGATAATATGGATAAAGGGTTTATACGGCCAAGTGCTTCACCATGGGGTGCACGAGTCCTCTTCGTCAAGAAGAAGGATGAGTCAATGCGGCTTTGCATCGATTATTGTGAAGTTGAGAATATCACAATAAAGAACAATAATCCTATCCCACGAATTCATGACTTGTTTGATCAGTTGCGTGGAGCACAATACTTCTCCAAGGTGGACTTGCGGTCGGGATATTATCAAGTAATGGTGAAGAAGGAAGATATCCCCAAGACTTCTTTTCGTACAAGGTACGGGCACTATGAATTCATAGTAATTCCTTTCGGACTCACCAATGCTCCAAAAATATTCATGGACTTGATGAATAGAGTCTTTAGAGATTACATAGAAAAATTTGTGGTAGTCTTTATAGATGATATTCTAATATACTCCAAAACCAAGGAGGATCATGAGGAGAATTTAAGAACTGTACTAGAGACTTTGCGCAAGGAGAATCTCTATGGAAAGTACAGAAAGTGTGAGTTCTGGTTGAAGGAGGTCTCATTCTTGGGCCATATCATCACAAGTAATGGGATATCTATGGATCCCTCCAAAACAGATGCAATTGAGGGATTGCCGAGGCCAACATCAGTAACCGATATCTGTAGCTTCTTGGGGTTAGCTGGATATTATCGACGATTTGTGGGAAATTTCTCACGATTTTCCAACCCTCTTACCAAGCTAACATGAAAGGGAGTAAAGTTTTCTTGGGTGATGGATGCGAAGAATGCTTCAAGGAGTTGAAAAGGAGGCTTATCACTACACTCGTGCTCACTTTTCCCACAAGTGGGGAGCTTTTTGTAGTATTCAGTGATGCTTCGAAGAAGGGATTAAGATGTGTGTTGATACATAACGATAAAGTGATATCCTATGCCTCAAGGCAGTTGAAAATCCATGAACGAAACTATCCAACGCATGATCTGGAGTTGGTAGCGGTGATCTTTGCCATGAAAATCTAATGGCATTATCTCTATGGAGAGAAATGTGAGATATATACTCACCACAAGAGTCTTAAATATATATTCACACAGAAAGAGCTTAATATGCACCAGAGAAGATGGATAGAGCTCATCAAGGATTATGACTGTTCAATACATTACCACCCTGGGAAAGGGAACAAGGTGGAAGATGACCTAAGTAGAAAGGATCCAGCGATTCTATCAATGATGAGAATTGAGAAGGATCCAATCTTCTTAGACATGATGAAGATGGATGTGGAAATCATAAAGAAGGGAACATCATCAATCCTTTCACAAATGATTGCTCAACCATCTCTTTTGTAAAGGATAAAGGTTGCTCAAAAGGATGATGTGGGAATTCAAGAAAAAGTGGAAGCTATAAAAAAGGGAAAATACTCAGAGTTTTATGTTAATGAATAAGGAACTGTTCAGTTTGGGAAAAAACTATGTGTTCCATCATGTCCGGAGCTGAATAAGGAACTCTTAAATGATGCACATAGTTCAAATTTCTCTATTCACCCAGGGAGCACAATGATGTATCTATATCTCTGAGAAAAATTTTGGTGGGATAATATGAAGAAGAAGATCACCGAATATACGTCAAAGTGCCTGGTGTGTCAGCAAGTGAAGGTAGAGAGGCAGAAGACTAAGGGGATGATGCAACCATTGCCTATACCAGAATGGAAATGGGAAAACATCACCATGGAATTTGTCACCGGACTTCCAAGGACATCCAAAGGAAACAATGCAATCTGGGTTGTTGTGGATCATCTTACAAAGACTACACACTTCATTGCTATTTGGGAGGATTTATCTTTGGATCAACTGGCATGGATATATATCAGGGAAGTGGTAAGGTTGCATGGTTTACCACTAGATATTGTGTCTGATCAAGATCCAAGATTCACCTCTATGTTTCAGAAGAGTCTTCAACATTCTATGAATACTGAACTGAACTTCAGTACGACCTATCATCCTCAAACTGATGGCCAATCCGAGTGGACTATCCAAACACTTGAGGATATGTAGAGAGCGTACTCAATGTACTTTAAAGGAGGATGGGATCAACATATTCCTATGGTTGAGTTCTCTTATAATAACAGTTTCCACTCGAGCATCCAAATGGCACCATATGAAGCCCTTTATGGGAAAAGGTGCAGAACACCGGCATGTTGGGATGAGGTCGGTGAACGTAATCTTCTTGGACCAAAAATGGTCGAAGAAATGGTGGAGAAGGTGAAAACCATTCAGCAGCATATCAAGGTAGCCTAGAGTCGACAGAAGAGTTATGCAGATAATTGTCGATGACACCTTGAGTTTAAAGTTGGATACATTGTGTTTTTACGCATATCTCCGTGGAAGATGGTCATGAGGTTTGGAAAGAAAGGGAAGTTAATTCCATGGTACATCAGCCCCTTCGAGATTCATGATTGTGTTGGGGATGTGGCCTATCGACTAGCACTTCCACCTAATATGGCCAAGGTGCATGATGTATTTCATGTATCCCTCTTAAGGAAGTACATATCGGACCCTTCACATGTACTCACTTCCGAGGTGGTACAATTCGAAGATGATCTTTCTTATGAGGAGAAACCAGTGAAGATCTTATATCGTAGAGAAAAAGTTCTACGAAATAGGACAATGCCTCTCGTCAAGGTGTTGTGGAGATACCACAAGTTTGAAAAATCAACTTGGGAGTCGGAGGATATGATGAAGCTGAGTTACCCACATTTGTTTTAGTGTGGGAAAAGGAACATTTCGAGGGCGAAATTTCTTAAGGGGGGAATATTTTAACGACACAAAGTTTCATTAATTGAAAATCCCTCTTGATCCAGTAAATGTCTCTTTATAAATTATTTTTATAAGATGTCAACTTCTTTGGTTTTATGATAAGAGTTGTGACTGTTACTTTTATAGCCGTTGAACAGTGATCACATGATTAGTATAAATATAAGGCTTTAACGAACCCAATTTTACTCAGACAAAGGAAGCGATGACCTCATCCAGTAGAATTTCCCCATACAAAGCCCATTTTTCAGAGCTCAAAAAAGAGGTGGCATCCTTGGGATTCACCCTTGACCAAGCCCAAGCTGAGCTTCACCATGTCAAGCTCGAATGGGACCATCTACGGGAAAAGTGTAAGTTGATAGAGATTACCACTCGAGCGATGTTATCCGAGCCACCCCAAGTGTCTGGCACCATTGCACACCTTACCCTTAGGTCTTATGCGACTATTTTAAGGGGTTATGTAACAAATAAGTTGTACTATGTTCATGTACATTATTTTTTTGTATATAATAATGAATATAATTTCTAGTCATTTTTGATAAATTGTAAATAGTTTTTTATGTAAAAATGGTGTTTTTAGTTATTATTTAATTAAGAATTAAATTTTATTAAATTAAGGGATTTTTGAATTAAATAATATTTTAATAAAATAATATTATTAATATTAAATTAATTTTTATTAAATAGAAATTATCTTATAATTTTATGAATGCAATTAAAATTTTTATTAAGGTTTGAAAGCCATTTCTGTCAAAACCTGTGAATTTTCGATAAATATTGGTTTTTTATTTTAAAAGAGAAAATTAACATATATGTAAATTTTTTAGATAAAATAAATGTCATTTCTGGAATCTGGATGTCAAAATTATCCAATGGTGAATTTTTCATAATTTTTTGAGACAGTCAAATTTTTGGGTAAAAATTAAATACCATTTAAATATATAATGTGTTTTATGACATCATAATGACCCAATGGTGATGTAATAAAATACCATAATCCTTATGTTCGGCCAATATATGTTTTATCATTAAAATAATTTGATTTTGGGTTTGTTTGACTTAATTTTCAAAGCATTAATGGACCCCTCAAGACATATTCAACACTTTGGCTTTTTAAATTAATTTCCATGGGAGTGTGACTCACCTCCACATAAGCAGCCTTATTATTTTAAGAATTTCGGACATGGGCATTATAAAATATTTTTTTCCTCTTCCCTTTTCCAAAAACCATGGGCAAAAACCATGGGATGGTTTTATGTTTAGATTAATTTAATGTAAGGGGACCCAAACCTAAATAATAAAGAATTCCCTCACCTTTCCTATATAAACCCTCCCAAGCTCCCACTTCCTCCTCACTAAAATACCTTAGAGTTCGTCCAACCTCTGGCCTAATCTCTCTAAAATCCTCTCAAGGTACCCCATGCTCCCAAGAAGCCTCTCACAAGCCTCTCTCTAGCCTTTGGAAGCACACTTCCTAGTAAGGGTTTTTCGTCCTTTCTCATTTTTTTCAATTTTCTTTAAGTTGTATTGCCTTTTTAATTTCAATTATGAATGTTGGGGTATGGTTTCGCACCTCCCCCATAAATCCCTCTTATTGTTTGGATTATGGGAGTCCCCTTTCTCTCTCATTAAATGCCTCCCATGTACACCCGTTACTATGCCGAAATTCCGAAAGGAACTTCTCTCTCTTCTTTTACATTCAAGCAATAATTTTGTATCATGAATATAAATTCCATTACAATTGATTGTACATGTATCTATATGACCCCCTTACTTTCCATATCATGTAAATATTATGAGACACCGTTTATCTCTCATCAAACCATTTTTATTAATTCTTATGTCACGTTGTTACGCTGCCGAAATCGCACCGATTTTCTAAGCCAATGCCATTGTGTAGTGAATACCATGCACATTTTCTTCATCAAGGGTATTCACCTTTATGCACATTTACATATTGTTTATAAAGTTTCATGTATGAATTCCACATTTCTTTATCGTGGAATAAATGTTTGTGTTTTATGAATCCATGTTTTATGATCCATGTGGAAAACTTATGCATGAAATGAAATGTTTAAGAAGGGTGCACCCTTATAGAGCTCCAATGCATTGGGTAAAGTATTGTATCATGATACTTCATGTGCAATGAGTGTTGAATCATGCTAAATAAAGTGAAACGAGGGTTTACTCGTGCTTCATGTGCAATGGGGGTTTACTCATGCTCCATGTGCAATGAGCCTTGGCTCATGCTAATTCAATGTTAAGTGTTCTTGCCACATTTCCATGTTATGATTATCATGCTTTATCATGCCTTTATGTTCATGTTTATCTTATACTCTCTTGACATGCCTATTTCATAACATGTATTGTACTCCTCATGTTATTCCATGTGTACTCCCTTACTAGCCTTTATAGCTCACCCTTTTCTCATGCATGTCCTCAGGTTATCCCATGAAATGCTAAGTATGAGGGAATGTAGTGTTAATGTAAAGGAAGTTTTCAATAATGATGTTGTATTTCATGTTTTAAGTTTTTATGTAATGATCCTAAGCCCTAAAGACACTAACCCTCTCGATCCTCTTTGTTGTATCAAGTGAAGTTTTATTTAATAAATCATGTTTAAGTTGTAATAAAAAGCAGGGTTGTCATATGCTTAAAATAAGTAAAGAATTTTATTTTAAGCATAAATACTCTAATATTTACTAAAAGGTCTAATTTCCACCTTTTAATTGAAAACCCTCTTTAAATATAGTTTTTGTTGCTTATATATTTTATATTTCACAAAATAAAATTCTTCTTTAGAATCAGGACAACAAAATTTACTTTGGATGGAATTTTGGTTTTTTTATACTGTTCATTTTTTAATGAATAGTGAAAAATACTGTATTTTAATTCAAAAGTTCCTTATAATATAATATATTTATATGGTAAGATTATTTATTTAATTGTTTATGATGTTTAATTATAAAATATTTTTCCCAGTTAATCCAATGTTGGATATTGGAATTAATTTCACTTTGAAATTGGACATAAACAAGTGTCAATCTTTTGATAGTTATTATTTCTTAAAAACATGCTTTTTTGTTTTGACAGTGGGAATTAATATTAAATTAACTTCTTCCACTTCTGTGTTTTGAATTTGGAAAAATGTATTCCATATTTGGAATCAGTAGGTCCAAATTGTGTAAATAGGTAACTTTTATTTTTAGACATTTTAAATATTTACTTCATTAAATATTTTATTTACCATGATTAAAAGGTAAATATAATAAATAAGGGTAAAATATAATATTATAATAATATTACATTTTTCACGACCCATCCCCCGGGGCCCATATCGTGACTACCCCAAGCCGTCCTTCCATAGGCCATGGGCTAGCGACTAGCACCAAAGTCATAAATCCCTAAACTGGGAAGGAATTGCTTAATAACAGTAAAAAAACACATCAGAGTACACAACTCAAAGAAAAACACTAAGTAAAGTTGTATAAAAAAGAAGTGATAGAAGGTAAATGGGGACGGAAATATAGGCCCAATAAGAAAGTACAAGTACAACTGAATGCAAGGTAAATCAGCTACTGGGTCGTCCTCCGGGGTTCCTACATGAAGGGTAGGTACATTTCTCCTCCTCAGCACTCCATGTCCATCTGTCTCCTTCGTGTACTGTCACTCTGAGTGGTACACCTCTGGGTACCATCCAGTCTTGCTACTCTCTGCCTAAGTCAGCGATGTTCGTCGTCTGCAAGTAACACAACGTAGTGCGGGCATGGCCCATGCAGGGGTGAGTATAACGATACTCAGTAGGGACCCAGAGAAAATCAATGTCTAACAAAATCCAAAAAGGATAAACCACAAGAATTAAATCAACAGACAACTATTACTTTGGTATATGCCCATACATATACCTATTTTATCTAGTAACCCATCTCAATCATGAGGAAAACACAAAAATCAAAGAATCGGCTCAAACGAGGATATTAATATAGGGAAAAGTATCAACTAACAACCCCAGTCACACAGTCAGAACCTCAACCAATGGTGTACTCCTCCTCTATCGAGTATAGTGGGCCTGCTGCATCACATAAAGGTGCTTCCCACTATCCTTGGACTACTGTGGTAATCCCCCTGTCAAGTATCATGGGTCTGCTACATCACCCAGAGGCGCTCCCTACTGTGGGTCTGTCGCGTCACACAGAGGTTCTCCCCCTCATATCCGGGTGAGGTACTCCTCCTGTCGAGTACCATGGGTCTACAGCGTCACACGGATATGCTACCCATTGTGTGTCTACTACATCACACAAAGGTGCTTCCCACTGGGCTAGTCGAAACACTCCGAGTCGAATGGTCAACAGTCATAAGGAATCATCCAGATACTAGGTCTCCAAACTTAGCTCGCTCATCTCTGGGAGAATTCGCTCCCGGAGCTACTGGTCGATACTCCAACTGTCATGATGTCCGATGTAGAAGTATCACAATGGTCTTCCACATCATAGGGGTCTCAATGCAATAGGCGTTGTGTCAATCAGATGCCCGGTCTGTGAGTTATTGGCATTTCTGTTCCAGGGGCTCGGTTGGATTTTAGGTTCAAACCAACCCAATTGTACCTCTACTGTGTCCAAACCTCAAGTGGCGTATTCCAAAATAACTATCTCGCTCCAATATTTCCATCACCATAGACAGCTAGTCGATTGGACACTCGTAGCCCATGTTATGGGCGAAAAGGTGAAAACATGCCATAGCAGGTCCGCGTCCGGTCTGACCCAGTCGGTATGACCTGGCCCGACCTGGGTCCGGACAGGGGTATGATCCGGTCCATGGGTCTGACCCGGTCTGTGGTTTTGACCTATTCTGAGGGGGAGGCCCAACCCGAGTGGGCGGCCCGGCCCACGAGGTGGCCCGGCCCGCACTGGGTTTCGCTCGCGATGGGTCTGGCACGACCCCCACAGACTGGCAACCCAGCGACCCGCGGCCTGGTGGCCCATGGCCTGACCACCCACAGGGGGTCCGCCTCAGCTGCGTCTAGAGTGAAATCCACGCACCCTCTGGCTCTCGAACGACAGAGTCGTTCTGGTGGAGTCCCAATCGGCACCATGTGACACCAGTCCAGCTAACACAGGACCCAGCGGGGTCCCGCTCCTCCCTTCTAGCTGAGCGGCCAGCCACTCTGCACCATCACCGGCCGGACCATCGCCGGCCGATCCTGCTCCTCCACCGCGGCCCTCACTGGTCGCAGCTATTCCCTTCTGCGTGGTGCGATAGCGCCACACCGTGCCATTGTGGCCCACCCTAGCCGTTTCCCCCTTCTCCATTTCATGGCACGACAGTGTCGCGCCCTTCCGGTGACCTAGAGGCCTTGCACCATCGGTTTCTTTGTGTTCGGCCCATCGCCGGCCGTCATTGCTCCACCTCTGTCATCAACAAATGAGGACAAAAAATGGGAGAGGGTCAAGCCGTGTTCGTGCGGTCTGAGCCCTCCATGTTATGGAGTTATCAATTGGAAAAAACATCATCCATGATTGAATGATTTAGAATGGAAAAAATTCGAACTCAAATTAAAAAAGACTCCTACATCGTATTGTTGTTCGTTGATGATGTTTTGGAATGCGAATGTCGATTCATCATTCATCTCATTCATCACTCACTCCCAATTTTAAGATCGTGCTTCGGAATGTGCATGGGGTAGAAGACCGAGGAAAAATTGTCATCAGTGTTCTTCGTGTTCTTCGTTGGGAGGATAATTTTCCAAGGGTTCTCCCAAGCCTCATCTCCTCTTCCAATTCTCTTCCCGCAAGGGTTGTGGTGTCAAATTAATATAATTTAGTTTCTTAACATAACACATAAATTCGGAAAATTAATTATGTTGGAGTTGGCACAATTAATTAGGTTGGAGTTGGCACAATTAATTTGCGAGGAGAGAAACCAATGGTCATCTCACATTTATGAGGGAGCTCAAGGTTTTAGAAGTCGGGTAGTCCCCACATCATTAATTGACAAGAGGTGTTTAAAACTCGGGTGGGCCCCACCACCATAACCTCTCATGGGAGGATATGGTGTGGAGGCCCCCACCTCTAACCTCCTCATCGAGGTTTTAACCACCACAAATAAAAATAAGCTAACACTTTATTTTTTTCATTATATTAAAAACCCAGAAACTATCTTCCATTCTCGAACAACACTACTAAAAATAGGGCTTATAATAGCTCTAAAAATCACCTTTAACAGCACTAAAAAGTGTTGTTAATATTGGAGAAGATAAAGGGTGACCTTTATCAGCGTTATTTTCAGCACTGATAAATGTATAATATATCAGCGCTAAAAATAGTGCTGATAAACACTACCTTTATCAGTGCTATTTTGAGCGCTGATAAAAACTACCTTTATCGGCACTAAAAATAGCACTGATATATTATCCATTTTTTAGCACTTAACTAGCACTGATAAAGGCCAAAGATCCTATGAAAAATTAAAACATGCACAAAACCTTCACAGAACCTACACACATGACAGCACCTGCACACAGCACAAACAACACCCACACATAAAGCACAGAAGAACAAAAATGCTACATACATTTACTTGAAATCATTAATACAAAACAAAACACTGCTATATACATTTAAAACATTGTTTAATTTGGTTATAATTACAATTATCCAACATACAATTAAAAAACATTGGTTTTCCATCCTTTTTGCATCCATCCGCTCTAAAAAATTGTCATCCATGGCGGTGGTTTCCAAACAAAGCATTCGAAATCAGGAAAAAGATTTCACCTACTTAAGAAAACAAATATTTTGTTAGTAATACAATAATGAAATAAATTAAGCATTAATATGAAAAAATACATTAATAAAAATTCTATTACTACCTATTACAACATTTATTTTCATTAGTTCATTGGTCTAGGAGAGATGACTATAGAGAGAGAGTTTCTTCTCAATTGTGATGTGATGACCTGGGTAGGTAAATAGTTGTGGGATGGTTTGTGGATTGTGGGGACTTTAATGAGGATTCCAGGCTATGATGGAACATAGGGGACCCAAGAACATTCCAAGGATATATGTGCTGATGTTAGTCTATATAATAAATGAAAAACACTCATGAAACAGGACCCTTATTTACTCTGATTTCTAGCAAACTTCCAGGATGCCTAGATAGTAGAAGAGGACTCACTCTAGTTATACCTAGACGATGGTTTCATCCTTATATTAGATAATCTTGGGGTCTGTACATCATATTAGACTCAAAAACAGGTTCTATTCCAAAAGAGTTTGTATAAAAAGAGTGGTGGATAAAAGGGGAGAAGTCTTACAAAGGAAATGCACTAATGAATGTCTATACAAGATAGCATAGAGAAAGAAGCACCTTGACTCTTACACAATCATTTTAGTACTCAGATCGGGGGGTAGGGAAAGACCTCCAAAGTCAAATATCTAGATAATAGAAAGGGAAGCACTTAGCACACATACTGGATTCACCTCACTCTATTCCTGACTAGCGGCATGAGAGGGAGGACTTGGGGAGCTCAATTGGGATCAGAGGGGAAGTACCTCTTCTGCTAAACAAATAGATATGGACTCAGATATAATTCTCATACTTATATTTATATTTCCCTTTGAAAGATAGTCCTTGTAAATATACTCGATCGGGATACCCAGCTAGAAAATGACTCTATTTATCCCTTTTTTAAGGCCTTCCCCTTATAAAAGGAAGAGGTCTTTCAGCACCTGGTTTTAGACCAACCAAGGGAGGGTCTGAAAGAGAAAAACTTTTCTAATCTTATTACTGGAGGTAAAAACTACCTAGCCTAATGAGGATATAAAAAATTATATTTTTAATGTTTAAGAGAGACCTTCAGGAACTATAAAAGAGAAGGCGACCAGAGGGATGATGATAGGTTGTTGTTGTTGATCTCTTCTAGGTAGAAAAATACACAAAGAAACTTGGCCTCAAGATATTTAGGTTGTATTTAATGTATGTTTATGATAAAAATAATCTAATAATATGTGTTAATGAATGGGGATGCTAAATGGAATTATAATAGCGAGGAACAAAACATAAAATAACCAATTAACCAAGAGACACAATTAGGTTAATGCCCTTACCTCAACCAGAAGTCCAAAAAACTATTTTCAATTCATAACAACCAAAACGGAGTCCATGATCACATGTATTATTGTCCAATAACATTAAATTCCATAATTAGTTAATTTTAACCAAAAATCCAGCATGGTATAATAGGCACCAAACTCATCATGTAATCCAACAAAGCCAGAATGCTGAGAAACTAGGTGTGATGCACTCCTAATGCACACCTAAGCCTAGAAAACACTAAATCCCCAATCTATATTAATAAATTTTATACTAATTAAGCCTAAATTTTTGAATACCCATAAATAAATCTTCCACAAAATATAATCTGCATCAAATAATGATTGATTACTAGTTTATGAAATTTTGAGACATGCTCTAAGAGTCATATATAAAAGTCCCATGAAGAACAATGATTTATTCATACTATGGTATAATAATTACACCTAGAACCCTAAAACTGAATGAAAATCATTGAGGAAGAAGTTAGAAAAGCAATGAATATGTATAAGAAGATATCACATTGATTCGGAATGACGAACAACCGATAATCTAATCATGTCTAAGGGTAAGGAAGGAGGGGTATGGGGTTCGGCCACCCTCTAAGAACTTGGTGCCCAAACGAAGAAACCTGAGGAGGTTTATACTTTATAAACTCATCACCCACATAAAAATAAGTTTTAAATCATGTTACATGAAATGAACCAAGTGGTGACATCACTATTTTTTTGGTCCAAACCCTTACTTCACCCCTTTTCCCCATTCACCACCATTATCACCATATTAAATGCATTCATGTTTTGAATTTACCTTTCACACTATGAGTAGCCTAATGCTACTTCATTTCAAAAGAATGACTACCAAAATCATCCTTGATGTCCTCCAAAAACCCAATGACATCCCTCTATCCCCAATGCATGTCTGAAACACCTATTAGAGAAATTAAGACTCTTAATAACCCATCCCGAGACCTGTTTCAAAAAATGAAACCATCAATAAATGAAAATTCAATTTCCCTTGGTAATTTCGAACCCACAATGATGTGGTTCATTACACGCTTGGGTTATAAATAAGAATGTTCTTTTATCCATGGTTCTACAGAGTATCATGGCCACCTCACATTAAATCTAATGCATGAGAAAACCAGTGAATGAAATTCAGTCTCAAATTCAATTATTTTATATACGGTACTCAATATCATATTCTAAAATCTGGTTCAATGTACACACATTACCCTCAATCATAATTGGATTAAATAGATATTATTTAGAGACTTAGTTTATTTAAATGATCACTTCATCAAAAAAACATAGGTGAGTTTTTATCCACACTCTAAGGAATAAAATAATCATCTTGGTCAAGATTTTGTTTTGAATCTTATTTCGAGCAAAAATAGGATCATCTTGAAGGTCAACAACAACAACCTATCATCCTCTTCTTCCATCAACAGATGCTCTAATATGGTTTTTACACTATGTCGGAGTTTAATGTCCATTCTTTTTATTATGTATATCTATGAAGACAATACCTATTTAAGTACGGAGTGACATGGATATCCCTATTGGGAGATCATCTCCCATGAGAAGAAACTCCCTGAGATATTTAGGATGTGAACCACCTCGATCATAATAAATGATTTATGATTGTTAAAACATGTTGCTTTAAGGGATAAAAGGCCTAGTCGATATATCCATACCTCTAGCCCCTATCTCAGGTTGAACTGGAGTCACCTCCCCCTCACTGTGTTCCTTGAAGTGATCCCCTTATGCAACCAGCACCACCCCGTCCAAGGCATTCACCCGGCCAAAAGTCTCCACAGTTCCCTGGCCATCCTCGACCAACTCTCTACAGAACTCCTCTCCTCCCTCTGATCAGCCACCACTGTAGGTTGAGCATCCTTGCCACTTCTTTTTAGTATTTCTTCCTCAAGAATAGGTACTTCCCTTGCACCAACCTCCAACACCTTACTCAGGACATCTCCTTATCCTCGAACAGAGCCAAGACCAGCCACAACCTTCATTCTACAGTCCTCAACCAGTTGTCGTTCCAGGGTCCTCCCTTATTGAAAACCTCCACTAAAGGACCCAAGCGGTGAAAAATAGAAAAATAATCTATCCAATCCTCATAAAACTCCTTCTGTTTGCACCTATACTCCTCCAATTGTAATCCATACGTGATCAAAAGGTATCTGGGAAGCATCCAATCCCACACAGCGTGTAGTCGGTTTTTCTCCATATTCTGAAATACTATTTATGCATGTTGAATCTGATCCCCCTACTTTAATTTCAGCAATATTTATATTTAGGCACTATATTTAACTAAAAATGGTGGATATAGACCATATTTGTTGTTTCCATCCATCATTTGTTGGAAAATGGATTTTGTTGATCCTCGGTGGTTTCGTCGTTCACCCCATACGCACTGCACACCATCATACCGTACTTCAATATTGATTTTTTTCAAAGATCAATAATATGAATGCGGGGATAGAAAACATTGAGTAATAAATTAATATTTCAATAAATCGGAGCATTCTCAATCCACAATTGGTGCATATACATAGAAGGGATCGATCTACTCAAACTATTTAATCAACAATGGTGAAAACATAAAATTTAAGATTCCTAATCAGATATTGGATCATTTTTCATCAAAAATCATTCTATATAATGACTGAAGGAAGTCATTGTGTTCATTGTATCTCGATCTTCTCTAATATATCATTTCTTCATCATCCAAGGTTATTCACCAAATAAGGTTGTAGGATAATCAATGATCATATATAGATAACGTAATTAGTAGGAATTCACCTTTATCTGATTTGTGTACAATCTTCCATCAGGTATTCTACCCATTCATTTCTAAACACATCTATATCAACTTATGAATATGAGTTTTTGTGAAAGTCATGGTAGTACTAAAAAAAACATAAATACACAAATGATTCATAAATATTTTAAATTAACTCGTAATTATTTTTCGAAAATACCTCTTCAGGGATACTAGTTTGTTGATGAAACATGATATCTTTCATAAAAAAACAAACATAATAACCACATTCTTTTCTGTTTGATTGTTTTGGACACTACAAAATCATCAACAACAATAAGTAATTTTTTTGATATGTGTTTGGATAGTGAAATGTTATTATATATACCAGGATACATTTCCAGTTGTATATATTGTATGTGTTCTTATCCTTAGGCCCTAGATTCATTCCTTGCATTATACGATATTGATGCACTACCCTATCATAATAGAATCCTCATTAAAATATAACATAAATTATATAACTATATGTTTAGTTTTAAAATGTTGCATCTAGTGTATTAAAAATTAACAAACGCCATCATGTGTGGTCGGTTTGTTGGATATCCATGCATTGAATCTAGAAAATAAATCTTTGGAGTATCGGAATTGACTGCAATCATCATCCAATGGTTCCTAAAAATACAAAAAGGAATAAGTAAAGAATGAAATGAAAATATAGTTGATAGGATTAAATTTTAGAGTTTTACGCCTACATCATTTGTATTAAAAAGTGTCTGTCATATGTAATTTTTTTTCCAAATGATTTGAGCAGGGACGACATTATTGCAGCCTCTTTATCAGAATCTATTTAGTCTTTTGAAGAGGTGATGTGAGGACTAATGAGTCTAAATATTTGGTCATGGATAAATCCCATCAATTTTTTTCATATATACGCCTGCGAAAAATAAAAAATGTATTTAGACATAATTATCATATTATATCAGCTTTTGTAAAATAAAATCATAAAAACATACCTCATGTATACATTTACAACTGAGGTTCCGAGACATTCATACTTGAAGAGTTCATTTACATTTTCAGAACTAATGAAATCTAATGTTTCCTCTCCATTCATATTTTTTTCAAAATCAACTGTGTGAGTACTGCTGTCTTTCAACTTTGTATCCTCATGAGCCTGCAATGATATTAACTGTGGATATAGAACGGGCGGGGTGAAGGTGATCTTAGTAGACCATTTCATTCGGTTGGTTGATCCTTGAGATATTTTTTGAACTGATATTTCTTTTCACCCCACATTCTTTGTCGTTCAGGAATAAAATTAATCAATTTAGACCTTTTTTCATTAAATGTTAAAGGTCTATCTTGAAAAATTAATTGGAAATGGATACATTTTTGTCGACATGTTTTTTTACAAGAACGGTCACCCATGCAATGAATGTTCTAATAGCTTATTCAACTGTATGAATGTTTTCATCGCCATTTGGAATAGGTAGCTCGGATCTTGGCTCATTATCTACATTAATTGACACTCAGAGATGATCTTTTTGAATTTGTCTGTTGTGTAGCATGTCGTTTTGCGTATTGAACAATGTATCCATCGCTACAATGTGACAGGTGGGAGTTGATAGATATAAATCACAGTCATTTTCACCCTGTAGAATATTAGTACAGGAAAGGTATCAGTTTCTATGTAAATCACATTTCATAGAAACAATTATTAAAACATTGATTACCTCATCTAAGTCAGGTTTTTAGGGCAATGGCTCCCCTCAAAGCTGGTGGGGCTGGGGTGGGATTGTCACACATGGGTTGTTGTTTAGTTTTTTCTTCTCTTGGGCTCTCCCCCATCAATTTTTCTATCATCTATCTTCGTTATTGTAATTATTTTTGAAAAATATATAATTTTTCTTGAAACTTTTCCATTTTTCATTTTGATCATCCGCTAGTTTTTGTTTTTGAAAATATGTTCGGGGTATCACCCCAAAACCCACACCTCTGATGCGGCCATACTCTTCTGGCTGCTTCAAGGATACTGAAAGTATGTCTACATCTGGTGTGGTTGTTGTTGATTCTTATGACTATGCCAGATAGAAAATATATAAAAATAAGTAGTTATTGTAATGTAATAGCGATTTAAAGAAAATCAAATTTATATTATGTCATACTTACACATGTTTCCCAAACTTTTTGTGTGTTTTCATCTATCAGTATCACCTCTTTATTTACACGATCCTCCTTCCATAGCACATGGTGTGGGATGGATATGTATTTCAATTTCGATTTATTAATCAACATTTAAATAGAGAAACATGGTTATGGTGTTGTTTTATGTCACATACATGTATTACGGTATATTTAAATGATGTGCCAATTATTTGTCAAGTGCGGTGTACTCCATCCTTGCTTTATAGTAAGGGTACACTGGTTCTGTTGCACGTTATTTATTTTTTGCACTTAGTTTCTGTTTCATAAATAAAAAACTGTCAATCAGAGTGATGAATACAATAAAATGTCAAACAACGTATTACCCCACACAATGTACCGGAACAATCTGCTCCCCATGACAATTGCTAAATGCATCCCATGCTCCTTGGGATATCAAGTGTGCATAAAGAAGAGGTGGGTGCAGCTTGATTTTCCCTTAGGCATATTTAAGATCATATTTTGTTAACATTGTCCAGAAACCTCTATGTATCCTTCTTGCAACTCTTAATACATATTCCTTGTGTGAGGAATCTACTATAAATGCACTCTACAATGGATGATGAAGAGTAAGTCAATATTTTGGTATTTTATTTTATTTTAATAAATTAAAAAATGATATCATAAGGTTACCCTAATCTCTTCCCACAATAGGGTCTTCAGCCCGGTGACAACATGGTTCCATGAATGTACATCAATCGGCATGTGTTGTTGAGTGACGATTCCAATGTAGCTACTAAAGATGGATTTGTTGGGGTTAACATGATGGCCTCACTTATTCCATCCCAACTCAAATTTGATTCCTTTTGCTTTTGTCTTAAATATTTTGGCTAACACTATCAAACTATGAAGTTGTTGTTTTTTTTTGCGCTTTCAAGGTTTCATTTCCTTCCATTTCCTCATAAGTATCATCAATATGTTCCCCCAGAGTACTAGCATCAGCACTGGGACTAGCAGCAACCGGTTGAGAAACCTGTTGTACCTCAGCACTAGGAACAACTACAACAGGTTGAGAATGATGTTGTTGCTCTACACTGGGATCACCAGAAACTGGTTGAGAATCCTATTGTTGCTCTACAGTGGTACCCCCAACTACTGGTTGAGAAACCTGTTGTTTCTCTACACTGGGACCACCATCAAGTGCTTGAAAGACCTTTTGTGCCTCGGGATTGGGTGTATCAGCAGGTGTATAAGTCATTATCTGTAGAAGTGTTTTAACATTTAATTTATATTACAAAAAATCATCAGTGGACAGATAATAACATAACGTAACACAATGTATATTACAACAAACAAATAACATAATTATTGTACTCTCTTTTTTTTCTTTAATGGATGAAGAGATTTGACACCTCTATTGACTATGTAAATCCCTTCATTGTGGACTCCTCTAACATACAAAATACCATCTACATTGGGACCGCTGCGAAATGATTTTGATGTCCCTATAAAAGGGTCAACCTCCGTTGAAATTTCATCTAACACTTTAGTTGTTTTGGTCAATAACAGAACAGTTGACCAATTTCGGTTTGCGGGGTCTGGAACATAAAATACATGTACTTCCTGTGATGCCATTATAAATGGTTCTTCTTTCTCCCCTTCCTCACTGAAATCAACTTTCAAGAATCCTAATTAATCTATTTTAACAGCACTCCTATTATCAACCCACTTTCATTGAAAAATATGCACTTTGAATTTTGTATAATCCAACTCCCATATTCGTTTGATGATGCCAAAGTATGACATATTCGCATAAATTGGATTTTTGTCCTTAACACAGGAAACATACATCACCTTAGCCACAAGTGTAACCCCACTATTCTGCATTCTACTGAATTGATCATATTCATTAGTATAGAATGTATAACCATTAACTGCATAAGCACTGTAAGATAATACGTACACACTTGCTCCTCTGGCTAACCATCAAAGTCGTTCTGAAATTTATTTTGGATTTTCATCTAACTACTTAAAAATATAGTCTCAAAATCATCCTATAAACTGTCAATTATTTGTATCTTTTATCCATTTTTCAGACCTAGATGGATTGAAACGCCTAAAAAATTCCTTGTGGGTTTGAACATATGGGTCAACGTCGAAACTGTTATGAAAAATGTAATGGTGGGCCTGCTCCCGATCTGTAATATTAATTGTGACAACCCCTCTTCCAGAAATTCATTCACCCTCAAGCCGCTCATTGTGATGAGATTTTGGTAGGCCAATGATTTCCACACCAAATAATTATTCAGTACAAAATTCAATAGCTTCCTCAACAATATATTGCTCCGCAATACAACCCTCTGGACGACTTCATTTTTTGACATACCCTTTCAAAATATTTGTATACCATTCAATGGGGGTACATCCATCTATAATGTATAGGACCACATAGTTGAATCTCTCTCACTAAATGAACCATCAAATGAACCATCAAATGAACCATCATATCAAAAAAGGTCGGTGGGAATAACATTACCAATTCACATAATATGACGGAAATTTCACTTTCCATAGTTATAAATTTCTCCAGGTCTATAACATTGCTACATATAGCTTTAAAGAAGAAACAGAGCTTCGCTAATGTATGGAGGAAATTCTTGGGAAAAATACAACATAAAGCTATAGGAATTAGATCTTGCATCAAAACATGGCAGTCATGTGATTTCAGAACCTTTAATTTTAAATCTCCCATTGACACGATGTTCTCGATATTTGATAAATACCCCTCTGGAACCTTTACGTCATTCAAGAAGTTTCAAAACTGATATCTCTCTTTCCTGGAAAGAGTGTAAGCATCAGGAGGAAGAAATGTTCGTTTTTCACCCTTCACTTGTGCCAACTCATCTCGTATTCCCATCTCAACAATGTCCTATCTATCCTTAATTACATCCTTTGTTTTGTCAGGTGCATTTAGGAATGTGCCGATGACACTATCACATAAATTTTTTTCAACATGCATAACATCAATAAAATGTCTGACATATAGACATTTCTTGTATGGTAATTCAAAAAAAACTGATCTCTTTTTCCAACCAGTTTTCATAAGGTTTTTTGAAAACAGTTTACCAAAAGTAGTGTCCAAATATTTTACTTTCTCAAACAATTGATCACCTGTTAGTGGATACAGTGTTGTACATTCTTCTAAACTTCCGTTGAATGATGTCGTCCAAGATCGGTACTTATTTCGTCAGGGTAGAAATCTATGATGTCCTAGAAACAGAGTTTTTGATGAATGTTTCAACCTAATTGACCGTGTACCTTGTTCAAAAATGGGACACCCTAGAGTTCCTTTAATGCTATATCCTAACAAATTTCCATAAGCATGAAAGTCATTTATCATCCTGTACAACATGGCTTTCAAAGTGAAATATTCAATTTTGTATGCATCATACAACGTAACACATGAATCCCACAATATTTTCAAATCCTCGATCAATGGGGCCAAATAAACATCAGTATCATTTCCCGGTTGTTTTGGTCCTGATATAAGCATAGATAACATGATGTATTTTCATTACATGCATAACCACGGTGCTAAGTTATAGTTTACCAACATAACCGGCCATGTACTGTGACTGCTGCTTTGAAAACCAAAAGGATTCACCCCATCTATAGATAACGTCAGACGAAGGTTTCTCGGATCTTTCCCAAATTCAGGTTACTCGTGATCAATTCTCTTCCACTAAGGAGAGTCTATCAGGTGGCATAGTTTCCCATATTTAATTCTTGTATCTGCATTCCATGTCAATTGTCATGCAGTCTCCTCACATCCATATAGGCGCCTAAACCTCGGAATGATTGGAAAGTACCATAAAACTTTTGTAGGACTCAAATCATCTTTCTTGTATCGAGAAGCACCACACTTTGGGAATTCCTTAAGTGATTTATGGTTAGTGAGAAACAATATACAGTCACTCAGGCATGCATTTATTCTTTCAGAGATCATACCCATCGATCGTTTCATTCGTTTGGCATCGTATGTTCGGCTTGGGAGTTCATTATCTTTTGTGAGAATGTCATTCAAGAGAGCATGTAAGTCCGTAAAACTGGCATCACACCACCTATTGCCTGCTTTCAAATTATAGAGCATCAATATGGCTGACAATGCTGTATATTTAGTACAACTAGCATACAATGGCGTTTTTGCACAACTCTTTAATTTCTCAAACAATTCTGGGAATTCATGAAGTTCATCTTCAACTATCCTTTTCATTTCCTCAATACGATCTTCATCATCATTCACATCTATAATCACACCCTCCATACGATTGTATTCACTGTTCATGATTCTAATCATATCAGATGATCTATAAAATGTCGTGTCATCTGAGCCACTACCTACATTCATTTTTTCCCCATGTTTATTCCAACATGTAAAAAATCGATCTATTCCGTGACAGATCAGGTGTTCTTCCAACTCCTCTAGAATAATTTGTCCTGAATAACAACAGCATAAACACAGACAAAGGATTTGAGAAGGTTCACATGCATGATCTTCTGTAAACTTGATAAACTGTTTCACACCATCTTCATAATCTTTTTTAGACCGATTGGCATTCATCCATTCTTTATTCATATTCATCGTCTTTATGGGTTCGATCTCAAACTTGCCTAATATTATGTTTTAATTAATCAGGTAGAATTTTTTGCGTTTTATAAAATCAAATCATGGTAAAAATTCATCTATACTCATGTGAAATCCATATACATGGTGTGTCTAGTAGGGTGAACATCGTGTATTGTTAAGATACCCTATTTAATCTGACATATATCAAATTTATTCCAAGTTAGTCTTACAAATACTGAATGATGCCTTTGAAAATACATGACATATAGAACAACTTGAGCTAAAAGGCGTGTACTTTAGATACATATTGAGTCACCTCACTAGCTATGCATCATATTTTTGTTGAATACACGGTGTGTAGTCCTTACATGACCACTAGGGGGTATAGTCTATACACATCAAATTTTATGGTATCTATACATGGTGTGAGTGAAGTAAAACACATGTCATATGGTTCTACCATTATTTCATGTCATGTAAATAGTTTCGTGCTGAAGTATATGTCTTGGAGATACATTGTGTGTGACCTAGGTTAACATGACATGTAACATTTAAAATGAAACTTATTCCATGTTTGAGTAAGAAGAGTAGTCATGTGGTGTAAATTTTGGAGATAAATATTGTGTGGAATTAAAATCTATATGAAATCCATGTATGTTGAATCATGTTCCATTTAATAGGACTACATACCATGTATTTTAAAGTGTCTCATAGAGTCCTCTAGAAGTGGTTTTTTAGAATTCAGTGGAATTGAACTAGTAAAAAAGTTGTGGTTCCATTGAAATTGGTAATGTTTGGATTGATATTTAATGGTCAAATAACTACAACATGAAAAAAATGGCATATCAATCATTCCAACAGTCACAACACCATACAAAAACACAATCGTGATCACAATCACAACACCATACAAACCAAACAATCACAATTTTAGATTTTATAAACAATCCTTTATTAATTTTTTTTGTTAATTCAGGGGTTATCATAGAAGTTTTATCAACCTGGGTGTTCATTCATATGTCATGTATATGTAATTTACCAATTTTTATATTCCAATGTTCAATAAGAACCAACCAACATTCAATTAATTTAGTGCAAAAAACAAGGACCACCAACGACCATGATATTCAGTTGGGTGTTATCTCGTACATTTCACAAAATAACCATCAATATCAAATAGTAATAACATGAAAACAAGAGGAAACCAATGAGTAATAGGTGAAAATTCATCGTGAAGTGGTCGTTAAGCACACGACAGAGGTACGTTCGTGGCAGAGGGGAGGCGCACAACAAAGGAGATTTCCAACTGAAAAGAAAACATAAAATAGGGGAAACGCATGAGAATAAAATAATCGAAAACCGAGTACACCATTTACCACATCCCACAAACCCCAAGAACCCACAAAAAATTGAAATCAACCCACACCATGGTTAAACCCACCTTATGATAACAAGAAATTATAGAACCCACCTTCGATAGAATGAGTTCAACAGACTTTTAAATTATTAAAGATGAACATACAATGGGAATGCCCTGACCAATAGGTCCTCCTTACTAGGTATAATCCCCAAGTTTATTCAATATAGTATATCCCAAATGAGTAAGCCCTGATCAATCCTCTGTTATCACAGCTTTCACGACATGCCCTATCCTAATGATGGTCATTATTAAGAACACCACAATCCCTCTCTGATGGTGGTTGTTATCCTTAGATGATGGAATGTCCCAACCAAATTGTTTGACATAATTAGATAACACATCACCCTAGCCTGAAATTATCCTACCTCATCCTATATCTAATGGATTCTTGACCCATGCATGTTCTACAGGTAATTCAGTAGCATAAACATATACACTGTATAAAGGAATAATATGGAAATCAAGAATAGTTTACAAGGGGATATAAACTAACCATTAGATCATATATAAAGAACGAGCTTCAAGGTCTACTGACACTCTTGCAAGAAATAAAATCATGAAAGGGAATCAATAGTAAACCATTAAATTAACATTAAATGAATTCACAAGACAACCAATGGGATTAAAATAAACTCCCATAAACCCTGACATACTAGTCCAGTCAAGCTCAACCATCAACATCTTATTCATCACATCATCATAAAAAGATAGATTCACTAATAAAACCTAAGAAAAAAATCATATCAAATACACATATTAAACCATCAAATATTCATCTTCTCATTGGACCCAATCATAGATGAAAAGTAAAAAAGCTTAGAAAAATTGTGGACGTACATCATAATGGTCTTATTAGCTTGTTTGACTTTCCAAATATACATAGCCTTTTCCATCAATAAAAATTGTTGAAGGGTTTTTTTATATTGAAAATAAATCTATGATCCTGCCACTCAAATCCCGCATGCTAATTTTTCATAACAACTGAAGCCCAACATCTACTGTTATGGACATCTAACATGAAGGGTGGAAATTTCACCTTATGGAAATCTTGAATCTACAAGTACTCATACAAAATCATTAACAATATACAAAAATACACATTAATTTGAGTATCATTATAATTGTGTAAATAGTGTCTTATGGAAGAATAAATCATAGGAAATATTCCAAGATTCATCCTTTCAATGTTCCAAAATTGGTGACTCATTATGAAGGTGTGAAGATTCTTATACCTATGTTTAGACAACAAAGACAATAATCTCAATAAGATAATGGCACATATGATTATTATCCCATTGTGTGACATCAAAATATTATTCACATAGCATATTCATTGGTCTTCTTAGTGGAATGATGCAAAAAAAAATTAGAAAAATCATTTGGTGACATCAAAATATTACTCAAATTAACAACTCAAACTATAGAAATGGTAAAAAAATCACATTACATAACAAAACCAGATTTGGATTATTAATCTATCAAAGTAAAAAATAAATGAAATTTATAAAATTATATCATATTATTTCTACAGTTTCATTTCCCAAACCAACCTAATAAATTAAGGATCATTATGATGAAAACCAGATAAATAGTTGCTAAAAATTACGTCATATTCCCCCATAAGATATCCAAAATTGTGTACTGACTTTAATGTAAGATTTTGAACCTACAACTCTATTAAAAATTCATCACAAAATAACTCTGATACCCTGGTTACTATATACCTGAGTTGGAACTAAAAAATCCTTGTGGGTTTCACAAAGTGTTTCATAAACAATTACATAATAAAAAACCAAATCACATGTTCAATTCAAGCGGAAGAAAAAAATTTACCTAAAAATGAATATCAATAATGGTAGCAGTGGCGGCAGAGGCAGCGCTGGAGGCAGAGGAAGCGGTGGCGGCCGAGGCAGCGGTAGTGCCAGAGGTAGCGGCGGTCGCAATAGAGGCGGCGGAGGGAGCAGTGGTGGGAACAGAGGCAGCGGCAGTCTTGGCAGCGGGGGCGGGGGAGGAGGCGGCGGCGGCAGCGGAGGACGAGGAGGACAAGGACAAGGATGAGGAGGATGAGGAGGATGAGGGCACGTTGGATGAGGGGCCTGCTTCAACTTCCATGAAATCTTGACAGAGTGCGAGCGAGGAGGGCCTATTAGGGTTATTAAATAAAAAATGATGAAACCTTTATCAGCGCTCATTAAAAGCACTGATAATGGTCTGTTTTATCAGTGCTAAAATAATAGCACTGATAAAACACCCGCTTATCAGCACTTTTTTAGGACTGATAAAGAGATACCATTATTAGTTCTAAAAAATCACCGATATATGTTACCTTTTATCAGTGCTAAAAAAGCTTTGATAAAGGGTACACCTTTATGAGCGATTATTTTAGCACTGATAGATGTCACATTTATCAGCGCTTTTAGCTAGCGCTGATAAATGCATACCCCTTTATCAGCTCTTTCTATTTAGCACTAATAAAGGGTAGTGCTTCCCTTGCCCTGTTTTGTGGTAGTTCAACTGCCATCGAGGTGAAAGTCTTCTTAAACGAATATCGGCGCTATGATTTCAATGGCCCTCTAGGATTTCAATTCCAATCACTGATTCAAAAGTTATAAAATCTTGCCCATACGTTTACTGAACGTACCTGAAAAAAACTTCAAAAATTGATTCCTGGCACACCGGGTCTTAAAATCAAGCACCGTAAATTTTCACAGACTCGTAAAAATCCCATGTATTTATGAAAAAAAAATCCACGAAATTTCCGGCTCTTTACATTCTCCCCACCTTAGGGCTTTACATCCTTTTAACCTACAATTCGAACTAAGGGAAAAAATTAGGGTATTGCGCATGCATATGAGCCTCCCACTCCCATGTGATCTGTTGAAGGTTCCCATGATTCCAGCATACGCATACCAGAGGTATCGACCATCAACGTAGGACCCACTCCTGTCCATCCTCAATCTCCACTAGAACATTTGTGAAAGTCTCCCCTTTATCGATATCCAGCTCCCCATGGTCAATGATGTAGGATGGGTTATGCACGTATCTCCTCAGCTGAGATACGTGGAAGACGTCGTGCACCCAGTGTAACTGACGTGGAAGAGATAAGTGGTAAGCCACATTGCCTACTCTTCTGAGGACCTAGAATGTTCCGATGATTCACGGAGACAACTTTCCACCTCGGTCAAATCTCTGTAGACCTTGTCAAGGTGAGACCTGTAGAAATACGTGGTCACCATCCTCAAACTCTTGAAGCCTCCATCTCCGACTAGCATATGAATTCTTCCTGCTTTTTGCAATCTTTATCCGCTCTTGGATAATCTTCACCTTCTCCATGGTAGCTCATTCCATCTCTGGTCCCACCAGTGTAGACTCCCCAGGGCTTGTCCAGCACAACGGCGATCTGCATGGTCACACATACAACGCCACGAAAGGTTCCATCCCTATGGTGGAGTGATAGATGTTGTTGTAGGAAAAATACAACAAAGTTAAGTGATCCTCCCAAATGTGACCAAAGTCGAGGATACATTCATAGAGCATGTCCTCGAGGGTCTGGATGGTCCGCTCAGTCTGGCCATCTGTATGAGGATGGTAGGCAATGCTCAGACCTACCTGCATCCTGAAAGCCTCCTACAACCCCTTCCATAGCCGGGAAGTAAACCATGTGTCACAGTCGGAGACAATAGAATAAGGTACTCCGTGAAAATGCACAATCTCCAATTCATTAAGGCGTCCAAAGCTCTTGACTGATCCATGCTGTCTGATCGGTAGGAAATGGGCCGACTTGGTGATTCGGTCAATAATAACCCAAATCGTGTCATGACTAATGGATTTACATGGAAGAACCATCAAGAAGTTCATGGATATCTCATCCCACTTCCACTCCGGGACCTCTAAGGGTTGTACCAAGCCTACTGGTACCTGGTGCTCCACCTTCACTTTCTGACAAGTGAGGCACCGTGAGACAAACTCTGCTACTTTCTTCTTCATAACTAGCCACCAGTGATGTCGTCAAAGGTCCTAGTACATATTCACCACTCCTAGATGTACCGCTAGAGGGGACATGTTAAAATCCCTCAACACTTCTTCCTGAAGTGTCATTGGAACCACAGTGCATCTTCTGTAGAGGATGAAGTGATCCCCAGCTTCTAAAAATCTATCAAGTGCCTGCTCTGTGGATATCTGAGCACATCCCATCTCACAGTCAGCGTCTCCACATTGTGCCTCCCTGACTCATTGAAGAAGTGGAGAAGTGAATTTAAGAGACTATAGGAATGTTTCTAAATCTCTATCCACAAAGGATATCTGTAAAGCTGCCAACTGTTATGTCACCTCTCCTAGTAGTTGTATACCAATCCTCCTGCTAAGTGCATCTACAACAACATTCCCCTTCCCAGAAGTATAGACTATCTCGAAGTCATATTCCTGGAGGAACTCAACACATTGCCGATGTCTCAAGTTTTGGTCTTTCTGAGAGAATATATACCCGAGACTCTTGTGATCAGAGTATACAGTAAAATGATCTCCCATCAGATAGTTCCGCCACATTTTCAAGGTGAAGACAACTGCTGCTAACACCAGGTCATGGGTAGCATAGTTCTGCTTGTGCTTTCTCAGCTTTCGGGAACCATATGCGATCACAGATTCCTCCTGCATCAGGAAACACCTGAGTCTGGTCCTTGATGTGTCGTAGTAGACTGCGTACCCTAGCCTTCATCTGGAAGCCTCAAGAGGGGGGCACTAGTCAGCCTCTGCCTCATCTCTTGAAAACTCTACTGGAATCTCTGCGACCACATGAAGCATTTCCCCTTCTTCATCAAGGCTGATAGTGGTGCTGCAACTTTGGAGAAGTCTAGAATGAATCTTTGGTAGTATCCTTCCAATACCAGGAAACTTCATACCTCCATCACACTCCTAGGTGACTCCCAAGAAAGTACCACCTCAATCTTCGATGGATCTACTACAACTCCAGCCTCCGAGATTACGTGTCCCAAAAAGTGAACCTCTCAAATCCAAAATTGGCACTTCTAGATCTTACCATAAATTTGGTGCTCTCGGAGTGTGTCTAGTACTACCTACAAATTGTGGGCATATTCTTCCTCAGTATTCAAGTGGATCAGTATGTCGTCGATGAGGACCATGATAAAGAGATCAAGGTAAGGATGGAAAATCCTATTCATGAGACACATGCACACTTCTGGAGCATTGGTTATCCCGAAGGGCATAACCAAGAACTCGTAGTGTCCATACCGACACCTGAAAGAAATATAATGCACATCCTCGTCTCGAACTCTAAGCTGGTGATAACCTAATATGAGGTTTATCTTTGAGAACCACCGTGCTCCCATCAGCTGATCAAAGAGGTAGTCAATCCTTAGGAGTGGGTACTTGTTCTTCACGGTCACCTGGTTCAGGAAACAGTAGTCTACACAAAGCCTCATTCTCCCATTAACCTTCTTGGCAAACAGAATCGAGGTTACCCAGGGAGAAACACTAGGCCAAAAGAATCCCTTTCCCTACATGTCATCTAGATGTACCTGAAGCTCGCGAAGCTCAGTGGGAGCCATCTGATATGATGGAGTAGATATCAGTTCCATAATGGGGTACATGTCAATGTATAATTCCACCTCTCTGTGAGGATGTAGTCCTGGAACATCGTTAGGGAAAACATCCACGTACTAGTCCCCCATTACAAGGTAAGTTAGACTATCCACATCAAATGCTCCAAGGGTAAGGCAAGACAACTAGTGAGTGATCTGTTGTACCCTCATCTGAGTAAGTTCTTCATGTGCTGCAAAGGTTCCCTTATCGCTGTTGAAGGTAAAACTGGTCCCATCCATGCAGACACACCACACTTTGCGCCTAATACAGTCAATCTGAGCATGAACTGTAGATAACCATTCCATACCAAAGATGATGTCATAAGGCCTCTACACATCTACGAGGAGATCCTAGTCGAATCTCTAACCTCCTAGAGTAAGTTCACACTGCTGGCACCAGTGCGTAATCATTGATTCTTCTCCCGTAGGAGACTCTATCCATAAGGATCGAGCCAATGGCTCCGTCAGAATCTCGGAGGTCCGAAATATGGTAGTGGAAATGAAAGAATGACTAAAACATGTGTCTATAAGAACAACAGAAAAGGTGGAGTAGACACAGATCATACCTTGAATCATCTCTGGAGCACTGTGGTGGTATGCCTCAGCTCCCTGAAGTTGAGCTCTCCCTTGTCCACCTGCTCTCTGCGGTTGGGGTGGACATCTTGGTGGTGGTGGGGGTAGCACCTCGTAACGTCGTCCACCGCCAACTGCTCAACTAGATCATCTTCCACATCTTCCTGCACCCTATGGACCACCTAGATCGAACCTCTGCCTCCACCTAGGAGGTCCCTCAACTATCTATTGATCATCTGAATGGTGGGTCGGACAGTCACGAGCCATGTGACACTGCCCGCCGCATTTATAGCAATGTCTGCTCCTAGCATTTATGTCACTGCCCCGGGTGCCACGAACAACTGATCCTGAGTCATACGATCATCCAACTTTGGGTCTGGTCCTATTGGACCTCTGATTCATCTATCTTCTGCCAACTGCATATGACTCTACTGCATGTCGACTAGTAGTGGGTCGCGCTGGTGGTGACTGCTCGACCAGGAAACACTCTACTAGGAGGACTCTCTCTAACACCCCCTCCAGCATCGAGATGCTGAGGGAGATCATCGATTCCCTAATCTCTCATCTGGGCCCCTACTTGAAGGTTTGGGCCCTGATGATTGGGTCATATACCATATTTGTGGAGTAGCGCGAGAGGTCGGTGAACCTCGCTGAGTACTAAGCTACCTTCATGCTACCCGGATGTATATACAGTAGCTCTTGTATCCGCACATCTCATAGAGTCAATGGAAAAAACACTACCCAGAACAGGATCTCAAAGTATTTCCAGAGTAGTGTCACCTCGTCATGCACCTGGAGAATCAGGCTCCACTATCTGCCTGCTGCTGCCTAATGGAGACTTGCAGAAAGAATTACCATATGGTTTGTCGGTGTCCCTACCAGCCTGGAGACTCTCACCACAGCCTGCATCCAATCCTCATCCACCTGTGGGTCCATCGCTCCTCGGAACCTAGGTGGACTCTGGCACTAGAACACATGAAATGCTATCAAGCAGTGTGTATCATCTGCTACTGGGGCCGGTGGCATCAGTGGCCCAACAGAATGTGGTACTTCTGGTGCCTCCATAGGTAAAGGGCCCAACACCGAGGCCTCGTCGCTCTTTGGGTTGTCAGATCGTATGACACTCGGGGCCCTACAGGGAGGCATCCTGAATGAAACAGATGTGACATGGTAAAAAGATTATACCTGGTGAGCTGGCCTGGATGAGCTAACTTATGAAAACTTTTAATGACACGCACAGAATCAGTTATTTCATGCACTAAGTCAGAAATCAGTAGTCAGGGTCCTAGTGTATGGATACATCAACCACCCGTACCAACACTAGACTCCCTAAACTGAAAACCACAATTAGTACCCTTGACACTATTGCTTCACAGAAAAGAAAGATAAGAGTTATAAATTCTATGGTTGAACCGACACCTATAATACTAATTTTTCATGACCCATCCCCCGGGGCCCGTATCGTGACTACCCCTAGCTCTCCTTCCATAGGCCAGGTGCTGGAAACTATCACCAAAGGCATAAATCCCTAAACTGGGAAGGAATTGCCTTTATAACAGTAAACAAACACATCAGAGTACAAAACTGGAAGAAAAACACTAAGTAAAACTGTATACAAAAGAAGTGATGGAAGGTAAATGGGGCTATAAATACAAGCCCAATAGGAAAGTACAAGTACAACTAAAAGAAAGGTAAAATAGATATTGGTTCATCCTCCAAGGTTCCTACATGAAGGGTAGGTACAGATGTCCTCCTCAGCACTCCACATCCATCCATCCCCTTCATGTACCGTCACTCTGAGTGATCAACCTCCAGGTACTGTCTGGTCCTGCTTCTCTCTGCCTCCGTCATCGTTGTACATCGTCTGCAACAAATACAACGTGGTTCGAGCATGGACCTGTAGGGGTGAGTATAAACATACTATGTAAGGACCCCAAGACCCTCAAGGTCTCACAAAATCCAACAAGGATAAACCGAAAGCATTAAATCAATAGGTAACCATTACTTAGGTATATGCCCATACATATATCTAAGTTATCTAGTAACCCATCTCAATCTTGAGGAAAAAACAAAAGTCAAAGACTCAGCTCAAACCAGGATTTTATTCTAGGGGAATGTATCAAATAACAACCCCATTCACACTTTCAAAACCTCAGCTAAGGGTGTACTCCTCCTCTATCGAGTACAGTGGGCCTGCTGCGTCACCTAGAGGAGTTTCCCATAATCCTTGGACTGTTGTGGTACTCCTCCTGTCGAGTACCATGGGTCTGCTGCATCACACAGAGGCACTCCCCACTGTGGGTCTGCCACATCACACAGAGGCGCTCCCCCTTGTATCCTGCTGAGGTACTCCTCCTATCGAGTACTGTGGGACTGCTGTGTCACACAAAGGTGCTCCCCACTGTGGGTCTGCCGCGTCACACAGAGGCGCTTCCCACTGGGTTAGTCGAAACACTCTGAGTCAAATGTTCAGCAGTCGTCAGGTATCAGCCATCTACTAGGCCTCCAAACTCTTCTCCCTTGTCTCCGGGAGGATCTGCTCCATGAGCTACTATTTGATAGTCCAACTGTCATGAAGTCCCAAGTAGAAGTTTCACAAAGGTCTGCCTCATCATTGGGGTCTCAACACAATAGACGACGCATCAATCAGACGCCCAGTCTATCAGTTATTGGAATTTTCTATTCTTGGGTCCCAGTTAGATTTTAGGTTCAAATTAACCTGATCGTACACAAAATGTGTCCAAAACTCATGTGCGGTATTCCAAAAGAACCTTCTCGCTCCATGGTTTCTGTCTCCATATACAATTCGTATGTCGAACACCCATAGCCTATGTTATGGGTGAAAATGTGAAAATAGGAAATAGAGGGTCCAGGTCCGGTTCGACCAAGTTTTTCTGACCTGGCCAGACTCGGGTCCGAACCGGGGTCTGATCTGGATCGCGGGGCTGACCCGGTCTGTGGGTCCAACCCGGTCTAAGTGGTTGGCCCGACCTGAGTGGGCGGCCCGGCCCACGGGGCAACCCGACCCAAGTGGGTGGCCCAACCCACGGGGCTTCCCGACCCGTGATAGGTCCATCCCACACTGGATCCGGCTTGTGATAGGTCCATCCCGAGCTGGGTCCGGCCCAGCGGCCCGTTGTCTCGTGGCCCAGCGACCCGCAAGGGGTCTGCCTCAGCCGCGTCTAGGGGGAAGCCGCATACCCCTGGATCTTGAACTACTCTATCATTCGGGTGGAGTCCCAAATGGCGCTAGGTGTAACCAGTCCAACTCACGCTGGACCCAGTGAGGTCCTACTCCTCCAGGCTAGCAGAGCGGCCAGCCGCTCCGCACCGTCGGAGGCCGGCCCATCGCCAGCTGCTCCTACTCCGCCGTGGCCAACCCATTCCGCGGCCTCTTCACCTCTAAGCGGAATGACGACGCCATGACCCTCCGCCACGGCCCTCTCTGGCCGCGAATCTTCCCTTTCGCACGACACGAAGGTGTAACGCCCTTCCGCTGTGACCCGCCCTGGTCGTGGTCCCCTTCTCCTCTGTGCGACACGATGGAGTCGCGCCCTTCCGGTGACCTGGCGGCCGTGCGCCACCAGTTTCTACACAGTCGGCTCGTCACCATCCGCCATTTCTCCACCTTCGTCGTCAAAAAATGAGGAAAAACAAAGGGGGAGGGTCGGGCCGTGTTTGTGCGGTCCGAGCCCTCCACGTTATGGTGTTTTCAATTGGAAAAAACATTACCCACGAGTGAACAATGTAGAATGGAAAAAATTCGAACTCAAATCATAAAATGACCACTACCTCGTATTTTTGTTCGTTGTTGATCTTGTGGAAAGCAAACATTGATTCATCGTTCTCCACGTTTGTCACGCACTCCCATTTTCAGGATCATGAATCAGAAAGTGTCAGGGGTAGAAGACTGAGGAAAAATCATTTTCGGTGTTCTTCGTTGGGTGGACAATTCTCTAAGGGTCCTCCCAAGACTCCTCTCCTCTACCAATTCTCTTCCTGTGAGGGTTGTAGTGTCAAATTAATATAATTGAGTTTATCAACATAACACATGATGTTGGATCATTAATTATGTTGGATTTGTCACAATTAATTATGTTGGAGTTCTCACAAATAATTCGGGAGGAGAGAAACCAAGGTCCATCTCACATTTAAGAGGGAGCTCAAGGTTTTAGAAGTCGGGTGGCCCCCACCTCATTAATTGACATGAGGTGTTTAAACCTCGGGTGGGCCCCATGACCATAACCACTCCGGGTAGGTTATGGTTTTGTTTCCCTCACCGCTAACCTGCTCTTGGACTTTTTATCCACCACAAATAAAAATAAGCGAACACTTTATTTTTATTTTATGAAAAACCGAAAAACCATCTTCCATTTTCGACCAACTGTCGTCGAGGTGAAAGTCTTCTTAAGCGAATATCGGTGTTGCGAGTTCAACAGTGCCCTCAGCTTTCAATTCTGAGCACCAGTTCAAAAGTTATAATATCTTGCACGTACGATTACTGAACGTACCCAAACAAAACTTTAGAAATTGATTCGGGGCACACCGGGCCTCAAAATCAAGCGCTGTAAATTTTTGCGGACTTCTGAAAATACCATGTATTTATGAAAAACAATTCCACATAATTTCCGGGTCTTGACAAAATTACCCTAACATGTGTCCTAATCCTATTGGATGATAAATATCTAACCATGGGAATCCTTGGGTCCAATTTGGGAACCCATGGAGCCAGATGGGAGTAATAATGACACTTTATATTAATTAATTTAATGTAATGACAAAAATGACATAGACAAATAACTTTTGGTAAATCAATTTTTACATGGGGTTATATAAGTTAACCTTTCCACTATAAATATTCTTTGTAAATCTAAAAATATTTCCTACATCATGGTATTTTTTTATAATTTTAGGACATCAAATAAATTAAATTATTTATGACACAATAATGATGAAATATTTACCACATTAATAAATTATTTTAATAAATAAGATTATAAATATTAAAAAAATATCCAAAACATGTCCAATTATTATTGGATAATTTTATTTCGGCCATTAGTCATCTTAACTTTGACTTTAATGATTAGATGAACTTTTGAAACCGAAGATGAGGTTATAATAAAATAAATGTTTCAAACATTCCTAAAGATCTCCTCCTCTCCATTATAAAAATACCTCACTTCTTACCCATTTATCACACTTCTCAAGCCTTTTTCTCATGAAACCTCTACTATAATAAGCTGAAAAATCCATCTATTCATCTTATAGTCCTTAAATTAGGTATAAAAAACTTCAAGAAACCTTTTTGTGTTCAAACAAAACGGAGTTACCCGATTTAAAGATGACGTCTTCTCTTAAGTTCTTTTGTTTAATTTTACTTCTCCAACCCCATAAACATTATTTTTATTCCATTATATTAAAACAAAAACAGTATCCTCAATATACTAGTTTGTTTTTATGAGAATTATTTTAACTACATTTACACACACTTCAATCTAATGGGTAAATAACATAATGTTTCTGTGGATGAAAACTAACGCCTCACGAAATGATGATTGTTCAATTAACTCCTACCGCCTTTCATGGTGGCCATTATGATAGCACTGTATTTATATATGATATATATTAGGTTTATTTTTTTATTATTATGTATTTTTCATTTATATCATACCTTTATGGTTTCCATAATGGGTAAACGTGATAATTTCATTTTAAGAAGTGCAGACTACTGCCCCCTCAAAGTGATATGACTCGTTAATGCCTTATGGGGGATGTATAAAGGATGGAGTTAATGATATTATATATGATATTATACATTAATTAAAATATATCTATGTATAATTGTGTTTTAATTCCATTAATGTATGAAAATCAAATGAAATTAGAATTCATGCATACATACGGCTTACCGTCTCCATGAACGGTGCATTTCATTTCTTATCTCCAAATGTTATGTACTATTTTAAATATATATATATACTAGATATATACGATTTATATGATATTTAAATCATGAATATCATTCTGGTGATAATGGATTATTGACGACATGGAAAATTTTAATTATATGGTGTTCATTTTTACTCAAGTACCAAATATCGATGAAACAACCATTAATAACATAAATGATTACATAATGTTTTTAACATGGTAATATGTGATATAAAAGGATTAATAAACATGTAAAAGGTTCTTAAGTAAGTATAAATTAACTTTAGTTTATTATTCAGGAGATTAAATAATGATAGAGTCAAGTCGGACCCAATGTATGTGATTTCTTATCTCACTATTAATTCCGGGTGATTTCTATTGTTCCCCATTTATTTATTGAATGTGGTGTATTGTGTACTTCCATTTGATATATATTATCATGATTATATTTATATTCATGGTATTCTATTATTACTTTTGTGGTTATTAACTTTTTCTCATACGACTTGATTGATTACAACGTGGTAAGGGTTTTTCATCTCTTTTTTTCCCTATAAGATTCATGCTATATTAGCCATTATTTCTTTTTGTGTGGTGGATATACTACCCAGGATTTTATTACTTGTGTAATATAATTTAATTTATGGGTATTTATATATTCATTGAGTGATATTTCCTTCATTGGGTGTATGTTTCGTATGTTACCAAATCAGTAAGGGAACCTTTCACCCTCCTCTTTTTAAAAGGCATCTTTTTGTATGTATGTTAATATACATGTTATTATTTTGGTATATGTTCTTATATATCCTTATTGATGTAAATTTTTTGTCCAAGTGATGAGATGTCCATTTCTCTCTCATCAACTAATTTTTTTAATTTTAATGTGATGCCCTTTGGCTGTCTAATTTCTAAAAGAATACTTCTTAACCGAATTTAAATTTTTGGGTTAAACATCTACTTCTTGATTATGTCGTGCTATGAATATGTGTGAATAAACTCTTATTTTTTTACACATAATATCGAATTAAATTGGGTGTATTTATATTTTTTACACATAATTATTTAATTAATTTATCCTTAATCTAAGGATACCTTCTTTGTAAGGGATTTGGTCTCAATTTACATTTCCTTCGAGGCTTCATTGTTGATATGAACCAATTAAATCTTATATTGTGTATATACTATCCTCTGGATTATGATATCATGAATGAATTTATTCTAGTGATATTATTAGGTTTTTATTATATTTTATTCCTCAATTATTTAAATTCTAGGATCTCTCATTTGGTTAAAAATTCTTAACTAAAATATCGTTTTGAATTTTTTAAAGGATTATTCTTATAAATCTTTCACATTAATGTCCATGTTTTAAAAATGGTTTTAATGATTTATTCTTATGGACATGAATGTTTTGAAGTTGAAATTTCGTTCAAAATCTTCTAATTCGTATGGAACACTTTGATTCAAAAATCACTTTATTTAATATTTTAAATGTTTTTGGAAATGGTTTGATAAAATCTTTGATTTTGTCAATATTTTTAAATTGATATATTGTGATTTTAATGTGGAAATGTAATCTTTACATTATTTTTTTATCGGTTATGAATATGTTGTGAATATTGGGCACTTTATATGTATATGGGTGGTTATGTGATAAACCTTGGGTGGGTGAGCCCAAGATAACTCTCCAATGCATTGGGTAACATGACAGAGGTAAACGTGAATGTTTATCCTAAGAGATTTAAAGAATATACTGTTATGGGTATTCTGAATGTGACTCTCTATATAGATGTGATAACTACAATTTTTGTTTGATATGGATTCCACAAGTAACCTTTTTGATTTATGATTTTTTTGTTGTTCATAATCCTTATAATTTCAGGAGGTATGTTATAATTGAAAAATATGGTTTCATTGTTTTGTATTTATTAATGGGCTAATGTTTTCATTCCTTATTTTATATCCCTTACTGAGCTTATTTATACTCATCCCATGTTTTTGAAATGTTTTTGCACAAGACATAAATATGAATAAGGGTAAAGGTTGCGATCAAGGAAAAGTCATGCTCTCTAAAACATTGAACTAGACATGACTCTCTTTTTTCAAGAGTTTTTATTTTATGAAAAAAATGGATACTGAGTTGAGTTTTCTACATGTAATATTCATGTGTGAATGTAAATGTTATGGCCTAATTCTCTAAAACTCTAAACCTGAAAATATCCTCAATGTGAATTATCTATTTTATTCAAGGTTATGTAATGTTTAAGGCTTGGTCCCTACAGTTGGTATCAGAGGTTGGTTTAGACAAATTTAGGGATTATGAGTTTTTTAAACACATGGTTAGTCCCTATGTCTATTATTTCAGTTAAATCTTTGTTTTATATATTTTTCCAGATCAAGGAAATTAGGTTACAAATGGAATGAGGAGGATCTCAAATGACATTCCTATCTCTTCCTGATGACTTTCTTGGAATAATTATTGCAAATTCATGTTCGTATGATTGTGAATATTTTTCTAACATAAAACTCACTTGCAAGAAATTGTCTGATATATCAAACAACTCCACTGAAACCTGATATCATTGTGGATCATGGGTTGTATTTAATCAAATCCTATTTTCACAATATTTTCATATTTTCATGAAAGGTAAATATTTTCAAGGAATTTTCAAATATTTTACGTTATCACCTGACTTGGAAGCATAATATGATTTTGAAAAAGGTTCTGAAGAAGGAGACCCTTGCGCAAGCTATTTATATTTAATTTTACACTATAGTCTCTCAGCACATACTTATAGTATTTTAATAGGACCTATAATTAAAATTTTCCACTCAAATTCGATCTGACTATTTTATAAAAATCATGTTTTATCAGATGTTTTGAAATTATATGTCATTAATGATTATTTTCCAAAACTATTTTTATGTGAACACCCTTATGACCCAAGTGATACAAGGTGTATTTGGATGAAGAAAGTAAATTATTTTTAAGGATCTATAAATCATTTTCGCAATGCATATACCTTATACCAACGTGAACAAGATAACGATGAATCCATGTGGACACCATGATCAAGGTATGATGTTATTTCTTTTTGGAATAGTTTTATTTTATTATATGAAGGTGAAAAAAATGACAATATATAAGATGTTGAGGTCTTAATGTGTTGGGATTAAAATGAAAGGTATAAGAAAACCATTCTGGTTAAAACATGTTAGGGTTATTTTTGAATTTTATAAAAAGGAAAACATGCTGACTGTGTGACACCCCATCACGCCGGACAAAGATCTGAGAATCAAACCCACAACCAAAGTGCGATTGGGATTTATCACCAACCACTAGACTACATAAAGTCCCTAGTTAGTATGACTTATTATTTTTTGTTAAATGATTTTATGGATCAATAAAAAAGTTTATTTTGAGAACTTATGTTTTATTAAATGGATATCCTTAATATAGGAAAATTATTTGGTGATTAATTGATAAAGGTTATTTTGGAAGATGTTATTTGTTTTGGGGAAACACTATATGCCTATGGAAAATTGGATAATTTGGGATTTCAATTGAGGAGTAATGGTGGAATTTTATTTTAGGATAATATTTTTTTGTGTACATATAGTGATTTGGGTTATTTATGGAAATGATTAACCTAACATAGAGAATATGTCATTTGGATAATTATTCTTCAGTATGAGACTTTAAGAGTAGTGTATGTTTTTGGAGTTAAAATTTAATATTTACTATGGAAGACTATGTGATTAAATCCTTCTATGTTTTGGGTTTCAATATTATTTTATATTATTTTAAAAAAAATTATGGAAAATTTTGTATTGAATGGTCATTCTTAAACTATGGGTAATTTTTGTCGAATTTTAGATATTAAGAGTAGTATTTATTTTTAAAAAGGCTAATACTTTTTAGGGATTATATGATCTCGTACTAACCATTTTGGTTTTATTTGATGACTAAAGACAAGGGAGATATATAGTTCTTTTTTTGTGGATGATGTGATTCTATATAAGTTGATTCTTGTCCTTTTGATGTGGTCAATTATTTTTGATTAATCAGTGTTTTGAAAAAATATTAGTTTTTTGTAGAAAATTATTAAAGGGTGAAACTATACTTTAAGGTAAGTATATTTCATTATGTTCTTATTCTATATTGTAAATTAATTCCTCAAAATTATAAAAATAATATAAAACAAAAATTTTGTTGGTTTACATTTCCTACTGGGAAATCAAAGACTGTGTAACACATCATAATTTTGTGATTTTCTAGTGGTTAACATTCTCCTAATCTTGTTTTTTATCCCTCTCCATCAGAACTTGACCATATTTTCTCTCTTCAATATCCATGTTTTTATACATGGAATTCGAGTATGGGTTATCTCGGGTGACCTTTGTACTTCTATTTCATTTTTTAAAAGTGCTATTTTTATTTACTCTTTTCTAATGTGGGACTTTTAATGAAGTTTCCAAGCCCATTTTTAAAAATTGCGAGGAAAAAATTCCCAAAAGGGGGGAAGGATGTAACATCCCAGGAAGATAAAGAAGATGAAAATTTTCATATTTATTAATATTTTCTAATTGAATATTATTTCTTCTTTAAAGGGGATTCTATGTTCAATGGCATGCCTGATACGCAATAATTGGTTTCTTTGAAATCTTACGTTGCACACTAATAATATAATATTATTATTTTAAGTGGTAGTTAATGAATAACTGTTGTATTGGCAGGAATGGATAGAAATAACTACTATATGATTATACATGATTTTTGAGTATTTTTACATTTATCCAATAAAATTTAGCTACTTAAAATAAGTAAATAATTCGATTTTAAGCATAAATACTCTAATATTTACTAAAAGGTTGATTTAACACCTTTTAATGGGGAACCCTCTTTAAATCAAGTTTTTTTCATTTTTATATGTTCTATTTGGAAAAATAAAATTCTTCTTTAGAATCGGGACACCAAAATTTACTTTGGATGAAATTTTGGTATTTTTCGGATAATGTTCATTTTTATAACGAATAGTGAAAAATGTTGTATTTTAATTCAAAAGTGCCTTTTAATATAATTTATTTATATGGTTAGATTATATTGTTAATTGGTTATAAAGTGTAATTAGAAAACATTTTTACCAGTTAATCCAATGTTGGACATTGGAATTAGTTTCACTTTGAAATTGGCATAAACACGTGTCAATATTTTGATAGTTATTATTTCATGAAAACATGCTTTTTCTTTTGACAACGTGAATTAATTTTAAATTAATTTCTTCCTCTTCTGTGTTTTTTAGTTGAAAAAATGGATTCCATATTTGGAATCAGTAGCTCAAGATTTTGAAAATAGGTAACTTTTATTTTTAGACATTTTAAATATTTACATCATTAAATATTTTATTTACCATGATTAAAGGGTAAATATAATAAATAAGGGTAAAATATAATATTATAATAATATTAAATTACCCTAAAATGTGTCCAAATCCTATTATATTATACCTATATAACCATGGGAATCCTTGGGTTGAATTTGGGATCCAATGGAGCAAGATAGGAGTAATAATGGCACTTTATATTAACTAATTTAAAGTAAAGACAAAAATGACATAAAAAATATCATTTAGTAAATAAAATTTTACATTGGGTCATATACATTATATTTTTAACTAAATATATTATCTGGAAAGATAAAAATATTTCATACATCATGTTATTTTTTTTATAATTTTTGGACATCAAATAAATTAAAATTTTTATGACACGATAATGATGTAATATTTCCTTCATTAATAAATGATTAAAATAAATAAGATTATAAATATTAAAACAATATCAAAAACCTATCCAATTCTTATTTTATGATTTTATTTCGAAAATGAGTCATATTAAAATATACTTTATTTATTATTAGACCTTTTTAAACTGATGATGATGTTATAATAAAATAAATATTTCAAACCTTCCTAAAGAGACCCTCCTCTCCCTTATAAAAATTCCTCACATCCTACCCATTTCTCACACTTCTCCAGCATTTGTATCATGAAACCTCTACTCCAATAATCTCTAAATATCCCTTTCTTCATCCAAGGATCATTACCTTAGGCATAAAACACATCAAGAAACCCTTTTGGGTTCAAACCCAGGGGAGTTACCCGATTTAAAGGTAATGTCTTCTGTTAAGTTATGTTCTTTTATTTTACTTCTCCAAGCCCATAAAAACTATTTTTATTGTTTTATTTTATAATAAAACCAGTATCCACAATATACTAGTTTGTTTTTATGAGAAATATTCGAACTAAAAACACACCTCCATCTAATGGGTAAAGAACATAATGTGTCTGTGGATGGAAAACTAACGCCTCACGAAATGATGATTGTTAAATTAACTCCTACCACCTCTCATGGTGGACATTATGATGGGACTGTATTTATATATGATATATATTTTGTTTATGTTTTTTTTATTCTTATGAATTTTTCATTTATAGAATACCTTTATGGTTTCCATAATGGGTAAACGCAATAATTTCATTTTAGGAAGTGCGGACTACCACCCCCTCAAAGTGATATGACTCATTAATGCCTTAAGTGGGATGTATAAAGGAAGGAGATAATGATATTATATATGATATTATACTGTAATTATAATATTTCAATGCATCATTATTTTTTAATGCCATTAAATTATGAAATATAAATAAAAGTAGCGTTCATGCGTACATACAACTTACCGTCACCATGAATGGTGCATTTCATTTCTTATCTCCAAATGTTATGTACTGTTATAAATAGATATATATACTGCATATATGTGATTTATATGATATCTAAATAATTAATATCATTCTGGATATAATTTATTGTTGATAACATGGACAAATTGTAATTATACGGTGTTCGTTTTTACTGAAGTACCAAATATCGACGAAACAGTCCTTGATAACATAAATGATTACATAATGTTTATAACAGGGTAATAAGTGATATAAAAGGAATAATAAACTTGAAAAAGGTTCTTAATCAAGCAGAAATTAACATTAGTTTATTATTCGGGATATTAAAGATTGATCGAGTCAAGTCGGACATGATGTAAGTGATTTCTTATCTCACTTTTAATTCCGTGAGATTTCCATTGTTCACCAGTTATTTATTGCATGTGGTGTACTGTATACTTACATTTGATATATATTATCATGATTATATTTATATTCATGGTATTCTGTGATTAATTTGGTGGTTATTAACTTTATCTTCATATGACTCGATTGATTACAACATGTTAAGAGTTTTTCATCTCACTGTTAATTCCCGTAAGATTCAGGCTATATGAGCCATTATTTCCTTTTGTGTGGTGGATGTACTACCCATTGTTTTATTACTTGTGTAATATAATTTATTTTATGGGTATTTACATATTCATTGTCTGATCTTTCTTTCATGGGGTGTATGTTTTGTAAGTTACCAAATTGGTAATGGAACCTTTCACCATCCTCTTTTTAAAACACTTCTTTTTGTATGTATTTTAATTTACATATTATTATTTTGGGATATGTTCTTATATATCATTATTTATGTAATTTTTATGACCAAGTGATGAGATATCCTCTTTTCTCTCATCAAATTAGTTACTTAATTTTAAAGTTACGCAATTAGGTTGTTGAATTTCTATAAGAAAACTTCTTATCCCAATTTCTATTTTTTGGGTTAAACATCTACTACTTGATTATGTCATTCTATGAATATGTGTGAGTAAACCCTTATAGTTTAAAACATAATATCCACTTATATTGGGTGAATTTATATTTTTCACAAAAAATTATGTAATTGATTTATCCTTAATCTAAGGATACCTTCTTTATAAGATATTTCATCTCAATTTACATTTCCATTGAGACTTCATTGTTGATATGCACCAATTCACTCTGATATGGTGTATATACTGTCCTTTGTCATATTATATCATGAATAAATTTATTCTCATGATATTATTAAGTCCTGATTAAATTTTATTCCTTAATTATTTGTATTCTAGGATCTCTCATTTAGTTAAAAACTCTTTAACTAAAATATCATTTTGAATGTTTTAAAGTTTTATTCTTCTAAATATTTCACATTAATGTCCATGTTTAAAAAATGGTTTTATGAATTTTTTCGTATGGACATGAATGTTTTGAAATTGAAATTTCTTTCAAAAGCTTCAAAGTGGTATGGGACACTTTGATTCAAAAATCACTTTATTTAATATTTTAAATGGTTTTGAAAATGGTTTGATAAAAGCTTTGATTCTGACAGTATTTTGAAATGATATATTGTGATTGAAATGTTTAAATGTTATCTTTCCATTATGATTGTTTTATGGGTTATGAATATGTTGTGTCTATTGGGCATTGTTTACGTATACGGGTGGTCCCATGGTAAACCTAGGGCGGGGGAGCCCGATATAGCTCTCCAATGCATTGGGTAACTTGATGGAGGTAAACATGAATGTTTCTCCTAATATATTTCGGTAATATACTGTGATGGGTATTCCGAATGTGACTCCCTATGTAGCTTTGATTGCTATAATGTAAGTTTGATATGTATTCCGCAAGTCACCTTTATGATTTATGATTTCTGTGCATTATTCATAAATCATATGATTTCATGAGGTATGTTATGATTAAAAAGTATGATTTCATTATTTTGTATTTATTTATGGACTAATGATTTCATTCATTATTTTATATCCCTTACTGAGATATTTATACTTATACCATGTTTTTTAAAAAATTTACACATGACATAAAGAAGAATATGGCTCATGGATGGGATCAAGGTAATTTCATGCTGTCTAAAACATGGAAGAAGACATGACTCTTTATTTTCAAGGGTTTTTATTTTATAAAAAATGTAAACAGAGTAAAATTGTCTACATGTAATATTCAGGTTGTTATTGAAATGTTATGACCAAATTCTGTAAATTTCTAAACCTAAAAGGATCCTCAATGTGAATTATCCATTTTATTCAGGATTATGTAATGTCTAAAGATAGGTCCTTACATGATGGATAGACAATGTTAGGTTTCATGTTCAAAAGACTCTATGAGGACATCATACAATTACTAGTTTAATCCATATTGAAATCTTCTATTGTTGCTCCATTGTAGAGCTGACGAAGGAATTAACTAGGGTTTGAGAATCTTGGTTAGTTCACAACTTATCGGTTTTCCATTGTATGACATTATACATATTATGAATTTATTATTGTTACTGAATATACATATTATACTTGGTAAAAATCGGTTAGGTATAGGTTTATAGTGTCTAACTGAGTATTTTAATCACATCCTACTCAATAATTTTGGTTCAAATATAGATTTATTGGGTGTTAGTTGAATGGAATGGTCCATGTGGTGGACTATTGAGAAGACGATCACAGAGAATGTGGTAAACTGGTACAAACTCTAGAGGACCCACCATTGGTTATTTATTATTTTATTTAATCACCAATTGATTATTCTCTAGACATTCTTACGAAATTTTTAGTAATCTTTTCCTTAAGAAATTAATTCAATCCTTTCATCTGTTTATACATTTTTAATATATTTATTTATTATTTTGTTTATTATTTTTTTAATACTTGATATAGAGGGTCTATTATACCTACTAAATAAAATATACCATTTTTTCTAATCGGTAGCCTATTTCACACTGTAATTCCCACATATGCTCATGTTACCGTTCATATTAGACCTCGTGGTTCGGATTTGGTTTTTACATTTTTATTTTTCATTATTTTTCCATTAATGTAAGTGGGGTATATTAGTTTTTTCACAATAAAAAATATATAAAATTTATTGAACAAATTTTGACTACATTTTTCACCTCTCCCAAACATAGTGTCATTATATCCTCCTAGAATATAAATAATTGGAATAATTTCATTGGTTTTCTATAAAAAATATTATATATATGTAAATGGATAAACTATAATTTATAGAGAGCTTCATAACTCGTTTAAAATAAAAATAATCACTATATTTTATAGGAATATATTTTATATATGGAAAATTTATTTTATTATTTGTCCCATATCTATTTATATTTATTTTTTGGTAACTTTTTATAGATCTATTTATTTTCTAAAAGGATAAAAAATGATATTTTTGGTTGCAAGAAGACAATATTGAGTTTTATAGTTAGGTGATGAATACAATATTATCACCAATAAAAATATATGTTTTATATTTAACATCATATAAAATAAGTAATATACTGCATATAATTTATAAAACATATGAATAGTTAATAGAAAAAAATTGAAACTATTCAAAAATCCAATTTAAGGTCAACTAATTGAGGATGATAAATATTTTGATATGTTATTTAATCGTGTGATTGTAATGGTGAGTTCCTTAAATGGATATCATGGAATACTTGATGGAAAAATAGTTTCCAAAACTGTAATGATAACCATACATGACAAATTTTATGTAATAGTTTCAATATTGAAAGATTGAGATCTGTATAACACCATTACTGGTGAATTTAATAATATAGTTATTTTAAATTTCATTATAAGACAATAAAAAATGAATAAGAATGTCATGGATGAAAAATATGTGGTAACTAATGCTTTAAGGGGGTGATAATAAATAAAACAGAAAAATATATTTATATTGGATATAAATTGGAATTTGATATTATTGTTTATAAGGAAACATTTTATTTAATTTTAAATAACATATACAATTTTATTTAGATCTAAAATTTAAATAATAATTTAATGGTCATAATTTATGTAAAAAATTCTTTTTCCTAATAAATGTAATATAATAATCATGAAATAAGAAAAAAAAGAAAATCCTCAAGAAATATCTCATAAAAATATATTATTTTATTTTTTTAATAGAATATATTTCTTGTGTATAGGAAGAAAAAATATACTATAAATAAGGAATTGATGAAACTTCTAAAAAGTGTTTTATGGGGAAAATAATATTAATCAATAAAAATTTACAGGTGAAATTATAATGTTTTTATTTTCATAAGAGAACAATGATATGGTTCATTTCAATATTGAAGAAGATAATTTTTATCATGAAAGTAATTAAAATTTTATTGAAGATGGAAAAGTAAAAAATTATATGAAAATAATTAATATTAAATTATGGAATAACAAGATAGGAATTCTTAGTGAAGGGGATTTTATATTAATGAAATATTTTAAAAAATAAAATATTTATTTATTTATTATCAAATATAAATAAATTCTCATTAGGGAGATAAAAAAATTTTATTCTTTGGTATTTTAGAAGAAACGAAAATATTGATAAAATGAATTACATGATGGAATAGAAGGATATAAAGATTTATAATCTATATTTCAAAGTGATATACATAGATAAGTAATTGAGTAAATTAATATTCAACTATAAAAAATATTTTATTAATATTTTTCAGATATAAAAGATATATTATATGAAAATAATGGTTTAACAATAAATAAAAAGTATATAAATCAATTAATACCATGCCTAGTGGGAACATTGGTCATTTTTTGAAATATAGAAAAATGTCAAGGTTTCAACTGACTAATGAAAGATTATTTTTTGAATCACTAGAGAAAATAAAAACACTAAATGAGTTTTAGTATTTGAAAGGAATTTCAAAATACACTCTTATAAGGAATGAGAAAATTTTGTAAAAAATAATATATCTAAGAACTGATGTAGAAGAAATTGTAAATTTTTTTATAAAACCATTTATTGTAGGGCATATAAAGAAGGGAAAATTAAAAGATATATTTTTTAAGGTACAAAAAAAATTATTTTAAAAATATTCATGGGTATAAATTTTTTTTATTTTGTGAATTAATCCAATGTATTTGGGTAAAACCCATCTCCACTATGATATAGAAGAATTATCAATTCCAAGTAGAGAAACCAATTTTTTATTGAAGCTAAATCAAAAAAATCATAGGGGAACATGAATGATTATAACAAGATAATGTTTCATGAAGAGACATTTATAAGGATGATCTATAAAGACGCAGAAAGGTGGAGTGTTTCAAAATTATAAAATACCAAAAAATTATACGGTTACTATTAAGAAAATTCCAAAAGTGAATTAAGGATAAACATTATATGATGTATTTTGAAATAATTTATAGTGTTTTACAAATAATATAACATTGAATCTGATAGAATGTTCTTAAAATTTTGATCAATTTTTTTTAATAATATTGATAAATATGAATGTTATATACGGAAATGATAACTCAGTAATGGTTAAATTGCTTGAGAAAAGAGTTATTCAAAATAATAATTTGGTTGTGAGGAATTTGAAATCTGTCGATAATCCAAAAAATGAATTTTTAATTTTTTCAATGCACTAAAAAATGAAAATGATGAAATTTTCCAAAAAAATGATATATTTTAAAAAATTGTGATATATATATATTAAAAACTTTTCAAATAACCTTAAAAACATGATGTTAAATATCTGACGTATGTATAATTAATGTAATTTTTTTATAAAATATGAGTATGATTTTTTGTATTAAAGGATTGACCACATTATCCAATAAAATATGTTAAAAGGGATAACATGATATGATTTTTATAACAGTATTAATCAAAAAATATTCAAAATCACAACATGTAATAATTTTTAATGTATAAAATAATAATTTGAGGTAGCAAATTATTTGAAATTCATTCCATGAACTCACTAAAGAAATTTTGGATTAATTTATATAGTATAATTAGTAAAAATATAACAAAAAACTAGGTATTTAATTACATTTATTAATGAATTTATTCAAATGGAATATGTAATTTTTATATCCATAAAATCATAGGATTTATCAAAAATCAGTAATTATATGAGATAAACTGAAAATGAAATAAATTATATTATTGAAAAAATTGCATTACAAACTTTTATTGATTATATCATATTATAATTTTCAAAAGTTCACTTACATCTAGGAATTTGTTATGAACTTGATGAACTATATGATCAATAAAAAATGGAGTGGATGATAAGAAGAAAAATTATTTATGTATACAAGCATTTCATATAAAACTATATATAATACATTAATTTTTTTATGGAATTTATATATGTAGTTGGCCATGTGAGGATTAATTTTCATATTAGGTAAAATAATGAAATGATACCATACTAGATGTGCATTAAAATTTATAGAGTCATGGTTCTGTTTTGTGTGTTTAGATTTCTTTTTTAGATCAATTCTAAATGAAATAATATCAACTATTTTAATGGGAGAGAATATTATGGTCAATTTCATGGATACATTTTGAATGGAGTTTCATTCAAATATTATAAAATTGTGAAATATTTTTTAATTGTAAATTAAAATGATAAATTTTTAAGATATTTATCTCCTAAAAAATTTAACATCGATGATGCCACTAATTTAATTATTTTCTTATTTATCATAAATAATAAATATATTGATGAAAAAAATAACAATTATATTCAACTAATTATATAGTTATGAATAATATATTTAATATTGTAAAAATAAATACAATGTTTTTGTATCATGTTAATATTAAAAATATAATTGGAATCAAGGATTTGATTGTACAAACACATATAAGAATGAATTAGGCATGTAACACAAGTTTAAATCTATACATAGATCCTAAATTTTTTTAATGATATACGAATTAGTAAACTAAATAAATGAGGGGATTGAAAATTATGAAAAATAAGAAAATAGAATTTTTACAAATTAAAAAATTATAAAATTTATTATGAATAATGTGGGTCCTTTCCAACTAGCCAAATATGAAATTAATAGTTCTAATGAATAAATATTATCATTTTTTACATAGTTATTCACATTTTGAAAAATAAAAATTTAAAAAATATTTTATCTTATTTCATGGTCATAAATAATCAGAACAAATATTCCGATTGAATCCAAAATAAGGATTAATGATTTCCAAATAAATAAAAAAAATTCGTTTTTAAAATGATATATTTATGAAAAATTATATATTGAGAAACTAATATAGTATATAATTTTAAATAATTGAAGAAACATATTTAAATTGAATTAGTATCATTATTGGAATAAATAGAATCCATGTTCATTAAAATCAAATGTTTTTATATATTTAAGAAGTAGATAAAAATAATGGTATAATCAAGGTTTATGTCATGGAATTTAATACAAAATATATCATTATAATTATGTATATTCAAAAAAATACTAATTATTTGAGATGAAGATCATGTTTTTGGGGTTTTTCCAAACTAAAAGAAAAAATAATATTTTAAATGTCAATGACATTTTTGAGGTGTTTTTTAGATTTAATAATTCCTCGATAGAATATTATTTACCAATAAGAAAATTATTCCAACGATTTTCTAATGTTTTTTGGAATTTTATATTTTGAAGAGGTCACAAAAAGTATTTCAATATTAATAAAATTGAAAACATACTAGTAAATCCATGTTGTGAATATAATTTCTTTCATGATATTAATCGAAAATATTCTATATATAACAACTTTCAAACCTAAAATAATAATTGTATTAACATTATGTGCTATATTCAAAAGTTTCATATATAAACCCAGAATATATTTTTCTGACCTGATCGAGAGTTTAAGGATAAATAAAGAGTTCCTCCCTATATTCCAATAATTCCAAACATTTAATAAGTACTTGATAATATCTCATGGGGATACAATATTCTTATATCGTGGTAAGTAATTTCAAATAAATTATATTAAAACCAATAAAAATAAGATAATATTATAACATCAGGGATTATATAATTAAGTAAACCATAACCAAGTTCATATACCATGTTATAAAAATAATAAACCCCTGTTGGAAATAAAATTAATATATTGATAAAAATATTTCCTACTAGGCCAATCATATATAACAAACAAGAAAAAACGTATGAAAATAAATGAATCGTGATTCTCAGTTATAGCCTCACTTATAAACTATATCCTCATCACCAGTTAGTTACTATAATCCACTCACATTTTTTATGTATCATTCCATTACATGTTTTCCAAACATGAGGTCTTAACATTCACCATGGTTCTGTTTAGGTTGTGGTCTTAAAATCAATAGGATACCACTAATGCCCCTAATAAAAACCAATATATGTGAGCATGCATATTTAATATGAGAAAAAAAATTACCAATAACTTGAATAATATAACCTCCATTTTATTCTCAAGAATAAACCCTGATTGTCAAATAATACTTATATTGGTGAGTGCAAAAATATTGTAAAAATTTTCACATGAAATTTTATTCTTGAGTTCAAGTATTGGGATAGTGTTTCTAAATATTTGATTGAATGTAATATAGTATTCCACATATTTATTGATCATTGTAATAGGTATTATACACCCCAAATATATTATTTTAGTCAAATAAGTATATGTATCATTGTATATATTCATTTAACTATCATAAGGATCAAATACCCAATATCTATCTTTTGTAGTCTCATATACATCGATTATAAATCATAAATCCACTACTTAATCATGAGGATGAGGAGGCATTGATCTGTCATTCATATCCTTCCAAGAATCAGGTGGCGCACATCTAATCGGTGCTGACAGATAAAAATAAAATGGCCAAAATCATTATCATCCAATCACTATTAATCCAGATTAATACCAATTCATTAAATTTGTGTAGGTGATATAAATATAACCTTAACACGTTAAAATATCATCAATACTACTCCACTCAAGGAATGGATATGGTTGGCGTGCATCTGGCACATCTATATAACCTAATGGATTACATGTCTGAAATTAAACCAATCCCACTCTCTAGTAATCCACAAAATATTCCTACTATGAAATAAGGATAGTCGGGCTACATCAAACTCATCCAAATATATTATGGTTCTAAAGGTCATCATACAATCATATTATTCTCAATATAATTATGAATATCCTTATACCATATGGATACATCCTCCTCATGGTGGTTCCATACTTGTATCCAATACTATAGAGATCACTTGAATATAATGAGTAGTTTTATAATCTGTACCTTGTTTTGATTAGAATATCCAAACACATAAAAATACTAGGAAGAATCCAAAATCATAGGCCACAATATCCCAAAATGTCTCACATGAAATCCCACTCCCCATATTTTTTTGTACAATAGTCCCAATACCTTATCCCTTTGATACTATTATTGATAAAAATTCTTATGCATAGAACCATGATATAATTATCACAACCATTATCCTCAAAATCACAAATTTATACTATAAATAACCATTTATATAGTCATGTATGCTCTTTATGTGTAACACACACTACATAAGATAAATTTTATAGAAGAAAACTATAATTAATTTATTATACTATACCACACCCATAGTTGGTAATTTAACATAATAACATAATATTTTTATCTACATTTTCAATTAGATCATTTTGATATCATAATTCAACAATCACTTATCCATAAGGTTCATCTCTAACTCATTCCATACACCAAATCATTTCTGAAAATGATATATTAAATGTAATCCTTCCAATTTAACCTAGGAATCTCCACATACATGATTATAATAATCCCATGAATTTCTTAGGTTAATGTATTAATGATACAATTTTTTGATGACCAAATTCCAATTATTTTTCTGATGTAAACACTCGCTTAACTATCATTTATCCCAATGCTCCAATTTAACATAATATAAAAATTACATTGGAATTCCCTGGGATAGTAGATCCTCTTCTCATGGATAAACACCTATATAGATACATATTTAATATTAAACCTAGGAAAATCATACAACCAAAGTAATTATGTTTTGTAATTACCAATATATCAGGTGAGGGATCACCTACATGGATATATTATATCATACCTAATTTCATCAAATTTCCAAATTCCCATTGAATCTATCACTCAAGTAATTGTCTCTAATTTATCCCCATATTAGTATCTTATAATACATTTTATTATATATAAATTAGGTAAAATTTGGGAAAATACTAATGTTTCCATTAGAGTTTCTCCCATTATTGACACACACCCATAACTCCCAATCTTACCCATTAATTGTCCTTAATCACTATGAGTATTGATGTGCTCAAAACTCTTCAAGGCCATTATTCCATAATTTAAAAAAAACATATTTGTTTTCAATGAATCATAATTATTTAAATTGTCCACAATAGGGATATACCTCACTGACCATTGCATACTCATCCAAATCACATGAAACCAATGGTGTAAGACTTATAAAATTATTGGTACACTTATGAGAAAATGGAACTACAATAACAATCAAATTTTAGAAAATTTAAAAAATTCCTAATAAAATTAATATATTAAATAATCAAGTAACATTACACTAGATAAATAGTAATAAAAATAATGTGTTTATCCATGCTTGATGTTATCTCACCTCCAGACAATAAAACCCCCAAATTTCAATATAATAGAATGATGATCCATTGTAATTATTCTGACATACATAAATCTAATTATAGAAAATTAGAAAAAGAATAAGATGAAAATTGGATATGGTATAATGTTTTGATAAAATACATCAACAAATGAAATAAATACTTGTGGATAGAAAAATATTATCGATAGTGGAATTATAAGTATTAGTAGATAAGATGGTTCAACCCCCACCTATTTACTACATAAAAATGAGGAACCAAGAGTTTTTGTTATTAAAAAAAATACCTACTTTACAAACATTTAAAAAATCACCATTTCTATCGATTACCCATAGTGTACCTACTAAAAACTCATTTGACACCCAATAATTTCCCTCTTTACTAGATACCTAATCGGGTACCCACTACACCTCCACTATGTACCCAGTTCTACCTATAATGTTTAACAACAAAACACTAATGAAACAAATCACACATAACTTCTACCCTGAGTACCTAGTGTTTTTAATTATCAATAATATTAATATTGTTACCTTCAATTATCATATACTAAGAACCAAAATTATCCAAAAAATACTTTAAACAATTGTATATTTATCCAATGTATTGGATTAGAAATTCAAATTATTCCCTTCATTAAAATTACTAGAGTATTTTTTTTCTCTAATTACTATAACACTTAATATTTCACATAATTATAAATTATGGGTCATTCCATTTATCATATAGAAGATGTTTCTATGTTAATCCATTACAGAAAAAACATTTCACTAAGATAATATTATTTCTTCTCATATATATGAATACATCTGGTTATGGGTTTCACTAACTATACTAAAGCCTTTGAATCTATTTATTATATAAAATTACATTATTTGGTCAATCAAATAAAATATTAATTCCTAAAATAAGATTCTTGAGAATTTTTTTAACAATGATAAATTTTATATAGAAAAAAATGAATTCTATATCACAAATCTGATTTCTTCTGGACACTTAATGGAACTCACACTATAAAACTAACTAGATTCAGAAACACCAAAAAATATGTACCAATTTTGGAAAAAATTGTTTTTTAAATATCTCCTATCATTGTACTCCATTGGTTGATGTAAATTATCATCCCTAGATCGTATCCTACTTAGTGACTCCCCTGATTATCACCTAATCATCAATTGCTAAAACATCAATTCTTCAACTCAAGGATAATATCATAATAAAAAAATTATTCTATTAATGTTATATTCCTCTCTTTATTGATAATTTTATCCAATTAAAATCACTACATGATTCTATTCCACCAAAACTCATATATGTCTTTTTCTGTATGACTTTTCTATTCCCACATGTTACTGATCGAAACAAAAAATTGGGTATGTTTAATGACTATTTATATCTTTACTACTATAATCTAAGTACCAACATGAATACCCAACCACTTCATGGACAGATTTTTTACATGCCACTCTTGAAATTAATCACGAAACTTTAAAACAAGGCTTTCACTATTAAAACCTCTATAAAATGCTTCCCATCATAAGATTTACCTTATTCTAGTTTTAGGGGAAATAATGTTCTTGTATTTATATCTATATTCTAAAATAGTTTACAATGAGTCACAATCATTTAAATTTAATAAACCCATACCAGAAGACTAATTATAGGTTCTATGACCATTAAAATACTCTGCACTATAAGAATCCCACTTCATAAATAACTGACAAACTTATCACCACTATCTTATTATATACACTCAAAACCCAATTAACTCATTATTAAACACATGATCCGCAATTTAATATTAGATTTATTATTAATTGATAATTTTTTTTTCTATTAAGGTATGTTTGTGGTTATGAATAATACTAATACCTCACATTGTTATATCACATTGTTTAAAAAATACCTTACATTTGAGAATGTGTATTTATACATTCTCATTCCATTGATAAATCACATTTTTTAAATATATAAGTTTTTATGTGTTTATACTATTTTTTATAATGTTATTATACAAATTTATAAAAAAATATTACTTTGGTTTTGGATTTTTAATGTTTTTTCAAATTCATACAAAACTATTCTAATTTTATATAACAATTTTAAAGACATAAAATATATTTTTAATTACTTTGATAATTTTCAGGGTCATATTACAATATTCAACGAAATATGAAAAAAACATTATGTTATAATATTTAATAAAAAATATAAAAATATTTGGAAGTTATACAAAATATGTTTCATTGACATAATGAAATTAAAATTCCACTGAAATATTTATTTATGTAATAAAATACAATTTTAAATGTCATACAATATTACAACATCTGAAATTATTTTCAATGATATGTTATTTACAATGACTTATGATCTGTTACAATTGTACGTAATATTTTCAATGTACAAACTCATGTTACAATAGTTTGAAAATGGCTTGGTATTTTTCACTATATAATAATCTAAAATGAATTTATAAAATGGTATTTATATTTAAAATAGTAAATCAAATATGGCTGTTTTTAACATGGGATAATTTATGGTGGGGGAATTTTGACTACCATATTTCATGAGATAAAATGAATCACATCAGTTCAACATAACGCAGTGGTGGTGATCATAGATCAAATGAAAATTTTTAACATTCAGTAGGATCCATATACTAAATTTTTTAATTAATTTTTATTGATTATATTCAATTTGGAAATATATATTAATAAGAAATGAGTAAAATGACGAATGAAAGTTTACCATGCAGTGTTTAAGGTCATTTATGATAAATAGTTCTTCACTATATATTTTTATGTGCATTTTCATACTGTATTTTATTATTGTTTTGTAATTTTGAATCACTAGATTTTTTCTACGATTTTGTTTAAAGGGATAATTATTTTTTAATATATATATATATTCAATATCAAAACATTATCAATGTGTTTTTGAATTATTTACTAAAGCATTATTTTTGTTATTTTTTAACAAACATGTAAACTATATTTTTGGGTTTTTATTAATTTCTTTCTATAGAAGTCTATGATTTTCATTCAATAATATCACACACACTTTAGAGTATTATGAAGTCAATGAATATGGAATTATTTTTTAGAATGTTAATATAGATCATTTTTTAAAGCTCAATTCAGCTCATTTGAATGGTAAGACACTAATATTACATAATAAAGTCACAAATTATTAATGAGAGAGAACATAAATGATACATAACCTTTTCGTTGAATATTTAACCCCATTATTATTTCCTCATTACTATATGATCATTAATGAAGGTGGAAATTCATGTTTCTACTCAAGTGGTCAGATAAATATATTGACATTATAATATTCAAAAGACTTTTATTGTTTATTGATACACGATGGTTTCCATTGAGGAATTATTTATATTTTTTCTACAATATGAATTTTATTTATGGATTTCAAAAAAATGCATCTTATTTATAATAAACCAAAACCAAAAGTATGTACATGGGCTGTCACTACAAAACAAAACATCTGACTTTTGTTCATGATTATCTTTATAATAAAGAAAGTGTCATTGGGTTATAAATCCATTTTATAACATGGAAGAAGTATGTAAATAGTTATAACACATTTAAAATGTGATATTTCATGTTGTGTACTATTGTGTCCTTTTTTACACAATTTTCCACATAATAGTTTCCAGTGAAATAACTATGTCTTTTATATGAATATGATATCTAATTATATATTTACTGAATATTCTATGATTTGAAAAAATTTTCCTAAAATATTATCTATATGAACATTATTTTGATAAGATATAGTTTATAAACTAATTATTTGATTTTATTTTATTCTTTTCAAACATTTATAATGTAATATATTCATCTATAGTTCATGTTTGTTCTAAAAATTTGTTTTGAATTTTATAATTGGTATTTTTATTCTTCTTAATATCAAAAAATATTTCCTGGTGAATTTTTGTAAAAAAAATTTATTGATAGTTTTATTCCCTTTTGGAAATTTAATTTAATTTTCATATTATTATTAAATAGTTTAAAAATCAATAAAACTGACTATTTGAGTTAGTGATGATGTGGTCATTTAGTCACTTGATCCAATTTATGTTCATAATTCAAATCATTCACATAAAGAGAATTGGGAGTCGTATTTTAAAAAATCATCAAAATAAAGATACTAAAAGATGGAGTCTAACATATCCCAAGATAAAAGTTCAAGTCAGCAACAAGTGTAATGTTTTTCAATGTAATGGTTATTTTTCATAACCAATATCAACATTCCATGTGCTTGTATAAATTTTTATATGTTCTGGAACTATCATGCTGAAAATTTATATTGGATATTATATTATCTCATTAGACCATATGATATCTCTTGATATAATGTAAGCCAACAATACACTATTAGATTCTTGAATTTGATATTTTAAGACCACATCTTACAAACCATAATTTATAAATAAACATCATGCCTTATTCTCAACTTCTATGAAATCAATGTTGATCAACCACAATGTGGAAGAATCTTCCACCCCACACAATGGAAATAAACCCATCGCATGATGAATTTAAAATGATCGTACGTTCCCAAATAAACCTGTCATTAATTTTCCTTCAATAATTAATGAATAAAAAACCAATTAATCATGATGATTAATTATTAATTTATAATGATATCAATCAACACCCTCATGAAGAATATATAATTCTAAAAGAGATTGAAAATAATAGGATGAGAAAATATTGGTTTATGGAATCCAATTTGATATCATTCTATGAAATAATTTCAAGAAGGAAGATAAAATGGAATCTGAGCATGAATAATTGGAACTTTTCTCAATCAAGTTGGGGAATTTTAAGACCATTGTTTGGATATTAATTGGTGTAGAATAATTTTATCTTGATATGTTGATGAACCATCTTAAAACCTAAATTTTGAATTGAGTAAGTCAATGATAACCATGTGAGATTATGCAAGCTCAATTTTGTTCTTCGAACATACCCAATTGAAATAAAATTGGTTTTATCCAAGGGCACTAATATATGATAGTAACATAATGATTCATGTGATAAAAGTCTAATTGATGACCTATATTCACTCAGGTAATCCATGTAAATGGTTTTCTATAATAAAATTATGGGGAATCAATTAGAAACATTGTTATAGTTTCTGACACTAGTTTGACTAAAAATCACATTTTTAACTAATTTACATAATGAAAATTTGTTCCATGGATTCTATAGTTCTGGAAAATAAAACATTTAATTGATACAGAACCTAAATTAGTACAAATATAGTCATATATTGTTAGTAATTAAATATGAAAGTTAATGAAAAACAATAAGGGAGGTTCATGCAAGATGTGATCAATCATGGACATAATTGATAAGTAATTCAAATAAGTATCATATGATTGTTTTGGAATATCATCAATGTACTCATATTAAAATATTTTATAGTTAAATGTGAATGATAATAAGATTCATTGTTGAAGACCAGTTATCAAGACCATGATTGATAACATCATTGATAAATAGAGATGATGGGGTTTATTTAGTATCAAAATTCATTAATTCAAAGGTCTCATCAAAATAAATGAAATATGATCCTATGAATTACTTTATAAAATCAATGATTTATGAAAAGAAAGATTTAATTTCATCTTCTGATCTAAAGTATAGTTTTTTTTCACCGAAGTCAGTAATACAATAGATTCAAATTTCAATTGGCATGTGGATGTAAGGCTTTATATTAATGATTTAATAGATGGATGGAGACATTTTCTAGTTGAGAATGAATTTATAAATTATTCATATACATGAACTCAAAATACTAAATAAGATAGCGGTTACGAACAATCAACAATAAATTTTATATAATTTATTCATTTAAGAAGGATACAAATATATATGTGGGACACATTATAAAATCCCAATGATGTCTTAACATACCCCATCAACTACGAAATCAATTAAGCCTAAAATCCTTAAAATTTAAAAATAGATAAAGTAAAATTTAACAAACAAATTTGATCTCGACATTAGGAAGATCACTAGAATATTCATGATATTTCCCCATTTTCATAGCCCCATAATATGTTAAAAATGTTAAATATTATATCATGCAAAGGAGATGGTCTATAGTTAAATTGTCATACAGAGGCCCATGAATGATGTTGGAGAGTAGTTAGTTTGATCTTGGGATAAGGATTTGTTTTAAAGCTCTATTAAATGGGGGTATCCTAGAATATAGTTATATAGGATGTGATATTTTAAGGAATATAATTAGAAGGTGATCAGAGGGGAGATAAAACTGATCAGAGCAAGCTGGGGTTTGGATTATTGGGAGTAGATAGAGAATGATGTTGAAAAAATGGATAGAGATGAATCCACTTCCACTATTTTTTCATATATTTCAATATTAATGTATTTTACTCTAATGAATTACTTGAATCATATTGAATTAAATATTTATATCATAAATGTTTTTTTTGGGAATTATATTTCTTTTGATGTCAATTAAACTTTTTAAAATTATATAAATAAATCTTATTCTCATCAAAAAACATTAGGAATTTATTTTTCCAAAACATTGGGAACTAGTGAATATTAATCTATAATGATTTTATCATTAAAATGATTAACAATCTATGTTCAAATTGTCACATCAATTCTCATGGGATGTGACCCACTTATTTCAATGGACAACATTATATTATTGAAAACTAATTTTATCACAGTTTTAATAAGTGAGTGATGAGGTTAAATAATCATAGTATTCATTCAATAAGAAGTTGGTAATTTTAAAAATATACTTATGCACATTTATTTATTTTATACTGTGTATGATAAGATATATAAATATTGGAATATATATATATATATCCATACAATAAAATTCCCATATCTGAATAATTTATTTTTCGTTCGTGTTTCATTATTACCCTGATATTTCACATGATTCAATTTTGTTCATACACTCCATTCATGTGAAATATTTATATTTCATCACCACCATCACTACATCACCACTTCATTATCTATTTTCAGGAGTTCTATTTTTACTCTTATTGATCACACCAATTTTTGTTAGTACAACAGTGACCCAATCCTTTTACACATATTATTAAACTGTTTTTAAAATAATAATTCACTTATTAAAACACATTGATCTTGAAGCTCTATGAATTTCAAAAAATATGAACATAAAGAATCAAAAAGAAACTAAAGCATAAAATATATATTTTTATTCACTATAGAGTGATCCTAGAACTTTATTGGATATCATATAGAATACATAAAAGTTAATAGTGAACTATAAATCCCAGTAACAGAGTAAACATGATAATGAGGCATAACATGATATAATTAAAGATAAGGCTCATGAATAATAAAATGGGATAGTAACATAAATAAATTAGTATCATAAAATTATAGAATCATAAGAAAGTGGAAGAAACATATTACATGACATAGGTAAATGTAAAAGATAACTATAAATAAAACAACATGTACTAGACATCATTCCATAATGGGTATGATTTACTCCATAGTCCCATTGATAGAATATCATGAAACAAAAACACTACCCATTTCATTGGGAATCTATATTGGTACAACCATAATAACATTTACAATCATATTTTTACCAAAAAAAAATTAACCATTCATAACACATAAACATAACATTTACCTACATAATAAAAAGGTCACATAATATTTCTTTATCTCGTTATTAAAGGATATTTGATAAAAAAAGAATTTGATAAATGAATATAAGGAATATATTACCAATAAATCGAAGGTATATTGGTTTATAAATATATGTAAGATAAATATATAAAAATTATAAGCACTGTGTGACATCAAATTTTTCCATCATTCATGAATTTTTCTTTAAACTATTACACGGAATATTTCATAAGTATAATACCCTTTTCACATTTAAATCACTACATTAAAATCTCAAAATTATTTTTTTGACAAAACAAATTAAATGGTATATAGATACATGAAAATTAATATTCATATCATTAAGTGGCTAATACAAAGTTAAAGATGGTTCATAATGTATAATATAAAATAATACATTTCCATCAAAACATTATAAAAAAGTCATAATGTATTTTTTATAGAAAATGATATAATGTTTCATTTTAAACTATTATCAAAATTTTAAAAAAAATTGTCAAAATTAAATTATTAAGTACTTTTAAAATAGTAAGATAAATCTATAAAATATTTTATGTAAAATATAGGCATGGAAGAGAATGTTTTAAAAATTTTAAAAATATAATACTAGTATTACTTACAAAAGACATTAATAATGATTATTTATTAAAAAATGTTGAAAATGGAAAAAAAATAATGTAAACCCAATTCTTAAGAATGGGATAATGAAATTTATTTGGTTTAGGAATGAAATTTTTATTATCTCCCCTATTGATATTTGAAAATAAACAATCACGAATGAAATAACAATGTGACGTATTGATTTTCCCGCACTGGTAACATTCAAATAGAACCCCCTGGGATGAATTAAACTGAATGATAATGTCAAATAAAATTTTGTATAAAGGATTCATGATGTAATAAATATTTCTTTATTATATACACCATATAAAATAAATTACAGACATGAAAATAATATATGCCCCAATAAAAGGAAATTGATATGAAATCCCTTACCATGAGTCTAACTTGTTGTGTATATTGACTAACTAAGGAAAAATAAAAACATTTTAAGTATTAAATTTATTAATGAAATTTTCTCAGAAACCGTTATAAATTTTATTTTATAATTGCATTTTAATATAAAATTACTTAATAAATTATGTTCACATCATACTTTTTATGGTTTTGGATCATAAGTATAAAATGAATTTTGTATGTTGACTATGGTTAAATAGGTTATTATTTAATCATCTCAAAAATAATAATCATTTCATAATTACTATTTTCATACATCATTAATAATTTAAAATCCACACATAAATGGTGTTTACAAAAAAATAAGTATCTTACAATCCTCAATCCAATAGATCATACATAGGCATTAGTAATGATTCTGTTTTTCAACAACATTATAGAAAAATGTTATGTAATATTTTATATTTTTCTAATGACTATTTTGTAAAAAATATAATATTTTTTATTTAAATAAACTTATATATAAAATCCTTGTGTTGTGGAGGTTAAAAAATTAAAATCACTTCATGGATGTAGTAGTCCACATGTTTTCACAAAGGAAGTATTGGTTTTTAGTGGAATGAATGGAAATAAAATTTAAGAAATATTAAATATATAGAATGATAAATATTTCATTAAAATAATATTTATGTATTAAATCAATAATTATAAACATTTATTGGAGGTGATGATGGAAAAGAAATAGATCGGTTGGGTGTCAATAGTTTGTTATACACATGAACAGTGGTTTCATTTCCCATTGGATGGACATAACTTCCTCAGATAACATTTGGTAAAAAAATCCTATGAGTATATTCAAATGGTCTGTTACGAACTACACAACTTCCTCAGACTACCTCTTTAGGGGTTTCCCAAAAAACATCTTATGAGTATATTCAAATAAAAAAACTCTGACAGGACTTGGGATGGGTATTAAAGAATTGATTTTTTATGTATTATCCAAAACAAATGTATTTTTTATTGTGAAGAAAAAGAGGATATGGGTTCCATTTTATATGTGAGGGGAGGGGAACTTATTGAATTTCATAAAATATTAAATTAATATAATTTTTATTTCAAGGAAAAAAGGTTCTAGGATGATATAATTCAATGAGAAAGTGAGGATGGAACTAAATCATCCTATTCAATAAAATTTAGACAAATTTAGTTGATTTTCACATGCTTATCTTTTATTTTTAACTCATGTCCACACTTTTTGACAATTACCATAATAACCGAATTATTAATAATTTATCTATTAATATAGTTACTATAAAAGGAAAATTACTCCATGAATTGAATGTACTTTTTTTTGAATCGTATAACAATCACTTGGATAAAGATAGTATATTTATGAATTTTAAATAATTTAATAAAATATTATATATTATTAAATAATAATATTTTCATTTTTCGAATGATAAAATTTATTCGAATTTTAAAACAACATGAAAACAATATAAATTGTATATATTCCATGAAAACCCATATATCATGAAATATTTATCAAAAAAATACATGCAAGACCAAAATTCATGAAATGTATATATAATTTCATAATTTCAAATTCAATTATTTTTATTTTTTAATTAAATAAAGAAAAAATGTTTCTGCTTAGAATATTAATTTTGGGTTATTATTTCATAAATAATAATAATAAGTAAAATACCATGATAAAAAATTATTTAAAATGAATATTTAGATAAAAAAATATTTTTTATTTCCCCTTTCAACAAATATTATAATTATTAAAAGATGAATCTTTTTTCATAATCAATAAAGAGGGATTCACACCAAACCACTTAGAAAAGCATGATTTAGTCTTATTGTGGTGATTATTCATTTCTATATTTAATGTTCATAATGATTAAAATAATAGAGAACCACATACCAATTTTTTACTACATCATTATAAATATGGAATCTGTTTTTCATGATTCAGTTGATATACATAGAGATGTTTAAATTAATATTATAAACTTGAGATACGGTGAAAGAATAGGTTTTTAAAAAAAATCTTAAGACCAAAAATGAACTTATAAAAAAGTTGGTGTAAGATGTTTCAAAAATAAATATTTTTATTATATATTAATATATATAAATTATGATAAATTGAAATAAAATTAATTGAAAAAAAAGTTAAATTGTTAATTTATTTATAAAAAATGAACTTTTTAAAAAAATCTTCATTTGTAGACTTCATTGAAATCCATATTTTTATAAAATCCAAAAATTTCACGGTAAGTTATTTTTGATATTTTTATTTCTATAATGATAAAATTGTTAGATATATAATATTCCTAAATGCTATATGAATTATTTATAATATTTTATCATAAATATAAGTAAATATCAAATTTGAAGAATCCATATTTTTTTAAATGTAATATGACTTTACTAAAAATTTATTGATTATTTACTAAGAAGATATAAATACATTTATATTGAGTATTAAATTTTTATAAATTTAATAATTTAATTATTACTATTCATACTTTCTAATTTAATGGCTTAGTTATGAAATTAAATTGTAAACAATAATAATTCATTGGTCATTTATGTTAGGTGTTTTGTGATGTATATGTTATCAAATATAGATTTATTTATTAAATAGTATTATGGTGTTAAATTCTCCCCCTTTAATGAATTACGTCCTTAATATTTGAAATATAAATCATTAATAAATTTTTTGATATAAAAAAACATTTTTTAAACTCCCACATCACAAAATTAAATTATAAATCCTCCTCTTGAAAAGTGATAATGGGATGTATAAAGGTTATCTCGAATAAATAAACTATTTTTCCAAATAAGAGAACATTATTGGGATATAAATTTATTTTCATGGAAGAAATTTATTTTCAAAAATATTTATGGATAATGAACTAGAACATTGGATCAAATGAATGTTAATGATCATGATGATGTTGAAAACAACCAAAAAATAAACAAATGAATTGTAAGAAAGGCCATCGATTTGAAAAAAATGAAGGTACTAAGACAATAATTTCTTTTCAATATCTTTTTCTTATAGGTGAGGAATTATTTTATCATACATGATATGTAAAATTTCTTCCTTCAATAGATTTCCACCAAAATCATACCATTTTCATCAGACAATGAGTATTCTTGAAGAATATTTATATTCCTGAAGTACTGAATAATCTTATAATGGATCACATAGTCCAAAAAATGGATAAAAGGTTATTTCTCTTATCTTTATACATTTTCCAAACGAAAAATGGTTAGTACAGGTTATAATAATTTCAAAAATGAATGAACATTAATATGATAAAATAAAACATTAATATATAACACCATAGTAATGACACCCAATATTCAACATAGATAATTTGATAAATAAATATCCTTAAAATTCAAAAAAAAATCTTGATTGTGGTTTAATCCTAATGAATTGAATGATTTTATCACATATTCATCCAAGATAAAATTAAAATTTATCTTCAAATTAAATTAACCACTAATAATTAATGATACCAAAATTTATATTTCTTAATGATAGTTTATAATCATATATATAAATAACATGAATGACCATAAATTCATAGTAAAATCATATATGATTCCAAAAAAATGACACAATAGCTATATAATTCATGATTCAAATTAAAAAAATACAAATGAAAAAAATAATTCTATACAATTTTTCTCAAATCCCAAAATATAAATACATCATTATTATACCCTAAATGTTTTTTATAACATAGTTCATTCCTTTTTTTATGATTTATCCTTTATAAGATGGTATTTTCTTGAATATTTCTCAGGTTTCCCACATTTAAGACAAGAAACTATGAATGTAATACCCTGAGATTTTGTTAAATATTTTCTCCAAATATGTTTAATCTATTTGATATTTTTCATTACATTAAAGATCGACATCATCTTAACTTAATTGAAACATTGATTTTAGCCATTATTAAATGTCATAATACTCTATTTTGGATTATATATAACATGGATATTAAAAGAATAAAAATATACTATTAAATTAATTTTATATAATATGATAGTGATCTCCTAGTACTTGGAATGGTGGATTTGAATTTGATTAAATGAGATATGAAAACATATGGTTTAAAATGTATATAAATTTTATTTTATAGTTAAAAATTATTATAATTGAAAATAATAACTATTTTAAGATAAAGGAAATATTTTTTTGAAAAACTATGTCTATACAAAAAAAATGTATTTCAACTTAATAAATTAAACAAATAACTTTTGGTGAATTAATTTTTTGATATTTATATATAATATATATTCAATAACAAATTTAACATTCATAATAGGTTTTTTCTATATGAGATATTTTAATAAATCAAATCATATTCTTCAAAATTATTTATTTCTAAAAAATACTTTTATTTACTTTTACACACATATTTTGGAATCAATTATTTACAACTTTAAACAAAATTTGTTAAAGAAATAAAAAAAATTGTTGGAAATCATCATGTAATAATTACCTTGGGGTAATATTTTATAATTTTCTGTGAAGATAATCTTTTCAATGAAATTTAGAAATTTTTTTTCTTATTTAAAAAATTCCTTTTCATTCAATGAAATTGCAAGATAAGTTTTATTTTAATACAGTGTTTAAAGTAAAATTAGGTAAATTGTATATATATATATATATATTAATAAAATTTATTTCATTGGAACAAATCAAATATTAAATTGTGATATTGAAAATTTATATACATATTGATAATTTCTCTTTGGAAAGTAGATTTTGAATTGCGTTTCAGAGTATAATTTTGAATTAAATTTTTTCACTTTTGATAATAGTAATTTAAAAAAAAAAATTATTCCAAATTTTTAAATAGAATTATATATATATTCCAATAATGTAAAGATAATTTTTTATCCTTATAAATTGTAAAACCTGTAAAAGTTAAATATCATGGTAAATGTGGCAATAGGTTTTCCCGGGGTTAACCTAAAATGATAAGGGGTAAATTAAAATAGAAACATATCCAACACCCATTTTATGGAAATATTTTTTTCTTAAAAGATATATGGTTCTTTAATGACTTATTTTTTATAATTTTGGAATGTGAAAAATGTAGTGATACCTTTTTCTTTTCAAAAATTACATGTGTGTCACTCACCTCACTTATAAAAGTCCACCCTCTACTTATCTCTTCACACATATAAATTTTTTTTAGCCATTTATATCCAAAATAAATTCATTAAATCCCTCATCTCATCCTATAAAAATAAATTTATATTAAATCCAACCTAGGATGTCTTTTGGTGAAATCCTAAGGAGGCTACCCAAATAATTTGTAATGCTCTTCAATGATCATTTCTATTTAATTTCTTCATCTCCCTATATCAAATTTAATTAAAAAAATTAACATAAAAAAAATAAATTATATATATATCATTAAATGGTAATTATCTACATTCATCTCTAGTTCCCTAAAATTATAAATTATAATGTCACTTTTGTTAATGGAAGCTATACACCTCATGAAACGATTTGAAAAAATTTCCTTCAAAACCACTCACTGTTGGGTATTATAATGTATAATATATGTATATATGTATATATATATTATTCTGGTAACATAAAAAAATTAATTATTATATCACATATATCTTCTTAATTTCAATTATTTGGGGGATACGATAATGACATTTGTGTCTACAGCAGACTACCGCCTCACAAAGAGATGTGATTCATTTTTCACTAATTCATTTTATAGATGCTGTGTAGGGTAAATTAATTGATTATATGTGATATATTTGACATAAAAATTAATCTATAGTGGTTTTATATTATTTACCATCTATTAATTTAGTCCATCATGAAAATGTATAAAATGATCATGTGTACATAAGCCATGTCGACTCCATGACCAATATATTTCATTATCTATCTATAATTTTTTTGGATTATGCTAAATAAATATATACAAAATATATATACTATTTTAATTATTTCTATAATTTTTTACATTATGGATCCTTGATCATTGCAACTGGACAAAAAATTAAAAATCAAAACATACATAAAAAATGAAGTTATTACTCGTGAAATGATTTTATCTTGGAATTGTTAATAAATGGGTAGAAACATCAATAACTAAATAAAATATGTTATGATATATGTAATTATTTTTAGTTAATTAATTTATAATAATCATTTATTTACTATGATATATGGTCGATTGTGTACAAAGGATGTTGAGACTTAACATGGTGGCTTTTAATCTCACTTTTTACTTCTTTGTGACACTTTCAATAATCCAAACCAATTTATTTTATTTGGATCATGTAACTAGAAAAGAAATATTTTGTTGTTATTTTAAAAGAATTTAATTGGAATTTCATATCTATTTTAAGATCTGTCTTTCATGAGGTTTATAGTTCAAATGTTTCCAAAGCGGTAAGGGATTTTTATCCCAAATTTCTTTCTTTGGGAAAAAAGTTATGTAATAAATTTATAATCTTCTATAGGGGGTATATTGTAACATCTATGATTTGTCTATTTATAACATTTGGATATTATATATATTATTTTCATATCTAGGATCAAACAGGGTACGTGATTTTGAATCCTGGTGCATCTGTAATTAATATTTGAAAAATATTAAATATATTAATATTTCATGTGTGCAATTCTCCTAAAAAATTGTAATAATTGATGAATGGGGAACCAAATCAAAAATATGAGGGAACAACAGAGTTCATAAAGTTGGTTTTAACATCGCTGGCATATAATCTATATCAGCAATGTTTTTTTTTGTTTCAAAACCATCTTTGGTGATTAATTATAAAAATTATTATAATTATTTAACTATAAAATAAAAATTCCACGAAACAATTTAATCAATTTATACGCACCAATGGAAATTTTTTATGGTTATCCTCATAAAACTACAAATTTTAGAGGTGTCATTGGGGATATTGTATGAGGATATCTTAGAAAATGACCTTAAATTGGGATCATATTAAGGATCATTGCAGCATCAACGTATGTGGATCTCAAATATGAAAACAATGCAGAATAGTACTTTATTAGCAATCAATTAAAACTCTATGTATGATTATTTATTTTTCTGATTTTATTCTTATTATTTTATCTTAATAAACCCCACATCAATTCCATGAACACACATTGATTCGTATATCGATTGTAGATTTAATCAATTTATTTATTTTGTTCATTTATTTTAATACCTCTCCATTCGTTAGAATCTACAAAAAATGATTGAGGGTGAATGAACAATTGAAAAAGTTCATTACATGTATATTATGATTTATGGATTTATCCCTCATTTATTCACAAGTTTTCCATGGGCATTTTCATTGGCATATGGTTTGATGATTACACATAATATGATCGTTTTGTGATAATTCTAAGTTGAAATAGATCAATACCATGGGTGTGTCTCATGATTGAGGGTTTGATCGGGGTGAGATGATGATAAAGAAAAATCAAAGGCAGATCATAATATATTTCTAGTATCTGTTTATCTCGGGTTCAATGGTGTTGCCACAGATGGGGTGTGTGGGAATTTCCCAAAAGAATTGGAAACTGAGAATCCAGATATCTGGTGATCAGAGTGTTTTTGTACCATGGATATATTATCTCTAGATAGGGAAATGATGGAAAGCATGGTTGATGTGGAGAACAATCCTATGGGCTCTAAAATTTTCTAGGTTACACAGTGTGTAATCCTGCATTACATGCCATGTGATAACCATATATACAATGATATGGTTTCAATGAAGTTTGAAATATCACATGAAATGATACCCTTTCACATGAAATGTGACATGTGATCTACGAATCATCTGGTCTCTTAATGATTACATGGTAATGGAAGGCCAAAGTACATAGACACGGCCAATGTACATGGACATTGACTGGTGTACACCGCACAACAAGATGGCATAGGTATAGTGTCGAGTGATCTCTACGCTCAGTGTATTATTCACACATATAGTTTTTATGTAGTTTTACCTTGAATGTGAGGTAATACCACATGAGAAGACCATGGGTTGTCTAGAAATGGTGTGTACCAAAAGTACACATCATGTACCCACTTTACGTGTGTTTTTAGTACTTTTTTCCTATTTTCTGGACCATTAATGGAAAATTGTGTTCCCTTGATCCATCCCCTTGAGGGTATAGTGATAAATTCTGTCCAAATCCTTATATTGTTATCCCCTCTATGGGATGATTCTTTGATAGTGTTTTTAGTGTCCCTCTATGAGACTGGAGTGTGATCCTCTATAACTTTATACCATGTGTGGGGTTTTGGGAATCAACATTATCTCCTTGATTAGGTCGTTGATCCCCCATTGAAAATGTCATTTTATTTGGGTTCATGGTAATATTAGAGTATGTTACACTACCTAGAAAGTTAACACATATTAGTTTTTAGGTGTCCCCCACAATCCATGGTGTGATCCCCTATTTCAGTTTTGGGATCCTCTAAGACCAATTAGATTTCATGTGTATGTATGAATTACTATGACCACATCGATGAGTGTCTTGGTTGATGCCATGGCTCATGGATTTTATCTCCCATAACAATCATTTCATCAAGAAGTATACTATTGTTGGAATATTAATTGTTACCTCATGGTTGTGCAGTCTCCTTCATGATTATATCTAGGTTAATTTATATACATTAATTTTTTTATCCTTTTTTTGAATTGAATATTAGTGATGATTTAAGTTTACTGTTTTTAGGGTGTACTACTGGGTAATGTTATATTCACGCATGTATGGGCTCTGCCCGAATATTTCATTTATTATACAGATAAAAACTCATCTTAAGGTTTCATAGGTGGATAGTGATCTTGGGTGGAATAACATGAGCTTGAAAGACCAGGGTGTTTTTAGGGTTGTTGGATTTGATCATTATCCTCTCATAGGGAGTATGATGGAATATGTTCAGTTTTTGGTTGGGCTGGTAATTGGACCTATTTATCACCTTTATTACTTTACTATCATACTCTTATTATCGGGTCATAGATGTATTCATGCCTTGGAAACAATGGTATTACATATATTAATTTTATGGGCTTAGAGATATTTATTTTTGTGTACAGGTATATTTGGATAAAGCCTCTGATATAAGTGATATTACTTATCGACATTGGTCTCCAATCCCTTGACTATTGGAGGAAGGCTTGGGTTAGTCATGGTTCGAGTTCCATTTGGTCGGTTCATGGGAGAGTGGTGTCAGAGTAATTGGTTCTACTATAGGATTGGAGCCTATGAGATTGGTTTGTGGAATCATTAATATGTGTTTTGAGTTTTTCATTCTCTTAAGGGACACAATAGTTAGTTTTATGATTAATGTATCCGTAGGCCAATAATCGAATCACTTTGATTTTGTCTCGGTACATGTATAAATTGGTTATAGGGTAAAAATTTGTACATGCTTCATATATTAGATGTTTTTGGTTTCCATTTCCTTCTTGAGTAAACTCAGAAGACATACTATTTGACTATGGAACATATTTTTTATTTTAAGATTCCCCTATAAAGACAACCACACTTAATTTATCATCATGATAATGAGGATTACCCACTGAGTGATGAGGATTCAATACATGGCCATGTACCAATGATATAACCAATGGTTTTTTTACCAGCTATAACACTTCTCATTGAATATCAGATATTATTGTCAGTTCTTGGAGAGGATGAAAATAGGAAAAAGGCACTTCATGAGCTATAGATGTACCGACCTCCAATGTTTCAGGGCCTGATAGGCCCCCGGGTGGATGAGGATAGGTTAGAGGTAGTAATTAGGGTTTTTTTTCCATTTTATGTTTCATGATTATCATATAAAAGAACTCATAGAGACTTTTATTCAAAACAATACGGGTTGATTGTGGAGTTTAGTGACAAATTCACTTGAGATATTAGCTCTATCTTGGTCATTATTTGAGCATCTCATTAGAGATGAGTTTCGTTCTTCGATGTTGTGATTTTTTTTCATCCATGTACATCAACATATATAGTAGGGAAGTATAACCATGGATGATTATTTAGTCAGTTTTACTAATCACTCTTGTTTCTCTATGGATTGAGGGATAGATCCATTCTTCAGAACATATACCACTGAGAAGGGATTGCACCATTATTTCTAGTATTCAATTATTTCTCTCTGAATCCCACCTATCTAGAAGTTCTTTGGTGAGGAATTATTTTAGAGAGATCCCTAGAAATTCATGCACAAAAAGTCGGTGTTGATAGTGGGAGCCCAGGTGATAAGACCACAGTGGAAAGTAGCAGACAATAGTGTATGGGATCCGAGCATTCCCAATTCTTTAGGATTTAATTCCAATACAGAGGACAAGTAGTTCATGGCTCTTATAATGGATTGAATCTATATAGGGAGAGATGTTGTTTATCTTTCAATGACTAGGGATATATTTCATGAGATTTTCCATCCCATCATAAAATAGATTGATATATAGTTGGGGGAAAATTGAGGCAGAGATAGTAGAAAAATTATGGTTGAATATAGGGTGCATAATGGGTATAGGGGCCGCCATTGCATGAAGTAGTGTTCATAGGGCTGAATTATTACCACCACCACCCCCATTTGATCCATTCTAGGATTGGGTATCAGGTTGTCAGGGACAAGGAAATTTGTAGCCTATGGATGCCAATGACAGAAAATATCCATGGATGACATGAGTTATGATATGTGGATTTTCTACCTTAGTTGATATATTTATAGACATATGTGTGAGTTATTCCATTCATGCCACACATCTGGTCCATGAATTAGAGATTTATGTTGATCCCTTAGCTAAACCCTTTTTGCGGAATACACCTATAGCAGGTGAATCACCGATGAAAAACTTCAGCTGATAATGCCATATAATGCCTGTAGGTGAGAATTTTTTATGGGATATCATCATAGAAGTAATAAGGCCTTATGAAATTATAAATGGTATATAATTTCTATGCCCTGTTGATTCCAAAATTGAATCTTATAGGTGGAGTATGTGTTCTTTCTGTATTGATGGGAAAAGTTTTTCTTTTCTTGGTGAGAAGGAAACCATTGTAGAGAAGGATAAGATTAGGTAAAAAAGAGTGAAGTTTATTACTCAAATGTTTTCAAGAATTAATCTTGGAGAAATATATTCTAGAAGATACTAGTTCCCTATCTTGGTGACAGAGTATGGGGATATATTTACTGAGGACATAATGGGCATACCTCCCCGCCATGAGCTAGACATCATCATTGCATTACACAATAGTAAGGAACCAATATCATCAATATAATATCAAATGGATTCTATAGTGATTTTTGAGATGATGATATAGTTGAAGGACTTGTAGGAGAAGGGATTTGTGAGACCCATTGTTTCCACCTTGACAACCCCATTGTTGATCTCCAAGAAGACAGATAGAACATTGAGGATATGAGTTGATTAATTACACTTGAACTAAGTGACCAAGAAGAATAAGTTACCACCATAAATGATATACACCCTCTATGATCAATTAAAAATGGCTTGATGGTTCATGAAGATTGAACTAAAATCAAGCTACAACCTAATGCATGCATGAGATGATGATATACTGAAGACTACATTCAGATGTTGTTATATCCAATAGGAGTACCTGGTGATTCCCTTTGGCATGACTAATTCCATAGAAGTGTTCATGGGACTCATAACCCTAATCTTTCAGCCATTATTAGAGTATTTTGTGGCTGTATACATTGATGAAATCCTAGTTTACTCAAAATATAAGGAGGATCACCTATGGCACTTAAGGATGGTCCAATACACACTCTAAGAGAACCAGAATTATGGCATGCTCTTGAAGTGTAATTTATGGATTCAGGTGGCCCATTTCCTAGGACACATCATATTAGAGGTAGGTATAGTTGTGAAACTAGTTAAGACTGAGGAAATGATGTATTGGGAGACACCGAAAATTATAACTGGTGTGTGGAGTTTCCTTGTGTATGATGGGTACTATTAGAGGATTTTACCAAATTTAACTAGAGTGTAATCCCCATTGAAAACATTGAACCGAAATGGAACACCTTCTATATGGAAATAAGGTTCCATCAGTATTATCATTAGTTCAGGTAGAGGTTTACATGTGATCCGATCATGATATTTCCAGAGGATCATTTCAAGTATGTAGTGCTATATGATTCATAAGGGAATAGGTATGGTTGTTTTCTGATATAGAGGTAGTAGTTGATTTCCAATAGATCATGTCAGTTTATAAAACATGAGGATAACTACAATACCAATTATATTGTGTTAGTAGTGGTATTCTTCACAGTTAAGATGCGGTGACACTACCTCATGGGAGATAAGTTTATCATCTACTATGATCGCAAGATTCTCAAGTATCTTTTCTCATGAAAGGATATTATACTGATATGATAAGATAGATAATGGTCCCATATGAATAATACTTCAGGATTTTCTATAGTTCTGGAATAGAGAATGTGGTGGTAGGTTCGTTCAGGAAGATATCTTATTCTCGGTTGTTGGCTGATGCATCAGAGTAGTTACCCCCATTGTAGTTGACCACAGTGGACAAGGATGGTTCATCATAACTACAGTATATTGTTATTACCCGAACCCTTTTATAGATTTTCAAGGATGCTCAACATAGAGATATTGATTTTGACAACTTACATAATCAGATATTCATTGGATGTCCTCCTAATAAATATTATGAAGGTGTGGATAAGAACACCATTTTCATTTTATGGAAAATGGTACCATTTACATTGTGGGGGTTTTATAAACCCCATTTGGTGGTGCATCCATCTATGGGAATGATGTTCTAGGATCTCTTTTGACAGTTTTGGGGGCTAGACATGAAGTCTGTATTACATAGGTTGTCTCTAAATGCCTCACTTTTCCTCAAGTTAATGATTGGAAGTAGTTTCGAGCAGCTTTTTCTAGATATCTCATGGTTCTAGAGATGATGTGGGTTGGGATATCCACATACATCATGAAAAGGATACCATATATTTTTAGTGGAAATTATTCCATCTAGTTGATAGTATAATGACACACCAAGTCATCCCAACTCTTACAAATTCAAAGGAAAAGTTCAATATTGAACTTGGAATACTTATATGCATAGCAAAAAGTCTATATCCCTTGATTTTGCTTAATGTTACTTTCAAAAAGTAATGTTTTCTTCACATAAGGATTACATAGAGTATTGTAGAAGGCCTTTGGGATTTAGTTACACTTGAGCATAGAATTTTACCCCTAGACTAGTGTCCAAATAGAGTAATCCATTCATTTCCTAGTGGAAAATATGAGATCATATAGGTTTTATTATGTACATAGTTGGAAGGATCACCTACCCATGATACAGTGTGAAAACAACAACAATTGTCAATCCACTATTATTATGGTGCCATTTTAGGCCGTGTGCAGGTGACCCTATCGGTCAACACCTTATTTGATTGTTCTAGGTACATTAGTGCTAATGGGCATGGAGGTGGTTCATGCTACTATATATAAAGATTAGATCATCATATACTATAAGAGGAATATTCAATTCCATAAAAAGTCTTATGATGACCTGTGATAGAATCCTCTAGATATTGATGAGGGAGACCATGTGTTCCTAAGCGTCTCAACGTGATATGGATTATAGGGATTTGACTAAGGGTGAAAGATATCTCCAATTTTCATTGGTCCATTATATATAGTACATATAATTTTGAAGGTGGTGTACCACATATCTCTATTTTTGATGTTGAACTGGGTACATGATGCCTTCTTCATGTCACTGCAGAGGAGGTATGTGCATGACCGATTTCATGGTATCGTCTACTGTGAGATGGAAATCAAGGATTGATCTCCGTTTTCTATGTATCTAATGGTGATTTAAGAACCTTAATGGGCCATAGATTCCACCTAGTGTGTGTTTAGATATAGCACTAGAATCTTTAGGAGAGTACCCCGGAGGAGGCCCAGATGTGATACTAGTACCCTGGTTATTTAGAGCAGCTTTTTTTCATTTCTAGAACAAAATCCCTATTTTGAAGGGAATGTAACGAATACCAATTTCTCATGTATACATATGGATATTATATATATATTATTTTTGGATCTAGTGACTGAGACGATGATGGATTAAGAGGCCCAGTTTTCTAAAAATAATGTTTGATGTATTATAAATATATTAATTTTAATTATGTTCATTTTTGCTATAAAAAGGGGGATTACACCTGAAACAGTGTCCCATATCAGAAATCGTAGTGCACCATTGAGTTGAGAAGATGGGTTTTACCCAAGGTTTAACATTATATATATCAATGCCAGGTGTTTGTGTTGGACACAATCATGGGAAAATAATTAATTATATTTAAATATATATTTTTAATTATTAAATGGAAGGCCTAAACTGAATGGTATTCTATTTATATGCTTCAATGGACAAATTTTATAAACATCCAAATAACCCTAAAATTTGAGAGGATCCATTGGAAAGAGCATTAGAGATGATCATGGTGAATGAAATTGGTTCTGGATCTGATCAAGGATCATTGTGCCTTCACTATTTCTATATATAACCCATGATGGAAACTCAGAATTGTTATTCATCAGCAATCAATCTATAAATCGGTGTTGTATATTTTAATTGTGAATATCCTTCTTGTTCATTTATCCTGGTCTAACATAGCTCAATTAAAAAAACAAGAAATGATTCTCACTTAAAAATTAGAATGTATTGTTCGATATATTTTTATCTTCAATTTTTATCTCACCTGATTCATATAAATCAATGATAACATATCGAGGATGAATAAAAAAGTTTGAGGTATATTCCTTATATATTATTATTTATGTAGTTCTCTCTCATTTCATTTGATGTTCATCGTGGTCATTTTCATTGGCATGTGGTTCTATGATTTCCCAATATTTGATTGTTGTGATAGAATTCACCAAAACTAGTGATCAATACCAGATGTGAGATTCCAAATCAACGGTGTGATCGTACTATGATGATGATATAGAATGATCATAGGTGGATCAGAATGGATTCACAGTATACGTTCATATCAAATTCTATAATGTGGCATCGTACGGTGGGTCAAGCTATTTACTGAGCAGATTCAATTACCGAAATCTCGATCTCTAGTGATGGTATTTTTGGATAAACCTTGACATATGATAATTAGTGAGGTTGGTGGTGGTGGTGGTGTTCATAGGTGATGCGGAAGTTTAAAAAAGTGTTTTATAATTTTTCATGTTACATGGAATGGAATTCATAATTACACTCCATGTGGGATCCCCCTTGTAGCTATTCTAGGTCTTCCTTTGATAGTTAAAAAAAATTCCATGTGACCCTGTCACATTTTGTGTGACACATTCTCAGTTACTCAGTTTGTAACTCAGAGGTTAAAAACCCATGCATTTTGAAATACATGTACATGGACAAAGTACAAGAACAAGGTCTAATGTACACAATCTTGACCAGAAGGCATGGGATGGGATCCTAGATAACTCTACATTCTCTGTATTATTATTAAACCCCATTTATATAAATAATTACATTTTTTGTTATGTATACCCATATGGTAAGACTAGGGGTTAGATGTCCATTCCATGAATTCCAATTACAATCATTAAAGCTTCTTTGAGGGTGTTTTCAGCCATTCCTTTAATCATTTTATACTAGTTTAGGTTGAGTGTGTTCCCATTGTGCATCCCATCAACGTCACATTTTTTTACGACATCCTTATCCTCTGATTATGATCCCCACATGATTATGAGTCTCAGATAGAGTTTATAGTGTCCAATCATGAGTCATGATTGTGATCCTCTCTAATTTTACAACCTATGTGAGGTTAGTTGATTCAGCATTACCTCCATAAGAAGGGAATTGATCCTCCTTCTAAAAGGATATTTCAATTAGGTTCATGGTATCATTAGAGCATGATCCCCAACATAGAGTGTTAATTCAGATTTGGTTTGAGGTGTCCCCTAGTGTTCGTATGATTGATCCCCTACCTGACTGTTAGTGTCTTATGGAACATGTGAGTTTTCTTAAGTTATATAAATGATCATGACCTATTGGATGCGTTTCTATGATTATGGAATATCTGATGGAGTGGATTCTATTTAAATAAAAATTTCATAAAAATAGAAATTGATGGTAGTTTGGTTATGACCGTCCGGGGAAATGTTGTAGTGCCTGAGTTTATATGGGATTATTTTTAGACATTAATTTTTATATAAGTGTTATGATCTGAAAAAGTATGATTATTAATTTTTAGTTTCTTTAGGTGACCAACTAGGTTTTGTTATACTCACCCATGTATGGGTTCTTCCAAACATGTTTTGTTTCTTATAGAAACCAATGCCATTTTTTGGGATTCTTAAGTGAATAAGGATATAATGTACTATATAATGATATTTATAGTCTAATTTGTTTTCTATGATATTGAACTTCATCATTTTTCTCTCCCATTGGTGAGGATGGACTCTATAGTTTTTTTGGTCTTTTTTTGTCCATTTTTATAACTTTTAGTACTTTTCCATCATACTCTAAGGTTGTGATCATAGATGTGTTTATGAAATGTTATTAGTTGTTTTATATTTCAACATAATATGGGATTGGATTTTTATTCGTGTGTACATGTATATTTGAATAATCCCACTCTTTTATGTGACATGTGTACTTGATACTCATCGCCAACCCTTGTCCTGTTGGTGGTTGGATTGGGGCAATCATACTTCGGGACTCGTTGGGCTAGGTAGTGACATATAGACTATAACTTTGACATGTACTATCAAGAATATCCTTATTTCCAGGATATTAAATGGTTCATTATATGTAATTCTTTAATTTTTTCTATGATTAAAAATATTCCAAAAGTGGTAAAGTATTGATTTTAAAATCACATTGTTTATCTGGATTGTTTATTACTATACTTTCGATAGTAAAATATTATGACCTCTATATATAGAAACTCATAGATTTTAATTCCCCAAACCCAGTTACCTATAGAAGGTGCATTATTTTATCAAATTTTCATGATCAGAAGAAATCAAATCCCAAAGGACTGATCAGCTTAGTAGCATTGTAAAAACTTGATACAAACATATGTTTGAAATTAAATCATGAAATGAAAAACAACATTCTGTCTCCTTTGAATACACTCATATCCCTAAGACAATCCCTATAGGAAAATAATAATATACTTCTTTTCATGATGGGGAAAAATGAAATACTAGAAATGGGTGAGCTTAGATGCTTAGTAAGGATATAAAATATAGTGGAAACTATAATACAAAACCATTAACTATTATGGAAATGTTTGAAACTGAAACATAAGAATTTTAATCATAATATTTAGAATAATATAGAATGAATAAATCAAATAATTCCATTTAAAAATTCAAATTGGTATTCTACTAGTTCAATAATAACATTCAATATCAATAACTAAACTCATAATGAAGGAATGCATAATGTCAGATATCATAACCAAACCGTCGTGGCCCCGTTCCAAGACCATAAATAACCATACCATCAAGGAATTTATGAAGATATTAGTTTTTTCCATGAGACCTACTGATGTATTGAGTGATATTGAGGGGCCCACCTGTCACTTACTATGTCAAATGCATTACTCATATTAAAGGGGTAAAACATTACATAAACATTTGTATTTTAACTAGGATATGAAATGTTAATACATTAACCATAAACCATGAATGGTGTCAAAATAGAACATCCACATTAAAAAATATCATAAAAACTTCGTTACAATATGGAAGATTTTGTAATAATAAATCAACCTCAATTAATCATAAAATAAAACAAAGGATGCCGACATAGATAAAAATAATCAAATAAATTTATTAAAACTATTGGAGATATGTAATGCCCCGACCCCAGTTACCTAGAATCAGTGCGTTATTGTAATACATTGGCATGATTACAAGGAATCAAGTCCCAAAGGACCGATCAGTTTAGTTATCTTAGAAAATAGATTACATACATGAATGTTACATTACACTTTATAACATACGAAACAACATAAATAATCATTTATGAATGCCATTATTCCCTTGGATTAACACTACATACCAATCACAATACACTTCTTGGAATCCTGGGAAAAATAAAACATAAAAAGGGGTGAGCTAAAACGCTCAGTAAGGGTAAGAAATTTAGTGGAAAATGACATAAATATTAAGCATGGTGAATAATTGATACCACATGCCTTTACAAAAAATAAACATGAATACTTTTATTGAAAGAATATGAGCTGAGTAAATAATGCCATAATAAAAAATAAACATGGGTACTCTACTAGTCTAATGACCACATGAACCATCAATATTATTTCTATAATGAGGGAATATATAATGTCGGACAATCCAAAACATTTTGTCAAGGCCTCGGCCAAGACGTCTAAAAATGATTAAGGCCTCGGCCAAAACCATATATCAAATTGGGAAAGGGCCTCAGCCAATTCCACATCTAGTTGTCTAATGAGACCTAATGATGCATTGAGGAGCTATAGCAGGCTCCACCCGTCACTTACTAAGTCCAATAAATTCCTTATATGAAATTGTTTAAAAATATCATAAAAATTCGTATTAAAACTAGCTTATGAAATGTCAATAATTTAAAAATAATCCATGAATGGTATAAAAATATCACATCCATAGTCAAAAATATCACAAAAACTTCAATATAATATGGAAGTTTTGTATCATAATAAATCAAAATCGAATAAACTTAAAATCCATCAAAAGATGTTGACATAGTTGAAAATGATGAGTAAAACTTTATGAAAGAAATATACTTTTTTGTAAAATCATTTAAAATTCACACATTTATAAAGGAAGTAATTTAAAAGAGATTTTTGAATAAAAGTGTCCCATAACACTTTGAAACTTTTGAAAATAATTATCATTTAAAAACATTCATGTCCATATAAATAAATCCTTAAAATCATTTTGAAAACATGGACATTAATTAAAAAGATTTTGAAAGATTATTCTTTAAGACATTTAAAATTTTTTTCATGAAAAAGTGTACCTTTCACAAATCCTTAAAATATTCATTTTGAAATCATTTTTATGAAAAATGGGCATGGATGATAAAAATGTCCCAGTAAATACTTACACATAAACTATCTCAGATAATAATGAGATTGAGAAATTAACCCTTACCAATTTGGTAACATACGAAACATAAATCCCATGAAAGGAGTATCAAATAATGAATATGTAAATACATATATATTAAATTGTATTACACAATGAATACAATTATGGGAAGTAAATACACTACACAAAAGGTAATAGTGGCAATATGGCATGAATCTCACAGGAATAAGGAGTGAGATGAAAACCCATTACCTTGTACTTTTCCTTGGTCGAGGGTAGGTTAACCTCCTGTATAATAGTTAAATATTTTTTATTAAATTCTAAAGGAATCATATAGATAAATATGATATCATATATTATCTTTTAATATTCCTTTGTTAATAATATTTTAGTATTATCGTCATTTCGGGTGTTCACTTACTCATTTTATTTTATATGTTTTGTTACATAAGCCATTTTTTTATCCATAGGTTGTATATTATTCATATATAGAATGATATCAAGTTCTTAAACATTATTTTTAATCATAAAATGAATATTACTCTTGATTGGATACAATGGGAAATGAATCTCACCGCGTTCGTGGAGACGGTAGTCCGAACGTACACACGAGCGACAATATCATTCTTTTGATACTAAAATATTATATAATTGGATTTTATATCATATATACAGAATAATTGTAATTTTATATTTATTATTTACTTCAATTACACATCATTATCTTACCCATCAAAATAATAATGTTTTGAATAACAATTACACCACGACAGGGAGACGGTAAGTCGTACGTATGCACGTATGGTGAAATTTCATTCAAAGGATGGATATAATACTGAATGTCGTTTTAACATATTTATAATAACATAAAATTATATAGAATATACTGTATTTATTATTTTAGAATGTAAATAACCAAGAAATAAAAAGTGGAAGAAGAAAGGAACTTGAAAGAGGGTGGTGAAAACATTACCTCTTCTTCGGGTACTTCATTTTGATTTGATCAAAAGGACTCCTTAGGTTGGATTTATGAATAAAGTAATGCCTATTGGATGAAGGGAGGATAGTTGAGAGGGTATTTGGGCATAGTTTGGCTGAGACAAAAGGCTTTAAATGTGTGAATTTGAGATAAGGGGGAGTTCCCTTTTATAAGAGGGGTGAGGGGCACCATTGAAAAAGCTAGAAATATTATTTTATAATAAATTCATATTCAGTTTATAATGGCTCCAATGTGTATTATTTAAATTTTAAGGTGTGTATAGGTAGAAAAACACTCAACCAATAGGTTTTATACTGGTTTGGGTCACTTTATTAACCTTATCTTTTAGTTTTAAATCTTAGTTAATTAGTTTGACATTTACCATGTCTCTTTGTATTGTTATATTATATAGATAATAAACTTACTATATACTTTCAAACGACCCTCAAGTGGTCCATTAATGATACAACTATCATTTTAAAAGTCCTTTTTTTGAACCTTAGATTTTTTGGAATAGAATATCAATTAATAATATAATATTTGTTTTAAAAACTCATTTATGTCAATTTTGACACTATTCACTAATTGATTTTTTAAAAGTCATAAAAACATTATTAATTCAGAAAAAATTCATTCAAGAAATAATAAATCATATTAACTGATAAAATTCGTTTATTTCATCAAAAAATTCAAATTTTATTTATTTTAACATTTAAAATACAAATTATTTGATTCCTTCATTAATGAGGAAAATACTGCATCATTACTGTGTCATAAATAAATATAATTATTAAATGTTTAAAAATAATAAATAAAATACCATTATCTAGGAAATATTTTTATATTTCTAATTAATATTTATAGTCTAAAATATAACATATATAACCATGTTGAAAAATTGTTTTTCTAAAAGATATATGCTTATGTCATTTTTGTATTTACTATAACTTAATTAATATAAAGTGTCATTATCACATACAAGTGGCTCCATGGGGTCCAAAAATCGTCCCAGAGATGCCCATGTTCGGAAATGTATCAACCAATAGGGTTAGGACACGTTTTAGGGTACTTTAATATTATTATAATATTATTTTTTTACCCTTATTTACCAGATTCACCCTTTAACCATGGTAAATAAAATATTTATCGAAGTAATTATTCAAAATGTCTAAAAATAAGAGTTACATATTTAAAAAAATTGGGCATCCTGATTCCAAATATGGAATCCATTTTTCCAAATTCGAAACACAGAGTTGGCAGAAATTAATTTAAAATTATTTCCCACTGTCAAAACAAAAAACGTGTTTTTAAGAAACAATAATTATCAAAAGATTGACACTTGTTTATGTCAGGTTTAAATGTGAAATTATGTCCAATGAGAAACATTGGATTAAATGATAAAAAATATATTATAAATATACTTTAAAATCACTTAAATTCATAATTTATCAATATTAATTATTTCGATTAAAAATGTAGTTTTTAATTAAAATTTCGTAATATTCGTTATTCATCAAAAATTTGATGTTTTCAGAAAAATACCAAAAATTAACCCTAAGCTAATTTCAATGCACCGAATCTAAAAATGAAGTCCATTTTGAAAGATAAAATTCATAAAATTTTAAAAAGTGGGTATCACTATTCATAACGGCTAATTTGATTGGTTTTGGTGTGTTAGAACTCGAAATTGCGTATAACACACGCTACTGTATTATTCAAAGAGAAGCGTACCGTCGAAGCTTGGGGTGTTACAAGATAAAAATACATTTTTTATATTGAAATAATTTGGAATCTTCACAATTATAAGATAAAATGTTTATTTTCAAAATGAAAATCTAATCATGTATGTAATGCTTCAAAATTTGAAGGTTTCATAATGACGGAAAATATATTCTTGCACTATATAAGTTAAAAAAACATTCATTCCTTATTTTTTCTAAATGGTCATAAAGTACCTCATTTGGAATATGACAGAAATATTCCATTCAAAATGTTTTATATAAAGTCAATCATGGGTAAAAATTTATTTAATCAAATTTTGATAATATTTTAAAAACTTTTTATAAAACATGGACATGGTTAATAAATATATCCTATTAGATACTTACATATAAACAATCTCTGATAATAATGAGAATGTGAAATTAATCCTTACCCTGTAATTTTCTTTAGTAGAGGGTGTGTTATCCTCATGTATAATGGTTAAGTTATTCTATTAAATTATATTCAAATCATGTTCGTATTTATGATATCATATATGATTATCTTAAATTGTATTGATAATAATATTTTAGTATTACCATTGATTTGGGTGTCAACTACATCATTTTCATATTTAGGTTTTGATGTGTAAGTCAAGTTTTCTTTGAATATGACGATTTTAATTCAAATCCATAAATATATAATGTTAATAATCATTATTTTAATCATCATATAAATTTTATAATCATTCATGAATGGTTAATGATGGAGACTAAATCTCACTGCATCTTGGAGACTGTAGGTCGTATGTACGCACGAGTGATGATATCATTAACTTGATTATTAAATGCTACAGAATTGGATGGTATATTAATTATATATAATTAATATAATGTTATAATGATTATTTATATCAATCATACTCACCATTATACCCATCCAACTAAATTAGTGTTGAATAAAAAATTGCACAATGGCATGGACACGGTAAGTTGTACATACCCACGCATGGTGATATTTTTATTCGTAGGATGGATAAATGGAGTAATATAGTTTTTACATAATTATTATAAAATATAATATGGTATATAATATTTTATTTGTTATATTTGTATGGAGAAAACATAGGGATATGATGTAGAATAAGAAATGAAATTGAATGTAAATTGGAAAACAATGACCTCTTCTTTGAGCGTCTCCTTTTGATTTATACACAAGAACTCCATAAGATGGATTTATTCCAAAATTATGGGCACTAAGATGAATTTGGGGAAGTTTTAATGTGAAATGGGAAGGTTTTGGAAGATAAAAAAGTGCTTTAGTTGTGTTAATAGAATAAAAGGATAAGTGCCCTTTTATAATTTAGGGGAGGGGTACTTTTAGTAACACCAAATTTATTAATTTTTTAATAACATATTTTCATTTTCAAATATCTCCAAGATTAGATATTTAGAGACTATGATCAGTATGGGTCTAAATCCTATCATTCAATTTTTTATACATGTTTATGTAACAAAATTAACCATATATTTTGGTATTAACCCTTAGTTGATCAGTTTAACTCTTACTGTGTCTTCTTGTGTTTTTATACTATGGGGTTAATCTAGTTACCATAAAATTATAAACGAATCCCAATTGGAACATTTATTAAATATTTAACACTATACTAGTAATTTGGAATAAAAATTTATTTTTATCATTTTTATAACATTTAATAAAATAGAATTTATTTTAAAGTATCATTAATTTCAATTTTGATACTATTCAATATTTTCATTTTTAAAAATATAAAACCATCATGATAACCTCGAACCAATACTCTAGATATTTAAATAACATGACTATGTTATCAATTAAATTTTTGTATCTTATAAATTATATAAAATTATTTATATTTTAATATTTTTAATATCATTTTACTAATATTTCTATTAATATAATAATTAATGTATCACTATTGCGTCAACATTAATGGTAATTATCTAATATCTAAAAATAATAAATAAATTAATATAATATAGTTAAATAATTCATATTTCTAGATACTATTTACAATTAATTTAAAATATGGGATATCACTATATTTATATTATTATTCTTATAGGAAATACGAGTGTGATATCTTTTCAAATTAATTAATAATAAAACTATTCATACCATATTCATGTTCAAGGTTCAATTAAATGATTAAATTTTAAAAACAGGTTATAATGGTATAATTTAGTGATACAATAGGATTTTTATAGGTGTTATGACAATTTTATAATATTATTTTTCCCTTTAATTACTATATTTACCATTAACTGTGGTAATATAAAAATTACTAATGTTACTATTCATAATTTAAAAAAAGTATCCTATTAACATAATTGGACCCAATGATTCAAAATATGGAATCCATTTTTCAAAATTTAAAACATATAATTTTCATTATTTAATTTAAAAATAATCCCTCGTTGACGAAATGATAGAATGATTTTTTCCAAAGTAAAACACCATTAAAATATTGGCATGTGATTGTATCTAATTTTAATGTGAAAATAATTCCAATGTAATAAATTATATTAAATGATAAAAAATTATCTAATTGTGATTTAAAATAATTTTAATTGATAATCTATCGATATAAATAAATTATATGAAAAAGTAGTTTTGAATTAAAATACAGTATTTTTCAATATTCATTAAAATATGAAAGTTATCAGAAAACCACAAAATAAATTGTCCAAAATAAATTTTTATCTCCTTATTCTAAATAATAATTTTTTTTTCAAATTAATTATATATATGTTTCAAATATTGTATTTAAAAATGGTTCTCCATTAAATATCTGTAAAAATGTATTTTTTCCAAAACATTCTTTTTTTATTCAAAAAATTTAATTTGATTATATATCATGTCAAAGAACACATGATGATGATATTAAAATTATATGGAATTTATAACATTCAAAATATGGTTAACTCTGTTCATAACATCTTTTTAAACGGCTTGTCATTGTGTGCTCGAACTCAGTGTTGTGTACAACGCAAGCTATTGAATTATTTAAAAACAGGCAAACTGTGGAAACTCGTGGTGTTACATTATTCCCTAATTCAAATAATTTCATCCTCAAAATTTCAAGAATATCAAAAAGTATTTTGTTTTTTCATCATCATATGTTCTTCAGGTTCCCACATACCAGCTCCTATTTTATGGTTTCCCCAATGAACTTTTACCAGATTAGTAGTTTAATTTCTCAACAATTGTTCTCTAGTGTCAAGAATATTGATAGGATCTTCACAATAAGACAGATCGGGTTCCAGTTATATTTCTTCCAAAATGATTACATTTGTTTGGTCTGTAATGAATTTCCATGACAATAATATGTAGAACACATCGTGATCATTGAAGAGACATTGAGGCATTTCCAAACAGTAAGCTATAGCTCCAATTCGTTCCATAATTTCAAAAGGTATGATGTACTTGGGAAATATTTTAGCATTCTCACCGAATCTTATAACACCCTTTAATTGAGTTACCATCATGAATAAAATATCTCTAAATTGAAATTCTAAATCCTTTATTTTTTATAGCCATAACACTTTTTCATACTTTGAGAAGTCTTGATATGGTTTATAATAATCTTCATTTTCTTCATTGTTTCCTCAACACGTTTTGGGCCTATGAGTTTTATTTCACCAACATCATCCCAAAAAGTTGGTGTACGAAATCGCTTTCTATATAATGCTTCATTTGGTGTCATATGAATATCCGAGTGGAATCTATTTCTATAAGAAAATTCAACAATAGATAAATATTGATCCCACATACCTTGAAATTTGAGTGAGAATGATATCAACATGTCTTATAAAGTTTGAATAGTCCGTTTTTGTTGTCCATCAGTTTAATATTGGTAATAAGTGCACAAATGAAACATAGTATCCTGGTCTTTCTAAAGTGTTTTCAAAAATCATGATGAAAAATAAGTATCGCTGTTAGAAACCATCGATAGGGGTACACCACTGTAATTCACCAACCCCAGTTACCCAGAGTCTATGCATTATTACATAACATTGTCATGATTTCAAGTAATCAATTCCTGAAGGACTGATTAGTTTAGCAGTCTTGGAAAATAGATTACATACACGAAGTTAAACATTACAACTTGAAAATAAAATCCACATTAATTTATTCCATTAGAAACATCCAAGCCTCTTTGATTATGCCTGCAAGTCACTCATAACTAAATTCATCATATCCTGGGAAAATAAAACATAAGAAATGTGTGAGCTTAGATGCTCAGTAAGGGTAAATAATTTAGTAGAAGCTATAAACTTTTATAGAAATATTTCTAATAAAACAACTGCCTTTTACACATAAACTTGAACATAATATGGAAAAAATAAATAAAAAATTTCCATATAAACACGCACATGGATATTCTACTAGTCAATTTATCACATGTAATAACTAACTTCATAATGAGGGAATGAATAGTAAAGGACATTAATTTCATTGTCAAGGCCTCGTTCCAGGACCTATGGGCTAACTGTAACCAGACCCAAACGCGGAGAGCCTCACTAATTAGACTCCATCTCAAAGAGCTTCTATAATCGGACTCCAACCTGGGGAGCCTCTGTAACCAGACTCCATCCCGAAGGGTCTGCTGTAACCAAACCCCATCCCGGAGGACTCTCTTTTACCGGTCCCCAACCCAGAACATACTAGTCCAATACATTCATCATAAGAAAATTTTGAAATATAACATAAACATTCGTATTAAAACTAGCATACAAAATGTCAATAATTTATCCATAAACCATGAATGGTATAAAAATAAAACATCCATGGTCGAACATATCACAAATCATTCAATGAAATATTGAATATTTGTATCATAATAAATCAACTTCAAACAAGTTTAAAATCCATTAATGGATTTTGACATAGATGAAAATGATCAGTAAAATGCTTTGTGAGAAATACCCCTTTTTTGTGAAATCATTTAAGATTTTCACAATTTATAAAGGTATCCATTTAAAATGGATTATTGAATCATTGTGTCCCATACCACTTTGAAAATTTGTAAAATAATTATCATTTCAAAACATTCATGTTCATATAAATAAATTCTTAAAATCATTTTGAAAACATGGACATTAATTAAAAGGGTTTAGAAAGATAAATATTTTAAAAAATTAAAATGATGATCTATTTAAATATACCCTCCCCTATAACTATAAATTATTACTTTTGAAATATTTTTTATAAAATATGGGTGTCTATGATAATTATGTCCCATAAAATACATACACATGAATAATCTCAGATAATAATGAGATTGAGGAAATAACCCTTACCTCGTTGTAATCAATCGAGTTGTATGAAAAATAGTAAATAACGAAAAAATTAATCATAGAATATCAAGAATATAAAGAGAATAATGATAATATATATCAAATTTCAGTACACAATACACCACATGAAGTAAATAAGTGGTGAAAATGTAAATCTCATGGAATTAAAAGTGAGATAAGAAACCCCTTACCACGTGTATGATTTGACTCACTCGTATGTTTTTTGTTCTTCCTAAATAATAAACATAAGATAATTTCTAAATTCATAATAATATTTTCAATTTTATTATTTCTTTTATATCACTTATTACCTTTCTATAACAACTAGTTAATTATTTGTGTTCATATCATACATTTTGTCGATGTTCGGAACTTGAGTCAAAAATGAACTTGTTATAATTATAAATTGTCCATGTGTTCAAAAGTCCATTATCTATGGAATGATATTACTCAATTATATTTCATATATATCATATATTTATAGTATATATATGTATTTAAAATAGTACATAACATTTGGAGATAAGAAATGAAATGCACCATTCATAGAGACAGTAAGTCGTACGTACGCATGAATGCTACTTTCATTTCTATTTTTTATTTTAATTGAATTAAAACATAATGATACATAGATATATTATAATTATAGTCTAATATCATATATAATATCATTAACTCCATATTTTATACGTCCCACATAACTCATTAACGAGTAATATCCCTTTGAGGGGGTGGTAGTTCAGACTTCCTCAAATGAAATTATCACATTTTACCCATAATGGAAACCATAAAGGTATGATATAAATGGGAAATACAGAAGAAAAAAAGAAAACATAAACATCATATATATATCATATATAAATATAGTTCCATCTTAGTGGCCACCATTAGAGGCGGTGGGATATAATCGAACAATCATCGTTTCGTGAGGCGTTAGTTTTCCAACCACAGAAATAGTATGCTATTCACCCATTAGAAGGTGGAGGTGTGTGTATGTGCAGTTCGAATCATTCTCATAAAAATATCCTAGTATATTTAGGATAATGTTTTTTTCATAAAATAAATGAATAAAAATAGTTTATGGGGTTGGATAATAAAAATAAAACAAAATAAAAGAAAATAATTTAAGAGAAATTGTTACCTTTAATAAGGGTAACTTCCTTTGGATTGACCCAAATGGAATTTTTAAAGTGACATATGACTAATTTAAGGATTCTAGATGTAATATAGGGATATTTGGAGCTTATTTGGGAAGGTTTGGGATGAGCCAATGGGCTTTGGAGGTGTGTCGAAAGGGTTAGAAGTTATGTCCTTTTATATGGGGGCGGAGGGGCTCTTTAGGAAAGTGTGAAAATATTATTTTATTATATAGTGATATTCGGTTTATAAAGATCCAAAACTAATTAAAGTCAAAGATAAGATGACTCATGGTCAAAATAAAATCACACAATAATAATTGGACAGGTTTAGGATATAGCTTCAATATTAATAATCTTATTTATTTAAATCATTTATTAATGACATAAATACTACTTCATTACTATGTCATAAATAATTTAATATATATGATCTCTAGAAATTATAGAAAAAATACTATAATGTAGGAAATATATTTTTATTTTAAATTAATATTTATATTCGAAAGGATGACTTATATAATTGTATATAAAAATTGACTTACTAAAAGATATTTGATTATGTCATTTTTGCCTTTATTTTACATTAATTAAAATAAAGTGTCATTATCATTCAGAAGTGCCTCCATGGGGTCCCAAAATTGACCCAAGGATGAAGATATTCAGCCATGACTCATCCAATAATGTAAAGACAATTTTTAAGGTAATTATGTATTATTATAAAAAAAATTACCTTGAATTACCCTATTTACCTTTAACCGTGGTAAATACAAGTCAAAAGTTACTATTCACCAAAAAAATATTTTCATCTTATTGAACCAAATTTTATATACTGTGGTTAACCATGTCTCTCATATTTTTTAAATTCAACTCATAGATGTGGTAAAATTATGTTTTATGCAAATTTGCATATGCTCCTAGGTGGTGGGTAAAAGACGGTAAAAAGTTCAATAAAAATTTTATATATCTAAACTAATTATAAAATGACTCCAATGAATTATATTGAACTTATATAGGTATTATGTATCTATTTTTACAAAAAATAAATTTATATATAATAAATAATTATTTAAATACAAATTTTATTTTAACCAATATCTCAGTGTTCTTCAATATTCATCAAAAATTGAATGTTCTCAAAAAAATATCAAAATTTTTCTCTAAGCTAATTTTTATATTATGGATTAAAAAATTAAGTATATTTTACAAAATTAAAAACATATAAGTTTCATTTATTAATTTAAAATTAATTCCAGTAGTCAAAACCAAAAAGCATGTTTTTAAGAAATAATAACTAACAAAAGATTGGAACTTGTTTTTGTTCAATTTCAAAGTAAAATTATTTCCAATCAATAAAATTGGATTAAATGGAAAAAATATAATATATTTATACTTCCAAACCATTAAAATGTATAATTTAACAATACATATTATTTTGATTAAAAAAATCAGTTAAAATATATTATTTTTCTCTATTCACCCAAATATAAAATTTATCATAAAAACACCAAAAATTTATTGAAACTAAATTATTATGTCATGATTCTAAAGAAGAAGTTTATTTTTGTGAAATTGAATATATAAGAGTTTCAAATATTTGATTTAAAAAAGGGTTCTCCATTAAAAGGTGGTAAAATTTCATTTTTTGTATAATATATCTTTTATCGGAAAAAAATGAATTTGTTTTTTTCATTATGTCTATGAAACTCATAATATGGATTCTAAAATTATAATGATTATATATTGTTCAAAAACTATTTAATACTATTCATAACCTCATTTTAATGGCTAGTTTGGTAAATCATGGTGTGCTTGAACTCAGTGTTGCATGTAGTGAAAGTTAATGAATTACTTTGAAGAAATAACGTACTTTGAAATCTCGGGGTGTTACATTCTTCCATTATTCAGTAAATTGGTTTCTCGCAATTTTAAATTGTTCTTTGAAAATAAAATTTTGAAAATAGAAAATATATTTGTGGGAAAACCCACATCGGAAATTAGGTTAATACAATTTTGTTTTAATATGAGGAAAAGGGGAATGAAAACTTCACCACCAAATTATGATCTTGATTAGGAGAACATTGGTGGAAATTAGAGACACATAATTGGAGGAAAAACATAAATATTTTTAGATAATGTTTGAGGTCATCGGTCACATAAAAATTTATAATTGAGGGCCTCAAATACATCAATCTATGATGAGTTAAAATATCATCCGTTCAACAAAACATAAGGTATTAGGATAACAAAATTTTAGTTTTAAGATCCCTTACCTAAAGTTTAAGAATTAATTTCTTCATAGAATAATAGAATAAAAATATATATATTTGACAAGTAGAGTTCCATCCTTTAAATAATTTCTACCAAAATATCATCTTTCACTCTAAAAGATAATAGAACATAAAAAATATTCTATTTATCCTATTGGTATAGGGTTCCAAAAAAATTAATTTAAAATTCATCAACCAGACCTTTTAAAAAAACATTATTAAATCAAGGAAATCACATGGTATAGTGGTAGGTGATACACCCTTTTCGCCCTTCGGTTGTGGGTACAAGTCTCGCAGCCTATCCGGACGTGATGGGTTGTCGCCCGACCTCCGGGTTGTCCTTTTTACGGCAATCCAAAAATAATCTCAAACTAGACTTATCCAAAATACTTCAGTCCAAAATAACAGTACAAAATTTATAAGGAAGGTAAACACAAGGAAGATCCTTTTTTCCACATAATAACATGTGAACACCTTCATCATGTATTCTTTTAAAACATTGCAACATCTTGAATTACCATAAAACCTTATTGATTACATTCATGCTCCCTTATTCCTTATAGAATACTGGATATACTCCTTCTATCCAAAAATGTTCTAAACTCCAACAATGATGAAATAAACAAATCATTAATCAGTTTCATGGTAGTTAGGAATATCTAATATAATTTATCCAAAGCAATTATGTATTATTCCAAAACCACTACCTAAGTATCGGAACCATATTATAGTTTATCTTTCTCTCAACCATATATTTTCCAAAAAATTAACCTGCTATTGAGTCACTTTTCATGGTTCCACACAATATAATGTCCTTAATGAAATAGTAATATTGTAAAATCCTTATATACTCTATAATTTTTATAACATCTAAATCATTAATACAATACTCAAATCCCACAATATATTAATAAAAACATAAGATATCCAATCATTCCTCTTCATCTTTGGTAGTATGATAACTTTATTATTATCCTATAGCATCATTTGAGGTATACTCTGATGATTTGGATATTGATTCATGTAGTGTCCCAAGTCCTTGCAGATGAAAAATTGTTTTCTTACCCTTGAAATCACATACTTGGTGTTCTTTTTCGCCACACTTATGTCAAACTCCCATTCCCTTAAAGAATTTACAAAGGTTATTATTTCCACAGTTATCACATATGAGAAAAGCTTCTTTTTCCCTCTTCCCTTAATCCATATTTTCCACTTCCATCCTTTCTTCTCTTGCTTCCCTTCAAATCCATAGGAGAGAGAGAATTCTTTACATATCTTATTAACACATGATACTATTTCTTCATATGTTGATAATACATGGAGACTATTTTCCTTCTAAATGTTGGCTTAATACTGTGAAAGATATGATCCTTACTACTCTTTGGATAATACGTATTACTGGAGTTCACATTCATTCTATTGGGAACCATTTCTATAAAATGGTATACACTAAGTCATTGTATGAATTACAATGAATAATTCCTAACTTATAAAATACTTAAAGTAAATTGAACAGTTTATGGTTATAATTCATGATCATAAAAATATTTTCTTTTAGGAGGTATATACTCGTAAATCCTTCACAGTGATTTGTAAAGAAAATGAGATTTATCATAATAATATCCCACAGGAGTGTCGTAACCAAGAGTGCGGCAAGGCCTATTTTTGTGCTCTAGTTCCTATTTGAGTCTATCTCAAAACAACATTTTCATGTTTTACCCCTAGGTACATCTATTCAAGAGCTTCCTCTACCTTCTCATATCTATACAGGGATGTATTAGCTTAGAAACCTCACAAAATTTATACATTAACAAAATTATTAGAAGTTCTTCTATATTAATCGTCAAAGTCTATCTTAGGGTAATTTCCTCTAATCAGAGTTTATCTAAATCTAGTTTCCATGGTTATTTCTAAAATTCCTCTGGTACCAACTGTAATGCCATGACCCCAGTTACCCAAAGTCGGTTCATTATTACATAACATTGGAATGATTACAATGAATCATGTCACGAATGACTGATCAGTTTATCAGTCTTGGAAAATAGACTACATACATGAATTTCAACATTACAACTTGAAAAGAATAACAACATCATTTATTCCATTATAAACGTCTAAGCCTCATAGATTATGCATGCAAGTCACTCATAAATAACTTCTTCATATCTTGGGAAAATAAAAAACAAAAAAGGGGTGAGCTCAGACGCTCATTAAGGGTAAATAATTTAGTGGAATCTATAATCTTTTAAGGAAAGATTTTTAATAAAACAACTACCTTTTAAACATAATCATGAACATAACATGGAAAAAATAAAACAATAATTACCATATAAACATGTACATGGATATTATACTAGTATAATAATCACATGTAATAACTAGTTTCATAATGAGGGAATGTATAGTACCAGACTTTAATTTTTGTGTCAAGGCCTCATGGAAGGACCTATGGGATAATTGTAACCAGACCCAAACCCGGAGAGCCTCTGTGTCCGGACTCCAACCTAGAGGGTCTGATGTAACCAGACCCCAACACGGAGGGCTTACTTTTACCGGTCCCCAACAAGGAACATACTGGTCCAATACATTCATCATAAGAAAAGGTTTAAATATAACATAAACATTCATATTAAAACTAGCATACGAAATGTTGAAAATTTATCAATAAACCATAATGGTATAAAAATAAAACATCCATAGTCAAACATATCACAAAACATTCAATACAATATGGATGATTTGTACCATAATAAATCAACTTCAAACAAGTTTAAAATACATTAAAGGATGTTGACATAGATGAAAATGATTAGTAAAATGCTTTGAGAGAAATACCCCTTTTTCATGAAATTGTTTAAAATTATCACAATTTATAAATTTAGTAATTTATAAGGGATTTTTGAATTAAATTTTCCCAAACCACATTTAGAATTTTTAAAAGAATTATCATTTCAAAACATTCATGTCCATATAAATAAATCCTTAAAATCATTTTGAAAACATGGACTTTAATTAAAAGGGTTCAGAAAGATAAATCATTAAAAAATTTAAAATGATGATCTAGTTAAATATACCCTCCCATAAATCCTTATAAGATTTCTTTTGAAATAATTTTTATAAAATATGGTTATATATGATAAGTATGTCCCAGAAAATACTTACACATGAACAATCTCATATAATAATGAGATTGAGGAAATAAACCTTACCTCGTTGTAATCAATCGAGCCGTATGAAAAATAGCCAATAACCACCCAATGAATCACTGAATATCATTAATATAAATAGAATCATGATATTATTTATCAAATGTCAGTACAAAATACACCACATGCAATAAATAAGTGTTGAACAATGGAAATCTCATGAAATTAAAATGGAGAAAAGAAACCCCTTACCATGTGTCCGACTTGACTCGCTCATTTGTTCCTTGTTCTTACAGAATAATAAAATTTAGTTAATTTATACATTCTTAAAAATATTTTCAATTTTATTTTTACTTTTCTATCAATTATTATCTTGCTATAACAATTATTTAATTATTTGAGTTCATATTAGACATTTTGTCGATGTTTGAAACTTGAGTCAAAAATGAACTTGTTATAATTATAAATTGTCCTTGTGGTAAAAATTAAATTATATATATAATGATATTACTCATTTATATTTCATATATATCATATATTTCCATTATATATATGTATTTATAATAGTATAAAACATATTCAGTTAAGAAATGAAGTGCATCGTTCATGGAGACGGTAATTCGTACATACGCATGAACGCTACTTTCATTTCTATTTTGCATTTTAATGGAATTAAAACATAATTATACATTGGTATATTATACTTATAGTATCATTTCATATATAATATCATTGACACCATACTTTATACGCCCCACATAAGTCATTAACGAGTCATATCAATTTGAGGGGGCGGTAGTCTGTACTTCCTTAAATGAAATTATCACGTTTTACCCATAATGGAAACCATAATGGTATGATACAAATGGAAAATAAAAAATAAATAAAGAAAACATAAATATATATATATCATATATAAATACAGTTCCATATTAATGGCCACCAATAGAGGCGGAAAGAGATAATTGAACAACCATCGTTTCGGGAGGCGTTAGTTTTCCAACCATAGAAACAGTATGTTCTTCACCCATTAGATAGAGGATTGTGTAATTTTAGTTAGAATAATTCTCATAACCAAATCCTAGTATATTTAGGATATAGGTATTTTCATAAAGGAAAGAAATAAAAAGAGTTTATGGGGGTTGGAGAAGTAAAATAGAACAAAATAAAAGAAAAGAATTTAAGAGAAACTGTAACATTTAATTTGGGAAAATAATTTTGGTTTGAAACAAAACGACTTTTTGAATTTCCTTATGCCTAAGGTAAGGCTTCTAGGTGTAATATATGGATCTTGAGAGCTTATTTAGGCAGGGTTTTGATGATCCAAGGGGATTGAGAGGTGTTTGGAATGGGTTAGAAGTGGTGTCCTTTTATAAGGGGGAGGAGGGGCTCTTTGTGAAAGTGTAAAAATATTATTTTATTATAGAGTGATATTCTGTTTATAAAGATCCAAAACTAATCAAATTCCAAGATAAGATGACTCATGGTCGAAATAAAGTCATCCAATAAGAATTTTACAGGTTTTGGATATATTTTTAATATTGATAATCTTATTTATTTAAATCATTTATTAATGACATAAATACTACATCATTATTGTGTCATATGTAATTTAATTTATTTAATGTCTAAAAATTATAAAAAAACTGCATTAATGTTGGAAATTATTTTATCTTTCCAATGAATATTTATAGTCGAAATATGAATTATATGAACCCATGTAAAAATTTATTTACTAAAATATATTTGTTTATGTCATTTTTGCCTTTACTTTAAGTTAATTAAAATCAAGTGTCATTATCATTAATAAATGGCTCCATGGGGTCCCACAATCGACCCAAGGATGACCATGGTATGCCATTACCCATTCAATAAGATTAGTACAAGTGTTAAGGTAATTTTGTATTATTATAATATTCTATTTACCTTGAATTACCATATTGACCTTTAACCGCATTAAATAAAAGTCAAAAGTTACTATTCACAAAAAAATTAATTGAATCTTATTGAACCAAATTTTAATTACTGAGTTTAACTGTGTCTCTCATATTTTTTAAATTCAACTCACAGAAGAGGTAAAATTATTTTTTATGCAAATTTTTAAATGCTCCTAGGAGGTGGTTAAAAGACGATAAAAAGTTCAATAAATTTTTTTATATCTAAACTTATTATAAATTGACTCCAATGAATTATATTGATCTTATATAGGTATTATGTATCTATTTTAACTTAAAATAAATTTAAATAAAATAAATAATTGTTTAAATAGAAAGTTGGTTTTAACCAATATCTCTGTGTTTTTCACTATTCATCAAAAATTGAATGTTTTCAGAAAAATACCAAAATTTCCCCCTAAAATAATTTTGATATTCTGAATTCAAAAATTAATCTTATTTTACCAAATTAAAAACATATAAGTTTAATTTATTAATTTAAAATTAATTCCTGTAGTCAAAATCAAAAACCTTGTTTTTAAGAAAAAAAAATAACAAAAAATTGATACTAGTTTATGTTCAATTTCAAAGTGAAATTATATACAATTAATAACATTAGATTAAATGGTAAAAATATAATCTATTTATATTTAAAAACCATTAAAATGTGTAATTTAACACTACAAATTATTTTTATTAAAAAAGTTGTTTTCAGGTAAAATATTGTATATTTCACTATTCACCCAAATATGAAAGTTATCAGAAAAACACCAAAAAATTATTGAAACAAAATTCTTATGTACAGATTCTAAAGAAGAAGTTTATTTTGTCAAATTGAATATATAAAAGTTAAAAATATTATATTTTAAAAGGGTTCACCATTAAAAGGTGGTGAATTGCATGTTTTTTTAAAACTACTTCTTTTATCTGAAAAAAATGAATTTTTTTCCATTATTTCTAAGAAACTCATAATATAGATTTTAAAACTATAAGGATTATATAAAGGTTAAAATTTATTTAATACTATTCGTAACCTCTTTTGAATGGCTAGTTTGGTGAGTCGTGGTGAACTTGAACTCGGTGTAGCGTGTAGTGAAAGTTATTGAATTACTTTGAAGAAATAAAATACTATGAAATCTTGGGGTGTTACAAATCCGATGTCTTATAACATTATTAATGTAAAGTATTAAAAAATATTCTAGTGGTAAATCTTCTCTTGTAGTAAGAAATTTTGCTGATTTCGTAAGGCAATCAACAATAACTCATATCACATCATTTATTCCGGGGTTCTTTGGTATCCCTGTGATAAAGTCCATAGTAATATCATCTAACATCCACAAGTTATAGAAATTGGTCTCTTGTCTCCTTTAGGATTGTATCTTCTAGCCTTCACCTATTGAAAACCAAAACATCTAAGCACATAATCAAAAATCTCCCTCTTAATGTTGTCCCAAAAAATTGTTCCTTAAAAATTCTATACATCTTAGTTCGACTAGAGTGTATAGAGATATTGGATCTTTGAGAATTAAAAAATAATTCATTTTTTCCATTCAGGTATAGGTATAACACAAATAATCTTCCCAAATATCAAAATACACTATTCAAATACAATGTTTATCAGTCTCCCATTATTCATAGATTTAATATTATTTTGAAACTCCACATCATCATCTTGAAAACATTTTATCCATTCCAGTAAATATGGTTTCAGAACAATTTTATAAGTTGTGATGTTTCACCTTCCATGATAATTCCCACATCCATCATTACAAGATCGATGCACAAAGGATCATTTTCGACTCTCAATCTTTCTATAACACCATGGTACTTCCTACTTGAATAATCTACCACCTTATTTTCCTTCCCTAGGTTATAGTGTATTGTGAAATCATAATACTTGAGTAGATGAATCCACATCATATGTCTCATGTTTAGTTCTTTTATTGAAAAACTATATTTGAAACTACTCTGATCAATATATATCTCACATATTTCATCTTAGATATAATATCTCTATAACATCTAAGAAAACATTATTTTTGATAATTCATAAAAAATTGTTGGGTAGTTTTGTTTAAGAATTTGTATCTTCCTTGACTCATATTCAATAACCATATCATTTTTTATAATAAACCAACCAAGTATTTTCCTTGATACATCACTATAAATCACAAACCCATTATTCCCAAATGGTAATGTCAAGATAATAGAATTCACTTATCCTCTCTTTAATTATTCAATTAATTCTTCACACCTTTTTGTCCAAACGTATTTAACCCCTTTACGAGTGAGCTTGTTTAATGGGGTTTACAATTGGGAAAAAATCTAGACAAATTGCCGATAGTAACATACTAAACTAATAAATCTGTGTACCATGGTTATACTCTTTGGTGCAATCCATTCAGTGATTTCCTTTTTATTTGTTGGATTAATATAGATTCTATAATTGGAGACAATATTTCAAAGAAAATAAATTTCTGGAATCAATAATTCAACCATTCTAAACATCCCATATAGTTCATATCATCACATATTCTTCAAAACAATCCACAAGTCTTTCCCACGGTCCCCATTTCTTTTGGAGTATACTAATATATCATCAATAAATACTACAAAAAAATCATCAAGATATTCTTTTTACACTTTGTTAATTATATCGATAAAAAAATAGTGTGCATTAGTCAATCGAAATTTAATTACTTTAAATTCATAATGACCGTACTTCATTCATAATATTGTCTTTGAAATATCTTCCTTTTTACACGCAATTAATGGTATCCATAAAAAAGGACAATCTTTAAAAAACATTGATGTCCATGAAGTTGATAAAATAAATAATCAATGTGAGGTAGAGGATACTTATTATTTATATTAATATCATTTGTTTCTCTATATTCAATGCACAACACCATTGATCCATCTTTGTTGTTAACAAAAAGAATTCGGGCTCCCCATAAGAAACACTAGGGAGAATAAATTCCTTATTACTCAACTCCTATAGTAGTTCCTTTGACTCTACTTATTCTACAGTGGCCATTCTTCATTGATTCTTTGATATTGATCCCTCATTATGGATTAAATCAATAGAAAAATCAACTTCACACTTTGGGGGTGTCTAGGTAAATCTTCGGGAAAAACATCACTGTATTCACATACAAAAAGTACATCCTCAATGTGAATATTTATTTCTTCATCCATGGATGTCATTTTATCTTCCTCCATAAGAATATCATTCATTAATGCTACTGATGGTGGATTTTGAAAAGAATCAGGTGATAATGTTTATTCTCTAAATATAATGGATTCTATATCTTCCTCACAAATACAAAATTCCTTCTTATTGTAATAAATTTTCAAGTCATATTTTGATATTCAGTCCATACTGAGGATTATATAAATAACCAACATAGGTATGATGATATTGTCAGTATATAAAGAACATTTATATTCCATAATGGGAACTTTCTGACACATCTTTATTGAAATGATACTTGCCCTATGGTTTTTAACTGACAAATACCTAGTTAATTTGAATTAGAAATATAAATTTTTTTTTGAAAAATTTTAAGATATAAAGGAAAGATAAGATCCATAATAAAATAATTCATTGGATAAACTTGAAAAATGATTGAAGTACCTACGACCACATCATTAGGAACTTCAACCTTGGTAGTAGTTATCGAAAAAGCTTTTCCTTACTCCCTTGGAATTTTCTGGGGAAATTTTCCTTGATGAATAGGAACATAAACAACATACTTTCCCATATCATTAAAATTTTAGAATAAAAATTGATATCTACTTTCTTCCCCAAACAATAAGAAGCTTTGTGGCCTTTTTCCCCACATTTTAAAAAACGCCCTTCACCTTTATTCATGTTCTGGGGTGTTTCATCCCACAATTACTACATGGTGGAAGTTAAATACTTGCCTTCATACAATTATTTACTTTTCCAAAGTGTTCAGAAACCCTCTTCTTCTCAAGCTTCACATTAATGTTATAAGACATAGAAAATTACTTTTCTGTCTTGATAGCACATTAGAATATATCATTGTACAATGAGAAATATTGTGAGACCAGTGCCTGTAGGAGGAATGGTTTTAACCCATCAAAGAATAAAACAATATTACTTATTGGGTTATGTTTCTAGCCTTTATAATTACCTTTTAACCTTATGAATATAGCTTCATACTTTTCAACATTATCATCCTCATTATACCTGAGACATAGAAATTTCATCTCCATATCCACTCATAGATCATGGGGAAATTAATTTTCTAGAAAGTTTTCTTTAAATTCCCTTCATTATATTTTTTCTACATCTTCATCCTCCTTTATGTTTTGAATTAATGACCCCCATAGATCTACATTTCCTAATAGATGATAGACTTCCATATGATCTTTTTTCCTTTCATTAATCCCCAAATAAAGAAACTTTTTCTCTAAGGAACTTATCCATTTCTTAGCCACAAATGGTTTTTTTTTTCTCATTGAATGTTGGAGGTTGTTGTCTCATGAAGCATACTATCATTGATCCTCTATGTTCTAGATCAGTCTTCTCCATACAGGTAAGGTTATTATTCAAAACCTGGCTTAGTTGTTCCTATATGGTTATATGATTTTTAGAGCCATTTTTATCACCAGCTTCACTATGATTATCTTGTATATGAGGAAAATATCTATGTGGACTAAAAGTGTTTATATGGTTTATATTCATTCCACTAAGTTCCATTTATAAACAATGACATACACTAGATCACGTTATGAATCATAATTCATAATTCCAAACTATTAAAATATTTAACATAAATTGAAAATTTTATGCACATCTAAGACATAACCATACGAATGGTTTTATTGGGAATATATTTACTCATAAATCCTTCTTAAGGTTTTATAATTAAAATGTAAATTATCCTTGGAATATCCTATAGGAGTTTCAAACCATGTGTGCGGTACGGGCCATTGTTTGGTACCTAGTTAACCCTAGTCAAGCATGGATCACCCTGTCAGAGTTGTTACTCCTAGGTATATCAGTGACAGAACCACATCCACTTATAGTATCTATATAGAGATTAATTATCTAAGAATATCTATATAATTTATACATTAAGAATATTTTATGATGTTCTTATATAATTAGCCTCAATGTCTATCATAGGATAATATTACGTAATCAAGGTTTTTATAAATCTAATTTAAAATGTATGTACAAAACTCCCTCTGATACCAACTGTAATGTCCCATACCCAATTACCAATAGGTAGTTAAATATTTTATAACATTCGTATGATCACCAGAAATAAAATCCCGAAGGACAAATCTGTTTAGTATCCTTTAAAAAACTATATTCAATGTTAACTATTACATTACATCATGAATTGAAAACCCACATCGTTTCTTCATTGAATATGCTCATATCCCATATATTATGGCTGGAGTTCAATAATAAAATACATCATAAAGTTATGAAGGAAAATGAATAATAATAAAGGGGTGATCTCAGATGAATAATAATGATGAACAATATTGTGGAAGCTATCATAAATAAGAAAAACTATTAAGGAACAGTATAAAAAAGCCACTTAAACATAATTTTTAGCATAATATGGAAAGAATAAATCATATAATTTGATATAAAAATTGGAAAGGATATTCTACTAGTCAAAGAATCACATGAAATATCAACAACAAAACTAATAATAAGGCAATGTATAACACAAAACATCATAACCATACTGTTAAGACCTCATGCAAAGATCATAAATAACTATAACATCATGTCCTTGTACTAATAAACTAGTTTTTCCTTGATACCTACCGATGAATCAAGAGGCTATAGCGGGCCCCACCCACCACTTACTAATTATAATTATTTCCTCTTCTGGAAGGGGTAAAACGTAACATAATCATTAGTATAAAAACTAGTATAAATGAAATTAATAATTTAACCATAAACCATGAATAGTATCCAAAAAACACATTGATAGTCAAATATATCATAAACCATTCAATACAATATGGAAGATTTTATTATAACAAAACAACTACAATTAAGCCTAAAATCTAACAAAGGATTTTGACATAGATGAAAAAGATCTAATTCATTCATTGAAACTATGATATAAATACCCCTTTTTTACTTTAAAATCATTTATAAGTCATGAAATTTTAAAATGAATCATTTTTTTAAAATAAACTTGTAATATTGTAGGGAAATGTTCAAAATGTTAAGGAATAATAACATCATAAAATAGTACCTTGAACCATATAAGTGAAAAAAAATATTATTTCCTTAATCTGTCCAAAACATACTACTGTACCGCATTTAGATGATAATAGAAATATTCTTTTCAAATAGTTTTATATAAATTTCAAACATCGGTAAAAATTACTTTAAATAGATTTTAAAAATATTTTGAAATACATTTTATGAAACATAGACGTGTGTGATAATGATTCCCCTGTTGATACATAAATACAAACACACAATGATAATAATGGGATTTTGAAATTAACTCGTACCATGTACTTTAGTTTAATCAATTGTACATTATCCTCAAGTATAATAGTTAGTGGTTGTTTTTAAATTATTTCAGAATCATGTACATATTTATGACATCATATATTATCCTCTTATATCATTTTGAAAATAATATTTTCGTATTACCATGTTTATGTGTGTTAAATGCATCATTTTCCTATACATATCTATTGTGTAATTGTTTTTTTTGAATAAGATGTATTTTATTCAAATCCATAATGATATTAAATTAATAATAATTATTTATACACATCATATAAATTTTATAATCATTCTTTAATGGTTAATGATGGAGAATTATTCTCACCGCATCGTGGAGATGGTAGGTCGTATGTGTGCATGAGCAACGATAACATTACCTTGATAGTTAAATGGTATGTAATTGTATGGTATATTAATTATATATAATCTTTATCAAGTTATATTAATATTTATACCCATTATAATCATCATTATTCCCCATCTAAATAAATCAGTGTTGAATAAAAAATTACACTATGGCGTGAATACAATAAGTCATACATAGGCATGCATGGTGATATAGTTATTCATAGGATGGATAGATGGGAAAATATGGTTCTTGTATAATATAAATAAAATATTTTCATGTAGATGATACTGTATTTATTACATTAGAATAGAAATAATATAGGAAGCAAAAATTAGAATAAGAATGGAAATTGAATGGAATTGGTAAAACAATTAACTCTTATAGGAGCATCTCATTTTGACTTGAAAAATAACTCCATGGGATGGATTTGTTGCCAATTAATAGCCTATAGTATAAAGTTATGGAATTTTACGGTTAATTTATCATTTTTTATGACCCAATGTGCTTTTAAGGTGTGAATAAAATAGAAGGAGGGGTTCCCGTTTATATAGAGGTGAGAGGCACTTTCAGAAACTCCAAAAATATTAATTTATTATAAACTTATTTTTGTTTTTAAATAGATTCAAAGTGACTTATTTAGAGGCTAATATGATAATAGATCAATATAATCACAAAAAAATATTTTATTTAATGTTTTGGTCAGAAAATTTACCATACCTTTTAGGATTAACCCTTTGTTAAACATTTTAACTCTAATCGTGTATATTTGACTCTTTATATTATATGGTTAATATAGATACTAAAAATTCCAACAGAACCCCAATTTGACTATTTATGACATATATAACATTATACTTGTTATTTTTCCTTAAAATTGTTATTTATGAATTTTATAATATTTAATTAAATATTATTTATTTTAAATTATCATTTATGTCAATTTTGAAACTATTCAATGTTTTCATATTTAAAAATATCATACTATAATGATAACATCGAAAAATACCTGAAATATGTCACTAAAACATATATTTTATCCAAAAATTTCTTGGATATAATTTATGAAGTAAATTGTACTTATTTTAATATTTGTAACATCATTTAATTGATATTTCCATTGAAAGAATAATTTCTTCATCACTATTGTGTCATCATTAATGATAATTATTTTATATAAAAAAATTATAAATAAAATTATATTATGTATGTAATTATTTTCAATTTCTGGATACTTTTTATAATCGATTTTATCTCCTGTATATTTATATATTAAAATTAATAATATTATAAGAAATGAGAGTGTGATATTTTGTCACATTCATTAGTTATAATAATAATCATGTCATATTTATGGAAAAGGGTCCATAAAATGACTGAATGAAGAAAATTTGGTTATAGTATTATAATTTAGTCATCCAATAGAATTTTTAAATGTTTTAAGATAATTTTATAATATTATATGTACCTTTAATTACCATATTTACCCATAATCGTAGTAAAAAAATTACTAATGTTACTATTCATAATTTTGAAAAAAGTATCCTATTAACATAATTTTAACCCCTGATTAAAAATATAGAACCCATTTTTTATAATTTAAAAACAAAATTTGAAGTAATTAATTTAAAATTCATCATAATTGAGAAAATCAAATAACAGGGGTTTCAAAAGTAAAAACCATCAAAAGATTGGTATGTGTTTATATCAAATTTTAATTTAAAAATAATTCTAATTACCTATAATATATTAAATGACAAGTCTTAATGTAATTATTTTTTGGAATCAATTAAATGGTTAATATATCAAAACAAATAAATAAGTTGAAAATGAAATTTTGAATTAAAATGCAGTATTTTTCACTATTAATTAAAATAATAAAGTTATCATGAAAAACCAAAAAGTTTTCCAACCTAATTTTTTTTATCTTCATTATAAAGATGAAGTTTGTTTGTAAAATTTAATATATTGAAGTTTCATATTTTGATTTAAAAAGGTTTATCCATTAAAAGGAGGTAATACTGCATTTTTTAAAGGCTTCTTTTATTCAAAAAATTGAATTTGTTCTTATATCATGTCTATAAAACACATGAGATGAATATTAAAATTATATAGAATATATTATACTCAATATTTGGTTAATACTATTCATAACCACTTTTCAAATGAAAAGTCAGTGTGCGCTCGAAGTCGGTGTTGTGTGCAACAAAAGATATTGAATTTTTTAAAATGAAGCATATCTTGGAAGCTTTGGGTGTTACATGGATTTTATTATCCAAATTTTATTTATCTAGAACACATTATTTACCTAACCATTACTCTATTTTTTTAATAATTAACCAAAGATAATTTTTTAATATAAAATCATATTTCTTTCTATCTTCAGATGAAAACCATATTTCATCCACACCCATGATTTCTTAAAATTAATTAAAAAATTAATGATCATTCCACATAGTATTTATGAAATAAATTTTACCCATGCTTGAATTTTGACAATGTATTTTAAATTTAATATTCATGTTTTTTTAAAACATGGATCATTTGGATTTTAATAAAAATGAAAATGGAATTATTTTTTTAACATGTATGAATTTTCTCACCATTATCACTGCAAAATGTATTGATGCTTCCTTCAAAATTTCCCAAATGTTAAATTCGATGAATATTATTTTTAAAATATTTCATGTCCCAAAAAATTAAATAGGAATGTATATTTTCCTCAAGAAAAATATTAATTTTTTTAATGATATATTTATATGCTATTATTTTTATTTTAAATTAAATATATTTTTGAAGAGTTTTATGTTTTTAAAAGTTTTTTTCAATTTTAATAGGATATGATTGTAATGAAATTATCAAAATGATTTTTCAAATTCATCTTCCATAAAAGATGAAAACCATGTATATCACCAATGATTTTCTGGGGATATTAACCGATGATACCATCATAATTTTTTCTCTAGATGGATTATGAATATCATAATAAGATTCTTAGGTACCCTATTTATTTCCCTTAGTTATAATATAATGATTTTTTATGAAACCAGACCTCTTTGTATGGGTTTTGGTATGATGAATGTTTTATGATCTTGTAGAATACATATTTATAGATTATATGTTGGATGGGACTTGTGTATCCCTCCATTTAATTGAGTAAGTATGAATAACTCATGAATAATAATGTCATGCATAAACCTGATTAAATGCTCACAATGTTATGTATCAACCTGATTACATTTCCACAATTGTTTTCAAAAAACAGATGACATGTTCAAAATGTTTGTGTAATCCTTCTTACATGTTCAAGGTGCAATGCATGGACCTACAATTTTCATCCGTAAGTCTCTACATCGACCTAAAATCATGTCCATAATTTTTGTTAAGGACTTATTTCATGGCCTTAACTTAATGAGTATACCTGTTTATTTTTTTACATTTTCAAAATGATATAATCTTATTTTTATGAATTTAATCTACAAATTAAACCAATTTTATGTTCTCATGGCTCTTGTTATTTGATTCCCTTTCGATTAATTTCATATTAACTACCAATAATTATTCAATGACACATGATTTTGATCGTTGATGTGCAGGGTATGGTTTTCTTTTGCTAAACTCATGTTATCGTACCCTTAGGATCATGTTTTGTTTATTTATTTCCCATGATTAACCTTACTTACTATCTAACTTACCCTTTCTTATTTTTCATATCCTATGATATAAATAAAGGATTGGTTTGGGTATGCTTAAGAGGAGTACAATGTGAGAAGAACTTTTTGGGAGATGTTTAATATATTTCATGACATGTGATGATTATGTTATTAGTATCAAAAGAAAAATAACTATTATGCTCCATGGACATTTTTAAAAAAAAAATATTAATCAAATAAATGGTGTAATTTATTTATAAAAATACTCAATTCCTTTTTTAAATTGATATCTAGTATGAAATTAATTTCCCTCCATTGAAATCATCATTTTTCATCATTAATTTGTTTTTATATTCCCCTTTGTCCACATATAATACATATTTGTCTTCCTTTAATACATTAACATGGTTTTATCTTCCCACATTTTAACATGATGTAATTATCCTTATTTCCTCCATGGTCTCCTCTACCTAAGATCATAGATTACTCTGTGATTCACATCTTTTGAATGTCCAAGTGTTGGATAAGGTTCATGTGGTTAATCATATATAGTGATAACTAATTAGGCATAATACCATTATCATTCACCTTAGTTGTCTCCCCATTTGGTTTCTATAAATCCTTTCATTATCTAACTCATACATAATTTATAACATTCATCTTTATTCAAACCATTGAATAAAACCAAATAAATTGTGTGAGAAACAAAAATCATAAGCATGGAAAACCATTTATAGGATTTGTATGTAATGAATCCATCATTCAAATGTATGTCACCTTAGGTTTATCCTGTGTCATTCATGACCACCATCTATTAAAACCCTTCATGTTTTTTCATAACAAAAAAAGTGAATTAATTCATGAATAACCTCTGAGATATTGAAACCATGTTCATAGTAAATCCACACTCACCCGACACCAATATGATGGTTAAGATATACTCAACAAATTTTTTTAGGTTTACTACCCCAAGATCCATTTGTAACAATACCAATTCTCGTTGTTATATCTAGGATGGGATTTATTTCTTAGTAAACCATAAAATATTTTCCTTAAAAAAACAATTACGATGTAATCCTCTTATTAGACATAGCCAAATATTTTTACAAAATGTATATAATCCTAATACAAAAATCTAACTAGACCATAATATGATACCAACTATAGTGACCCAAGCCTTCTACACTAATGATATCATTTTTTGTAACATAAAAATCCAATTTTTACAACCCAAATATATTGAGGCCTAGTGTATTTGGAATACTAGGTACATAAAAAACAAAAAGAAACAATAACATCATAAATTTATTTATATTCTCTTTAGTGAGATCGCAAAACTGAAAAAGTTTAACTATGGAATACATTAAAGTAAAGGGTGATCTATATATCCCATTATGTGAGTCAACATGATAACACAACATTACATGAAATAAAAAATAGAAGGATATTTATGGATAATTGCATAAAAGAGTAACATAAAGAACATGGAATCATAAGATAATGAAAACATAAGAATGTTGAAGAAACAAATAACATCACATAAGTATAATTCAGGGATAACGACAAATATTGTATCCATCAACTAAAATCTTGTCGAGAGTAATCTCTATGAATATGGAGACTCATCAGAAACATTTTCTTGTATCTCTCTAACTTCATTTCTCTCTCATGGCCTCTTGTGATCTAGTTTGGGGGAATTTAGTAGAACCCTCAAATGTTTTCAAGGAAAAATTGATCATTTAATTGTATTACAATGATTTTTTGAGATCCATGAATGTTTTCATTATAGACGAAATTTTAGGAACACAAAAATTGGTTTAAAATTATTTCTCACATGTGAATTTCCAACAAAAAATTTTATGTTAGAGTTTTCTTAGTGGTGGTTAATCTAGAATCCCTCCAACAAAGATGGGATGTCAATAAATTTTCATATTCAGGTCACAACAAACAATATAATGGTGAAAACATCTAAAATTAAATAACATTAAGTGCAATCATTGTTAATGTTGGTTTCCAACTAATTATTGAGTTATTGTTTCGCGATGATGTGTGGAAAGACATGCACTACCCGACGGTTTATTAGAGAAGGTTGGATTATGATTAATCACTCATATCAGTTGCACCGTTTTCATCTTGAAATGCCCAATAGTTCCATATACAGCAACACGTGGACCTTCTTTCCAAAAGCATGCGTTTTCTAGGTGATTTGGCCAGTGACGCTTAAAAACTCACGTTGGTCGAGAGGATGGGAAGTCGGGCTCATCGCACCCTTTTGGGGCGAATTATTTCCTATTCTGGGAGACTCCTATAGATTTAAGATGTATTCATATGTTTGTGAATCTTTGTTTTATACCCAACCATAGTATCCACGGATTAATCCTTGTCGGAAATGGTCATCTGAACGCAGGGATTCAGAATCATTTAGGCCTGAGGTTTACCATCCCACATTGGATTAATGACTCCGAGGAGTTCGGACTCATTGAGAAGACACTGGTTTGAATCCCCATAACTGGGTGATCTAGAGTTTATTGTTATCCAGGGGGAGAGATAATGATTTAAGCGTTTGGATCGAACCCGTGATACGGGCCTCCTACGTATCCTTGTGAGAGGAATCAGAATCCACGTAGTTCGGTTTGGGTTGGGGCTTACACCCCGAGGCAGCCCAAGGTCGTGTGGGACTTACACTCTGATGCATGCCAAGGTGTTGGTGAACCAACATGAAGGAGGTTGGAACGACCAGTAATTGGGCTTGATCCTTGGGGAGGAATCCTACGTACCCCGTCTAGGAGACAGGGATCAAAGTCCACGTAGTTCGGGAGGAGGGTGTCGACGAGCCGATGTGATGATGGACCTTAGTCCAACGGGAGTTGGGCTTGAACCTCGTAGGGATTCCTATATACCATGCCTTGACATGGATCAAAGACCTCGTAGTTCAGAATAGAGAAATACAGTTTAACATCATGTGGGACAAGGGTGTTTTCATGGTAAATTCTTACTCTAAGCCCATGTGAGTCATGCTCAGTGTGAGAAACAAGAGGCAGTAGGGACCTGCTGATCACATCGTGAAGGGTGCATCTGTGGTCAGAAAAATGGGACTTACGCATGGATAGCAGCCTGGGGAAATGGAAATTGGGACTTACTCTAGGATGGAGGCCTGAGTTGGTGAAAAACCCCAATGAGAGATGTATTTGGGACCGAAGAAATGAGGGGTGTAGGCACCACCTCCTGCAATAAGAACTAGGGGCTTACACCAGGATGGTTTCCCTGATAGATTGGGACTTACTCCAAGATGGAGGCCAGATCACTCCTAGAAAAGGGGAGAATTGCTCGTCGCTGTCGTTGATAAGAAAATCAAGTGGGGTCCCCCAATCCTGGTGAGTGGAGAGGCCTAAAGGGGACTCCCGGGCTCGGACCCTGCACTACCGTGGGTATGTGAACCCAGTAATGATTCGGGAACCCGCTCAAGGGCCGGAGAAACCCCTTCTTCCTTGCCTACCGTGGGTATGTGAACTCAAAGCGGCGCCCTGATACGCCTGAAGGTGACATCATACGGATCTGGTGGCTTTGGTAAAGTCTTTGGCTCAAGGTAGATGAATGGGCCAATGAGGGGATTGTGAAGGATCGGGCCGGATTGGAAGTATTTTATCTAACTCATGGAATTGGAACACCGAAGGAGTTGGCGGGCCACATGAGTGTATGAGGAGTGGCACCGTTTGCGTAGGGGGTGCTACGCGGCTGGAGAGGCCGTCCGCGTACCAGGGTGGTACGCAGACTGATAGGCATCCCATGTACCATGGTGGCACGTAGCTTCGGGTTCGGCCAACGTACCATGTTGGTACGCGGGGGAGTCCACGCGAGCAGTGGTGGCCAGGGGCGACTCCAGTCAGGGGTTCATCGGTTAGGGATTTTCCCACATAGGAGGGTGGTACGTGGTGTGTAGGATCGAAAAAGGTCCATAGACTCCCTTGTCCGTGGGGAGTACATCCGAAGAGGGGCCCTGTCTTCACGGTCTTCTTTTTTTGTTATTTTATGTTTGCTGCTCACAAAGTTGTTAAGCATTTTTCGGTTCTTTATTAATTCATTTCCAGTTTCATACCTTTTGTGAATTGGAACTTCGGTGTTTGAGAAATACTATGATCCTTCCTCCGAATTCCTTCCACCTGAGTCTGATCTTCCCCTCTCTTTCTTCCACCCGATGTCCATTTATAGAGGGGGAAAGAGATGTATCTGTGGTTATGCAGAACCTTTTGCAGAGGCCCATTACCGAAAACCCATTTTATGGATGACTTGGTCAATCCAAAACTTGTGGGGCATTGAATGCACCTCACTCGCAAACGAAATTTGATCGGGGGTGCTTCACTGCCTCGCAGGGCTCCGCCTCTGTTCTGTGAACGACAACATACGCATTCCAGGCCGGTTGCTGCGTCATGCTGTTGGGGTGGTTCGTGATGGTGGACCGGCCTAGTGCCTATCCTGCTTCACGCTAGAGGAGGGTCCCTGCCTCTGTTCTGTTAATGACAGCGGTCCGCGGAGGGGGCGTCTTGTGGAACCGGTCACATACCATCAATATTGGACTGGTACGTGGTCCGGTCAATATTATTCCAACCTTTGAGTATTCTCCATACTTTTCCCAATTCCTCGAGGGAAATTGGATTTAATCCTCTCTTAAATTATGGGGATTCTCACTCTCCTTTGTGGATTTTTTAGGACCCTACAAATTCCCCCCATCGGAATGGGGTCCGATCGGAACGAAGAGTAGACTATTCCAATGTAGAGTGTTTGTGAAACTTAGATTGTTTTCGGTACGGGAGTGGACCCGGTAGGGGACCACACCTATAAATAAGTAGGCCCCTACCCTATTTCTTTTACCAGATTCCTCACGAACATGGATATCTTTATTTTCTTCTCTGCGTACTTGCTCCATCGCAAAACACCTCGTCTGCGAACCAGCATCCATTTCCGCGAACCATTCATCGTTCTCTCTTGTCTTCACCTGCAGACCAATCTCTCAGCTGCAAACTAACACTTTTAATCAATTGAAAAATAAGTTACAATGGGCCGCATAGGAACTCACTACGCGGTTTTGATGGTCCACGGACCAGAAATCTTCTAGACATTGAAAATTTCTTATGTCTTCTGAACATAAACATTTAAATCTGGGATTGAGATTCGGCAGAGTAGCCTGGTTTGCAGTTTTCTAGCGAATTCTCTGTGGGACATAGTACCACAGACTTCTTCTACATAGGGTTGGTTCATAGGATACAGCCATCCCGAACCACCTTTTGAGGCCTACACGCGGACCTCGTCATGAAGGCTCCTTGACAGAGTCCTTTTCCAAATACTTGGTATTTTTGTCCAGATTTTGTTATTCTGGACTAACCATTTTCTTGGTTTTTACAATGCAGGGATAAATATGGTCCCTCAATGACCTGCACCCCGGCCTGCTATCGAGCCTCTTCTAATTGGTGATCAACGCTTAAAGGATGTGTCCAGCTCTATTTAGGATGGAATCCGCCACTCTCCACTATACCCCTTCCTTGCAAACTTTCACTCTGAGTCACAGCGGGAGTACCCCTTTTTCCAATAGCCTCCCTGCCTATGTGTTCAGTTTACTATCTGATACACCGATTCCAGTACCGTCTCGCGACAATAATCCCACTACATGGATATTTATTTGTACTATCCCTCAAGTTGTGATAACTGCCAGAGGGTGGCATGCACAAATGGATATAGCTGCCGGGTCTGTGCTAAATCACCTTCATGTTTCCCCAACAGGAGAACAACGTTAGCAGGATGGGGCAATTCACTATTACTAGAGAATTTCCCACAATGCTATGGTAAAAAACCAACAGGGCTGGTCAGCTAACTGGGACCTCCGTCCCTGACGGGCGTTTAAGTCATTGGATTGGGGGCGGCCCTTCTGGGTTCTCCAGAGATGTGTGGTGTTTGAAGAGGAATTGCTAGCCGTATGTTTATATGAAGCTTCATGGGTGTCCCAGACCTATACCCATTGGCCCCATGACCTTCCCAAGAAGGTTATGAGTCGTTGGAATCCGAATACCAACACATTCCATCTAGTCCATAGGGAGGTGGGTATTAGTCTTTGGGATGTCTTCCAGATCTCAAGTGTCCCCATTGTTAGGGGCATGTATGATAAATTCCTACCTCCCCCTTCTGTGTGGGACAACAAATAGAGGAATCCTCCCGTGGTGAAGCATCTCATTGATCAGGCTTCGGAGAATTTGAAGGATATATCTCCGAAACAACTTATCCCATATTGTGAATGGATCAAGTCTTTTTCCAGAGAGATAGAGTACATGGCTCTTCCATGTAGGCCCACGACCTGTCCTACTATAGAGTCTCAAAGGCATAGGGGTAGCTATTGGCTGATCCTGGAGGAAGGCCAGTTCAACAACTGGGGCTGGGAACTTGTGCCAGACATTGATTGACTGATCCGTCTGGCGTGGTTTCTGGCCATGTTCTTGAGTGGTTGGATGTTGCCCGTACACGAGACTAGCGGCGTGTAGGTCTCTACTTTTGTTATGGTAGCACAGCTAGCCACAGGCAATGTCATCAACTTGGTTGTCCCAGTACTGGCTAAGATTTATCAATTGCTTGGAAATATTACCGGGGGGAGTTGGCCAAACCAGGTTGTCGTCCCCTTTCAAATCCTCTAGGGATGGTTGGGAGTGCATATTAATAATTTCTATACTTTCATCAATCCTTTTAAGACTCTGGGCACCGTAGTCTGGCCATATTTTCAATTGACCAGTGGGGTTATGCCCGAGGTGTGGGTGGATCAAGAGAATTACTAATGTTTTAGGTTGAACATCTTTGACCATATATGGTGGGGTGAGGTCCCCAACGAGGTTTGGTTGATTAAAAGATGTCTCAATACCTTTCAGTAATATGTGGGGAGAACATGTTTTTATTTGAACAAAATGTAGGGCATGTCTCAAGGCATGGGAGTCGTATCGGCGTGTAGAAGTAGGAAAGCATTACCTAAGGAATACTTTCCTTTGTTAGATGGTCTAGGGGCAATAAATATGCAAAGACGCTGAGGGAATAGTATGCATAGTCGTGCAAAGGTGTCCTTAAATCAATGATTATCCATTTCTGATGGCCTGAGGACTTCATGGAAGTCTTGATTATAGAAACAACGATGGGTGGCTTGAAGAATTATGAAAACCCACCAGTGGTGGCTCGGAAAGGGTATGTGACGTCTAAAAGGTTTTGGGAACATCTACGTGAATAGGGAATGTGGACAAAGGTTCCTTGTCCTACACATTTAGTCAGCGTAGAGAATGGTTGGAGCTTGGTGCAGTTTAAAGTCATGCAGCTGGGATATTATTTAAAATGGAACATCTTCTCCTGGTTCTCGGTAATCTTGTCAGAGACGTTCCAGCATATTTAAGTAGGGTTGTGAAAGTGTTTGTTAAACTTTAGCTCAGAGGGTTTCCAAATCTCAGGGTAAATATGGGGGCTCAGAGGCCTAGAGGCGTACAGAGAGAAGCACTGCCTGAGGAAATTTTTCCTTTGGTAGATGATTCAGGGGTGATCAATATGCAAATCCGCTAAGGGAATGGTATGCATAATCATGCAAAGGTATCCTTAGGTCAATATTCTCCTGATAGTCGAGAAAATTCAAAGATGTTGAGATTCGGGACCACTATGGGTGACTTACAAGGGTTCAGCTCTTTTTGAATACAGAGTTTGGTTTATGAAAAGAGGGTGCCTTAATGTAGGAGAAATATCTATAATAAAATTCCCAATAATGGGTAAAGTCATCCCTTTTCATGATGGTGTGAGATGGTGGTTTTTGCAGGTCTATCCTATGCACTTAGGGATAGAGGAATATCTTTATTCCCAATTGAACCCGTAAAGAATTCGACCACGCAGTTTAACGTCATATGGAATGGATGAATGGCATTGTTAATATTACTAAATCCGTGCAGTTTAACGTCATGCAGTGAGGACAGAGGGAATTTTAAATTCCATGCAGCGGTAACGACAGATTCTGTGTAGTTTAACGTCATGCGGTAAGGATGAAAACAATGCAGATTAACGCCATACGGTAAAGACGGCTCCCATGTAGTTTAACGTCATGCAGTAAAGACGGCTTCCGTACAGTTTAACGTCATGTGGTAAAGACGACATCCGTGCAGTTTAACATCATGTGATAAGGATGTAGTTGCAAAGGCCACTCTTGATTATAATTTAACTAGGCTCGAATATCTCGGCATGTCCAAGACATGGAAAGGGGTTGATGGTGTAAATCATGGTTCCGGGGCTTCATGGATCAGGAGAGATGATATGGGGGCTAGGAGGATGGTAATCGTACGGGGTTAAGAAGAGTATCTCCAGAGGAAATCTTGCCTTTGGTAGATGGTCTAAGGGCTATCAATAGGTAGATCCGATGAGGGCATGGTATGTATAGTCGGGAAAAGGTTTCCATGGGTCGATGACCTTCCACTTCCGATGGCCATGAATGATTATAAGGATCCACGATTGTTTGGGCCATAAAGTCTGCCGTTTGGTAAAGATATATCTGTACATGTTGGGTATATTCATCCCGGGTTGCTATTAAATCTTGAATAGTTCACTGCGCTGATTTATCTTGCGCATGGGGTGTACCTTTACTCCATGTATTTTAACGTCGTGTGGTAAGGACGATGTTCTCTTAGTTTAATAGACATAGAGTTCGGACCATTGGGTGACTATTGCTACAATCACCCAGAGGGAAATTGAGTTAGGGTACTCCCATATACTCTGAATAGGTGTGAGAGAATGGGGGTGTAAACTGTAACTCTAGGGTTTCCCAGATCAGGAGATATTGTATGGGGGCTCTGAGGCTGGTAAGAATACGGGGCTAGGAAGAGTATCGCCGGAGGAAATCTTGCCTTTGGTAGACTGTCCAGGGGATATCAATATGCAGATTTGTTGAGATAATGGTATGCATATTCCTACAAATGTGTCCACGGGTCGATGACCACTACCACAAAACTGGGCAAGGCATGCGCCTGCCTTTATCAGCGCTAACGGAAAAGCACTGATAAAGGTTGTATTTATCAGCGCTTTTCATTTTAGCGTTGATAAATACACCCTTTATCAGCGCTTTTTACAAGCGCTGATAAAGGGTCCCGCGGATTTGTTAAAACCCGGCGGGTCCCCTTCCTTCTCCCCGCACACAATCAAGCTCTCGCGGAAGCCCTCGTCTACGCCGCTGCCGCCGCCTCCTCCTCCTTCGCTGCGGCCGCCGCCTCCTCCTCTACTTCTGCTCCTCCTCCTCCTCCTCCACCGGCCTCATCCTCCTCCTCCTTCGGTGCCTCCGGTGCCTCCGCCCTGCCTCAGCCCTGCCTCCGCACCGCTACCGCCGATGCCTCCTCCTCCACCGCAGCCTCCTCCTCCTCCGCCAGTGCCTCCTCCTCCTCCGCTGGTGCCTCCTCCTCCACAGCGGCCTCCTCCTCCACCGCGGCCTCCTCCTCCTCCGCCGGTGCCTCCACGGCCTCCTCCTCCTCCATTGTGTGGTATGCTATGCCCAATAATTGTAATTTGCTTTGTTTTTTGTTTTTGTTCTATATTTCAACTATCATGATTTGTGTGAATCAATTTTATTTGAAGTGGGGGGGTGCAGGTGCTGCGGGGGTGTAGTGGGTGGGGGGTGTGCAGGTGCATGGGGGTGTTTAGGTGGGGGAGATGTGCAGTGGGTGAACATGTGTAGGTGGGGCGTATAATGGGGGGTCTATTGGGTGTGAGGTGGGGGTGTGTACAGGTTGGGGGTGGGGGTGGGCTGTGCAGGTGGGGGTGGGTGGGATATGCAAGTGGGAGGGGGGGTTGTTCAAGTGGGTGGTGGGGAAGAGAGTGTTCTAGTTGGGGGGGGGGTCTAGGTAGGTGGGTGTCTGTTGGTGGGTGAGGTTGGGGGTGTACAAGTTGGGGGTGTGAAGGTGGGGTGGGGGAGGGGGTTGTGCAAGTGGGGGGGTGTATTGGGTGGATGGGAGGGGGATGTGCAGGAGTCTTCTAGGGGAGATATGGGGAGGGGGGATGTGCATGTGGGAAGTCGACACTTCCATAGTTTTCCAATAAGCACTGGGAAGTCACCACTTCTAGATATTTGGATAGGCTTGAGGCCTCTTAGGTATTGGTTCTTGTCTATTTATCTTGATGATTAAGGAATCATATGATCTAAAAGTGACATCAACTATATATGATTAATTATTTCTCCCACAAAACAATTTTCTAGAAATAATATATCTTTGGAAGGTGAGGGAGCCTTTTAGAATTCTTTCATATAGAGACCAGTCAAGGAAAGTATCCATATATATCCACCTAGAGTAGGGACCTCTTCGGCCGCCGCCTCCTCCTCCTCCTCTGCGGCCGCCGCCTCCTCCTCTGCTCCTGCTCCTCCTCCTCGTCCTCCACCGGCCTCATCCTCTGCCTCCTCCTTTGCCTCCGTCGATGCCTCCTCCTCCTCCGCTGGTGCCACCGGTGCCTCCGCGGCCTCCTCCTCCTCCGCAGGTGCCTCCGCGGCCTCCTCCTCCTCCGCCGTCACGCCGCGGTCAAGCCGCGGTCACGCCGCGGTCACGCCGCGGTCACGCTGTGGTCACATCGCGGTCACGCCGCTGTCCGCCGCCGTCACGCCGGTGCCTCCGCGGTCGCCGCCTCCTCCTCCACCGCCGCGGCCGCCGCCTCCTCCTCCTCCGCCACGGCCGTAGCCTCCTCCCCTGCTCCTGCTCCTCCTCCTCCACTGGCCTCATCCTCCTCCTCCTCCGCTGCCTCTGCTGCCTCCGCTGCCTCCGCCCTGCCTCCACCCTGCCTCTGCCCTGCCTCTGCGCTGCCGTCGGTGCCTCCTCCTCCACTGCGGCCTCCTCCTCCTCCACCGCGGCCTCCTCCTCCTCCTCTGCTGCCTCCGCTTCCTCCTCCTCCACCACTGCGGCCTCCTCCTCCTCCTCTGCTCCTGATCCTCCTCCCCTCCACCGGCCTCATCCTCCTCCTCCTCCGCTTCCTTCGTTGCCTCCGTCATGCCTCCGCTCTGCCTTCGCGCTGCCGCTGATGCCTCTGGTGCCTCCTCCTCCTCCGCCGATGCCTCCTCCTCCTCCGTCGGTGCCGCCAGTGCCTCCACGTCTCCTCCTCCTCCGCGGTCACGCCGCGGTCACACTGCGGTCACGCTGCGGTCACGCCGCGGTCACACCGCGGTCACGACGCGGTCACGCTGCGGTCACGCCTCTGTCACGCCGCGGTCACGCCGCGGTCACGCCGGTGCCTCTGTGGCCGCCGCCTCTTCCTCCTCCTCCGCGGCCGCCGCCTCCTCCTCTGCTCCTACTCCTCCTCCTCCTCCTCCTCCTCCGGCCTCATCCTCCTCCTCCTCCGCTGCCTCAGCTGCTTCCGCTGCCTCCGCCCTGCCTCTGCGCTGTCGCCGGTGCCTCCTCCTCCACAACGGCCTCCTCCTCCTCCGCTGATGCCTCCTCCTCCTCCGCCGGTGCCTCTCACATCCTCCTCCGCGGTCACGCTGCGTTCACGCCGTGGTCACGCCGCGGTCATGCCGGTGCCTCTGCGGCCACCGCCTCCTCCTCCTCTGTCGTGGCCGCCACCTCCTCCTCTGCTCCTGATCCTCCTCCTCCTCCTCCACCGGCCTCATCCTCCTCCTCCTCTGCTGCCTCCGCTGCCTCCGCCCTACCTCCGCCCTGCCTTTGCGCTGCCGTCGGTGCCTCCTCCTCCACCGCGGCCTCCTCCTCCTCCACCGCGGCCTCCTCCTCCTCCTTCGCTGCCTCTGCTGCCTCCTCCTCCTCCGCCACGGCTGCCGCCTCCTCCTCTGTTCCTGCTCCTCCTCCCCTCAACCGTCCTCATCCTTCTCCTCCACCGCTACCTTCGCTGCCTCCTCCCAGCCTCCGCCCTGCCTCCGCACTTCCGTCGGTGCCTCCTCCTCCACCGCGGCCTCCTCCTCCTCCATCGATGCCTCCTCCTCCTCTGCGGGTGCCGCCAGTGCCTCCACGTCTCCTCCTCCTCCGCGGTCACGCCGCGGTCACGCTGCGGTCACGCTGCGGTCACGCCGCGGTCACGCCGCGGTCACGCCGCGGTCACGCCGCGGTCACGCCGCGGTCACGCCGCGGTCACGCCGCGGTCACACTGCGGTCACACCGTGGTCATGCCGCTGTCACGCCGCGGTCCCGCCGGTGCCTCTGCGGCCTCCGCCTCCTCCTCCTCCGTCGCGGTCGCCGCCTCCTCCTCTGCTCCTGCTCCTCCTCCTCCTCCTCCACCGGTCTCATCCTCCTCCTCCTCTACTTCCTCCGCTGCGTGCCTCCGCTGCCTCCGCCCTGCCTCCGCCCTTCCCCTGCGCTGCCGCCGGTGCCTCCTCCTCCACCGTGGCCTCCTCCTCCTCCGCCGATGCCTCCTCCTCCTCCGCCGGTGCCGCCAGTGCCTCCACGGACGCCTCCTCCTCCGCGGTCACGCCGCGGTCAAGTTGATAGAGAAGAAAATTTATGAAGGTATTGGATTCCCTTCGAGCCAGATGGATTAGTGTTGTCCCCATGGATAGTAAAACCCCTTTTGTACATCATGGAATAGTTGATAATAGGTTGTTTGGATCATTCATTGCTTCTAGATATTTGTCCAGATTTTCCTTGGTGTTTTTGGTTTATACTTCTCTCAATCCCTATTGGTGTAAGTTCTTTTCACCTTGTGTTTGTACTTATACTCTTTTTTTTATTGAGTCCTTTGGGGCATGAATTAGGTGACCAATTCATGTCACCACTTTTATTAAAAAAATGACCTTGAGGTGGTATTTTATTGAAATGGAAAAAATTACATTGTAGTGAGGTCTATGATACTACTAATAGGGACATTGATTTTGAGTAGTGATTATATTTGTTATGAAAAGTGGATAAGTGAGAGATTTCAGTCCTTATTGTGTATTTGGCCTGTTTGGTTGAGTGTCCTGCACTACTGGGTTTTAGAGATCTAGATGATATGAGGCTTGGGGATTGTAGTGGTTCCCAATATATTTTTTATTTTGGTATTTATTTATTCCTTTATTTCCTTGAAGTATCTTGTTTTTTATCTAAATTATACTCACATTCCTTCTCCTTTAACCTATATACTTATCCTATGGATTTTAAATAGGATGAATATAAATAAAGAATGGATGAATGCCAATCGGTTGACAAAAGAGTATGAAGAAGGCATGAAAGAATTTATCAAGTTTGCAATAGATCATGCATGTGACTCTTCTCAAATCCTTTGTCCATGTTTACTCTGTTTTTATTCAAAACAAATTAGTCCAGATGATTTGGAAGAACACTTGATCTGTCACGGAATAGATCAAAGTTATACATGTTGGAATAAACACGGGGAAACAATGAATGTAGGTAGTGAATGGGGTGACACTGCGTTTTATGGATCATCTGATATGATTACAAACATGAACAATGAAGATGACCGTATGGAGGATGTGATTACAGATGTGAATGATGATGAAGATCGTATTGAGAAAATGACAAGGACCTTCGAAGATGAACTTCGTGATTGCCCAAAATTGTTTGAGAAGTTAAAAAGTTGTGAAAAGACGCCATTGTATGCTGGTTGCACTAAATATACAGCATTGTCAGCTGTACTGAAGCTGTATAATTTGAAAGCAGATAACGGGTGGAGTGATGACAGTTTTACGAAACTACTTGCCCTCTTGAATGACATGCTCCCAGAAGACAATGAGCTCCCGAGCCAAACATACGATGCCAAACGATTGCTACGCTCTATGGGTATGATCTCTGAAAGAATACACGCCTGCCCGAATGACTGTATACTGTTTCTCAAGGACCACAAATCACTTAAAGAATGCCCAAAGTGTGGTGCTTCTCGATACAAGAAAGTTGAATCCAGTCTTACTAAAGTTGTATGGTACTTTCCAATTATTCCAAGGTTTAGACGCCTATATGGAAGTGAGGAGACTGCAGAACAATTAATATGGAATGCAGATACAAGAATTAAATATGGGATACTATGTCACCCAGCAGACTCTCCTCAGTGGAATAGAATTGATCATGAGTATCCTGAATTTGGAAACGAGTCGAGAAACCTTCATCTTACATTATCTACAGATGGAGTAAATCCTTTTGGTTTTCAAAGCAGCAGTCACAGTACATGGCCGGTTATGTTGATAAATTATAACTTACCACCGTGGTTATGCATGAAATGAAAATACATCATGTTATCTATGCTTATAAGAGGACCAAAACAACTGGGTAATGATATTGATGTTTATTTAGAAACATTGATCGAAGATTTGAAATTATTGTGGGATTCAGGTGTTAAATTGTATGACGCTTACAAAAAAGAAGATTTCACTTTGAGGGTCATGTTATATGGGACGATAAATGACTTCCCAGCTTATGAAAATTTTTCAGGATATAGCATTAAAGGAACTCAAGGCTGTCCCGTTTGCGAAGAAGGTACACAATCAATTAGGTTGAAACATTCATCGAAAACCGTGTTTCTAGGATATCGTAGACTTCTACCGCGATGACATAAGTACTGTTCTTGGAAGACATCATTCGATGGAAGTTCATAAGAATGTACAACACCGTCTCCACTAATAGGCAAACAATTGTATGAGAAAGTTAAAAATTTGGACACTACTTTTGGTAAACTGGCTTTGAAAAACCTTACGAATATTGGTTGGAAAAAGAGATCAATTTTTTTTGAATTACAATACCAGAAATGTCTGTATGTAATACATTTTATTGATGTTATGCATGTAGAAAAAAATGTATTTGACAGTGTTATCGGCATGTTGCTAAATACATCTGGCAAAACAAAAGATGGAATTAAGGCTAGGTTGGACATGGTTGAGATGGGAATATGAGAAGAGTTGGCACCAGTAAAGGGTGAAAAACGAACATTTCTTCCTCCTGCAGCTTACACTCTTTCCAGGCAGGAGAGATATCAGTTTTGCATCTTCTTGAATGACATAAAGGATCCAGAGGGGTATTCGTCAAATATCAGTAACCTTGTGTCAATGAGCGACTTGAAGTTAAAAGGTCTGAAATCACATGACTGCCATGTTTTGATGCAAAATCTCATTCCAATTGCTTTACATTTCATTTTTCCAAGAATGTTCGCCATACATTAATGAAACTGTGTTTCTTCTTCAAAGCTATATGCAGCAAAGTTATAGACCCGGCGAAATTGCCAGCTATGGGAAAAGAAATTGTCGTCATATTATGTGAATTAGAAATGTTCTTCCCGCCTTCATTTTTTGATATGATGGTTCATTTGATGGTCCACTTGGTGAGAGAGATTCAACTATGTGGTCCTGTACATTATAGATGGATGTACCCCATTGAACGGTATATGATGATTTTGAAAGGGTATGTCAAAAATCCAAGTCGGCCAGAGGGTTGTATTGCAGAGCGATATATTGTTGAGGAAGCCGTTGAATTCTGTACCGAATACTTGTCTGGTGTGGAAAGCATTGGCTTACCGAAATCTTGTCACACTGGGCGGTTAGAGGGTGAAGGAATTTCTGGAAGAAAGGTTGTCACAATCAATATTACAGATCGGGAGTAGGCCCACATTTATGTTTTGCATAACAGTTTGGACGTTGACCCATATGTCGAAATCCACAAAGAAATTCTTAGGCAATTGAATCCATCAAGGGATGAAAAATGGATATCAAATACACATAATAGACAGTTTATAGGATGGTTTCGAGATCATATTTTTAAGAAGTCAGATGAAAATCCAAAGTCTATTTCGGAACGACTTCGATGGCTAGCCGGAGGACCAAGTGTGTATGCATTATCTTACAATGCTTATGTAGTTAATGGTTATACATTTTATACTAATGAACATGATGAAGACAGTACCATGCAGAATAGTGGGGTTACACTTGTGGCTGAAGCGATGCATGTTTCCGGTGCTAAGGACAGAAATCCAATTTATGCGAATATGTCATACTTTGGCATCATCAAACAAATATGGGAGTTGGATTATACGGAATTTCATGTTCCGATATTTCAATGCAAGTGGGTTGATAACATGAGTGCTGTTAAAATAGATGATTTGGGATTTTTGAAAGTTGATTGTAGTAAGGAAGGGGAGAAAGACGAACCATTTGTAATGGCATCACAGGAAGTGCATGTATTTTATGTTCCCGATCCCGCAAACCGAAACTGGTCAATTGTTCTGTTATCGACCAAAACAGGTGAAGGGTCAGATGAAAATTCAACGGAAGATGATCCTTTCATTGGGATGTTTCAATCATTTCGCAGTGGTCACAATGTAGACAATGTTTTGTATGTCAGAGGAGACCACACTGAAGGGATATGGTTAGTTGATAGAGGGGTCAAATCCCTTCAGCCTTTTAAAAAAAGGGAGTTCAATAATCAGGTTATTGAAATTTATTGTAATATAGATTGTGTTACATTATGTTATTATCTGTTCGCTGCTGCTTTTATGTGATCTAACTTAAATTTTAAACTAGTTCTGCATATAATGACTTCTTCACCTGCTGATGCACCCAATCCCGAGACACAACATGTCTCTCAACCTGTTGCAGCTGGTCCCATTGCTGAGAGACAACATGTCTCTCAACCTGTTGCAGCTGGTCCCACTGCTGACGTACAATAGGTCTCTCAACCTGTTGCAGCTGGTCCCACTGTTGAGAGACAACAGGTCTCTCAACCTGTTGTAGCTGGTCCCACTGCTGACGTACAAAAGGTCTCTCAACCTGTTGCAGCTGGTGTCAGTGTCGAAGCTAGTGCTTCAGAGAAACATAATGATGATGCAGAAACTGAGGAAATGGTAGGCGATGAAACCCCAGCGACACAAAAAAAAACAGGTGCGCCGTAGTTTGACAGTTTTAGCAAAAATCCTTAAGGCAAAAGCAAAAGGCATCTAATATGAGGTGGGATGGAATAAGCTAGTCCATCATGTAAACCCTGAAAAAGCCATGTTTAGTAGCTACATTGGAATCGTCACTCGACAATGCGTGCCGATTGACGTAGAGTCGTGGCACCATGTTGTCAGCGGGTTGAAAACATTAATGTGGGAAGAGATTACGGTAACATTACGATATCATCTATTTAATTTATTAAAATAAAATAAAATATTGAAATATTGACTAACCCTTCATCATCTCTTGCAGAGTGCATTTATAGTAGATGTTTCGCACAAAGAATATGTTTTCAGACTGGCAGGAAGGATTCATAGAGTCTTTCTCACCATTTTAACGAAAAATCATCTGAAAGATGCAGAAGGGAAAATCAAGCCGCACCCACCTCCTCTTTATGCGCACTTGATATCCCATGGAACGTGGGATGCGTTTTGCAACCGTCGTGCGGACAAGAATTTTCAGGTACATTGTGTTTGGTTACACGTTGTGTAACATTGCTTGTATTCATCACACTGATTGATAGGTTTTTATTTATGAAACAGCAACTGAGTTCTGAAAATAAAGAATGGGAAGCAAAACCAGCGTACCCCTACCGTAAAGCAAGTTTGGGGTATGCTTCAATTGAAAAACAATTGGTATGTATTTTAAAAGTACTGTAATAATTTTATGTGACATACTGTAATCATGTTTCTCTGTTTATAAGTAGATTGATGAAGCAAAATCTCAAGTCACTTCCATTCAACGCCATGTGCTATGGAAGGAGGCTCGTGTTAATAAATAGGGGAAACTGATAGATGAAAACACACAAAAAGTGTGGGAAACATGTGTAAGTATGACATAATATAAACTTGTTTTTCTTTAAATCACTATTACATAACGATGCTTACATATTTTTTCATATTTTCTATTTGACATAGTCACAGGAAACATCAACACCCGCACCAGATGCAGACATACTTTCAACGGCCTTGAAACAGCCAGAACTGTGTGGCCGCATCAGAGGTGTGGGTCTTGGGGTGTCACCCAAGACATATTTTAAGAAAAAAAACATTGGATGAAAAAACTAAAGAATTTCATGTAATGAGAGAAAAAGTAGCTACCCTTGAAGAACTAATCCGAACTCAGGGAGAGATGCTAAAGAGTTTGATGGAGGAGAGGCGAAGAGAACAAACAACTCAAGAACAACCCCCGCAAGAAGATCCACCCCTCACCAGCTTTGAGGCGAGCCATTCCCCTCAAATACCTGACTTAACCGAGGTAATCAATGTTATAATATTCGTTTTTGTGATATGTGAATCACATAGACACTGATACCTTTCATTTAATGATATTCGGCAGGGTGAAAATGATTATGATTTATTTCTGTCAACTCCCACCCATCGCCTTGTAGCAAGGGATATGGTGTTCAATATGCAGAATGACATGCTACACTCCAGACCACTTCCAACTGGTCATGTCAAAGTGTCGATTAACGTAGCTCATGAGCCGATCGCCGAGCTACCCATACCAAATGATGATGACGACATTCATACGGTGGAAAAAGATATTGGAACATTCGTTGCATGGCCGTCGAATCTTGTAAAAAAACACGTCGAGCAAGAGGTTTTCATTTCCAGTTCATTTTTCAAGCATAACCTTTAACATTAAATTAGAAAATGGCTGAACCGATGAATGTTATCACAGAAGGATAAAATGGAGAAGCTACAACGAAAGAGCGTCTCCAGGATTGGATCAACCAACCGATCAAAACAATCTACTGAGAGCACGTTCACCCCGCCCGTTCTATATCCACATTTAATATCATTGCAAACTCATGTGGATACAAAAATGAAAGACGGAAAGAATCATACAATTGTTTGTGAAAAATATATGTACGGAGAGGAAACAATGGATTTCGTTAGTGCTGACGCTGTTTCTGAGATCATCACATATGACTGGCTAGGCGCCTCAGTTATAAATGTATACATGAGGTATGTTTTCATGATTTGATTTTACAGAAGCTGATATACTTTGATAATTATGGATAAATACATCTCATATTTTTCACAGGCATATATATGAAAAACAATTGACGGGATTTGCCCATGAATACAAATTTGGACTCCTTAGTCCTCACACCATTTCTACACAACGAACAGAAATAGATTCTAATTTTCAGGCTGAATTGATGTCAAATCTGCTCAGAACATTTCAAAGAATAATTACGACTGACAGGCTCTTTTTAATACCAATGATGCAAGGGTAAAACTCTACATTTTAATCATATCAATTATATTTTCATTTCTATCAGTAATTATTTCTTTTTGTGTTTTTAGGGAACATTGGATGCTCATTGCAGTCAATTTGGATACTCCAAAGATTTATTTTCTGGATTCACTGCATGGATATCCAACTTACCGACCACACATGATGGCGATTGTCAATTTGTAATACACTAGATCCAACATTTTAGAACTAAATATCTAGTTATATAATTTATATTATCTTTTAATGAGGATTTTGTTATGATAGGGCAGTGTATGAATATTGTCTAAAGGCTGGAATGAATCCAGGGCGTAAGGACGACAATGCCCACAAGATCTACAAATGGAGAAGTATCTGGGTATATATAATTATATTTTACTATCAAAATACATATCAAAACAAATTACTTATTTTTCTCGATGTTTCTGCAGTGTCTGAAACAAACAAATGACAAGGACTGCGGTTATTATGTTTGTAAATTTATGAAAGAGATCGTATTTCATGGACAAACTAGCATCCCTGAATAGGTATTTTTGAAAATAATTAATACTTTATTTAAAATAATTATTAATCCTTTGTGTATTTATATTTTTTCAGTACTACTATGACTGTCGCAAAAAATCCTATTCAGAAGATGATATAAATGTCTTTAGAAACAAATGGGCAGCGTACCTGATAGAATAATGTAAACAAATAGGACAATGACGGTGAATTCCTAATACTTATGTTATCTTTTTATGGTCATTGATATCTCCCTTTACACATATTGATCATCTATGATCTCCCTTTCTTATGTTTCATATCCTTAGATTAGTGAATTCCGACTACTTAGTTTGAAAATGACATAAACTTTGGAAAACAACACCAATGACACATGGAAGACCGATAAAAGGCCTTCGGATTGTTTTGATACTTTAGGAAAATGATCCACGAGTCATTTGTGACGTGTACGAATTGACCGCACCTCAATCCGACGCACGGTGTGACCGGTATGGCTAAAATTTTCTGATATCAGTTTGAAAATGACATAAACTTTGGAAAACAACAGCAATGACATACGCCAAACCGAGAAAACGCCTTCGGATTGTTTTGATACTTTAGGACAATGATCTACGAGTCATTTGGGACATGTACGAATTGACTGCACCTCAATCCGACGCACGGTGTGACCGGTATGGCAAAAATTGTCTGATATCAGTTTGAAAATGACATAAACTTTGGAAAACAACACCAATGACATACGCCAAACCGAGCAAACACCATCGGATTGTTCTGATACTTTAGGACAACGATCCACGAGTCATTTGTGACGTGTAAAAATTGACCACACCTCAATCCGATGCACGGTGTGACCGGTATGGCTAAAAGTGTCTGATATTAGTTTCAAATTGAGATAAAATTTGGAAAACAACACCAATGGCATACGCCAAACCGATCAAACGCCTTCGGATTGTTTTGATACTTTAGGAAAACGATCCACAAGTCATTTGTGACGTGTACGAATCGACCGCACCTCAATCCGACACACGGTGTGACCGGTATGGCTAAAATTGTTTGATATCAGTTTGAAAATAACATAAACTTCGGAAAACAACAGCAATGACATACGCCAAACTGAGAAAACGCCTTCGGATTGTTTTGATACTTTAGGACAACGATCCACGAGCCATTTGTGACATGTAAGAATCGACCGCACCTCAATCCGACGCACGGTGTGACCTATATGGCTAAAATTGTCTGATATCAGTTTGAAAAACAACACCAATGACAACGATCGGGGGAGGAGGAGGAGCCCGATACATATTGGGAAAAAACGGCGCTCGCAGTGTATTACTGATTCTTTATCTAATGAAAAGATTTACCGGTCACACCGTGTGTCGGATTGAGGTTCGGTCGTTTCGTACATGTCACAAATGACTTGTGGATCGTTGTCCTAAAGTATCAAAACAATCCGAAGGCGTCTCCTCGGTTTGGCGTATGTCATTGGTGTTGTTTTCCAAAGTTTATGTCATTTTCATGCTAATATCAGACAATTTTAGCCATACCAGTCACACCATGCGTCGGATTTAGGTGCGGTCAATTCGTACACGTCACAAATGACTCGTGGATCGTTGTCCTAAAGTATCAAAACAATCCGAAGGCGTTTGCTCGGTTTGGCGTATGTCATTGGTGTTGTTTTCCAAAGTTTATGTCGTTTTCAAACTGATATCAGACAATTTTAGCCATACCGGTCACACTGTGCATCAGATTGAGGTGCGGTCAATTCGTACATGTCACAAATTACTCGTGAATCGTTGTCCTAAAGTATCAAAACAATCCGAAGGCGTTTGCTCGGTTTGGCGTATGTCATTGGTGTTTTATTCCAAATTTTATCTCAATTTGAAACTAATATCAGACACTTTTAGCCATACCGGTCACACCGTGCGTTAGATTGAGGTGCGGTCGATTCTTACACGTCATAAATGACTCATGGATCGTTGTACTAAAGTATCAAAACAATCCGAAGGCGTTTTCTTGGTTTGGCGTATGTCATTGGTGTTGTTTTCCAAAGTTTGTCATTTTCAAACTGATATTAGACAATTTTAGCCATACCGGTCGCACCGTGCGTCGGATTGAGGTGCAGTCAATTCGTACACGTCACAAATGACTCTTGGATAGTTTTCCTAAAGTATCAAAACAATCCGAAGGAGTTTGCTCAGTTTTCTGTATGTCATTGGTGTTGTTTTCCAAAGTTTGTCATTTTCAAACTGATATCATACAATTTTAGCCATACCGGTCACACCGTGTGTCGGATTGAGGTGAGGTCGATTCGTACACTTCACAAATGACTCTTGGATCGTTTTCCTAAAGTATCAAAACAATCCGAAGGCATTTGCTCGGTTTGGCATATGTCATTGGTGTTGTTTTCCAAAGTTTGTCATTTTCTAATGGATATCAGACAATTTTAGCCATACCGGTCAAACCGTGCGTCGGATTGAGTTGCGGTCAATTATTACACGTCAAAAATGACTCTTGGATCATTGTCCTAAAGTATCAAAACAATCCGAAGGCGTTTGCTTGGTTTGTCGTATGTCATTGGTGTTGTTTTCCAAAGTTTATGTTATTTTCAAACTGATATCAGACAATTTTAGCCATACCGGTCACACCGTGCATCAGATTGAGGTGCGGTTGATTCTTACATGTCACAAATGACTAGTGGATCGTTGTCCTAAAGTATAAAAACAATCCGAAGGCGTTTTCTTGGTTTGGCGTATGTCATTGTTGTTGTTTTCCAAAGTTTATGTTATTTTCAAACTGATATCAGACAATTTTAGCCAAACCGGTCACACCATGCGTCGGATTGAGGTACGGTCGATTCGTACACGTCACAAATTACTCGTGGATCGTTTTCCTAAAGTATCAAAAGAATCCGAAGGCGTTTGCTTGGTTTGACGTATGTCATTGGTGTTGTTTTCCAAAGTTTATGTCATTTTCAAACTGATATCATACAATTTCAGCCATACTGGTCACACCGTGCATCAGATTGAGGTTCGGTCGATTCGTACATGTCACAAATGACTCTTGGATCGTTTTCCTAAAGTATCAAAACAATCCGGAGGCATTTGCTTGGTTTGACGTATGTCATTGGTGTTGTTTTCCAAAGTTTATGTCATTTTCAAACTGATATCAGACAATTTTAGCCATACCGGTCACACCGTGCATCGGATTGAGGTGCGGTCGATTCGTACACGTCACAAATGACTTGTGGATAGTTTTCCTAAAGTATCAAAACAATCTGAAGGTTTTTTCTTGGTTTGGCGTATGTCATTGGTGTTGTTTTCCAAAGTTTATGTCATTTTCAAACTGATATCAGACAATTTATGCCATACCGGTCACACCGTGGGTCGGATTGAGGTGTGGTCGATTCGTACACGTCAAAAATGACTCGTGGATCGTTCTCCTAAAGTATCAAAACAATCCGAAGGCATTTGCTCGGTTTGGCATATGTCATTGTTGTTGTTTTCCAAAGTTTATGTCATTTTCAAACTGATATCAGACAATATTAGCCCTACCGGTCACACCGTGCGTCGGATTGAGGTGAGGTCAATTAGTACACGTCAGAAATGACTCATGGATCGTTTTCCTAAAGTATCAAAACAATCCGAAGGCGTTTTCTCGGTTTGGCATATGTCATTGGTGTTGTTTTCCTAAGTTTATGTCATTTTCAAACTGATATCAGACAATTTTAGCCATACCGGTCACACCGTGCGTCGGATTGAGGTGAGGTCGATTTGTACACATCAAAAGTGACTCGTGGGTCGTTGTCCTAATGTATCAAAACAATCCGAAGGCGTTTTCTCGGTTTGTCGTATGTCATTGGTGTTGTTTTCCAAGTTTATGTCATTTTCCAACTGATATCAGACAATTTTAGCCATACCAGTCACACCGTGCGTCAGATTGAGGTGTGGTCGATTCGTACACGTCAAAATTGACTCGTGGATCGTTTTCCTAAAGTATTAAAACAATCCGAACGTGTTTTCTCGGTTTGGAATATGTCATTGGTGTTGTTTTCCAAATTTTATCTCAATTTGAAACTGATATCAGACACTTTTAGCCATACCGGTCACACCGTGTGTTGGATTGAGGTGCGATCAATTCTTACGCGTCACAAATGACTCGTGGATCGTTGTCCAAAAGTATCAAAACAATCTGAAGGCGTTTGCTCGGTTTGGCGTATGTCATTGGTGTTGTTTTCCAAAGTTTATGTCATTTTCAAACTGATTTCAGACAATTTTAGCCATACCGGTCACACCGTGCGTCGGATTGAGGTGCGGTCAATTAGTAAACATCACAAATGACTCGTGTATCGTTGTACTAAAGTATAAAAACAATCCTATGGTTTTTGCTCAGTTTGGCGTATGTCATTGGTGTTGTTTTCCAAAGTTTATGTCATTTTCAAACTAATATCAGAGAATTTTAGCCATACCGGTCACACCGTGCATTGGATTGAGGTGTGGTCAATTCATACACGTCACAAATGACTCGTGGATCGTTTTCCTAAAGTATCAAAAAAATCCGAAGGCATTTTCTCGGTTTGGCGTATGTCATTGGTGTTGTTTTCCAAAGTTTATGTCATTTTCAAACTGATATCAGACAATTTTAGCCATACCAGTCACACCGTGCGTCGGATTGAGGTGCGGTCGATTCTTACACGTCACAAATGACTCGTGGATTGTTGTCCTAAAGGATAAAAAAAATTTGAAGGCATTTTCTCGGTTTGGCGTATGTCATTGGTGTTGTTTTCCAAAGTTTATGTCATTTTCAAACTGATATCAGAAAATTTTAGCCATACCGGTCACACCATGCATCGGATTGAGATAAGGTCAATTCGTACACGTCATAAATGACTCGTGAATTGTTTTACTAAAGTATCAAAACAATCCTAACGTGTTTGCTCGGTTTGGCGTATGTCATTGGTGTTGTTTTCCAAAGTTTATCTCAATTTGAAACTGATATCAGACACTTTTAGCCATACCGGTCACATCATGCGTCGGATTGAGGTGAGATCGATTCGTAAGCGTCAAAAATGACTCGTGGATCGTTGTCCTAATGTGTCAAAACAATTCGAAGGCATTTTCTTGGTTTGGCGTATGTCATTGGTGTTGTTTTCCAAAGTTTATGTCATTTTCAAACTGATATCAGACAATTTTAGCCATACTGGTCACACCGTGCGTCGGATTGAGGTGCGGTCGATTCGTACACGTCACAAATGAATCTTGGATCGTTTTCCAAAAGTATCATAACAATCCGAAGGCGTTTTCTCGGTTTGGCGTATGTCATTGGTGTTGTTTTCCAATGTTTATGTCATTTTCAAACTGATATCAGACAATTTTGCCATACCAGTCACACCGTGCGTCGGATTGAGGGGAGGTCGATTCGTACACATCACAAATGACTCGTGGATCGTTGTCCAAAAGTATCAAAACAATCCGAATGCGTTTTCTCGGTTTGGCGTATGTCATTGTTGTTGTTTTCCAAAGTTTATCTCAATTTGAAACTGATATCAGACACTTTTACCCATAACGGTCACACCGTGCGTCAGATTAAGGTGTGGTCGATTCATACGCATCACAAATGACTTGTGGATAGTTTTCCTAAAGTATCAAAACAATCCGAAGGCGTTTTCTCGGTTTGGCATATGTCATTGATGTTGTTTTCCAAAGTTTATGTCATTTTCAAACTGATATCAGACAATTTTAGCCATACCGGTCACACCGTGCGTCGGATTGAGGTACGGTCGATTCTTACACGTCACAAATGACTCGTGGATCGTTTTTCTAAAGTATCAAAACAATCCGAAGGCATTTCCTCAGTTTTGCGTATGTCATTGGTGTTGTTTTCCAAAGTTTATGTTATTTTCAAACTGATATCAGACAATTTTAGCCATACCGGTCACACCGTGCGTCAGATTGAGGTGCGGTCGATTCGTACACGTCACAAATGACTCTTGGATTGTTGTCCTAAAGTATCAAAACAATCCGAAGGTGTTTTCTTGGTTTGGTGTATGTCATTGGTGTTGTTTTCCAAAGTTTATGTCATTTTCAAAGTGATATCAGACAATTTTAGACATACCGGTAACACCATGCGTCGGATTTGGGTGCGGTCGATTCGTACATGTCACAAATGACTCTTGGATCATTTTCCTAAAGTATCAAAACAATCCGAAGGCATTTTCTCGGTTTGGCGTATGTCATTGATGTTGTTTTCCAAAGTTTATGTCATTTTCAAACTAATATCAGACAATTTTAGGAATACCGGTCACACCGTGCGTCAGATTGAGGTGCGGTCGATTCTTACACATCACAAATGACTCGTGGATCGTTGTCCTAAAGTATCAAAACAATCCGAAGGCGTTTGCTCGGTTTGGCGTATGTCATTGGTGTTGTTTTCCAAAGTTTATGTCATTTTCAAACAGATATCAGACAATTTTAGCCATACCGGTCACACCGTGCATCGGATTGAGGTGTGGTCGATTCGTACACGTCAAAAATGACTCGTGGATCGTTTTCCTAAAGTATAAAAACAATCCGAAGGCGTTCTCTCGGTTTTCCATGTGTCATTGGTGTTGTTTTCCAAAGTTTATGTCATTTTCAAACTAAGTAGTAGGAATTCACTAATCTAATGATATGAAACATAAGAAAGGGAGATCATAGATGCTCAATAAGTTTAAAGGGAGATATAAATGACCATATAAAGATAACATAAGTATTAGGAATTCACCTTCATTGTCCTATTTGTTTACATTCTTCGATCAGGTATGTTGCCCATTCGTTTCTAAAGACATTTATATCATCTTCTGAATAGGAGTTTTTGCGACAGTCATAGTAGTTCTAAAAAAATATAAATACACAAAGGATTAATAATTATTTTAAATAAAGTAGTAATTATTTTCAAAAATACCTCTTCAGGGATGCTAGTTTGTCCATGAAATACAATCTCTTTCATAAATTTACAAACATAATAACCGCAGCCCTTGTCATTTGTTTGTTTCGGACACTGCAGAAACATCGAGAAAAATAAGTAATTTGTTTTGATATGTATTTGGATAGTGAAATATAATTATATATACCCAGATACTTCTCCATTTTTAGATATTGTGGGCATTGTCGTCCTTACGCCCTGGATTCATTCCAGCCTTTAAACGATATTCATACACCGCCCTATCATAACAAAATCCTCATTAAAAGATAATATAAATTATATAACTAGATATTTAGTTCTAAAATGTTGGATCTAGTGTATTAAAAATTGGAAATCGCCATCATGTGTGGTCGGTTAGTTGGATATCCATGCAGTGAATCCAGAAAATAAATCTTTGGAGTATCCAAATTGACTGCAATGAGCATCCAATGTTCCCTAAAAACACAAAAAGAAATAAGTACTGATAGAAATAAAAATATAATTGATATGATTAAAATTTATAGTTTTACCCTCGAATCTTTGGTATTAAAAAGAGCATGTCAGTAGTAATTCTTCTTTGAAACATTCTGAGCAGATTTGACATCAATTCAGCCTGAAAATTAGAGTCTATTTCTGTTCGTTGTGTAGAAATGGTGTGAGGACTAACGAGTCCAAATTTGTATTCATGGGAAAATCCCTTCAATTTTTTTTCATATATACGCCTGTGAAAAATATGATATGTATTTATTCATAATTATCAAAGTATATCAGCTTCTGTAAAATCAAATCATGAAAACATACCTCATGTATACATTTATAACTGAGGCACCTAGCCAGTCGTATGTGATGATCTCAGAAACAGCGTATGCACTAACTAAATCCATTGTTTCCTCTTCGTACATATCTTTTTCACAAACAATTGTATGATTCTTTTCTTCTTTCATTTTCGTATCCACATGAGCTTGCAATGATATTAAATGTGGATATAGAACGGGCGGGGTGAACGTGCTCTCAGTAGATTGTTTTTATCGGTTGGTTGATCCAATCCTGGAGCCGATCATTCGTTGTAGCATATCCATTTTATCCTTCTGTAATAACATTCATTGGTTCAGCCATTTTCTAATTTAATGTTAATGGTTCTGCTTGATAAATGAACTAGAAATGAATACCTCCTGCTCGACGTGTTTTTTTACAAGATTCGACGGCCATGCAACCAATGTTCCAATTGCTTTTTCCACCGTATGAATGTTGTCATCGTCATTTGGAACAGGTATCTCGGCGCTCGGCTCATGAGCTACGTTAATCGACACTTTGACATGACCGGTTGGAAGTGGTCTGGAGTGTAGCGTGTCATTCTCCATATTGAACACCGTAGTCCTCGCAACAAGGCGATGGGTGGGAGTTGACAGATATAAATCACAGTCATTTTCACCCTGCATAATATCATTAAATGAAAGGTATCAGTGTCTATGTGATTCACATCTCACAAAAACGAATATTATAACATTGATTACCTCGGTTAAGTCAGTTCTTTGAAGGGAATGGCTCGCCTCAAAGCTGGTGAGGGGTGGATCTTCTCGCGGGGTTTGTTCTTGAGTTGTTTTTTCTCTTCGCCTCTCCTCCATTAAACTCTTTAGCATCTCTCCCTGAGTTTGAATTAGTTCTTCAAGGGTAGCTACTTTATCTCTCATTACATGCAATTCTTTAGTTTGTTCATCCTCTTGTTTTTTTCTTAAAATATGTCTTGGGTGACACCCCAAAACCCACACCTCTGACGCGGCCATACTGTTCTGGCTGTTTCAAGGCCGTTGAAAGTATTTCTGCATCCGGTGCGGGTGATGATGTTTCCTATGACTATGTCAAATAGAAAATATGAAAAAATAAGTAAGCATTGTTATGTAATAGTGATTTAAAGCAAAACAAGTTTATATTATGTCATACTTACACATGTTTCCCACACTTTTTGTGTGTTTTCATCAATCAGTTTCCCCTCTTTATTAACACGAGCCTCCTTCCATAGCACATGGCGTGGAATGGAAGTGACTTGAGATTTTGCTTCATCAATATGCTTATAAACAGAGAAACATGGTTACAGTATGTCACATAAAATTATTACAGTTCTTTTAAAATACATACCAATTGTTTTTCAATTGAAGCGCACCCCAACCTTGCTTTACGGTAGGGGTACGCTGGTTTTGATGCCCGTTCTTTATTTTCAGCACTCAGTTGCTGTTTCATAAATAAAAACCTATAAATCAATGTGATGAATACAAGCAATGTTACACAACGTGTAACCAATCACAATGTACCTGAAAATTCTTGTCCGCACGACGGTTGCAAAACTCATCCCACGTTCCTTGGGATATCAAGTGTGCATAAAGAGGAGGCGGGTGCCGCTTGATTTTCCCTTCGGCATCTTTCAGATGATTTTTCGTTAAAATGGTGCAAAAGCCTCTATGAATCCTTCCTGCCAGTCTGAAAACAGATTCTTTGTGCGAAACATCTACTATAAATGCACTCTGCAAGAGATGATGAAGGGTTAGTCAATATTTCAATATTTTATTTTATTTTAATAAATTAAATAGATGATATCATAATGTTACCGTAATCTCTTCCCACATTAATGTTTTCAACCCGCTGACAACATGGTGCCACGACTCTACGTCAATCGGCACACGTTGTCGAGTGACGATTCCAATGTAGCTGCTAAACATGGCTTTGTTAGGGTTTACATGCTGGCCTAGCTTATTCCATCCCACCTCATATTTGATGCCTTTTTCTTTTGCCTTAAGGATTTTTGCTAAAACTGTCAAACTACGGTGCACCTGTATTTTTTTGTCGCTGGGGTTTCATCGCCTACCATTTCCTCAGTTTCTGCATCATCATTATGTTTCTCCGAAGCACTAGCTTCGGCATTGACACCAGCTGCAATAGGTTGAGAGACCTGTTGTACGTCAGCAGTGGGACCAGCTGCAACAGGTTGAGAGACCTGTTGTCTCTCAGCAGTGGGACCAGCTGCAACAGGTTGAGAGACCTGTTGTACATCAGCAGTGGGACCAGCTGCAACAGTTTGAGAGACCTGTTGTCTCTCAGAAATGGGACCAGCTGCAACAGGTTGAGAGACGTGTTGTGTCTCGATATTGGGTGCATCAGCAGGTGAAGAAGTCATTATTTGCAGAACTGGTTTAAAATTTAAGTTAGATCACATAAAAGCAGCAACGAATAGATAATAACATAATGTAACAAAATCTATATTACAATAAAAATCAATAACCTGATTATTGAACTCCCTTTTTTTAAAAGGCTGAAGGGATTTGACCCCTCTATCAACTATCCATATCCCTTCATTGTGTTCTCCTCTGACATACAAAACGTCGTCTACATTGGGACCACTGCGAAATTATTGCGAAATCCCAATGAAAGGATAATCTTTTGTTGAATTTTCATCTGACCCTTCAGCTATTTTGGTCGATAACAGAACAATTTACCAGTTTCGGTTTGCGGGATCGGGAACATAAAATACTTGCACTGCCTGTGATGCCATTATAAATGGTTCGTCTTTCTCCCCTTCCTTACTGAAATCAACTTTCACAAATCCCAAATCATCTATTTTAACAGCACTCCTGTTATAAACCCACTTGCATTGAAATATCGGAACTTGAAATTCCGTATAATCCAACTCCCATATTTGTTTGATGATGCCAAAGTATGAAATATTCGCATAAATTGGATTTCTGTCCTTAGCACCGGAAACATGCATCGCTTCAGCCACAAGTGTAACCCTGATATTCTGCATGGTACTGTCTTCATCATGTTCATTAGTAAAAAATGTATAACCATTAACTACATAAACATTGTAAGATAATGCATACACACATGGTCCTTCGGCTAGCCATCGAAGTCGTTCCGAAATAGACTTTGGATTTTCATCTGACTTCTTAAAAATATGATCTCGAAACTATCCTATAAACTGTCGATTATGTGTATTTGATATCCATTTTTTATCCCTTGATGGATTCAATTGCCTAAGAATTTCTTTGTGTATTTCAACATATGGGTCAACGTCCAAACTGTTATGGAAAACATAAAGGTGGGACTGCTCCTAATCTGTAATATTGATTGTGACAACCTTTCTTCCAGAAATTCCTTCACCCTCTAACCACCCAGTGTGATGAGATTTCGGTAACCCAATGCTTTCCACACCAGACAATTATTCGGTACAGAATTCAATGGCTTCCTCAACAATATATCGCTCTACAATACAACCCTCTGGCCGACTTTGATTTTTGACATACCATTTCAAAATCTTCATATACCGTTCAATGGGGTACATCCATCTGTAATGTACATGACCACATAGTCGAATCTCTCTCACCAAGTGGACCATCAAATGAACCATCCTATCAAAAAATGAAGGCGGGAAGAACATTTCTAATTCACATAATATGACAACAATTTCTTTTTCCATAGTTGGCAATTTCGCCGGGTCTATATCTTTTCTGCATATAGCTTTGAAGAAGAAACACAGTTTCATTAATGTATGGCGGACATTCTTGGGAAAAATGCAACGTAAAGAAATTGGAATGAGATTTTTCATCAAAACATGACAGTCATGTGATTTCAGACCTTTTAACTTCAAGTTACTCATTGACATAAGGTTACTGATATTTGATGAATACCCCTCTGGAACCTTTACGTCATTCAAGAAGTTGAAAAACTTATATCTCTCCTGCCTGGAAAGAGTTTAAGCAACAGGAGGAAGAAATGTTCATTTTTCACCCTTTACTGGTGCCAACTCTTCTCATATTCCCATCTCAACCATGTCAAACCTAGCCTTAATTCCATCTTTTGTTTTTTCAGATGTATTTAGCAATGTGCCGATAACACTGTCAAATACATTTTTTTCTACATGCATAACATCAATAAAATGTCTTACATATAGACAATTCCAGTATTGTAATTCAAAAAAAATTGATCTCTTTTTCCAACTGATTTTTGTAAGGTTTTTCGAAGCCGGTTTACCAAAAGTAGTGTCCAAATTTTTAACTTTCTCAAACAATTGATCGCCTGTTAGTAGAGACGGTGTTGTACGTTCTTCTGAACTTCCATCGAATGATGTCTTCCAAGAACGGTACTTATGTCGTCGCGGTAGAAATCTGTGATGTCCTAGAAACACAGTTTTCGATGAATGTTTCAACCTAATTGATTGTGTACCTTCTTTGCAAATGGGACAACCTTGAGTTCCTTTAATGCTATATCCTGAAAAATTTCCATAAGCTGGGAAGTCATTTATCATCCCATACAACATGACTCTCAAAGTGAAATCTTCCTTTCTGTAAGCATCATACAACGTAACACCTGAATCCCACAATAATTTCAAATCTTCGATCAATGGAGCTAAATAAACATCAATATCATTACCCGGTTGTTTTGGTCCTGATATAAGCATAGATAACATGATGTATTTTCATTTCATGCATAACCAAGGTGGTAAGTTATAATTTATCAACATAATTGTCCATGTACTGTGACTGCTGCTTTGAAAACCAAAAGGATTCACTCCATCTGTAGATAACGCAAGACGAAGGTTTCTCGACTCGTTTCCAAATTCAGGATACTCATGATCGATTCTCTTCCACTGAGGAGAGTCTGCCGGGTGACGTAGTATCCCATCTTTAATTCTTGTATCTGCATGCCATGTTAATTGTTCTGGAGTCTCCTCACTTCCATATAGGAGTCTAAACCTTGGAATGATTTGCAAAGTACCATACAACTTTAGTAGGACTGGATTCATCTTTCTTGTATCAAGAAGCACCACACTTTGGGCATTCTATAAGTGATTTGTGGTCCTTGAAAAACAGTATACAGTCATTCGGGCAGGCGTGTATTCTTTCAGAGATCATACCCATAGAGCGTATCATTCGTTTGGCATCGTATGTTCGGCTCGGGAGCTCATTGTCTTCTGGGAGCATTTCATTCAAGAGGGCAAGTAGTTTCGTAAAACTGTCGTCACTCCACCCGTTATCTGCTTTCAAATTATACAGCTTCAGTACGGCTGACAATGCTGTATATTTAGTGCAACCAGCATACAATGGCGTATTTTCACAACTTTTTAACTTCTCAAACAATTTTGGGCAATCACAAAGTTCATCTTCGAAGGTCCTTTTCATTTTCTCAATACGATCTTCATCATCATTCACATCTGTAATCACATCCTCCATACGGTCATCTTCATTGTTCATGTTTGTAATCATATCAGATGATCCATAAAACGCAGTGTCACCCCAGTCACTACCTACATTCGTTGTTTCCCCGTGTTTATTCCAACATGTATAACTTTGATCTATTCCGCGACAGATCAAGTGTTCTTCCAACTCATCTGGACTAATTTATTTTGAATAACAACAGCGTAAACACGGACAAAGTATTTGAGAAGAGTCACATGCATGATCTATTGCAAACTTGATAAATTCTTTCACGGCTTCTTCATACTCTTTTGTCAACCGATTGGCATTCATCCATTCTTTATTTATATTCATCCTATTTAAAATATATAGGATACGTATATAGGTTAAAGGAGAAGGAATGTGAGTATAATTTATATAAAAACAAGATACTTAAAGCAAATAATGGAATAAATAAATACCAAAATAAAAAACATATTGGGAACCACTACAATCCCCAAGCCTCACATCATCTAGATCTCTAAAACCCAGTAGTGCAGGACACTCAACCAAACATTCCAAATACACAATAAGGACTGAAATCTCTCACCTATCCACTTTTCATAACAAATATAATCACTACTCAAAATCAATGTCCCTTTTAGTAGTATCATAGACCTCACTACTATGTAATTTTTTCCATTTCAATAAAATACCACCTCAAGTTCATTTTTTTAATAAAAGTGGTGACATGAATTGGTCACCTAATTCATGCCCCAAAGGACTCAATTTAAAAAAAGAGTATAAGTACAAACACAAGGTGAAAAGAACATACACCAGTAGGGATTGAGAGAAGTATAAACCAAAAACACCAAGGAAAATCTGGAAAAATATCTAGAAGCAATGAATGATCCAAACAACCTATTATCAACTATTCCATGATCTCCAAAAGGGGTTTTACTATCCATGGGGACAACACTAATCCATCTAGCTTGAAGGGAATCCAATGCCTTCATAAATTTTCTTCTCTATCAACTTGACCGCGGCATGACCGCGGAGGAGGAGGAGGCCGCAGAGGCACCGGTGGCACCGGCGGAGGAGGAGGAGGCATCGGCGGAGGAGGAGGAGGCCGCGGTGGAGGAGGAGGCACCGGCAGCTGCGCAGAGGCAGGGCGGAGGCAGCGGAGGTAGCGGAGGCAGCGGAGGAGGAGGATGATGAGGCCGGTGGAGGAGGAGGAGGAGGAGCAGGAGTAGAGGAGGAGGCGGCGATCGCGACAGAGGAGGAGGAGGCGGTGGCCGCAGAGGCACCGGCATGACCGCGGCGTGACCGCGGTGTGACCGCGGCGTGACCGCGGCGTGACCGCTGCGTGACCGCGGTGTGACCGTGGAGGGGGAGGAGACGTGGAGGCACTGGCGGCACCAGCGGAGGAGGAGGAGGCATCAGTGGAGGAGGAGGAGGACGCGGTGGTGGAGCAGGCACCGACGGCAGCGTGGAGGCAGGGCGGAGGCAGGGCGGAGGCAGCGAAGGTAGCGGAGGAGGAGGAGGATGAGGCTGGTGGAGGGGAGGAGGAGCAGGAGCAGAGGATGAGGCGGCGGCCGTGGCGGAGGAGGAGGAGGCAGCAGAGGCAGTGGAGGAGGAGGAGGAGTCCTCGGCGGAGGAGGAGTAGGCCGCGGTGGAGGAGGAGGCACCGGCGGCAGCGCAGAGGCAGGGCGGAGGCAGGGCGGAGGCAGTGGAGGCAGCGGAGGCAGCGGAGGAGGAGGAGGATGAGGCCGTTGGAGGAGGAGGAGAAGGAGCAGGAGCAGAGGAGGAGGCGGCGGCCGCAGCGGAGGAGGAAGAGGCGGCGGCCGCAGAGGCACCGGCGTGACGGCGGCGTGACCGCGGCGTGACCGCGGAGGAGGAGGCGGGCGGCATCGGCGGCGGAGGAGGAGGCATCGGCGGAGGAGGAGGAGATCGCGGTGGAGGAGGAGGCACAGGCGGCAGCGCAGAGGCAGGGCGGAGGCAGGGCGGAGGCAGCGGAGGCAACAGAGGCAGCGGAGGAGGAGGAGGATGAGGACGGTGGAGGAGGAGGAGGAGGCGGCGGCCACAGAGGCACCGGCGTGACCGCGGCGTGATCGCCGTGTGACCGCCGCGTGACCGCAACGTGACTGCAGAGGAGGAGGAGACGTGGAGGCACTGGAGGCACCGGCAGAGGAGGAGGAGGCATCGGTGGAGGAGGAGGAGGCCGTGGTGGAGGAGGAGGCACCGGAGGCACTGGCGGCAGTGCGGAGGCAGGGCGGAGGCAGGGCGGAGGCAGCGAAGGCAGCGGAGGAGGAGGAGGATGAGGCCGGTGGAGGGGAGGAGCAGGAGGAGAGGAGGAGGCGGCGGCTGCGGCGGCGGAGGAGGAGGGAGCGGAGGCAGCGGAGGAGGAGGAGGTGGCCGCAGTGGAGGAGGAGGAGGCTGCGGTGGAGGAGGAGGCACCGGCGGCAGCACAGAGGCAGGGCGAAGGCAGGGCGGAGGCAGGGCGGAGGCAGCGGAGGCAGCGGAGGCAGCGGAGGAGGAGGAGGATAGGGCCGGTGGAGGAGGAGGAGGAGCAGGAGCAGAGGAGGAGGCGGTGGCTGCAGCGGTGGAGGAGGAGGTGGCGGTCGCAGCGGAGGAGGAGGAGGAGGAGGCCGCAGAGGCACCGGCGTGACCGCGGCGTGACCGTGGCGGGACCGCGGCGTGACCACGGCGTGACCGCGGCGTGACCGCGGAGTGACCACGGCTGGACTGCGGCGTGACGGTGGAGGAGGAGGAGGCCGCGGAGGCACCGGCGGAGGAGGAGGAGGCCGCGGAGGCACCAGCGGCACCGGCGGAGGAGGAGGAGGCATCGGCGGAGGCAGCAGAGGAGGAGGAGGATGAGGCCGGTGGAGGAGGAGGAGGAGGAGCAGGAGCCGAGGAGGAGGCGGCGGCCGCGACGGAGGAGGAGGAGGCGGTGGCCACAGAGGTCCCAACTCTAGGTGGATATATATGGATACTTTCCTTGACTGGTCTTTATATGAAAGAATTCTAAAAGGCTCCCTCACCTTCCAATGATATATTATTTCTAGAAAATTGTTTTGTGGGAGAAAGAATTAATCGTATATAGTTGATGTCACTTTTAGATCATATGATTCCTTACTCATCAAGATAAATTGACAAGAACCAAAACCTAAGAGGCCTCAGGCCTATCCAAATCTCTAGAAGTGATGACTTCCCAGTGCTTATTGGAAAACTATGGAAGTGTCGACTTCCCACATGCACATCCCCCCTCCCTATATCTCCCCCAGCAGACTCCTGCACATCCCCCTCCCATCCACCCACTACACCCCCCCCCCCCACTTTCACAACCCCCCTCCCCCACCCCCACCTTCACACCGCCCCCCCACTTGTACACCCCCTAACCTCACCCACCAACAGACTCCCACCTACCTAGACCCCCCCAACTAGAACACTCTCTTCCCCACCACCCACTTCAACAACCCCCCCTCCCACTTGCATATCCCACCCACCCCCACCTGCACAGCCCACCCCCACCCCCAACCTGTACACACCCCCACCTCACACCCAATAGACCCCCCATTATACGCCCCACCTACACATGTTCACCCACTTCACATCTCCCCCACCTAAACACCCCCATGCACCTGCACACCCCCCCACCCAATACACCCCCGTAGCACCTGCACCCCCCACTTCAAATAAAATTGATTCACACAAATCATGATAGTTGAAATATAGAACAAAAACAAAAAACAAAGAAAATTACAATTATTGGGCATAACATACCGCACAATAGAGGAGGAGGAGGCCGCGGAGGCACCGGCGGAGGAGGAGAAGGCCGCGGTGTAGGAGGAGGCCGCGGTGGAGGAGGAGGCACCGACGGAGGAGGAGGAGGCACCGGTGGAGGAGGAGGATGCCGCGGTGGAGGAGGAGGCACCGGCGGCAGCGGCGCGGATGCAGGGATGAGGTAGGGCGGGGGCACCGGAGGCACCGAAGGAGGAGGAGGATGAGGCCAGTGGAGGAGGAGGAGGAGGAGAAGCATAGGAGGAGGCAGCAACCGCAGCGGAGGAGGAGGAGGCGGTGGCAGCGGCGCAGACGAGGGCTTTCGTGAGAGCTTGATTGTGTGCGGGGAGGAGGAAGAGGACCCGCGGGTTTTTAACAAATCTGTGGGACCCTTTATCAGTGCTAGTAAAAATCACTGATAAAGGGTGTATTTATCAGTGCTAAAATGAAAAGCGCTGATAAATACAACCTTTATCAGCGCTAACAAAAGCGTTGAAAAAATTCCGGACATTTATCAGCGCTTTTCCGTTAGCGCTGGTAAAGGCAGGCGCATGCCTTGCCCTGTTTTGTAGTAGTGCCTCCTCTCCACCCCTAATTCGCAGCCCTATCACCGCGCAACCCTCCTCCACAATAGCGTCTGCTCCTCCCTGCATCCATCCTCCTCCTCCCCCGGTTCGCAGCCATATCACCGCGTAACCCTCCTCCCCGATGATTTATCTTCCTCCCGGCAATATAACCGACGATCTCACCATGCAGCCCTCTCTCACAGCGGCTCCCTCCTCCAGACGATCTCCCCGACGATCTCCTCCCCCGGTTCACAACCATGTTTTGGGATATATGGGATTGGGTAAGAGATATCTCAGTTTTATATTTATCTTGATGGGAATTGGCTTGGGTTTTTTTAGTCTATGCACCATGAGTTAAGTGTTGTTAATGTTTCAGGAAATCAATAATAGAAAGATATCATTTAGATATGTTATGGTGATCAATGTAGGAAGGTAGATGTGGATGGATAACCACTAGGAATTGTTAGGGATGATAAGTCTTATGGGGTGGAGATTCTAATTACATGAATCTATATGGGTGTTGGAAATTATGAGGATTACCATATTTTTAAAATAGTGCATAGTCCATATTTTGAGTTGGGAATTGGATTGGAATTATGAGGGTTTCAGTACCCCAAATAAAATTTTTTAGACAAAAAATAAGGTAATAAAAGGTGGTATGGAGGTCTTGAGAAATATCAGGGGCTTCTTAGGATGGTATGATAGCAATTTGGCTATAAAGTACTGCCACTAGCTATCCCTTGGTTAGTCACTAACTCATTGGTGTCCTGGGTAGCATCTTGGTTCCATTTTTTGTCTTAGCTTCCAATCAATGAGGTTTTTATAGGGTAAAATACAAAATTATTCCCTCAGTTTTTAAAGGATAATCCCCCACTTTTCTCAACTATTTTTAGCACACAACCAGGGGATCTAAATCCCTATCCCCCCCCCCTTAACACCCCCTTAATTTTCGATGGTTTCAGATTCGTTCTTAGGATATTTGAGAAAAAAACCTCATATCCTCTTATCCTTCCTCATCACTTAAATTGGACTTTTTCTTTTAGGATTTTTGGTTCCAATTCCACCAAATCATAGCGGAATCATCCTTATATCATAAGGATTTGATTTTTCTTATATATGGGGAATCCTAAGATGACCTATTTAGTTTTTTCGTGTCATTTTTATAGAGGTAAGTGGTGACACCAATCTTTTTATGTTTTTTCCTAAAATTGAAATTGGTTATTATTTTTCATGGAAGCATTGGCTTGGTCTTTGGATAAAAATGTGGTCTGGAGTACACCATGGGTATTTTATAAGTATTTTTTTTGGGTTTTAATATTGTGATAGATTCTTGTAGGTTTTTCATTTCTTATTCCTTTATAGAGAAAAGTTTTTAATTAATTATAATTTATTAAAATTAACTGGTTGAAATCTCATGGTTTAATTTTGGTACCTGGTTGGTGATGACTGCCTTGGAGAACTTAGGCGGAAACTGTCAACCAATTGAATAAATTCAGGAATTTTATTTAACGATTGGTGGTCCTTTTAATTTAACACATAGTTTTTTCTTTTTTTAGAGTGTGTGCATGATTCAGTGTAGCTAAATTTATCATTATTGATACAATTTAATTTAAGTGTTTGAATTTAAGGTTTCCCTATTTCAACGACCCATTAAATATTCCTTGGGAATTTTTGATGCGTAGTTTCAAATGGAATTCATAGTGGATTAATTACCTTGAAATGGATCGATGTCATTAAATGATGAAATTGTGTTTTAAATGGATTAATTGGAACATGGTTTGAATCGATGGTTGTGAAATGGAATTTCTAAATGATCTATTATTATAAATGGTTAAACCTTTGGGTAAAACCTAATATAATTGTATGTAGGTTTCTTATAAAGTGTCCACTTTTTTAATGGAATGGTATTGATGAAATGGGTTGAGAATCCCAAAACATTTAAATTGAGATGAATTGGTTTTATGATAATTGAAGTTGTACAATTGAATGGTTGTCTTGAGAATCCCAAAACAATTAATTATAGATTTTTTTATTTTTTGGTTCCTTATATTTTTGTTGTGTGTTTTGGATTTCATTGAGGTGGATTCGAGTCGCCGTTGACGAAGGCTTATATGTGTATGCATAGGTAGGCATATGCATATATAAGTTCCCCCTTTATATATATCCACTCATGGTAGTATGAATATATATATTGGGGCTAGGTGTGCTTATATATAGATATGAAAAATGCATACGCGTGTAAGTGTAAAGGGGTTTATGCAAGTATAAACATATATCTAAGGACGCCCTTGTGCATATTTGGCCATGAAAATATGTACATAGGGGCTAGGTGTCCTTATATATATGTTAATTTGAATATGCGTGCAAGCAGAAAAAAAAGGAATATTCGAGTTGTCGTTGTCAAAAGTAAACGCGCCTTGAGGTTGAGTTGGGGTCCCTCTCCTAGCCTATTTAATTCAAGAATGTTTTAAATTTCATTTAGTTGCCTTTTTAATTTTTCATTTTTATATTAAATTGAAATTCTTGAATAAGTTTTAGTTAAGATAATTGTTTCGTTTGATAAATAAGTCATGCTTTTGTAATAAAACCCCTCCAACGGAGGTGCGCTGTCTGCGAAAAATCACAGTGGTATACCTTGCTTACCATTATTGCATTCATGTTTTCCTTATACTTGATGTCATTGTTAGTCATAAATCAGACATCGTACTTGACTCTTTTTATATCCCTATAGGGGGTTTCCCTCTTTTTATTAAAACATTTGTTTGAACCCAGAAACCCTTTAAGTGTCGTTAGACTTTTAAGATGGGTCCCATGTTGTGTGACCATATCACATAGAATGTGATATTTAAATCCAACCAAAAGCCTAGTTCCACATACCAGGGGTCCCACAGTACCAGTAATGTCAGATTACATGTTATGTAACCTGTGATTTTCCTGATCCCACGGGGTATTCCTCTAGGTATTCTTACACATTTCTAGATCTCCAAACCTCACCGAATTAGGTATATCAGGGGTCATCCAATCCTCTAGTCATCACAGATTAGCATTAATTTCTTTAAATATTCTAAGAAAACATCCTCTCATGCCATCCATATCATCCTATTTTAAACTAAGTGGAATATGATGCCTCGCGGATGTCGTTGGACCGGGCCAACACGTTGCGGTCACGCCACGGTAATGATGTGATTTGGCCCTACTCCAACCACATCTAGCCGACACCATCCCCCTTCCACCTTCATTTCATCCCACTTCCACCAGCATTCCAGCCCGCAACAGCCCCCCCCCCCCTGCCACATTCGAATCATCTCGCACCATCCCCCCAGCACCTACAACCAGCCCCCTTCCACCTGCATCCGAGCCCTCAATGAATTAGGTATATCAGGGGTCATCCAATCCTCTAGTCATCATAGATTAGCATTAATTTCTTTAAATATTCTGATAAAACATCCTCTCATTCAATCCATATCATTCAATTTGAAACTAAGTGGAAGATGATGCCCTGCGGATGTCACTGGACCGAGCCAACACGCTACGGTCACGCCGCGGTCACGCTGCGGTCACGCTGCGGTCACATCGCGGTCACACCGCGGTTACACCTTGGTCACACCGCGGTCACACCGCGGTCACGCCGTGGTCACGCCGCGGTCACCCCGCGGTCACGCCGCGGTCACGCCGCGGTCATGCTGTGGTCACGCCGTGGTCACGCCGTGATTTGGCCCCGCTCCAGCCACATCCAGCCCACACCATCCCCCTTCCACCTTCATTTCGTCCAACTTCCATCAGAATTCCAACTCACAACAGCCCCCCTTCCACCTTCGAATCAGCCCGCATCATCCCCCCAGCACCTGCAACCAGCCCCCTTCTACCTGCATTCGAGTCCCCACTGAATTAGGTATATCAGGGGTCATCCAATCCTCTAGTCATCACAGATTATAATTCATTTCTTTAAATATTCTGAGAAAACATCCTATAATGCCATCCATATCATCCTATTTGAAACTAAGTTGAAGATGGTGCCCCGCGGATGTCGCTGGACCGGGCCAACACGTTGCGGTCATGCCGCGGTAACGCCGCGGTCACGCCTCGGTCACGCCGCGGTAATGCCTTGATTTGGTCCTGCTCCAGCCACATCTAGCCGACACCAGACACCTTCCACCTTCATTTCAACCCATTGCCACCAACATTCCAGCCCACAACAGCCCCCTGCCACCTTCGAATCAGCTCGCTCCATCACCCCAGCACCTGAAACCAGCCCCCTTCCACCTGCATTCGATCCCACACCGAATTAGGTATATCAGGGGTCATCCAATCCTCTAGTCATCACAGGTTAGCATTCATTTATTTAAATATTCTGAGAAAACATCCTCTCATTCCATCCATACCATCCTATTTGAAACTAAGTGGAAGTTTCTGCCCCGCAGATGTCCCTGGACCGGGCCAACACGTTGCGGTCACGCCACGGTAATGTCGTGATTTGGCCCTGCTCCAGCCACATCCAGCCCACACCAGCCCCCTTTCACCTTCATTTCAGCCTACTTCCACCAGCATTCCCGCCCGTAATATCCCCCTCGGAACATTCAAATCAGCTCGCACCATCCCCCCAGAACCTACAACCAGCCCCCTTCCACCAGCATTCCATCCCCCTTCCACCTACATTCGACCCCGCACCATCCCCCGACCACTTTAAATCTTTCCCTCACCATTTAGGTCATGCCCTTTGGATTAAATAATGATGACACTACATACCAACACTACACACATTATATCATTAATATCTTCTTAGAAAGAATATATGAATGATTTTTTTAATTACATGGTTATCAAATCTCAATAGAGATGTGATTATTTCATAGTACTTTAAACAATATTTAACAAGTTGTAGTAGCAAAACCTAAACATGAATCTGGTAAAATGTGTTTTCAGGGTAGCGCTGGGGAAATTCGATATATTTGAGATCATCCTCCAAGTGAATTTTCTAATCAGACCATCATTAATGGTAAAAAGATCCTTAACCCATAGTCCTCCCATTTCCACAGGTTTTATGCATTCTTTCCACTTCACTGTGACCAACTTCCTTTCAAAGATTGATCCTCTCCATATAAAGTTTCTCACCAGGCTTTGATGTTCCTTAATAAGCCCTCATGACCATTTGTATCAAGTGAAAGGGAAAGGATCCCCTCTTCACCCCCATGATATTGAAAGGGAAAGGATCCCCTCTTCACCCTAAGGTATCAAGTGATCTTGTTCTTTTTTCCAACAGGAATTCCATTTCCAAAAACAATTGAAGATTTGTCCCAGCTTATGGCATGTCCAGCCACATCCTCATAGTGAGTGAAAAGAGCCTTTATATAGGATGTGGTTCTCTTTGTATCCCACCCCAGCAATACAATGTCCTCAGCATAGAGAAGATGGGGTGGGGCATGATCATAAAAACCAGCTCTAATCCTCTTATAAATACCCAGATGAGAAAGCTCATTGATTCATCAGCTTATGTAATCCTCTGTAATTACAAACAGTATACCCGATAAGGGGTCACCTTTTCGTACACCCCATGATCAAGAGAAGAACCCTCTCGGTGCATCGTTCACAAGAATTGACATCCGAGAGGATCCAAGAATAGTGTTAACCAGGTTCAGAAATCTATTTGAGAACCCATGCCTGCAAAGTATCTCAATGAGAAAACTCAATTTATGGGTATCAAAAGCCTTAGAGATGTCAATCTTAAGAGCAAAGTTCCTTACCTTTGACTTCCTTCGCATGTGGTTAACACTCTCAGAGGCCATGAAAAGGCATTATTGTATGTTCCTTCTCAGATTTAGTAGGCATATTAATGTTATCTGAAGTCTGAAAAATACCAATATTATGATTGACAAAAATAGGAGGATATGTACCTGAAATATTTGTAGTAAGGTTTTCATGTGAATTACCTGAATGTTTTTCCATCTTTTTTCTAAAACCTGGGGGAATCTATGGTGTGTCCACCAGGTTCGGTTGCTCTTGATAAGATGAAAATATACACCTCTAATTCTTGACCAATTCAATATGCAGATTTGGGTTGGCATCTTTCTAATCTTGAGAACCCAGGGCAACCAAATTTTGATTTGGGTAACTGTCTAGAGCAGTCTTTGAAACACCCAGAACTTCAAGTGCCATGACCATCTCCTTGAGAGATGCACTGTCCTAACCAAGTTGGGGTTAAGGGGTCTGTTCAGAGCTAATGGTATTCTCCACATAAGTTTCACTGCTCATGTGTAAACCCCAAAGAGGGTTGCATTTATTCTACTCAGAGTCATTATTCAAAATTGGCTTGTTCTGGTCATCATGTCTGTCAAGTAGTGTGCCAACCTGTTTTGATTCACAACCCAAAGAAGAATATTGGTATGCAGATTTTCCATTGTCAATATTCATACCATTAAAAATATCATTGTAAATTTTATGTTCTATATTTCCTCTAATGTCATTAAACCCCGATTGGATCATTATTAATTTTGAACAATGCATCATCTCCTTGAAAGTTATAATAGCAGATAAGGTTTTGAAGAATCCTCTACAATTATAACTTCATCAATATCTGAATTCTGAAGGTGATTGACAAAGGTATTATTGCAAGGTTATGATTTCATAATATCTAATTATTGATTAAAATAATAAAATACTGCTATACGGGGGGTATAATGTTTTTAAATTAGTGTAATTTATATGAAATATTGAATAAGTTTCAGGGTTGTTTTCTAAAATTAAAACATTCTACTTAGTAAATGTTTTTGAATTTTAAAAACAAAGACTAATAATATGTCATGCCACATTGTAAAATATTTTAAACAATGTTAATTTCATTTTATTTTAAGAGACCTTTCTTGTGGTGCTTGATTTTGGTTGATATGCAATTTATTTTTTGGATTTAAATACATTTTAGGGCATAATTATTTATTTGGAAGTGTTTTTTATCTTTTCTCAGGTTTTCCTACGTGGAAGCCCTCTCTTGGAGTGTTATAATTTGCAAATTAAAATTTTATCAAATATAGAATGTTTTAGACAGGTATTTTTTAGTTTAGTTTTTATATTATTTTCTTTATCGCATTGTCCACCTAGGTCTTTTACTTCTTTCTGTGGACAAAGGGTAATTAGATTCTGTAAAGGGGTGAAAATGGGGTTCAGATTGATTCAATCTGACGGCTTGGATCTGAGGTAAGATTATATGGTTACTACTTGTCTCGCACCTCATGTATTTGTGGATTTCAGTGTTTTTGACTCCATATTATGTTTTAAGTGGGGGAGCATCAACTTTTAGTTAGAAATCTCCAAGAGACGAAGTGGATGGTTTGGTTCCACCTTGAGATAGGATCCCTCTTATAGACTCTTTAATTTAGAAATGCTTTAAATTGAATTTTGCTTCTTTCTTAATTCTACTTAATTATATTGAATTTCATATCTTGAATAAGTGTTCTTTAATATAATTGTTTCATATAATAAATAATGTCATGTTTTTATAATAAAACCCCTCCAATGGAGGTGCGCTGTCTACGAAAACTCGCAGTGATAGTTATGTTGATCTAGTTGCTTAAATTATTGCATTTGATTTTTGCTGAATGAGTTTTATAATAAATGTTAAATATAATTAAATGAATTGTGTGATAAAGCAATGCCATTATTTTATAATAAAACCCCTCCAACGGAGGTGCGCTATCTTCAAAACCAAAGAGTAGTGATAGTTATTTGTATCATGTTTAGATTTGGTTTGATTCTTTCATATTTCTCTTGTTGGTGTTTGTTTTGTGGCTAGTTAGTTTTTATTTTCTTTGAATAATATAAACTAGCTTATCATACTCGTTTAACTCAAATGACATTGCCTGAGTAGGCATATTCCTTGACCATGATACTTTCCTTTTCACGCTTTGAATATTATAAACAAAATTTCCTTGTTTAAGAAAAGTGAATGAATTTGTAAATGGTTTGTGTTGGGTGTTTGATTATTTTCTGTCATTTTGTTTCCCTTTAGATGTTGTGTCATTGTGCTGCTCGCTAAAAACTTCTCTGGTGATCCCTTGTTATAGCATATTAAATAGCTGATCTGTTCTATCATTTGTAGGTGGGGTGATGACCGGAATGTTGCCCCACCTCCTCCCAACACCTTCGCTCCTGGAAGGAAGATGTTTCCCCGTGGATGTCGCTGGACCGGGCCAACACGTCGCGGTCATGCCACGGTCACGCCGCAGTCACGCCGCGGTCACGCCACGGTCACTCTACGGTAAGGTCGTGATTTGGCCAAGCTCTAACCACATCCAGCCCACACCACCCCCCTTCCACCTTCATTTCAACCCACATCCACCAACATTCCATCCCGCAACAACCACCCCTACCACCTTAGAATCTGCCTACACCATCCCCCCAGCACCTACAACCAGCCCCCTTCCACCAGCAATCCAGCCTCCTCCTGCTCCCTTCGCTCCTAGTCGGAAGATGTTGCCCCATAGATGTTGCTGGACCGGGCCAACACATCGCTGTCATGCTGCGGTCACGTCGTAGTCACGTCGCGATCCCGTCGCGGTCCCTCTGCAATCACACCGTAGTCACGCCACGGTCACGCCGCGGTCACGCCGCGGTCACGCCGCGGTCATGCCGCAGTCACGCCGCGGTCACGCCGCGGTAATGCCATGATTTGGCCCTGCTCGAGCCACATCTAGTCCACACCACCCCCTCCACCATCATTTCATCCCGCTACCACCAACATTACAGCCCGCAACAGCCCCCCTTCCACCTTTGAATTAGCCCACACCATCCCCCCAGCACCTGCAACCAGCCCCCTTCCACCATCATTCCAGCCTCCTCCCGCTCCCTTCACTCCTGGCCAGAAGATGTTGCCCCGTAGATGTCGACTACTAAAAAAATGACATATATCCACACATTTATTGCCACAGTATAAATGGTCCGTGGATATATATTAGATATAGCAATGAGCAGATCATTCCCTGTGGGAATAGCTTCTTCATTTTTTATCCTTCTTCGAGGATTTCTTCTCCACTCGCCCACTCCCCAATCTCTCCCTCAAAACCTTTCTCCATCGATCGTCTCCCGAGTGATTTCCCACCCATCTGATCCTCCCCAGATTCTCCTTCACCCTCACTGGATTCTCTATTCACAGCTCATCCATTCGCAACATCTCCATCCGCGGTTCCTCCACCCCTCACGTGTTCCTCTCCTCCCACATACCCTTATTCGGGTGTACCTACTCTATCTGGTGCATCGGCCGATGCTTCCCCTCTCCAAAATTGATCTCCATGTCCTCCGCTCGACCGAACTACCCTTCCCTGCCTTCTACTCTTGTGAAGGACTCGATTGGCTCCCTAATCTAATGACATTGGCTCATGCAATGGAACCATACCCGCTCTGCCGCTCCCTGCTATCGTGACATCGGCTGAGGCATTGTGTCTGATATACTTTGACAAAATTTTGTCTTAATTCACAATTCTTTTACTTCTACAAAAAATTCCAGAAACTTCTACTATCAATGATCAAAATTCCATGTATCACTAAACAATAAATATGTTAGATTCTTTCAGCCATAGACAACTTCATTCAGCACATAACCATGTCCAAGATTATTCATCCAACCACATATCAATCGTGACATACCTTGGCCAAGACATTCTCCAGGGAACTCAAGAAATCTCTATAATCATTAAACAGCTTCACTCACTAGCTCAAGATCAAAATAATTGCCTCAAAATTAGCTTTTAAATTATAAATTAGGGCTTTTTTGTTTTCAAATACTTTTTTGTACCCTTCCATAGTGCCATTGGAACATGGGTTACCATGATTAACATGATGTATCTCACTTACGGAAGTCATCTTAATAATCCAAAACCTTATTTCCAACCTATGTCAGCATCATACATGAATTCAAGCTTCTGTATATTTCAATATCCATTCATTCAAAAGACAAAACACCCAAAAAACCCACATTATTAATATCCATCAAGCATTTGAACTCAAAACCAATCATATTTTTTTTGTGAATACATCTCAGATAGCAACATTTGAATTGACATACCACTAACTTTCTTCGACACCACTCTACTCATCCTCACCAAAACATAGGAATTTCATTTGTTAAATATTCTATATTTATGAAACCAAAGTAATAAGGAAATTTGAGGCTCCAATATTTCATTTTTATTCAACCAGAATAGGGAACACTATCCATTGAATAAAAACCATTGTCTTTAATAGCATCATAATGGAATTATGCTTGCCTTCAATTCCATATCCATGGAAATTTACTTAAAAACGTTCTTTGGAAATCGCATCAATCCTATCACTTTATTAATTCATCATTGTTCCCATTTTATTTATATCAAAATTCAAGGTATCTTCTCTATTCTATTTCTTGTTCTCTAAATCATCATCGTCGATCATAACTTTTAAAATTCTTGTATGAAATCCCATTGTCCCACAATCTCTTATAATTCTGGGATATCTTCGTTTAAATGGGCTGAACACATCCTTGATTGGAACTTGATTTTTTTCCACCTGTTCATGATACATTCTTTTTAGCTCCATAATTGTCTAAAAACCACTTCCTTTCTAAAAACCAATGTTATTATCACATGAATTTAAATGGGTTTTAATATCTATTTTGGTGAAAAATATTTATACACCAGCATTATACTAACAAATACTTATCCATTAATAACTAGTAACTACATTGATCTATATGCAATTATGATTTATATAGCTACATATTTGTATTTATTTTCTAGTATACATATTTAGGTATGTGCTTATTTCCAGTATGCATTACCAGTTTTCACTCACATAGAAAATAAGTGTGACTTAGCTATTGTATGCATTTATTTTTCACTATGGAGTACTAGTATGCACTTATATAGAGAATAAGCGCATTAATATTAGTGCCTTCATGTTTGAACTTTTTTTCCAAGAATTTATATTGGAAAAAATCCAATATATGTGTAAGTGAATTTATAGTAGAAAGTTATTTTAAAGCTTACATAGAAATTGAAGAGAAAAAAATATAGAGGAGAAAGAGTTTTGAGAGAATTAATATATATATATATATATAATCATATGTATTTATTATGATGTACTATTAGTATATTATTTCCACACTTATGATATATTGTTTTTATATTAAATAAATCATCAGATGTACATCTAGAGAATAAATCCAAATCAATAAGGGTGAAATACTCTTCATATTACATTCATAGATATGTTAATATACCAACACTACATCATAATTAAATCAAATAGTACATCTTGAATTGAATCAATTTCAATTCAAGAATATTATCTGTTTGAAAATGTTAACATATTTTAAGGGAATCTGTTAGGATGTATGAATACATGAGTTTGTATGTTAAGAAATTATAATGTATAATTGATGGAATCATAAAAATACATTGTGATTAATATACAATGATGTATTTTAAACTATTTTTATAACATAAATTATATAGAGAATGTAATAATCAGATGTATTTATAATAACCAAGGAACTGTTCTTTCTTCAATTAGAAGAGTTGATTAGATTTTCTTTAGAAAAAACCAACATAAAATCAAGTTTTTTTACATAGAAATTGTAAACTACAATTTAAATTTTAATCATAAGAGATCCAAATCAATCATGTTGGTATATTTATTATTATGTATTGTTGTTTTTTTATGAACAGTACATCACAATTATACATTGATTTAATAACATAATTGATCCAACTCATTTATGTTCACATCCAATAATTGATTTTATCATAATAAATACATTTGATTATTATAAATTGCTTTTTTTATATAGTTAGTATAATAAACTTTAGAAATACATTATTAAACCCCGTTTTTCATATGATGAATCATTATTTTTGTGGTCTGACTATAAATTTCATTGTATTACAGGTTGTGCCTTCTGATGCAACCTCTCAACAATTTATTTCAAGTACTATACAATGTCATCTTCATACTCAATAGTATGAACTATTTAATTTTCTTTCTGTTTCAAGTTTATATTGAGAACACAATTCTTTTTATGTAAACCTTCACATTTTATTGGTGAAACTAATTTTTCATTCTATGAAATCAATTTTTGAAAAATACTTAAGCTACTATTTTTCTACAACTTCTAAAAAATTATATTGTCAATATGTTATGTATTCTCCTCTTCTTTTCTATATCTGCTGCTATATCAGTTTTATATATTCCATCAACATACACCTTTCATTCAAGGTTTGATAATTAATCTCTTATTCTAATTTTTCCCCACTCATTCTAGGTGTGGCATAGTGTATTATTTTGGTCAAGACATATCCTGTTAATTCATATAAATTCTCAGGATATTGTTCCATGATCTGCTCCTTTTCATATAAGTTTTGTGATGTCCATTATTGTGTGGTCTTATAAAATGGTTCAGCTAACTCCCCAAACTCCATTCCCTTTGTTGTTTATTTTGATCATTGCCCATATCTAGAATTATGGAATGTTTCTTCCTCTTCATTGCATGTATATTTGTTAATAACTAGTTCCCTTAATAACCAACCATTTCCATCTCCAAAATTTCTCAACCTCATTCACCATGGAATGGGGCAGGCTGTTGTGAAATTTTCATTCACAATATCACTTTTATCTTGCTCCCGATAATTCATTATAAGCTCCAAATCCTTCCAACTACTGATTATTCTTTAATAAACATAATAAACAACATCAAACACCATTTGACTTTCCATCTCCACATGCGCTTCCATATACTTCCATGTGAACCAATTCTCTATATCTACTTAAAGAATTCTCTTTTTATAATGTCATTAATATATTCCTATGATTTAAACATTTTACATCATTTTTTATTTTTTAAAGACCAACACACAAGATCTTTGGTTAAAAAATTCTCCCCATTTGGTCTTCATTCTCATATCTACTCCCCCTTTCTCAAAAAACTTATTTCACAAGATATATGATGGAAAAAAAACATATTTTCATGCCTCCGAATATGAATTTCATACCTTAGTACCCTTGTTGGGTATAATAATTCCAGATTTTGTTACTTTTAATCATAGAAATACTTTCTTTAAACCCACCTACACTTTCCATAGTAATTTACAATTACTGAATTCTACACTTTGAATTGAGTTGTACACAAATCCTCTAGGCCATGTGAGTTGTATATTTATGTATGAAACTATATTTTACGCCAAAAAACTTGTTTGTTATGTGTCACTCACATCTTTGACATACCACGTGATTAAATGACCCATTATGTAAGTGTTTATGCCTCTTTTTTCGTCCCTTTCTTCAATCATTCATGTATTATTCCAATATTTAGTTATGAATTGTATAGTTATTAAGTAGTTTATGGTATTGCAGAAGTGAAGGGCTACAGTCGTCATTAGTTTTAGGAATGTTCCTGATTGAGGATGGTCCCTATTATTTTTTCATGCTGCAAATCCTGCTTGGAAAGCTCTCTCAAAGTCTATATAGTCAGGTATGTCTTGTAATTGCAGGATGTTCAATATAGTAGCTTCAAGAATCCATTTTTCATCATTTTTAAAGATGATTTTGATGTGGCAGTAGGCAAGGGGCAAGGGTCATATCTGGGTTTGGGGGGGATCTATCCATGGGGGGGGGGGGGACTGGTCGGGGGAGGGTGAGGGAGGGCGGGGGGGAGGAGGGCGGGGGGGGGGGGGGGGGCGGAGGGCAGGGGGGGTGTAGGGGGGGTCTATAGGGCATAGGGGAGGGGTGCATGAGGGTAGAGGGGGTCTGCAAGGGAGAGGTGCAGGATGGCATGGGGGAACTAGCAGGCCGAGATGGTGCAAGAGGGCAGGGGGTGTCTGCAGCGCAGTGGGGAGGAGGGAAGGGGGAGTTGGGGGGTCTGCAGGGGAGAGGTGTAGGAGGGTAGGGGGAACTGACCGGGGGAGAGGGTGTAGGGGGGAAGGGGTGGTGTCTGCAGGGCAGTGGGGAGGAGGGCAGGGGGGGTCTGCAGGGCAGTGGGGAGGGGTGCAAGGGTGGAGGGTTTGCAGGGCATAAGGGAGGGGTTAAATAGCCAGGGGGTCTGCTGGGGAGAGGTGAAGGAGGGAAGGGGGGAGTGGGGGTGTCCAGGGTATGGAGAGGGGAATTTGCAGGGGCGGGGGGGGGGGGACTGGCAAGGGGTGGGGGATGGTAGGGGGAATGGGTAGTAGGAGAGGGTGTTGGGAGCAGGGGGTGTGCTGGGGGCAGGGTGTGTGTGTAGAGGGGGGTGCACTGGGCTGGGGGGAGCTGCAGTGGGTAGGGGGGCAGGGGTGTATGTTGTGGGTTGTGGGGGAAGTGCAGTGGGCAGGGGGGAGTGTAGGGGGCAGTGCTGGAGAAGGGGGCAGTGGGGCTGTTTTTTTTATGGAATGGGGGGACATATAGCCACGGTTTTAAACCATGGCTATAGGGATATAGCCAAGGTTTAAAACCATGGAAAAAGGCCTATAGAAATGGTTTGAAACCATGCCTATATATATTTCCAGACTTAGGGTTCTGCCACGGTTTGAAAACCATGGCTATAGGGTGTTTCCACGGTTCAAACCATGGCTATAGGGATATAGCCACAGTTCAAACTATGGCTATAGGTTTTTCCTTATTGCAATTCCAATACCAGCCATGGTTTATGAAACCGTGGCTATAACATATAGCCATGGTTTTTGGGCTTATATCCATGGTTCTAAACCATGGCTATAGCCTTATTTTGTAGTAGTGGTAATTGCACGTTGAGTCAAAGTAGCCCAGCCCTAGCTTGGCATTTGTAGATGCAGATCTTCATGTGAACCACGAGCGAATAGATTTGCTAACCAGGAAGGGATACCCTGGCAACGTTTGTATGTGAGAGGGTAATGGTCTAGTAAACCACTGCTCTATAAATTTTTGGATCAGAAGATATGATATGGGGGCTCTGAGGCCGGTAAGAGTACGGAGATATGAAGAGTATCGCCTGAGGAAATATCTCCTTTGATAGACGGTCCAGGGGATATCAATATGCAGTTCCACTGAGGGCATGGTATTCATAGTCGTTCAAAGGTGTCCATGGGTCGATAAATATCCATTTCTGATGGCCATGAATGATTATGAACATCTGCAATTATCCGGGTCACAGAGTCTGATGTATGGAGAATATGCATCCAAACATTCCTGGAGTACTCCTGTTCCGTTTCTCCGTAAATCTTGGGTGGGTCGCGATGCAGTCCATGTTGTTTAACGTCAGGCAGTGAGGATGATGTCCGTGCAGATTTAACATTGTGTGGTGAGGAAGAGGATGAACCGATGTGAGAAAGGGAATCTGTGCAGTTTAACATCATACGGTAAGTATGAGGGGTATATATACATGTGTTTTCTTTTATTGGTGGCTTGGCTAGGAGATAAGATCTTGACGTCGCTACATATCCTGCGAGGGCAGGAATCAAGACTCACATAGTTCTTTTGTGGGATACACCCCATGTGGGTCTGGTTTGTATGGGGGAAAGGATCATTTTTAGATTCATTTGGGGTGGCTAGGCCAGGATGTGGAATTCTGGAATCACTACGTATCCTGCTAGGGCAGGAATCAAGCCGTATGTAGTTCTTTAAAAGAAGATACACCCTGTGCAGGTCTGGTCTGTACAAGGGGGAAAGGGAATCTCCAATATTTCTTATCTTTGCAGTTTAATGTCGTGCGGTAAGGATAAAGAATAAACCTCGTGCTGGTCTGGTCCATACATGGGGGAAGAGGGTAGTGTTAATCTTCATTAGGGGTGGCTGGGCCAGGATGTAGAATCCCGGCATCGCTACATATCATGCGAGGATAGGAATCAAGCCTCACGTAGTTCTTTAGAAGGGGATACACCCCGTGCAGGGTTGGTCCGTACACAGGGAAAAGAAGTAACTTTTAACATTATCCGGGGATGGCTGGGCCAGGATACAGAATTCTGTCGTCTCTACATATAATGCGAGGGCAGGAATCAAGCCGTACATAGTTCCCTAAAATATGTGTAGTTTAACATCAAGCGGTGAGGACAAAATAATCTTAGTTTAGGGTCATAGAGTTTGGACCATTGGGGCTTGGCAGTTTAACGTCCTACAGCTCGGACAACAGGTGCTTGGCAGTTTAACGTCATGCAGCTCGGACGACAGGCACTTGGCAGTTTAACGTCCTTCAACTCTGACGACATGCGCTTGGCAGTTTAATGTCCTGCAGCTCGGATGAAAGGCGCTTGGATGTTTAAGGTCATGCAGCTTGGACGATAGGCGCTTGGCAGTTTAACGTCATGTAGCTCTGACGACAGGCCCTTGGCAGTTTAACGTCCTACAGCTCGGATGACAGGCACTTGACAGTTTAACGTCCTGCAGCTCGGAAGACAGGCTCTTGGCAGTTTAATGTCCTGCAATTCGGATGACAAGAACTTGGTATTTTAACATCCTATAGCTCGGACAATAGGCACTTGGAAGTTTAACGTCCTGTAGCTCGGACGACAACTGCTTTTGGTTATGCGAAATACTTCTTCACAAATCTCGCATTCATAGGAGCGGTAGTGAACTGCCCATCCATGGAGATCAGGGCATATGCTCCATTAGAGTAGACTTTGTGTATAACATATGGTCCCTCGCACTTGGGCTCCAGCTCTGGAGGTATCTTTCCAGGTATCATTGGGGTCCGGGGGACCAACACCAATTCTCCTTCCAAGAAAGACCGAAGACGAACCTTTTTATTGAAGGCTCATGCAATCTGGTTCTAATATACTTCTAGATGGTGCAAAGTGTGCAACCGCTTCTCATCTAGCTGTTCCAATTCACCTATCCATTTTTCCAATTTCTCATTTTTGGACAACTGATCAAAAATGGCAACACGCAGCGAGGGAAATTGGAGCTCAATGGGTAGGATTGCTTTAGTTACGTATACTAATGAGTACAGAGTAGCCCAAGTAGTGGTGCGGATTGTGGTTAGATAATCCCACAATGGATGAATGATTTTATCCCGCCATGATTTCATGTCTTTGTCCACGATTTTCTAGATAATGTTAGATAGGGTCTTGTTGAAAACCTCTATCTGTCAGTTGGCCGCTGCATGGTAGCGGGATGAGTGGTTAGCCTTGATACCATATTCTTGGTATAGTTTCCCCAATTCAGTAGAGTAGAAATTGGTGTCGTTATCTGTCAGTATGGTATGAGGGATGCCAAATCTGGTGATGATATTGTCTTCCACAAAGGTGACAATGTTCCTTGCCCTGATTTCCTTGAGGGGTACAGCTTCTGCCCATTTGGAAAAGAAGTGGGTTTCTGTGAGGATATACTTCAGTTGTTTAGCTGTGGCGGGAGGATAGGGTCCCACAATGTCCATTCCCCGGATGGAAATTGGCCAGGAGTACATGGCCTGATGAAGTAACTCTGGGGTTCGGTGAATGAAGTTGGCATGAATTTGGCAGGAGTGGCATTTTGCGGTAATGTGCTCGCAACCTCATGCCACGGTGGGCCAATAGTACCCAAGCCTTCAGAACTAACGGGAAATCTTAGACCCCGGCTTATTTTCTCCACATACTCCAGCATGCACTTCAGTCATTACGGCAGTGGTTTCTTCTCCATCAATGCATCTGAGGAGGACTTCGTTGAGGCCTCATTTATAGAGTACCTCTTGCTGACCCGCACTGCCATATACTACAAAGTTTATTTCCCTTCTCCGTATATGCTCTCATTTAGCCCTCTCTAATGGAAGTTCTCCCCGTTGAAGGTAGTTTGAAATGGGGGTCATCCAGTCAGTGGCAGGAGCATATGGTTCAGGGAAAGGACTGACTTCGTTGATTTCTCTGTATAAGCCTGAACAAATGGCAAGACCATTCGATGATGAGCAATATTGATAGTTGTTTCATCCCGGTCTGGGATAGCTAGGGTTGTGGCCTCATTAGCTAATGCATCAGCCTAGGCATTTTGAGACGGGGGAATATAGGTCAATGTTGGTTCTGTGGAGAATTCTACCATTATCCCTCAGACATGGTAAAACAGGGGAATCATCTCCTCTTTTTTAATAGCATAGTAACCATTGACCTGCTTGATGACCAGTTCTGAGTCACCTTTTACCTTAAGGTGTTGTACTTGTGCCTGGAGTGCGATATACAGGCCTGTAATGAGGGCTTGATAATCCGCCTCATTGTTTGTACATCCTTCTGACAGGAGGAAGGAATATAAAATGACTTCCTTTTCTGGGGACACAAGTATTATCCCCAGACCCACCTTGTTAAATTTGGGATCCTCCATCCTCTTCCTGGTTGGGCTTCAGGATGCGCCGTAGATGTACATTTCCCATGTTGGGAACTCCTCTTGAACTGAGAAGATATCTTCATCAGGTAGCTTGATGTCTGGTGCGGTGGTCCCCACTGAGGTGTGCTCTACCAGAAAATTTGCTAATTCCTGGCCTTTGATGGCCTTCTGAGGCACAAACCGGATGTCAAACTCTTGTAGGATGACTACCCATCGGGATAGGCTCCTGATCATCATCGGACAGCTGAGGATGTACTTGATAGGGTTACTACAAGAGGCCAAATGGACGTCATGATGCTTCAGATAATGTCGGAATTTTTGAACTACAAAGACCAAGTCCAAACAACTCTTCTCGATGTTTTAGTATCTTGTTTCAGCATCGATCATGTTTTGGCTGAGGTAATAGAGACTTTTTTCATTGACAGTGTCATTTTTATGTCTGAGGAAGGCCCCTAGTGACCATTTGAGGGCCTTCACATATAGAATAAGGGGTATCTCTTCATCCGGGGGCATGAACACCGGTGGGCTTAAGAGGTACTTCTTTAGGCTGTCGAATGCCTCTTGGAAATCATTTGTTCGTTGGTACATAAACCCCTTTTTCATTAACCTGGTGAAGGGAAAACATTTACCCGCCAAGTTGGCTATGAACTGCCTAATGTAGGCCAGGTGTCCATGGAATCTTATCAACACAATTAGATTGTGGTGAGATGGTAATCCAAGGATATCCCTTGTCTTTTCAGGGTCGACTTCAATGCCATGATGGAATACGAAGAAGCCATGGAATTTCCCTGATGTAACCCCAAAGGCGCATTTCAAGGGGTTCATCTTTAGGATATGTTGTCGAAGTTTGTTGAAGATGGTTTCAAGGTCTGACAGGTGATATAAGCGATGTCTTTATTTGACCACCAAGTCATCCACATAGAATTCAATGAATCTCCCTCGAAATGGTTTAATGATACGATGCATGGCACATTGATATGTGGTGCTTGCGTTCTTGAGACCAAAGGGAATGTAATTGTAATAGAATACTCCTTGAGGGGCCCTAAAGGTAGTGTCTTCTTCTTCTCCTCGGGAAATCCTAATTTTATTTTACCTAGAATATCCTTCCATGAAAGATAGAGCCTCATACCCGGCCATTGCGTCGATTAACAACACGGTGATCGGGACCGGGAAATCATCTTTCGGGAAATGCCGATTGAGATCTCTGAAATCGATGCAGAAGTGGATTTTTCCATTCTTTTTCTTGATGAGGACAATTTTGGCTAGCCATATGGGGTATTGGACCTCCAGAATGAAGACTTCTTTAATTATCTTTTTGAATTCAGCCACGATTTTTTCCGCATGTGTGGGGAGCGTCCTTCTGGCAGCTTGTTTATAGGCTCGGTGCTCTTCGAGAAGACCTATGTCGTACGTTGCCACATCGGGATCAAGTAATGGAATTTCTATGTAATTCCAGGCAAAAACATTCAAATATTTCTTTAGGAAAGAAATATATACGTCGTGCTCCTCAGGATACATGGTTGTACTAATGAGAGTTGGCCTCAGGTCTTCCTCGGTACATAGGTTTATTTCCCTGAGCTCATCCACAGTGGTGGAGATACCTTCCTCAAATGCGAGAGGTAAATCCCTGAGATCTTTCTCATCTTCTTACACAACATTTTCATCTTCTTGATCCGATGGGGGAAGAGTTCCTGGCACAGGCTCTTGGGAGTCCAGAGGTGATGCATCGTGGGCATCCCAACTCAAGTATTTTACCCCAAATTGAGGGTTAGTGGACATTTCTGCATTGTCATGCTCGGCCTTTACAGCAGAAGTCATGAGGACAACTGAGTGTGTGTCTGAGATTGAATCCCCGCTCTCATCTTGGTTGATGGGTAGTACGTAGTCTCCGCCAAGCTTCTTGAGGGGGTCATCAGGAACCATTTCTAGACCATTTGGAGCAGGGATCCAGTCAACACCGTCGACCGAAGGCTTCTTCTTCTATTGCTCATAAAATGTGGCGTCAATGTAGTGTGACTCGAAGAGATCTAAAGGGGCCTTGTCAGCGTGCGATGTCCCACTTTTTCCATTGACATAATACTTAATACACTGGTGGTAGGATGAAGGAATGGCCATGTGCTTATGGAGCCACGGGCTTCCCAGTAGGGCATTGAATGATGTGTTCTGTTGGACCATAAGGAATTCTGAGTAGGCCACCAGGTCTCCAAAATGTGTTTTTAGCTTGATTTATCCCACTATCTTCTATTCACTCTTGTTGTAACCCAACAGAGTTATGGATGAGGGTATTAGATCATCCTCACTGTAGCCCGACTTACGAAGTGTCCATTGGTGAAGGAGGTTAACTCCAAAGCCGTTTTCAATAAAGACTTTCTGGATATTGACATCATTTAATGTACCAGAAACATATTGTGGTTTGATGTGTCCTTTCATGATGGAATCGTCATCCTAATCGGTGAAGGACATCACTGCATTGCACTCAGCTGGTTCAGTCTCCGTCCGGTAAATCTCGGTGGCGGCTACCTCGGCTTGAAACTCCTAGGGTCTGAGCAAGGCTTCTACAAGCGCATCCCTGTAATCTACTGACAAACTCAGGGTATCCAGCATTGACAATTTGGCTGGTTCTAACGCCTGTTGATTAAGGATATCATATTTCTTCTTTAGAGGTCGATGCTTCTCCGTCGGTGGGAAATTTTTAGCAGGCACTTGAGGAGTTGGAGTCTGTGAAGATGATGGCTCGTCCGCGGGGTCGGAGGTCGATGGTGTTCCCACATTCTGGGGTCTCGGCCCGGAAGGTCTGTTTGTGTGCACTAGGTGGCTAGACACTTTTTCCTCTTCTAATGGGTACCGCAGAATGATGGGGAAAGAGTGGATTCTTGTGGTGGCTGAGAGATATTCTTTCTCCTGTTGTGTCCATTTAAGGGCTATCCTACGGGTGTCTATGATATTAATGTTCTGGGCTTGGGTAAAACCATAGGGTTGGTTCTGGCCGTGACTGCACCTCCCCTTGTATCCCTTGCTTCTACGATTCCCTCTCACAGCTCCTCGTGTTGGGAACTCAGGTTCATAACCATACCCTTTTTCAGGGAACGACTCCATTAGATAGACAAAGTTGATGGAACCAAAGATTATATTCCCATCATGTGATAGATCAACCCGGTCGGTTGTCTCTGATGGTGCCATTTGGTTGGTCGGTTCCAGTGGTGCTAGGTTTGGGGGCATAAAATCCAACAGTGTTGGGGATAACATCGGCCTCGTTGTGGGCTGCTCTTATTTCCCTTGTCTCCTACCTTTTCTATTATGCCGGTATGACCATATCGTGGAGGGTTGTGAGGCCGATACTGTCGGTTGTGCGGCATTAGGGGCTATTGGCGGCAACACCATCTACTATAATTCAGCTCGGAGTATGCCCTGAGCTCGATTGACAGTCTTCCGAGACATCCAGCTATCAAATTTATGCCCCTTCTTGCTGGTGACTTCCTGCCACCCCTCCCCTTTTTTGGAGTCGGTGGTGGAAATATATGTCACATGTGTTGGGGGTGGTCCCAGCTCAACCTCCCCTGAGTCTACCATCCTTTGCAAAAGGTCATTGAAGACAAAGCATTCCATAATATTGTGCCCGAGAATTCGATAGTAGGTATAGTAATCTGGCCTGTCATCGCGGCCGACTTCATTGGTCTTCCTTGGTTCCGGGAGGTGGAGAAAATTGCAGTACATGGCGGTGATGAAGTAGCCGCAGACATGGTCCTCTCATAATGAGTATACTTTGTGTCTCCATTCCTCGAACTGGTTCTGCTTCGATCCTATTTGATCATCCCACTTGGGCTGAGGTGGCTGCTGATACATAGGGGTCCCTTGATGATTTGGTGGAGGCCTAAGCTGTGGAGTAGGCGTAGGGGCTGACATGAGCGTAACAGAAGATGCTTCAGCTCTAACTGTTCTCTTTTCAGGAGCCTATTAGGCTATTTGGGAATTCAGATTAGTCCGTTGTAGGGATTCCTCAATTCTCTGGGCAATGGCAGAGAGATTGCAGAAGCCAATAGTGCACTCTACTGGTATGAGAAATTTTCGCAGCTCTTCCCGAAGGTTATCAATGCATATGGAAAGCATCTCCTCTTGGGGAATTGGATTATTCAGAGAGTATGTTAGACCCTTCCATCTGGCGATGAAATCCAAGACCCTCTCGTTCTCCCTCTATTTTCAATTCATGAGGTTGTTGACCATTGTTTTAGGCAGCATTGAGCTGAAGTGGGATAGGAAATACTGTCGAAGGTCCTACTAGAATTTTGTTGACTGAACTGGCAGATTCGTATAACATATGAAGGAAGATCCTTGTAAGGTCCGCACAAAGCATCTGAGTTTCACTGCATCTTGTTGTTCTGGAGTTCCCATCATAGGGTCTCCATAAGACGCGTAGTGCATCAAATGCAGTTCCGGATTGCCTTATCTATTGAAAATAGGGAATACAGGTCTCCCAAAATTGGGTGGTGGTGGCATGTTGTTCACCCAATCTGGGTAGGGATTCTGCTCTGGATGTATCGGAGTGCTTCGACCTTCCATTGCTTCCAATCGAGCTGTCAGTGACTCAATGGTTTTGGTGAGACCCTGGTTTACATCCGTTTGGGCCTGGTCATGGGCAGGTGTAGCCCGAGTAATTTATTGAGGATCTGGATCCGCTGGCACCAAGGCTGCATATGTTGTTTGTGGTGCCTTCTGAGGGTTCAGACACACTCGCTCTTGTTTCTTCCTGAGTGGAGGGAATTCTTGGTATTCATTCGGATCAATATTCAGGTAGTTGGACGGGTCAGGCGCTTCATTGGGCGGGATCCCTGACCGCACTTAGTTTGCTGGGGAAAACGTTGGTCATTGAGGTGCACTTACTAGGAGTGCAAGGTGTGGCTCTTCTTGGGAATCGCTTTCAATAAGATGGTTCCTCTGGAGTAGCTCGACTTTAATCCACCTCAATTATTTCATTTCCTCTTCATGCCGAGCGAATCTATCTTTGAGCGTAAGTGGATCGTTTTTATCGAGAGAAGGAAATGGGTTAAGGGTAACTAGTCCTTTGTTCTTATCCTTGTCGGGAGCTCGCAGGGTAAGTAGAGGAGGGTTAGCTGGAGGGGAGACAATATTTAGGGCGGCCCTCTAGTTCCAGGTGTGCACACCTGGTGGTTCGTTGTGAGTCACAGCCTGACTAGAACCATCGTCTCCTGATCCAACCAGATTTGCATCATCTCTGGTGTCACCCGTGGGGTTAATCTCTAGGGCATTGATGGATGCATGTCGTGGGGTGGACGACATGTCATATTACATATAGGAAGAATATCTCCTGCGACTTTTACTACTCCTCCCTTTCATGTCCCGTGATTGCTTTTGGACTCCTTGATGAAGGGTGACGGAAAGAGTTCATTGATGTGTTCATATGGTATGCCTCTCTCTTGAAGGGGATGAGGATTCAAAGGATGAGAGAGCACAGGAACCTCCTCTTCTAGTTGTCCTACCTAGGAGAGAGAATAGTAATTCTCATGGGGGGTCGTTGTTGAGGTGGTAAAAATTCCCCCAACCCTGAGGGCTGGGGTTGGCTTTGTTCCTTGGATGTTGAGTCTCTTCCCATTTTATTGGTCTTACGGGGGAATTTGTTGTTAAAAATTCCCCCAGTCCTGCAGGCTAGGGTTAACCCTAGATTGCAGCAGAGGATGCTTCTTTCACTACCCACTTGATCTTGCATGCCCCCATTCGGGGGTGAACTAGATTTGATGCCGAGTTCACCTGCGAATCAATCCCCTCCGAGGAGGTAGGAAATGACTACTGATTGGACTCTCTTAGGCGAGAGGCCTATTGTATGCTTTCGGTGAACTGATTCGGGAGCTCTTGAATGGCTTGTTCCTGTTGGCCCTGACACTTCTGGGATTTATTCAAGGCCTGTCTCAATTGGGTTTTTCGCCTTTCCTGAACAGGGACCCCACTCGATTGCTGCCTTGATGTGATGACGTTGCAAGATATTATTCCGAACAGGTTCTTCTAGGTAGGGAGCAGAGTGAAATGCAGAGCTCTATGTTCTCCACATCCTCTGATATGGACCCCCGTCAGAGTGTCTCCAATGAGGCGGCGCAGCTGGTGCAGTGCACGGAGGAAGGCTATCTCAATGTTTCCATTACACCTCTTGGGTCGCTGTTGTCATGCCGAAGAAAGAGATTCCAGGTCGATGTGACATAGGAGGTCTCATATTGTCTTGACATGGTCTACATACCCATTATAGGGAAAGAATATTGATTTCAGTTGGCGAAGGGTTGTCCATATATTGGAGCGGATGTCATGCACACATTCTTCTTCTAACTTTCTGGGTATGTCAAATTGAGAGGTGGTCGTGGGACAAAACATAACTGGTACATCATCTCTGGCCAGTCGTTTCCTCTATTTCAACATGTTGGCATACTCCTCCACTAGTGATTCCTCTACCTGGTCGGCCCAACTGAGACTCTTACCGATAGTGTGGTCGGAGTCAGTGGGGTTGGTAGGTATTGAATCATCATGTGGGAAATTCCAAGGTGGTTCAGAAGATGAACGTGGCCCCGGACCATCTCCTAATTGAAGAAGGGTGTCATTGGCAACTAGATGTGAATCTGACATGCTTGATCCCGTCCGTCTAAGTGCCTTGGCATATGAGGGATTTTCTTTGCTTGATTTGGTAGGGGGAGGACCTTCCTGTCGATATGATATGTCACTGCAGGGAGGACCTTCGCAATGGTGGCCGCAATGGTGAGGACTACCATTATAGCTACCGTAGGAAGAATTTCTGCAGGGTATACCCTGGGGAGGGCCTTCAAAATGTACTTCAATGAGGGGAGATCCATCTCGTTGATCGGCATCTAGGTGGGGAGGGCCTCCTCTATCCTTGTTGTAATGCCAAGGGCTAACATTAATACTTGATGCCTCACTGCATAGAGGACTTTTGCAGTGTATACCCTGGGGAGGACCTCCAAGGTGTATCATAGTGATGGGAGGACCTTCTAGTTGTGTATCATTGTTAAAGGGAGGGCCTTTGCAACAACTACCATAATGGTGAGGATGACCATCAAGGATTGACGTTCGATGTGTATCCTGAGGAGGACCTTCAAGACACACTCTGTCAAGGGGAGGACCTTCTTATTGCTTGGGGTCTTTGTGGGGAAAACCTTCGCAATGGCTGCCGTGGTGTCGAGGACTACCATCATAGCTATCGCAATGGAGAGGACTACCATCCCAGCTATTGCAGGGAGTGAACCGCTAGGGTACACCCTAGGGTGGGTCTTCAGAATGTACCACAACGAGGGGAGGGCCTTCTCGTTGCTTGAAGTCTCTACGGGGAGGACCTCCATTATCAGGGTGGAGAGGACTACCATCATGATCTAATGCCTAGCTATGCAGAGTGTCATTGCAACGTAACCCCAGGGGAGGACCTTTAGGACAGGCCGTGACAAGGGGAGGGCCTTCTTGTCATGATGTGACGTCACTACAGGGAGGGCCTCCGTAGTTGCAACGACGATAGTGAGGACTACTATCATAATCTATGGTACCACTACACGGAGAGTGTTTATAGTGTATACCCCAAGGAGGACGTTCAGGGTGGACCATATCATGTGGAGGGCCTTCTTACTGCTCGATCTTCTGGTCGGGCAGAGGGCTTCCGTGACTCGCATCATAAGATAAGCTCTCGTGATCGATCATTATATGCCTGTGGGGGAGACCCCCACAGATTCTTTAGGGAGGAAATTCAAAGGTGGTGGTAGTGATATTGCGGGGAGGACCTTCGCAACTGCTACTGCCACACCCATAATATGGTAATGGGTGGGCAGGGTTTTGGGCCTTCGATATGTGCTTAGCGGCATTCGGAACCCCAGCTTCTAGCAGAGCAGAGTTGTGAACACACTCTTTATTTTCCGGCTGCCTTTGGCGCGTTCAGGGTGATTTTATGTGGGCAGCAGGGATCGCCTTATATTGATAATGAACTTCACATTTGGTTCCCTTTCTAATTGGGTCATGTGATACTATTGGGATATGCCGAAGAACATCTTGACTTTTAGCAGGGATATATGCCTGCTCTGGAGCATACACCGTGATGGATGGGTGTCCCCCAGTTGGAATGAGTGAAGATACCTGATCTGGTTGCCTTTGTATCGCAGAATATGGCAAACAACCCTCCTGGGTGGAAGCAGTGATGCAGATCTGCTCTGAGGCGACTATCTCATCTCTTAGATGAGTCACCTCAATTTGGGAGACGGGCTCACTGGCCCGAGTCCTTACCATTTCCACTGATGTAATTACATTCCGGAATGTCTGAAAGATATGATGTAGAATTGATAACTTCTCCTCCATCATTTATATGATATGCAGAGAGAAATCTTTGGCTGGAATGGGTATGAAGGCCCATTTTGGTATCGGAGTAGGAATATCCTGCTCCGTTCCTCCAGTGGTCAGTGGGTACTGACAATTATCTTGTGTCGGGGCAGGTGAACGATTCTGCCCTTGTGCCGGGTTATGACGGATTATCTCTCCCTTTTCCACCACATCGGGATGGCTTACTTTACTTGAATCCATAGGGAGATGGCCCTGCATATGTTGGTTTCCCACCGTATTGAGTCGGTGGCCTTTGTTGGCAGGGATACATGCCTACCAATTAATTTCTACCACATATGGATGGAAGGATTTGTTGATCGCCACCATATCGGGATGGTAGGTGTCAAAAGCAACTGCTAGGAGCTGATCCTACAGGCACTGGGTCGCCACCAGGTCTGGTTGGTGGGCTTCATGACCCTGGGCAGGGAGAGGTGCCTGCCAGGTAGGTGTCGTCCCGTATTGGTGATGGGATTGATGGAGCTCGGCGGGGATGCACACCTGCTTGTATTATGCTGCCCTGTCTATATGGAGGGATTTGGATGAGTGGACGGTGTATGTGCCGGCTCACAATACGTCTTTGCGATTGGGCAGCGGAGCTCCTCCTCAGGGGAAAGGGTGATAACTGGTCCCTGGTTGTACATTTTCTGCCCTCGTCAGGCAGTCAGAGGGGCCGGAGATTGGGGAGTGTGGTCCTGGATCCTCAGGGCGACATCCTCCATAGAGTAAGGATATTGAGTTGCGGCGTAACCGAGATGACGTCTTCCGGAGGGGGCCTTAGAGCCGAACTCCCGTTTAGTGGGGATGAAGTCCTCAGTTTCGACCTCATCTACCTCCCTATGGTAAGGGAGGTACGCATTGTCTCGTTCTGGGGATAGACTCCCAAAATGGTTTGAGATAGCAACATGAGCCATCTGGATCTGCTTTCGTGGCCGCTACTGGGCAACCGACCAGTGGGTCTTGGCAGATTAGAGGGCGTGCATGGCCGGCTCCACCGTCAGGGGAGTACCATTCAATTGGTACTCTCAGATCAACACATCTGAGACACAACATTGAGGATGCTGGGTAGGTGACTAGGTCCTTCGTTGGTGAGGATGTCTGTTAATTTCTTTGTTCAAATTACGCATCTGTGAGTTCCTCTGTGAAGCCATTGGATCAAAGGGAGTTCTGAGTGGTACGTGTAAAATATTTTAACAAATACAAATAGCAAACAAATCAAAGCAGCATTTCATGATCCCATGCGTAATTAATGACCTTGCTTAGACCTCCTTGTGAGTATAAGGGGAACAGAGTGGGATTAGGTTAAATCTATCATGATTGGTTAAAGATTCACATTGGGTTCACCATTTTTTATTTCACACCAATGTGTGGAAAAACGTGTGCTACCCGACGGTTGATTAGAGAAGGTTTGATTATTCTAAATCACTCATATAAGGTGCACCGTTTTCATCTTTAAATGCCCAGCGGTTCCATGTCCAACGACACGTGGACCTTCTTTCCAAATGCAGGATTTCACTAGGTGATTTGGCCAGCGATGCTTAAGAACTCACATTGGTCGAGAGAATGAAAAATCGGGCTCATCTCACCCTTTTTGGGGGAATTATTTCCTATTATAGGACTCTCTTATAGATTTAAGACGTATTCATATGTTTGTGAATATTTGGTTTATACCCAAGCATATTATCCACATATTACTCCTTGTTGGCAATGGTCATCTGAACGTAGGGATTTAGAATCATTTAGGCCCGATGTTTACCATCCCTCATTGGATTAACGATTCCCAGTAGTTTGAACTCATTGAGATGGCACTGGTTTGAATCCCCATAACTGGGTGCTCTGGAGTTTATTGTCATCTATGGGGGATAGGAAAAGACTTGATCGTTTGGATCCAACCCGTGATATGGGATTCCTACATATCCTCATGAGAAGAATCAGAATCCATGTAGTTCAGTTTGGGTTGGGGCTTACACCTCGAGGAAGCCCAAGGTGGTATGGGTATTACACTTTGAGGTGGCCCAAGGTGTTGGTGAACTGACATGAAGGAGGTCGGAATGACCGGTTGTTGGGCTTCAACCTCGGGGAGGCTTCCTACGTACCCCGCCTAGGAGACATGTATCAAAGTCCACGTAGCTCGGGAAGAGGGTGTCTTCGAGCCGACATGAAGATGGACCTTTTTCCGAAGGGAGTTGGGATTGAACCTCGTAAGGCTTCCTATGTACCATGCCTTGACATGGGTCAAAGAACTCGTAGTTCAGAATGGAGAAATAGAGTTTAATATCATGCGGTATGGGGGTGTTGTCATGGTCAATGCTTAGTCTAAGCCCACGTGAGTCATGCTTGGTGTGCGAAACAAGAGGTAGTAGGGACCTGATGATCACATTGTAAATGGTGCGTCTGTGGGAAGAGAAATGGGACTTATGCATGGCTAGCAGCCCGGGGAAATGAAGATTGATACTTACTCCAGTATGGAGTCCCGAATTGGTGAAAACCCCCAGTGGGAGAAGGATTTGGGACCAAATATAGGAGGGGTGTAGGCACCACCTCCTGTAATAAGAACTAGGGGCTTACACCGGGATGGCTTCCCAAAGAGATTGGGACTTACTCCAGGATGGAGGCCCGATCACTCCCAGAAGAGGGGAGAAGTGCTCGCCTCTGGAATCGAAAGGAAACGCAAGCGGGGTCCCCCAATCCTGGAGAGTGGAAATCCAGAAAGGGGACTCCCTGGCTTGAACCCTATACTACCGTGGGTATGTGAACCCAGGAATGTTTCGGGAACCCGCTCAAGGGCCAGAGAAACCCCTTTTTCCTCACTTACCGTGGGTATGTGAACTCAAAGTGATGCACTGATACGCCTGAAGGTTACATCATATGGATTCAGTGTCTTTGGTAAAAGCCTTGGCTTGAGACCAATGAATAGTCCAATGAGGGGATTGTGAAGGATCGGGACAGATTGGAAGGATTTTATCTAACTCAGGGAATGGGAACACCGAAGGATTTTTCCAGCCACATGGGTGTATGAGGAGTGGCGCCCTTCGCGTAGGGGGGTGCTACACGACTGGATAGATCATCCGTGTACCAGGGTGGTATGCAGACTGATATAAATCCCGCATACCATAGCTGTACGCGGCTTCAGGTTCAGCCCGCGTACCATGTTGGTACGCAGGGGAGTCCACGCGAGCAGCGACGGCCAGGGGCGACGCCGATCGGGGGATCATTGGTCAGGGCTTTGCTTGCGTAGGAGGGTGTTACGCAGTGCGTAGGATTGAAAAAAGGGCATAGACACCCTGGTCCATTGGGAGTACATCCGTGGAGGGGCCCTGGCTTCACAGTCTTTTTTTTTAAGTTCACGATTCACCAAGTTGTTATGCGTTTTTTGGTTCCTTATATAATTTTTAATTCAAGTTTTATACCTGTCGCGAATTGGAACTTCGCTGTTTGCGAAATCCTAAGCTCCTTCCAATGAAATCCTTCCACCTGAGTCTGATCTTCCCCTCTATTTCTTCCCCCTGATGTCCTATTATAGAGGGGGAAAGAGATGTATATGTGGTTATGCGGCACCTATTACGGAGGCCCATTACCAAAAACCCCATTTACGGATGACTTGGTCAATCCGAAACATGAGGGGCATTGAATTCACCTCAATCGCGAACCAAATTAGTTTGGGGGGTGCTTCGTGGCTGTGTAGGTCTCCGCCTTTGTTCTGTGAACTATGGCATACGCGGTCTGGGCTGGTTGTCACGTCTTGCTGCTGGGGCGGTTCGTGATAGCGGATCGGCCTTGTACCCATCCTGTTTCACGCCCGCGGAGGGTCCCCGCCTCTGTTCCATGAATGAAAGCAGTCTACAGAGGGGGGTGGTTTGCTAAAATGGTTGCGTACCATCAATATTGGACCGGTATGCGGTCTGTTCCATCTTATTCCAACCTTTGAGTATTCTCTACATTTTTTCCCAATTCCACGATGGAAGTTGGGTAGAATCCTCTCTTGAATTAAGGGGATTCTCATTCTCCTTTGAGGATTTTTCAGGACCCTATAGTTATCATGAGTGTTCAAGATTATTTTCAAATTATCTATAAAATCATGAGAAATCTATATAATTGTAATGACATGGACCCTCCTGGTCTATTACTTTCCCAAAACAAGGTTCCATCAAACGTTTCCACCAAAAAGGTGGTACCGGTCCCGGTCCCACACCTAAATGGTGGCACCGTGATGGTGGCATAGTGATGGTGGCACCATGAGGGTGGCATGGTTAGGGTGGAACAGTGAGGGTGGCACCGTGACAGGGGCACTCTGTCAGTGACATCGTGTCCTCACCAAGAGGTCTTCTTTCTTTTTTACAGTTCCCGACTTTTTCTGGTCCCGCAAAATGTCTTTTGACATAAAATGATTTAACCCCCCCCCCCCCATTTCATAGTAAATTAAATCCCTTAAATAATATCTAAAATCCCCCAAGAGTCGGGTGACCCTTAACTTACCAAATCATGTGGCTTTTCCTCGGTGTCACACCCTTTCAACATACTTTCCAGTTCTACCCCTATTGCGTGATTTAAAGGAAACTGCTTAAAGGCACAACTATTATGGACACCACTCTACTGAGAATTTTTAAATGAAAATTAATTTCACCATGCTTAACCACCCAACTGCATAGAAACCCACAATCTGACATTAATTCTGTTCAAAATTCCATATCCTGTAACAACGAGATCTCATCTTTATATCACACTAGAATTTCTTCCTTAATCTTCTTGGTTGGTCTCCTTTTTCCTCCCTTATACGTTTGGAGTACACCCCCTTACCGAGGAAAGTGGTGCGCCTATGCTGGAGATTCCCTAATCATCCTTGGAGTCCCCATAGTTCCCCCCTACAAGTCATGCTTCCCAAGTTCCTGGCGCGTAGAGTTAAAAAGTTGATCCTTGATTAATCCAGGTGGATTTTTCTTTCATCTCTCTTTACTATGTATCATGCAGGGTGGGTACTCTATTGTTTCTATGGAGATGGATGAAACCAAACATTAATGAAGATAACAAACAGACTTTTACAGAATGAAGGGGGGTGTGATCGATGTTTCTGTTGTATTTCCTTATCCTTGATCTTCTTGTCCTTGATCTCCCGGTCCTCAGTAATTCTACATCTGATCTCCCGGTCCTTGTCCATTCCTTTTGGGCCCAGTACCGAGGTGCTTCATCTGCGGTAGCCGTGGGCACCTTCAGAGTCATTGACCAGACATAATACAGTATAGTGGGGGTGGGCCGGTGCAACACCCGCCCCAGCTACAGCAGTTTCCATCCAGGCCCTTTCAGCAGCAGTATTAGGGACAACGAGATTTCGCTCCTCCAAGGGAAAACATTGCAGGACGAGGCTGACCTCAGTGTTCTATTCAGGGACCTTGACGAGGGCGTGGTCGGGGAGGTGGTCGATAGCCGAGGGGCTGAGGAGCTGGGTGTGGGCAGTTACACGCTGGCAGCAGTTTCGGTAGGGCCGGCAGTCGTTCAAGGTACAATCAACTTGTTTAGCACTCTTGTCTATTCCTTGTTCGATACAGGAGCTTTTCACTCCTTTGTTGCACCCAGTCTAGCACATTATTTGGGTTTAGACGCTGAGAGACTTCCAGTGCCCCTGGTGTTGAGTACGCTAGTCGGAGGTCAGACTGATCTGTCTTATGATTACTGAGGGTGTATACTAATGATATAGCCACTTCATTCTAGCAGGGATCTTCTATTTTTGTAGATACATCCATACGATTTCATCCATGGAATTGACTGGTTATTCTATGTATGTACCGTTATTGATTTCTTTCAAAGAAGGATGTTGTTTTCGGATTTGGGTGGCCGACGTGTAACTTTCATCGGTAAGTGGGGCTTCCAGGAGGGAAACTGGCGAGTAGAGCCCCTGCTTTCCTTGTTAGCTGAGCTGTCAGTGGAGTTGACGGATATAGAGATGGCATAAGTCCTGAGGATCGTCAGTGAATTCATGGATGTATTCCCCGAAGAGGTGGTGACTCTACCCCCTCGATGTGATGTTGTGTTCAGAATAGACTTGCAACCTAGTGTTCATCCGATTTTTATGGCTCCCTACCAGATGACGCCTTCTGAGTTGTGGGAGTTGCGGATTCAGATTGAAGATCTGATGAAGAAGGGATTTGTTCAACCAAGTGCGTCACCAAGGGGTGCTCCATTTTTGTTCGTAAATAAGGCAGATTGTGGTCTTAGTATGTATGTCACTTACATATCTTATTATAAATGTATTTTTATTTTAATTTCCATTTTTTCATTGTTTTGGTGGTTTCTCATTCTTTTATGGAGGAATGTGTGAGTTTTCATGAATTGGGCCAAACCGTGAGCTCAATTCTATATTTAAAAATATATTTTGTTTCTTTTATATCATCTTCATTTTCTACATTTTTCATCCATTTAAATTCATACATGGCCTCCCCTGACCTATTAACACCATCATATAAATTTCGATCCTTTATAAATCCATAACCATGGTGTATTTGGGTTTTTATTTAAGGTAATGGGCATACCGGGAAGCTCATTTCCAGTTTTAAACCTCAATATTGTTTATTTAATAAATTACTCAATTTTAAATATTTTTCAGTGATTCCAACTGTCACCAAATCCCACTGAACCCAGCCGCGCACCCCTCCTCTCCCCCCCCTCTTTGGATCTCATTTCCATCGCTATTTGGTGAAGAAATTCATAAGGTTTATGATTTTATTCATATTTTCATTACTTATTAAATACTCCCTTCACTGATTTTATATAAAATGTGAATAATTTATGTGAAATATTATCTTTTTAATACTAAGTATAATTTTTTTAGCATTTTTAGAAGTAGTCCAATTCAGTTAGTTTACTAGTTTATTTATAACTCTCATTTCACTGATCCAAATTGTGTGGTTCTTGTTTTTTAGGATTCTCTGTTAAATATAAAACATTTCACCAGAAGGTACTATGAGCCAATCCTGCCATTTGAAGGGTCATATAGTCCTCACAAACCAGACCAAAGAATCTGTGCAGAAACTAGACTATTCATGAAGATAAGTTTTTTGGGATAAATACAGGAGTACAAATTTCATTCTTCTCCACCATAGTTCGGGGGACAATATAAGGAGTCTTGGATAAAAATTTAAAGGCCCAAATCCATACTCAAGGGGCCCAACATAGGCTTCGATATCCAGCCCATCATTATGGCCGAGAAATAAAATTAGTAAAGTATGCATAACATATCTCATGATGTAAGCATCAAATCGAGCTTATATTTTGCAGTGTGAACGAGGAGATATAGGCAGCCTACTTTGATGAAAAATAATTCGTATTTGAGGGAATATTACTATTCAAAAACCCTTTCACATTTTAAACATCAAAAAGAATAGATTGAAATGGACAGATTAAAACTGTTTAATCAACAGGCCATAACATTGGATACATAAGTCCAAATGAATCCAAATTTTGAGAGTAGTCGGACAAATTTTTTATCTAAAACTTTGAAGAAGGATATTTATCGTGTTTCATCTATCTATATAGCCAACATGGTGATTAAAATGGAGGGACATATTGGGAATGCAAATAGTCCACTCCTTGGGCTATAAATACTCCCCCCTTCTCTCCTTGAGAGGGGTTGGCATTTAAGAAGAGAAAAGATCATATTAGCATGAACAAAGACTTTAAAAGGCTTGGGAGGACCTTCCATACTCATGGTTTCACTTGAGAGACCTTTCCTCCTCTCTTTGTTTTCACTTACTTTCGTGTTCTTCGTTTTTGTAATTTTGTAAGTCCTTTCTTTTGTAATTCTGTTTTAATGAAAATTTCTTCTTCAATATCTATTATACTCGTCCACCTTATGTAGTTTCATTTTAATGTTCTTAAAATAGTTTAAATTCAATTTAATCCTCTTCCCTTCTTTTGCTTCCTCATTCAATCAAAAATCCGTTTTTAATTATCATCATTGTTCGTGTGTGTGTGTGTGTGTGTTCGACGTACCACTCTTTTTTAATCCATTTCTTTTTCATCTCTTTATAATTCATCACCATAGAATTATATTACCAGATTAATAACCATCTTAATGGATGAGTAAATCTCTCATTGAGGTGAATTTTATTTTAGGTATGTTAAGTGATTGAGATCTTTTTCTCGATGAGTATTCATTAATTTAACATTGTGTATGTTGGACTTAATCTGTCATGGATTAATAACATATTTTGTTTAGCATGTGGTTTCCATGGATTATTGGAACCATAAATACACTACCATAAACAAGTTCTGATTGAGATTAGAATCCTAGTTAAGTTAAGGCTTGGATTAAAGCCTTAACACTTGAGAATTGAAATCAACATCAACTTGTGACATGAGTGTTAATTTAAATGCAATATAAAGCAAAGCTCAAGTATATCACAAGCTTAACTAACCGAATTATGAACTCACCCCAATCATTATTAATTTTTTAAATCAATCATAATAAATAAGTCATTTCAATTAAGCTCTGCAAACAAATCCCCCTAATCAAAATAGAACCAACTAAAAACAAACAAATATTACAAAGTATCATCGTTGAGGATTAAACCCGAGTGCTGCTATACACATTATCAGAGCTCCGGAACTTTGACCGATCGAAAGGCGACAATCAGCCACACATTTCAAATGTCGTCATTTCTAGGGATAGTGTTTTAAGTAGTCATTAGTTTCTGGTTATTTTCACGAAAACAGAAGAAAAAAAATCAAATTTAATAAAATTGAAAAAAAACACAAAGAAAAACCCATCTTCTCATAAAAATCATAAACTAAAAAAATACAAAGAAACCACCATCTTCATCTTTCTTCTAACATCTCTCTAAATTCCCCGTATCCTTCCAAAAAATCCCTTGGATTTGTTTGACCCAGAAATTGAGCGATCACATCTCCAACTTAAAAGAAATATAAGAGATAATCAACTCATTCAAGAACCAGTCCTCATCCAACCAGTTGAATTTGAAATGGCCAATCCTAGGGAAAAACCCTTAAAAAACTCGATGCCCCTAATATGAATTACCAACCTCTTGGTATTCAATATCCAAATATAGAATCTGACTTCGAACTCAAATAGGTTTTGATTCATCTTGTTCCTCATTTCCACGGGCTATCTGGTGAGGATCCACATCTACACCTTAAAGAGTTCCAAGTGGTGTGCTCTACCATGAAGCGTCAAGGGGTTTATGAGGAACAAATAAAACTCCGAGCATTCCCTTTCTCCCTATCTGAATCCGCCAAGTCATGCCTCTACTACCTTCCTCCTGGTTCCATAACCACATGGAATGACATTAAGTGACTCTTCTTAGAGAAATTCTTTCATGCTTCTCATACTACTTCTATCCGAAAGGAAATAAGTGGTATACATCAATTCCCAAGTGAATCACTCCATGAGTACTGGGAGAGGTTAAAAAAGCCTGTGGAAACCTGTACACTTCACCAAATCCCTGACCAACTCTTGATCCAATACTTCTATGAGGGGTTGTTGGCTATGGAGAGAACTCTCATTGATGTCGCAAGTGGCGGTGATCTTGTTGATAAAACTCCTGCAGCTCCAAGAGATCTCATAAGTAACATGGATGCAAACACACAACAATTCCATACTTGAGCACATGCTCACGTCAAACAAGCCCAAGATAATCAATCAATTGAGCCGAACAAGATGACCATGTGGATGAGTGAACTTACAGATCTTGTGTGATAACTAGCTATGGCTACCAAATCCCCAACCTCATCTTCTCCACAATCACTATTTCCTGGACCTATCAAAAACTGTGGAATCTGCAACTATCCATCTCATCCAACTGACACATGTACACAAATTCAAGAGGATCAATCCGATTCATCTTGACCAATGGAGATCAATGCCGTATATGCTCAATGGAACACCAATCCTCAAATATCAGGTCAGTTTGTTAGAAACTTCAACCAAACACACTCTGAACCCTTCTCTTCTTCCTATAACAAAGGCCGGAGGTATGGTAATCCCATCTCTCATCCCCCTAAATTCCCTCCTCAAAACCCAAACCAGTTTCAATATGGTCTAGGTGTTGGTAACTTCCAACAACCTTATCCTTTTATACCTCAACCTCGAAGGAACAATCCTCCTCCTGGATTCCATTATCCTAATGATCCTTCCCAATTCCAAAACCAATACAATCACTTTCCCAAGAACCAAAATCCAGGTAATCCCAATCCGGGACAAGCCTCTTCTTCCAAGTAACCATGGAAAAGTTGTGTTGAAGATCTTTCCTCCTTCACCCCTTCTAGTCTCAAAAACATTGAAACCCAAATTGGACAACTTGCATCCCACCTTAGTCAGCAACAACCATCCAATTCTTCCCAACTCCCAACTCAACCATTACCTAACCCCATGGGTAATGTATGTGCTATTTCACTTAGATCGGGAAAGAAAATTTATATACATGAAGATAAGTCCTCCAACCCACAATTGAATGTTGACCTAGAAAACGAAAAGAAAAAGAAACATGAAAAGGAATCTAAATCCATTCTATCACCTCCTTCCATTCCACTTAGGAATCCAGTTCCTTTTTCACAAGCTGTCTCTAAGCCAAAGAAGTCATTTGAACCTGATCCTAAAATGCTTGACATTTTTAGACGTGTTGAAGTCAGCATTCCTCTCTTAGATTCCATAAAACAAATACCTAAGTATGCCATGTTTCTTATGGAATTTTTCACCCACAAGAGGCAACTTATGACCTTCCAAAATGTTTCCACCCAGTAGACTATTCCCATAAAGTGCAAAGATCCAGGGACCTTTACGGTTCCATGCCAATTTGGAAGTTACAAATTTGATGATGCACTCATAGACCTTGGAGCCTCAATTAATGTCATGCCCAAATCCATATTCTCCAACCTTGGTCTAGGTATCTTACATCCAATGAGTGTTTTCATTCAATTGTCCAATCGAAGCACAGCCAGTCCCGAGGGAATAATTGAGGATGTACTTGTCCGAGTCAATGATCTTATCTTCCCTGCAGATTTCTATGTCCTTGACATGGAAGGTGAGACGAACTCTTCTTGATCTCCCCTAATTCTAGGAAGACCATTCCTCATGACTATGAGAACTAATATTGATGTCCATTCAGGCATCTTATAAATGGAATTCAGTGACCAACTGGTCAATTTCAACATTTTCCAAGCCATGTGATACCCATTTGAGGATCACTCTGAATTCTTAATCCATGCTTTGAGGAAACTTCTAAGAGTCAATTGAACCCCATTCCACCATGTTCTTCATGTTCTAATGACAAAGGATCTTGTGAAATCTACACCATGATTACAAAATTCATAAATGGTGAAGTTGATGTGGACCTTTCATTCATAGACACTATCAATCTTGAGGATCTTGAAAACTCTCTTGAATCCCACATTAATTCTGATCTCTACTGTTCCACCTTGGATAGTATTAAGGAAAATGAATCTGAAGCAACTGAAGTCCCTTATTCTATTCCTGAGTTGTCTAGCCCAAAAGTGAAAGATGAGACTGATCTGAAACCTCTTCCTGAACACCTGAAATAAGAAATCTTTTTCCATGATCACTCTTATCTTGTCATTATCTCTTCTTCAATTACCGAAACTGGGGAGTCTAAACTTGTTCAAGTGTTAGAGGAAAACAAAAAGGACTTAGGGTGGACCCTATATGACATACCATGAATCAAACCTGCCCTTTGCATGCATCACATCCATCTTGAGGAATCATCCAAACCAATTAGACAACCACAAAGAAGACTCAATCCACTCATACTTGAGGTAGTTAGGGAAGAGATCACCAAGCTTCTTAAAGCTGGTATTACCTACAGAATTTTTGATAGTTAATGGGTTAGTCCAATTTAAGTTATACCTAAGAACGGTGGGATAACTATTGTCACAAATGAACATGGAGAGGTAGTCACAACTCGAGTAAAGAACAAATGGCGTGTGTGAATCGACTATAGGAAATTGAATGTTGAAACAAGAAAAGATCACTACCCTCTTCCATTCCTTGATTAAATTCTAGAATGATAAGCCGGAAAGTCACACTATTGCTTTCTTGATGGATACACCGGCTACATCCAAATCACAATCGCACCTCAGGACCAAGAAAAGACTACTTTCACATGCCCCTTTGGAACATATGCATATAGAAGAATGCCTTTTGGACTTTTCAATGATCATGCAACATTCCAGAGGTGTATGATGAGTATCTTTTCCGAATTCGTTGAACACTGCATGGAAGTCTTCATGGATGACTTCACCATTTATGGTGAGTCATTTGAATCTTGCTTGAATTGACTCTCTCAAGTCCTCCAAAAGTGTGTCAATTGTAACATTGTGTTAAATTTTTAAAAATGACACTTCATGGTTGAAAATGGGATTATTCTAGGGCACATAGTTTCAAAAGACGGTGTTGATGTTGATCTTGCCAAAATTAAAGTGATCCAATCACTTCCTCAACCCACTTCTGTTTGATACATTTGTTCATTTCTCGGTCATGCCAGTTTCTATTGGATATTCATCTATAACTTCAGTAGGATTTCCCTCCCACTCACTTTGTTTCTCCAAAATTATGTCCCTTTACATTTCAATGAGGTTTGCAAGAGATCCTTCATTGAACTCAAAACTGCTCTCACATCTGCCCCGATAATCCAACCCCCAGATTTGTCCTTACCCTTTGGATTGATGTGTGATGCTTATGATAGAGCTGTTGGGTTTTTTCTTGGAAAAAGAAGAGAAAATATTCCTCATGTCATCTATTATGCCTCAAAAACATTGGATTAAACTCAATATCAATACACTATCATTGAAAAGGAACTTTTAGCAGTGGTTTTTTCCATAGATAAATTCCGTCCCTATCTATTAAGTGCAAAAATAATCATCTTCACAGACCATTCTGCTATAAAGTTCTTACTCAAGAAAAGTGATTCCAAACCAAGGCTAATAAGATGGATCCTAATGCTCCAAGAGTTTGATATTGAAATAAAAGATATACCAAGAAAAGAAAATCATGTGGCTAATCACATGAGTTGAATTTCTAATTCTTATCATTTTTAAATCATTGATCCTAAATTCCCCACTGAGCACCTTTCATCTCTTACTCCAAAGTTACCATGGTAGGCCCCAATTGTAAATTACTTGGTTTCAGGTGTTTTTCCTGAAATTTTTTCAAAATCCCAGAAAATGAAGTTGAAAAGTTATTCAAAATACTATTTTTGGGAAGAAAATAAACTTTGGAATACTGGGGCAGACATGGTAAATAAGAGATGTGTTGATTAATATGAACATTCCTTTATCTTAGAATTATGTCACTCAATTCCTAGTGGTGGACACTTTGGACCACAAAGGACCTCTCGAAAGGTCCTAGACTCTGGATTCTTCTGGCCTTCACTCTTCAAGGACTCACATTAGTTCTTTCAATCATGTCCCACTTGCCAAAAGTTTGGCACAACTTTCAAGCAAAATGAAATGCCCCAAAATCACTTAATTTTCTGTGAGATCTTTGATGTTTGGGGTATCGATTTCATGGGACCATTTCCCCCTTCCAATGGATTCTCATACGTCCTTATTGTAGTTGATTATGTTTCTAGGTGGGTTGAGGCCAAACCCACTAGAAAGGATGATTCACATACTGTTTGTGAGTTCCTAAGACACACATCTTCCACCAATTTGGCACACCTCATGCCTTGATAAGTGACTTAGGAACCCACTTTTGTAATAAAACCATGGAATCTCTTTTGAAAAAGAATGGGGTTGTACATAAAACATCAACTCCATATCACCCCCAAACAAATGGCATGGCTGAACTTTCTAATAGAGAAGTGAAAAGAATTCTTGAGAGAATTGTGAAACCCACCAGAAAAGACTGGCCTGAAAGACTTGGTGATGCACTTTGGGATTATCAAACTGCCTATAAAACACCCATTGGGATGTCTCCTTTTAGGATAGTTTTTGGTAAAGCATGTCATCTACCAGTTGAAATCCAACATAAGTATTTTTGGGCTGTAAAAACCAGTAATTTTGATTGTGAAAAATCTGGTGAAGAAAGATTGTTGCAATTGGCTGAACTGGAGGAGCTTCGACTTGAATCCTATGATAATTCTAATCTATACAAAGAAAAGGCTAAGGTAATCCATGAAAAACACATCCTAAGAAAGGTATTCCATGAAAGTGAAAAGGTAATGATCATCAATTACTGATTTCGGCTTCACCCAGGTAATCTTAATTCTCATTGGGAAGGTCCTTTTGTTATTACTCTTGTTTACCCATTTGGTGCAGTGCAAGTCCAGGACCCTTCTTCCAAAAGGACATTCACGGTTAATGGACATCGATTAAATAATCACCATGAGAGGACACAAAATCCTGGATCAACATCAACTTCCACTGGATCCCCAACTTCTCAAGTCAACCTACCACTAGATGGAGATGGAAACCCGCCAAATCCAAACCAGGGGGCACCTCTTTCCCTTTAACTCTCCCTCTTATATCTCTCTCTTTATCTTTATTCTTCTTCCCCTATCTTTTATTTTATTTCATTACCTCTTTCTTTATATACCCCTTTTATTTACTCTTTCTCTTTTGTGTGGGTGTTCCTTTATAAAAAAAATTCTAAAAAAAACCTAAAAAACAAAAAAACAAAAAAAAAAATAAAAAAAATTAAAAGTAAAGATTCCAGATTACTCACCTTCAAATTTTCTAATTTTGTCCAACCATTTTGGGGAGTCAATAGGAATGTTTTTATCTCAAAAATTTTGTATTTCCATTATGACTTTGGATAGAAATTTGTGTCAAAACCAACACATTTTGAATGCTCAATTTTTGATTTGGAAAATGATTTTCCCCAACTGTGAGAACCAACATTAGCTTTCATGCCAAGGCCACCTATGGCCATCTTTTCAAAATTTGTGTTTTCACCCCCATTTGTGAGTCTTGAGATTGTGGACCTTCGAGTGGAATTTCCTACCTTAGTGTGTATTAATATGATAGATTCATTTTCTGAACCACATGAGAATCACAATAGCCAAATAGCCTCCCATTTCCCTTACATTAATCCTCCTTTTGAAAGCCCCTTCGAGCCTATGAAAACCTTTTCTTTGATAGCCACATACAATCCCAATACCGTTTCCCACCCAATATCAACATGGATTTTCATTGCATAATTTTTTGAAATTTATGTGTGGGGGGAATAGATTTCATTGTTTGGGTACCCTATTTTTGATTTTCAACGAGTTATCATCTGCTTGAGGGCAAGCATCCATTTCAGTGTGGGGGAGAGGTTGTAATTAGGTGTGTTTTGGGTAATGTAATGTACTTCCATTTATATAATTTTGTAAATGTTATTGACCAGTGTTCAAAAAAAATAAAAAATGATGGGTTCTGTCTTGGGTAGGTCAAAAATCACTCTTCTTCAGCCTTTGATCTTGTTATAAATATTACAATTAGTGTCGTGAAGAGATCAAACATGGGATGGGATATGAGTGTGAGATCTATTTCAAGGTCAACTTTCGAAAAAACAAAGAGAAAAAAAGAAAAATAAAATAACACTTTCATTATATTCTTATTTGGAGAAGTTCTGTGGTTTGTAAATATTTCATCTTCTCATCCCCTTCAAATTCTCATCCTCTACTGTGTCTTTCTTCACACAATCATTCCCTTGTAAATACATGTTTTCATTCCCTTGCATGTTTTATTTCAAAAAAAATGTCCATTGTTTTTCTATGTTTGTGTTTTACCCCTCTTCCTCTCTCGCGTGGACATTATATTCCTACCGTCCCATAGCCATAGAAAAACCCCTTAAAAAGACCTCTTTATTCTTGTGCACTTTGGATAGGGATTGTAAGCTGAGATCTCTTTCAAACTCTAAGATTTTTACTTTTCGTTGGTGAAAGAGTGAACCTCCAAAAATGAATTTTATCATCTTGAGAGGTGTGAGTTTTGAGTGTCCGCATTTTCAATTTCTAAATTTGAGAATGAAAAAAATGAAATAGTTTTTGAACATTGTTTCTGTAACAAATTGTGGTGGAATTCAAAATGGATGAGTGAAATAGTCTAAACCTCCCCTGATTGGAGAAAACAAAATTTTAATATTTGTTGGTGAGTGAAAATGATTTTGTTAAGTTTTTATATTTGTTGAACATGAAGACATGCACAAGCCTAAGTGTGAGGGATTTGATTTTATTCATATTTTCATTACTTATTAAATATTACCTTTACTTATTTTATATAAAATGTGCATAATTTATGTGAAATATTAATGTTTTAATACTAAGTATAATTTTTGATCATTTTTAGAAGTAGTCCAATTGAGTTGGTTTACTAGTTTATTTATACCTCTCACTATACTGATACAAATTTTGTGGATCTTATTTTTTAGTATTATCATTTAAATATAAAACATTTCATTATAAGGTACCATGAGCCAATTCTTCCATTTGAAGGGTCATATAGTCCTCACAAACAAGACAAAAGAATATGTGCAGAAACTGGACTATTCAAGAATATTGATTAACTGGGCTACATACAGAAGTCCAAATTTCATTATTCTCCACCATAGTTTGGGGGACAATGTAAGGAGTCTTGGATAAAAATTTAAATGGCCAAATCTAAACACAATGGGGCCAACATATGCTTTTATGTCCATCCAATCATTCTGGCCGAGAAATAAGCTCAGTATAGTATGCATGACATATCTCATGATGTAAGAATCAAATCGAGATGTAATTTTTCAGTGTGAAATAATAGATATAGGCGGCCTAATTTGTTGAAGAAATCATTCGGATTGGAGGGAAGCTTCCTTTTTAAAAACACTTTCACATTTTGAACATCAAAAATACTGGATTGAAATGGACAGATTAAAATTGTTTAATAAATAGGCCATAACATTGGATACATAAGTCCAAATGACTCCAAATTTTGAGAGTACTCTTCCAACTTTATTATCTACAACTTTGAATAAGGATATTTCTCGATTTTCGGCTTTCTGAATAGCCAACTTGGCGATGCAAGTGGAGGGACAGATTGGGAATGAAAACAATCCACTCCTTGGGCTATAAATTCTCTCCCCTTCTCTCCTTGAGAGGGGTTGGCATTTCAGAAGAGTGGAGATCATATTGGCATGACCAAAGCCTTGAAAAATTCTTGGGAGTACCTTCCATACTCAATTTTTCACTTGAGAGACCTTTACTCCTCTCTTTATTTTCACTTACTTTCATGTTCTTCATTTTTGTAATTTTGTAAGTCCTTTCTTTTTTAATTCTGTTTTAATGAAAATTTCTTCTACAATATCTCTTATTCTCATCCACCTTATGTAGTTTAATTTTAATGTTCTTAAAATAGTTGAAATTCATTTGAATATCCTTCCCTTCTTTTGCTTCCTCATCCAATCAAAAATCCGTTTTTAATTATCATCATTGTTCGTTTGTGTGTGTGTTTGACGTACCACTCTTTTCTAATCCCTTTATTTTTCTTCTCTTTATAATTCATCACCATAAACTTATATTACCAGATTAATAACCATATTAATGGATAAGTAATTCTCTCATTGGAGTGAGTTTTAATTTATGCATGTTAAGTGATTGAGAGCTTTTTCTCGATGAGTATTCGTTAATTTAACATTGTGTATGTTGGACTTAAAATATCATGGATTAATGACATATTTTGTTTAACATGTGGTTTCCATGGATTATTGGAACCATAAATACACTACCATAAACAAGTACTAATTGAGATTATAATCCTAGTTAAGTTAAGGTTTGGATTAAAGCCTTAACACTTGAGAATTAAAATCAACATCAATTTGTGACATGGGTGTTAATTTAAATGCAATATAAAGTAAAGATCAGGGATATCACAAGCTTAACTAACCTAATGATGAACTCACCCCAATCATTATTAATTTGTTAAATCAATCATAATCAATTATTCATTTCAATTAGCTCTTAAAACAAACCCCCCTTATCAAAATGAAATCAAATTAAAACAAACGACTGTTATAAAGTATCCTCGCTGATGATTTGACCCGAGTGCTGCTATACACATTAGCAGAGCACCGGAACATTGACCGGTCGATAGGAGACAATCGGCCACACGTTTCAGTTTCTCAAATATTCTGAATTTGAAGACGTAATTTCGTCCATTTATAACTCATTCAATTATTACTATCATTCCTCCATTCAATTTCATAATTCAACCCTTCCTCATCCCCTTTGAACCTAGAATCCAAGGAATCCCTCTATATTTCTCACAACCTCTTTGTAACTCCATTCTGAAGGGGTATTCAGTGGAGGAACATTAAATAATCTCAAGTAAGTGTCTCTCCTCTTTAGTTACTATCATTTCCATGAAGTTTATTTCGATTTACTTAATGTTCCAAATGATCAGGGGGTAGGGTTTCGAACCTAGGGTTTAACCATTGGTTTTATTGGTCAATTATTGTGATTTTAGGTTCGATATAAGTCCCTTTTGGTGTGACGGTGGTGTGACTCGATTTTTTCAAGGTGATTTAAGGGTTTCATTTGATTTGGTAGGTGATTCCAATGTTGATGCAATATTTGTGTATTAGAAATCTGTATTTATAATATTTTCAGATTTATATCATTTTATTATTGCTGCAAAAATTGGTTCCGATGATGATTATTTCTCAATTGAATTTTAAATGACAATTTGGTGTGAAATAGGTGGTTTTCCAAAGATATGTTTTATTGGTTTATTTCGGGATGCCCTATAAATACTTAGTTGTTTTTATTGACCAGTAATAAGGATGAATATACGGTTTAGAATGTTTATCCCCTTCGTTTGTCACTGGAAAAATGGGTTTTATTTGTGTTTGTAATGAAAGTGAAGTTTTGGTTCCACTTTTGTGTGAAAATGATGGTTTTACAAAGTTATCACTTATATTTTAACATGGGGATGCCCTAAAATTGATTTTTTTGTTTTAATTGGAATGTATTGGGCTTCCTTTACTATTTTGGTAACTTACAAGTGTGAACATAGTGTACAAGTGGGGTTCTTAAGGGATTTTGTGTGCAAAACAACACGAGATTTTGAGAAATTGTTTTATTAAGAATCCATGTGTTTTGGGTGTGTATTAAGTGGTATAAAATGTGATATCTACTATATTTGGTGTATGTTACCAGTAGTGGTGTTTTAAATTAAAATTGATATGTGTTAAATGCTGAAATTGTTTGAGCACAAAGGGGGAAGCTTGGGTACCTAGGTAGGGCGGATGTGTACTAGTATGGCTAGTGGACCAGATGGGTTTTGTCCCTATTTCCCTGAGAATTTGGATAACGAAAACTCTAACTAAACTATATGGATGAGGACTATGGACCACTAGGTTATGGGTATGTTCCCTACTAGTGGCTCGTTCATGAGAACCAATTTTTCTATGATTACTTTACACTGAGGTATGAGGTATGCGGGGCCCGAGGCTGTCTAGTGCCTAGGGGTGTTCCTGATTTTGTTCCTCATTCTATTTTTGGTATTTTACCTTGTCTTGAGGGTGTTTTTGGAAGTACTTTACAGTAGTTAAATTTTCTATTTAAATTTGTTAACATTCTGAAAATTTATTTTGAAAACTGTTTTCAATTGAAAGTTTCATTTTTTGGAAGTTATCACTGCTTTTCTTGGCGTATTAAATATTTTTACTTTTCACAATGTATTGAATTATATATGTAATCATTGGGTGATATCCTACTGGGCATTAGCTCACACCCTACTTACACCCTTGGTAGTAAGTAGGCTTGGTTTTTTTTGTTTTCACAGGTTGGGTATAGTTTTTATTTCCTGTGGTTCGGGTTTCTAGAAGGTCCTTGGTGGTGAGGTCTTGTGGAGGTGGCTTGAGGGAGGTGCACCTAGCCATGAGGGTTCTTGGTCTATTTCCTTTTCTTTTTGTACCTTTTTTATAATCTTGTTGAGTTGTTTTAAAATATGCAATTCAGTTCTGATTTTTTTTAATGATTGTTTGGTTTGACAAATACAAATTCATTTTATTATATTCTATTGTTGTTTTATGTTTATAAACTTGTGTAAATCATTCCCAATTCTCATTTTATGATACCTGGGCACTTGTTCCAGCCCATGGGGATTGCGAACGCCCTTTGGGCCTTGTCATAGGTTGGGTTTGGTGTGGGTTTTGGTGGGAACCAGATTTGGATTGTGAGACAATGGTATCAGAGCAGGTTCGCTCTCTTTGGGTCAAGTTATTTAGGGAATAGTTGGGATAGTATGGAGTTAGGATTACTAGGACTTGGAATTTTTGGTTAAGTATAGTGTGTCTGATCACCACACCTAATGATGGTATTCAAGTCTCCATGGGAAGTCAGGACCTTTCGGAGTCCTTTGGTTTTCTTAGTTTAATGATAATTAGGGGAAATGAAAAGATAGTTGGGTTAATGGTCTCAGTGAGCTCATAGGGCCTGGAAAGCCATGTGGAGACGAGGATATTCCCTAGAACACTCTATGTGATAGTGAAGTGATTGGAATATGGATAAAGAATTATAGTGGGGTATTTTTTTGGGTTACATGTGGTAAGAAGTTCCAGTGAAAGGAAATTGGAATCCAAGAAAATAAAAAAGGGGATTCTTTAAGTTAATTTTTCATCGAGTTCAATATAACTATTTCTAAATATTAATTATTAAATATTTCCTATAGTTCTCCCATATGTATTAAAACATAGGAACTAGGTAGATTGATATTTATTGACTGAGTTGAGGTATATCTATATTTATCTAATAGATCTAAAAATTCTATTGTGGATATCTGGGAAAACTAAATCACCTTGATCACTGGGATGTTCTTTGTTTTAAAAGGTTGTCATTATGTTCCATATATTACTAGAAATATTATTTATGTATCCAATCCTGATATGAATGTATTTATTTTCAAATCTAGGAATAAATACGGAATATTTTATAGGGATAAAATTTTTATGGTATGGAAATTTTACATAATTTTACTTATGTTTCATATTACATGAACTAAGTCATGGAAATCGATAATTAAACTATATCACATGACTCATATCACAAACATATTTGTCAAAAATGACTAGATCAAGTAAAAAATCATTTGAAAAATTACAAAGAGATTTATATTTAATTTAATTTAAAATAATCCACTTAGTGTATTTAATTCATTTTTTCGAATTAAAATGGACAAATACCAATTTAGTAGAAAATTTTAAGGGGATAAGGAGCTTCTTAAATTAGTTTATACCTATGTTTGTGGTCTATTTCAAATTGAATAACTTGGTGGGTACTCTTACTTAAAATTTTTTGATAATTATATTAGATATGTGTATGATAATTCGATGTTGTATTTGTCATATTAACTTTTTAAATTTAAGAAATAAATTAATGAATTTTAGAACCGGCTTAGTAAAAAAAATATGAAACTCCTCTCAGACCATGGTAGAAAATACATTAATGATGACCAGAATGATTATTAATGGGAGTTTGGGATTCTGTCTCAACACATTCCTCCTTATAAAACTCAATGTAACTATTATGAAAAGTGACGAACCACAAATTATTATACATAGTGAGATCAATGATGAGTCTTTTGGGTCCTCCATCACTTTTTTGGGGATACCACGGAATAAATTAGCATACAAATAATACAATGTTAAATGAAAGCAGAAGATGGTATTCCTTACCATTTTTGTAATGGAATGATACCTTCATTGTCCTACCTAATTCCATATGGATGTAAAGAATTTTTCATGGAATCTTCATGTAACAATATTCCACCCTAATTAACAAAGTGTATCATTATAGGATTTCCCAAGGAAAAAATGGGATACTCCATATTCAATCCTTCATGAAAAGGATATGTGGTTTATGGAAGTCACATATATCATGATAAAGATCATATATCTAATAGAGACAGTGGGATTAACATATACATCGATGAATCCCAATATCATGATATACAAGTGTTGGCACATGAATATATTCCCAAAAGCACTATTAAAGTTGTTTTCTCAGAGAAATATGTAATGTGTAGGAGTATAGAAGTTTTTAATAAACTAGAATGTTATTGTTTGATCATAAATAAAGTTAGTGACTCATTATTAATTTATAATAATGATCCAATAACATATATGGATATAGTTAGGGTCACAAATGTGGCCATGTGGAATGAAGCCATGAATTATTAAACAAATTCCATATAAAAAAACCAAGTCTTGATTTTCATAGATCATAATTTTGTTTTAATGAATATAGTTTATAAATGGGTATTCCAGAAGAAACTATCCATATATGGGAAATTAAGTCTCTATATAGAATGACTTTTTGAAAAAGTGTTTAAATAACATCAAGGAATTGATAAAAAAATATTGTTCCCCAATTCTATTGTTGAAATACATCAGAATTCAAATTTCCAATGAAATATACCATGATTATTATATTTGGGAAATAAATATCAAAATATATTTCAATTAATAGATAACTCAAGGCTAGGTATATATGTGATGACCCTAGTCATCATAATTTTTGAAAAGAAGGATAAATATGAATTTCAGTTCCAAGAAGTGTTTAAGTGGGAAAATGGTAATTTATCCTAGGAGATGATCATCGACTGTTTTTATGACTAACATAATTATACAATAAATTTTTTTTACCCTATTATAGATGTTTTGTGGAAATATAATCCATTCAATTTTTTTGGGAATATTTTACATGTAATTTATTTATTATTAATTTATTCATGTATGTTATTTTGATGATATATATTAAATAGAGTTTTATATTGAAATTTCATGTACACCATTATGATTAATATGGAGACATTTTTTGGGAATGAATTAAACTAATCATGGAGCTGGAGTTGGGGTCATACACATTTTTCTTTATATTTATTTCTTTATTCTATTTTATTTTCTCCTTTCTCTCATCCACTTTGGTTTTTTTAAAACAACTGTAACACCCCAACCTCAGTCACCTAGAATCGGTGCATTATTAAATAACATTGGAATTATCACAAGAGATCATGTCCCAAAAGACCGATCATATTAGTATCCTTTTATGTTCATGATACATACATAAGTTTCACATTACATTATGAAATTAAAAAAAATTATGTCTCCTTTGAACACAATCATATTAATTAGACAATACCTAAAGGTCAGTCATGATATACTTCTTCTCATCCTCTAAAAAATAAAACATAATAAAGGGGTGATATTATATTCTCAGTAAGGATAAAAATATAGCATAAACTATCATAAATAAGCATAAAAATTTAAGGCAATGTATAAGACTAAATTAAATGACTTTTTTAAACATAATCATCAGCATAATATGGAAAATATTAATCAAATAATTCCATTTACTTATTCATAGGGATATTATACTAGTCAAATAATCATATGTAAGATCTATAGCTAATCTTATAATGATATAATTCTTAATGCCGATTATCATAACCTCATAGTGAAGGACTCATGCAAAGAATACAAATAAAAATATTCTCAAGAACTTGTTCCAAGACTCTAGTTTGTCTCATGATACCTACTGATTCATCGAGGGGCTATAGAAATCCCCACCCGTCACATACTACATACAATGCATTCCTCTTATAAAAACGTTGAAACATAACATAAACATTTGTATTAAACTAGAATACAAAATATTGATACTTTAACCATAAATCGTGGCTAACATAAAAATAGCACATCAATAGTCAAACATATCATAAACTATCAATGTAATATGGAAAATTATTTCATAATAAATAAACATCACTTAAATATAAAATCCAACAATAGATGTTGGAACATATGAAATCAATCCAAAAACTATTTGAGAGAAATATCACTTTCTACATTGAAATTATTTAAAAGTTGTATAATTACACAAGAAAAGAATTTATTTTGAAAATATTCTAATAATCTTTTATGTGATTCTCTGAAGGTGTTATATGGCCGAAAAATATACGCACCCACCGTATAAGTTAAAAAAACATTCTTTCCTTAATTTGTTAGAATGTTCATAAAGTACCTTGTTTGGATAATGTTGGAAAAATTATTTGCAAATAATTTTGTAAAAAATAAAAAAAGGGTATAAATTAATATAACCAATATTCAAGGATATAGTAAAAATGTTTTGGAAAACATTTCTAAGAAACACATATGTGGATGATACAGAAGTCACAGTAGATAATTAAGTATAAAAAGCTCGGATAATAAAGAGATTATAAAATTAACACTTACCTTGTACTTTTCCCTAGTCTAGGGTAAGTTAACCTATTTTATAATGGTTAAATGATTATTAATAATTATACAATAACCACATACATAAATATTATATCATATATGATCTTATAATATTTATTTTTTTAATAATATTTCAGTATTATCATTGTTTCTGGTGTTAACTGATTCATTTTTTATTTTTTTTGTTACGTAATAAATGTTTGTTAGGGATAGGATTTATTTTATTCATATACATAATGATATTATGTTCTTAAAATTTATATTAATCCTCAAATGAAAATTATTCTTGAATGGTTACGATGGAGAACGAATCTCATTGCACTATGGAGACGGTAAGCCATACATACGCACAAGTGAAAAATATCACACTGTTGATGGTGAAATCGTATGTAATTGGAAGGTAAATTATATATATAGAATAATTAAAATGTTATATTTATTATTTAAATCAATTATACTCATTATTATACCCATCAAAATAATTTAGTTTCGAATAAAAATCACACCCCAATGTGGAGATGGTAAGCCGTACGTACGCACACATGGTGACTTTTTCATTCATATGATGGATAGAATAATGAATATTGTTGTAACATATGGATAACAACATATCAATAAGTTTAATATATTTTATTTATTATTTTAGTATGGAAACAATAATGAAATAGGAAGTTGAGTAAGAAAAGAACTTTGAAAGAGGTGATAAAATAATTACCACTTCTTTGGGTGCTTCCTTTTGATTTGAACAAAAGGGCTACATATGTTGGATTTATGATAAATGTATGGCCTCTGGGTTTAAGTGAGGGTAATTGGGAGGAGATTTTTTATAGGGTTGTCCTATCCAAATGTCTTTTTATGTGTGAATTTAAGAGAATGGGAAGTGCCCTTTTATAAGATAGGTGAAGGGTACTTTAAGAAAAGAATGAAATATAAATTTATTATAAATTTTTTTTTGGATTATAATTTTCCCAAATTGATTTATTAATAAGATAAATTGGGGAATTTTTTAAATCCTCTCAACCAATAGGTTTTACACATGCTTAGTTCATAAAATTATCTTTATCTTAGGGGATTAACCCTTAGTTAAAAAGTTTAACTCTTACGTTGTCTTGTTGTATTTTTATACTATAGGTTTAATTTAGTTACTATAAAATGACAAGGGAACCTCATGTTTATAATTAATGATTTTTTTATCATTATACAATTCATTTTTTGGAATAATTGGTTTTTAGGAATTTTATATCATTTAATAAAATACTATATATTTTAAAAACTCATTTTGGTCAATTTTGACACAATTTAGTAATTTATTTTTATTAATTTCATAAAAATGATTACATTGAACCGAAAGCATTAAATCATACCTCATATGCCAATGTAATCCATAAAATTTGTTGAAGGAATCAATTCTTGAAAATTATATTTATTTTAGTATTTATAATATCATTTAATTGATTCATTAATTAATAAAGAGAATACTCCATCATTATTGTGTCATAAATAAATTTATTTTTTTAATGAATAAAATTTACAAATAAAATAAAATGATGTAATAAATCTTGTTATATTTAGAATTAATATTTCTAGTCAAACAGATGAGTCATATGTCACTATATTAAAAATGTTTTATTATTAAAATTTAAATTTAACACTTTTTACTATTCCTTAAATAAAATATAATAAACGACATAATCTAACCCAAGTGGATAAAAAAGGATCCTATTTTTTACTAAGGTTGATTTTGGTTGAAAAAGATTATCCAATATAATTAGGACATGTGTTGAGGTGATTTTATATTATTATAATATTATTTTTACCTATAATTATGTTATTTACTTTTAATCGTGGTAAGTAAAATTCAAAAGATACTATTCACAAAAAATTATTTTCATCCTATTGAACCAAGTTTTACTTACTAATAATGGCCGTCTGTGTCATATTTTTGAAATTCAATTCATAGAAGTAGTAAAATTACATTTTAATCAAATTTCTAAATGTGTCTAGAAGGCCGGTAAAAGTCATTAACAAGTTCAATAAAATTTTATATATCAAATATAGTTATAAAATGACTCAAATGAATTAAATTAGACTAATATTGGTATTATGTATCTATTTTTAATTTAAAATAATTTTACAGTAATAATTTTTAATTAAATAATTTTTTTAACAATAACGTTTTGTTTTTCATTATTAATCAAAAATTGAATGTTTTCCAAAAAATAAAAAAAATCACCCTAATATAATTTTGATATTTTGAATCCAAAAATGAATTCCATTTTGAAAAATAAATTTAAAAAATTTAAATAATTAGGTATTACTATCCATTAATTCTTTTTTAAATGGCTAGTTTGATTGGTCATGGTGTGATAGAACTTGGAGATGCGTACAACAGAAGCTATTGTATTATTCAAATAGAGGCATACCATGGAAGCTTGGGGTGTTACATTTTTCCCTCTTTAAAATAATTTTTCCCTCAAAATTTCTAGAATATTACTATATAAAAATATTTGGGCGGTTCTTCATCATAAGTTCCTCAGGTTCCCACATTGCCTCTTCAATTTTATGGTTTATCCAAATAAATTTTACTAAATGAGTCGTCCATTTTCTCAACACATGTTCTCAATTATCCAAAATCTTGATAGGCACTTCAAAATAAGACTGATCAGGTTCTATTTTTATTTCATCATAGGTGAGTACATACGTTGGTTTTGGCATGTATGTTCTCAACAATGATACGTGGAACACATCATGAACATTGAAGAGGCTTAGAGGAATTTCCAAATGGTAAGCTACAACTCCATTTCATTATATAATTTTGAATGTTCTGATTTACCCGGGACTTAATTTACCATTCTTACCGAATTTTATAACACCCTTCCATGGAGATTCCTTCTAGAAAACAATATATCCTAATTGAAATTCCAAATGATTCCTTCAGTTATAGTCATAGCAATTTTATCTACATTGAGCTACTTTGATATGGGTTTGGATAATCATAAAATTTTCCATTGTTTCCTCAAAAAGTTCTGGGACTATGTGTTTTGTTTCTCCAACATCATCCCAACAAGTTGGTGTGCGACATCTCTTTCCATATAACACTTCATATGTTGCCATCTGAATACTTGAATGGACGCTATTTTTATAATAAAATTATACCATATGTAAATATAGATCCCACATACCTTGAAAGTCAGGTGATAAAGATCTCAACATGTCTTATAAGGTTTTAATATTCTATTATGATTTTTCATTAATTTGAGGGTGGTAGGGAGTGCTCAAATAAAGTTTAGTATCTAGGGATTTCTAAATACTTTTCCATAATCGTGATGTAAAACAGGGATCATGATCACAAAAAAATTGATAGGGGTACACCATGAAGCATTACTACTTCATTAATATATGTTTTTGTTAAATGTTTAGGTGGTAAATCTTCTCTTATAGTAAGAAAATGTGCTAACTTGGTAATACGATCAATAATGACCCATATTGCATCATTCCATCTATGAGTATTTGTTAGCCCCGTGACAATGTCCATCGTAATATCATCCCATTTCCACTTAGGTATGGGAATCCATTTCATGAATCCTCTTGTATATTGTCTTTTAGCCTTCACATGTTGACATCCCATGCATATTGACACATAATCAACAATATCCCTCTTTATTTTGTCCCAAGAAAAATGTTCCATAAAATCACTATACATCTTAGTGCTACTGGGGTGTATAGAGAAAATAGAGCTTTGAGCATCATCCAACAATCCCTTTTTTAGATCAGGTATATCGAGAACACAATTCGTCATTCCAAATTATAATATTCCATATTCATATACAAAGTCATTCAATATCCTATCATTCACAGCCTTAATTTTCTTTTGAAACTCCTCATCATCAGTCTGAAAACTTTTTATGCTTTTTAGTAAAGATAGTTTGGAAACCATTTGAAAAAGTATTTATGTTTCACATTCCATGATTATTCCGATATCCATATTTACTAGATCCATGAACATATGATCTATTTCAACTATAATCTTGTTTAGAACTCCATGATCCTTTCTGATCAAAGCATATTCCTCAGTATTTTCCTTCACCAGGTGGTAGTGTATTATGAAATCATAATCGTTGAGTAGTTCAAGCAATCTCCTTTGCCTCTTATTGAGTTATTTCCATGATAAAATATATTTCAAACTCTTTTGATAAGTATATATCTCACATTTTTTACCAAAGAGATAGTGTCTCCATATCATCAGAGAAAATATTATAGCTGATAAATCAATATAATGAGTTGGATAGTTTTGTTCATGAATTTTTAGTTGTAGTGATGCATAGGCAATAACAATATCATTCTTCATAAATACACAACCAAGTCCTTTCATTGATTCATCACTCTAAATAAAAAAACTCTCCATTCTCTAATAGTAGATTCAAGATAGGAGAATTGAATAATATTCTAATAAATTATTCAAAAAATCATTCACACTCTTTTATACAAACAAATTAAACCCCTTTACATGCGATCCTGGTTAATGGGTTATCCAATGAGGCCAAATTCTAGAGGAAATTCTAGTGGTAACCTTATAAACCAATAAAACTTCTTACATTAGTAATACTCATCAGTTCTGGCCATTCTTGGATTTTTCTTGTCTTTTAAGGATCAAAAAGTATTCCATACTTGGAGACAATATTTCCATGAAAAGATATTTCCTAAATCCAGAATTCATATGGGCTAAACATCCCACATAATTCATTTCCTCTAAAAGTTTTTAGAATAGTGTGCAAGTGATTTTCATAATCTTCATAGAATTTGGAGTAACCAAGGTATCATCAATAAATACCCCTAAAAATTCATTAAGATATTCCTTGAAAACTCTATTCATTAGATTAGTTAAAACTGAGGGTGCATTACTTAGTCCAAAAGATATTACTATAAACATGTAATTCCCATAGTCTTTGGAATGTCTTCCTTTGTCATGCACAACTAATCATATCCATATTGGAGATCAACTGTTAAAAATATTGAGCTCCATCTAGTTGATTGAATAAATTATCAATGCGAGGTAGGGGATACTTGTTCTTTGTTTTTATATCATTTATCTCCCTATAGTAAATGAACATTCTCATAGATCTTTCATTCATCAAAAGAAAAAGAACAGGGTCTCCCCATGGCGAAACACTAGGCCAAATAAATCCTTTATTACTCAATTCCTCTAGTTGTTTCATTAGTTCCACTAATTCCATAGTGTCCATTCAATAATAGGACTTCGATATGGGCCTTCAACCAAGAATTAATTCAATAGAAGACTCAATTTCTCATTCTGGATGATGTCTAGGTAAATCCTCTAGAAACACATCAGCATATTATTTCACAATAGGTGCATCATCTATTTTGAAAATTCCATTCCTCACCCAGAGATATTTCACTCCCTTCCTCCAAAATAATTGAATTTAATATACCTAAAGGAGGTGGATCTAGATGAAAATTAGATGGTGATGTTTCTTCTCTAAAGAAAATGAATTTATCATCATCATCAAAAATTGTAACCTCTTTCTTATTACAATAAATTGTCACATTATGGTCTGAATGCCAATCCATACCAAGGATCACATCAAATTCAATCATGGGTATTACAATAAAATCAGTAGATAAAGAAAGTTTTTATTCTATAATAGTATCTTATTGAAAAAAAATGTTGTAATGATACTTCCCTTATGAGTTTTGACTAACACCTCCCTTATTAATTCATTTTGGAAATATAAATTTTTCATAGAAAACTAAGAAGATATGAAATAATACGATGATCCATAATCAGATAACGCATTAGATGATTTTGAGGAAATGATTAAAGTATTGGCTACCACATCATTAGGAACTTCAACCTTAGTAGTAGTGATCACATAAACATGGTATTTCTCACTTTTCTTATTCTGGGGAAAATTCCCTTGAATCTTAGGACAATCATTTTCATAATGTCCCATCTATTTACAATTATAGCATTGAACGTTGTTAGCTTCTTTCTTCCCATTGCATCCATGATATTGGTTCCCTTTTTCTCCACACTTGTAAAAAACTTGCATTAACTTCAGGAAAGTACCGGGATGTTTCTTCCCACATTTAAAATTGGGTAGAAATTCAAATTTTCCCTTCTTCCACTTATTTACATTTCCAGAGTGTTCATCATATCTCTTCTTCTCTTGCTTCACTTTAAAGTCATAATATATAGAGAATTAATTTTCTATATTGATTATACATGAGACTATATCTTCATACGACGAGAAGGATTTTGATACTAATACTCATTGGATAAATGGTTTAAATGCATAAAATAATATTTCAATCTTACTTATTGGGTTATGTATATAATCCACAACATTCCTTTCTAATCTTGGGATGTTAGCCTCTTACTTTGAAACATTCTCATACACCTTTTTCCTCAGAATCATAAATTTCCTTTCCATATCTTCTTGATGTTCATGAGAAAGTTATTTTAAAAAGAAAATATCTTTATATTACCTCCATTACATATTTTATACTTCTCCATCCTCCTTTTTGTTTTGAATTAATGACCACTATTGATCTGCATTACCTGAGAGGTGATAAAATGCCATGAAAACTTTTTCCCTTTCGCTACTCTGCAAAGCATGAAATATTTTCTCTAAGGAACATATCCATTTATCAGCTACAAATATATATGTAGTCCCATTTAATATTGGTGGTTTTTGCCTCATGAATCAGTCTAACATTTATCCTTCACATTGTGGATTCAGGATCTCCATACGGGTAAGGTTATTATTCAAAACCTGAGTGTGTTGTCCTAGTATGGTTATAAGTTATTCAGCAGTAGTTCTATCACCAGATATACTATAATTATCTTGAATATGAGGTAAATCCCTACATGTATTACATGAATTGATTCAGTTTCCATTCCTTCCACTAGGTTCCATTTCTAAACAATGGCATACACTAGATTATTTTTTGAATCACAATGTATAATTAAAAACATGTAAAATACATAAAATAAATTTAATAGTTTATAAATATAATCCATAATCATAAAAAAATTCTTTTGGGAATTATTTATTCATAAATATTTCATAATGGTTTGTAAATAAAATTTGAAGTATCCTAAGCATATCCCCCAAGACTGTCAAATCGGGTGCGTAGTAAGGCTCGTTGTCATATAACAGGATACCTTAAGATAATCCCAAAACACATTGTCAGAGTTTTCACTCCTAGGTACATCTGTTCTAGAACCACATCTACTTGTAGTATCTAGACAGGGATTTATTTCTTTTAAAACCCATATAATATCCACATTTTAAAAAAAAAATTGAATGTTATTCTATACTAATCCTAAACATCTATATTATGGTAGTGTTCTCTAATCAGAGATTTTATAAATATAGTTTCCAAGGGTTGTACTTAACTTTCTATGATATCAACTATAATACATCGACCCTAGTTATCCAGATTCAAGGAATTATTACATAAAATTATCATGATCACAAGAGGTCCAGTCCCGAAAGAATGATCAGTTTAATATCCTTGTAAGTAATATAGTTATACAAAAGTTTTACATTACATTATTAAAGGAAAAAACAACATTGTGTATCCTTTGAATACACTCATAACCCATATCCCACCCCTAGAGGTCAGTCATAATATACTTCTTTGCATCCTAGGAAAAATAAAACATAAGAAAGGGGTGATCTCAGATGCTCAATAAGTATAACAATATAGAGGAAACTATCATAAATAAACATAGATGTAAGGAAATTAATAATAGTAAAACACAAGCCTTTTTAAACATAAACTTCATTATAATATGGGAAATATAAATCAAATAATTCCATTTACTCATTTACATTGATTTTCTACTAGTCAAATAATCAAATGTAATATCAATATCTAATCTCATAATGATGTAATGCATAATGTCGTACATCATAACCACATAGTCAAGGCTTCATGCTAAGACTAAAAATAAAAATATTGTCAAGGCCTTGTGCCAAGACTATAGTCTGTCTCATGTTACCTACCGATGCATTGAGGGGATATAGTGGGCCATGCCCGTCACTTACTACATCCAATGCATTCCTCATATGAAAATGGTGAATCATAACATAAATATTTGTATTAAACTAGCAAACTAAATGTAAATAATTTAACCATAAACTATGAATGACATAAAAATAGCACATACAGAGTCATAAATATCATAAAACTATCAATATAATATGGAATATTGTGTCATAATAAATAAAATTTAATTAAACAAAAAATACAACAATAGATGTTGTCACAGATAAAATCAATCAAAAAACTATTAGTGAGAAATATCTCTTTCTACATTGAAATCATTTAAAATTTGCATATCTATAAAGGAAATTTTTTTAAAAAAATTTCTTATAATCTTGTATGGGAATCTTCGAAGGTGTTATAACTGTAGAAAATAGTTGTACCCTCCTTATATGATAAAAAACATTCTTTCCCTAATTTATCGAAAAGCTCATAAAGTACCTTGTTTGGAAAACAACACAATGATTCCTTTAAAAAAAATTATAAAAAGTCAAAAAAGGGTATAAATTAATTCAAAACATAGTATAGGAATAGTAGAAATGTTTTGAAATACATTTTTAAGACACAAAAATTTGGATGATAAATAAGTCTCAATAGATACTTACGTATAAACAACCTTGGATAAAAAAGAGATTGTAAAATTAACCCTTAACATGTACTTGTCCTTAGTCAAGGGTGCATTAACCTATTGTATAATGGTTAAATAATTGTTATTATACTCTACAAGAACCACATACATAAATATGATATCATATATGATCATCTAATATTGCTTTGTTAATAATATTTCAATATTTTCATTATTTTGGTTGTTAACTGATTCCTTTTCCTTTATATGTTTTGTTACATAAAAAATGTTTCTTATGGATAGGATTTTTTTTATTCATATATATAATGATATTAATCTCATGTAAATTATATTTAACTATCAAATTAATATTATTCGTGAATGGTTACTGTGGGGAACGAATCTTATCAGGTCGTGGAGATGGTAAGCCTTACGTACGCACGAGCAAAAATATCATTCTATGGATGGTAAAATCGTATGTAATTGGATGTTATATTATACATACAGAATATTTAACATACTATGTTTATTATTTACATCAATTATTCTCATTATTATACCCATCAAAATAATGTACTGTAAAATAACAAACTACACTATGACGTGGAGACGGTAAGTTGTACGTACGCATGCATGGTGACTTTGTCATTCATTGGATGCATACAATCATAAATATAGTTATAAAATTTTTATAATAACATCTCATTATGTAGAAGGTACTGGTGTTATTATTTTAGTATGTAAAAAACAAATAAAGATTAAGTATAAGAAGAAAAGAAATTTGAAAGAAGTGATAAAATAATTACCTCTTCTTTGAGTGCTTCCTTTTGATTTGAACAAAAGGGCTCCTTCGGTTGGCTTTTTTATCACTATAAGGACACTTGGTTGAATTGAGGGTAGTTTGGAGGGGATTTTGTAAGGGTTTGGTTGAGTCAAATTCCTTTGGATGTGTGAATTTAAGAGAATGGGAAGTGTCCTTTTATAATAGACGTGAGGGGTACTTTAGGGAAAGCATGAAATAATTATTTATTATATAATTATTTTTAGTTTATAATAGCTTAAAATAGATTTATATAGAGGATAAGATGAGGGTAGGTCGAAATATTCTCAAAAAATAGGTTTTATACATGTTTAGGTTATAAAATTATCCTTATCTTTTGGGATTAACCATTAGTTAAACAGTTTAACCCTTACCAGGTCATCATATATTTTATACTATCAGATTAATTTTGTTACTATAAAATTATAAGGGAACCTCAAGTGAAAAATTAATGAAATTTTTTACATTATAAAAGTTTGTTTGACAAATCATAGTTTTTTAGGATTTTGATATCATTTAATTAAATAGTATTTTTAAAAAAAACTCATTTATGTCAATTTTGACAGTATTTACTAATTGATTTTTGTTAAATTAATAAAAACAAGATTACATCAAGGGAATTAAATAATACTTCACATGTAAATTTCTTCAATAAAATTAATGTATGTCCTCAAAACATTCAAATTATATTTATTTTGACATTTATAATACCATTTATTTGATTCTTTCATTATTAAGGAAAATACTACATCATTATTGTGTCATAAATAAATTTAATTATTTATTGTCTAAACATTGCCAATAAAATACCTTGATGAATTAAATCTTGTTAGATTTATAATTAATATTTATATTCAAAGCGATCAGTCATATAACCCTATATTAAAATTGGTTTAGTTATTAAAATTTGAATTTAAAACTTTTAACTCTTATTTAAATAAAATATAAAAAAATGTCCTAATCTAACCCAAGTAGATAAAAAAGGATCATATTTTTTTCATAAGGTTTATTCTAGTCAAAAAAAAACTTATCAAAAAGTATGAGTACATGCGTTGGGGAAACTGATATTGTTATAATATTTTTTTCACCTTTAATTACCCTATTTAATTTTAACTGTGGTAAGTAAAATTCAAAAGTCACTATTCACAAAAAATTAATTTCATCCTATTGAACCACATTTTACATACTGATGAAAACTGTGTCTTTGAGATTTTTTAATTTCAATTCAGAGAAGCGATAAAATTACATTTTATGAAAATTTTCAAATGTCCCTAGAAGGTTGTTAAAAGATGATAAACAATTCAATAAAATTTTATATATCTAATATTATTATATAATGACTCCAATGAATTAAATTGTATTAATATATTTATTATTTATCCATTTTTAATTTAAAATAAAATAAAATTAAAAATAATTATTTATATAAAAATTTGGTTTTAAACAATAACAATGTGTTTTTCACTATTCATTAAAAATTGAAAGTTTTTAGAAAAATACAAAAAATTTACCATATGCTAATTTTGATATTAGGAATCCAAAAATGAAGCCCATTTTTTAAAATGAAATTTAAAAAATTTTAAAAATTATGTATTACTCTTCATAAATGCTTTTTAAATGGCCAGTTTGATTGGTTGTGGTGTGCTAGAACTTGGAGCTGCGTAAAACACAAGCTATTTTATTATTCAAAGAGAAGGGTATTGTTGAAGCGTGGGGTGTTATAGAAACACCATGAGATTTTCCATTTGGTATATTCAGTCAAGATAGGGATACATGTAGAATATGTAGTATGAGGAGGATGCAATGATCATGGAGTTCATCCAGAGGTAGATCATGGCGTGGTTGGTGTGTGGCACAATTCTGATTCAATGAATCAGAAGTATCCACCTAAAGGTAGACATTTTTGACTTCCTATGATGATATTCCCCCTAGAGTGTTTTTTGAAGTTATTAAATCAATGTATGGGTTATTGGTTACCCCATGGGTGTCGATCGATGACATTTGGAATAATTAGGGGGGTTGGGATATTTTGGGGACATAACGTTCAGGTTTACCCATGCACATGGAATGTGGTTCATAGAAAATAGGTCATGTGTTCTTCATATACATGGGAGATGTTTTTTTGGGACTATATTCCATTACTATGGGTACACATCGTGTAGTGGTGAGTTGTGGTATGGTCATGGGCATGATGGGAAACCCCTTCCTGGGGGAACATGTAAATGTGGGTTACATAGACAAAGCCTATGCGAGCTACATGGAATGTGGATATGCATGATGCATGAAGAGACCCCACATGGGGGTGTATATATCTAGGTACATTGTTAGGAAACCAATGTGGTGTACACACCATGTATGAGTGCAGTACCATCCATGTCATCAAGTGGTGTACACATAGAGACAGATGAGCTGAATAGGTAGGTACCAATGTCACGTTACACCTTTTTTATTGGGAGGCACATTACATGTGCATTGGATAAGTACACAAAGAGTGGCCTTTGGTATATTACCAGGGAGGGAATTTTTCATTACATAATGTTTACCCTAATGTGAAATCCATGAACTTTCTCCCCTTTAGTGAATTCATCCTATTTTTTACCATGGTGTCAGAATTAGACTTGTGAGTAGTCCATTCTATTTATTTTTCAATGTATATAATTATGTTGGTATTATCACTACATTTAAAAGATATTCAGATGGTGTTTTATACTTTGAGAGACTTTTCTAGGATGATTAGTTTTTGTTTTATAATAAAAATTCTCCAGTGGGATTGGTTGTGAGCTGTGTGGACCATGTGAGGGTTGAGAACCCATCAATTTTCATGGATTATAAATTCATATCCACTATTGTTTGAGGTTATTTTTAGATATATGAAGGAAGGAATTTTTAGTATCTTTGAGTATATTTTCATTTTTCATTACTTGTTGGTATTATTTTATTTAGGTTTGAGTAGTTGAGGTTTGGATATTGTGTTAGAGGGTCAGTTTTGATGGAGCCTTTGGGCTGGGTTTTTATCGTGGGATGGTGGTTACAGATTGGATTTATTGAGTTATTGAGATGAGTCTTAAGGGACCAAAAATATTTTCTTATAAGAGAGTTTCCACCTAAGCATGGATGGTTTGATGGGTGTGGCTGAAGGTGTTTTTTTATTAGGCCTTGTTGTGTCCATCTTTTGATGTGGTCAAAAAAACCATTTTATAGATAATGTTTGGAATTACTTTAATTGGATTCCCTTTTGTTTTGTTTTTTATTGAGGATCTGATAGAGGACACTAAGGTACGCTTGGGGATACTTCTAATACTGATCATGACAGAGTTCATGGATGAGATAGAGGATCCCATCATAGGGTTTCCTTATCATAATGTGGAATTTTCTTTAGCTGCGGATCTCTTTTGATTGGTGTGGTCATAGATTTTAGTTGTAGAAGGCATGTCCCCAGTTTGATGTCAAATTTTATTGTGTCCCTGAGGACCATGGTAGCCTTGTGTTTTGATTTGTCCTTGAGGTGGGTTGGTTAGAGAATATGGTGTCTTATTTTTGGATAATGAAATCAAGGTAACTAAGATAGTCCTCATTATATATTGGATGAATGTGGATTGGTGCTTCTACTTCATCTGTTTGGATAGTGGGTTTGAGAGTTGGATCGTGACATGTATTGTTTGAAATTGGACAGACGTTTGAATAAGTTTGTGTTTAGGAATATGATTTGAGGAGGAAACCCTTGAGATATTTTGGATCAATCACTGGACTTGATCTTGTTCATGTTCTCTCCTCCATTGGATGGAAATTCATATAAGAAATTACAGATCTAATGGATAAATTGGATGATTGCATCCCTCTTGTTGAGAGTTATTCCCTAGATAGAGTTTAGCTCTATGGATACAGATGTGAACTTGAAAACATTGGCACTATGAACTATGTAATAAATGGAACATTTGGGAAATTTGTTTCTTGGGGTTCATCAATATTTCCCAATTCTCTTGTGCAATTTGTTTGGGACTGATATGTTATGTATTTGTGGGAACGATGTTTTTCCATTCAAAAATTCAGATAATGCTATTAGAGTCCCATAAGAATGTAGATGTTATTTTATGATTTTTACACCTATGGTTACACCATGGGGTCTATAATTCCATCATTTGTTTTGTATATATGTCATTGATCACTAGTTAGGATCTAGAAGACACACCAGATATTAAGTCGTTGAGTACACCACGTGATTCAAAAACTATTGTGGGGGCTATATAGGGGGTATATTTACCTTGGGTGTTTGTATGGAACCCTTACTTGGAGGATTTTTCTTTTATTTAAATAGATTTTTTCATTTATACTATCTATTATTATTTTTTATATAATAGGGTGATATTAAATTTCAATGAAATTGTTATGAAATTAGATTATAGGTCAAAAATTGGGGGTGAAATTATAATATATAATTCTAACACCCATATATGGACCTATGTGTGTGTCAAAACTCTATCTATTAATTATAGTCATAGCATGAGTTTCACAATGGTTGGGGTCAAGGGTTAGTGTCACGGGATCAAGAGGAGAAGTTTGTAAGGAAACCAAGGATGGAGATAATGTAGCTTGAGCATCTATACATCAGGTATGTGGTTTAGATCCAAGTTAGTTGTATAGCTAGATGTATTTAATTTTAGACTTTTTGTATATGTATTCATCCTAGTGGGAGACCGTCTATTTCATGTTTTCCAACTTCTTGTTTATAGGACTATATACCACATTTATTTTTTTGGGAATTCTTCCAATTTAGTCATTTATTACGATTATTGAAATGTATATATTATTTTAGATTTTATAAATTTATACTATTATTTTACTCTATCCAAAGGGTATAGTCTTCCCACATTATATGTTAGACCCTGACCACTATTCGGTAGCCTCTGGAAAAATAGTAGGCATGCTTGAGACCTTGGTAAAATCTAGAATAGGTGACATGTTAGGCTGACTCAGACATGATTGTTACACTATATCACACATCCTTAAGGTTATGTGACTCAAAAGGATTCCAAAAAAGTATTTCTATTTTTTAATTATATTTAGAGATTAAAACATGAATCCATTTAATGGAACATTTATTTTATGAATCCCTAATGAATTTTGGTTTCATATAGAATGAATACGAGACTTGTATCAATAAATGGTTTACTGAGAGTGTGGTCATTTTCATAATAGTATATTTCAGTGACATATTTCTTATTGGAAAATAAATACCAATATTATTTTTTCTTAAGTCATAATTGAATAAATTCATCTTCATAAATGGCCAAGGATATGAATTATACATTATTGGGATCAAGATCAATCTTTCTAGATCCAAAAGGTTGGTTTCCCTAAGTCAAGGTATATATACGGACATGTTAATGGAGATATTTTATAGAACAATGAAGGAGTGGATTGTTACATGTGTTACATGGAATTCATCTCTCAATGAAAATTTTTCCTTGAACACATGTAGAAAGTCATAGGATGAGAAATATTCCATAAAATTAAATTATTGGGTAATTAATATATGTCATGCTATATTCTAGGCTATATGATGCATATGTCTTATGTGTGGTAAGAAGATATAATGTTAACCCATGCGACCAAAATTGGATTCAAATCAATAATATCCTTAAGTATTTATGGTATACTAAGGATATTTTTTTGATCTATAGAGGAGATAAAGAAGTAAATCATTAAAGGATAGACATATTCTTTTATCCAAACAAAACAATATTATTTAAAATAAAAAATGGGATATATAATCACATAGAATAAATTTTTTCATAGTTGTAAGAGCTAAATGATGGTTGTGTTCAGAGATACTATTGAATGATACAAGTATATTGTGTCTTTTGTGGCATCTAAAGAAAGAGTTTGGATATAAATCTTCATCCATTTTCTTGATGTGGTATATAGTATTAATGATCATATCACACTATATTATAATAATACTATTATGTTGCCCCTTTCTAAGGAGCCAATGCCACATTAGGGTATAAATAATATACATTGTATGTATTTCACTTTAGGGATTTTTTCTAAGAGAAGTGATGTCTTAGTGAGAAATATTTCAAGGGAATACACAATGGTAGACCCCATGACTAAAGCCTTGAATTAGTAGAAATATGACTATAATTTGAAGTCAAGAGTGCTAAAATTCATATGATTTTGGATCTAGTCCATGTAATAGGTTTTTAGAGTTGGTATCCTATGACTAACTATTTTTACATTGATTACATGTATATTCAATAATGATAATATTTATAAAATATCTTATTTCATGTTACTAAATGTTCAATATGACAGTAATATAGAAATTTCATAGAGTACCTATCATATTTACAAGGACATAGAAGATCCCCAATATAATGATAAACTTGAAAACCTATTATGTTATTCATAAATATAGTTGTATGGTAGGATAATGTTCTATAATAGGACACATACAATATTACTATTAGGTGGGAGTACACATAATAACGTGATTCATATTATCATAAAGTACATACATGGAAATATCTAATATGAGAGACTATAATAAGAGACCCACCAATTTGAATTCATCATGATTTTGTCTCATTGGATATTTTAATATGTGAGTGTCTGTAATGTTATTTAGATTTTATGATTATTTGTAGTGATAAAATATGACTCTTTCACTTAAATTTATCTCATAAACCATGAAGACACAGTTCATGGAGATGTTGGATATATTGGGTACATCACGAGTGATGTTTTATTAATGAATATGAGGTGGAAAAATTTGTCTCCCCCATCTTTAAGAATGATGATATCTCAACCCTTTTATTGGAATAAAACCATCCAATTTTATTACATGTCCATAGTTAAAGGATGTGTTTATTTCATATAGTCAAAGAATGATATATTGATCATATATATTGGTGAAAAAGATATGAAACTGCTTTGATGAGATATTTTTAAAATGGAATTATATTACACAATGAGTGTTCATATGTGTTTTTTGAAATTGTGTTATTATATTCTTTATCTTGGGTTCCTTGACCCGTTTCTAGAGAGTTATATTGTACATTAGTCCAGCCCTACTAATTAAAACTAGAAACAATCCTTTAGTAAAACACACTAAGTGATTCTATTAATCTCAATTAAATTGGTATTTAATTTAATTAATAGAATAAATATTAATCATAAGACTGAGGCATAATTTTAGTCATGTTTCATCAATCACAAATATTTATTAAGAAATAAAATATTGATTTTGGTGTTCAATAAATTTTGAGGTTTTAAAATTGAAAAAGACCATGGCTGGTTACAAATATTAATTTAAAATATAATAAAATAATAATTATTTCTATGTATATTTTTGGGTTCCATAAAATAATAATAGTATTAATATTATATGGAATGGGGTTTGTTTGGGATAATAATATTTATTAATGTATTATTTTCAATTAAAAAATATTTTAACCTAATCATTATCTCTATAAATATATGGATATGACTTTCATGTAGTGTTAATATAGAATTGAGAATCATTGCATACAGTGAACTCCATACTCAGATTCATCTTCTCCCACTAACACGAATGAGATACAATCCCCTAATCTGAACATATTAAAAAGTGATCATGATGAACAATGAAAGATTATTGTTTTTATATTCTATTACCCAAAACACAACTGACATCACTCAAAGATCAAATTTGAACATGTGGATCACCGTTAGATGAATTCTTTACATGGATTAGACAAGTTCAACGAAGGTACCTAGAAAGGGTTTTTTGAGGTAATAAACATTTATATTGAATAAATATCCTAACACCAAGTATAAATTTATTCTCATCATATGTAAATTAACAATAAATTTAATGTGGAAATATCCTTTTGAGGTTCTGTTTTTTCTATTTGTCAATATTCATAAGAAAACTTTTAGTGGGCATGGCGTTCATGTCATGTACAATGTCTTTAATGGTACACCAGATAGTGAAAATATTTATTATTATTATAATATCTTCGTTCACTAACTACACATATAACCTATAATGAACCAAATATTATTTTATTTTCCATTGGAGATAATGCTTGATACCCCATATATGAATTCTTATCTGAGTAAAAGCATGATCCTCTTGTTAGTGCCAGAGTAAAAAATGCCATTTGAATTTATCTTTAGTAAAAGAGGGAGTCTATTATAGTTGGTTTCCAAGAACTAACAATTTTATCTCAAGATTTATGTTATATAAAAAGTTGAATATTTAATGAAATATATTATTACAATGCATTCATAATTCCATGTTACATTCATGTAATAATTTTCCAAAGTATAAACCTCATTGAAAAGGGAATAGATGTTCCCCAATGTGATTAGATACTTGAAATACTAGGATGATATTATTAAAATGTTTCCTATATATATATAATATTCTTTGATCAGGAACATATTATGTTGACTATCAGGTGTGAGTACTCAAAATAAGATGAGGCATTATTCCATGATGTTCTCCCATGGTAATCTGTAAGAGGGTAGATTATGAAAAGAGATTCATCATTAAAAATTACAAATGAATATGGGCCATTGAATATTTCATTCTATGAGAATAGGTAATATTCCATAATAATTAATAATATTATTAATTCATGTCAAGAATCACACAATTTGACCAAAACGTCCAGGAGCAAGGAAACCCCAATCCTACCCAAATTTATTAAAACAAATAAAACACAACAGTCAGAACATCAAAAGGGGGGTTTAAAAATCCTATTATAGAAAGTTCCACATGCATCCACCTCAAAAAAATGAGAACAAAAATCAAGGGATATATAGGACCATGCCAAACATGAATTTACAATAGCCTTCTTTGATATCACATCAGCAACCTGATTTGCTTCTCTACAAAAATGTGTCACATAAAGGGTAAGACCACCAATGAGTTGAAGACATTAAACCCAATGTGAAAAAATAAACCAAGGTACATTCCTTGACTACCTCCAGAGAATTTCAACAGCCACCATCGAGTCAGATTAAAGCCAAAAAAAGTGCCATCTGTGATGAGCTATATAAGTGATGGACTTAATCATAGCCAAAAGTTCAGCTTCAATAGCAGTTCCTTTCCCAATGTAATGATATAAATAGACCCTAACAAAGCCCAGATATGTATGGAACACACCACCACAACCTGCAGATCCATATGTACCAGTAGTCGCCCCATGAACATTAAATTTCACCCAGGAAGGTATTGGGTGAAATCCACCTGAATGACTTCAACACCAACAGTTTTTTGGTCCTTCCAAAGACACCAAACCTTCTCAGAATAATAAGGTCGTTATAATCATTATTCATACAACAAATATGAATCTTAGAGGAACTTCTAACATCCCTGGGAATATGTTTTAATCCATACTGAAATGTTAGATATTTGTCATCAAAAACCTGGCTAGTTCGTGCCTTCCAGATAAAACAAAAGGTGGATGAAGTAGCAATCGACACAATACTCTTTACCTGATCACTGCACAATATAGAATTAATAGAGTCATATAACTCCTCCATGCTATGAATCTAAAACCAACATCTAGTGATATCTTGGATATAACTCCAAAACTTGCACAAGAAGACACAAGAAAAAAAATATGTTCAATGGACTCCTCTTTCTCATGACATAAAGGACGGGTCTAGTCAAGTTTAATTCCAGACTTTCAAAAAATATTTTGAACAGGGAGTCTCCCTTTACATATCCTCCACTGAAGAATATACATATAAGGGGATGTTCAAAAGGCCAGAAACCACTGAGGAGTAGTAATATTCACATCACACATATAACGATACCATCCCCTAGTACTTAGAAGAACAATAGAGCACGAATTCTTGATGAGAGTGTCGATATCAATGAATTTGTACCTCTTTATTTCAGTTTAAAACTTGGAAAGAATGAAGGCATAGTCATGTAAGTCACCATCTTGAATATAGGATATTTTAGCATGTACCATATTAGCAGGAATCACAACAACCTATTATAGAGGTCTGGTAATCTAGGGAGTGCTCCATGCATTCATTAAGGACTCCTTGAAAACAACCCATTTAGATGAGTTCATTATGCCAATAAAACTAGACTTCATGGAACACCAAATATAAGAAGAAAGGTAAGATGGGAACTAAGCCCAAAGACTTGGAATGAAACAAGAAGAAAGGAAATCCATGTATTTGTAATTGGATGTAAACAGACTCCATGTAATTTTTCATAGAAGGTCGTCATTGAAAAGACCGAAATCTTTTATGCCTAAACCTTCCATATAAGTTGGCTTAATACACTATTTCCACACCACCGTGACTAGCTTCTTTTCATTGATTCAGCCTATCCATATAAAATTCTTGATCTTCCTTTGGAGTACTTTGATTAAGGCTTAGCCCATATATAAATAGAGAACACATAAATGAAAATTTAGGTAATCACTTAGTTAACAAGATAGATTCTCTCAGCTTGGGACATAGCTTTCCCCTTCCAAGTAGCCATCTGAGAAATAATAAGAGATATGCAAGATTCATGGTGGAACTTTTTCACACATCACCAAAAAAGAGGTACTCCAAGATATGTAAAGTGTAGAGAACCTTTCTAAAAATCAAGGAATCCTGCAACTTTGTTCTGTTTCCTAATTGACACACCGTCACCAAAAAACACCAAAGATTTTTTCCAACTAATGGCATTTCCAGCAATATCCTCATAATGTTGAAAATTATTTTAATCGAGGAAATAGTTCGCCTATCAGCCTTCCCAAACAAGATAATTTAATCTGCATAGAAAAGGTGAGTGGGAGAAAAAAATATCCCTTCCATCTCTGATATTATTATATAACCTAGCTTGGACAAGGCTATTGAGGCAAAGACTCAATTAATCTTCAGAAAGGGAAAAGAGAAGCTCTGGAAGGGGATCCCCTGGTCGAAATCCCCTATAACATTAAAAAAACCCCATGGACAACCATTGACTAGAAATGAAATCCTAGCATTCTTAATAATAGCATGAAAAAAGCTAGTGAACTTGATAGAGAATCCATGCATCATAATAATAGACAAAATAAATATCACACAATTTGATTTATTTCAATAAACTATGACAATATATTTTCGTGATGAAGTCATGTATGTTTGGTGAATCATTAATGATACGATAATAATTAATAACCAGGGAAGGTTTTTTCCATTGAAACTTTATGGATGTATATATCATATCCCTTTTATTTTAACAGAATTGTGAAAATAAAACCCATGGCTATGATGATATAAACATTTTTATTCAAGATAATCAAATAAATATATGACCAACATTATGTTTGATTACACATGTATGAATCCTTCTTGATGATATATCATAAAAGGGGTTGTATTACAAATTGAGATTTTGTGTTTTGTATTTTTATTGTGACATATATTCTTTATTTATGGTTTTCATTAACCATTTTTTTACAAGCATCCTCAAATGTAGTCAATTATATCTAACTTCAATGAGAAAGTGGGTTAGACAGTCACACATAAAGTGTTTCATTTGATTTTAGTGAAATGTTATTTTAATTTAAAAATAGAAAGATATATTATTATCCAATATGAGATTTAATATTTATTTAATATTTATTAAATGATAGTAAATATTAAATAAATATTTATTCCAAAGATAATTGTTTAATTTCATGAATATATAATATTTTTATATCATGATTTTCACAACATAATAAATAAATAAATATTTATTAAAACATTACCCATTTATGTAAATATTGAATAAATATTTATTCACCAGACAATAAAAATAACATTTATTTATTGATTTAAAAATTCTTTAAAAACAATATTAATTTGGTTTTCAATTAATTACGAGGGAGAGTGATATAATTTTATGTATGTTGATAAATTTTAATTTTCAAGTCTATAATGTTATATTTATCAATTCACTGACTATAACATGACATGCAATAAAATAATTATATTATTTTTTTACATGCCTAGTGGTTTCTCATTGTCTAATATTATATTATGGGGATCTGGTGAAATTTATAAAAATATTAAAATATAACTCTAGGTCTATATGTATGTTTCTTTCACATTCAAGAGGATGTTAGTTTATCGAAAAATATATTTCTCTCATGAATCTCCTCATCCTCTAATTCATTCAATAATGAGAAGAAAAAGAGAAACAAATTCATGGCTAATGGAATGTGAAGCTATCAAAGGATAAAAATTTCAGATGGTCTATTAGTTGTGAAAAGACCCATATAATTATATTTTCTATTAGAAGATCAATGGTGGACATGTTAGTCACCCTAGAGGGGATGTATTTTTTTCCTCACAAGCCAATGATACAACACTAATTAGGTTATAATGATCAACTTCATAAATTAATAATAGTATCAAGGTCTAGGTAATCATTATTCATGTGATTAAATCAATATATAATTTACATGCAAACATCCTCCCTTGGTTTTTTGAATTATTTTTCAAAATTACCTATTAATTATTTCATTAGAAATGACATTTATTTCCTCTAAAGTATGAAGGATCCATCCCATTAAACAAAAAGTGATATTCCCATTGAAAAAATAAGTACATCTTACATACCCATAATCATTATAAATATCAATATTGTTTTGGTTCTCATCAAATATCTCAATACAAATGATATAACTATTAAATTTCAAGATGAAAAGGGGAAAAAGAGGTAAATGAAACAAAAAATATAGTTTAGTTCATAGAACTAAATGGCGAATCCTCCATAAGTGACATTGATTTTTCATATCATCACATGAAGATGAAAAAGATTATGAAAAATAAAATATATTTTCACCTTTTCAAAAAGGACAGTAGAAAATGGATGTTACTGTATTTTAAAAAAGTGGACTCACATTATTTGATATTTTCCATTAAAATATAAAATGTATATAGATTATATGAAATTTTAAATAAAACTAAAAGATTCAACTTATAGTGTTTCAAATGATTCTCACACGTCATCAGAACAAGGAAATGAATGTGTTAAGTACTCCATAGCTTATGTAGAGTTTTGTAATGATAAAAAAGTTTCATGTTCTAGTTTATACTGTTAAAATTCTAAAACCTCTTAATTATGTTATAAAGATGTAATTTATGCTATAGATCAACATCAAATTGGTTTCAGTGAACTTGGTTCAAAATATAATTAAATAGAAAATAATTACGCTCATTTTGTTTTTTAAAGTATAATCTAGGGAAAAAATATGTTTTAGTTTTAAGATTAAATTAATAATTAAATACTTACAATATGGAATATAATATTAAAGATCATAAAAACATTATTTCTTAATTAACCCATTTTGATAAATATTTAAATATGATTTGGGGTCTCTAAGTGGAATTAATATCAGTTATAGAAATTATTTTTTCAAATTAACATACTTTTTTAAAAAAATCTACAAAAAAATATTCTATATAGGTAACATCCCGAAATAAATTAAATAATTATTTCATGATATTTTGGTATCATATTTATGAATAATAATAAAATAATTCTTGATATGTTAGGAAATAAACAATTCATCACTCATTTTATAATTCTAATAGAATAATATTTTATAAATATTTTTTTATTATGAAGTCATTATTGGATAACATAGTTGGACATAAGATATGGCTACCAAATGCATTATCATTTTCATATTTTTTCAAAAAGTGTCTAATGTAAAAACATAAAAATCTACTTGGTGTATTGATATTTTTTTGTTGTGGAAATATTTTGGTAATCCTTTTAAATTCAATAATTTAAAAAATATCGAAGGAGGAAATCACACATTTGATGAAGATTCAAAAAGTAAAATCACCAATATTGGTATGATTATTTTCTCTAAATATACTTTAATTAAATATGTTTTATTTGTTAACATTGTAATTTATAGTATGCTAATTATTTTTCAATTATGTCATAAAGGATATATAGTTAATTTTTAAAATTTAATTTTTACATTTTTTCTTTCAAAAATGATAATTTTAATTTATCACATCTCATTTTCAAAATTATAGTGTTATCTATTTATAGTATACTACAAGTCAAAATATATGTTTTTTATGTTTACAAGATAATGAATATTGGATTTTTCATCATCACAAAGGCCATTATAACACATAATCTCTTGTTAAGATCAGCTGTAATTGACTGTTTTGATATTTTACATACTATTTTATCCATAGAAAACTTAGTTGGTGAAGCTTACCACCATGGAATGAAATTAAAATATTCCTTAAAATATAAAAGGTAATTTTCATCCTATAATTCTTTAGGAATTTTTCACCAAAATATTTTAAGAATAATTAAATTTCATATTATTGTAGGTAAATATTACACCATTTTAATTATCAATGATTATAATAGATGTATAATGGATTTATTATTTTCTCAGGAATAACGGCTTATAATTTCATTTTCAAATTTATCATAAAATTAGAAATTCTAAATGGATATAATATATTATCCATTTTAATTGACCATGGTATAAAATTTGACAACAAACACTTTGATGATATTTTTTCCATACAAGGCTATTATCATTCTTATTGTACTCACAGAACACCTTAACAAAATGTGGTTACTGAATGATGAAAAAAACCCTTAAGAAATGTTTAAGACTATGTTTAGTGAGTTTAAAAAAACTCATTTATTTTTTTCCAAGGTGTTCAATATATCTTTGTATATCCTTAACAATGATCATATAATATATATATATATATTTAGAAAACCCCCTAATGATCTTTGGAAATGAAAATTACTAAAGTTGGATACTTTAATTTTTTTAGTTGTAAATAATTTATCCTTACCAGAAAGGATAGTATTGGATTTTTTGACCCTAAACCCAATGAATGTATCTTTATTTGGTTCTAAAAATCAAATAAAATCATAGTAATCCTTAAATAATAGTACTAATACATTATAAGATTCAATTCACAAAAAATATTTTAAACATATTTATAAACCTCATCCTGAAATTTATATTGATGTTGACCATGATTGTTTTACCATACGTAAACTGTAATCTTATAAATAATTTGAATTTGATAAAAACCAACATATACTCTTTTAAAAAATGAAATTTTAAAATAAAAATTCCATACCAATAAAATTTTTATAAGTGAATTACTGTTTGGTTCTCAATATTGAATTTTGGTGTAAAATAATGTTGAAAATCACAATTTTCTATTTCACCTTGAAACTCGAACTCCCGATGATGATACTAATGATGCTAAATGAATATATTTAATGAAATATGAGATAAAAATTTTTTAAAGGAAAATTTTTTGGACTCTAATAAAACATCATAAAAAAAATACAATTACTCGTATCAAGTGTGTTTAAAAAAATATAATCATCACGGAAATTTCATCTATAAAATGCCCATATTTTTTACTAAAGGATATAATCATATAAGAAAGATATATTTTTCTGAATACCTTTCAATAATTTCTTATCTATAATCCAATAGAATATACTTATAATTTGATACTCACATAAATTTTAATCTTTTTTAAATAGATTCCAAATGAAATATTCTAAATGGTTTAATTTCATAAAAATAATTTGGGGATTAGTAAACCCATTTTGAGAATCCTAAATTACCAAATTCTAATTTCAATTAAACTAAATAACTTTATGGTTTAAAAAACACCTATTTCAATGTATGAAATATAGGCAAAATTAATTTTTTTTAAATGATTTTAAAATGGTGAAGATAATTATACTATTCCATTAATTTTATTTTTTCATATGACTTATTAATTATTAAAATTTATTTTGATGATTTTATTTTTTACATAAATAAATAATAACAACGACATGAATTTTCTTAATTCATGAATGATGAATTTTTAATGAGATTTATTGTAGAACTACAATGATTCCCCATTTTTTAAATTTAGTTTATTTACAACGATACATATCTAATCCAAATTAATTATTTTAGTGATATTTTAATATGTTCATTGATGGAGTATGTTAAGGAAATTATTACACCCATGATTTCTACTGGTATTCTAACATTGGATGAAGATTGTAAACAAATTTAAAAAATTATTTATATAATTATGATTGTATTCCATCTTTACCTTGCTTTGATCTAGATTAATATAATGTTTATTATTTTAATTCATGCCCATTTTAAATAAAATAACATGGAAATTGTTTTGAAATACCTCAAAATAATTTTTAGTTATTATAAAGTATTGAGAAAACCTGGATTATATTATCCAATGGGATCCTCTTTTGAACTTACTTGTTTTTATGATGCTGGTTTTGAAATATTCCAACTATATTATAAAAGTACTAGGGGGTTTATAAATTCAATAAAAATACCTTATCGAATATAGTAGTTAAAATAAAAACTCTATTTATCTTAATACAACTGAAGTGAGATATCTAACCATTTTAAGATGTATCACCCAAATTATATGGATTAAACAAAATCTCATTGATTTTCATCTTACATATGATCATATCCAATTCATGTGTGGTAACAATACTATAATTATAATCTATAAAAATCGTATTCACCATTCTCACACTAATAAATGTGATCTATGATACCACATTCTTTGAAATCTCTTATCATTCTAGAATATTATTTTACTATGCCTTAACATATCATTATAATTACTAAAACCCTTTAAATCGATCACATTGATATTATAAAATGTGAGTTGGGTATAATTAACTTTTTATTCTTATTTCATAACCTAGAAACAATTGGGAATTTTTCAAAAAAAATTACAAATTACAAATTCTTTTAATTAATGGTTTTAATTTGTTTTTCAAGATAAATAATTTTCATTCATTAAAAGATTTGATTTCAATATTTGAATATTTTTTTAATTTCATCATATTGTGATACTCCATGGAAAACATTGGTTCAATAATAGGATGTGGTTCTTTCTTAGTTTCACCAAGAGGATATTACCTCAAAAAATTATGGTAATGTTTTTAATATTATCGTCACCTTCGACATGAGTAGTGGGATTTTGTTTCAACCATGGTTTGACACACAAAATAATTTTTTTATTGTTTATTAATAAAATATTTAATAAATATTAATTATATAAAACATTTTCTATGTTAACTTTTATTTTAATTTCTAAATTTGATATTAAATAATTTTACTTGTACTTTATTGTTTAAAAATATTAGCATATTTGTTAATTATATTTTTTCAATTGATCCTCATACATTAAATGAATTATTTCGAGGGGGATAATATCTTTTCAATTCTTAAATGATCATAAAGTAGACACCCCTATTTATAAATTGTTTTAATATTATTTTACAAGTATTTATTTTGAAAATTGTTTAAATTGTTTTTCTCTCCTTAAAATATTTTAAAAAAATGAATATATTTTTATCATGGGATTTAAAAAAATTCTCATGAACCTTATTTTATTAATGATCATTTTTTTCAAATTTCAATTTTTTCATATATCTAAAATTATTAATGATGATAAACATAGTTTTTATTTTAATTATATCTTATTAATCATATATTATCTAACCACATTAATCTATTACTTTTTATAATATAAAATTGGGATAAATAAATGGTATGGAAGATAAATATTACTCTAGTATAAGGGAAAATGTTTTTATTTTATTAAGGGGGAAAATATTTTTATAAAATGTAACATATTATAATTGTTTTATTTCTTTTTGTTCATGTATTTGTGATCATTAAAATGGGGGAAACATTTTTTTATTCCATTAATTAATTTTATTGATAAAAACTCATTAATTTGTTTAATAATTTCTTTTTTGTTGGTTAGAAGTTATTTTTTAAATAATCCATGCATTGAACATTATGAATAAAAATAATGGATCTTGATTGTTGGATGAATCTTGATAACATATTTTTAATAGATCATGAAATCTTTTAACATGTGTTGGAGTCATATATAGATGTTGTAGATAAAATAAAAGTAATTAGATGATGTTTAGATGAAAAAACAAGAGATTGAAGGGATTTAGGTTGTACTGGATCATCAATGAAAGGAATCAAAAAATTAGTGCCAAATGGACATAATTTCAGTTCATACAAGAGTTATACCAGATACATTATAGTTTTTCACCCATGTAGAGAAATTATGTTGGATCACTAGTGGGATATACATTAATATAGAATTTAGAATAAATTCCACTAGTTATCTGATAAAGAAAAGGTGCAATCGGATGGTGTTGAGACAAGCTATTAAAATATGTATTTTTTGTAAGAGATTAATTCAATCTGTATATATTTACATCCATGAAACAAGATCAAAACTAGAATATTTACAATGTTTTTAGAGGTTATAAACAACCCCTTTATGTTGTGAAAAAATTTAAATTATCAAAAAATAAATATTTCCTCGAGTAATGATAATCAAATTTCTCCCATTCTCTAATTTTATCTCAATTAAAAAAGTGTTCTTACAATTATTATTCATTTCATCACCCTTATACATATCTCTCATCATATCCCAGTTTTTATTATAATCTATTTGATATTATTGATAATTTTAATTAATTAGAATACTATTATAAATATTTTATTTCTTTTTTTCTTATTTGATTTCACTTCTCACTACCTTTCCAATTGAGGGGTTTGTGTTTCTTTCCAAGTAGTTAAAAGTTATGAGATTAATTCTATTTTATTTTTATGCCTACACCCATTAAAAATATATATCTAAATTTATTCTAGTTTATTTATATATAATATCAAAATGAAATGGATTTTTTAGAACACCATCACATTTTGCTTATATATTTTATCCTTTGAAATAATCATAAAGTATTTGATACCTTGTTTTACATGCAACCCCAAGTCTAAGTTAACCATGATAATATATGCCATTATAACATAGCCAATAAATTCGTGACATGAATAGGAATAAAAAATATGAAAAATATATTTATAAATTTTTTATATAATTTAAATTAATTTAATTATTCATAACAAATAAATATTGAACTTTTAGTGATTTCATTTTATGCTTAAAAATATGTTTTCGTCGGAACTAGTTTTTATTTTATTCCTTGGGTAGATATTATAATTATTTTTTCCAAAATTATAAACATTATATTATAAAAAAATATCATTTTTGAAATATTCATATAAAAACTATCATAATCATAAATTTTAGGATTATTTAGAAAGTAATATTTTTTCAGCAATTACTGAAAAATACATATTTTATAGAAAAAAATATTTTCAATTAAAGAATATTTAAAGTAAAAAATTATTTTTAATTGATTATAATGTTTAATTAGTTCATTTATATTTAAAATAACCCAACTTATTTGTTGGAATTTAAAATTATTCTTAATATTGGTCAAAGATGTTTTTTTAAATAAAAATACATTTTTAGGAAAACTGATTCTTTTTGCTTTTGATATAATTTTTCTTTAATATCAATATATTCTAATAATAGAAATTGAATTTTATAAAACGAAAAAAAATATTTGAATCATAATTTCCAAATTTTTTAATTCCTTCACTTTTAATTTTGGTAGTCATGATTTAACTTTGGTAAAAAGTTACATATGACCCTAAGAGTTGAAACATGTTAAAATAGTAAAAACTCAAAAAATAAGGGATAAAACGACCTATGAACCAATCTAAATCCCATGGATGGTCTTATTTTTACCCTATACAACCATCTACTCAAATATGAAGCATTTTGGATCAATTTGGATTGAATAATATATTAATATATTTTTCTCATTTGAGATATTACTTATAAGGCCCCAGCCATAATCATTTCATAATCTTTAGTTAAGTCAAGAAATCACATTGAGGATGTTTTTAGGTTTATAGTTTTTGAGAATTCCCAAATAACTAATACATAATAATTCAAATTTATACAAAGTGGATACCACTACAACATAATTAATTTCTTCTGATGTATATAAATTTTGAAAGTAAACATAATTTTTTTTCTCAACAAAAAATAATCACGACGTTTTCCTTTCTCTTACCCATCCTTATACCTAGTGAAGTTGAGAAAAAATGAACATTAAGGGATATAAAATAAGGAATTACATGGTTAGTCCATGAATATTTATAAACCCATGAAATTATTATAATCTTAAAAAACATCATTTCAATCATAATTCATAAAGGTAACTTTTGGAATCTATATCATTCAAACATTTATGCTTTCACAGCTACATAGGGAGTAACCTTTATAGTTACATATGGAATAACGATAAAAGAATATTCTATAAAACCCTTAGTATAATCCTTATTGTTTAACTCCTTCTCATTACACAATGAATTGGAGAGCTATCACAAGCTCACCCACACTTAGTTTATCACGAAACCTCCTATATACTTAAGCAATTTCTAAGAACATTAACATAATCATAATACATAAATCATGAATAAATGAAAAATAAAATTTCCACATTTCAATCATAAGATATCATTTCAAGATATTAATATATTAAAAATCATTCTAAAAACCATTTTCAATACCAAAAATACATAAAAATGAAATCTGATATTTAATTTTATACTAAAATCACTAAGACTTTAATAGGAATCCAAATACCAAATAATGGTCATGAATGTGCAAAGGTTATTTTCAATGGATATGATAAATGAAAAATTTCCTTCTATGATTTAGTAAAACAATTCGTATAAAAAAGATTCCATTTGAAAACTATTGAATGATATTATAATTCAAATGGGCTGATTATACACTATATTAGAGGAGGTTTATATTATAAAATTTATCTTCAATGAAAGGAGTTTGAGATGAAGTCCCTTACCGTGAGTCTGACGCATCACATATAATAAATATATACCTAAATAATAAACAAAGATTAATTTATACATGCTTGAGAACTTTCTTTATGTTTATTATTATTTTTTGTCACTTATTACCATGTTTTAAAAATTACATGATTATTTATGTTCATTTCAAATTTTTAATTGATATTCGATACATGAGTTGAAAAAGAGCATGGTTTTGATGTCACAAGTCTATTTGGTCATAAGTACATCTTCTCTAGAATAGTATTCATGAAATGATCATCCATTTTATACATTAATTATTGTTTTTAATTAAACTAATAATTATGGTCATTAAAAATGAACATTGTTATATTCATAGAGACGGTAGGTTGTACGTACGCATGAGTAACATTTTCATTTTTCATTGATAATTATGGAAATAAGATAATTATTATTTTAACCTTAAAAAATGATAATAATATAATTATAATCATAATAATAATTTAAATATACTTATATACATATACCATATAAGTGATATGGTGAATAAAAATTACTCACATCGCTTTGTGGAGGTGACAGTTCACCTGTACGCATGAAAACCAATATTGTTTTTATGTACATGTAAGGTAAAAAAATAATTGAAATGTTATTCTTTTAAAATGATAAATATTTTATGGAATATCAAAGATTAATTTTAATTATATCATTATAACTGATAAGGATAGAAGGTAATGTAAAACGAACTAAATCTATTTGTGCAAGTGATAATTCACACATATGCAGAAATAATTAATTAATTTGTCATTTGATGGAAGTATAAATGTATTTACGGGAATATGTTACCATAATAAAATATTATTATATTTAGGATACTGGTTTTATTATTTCATCTTGGAAGAAGAGTATTTAAATACATGGATGAAGAAATAAAATATAAACTCTTTAAAAAATGATACATATTCTTCGGTTGATCACCTTTGAAAAAAACATTAACACATCTACTAAAAAGGGTGTTCTGCCTAAATTAAGGCCTTATGAATGTTAGAAGGTATTCTAGGAAGTAGTTTTGGTAGATCTTGGATGAACAAAAATGCTTCAATGTGTGATTACTAGGGAATAGAGTGTACCATTTTATAGGAGAGGGAAGGGGCACCCTTAGAAACACTTAAAAGATTAAATTAGTATAAAATAATTTTTTAATCCAAATGATCCCAACATGAGATATATATAGCAAAATATAATTATTTTTCTAAATATTCTAATATAATAATTATTGTACACATGTTTATTTTATTTGGAACGGTATATTTTTTGTTTAACCTTAATTAATCTTTTTTTTATTTTAATTTTGGTAACAATAATTTTAATATTTAGAGACTATAAATTTTAATTTTATGGGGTAAATTTCAAATTATTGGACACTTATTGAAATTTTTTAATTTGTCAAAATCACTTTGGGATGTTAAAATATTTTTAGGATTTTAAAATTTTTTAATAAATTATAATTTTTATAAAACATTAATTATATCATTTTTTACACTATGCATTCTATTGATTTTGAGTAAAATATAAACAGTAATATAAAATTGAAAAAAACCATTTTATAGTCTTATTAAATGTCATGTTCACCTTTAATAATCATTTATGACACAAATTATTTAAAATAATATTTATTTAATATTTATAATATCATTTATTTTATTCAGTCATTAATAAAGCAATCATTGTATCATCGGTCTATCATAATTATATTTAATTATTTTAATGTATAAAATTTTATAAATAGAATACCATGATTTATTAAATCTTTTTATATTTCTAATTACTATTTATAGTTAATGATATCACTTACATAAACCCACATTAAAACTGTATTAGTAAGAAGATACGTGTTTATAACATATTTTCTTATACATTAAATTAAATGTTATTAGTGTCATAATCACACCCAAGTGGCATCTAAATGCCAAATATTAGTCCCAAGGGTTATCTTGGTCAAAAATATCTCATCTTATGGGATTAGGAAAATGATTAGGGTATTTTTATTACTATAATATTATTTTTACCCTTATTTACCTGATAAACCCTTTAACCATGGTAAATAAAAGTAAATAGTAATGTAAATAATCATAATGCCCAAAAATAAAAGGGTCATATTTACATAATTTGGATCATCTTATTACAATTATAGAATCCATCTTCACAAATTAATGACAAAAAATTTGAAAAATTAATTAATAAATTTATCCCATTGACAGAATATGAAAACATGGATTTTTAAGTAAACCCATCTAAATGTGGACTTGTTGTTATTTCAAAAGTCGGTGTGAATTAATTACAATGACCAAATTTGATTAATTGATAAAAAATAATCTAAATATAGTTTAAAACCAATTCAAATTATAATCTAAAAATAAAAATAAATTATATTAAAAGGTTGTTTTGAATTAAAATGCAGTATTTTTCACTATTCATTAAAATTTGAATTTTATCAGAAAAATGGAAAATTTTAAACAGAAGTAAATTATGATATCTCTATTCCAAAGAAGAATTTTATTTTTTAAAATTGAAAATATAATAGTGAAAAAATAAATTTAAAAATGGGTCACCATCAAAAGGTGGTAAAACTACCTTTTAAAAATATTAGAATATTTTAGGCACAAACATTGATTTATTCGCATTTTAAGTATCTAAAATTTAAATGATGAATGTAAGAACATTTAACAAACATGTGTAAACAAAATATAGTTATTTTGGTTAGTTACCACCTATATAATGAATATGTGTTAACTACCATTTAAAATAATATTTTTAATAATTTATTATTTTTTTGTATAACTCAGTCTTGTGTGCAACGTAAGATTTTGGAGAAACCCATTGTTTCCTATCGGGTATGCTATCATACATAGCGTCCCATTTTAAGAAAAATTAATATCTAATTCATAAATATTATTATATTTGAAAATTAATTAATCTATAGTTACCTAGGATGTTACAACCTTCTCCCCCTTTTGGAAATTATGTCTTTACAATTTTATTCACTTATCAAATAAGTGGGGGTATTTATCGCTAATAGAATTTGTATATTCCCAAGTTTCATCTTAAACCATATGATTTTCCCAAAAAACCATAACATGATTAATCACCTTATCCTGCAACACTTACTCTCTGTGGTCAACAATCTAGACTGCTTGTTCCTCATAAGAAATATTCTCTTCCAACTGAACTACTTTAGGACTCAAAACATGAGATGGATCTGAAAAATACATTCTCGAAATTTAATCATGAAAAAAATTGTGTAGTTATGATAAACATAAAGTTAAAGACACTATATATGGAACTGATCCAATTTTTTCTAGGATTTCATAGGGTCTAATGAACCAAATACTTATCTTTCCCTTCTTACCAAAACGTAAACCATTTTTCCATAGTGAAACTTTGAGAATGTCAAGATCACTAAACTCAAAAGGATGAATATTACTTTGGTTATCCATATAAATTTTTTTCCTTCTCTAAGCTTTCATCATGTGTATCTAATAAAACTAAACTTTTCCTTCCATCTCTTCTACCAATTCGGGTTTCATCAACTTCCATTCACCGACTTCATCCAAAAAAGATGGAGTTTAACACCAATATCCATATAATACCTCTAATGGTTCCATTTGTATACTAGAATAGAAATTTTTATTATATGAAAACTGAACCAAAGGATGATTTTGATCCTAACTTCTTATAATTACATTCAACAAGAACATAGCATATCCTCTAAGGATTGAATTTTTCGTTCTGAATTCAAATTGGATTGAGGATGAAAAGCAATACTGAAATTAAAATCATTATCAAATGACTTCTGAAGTCCTTTACAAAATTTATAAGTGAAACTAAGATCATGATCTAATACAATGGAGAGAGGAACTCCATGTGACATAAATATCTCTTTATGATACAACTGAGAAATTTTAACTTGAGAATGAGTATCTCGAGTTGGAAGAAAATGGGCATATTTATTCAATCAACCAACAATAACCCAAACTGCATTGTTATCTCGAGATTATTTGGTAATACCTCCATAAAATCAATCGATATATTTTCCCATTTAAACTACAGTACTAGAAATGGATAAAGTATCCCTTTCAGTAAATTTCACTCTACATTAACCTATTGACAAGTCAAACACTTCATAGTAAAGTCAATAATACTTCTTTTCATTACATTCCCTAAGTAATACACCAAAAGATCATTGTACATATTAATACTACCAGTATAAAAAAACAGAGAAATATGAGATTCACATAACAACTCTTTCATCAAATATGAATCACAAGGAACACATAATCTCATCCCAAATCTCAAAAAACAACCTTCGTCAATGTTAAATTTAGGTGACTTACCCTTCTGAACCAATTGTACATTTTTCTACAACACATTGTCTTCATTTTTTTCTTACTTAATTATGTATGATATAGAAACGTTCACTAAAACATGAATAAAAACATAGGAATTTCTTGCACCAACAACATCAATTCAAATTTAAATCAAATAATTCATCAAAAGGCCATGTCCCAAATATAACATTTTTAATTTAGCATTACTTTTTTTGGCTCAAAGTATCACCCACTATGATTTCCTTTCTATGATGGAAATCAATCATCACATAAAAATCCTTGATTAGTTCCAGAAATATTCTCTTTCTCATGTTTAATTCTTTCTGATGAAATATAAACTTCAAACATATTTGGTCAGTATATATTTCACATTTTACTCCATACAGGCAATGCCTCCAAATGTTTAAATAATAAAACAACAGTAACTAATTCAAAATCTTATGTAGGGTAATAGAAGTAATGAGTTTTCAACTAACATAGATAATAAGCGATTACCTAATCATTATTCATGACGACACACCAATGTGCCTTCAATGAAGCATGACTATAGATAAAAAATCGCCATTTCTGGAAGTCATCCCCAAAAATGGATCATTCACCAATCTTCTTTTGAATTCCAAAAAAAATCATCACATTCTTTTTTTGGATAAATACATAACCTTTTAGAGTTAACTTAGTCAGTGGGCTAGATAACTGTGAAAAATATTCAAAAAATCTCCAGTAATAACCTGCTAAACCCTGAAAAATATGAATCTTAGATATATTTTTGGGTCATTTCCATTCTTTAACAACTATTGTTTTAATAGTATCAACCGTTATACCATATTTAGAAAAAATGTGATGAAGAAAAATTATTTTTTTAACCAAAATTCTCAATTACTGAATTTACCACATAGTTTCTTTTCATTTAATATTTGCAAGAAAACCCTTAAATGACTTTTTTGATCCTATTTACCTTTATAATATAAGAAAATATCATTAACAAAAACAGCCACAAAATTCTCCAAGAACTCATAGAATATTCTATTCCTATGATCCAAGAATATAGAAGGTGTATTTGTTAACCCAAAATGAATAACTTCAATTTCATATTGTCTATATCTAGTACAAAACATGATATTCAGAATTTCTTCATTCATTAATTTCAACTGATGGTATCCTAAACTAAATTCAACATTCGAAAAATATTCTGCTCCCTGGTGGTGATCAAAAAGATCATCTATATAAGGAAAAAGATACTTGTTCTTCATAATTATGTTATTGAAGGCGCTATAATCAATTAAAATCCTCATTGAACCATATTTACTTTTAAACAAACCAGAAATGAACACCCCATGTTGATGTTCTAGGTCTAATGAAACCTTTATGTAATAACCCCTAAAATTTATTTTTTAACTCTAAATTTTCAATTTGTGTCATTTGATAAGAGGGTTTTGAAATTTTCCCAGCATCAAGAACTAAGTAAACTGTAATTTCAACTTCTTGATCAGGTACAATACCAGAAATTTCATTAAGAAAAACATCAATATACTCATTTACCATTGGAACATAATTATTTTGAACAAATAATTTGTTTTGAACAACAAGTGAAAGATATAATTAATTTCCATCTTTATGTAGTTTCTTATAGTCTTGATGTGTTATTAGAGGTAAAGGTTCATCCTAATACACAAAATAAAACTCCTTCTGAAATGAATTTTTTTTACCACTCTAATTAATCTTACCATGGTAAAGAGACATCCAATCCTTACCCAGAATAACATAAAACACTTTTAGAAGAAAAACATTGTGTCTTTCACATGGATTTATTCCCAATAAAAGGACATGATGGTTCTTATAAATTATTTTTGTCCCAACATTACCCCAATGTGTTTTTACAGTAAGTCCTAGACTTATTTCATGAGGTGGAATTCCCAATTAATTAGAATGTTTCTCAGAAATGATTGAATCTGTAGAACCAGAATCATACAAATCATTGGCATATTCTAAAAAACAAACAATATACGTGATACAAATTCATTTGGGGGCCCAATATCTACTAAATTAGTTGCAAAGGATTTCACCACAACATTATGTATATATCCTTACTCGTTCCCATCATTTGATTTCTTCGCCTCACACTTATTTTTATAATCACTAATCTCATTGCATGTAATATATTTTACTGACTGTAAATCAGATTGTTTATTACCACTACCCAATTTTTTAGTACAATTATGAGCCTTATGTCTCATTTTACAACATCATAAGTACTTACCAGAACTCAAAAGTAATTCCCCGATGTGATTTTTGCCACAATTTTCACAAATTGAAAACATAGTATTCATACCATCATACTTCTTCGATGAATTATTCCCTTTTTCTAGCCACCTCATCCTCATATTCTACAGTCATTCAAAGAAAACATGATCATTAAAAAAGTCAATTTTTACCTTTTCCTCACATCATACAATATTTTAATAACATTCATACTCATGAGAATACAATTCCTTTTCATACTTTTTCATTATTCCTGAGTAAAAATGACTGATTTTACTATTAATATCCTGGTTGAAATTTTGAGTATACCTTCCTGTAGAGTGAAATTTTCTCTATAAGCATCCATAGATTCATCCTCCAGCATCAATTACAAGAATTGTTTTTTTATCATAATTTAATATATCATAGAAAATGTCATGACCCATCCCCTGGGGCCCATTCCATGACTACCCCAAGCCTGCCTTCTATAGGCCAGGGGCTAGCGACTACCACCAAAGGTGTAATTCCCTAAAACTGGGAAGGAATTTCCATTATAACCTATAAACAAAGACAATAGAGCCCATAGATGGATCTGAAACACTATTTAAAACTGTATAACAAAAAATTGTTGAAAGTAAAAAGGGCTAGAATACAAGCCCAACAGTAGAGTACAAGAAACTAAAAGTACAAGTACAACTGATGAAAAGAAAAATAGATATTGGGTCATCCTCTGAAGTTCCTACCTGAAGGGTAGGTATAGATCGCCTTTTTGGCACTCCACGCTTGTCTTCCTCCTCTGTGTACTGACTCGTCATATGATCCACCTCTGGGTACCGTCTGGTCCTGATACGTTCAACCTTGATCAGTGTCGTCTGTCGTTTGCATCCAATACAACAAGGTGCGGGAATAGCCCGTGCAGGGGTGAGTATAACGATACTTAGTAGGGACCCCAAGACCCTCTAGGTCTCAAAAAATACATCAAGGATAAACCAAAAAGTATTAAATCAACAGATAAACTTACATAGGTATATTCTCATACATATACATAAGTTATCAACTGATCCATCTCAATCATGAGGAAAAGATAGAAAAACTAACTCAACTCAACCAGGATTTTATTCACATTATCAAAACCTTGCCTGCTGGAGAACTACTCCTCTATCGAGTACAGTGGGCCTTCCGCAATACCAAGCACAATTCCCACTATCCTTGGACCACTGAGGTACTTCTCATGTTGAGTATTGTGGGTATTCTACGTCACACAGAGGTGCTCCCCACCGTGGGTCTACCGCATCACCAAGCATGCTCCCCCTCGTAGACTGCAAAGGTACTCCTCCTGTTGAGTACCATGGGTCTGTCGCTTCACCAAGCGCGCTCCTCCACCATGGGTCTGCTGCGACACCAAGGTGCTCCCCAATAGGCTAGTAGAGTCTCTCCGAGTCAAACGGCCAGCAGTCGTCAGGTCTTAGCCAGCCAATAGGTCTCCTCACTACGCTTGCTCGCCTCCAGAAGGATCCACTCCACAAGATACTGTTCAATGCTCCACAGTCACGAATTCCTATGAATAATTATCCCAAAGGTCCACCATGTCACAGGGGTCTCAACGCAATGGGTGGTGCATCAATCGGACGCTCTGTATGTGAGTTATTAGCCTTTTAATCACAAGGCCCGGTTGGATTTGTGAACGATCCAACCTGACCGTATCTCAAATATACCCCAATCTCAAATGGGGAATACTCAAAGAGACCTTCATACTCCAGGATTACCATGGCCATAGAAGGTTTTTCAAACAGATGTCTGGTGCCAAATATATGGCCAAAAAAGGTAAAGGTTTGTTGTGGACCCGGGTCCGGTCTGACCCGGCCTAACCCATTGGGTCTGGCCCGACCCATTGGGTGGGCCAACCCATTAGGTTTGGATCGGCCCGTGGGGCCATTACCAGTGGGTCCCGAGGGGTCACAGAGGGCTGTGGAGGTGCAGACCGGTTTCGAGGGCTCAGAACGGCCATGAGTCGGCACAAGGTTGGTTTGGCACGGAGGGGACTGTGATGGGGCGGGAAGGCCAGGAGGGGGACGTGAGGGTGGTTTGGTTCAGACGGGGCACCACAAGGGGCGCGGGAGGCCGGCTCGGCCAGGGTACTGCCTGTGGTTCGGGCAGCCGACTCGGCCAAGGCACCACGAGGTCACGGGAGGCCAGCTTGTTTGGGGCGCCGCAAGGGCGCGGGTTCGGCCGAGGGCTCAGGAGGGCGCCGCGAGGCCAGTTCAGTCGGGAGGCACGACCATCCGGGAGCCGGGGCGTGGCATGGCTCAGAAGCCGGGGGTGGTGCATTTTGGCCCAAGGTGGTGGAGCCGATTCATCTAGAGCGTTGGAGCGTCGTGGGGGTGGCACGGGTTGTAGAGGTCGCGGGTAGTGTGGTTGTTGCCTTCGTCACCTTTGTCACCTTCAACGTCGTTGTCACCTTCCTCTATTTTAATGAACACCGCAAATCAACACAAGGGTTATGGAGAGGATGGTCCATGTTATTTTTTCCCGAACTCTCTGAATTAGAGTGGTAGCATGATGTTTACCAATAACATAAACAATAACAAGCATAGAAGATATTTTCAATTCCCATAATCCCTCATTAATTTCAATTCCCAACCCCACAAAGAAAAAATAGGGGAGAACATGGGATGTGTTAATTAAATAATGAATAACCCCTACCCTGGTCATTGTTTTTCGACATTGTAATGAGAAGGTAGACGTCGATTCATTGTAGATGAACATGTCCTACGCCGAAGGAGGTTACGAGGAATAAAGTAGTAGTCGAGGTCGTTCTTCGTAGGTTGAGTGTTCTTCATTGGGAGATTTCTCCCATGTTCCTCCTCTCCCCAATCCACCTTTTTTCAACCAAATTAAATGGTATCCAAAGATAATAGATAAAAATAACTTATTATGTCATTGGAACCAATTTCAAATTATCCAAATTAAACACCTAGGATGGCAAGATTAATTAGGGTGGATTGGAAGAATTAAATTAAGGGTGGTGGCACCATTAAGGGTGGTGGCACCATTCATGGTAGAGGAGGTCAAGAGGCTATCCCTACTTTATGAGGGAGTTGAGAGGTTTTCATCTACCACCATTATTAGGGGTTCGGGTTTTCCCTGCTCCCAAATTCATATTGGGAGGTTTTGAATTCTCGGTTGGTCCCAACAACAATTAATCATGAAGATGAGGTTTTGGCCTTGGGTGGTCCCCACCACCATAACCTCTCATGGGAAGTTAAGGATTTTTGGTCCCCACCTACAACTTCCACATGGGTGGTTATAATAGATAAAATAAAATAAAACATGGATTTATTTTATTTTATTATTTCCATGAAAAACCCAAAAACTAACTTTCACCCTTGACCAACTGTCATAGAGGTGAAAGTCTTATTAGGTTAAAATCGGTGTTGCGAGTTCAACAGTTCCATCGTATTTCAATTCTGATCACTGGTTCAAAAGTTATAAAAACCCGCTCGAACTTTCACTGAACGTACACGAAAAAACTTCCAAAATTGATTCTGGGCACAGGGGGCCTCAGAATCATGCGACGTCAATTTTTGCGGACTCCTTAAATTTCCATTTAATTAAAAAAATTACATAGAAATTTCAGGTCTTTTCATTCTCCCCACCTTAGGTATCTACATCCACGTAAGCCACAACTCAACTAGGTAAACAAGTGGGGGTACTGAGCACGCATCTGAGTCTCCCACCCCCATGTGCTCTTCTGGAGGTTCCCCTACTACCAGCGAACACGCACCAGAGGTATCGACCATCCATAAAGGACCCGATCCACTCAATCAACAATATCTACTAGAACCTCCGTAAAAGTTTCCCCATCATCGATGTCCAGCTCGCCATGGTCGATGATGTGGGAAGGGTCATGCATGTATCTCCTTAGCTGGGATACATGGAATATTTCGTGCGCCCAATTCAAATGAGGTGGAAGAGTTAAGTGTTATGCCACCTCACCAACTATGATGAGGACCTGAAAAGGTCCTATGAAACTCGGAGATAACTTGTTGCCTCGGCCAAATCTCTTTACATTGAGGTGAGACCCATAGAAAGATGTGGGCGGCATCCTCGAACTCCAGAGGTCTCTATCTTTTTTCAACATACGACTTCTTCCTACTTTGTGCAGTCTTCATCTGATCCTGGATGATCTTCACCTTCTCTACGGTAGCCCGTACTATCTCTGGTGCCGCTAGTGCTGACTCCCTTGGGTCAGTCCAGCATAGAGGTGATCTGCAGGGTCACCGTACAATACCTCGAAAGGTGTCATCCCTATGGTGGAGTGATATCTATTTTTTATGCAAACTCCATCAAAGTCAAGTGATCCTCCCAGATGTGATCGAAGTGTAGGACACAAGAACGCAGCATGTCCTTGAGGGTCTGAATGGTCTGCTCAGTCTGGCCATCTGTTTGAGGATGGAAGGCATTACTCAAACGAAGTTGCGTCCTAAAAGCCTCTTACAACCCCTTCCATTATTGGGAAGTAAAATTTGTGTCACAATCGGATAAAATTGTCCATGGTACTCCATGTAGCCACACAATCTTCTACATGTAGTGGTTTCCCCAGATCTCTAGTGAACCCTACTCTCTGATCGGAAGGAAGTGGGCCGACTTGGTGAGTTAGTCAACGATCACCCAAATCAAGTTATTTCCCCGTGATGTACATGGAATTCCTATCATGAAGACCATGGATATCCCATCCCACTTCCACTCTGGGACCTCTAAAGGAAGAACCAAGCCTGCTAGTACCTGATTATCTAACTTCACTTCCTGAAAAGTGAGGCATCAAGAGACAAACTATGCGACTGCATTCTTCATTCCCAGCCACCAGTGCTATCGTTGGAGGTCCCGATACATCTTCGCCACTCCTGGATGTACCTCTAGAGGGGATGTGTGGAACTCCATCAACACATCCTCCTGAAGTGACACTAGTACCATGGTACATCCCCTGAAGAGGATGACATGCTCCCCACCTTCAGAAATTCCATCAGGTGCATGTCATATTGATATCTGATCATGTCGTGTCTCGCAGTCAGTGTCCCCATGTTATGCCTCTCTGACTCTCTATTGAAGTGGGAAAGTGACTATAAGAGATTGAAGGAAGGATGTTCCATCTCTATCCACAAAGGATATCTGTAAATCATCCATCTACTATGTCTCCTCTCCTAGTAGTTGTGTCCCCGATCTCCTGCTGATTGCATCTGCAACATCATTCCTCTTCACAAGAGTATTGACTATCTCGAAGTCATAGTCCTGGAGGAACTCAAGCCAGCATCGTTGTCTTAGGATCGGGTCCTTTTGGGAGAATATATACCTGAGACTATTATGATCATATTATAAAGTAAAATGGTCACCCATCAGATAGTGTCACCACATCTTAAAGGAGAAGACCACTGCTGCTAACTCCATGTCATGGGAAGTGTAGTTCTGCTCATGTTGTCTTAGCTGTCGAGAACCATATGTGATCACTAATCGCTCCTGCATCAGGACACATCTGAGTCTGGTCCCTGATGCATCACAGTATACTATATACCCTACTCTTTCCTCTGGAAGCCTCAAGATGGGGGCACTAGTCAGCCTCTACCTCAGCTCTTTAAATCTCTGATGACATCTCTCCGACCACACAAAGGGTTTCCCCTTCTTCGTCAAGGCTGATAGTGGTGCTGCAACTCTGGAGAAATCTGGAACAAATCACCGGTAGTATCCAACCAAACCCAAGAAACATCATACTTCCATCACACTATTGTGTGGCTCCAAAGAAATTACCGCCTCAATCCTCACTAGATCCACTGCAAATCCAACCTCTGATATGACATGTCCTAGAAAGTGAACCCCTCGGATCCATAACTGGCACTTTGAGAGCTTACTGTAAAGTTGGTGCTCTCGAAGTTTGTACAATACTACCTTCAAATGATAGGCATGCTACTCCTAAGTAGTTTAGTAGATCATAATGTCGTCGATGAACACTATGACAAAGAGATCGAGGTATGGCTGAAAGATCATGTTCATGAGTCCTGTGAACACTACTGGAGTGTTGGTTATGCCAAATGGCATAACCAAGAACTCATAGTGACCATACCAACATCTGAAGGCCATATTTTGCACAGCCTCATCTCAAACTCTGAGCTGGTGATAGCCTGATATGACTTCTATCTTTGAGAACCACCGTGCTCCCTTCACCAGATCAAAGAGGTCGTCAATCCTCAAGAGTTGCTACTTGTTCTTCACGGTCACCCGGTTCAGGCGCCGATAGTCGACACAAAGCCTCAAGCTCCCATCTTCCTTCTTGGAGAACAGAATCGGGCCTACCCATGGTGAAAATCTGGGCCAGAAGAACCCCTTGCCCTGAAAGTCCTCCAGCTGTACTCGTAGCTCACGAAGCTCTATGGGAGAAATCTGATATGCTGGTGTAGATATCGGTGTCATCCCGGGATACAAGTCAATATAAAATTATACCACTCGACGAGGGGGTAGACCTAGGACATCATCATGGAAAACATCTATATACCGGTCCACCACTATAGGATAACTCGAACTCTCTAAATCAACAGCTCTGTGGGTACAGTTAGCCAACTGATGAGGGATCGGTTGCACTCTACTACAAGAAAGTCCATCCTATGTTGTAAAGGCTTCCTTCTCACTAGTGAAGGTAAACCTGGCCCCATCCTTGCAGAAACACCACACTTTGTGCCTAATATAGTTAATCTGGCCATGGACTATAGACAACCAGTCTATACCAAATATGACTTTGTAAGGCCTCGATGCTACTACTAAGAGATCCTAGCCGAAGCTCTTGCCTCCTAGTGTAATCTCGCACAGTCAGCACTAGTGCATAATTGTCGAATCTGCTCTCATAGGATTCTCTATACATAAGGATCGAGCCAACATTTCTATTAGAATCTCTGAGCTATGAATCAGGGCAGTGAAAATAAAATAATGATTGGTACCTGTGTCTATATGTACTGCAGCTATGGTGGAGTAGACACAGATCATACCTCGAATCTTCTCCAGAGTGCCATGATCGTAGGCCTCAACTACCTGGAGCTGAGATATCCCCTATCCACAAACTCCTTGTGGTTGGGGTGGACCTCTTGGTGGTGGTGGTGGTAATATCTAGAACTGTCACCCACTTCCATCTACACGAACAGCTCCTCTTCCACATCTACCTGCTCCCTACGGACCACCTCGATCAAATCTTTGTTTTTGCCGGGACGGTCCTTCGGCTATCTGTTGATCATCCATATGACGGGTCGAACAGTCATGAGCCATGTGACCCTACTCCGCTGCATGCGTAACACTACCCAATACTGGCATGTATGTCTCTACTTCGGGTGCCCCGCACAACTGACTCTGAATCATGAAGTCATCCACCTGTAGGTCTATTCCTCTTAGAACTCCGCTACATCTGTCTGCTGCTAGTTGCAGATAACTCCGGTACGTGTTGACTGGTGGTGGATCTCGTTGTTGGAGACTGTTCAACAAGGAAAATATCAATTGCTAGGGCTCTCTCTAACACCCCCGCCTGCGTCAGGATGCTGAGTGAGATCACCAAAGCCCTGATCTCTCGCCTGAGTCCCTACTCGAAGGTCCAGGCCCTGAAGAATGGCTCCTGTACCATATCATTGGTGTAGCGTCAGAGGTCTATGAACCTCATTGAGTACTAATCTACAATCATGCCACTCTACTACAGATGAATTAGCTCCTTAATGCGCACTGCGCAAAGAGTCGATGGAACAAACTCTACCCGAAACAGGCTCTCGAAGTATACCCAGAGAAGCATCACCTTGTCGTGGACCTGGAGCATTAAGATCCACCATATTCCCACTACATCCTGTAGAAGTCTAGTAGCAAGAATCCCCATGAGATCGGATGGTGTTCCTACCAGTCGGAAAACTATCACCACAGCCTCTATACAATCCTCAACCGCCAGCGGGTCCATCTCTCCCCTAAACCTGGGTGGCCTCTGGCGCTGAAACTCTTGCAACACGCACAAGTGGCATGCATCGTCTGCTTTTGGGGTTGTTGGCATCAGTGGCCCACCGGGGGGTGGTACCACTGGTTCCTCTACTGGAAAAGGGTCATGCACTGAGGCCTCATCGCTCGATGGTCTATCAGTGCGTACGACTCTTGGAACTCTAGTCGGCGGTCTACGTGGAGGCATCCTGAAAAGAAACAGTTGCGCTGCGGCTAAAAAGGTATAAATGGTGAGATGAACTGGTTGATTTGACTTAAATAAAGCTATTTAAAACACACATGCAATTAGTGTTTTTGTGCACTAAGTCAGAAATCAGAAGTCAGGGTCCTGGTGTATGGATACATTGGTCGCCGCACCAACACTGGACTCCTTGAATGAAGAACTACACTCATTACCCTTTAAATTAATGCTTCATAGAAAATAAAGATCATATTCCTATGTTTTCCGGTAGAAAAAAATCCTCTAATACCAATTTTTTACAACCCGTCGAACAGGGCCCGTGTCGTGACTACCCTAAGCCCTCATTCCATAGGCCAGGGTCTGGCAACTAGAACCAAAGGTGTAATTCCCTAAAACTTGGAAGGCATTGCCTTTATAACTTCTAAACACACACGACAGAGCCCATAGCTAGATCCGAAACACTAATTAAAACTTTATTAGAAAATAGTGTTGAACGTAAAAAGGGCCAGAATATAAGCACAACAGTAATGTACAAGAAACTGAATGGACAAGTACAACTGAAAAAAATTAAAACATCTGTTGGGTCATCCTCCGAAGTTCCTACCTAAAGGTTAGGTATAGATCACCTCCTCGACACTCCACATCCGTTGGTCTCCTCCATATACCGACTCTTCGTATGATCCAACTTTGGGTACCGTCTGGTCCTGATACTCTCACCCTCGATCAGCGCTATCCGTCGTCTACATCCAACACAACAAGGTGTGGGCATAGCCCATGCTGGGGTGAGTATAACGATGCTCAGTAGGGACCCCAAAACCCTCTAGGTCTCATAAAATACAACAAGGATAAACCACAAAGTATGAAATCAAAATATAACCATACATGGGTATATGCCCATACATATACCTAAGATATCAAGTGATCCATCTCAATCATGAGGAAAACACAGAAAAATCGAATTAGCTCAACCAGGATTTTATTCACATTCTTAGAACTTCATCTGCTAAAGAAATCCTCCTCAATCAAGTACAGTGGGCCTTCTACAACACCAAGTGCGCTTCCCACTAACCTTGGACTGTTGAGGTACTCCTCCTGTCGAAAACTGTGGGTCTGTCGCGTCACACAGAGGCACTCCCCACCGTGGGTCTGCGGTGTCACCAATGGTGCTCCCCCTCGTAGCCTACAGAGGTACTCCTCCTATAGAGTACCATGGTTCTGCCATGTCACCAAGCATACTCCTCCACCGTGGGTCTTCCGCGACACCAAGGAACTCCCCACTAGGCTAGTAGAGTCTCTAATATTCAAACGGTCATCAGTCATCTGGTCACAGCCAGCTACTAGGTCTCTACACTACGCTCTCTCGTCTCCAGGAGGATCCACTCCACGAGCTACTGGTCGATTCTGAACTATCATGAAGTCCCAAAATGTAGTATCCCAAAGGTGCGCCACATAATAGGGGTCTCAACGAAACAGACGGTGCGTCAATCGGATTCCTGGTCTATGAGTTATTAGCCTTTTAGTCTTGGGGGCCCGATTGGATTTGTGCACGATCCGACCTGGCCGTATCTCAACTGTACCCCAAAGTCCAGTGGGGTATACTCAAGGGCACTGTCATACTCTATGATTACCATCACCGTAGATGGTTCATCAAAATGACGTCTGGTGACAAAGATATGGCCAAAAAAAGGTAAAGGCCCATAGTAGGCCCGAGTCCAGTCTGACTTGGTCGACCCGACCCGGCCCGACCCAGTCTGGGCTAACACGGTTTGGGTTGACCCGACCTCACTCATTAGATCTGGCTCGGGCCGTTCGGAGAGCCATCCCGTTAGGTTTGGCCCGGCCCGCTGGGCCCATCCCAGCAGGTCGCGAGGGGCCATAGAGGGCTGTAAGGGCGCGGACGGATCGTGAGGGCGTAGACCGGCTGCGAGTCGGTGCAAGGGGGTTCGGCCTGAAGGGCACCGCGATGGGGCAGCACAGCCCGTAGGGCACCGCCAGGGTGGTTCAGTTTGGCCGGGGCGCCACGAGTGGCACAGGAGGTCGGCTCGGCTGGGGCGGCGCGAGGGGCGTGGGAGGCTGGCTCGGCAGGGGCACTGCGAGGGGTGTGGGAGGCGCGCTCGTCCGCGGTGCCACGAGGGCACGGGAGGCTGGCTCAGCCGGGGCGTTGCGAAGTTGAATGTTTGGCGGGGGGCTCCGGAGGGCGCCTCGAGGCTAGTTATTTCGGGAGGCATGGGCGGCCCGGAGCCTGGGCGTGGCACGGCCGGGGTGCAGCGCGGCTCGGGCCGCTTAGGCCGGTGGGTGGAATGGCCGGCGGGCGGTGCGGCCGGCACAAATTTGAAGCTAGTGGGTGGTACGGTTCAGCCCGAGGCAGCAAAGACGGTTTTTCCAGAGCACCGAAGTGTCACGAGGGTGGCACGGGATGTAGAGGTCGTGGGTAGTGCGGTCGTTTCCTTAGTCACCTTCGTCGCCTTCAAAGTCGTTGTCTCCTTCCTCCATTTCGAAGAACACCGCAAATCAACACAAGGGTTACGGAGAGGACGAGCCATGTTAGTTTGGCCTGCACTCTCCACATTAGATTAGTAGCATGAGGTTTAACAAAAACATAAACAAGAACGATCATGGAAGATATTTTCAATTCCTATAATCCCTCGTTAATTTCAATTCCCAACCCCATAATGGAAAAAGAGGGGAGAACATGGGATGTGTTAATAAAATAATGAATAACCCCTACCTTGATCATTTTTCATCAATTTTGGTGTGAGAAGGTGGATGTCAATTCATTGTAGATGAACACGTCCTACGTCGAAGGAGGTTCTGAGGAATAAAGTAGTAGTCGAGGTCATTCTTCGTTTGTGGAGCGTTCTTCGTTGGGAGCTTTCTCCCAAGTTCATACTCTCTCCAATCCTCCTTTTTCCAACCAAATGAAATGGTATCCAAAAAGAATAGATAAAAATATCTTATTAATTCATTGGCAAAAATTTCAAATTATCCTAATTAAACACTTACATTGGAATTATTAATTAGGGTGGATTGGCAAAATTAAATTAATGGTGGTGTAACGACCTGAAATTTTGAATAAATTTTTCTTCCTAACTTTGTGTGTTATTTTTTTATACTCAACAAAACATTTTCATTTAATAAAATGAGTATAATTAGACCGTTAGGTTTCAACTATTATATGATCGTTGGTCAATATGACCGTTGGAAACTAAATGTTTTGATTATTTTCTTTAAATTCAAGTGACCATGATTAATTAATATAGAAAGAAGATTTGATGGCCCCATACAGTAGTCTCGGGCTGATCGAAGCCCATCTGACGGAACTTAGGAAAGAGGTAGCACCTTTGGGCTTTGCTCTGGACCAAACCCAAGCCGAACATCATCGTGTGAAGCTAGAATAGAATCACCTTCACAAGAAGTTCAAGCTTATAGAAATCACTACACTGGAATTGATGGTTGAGCCACACCAAGATTCTATCACCCTAGCACACCTTACTCTTAGGTCCTATGCTGGTGTTGTTAAGGGTTATGTAATGAGACTGTAACTGCCTTGTGTAATCCTTTGATTTACATAAAAAACTGTGATGTCTTCTTATGGTGAAGTTTGTGAATTTTCAAATTTCCGGATAAATATAGTGTGCATATTTTTGGTCAATTTTAGAAAATTGATATTTTAAAAATATTTATGTAAACATTAAATAATTAATAATGTGTAATGATTTTAAAAAAATTGTCTTCTACAGTTATGTTCAGTAAGAAATTTAGATTCTAATATGATCAACTTAATTTTTTATTAATAGTAAACTATGAATAGTGATTTTGTGATTATGATTATTAATGTGACCAAATAGATTAATTAACTTCACTTAAGAAAGTATTTATATAATTTAGGCACCTTTATTAAGTAATGTGATTCAATAAAATAGGTAAATAACTGTTTCAAAAAGTATTGGTTAAGTATTAGTTTTTTCACGTGAATAGTGTTTTTTATTTAAAAATTAAATTAAAATTATTAAGAAAATTATTTTCATAAAATATAGATCATTTTCGAAATCAGAGCATCGATATTTTGTTAAGGTGAAGTTTTTGGATTTTTCTAAAGTAGTTGAATTTTCAGTGAATAGTGTTTTTAGTTAAAAATTAAATTAAAAATATTTAGAAAATTATTTTCATAAAATGGAGTTCATGTTTGAAATCAAAGAATCGAGGTTTTGTTAGAATGAAATATTGGAATTTTTCTGAGAAAGTTGAATTTTTGGTGAATAGTGAAAATAAAGTTTTTGAGTTTCAGGTGTTTAATGACATCATTAAGGATTTAATAATTATGCAATAATTATAGTCAGATTATGAATAGTAAGATAAGGTATGAGGTGTCCCAAGTGTCCAATACCACTAATGAGGTGTCCCTTGGAAATTATTGCATTGTCCCCTCACTTCTCCTATAAATATCAAGCATTTCCCTCATACATTTCATTTCCAAATCATCTCCAATAAAGTTATGGTCACTTTAACTCCCAAGGAGTCCTCCCAAGGTTCCCTCAAGCCTCCCAAGGTCCCAACTTTCAAGCTTTTGAAGTTACTCTTCAAGGTAAGGGATCCTTGCACCATCCTCTTTTAATCCATGACATCCTTTATATTGTGTCTTCTAGTTTCCATCTATTTTTGTTGAGGGTATGTTCTTATATGTATCATTACTGTAAATTTCATGTCTAATTATTGAGAGACCCTTTCCTCTCTCATCAATTTGTTTTCTGAATTTCTATGTGACGCCGTTAGGCTGCGTAATTTTTCGTAAAAGGAATCACATCTTCTCTTTTCTTTCATGTTTCCTTTTTCATGTGGTATGTCATTAAAATATCCATACCATGATCTTATTTAGTAACCATACTGTATTATGAGTTATTTATTAGTGGTTTACAATTGTCCTTTCTCTTTTCAATGTTTTCTAAAACCATGTTATATAGCTGTCATGCTGTAGAAAGTTCGTCTCAAAATTTCTATCTCTTTATCTCAAGAAATTCAATTGTTTATTTATGTGAGTACCTAGACTTATTTCGTTTCCATGGGAGTTCATAAATATATAAAGATGATATATTTGATTCTGGAATTGACACATGTATAACCCTCACTCCCTTTCCATTGGTTATAAATGACATAATGATCTTATTTTTAAGCTCTTTTCAAACATCACGATTTGGACATGAAACCCATTTCTTTGATTCCATTTGGGTTATTTATGATATTTTTTATTATGGTCTATGTTGATCACATGAAAGTAAAGACATATTATGGGTATTCCCTAATAGCTCTCCAATGCATTGGGTAAAGATTTAATCTCTAGATGTGACAAGTTTCACAATACCTTGGCGAATAACCTTGGTAATATTTATGGCACCTTGGGGATGGACCTTGGTGATATGTTCATGAATGTCTAAATGAAATGTTGTACCCACATATTCAAGTTATGTTTCCAGTTATTTTCATTATGATGTTCATATTCTTCCATTGCTCATGTATTTATTTGTTTATTCAAGTTCTTATTGATATCATAAGTACATTGATTCCCCTGTTTACCCTTACTGGGCCTTCTGCTCACCCTTTCCTTTGATGTCTGTCTCTAGGATATGATATGTAGTAAATGTACATAGTATGATCCTATGATGAATCCTTACTAGTGGTTTCGAAGAATTATTTATGTTGTTTTCATGTATTATGTTCATGATTTCCAAGACACAAGACTTTAAAGATCCTCTATATGTAAAATGTAATGAAAAGTTATGTATTAAAAAAGAGGAACACTATAGGTTGGGGAACCATTAATGGTAGAAGAGGTCAAGAGGGTATCCTTCATTTATAAGGGATTTGAGAGGTTTTCCTCTCCCACCATAATTAGGGGGTAGGGTGGTCCCCGCTCCCAAATTCCAATTGGGAGGTTTTGAATTATCCTGTGGTTGCCACCACAATTAATCATGAAGAGGAGGTTTAGGCCTCGGGTGGTCCCCACTACCATAACCTCTCATGGGAGGTTAATGCTTGGTGGTCCGCACCTAAAACTTCCACATGGGTGGTTATAATAGATAATATAAAATAAAACATTGGTTTATATTGTTTTACTATTTCCACGAAAAACCCAAAAACTAACTTTCACCGTCAACCAAATGTCATCAAGGTGAAAGTATTCTTAAGAGAAAATCGGCGCTGTAAGTTCAAAAATTCATTTGGATTTCAATTCTGAGCACCGGTTCAAATGTTTTAAAAACCCGCTCGATCTTTCACTAAACATACCTGAAACAAACTTCAGAAATTGATTCTGGGCACACCGTGCCTCGGAATCACACACCGTCAATTTTCGCGGACTTTTAAACTTTCCATTTAATTGATGAAAATTAAATGGAAATTCACGGTCTTTACAGGTAAATATTTATCAAAAAAACATGCAACTAAATTCATCCCAATATAGAGCATCAGGATCCTCACTGTCCTTGATATTCTTAACCATTGACCACCACTAATCATTTCAACTTCAAAATCGTATATAACATAACTATATTTTTGATTTTCTGAACACCCCACGACATCAAAAATATTTTCTTGTGCATTAATCCACCCATTAGCAAGCACAAGGAGTATGTTTCCTAATGAAAGGATCCATTGTTGACATGTTCCTCTATGTTTGATCACACTGATCTCATGTATGGACACCACCAACATTTATAATATGCGTCAACTGTACCCTCAATGCAAAAAACTATTCAGTTCCAATTCCGACCATATTAAGTTGCTAATTTGAAAGTTTTTTTCCTCTAGATATCATCCTAGCATAGATACCTTATTTCCTCTATGAAAAACCACTCTGAACAGACATGTCTTAGATGATCCTAATTGGTAATCTTCAAATGCTATATCATTTCAATTTGAACATAATGTAAATATAGTTTTTTGATATTCTATTAACAATACCCTAACACATAATTTTATCTAAACAGACAACTCATACCAACTATAAGGCCCCCGCCATTAACATTTCATAATCTTCTGTTAAGTCAATAATTCATATTAATGATCTTTTTATGTCAAGAGTTTCAGATAATTAGGAAACAACTAATACATATTAACAAAAAAATTTACAAAGTGGATACCACTACAACAGAATCCATTTCTTCCAAAAAAATAAAAAAGTTAATGTATACATGATTTCTTTTTCTTGATAAAAATATTATGGGTTTATTCCATTATGTTACCCATGCTTATACCCTTTAAAAACATTTTAAAACATGGATTGAGCACAAAAAGATCAGTAAGGGATATAAAATAAGGAAAGAAAATATTATACCATGAATACTTATAAACCCATTAAATCCTAATAATATTCAAAAAAAATTATAGCAATCATAAATAATAAAGGAAACTTGTTTCATCCATATCATACTTACATTGTAACTTTTATAGATACATAGGGAGTAACCTTCAATGTTACATTTTGAATACCCATAAATGTATGTTCCCTAAAACTCTTCGGAGAAACCATATTGTTTAATTCCATCTCATTACCCAATCCATTGGAGAGATATTACAGGTTCACCCACCCTTGGTTTATTAGGAAACAACTGGTATACCTAAGCGATGCCTATGAACCATAACTTAATCATAACACATAAAACATAAAGACAAGGAAAATTAACTTTCCATATTGTAATCATAAGATATAATTTCATGATATTTATATAATAATTCCATTTTTAAAACCATTTTCAATACCAAAATACCTAAAAATGGAATATGTTATTTATATTTCTTTTAAAATCATTAGATTTTATAGAGGAAACCAAATACCAAAAAAATTTTATGGCAGCGGAAAGGTCAATGTCATCGCTTATATTAAAAAAACATTTCATTTTGTCATTTAGTAAAACTATTCAAATAAAAATGATTCCTTCTGAAAATAGTTGAATGGAATTAAAATTCAAAGGGGTTAATTACACACTATATAAATGAAGTAGATTCATATTATCAAAATATGCCTCAAAAAAAGAATATCGAGATGAAGTCCCTTACCGTGTTTCTGACTCATCACGTAAAATATTTATATTCAAAAAAATAGACATAGATTAATTTCTACTTGAATGATATTAAATTTAATTTTATTATTCCTTTTTCTATAACTTATTATAATGTAATAATAATTACATAATTATTTAAGTTGATATCAAATTTTTTGTCGATGTTCGGTACTTGAGTCGTAAATGAACATGGTTTTGATGTCACTAGCCCTTGTGGTCATAAGTCCATCATATCAAGAATAGTATTCATAATATAATCACCACTTTTATATAATAATCATAATTTTTAAATAAATCCATTACTTATGGTTATTAAAAATGAATGATGTTATAATCATGGAGACAATAGTCCGTACGTACGCATGAGTAACATTTTCATTTTTCATTGATCATTAAAGAAATAAGGTAATTATTATAATATCATTCCAAAATGATAAAAATATTATTATTATTATTATAATAATTTAAATATACTTATACATATCATACAAGTAACATGGTGAATAAAAAATATTCACATCACTTCATAGAGGCGATAGTTCACACATATGCACGAATAATGTTATTGTTTTTATGTTCATGGAAGGTAAAAAAATAATTAAAATATTTTTTCTTTTAAAATGTTAAATATGTTATTAATATTATATATTAATATTAATTCCATAGTTATAACCAATTTTTATAGATATTAATGTAAAATGAACTATATCGGTTCATAAAATAGATAATTGACACGTACACACAAATAATTAATTCCTTTCCCACTTGATGGAATTAGAGATTGATTTAGGGGATGATATTAATATAATAATATCATAGTATATTTAGGATACAATATTTTTTGTTTCATCTTAGATTAATAATATTTAAAGGATGTGGAAGAAAAAACATATAAACTCTGAAAAATAGAAACCACTTCTTCGGTTGATCACCATGTAAGAACACCTTAAAACATTTACTAAGAAGGGTGTTATTCTGAAAATAAGGTCTCACAAATGTGGGGATGTATTCCAGTAATGGGTTTGGATAGACCTTAGTAGAACCAAAAGTCTTAGAATTTTGAGTATTAGAGAAGATATGGTACCTTTTTATATGAGAGGGGAGGTGCGCAATTGGAAAGTCTTAAAATATTAAATTGATATAAATTAATTTTTTAATAAAAATTATTGCATCTTGAGATATGTTGAAGATAATATGAGGGTATTTCAAAATTATCTCAACCAATTATTTTTTGAAATGTATTTATTTTATTTTAATCATTAACTTTTCTATTTACCCTTAATTATTGTTTTTGGATTTTAATTGCCGTAACAACGTTTTAAATATTAAGAGACTGTAAATTGTAATTATATAAGGTGAATTTTCCATAATTGTACACATAATTAACTTTTAGACTTTATAAAAATAACATTTTAATTTATAAATATTTTTATGATTTTTAAATAATTTAATAATTTAATATTTTTATAAAACATCAATTATGTCAATTTTCACTCTATTCATTTAATTGAAATTAAATAATATATAAATAGATAGATAACATTTAAAAAACAATTTAATGGTATTATAAAATTTCATATTCACCATGAAAAATCGTGGATCAAATAAATTATTTCAAATAATTTTTATTTTAATATTTTAAATATCATTTTTTATAAGAAATCATTGAATCATCATTGTTTCATAATTAAATTTAATTATTTAATGTCTAAAAAATTATAAATAAAATACCATGATGTAAGAAATATTTTAATATTCCAAAAAAGATTTATAGTTGAATATATAACTTATAAAATCCCATATTGAAAATTTTTTAGTAAGAAGATATATGTTTATAACATATTTTTCTTTTACTTTAAATTAAAAGTTATAAGTGTCATAATCACACCCAAGTGGGTTCTAAAGGCCAAATTTTAATCCAAATGGTTAAATTGGTCGTATATATCTCATCCAATAGGATTAGACCAACTGTTAGGGGATTTTAATAATATTATAATATTATTTTAACACATATTTACATGATTTATCCTTTAACTATGGAAAATTAAAGTAATTACTAACTTTACTATTCATAATGTCCAAAAATAAAACATACCTATTAACATATTTTGGAAATTATAATACCATTTATGGAATCCATTTTCCCAAATTAAAAACAAATAATAGGGGAAAATTAATTAAAAATGTATCATGTTGATGGAATAAGAAAGCGGGTATTTAGGTAAAGTCATCAAATGATTGACATGTTTTTATATCAAATTTCATGGTGAAATTACTTAAAATGACCATAATTAGATTAAATTAAAACACATAATCAAAATATACTTTAAAAAAAATTAAAATGATAGTCTATCAATACAAATAAATTAGAATAAAATGCTGCTTTCAATTCAAATGCATTATTTTTCACTATTCATTAAAAAATGAATTTTATTAGAAAAGTACCAAAATTTCAACCAATGTAAATTTTTATTTCTTTCTTCTAAATAAGAAGTTTATTTTTTCATATATATCATATTAATGTGACAAAACTAGATTTAAAATTACTCTCCATCAAAAGGTGGTAAAAGTACCTTTTTAAAATAATAGAGTATTTTATTCTTAAAATTTGATTTATTCCAATTTTATGCCTCTAAATTTTATTTTATGAATGTAAAAACATTTAAAAACATTTTTAAAAATAATATAGTTAGTTATATTAATTCCCACCAATATGACATCTAGTAATTAACTATCATTTAAATCATAATATTAATAATGTATTATCTTACAGTATAACTCAGTCTTGTGTGCAATGTAATATTTCAGAGAAACATGTTATTGCATGTTAGGTATGATATCGGACATAGCATCCCCATTTATGTAAAATTAATATCTAATTCATAAATATTAATAGATATTCAAATTTATTAGTCTATAATTACCTAGGATGATATATTCCATATGCGTCATATCCATCACTTATAAAAGGATACCCCCTCTCATATCTTATACATAAACATGAGACACTTGAATCAAACAGGAAAAATAAATCCTTTCCTAAAATATATTCCCATATCCTAGAAATAATTTTTGATCAAAATTCCATCATATTAATTCCATGGAAATATATCTAATGAGGTTTTCTGAAGAAAATTTATAGTTCTTAATCAGTCTCTATCAATTTTATATCATCTTCTTCTTATTTCAAATATAATTTTTCTGTCCTCAAATGATAACCCAAGAGTCATAAATCCTTAAAGATGTTATTATACTTATAATTTAACCTTCATTCATGCAAATACTCTGACCCTAGTAGCCAAGATTTGGTAGTTACTTTATTACATTAGAATTTTATAGGAATAATCACATCCTGAAGGACTAAATATATTAGCAGTCTTGGAAAACTAGATACTTAATAGAATAAATTATTAAAATATAAAAAATAAATACAACATTTAATTTTCATTGAGATAACCATTATTACCTTTAGAATATCAATGTATATCAAGGATAATTTACTTCCTCGTATCATGGGGGATAGATAAAAAATAAAGGGTTGATCGCTAATGCTAAATAAGGGTATGCATGCAACAAAATAAATCATGAATAAATAATTCACAATCAATATGAAAAGGAAAATACTATAAATAAATTATATCTAATTAATAACATGAACCTATAGAATAATTTTGTAGGAATAAATGATAATTCCATATAAATAATCACATGGGCTAGAAACATATCCCTGGATATTTTAACAAGTAAAATAATCCCATGGATGTCAAAAAATCTCATAATGAGTGAATTTAAAATTTTAGACATCATAAACACACCATAATTTCCTTTCAAAACATCTGAAATAAATTGCTAAGGCCTCAACCAATTACTTAATATAGTCTGTCTCATGGGAACATATAATCCATCAATAGGTTATAGTGGGCCCCACCATCCACCTACTAGGTATGATTCATTCCTCATATGAAAGGGGTGAAACATAATAAACATCATTGTTTGTATTAAAAATATTATATGAAATTTTAATACATTCAATAGTCAATAAACACAATCATAAACCATCTTGTGTAATGAGAAGAATGGTACCAAAATACTACATCAACAGTTATACTAATCCTAAACCATCAGGAAAACTAATTTGGAAGGTATCATTATAATATATCCCGAGTGGAGTTTAAGTTTAATAAATATTGTTTCCATTCATGAATCAAAATTTAATTAAGATATGATTAAATCATTCATGAGGAAAATAACATTTCCACTTTAAAAATAACCTTTTTAAAATATAAAATTTCATAAAACATTCTGAAAATAATTTTCATTGAAAATAATCATGGAGACTTATTATGGAATAATTAATGAAATTAGTGGTTATAATTGTGGTAAATTAAATTCATGCCATTCAGGTTAAAAAAATATTAGTTTCACATTTTTAGTAACACATAAAAATACATCATTTAGTAGATGACAAGAAGATTAATTTTATAAAATATACAAAAATTAAACTATGTGTAAATATTTCATTAATATTTCATTTTTATAATGTTAAAATATGGTTGGAAATATTTTTAAAAAACATGAATATGGAAGAAAAAATATTTTTGACTATAAGGAGATACAAAGTGAAATTTTTATAAAAGAATTATAAATAATTTCATATACCAAATATAATAAAATGGTAATATTAAAATAAATTCTATTGAAACAATATAGTAAAATAATATATAGTTGGTTAAATATATTAACTATTTCCCTAGTGGAGACATGAAGAAAAAAATATTTAATAATGATGAGATTGTGAAATAAACCATTACCGTACTGGTAACTTTGGGGTAATAAACCACATAAAATAAATAATAACAAATAAAATTTTAATTTGATAAAGAAAAATAGAATCATGATTTAACATATCAAATAGTGAATTTATACACAACACAAAAAAATATTTGGTGAATATGTAATGCCTCATATAGGTAAAAGTGAGATGGGGAACACTAAATTAAGGTCTGATTTCCATTAAACGTATTAAAAGATCCTATAATATATATCTTATAAATATATATATGAATCATACATATATATATATATATCATAACATATATTATTCTATTATAATCTTTTATCACCAATTTATTGGGCATTCTTTGTTAAAAATTCGTTTTGGGTAATAACTGCATCTTTATTCATTTACTTTTTAGGGTGGTAGTTTTTGTCCTTGTACATTGATCATGGTTCCATAATCTATAGAATTTAAACCATGAAATTAATATTATAAATATTCATTATATAAATTTTTATAAATTCCCCTAAAAATTAGAGAGTGAAAAATGAGTTACACTGTTCATTGAGACGATCGGTCATAGGTACACACAAACTCTATATTAATTTCTTTGGTAGATGGAAATAAATATAGAAAATTGTAGATCAACATTAATGAATAATTATTATATCCCATAAATGATATATTTTCATAAAATAAAAACTTATTAACATCCATTTTAGAATAAAATGAAAAAAAAATTACTTTGCTTTGTGGAGGTGGTGGACCACATGTACGCACGGGTGATACTATCATTTTCCAATGATTTTGAAGTTAACAAGGAAGATGTTTTATTATAATTATAGAAGTATATTTTAAAAAAAATTATATATATACATTAAATTCTTCATTGAATTTATACATGAAATTCAGTGATGGAAAACGAATTACATCGATTTGTGAGGCGATAGTCCTACATACACATGACCAATAGCTTCATTTCCCATTTGATGGAGTTGGAGATAGATAAAAACTATTAAATTAACATAATAAAAACTAAATAACAGTAAAAATTATTATTATTATTATCATAATTGATTAATATTTTATGGTGTAAGAATAGATAGAGAAATGAAAATGCATGGTAAGGAACTGTACATCTTCTTTGGAACATCAGTTTAGGATTATATCTAAATCCTTATAAAAATGGTTATATAATATAACAATGGAAACTAAGATTATGGGGGGTTATGGAATGGATTTGGTTCGGTCTTGGAAAAATAAAAGGGCATCGGGAGGGTGAATAGAGGATGATATAGGGTGGCCTTTTATAAGTGGGGGAGAGGACAGACTATGAATTTTTGAAAACAAAAAGTAATAATGAAATTTTATAGATTCTAGAAGGCTCAAAAAAGGATAATTATAGAACCATAGATGATATAAGAAATAAATATAGAAATAAAAAAAGTATTTTAGAATTTTTAGTTCAATTTAACCATTATCTATTCAGTAAAACCACATAGTAAATCCATTTTATCCTTAACCATAGTAATTATGATTTAATTTTTTTATAATTATTATTGACAAAAAAATTATATAGAAATATTATATAAATATAAATAATGATATTATTAATATAAACCCCATTTTATGTAATTCAATTAAAATAAGTTTCAGAATTTAAATTACAATTAAACCCATTGATGAGATGAAAAAATGGATTTCCAAAGAAAATATTTCAAAAGTATAAAAACATTTTATATGAAAATTAGCATCTAATTAATTAAAACATCCTAAATTGGATTAATAATAATATAATTTAACTGTTTTTACATTAATAAAATATTTAAAAAATGTATCCTTTTAAATTCTTTATATGAAAAGGCTATTATAAATAAAAATCATTCTTTTTCACAATCTATTGAAAAATTAAACTTTTTAGAAAATTATTAATATTCCAATATTAGAACAATTTGAAATGATTATTTAAATAATTAATTTTATTTTGGATAATAAATTTTATTATATTAGTTAAAATTAATTTTGAAATAGATATGAAAAATGAGATGAAACCTATTTTTAGAAAAAAAATATTTTTTCGTAAAAAAACATTTATTTTTCATTCAAATGTTTTTTATTTTTATTTGTAATCAATTACTAAATAATGAATTTAATTTATACTTGAGTGAACCACAACATTTTCTTAATCTAATTAGTTATATTGATGTCCTCCAATTTAATGCCTAAGTTGCGATGGGAGTGTTTAAACAATTTATTTCATTGGTCATTTATACTCATTGTAACATGTCATATACACTATCAAACCTAATGTTATTCATTTAAAATATCTGGGCATGACATTATACCCAACTACAATAAATTTAACCCCAAAAATTTTAAAAAACAATTGGAAAATAAGGGTTTTATATTTTAAAATACCATTATTAAAATACAAAATCATAAAAATAGGTTAATAAAACATCTCTTTAATAAGAGAGAAAATGAAATATGATGTTCATCTAGAATAACACATAACTATGTTTCAAAATAGGAGAACATTGGTGCAAGGTAAATATATATAAATGGAAGAAAAGTGTTATTCCCAAATAATTATGGATACTGAAAGATATCATATATCATAATAAAGATAATGATCATGATAATGTAAACAACCAAAAAACCATAAACCAAAGAGTTGTAAAAAGGCCATCATTCCATCAGAAATGAATTTTATATGATATATTGTTTTCCAATATTATTGGTTTAATTTATAACAATTCCTTAAAATATTTATTTATAAAATAAGGAAATATACTTTGATGATACATAGAATTTTTTCCTTTAATATATTTCCTCCAAAATCTCATCTTTTTCTAAAAATAATGATTACTAAAGATGTATTTTTCATGACTGGAGAACTAAAAAATATTAAAATGGATGATATAATCTACAATATAAAAACATGATATTAATCCTATTATTAATAAATAAAAAATTTACTATAATGTAATATCATAATGAAAATGAATATATCTTTATACATTAATCTCATAAATTTAATAATAAAACAAATGATTTACAAAGCTCCTTCCATAAATAAATAAAATTATATCCAAAATTAAATAATTAAGTCAAACATGAAATAATGATTTAAACTCAAAGGTTATGTCATAACATTCATATAAAATATCAGAAAATATGGAATCATTCTTTCCAATTAATGCTTCAGGTTAATCCAAAATGTTATTTATATAGATCAACCTAATAATATGTCACCAGATACATCTTTAAACACCTCAAAAAAAATATTTGACCCCATAATATGTTTCAAAAAAACATAATTTTTTTTTCATTAAATCATATATACTAAAATTATGTGAAACTTACCTAGACATCATGTGGGAAAGTGGTAGGCACTACACCATTATCACCCTTTGGTTGTGGGTTCATGCCCCGCAACCATTCCAGATATGGTGGGTTTTCTCTTATCATGTTGTTTTTCCTTTTTTTATAGAATTTATCAATATAATTCCAATAATGTTACCAGAAATAGGATGAATATCCTCAAAAATAACATGAATCATTAAATAAAATTTTAACCAGTATGGTTTTCTATAGATCTTATTTTTCCCAAAAAATTATATTATCCTAGTTGATTTTTATTACCCTAAAATCAATGATCATTATAACCCTAATTTTTATCTATAACATTAAGATAATTTCCAAAAATGTAAAGGAATTTTTCCTCAAATAAAATTGTCACTAAAACCCATGATAATCCCAATGGATATTTTATAATTTTTTTTACCAAAATGACATTAATCATATGAAAATCCCATCACTTCAAACCTCAAAATTTTTGTATAAGACATTGAATATATGATCAAATTGGAACTCATAAACCCATGATGGTATCCACATCTATTAAGTTAATCTATGATGAATTTTTATATGCTTCCAAAATTGAACATAGTCTTTAGATGTTTCACAATTCTTATAACAATTATACATTTGATAAAAATACTTATATAATATAATTATTGAATACATAAAAATAAATACATCAAACATTTTTATTAATCATAGGCCCTTCCTTGGTCAATGAGTAAGTCATTAAATATGGTAAATTAATTCAATAATTCACAAGTTCCAAATATTTATGTGAACGAAATATACATGGATCTCTTGGAAGAATTTTTTTCTCTCTATTAAACTCCTAAATTATACTCTGTAATACACTACCCAATGCCATTATTTTCAATACATAAAAATATTCCTATTCAATTGAGACATTCTCCTAGATTTCTCTTTCCACATTCCTGACATAAAGGAATTTTATCCTTGTTTCCCCAATGGTCTCCACTACCTGAGATCTTATTGGATTGTACCCATCTTTTATTTGGTGAGTCTAATATTTAGTTAATCTATAGGTTATTAATCATATATAATTATAACTTATTAGTAATAATAAAAATATACTTCACTTCAGTCATCATGCACATTGGTTTTATAGAATCACTATATTTTTCATCGTATTCAGCACTACCATCATTCCTCTGTGTTCCAGCCAATGACTAAAATTAAAAATTATAGTATGAGAAATAAATAACATTGTTATAAAATATAATGTATAGTACATACAAATCATTACTCATTTTTGTTAATCTAATACACCAAAGGATTAACCTATGTCATAAATTTCATTCTATAGGTTTCATTTTTAAAACATTGCATATAATGGATTATATCATAACATTATGAAATGTTTTTTATAATAGAAATACAATTGAAACAAATTATATAAAATGATAAATATATTCGTATGTAACATCATAATAAAAAAATCATTATTTGGGAATTTTTTCAAATTATAAATTTATTTTGAAATCCATTATAATGGTTTTCATAGAAAATGTGAATTATACCAAGAATATTCCTATAGACTGCCAAACTAGGTGTGCTAAAAGGCACATTTTCATACAACGGGTAATGATTGAATCGATGCCTAATACACCCTTGCTAGAGTTATTACCCCAGTGAACAATTGTTCTAGTGCCAACCCAATTTATTGTATCTATACAAGGATGTAGTGCTTTAAAAACCACATAGTAACCAACTTATGAAAAAAAAATGATGATATGCTGTTTTATGAAATATCCTCAGTGTTATCATTGAGTTATGTCCTCAAATATTTGTTTTATGATATATATTTCCCAAGGTTTCTATTAAAATTCCTCTAATATCAACTACAAAGACACCAAAACTAGTATACCAGATCCAGTAGGTACTTTATTACATTATCCCTAGATACAATGAATCATATACAGAATGATTAAATAGGTTAGTAATTTTCAAAAAAAAATGATACATTCCTTAAATTATTATTAATATTAAATGCCTAAATATAAAGTAGAATTTTATTTGAAGAAAAAATTATTCCCATTAGCATATCCCTTCATATCAATCAAAATATACTTCCAGGTTTCATAATAAAATGAAAAAATGTGGTGATGTCTAATGCTCAACAAGGGTATGCATATAGTGGAATATAACATTAATAATTAGGGAATAATCAATAGGGAAAGGTAAATAATTTAAAAACATTAAATTTATTCAATGACATGAACTTGAAGAATAATATGAAAGAAATAAATATTAATGCCATATAAATAATCACTTGTTCTTGTAACATATACATGAAAATTATAACTAATTGAATAATCACATGGAAATAAATAACTAATTTCATAATGATGGAATTAATAATTACAATAATTATAAACAATCCATCAAGGCCTCATTCTATGATCTCTTACATAAATCAATAAGGTCTCAATGAAATACCCACACATTTTTTTGGCATGATACATGCCAATATATTGAGGGGATAAAATAGGAACTAGACATAACTTAAAAAGTATAATGAATTCATCATATAAAAGGGGTAAAAAAATATTCCATATAGAAATTATTAATGAAATACTATATAATTAAATGTTGATATATTCAATAATCAATAAACATAATCATAAATGATTTAGATTAATATAATGAATGCTAACAAGAAATATAAATACCCAACTAACCTAATCATAATCTTAGAAGATAAATATTAATTATGGAATGATTACAACCATTCCTTAATGTATTATAAGTTGAATATGTATTTTTGATGAATAAGAATTAAATTCAGATATCATTAAAATCATTTGGGGAAAACAACCTTTCCATTTTGAAAAAAAACCTTTAATTAAAACAAAGAGATCTAAAACCATTTAGGAAATATTTTTATTTTTTAGTAAACTGGGAAACTTTTGATTTAATGTTTAATGAAATTATTTTTCATCACTATTAACCATTTCACTCATACCATACAATTAAAAACAGTGATTGAATTCAAATTTTCAGTAATATAATAAATATAACTCATTTGGAAAATGAAAAGAATATTCATCATTAATTTTTTTAAAAAATTATACAATGATTGAAATTGAATTTAATAAAAAAAATTATATTTTTAAATACATTATTTAAAACTTTTTTAGAAAACATAAATATGGAAGAAAAATGATTCTCGAGTGATGGGTGATATAATGTCAATTGTTGTTAAAATAATTTATCAATTATATTATATACCAGTGGGAGGAATATAAAACTATTAAATTAAAATATCATGAATTACAAAAGGAAAAGAAATTATATTTTTTAAAATATAGAAATAATTTCCTTAGTCAATATATAAACATAAACATTCTTGAATAATGGTGAGATTGTGAAATAAACTATTATGGTCATGGGAACTTTTGTATCATAACCCCATTGAAATAAATAACATGAAACGTAATGTAAATTAAATTAAGACAAATATATTCAAGATATAATATTTCATTTTGTATTTATATACACCACATTAAATAAATAAGTGGTGAAAATGGCTATGTCTCACAAATGTAAAAGTGAGACGACGAACCCTTACCTCATGAATTGTTTACTCTAAAATTGTTTGAAACTAATGAAATATAAATATAGATTTATTATACGTCTATTTTAGAACCCTAATAATATATGAAATCCAAAAAATTATTTACGTATAATCTTTTATCACCCATTTATTAAAAAATCATTATTACAATCAATATTTCTGGAAATAACTAATTTATTTTTCATGTATGTTTTGGTGTGGTATTTTCAGACCTTGTACACTGAGTAAGGTTCCATAATATCCAAAATTTTCACCATTATGTAAATAAAATATATTCATTATATTATTATTTATAACCATCCATAAAAAACAGTGATATAAAATGGAGTTAAAGTCAATAAGGAGATGGTAGTCCATACATACACATGGACGTTGTTTTAATTTTTGTGATGGATGGAAATAAAGAGAGGTAAATTAATATTCACCTATAAAGAAAAATAATTATACCGTATAAATAATATATGTTAATAAAATAATTTTTTTATTATCATCCCTATTAATATTAAATGAAATATGAATAATTTGTGACGGAAGTAGTTCACAAGTAGGCATGAGAAACATTACCATTTTCTAACAGTATGGAAGGTAAAAAGTTACATGTGTTATTATAATTAAATAATTATATTTAGTTCATAAATATCATATATAAAAATTAAATAATCCCTTATATCCATCCATGATAGGCGGTAATGAAAACTAATTACATGAGTTTATCAGGTGTTATCTCGTTGTATACACGATCCATAGTTTCATTTCCCATTTGGTTGAAGTGGAGAAAGATATAATTTAGGAGATTAGAATAATAACACCTTATTGTATGGGATATATGTTTATTATTATTATATTATATCTTATGAATATATTAAAAAGTTATTACAAAATGTAAAATGAAAATATATAGTAATGAACTACGCATCTTCTTTAAGAAATCTAAGTAGGTTAAAACCTAAATCCTTCATAGAATGGTTTTTGGATAAAATATATTCCACTAATATGTGGGTATTGAAAAAGGGAATGTATTTGGTCTGGTATTGGATGTCCCATATTTCAATTAGAGTGTTAAGAGGAGTTAAGAGTGGGAGACCTTAAATAATTGGGGGAGATGACACACTTGGTATTTTTTAAATGAAGAAGTTGTAACCTAAATTGTAAATATTATAAAAGGATCCATAATGGATCATTTAAGAACCTTTTATGATATATGGTCTTGAAATTTCCATAAAATAGGAATTTGAGAAATTTCTATTGTCATTCCAACCCATATCTCTTTAGTTTCACCCTCGATAAACCAGTTTTAACATTAACCGTGGTAAATAATTTTCATTGTTTTTTCTACTATTTATGAAAAAAATATTGAAATTATTTTTAAAATTTATTTATTTATATTTCAATTATTCACTTCATTTTAATAATTTAAATTCACATATTTAATATAATTTAATGTAAAATTAAACTCGTAGATGTGAAAAAATACTATTGCAATGATATTTTTTTAATAATTATAAATTGATTTTATATAAAAATTCAACATGTAATTGATTATAAAATTCTAAATTTTATTAATTATAATATAGTTGAAAAGATATTACATTTTAATAAAAATTATAACAAAAATTAACTTTGTAAATTCTTGAAAAAAGGTAATATTTTCTATAAAAATATTTATTATTCATTATTCATGGAAATGTTATTCATTTATAAAATTTTAAAAAATTGACTACAAAATAATTTTCAAATGATGATATAAAAATGGAGTTAAATTTTTCAAATAAATTATTTAAATTTGGTAAAAAATAATTTTAACATAGTTATGCAAAATGCGATAAAACCACTCTATAGAAAAAAACACAATTTTCTAGAAATACATTTATTTTTTCATTTAAATAATAGTTATTTTTATTTATAATAAATTGAAATCTAAGGAATTTATTTTATACATTTTTAAGATATATAATATTCCTAATATAATTAGTTATATTTACATCCACTGATTTACGAGCTAGGTGATAATAGTCTTATTTAAATAATTTATTTAACGGGTCATTTAATCTTAGGTTTTCTTGTCATATACACTATCAAATACAATTTTCATCTTTTTAAAATCATAGAGTATTAAAATTAATCTAATTTTCCATAATATGGGAAACAAAACCATCATTCAAATGTATGTGCAAACTACTGCCACTCGAAGTGTTGTATTTCCTTTTTCAAAAACATTATTCTTGGATGGTTATTATGATGGAATCAATGATTATTTTAGATATTTATGGCATAAATATATCGTTGGGGATATAATATATTATATATATATATATATATAATTCCATCCATTAAAAAATGATAATGTTGCTCCTTCATACATGTGGGTTACCACCTCTACAAAGTAATGAGATTTTTTTCATCGCCAATTTATATGATTAATTATAAAAGTGTATATTATGAATAAGTATAATATATCTTTCATTATTAAAATTTTAAATATGATTAAACCATGAAAAGGTGAAAGTATAGAAACCATCAAACCAAGATATGCTTGAAAAATATACCATTTGCACCTAAATGTTCATTTCAATAAAGAAATTATAAATAAAATTACCTTATAACTTATAATTGAATGTTTGATAGTATATTCTGTATGAATATGGTTAAATAGTATGTCTCTAATAAACCTATATTTATTATATATGATATTTTAATTTGTAAAAAGTAAGATGCGACTTGAGGTAAAATGATTATGAAACAATCTAATGACATTTTGGGATTGTGAATTTTCAAATTTCATTGAGGTGTCTCTAAATTTAATGTATATAAAATGATAAATAAAATGATTTTAATGTATACCATCATTATTTAATATTTTTTGTGAATATTTTTCTCCCATGTATAGATTTTCATTGAAAGGTTTTCATTAAATTTTTTTCTATAATCCAATGATTGTTTAATGTCATTTATAATTATTTTATAATTTTTACCAAATGGTTTTAGAAGAATATTTTTCATTTTATAAATGAGGTACATTTTACCAACAGTGTGGAAAAATAAATATTTTAACATACACATAATTAACCTCTTTTCCTACTACTAAGACTAATATTTTTTCCAAATAAACATTTAAAATATTCCATGATGGTTTTTCAACTAAAGTTTTCCCAAAAAATTAGGAAATGTTTAGAATTTAAATAATAGATTTCAAAATTAAAAGAATATTTTAAATAAAAAATATTCTATTGATATTTTAAAGGTATTTACATCAATGTAAAGAACATTTAATGTTACTTATGAATCACTTAAGACATGTTATAGTGAAACTATCATTATTATTTTATTATATAGTTGTTGAATATAATGATGAGAAGTTAATGAAACCCATTTTCTTTTCCATTTGTTAATATTTGAAGAAATGATAATAGTTTTTATATAATTGTGAAATATATACAATTCTATTATAATTATGTTACAGATGGTTCTATTATATACCCCCAATATATTGATTAATATGATCTTCATCTCTCATGAGTTAATGATAAAAAGTGTGGACATGATTTTGATTATATTTTTTTATATTATGATTCATTAAAGGCCCTAACTTTAAATATTATCTAATCTTGAGATAAGTCATTAATTTGACATTAATTCACATAGAGGATCTTTTCAGATTTAGTGATTTAGATAATTATTCCAAAACTCATACATAAAAACTCAAAATTAAATGTAAACACTTCTACTAAATGTCAATTTTTTCATAAAATAAAAACACTTTAAAAAGAATCATGTTATTATTTCATGTTTTAACAACAAAACTTTTCCTTGATCCCATCCATGACTATATACTTATTTATGTCCTATGAAAAACATTTCAAAACATAGGATGAGGATAAACATATCAATAAATGATACTAAAATATGGAAAACTATTATTCTTGGGATAACATGAAACCATGAATACTCTATCATAAAGTAACAGTTTCCACCTTTTTGAAGTAGTAAATATACTTCACTGAATATAAGCTCATTGATTACCCTTTTGTAACCAAATGATTACCAAAAACCCATTGAAATAAAAATATAACATATATACAAATGGAATAACCATAAATTCTACTTCCACACATATCATTATATTGAATAGCCATACGGTTGACTTTCATGACCAATTAATTAGAGGTTATAACATCACCACCTGTCTTTAGATTATCACAGAACCACCCATCATTTGTTTTATCACATAACCACATTTAATTTATTATCATGTATCCACCCTTAAAATTTCCATGTACCAATTAATAATCATACCACATAAAACAATAAAAAGGAGAAATAACATTTCCATGCTATAACCACAAGATATCATTTTAAGATAATGAAATATTTAACCAATTTCCAAAACCTTTATAAAAAATTTATGAAAAATAATTTTGAATCAAGGTGTCCCATGCAAATTTCAAACTTCTGAAATAAATTTATATTTTAAAACATTAATGTAAATAAAAATAAATTCTAAAAAACCATTTTGAAAACATGTTCATGAAAAAGCTGGTTTTAGAAGAATAAATCATTAAATCATTTAAAATGATGTTTTGGTTAAGTAGTCATTGCCACTTGAGAAACACATGAATACAAATAATTATTGAATAATATCAAACAAAAAATTTAATAACATTATAATATTAAAATTCATGATATATCATATATAAATGGTTTTATATATATCTTATATGATAAAAAAGTTTCATACAATCAAGATATGCCTCAATGAAATGAGATTGAGACAAAATACCTTACAAAGATCATATCATTAGATTAAAGATAAATAAACGACATAATTATGTGTGAAAAATATAAATGCACTCAATATAAGTGTATATTTAGTGTAAAACAATCAAATTTCATTCACACATATTCTTGGATAAAATAAACAAATAACATGGGTATTTACCTCAATTGATGAATATTGAGTTAATATTTCCCTTTAAAAGTTCATATAAATTAAATAATAATTTATAAATGGGGTTATTATGTGTAGAAAAAGTATATAAAAAAAGTTATGTGTAAATTTAAACATAAATAAATAAATAGTGATTCCCCACATAAACTGGGCATAATATCATCAATGAAGTATGTGTAAAACCCAATGAGTGGAAATTGAGATTAGAAATTTTCTTACAAAGATCTTTTTGTGAATAAAATAAATAAATAATGTGTATTAGGTATAAGTAAACATAAATAATGAATAAATATATGATATTATATCAATATTTATTTCTCACATAATCACAACACGACATAATCAAGAAGTAGAAGACCAACCCAAAGAATGGAAATTTGGTTAAGAAGTGCCCTAACTTGGAGCCCGACTTGTCACGTATAATAATTTTGTTCGTGAATAATAAACATAGGTAAATTAATAATTTATAGATATCCATTTTCTAATTTATTATTCTTTTTATATAACTTATTACAATGTTATAAAAATTTTATAATTATTTAAGTTAATATCGGTCATTTTTCCTATATTCAGTACTTGAGTCAAAAAACAATTTTGAAATAAATTATCCATGTAGTAAAATTTAAATCATCTCTAGAATGATATTAATGCTTTAAATATCATATATATCCAGTATATATTAATTTAAAATAGTCCATAACATTTTGAGATGAGAAATGAAATGCACTGATAATGGAGATGGTAGTCCGTACAAACACATGAACAATACTTTTTTCATATTAAAAGAATAACAATAAAATGATATAAATGTATATTATAATACTATTATTATATATATTTCATTTATGTATCATAGTATCTATAAAACCATCCTTTTTATGTTCCATGTATAGCTTGAACGAGTCATATCTCTTAGAGGGGGCGGTAGTCCACACTTCCTTAAAGGAAATTATCATATTTACATATAATGGAAAGCACAAAGGAATGTTGTAAATAAAAATTATAGAATAATTGAGAAAATTTAAATATAACATCCATGATATATAAATAAATTTATATAATAATGGAAACTATGATAGGTGGTAGGAGAAAATTGAACAATCACCGTTCTGTGGGGAAATTGTTCACCATACACAGAAATAGTATGTTCATTTCCATTAGATGGAGGTTTGTGTAAGTGTAGTTATAATACATAATATAAAAACATCATATTATATTTATGAAACTGTTTTTTTTATTTATTTAAATAAAAATAATATCATAGGTAGTGGATAAGGAGAATAAAAAAAAGAACTTGATAGAAGATGTTACCTCTAAATCGGTTAACTTGTTTTTATTTAAGCCAAAAGGTTTTAATAAATTTCCTTCTTCACAAGGTAAAAATTCTAAAAGGAAGGGTGTGATTTTGGGAGCTTATTTTATTAGAATTTGGATGTGAAATGGGGCTTGATATGTGTGAGTAGGTGGGTAGAGGGGGTGGCCTTTTATTAGAGGGAGGAATGGCACTTTAGGAAGGTCTTAAAATACTAATTTATTATAAATTCAATTTCAACTACCATTGTCCTGAAACTCATTTATTTATAATATAAGATTATTTTTGTTCTAATACCCATCATATGATAATTTTCAGACATGTTTTGCATATTTTTTCCCTTCTGTTTTTGGTTTTCCCTTTATTTTACCCTTTTTAATCTTACACTGATATCATGTTATTTAAACATTGTGTGTTTATGTAATTTCCATATCATGTCAAAAGACACCAAAAAAAATTCATTTATGAAATATTTGGTCTTAACATAACCATTTGGATGAATATTATATTTTAATAATTTTAATATATTTTAATAAACTATTTTATGTTTTAAGTTATGAGTTATGTCAATTTTGGACTCTATTCTTACATGACATTTTTAAAAATTCATAAAAACTTTATTATATCAAACCAAAGGACTTAAAAAAATATAATATTTTTCTATCATCCATAAAGTTCTTGGATGTCATCCCAATATTGAAATTACATTTATTTTAATATTATTAATATCATTTATTTGAATCTTTCATTAACAAGGAAATCACTACATCATCGTTGTGTCATATATAAAATTATTTATAGAATGTCTAAAAATTATTAAAAAATACCAAGATTTAGTAAATAATTTTATATTTATAAATAATATTTATATTAAAATATATCAATTATATATCCCAATAATTAAATTTTTTAAGTAAAATATACGTGTTTATGTTATATTTCCCTTTACACTAAATTAATTCTTATAACATGTCATTATCACACCCAAGTGGCTCAATGGGGTACCAAAATCGACCCAAGGATGACCATGGACGGAAATGTCTAATTAAATAGTATTAGGATATGTGTTAATCTAGTTAAATATTATTATAATATTCTTTTTTACCCTTATTTTCTAGATTTAGCTTTTAACCATGGTAAATGAAAACAATTACAGAAGATACTGGTCATAATGTTCAAAAAATAAAAGTTACTTATTTACACAATTTTTACCATATTATTTAAAATATGTATTCCATTTTTTCAAATTTAAACCACATAATTTTACTAAATTAATTTAAAATTAATTCTCGTTGTCAAAACCAGAAAGCGAGGTTTTAAAAAGTAAAAACTATCAAAATATTGACATGTGTTTATGTCCAATTTCACTGTGAAATTACATACAAGACCCTAATTGGATTAAATGATATAATATTAATCCAATTACACTTTAAAAATAATAAACATAAAAATTTATCTATATAAATAAATTAGATGAAAATGAAATTTTGATATAAAATGCAATATTTTTCATTATTCATTAAAAAATGAACTTTATCAGAAAATTACCAAAAAATTAACCAAAGTAAATTTTGATGTTCCTATTCTATAAAATAAGTTTATTTTTTTCATGTATAACATATAAAGGTGTTGAAAACTATATTTAAAAAGGGTTTCCATCAAGAAGTGGTAAAACTGCTGTTTTAAAAAAATACATCTTTTATCTGAAAAATTAAATTTTGACCCATATCATATCTAGAAAACATAAAAGATTAATTTAAAACATTACATTGAATATATAACACATATTTTTAATTAAATAATAATCCATAAAGACTGATATGATTTTATAAACACAATTATTATCTTTTTAAATAGGTTTTCATAAAAAATCATCTTTTATATTCAAATGGTTTTTATTTCCAGTTATAATAAATTTAGTAACCAGTGAATCATTATATAAACCTATGTAAACCATATTTTCATAATTCATTGGATATTATGCAGTACTTCCAATCCAACATCTAGGTTATAATTGTAAAATTTAAATAATAATATATAGTTATTTGATTAAGCTCAATATAGTGTATCATGTATTCTATTGAACATAGTGTATATTTCTTAAAACTCAGTATGTTATATGATTACCCCCTTTTTTAAATTTAATCCTCCCAATTTTAAAATTGATAACATAAACTTCATTGAGAAACCCACATCAGAAAAAGAGTTAATAAAACTATCCCATTAAAATAAATAAAGGGAAGTATAAAGGTCACCTAAGATAATAGATACTATGATTAAATTATGGTAGAAATGGATATAGAAGAAAACACTAACTCTAAATGACTAATAGAGAGTGATAGAGAACATATAATTTGGATTTTTATCCATCACAAAACCGAATTTATGTGATGGGTCAAAATACAAATGAGAAATGGAAATGAATAATGTTTTTTAATATCATTTTTCTAGATTTGAGGAATTAATTTACATCCTTGAATAAGAACATAAGGAAACATAATATCGTTTCAATTATAGTTTCACCCTTTTATAAATATCTACCACAAAATCGTATTTTCTCTGAACGATGAGTATTCAAGATGACTAGCTCACAACTGGAGCGCTAGAATCAACTTCTAGAGAATCACATAATCCACAAAACATTAATCATATATTTTACATGTAATTAGACATTAAAAAACCAAAATGGTTAGTAAAAGATTATATAATATCTATAAAATAAAAATCCACTACAAAATTAAATACTACCCATAATCTCTAAAATTAAATAAAAATACCCCAAAGTTCAACAAATATCATTCAATAAATAATTGACCACATAATTCATCAAAAATAATAATCTAAACTAATATTGGATCTAAAAATTCATAAGGATTTGTTCAAATATTCTTCCATGATAAATCTTAACATTTATATCCAAATAACATCTACTACTCTTAAAGTCACATACTAAAAAGTGATAAAAATAATCAAATAATCTACAAGATGGGTTAATAATTTACATAAATAAACCAAATCCCCGTATGTTCGCAATTAAAACATATATTATTCCAAAATAAAATTGAACCATTACTCATCTAATGAAATCCCATTGTATTTTATTTTCCTTTGTCATATAGTGTTCCCAAAATAGAAAACATCTTACAAAATAACATTTATCACATAATTACCAAATCATTTTCCTATAATAAGGATATCGATTTTATAAATCATATGTTACCAAAATAAACTTATTAATAATCCTTAAAATAATTTAACTAAATTTAATAAGTCGTACTAACCAGATACTTCATTTATGCCACTGGTAGGTGATAAATCCCAGTCTCACTTTGGTTGTCAGTTCAATTCCCACAGCTTTGTCTGATGCAACAGTCTGTCACAAGGTCTTTGTGTTGTCCCTTTTTAAAAAATATTTGATTTTATAACATTCCAAAAAGTGAGATAACATCCATAAAAATAACCAAAACCTATTTTAACTAGAAATTTTATCTCATACCACGCACTTTTCATCACAATAACTAATAACCCATAATTTCCTCAAAGTAGAAAGTCGCCAAAAATACCATTAGTCACCTTAATATTTCATATCAAAATGCCTAAAAAGGGGTTTCTATGAAATTTAACATATGATCTACCTGAAAATTATAAAACAATGATGGTATAGATAACCCTTAATAAAATATCACAATCTCCAAAGTCATCTAAACCATCATCAGATACCAACTATATGGCCTTAACCTTAAAAAATACTTAATCTTGAGATCATTCATTAATTTTACATTAATTAACATTGTGGATCTTTTTAGGTTTATATATTTAGAGAATTATGTCATAACATGTACATAACAACATAAAAATTAAAAGTAGATACTTATACTCAATATCCATTTTTCCTAAAACGAAAACTCTTTAAAATGAAACATGGTTTCATTTCTTGTTTTAACGGCATAAATTTTCCTCAATTCCATCCTTCACTCTATTCTTATGTAATTATTGTGGAAAAAATTTCAAAAAAAGGGATGAGAATTAAAATAGGAGTAAGGGATAAAAAATATATGGAAAACTATTTGTCTTATGATAACATGATCCCATGAATTCTTTATCATAAAGTAAACTTTTCACCTTTAAGAAGTTGTAAATATACATCACTTAATATAAGCTCATTTTATACCGCTTATATAACCAAAACATTACTGTAAACTCATTGAAATAAATATATAACAAATAACGGTAAATTGGTACAGAACAAACATAAATGTAAAAACCATACGGTTGACTTCCACAAATATCACGAAATGGAATAGCCATACGACCAACTTCCATTCCCAATGCATTTGAGGTTGTAATGTAACCACCTGTGTAACATCCCAAGTAAATAAAGAATAATAAATTTTAATAATAATTAATATTTGTGAATTAAATATTAATTTTACTTTAAATGGGTTGTTATGTTTTATGTCGTACCTGATATGCAACAATGGGTGTCTTTGAAGTCTTAGGTTGCACACAAGGCTGAGTCATACTAAAAATAATAATATAATATTATTATTTTAAATGGTAGTTAACGCCAAACCGTTTTAATGGAGAGAATAAACATAACTAACTAATATATGATTATAAATATTTGTTAAATGTTTTTACATTAGTCCAATAATATTTTGAAGCTTAAAATGTTAATTTATCTAATTTTAAGCGTAAATACTCTAATATTCTTTAAATGGTCGATTTACAGCATTTCAATGGAGAACCATATTTAAATCTAGTTTTGGTCACATTTATATATTCTATTTTATAAAATTAAATTCTTCTTTAGAATCGATACATCAAAATTTACTTTGGTTAATTTTTTGGTATTTTTCTGATAAAATTCATTTTTTAATAAATAGTGAAAATACTGTATTTTAATTTAAAACTGCCTTTTTAATATAATTTATTTATATGGTTATATTATCTTATTAAATGGTTTCAAAGTGTAATTAAATTATATTTTTACCATTTAATCCATTTTTGTTCACTGTAAGTAATTTCACTTTGAATATAGACATAAACCACTATCAATCTTTCGATAGTTATTATTTCATAAAAAAATGCTTTTTGTTTTGACAAGGGGAATTAATTTTAAATTAATTAATAAAAATTCTATGTTTTGAATTTGGTAAAATAGACATCATTTTTGAATTTGGAATATCAAATATATCTTATGCTGTATTTTTTGTTTTTTTTTTGAAAAACATCAATTTTGATTAACAGTGATAACACTCAGTAGTTGTTAAAAAATTGAATTTTTCATTTAAATGAAATTTTACCACTTATGTGAATTAAATTTAAATAATATGAAAGACATGGTTTTTATTAGTAAGTAAAATTTGGTTCAATAAGATGAAAATATTTTTTGGTGAATAGTAACTTTTGACTTCTATTTACCGTGGTTAAAGGTAAATAAGGTAATTCAAGGTAAATATAATATTAAATTAATATAAAATTACCTTAAAACTTATCAAAAACTTACTGGATGAGTAATGGCCGGCCAATAAAATCCTTGGCTGAGACTTTTTGGCCTTTGAAATCCACTTGGGTAAGATAATGATATTAATAACGTTTTTAAGTAAAAATAAAAATATCATAATCATTTATTATTCTGCTAAAACAATTTTAATGTGGGGTTATATAATTTCTATATTTGACTATAAATATTAATTATAAAGCTAAAACTGTATCCTACATCACTGTATTTTTTTATAATTTTTAGACATCAAATAAATTAAATTATTTATGACACAATAATGATGTAGTGTATACATCATTAATAAATGATTATAAATAAATAAAATTATAAATATTGAAATTATATCTAAAACCATTCCAATTCTTATTGGATTATTTTACTTAGACCATGAGTCATCTTATCTTATACATTAATAAATTTTGGACATTTAGAAACCGAAAATCATTATATAATAAAATAATATTTCACAATTTCCTAAAGAGCCCCTCCTCCCCCTTATATAAAACCCTCACCTATAACCCATTACACACACCTCTCAAGCCCCTTGGCTCATCCATACCATGCCCAAAAAAGCTCTCAATATCCATCTCTTCCTCCTAGATTCCTTACCTTAGGCAGAAGGCAGTTTAAGAAACCCTTTTGGTTCAAACCAAAGGGAGTTACCTGATTTATAGGTAACATCTTATCTTAACTTCTTTAGTATTATTTTACTTCCCCAACCCCATAATCTCTTTTTATACATTTATTTTATAACAACACAAACATAATAAATATACTAGGTTGTTGTTATGACATGTATTCTAACTACACTTACACACATCTCTATTTAATGGGTAAAGAAGATATTGTTTCTCTGGATGGTAAACTAACACCTCATGAAACGATGATTTTTCAATCTTATCCTACCACATCTTATGATGGAAATTATGATGGAACTGTATTTATATGTGATATATATTATATTTATATTGTTTCTATGCTTATTTATTTTTCATTTATAGAATTCCTTTATGGTTTCCATAGTGGGTAAATACGATAATCTCATTTGAGGAAGTGTGGACTACCGCCCCCTCAAAGTGATATGACTCATTCATGCCATAAGTGGAACGTATAAAGGATGGAGTTACTAAAATTATATATATGATATTATACAAGAATTATAATATACCTACGTATCATTATGTTTTCATTCCATTAAATATAAAATAGAAATGAAAGTTCCGTTCATGCGTATGTACGTCTTACCATCTCCATGAACGGTGAATTTCATTTCGTACCTCCAAATGTTATGTACTATTATAAATACACGTATATACATTATATATATATAATATATATGACATATAAATCATTAATATCATTCTTAATATAATGATATTTCGACCACATGAACTACTTGTAATTATAATAAGTCCATTTTTTACTCAAGTACCAACTATAAACAAAACACCTGTTATTAACTTAAATGATTACATAATGTTTATAACATGGTAATCAGTTATATGAAAGGATTAATAAACTTGAAAAATGTTCTTAATCAATTATAAATTAACTTTAGTTTATTATTCAAAAGATTAAAGAACGAACAGGTCAAGATGGACATGAGGTAAGGGACTTCATATCAATCTCCTTTCATTGTGGCATATTTTTTATTAATACAAAAATTTAATTTATATGGTGTATAAATACCTTTTAGTACTAATTTCATTCAAAGGGAATATTTTGTCTACGAAGTGTTTTACTAAAAGACAAAAAAATGAATGTTTCTTTTTAACGTACATGGTGACAAGGACCTTTCCGCCGCCGTGAGTATTATTTGATATTTGGCTTTCTTAACAAGCCATAATGTTTTTAAAAGGAAAATAAATACCATATTCTATTTTATGTATTTTGTTATTAAGAGTGGTTTTGATAATGGGTTTGTTATGTCAATATATTTAAGTGATATATTGTGATTAAAATGTGTAAATGTTTTCTTTACTTTATATTGTTTGTATGTGTTATGATTTTATAATGGTACTTGTAAATTTGACATGTGGTTATGTGATAAACCAAATGATGGGTGGTTATGTGATAAACTAGGATGGGTGGTTATGTTATAACCTCCAATGCATTGGGTATAGATGTTAGTTTTATATCTATTCCATGTAGTGATATGTATGGAAGTTGATCGTATGGTTATTCCATTTAAGTATGTTTATGTCCCAAGTTATCTTTATATGTTATTTGTTCTTTATATGGGTTTTATTGTAATATTTTGGTAACAAAATGGTAAGAAATGATCTTTTTTTTAGTGAAGAGTTTTTACTACTTCATAAAGGTGAAAATTATTACTTATGATGAAGTATTCATGGTTTACCTGTTGTTTTGAGAAACTAACAGTTCTCCTTCTTTGTGTATCCATTACTGAGCTTTTTATGATCATCCCAGGTTTTTGAAATGTTTTTCACAGGACATAAAGTGGAATAGGGTCAAGGAGGGGATCAAAGAAAATTCATTCTGTCTAAAACATTGAACTAGACCCGACCCTTTTTTTTGAAGAGTTTTTATTTTGTGAAAAAATGGAAACTGAGTAGACGTGTCTACATGTAATGTTCAGGTTGTTATGAATATATTATGACCTAATTCTCTAAATCTCTAAACCTAAAAAGATCCTTAATGTTAATTATTAACATAATTCAAGAATATGTAATGTTTAAGGTTGGTTCCTTATAGTTGGTATCAAAGGTCGTTTTATATAGCTTTAGTAGTTAAAATGTTGTTAAATTCATGTCCATAAATATATTTATGTTAAGATTAAAATGATATAGCATTTACATATTTCCATGTTGCTTCGCCTCCGATATTTATGTGTTTAAAATGGTTTTCTTTATAGGAAATAGGGAATCTATGATGGAACGACACCAGGAGGAAGAAAACCTTCCAAACACCAACCTAAGATGGTCAGAATCAGAACCGAATAGTTTGTTATAGTGATTGAATAGTTGACACAGGCTATAAATAGTGGTGGTATCTATTCAAGAGATCATCCAAATCAACCATTTAAGAACATGTCAGCAGTGGAGCATTTCATGAGGCAATATCCCCCAACATTTAGAGGATCATATGACCCCATGCTATCTTAAGGGTGCATTGAAGCACTGGAGAAACATTTTGATGTCATGGGGTGTTCGGAACATCAAAAGGATAGTCTTGTTGTTTACCGTTTTGAAGGTGAATCCGATCAGTGGTGGTAGATAGTGAAAAATATCAGATATAGTGAAGAGATTTATGCTCTTTATTGGGATGAATTTAAAGGAATTTTCCTTGAGAAATATTTTCCATAGTTGGTTCGACTTAGGATGTAAAAACAATTCATGGAATTAAGGCATGAGGATGACTCTGTGGAAGCTTATGAAGGAATGTTCCCTCGACTGGCATGGAATCCTCCAGATTTCATCTCAGATCTTGATAGTAAGATAAATTGAGTTTACTAAGGACTGAAGTCACGATATCGATGAGAATTAGCCTCTCGTGAGTTCAAAAGTGATGAAAAACCTATTCAAAATGCAGAGAAGGTGGAAATGGAGTTTGTTGATGATCAGGTGTTCTTTGACAAACAACCGAATAAGATGTCCAATTGGTAGGAAAAGGGAAAGAATTCATCAAATAATCCTAGAGGTAAGAAAACTAAATATCCATCTTTTGAGAAGTGTGGTTAAAATAATCCTGGATAATGTTTATCAAAGTCTGGAAAGTGCTTCTGGTGTGGTAAATCTGGTCATATTTCTCGTAACTATAAGGAAGATGATCAAGCAAGAAATGAAAATCCAACAGTAAGATGTTTTAAGTGTAATGAAATGGGACATTATTCAAATGAGTGTCCATAAAATAAATCAAATGAGGGAAATATTATAGACTACAAGTAGAAAGTGGTGGTGAAATCCTTTTCAATTACTTCAGTAGATGTTCAGACATCAAATGAAGTCATATCAGGTAGAATATTTGTTTGTTCATATTATTCCAAAAGTGTTCTTTGATTCAGATTATACACACTCTTTCAATTCTAAGAAGTTTTCTAGTAAATTGGTAAATCCATCTAATGATATGAATACTAAACTTATGGTAAAACAGGTGGAGGAAATATTGAAACAAATATAAATTATAAGAACCTTCATGTGCTTGTGTGTGAAAAAAATCTACCTGCAACCCTTATTGTTTTTCCTCTAGTAGAGTTTGATGTTATTTTGGGCATGGATTTGCTATATGTTTATCATAATAATATTAACTATAGAGATAAAGAGTTTTCTTTTCTGAAGGATTTTCAGTTTGTGTGCAAGAATTAACCCTTTGTTTTGATAACATATCAGGAAGCTAACAAACTAGTAAAATATGGAAATGAATGTTACCTTGAACATACTGTTGAAGATAGAGGAACTATTCAGATTAATGGTGTGCCAGTGGTAAATAAGTATCTTGATGTTTTTCCTGATGAGTTTCCTTGTATTATATCTGATCGAGAATTTGAATTTACTATTTACTTAGTTCCTGATGCTAAGCCAATTTCAAAACCCCCTTATCGAATGGCTCAAATTGAACTTTTAGAGTTAAATAAACAATTACAGGATTTATTAGATAAAGGATTTATTTAACCTAGCACATCACTGTGGGGTGCACCTATCTTGTTTGTCAAAAAGAAAGATGGTTCAATGAGACTTTCCATTGATTATAGAGAATTGAATAACATCACTGTTAATAACAAGTATCCTTCGCTTCATATCGATGATTTCTTTGATCAACACTAGGGAGCTCAAAATTTTTGGAATATTGACTTGAGGTCGGGGTACCATCAGTTTAAAGTAAATGAATCAGACAATCTGAAGACCACTTTTTGTACTATATATGGACATTTATGAATTTGTAGTTATTCCTTTTGGGTTATCTAATGCACCGAATGTATTCATGGATATTATAAATAGAATTATCTGTGAGTTCATTGATAAGTTTTTGGTTGTATTCATTGAGGATATTTTTGTAACGCCCTGACCCCAGTTACCCAGAGTCGTTGAATTATTAAATAACATTGGCAAGATACAAGGAAATCATGTCCTGAAAGATAAATCAGTTTAGTAGCCTTGGAAATTCTAGATACATTCATAAGTTTTACATTACATTATACAATGAAAAATAACAAAAAAATTGTCTTCATTAACCACATTCATATCCCAAAGAATATCGCTGCAGGTCTCTCATAAAATACTTCTTCACATCCTAGGAAAAATAAAACATATAAATGGGTGAGCTCAGATGCTCAGTAAGGATAACAATATTTCAGAACCTTTCATAAATAAGCATAAACATTTTAGGAAATGTATAAGACTAAAAAAATCCTTTTAAAAATGAAATTCATCATAATATGGCTAATATAAAATATAATAATGTCATTTACTTTTTCATTGGATATTCTACTAGTGGAATAATCACATGCAACATCAATATCCAATTTCATAGTGATGGAATGCATAATGCCAGAATTCATAACCACATAGTCAAGGCCTTGTGCCAAGACTACAAATACTATTTTTTCAAGGCCTTGTTCCAAGACACTAGTTTGTCTGATGAGACCTAAAGATGCATCGAGGAGCTATAGTGGGCTCCACTCGTCACTTACTAAGTCTAATGCATTCCTCATATGAAAAGTTTTAAACATAACATAAACATTAATATTAAAACGATCATATGAAATTTAAATAATTTATCCATAAACCATGAATGGTGTAAAAATAACACATCCATTGTCAAACATATTACAAAAGCTTCAATACAATATGGAAGTTTTGTATCATAATAAATCAACTTCAAATAATCTTAAAATCCATCAAAGGATGTTGAGATAGATGAAATAAAAACTTTTTCTTTTAGAGAAATATCTTTTTCTATTTTGAAATCATTTAAAAGTCATATAACTATAAAATAAAATATTTTTTTAAATATTCTTATAAGCTTATAAGCAAAGATTCTATGATTTAATAATGGCGGAAAATATCTGCACCTGCCATATAAGTTAAAAAATACATTCTTACCTTAATTTTGTCAAAAAGGTCATAAAGTACCTTTCTTGGAAAACAATAGAAATATTCCTTTCAAAACATATAAGGTCAAGTAAGGGTATAAATTACTTTAACCCATTTTCTAGTAAATAGTAAAAATGTTTCAAAATACATTCTTATGAAACATGGATGTGGATGATAAAGAGGTCCCAGTAGATACTCGCGTATAAAACAACCTCGGATAAAAAAGAGATTATTAAATTAACCCTCACCTTGTAATTTTCCTTGTTCGGTGGTATTTTAACATCTTGTATAATAGTTAAAACATTTTTACTAAATTGTAAAATAACTATATACATAAATATGATATCATATATGATCTTATAATATTTCTTTGTTAATAATATTTAGTAGTATCGTTTTTTCGGGTGTTAACTGATTCGTTTTCATTTATATGATTTCTTACATAAGTAATGTTTATTATGGATAGGGTGTATATTATTCATATTCAGAATGATATTAAGTCTTTAAAAATTATTTTTAATCATAAAATGAAAATTATCTTGAATGGATACGATGGGGAATGAATCTCATCGCGTTCGTGGAGACGGTAATCTGTACGTACGCACGATCGACAATATCATTGTTTTTATATTAAAATCATATATAATTGGATGATATATCATATATAAATAATAATTATCATTTTATATTTATTATTTACATCGTTTATACTCATTATTATACTCATCCAAATGATGAAGTGTTTGAATAAAAAACTACACCACGACGTGGAGACGGTAATACGTACATACACACACATTGTGACTTTGTCATTTATAGGATGGATATAATAATGAATAGGGTTGTACCTTTTTTATAATAACATCATAGTATATTGAAGATACTATAGTTATTATTTTAGAATGGAAACAAAAAATAAAGTGGAAGTGGAAGAAGAAAAGATCTTGAAAAAGGTGATAAAATATTTACCTCTTCTTCGGGTTCTTCATTTGGATTTGATCAAAAGGGATCCTTAGATTCTCTTTATTACTAAAGGAAGGAATCTAGAATGAATGGAGGATAGTTTAAAGGATATTTTAGTGGGGTTTTTCTGATCCAAATGGCTTTGAAGGTATGAATTTGTGAGAAGGGGAAGTGCCCTTTTATAAGAGGGGTGAGGGGCACCTTAGGAAAAGCTTGAAATATTATTTTATAATAAAATAATTTTCTATTTATAATGGATAAAAAATTATTTATTCTGAGGATAAGGTTTTTATGGGTCGAAAACCACTCAACAAATTGGTTTTAGATAGGTTTGGGTCACTATATTAACCTTATCTTTTAGATTTAACTCTTAGTTAATTAGTTTTACATTTACCATGTCTCTTTGTATTATTATATTATATGGTTAATAAACATACTATAAACTTTCAAGAGAACCTATAGTGGTTATTTAATGACATATATAATATTATTTAATCCCTTTGGCCAAAACTTAGATTTTTATGAATATAATATCAATTATTAATAAAATATTTGTTTTAAAAAATCTTTTATGTCAATTTTGACACTATTTAGTATTTTGTTTCTTTAGATTCATAATAGAATTATTAATTCGACAAAAATTTATTTAATCAACCCTAACATGTCATTTTAATCTATAAATTTTTTTTAATTAATTAAAAGTCTCAAATTATATTTTTTTGGATATTTATAATATCAATTATTTTATTCTTTCATTAATATTGTAATTACTGCATCATCATTGTATCATAAATAAATTTATTTATTTAATGTATAAAAATTATAAATAAAATACCATTATGTAGGAAATAATTTTATCTTTCTAATGAGTATTTATATTCGAATTTATCTTATTTACAACCCTATATTAGAAATGGTTTTGTAATTAAACATTCATTTTAACTCATTTAAATCTTCTTCAAAAAAAAAATAATAAATCTAAAAATCTGATCCAAGTAGACCTAAAGGATCATATTTTATTCCAATGGTTTTTTTGGTCTAAATAAACTCATACAATAGAATTATTTAATGTGTTAGGGGAATAATAATATCATTTTTACCTTTAATTACCCTGTTTACTTTTAACCGTGGTAAATAAAAGTCAAAAGTTACTATTCAACAAAAAACATTTTTATCTTATTGAACCACATTTTATGTAATGATATCAATTTTCTCTCTTAGATTTTTGAAATTCAACTCACATAAGTGGTAAAATTATGTTTTATGAAAATTTTCAAAAACTTCTAGGAGGTGGGTAAAATACAGTAAAAAGATTAATAAATTTTTTGTATATCCAAACATATTATAAAATGACTCCAATGAATTAAATTGAAACTATATAGGTATTATGTATCTATTTATAACTAAAATAAATTTAAATAAATTAAATAATTATTTAAATAAAAATTCGGTTTTAAACAATAACTTAGTGTTTTTCACTATTCATCAAAAATTGAAAGTTTTCAGAAAAATACCAAAAATTCACACTAAGATAAATTTGATATTAAAAACCCCAAAATGAAGTCCATTTTGAAAGAAAAAATTTATAAAAGTTCAAAAAGTGGTTATTACTATTCATAATGGCTAGTTTGATTGGTCGTAGTGTGTTAGAATCTCGAAGTTACGTACAATGCAAGTTATTGCATTATTCAAAGGGAAACGTATTGTGGAAGCTTGGTGTGTTACATTCTCCCCTCCTTCAAATAATTTCATCCTAGAAATTTCTAGAATATTACTACATAAAAATATTTTGGTAGTTCTTCATCAAAAGTTCTTCGTGTTCTCATGTTGCATCTTCCATCTTATGGTTTCTCCATAGAACTTTTACCAGACGAGTTTTACGATTTCTCAACACTTGTTCTCTTGTATCAAGAATCTTGACAAGATTATCGAAATAATACAGATCGGGTTCTAGCTCTAATTCCTCATATGTGAGTACATGAGTTGGGTTAGGTATGTATTTTCTCAACAGTGATATGTGGAACACATCGTGGACTTTGGAGAGACTTGGCGGAATTTACAAACGGTAAGCTACAACCCAAATTCATTCTTGAATTTCAAAAGGTCCAATGTACCTAGGACTCAATTTACCCTTCTTACCAAATCTTATAATTCCCTTCCATGGAGATACCTTCAAGAAAACATGATCTCCTACCTGAAATTCAAAATCCCTCCTTCAGTTATTATCATAGCTCTTCTATCAACTTTGAGCGGCTTTGATGTGGGTTTTGATTACAATCATCATTTCTATTGTTTCCTCAACAAGTTCTGTGCCTACGAGTTTTCATTCACCAACATAATCCCAGCAAGTTGGTGTGCGATATCTCTTTAAATATAACGCTTCATATGGTGCCATATGAATACTTGAATGGAAGCTATTGTGATAGGAAAATTCTACTAGATGTAAATATTGATCCCACATACCTTGAAAGTCAAGTGACCAATATATCTATGGTTTCTATGGTTTTAATAGTCCGTTCTGATTGTCCATCAGTTTGAGGGTGGTAGGCAGTGCTCAAATGAAGTTCAGTGTCCAGGGATTTTTGAAGAATTTTCTAGAATATTGATGTAAAACGGGGATCACGATCAGAAATAATCAATAGGGGTACTCCATAAAGTCTTACAACTTCAATAATATACAGTCTTGCAAAACGTTCAAGTGGTAAATCTTCTCATATAGCATTAAAATATGATTACTTGGTAAGATGATCAAAAATGATCCATATTGCATCCTTCTTTCTAGGAGTATTTGGTAGTCCCATGAAAAATTCCATCATAATATTAGCCCATTTCCACTCGGGTATGGGAATAGGTTGCATGACTCCTCCATGTTGTTGCCTTCCAGCTTTCACTTGTTGAAAAACTATACATCTTGACACAAAATCAGCAATCTCCCTCTTCATGTTGTCCCACCAAAAATGTTCCATCAAATATCTATACATCTTAGTGCTACCATGGTGTATAGAGATATTGGTGTTATGAGCATCATGTAAAAATTCTCTTTTCAGATCAGGTATATTACGAATACAAAGTCTCTTCCCAAATTTCTAAATCTCGTCTTCATATATGAATTAGATCAATCTCCCATCATTCACAGCATTAAATTTCTTTTGAAACTCTTAATCATCATCCTGATAACTTTTTATCCTTTCTAGTAAAGATGTTTTCGCAACCATTTGATAAAGTATCAATGTTTCACCTTCCATGGTTATTCCCATATCCATATTTTCTAGATCCATGAAAATAGGATCTCTTTCAACTCTTATCTTGTTCAAAAATCCATGATCCTATCTGATCAAAGCATCTTCCACCTTATTTTCCTACCCCAGGTGGTAGTGTATAGTGAAATCATAATCATTGAGTAGTTTAATCCATCGCCTTTGCCTCATGTTGAGTTCCTTCTATGAGAAAATATACTTCAAACTCTTGTGATCGGTATATATCTCACATGTTTTACCATAGAGATAGTGCCTCCATATCTTCAAAGAAAATATTATAGCTGATAACTCAAGACCATGAGTAGGATAGTTTTGCTCATGAATTTTTAGTTGTTGCGATGCATAGGCAATAAACCTATCATTCTACATAAGGATAAAACCAAGTCTGTTCATTGATACATCACTATAAATAACAAACTCATCATTCCCCGATGGTAGAGTCAAGATAGAAGTATTGAATAATCTTCTCTTTAACTATTGAAAACATTTTTCACACTCTTTTTTCCAAAAAAAATTAACCCCTTTTCATGTGAGCTTGGTTAATGGGTTAGACAATCAGGGAAAATTCTGGACGAAATGCCGATAATAACCTGCTAAACCAATACAACTGCGTAACTCAGTTATACTCTTCAATGATGTCCATTCTTGGATTAATTTTGTCTTAGAAGGATCAACAGAGATTCCATCCTTAGAGACAATATGGACAGTAAGGGAAATCTTCTAAAGCCATAATTCACACTTGCTAATCTTCCCATATAATTCATTACTTCTTGGACTCTTTAGGATAATGTTCAAGTGATTTTCATGATCTTCGTAGATTTTGGAGTATACCAAGATATAATCAATAAATACCACTACAAATTCATCATGATATTTCTTGAAAACTTTGTTCATTAGATCCATGAATATAGGGGGTTCATTATTCAGCCCAAAATTCATTATTATAAACTCGTAATGCCCATACCTGGTTTGAAATGTTGTCTTCGGAATGTCTTCCTTTTTCACACACAATTGATGATATCCAGACCGAAGTTCAATATTTCAAAAATATGGTGATCCAAGAAGTTGTTCAAATAAATCATCAATGTGGGGTAGGGGATACTTGTTCGTTATTGTTATAGCATTGATCTCCCTGTATTCAATTCACAACCTCATTCATTTGTCTTTATTTTTAACAAAAATGACAAGTGATCCCCATGGAGAAACACTAGGGCGAATAAATCCATTATTACTCAATTCCTCTAGTTGTTTCTTTAGTTTCACTAATTCCACAGTGGAAATTCAATAAGGGGTCTTTGATAGGGGCCTTTAACTAGGAATTAAATCAATGGAAAACTCAATTTCTCATTCTGGAGGATGTCTAGGTAAATCTTCTGGAAACACATCAACCTATTCATGCACAACAGTTATGTCCTATATTTGAACATTCCTTTCCTCACCCATAGTTATTTCACTCTCTTCCTCCCCAATAATTGAATTTAGTTAAGATACCGAGGGTGGATCTAGATAATAATCTAATGGTGATGATTCTGCTCTAACGATAAGGTGTTCATTATCATCGGCATCAAAAATTGTAACCTATTTATCTTAAAATAAATTATCACATCATGGTCTGAAATCCAATCCATGCTGAGGATTATATCAAATTCAATCATGGGTATGACGATGATGTCAGTAGATAAATAATGTTTATATGCCTTAATGGGAACTGATTCACAAAACATTGTTACAGTGATACTACCCTTATGAGTTTTTACTGATAACTCTCTTGTTAAATCAAATTGGAAATATATACTTTTATTAAAAAAACGTTGAAGATATGAAATAATGTGTTGATCCAGAATGAAATAAAGCATTTTCTAAGCTTGAGGAAACCATTAAATTACCTACCACCATGTCTTTCAGTGCTTCAAACTCAGCAGTAGTGATAACATGAGCTTGGCCTTAATCCCTTGTCCTTTTCTGAGGTAAGTTTCCTTGGTGCTTAAGACATTCATTTTCATAATGCCGCCATTATCTATAATTGTAGCATTCAACATTGACAGCCTCTTTATTCCCCTTGCAATCACAAGCTTGGTGGTGTTTTTCACCACACTTGTAACAGACTCCCATTCCCTTCAGGAAAGTACTGAGGGGTTTCTTTCTACATTTACATCATGATCGATATTCAAATTTCCCCTTATTCCCCTTATTTCCATTTCTAGAGTGTTCAACAGATCTCTTCTTCTCTTCCTTTTCTTTAAAGTCATAAGACTTAGATAATTTCTTTTCTATCTTGATAGCACATGAGAAAATATTTTCATATGATGAGAAGTATTGTGAGACTAATGATAGATGAATAAATGGTTTTAACCCATCAAATAAATGATCAATATTACTCCTTGGGTTACGTATATAATATTCTGAATGTCTTGCAAACCTTGTAAAGTTTGCATCATACTTTGTGACATTCTCGTCCTTCTTTTGCCTCAGAATCCGAAATTGTCTTTCCATATCCGCTTGATGGTAACAAGGAATGTATTTTTCTTTGAAAATATCTTTAAACTCCCTCCATTAAATACTTGATACTTCTTCATCCTCCTTTGTGTTTTGAATCAATGACCACCATTGATTAGCATCTCCAGTGAGGTGATAAACTACCATGAAAACCTTTTCCCTTTCACTACTCCCCAAAGTAAGAAATTTTTTCTCTAAGGAACTTATCCATTACATAGATACCAATGGATTTATATTCCCATTAAAATTTAGTGGTTGTTTCCTCATGAAGCGGTCTAGCATTGATCCTCCACATTATGGATCAGGGTGTTCCATACGGGTAAGGTAATTATTCATAACCTAAGGGAGTTATCCCAGTATTGTGATAAGCTGATCAGCACTAGTGTCTTCCCCACCTCCACTATAATTATCTTTAGTATGACGGCAATACCTACATGTATTACGTGCATTTATATGGTTTCCATTCCTTCCACTAGGCTCTCTTTCTAAACAATGGCATAAAATAGTTTAGTTTATGAATCTAAATACATAATTACAAAAATGTAAAATAGTTAACATAAATTGAAAAATTTATGGATATAATCCATAATGAAAAAAAGAAATTCTTTGAGGATATCTATACTCATAAACCATTCATAATGGTTTGTAATGAAAATGATAATTATCCTAAGTATATCCCCCGGGAGTGTCGTAACCAAGAGTGTAGTAAGGCCTGTTGTCGTGCACCAGTTCCCATTCAAGTCTAGCTCAAAGAGGTGTTTTCAGGTTTTACCACTAGGTACATCTATGCCATAGCCGCCTCTAGCTTCTCGTATCCAGATAGGGATGTATTTCTTAGAAAACTCAAAAAATCTCTACAGTACCAAAATTCTAGGAAGTTCTTCTATACTAATCCTCAAAGCCTATCTTAGGGTAGTGCACTCTAATAAGATTTTTTCTAAATATAGCTTCCAATGTTTGTACTAAACTTCCTCTGATACCAACTATAATGCCCCGACCCCAGTTACCCAGAGTCAGTGCATTATTACATAACATTGGCATGATACAAGGAAATCATGTCCCAAAAGACAGATCAATTTAGTAGCCTTGGAAATACTAGATACATTCATAAGTTTAACATTTCATTATACAATGAAAACAACTAAAAAATTGTCCTCATTAACCAAAGTATTATCCCATAGACTATCCCTATAAGTCAGTCATAAAATACTTCTTCACATCTTGGAAAAAATAATACATAGAAAGGGGTGAGCTCAGATGCTCAGTAAGGATAACAATATAGCGGAAGCTTTAATAAATAAGCATAAAAATTTAAGGCAATGTATAAGACTAAAACAAAATCCTTTTAAACATGAACTTCAGCATAATATTGCTAATATAAAATCAAAAAATACCATTTAATTACACACATGTATATTCTACTAGTCTAATAATCACATGTAATAACAATAATCAATTTCATAATGATGGAATGCATAATTCCAGAATTCATAACAACATAGTCAAGGCCTTGTTCCAAGACTATAAATAAGACTTTGTCAAGGCCTTGTTCTAAGACACAAGTTTGTCTCAAGAGACCTACCTATTCATTGAGGAGCTATAGTAGGATCCACTTGTCACTTACTAAGTCCAATACATTCCTAAAATGAAAAGGTTTAAACATAACATAAACATTCATATTAAAACTAGAATACGAAATGTCAAACATTTTTATGAATTATTATGTCACGACATTATGCTGCCGAAATTGCACCACAATTTTCCATGCCAAAATCATTATGTAGTGAATACAAATTCCATTTCACTATCAAGGGTATTCACCTTTATGAACATTTACATATTGATTATATAGTTTAATGTATTAATTCCAAATTCGTTTATTGTGGAATAAATGATTATGTTTAGTGAATCCATGTTATATGATCTATGTGGCACACTTATGCATGAAATGAAATGATTAAGAAGGGTGCACCCTGATAGCGCTCCAATGCATTGGGTAAAGATTAGTGTCATAGTACATCAAGTGAAATGAGTTTTTACTCAAACTAATTAAAGTTTAATTAGGTTTTAATTATGATCCATGTGCAATGATCCTTGGCTCATTCTAATATCATGTTAAATGTTGTTTCCACATTTTCATGTTATGATAATCATGGTATATCATGCCTTTATGTTCATATTTCTCTTGTTTTCCATTGATATGCTTATTGACTAACATGTATTTTGTTCTTCATGTTATGAATAATTACCCTTTTACTGGTCTTTCACTATTGGAAAACTAACTTTTACCAATGGTTTCGAACCATTGGTATAGGACTCCAAACCGTTGGTATAGCCTATACCAATGGTTTGGAGAACCGTAGCCAAGTAAGCCGTTGGGATAGGTCAATACCAACGGTTTTCCAAAAACCGTTGGTAAAGGTAATATGAAATCTATACCAACGGTAATGGAATCGTTGGTATATAAATTCCATAAATAAAACATTCGCTTGGATTTGATCTTAGGACCCCCCGTTTATCATTGAACGACTCAACCACTAACCTAACATGACTTTTGTGATCATAATTACATAAATATATATATGTATTCTCATAAATATTTTAAATTTTGATTTATATAAAGTTCTGGGTACGAAGGTCTGATAAAAAATGGAATTACCTATACCAACGGTTGTTAAAACTGTTGGTATAGACCTATACCAACGGTTTTAACAACCGTTGGTATAGGTATTGGTTGTGGTTTTGATCCTGGGATGTATGTTGAATTTTTGGCCCACTTTTTCCAACGGTTTGGCCAAACCGTTGGGAAAAGTGTCATTTTTAGGGACCTTTCCCAACGGTTTGGCGAAACCGTTGGGATAGGTCTACCTTTCCCAACGGTTTGGCCAAACCGTTGGGAAAAGGGGCCAATTTGGGGGGGCCTTTCCCGACGGTTTGTCCAAACCGTTGGGATAGGTCTACCTTTCCCACGGTTTGGCCAAACCGTCGGGAAAGGGGACCTATACCAACGGTTTTTTCAAACCGTTGGTATAGAAGCGTTGGCAACGATCTAATTTCCAGTAGTGTTTATAATCTCACACTTTTCTTATGCATGTCCTCAAGTTCTCCCATGCAATGCTAAGTACGATGGAATGTCGTGGTCATGCAAAATAAGTTTTCAATAAAGATCTTGTGTTTTATGTTCTATGTTGTTATGTAATGTTCCTAATTTCCCAAGACACTATACCTCTTGATCCTTAGAGTTTTCATAAGTGTAATTTTATGTAATAAATAATGTTTATGTGTGTAATAAATATCCGGGTTGTAATAGTTGGTATCAGAGGATATGATTAGTTATTTTTGGGATTAGGATTCGAAAACCCAAGTGAAAGCCTTATGGATAAGACGAAGTAAAATAAAAACATCCCTAAATTTTGGTGAGTTTTGAGAAAGTGGTTTATCAAAAAAATACATCTCTTTCTAGATACGAGCATGTATAGGTGGCTCAGGCACAGATGTTTCTAGGGGTAAAACCCGAAAACACCATTTTAAGCTAGACTTGAAAGGGAACTGGTGCATGACAACGGGCCTTGATGAACTCTTGGTTACGACACTCCTATGGGATATGATTTGGTAAATCCACAAGCTTAGTATCAATTATTATTAAGGAAAAATAAATTCCTATAAGAATATATATTGGGAAGTAGATCATGGATAAAATATATTGAAGCCTATAAATTCATAAGTTAAGGAAATAAATTTAATTTATAAGTCATCCATTTTTGTCGTTGGATTTCCCTTTATGTGTTACCCCTAGCATTCATTTTATTCCATCCAATGTCCAGTAAAATGAAGTCTCGGTCTGACAACCGATGTGATGATCAATGTGACGACTTTTCTAATGAGATTCCCAATCCGATGGGAGTGGGAATCGCAAACATTGTCACAATAATCTCTTAGTTAACTCGTGTTTTGAATAGAAACATGGGTCAAGGGGAACATTCACCCCCTAATAAAGAACAAGTCACAATTGAAAGCTTCATGAGACAAATAAATATAACTTTTCATGGATCATTTGGTCCCTCAATCGCCAAAAAAATGTATCAAATCCATTGAGAAGATATTCTCCATCCATCAAAGTTATGAACAAGAGAAGGTACATATAGATGCTTATCGTATGGAAGGTGAAGATAATAAATGGTGTAAATTGATCAAAAATATGAATCCTAAGGAATATATGGAGGAGTTGGTATGAAAGGATTTTGGGAAAATGATTTTTGATAAATATTTTCCATGCACACTCTAACTTAAGATGGAAAGGGACTTCATTTCCCTCAAGAAAAAAGATGAAGAATATGTCAGAGTGTACGAGGAAAATATCACAAGGGGTGCATGATACGCTTCTAGATTTTTCGTTACCACTGAATGCAACGTTGAACGCTTATTTGGTAGTATAAGACCTAGCCTATATAAATCCCTAGTGATCTGCGAATTTCAAAGCTATGAGGAAATTGTCATATGTGCCCTCAAAGATGAAATGGAGATCGATGAATCTCAGGGGTATCATGGGGATAAAAAACGTAAGGTGGAATTTAATTCTGGTGGTCCAATGGATAAATCCAACAATGATAATAAAATCTAGAACCACATTTCAAATGATATAGAAAGAAGCACCATGAAAATTGCCTAAAGCGATGAGGAAATGCTTTATGTGTGGAAGAGAAGGGTACCTGGCCATTAACTACTGACAAGAAAATTATGTGGTTGTGACAGAGGAGAGGAATTCTCTATTCGACCCTCAACACATTTTTCATTGTATAAAATGAAATGAACTAGGGCCCTTTGCAAACTATTTCCCTAAGACAAGTGTTTTTGAAGGAAACTAGCAACCTCCAAGATAGAAAGGTGGAGATTTTTCCATCGCTACCACTAATGTGAACCCCAAAAACAAAGTGGTGATAGGTATGCTAGTTATTAATTAATGAATAGCGAACATACTTTTGGATTCTAGTTCTATGTATTCTTTTATATCCTGAAATTTTAGTAGAACAATCCCAACACCACTACAAATCATGGAAGTAAAGATGTTGGTGAGTATGGAAAATGGGGATATAATTAAAACCCATGAATATAACTCATCTGATATCATAATTTGTGGATTAAACTTCTCAGAGAACCTCATCATACTCCCTATAGTGGAAGTAGATTCAATTCTTGGAATGGATTGGCTTTCCTTATATAGATCCAACATAAATTATCATGAGAGGGAAATCACTCTCCATGTGGATAATTGAACCCCGATTCCATACACGTTCAAGGAGGATGATGAATCTTCCTTAGCACCATCATCTTAAGTGTGGATATTAATTTCTTATGAGAAAGAATATATTAATCATATGATTGAGTCTATGGAATCAGCCATCCTAGAATACATTCCTATTGTGAGGGAATTTGCTGATGTGTTTCCTGAAGAATTGCGTGGTCTTCCTCCTAGAAGGCCTGTTAAATTATCAATTGATCTTATACCTGGTGAATTTACAATAACCAAGACTCCTTATAGATTGGCTGTTGTGGATATTGAGGATCTAAAGAAAAAACCACATGAGAATCAGGATAATGGGTTTATACGCCCAAGTGATTCACCATGGGGTGAACAAATCCTCTTCGTCAAGAAGAAGGATGCATCAATGCGCCTTTGTATTAATTATCATGATCTCAAGAAAATCATGATAAAGAACAATTATCCTCTTCCATGAATTTATGAATTGTTTGATCAATTACATGGAGAAAACTACTTATCCAAGGTGTATATGGGGTCAGGATATTACCAAGTAATGGTGAAGAAGGAGGATATCCCCAAGATTTCTTTTTGTACAATATACTAGCACTATGAATTCATAGTAATGTCTTTAAGACTCACTAATGATCTAGTAATCTTCATGGAATTGATGAATAGAGTCTTTATAGTTTACCATGAAAAATATTTGGCAGTCTTTATAGATGATATTCTAATATACTCCAATACCAAGGAATATTATGAGGAGTATCTAAGCATTATACTAGAGACCTTACGAAGGGAAAAGATTTATGAAAAGTGTATCATGTGTGAGTTATGGTTGAAAGAGGTCTAGTTTTTGGTTCAAATCATCACAATCAATGGGGTATCTATAGATCCCTCTAAGATAGCTACAATTGAGGGATGGCTGATGCCAACATTGGTAATGGATATCTATAGCATCCTGGTTTTACGTAGTTATTATCGCCAATTTTTGAGAAATTACTCATCACTTTAAAACCCACTTACCCAGATAACTCGAAAGGGAGTAATGTTTTCATGGAGGTATGAATGCAAAGAGAGCTTCAAGGAGTTGAAAATGAGGCTTATAAATGTGCTCGTGTTCACATTACCCACAGTTGGAGATCTTTTTGTGGTATTTATTGCTTATTTGATGAAGGTCATTGGATATGTGTTGATACAAAATGACAAATCCATTGCCTATGCTTTAAGGAAATTGAAAATTCATGAGAAAAACTATCCAACACATGATCTGGTGTTGGTTGTAGTAATATTCACTTTAAAAAAAAATTCTACATTACCTCTTTGGGGAGAAGTGTGAAATATACATGGATTACAAAATCCTCAAGTATATATTCACAAATAAAGAGTTTAATATCTGCCAATGAATATGGTTAGATCTTATCAAAGACTATGACTGCTCAATTCATTACCAACCTTGGAAAGCGAACAAGGTTTCATATACTCTAAGTAGAAAGGACCAAGAAATTCTATCATTTATGTGAATTGAAAAAGATCCAATATTTTTATATTCATGAATATGGGCATGGGAATATTAAATAAGGGAACATCATCAAACCTTTCAGAAATTATTTCTCAATCATCTCTTTTGGAATGGTTAAAGGATGATCAAAAGGATGATGTGGGAATTCAGAAGAAAATGGAAACTATCAAAAAAGGGAAATCCTTATAGTTCAATGTCAATGAAGAAGGAATTTTGAGATTTGGGACAAGACTATGTGTTCCATCAAATCTGGAGTTAAAGAAATAACTTTTGGATGATGCACATAGTTCGAATTTCTCCATTCACCCAGGAAACACAATGATGTATCAAGATCTCCAAGAGAATTGTTGGTGGGATAACATGATGAAGGAGATAACTGTGTATACATCAATGTGCCTGGTATGTTAGCAAGTGAAGGTTGAGAAGAAGAAGTCTAAGGGGATTCTGCGACCATTACCCAAACCATCCGAGAAATGAGAGAACATAACTATAGATTTTATCACCAATCTTCTAAACACATCCAAAGGAAACAATGATATCTAGGTTGTTGTGGATCATATTACAAATATTGCACTCTTCATTGAAATTCTAGAGGATTTCTCATTGGATCAACTAGCACAGATATAAATCTGAGAAGTGGTAAGGTTGTATGGAGTACCACTATCTATTGTATCCAATCGAGATCCATGATTTACCTCTATGTTCTAGAAGTGTCTTCAAATTTCTCTGAATAATGGGTTAAAATTTAGTACAACCTATCATCCTCAGGCTGATGGAAAATCTAATCCAACTATCCAAACACATGAGGACATGTTAGGATCATGATCAATGGACATCAAATGAGGATGGGATCAACATATCCCTCTAGTTTAGTTCTCTTAAAACAATAGTTTCCACTCAAGAATCCAAATGGATCCTTATGAATCCCTTTATGGGAAGAGGTACAGAACCCCGGCATGTTGGGATGATGTTGGGGAGAAAAAACTCATAGGTCCAGAAATGGTCGATGAAATAGTGGAGAAGGTCAATACTATCCAGTAGCAAATTAAATCTGCTCAGAGTCGATAAAATAGATATGCTAATAATCATTGATGATATCTAGAGTTTGATGTCAGAGACATGGTATTAATCCTCATATCATCTTGGAATATATTTATTAGATTTGGGAATAAGGCAAATCTTATTCCAAGGTACATTGTCCCTTTTAGGATCCTTGATCTCATTGGATCAGTGGCCTATCGACTAACACACCCATCTAACCTATCTCAAGTACATGATATATTCCATGTTTCACTCTTGAGGAAGTACATACCTGACCCATTTCATGTACTCAATAGAGAGGTGGTACCATTGTAGAATGACCTCTCATATGAAGAGAATCTGGTGAAGATCTTAGACCATAGGTAAAACATTCTAAGACATAAGACAATTCTCCTCATCAATGTTATGTAGAAAAACAACTTGTTTTAAGAAGTAATGTTGGAGTCAATGGAAGTGATGTGGAAGAGTTACCCACATTTATTTTTGTCTTGGGAAATAAAATTTCGAAGGAAAAATTACTTAAGGGGGGAATATTGTAATGACCCTTTAGTAATGATAATTCCTCTGGATCCAATTAAATGTATTATTATATAAAATATTTATATAAAAAATATACACTTCTTCATATTTATGTTTTTGGATTTTAAAATTCCATTATGAATTATGACCATTTATAATATAGCCATTGAATAGTTGTCAAATGATTAGTATAAATATAGGCTTTACCAAAACCAGTTTACTCAGACCAAGAGAGTGATGGCCTCATCCCGTAGAATTGCTTCGTATGAGGTGAATTTTTCAAAGATCAAAAGGAGGTGGCATCACTAGGAATCACTCTTGACCCATCCCAAGCTAAGCTTCAACAAATTATGCTCGAATGGAACTGCTTATGGGGGAAGTGGAAGTTGAGAGAGATTACCACACAAGCTATGTTATCTGAACCACCCCAAGAGTCAGTCACTATCGCGCACCTTACCATTATTTATTATGTGGGTGTTTTAAGGGGTTATGTAACAATACCATAGCACTATGAATATGTATATTATTTTTGTACAATGTAAATACATTCATTTTCTTATTTTTACTTTATAAATAGTTTGTAATGCACAAATAGTATTTTTAGTTAATATTCAATTAAGAAATATATTTTGATGAATTAATGAATTTTTGAAATAAATAATAAGTTAATAAAATATTATTACTAAATTACATTTTATTATATATACATTTTCATATAATTTTTATAAATACAATTGTGTTTTTAATTAAGGTTTGAAACCCATTTTTTTCGAAAACCCATCAATTTTCAATAAATGTCAGTATTTATTTTACAAGTCAAAATTAGCATATTTAGAAAATTATTTACATAAATCTAATATTATTTTGGGAATCAAGATGTAAAAATTTTCCAACGATGAATTTTTCATTATTTTCTAAGACTGTTGAATTTTTGGGTATAAATTAAATACTGTTTTAATATATAATGTGTTTTATGACATCATAATGACCTAATAGTGATATAATAAAATAATATAAATGGGTTGTTCGGCCAATATATGTTTTAACATTAAAATAATGTTAATTTAGGATTTTATTTATTTATTTTACAATTCTTTAGTGGACCCTCCAAGGTTTATAAAATATTTTAACCTTTTAAAATGTTTTCCTTGAGATTGTGACTTACCTCTACATAAGAAAACCTAATATTATAAGAAGATCAGCCTATGGCCTTATAAAATAATGTTTTTTTCTCACCTTTGTAAAAAACCATGGTATGGAATTTTTTTTATTATTTTAATATGTGGTGTCCAAAACCTACATAATAAGAAATTCTCTCTCCTTTCCTATATAAACCCACCCAAACTCCCATTTCCTCTTCACTAAAAGGCTTTTGAGCTCGAACAAACCCTTAAATCCTCTCTCTAGAATCTTCCTAAGGTGCCCCAATCTCCCAAGAAGCCTCTCTCATCCCCTAAAGCTTTGAGATCACACTTTCAAGTAAGGGATTTTCTTTCTTTCTCATTTTTGTCCAAATTTCATTATGTTATTATGCCCTTTTATTTTCAATTAAAATTGTTGGGGTATGATTTTGAACCACAATATTCTTAAATCCTTATGTTTGAATGATGATATACCCCTTTATCCTCAATTAATGCCTCCCATGTACACCTATTAACATGCCAATATTTTGTAAGGATTTTCTCTCTTCTCATATACATTCAAGAAATTTTTTGTATTATGAATATAAATTGCATTACTTATGTTTGTACATTTATCTATATGACCCATTAATTTACATTTCGTGAAAATATTATTAGACACCCCTTTCACTCTCATCATCCATTTTTATGAATTCTTATGTCACAACGTTATGCTTCCGAAATTGCACCACGATTTTCCATGCCAAAATCATTGTGTAGTGAATACCATGCCCATTTCTCTATCAAGTGTATTCACCGTTATTAAAATTTACTTATTAATTATAGAGTTTCATGTATGAATTCCATATTTCTTTATCATGGATTAAATATTTATGTTTAATAAGTCCTTATTATATGATCCATGTGGCACACTTATGCATGAAATGAAATGATTAAGAAGGGAGTTCCCTATAGTGCTCCAATGCATTTGGTAAAGATTAGTATTATGATAATTCAAGTGAAATGAGTTTTTACTCATTATAATTCAAGTGTAATGAGGTTTTACTCATTCTCCATGTGAAATGAGCCTTGTATCATTCTAATATCACGTTAAATGTTGTTTCCACATCTCCATGTAAAGATAATCATGTTATATCATGCCTTTATGTTCATGTTTCTCTTGTCCTCAATTGATATGAAAATTTCCTAACATGTATTTTATTTTTCTTGTTATGCCTTTTTACTCCCTTACTAGGGTTCATATATCACACTTTTCTTATGCATGTCCTCAGGTTATCCCATGTAATGTTATGTACAAAGGAATTTTGTGGTCATATAAAATAAGTTTTAAACAAAGATGTTTTGTTTTATGTTCTAAGTTGTTATGTAATGTTCTTAATTTTCCCAGACAATAGACCTCTCGGTCATCAGAGTTTTCTTAAGTGCATGTTTATGTAATAAATCATGTTTAAGTGTGTAATAAATATTAGGGTTGTTATACGTCTCATGCACAAAAAAATTTCTTTATAAATAGTTTTTCCATTGATTTCATGTTAATATCAGGTTATTTATATTACATTGAATGTTTCATTCTTTTTTTGGAGTTTTAGAACACAAAAACTCATTCATATAAATCCTTAAAATAATTACTCATAGATTATTTGTTTTAGTTCTTGAATTTTAAAAATCAATCTAAAGTCATTTTTTATGATTTTATTTTTAATTTCAGTTCATCTTCCTGATTTTTACCCCATTCTTAATGTTTTTAGACACTAATAACATTAAAAACTACATATTGAGTCATTTTGAGTATATTACATGAGGTTATAAAATGCATTATACTCTTACAGGTTATAAATAATTCAAATACTTTTCCCCAATAATTTCCCATCATTCTGAGGTACAATAAAATTATAATGACTAAAATATAACCAAAATTTATATTTTCTGTAAAACCACTATGGCCTAGTGATATCATGAATGGGTTATTTTTCTTCATTAATTGATTTTTTTATATTATCCTAATGAAAAATAAAAAAATTATTAAGAATTTAAATTTTATTATGTTTATGTAATTAATATACTATAAAAAATGAAGAGAGATCATGAAATTCATCTATTTTTTAATCAAAAAAATAAATCTAGTACTCTTGAGATACACCTTCAATAAAATTCCCATACATATGCCGAGTTCATAGACAATTTTCATTAAACTCATTCCATAATATCCACATAATTTCTCTCTATTTATTTTTAATTTTTTGTTCCAGTGGTGAAATGGAGTCTGGTATATCAAAATAAAAAACATATAGAAATTAAAAAGATAATGATTTATAATTATATTAATAATTTTAATCATTATTTTTGAATTATTCATAAATTAATATCAAATTATCATTACTTTGATTTATTTTCACCTCCATATTAATCTAAGATATGTCAATATTTATTTCATAATTATATTTAATTTAAAGTTTCACCATATTCAAGCATTATTACTTAAATAGTATCAATATATTTTAGAATCAGCATAAGTTAACACCCCAAATTCATCCAAGGGATTGATAATTTTAATGAATTTTAGATACCATGTATATGTTATATTCATTTTTTGTATACTTTTTTATTATCTTTATAAATTTCAAAGAATTATATAAATAGTAAATAAATATATATCTATCTATATATATATTTATATGATAAAATACATACCAGTATTGGTTACATGGAAATATTGACAATATAGGGGTGTGAAAAACAACTTCATCATTGGAGTTGAATCAGAGCGTGAGCTACTAATAACCTTAGAGAAAGATTTTGGCTCTCTAAATGTCTTTGGTGTAGTGTAAGTACTTGTATGTACTGAAGGTGATGGTAGAGGTGGGATCCTATTAGATGTTGATCATCTAAGATATATAATTTTTTTTGTTATTTGAATCCTATAATTGTAAATGGATTAGAATATAATAAATGTGTCAGAAAAGAATAATTAAAAAATATATATAATTCAAAAAATAAAAAATTGAACTATGGCTATGTTATTTTAATATACATGGTATTATATTTTCATTAAAAATTTATAAATTGAATTATATTCATCTTCATTTTCCACATTATTACAAACTTCCATTTTTTCATGGAAGAAATATTGAATTTTTGTGGTTGATGAGGAAAAATGTTACAAAGTAAAAAAATGAGAATCATCAACAATTTCCTACAATTATATTTGTTCTACATGTTAAACAATACTGTAATATTAACATACTTTATCATCAACATAATAACTCATTTTTAGTTCAAAACATGATATTTTCATCAAGATATTCACACTCACCATTATTAATCGATCAAGAGATGTTTAATGAAGTAAATTTTAATGAATCATTCATTATACCCCTATCAATATTGACTCACCAATATTTTGATAATAATATTTAAACATGACCACGATAGTATAATTTTAAAATATATACCACATTTCTATAATAATCCACCTCTCTAACTGTAAATCCACCAAAAAAATTAGTTATCCTTTCTTCTTCAGGATTAATTTTATGAAACATGAACCCATTAATATTTTAGGCATAAAACATCCTTTCCTAATTTAGAGTGCCTCGAGAAAAAATCCTCAAGTCATTTGATATTTCATTTTAATTATTGAAATTATTTTTCTACATAAGAATATATGAGGTTTTATTTTTAATATTGAACAAAATACAACATAATAATAATATTAGTATGATTATGAGTTTATATAATGGGACAAAATTTGGAAATATCTTTATTAAAAACTCTAGTAAATTAAATATATTTTTTAGCCAGGCCCCTTAGTCATCTTTTTTTTCAATCTGAGTTCATTAAATAATGGTTCATTAATAAGACTTCTTAGTAATAAACAAAAATGATATTGTTGTAAATACAATTCATTTTTGTATAAAATTTAATCCCTTTCTATCTGGTCCTCCTATTATTGGAAATTACAATTATTTTTTTCATAAAGGGAGTTATTGGAGATGAATGGAACACATCCATGCTGATTGAATCTAGTCTCTATCACACCCAAATACCATGAACATGACATACTCTCATTCACCATGTAACCATTAGTTATTAAACCTTATGGTTGATATTTATTTCCCCTATATAAATTCAAATGACCAATGAACTAGATCAAAAAAAGGAAAACATTATGAAATTTTTTTACAAAATGACTTGATAATATTTAATTCATATATGTAAATAGAAAAATATTAACATACCTATTAATTTTATACACCCTTAAATATTGTATTGATCCACCATGTATAACTTCCTTAACTAAAGGAAAATAAAAATAAACTGATAAAAAAATTAATCTTGAATAATAGAATATAAATGACTCTATAAAAATTATAGAGGCATCAGACTTTGGAAAACATGTTATCAGGACCAAAAAACATATTTATATCTATATAATAATATATGAGTTGTTTAACTCCCCCTATATCACAAATTTATGTTATATGTTACATTATTATACCTAAAAATCTTTTTGATTTCATCCAAATAATTCATCATATAATTTTAGTAAAAAAAGATCATAATTACTACTATAAACTAAATTTATTTCCTCATTTAAACCATATTGTGATTCAACATATGAGAATTATGGTATCATCAATAACTCCTTGATTTATTCATTGTCTACCAAAATTAAAATATTATCAAAATTAAATGGTATGGAAGATTAAGTTTCATTTTTCATTGATCAATACAAGTATAAATGCTTTGAAACATGTTCAACATTATTAACCTATTATATCCAATGAGATATAGTCTTCATGTCTACGATGAATTTGACCGAAAAATTAATCTATCTTTACCCAATCCTTTCACATTAAAAGATGGGAAAAATTTATTCCTTAACTTGAGGGTCATTTCATCTTCAATCCCAATAATTAACATGTCATTGATATAAATAAATAGGGGAAATATATTTTTATCCTAAAATCATTGGATGTAGGCACATAGGTACAAATATGTTTTCTTGAACCTATTAATAAAAATAAAAGGTAAAATCTTATTGTATCACTATAAGGGGTATTATTTTAGTACATATATTGTAATTTTTTAATTCTTAACTATGGTTTTCTTACCATGAAACCGCAAAACCATTAGAATGGTTTATTTAGGTCTCCCTAATAAGTTCTCCCTTAAGAAATCTAGTCTTCATGTAAATATAATCGATCTTCATAAATAAGATAATGGATAATTTTAAAATAAATTGAACTAAATCCGTCATCATTATGGTTAAAAATATTTCAACAAATTAACTATTTTTTAAAGTAATCATTTGTATACTTATCGCTTTTTGTGATTGAACTTCTTCCCACATCAACCATTCACTAACTAGCTAACCAAATTTTTTGGGATACCTATTCCCCATTCATAGATCGATGGGATCGTACATATATTTCATAATTAATTAATCCTTCTGTTCCACCATTTCATTAATCCTATTATGATTATAGGTAAAATATATTACATCCAGTAAGCCTTCTATGTTACGCTTATTAGTCAAAAATATGTACTCTGATTCCATATATCTAGTTTATGGATCCATTCCTAATATATATCTATGAACACATTAAATGATATGAATGATAGGTTCTATTGAAAATACTAATTAAGATTTATGTGATCACATAGAGGGGGGATCAATGATAAATTTTTTATTTGATTTTTCTACTTTAAGAACAACCTTAACCTCATGGTAATGAGAAAATAATTTGATGGAAAACAAAAAAAAAATAAGTACACCAAACGTAACATAAGTATTTACTTGGTTTAATACTAAATATGAATATATAGTCCTTTAAATTTTTTGTAAAAGAATTATTTCTACCCAAACACTAGAAAATAATTATTTTGGTCTATGTCATGTAAGGATCAATCGTCACATTCATATAACTATAGTCCTTCAATAGTGAAGGGTCGCCTCACATAGATAATAATATATATATTATTGTTAATAATAAAATAAAATTTAATAAAAGCATTCAATGTGTTATCATTGGGATTATTAAATATTATTCACACTTGGATTTCTACATGATCTTCTTCATCCTCGTCAATTTCTTGTAAATCAAGGGGATAGATCATATCATGAAATTTCTTTGTGCAAACCTTTTATTCAGGTAAAATATGAATGATACTCTCTATCAGGTGTTCTCATTTTGATATCATGTTAATCTGATCACTTCATTAATCTATTAGTCTAATATAAATTTATTGAAAATCTCTTTCTAGTATCACATCATATTGTATTATCATGTCTAGTTATTTTATAAGAAATCATTTATATAATCTCCTTTCAGGACATCAATTCTTTAGTAATCCACCTATAAGAAACTAGACCAATGAAAAAAAACACATGTAATTTATCTTCACTTAAATATTTAGAATAATTCCACTAAAAATATTTTTTATGATAGAACTTCAAATTCAATTATCCTTCTGGATCATTGAACATCCTTCTCAAAACATCCTTTAGATTAATAAATTAAATCATGTGAATGTATAGGATGATTCCTTAATGATTAATGATAAATAACTCTTCTAAATATATTTAAAGCTTGGATAGAATCATGATTAATTATTTTTGTATTTATGTGACTAATATATAGATCCATATTTTTAAAATAAATTTATTTACAAAAAAAGTATAAATTATATTAATCTTTTTCCAATTCAAAATCATAATAAAATTTTTTTCTGGTAATACACTATCGATGGAATGTTATCAATGTTCATATTGTGGTATTTTCATGATATATATTTCTTGAGATTTTTGTGTTACCCCATTCAATGGATCTCTATGATGACTTATATTGGAGACTACTATCTATTGAACTTTAATTGGAATAATATGTCTGATTAACTCAATTAGAATCATAATTCAGATCCCCTATATCACTAAAATATATCCAATGAAACAGCACAAAATCATCATTATTTGAATCTATTGAGATTTTTTTTGACCATATTGGTCTTCTAAACATAGTATGATAATATTATTAGGATACCATTTTCCAATAGGATTTTCTCAAAAACATCACACCAACATCTACATTCAAGTACCATTATAAATATTAATAAAAAACATTTGAAGTGGGCATGAGATTTTGTACATTTAATATTAGTAAAGAATCACCTTATTTTATTTCTTAGACAATTTATTCTCTTATACTCTATCTGGTTTCATTGGTATAGTCATCTTGGTCAGATCACCTCATTAAATTTTAATCTATACATTTAACACTCTCTGATCAACATTATTATTTTATTTATGAATTGAAAACAAAACATAATAATTATGAAAAAGATATTCATACATAATATTTTTCTTCTTAAGGAAATACATAAAATTCTCTTGATCTCAATAATCCCCCAATTTTTATTTTATTTATTTCTAATGGAAATAATTAATCGAAATAATGAAACTCAAAAAATGGATCACTATCCAAAAATTTTGAGAGTATATGAGATAACTTATTTTTGGAAATAACAATCATTAATTTAAAACTCCATATTTTTAAAAATATAGTGACACAAAATAATCGTGAAATTAATCCATTCCCATACCTCAATAATTGAAACTTGTAAGAAATAGTTCTTATAACCACATTAAAATCTGTGAAAATATCCCACACATGACGACATCACTTCATACAACTATTAGAAACTCCTATTAAATATATTATATCACATTATAGTTTACGAGTATATAAATATATTGATTTATAGTATATATTTTCTCCCCCTTGGGAAGAAACTTCTATATAAAAGATGAGAAATGGTAAAAATATCACATAGAATAGCCTTAAAGAGATTGATGTTGAATGGCCATAATAAGCCTTAGCTTCCTAAATGTTTCTATTGACAAAGGAAGAGTGGAAATATAGGCAAATTTTTCTATTCTAGGAATAAAATCTAAGCCTATTCCATTTAGTTCCATAGTCTCTTAGATGAAGTGATATTTACTGTCAATTTTCTTATATATAGAATTTTGTGTTGGATTCCTTGTGAGATATATAACACATTTATTATCAAAAACAAAGATAAGGAGAAGTTTCATATCAATTGAAAAATCCTCCAGTTGTGTCTCTATACATACTAACTGTGTTATATATTTGGAAGAAGCTAAATACATAGAATCTACAATGATGAGAGTCACTTCATTTTCATTCTCTATATTAAAACTCACAAATATTTATTCTGAAAGGAATATTCCTCCATATCTGGATCCTCTATATTTATCATAACCTTCCCGATCTATATATGAGTAACAAAATAGGTCAATCATTCATGTGCTATCATATTTCAACCTGAAATCAGTTATTACTTTAATATATCTCAAAATTATGCTTTTATTTGCAAGATAACACTAATTTTTCAGAGTTTAATAACCTAGAAAAATTATAATACCATAATAAAGATCTAGAACTGAATTTGATATATATTTCAAGAATGAAATCATTTTTCTAATTTCATCTTGACAAAAATCCATTCCTTCACCATATTTTCATAACATTTTCCCACTGATATGGGTGTGTGAAAAATGTTTGAATCATCTGTATTAAAATTCTTAAACATTTAAATTTGATACATCTATTAAGAGTAGAAAATGTACTATTTTTTGAGATATTTTTTATACAAGAATGTATTTTATCTCTAAAACAAAGACATTTACAATAAATTCCTCATATCCTCAGTAATATTTCACACACTTCTTCATTATTCACTATTTATACAATAACCAAAACAAAAATAATCACAATGATAGAACTGTATTGATTTTTATTTGGGTTCAGGTTGTTATCAAATATTTATTCTCTGAATATAAACTTTTCTAGAATGTATCCAGTATATAATATTATGATCTAGATTATTTTTTTTCATTCAATAAAAATACTTCTTCAATGTGAAATAATTTCCTTTTTATTGAAAAATCATGAATCAACATGGTTACTCAATATAAAATACTTAATCTAGTTTCCAATTATGAATAGTGAACTTTACATCCATCTGGATTATGTTATGTCTTAATTTTGTAGGTACATCAAGAAATATTATGGAGGTTTCAAGTCTTTATACTTGTAAGAAATTCTCATCAAAATCAATACATTCAAACTATGTTTATCCTTTAAAAAATAGTATTTCTATTTTTTATCACTTCACCTATTTCATTTAACATTTTTTGGATAAAAAAACTTGTTCCAATCACATTTTTTTAGGTGTGGTGCATGTTCTAATGTCTCATTTTTCTCAATTTGGTAAAATTATTCATTTATGGTATCAAACCATTTTTTTGTGGCAGAGAAACTTCAAAATCTCTTAGATTAACTAATTAAAATATATAATTATGTGAATCAGTCCTCAATGTTATTATGGATTTAAACTATTTCCCTAATATCATATGTTAATTTTGTCCTCCACTTACATCACCATGTTTTTTTAGATTAATGAAGTTGTTACTCATCACATGGAATTATATAGTTAATATATTATCCCTGTATATATATTTTATATCAAATTTTCATCTAGAAACATTTAAATGTTGTTAAATATAAACAACTTTATCTTTTCTTCCTCTTATATTTATATATTCATTTGGAACTTTTCTATCATATATATCTTTCACTTTCACATCTGTATAGTCTGAAGTATTTCTAGTTTCCTTATTATAATACCCATATCCTCTACCATTAGGTGGGTAACCAATGAAGATACAATAAACACATATTTGATAAAATATCCCAATATTTTTACCTATGAATTTTATTATAAAAGGTATGATAAGACCTTTATATATATCAAAGATATGGTATTTTTGTAATATATCTCAGGAAGAGTCATATTAGAGTTTGGACTATAGAAACAGTGATTCATAATGTTAACTACTTCTTATAACGACCCACACTTTACATTGTTATTTCTTCAAAATGGAAGCACATTTATTACAACATATAACAAAACCATGGAAGGACCGTATAGGTATAGTTTCTTTAGAAATTGGGAAACATAAACAACTGGTTCATAAAGCATCTACATTGCCTCCAATTTATTTCATCATATCTAGAGTCCCTTTTGGAATATCCTACTTAATAACCTTATTCCTAGCCTGGGGAATGAAAACATACAAAAGGGTGAGCTCAAATGCTCAGTAAGGGTAAACAAAAGAAATATCAATCACATCATATTCATAAGAACATAACATTTTTGAAATCTTAACCTACAAAAGAGATCATAATTTCATAACATGGGATAAATCATAGTAGTGAAATGTAATCCCAATAATCATAACATAAAACATGAAACTGTGTGGAATACACGCATAATCATGGAGAATCATTTCTTAGTACTCGAGACTCATTTCCAAGACTATCTTAGCGGACAAAGTCCATTTCTGAACCGAGTTCACTCCTCGTTTCAGTCCTGTTTCACTGAACCGGATTAACCTGTCGTTCCAGCCATGTCTATCTAATGAGATATAAATATTTACCCAATGCATTGGAGGGAGATATAGGTACCACCCATCTCATAATGAAACAATTCTTATGTGTGCCACAAAATCATAAATCATACATCCTAGCATAACCCATGTAATAAAAATGGGATTCTTAATCATCATGCCATCATAACACAATCCATATAAGATAGAAGGACATCATAAAAATAATTCCATCATAACATAATCAAAAAAATTTAAAAATAGGGATATAAACAGAACCCTATATTATCTTAGATGGAATATAATTTTGATAAAACACTTGAACTCCATTCTTGAGGAAAATATCATTTCTACTTCAAAAACATTTTCCTTTCTTAACATATCATATAATTTTAAACTAAAGGAAGTTGATTAAAAATAAAATTTAAAACTTTTGAAGTAAGCTTCATTGAAATAATTTTCTAAAAATACATCCATTTCATATAAGTTAAAAAAACATTCTTCTTGTACTTTGTCCGGAAAAGTCAAATAGTACCTCGTACGAAAAACGACAAAAGATTATTTTCATATCTTTTACTAAAAACTCGTATAAGGGTAAAATTGGATTTAAACAATTGTAGGAGGATATAAATAATATTAAATATTGAGGAAACATGGATGTTTATGATAAATGTTCCCCAGTAAATTCTGAAGTATAAACAATCTCAGATAAAAATTGAGATTGCGATATTTTCCCTTACCTTAGGTCCGATTTTCTTCTAATGTGTCTGAACCTATTGTATAATGATTTAAATAATGTCATTTAATTATTCCAGAATCATAATAATTGTTATTATATCATATATGGTCATATTCTTAGCTTCTTATTAGTAATATTTCATTGCTACTTGTTATTCGGGTGTTTATTACTTTTTGTTCTAATGTGTGTTTTGTTGAATAAATTCTTATTATTATTTTTAGGTTATAGATACCTCATTTACATAATGGTATTAGTGTAATATATATCATATTTATTCATTAAATTCATCTATATAACCATTATTCAATGAAGATCATGTAGAATGAGTCGCATCACATCGTGGACACGATATTCCGTAGGTACGCACGAGCGATAACATCATTCCCATGATCATGGAATTGTATTGGAGTGTATGTATACTATTTAAGAATCAATATAACTATACAATAATCATATATAGTTATTATTTACACCATTATACCCATCCAAGTAAGGTGGTGGTGGAAAATAGATTACACCACGGCGTGGAGACGGTATTCCGTACGTACGCACGCGCGGTGATTTCGTTTTCCGTAGGATGGATAGAAGGTGAAATAGGGTAGTTTCATATTCATAATAACATATAATTATATAAGTGATACGTATGTTATTACTTTATAATGAAACAACTAAATAAGAATAAGTTGAAGAAGAAATAAACTTGAGAGAATCGAAAGATGAGACTACCTTTTCTTCGACGCACCTCCTTTAAGCCTTCTCTTAAGGAAGTAGAGTTTGACTTTTGAGAAGACCAAAACCTCCAGAATTTTTCTAGGGAAGTGGAGAAGAGAAATGGGCAGGGTGTTTCTGAGCTTCAAGGATCAAAAGGGTGTGAAGAGACGAGGGAAGGGGTGCCCTTTTTATAAGGGAGGAGAGGGGCACCTTTGGAAAAACTCAAAATATTATTTTATAATAAATTCATATTCGGTTTATAATAGCTCCAAATTGATTTATTTCTAAGAAAAAGTGGATCTGGGTCGAAATAATCTCATACAATAGAATTTATACAAGTTTAGGTATCTATTTTAACCTTATCATTTAGATTTAACTTTAAGTTAAATAATTTTACTTTTACCGTGTCTTCTTGTTTTCTTACACTATAAGGTTAATAAACTTACTATAACAAGCCAAACGAACCTCAAGTTGTTTATTATTAATATATATAACTTTATCTAAGTCATTTTGTGAAACCTTAGATTTTTAGAAATAAAATAACAATTAATAATATAATATTTTTTTAAAAAACTATTTTATGTCAATTTTGACACTATTTGCTAATTGATTTTTGTGAAAATGATAACAGAATTATTAGTTCTAAAAACGTTAATTAAATCAATACTAACATTTCATATTAACCTAGAAAATTATTTTAATTCATAAAAAGTCTCAAATTACATTTATTTGGGTATTTATAACATCAATTTTGTCAATATTTCATTAATAAGATAATTAATGCATCATCATTGTGTCATATATAAATTAAATTATTTAATGTCTGAAAATTATAAATAAAATACCATTATGTATGAAATTTTTTTATCTTTCTAATAAATATTTATAGATGAATTTATCTTATGTATAATCCTATATTAAAAATGTTTTAGTTATTAAACATTGATTTTAACTATTTTAACTATTCTTTAAATAAAATAATATTAAATGTCCTAATCTAATCCAAGTGGACCTAAATGGTCATATTTTATTCTAATGTTGTTTTTGGTCGAATTAAAATTATCCAATAGAATTAGGACATGTGTTAGGGTAATTATAATATCATTTTTACCCTTAATTACCCTATTTACTTTTAATCGTGGTAAAAAAAAGTAAAAAGTTACTATTCACCAAAAGTTATTTTCATCTCATTGAACCAAATTTTAGTCCTTGATATTTACCGTGTCTCTCGGATTTTCTAAATTCCACTCACAGAAGTGGTAAAATTAAGTTTTATGTGAATTTGCAAATTCTCCTAGGAGGTGGGTAAAAGACGGTGAAAAGTTCAATAAAATTTTTATGTATCTAAAATTAATAAAATAACTCCAAAGAATTACATTAAACTTATATAGGTATTATGTATCAATTTTGACCTAAAATAAATTTAAATAAAATAAATAATTATTTAAATAAAAAGTTGGTTTTTAAATAGTAACCCAGTGTTTTCACTATTCATCAAAAATTGAAAGTTTTCAGAAAAATACCAAAAATTTACCCTAGGATAATTTCGATATTCCGAATTCAAAAATGAAGTCCATTTTAAAATATAAAATTTATAAATTTTCAAAAAGTGTTTATTACTATTCATAACGGCTAGTTTATATAACATATCGTTATATAGTGAAACCCGGTATTGCATACTACACACGCTATCGAGGAAGGTCGCGATTATGTATAACGCAAGCCAAGTCAGGGTTGCATGTAGTGAAAGACTCCTTTGTTGTTGCGTATAACAGAATCAAACCATATTTCATTTATACATTGAATATATATTTATTAATATATATATATACACACTCAATGTTGTGTAGAATAACTACTATAAAACGAACTTGAAATTGTGTGTAACACAATCCAAGAATCATGTTGCGTATACTGCAAGCTAATATGGTGTTGCATATATCACAAGATAATCTTGGTGTAGCGTACAAGAGAAGATATGAAATAAATTAAAAATAATATATCTCATAAAATCTCAGGGTGTTACACTTCTCCAATTACATGTCCCTAAAATAAGTATGATGTATCATCTTAAATTAGTATAGTTCAAGACATTTCAACCAATAAAAAATTATTTCTTTCTAAAAAATCATTTTTTTTCTGTATGTATCTCTACATATATAATAAATTCCATTATTTTCAATATATCCTTTAAAATCCCCATTTTTCACTAATTAACATTATTATTTTGAATCTTGTTCATGGAATATCCAAATTCATTTTAAGAACTTCTCTTGAAACCCCTAAGCATTTTGTGATCCTAAAATTTGGGTTTCAAAAATATAATACATGTATTATTAATGAAATAATCTATAAAATAATAAATTTATTTACCTATAATTGAATATTTTTTTATCATGGGCTAACATATGTCAGGATAAATTAACTATAATATATCAATTGAATGTTTCTCAACCCTTTTGTGTTCTGATTTTAGAGTCTCTCATTTCTAAAAAATTAGAAAAAACCAGTTGCATATTCCTTTCATTCAAAAAACATCTTGGATACATCCTCTATTTTTCAATTTTTTAACATCTATAGAACATATGTTCATTCCTCTATTTCATAACTAGTTCTCTTCCATCATTCCTAGATACCGTTATCTATGTGCATCTAAAATCTAGTATATATTTCACTAAGTACATTGTTTTCGGAGTATAACATTCCCTTCAACAATAATTTTAACAGAAAAATAATTTATTCTCAAAAAACATCTTTTCAATCATCACAAATCTTTAAGACACTCAGTGAGTTTTCTTCATTCCATCAACAAATAAAGAAGTTATAGATTTCAATTTTTATTTTCTACTGATATCAGATCCAATGAAATTTATTTTGAGTGACTCTTCATTTCAAAAAATCACTATCCCTCTCTTATAATGTTTTATATCCATTAAAAATTAATAAATCTATTCATATGTAAATTACATCAACTATCTAGAATATAATTTCATTCTTGTTTTTTGTCCTTAAGAGAATTTTCGATAATGATTGCATTATCATTACTTTTTTCTTCCATCACATGATATTGTAGTTGGTTTCCAAGAATCTACTATGTAAGCATTGGATTTAATGTATATTCATATAAGTAAATATTTATTAAAATATATGATTAAATACTAGTTATAGTTAGATGTGGATTTAATGTCAAAATTTCATAGAGTATCTATTATATTGAAAAGGTAATATATATTACCCTCTATATGAGAACTAGAAAATTCCATAACGATATTATTAAAACTTATTATATTGTTAGATATTATTATATGAAGAGTACAATAGAATATTGATAAAATATTTTGATTAATTTAAATAATATTAGAATTTATTTCATGAATTTGTATAGTGACACTATCCTTTTAGACATATTATTACATGATTTTAAGCATAATTATCTATGAAATAGAAACCAAGGATCCTAAACTCTTGTTTCTTTTGAAGAACAGGTAAATAAAATTTAAAACAAGGAAATAAAATAATACACTTTTATATCAATCTTAAAATATGATCTCATAACTTCATTTGATATCCTACATCTACATAGGATAAAATAATGAATAAATATACAAATTGGATGAGCTAAAAATCCTAGTAAGGGAACAAACATAGGAATAAAGCATAACACACAAGTTTGAAGACATAACATGAATACATAAAAAGCAATGGAACATGAATAAATAGATGGAATAATAATATATAGAACATGGGATCTTTTGATAAATGAAACATATAAATTTGGTAGAAACTTATACCATTATATAAATATGGGACGACTTTAAATGTGATGATCATATCACATGGTGAAAAAATTACAATAATGTATTAAGATTACTCGAAAATTCCATAGCTGATTTCTCCTGATACAATAGATTAAACATTGAATTTTTATCTCTATTTGGGATCACCCATTTTTACATGTTCATGCATATGAGTTCCACATAAAGAATCAAACATAAGTAATAAGTATAAGGGTTGCCTATGGAAAGAAATGGGTATCATAAAAATTTCATTAGGCATAACCAAAGAGAATATCATAATGGTTTTCTTGAAAGAATGAATTAAAATCATAATTGAACATTAATAAGGTAAAATATGCATATATAATGATGAACTATTTCCAACATTATTAGATACCTGAAAAAACAGTGTTTAAGAATTATTAGAAATGAGCCACTTTAGTGCGGCTTATAGTAAAATAATAAAGAGTATTTAAAGAGGTAAAATGAATAATTATATGTATAGAACCATAGATAAAATTAGATTTATTTTAATTATAATATGATTTTATTTATAAAAAATGGCAGATTGAAATATATTATGGAGTTTACATGAAATGGGTAAGATATGGAGGTGTTCCCTTTAATCGGGACTAGTTATCGAGAAGAATTGAGAAGGGAACCTTATAAATCAATTACATCACCATAAAAGAAATATTAATTGATATATATAAACATTTTGGGATAATATAGAAATAATATAGTACAATTATACAAGAAAAATGAATAAATGAATTGGGGTTATGAGAGAGAACGTGTAACCCAATGGAATAAATGGAGGTTTAGAGAGATCTTATAAGTTATGTCATAATGTTGTATGAACTTTCACATAATTTCATAGATAATAAAATTAGATTAATTAATAATTTAATAAAGAACCTGTTTGACACATATTTTATTTATTATTATTTAATTAAGTTCATTTATGGTCATTTAGATGAGTTATAATGCTTAATTTCGTTTTTCCATGAGAGTTCCTTTCATGTTTTTATGATCGTTTCCCTTGACTATAATTACATGATATTTTTTCAAATGGAATAAGATCTCTATAAGGGGAATAATAGGGTATTAATATTCTTCCATCATTCTAAATGTTTCCAAATATCATTTTGTTTTCGAATATGAGGATGATCAATTTGATAAAATGTTAATGATTGTCATTTTGTTTATTTTGATGGTTTTTCGATTTTCACAACAGAGTTTTGTTTTATTATTTAATAGTATGTATATATATTTGTTCTACAACATTAAAATAAATATTTTCTAATTTTTCTAATACTTTTATTTTAATAAAATGGTTTTATGACTATCCTTGAAGGCAGTAATGGTAAAAAAATGTCATCATCCATAAAGGTAGTAAATCGACATATTAATGATGGTGTTTTAGTTTCTAAGATGAAAGAGGAAGAAAATATATTTTATTATGTATATTGCATAAACAAAATAAAATTCCAATATATGTATGATACTTTTATTGTCATGTCACTTTGGATAGTGGGGGAAAGTATGTGGTAGATGAAATAAATATTTTACACGTGAAAGGTGGAGGATTTTAACTCGTGGATTTCATCTCTTTGATATACTCCTTAAGACACTAGGTATTGGTCTTTTGGTGAGTCCAAAAACACTATGAAGTGGGGGAAAGTGTTGGTAAAGGAATTGTGAAGAATATTATAATGCCCCAAATAATAGATGGTCTGATGAGAAGGGGTGGTGAGGGGTTATATTTATAATGGGAGGATAGGGGTATTTTTTATTATTTTATTAATTTTTTTTTATTATTTTGGATCAAGACTATCAACGGTGTGTATTATTATGCCTAAATATAGTAAATTTTTCACCTTAATTTGATCTAATGGGTAATTTAATAATTGATGAAACAAAAATTCTTGTAGTTGGGTTAAAATATAAAATATAATAAAAAACTATATTTTAGTATTCACCAAAAATTAAACTATTTTAGAAAAAATCCCAAAAATTAACCCTAACCATTTTTTTAAATTTAGAATTTAAAAATGTACTCCATTTTATAAAAATAAGGTTTAATTATTGGAAATCTATATTATAATTAAAATAATCCTTTAATATAAAAACACAGATTTAAATATTATAATCGATTTAATAACACATTGTAATATTAATTAAGGTATCATACAATTGTCCTATAATTATGAAACAAAGTAATATTATTTTATTAATATATTTTATAAAACTAAACTCTCTTATAAATAATTATATTAATTATTAAAGTGTAAGTAATGAGTTACGATTCACAGAAATACCTACACTTAATGTATCATTTATTTACATAATTTATGATACAAATATATCATATTTTCATTGATAAGATACCTAAATTTTATTTATACAATAATAGAGTAGGTTTGTATTCTAACGGCTAGATTAATATTCCTAATTGTCGCATTACTATTCCAATGGCCATGTTACCATTCCAATGGTTAGATTTGAAATACTCATAAGTGTTGACTACTTCCTATAAATACCAATTAATCCATCTATCAGTCACTTATATTTTATCTAATTGCTATATATACTTTAATATTAGCAAAATGATTTATTTTTACAGATTATTCTTGACTACGTGTATTCTAAAGGATCAAGAAGGCCCAAATTTTCATATTCTTATAATCTTATTTATTTATTTATTTTCCTACGATAATATTTGTAATACATCATTGTTTATTAGAAGACTAATGTATAATTATTAATTTATAAGGAATTTTTTTATTGGGTTCTCTATGTGATGTATATGTTTTATACTACATGACATAATTACAAGAAGATAAATATCATTGATAAATGGTCCATTAAATTATTCCCCCTTGTGAAATTTCACCCTTGAAATTTCATTTTCATACTAATGTGAAAATAGGTGAGGGTACTTCTCCTTCATATAATACTCCAATTCCTATGGCACCTATTCATATTCTTGGTTCCTCCATTGTACATTGAGCAGGTGAGTTTTATTGTTTCATATAACATTATCTCTACAATCAATGATCTTTACCGACTACTCCTAAATAGAGAAGTCATTATATAGCTATACCACTTATGATTTTAATACATGTGAGTTATCTACAATATATTTTGTCAAGAGGGAGATTTGGAATACATCATGACTTGATACATGGTTGGTTGATGTTGTAGTCAATATGCTACAACTTTGACACAATCAAGAATCTCTAAGGGGCGGATTTACCTTGGACTTATCTTTACTTTCATCCAAAATCTCATGAGTCTCTACCATAGAGTTATAAAGAGTAATAACATGTCATCAAAAATTGACCCTAGGTCCCATCGATGATTATCATTGAATATCTTCTATCGACTTTGGTCATCCTAGATGTTCTACTGAATTATTTTCACCTTTTGTACCATTTTGCCAACCATTTCAGGTCCCATCTTCTTGTTTTCCCTAACTTTATCCCATAATGTAGGTGTTTTGAATTTTTTCATAAAGGTATTCATATGGATCAATTTGGATTCTTGAGTGGAAAATATTTTTCTAAAATAACATGACTAGAGGTTGATGTTAGTCCCATCTTCCTTTATATTCCTTTGAACAAGTTCTCAATGCGTCTTCTAGTTTCTCAATATTCCACTAATATTTTCCATCCAATTGAAGTTGTTAAGATGTTCTGAAGTTCAACTCAGTGTTTAGAGAATTCTACACACTTTTCTAGAACATAGAGGTAAATATTATATATTGATATAATTAAATCGATAATGGTTCTTTGTGAAGCCTCACCACTTATCTGGATTATATCCATACAATATGTTAAGGTGATAAGTCTTATAAAATCATGAAAAAGTGGTATGTTGTTATGATACAGTCTAAAACAACCTGTATATCATTATTTCCTACTAATGTCTTTGGTTGTCGAGTGAAAAAGTCCATGGTGATGTTTTCCTATTTCCATGTTGGTATGGGTAATGGTTTTAGAATCCCCTTGTACTTTTTCATTTTATATTTCACTTGATGGAATGCCATCAACATTGATGTATATTCAAAAATATTCTTCTTAATATTTTCCCACAAATAGTTCACTCAGAGATTCTGATACATCTTCGTGCTTCCTAGGTGAATAGAGAATTTTGAGAAATGTGCATCATTTAAAAGATATTTCTTTTGATCCGCATTTTATGGTATACATAATCATGAACCAAATAAAAATACTCATTCTTCATTAATTTTTTCATCAAATATTTCACATTTTGATAGCTTCCACCCTTTTCTGAATTTCGAAATCATCTCGTTGAGAATCCTTTATTTTCTCTGAAAGAGGTAGTTGAGATATAATTTTAGAAAGGATTGATTTTGTTCCTTATTAATTATTTCCATGTACATACTTATAAATTATCATAAGATTGAATCCTTTTAAATTATCATCATTTATAATGTTACATGATCCTTTCTACTTAGAGAATATGCCACTTTATTTTCTTTACTATAATGGTAGGGGATTGAGCAGTCATTATACATGACATGATCTCACCATATTTGTTAGGGTATATTATGATACTTCTATAGGAATTGATATTATTATCTCTTATGATTAGTATATATATCACAATTCTCTCCCATAGTGATAATGATGCTAGATATTCATCATGAAGATAAGAGACATAAAATACGGATCTTGTGTGTGATTGTTTCGATCATGAACATACAACTACCTTGATGTGTGGGCTATAAATTTATCATTTTTCACCATTACAAATCCTAAGATATTTTTGATTTGTTTATATATACCATAAAGAGTTACCCTATTATCGGTAGTGTAAGTATTAGTGTAATGATATGTTTGTTTTTTCACTTATTGAATCATTCATTCCATTCAATAGTCCCAAAAAATATTTACTCACTTTCAAGTCATCTTAGTGAATGGGTTTGAAAATACCAATAATTTCCTCACAAATCATCTATATTATCCTTCTAGACCAATGAAAATATGGATCTCTATTCTAGATACAGGTCTAGGCCATTCCTCAGTTGCCTTTGTTTAAGAATAGTCTACAAATCTTCCTTTTCTACTGATAACATGCCACATAAAAGATACATCCTCCATCCAAAACTCACAATTAATATACATTTCAAATATTCACCCCCTTCACAAAGTCTTCAACATAGTATTAAAATTCTCCTAGTTGTCTTTATTTCTATAGGAGTATATTATAATATTATCTATAAAGACTATTCAATTTTATTGAGGAAATATCTAAAGAGACTATTGATTAATTCCATGATGATTGGTGGAGAAATAGTGAATATAAAGGGAATGATTATGAACACATAGTATACATACCTCATTCGAATGGATGTATTGGGAATATCTTCCTTCCTCAATATTAATTGGTGATATCACAACTAAAGGTCCACCTTAGGGGAAAAATGGCCCTATGTAGCTGATTGAACAAGTCATATATCCATGGTAGGGGATACTTTTCCTTCATTGATATTCTGTTGAGCTAAAAAGAATCAATGAATAGGCACATTTATCTCTCCTTATTCTCAAAAAAAAGGTTGGACTAACCCATAGTGATGCACTCAGTTATATAAAACACTTGTCTGGATTCACTTGTAGCTTCTTGTTTGGTTCTTCCAACTCAATGGTATACATCCTATAAAGCGTCTTTGATAAAGGCAGAGATATAGGTATAGGATACATTAATAAATCAACATCATAGATTGGGGGAAGATAAATCAATTATTTAGGTAACATGTCAATGTAGTTCCCCAGAATAGGCATGTCATTGAGCATGATCCACTCCATTGTCTCAATCATTTGTGCTTGATATGATTTCTCATAGGGAAATAATATCCTAAATTTAGGTAATGTATCTAATGTAGATTCATCATCCTTATTACACTTTTATTTAATTGGAGGATTCCACATGATGTGAAGAGTGATTTCTATTTCTTGTCAGTAGATGTTGGATTTATATAACAACAAGCAATACATGAAAAATATGGCATCAAACTCCACTAAAGGATGTAATGTGAGATTTTTGGGGAGTTGTAGTCCATAAAAAATGACTAGGGAGGAGTTATATAATTTATAAAAAATAATTTCTCCATTTTATATTCCCAATGATAAATCAACCTTCATAATTTTAAATGGTGTTTGAATAGTTCTACAAGACATTCATGATATGAAAGAATGAATTGAATCAAAATAAAATAGAGAGTAATATATTATTGAATAATTAACTTGTATACTTATGAACACATTATTTTCAATTCCCACTTTATAAATAGTGAGATAATATGACCTTTCTTCCTACCTAGGAAGTCTTTTTGTTGATTGCCTCAGACAACACCTGTCTTAGGGAATTGAGTCACATAATGCTTACATTATTTGTATTTAATGCCCAAAAACATAAATAGTGTTGATATAAACCTTCTTTTCCACTTACTCATTAGTGGGTTCTTCATTTCACTCTGGCATTGGTTAGATTGGTTTCCCTCTTTTCGACATTTGAAGCACCTTATGGTTCCCCATATGGAGATTCTACAATGCCTCTTCCCAAAATTTTCACCTATGGAATTTTATGTTTTATTTCTTCCACAATGTTTTTTTTGGACCACCTAATGATAATTCCATCTTATTTTTCTTTCCCTGTGTCCCATGAAACCATTGAGAATCACTGATCTCCATATCAACATCAAGGGAACATGGGAAAAATACTCATAACATTCAATGATTGAAATTGTTAATTTTTTTGATAGACATGGTTTCAAAACAATAATTTTGAGATAAACCTCAATTTTTGTGTTGATGAAAAAGAAAGAATCATAAAATAAAATCCTTCTGATGTTTTCCACATATTCACAAATAGACCCAACTTCCTTTTTCATTAGACTAAGGTACTCACTATACATTTTAATATGGAGTCTTCGTGGAAAATATTTACGGAAACATATTTTCATGAATGGATTACATTCCATTAAACCCATTTCCCCTTTAAGATTTTTGTTCCTTATCATTTTCCACCACAAATCTACTACCCTATAAAAATAATGGACCACAAACATGACTTTCTATTCTTTTTAGTATTGGAGTAAAAATAATATCTTCTCAATGGAGCTAATACATTAATTTGAGATGATGGGATGAGAAGATCCACCAAATATATGATTCCTTTTTTATGTGAAGGATTCGAACAAAACATCCTCTTTTTAGGTGATAGAAGGTGTTCTACATGATTCACAATATTATTCATAACATGATCTAGTTAAGTTAGTACAATCATCAAGTTTTTATCTCCCATTAACATAATATTTCTCATTTCATTTAGGAAACTGTCACATTTACTATCACATTTATTTTTTTCATGAGTTATCATTTTTACATCCATTAACTATGAAAAATAAAATAAAATTAGTGGGGATTTAATACACAATTAATAACCATATAATAAAGGAAACGTTGAACATATAAGGATAAACATATAAATCAAAATTATATGCTAACTTGTGATTCCCTATGTTTCAATCATAGTTCTAAATAGTTATAGGATTATCAATAGGGTTATTACTAACGTTTTATTATAAAAATATCAAAAAATAACTAGATGGTGTTCTGACTCCAACTACAGTTTCTAGAATTATTTCAAGTGGACTATATTTGATACATACAAAATACAGAATTGGGTGGATACATCTCTTGGTATGGACACACCACCATCCCTAGTGGAATCCCCTTCCACATGAAGCCATTGGGAGAAGATCCATGCTTCATCCAATGATCACATGTGAGAGTTCCCAAGGATATGAAACCTTCGTTTTCTCTAATTCAAAAAATAGTGACCCCATACTTTTACAGAATTTATTACATGATTTTAGGCATAATTATCCATAAACTATGAACCGAGGATCATAAATTCTAGTGTATTTTTAAGAAAATGTATAAAAATTGAAAAAAGAAAATATAATAAAAATATTTATATTAATATTCTATAATGAGTTCATAACTTCCTAGGATACCGTACACATACATACGATAACTTAGGGAATACATAGAAAAAATGGATGAGATAAAAGACCCACCAAGGGAGTAAACCTATAAATAAAGAATATCACATTATTTAGAAGGCATAAAATGATGACATAAAATGAATGGAACATGAATAAACACATGTAAGAATAACATACAGGACATGGGATCTTATGATCATGGAAAAATATTAATGTGGAAGAAACTTATAACATGACATAAATATGAGTCGAGGCTATTTTCTAAGACTATATCCAACGGTTAAAAAAGTAACACAATTGATTAGGATTACACCCTAATCCCATACATAATGTCTCATGAGACTAAGAATTACACAATTAATTTGAGTGCTATTTGGGGGAACCCATAATAACATGTTCATTAATATGTTTTCCACTTAATGATTCAAACATGAGGAATACACATAATGGTTACTGAAGAAATTAAATAGTTATCATAATCATGTCATAAGGCATAACTAAGGGAAATATCATAACGATGATTATGAAATAATGGATTTAAATCATAATTGGGAATTAATAAGGTAAAATAGGAATATATCATGATAAATATTGTTCTACTGAAGTGAACACATGTAAAAAATGTGATTGAGAAACATTACAAATAAGACACTCTAGTGGGGATTTTGAGAAAATAATAAAGTGTCTTTAAAGAGGGAAAAGGAATAATTGATTGTATAGAACCCGAAATTAACTAAGATATATTTTCATGAAGAAATGAATGATTTTAAAAAAAAATAATTGCTTCTAAAAATATATTACAGAGTGTACTTGAAAATGGGTATGAAATAGAGGAGTTCCCTTTAATCATGCTTTCTTTTCGAGAGGAATTGAGAAGGGAACATTATAAAACATATATTATTCCATCAAAAAAAGATTAATTGAACTATATAAACTTTTTTTAACATATAAGATAATTTTATAGAAGTATATAAGTAAAACTATGAAATTCATTGGGGTAAAGGGAGGGAAAGCGTAACCCAAATGGAAAAATGGATGTTTGGAGAGATCACATACCTTATTTAAAAAGGAGTTCATCAATTTCACCTAATATGATGGGTAATCAAATTAGATTTATTGATAATTTAATTCATAACCTCATAAATATATAATTTTTTTAATAATTTTACTATGTTCATTTATGGTCATTTGGATGAGTTATAATTTTAAACTTCATTGTTCTTAGATTGTTTGCTCCATGATTTCTGATCGGTTCCTATAAGTCTAATTGTGGGGGTTCTTGTAAAATACAGGAAAAAACTATAATTGGAATGAAATGGTATTAATATAATCCCATTAAAAAATATGTTCCCATATGTCATTTTATTTTATAATATGCAGAGGATTCAATTGATAACATTTTAATGATAAATGTTTAGTTTATTTTGGAAGTTGTTTTTTATCACCATAAACTACATTTGTTTTTTTATTTAATATAATATTTATATATATATATATTATTTACTGAACTTGAATCAAGTTATAATATTAGTTTAAAAATCTTTTTTAACTATTATAATTGTTTTTTGGCCATCCATGAATGCAGTAATTGATATTGAAAAATCATCATCCATGATGGCATTCAATCAACACATCACAAACAATGTTCACATGTTTATGAGAAAAGGGAAATAGAATATATTTGATAATAGATATTCCACTAACACAATAAAATCATATTATACATATTATATTGGAGTTATCATGTCACTTTGGATAGTGGGGAATGGATGACGTAGAAGAAATACTACGATATGGGGGAGGGGTTTGGGAAGGGAATCGGGAAGAATATTAGAAAAATAAAAATATTTTAAGGTTTGATGATAAGGGGTGGTGAGGGGTGGTATTTATACAAGGAGGAGAGGGGGTTTTTATTATTTTATTTATTTAATTATTATTTTGGATCAAGACTATAAATAAAGTTGATTATTGTGACTAAATACAATAATTATTGTTCTTTTTGTTGGACCAAAAAAAACTAGGATGTGGGGGAGGGACATAGAAAGGAATTAGGTACAATATTACCATGATCCTATTTTTATAATTTGTGAGGATATGGGGTTGTAAGGGATAGTGTTTATAATGGGAGGAGAGGGATTTTTTGATTATTTTATTTATTTGTTTATTATTTTGGCTCAAGACAATAAATGAAGTTGATTATTGTGACTATATGTAGTTATTACTGAATGTATGTTCGAACTGATGGGTTATTAAATCACCAATGACTCCAAAATTCCTGTATTTTTTTTAAATGTTAAATGCCATAAATTATTGAATTTCACTATTCAAAAAAATCATTTATTTTAGAAAAATTAAAAAAAATAGCATATCCATTATTTTACATTTATATTTATAAAAAGGACTCCATTTTATTATATTTTTTTTATAAATATGTGGATTTTATTTTTTTTAATTAAAATCACCATTTCTTGTAAAAATACCAATTTTAGTTTTATAAATGATTTTATGAAACTTTGAAAAATAAAATAAGGTCTCATAAAATTTTCATATAATTATGATACTAAAAAATTATTATATTATGATTTATTTTATGAAAAATAATTTTTATAAAATCTATATATTAATTAAAAAATTATAAATAAACATTTATGTTTCATAAAAATACCAACAGTTAATTTATAATTTCATTACTTATTTCATGAATTAAATATTTTTATTTTCATTTATAAGATTCATAAATGTTATTTGTACTTTAATAGGGGTAACTATTCTAATTATTAGATTACTATTCTTAATAATCACATTACAATTCCAAAATCAATGTTACTATTCCCTCTTTCAAGTTTCTAACTGTCATAATGGTTTACTACTTCCTATAAATACCACTTATTCCAATCATAAATCCATTATATTTTCCCCCAATGATATATATTCTTTTATATTATCATTTTTCTTTATTTCTATATCTTTTTTCATTAATATGGTCATTCTAGTTGATCGAATCAATCTGAATTTTCTTTTTCATGTTATCTTATTTTTCTATTTATTAACCCTATATTGTATATGTAATTCTTATTGTTTTTTTCTGACTGATGTATCATTCTTAATTTATGAGAATAATTTTTTAATTGGGTTATCTATATGATTTAAGTGTTTTATACTACATGACATAAGTATAAGAAGATAAATTCCATTGATAATATTTTGGGTCATTACAAGGTTATTATTTGGAGTATCATAGACAAGAGAATTTGAGAAAAAAACATATGAGTAGGATCTCATCCTATTTATGTGTCGTTGGATGTTCATATTTTCTAGAGTGTGTAATGGTCCTTAAATATTAATATTATTATTAATGTACTTCATGACTCCCAATATTAGATATATGAATGTAAATAATAATGGAACCAGTTCCTAGGGAAGTTGTTTTCATCATGAAGAACATATTATTAATGAATAAGTTAAGGTAGGATTTTTCCATTCCATATTTATGTATGTTTATATGTCACCAATTTCATTATAATTAATCATTATAATTAAATTCCATTTCTATGTTGTTATGAAGTGTTTATTATTGATATTCCAAGAAAGGAGTTTCTAGAATATTGGTTAATAACATGGGTGTTCAACCTTCTTGATGACATATCATGGAAAATGGATTAAATTACACTTTGATCACTTTTATATTGTTTTTTGGAGTTGAGACATTAATAGTTTTACTCTAGTGTGCCTTATCACATTACTATACAATGATCATGGACAACATAAAATCCCACCTAATGCCATTGAAAATGAATAACATAGTGTAAAAAACTATGTGTTTCAGTAGAAGATAATTAAAATTTATTTTAATTAAATTATTATAAGTAATATTATTCTCATATTGATGGAATCTATTCATTTAGTATTTATTAAAATTTATACTTCAAAAATTATTAGTAAGTTAACTATTTGGATATAAAAATATACAAATCTTATTTATTGAATGATTAAATATTTTTTTTTGTATTTTATGAATTTTGACATGGACTATCAGAATAATATTATTTAAGAGCATATATATTAATTTAAAATATTATAAAATAATTTATATCACTGCACCAGATAGTACAATCCATAAGAAAATAATATTAATATTACAATATAATATAATGGGGTAGTAATGTTTTAAAATATTATTCATGGTCTATTGGGAAATGAAATAATACTTCAACACTAAAACTATTTCAATAAATAGATGACTATATATATATTTTTTAGATATATATCCATTAAGAGAATAATTATGAAATATGAAATTGGGATCTCTATCTCATTATTGAAGAATGATTGTTTTTTATTCTCCTTCCCCCTTCATCATCTCAAGAATGACAGTGTAATGATGATTCCATAATCCCAAGGGAATCATCACGGTGATCATGACGAACACTATAACACAATTAATTTTCCATAGTAGAACCTGGAACTCTATAAACATTTTTTGGATATCATAATAGCATATGTGGATAAAAAATAAAGGTATTCTACACTCGAATCCTACAAGAGATATGATCATTCAGAAAAATGGATATCAGAAGATCAACATCTTTATTGAATAAAGATATCAACATCAATGAATTTTTTCTCCTAATATATTTAAATTAATTATAAATTTTACATAAGAAATATAATCTATTAGTTTTGAAAACACTATTTGTAAGTATTATGTGGAAAATTTTCATTGGTTATGAAATTTAAATCTCATCCATTATAAAATAGATCCATCTAATACAAAAACTATTGAGTTGGGATCATCCCCCAAAAGTGTATCCACTATGTATAAAACCAAAAATAAATTTTAAATAGTTCATGATCTATTTGATAATTAATAATTTTATTGATGATCATTTCTAATTGGAAATTTAATATTAATTTGGAATTTTAATTTTTTCGTTATGTGTTGTCAATATCACTTATTATTTCTCATCATTTCCCTCTCAAATAACCAAGAACCATTAACAATTAACAAAGTACATATTTTATGTACCAAAATGGAGGTGCTAAGAATTATAATAGGATAATAATTTTTTCATAATGTGCACTCAATTTTTACTCAACGATTATCCTTCTTCATTGTACCATTAAACCCACATTGATTCTAGATCAATTTGTAAAAAACATTAAGTAAATTAAATATATCATGTGTTGACTTGATAGGCCTCAAAAAATCCAAACCACACATTGTATTGATTTCATACAGGCTGTGTGGTTTATAAGTTTTTATGGGGGAAAACACAGGGTTAATAAATATCATGTAATCAATACGCTAGATTTATTTAATTCATAATGTGTATAAGATAGAATCCATGTAACATGATGTAAATAATGTATATCCTTTCTAAATTCAATGTACATCATTAATATATAATATAAGTACACATGAATTCCTTAGGTATATACTAAATATATATGAAAATGTAAGGTAGAAGTCATGTGGTCATCTTGAACATATGGTTCAATTTACCTATTTAGGTGGAAATACTAATTTTTATTAATTTCACCATTAAAACCCATAGACCTGAGTTTCTTGAGTCATTACATTGACAGTAAACAACATTTTTTATTTTTTATATCATATTTAATGCTTAATTAGTTTTATATAATATTTTAAACAACAATTTATGTATGGTCATTACATAATAAAGACTGTACACATTAAAATGTAAAAGCAATGTAATATTAATGTGTTCCATATGGAATTGATTTGTTAGTAAACACCATGAAAATACTACACATTCTATATAAAAAAAATATTTCATGAGTGTATTTTATACAATCATAACAATAAAAAGTTTTTCTATTAGGTAGTTATTTAATATAATTTACTTTATTTGATCAATGTGCCTTCATGTTGTTTCACAAAAAATAGTCGTATTTATGGAGTCTATGGACTTCCAAAAAGTTTAAATGGGTAATTTATTTTTCCAAGAGTTTCATGATGATGAATATTTATAGTTTCTATGAATTAAATTTTAAATTTTTTAATGAAATTTTATATTTTTTATCAATATGATGATTAATGTAATTTTAGATTTATTATTAATATACTTTCATTTTTGTTTCATTTTCAATACATCATTGTCAACCAAAAATCTCTATTTTCTAAAGTATTTGGTTGATTTCTGAATATTTTTCTGTTATTATTATTATGTTTTAAGATTTTTGTATCCAAATTCAATGTAGGGATAGTTTTTTCTTTTTGAACATTTTTAGTGAACAAAATAAAAAGGAAATCGTGTGTTGTCCCATACAAATTGTTCTATACAATAATTTTTTGTTTTTTGGAAAAAATTCATTACACATATATCACATTCTTGGGTCCAAACCATGTGATATGTAATGCCCTGACCCCAGTTACCCAGAGTCGGTGCATTATTACATAACATTGGCATGATCACAAGAAAGATCAAATCTCGAAAGACCGATTGGTTTAGTAGCCTTAGAAACACTAGATGTATTCATAAGTCTTACATTACATCATAAAATGAAAAACTACTACAACAACATATTGTCTCCATAAACCACACTCATATCCCCACATAATATCCCTGCAGGTCATTCATAATTTACTTCTTCACTTCCTGGGAAAAATAAAACATAGAAAAGGGGTGAGCTCAAATGCCCAGTAAGGATAACAATATAGCGGAAACATTCATAAATAAGAATAAACAGTTAAGGCAATGTATAACTAAAACAAAACCCTTTTAAACTTGAACATTTAACATATTATGGCATAAATAAAATGAAATAATGCCATTTACTTATTCACATGGTTATTCTACTAATCGAATAATCACATGCAAAATCAATAACCACTTTCTTAATGATGGAATGCATAATTCCAGACTATCAAAACCATATAGTCAAGGCCTCGTGCCAAGACTACAAATAAGATTTTGTCAAGGCCTTGTGCCAAGACACTAGTTTGTCTCATTAGACCTACCAATGCATCGAGGAGCTATAGCAGGCTCCACCCGTCACATATTAAGTCTAATGCATTCCCATATGAAAAGGTTTAAACATAACGTAAACATTCATATTAAAACTAGCATACGAAATGTCAATACTTTCACCATAAACTATGAATGGTATAAAAATAGCACATCCACAGTCAAACATATCACAAAACCTTCAATACAATATAGATGTTTTTTATCATAATAAATCAACATCAAATAATCTTAAAATCCATCAAAGGATGTTGACATAGATGAAATCAAAATTCTTTTAAAAGAAATATCTCCTTTTATTTTGAAATCATTTAAGATCCATATAAAATAAAACATTTTCTTTGAAAATATTCTTATAAGCTTGTAAGGGAAGCATTGAAAATTTTATAACGGCGGAAAATAGCCGCACCCGCCGTATAAGTTAAAAAAACATTCTTACCTTAATTCTATCGAAAAGGTTAAAAAGGACCTTGTTTTGAAAACGACCGAAAGATTCCTTTATAAACCACTTATAAAAGTCAAAAAGGGTATAAATGAATTTAACTCATATTCTAGTAAATAGTAAAAATATTTTGAAATACATTTTTAAAAACATGGATGTGGATGATAAAGAGATCCTAGTAGATTATTACATATAAACAACCTCGGATAATGAAGATATTGTGAAATAACCCTTACCTTGTACTTTTCCATGGTTGGGGTAGGTTAACTTCCTGTATAGTGGTGAAATAATTGTTATTAAATTATACAATAATCATATACATTAATATGATATCATATATGATCTTTTAATATTGATGTGATAATAATATCTTAGTATTATCGTTGTTTCGGGTGTTAACTTACTTGTTTTTTTTTATATGTTTTGTTATGTAAGACATGTTTGTAAAGGATAGGTTTTATATTATTCATATCCAGAATGATATCAAGTCCTTAAACATCATTTTTTAAATCATCAAATGATAATTATACTTGAATGGATACGATGGAGAATGAATCTCATCGCGTTCGTGGAGACGGTAGTCCGTACGTACGCACGAGCGACAATATCATTCTTTTGATATTAAAATAATATATAAATGGATAGTATATCATATATACAGAATTATTAACATGTTATATTTATTATTTACATGAATTACACATCATTATTATACCCATCCAAATAATAATATATTGAATAACAATTACACCACGACGTGGAGACGGTAAGCCGTACGTATGCACGTATGGTGACATGTTATTCAAAGGGTGGATAGAATACTGAATATGGTTGTATCATATTTATAATAACATCATAGTGTATGTGAGATACTGGAGTTATTATTTTAGAATGGTAAGAACAAAGAAAGAAGAAGTGGAAGAAGAAAGGAACTTGAAAAGGGGTGGTGAAAACATTACCTCTTCTTTGGGTTCTTCCTTTTGATTTGATCAAAAGGGCTCCTTAGCTTGGCTTTCTGATCAAACTAAGGCGGCTAGGTTGTAGTGAGGGAATTTGGGAGAGTATTTGGGCAGAGTTTGGCCGAACCAAAAGGCTTTCAAGGTGTGAAGAAATGAGAAGGAGGAGTGCCCTTTTATAAGAGGGGTGAGGGGCACCTTTGGAAAAGCTAGAGATATTAGTTTATAATAAATTCATAATCGGTTTCCAATGGCTCCAAAGTTGACTATTCAAAGTTTAAGGTGGGGATGGGTAGAAAACAACACAACCAATAGAATTTATACAGGTTTGGGTACTTATATTAACCTTATCTTTAAGTATTAACTCTAAGTTAATTAGTTTCACTTTTACAATGTCTCTTTGTATTTTTATATAATATGGTTAATAAACAAACTATATACATCCAATAGACCCCCAAGTGTTCCATTAATGATGAAACTATCATGATATAAGTCTCCTGGCCGAACCTTAGATTTTTAGGAATTTAATATCAATTAATAATATAATATTTGTTTTAAGAACTCTTTTATGTCAATTTTGACACTATTCAATAGTTGATTTTTGTGAAACTCATAACAGATTGATTACTTCGAAAAAAGTCAATTAAATCAATCCTAATATATCATATTATCCTAGAAAATTATTTTAATTCATTAAAAGTTTCATATTATATTTATTTGGGTATTTATAATATCAATTATTTTAATTTTTCACTATTATAGCAATTAATGCATCATCATTGTGTCATAAATAAAATAAATTATTTAATGTCTAAAAATTATAAATAAAATATAATTATGTAGGAAATATGTTTATCTACTTAATTCATATTTATAATCTAAAATCAAACATATATAACCCTATGTAAAAATTGTTTTTCTAAAAGATATATGCTTGTGTCATTTTTGTATTCATTTTATCTTAATTAAAATAAAGTGTCATTATCACTTACAAGTGGATCCATGGGGTCCCAAAATCGACCCAAATATGCTCATGGTCGACCATGTATCAACCAATAGGGTTAAGACACGTTTTAGGGTAATTTAGTATTATTATAATATTATTTTTTAACCCTTATTTACCGGATTTACCCTTAACCATGGTAAATAAAATATTTACCGCAGTAATTATTCAAAATGTATAAAAATAAAAGTTACCTATTTAAACAATTGGAACATCCTGATTCCAAATATGGAATCCATTTTACTAAATTCAAAACATTGAAGTGGCAGAAATTAATTTAAAATTAATTCCCGCTGTCAAAACAAAAAGCGTGTTTTTAAGAGATAATAACTATCAAAAGATTGACACTTGTTTATGTTCGGTTTAATTGTAAAATTATGTCCAATTACCAACATTATATTAAATGGTAAAAATATATTCTAAATATACGTTAAAACTAATAAAATTCATAATTTATCACTATTAATTATTTTGATTAAAAAAGTTGTTTTTAATTAAAATTTAGTAATTTTCACTATTCATCAAAATATGAAAGTTGTCCGAAAAGTACCAAAATTTCACCTTAGGCTAAATTAGATATTCCGAATCCAAAAATGAAGTCCATTTTTAAATATAAAATATATATAATTTTAAAAAGTAGGTATTACTATTCATAACGGCTTGTTTGATTGGTTGTTAGAACTCGGTGTTGCGTACAACACACGTTGTCGCATTATTCAAAGAGAAGCGTACCGTAGAAGCTTGGGGTGTTACATTCTCCCCTCCTTCAAATAATTTCGTCCTCGAAATTTCTAGAATACTATCGCATGAAAAGACTCGGGCGGTTCTTCATCATAAGTTCCTCGGGTTCCCACGTTGCCTCTTCCATCTTATGGTTTCTCCACAAAACTTTTACCAGACGTGTCGTCCGGTTTCTCAGTACTTGTTCTCTCGTATCAAGAATCCTGCCGGGCTCTTCACAATAGGAAAGATCGGGTTCCAGTTCTAATTCTTCATAGATGAGTACATGCGTTGGATCAGGCATGTATTTCCTCAACAGAGATACGTGGAACACATCGTGAACTTTGGAGAGACTTGGCGGCATTGCCAATCGGTAAGCTACAACCCCAATTCGTTCTAGAATTTCGAAAGGTCCGATGTACCTGGGACTCAATTTACCTTTCTTACCAAAACGTATGACTCCCTTACACGGAGATACCTTCAGGAAAACATGATCACCGACTTGAAATTCCAAATACTTCCTTCGATTATCGGCATATCTCTTCTGCCTACTTTGAGCTGCTTTGATGTGATTTTGGATTACATTCACCTTTTCCACCGTTTCCTCCACCAGTTCTGGGCCTACAAGTTTTCTCTCACCAACGTCATCCCAACAGGTTGGTGTACGACATCTCTTTCCATATAACGCTTCATATGGTGCCATCTGAATACTCAAATGGAAGCTATTGTTATAGGAAAATTCTACCAGTGGTAAATATTGATCCCACATACCCTGAAAGTCAAGTGAGCAAGATCTCAACATGTCTTCTAAGGTCTGAATAGTTCGTTCTGATTGTCCATCTGTCTGAGGGTGGTAAGCAGTGCTCAAATGAAGTTCAGTATCCCGGGATTTCTGAAGACTTTTCCAAAATCTTGAAGTAAAACGGGGATCACGATCAGAAACAATTGATAAGGGTACACCATGAAGTCTCACAACTTCATTAATATATAGTCTTGCTAGACGTTCCAGGGGTAGATCTTCTCTTATAGCAAGAAAATGTGCTGACTTGGTAAGACGATCAACAATAACCCATATTGCATCATTCCTTCTAGGAGTCTTTGGTAGCCCCAGGACAAAGTCCATCGTAATATTGTCCCATTTCCACTCCGGTATGGGAAGAGGTTGCATGACTCTTCCAGGCTGTTGCCTTCCAGCTTTCACTTGTTGACAAACCATACATCTTGACACAAAATCAGCAATCTCCCTCTTCATGTTGTCCCACCAAAAATGTTCCTTCAAATCTCTATACATTTTTGTTCTCCTAGGGTGTATAGAGAAATTGGAACTATGAGCATCATCCAGCAATTCCCTTTTTAGATCAGGTAAATCGGGAACACAAAGTCGCTTTCCGAATTTCAAAATTCCATCTTCATACACAAAGTCTCTCAATCTCCCATCATTCACAGCTTTAATCTTCTTTTGGAATTCTTCATCATCGGTCTGAGAACTCTTAATCCTTTCTAGTAAAGATGGTTTGGCAACCATTTGAAAAATCATTGATGTTTCACCTTCCCTGGTTATTCCCAGGTCCATCTTCACTAGATCCATGAAAATTGGATCCCTTTCAATTCTTATATTGTTCAAAACTCCATGGTCTTTTCTACTCAAAGCATCAGCCACCTTGTTTGCCTTCCCCGGGTGGTAGTGTATCGTACAATCATAATCCTTGAGTAATTCAAGCCATCTCCTTTGCCTCATGTTGAGTTCTTTTTGTGAGAAAATATACTTCAAACTCTTGTGATCAGTATAAATCTCACATTTTTCACCATAGAGGTAGTGCCTCCATATCTTCAAAGCAAAGATCACAGCTGCTAACTCGAGATCATGAGTAGGATAGTTTTTTTCATGAATTTTCAACTGTCGTGATGCATAGGAAATAACTCTATCATTCTGCATAGGGACACGGCCAAGTCCTTTCTTTGATGCATCGCTATAAATAACGAACCCATCATTCCCCGATGGTAGAGTAAATATAGGAGCATTGACTAATATTTTCTTCAGTTCTTCAAAACATTCTTCACACTCTTTTGTCCAAACAATTTTAACCCCTTTACGTGTGAGCTTCATTAACGGGTTAGCCAATCGGGCAAAATTCTGGACGAAAGGTCGATAACAACCTGCCAAACCGATAAAACTGCGTACCTCAGTTATACTCTTAGGTTCTGGCCATTCTTGGATTGCCTTGGTCATAGAAGGATCAACAGAGATTCCATATTTAGAGACAATATGGCCAATAAAAGAAATCTCATGAAGCCAGAATTCACACTTGCTAAACTTCCCATATAATTCATGCCTCCTCAGAGTCTTCAAGATAATGCGCAAGTGATTTTCATGATCTTCGTAGGTTTTGGAGTATACCAAGATATCATCAATAAATACCACCACAAATTCATCGAGATACTCCTTGAAAACTCTATTCATCAGATCCATGAATACAGAGGGTGCATTAGTCAATCCAAACGACATTACAGTAAACTCGTAATGCCCGTACCTGGTTCGAAATGCTGTCTTCGGAATGTCTTCCTTCTTCACACACAACTTATGGTATCCAGATTGAAGGTCAATCTTTGAAAAGTATTGAGCTCCATGCAGTTGGTCAAATAAATCATCAATACGAGGTAGGGGATACTTGTTCTTTATTGTTATAGCATTGATCTCCCTGTAGTCGATACATAACCTCATAGATCCATCTTTCTTTTTAACAAAAAGAACAGGGAAACCCCATGGAGAAACACTAGGGCGAATAAATCCATTATTACTCAATTCCTCTAGTTGTTTCTTTAGTTCGACTAACTCTACAGTGGCCATTCTATAAGGGGTCTTCGATATAGGCCTTGATCCAGGAATCAAATCAATGGAAAACTCAACTTCTCGTTCTGGAGGATGTCCAGGTAAATCTTCCAGAAATACATCTACAAATTCTTTCACAACAGGTACATCCTCTATTTGAACATTCCTTTCCTCACCGACAGTTATTTCATTCTCTTCCTCCCTAATAATTGAATTAAGTTGAGCTACTGGGGGTGGATCTAAATAAGAATTAGGTGGTGACGATTCTGCTCTAAAGATAAGGTGTTCCTTATCTTTATTATCAAGAATCGTAACCTCTTTCTTCTTACAATAAATCTTCTCATCATAGTCTGAAAGCCAGTCCATACCGAGGATTATATCAAACTCAATCATAGGTATGACGATGAGATCAGCAGATAATGAAAATTTATGTGCTCTAATGGGGACTGATTCACAAAACATTGTTGCAATGATACTTCCCTTAGGGGTTTTAACTGACAACTCCCTTATTAAATCAAATTGGAAATATCTAATTTTCTTAGAAAACTGGGAAGATATGAAACAATGCGACGATCTAGAGTCAAATAATGCATTTGCTAAACTTGAGGAAACCATCAAATTACCTGCCACCACGTCCTTCAGAGCTTCTACCTCAGCATTAGTGATAGCATAAGCTTGGCCTTGATCCCTTGGCCTTTTCTGAGGTAAGTTATGCTGACGCTTAGGACATGTATTTGCATAATGCCCCATCTCCCTGCAATTGTAGCACTGAACGTTGGTAGCTTCCTTCTTCCCTTTGCAATCACGAGCTTGGTGGCCTTTTTCACCACACTTGTAACAGACTCCCATTCCCTTCAAGCAAGCACCGGGGTGTTTCTTCCCACATTTACCACATGATGGATATTCAACCTTTCCTTTCTTCCCCTTATTTCCATTCCCAGATTGATCAGCAGGTCTCTTCTTCTCTTGCTTTGCTTTAAAGTCATAAGACTAAGAGAATTCATTTTCGGTCTTGATAGCACATGAGACAATGTCTTCGTACGATGAAAAGGATTGTGAGACTAATGCTCGACGGAGAAATGGTTTTAACCCATCAAAGAAATGGTCAATCTTACTTCTTGGGTTACGTATATAATCACCAGCATACCTTGCTAACCTTGTAAAGTTAGCCTCATACTTTGTGACATTCTCATCCTCCTTCTGTCTCAGACTTAGAAATTGCCTTTCCATATCTGCTCGATGGTCGCGAGGAAAGTATTTTTCTAAAAACAGATCTTTGAACTCCCTCCATTCCATATTTGATACTTCATCATCTTCCTTCATGTTTTGAATCAATGACCACCATTGATCAGCATCTCCAGTGAGGCGGTAAACTCCCATGATAACGTTTTCCCTTTCACTGCTCCCCAAAGCCTGAAATATTTTCTCTAGGGAGTTTATCCATTGCTCAGCTACTAAGGGATTTGTACTCCCATTGAATGTTGGTGGTTGTTGCCTCATGAATCGATCTAACATTGATCCTCCACGCTGCGGATCAGGGTGCTCCATACGGGTAAAGTTATTATTCATAACCTGAGTAAGTTGTCCCAGTATGGTGATTAGCTGATCGGCTCCACTTGCATCACTATCTCTACTATAATTATCTTGAGCAGGAGGGCAATCCCTACATGGAGTGCGTGCATTGATACGGTTTCCATTTCTTCCACCAGGCGCCATTTCTAAACAATGGCATAAACTAGATCAGTTTATGAATCAAAATACATAATCCCATACTTATAAAACACTTAACATAAATTGAAATATTTATAGATATAATCCATAATCATAAGAATGTTTTCTTTGAGGAAGTATATACTCATAATCCCTTCAAAATGATTTGTAAAGAAAATGAGAGTTATCCTAAGCATATCCCCCGGGAGTGTCGTAACCAAGAGTGCAGCAAGGCCCGATGTCATGCACCAGTTCACGTTCGAGTCTAGCTCAAAGCGGTGTTTTCGGGTTTTACCCCTAGGTACATCTCTGCCAGAGCCGCCTCTACCTGCTCGTATCCAGACAGGGATGTATTGCTCGTAAAACTCACAAAATCTCTACAATACCAAAATTCTTGGAAGTTCTTCTATACTAATCCTCAAAGTTCATCTTAGGTCTACGTGCTCTAATCAGAGTTTATCTAAATCTAGCTTCCAAGGTTTGTATTAAACTTCCTCTGATACCAACTGTAACGCCCCGACCCCAGTTACCCAGTGTCGGTGCATTATTACATAACATTGGCATGATCACAAGAAAGATCAAATCTCTAAAGACCGATTGGTTTAGTAGCCTTGGAAACACTAGATATATTCATAAGTCTTACATTACATCATAAAATGAAAAACTACTACAACAACATATTGTCTCCATAAACCACACTCATATCCCCACATAATATCCCTGCAGGTCATTCATAATTTACTTCTTCACTTCCTGGAAAAAATAAAACATAGAAAAGGGGTGAGCTCAAATGCCCAGTAAGGATAACAATATAGCGGAAACTTTCATAAATAAGAATAAACATTTAAGGCAATGTATAACTAAAACAAAATCCTTTTAAACATGAACATTTAACATAGTATGGCATAAATAAAATTAAATAATTCCATTTACTTATTCACATGGTTATTCTACTAATCGAATAATCACATGCAAAATCAATAACCACTTTCATAATGATGGAATGCATAATGCCGGACTATCATAACCACATAGTCAAGGCCTCGTGCCAAGACTACAAATAAGATTTTGTCAAGGCCTTGTACCAAGACACTATTTGGTCTCATGAGACCTACCGATGCATCGAGGAGCTATAGCGGGCTCCACCCATCACATATTAAGTCCAATGCATTCCCATATGAAAAGGTTTAAACATAACATAAACATTCGTATTAAAACTTGCATACGAAATGTCAATACTTTCACCATAAACTATGAATGGTATAAAAATAGCACATCCACAGTCAAACATATCACAAAACCTTCAATACAATATAGAAGTTTTGTATCATAATAAATCAACATCAAATAATCTTAAAATCCATCAAAGGATGTTGACATAGATGAAATCAAAATTATTTTAAAAGAAATATCTCCTTTTATTTTGAAATCATTTAAGATCCATATAAAATAAAACATTTTCTTTGAAAATATTCTTATAAGCTTGTAAGGGAAGCGTTGAAGATTTTATAACGGTGGAAAATAGCCGCACCCGCCGTATAAGTTAAAAAACATTCTTACCTTAATTCTGTCAAAAAGGTTAAAAAGGACCTTGTTTTGAAAACGACCGAAAGATTCCTTTATAAACCACTTATAAAAGTCAAAAAGGGTATAAATGACTTTAACTCATATTCTAGTAAATATTAAAAATGTTTTGAAATATATTTTTAAGAAACATGGATGTGGATGATAAAGAGATCCCAGTAGATTATTACGTATAAACAACCTCGGATAATGAAGAGATTGTGAAGTAACCCTTACCTTGTACTTTTCCTTGGTTGGGGTAGGTTAACATCCTGTATAATGGTGAAATAATTGTTATTAAATTATAAAATAATCATATACATTAATATGATATCATATATGATCTTTTAATATTGTTTTGATAATAATATCTTAGTATTATCGTTGTTTCGGGTGTTAACTTACTTGTTTTCTTTTATATGTTTTGTTACGTAAGACATGTTTTTAAAGGATAGGTTTTATATTATTCATATCCAGAATGATATCAAGTCCTTAAACATCATTTTTTAAATCATCAAATGATAATTATACTTGAATGGATACGATGGAGAATGAATCTCATCGTGTTCGTGGAGACGGTAGTCCGTACGTACGCACGAGCGACAATATCATTCTTTTGATTTTAAAATAATATATAAATGGATAGTATATCATATATACAGAATCATTAACATGTTATATTTATTATTTACATGAGTTACACATCATTATTATACCCATCCAAATAATAATATATTGAATAACAATTACACCACGACGTGGAGACGGTAAGCCGTACGTACGCACGTATGGTGACATGTTATTCAAAGGGTGGATAGAATACTGAATATGGTTGTACCATATTTATAATAACATCACATTATATGTGAGATACTGGAGTTATTATTTTAGAATGGTAAGAACAAAGAAAGTATAAGTGGAAGAAGAAAGGAACTTGAAAAGGGGTGGTGAAAACATTACCTCTTCTTCGGGTTCTTCCTTTTGATTTGATCAAAAGGGCTCCTTAGGTTGGCTTTCTGATCAAACTAAGACCCCTAGGTTGTATTGAGGGAAGTTGGGAGAGTATTGGGGCAGAGTTTGGCCAAACCAAATGGCTTTGAAGGTGTGAATAAATGAGAAGGAGGAGTGCCCTTTTATAAGAGGGGTGAGGGGCACCTTTGGAAAAGCTAGAGATATTAGTTTATAATAAATTCATAATCGGTTTAAAATGGCTCCAAAGTTGACTATTCAAAGGTTAAAGTGGGTATGGGTCGAAAACAACTCAACCAATAGAATTTAGACAGGTTTGGGTACTTATATTAACCTTATCTTTAAGTATAAACTCTAAGTTAATTAGTTTCACTTTTACAATGTCTCTTTGTATTTTTATATAATATGGTTAATAAACTTACTATATACATCCAAGAGACCCCCAAGTGGTCCATTATTGATGAACCTATCATGATATAAGTCTCTTGTCCGAACCTTAGATTTTTAGGAATTTAATATCAATTAATAATATAATATTTGTTTTAAGAACTCTTTTATGTCAATTTTGACACTATTCAATAGTTGATTTTGTGAAACTCATAAAAGATTGATTACTTCGAAAAAAGTCAATCAAATCAATCCTAATATATCATATTATCCTAGAAAATTAGTTTAATTCATTAAAAGTTTCATATTATATTTATTTGGGTATTCATAATATCAATTAATTTAATTTTTCACTATTATAGCAATTACTGCATCATCATTGTGTCATAAATAAAATAAATTATTTAATGTCTAAAAATTATAAATAAAATATAATTATGTATGAAATCTTTTTATCTTTCTAATTAATATTTATAATCTAAAATCAAACATATAGAACCCTATGTAACAATTGTTTTTCTAAAAGATGTATGCTTGTGTCATTTTTGTATTCATTTTATCTTAATTAAAATAAAGTGTCATTATCACTTACAAGTGGATCCATGGGGTCCCAAAATCGACCCAAAGATGCCCATGGTCGACCATGTATCAACCAATAGGGTTAAGACACATTTTAGGGTAATTTAGTATTATTATAATATTATTTTTTAACCCTTATTTACCGGATTTACTCTTAACCATGGTAAATAAAATATTTACCGCAGTAATTATTCAAAATGTTTAAAAATAAAAGTTACCTATTTACACAATTTGAACATCCTGATTCCAAATATGGAATCCATTTTCCTAAATTCAAAACACAGAAGTGGAAGAAATTAATTTAAAATTAATTCCCACTGTCAAAAAAAAAGCGTGTTTTTAAGAGATAATAATTATCAAAAGATTGACACTTGTTTATGTTCGGTTTAATTGTAAAATTATGTCCAATGAACAACATTATATTAAATGGTACAAATATATTCTAAATATACTTTAAAACTACTAAAATTCATAATTTATCCCTATTAATTATTTTGATTAAAAAAGTTGTTTTTAATTAAAATTTAGTAATTTTCACTATTCATCAAAATATGAAAGTTATCCGAAAAGTACCAAAATTTCACCTTAGGCTAAATTAGATATTCCGAATCCAAAAATGAAGTACATTTTGAAATATAAAATATATATAATTTTAAAAAGTAGGTATTACTATTCATAACGGCTAGTTTGATTGGTTGTTAGAACTCGGTGTTGCGTACAACACACGCTATCGCATTATTCAAAGAGAAGCGTACCGTAGAAGCTTGGGGTGTTACATTCTCCCCTCCTTAAAATAATTTCATCCTCGAAATTTCTAGAATACTATCGCATGAAAAGACTCGGGTGGTTCTTCATCATAAGTTCCTCGGGTTCCCACGTTGCCTCTTCCATCTTATGGTTTCTCCACAAAACTTTTACCAGACGTGTCATCCGGTTTCTCAGTACTTGTTCTCTCATATCAAGAATCCTGACGAGATCTTCACAATAGGAAAGATCGGGTTCCAGTTCTAATTCCTCATAGGTGAGTACATGCGTTGAATCAGGCATGTATTTCCTCAACAGAGATACGTGGAACACATCGTGAACTTTGGAGAGACTTGGCGGCATTGCCAATCGGTAAGCTACAACCCCAATTCGTTCTAGAATTTCGAAAGGTCTGATGTACCTGGGACTCAATTTACCTTTCTTACCAAAACGTATGACTCCCTTCCACGGAGATACCTTCAGGAAAACATGATCACCGACTTGAAATTCCAAATCCTTCCTTCGATTTTCGGCATAGCTCTTCTGCCTACTTTGAGCTGCTTTGATGTGATTTTGGAATACTTTCACCTTTTCCACCGTTTCCTCCACCAGTTCTGAGCCTACATGTTTTCTCTCACCAACGCCATCCCAACAGGTTGGTGTACGACATCTTTTTCCGTATAACGCTTCATATGGTGCCATCTGAATACTCGTATGGAAGCTATTGTTATAGGAAAATTCTACCAGTGGTAAATATTGATCCCACATACCCTGAAAGTCAAGTGAGCAAGATCTCAACATGTCTTCTAAGGTCTGAATAGTTCGTTCTGATTGTCCATCTGTCTGAGGGTGGTAAGCAGTGCTCAAATGAAGTTCAGTATCCAGGGATTTCTGAAGACTTTTCCAAAATCTTGAAGTAAAACGGGGATCACAATCAGAAACAATTGATAAGGGTACTCCATGAAGTCTCACAACTTCATTAATATATAGTCTTTCTAGACGTTCCAGGGGTAGATCTTCTCTTATAGCAAGAAAATGTTCTGACTTGGTAAGACGATCAACAATAACCCATATTGCATCATTCCTTCTAGGAGTCTTTGGTATCCCCATGACAAAGTCCATCGTAATATTGTCCCATTTCCACTCCGGTATGGGAAGAGGTTGCATGACTCCTCTAGGCTGTTGCCTTCCAGCTTTCACTTGTTGACAACCCATACATCTTGACACAAAATCAGAAATCTCCCTCTTCATGTTGTCCCACCAAAAATGTTCCTTCAAATCTCTATACATTTTTGTGCTCCCAGGGTGTATAGAGAAATTGGAACTATGAGCATCATCCAGCAATTCCCTTTTTAGATCAGGTAAATCAGGAACACAAAGTCGCTTTCTGAATTTCAAAATTCCATCTTCATACACAAAGTCTCTCAATCTCCCATCATTCATAGCTTTAATCTTCTTTTGGAATTCTTCATCATCGGTCTGAGAACTCTTAATCCTTTCTAGTAAAGATGGTTTGGAAACCATTTGAAAAAGCATTGATGTTTCACCTTCCCTGGTTATTCCCATGTCCATCTTCACTAGATCCATGAAAATTGGATCCCTTTCAATTCTCATATTGTTCAAAACTCCATGGTCTTTTCTACTCAAAGAATCTTCCACCTTGTTTTCCTTCCCCGGGTGGTAGTGTATCGTACAATCATAATCCTTGAGTAATTCAAGACATCTCCTTTGCCTCATGTTGAGTTCTTTTTGTGAGAAAATATACTTCAAACTCTTGTGATCAGTATAAATCTCGCATTTTTCACCATAGAGGTAGTTCCTCCATATCTTCAAATCAAAGATCACAGCTGCTAACTCGAGATCATGAGTAGGATAGTTTTGTTCATGAATTTTCAACTGTCATGATGCAGAGGCAATAACTCTATCATTCTGCATAAGGACACAGCCAAGTCCTTTCTTTGATGCATCACTATAAATAACGAACCCATCATTCCCCAATGGTAGAGTCAATATAGGAGCATTGACTAATATTTTCTTCAGTTCTTCAAAACATTCTTCACACTCTTTTGTCCAAAAAAATTTAACCCCTTTACGTGTGAGCTTCGTTAACGGGTTAGCCAATCGGGCAAAATTCTGGACGAAACGTCGATAATAACCTGCCAAACCGATAAAACTATGTACCTCAGTTATACTCGTAGGTGCTGGCCATTCTTGGATTGCCTTGGTCTTAAAAGGATCAACAGAGATTCCATCTTTAGAGACAATATGGCCAAGAAAAGAAATCTCATGAATCCAGAATTTACACTTGCTAAACTTCCCATATAATTCATGCCTCTTCAGAGTCTTCAAGATAATGCGCAAGTGATTTTCATGATCTTCGTAGGTTTTGGAGTATACCAAGATATCATCAATAAATACCACCACAAATTCATCGAGATACTCCTTGAAAACTCTATTCATCAGATCCATGAATACAGAGGGTGCATTAGTCAATCCAAACGGCATTACAGTAAACTCGTAATGCCCGTACCTGGTTCGAAATGCTGTCTTCGGAATGTCTTCCTTCTTCACAGACAACTGATGGTATCCAGATCGAAGTTCAATCTTTGAAAAGTATTGAGCTCCATGCAGTTGGTCAAATAAATCATCAATACGAGGTAGGGGATACTTGTTCTTTATTGTTATAGCATTGATCTTCCTGTAGTCGATACATAACCTCATAGATCCATCTTTCTTTTTAAAAAAAAGAACAGGGGCTCCCCATGGAGAAACACTAGGGAGAATAAATCCCTTATTACTCAATTCCTCTAGTTGTTTCTTTAGTTCGACTAACTCTACAGTGGCCATTCTATAAGTGGTCTTCGATATAGGCCTTGATCCAGGAATCAAATCAATGGAAAACTCAACTTCTCGTTCTGGAGGATGTCCAGGTAAATCTTCCGGAAATACATCTACAAATTCTTTCACAACTGGTACATCCTCTATTTGAGCATTCCTTTCCTCACCGACAGTAATTTCATTCTCTTCCTCCCCAACAATAGAATTAAGCTGAGCTACTGGGGGTGGATCTAAATAAGAATTAGGTGGTGACGATTCTGCTCTAAAGATAAGGTGTTCCTTATCATTATCATCAAGAATCGTAACCTCTTTCTTATTACAATAAATCTTCACATCATAGTCTGAAAGCCAGTCCATACTGAGGATTATATCAAACTCAATCATAGGTATGACGATGAGATCAGCAGATAAAGAAAATTTATGTGCTCTAATGGGGACTGATTCACAAAACTTTATTGCAATGATACTTCCCTTAGGGGTTTTAACTGACAACTCCCTTATTAAATCAAATTGGAAATATCTAATTTTCTTAGAAAACTGGGAAGATATGAAACAATGCGACGATCCAGAGTCAAATAATGCATTTTCTAAACTTGAGGAAACCATTAAATTACCTGCCACCACGTCCTTCAGAGCTTCTACCTCAGCAGTAGTGATAGCATAAGCTTGGCCTTGATCCCTTGGCCTTTTCTGAGGTAAGTTCTCCTGACGCTTAGGACATGTATTTTCATAATGCCCCATCTCCCTGCAATTGTAGCACTGAACATTGGTAGCTTCCTTCTTCCCTTTGCAATCACGAGCTTGGTGGCCTTTTCACCACACTTGTAACAGACTCCCATTCCCTTCAAGCAAGCACTAGGGTGTTTCTTCCCACATTTACCACATGATGGATATTCAACCTTTCCCTTCTTCCCATTATTTCCATTCCCAGATTGATCAGCAGGTCTCTTCTTCTCTTGCTTTGCTTTAATGTCATAAGACTTAGAGAATTCATTTTCGGTCTTGATAGCACATGAGACAATGTCTTCGTACGACGAAAAGGATTGTGATACTAATGCTCGACGGAGAAATGGTTTTAACCCATCAAAGAAACAATCAATCTTACTTCTTGGGTTACGTATATAATCACCAGCATACCTTGCTATCCTTGTAAAGTTAGCCTCATACATTGTGACATTCTCATCCTCCTTCTGTCTCAGACTTAGAAATTGCCTTTCCATATCTGCTCGATGGTCGCGAGGAAAGTATTTTTCTAAAAACAGATCTTTGAACTCCCTCCATTCCATATTTGATACTTCATCATCTTCCTTCATGTTTTGAATCAATGACCACCATTGATCAGCATCTCCAGTGAGGCGGTAAACTTCCATGATAACTTTTTCCCTTTCACTGCTCCCCAAAGCCTGAAATATTTTCTCTAGGGAATTTATCCATTGCTCAGCTACTAAGGGATTTGTACTCCCATTGAATGTTGGCGGTTGTTCCCTCATGAATCGATCTAACATTGATCCTCCACGCTGTGGATCAGGGTGCTCCATACGGGTAAGGTTATTATTCATAAACTGAGTAAGTTGTCCCAGTATGGTGATTAGCTGATCGGCTCCAGTTGCATCACTAGCTCCACTATAATTATCTTGAGCAGGAGGGCAATCCCTATATGGAGTGTGTGCATTGATACGGTTTCCATTTCTTCCACTAGGCGCCATTTCTAAACAATGGCATAAACTAGATCAGTTTATGAATCAAAATACATAATCCCATTCTTATAAAACACTTAACATAAATTGAACTATTTATGGATATAATCCATAATCATAAGAATGTTTTCTTTGAGGAAGTATATACTCATAATCCCTTCAAAATGTTTTGTAAAGAAAATGAGAGTTATCCTAAGCATATCCCCCGGGAGTGTCGTAACCAAGAGTGCAGCAAGGCCCGTTGTCGTGCACCAGTTCCCGTTCGAGTCTAGCTCAAAGCGGTGTTTTTGGGTTTTACCCCTAGGTACATCTGTGCCAGATCCGCCTCTACCTGCTTGTATCCAGACAGGGATGTATTGCTCGGAAAACTCACAAAATCTCTACAATACCAAAATTCTAGGAAGTTCTTCTATACTAATCCTCAAAGTTCATCTTAGGTCTACGTGCTCTAATCAGAGTTTATCTAAATCTAGCTTCCAAGGTTTGTACTAAACTTCCTCTGATACCAACTGTAACGCCCCGACCCCAGTTACCCAGAGTTGGTGCATTATTTCATAACATTTGCATGATCACAAGAAAGATCAAATCTCGAAAGACCGATTGGTTTAGTAGCCTTGGAAACACTAGATATATTCATAAGTCTTACATTACATCATAAAATGAAAAACTACCACAACAACATATTGTCTCCATAAACCACACTCATATCCCCACATAATATCCCTGCAGGTCATTCATAATTTACTTCTTCACTTCCTGGGAAAAATAAAACATAGAAAAGGGGTGGGCTCAAATGCCCAGTAAGGATAACAATATAGCGGAAACTTTCATAAATAAGAATAAACATTTAAGGCAATGTATAACTAAAACAAAAGCCTTTTAAACTTGAACATTTAACATAGTATGGAATAAATAATATGAAATAATTCCATTTACTTATTCAGATGGTTAATCTACTAATCGAATAATCACATGCAAAATCAATAACCACTTTCATAATGATGGAATGCATAATGCCAGACTATCATAACCACATAGTCAAGGCCTCGTGCCAAGACTACAAATAAGATTTTTTCAAGGCCTTGTGCCAAGACACTAGTTTGTCTCATGAGACCTACCGATGCATCTAGGAGCTATAGCGGGCTCCACCCGTCACATATTAAGTCTAATGCATTCCCATATGAAAAGGTTTAAACATAACATAAACATTCGTATTAAAACTAGCATACGAAATGTCAATACTTTCACAATAAACTATTAATGGTATAAAAATAGCACATCCACAGTCAAACATATCACAAAACCTTCAATACAATATAGAAGTTTTGTATCATAATAAATCAACATCAAATAATCTTAAAATCCATCAAAGGATGTTGACATAGATGAAATCAAAATTCTTTTAAAAGAAATATCTCCTTTTATTTTGAAATCATTTAAGATCCATATAAAATAAAGCATTTTCATTGAAAATATTCTTATAAGCTTGTAAGGGAAGCTTTGAAGATTTTATAACGGCCGAAAATAGCCACACCCACCATATAAGTTAAAAAAAACATTCTTACCTTAATTCTGTCGAAAAGGTTAAAAAGGACATTGTTTTGAAAACGACCGAAAGATTCCTTTATAAACCACTTATAAAAGTCAAAAAGGGTATAAATGACTTTAACTCATATTGTTGTAAATAGTAAAAATGTTTTGAAATACATTTTTAAGAAACATGGATGTTGATGATAAAGAGATCCCAGTAGATTATTACGTATAAACAACCTCAGATAATGAAGAGATTGTGAAATAACCCTTACCTTGTACTTTTCCTTGGTTGGGGTAGGTTAACTTCCTGTATAATGGTGAAATAATTGTTATTAAATTATACAATAATCATTACATTAATATGATATCATATATGATCTTTTAATATTGATTTGATAATAATATCTTAGTATTATCGTTGTTTCGGGTGTTAACTTACTTGTTTTCTTTTATATGTTTTGTTACGTAAGACATGTTTGTAAAGGATAGGTTTTATATTATTCATATCCAGAATGATATCAAGTCCTTAAACATCATTTTTTAAATCATCAAATGATAATTATACTTGAATGGATACGATGGAGAATGAATCTCATCGCGTTCGTGGAGACGGTAGTCCGTACGTACGCACGAGCGACAATATCATTCTTTTGATATTAAAATAATATATAAATGGATAGTATATCATATATACAGAATCACTAACATGTTATATTTATTATTTACATGAGTTACACATCATTATTATACCCATCCAAATAATAATATATTGAATAACAATTACACCACGACGTGGAGACGGTAAGCCGTACGTACGCACGTATGGTGACATGTTATTCAAAGGGTGGATAGAATACTGAATATGGTTGTACCATATTTATAATAACATCACAGTATATGTGATATACTGGAGTTATTATTTTAGAATGGTAAGAACAAATAAAGAATAAGTGGAAGAAGAAAGGAACTTGAAAAGGGGTGGTGAAAACATTACCTCTTCTTCGGGTTCATCCTTTTGATTTGATCAAAAGGGCTCCTTAGGTTGGCTTTCCGATCAAACTAAGGCCCCTAGGTTGTAGTGAGGGAAGTTGGGAGAGTATTTTGGCAGAGTTTGGCCGAACCAAAATGCTTTGAAGGTGTGAGGAAATGAGAAGGAGGAGTGCCCTTTTATAAGATGGGTGAGGGGCACCTTTGGAAAAGCTAGAGATATTAGTTTATAATAAATTCATAATCGGTTTCCAATGGCTCAAAAGTTTACTATTCAAAGGTTAATGTGGGGATGGGTCGAAAATGACTCAACCAATACAATTTAGACAGGTTTGGGTACTTATATTAACTTTATCTTTAAGTATTAACTCTAAGTTAATTAGTTTCACTTTTACAATGTCTCTTTGTATTTTTATATAATATGGTTAATAAACTTACTATATACATCCAAGAGACCCCCAAGTGGTCAATTAATGATGAACCTATCATGATATAAGTCTCTTGGCCGAACCTTATATTTTTAGTAATTTAATATCAATTAATAATATTATATTTGTTTTAAGAACTCTTTTATGTCAATTTTGACACTATTCAATAGTTGATTTTTTTGAAACTCATAACAGATTGATTACTTCGAAAAAAGTCAATCAAATCAATCCTAATATATCATATTATCCTTGAAAATTAGTTTAATTCATTAAAAGTTTAATATTATATTTATTTGGGTATTTATAATATCAATTATTTTAATTTTTCACTATTATAGCAATTACTGCATCATCATTGTGTCATAAATAAAATAAATTATTTAATGTCTAAAAATTATAAATAAAATATAATTATGTAGTAAATCTTTGTATCTTTCTAATTAATATTTATAATCTAAAATCCAACATATAGAACCCTATGTAAGAATTGTTTTGCTAAAAGATATATGCTTGTGTCATTTTTGTATTCATTTTATCTTAATTAAAATAAAGTGTCATTATCACTTACAAGTGGATCCATGGGGTCCCAAAATCGACCCAAAGATGCCCATGGTCGACCATGTATCCACCAATAGGGTTAAGACACGTTTTAGGGTAATTTAGTATTATTATAATATTATTTTTTAACCCTTATTTACCGGATTTACCATTAACCATGGTAAATAAAATATTTACCGCAGTAATTATTCAAAATGTCTAAAAATAAAAGTTACCTATTTACACAATTTGAACATCCTGATTCAAAATATGGAATCCATTTTCCTAAATTCAAAACACAGATGTGGCAGAAATTAATTTAAAATTAATTCCCGCTGTCAAAACAAAAAGCGTGTTTTTAAGAGATAATAACTATCAAAAGATTGACACTTGTTTATGTTCGGTTTAATTGTAAAATTATGTCCAATGACCAAAATTATATTAAATGGTAAAAATATATTCTAAATATACTTTAAAACTACTAAAATTCATAATTTATCACTATTAATTATTTTGATTAAAAAAGTTGTTTTTAATTAAAATTTAGTAATTTTCACTATTCATCAAAATATGAAAGTTATCCGAAAAGTACCAAAATTTCACCTTAGGCTAAATTAGATATTCCGAATCCAAAAATGAAGTCCATTTTGAAATATAAAATATATATAATTTTAAAAAGTAGGTATTACTATTCATAACGGCTAGTTTGATTGGTTGTTAGAACTCGGTGTTGCGTACAACACACGCTATCGCATTATTCAAAGAGAAGCGTACCGTAGAAGCTTGGGGTGTTACATGATATTAGTGGAAATCATATCAGTCGATTTGGTTATAATGGTTCTAGTGCACATATTTCACTTAGATAAAAAAACAACAAAACAAGTATCTGAGTGATCATTAGTTTTTAGTAGGGTTAGTATTTATGGATGGTGAATGGTTTAAATAAGAGTGTGGAAAAATCATATATGTTCCAAGGTGTTTTTATTTAGGGGAACACAATAGGGACATGATTTGGTATGCTATATGGATTGTTGAAAATGTTGAGCTGGTGAGATTCATATTATGCCCTTCAAAATGAACACCCACATTCATAATCACCATCACCCCACGTAATTATGACATAAAATGGATTCTAGAATCTATCTCCCTTGTCTCATCTATTTTTAGGATTCTCTGTATTATTTTCATACTGTTTCATTGAGTTATTGTTCTTTTATTATATTCTCTTACAAATTTCTTTATTTTTGATCTTCCTCTTCCATTGGCCCATTCATTAGAGAACTGGTGGGTTATGGTTGGCCTTAGTGTGTTTTAATTCTTGAGGGTGGGGTATGTGCATCAAAATAATTATAATAATGAGGTTGCAGCTTATCTATCTTCCTTTAGGTTTTATATATTATTCCCATGGGGATATTTATATATTGCAAGAATTCATGGCATCTAAAAAATTGAAAACATATAACAATTATGGTATATGACCATCTTCCTAGTTTTGAAATAAATAACAAGGGGTTATTGTCACGACCAGTCCTCGGGGCCCGTGTCGTGACTACCCCAAGCCCACCTTCCATAGGCCAGGGGTTGGTGACTAGCACCAAGGCGTAATTCCCAATAAAAAGGGAAGGCATTGCCTTTGTAAAGTAAACAAACACCACAGAGTATGCAAGCAAAAATAAACACTATTTAAAACTGGGTACAAAAGTAAGTGCAGAAAAGTAAGTGGGCCAGAAAACAAACCCAAATTGAATTTAAAGTACAACTGGAAAGAAAGTATAGCAACTGAAAAGTAAAGCCGCAACGTCGAACCGTCCACTGGAATTCCCACCTGAAGGGTGCGTACAGATAGCCTCCTCAGCTCCATGGGTCCAGCCGTTCGCTCCGTGTACGTCCCGCCCAGTGGTCCACCTCCAGGTACCGACTTGCTCCAAAATCCTCCACAACGATCAGCGCTGTCTATCGTCTGCATCCAACACAACGTAGTGCGGGCATAGCCCATGCAAGGGTGAGTATAAGCTACTCAGTAGGGACCACGAGACCCCCGAATGTCTCCCAAAATCCAGAAAGTATAATCCACAAAGGAAAGATACAATCACAAAGTAACATCTGTCACTACTTAGGTATATTCTCATACATATACCTAATTCATCAATTCCAGTTCGGCTCCAACATTCGATCCCATGTACAACCCAATCCACACAGGAAAACACAACTCAAATCCATATAGGAAAGCATAACGTAATCCACACAGGATATCAAATTAATCTTATCGAAGATAAAGATTGAAAGTCAAGACTTAGCTCAAACCAGGATTTAATCAAGAAGTCGAAACCATAGCTGCTGGGAAACTCCTCCTCTATCGAGTACAGTGGGCCTGCCGCTACAACCAATCGCTTCCCATTAACCTTGGACTGCTGTAGTACTCCACCTATCTAGTGCTGTGGGCATGCTGCTACAACGAAGCGCTTCCCACCATGGGTCTCCCGCTACAACCAAGCGCTACCCCTCCTACCCTCTAGAGGTACTCCTTCTGTTGAGTACCACGGGTCTGCCGCTACAACCAAGCGCGCCTCCGCCGTGGGTCTTCCGCTACAACCAAGCACTCCCCTCATAGCCTCTAGAGGTACCCCTTCTGTTGAGTACCGCAGGTCTGCCGCTACAACCAAGTGCTCCTCCGCTGTGGGTATGCCGCTACAACCAAGCTCTCCCCACTGGGTTATCTGAAACACACCCAGTCGATCGATCATCAGTTGTCAAGTCTCAGCCAGCTCTATGGTTTCATAATGATTTAAAGTTCCGTAGTCGTCACCGTCGAACCCACAGAGGATTCCCGTACAGTAGTCATCGTCGTCGCAGACGCAGCCAGCTCTTGGGTTTCCGCACACAGCCCGATCGTTCCGGGAGGGTCCACTCCACAAGCCAAGAGGTCAATACATAAAATGACACGTAGTCTAGAGTTGATGTTTTCCAAAGTTCTTTCTCGTCAAAAGGAACACAACGTGACAGACATCGCGTCAATCGGACGGCCGGTCTGAGAGTTATTGGCTTTTTCGATCCAGGGGCCCGGTTAGTTTTTAAGTCAAAACCAACCCGACCACACTCCAACTGTGTCCAAACCTCGAGCGGAGTAAGCCAAAAGATCTGTCTCACTAAGAGGAATTCATCAAAGTCGAGGGCACGCCAATCGGACGTTCGGAGCTCATGTTATAAGTGTTTCCGCTCCGAGGGCCCGATTGGTTTCTTGCTCGAACCAACTTGGCAGTACCCAAAGTTCTCCAAAACATTGACTGTAATATACCAAACCGACCGTCTCAATCCAAGGATCACATCGCAACTGACGGTGCGTTGATCATAGGTCCATAGCCAAAGATATGGGAAAATGACTGGAAATAGTCTGAAAATGGGCGGCTGGGCCCTGACCGACCCGACCCAACCCCACTAGGTCAGCCCGAACCGGGTCGACCCGAACCGGGTCCGGGTCCGGCCCATTAGGGCACGGCCTGGCCCGATGTGGGCGGTTAGGCCCGGGGCGGCTCAGCGCTAGCCGAGCGGGGTCGGCTCGGCGCTAGCCGAGCGGCCACGCAAAGGGGGCACTGCCCCCTTGATTGGAGCCACGGCCCCTGCGTAGAGGCCACTCCTTGCCAACGGACGTGGCCCGGCTCCGCGTCGCCCACAGTCCCGCATGGCCACAGGACCAGCTGCCTGTCGCCGCCACGGCGCGCCGGGCGCCTGCACCGCCGTAGAATTCCATGGGCCACCGGAGTTGCTCCGATGGTCCGTTTTTTATTCTGTCTGCGCTGGCGTTCACCTCGGGTCTCACACTTTACTGCGGAATCATCAAACCACCTCTACGGCCCGTTCCGTCAACACCCGTCAATCCGCCGTCAATTAAACAATCCGCGGAGCCTTAGAATCACCGCAATGGCGCGGTGCGACGGCATTGCGCTTCTTTTCCCGTTCTTCGTTGTTTCCGCGCGGTGTCGTTGTGCCGCGCTGGCTTTGCTCGTGCCGTAACAAGTACAACCAACAAAAGGAGGAGGAGGGTCGGCCGTGTTCGTGTGGACCGACCTCCTCCCGTTATTATGATAGTAGGTGGCCCAATAGGAAGACGATGAATGACAAAGGAAAACCCACGGAAAAAACAAATAACCCCTACCTCAAGCGGTTGACGATCGAAGATTGTCACGGAAGAAGGAACATCGTGGAAGAAGCGTCGCGGAAGGAGGATCATCGGCGTCGCTGTACACATAGTCGCATCGTCGATCTTCGAGGTTTTGGCGTTCTTCATCACCCTTTGTCGGAGGCCGGCGTCCTTTGTCGGTGACGGTGCGTTCTTCGTGTTCTTCAATGAAGAAGGTGAAGATTCAAGGCTTGAGTTATTCCTCTCCCAATTCTTCTCGCACAAAGAAACAACAACTTAATAAAATAAGGCCTTGCCTTATTTTATTTACCATGGAAACTGTTTTGAAATTCAAAACAGATCACGATTTAATTAATGAGTGTTGACTAATTAATGAGGCGTTTAAAAATTTAATTAAACGCGAGAGTTGACTTGGCATTTAAAAAAGGGGTGCGGGTGAGTTACCATATTAAATGCACGTGGATGGTAAAAGGAAATAAAGGGGTGGGGCTCGTGTGGGTCCCACCTCACTAATATCCTACCTAGGAGTTAGGGAATTAGTGGGTCCCACTCCAACCATCAAGCTTAGTGTTAATATACCTTAAATAAAAATAAAATTTGGGTGCACAAAATTTTATTTTATTCTTTAGTTAACCCCAAAATTTAATAACCTCACCCGAGAAAACGCAACTCCGGAAAAGGTGTTTTTAAGCAATTACTGGTGCTGTGATTCCATCAGTGCCCTTGGATTTCGATTCCGAGAACCGGTTCAAAAGTTAGGAAAACTTGCTCGTTCGTTCACGGAACATACCCGAGCCAAACTTTGGAAATTTATTCCAGGAACACCGGGCCTCAGAATCAGGTGTCGTCAGATACTGTGTTCTTGTAAAATCCCAAAGAAAAATTAAGAAAGAAAATTCCCTTGAAATTTACGGGTCTTTACATTACTCCCACCTCAGAGCTTTACATCCTCGTAAAGCTATAACAAAAACTAGGGAAACAAAAATGGTATTGAGCACGCATCTGAGCCTTCCACTCCCATGTGCTCTCTTGGAGGTTCCCGTACTTCCAGTGAAAGCACGCCCAAGGAATCGACCGTCTACATAAGATATACTCCTGTCGATCCTCGATCCCCATTGGAACTTCCGTGATTCTCACCCCATCATCAAATTCTAGCTCCCCATGGTCGATGACATGCTCCGGGTTGTGCATGTATCTCCTCAGCTGAGATGTGTGGAAGTCGTCGTGCACCCGGTGAAACTGAGGTAGTAGAGCCAGGCGATAAACCACCTCACCTATCCTGCTGAGGACCTAGAATGGTCTGATGAAGCGCAGATATAACTTGTCGCCTTGGCCAAATCTCCGTAATCCATGCCGAGGTGAAACCCACAAGAAGACGTGGTCACCATCCTCGAACTCTAGTGCTCTCTGCCTCCTGTCAGCACAAAACGTTTTCCGGCTCTGAGCTGTCCCCATCCTCTCTTGGATGACTTGGACCTTTCCTGGTCCTACAAGAGCTGCTGCGATTTCTTCTTTGCCGATAAGAGAAATCTGGTCTCATCCCCTGGATGAACCATGTTCTTTTCCTAATATAGTCAATCCCGACATGGATGATACTAATCCATACCAAGGATGATGTCGTAAGGCCTCGACGCTACTACCAAGAGATCCAACCGTTACTCTCGTCTCTAAGGGTTGAGTCACACTGTCGGCATCAGTGTTTGGTAACAGGGTCTCCTCCAGTAGGTATCTCAAAAGTGAGGGTCAATTCAATGGTTTTTTTAAACTGGAACCTCTTAGTAACAACAAAAAGAGAGGACAGGAAAGTAAATTCCACAAGGAAAGGTGTCTTTTATTACTGCAGCTCAAGGTACAAAGACACAAAGCATCTACAAAAAAACATCAACAAAGCTAGAAGTAACATGAACATAAGTCTCCACGCCTGGAGCTAGTCCTGCTCCTGTCCATCTGCTCCCAGAGCTCCATGATCATAGGTCTTAGCTGCCTGAAGCTGAGCTGTCCCATGTCCACCCATTCCCTGCGGTCGGGGTGGACCTCCTGGTGGTGGTGGTGGAAACACATCGAAGCATCGTCCACCTCCAGCTGCACGGCCAACTCCTCTGCCACAGTCTCCTATTCCATGTGGTCTGCCTCAATCGAACCTCTGCCTCTACCTGGGAGGTCCTTCATTTATCTGCTGATCATCGGTATGGCGGGTCGGACAGTCACGAGCCAGGTGACCAACCCCGCCGCAGGAGTATCACTGTTCGCGCATGGTAAGTCGTTCTCCTCCCTGGGTGCCTTTCACAAATGATCATGTTTCATGCGGTCGACCACCTATTGGTCTAGTCCTTTTGGACCTCTCCATCATCAGTCTACTGTCCGCTGCAGAAGACTCTGCCGCATGCCGGCTAGTGGTGGGTCCTACTGCTGGGGACTGCTCAGCAAGGAAACTCTCCACTAAGAGGGCTCGCTCCCACACCCCTGTCTGTGTCGGGATGCTATGAGAAACAAATGAAGCTCTGATCTCTCCCCTGAGCCCCTGCTCGAAGGTGTGGGCCCTGAAGAAAATGGGTCCCATACCATGTCTGTGGAATAGCATGAGAGATCAGTAAACCTCGCCGAGTACTGGGCTACCGTCATGCTGCCCTGCCGCAACTGTAGTAGCTCTTGGATGTGCACCACACGGAGGGTGGCTGGGACGAACTCTGAGTGGAAGAGTCTCTCAAAGTCCGTCCAAAGAATAGATTCCTCGTCGTGCACCTGGAGCATCAAACTCCACCATCTTCCTGCGGCCGCATGCAGAAGGCTCGCTGCGAGGATCACCATGAGGTCAGTTGGTGTCCCCACTAACCTGAAAACTCGAACAACCGCCTCCAGCCAATCCTTGGCTGCCTGAGGTTCTATCTCCCCGTGGAACCTGGGTGATCTCTGAGGGTGAAACTCATGTAGCGTGCTAAGGCGATGTGCACTATCAGCGGTTGGGGCTGGTAGAATCGTGGATCGGCGGGTAGAGGTACCGCCGGTGCCTCTGCTGTTAAAGGGCCCTGCACTGATGCCTCGTCGCTCGGTGGGCTGTCGTCTCGCACAAAGCTCAGAACCCTAGCTGGCTGCCATCATGGGGCCATCCTAAAAAGAAATTGGTGCACCACGGTCAAAAATTATACCTGGTGAGCTGACACCAAGTAATCACAAAGAAAACTTTTGAAACACACATGCAATCAATTTTTTCGTGCATTGAGTCAGAAATCAGAAGTCAGGGTCCTGGTGTATGGATACGTCGACCGCCGCACCAACCCTGTACTCCCTAGACTAATAACCACACTCAATACCCTTAACATTATTGCTTCACATAGAAGAAAGATCAGAGTCCGTAGTTCTGAGGTAGAACCGAACTCCTCTGATACCAATTTCTCACGACCCGTCCTCGAGGCCCATGCCGGGACTTCCCCAAGCCTGCCTTCCATAGGCCTGGGGCTAGCGACTAGAACTAGAGCATAATTCCCAACAAAAAGGGAAGGCATTTCCTTTGTAAAGTAAATAAACACCACAGATTAAGCAAACAGAAATAAACACTAAGTAAAACTGGGTACAAAAGTAAGTGCAGAAAAGTAAGTGGGCAGAAAACAAACCCAAAATGAATGTAAAGTACAACTGGAAAGAAAGTACAACAACTGAAAAGTAAAGCTGCAACGTCGAGCCATCCACCAGAAGTCCCACCTGAAAGGTGGGTACATATAGCCTCCTCAGCTCCACGGGTCCAGCCGTCCGCTCTGTGTACGTCCCGCCCAGTGGTCCACATCTAGGTACCAACTTGCTCCACAAGCCTCCAACACGATCAGCGTTGTCTACCGTCTGCATCCAACACAACGTAGTGCAGGCATAACCCATGCAGGGGTGAGTATAAGCTACTCAGTAGGGACCCCAAGACCCCCGAAGGTCTCCCAGAATCCACAAAAGATAATCCAAAAAGGAAAGATACAATCACGAAGTAACATCTGTCACTACTTAGGTATATGCCCATACATATACCTAAGTCATCAATTCTAGTTCGGCTCCAACATCCGATCCCAAGTACAACCAGTCCACACATAAAAACAAAACTCAAATCCACACAGGAAAGCATAACGTAATCCACAGAGGATATCAAATCAATCTTATCGAAGATAAAGATTGAAAGTCAAGACTCAGCTCAAACCAGGATTTAATCAAGAAGTCGAAACCATAGCTGTTGGGAAACTCCTCTTCTATCGAGTACAGTGGGACTGCCGCTACAACCATGCGCTTCCCATTAACCTTGGACTGCTATAGTACTCCACCTATCGATTACTGTGGGCCTGCTACTACAACCAAGTGCTTCCCACCATGGGTTTGCCGCTACAACAAAGCGCTCCCCCTCATAGCATCGAGAGATACTCCTTCTGTTGAGCACCACGGGTCTACCGCTACAACCAAGCACTCCTCTTCCATGGGTCTTCTTCTATAACCAAGTGCTCCACCTCATAGCCTCCAGAGGTATCCCTTTTGTTGAGTATTGCGGGTCTGCCGCTACAACCAAGAGCTCCTCCGCCGTGGGTCTGCTGCTACAACCAAGCGCTCCCCACTGGGCTATCCGAAACACACCGAGTCAATCGATCAGTATTCATCAAGTCTTAGCCAGATCTAGGGTTTAATAATAAATTTAAAGTGTCATAGTCATCACCGTCGAACCCACGGAGGATTCCCGGACAGTAGTCATCGTCGTCGCAGAGGCAGACAGCTCTAGGGTTTCCGCACACATCACACTCGTTCCGGGATGGTCCACTACACGAGCCAAAAGGTAAATACATCAACTGACACATAGTCCAGACTTGGTGTATCCCAATGTTCTGTCTCATCAAAAGGAACACAACGTGACAGAAGGCGCGTCAATAGGACACCCAGTCTGAGAGTTATTGGCTTTTTCGATCCAGGGGCCCTGTTGGTTTTTAAGTCAAAACCAACCCGACCGCACTCCAAATGCGTCCAAACCTTGAGATGAGTAATCCAAAAGATCTGTCTCACTAAGATGAATTCAGAAAAGTCGACGGCACATCAATCGGACGTTCGGAGCTCAAGTTATTAGTGTTTCCGCTCCGAGGGCCCGGTTGGTTTTGTGCTCGAACCAACCCAGCCGTACTCAAAATTCTCTGAAACCTTATGTGTAATATACCTAAACTACCGTCTCGATCCAAGGATCGAATCGAAACTGGCGGTGTATCGATCGGAGGTACGTAGCCCAAGATATGGGAAAAAGACTGGAAATAGTCTAAAAATGGGGGGTCTGGGCCCAGACTGACCCGGAACAACCCCCCTAGGTCGGCCCGAACAGGATCAACCCGAACCGGTTCCAGGTCCAGCCCATTAGGGTACGGCCCGGCTCGGTGGTCGCGGCCTGGCCCGGGCTGGGCGGCCCAGCACGGTGCGGCCGGCCCGGCCCGGGGCGGCTCGGCGCTGGCCGAGCGGGGTCGGCTCGGCGCTGGCCAAGCGTCCACGCAAAGGGGGTGCTACCCCATTGATTGGAGTCGTGGCCCTCGCGTGGGGGCTGCTCCTTGCCAACAGACGCGGCCTAGCGCCGCCTTGCCCACGGTCCCGCGCATCAGCGCAACTAGCCGCCTACCGTCGCGGCTTCAGCCACGGCGGCCCTTCCCGGCGGCGCGCCGGGGGCCGTCGGCGACCCACGCTGCCGGAGAATTCCACGGGCTACCGGAGTTGCTCCGGTGGTCCATTTTCGATTCCTTCTGTGCCAGCACTCACCTCGGGTCTCGCACTTTACTGCGGAATCATCAAACCGCCTCTACGGCTCGTTCCGTCAACTCCCGTCGATCCGCCCTCAATTAAAGAATCCGAGGAGCCTTTGAATCTCCACAATGGCGCAGCGGGATGGTGCCGCGTTTCTTCTTCCGTTCTTCGATGTTTCCGCATGGTGCCATTGCATCGCGCAGCCTTTGCTCATACTGTAACAAGTACAACCAACAAAAGGGGTAGGAGGGTCGGACGTGTTCATGCGGTCCGACCTCCTCCCGTTATTACGATAGCAGGCGGCCCAATAAGAATATGATGAACGGCAAAGGAAAAACCATGACAAAAACAAATAACCCCTACCCCAAGCGGTTGATGATCGAAGATTGTCGTGGAATAAGGAACGTCACGGAAGAAGCTTCGCGGAAGGAGTATCGTCGGCATCGTGGTACACGGCATCGCGTCGTCGATCTCTGAGGGTTCAGCGTTCTTCGTCGCCCTTCATCGGAGGTCGGCGTCCTTCATCGGTGACGGTGCGTTCTTCGCGTTCTTTGCGTTCTTCAATGAAGAAGGTGAATATTCAAGGATTGAGTTATTCCTCTCCCAATTATTCTCGCACAAAGAAACAATAATTTAATAAAATAAGGCCTTGCCTTATTTTATTTCCCATGGCAACTGTTTTGAAATTCAAAACAGATCACGATTAAATTAATGAGTGTTGACCAATTTATGAGGCATTTAGAAATTTAATTAAACGCGAGAGTTGACTTGTCATTTAAAAATGGGGGTGCGGGTGAGTTAACATATTAAATGCACGTAGAAGGTAAAAGGAAATAAATGGGTGGGGCTTGTGTGGGCCCCACCTCACTAATATCTTACCTAGGAGTTAGGGTATTAGTGGGTCCCACTCCAACCATCATGCTTAGATTTAAGCTACCTTAAATAAAAATAAAATTTGGTTGCACTAAATTTTATTTTATTCTTTAGTTAACCCAAAAATTTAATAACCTCACCCGAGAAAACGCAACTCTGGAAAAGGTGTTCTTAAGCAATTACCGGCACTGCGATTCCATCTGTGCCCTCGAATTTCGATTTCGAGCACCGGTTCAAAAGTTAGGAAAACCCACTCGTTCATTCACTGAACGTACCCGTGCCAAACTTTGTAAATTTATTCCGGTAAAACCGGGCCTCGAAATCTGGTGTCTTCAGAAACTGCGCTCTTGTAAAATCCAAAGAAAAATTAAGAAAAAAAATTTTCCCTTGAAATTTACGGGCCTTTACAGTTATAATATATCCTTTATACACAATTACGAGGGTGTTTCCATGAAATGCTTTTGGTGGATCATGTGAGGTATAGAAGGTGAAATTTATGGCAAGTTCATATCTTCCGTACCCCCACACATCATGGTGACAATAATTTTCTGATTACCAAAATTCAATGAATAATTTATCAACATCCTTCACTACATTACCTTATTCCCTCCCTATAAGTTTCATCACACATATGGAAATGGGATCCAAAATCCCTTGATATTAGTCAATCTCCCTATGCACCACTAAATAATGATATCGATATGTGGAACAAATCAACAACATTATTAGAAATATCTCACTGTATCCATTAATGGTCATGATGTGGAACCCAGAATGAATCATATCAATCACAAAAAACCTTCATAGGGTTTGGATTCTATGTGAGTGGTTATTTATAAATATGGGATCACAGATCATGATATTACAATATCTATAAACAATTATACAATTATAAATTAATGGTGATGATATTTGAATGGGGTTTTCATAAATAATTTCCCACAAAAACTCTCACATTGGTTCCCACCAATAAACTGTAATGATCTCCATGAACACAGATGGTTTGTGTGAATGGATGGGGAAGTGTCGGTGAGGTCTTACATGTTGAAAAACAAATGTAACACTTAACAGAGGGAATTGTTTTATATATTCCCTTAAACAAAAAGTCTCCAAACCTAAACGTTTAATATATAGAAATAGAGGATTCTCTGTGGACAACTAATAATATATTTAAACATAGTATTTTTTTGATATAACTAATAATTAGTAACAAATCATATTTGTCAATAAATGGAAGTTTATATCAAATAGATTTTTCCAAAAAAAAACATCACCTTATGTTATCCATCAAAAATAATTATAAAAAAAATTAAAATAATATAATATAATTTTAAATTATGAATTATAAATGAACCGTTAGGTGCTAGAGAAATTTCTTTCACAATGATTCATTATTTCTATGTGTTGTGTCATCAAATTTCTATCATTCATCACTGTTATCTCAATTGTAGCATTGTGATTACATTTTTAAATCACTTCATTACTCATTTACATCACAATCATTATCTCATAGTGATTCTTCTTATTTATATAAGATAATAATGATCATACCTAAATAATATTTTTTTAGAAATACTCCCTCTCTTCCTTCCACTATTTTATTTTACATTACCTTTTAAAGTAAGGCATTCAAGATTCATTCCAAACAGCTAAAAGGATAGAGATTAATTCACTTGTAGTTATTTAGCTACACCTATTAAAAATATATCTTCGATTGAATTTAATTTTAATGTTATAATGTATTAAAAATGATTTATTTTATATTTACTAGTTTTAAATACGAGGGAATGATTCTATAAACCCTCGAGAAATTATCTGGGGAGACATAGGGGTTCATCAAGGAACATTATCCGAACTCTACTAAATAATAATGTTCTTTAATTTATTTTATTCCTTCTCTCATTAACATTTTAATAATGTTATTCTTATATTTTCATAAAAAAATTATAGCCTTTTAATTTCTACCTCACACCATAATTTAAATAATTTTACTTTATTTATTTATTTTCATCCTTATCAAAGTATAATTATTTTTCAAGTATTTAACCATTCTTTAAGAAACATGCCTTTTTAAAATGACTTTTAACACCCATGGTTTTTCAGAAGGACACTCTTTAGGTCATGATCCCTTTTTAATGGTAAAATATATTAAAATTAGAATACATATATGTCTACCTTTTATATACCAATTTGTTATACCATATGGAATACAATCATGAATGGTTGCATTAATACTACTAAAAATGAATAAAAATAGACACAAAATGATATTTCTTCTTTTGTAATAATGGTATTGAGATGAATGCCTTTTATTTTTGTTTAGACCAAAGTTTATTTAAGATTATTTCTATGTGAAAAAAACTTGTAATATGAAAACTCTTAGAAGTTACTCGTGAAGGAAAAAAACAATGTCAAAGATACTAGTCTAATATTTTTAGACAAGACATTGAGAGTTTTTATATGCACTAGAAATAATAAATTAGTAGAATGATTATATGATTCACAAAAATAATTAAGGGATGAATAGATATTGGTTACAAACTTTCTAAATAGACATTAGTCAAGAAAATAATTTGGGTCATTGCAAGAAATTTGACTCTAAGAGTCACTAAAATCCAAGAAACTATAGACATAAAGTGTTGGGTTTTCTATCCTATAACCAATTTTTTATACTCTATATTTAAATTGTATAAAAATATGTGAAAATTAATGAAAATATATTATTATATATCATTAGAAATTATATGTGAAAATAATGTAATGATACCCCATAGAATCAGTTTCATTGAAAAAGGCATATTAGTTCCCCACTATAATGAGAACCATAAAATTACAATATGATATTCTTAAATGGTGTTATATGGTTTAAGATAATCAATAATAGGGAACATATTAAGTTTACATTATTGTGTGAGTAATCGTAATTCAACAAGACTTCATCTCATGATTTTCACACTTGGTAATCTCCAGGATATGTGACTGTGAGAGTAGAATTGCCTATATGAATTCAATATGTTTATGTTATATTGTATATTCATGTCTAGTAACATGTGTAAAGGTAATAATAAATTAATATTTTTATTAATTTATGTCATGACATGAACACCTTGATTTATATTCATAAAATTTAATGATATATGATCATAATGAGGTTAGGTAATTGGGTTCATCATGAAGGTTATGTTATTAAATTTTATAGAGTATCTTATCATTGAAAATATTCCTATTGTTCAGGATTATGATGATATATATTTTTTCAATAAATTCATATTATTCCCCTGAATCATAAGGTCCATTTTTCAATATAACTCGTACATGGTTGTGCACCTATTTCAAGGGCTCCATATAAAATTGTCCTGATTGAGTTTCGGGAACTAAAGGACAAACTCTAGGAGATTATTGATATGGGAATAATAATCCATAGTTCATCATAATGAGGTGTACCTAATTTTATGTTATGAATAAATAGTGTTCAATGATTATTTTCCTTTATTTTCACAATCTTATCATGATCTCTATCACGAATATGTATGTTTTACCCTTTATAGATGACTTTTTTGATCAACTATATAGAGATAAATATTTTTAAATATTGAACTAAATCTTTGACGTCATTAATTGAGGGACAATAAAAAGGAAATACCAAGGAACAAATTTTCTATGAGGAATTTTAATTATAAGTTGATAGTAATTCCATTTTTACATACCAATGCCCTATGCATATCCATGGATCTAATGAAAATTTTCTTTATAGATTAACTTGAATAGTTTTTTGTGGCCTTTATAGATGATATTCTCATTTATTCAAGGAGAAAATAATTTCATGATGTTCATTTGATGATTGTGTTTAATTTCTCTCGGAATGTAATATTCTATTCCAAATTAACAAATTTATAATTTTGAATAAAAAGGTATTATTATTAATCCATACAATCTCACATGAGGCTATATTGGTAGATCCTTCATAGACAAAAGTTTTTGACCAATGATCTAGGAAAACCACAATGATAGAGATATTTATTTATTTTAGATTTGATGGATATTATCAATGAATTGTGAATAAATTACCAGGAATTATAATCCACCAAACATGTTGAAACCAATGGGACATATGTTCCCTTATAAAGATGAATGTGAAGACTATATCATAGGACTAAAAACAAGGTTTTCTAGTGAACCATTTATCATACTATCATATAGAGTGGAAGGGTTTAGGATCTTTATAGACACGTTATAGAAAGGAATATGATTCATCTTTAAGCATAATGTGTAATATCCCAAGCCTATTAGGAACTAACTAGTTACCCATACTGAGTAGCCATATGACCTAAAGAATGCCTCCTCATTTTTCAAAGGATGTCGACTTATAGCGAGGGTCTAATATATCACTTGGGGAGACTATACCGTCTTTATCAAAGTAAGACACACAAACCAACAAATGTAATAATGTAAATATTAATTAATATACCAAAAACATGTGTTATCAAATAATTTCACAAAGGGAAAAATAAATAACCAAATGATTAGAATTACATGTCATTAAAACTGTACCAAAAGTAAAAAAGAAAATATAATATAGATAAACCACATAAATAGGTACTGACTTGACATTTAGATCCTCATCTGTGCACATCCAAATCCCAAATCAACTCCCTAGCATAGGTAATTTTCTCTTGTCCTAAAATAAAACTATGAAATCTACTTCAATACCCAATGTTGGATCATGTAGGGTGTGAGAACAACTCAGTAGGGAACCACCACTGATGTTTATAGATTGTTCAGTCCAAAAATATGGTGTGTTCATAATTAAATAAAATAAAATTTAAACAAGAATAATATTTGGTTCCATTAGAAATATCAACTAAAGAATTTTAATCACCTAAACCATATTCATAACTTTGTTTATGGGTTAGGCATTTAAATCATTTTTGAAACATTCTATTTTAGTAAATTTTTCATGAACAAAGGAATAAGAGATGTCCCTAACTCACTAAGGAAACCATTTCATAAACAGTTATGTCACACTTAACTTGGAGCCTTGGTCTAGGTAGTTTAGTCCAATGTATCTGTTAGGGGCATAAATCCACAATCTGAATCCATAAACCATGCATTCTAGGGGTGGGGTTTAGAGCCTCGGTATAACATGACCAGTGGGCATAGAACTTCAAGTCAATACCCCATATACGTACAATCCATGTTCACGTGAATGTTTATCCATTTACTGCATATAAAATATCATATAACATGCCTAAAAATACACATAACATTCATATCTTATATTTAATTCAATACATAAGTCAACATCAAGCATTAACTCATTAGGACATTAAACATTTGTGGTTCACATCACACTAAACGCATTTCCTATTCTATAGCTTAACCAATTTTGCATAATCAATAATTTCCCATGTATTAGATCATTTAACATATTTATAAACCCTAATACATTAAACCATTTTAATATTTAACAAATTACAAATATTTATTCTTTTAACATTTTCTCCATTTCACATCTATGAACCCAACTATACATTTCAAGTACAATTCATATGGTGATTAGAAAAATCACACTATTTCATATAACCCAATAAATATTAATCCAGACAATACCTTATAACTATTTGAAGGTCAGGACACATCCATTGATATTCCCCTTTTCAACACAACAATCATATAAACATGTTTTCCATGGGATCTACCTTATAGGAAGACACAACTACACTTAATATTACAATTTCTATTATACATGAATGTTGGTACACCCCATGGGGGCCCTAAATTGGACTTGGAACACTCTGTGAATCTCATGGGGACCATGAGGGGTTTTATTTATCAATTTGGAAACCACTTTACTAACTCTTAGTCAAGATAACAACATAACATGAAGAAGGAAGCAATATCACAACCTCATGTGCACAAATATATAAGAAAAATATGGGATGAAACATTTAGAACACCTACCTAGAACCCGAAGATGAATGCACCCTTAACCTCATCCTTATATCTGTATTTAAACAAAATTTGAAACCCCAACCAATGATCCACTAAAAAATAGGTTTTAGGGCTTTAGAAGAAGAATAATGAAACTACAAGCCCTAATCTGGAAAAGGGAAACCAAATGAGCATTATCCATACCCAGAGCATAAAATTTCATCTAAAAGCCCTCTAATTGTCCAATAATGGAAGGATAATAATCCTTGGGAATTTTTTTGAGCTTTGGAATGTCACTAGGGTTGCAAGGGGAAAATGGGGACAAAATTAGGTGACTAACATAAAATCTAGAAGGGTAATTTTCTAAATTTATACTTTTTAATAGGGCGTATGGTTTAGTTGTTTTGTTTTCCAAACCATGTGAAAACAGGGTTCCTACCTCTGTCTATGAGTGGTTATGTTGAACAGTAACCTATAGAGTCTCGTTCAATTTTAAAAACCATGCACTAACTATGTGGAATGCCTATATCTATGACTTTACAATTTGGCTTCCTCCCATACATGGTTTGCCTAACCCTGAATTCCTCCTAGCTAGCATGGTATCGACACACTATTCTCTCTAACCATGTGACAATCATGAAACATGAACTGGAAGGGAAAATCCCCCTTTATCTCATGTCCTGAACCCCTAAAACACACTCAAACCTACTCATACACTTGATAAACATCCCTATATCCAAATTTAAGAGATTTAAACCAATATTTAAAAAAAAGACATACCTACACGAAGTCTGGGATCTTACATAATAACCTGCTGACAGATTTTTCCGTGCATCAATTAAAAATTTGTTTTAAAATTATCAGAATCAAGATTTGGAAAATTAAATGGTATTTTTTAAATTGAAAATATGGAGTATTTATCATTATGGTGAAATTTGGAATATATATATATATCATAAAATTTTTAATTATATAGTAAAAAAATAGTTAAATAATCTCAAAAGGAGATGGCTGGAATTGACTAAAAATTTTAATCCTCAATACACTACCACCCATGGGAGGATAAATAGGTGGATGATTATATTTATAAGAAATTTTATAAAAGAAATTCCATATTTTTTAATAGATAAATACATTATAAAGTAATTCAGATATAGAAAACACATGCACAACATAAATTATTTTGGAACATTATATCCTAACTAATTTAAAATTATGTTATTCACAATAAACATTGTTGATATATTTGATATACATTGATCATATTATTAGTATATATTAATGGTTATGATAAGATTTAGTTAATATGGACAAAGTCAGCAATGGCCTTGACCAGTAGGATAGTACCCTATCAATCCCATTTATTGGAGTTGAAGATGAAGATAGAATCACTGTGATTTTACCTTTACCATGGAAAATATAAGATTCAGAAACTAAATCATGAGCGAAATGGTTCATGGGAGAAGTTCAACCTCATCGAGATCATGAACAAAACTAGGTTCTCGAAACCACCCCATTAAAATAGCACAATTTCACACCTTACCATTAGATCATTCATACATATAATAAAGATATATGATTCAATACCCTAAGAGTATGAAATTATATAAATTTTGTCAATAGAAAAATTATCATAATTATTCCATTTTATTATTACTTTTTAAATTATTACATAATTATCTTGATAAAAATTATATTTTTATACGATGTAACACAAATTGAATTTTTGGGAAACGTATAATTTCAATGAATACTCCCTATTTTAATGAATTCAATAATTTTTAAAATAAATAATTCTTTAATAAAATATTTTTATTATATAATTTTTATTAAATATAAATAATAAAATAATTTATGAACTCCAAAAAAAATATAAGGGTCAAAAAACTATTATTGTCAAAAAACCGGTATTATTTAATAAATGTAAATTTTTTATTTAAAATTTGAATATATTGTGTATAGAATATTATTTATATAATATAAATATTATTTTATAAATTAGAACATCAAAATTAGTGAATGATTAATTTTTCATAATTTTCAGAGACAGTTAAATATTGGGTCAAAATTAAGAATGGTATAAATATATATTGTGTAGTGTAATAACATAATGACACAAAAATGATGTAATATATTCTCTAAAAGTTATCCATGAACAAATATATATTTTTTCTTTTAAATAATTTATTATTGAGGTTATTTGAATAATTTTATAAATCATTAATGAACCCTCCAAAACTAATATTATATTTTAATGTTTTAAACTCAATTCATTATAAACATGACTCACTTTCACATCCCCAAGATTATTATTTTAATAGGATAATTTCTTAAACATGATAAATAATTAAAAATACTCTACATTGGTTGAAATAATGGGAAAAACCATGTCTTGTATTGGTTTTTTATTACCTTTTTTATAGAGTCCAAAACCTATGTTTTTACAATAATAATGAACCCTCCTCTCTTTTTATATATATATCAAACCATCCTCAAATTAATCTTCACTAAAAACCCTTTTCACAAGAAATTAATCTACCCTTTCCTCTCTAGATCCCTCCATGGGTGTCTCAAATCTCTCGTAAATCCCGCTCAAGATTTTAAAAACACCCTATCAAGGTGAAGGGATCCTCTTCTTCTATAATTTATTCACGAACCTCATTTATGTTATGTCTTTTTTCCCTTTTTTCTTGTTGGTATTTGTTTAAACACATCCATCATCAATTCCTTATTATTTAAAAGTGATTATTGGCCTCATTATTTGTAACTCCCCAGCCCCAGAAGCCCAAATTCGGTGCATTATTACATATCATTGGCATGATCACAAAAGATCATGTTTCGAAAGACCGATTAGTTTAGTAGCCTTGTAAGTAATATATACATTCATAAGATTTAAATTACATCATAAAATGGAAAACTACAGCAACATTGTTTCCATAGACAACACTGATATCCCATAGACTATCCCTATAGGTCAGTCATAATATACTTCTTCATATTCTGGGAAAAATAAAACATATAAAGGGGTAAGCTCAGATGCTCAGTAAGGATAAAAATATGGAGGAAACATTCATAAATAATCATAAACATTTAAGGAAATGTATAGAAATAAATAAATCCTTTTCAACATAAAATTTATCATAATATGAGAAATATAAATCAAAATAATTTCATTTAATTAGTAACATGGATATTATACTAGTTGAATAATCACATGCAATATGAATAGCCACTTCCATAATGATGTAATTCATAATGACATACTTTTATATCCATGTAGTCAAGGAATTGTGCCAAGACTAAAGATAATATTTTCTCAAGTCCTTGTTCCATGACAGTAGTTTGTCTCATGAGACCAACCGATACATCGAGGAGCTATAGTAGGCTCCACCCGTCACTTACTAAGTCCAATAATTTCCTCATATGAAAAGGTTTAAACATAACATAATCATTCGTATTAAAACATGCATATAAAATTTAAATAAATTATCCATAAACCATGAATGGTAAGAAATAACACATCCTCAATCAAAAATATCCAAATACATTCAATACAATATGGAAGTTTTGTATCATAACAAATCAACTTCAAACAATCTTAAAATCCATCAAAGGATGTTGACATAGATGAAATCAAAACCTTTTTAGAGAAATATATTTTTCTATTTTGAAATCATTTAAAAGTCACATAATTATAAAATAAAATATTTATATTTGAAAATATTCTTATAAGATTGTAAGGTAAGCTTTGACGATGTTAAAACGATGGAAAATAGCTACACCCACTGTATAAGTTAAAAAACATTCTTACCTTAATTTTGTCGAAAAAGTCATAAAGTACCTTGTTAGGAAAACGATGGAAAGATTCCTTTATAAACATCTTATAAAATTCAAAAAAGGGTATAAATTAATTTAACCCATAGTTTATAAAATAGTAAGAATATTTTGAAATAAATTTTTAAGAAACCTGGATGTGGATGATAAAGAGGTCCCAGTAGATAATTATATATAAACAACCTTGGATAATGAAGAAATTGTGAAATTAACTCTTACCTTGAACATTTCCTTGGTTGAGGGTAGGTTAACCTCTTGTATAATGGTGAAATAATTGTTATTAAATTATACAAGAATCATATACATTAATATGATATCATATATTATCTTTTAACATTTCTTTGTTAATAATATCTTAATATTATCGTCGTTTCAGGTGTTAACTGTTGTGTTTTCCTTTATATGATTTGTTATGTAAGTAATGTTTTTTATGGATAGGATGTATATTATTCATATTCACAATGATATTATGTCTTTAAACATTATTTTTAATCATATAATGAAAATTAGTCATGAACGGATACAATGGGGAAAGAATCTCATCGCGTTCGTGGAGACGGTAATCCGTACGTACGCATGAGTGACAATATCATTCTTTTGATATTACAATAATATATAATTGGATGTTATATCATATATAAAGAATCATTATAATGTTATATCAATTAAATGTCATTATTATACCCATCTAAATAATAATTTATTGAATAACAATTACACCACGACGTGGAGACGGTAAGTCGTACGTATGCACGTATGGTGACATGTCATTCAAAGGATGGATAGAATAATGAATATGGTTTTACCATATTTATAATAACATCATAGTATATATAAGATAATGGATTTATTATTTTAGAATGGAAAAAACGAAGAAAGTGGAAGTGGAATAAGAAAGGAACTTGAAAGAGGTGATGAAATATTTACCACTTCTTCAGGTTCTTCCTTTTGATTGGATCAAAAGGGATCATTAGGTTGGATTTATGACTAATGGAATGCCTCTATGATGAAGGTAGGACAGTTTAGAGGGTATTCGGTCAGTCTTGGCCAAGCCAAATGGCTTTTATGGTGTGAATTAGAGAAAAGGGGGAGTTCCCTTTTATAAGAGGGGTGAGGTGCACCTTAGGAAAAAACTAGAAATATTATTTTATAATAAAATATTTTTCGGTTTCTAATGGCTCCAAAATGAATTATTTAAAGGATAAGTTGTGTGATGGGTCTAAAACCACTCCACAAATATGTTTTACATAGGTTTGGGTCACTATATTAACTTTATATTTTAGATTCAACTCTTAGTTAAATAGTTTGACATTTACCATGTCTCTTTCTATTTTTATATTATATGGTTAATAAACTTACTATAAACATCCAAGGGGAACCCAAGTGGTTAATTAATGATGCAACTGTAATTATATAAGTCTTTTGTCCAAACCATATATTTATAGGAGTATAATATCAATTAATAATATAATATTTGTTTTAAAAATTCATTTTATGTCAATTTTGATACTATTTAGTATTATGTTTTTTATAAATTTATAACAGCATTATTACTTCTAAAAAAATTCATATAACCCACCCTAACATGTCATATTAACCTAGAAAATTATTGGAATTCAAAAAAAGTCTCAAATTACATTTATTTGTAAATTTATAATGTCAATTATTTTAATCTTTCATTAATATGGTAATTACTACATCATCATTGTTTCATAAATAAATTTTATTATTTAATTTCTAAAAATTATAAATAAAATACCATTATGTATGAAATATTTTTATATTTCTAATGAATATTTATAGTCTAATTTATCATATGTATAACCCTGTATTAAAAAAAATTTAGTTATTAGACATTGAATTTAACACTTTTAACTCTTCTTTGAATTAAATATTAATAAATGTCCAAATCTAATCCAAGTGGACAAAATAGGTTCATATTTTATTCCTAAGGGTTTTTTTGGCCTAATTATACTTATCCAATAGAATTCGGACATGTGTTAGGTTAATAATAATATCATTTTTACCCTTAACCGTATTTACTTTTAATCATGGTAAATAAAAGTAAAAAGTTATTATTCACCAAAAATTATTTTCATCTTATTGAACCACATTTTACTTTATGATATCAACTATGTCTCTAGGATTTTTTAAATTCAACTAAAAAAAGCAATAAAATTATGTTTTATGTAAATTTTCAAATGCTCCTAGAATGTGGGTGAAAGACGGTAAAAAGATCGATAAAATTTTTTATATATCTAAAATTATTATAAAATGACTCCAATAAATGAAATTGAATTTATATAGGTATTATGTATCTATTTTGACCTAAAAAATTTAAATAAAATAAATAAATATTTAAATAAAAATTCGGTTTTAAATAATAACTCAGTGGTTTACACTATTCATCAAAAATTGAAAATTTTCAGAAAAATACCAAAAATTCACCATAAGATAATTTTGATATTATGAATTCAAAAATTAATTATATTTTATCAATTTCAAAACATAGAAGTTTCATTACTTAATTTAAAATTAATTCCCGTTGTCAGAACCAAAAAGCGTATTTTTAAGAAATAATAATTATCAAAATATTGACACTTGTTTATGTCCAATTTTAAAGTGAAATTGCATATAATGACCATTATTGGATTAAATGGTAAAAATATAATATAATTATACTTAAAAACCATTAAAATTTATAATTCAACATAATAAATCATTTAGATTAAAAAAGTTTTTTTTGGTTAAAATATAGTATTTTTCACTATTCACCCAAATATAAAATTTTTTAGAAAAACACCAAAATTTTATTAAAACTAAATTCTTATTTCCCAATTCTAAAGAAGAATTTTATTTTTTCAAATTGAATATATAAAATTTTCAAATATTTGATTTAAAAAGGGTTCGCCATTAAAAGGCGGTAAAATTTTATTTTTTGAAAAATACTTCTTTCATCTGAAAAAAATGAATTTGTTCTTACATTGTCTCTAAGAAAATCATAATATGGATTCTAAAATTATAAGGATTATATGATGTTCAAAACTCAGTTAATAGTATTCATAATAGCTTTTGAACAGCTTGTTTGGTAAGTCGTTGTGTGCTTGAACTCAGTGTTGCATGTAGTGCAAGTTATTGAATTACTTTGAAGAAATAACGTACAATGGAATATTGGGGTGTTACATTATTCCCTCCTTCCATAAATTACTTCCTCTAAATTTGAAAAAAAAATCCAAAATAAATGGTTTAAAATAGAAAATACCTTTGTGGGAAAACCCACCTCAAAAATTGAGTTAATAAAATTTAGCCATAATAAGAGGAAAAGGCGAATGAAAAAGTCACCACCAAATTATGATCTCTATTAGGAGAACATTTGTGGAAATTAGGGACACATAATTGGATGAAAAATGTAAATATTTATAGATAGTGATTGAGGTCATTAGTCACAAACAATTGTAGAATTGAGGGCCTCAAAGCCATCAATCTATGATGATTTAAAATATCATCGGTTCAACAAAACATAAGGTATTAGGATAAAACATTTTTAGTTTTAAGATCCCTTACCAAAAGTTTAAGAATTAATTTCTTCATAGAATAATAGAAGAAAAAAATATATACTTGGAAAGTAGAGTTCCATCCTTTAACTAATTTCTACCACAAACTCATATTTCACTCTAAAAGATAATAGAACATAAAAAAATTCTATCTATCCTATTTGAATAGGGTTCCAAAAAAATGAATTTATAATTCATATAACAGAACTTTTAAAAAATTATATTATTCAATCCAGGACATCACATGGGCCAGTGGTAGGTGATACAACCATTTCGCTTTTCAGTTGTAGGTTCAAGTCTCACGGCCTTACCGGACGTGATGGGTTGTCACCCAACCTCCAGGTTGTCATTTTTATGGCAATCAAAAAATAATCTCAAACTAGAATTATCCAAAATACTTATGTCCAAACTCACAGTCCAAAATTTATAAGAAATTTAAACACAATGAGGATCCTTTTTTCCACGTAATAACATATGAACACCTTCATCATATATTCTTTTAAAACACCGCAACATCCTGAATTACCATAAAACCTTATTGATTAAATTCATACTCCGTTATTACTTATAGAATACTGGATATACACCTTCTATACAAAAATGTTTTAAACTCCAACAATGATGGAATATACAAATCATTAATCAGTTTCAAGGTAGTCAAGAATATCCAATATAATTTATCCAAATAAATCATGTATTATTCAAAAAATCACAACCTCAGTATCAGAACCATATTATGGTTTATCTTTCTCTCAACCATATATTTTCCAAAAATTTAACCAGCTACTGAGTCACTTTTCTTGGTTCCACACAATCTCAAGTCCTTAATGAAATAATATTGCAGTACAATCTTTATATACTCTATAATTCTTATAACATGTACATCATTAATACAATACTCAAATGACACAATACTTTAATAACAACGTAAGAAATCTAATCATTCCTATTCATCTTCAGTAGTATCATAACTTTATTATTATCTAATAATAGCATTTGGGGTATACTCTAATGATTTGTACATTGATTCGTGTAGTGTCCCAACTCAATGTAGATGAAGCATCGTACATTTGAAACTTTTTTCTTACCCTTTCAGTCATGTACATGGTGTCCTTTTTCTTCACACTTATAACAAACTCTCATTCCCTTCAATCATTTACCAAGGTGATTCCTTCCATAGTTATCACATACGGTAAAATCCTTCTTTTTCCTCTTCCCTTTATCCATCTTTCTCTCTTCCATCATTTTCTTCTCTTGATTACCATCAAATCCATAGGACTCATATATTTCTTTACTTGTCTTATTAACACATGATACTATTTCTTCATATGTTGAGAATACATGGGAGACTATTTCCCTTCTAAATGTATTCTTAATACAATGAAAGATATGATCCTTCTTACTCTTTGGATCAAACGTATTGTTGGATTTCACATTCCTTCTACTGGGTTCCATTTCTATACAATGGCATAAACTAGGTCAGTTTATGAATTTCAATGAATAATTCCAAACTAGTAAAATACCTAACATAAATTGAACAGTTTATGGATATAATCCATAATCATAAAAATATTTTCATTGAGGAGGTATACACTCGTAAACCCTTCATAATGATTTGTAAAGAAAATGATAATTACCCTAAGAATATCCCCAGGCAGTGTCGTAACCAAGAGTTTAGTAAGGCTCATTGTCATGCACCAGTTCCCATTAGATTCTAGCTCAAAGTGGTGTTTTTGGGTTTTACCACTAGGTATATCTATTTCAGAGCCGCCTCAACCTGCTTGTATCCAAACAGGGATGTATTTTCTTGTAAAACTCACAAAATCTCTACAGTACCAAGGAAGTTTTTCAATACTGATCCTCAAAGTCTATCTTAGGGATATGTGCTCTAATCAGAGTTTATCTAAATCTAGTTTTGAGGGTTTATACTAAACTTCCTCTAATACCTACTATAACGCCCCAACCCCAAAATCCCAGAGTCGGTGCATTATTATGTATCATTGGCATGATCACAAAAGATCATGTTTTGAAAGACCGGTTAGTATAGTAGCCATGGAAGTACTAGATACATTCATGAGGTTTACATTACATCATAAAATGGAAAAATATAACAAAATTGTTTCCATAGACAACAATGAGATCCCATATACTATTCCTGTAGGTTAGTTATAATACACTTCTTTGCATCATGGGAAAAATAAAACAAAGAAAGGGGTGATCTCAAATGCTCAGTAAGGATAACAATATAGTGGAAACTTTCATAAATAAGCATAAACATTTAAGGCAATGTTTAGAACATATACAAAATACTTTTCAATATAAACTTCATCATAATATGGCAAATATAAATCAAAATAATTCCACTTACTTACTCACATGGATATTCTACTAGTCTAATACTCACATGCAATATCAATAGCCACTTTCATAATAATGGAATGCATAATGATAGACTTCATAACCACATAGTCAAGGCCTTGTTCCAAGATTAAAAATAATATTTTTTCAAAGACTTGTGCAAAGAAACTAGTTTTTCTCATGAGACCTACCGATGCATCGAGGATCTATAGTGGGCTCCACCCATCAATTACAAAGTCTAATAAATTCCACATATGAAATGGTTTAAACACAACATAAAACTTCATATTAAAACTGGTGTACGATATGTCAATACTTTATCCACAACCCATGAATGGTATGAAATAATACATCTAGAGTAAAACATATCAAAAAAACTTCAATACAATATGGAAGTTTTGTATCATAATAAATCAACTTCAAATAATCTTAAAATCCATCAAAGGATGCTGACATAGATGAAATCAAAACCTTTTTAGAGAAATATCGCTTTCTATTTTGAAATCATTTAAAAGACACGTAATTATAAAAGAAAACATTTATATTTGAAAATATTCTTATAATATTTTAAGGGAATATTTTGACGATGTTATAATGGTGGAAAATAGTTTCACCCACTGTATAAGTTAAACAACATTCTTACATTAATTTTGTCGAAAAGGTCATAAAGTACCTTGTTTGGAAAATGATGAAAAGAATCCTATATGAACATATTATTAAATTCAAACAAGGGTATAAATTAATTTAACCCATAGTCTATAAAATAGTAAGAATGTTTTGAAATAAATTTTTAAGAAACATGGATGTGGATAATAAAGAGGTCCCAGTAGATAATTACATATAAACAACCTCGGATATTGAAGAGATTGTGAAATTAACCCTTACCTTGTACTTTTCCTTGGTCGAGGGTAGGTTAAACTCTTTTATAATGGTGAAATAATTTTTATTAAATTATACAATAATCATATACATTAATATTATATCATATATGATCTTTTAACATTTCTTTGTTAATAATATCTTAGTATTATCATCGTTTCGGGTGTTAACTGATTTGTTTTCCTTTATATGATTTGTTACGTAAGTAATGTTTGTTATGTATAGGATTTATCTTATTCATATTTATAATTATATTAAGTCTTTAAACATAATTGTTAATCATCTAATGAAAATTAGTCTTGAATGGATACGATGGGGAATAAATCTCATTGCGTTCGTGGAGACGGTAATCCATACGTACGCATGAGTGACAGTATAATTCTTTTGATATTAAAATAATATATAATTGGATGTTATATCATATATACAGAATAATTATCATGTTATATCAATTACACGTCATTATTATACCCATCCAAATATTAATTTATTGAATAACAATTACACCACGACGTGGAGACGGTAAGTCCTACGTACGCACGTATGGTGACATGTCATTAAAAGGATAGATAGAATAACGAATATGGTTTTACCATATTTAAAATAACATCATATTATATATAATATATTGGAGTTATTATTTTATAATGGAAACAACAAAGAAAGAGGATGTGGAAGAAGAAAGGAACTTGAAAGAGGTGATGAAATATTTACCTCTTCTTCGTGTTCTTCCTTTTGATTTGCTCAAAAGAGCTCCTTAGGATGGATTTCTGACTAAAATAAGGCCTCTAGGATGAAGGGAGGACATTTTAGAGGGTATTTGGTCTGGGTTTGTTTGATCCAAATTTCTTTGAAGGTGTGAATTAGAGAGAAGGGGTAGTTCCCTTTTATAAGAAGGTTGAGGGGCACCTTAGGAAAAGATAGAAATATTATTTTATAATAAACTAATTTTAGGTTTCTAATGGATCCAAAATGAATTATTTAAATTATAAGGTGTGGTAGGGTTCAAAAACCACTCAACCAATAGTTTTTAGACAGTTTTGGGTCACTATATTAACATTATATTTTAGATTTAACTCATAGTTAAATAGTTTGACATTTACCATGTCTCTTTGTATTTTTATATTATATGGTTAATAAACTTACTATAAACATACATGAGAACTCAAAGTGGTTCATTAATGATACACCTATCATTAAATAAACCTTTTTAACTAACCTTATCTTTTTTGGAGTATAATATCAATTAATAATATAATATTTGTTTTAAAAACTCTTTATATGTCAATTTTGACACTATTTTGTATTTTGTTTTTGATAAATTCATAACAGAATTATTACTTCTAAAAAATTTATCTAACTAACCCTGACATGTCATATTAACCTATGAATTTATTTTAATTAATAAAAATTCTGAAATTACATTTATTTGGATATTTATAATGTCAATTATTTTAATCATTCATTAATACAGTAGTTACTACATCATCATTGTGTCATAAATAAATTTAATTATTTAATTTCAAAAAATTATAAATAAGATACCATTATGTAGGAAATATTTTTAGATTTATATAGAATATTTATAGTCTAATTTATCATATATATAACCCTATATTAAAAATGTTTTATTTATTAAACTTTGAATTTAACACTTTTAACTCTTCATTGAATTAAATAATAATAAATGTTCTAATCTAATCCAAGTGGACCAAATAGGTTCATATTTTATTACTAAGGTTGTTTTTGGTCGAATTATACTTATCCAATAGAATTACAACATGTGTTAGGGTAATAATAATATCATTTTTACCCTTAATTACCCTATTTACTTTTAAACGTTGTAAATAAAAGTAAAAAGTTATTATTCACCAAAAATTATTTTCATCTTATTGAACCACATTTTAATTTCTGATATCAATCATGTCTCTCATATTTTTTAAATTCAACTCACAAAAGCAGAAAAATTAAGTTTTATTTAAATTTGCAATTTCTCCTAGGAGGTGGCTAAAAGACGGTAAAAAGTTTGATAAAATTTGTATATATCTAAAATTATTATAAAATGACTTCAATAAATTACATTGAATTTTTATAGGTATTATTTATCTATTTCGACCTAAAATAAATTTAAATAGAATAAATAATTATTTAAATAAAAATTCAGTTTTAAACAATAACTCAGTGTTTTTCACTATTCATCGAAAATTGAAAGTTTTCAGCAAATACCAAAAATTCTCCCTAAGATTATTTTGATATTTAAAATTCAAAAATGAATTATATTATACCAATTTAAAAACATAGAAGTTTAATTAATTAATTTAAAATTAATTTCCGTTGTGAAAACCAAAAGGGTTATTTTTATGAAATAATAACTATCAAAAGATTGACACTTGTTTATGTCCAATTTCAAAGTGAAATTACTTACAATGACCATCGTTGGATTAAATGGTAAAAATATAATCTAATTATACTTAAAACCCATTAAAATGTATAATTCAACACTATGAATTATTTTGATTAAAAAAGTTTTTTTTCAGTTAAAATATAGTATTTTTCCCTATTCACCCAAATATGAAATTATCAGAAAAACACCAAAAAATTAATAAAACTAAATTCTTATGTACTTATTCTAAAGAAGAAGTTTATTTTGTAAAATTGAATATATAAAAGTTTCAAATATTTTATTTAAAAAGTGTTCACCATTAAAAGGTGGTAAAATTTCATTTTTTGAAAAATACTTCATTCATCTGAAAAAAATGAATTTGTTCTTACATTATGTCTAAGAAACTCATAATATGGATTCTAAAATTATAATGATTATATGAAGTTCAAAATTTAGTTAATACTATTCATTACCGCTTTTGAATGGCTAGTTTGGTAAGTTGTGGTGCGCTTGAACTCAGTGTTGCGTGTAGTGAAAGTTATTAAACTACTTTGATGAAATAACGTACTATGAAATATTGGTGTGTTACATTATCTCTCATTAATCACGCTTATGAACATTTATATACCCCTGTTGTGATGCCAAAATTATCTTGTGATTTTCCAATCCAAACCATTGTATACTGAATACCCATCGTGAACATGAGCCTCAGCCCTATTGGTGGGGACTATTTAAGTGCATTCATGAGACCCAGGATCAAATTCACTTAGAGGCTTATTTCTGGGTACTATATAAGTAATGTAGTAGGTACTATGTCATGTATTGTATCATGAACTATATCATTTATAGTAGTAGGTATTGTATCAATTATAGTTCAAAACTATAGAAGCCATAACTATACACCTTTGGGCCATCAGTTTGGTCCTTGAATACTTCAAACCTTCAGGATAGCTAGGTCTTAAAGTCAATGAAGCCATTGGGCCACCTCAAGGCCTTCAGGACACCTCAATCTCTTCAAGAAACATCAAGGCCTTCAGGCCACATGATGTGTAGACACAAAAAAAATCAGATATATTCTATAAAGAACAAGATGTAGAGGAGTTTTAGTGTAAGATAATTCACCAGAGTATAGCTATAAGATTTCAGATAATTATAGGGTATGTAAATTACCATCAGAAACATTCCTTTGCATCTATGCACATGGTAGCAAGTCGAACAGCCATGAGAAGGTAGAGAGTTGGTCATTATGAAGAATATGGGGAGGGGAAGTTTCAAGTAGTCATATTCTTTAATTTATTCCTCTAACACATTTTGGTCATGTAATGTGACGAAGCCTACGGGCCATTTATGGGTTCCCCTTCAACCCTTAAAAGATGTATTATCAAAAAATGAATAAAATTTGAAGTCCTTTGGGCCATTTAAGAAGAAATACCCGTCATCATTTCCATGTAAATGGTTTTCACCAAGATGTACCTATAATTAATTGATTTGGTAATTCAATAGATATAACCCACACTACTTAATTATGGGATTGAATATTATGAAATATGTCCTTATTTTGAATTATCTATATGGCACACATAAGAATGTACATAATATGATGGGTGTGTCCAGATAGTGGTCGAATGCATTAGATAATCTATTAGTCTCATGAGATATCATTTATATTATAAGGGAGTAAACCTAATCCATTATGGTAATATTTATACCATGTGATGATGAATTGGTGTATATAATTTTCATATTTTAATGAGATGATTTATGTTGGCACATTAACCTCATATCGGTCGGTGAGGACTCGAAAAGTGCATCCAAGAGACCCAACATCAAATCTGGGCGGAGACATATTTCCGGGTTATTATAGTAGTGCTATACCATGTATTGTAGAATAAATTATTAATGTTACTGTATTAGTATTGTAGAAGTTACTATGTCATGTATTGTTAAGTACTATATTAGAAGGGAATATTCATCTCTTTGGGCCTTTGGTCGATAGGTTTGGTCCTCTGGTCCTTCAAGGGATTGGGGCCAGCAAAGGCCTTCGGGAAAATAAGGCCTTCAATATGGTAAGTCTTTTGTGCCACCTAAAAGCATTCAGGCCAACTTAAGATCTTTATGACACCTAATGGCCTTCAAGGAACATGAAAATGCATATACAACCAAACAGATTACATGGAAAAGTCTCCAAATGGGAATTCAGAGTAGGCACATTCACTAAAGAAGAGATAAAAAGTCTTAGAAAATTGAGAGGCTACTTCATTACCATTGGTATCGAGAATTTCTAGATCTGCCTAGGATAGCTGGACAGCTTTCCATGTAGAGGTCATGATTTTACATCACAATATTTACTATGGATGGTAAGTTCTAGGTTTTATTTTTTGGATTATGTACTCTATAATATATGGGTCATGTAATTGTCACTTAATCTTTCAGGCCTTCTAAGGTTTCCCCCTCAACCATTAAAATGGGGATAATCAAAAATAAATAAAAATTGAAGGTAGTCGGGGAATTTAGGAAGCCAATTTATGTTATCTCCACATTACCATGATTCCTTTAGAAAATTTTGTATATCATACCATATTATGAAATATTATGATTTTGATCTCTATTATGTTATCGTTATATTTATCTTGTATCACATATATTATTTTAAAAAATTATATTTTTTTATTCCCTTATAGTTCTTTGTAGATCACCCCTTTCTTATATATGTCCCCATGTTATCTCTTATTGTTTTAGAAGAATGATAGAATATTATGATCATTTTAAGGAAGTATTCAATAATGTTATTTTATTAACATTTCAATTTGATATACTATGTGCCTAATCTCCTCAATAAACTAGGATTCCAGATCTTGTGTTATTTTTTATGTTTATTTTTATGTCATGAATCATGAATTAAAGTGTAATAAATAATGGATTTTCATTATTGGTATCACGGGAATGTCTTGTTATTTATTTGGATTATAATTAGAATGATCTAGAGAAATCCTTTGTTATAATACAAAACATAGTAAAACATCCCTAAATTTCATGTAAAGTATATAGTAATTGGTTTCTAATAAAATATATCCCTTTCAAGATACTACACGTAGATGTTTCATGGGAATATAGGTACCTATGTGTAATAAACCTTAAATGGGCACATTGAGTTAGACTCGATTTTCACCTCATTAATTCAATAGGATTTTATACACACCTAGTTTAAAACTATTAGGGTATATTTATTTCTAAATCCACAATATCCTCACAAAAATTATTATGGGAACAAAAAGTTTTATCATATTTTATGTTTGGACTTAGAAGATGGATAAACTATTTTGAAACCTAAAAATTCCTAGTTTAAAGAATATATGTCATCTATGATTTATCCATTTAATTTTCAGGGTTTTCCTATTTATGTGTTTAATATTTAAAAATAATCATCCATAATATTCCCTTTTTTTAGTAAATGGATAGAAATATGAGATATCAATCTGATGACCAATTTGATTGGTAATGTGGAAACTATCCAATTAAGATTCCAAACCCTATGGGAGTTGGAATCATGAACTTTGTGACAATACTTATCAATTGAAAAATGTTTTTAACATAATATTGAATCAAGAGGAATTAAAAAATAATCCTAAAATGATGAAGTTTAAATTAAGGAATTTATGGGACAATGGCCTCTGAATTTTAGTAAGTCTTTTGATTTATTCATAGAATAATGGATCAAATCCATTGAGAAGATCTTCTCCGTCCATTGATTATCTTAACAAAAAAAAATTGGTTTTCTATTAGATAAAATGAGAAGCTGATAGATGGTGGACATTGGTCAAAAATACGAAGCCTGAGTAGGATATCAAAGGGATGGAGTGGAAGAAATTCTGGAAAATATTTTTTGACAAATATTTTCCTCCTAATCATTGATTAAAAATTGAGAGGGACTAGCTTATCCTAAAGAAAAATATTGATGAATCCCTCAGGGTGTATAAGAAAAACATCACAAAAAATTCATGATACGCCTATCTATTTTTCAATTCCCCTAAATATAATAGAGACCAATTCTTTAGTGTGATGAATCTAAGTCTATGAAATTCCTTATCCATTTGAGTAGTTGACAACTATAACAAAATTCTCTGGATTTCTTTCAACGTCAAAATTGATATCAGTGAATTGTATGGTTTTTTTGGGGATAATAGGTAGAAATGGTGTTTCATTCTCTATATATGATGAAGAAATATAATTTTGGAATGAAAACCAAACATCCTACTTCTCAAAAGTGTGGAAAGAAGCATCTATAAAATTACTAAAGGTGGTGAGGAAATTTTTTATGTGTGGGAAGGGAACTAAGCTAGTGATTACAGACAAAAGAAACCCACCAATGTGATGGAATAATGGAATGATCTAGCTAGACCTCATCCAGTAGTACAGTGTTTTAATTGAAATAAATACATGAATTATGTATTCTAATAACCAATTTCAAGGGTTTTTTGAGACAATCAATGTAAAAAACTACCAAGGATGTAACAGAGGGATTGTGTCATTAGAACTATTGAGATGGATCCTAACAATGAAGTGGTGGTAGGTATGCTATTTATTCATTCAATTATAATGAATTTACTTTTTTATTTTGGTTCTACTCATTCTTTCATAATATGCATGTTTAATATATTTTTTAAACTAAATCAGAAAGCATAGAAATAAATATATCAATGAAGATGAAAAAATAGGAGATTATTTTATTCCATGTATATAACTACCACTATAAAAATTTATAGGAATAAGTTCCCAAAAAACTTGTTGATACATCCATTAGAGTAATTAAGTTATATTATAGTCATGGATTTTCATTCCTTATATATATCCAAAATAAATTTCCAAGAGAATGAAATAACCCTCAGTATTGTGAGTCATCCTTCGATTCTACACAAGTTCGAGGAGGAGGATGACTCTTATTTGGTATCTTCATCTCCATATTAGATATTATTTTCATATGAGAAAGTGTGTATATCTCAAATGGTTGATTCTAAATAATATATCATCCATGATGACATGACCATTGTAAAGAAACTCAATGATGTGTTTCCTAATGAATTAGATAGTCTTCTTCTCATCCACGAGTTTCAATTTTCAATTGATCTTATTACTAGAATTTTACCAATATCCAAGGATTTGTATAGAATGGTTGTTGTTGAACTTGAGGAGATTAAGATGTAAATACCAGAGAATATGTATAAATTGATCATATGGTTGTGTTCTTCATCATGGGATGTACTGGTCCTATTTATCAAGAAGAAGGATAAGTCAATGCACCACTGCATTGATTATCATGATCTCAATGACATCACAATAAATAACATGTGTCATATTCCATGGATTGAGAACTATTTCAATCCGCTACATGGATCTTAGTATTTCTCTAAGGTGGATCTTTGGTTGGTTACTATAAAGTAATGGTGAAAAAAGAGGATATCTCATGGAATTCATTTCATATAAGGTACAGACACTATGAGTTAATAGTGATCTGATTTGTGCATAATAGTCTATAAATATTCAGGGACTTGATGAATAGAGTCTTTATAGATTACCTAGAAAAATTTGTGGTAGTCATTTTTGATGATATTATCATTTACTGCAAACTCAAGGAGGAATATTTGGAGCATTTAAATATTATTCTAAAGTCCTTGTGAAAGGAAAATATATATCTAAAGTATAGTAAATGTGAATTCTGGTTTGAGTAGGTAAAAATCATAGGGAATTTTATCACCAGTAAAGGGATATCTGTTTACCCATCAAAAATAGAGTCAATTGAAGGATGGACCAGATAAACCTGTGTGACTGATATCCATAGTTTATTTGTATTAGTTGGGTACTATGGTCGATTTTTGAGAAACTATTAATGAATTTCAACACCACTAACCAAGATAACCTAAAATAGGGTAATGTTTTTCTAGAATTAATATTGTTAGGATTTTTTTATGGAGATTAAGAGGTGTCTTATCCCTAAACTTTTAATCTTCTTACCAACTAGTTGGGATTGATTTTTGATCTACAATTATGCATCCAAAAAAATCACGGGATGTATACCCATGCAAGATGAAAATGTGGTAGCCTATGCCTATAGCTAACTAAATATACGTAATTATAACTACCCAAATCATTACCTATAATTATATATAGTAATTTTCACATTTAATATTTGGTGGCATTATCATTACGGGTAGAAGTGTGAAGTATATAAAAATAATAAAATCCAAAAGTATATATTCACACAATATGGGATTAATATAAACAATGAACTTGGTTAGATATTATTAAGGATTATTATTATTTAATACATTACCATCTTAGGAAAGTGAAAAAAGTAGAAGAATCTCTGAGTAAAATGACCTTGAAAACCTATCCCTGGTGAGGATTACAAGGGATCCAATATTCTAAAAAATGTATAGGATATACATTGGAATAATTAAAGGATCTTCATCCCACAATTCTCAAATAAATAATCAACCATCTATTTTTGAGATTATCACAGAGGCCCATATATATGATGAGGTTCTATAGAATAAGGTAGGGAACATTCTAGAGTTTAAATTTATTGAATAGGGGCTTATAATGTTTTGAAGACAAATATGTGTCCCTGAAGAACTTCAAATATATAGTGAACTTATGTATGATGCACATAGATCATCCTTCTCTATTTATCTTGGAAGCACTAAGATATATAGAGATCTGAGGAAAAATTTCTAGTGGGATTACATTAAAATAGAGATTGTTGAATTCATATCTCAATTATTGATATACAATAAATTCAAAGATAAACAATAAAAGTATATGGTTATGATTAAACCATTTACCATACCAGTATTTAAATGGGAGATATTAACCATTTATTTTATCATAGGAATCCCTAAGACATATAAACGTAATAATAATATCTAGTTGGTGGCTGATCTCTTCACAAATTCGTCACTTTTTATTGATTTCGATGAATATTTCCCTCTTATAAATCATTACATGATATTAACAAGGGATTTAGTAATACATCATGGACTTTCACACTCTATTATATCTGATTGAGATCTTATTTTCACCTCAATGTTTTAGTAAAGCCTTTAGTAGGAATTGGAAACTGAACTGAACTTCAACACTACTTGTCACCCTCGGATGGATGATCAGTCGAAATAGACCGGTCAAACTCTATAAGATATGATGAGATCATGTTCAATTTATTTCCAAGGATTTTTTATCAACATCATCCCATAATGGAGTTGGCATATTACAAAAATTTATATTCTGGAATTTAAATGGAACCTTATGAGGATATGTTTGGGAAGAGGTGTTAGACTTTAACATGTTAGGGTGAAGTTTGATAGAGGATAATGATGGAACATATCATACCTAATAAATGATAGAGAAAGTTAAAATAATTCATAGTTATATAAAATCATCCCAAATTCAATATAAATTTTATGTAGATAATCATTTATGAGACACGGATTATAAGGTTAGAGATAAAATGTCTCATCATATATCACTATGGAATAATTTAAGGGGTTTTGGATAGAATAGAAACCTTATTTCAAGATACATCATCTCCTTTTTTCCCTTGATCTCATCGGAGCGATGGCCTATCGACTAGCACTCCCACCTATCTTATCTCATGTACATGATGTGTTCCATTTTTCCCTCTTTACATAGTACATACCAAAACCCCTCACATGTAATAAGACTATAGGTGGTACCAATGGATAATGATTGTTTATATGATGAGTAGATTGTTAAGATCTTAGATCATAGATATAATGTTCTTAAAAAATAAGACAACTCACCATGTCAAGTGTTGTGGTTGAATAAAAAGTTTAAGGAAGGGACTTGGGAAGTGGAAGAGGAAATAAAATTGAAGTACCCTGAAATGTTTAATTTTATGAAATAAAAATTATATGGGTGAAATTTCTAAAGGTAAGAATATGGTAATGGTACAATCTTTTTTAAATTAAATCCCCTCTTTTTGAATGAAAAATTTCATTATTAAGTAATGAATTTAGATAAAATAAATACACTATATTGGTTATTTTAGAACATTATATCATGTAAATTTTAAAACACCATTAATAATAATAACAATTGATAGTATAGCCATTATATAGAGATCATATGAATATTATATATTAAGTTCTATGATAATGTCCAATTGATACATACAAAGAAAGCAACAGCATTGACTAGTAGGATCATACCCTATGAAGCATATTTATATGAGATTTAAAGAGAGATTAAATCACTAGGATTTCCCCCTAACCAAGAAAAAGATGAGATTCATCAACTAAATCATGCTTGAATCCATTTACTATAGTTTTTTAAGCTCATCGAGATCACAACTGAAAAAATTCCCTCCAAACCAGCTAATGAAAATCTTAAGATCACACACATTACCTTAGTGATTTCACTGGTGTAATAAAGGTATATGTATCTAGACCCTAAGAGAATGAATATATTTATTTTCCTTTTCATAAAACAATAATTATAATCTTCTTTTTTTAATATTAATTTTTAAATTTCTTGATAATGATTTTGATAAAAATTAGCTCTTGATATGATGAAACTCAAATTTTATTTTTTGGGAAATGTATAGTTTTAATCAAGAAACTCTATTTGAATGAATTCATGAATTTTTTAAATAAATTATATTATACTAAAATATTACTATTACATAATATTTATTTAATATAAATTGTAATTTAGTTTAACAAATCCAAAAATAATTTTATAATTATTAGAAAACTATTATTGTAAAGAAACCATTATTTTTCAATAAATGTGGGTTTTGGAATTAAAAGTTAAAATTATAATAAAAATGTAATTATTTGGATAAAATAAATATTACTTTTTAAATTATCACTTTTAAATTATACAATGTTTATTTTTTTATAATTTTCAGAGATATTTTGTTTTTTTTGGTGAAAATTAAATAATTTATAAATATATGGTGTGTATTATGAAATCATAATTACCAAAAAGAGATGTAATATATTCCCCAAAATTATTCATGAACAAATATATATTTAACCATGTATTTAATGCGTTTTTTAGTTTGTTTGATAATTTTTTAAACCATTATTGAATCCTCCAAAACCAACATTATATTTTATGGTTTTAAAAACAATTAGTTGTAAACATGACTCACTTTCACATCACGATGGGTATTATTTTAAATATATAGATTCATAAACATGTAATATAATTAAAACCACTCCACTTCAGTAGAAACCATGGTATATTTTTTAGTTTTGATTATTTTCCTTGTAGAGTCCAAAACCTATGTTTTGAAAATAATAAATAACTCTGCACTCTTTTTAAATATAAACCCAACCAACCTCCCATTTATATTCACTCAAAACCATTTGATCTTGAAATTAATATACCATTTACTCTTTATGAACCTCATAAGGTGTCCCTTTGGTCTTAATAATCTCCTCCAACTATTTTAGAGACACCCTCTCAAAGTAAGGGTTCTTCTCCTTGTCCTCTATATCCATCACCTCCTCTATGTTATACCTTTTTTTTTAATTTATTAGTGTTTTTATATGTCCTCACACATCTATCTTAATGAACTGATGGTATATAGGTTATTAGATACCCTTTTATCTCTCATTAATTACTCCCATGAAATTTTTTGGACCCTCATTAAGCTTCTGAAATTATCCTTTTATTTTCCATACAAATATTTTGTATTGTGAATACCATTTCCATTTCCACTCAAGGGTATTCTCATAGATGTGATTATAATTCATTTATTTGGTAAATACCTTTATTTAACTCATAATCTTTAATCATCATATTAAATTTGATTAAATATTTCCTTACATTCAATGATATATGTGGAACACATGAGCATGTATATATTATGATGGGTACACCCATATAGCACTCCAATGCATTAGAAATTTTTTTAATCTCATGAAATTTCATGTATAGAATTATGGAGTAATACTAATCTATTGTGGGAGTCATTGCACCATGTTATGATGTCTTGGAGGTCATCCTTGACATATTTTTATGACATGATTTATGTTTTCACCACATTATCATGTTGTCTTTTTTCTATTATGATTATATCCTGACACATTATTCAAGATTATGATTCTCACCCCTCTTATGTTACACGTATATTCCTCTAGGACCACATGTAATACTTTAAATTTTTAAATGATCTTTTATTTATTTTCTGGGATTTATAGTTCAACCCTTTCTTATGTACACCGTGGGTTATCCCGTGCAGTCTTAAGAAAATGTTTGAATTTTAGGAGCATGATAAGAAAATTTTTAATAATATCTTTGTATTCATATTTTAAGATGATATTCTATATACCTAATTTCTCTAATAAAATAGGCTCCATGATCTTATAGGACTGTTTTATATCTATTTTTATGTAATAAATCATTAATTAATGAGTAATAAAATTTGGGTTTTCAGATTGATGCTATGAGTTAGAAAGGCCATTATACTTTGTCCATGATGAGTAATTAATGTGATCCAATATTTATGGATTTTAGGAATATGGATCTTGAAATCATATGAAAGAGAAAAATATCCTATATTTCTCATATTATAGTTAAACCATCTATACATATGAGGTTTTAAGAGGTAAAAATAACTATATAGAAATATAGAATATGGTGATCAATGTTCCTAAGTTCCATAATGATTGTTATCAAAAAATATGGTTTAAAACATATTATTTGTCCCTTCCATAACAGATCTAAAGAAGTGTCTATTGTATGAAACTCTTTATTCATCATTCTTTATTATTTTATAATATAAAAATATATATAGATATTTGAGATAGTATATATAGTGGGATGACATGAAATGTGATATTGTAGAGTATGTATGTTGATTCCAGGTATGAATATATGTTTAGATTGAGATATGGAATTATAATGGGATATTACAACCATTAACAATACTTGAATGGAAATTATAATAAATCACAATGTATTTCAACATCAAACCCTTGAATACATATAAAGGGAATAATACAATTTGGGTTTCATTTAATAACCTTACATAGTCCAAAAATTTCATTACAATATGAGATCATTTCTCTCTTGATCAGACTACTAGGATATTCATCATGTAAATGGTATGATTTCATGGAGAAAGATATTCTTTTCAATATGATTGAGATTTGAGGTTTACCTTGAGGTTATGGAGTACTCTTGTAACATCCTTGTTCCAGGTACTGCCCAAAGGTGCCCCGTACCCAGTTGGTCATATGGCCTCAAGCGCATTTCCCTGAATGCCAGAGGCTGCTGACTAGTAGTGAGGGCCTAAGGTGTGATAGTGCGGAAAATATGCCCTCATTGGAAAAGTATTTGCAGTGGAATAACAAAATAATAAATAGTAGCATAAGCAATAATATCATAAAACAAGTAAACAATGGAAAACTAATAATAAATAAACAATTGCAACACATTTATAAATGATGCATGTCTCATATGTCTATGAAAACAGCCAAATAAGTCACAATACTTAAAATATAGTACTAAACCAAAGTACCAAATAAAATGAATAAACTCCAGTAGCATATCAAGACTCATCTTGGTCTCATGCTCTCTAACTCCATATCAATCATGTAATAGATGAAGAAGGGTGATTTCCCTTATCAATACCTACAACCATATAAGCTATTTGGGTCTAAAAGAATCACCCAAACATTGTTTGAGATGAATCCCAGTAGGAAACCACCATAAGATTTGGGCATAACTGTCAGTGAGTATATATAGAAGGAACTAATGGAAATGAATCAAATAAATTAGGAGTACACAAAAGTAACCAAATCCTATAGTTTCCATTTACACTCATTGGCATCCAAAGTTCATCATTCAATCATGTATCACCAACAGGTCTCTCAGGAGACTACCTAACAGGGAGAATCCAAGCTTTTGCTTTGGCTTAACAGACACATCAAAAACATTCAATGTTTACATTAACCCTATGGGTAGCTCACATAGTCTAACCCCTCTGGAAAAATAAAGCAATAATAGGTAAAGACACCTTGAAGAAGAACTCACCGTAAATTCCACCTATGGATTTCTATAAAAACTACAGACTATTTAGGGAATCAATCAAGGTCAATTCCCCATGTGGTCTCATAAAGTAAACTATAGACACTCTGAGGTGGCACTCACCTTCAATCCCCACTATGGTTTCATAGTGTGAAATATAACAGACACTCTACATATGAAATCAACGTCAATTCCCCATGTGGTCTAACTACAAAAGGTTCTCACAACCCTATGTAATTAAATCATGCGTAAATGTTATCAATCATCCCAAAGTAATCTCAGATACCACATGGATAAACAATTCCAATAAATGTCACAAGAATTTAAGAAGTAGAAAAAGGTAAACAGTTCCATACTATCAAGAAAGGCAAGGAAACAAGGTCTTCCTCATAGGTAACCTCGACCAAAATTCCCTAAGCATTCAAATAATGAAACTCACCCATGGGGTGTTCCTTAAACATTCAATTTCACAGAATATCACATCAATAAACCCATAATCCAATAATCATTCTAAGTCAGGAAAAACAGGGTTCAATTTCCTTAGCCTGAAATACTCGAAACATGGGTAATCATCCCTTTGGTATATAAAACTCAAATAAAAATGATGAAAGTCAAAATACCACCTCCCTCGACATTGTACAATGAACAGTCTCAAACTTCAGCCCTCTAATTGTCCTGGAATGATGTAGATCTACAAAAACGTTGAAAACTCTCAACCTTTAAAAACTCAAGAGAGAAGATAAATCATGAGGATAGATTCAAGGATAAGGGAGGACACACTGGTGGGATTCCAACACACCCATCGAAGTTTGAATCAGACCTAGGTTGGAGAAATGGTGGCTCGGAGAAGATTTGTCACTCCCAGTCACTCCTGAAGGAACCAAGGCAAGAAGAAGATGAATCTAGAAATTAAACGTTACCTCGGTCCATTTAGTCAAATAAATGAAAACGTACACAGCATGTTCATTTAATGTACTCATCGTGTACATTCCTCAATCATCCCGCTATTTAGGCCTTCTCTAATTCACCCCACATGGCCATGTCTCGGGGGTTACACGGTCAACCCATAGCTACTCGCGACAACCTGGTACATGGCATGTACTCTCAAGTGGACGGTGTGTACTTCTAAAATTTGAAAAAAATCTCATTTTTCTCAAAAACACATGAATACAATATCCATGCCCTAAAAGAAGATCTGGTTTAGTACAAACATCCCTCCTTAATGAAATTCATCCCTTAATTTCTCTAACACGGTGGCAAAGAAGAATCCTTGAATAGCTCCAGCCACTACAATTGTACATCGGTCTCCATCTCCTAAGTCTCATCCAATACTTAGTCGTGCTACCAAAACACCTGTAACAGAGGAACATACCAGCCACAAAGAACCTTCCCACTATGATCAATAATCCTAATATGATGTTCCTCGAACGATGTGCCCACCTCCCACTCAACCTCCTTGGTTTGTAAAATATGTGATGGGTCTGAGGAGTAACTCCATACATAAGAAACATATGAGACATCATGCATAGCTTGGTACCTCTGAGGTAACTGTAACCAATAGGTAACCGACCCGACTCCCTCAAAAATCTCAATCGGCCCGACGTATCTCAGTGAAAGCTTTCCCTATCTCCTAATCCGCTGGTGTCACAACCTCAGTGTGATATGCAAGAAATATTAATCTCTGACATCGAACTCTAGAGGTCATCTCTGTCAATCATCATCAGATTTATTCAGATAATGTGTAGTAGCCATCCTCTTCAAAATCAACTTCACCTGCTCAGTGGTCCCCTAGACAAGATGAGATCCCATCACAACTGCCTCTCCTACCTCCATCCAACATAGGGGTGATCGGCATGGTCTTCCGTACAAATACTCCTAAGGTGTCATCTAAATAGTTTCCTGAAAGCTATTATTGTATGAAAACTCTAATAGAGGTATGTGCTTCTTCCAGGAACCTACAAAATCTAGAATGCATGCTTGAATCATATCCCCTAAAACCTGAATCGTGTTCTCAGATTGGCCATATTTATGTGAATGGTAAGTTGTACTCAGATGCACCTGTGTACCCAAAGCCCTCTATAGTCCCTTCCAAACATGAGAAGTAAAATGGGTGTATCTGTATGAAATTATAGAGCATAGAACCACATGAAAACATACAATATCTCAGATGTAATGCCTTCCAAGATCATCAACGTTGAATGTCTCCTTGATCTGTAAGAAGTGTTCAACCTTCATGATTATATCAACGAAAATCCAAACTACATCATTATTTTGAGGTGATCCCAGTTAACCTATCACGAAATCTATTGAGACATCATTCCACTTCCCCTTGGGAATGTCTAACTAATATAAAATCCCTTATGCTCGTTGATGCTTCGTCGTCACCTGATGACAGGTGGAACATCTCGTAACAAATTCAGCAACATCCTTCTTCATACCTGGCCACCAATACTGCTATTTAAATATTGATACATCTTGGTGAAATCTGGATGATGTTCCCAAATTGTGGAATGAAAATCCCACACGTATGTATAAAGACACCCATACGTGCCCATGAAAATACAAGATCTCATCCTTGTCTACGGTCCACCTTGGAGTAGGGTCCTCTCTTAACACACTCTCATGTAGAACTATGACCTTAGAATCTAATAGATGCCTCTTTCGCACCCGATCCAGAATAATAGAGGTAACAGTTACAGAAGAAAGAAAATTCTTCCCCTCTCTATCATGAACCTCCAAATGTATTTTTGAGAATAGATCCATAAGCTTCCAATCACTAATTTCCTCTTAAACTTCCTATATTTGAGTCCTTGTACTCGACGCATCTGGCACTGTGTTGCCTTTCCTAGGTGTGTAGGCAAGCTAAAATTTAAAAGACTAAAGGTACTAAACCAACCTTCGTTGTCTCAAATTTAGATCATGATGAGTAAAGATATACTTGAGACTTTTGTGCTCAGTGAAAACCAAAAAAATCTATCCCAAAAGGTAATGTCTCCAACATCGTAAATCATGAAAAAAATATAGCTAACTTGAGATCATGCATCGGGTAATTCCTATCATGTGGCCTTAAATTCCGAGACCCATATGTAATGTATCCTTCCCCTTGCACAATCATTTCCCCCAGCCCTATACTAGAGGCCTCACATTATACAGTGTAACTCTTTCATGGCTCTGGAAAAATAAGTATCGGTGTTGAATTCAATCTCACATTAAACACCTGAAAGGATAAATCATAGGAATATTTACACAAGTATTTCACACCCTTCTTAGTCAATCCCATGAGCAGCACTGCTAAGTTTGAAAAGTCATGTATAAAACGTATGTAGTAACCAACCTTCCCCAAAAAACTCTGTACCTCAATGACGTTCTTTGGATACTCACTGGAAACTATTTCTATCACATTATCTGTGTCTAATGATACTCCTGTCTCTGAGATAACATGAACCAAGAAGTGAATCTAGTCCATCCAAAAGTGTCATTTTGAGAGATTAGCATATAAATGATGCTCACCCAGTGTACTCAAAACAATCTAAATATGTGTGGCATGGTCATGTAAAGTTTGAGAGTACACCAAGATATCTTCTACAAAAACAACCAAAAAAGAGTCCAAGTAAGGATAAAACACTTGGTTCATCAGTGCCATGGAAACTACAGGCGCGTTCGTGAGACCGAACGGCATAACCAAATACTTATACTGTAACACCCTGAGATTTTATGAAAAATTTTCTTTTTCATTGAAGTATTGTGTTGTATGCTAAACCAAAAGGATCTTGAACTACATGCATCCCTGACTTGGCTTGCGTTACACGCAATCACGACCTTCCACGATAGTGTGTCTTGTACGCAATACCGAGTTTCACTAAACAACGATATGTTATATAAACTAGCCGTTATGAATAGTAATACCCAATTTCTGAAATTTTATAAATTTTATCTTTCAAAATGGACTTCATTTTTGGATTCTTGATATCTAAATTAGCCTAGGGTGAATTTTTTGTATTTTTCTGAAAAATTTCAATTTTGATGAATAGTGAAAACACTAGGTTGCTATTTAAAAACCGACGTTTTATTTAAATAATTATTTATTTTATTTAAATTTATATTAGGTCAAAATTGATAAATAATACCTATATAAGTTCAATTTAATTCATTGGAGTCATTTTATAATAATTTTAGATATATAAAAAATTTATTGAACTTTTGACCGTCTTTTACCCACCTCCTAGGAGAATTTGAAAATTTAACTAAAACTTAATTTTGTCACTTCTGTTAGTGAAATTTCAAAAATCTGAGAGACACGGTTGATATCAGTAAGTAAAATTTGGTTCAATAAGATAAAAATAATTTTTTGTGAATAGTAACTTTTTATTTTTATTTCCACCGTTAAAAGTAAATAGGGTAATTAAGGGTAAGAATGATATTATTATTACCCTAACACATGTCCTAATTCTATTAGATAAGTGTAATTCGACCAAAAACAACCTTAGTAATATAATATTATCATTTAGGTCCACTTGGATTAGATTAGGACACTTATTATTATTTTATTTAAAGAAGAGTTAAAAAAGTTAAAATCAATGTTTATTAATTAAAACATTTTTAATATTGGGTTATACAAAAGATAAATTCTACTATAAATATTCATTAGAAAGATAAAAAAATTTGTAAATAATTTTGTTTTACTTATAATTTTTAGACATTAAATAATTTAATTTATTGTTAACACAATGATGATGCAGTAATTACATGATTAATGAAATATTAACATAATTGATGTTATAAATACCCAAATAAATGTAATTTGAGACTTTTTATGAATTAAACTAATTTTTTTGATTAATATGACATTTTAGTATTTATTTAATTAACTTTTTTCTAAATAATAATGCTTTTATGATTTTCACAAAAAATAAAGTACCAAATAGTGTTACTCTTGACATAAAATAGTTTCTAAAACAAATATTATATTATTAATTGTTATTTTATTCCTAAAAATCTAAGGTTCATACAAATGGCTTAGATAATGATATATATATTAATAATGAACCACGTGTGGTTATTTTGGCTTGTTATAGTAAGCTTATTAACCATATAGTGTAAGAAAACAAAAAGACACAGTAAAAGTTAAATTATTTAACTTAGAGTTAAATCTAAATGATAAGGATAAAATAGTAAAATAAACTTGTCTAAAACCTATTGGTTGAGCGTATTTCAACCCATACCCACATTATCTTATAAATAAATCAATTTGGATCTATTATAAACCGAATATGACTTTATTATAAAATAATATTTTAAGTTTTTCTTAAGGTGCCCCTCTCCTCCCTTATAAAAAGGGCACCCCTTCCCTCTTCTCTTCACACCCTTTTGTGCCTTGAAGATCGGTCAACCCCTACCAATTCCTCTTCTCAACCTCTCTAGTTATATCATAGAGGTTCTGGTCTTCTCAAAATACCAACTCTAGTGTCTTAAGAAGAAGTTTAAAGGAGGTGGGTCGAGGAAGAGATAATCTCTTCTACCGACTCTTTAAAGTTTCTTTCTTCTTCTACTTACTCTTCATTAGTTGTTTCATTATAAAGTAATAACATCAGTATTACTTATATACTTATATGTTATCATAAATATAAAACAACCCCATTTCACCTTCTATCCATCCTATGGAAAACGAAATCACTGCGCGTGCGTACGTACGGAATACCGTCTCCACGCCGTGGTGTAATCTATTTTTCCACCACCACCTTACTTGGATGGGTATAATGGTGTAAAGAATAAATATATATGATTATTATAACATCATACTGATTCTAAGCTATTATATCATCCACTCTAATTCCATTCAATAAATATGGGAATGATATCATCGCTCGTGCGTACGTACGAATTACCGTCTCCACGACGCGAAGAGATTCACTTTCCATGTTAACAATTCAAGAATGATTATAAAGTATATATAATAAGTAATCATGAAATATATGACATAATAATTCTTCTGGATTTATGTATATATATATGTATTTAATCTACTTAATTCCATTCAATTCAATAAGGAAAGGAAAACAACATTCATGCGTACGTACAACCTACCGTCTATATGAACAGTGGAATTCATTTCATTCATCTATCTAATATATATATGTATATACTGAATATATATAATATATAAATAATTATTTACATTCTGGAAGTAATTAAATCATGATATAAGTAATAATAATACCAATAACAACAAATCTAAACATGTACGATAAATAAAACAATTTTACCCAAAACGCTGCTTTAAAATGGAATTTACAAAAGAACGGGTAATATAAAGTCATAAGTGAACCATATATGATATCATAACAATGAATATGATTCTGTAATAAGTAAATGACATTATTTAAATCATTATACAGGAGGTTTAGATACGTAAGAAGCATATCGGACATAAGGTAAGGGATAATTTTGCAATCTCATTTTTATCCGAGATTGCTTATTCATTGGTATTTACTGGGGTTATTGTTATCATCCATGTCTATGTTTTCTAAAAATGTTTTCATGTATGTTTAATGGACTTTTTACCCATTATTGACTTTTACCACATGTTATGGAAGGAATATTTATTATGTTTACCATACAAGGATCTTTTTTACTTTTCCATCAAAAATACAAGGAGAATGTTTTTTTAACTTATACAGCATGAACTGATTTTTACGGTTTTATAAAGCCTTATTTTCGTGAATCTTACTCTAAAATATTTCATGACTATTTTCAACAAAATCATTTTCTTTTAAAATTTCATGACATTTTGTGAAAAGAAAATGATTTTGAAGAAGAAAGGATATTTTCCTCAAGAATTTATTTCAAGTGTTTTATCAAAAACCATTTTCCTTCTAAGATGATATTATTTCATATGTGTATTTTTCATGTATAATGTCCCTATTATTTATGTGGTTTCACTTTTCTTATGATGAAATGATATACATTTGTTTTATATGGATTATGTGATGATGGGATGATGTTTTTGAAACCCATTTTATTCTTTGGGTTATGATGAATGTTTCAAATTTATATTGTGGCACAAGTAATAATGATTTCATTATGAGATGGGTAGGACCTATATCTCCCTCAAATGCATTGGGTAAAGACTTATATCTCATGAGATAGACATGGCTGGAAGGGTAAGTTAATCTGGTTCAGTGATACAGGACTGGAACGAGGAGTGAACTCGATTCAGAAAGGGACTTTGTCCACTAAGATGGTGTTGGAAGCAATGCCTTGGCTACTATGGAAATCATATCATGTGATTAATTTTTTCCCATAATTACATGGTTTATTCCCATTCTATTTTATCATGATTAATGTTTCTTTATGATCTATTCCTTATGTACTGCCATGTTTTATGTCATTTCTCAAGATTTTGGTGTTTAAATATTATGTTCATGTTTTGAAGTTCAAATGTATATGGCTTTTTTTATTTTCTCCATTCTTACCCTTACTGAGCCTTTGAGATCACCCTTTATATGTTTTATTTTCCCTAGGATATAAAGAAAGGTTTTAGGTAAGAAAAAAAGGGAAGATATTTATGGGAGATGTTGAAGATCTTTCACCACGATTAGAAGATTTTGTTCCGAGTTTCCAAAGACACTAAACTATTATGGTCCTTCGGTGTTTGTTTTTGTTATGTATTAAGTATTCTGCCAAAGTAATGTAATGTCCATGTACATCAAGGTTTGGGTCTCTATAGTTGGTATTAGAGGTTCGTTTTAGTTAACCTTTGGAAACTAGGATGCAAAAACTTTAGTTAAACACCTAGAGATATTTCTAAGGTATGTCTAGGGATGTCTCTACGGTTAATTATACGTATAGGTTATAGTCCTAGAATTACGATAAATATATTATAATTAAACCTAAGGTATTACATATTGAAGGTACTCCCCCTTTATTATGTTGTTTTCCCTAGCTTGATTTTTGCCTCTCGCACTATTATTTTTGGGTTTTAGACGATGGCTAGAACCCGAAGGAACCGTGTTGATCAATGTAATGGACAATGCAATGATTGTCCTCCTGAACAACCAAATGTGATGGGAGATGGAGTGAAAAATCTTATTGCTATACTTACACAATATATGAATCATTCTATATTTCCAAATGATCAGAGAAGGGAACAATATTCTATTGATTCCTTCATGAGGTAACGCCCACCTTCATTCAATGGATCTTCTGATCCACTTGTTGCTGAACAATGGATCAGTAACATTGAAAAGATATTTTCCATACTTCATTGTTCGGAACATGATAAATTCATTCTAGCTGTTTACCATTTAGAAGGTGAATCAGACCAGTGGTGGACTCTAATTTAGAATACAAGGCCCCAGGATGAAATTGAATCCATGGAATGGGATGTGTTCAAGAACTTTTTTTTCAGCAATTACTTCCCTCGTATTCTTCGAAAAACGATGGAAAAGGAGTTCCTTGAGCTTAAGCAGAAGGATGATGAATCTTTTGGTATATACGAAGCGAATTTTACAAGACTTTCAAGGTATGCATCTGGATTTATCATCCAACCTAAAAGTAAAGTTGATCGATTCTTCAGTGGCTTAAAACCAAGTCTTCAAAGGGAATTAGCTATAAGAGACTTTAGAAGCTATGAAGAAATTGGGAATTGTTCTATCAAGGTAGAACTGGATGTTGGTGTAACATATCCGTCTCATGGTTTTGACAAGAAACGAAAGATGGAGTTTAAGGAAAAACCTTAGAACAATGGTGAAAAGAAGGTGAATTTTTCTTTATGCTCAAAGTGTGGAAAGAATCATGGTGGAGATTGTCTAAAAGGTACTAGAAAATGTTTCAAGTGTGGAAAAGAAGGTCATCAAGCAGCTGAGTGCTGAAGTAATGGGAAAAAGGTTTCTAATGATGTGAATGGAGAAAAGACTACAGAGACCGCTCCACCAAAAATTCAATGCTTCAAGTGCAAGGAAATGGGGAATTATGCTAACCAATGCCCTAATCCAAGGGTTAATGATGATCGATGTGAGCAAACTCTTAAGGAAAAGGAAAAAGGGAAGTCACATGTGATCACTATTGGCGATGTTGAGTATGAAAATGATGTAGTGGAATGATTATGTGTTTATGTAATGGGATTCTAAAATAATGTTGTGGAATCTAATTTATAGTACTGTGGAATATTGGAATATCTATGAATTAGTTTATTATGGTTTTCAATAATTATATGGTACCGGTAACCATGAAAATTAATTCAAATATTTTGGAAAGAAAATGATATGCACATAATTAAGGGATAAGGATAAAATTAAATGTTTGATTGTATTCATGAGCTCATGACTGATATAAGGACTAAGTGATATTATTGTTTCAGTATATAGAATTTTTGGGATTTTGGTATGTGGAAATAGTTAAGCTTTAACAACATTCATGTTTTCACTATGTTTCAATGGGTATTAATTTTTCAATAGAATGCATGATTAAGGTATTCACATGTTTGGAATGTGACCAACAAGATATATAGTATGATAAATGATGGTATTCACATGCTCGGCAGATGAAATTTCTAGTAATTGTTTTCTTTATACTATGATCTTGGACAGAAGTATTTTTGATAAGCCTAAATATTAGAATGGATTATGTTGGACATATGTTATTATTGTTTAAGGATATAACTTTTTCGATATTATTGATGGAATGTTATAATAATGTAGTTTTAGAAAAAGGACAACCTGCAAGATGGGCGACAACCCATCGCGTCGGACAAGGCTGTGGGAATCAAACCCACAACCGAAGTGCGACAGGCCTTTATTTCTTACCACTGGCCTACAAGAAGTCCCTGGTTAGTGGAAACTAGTTTTATTTTTTTAAGCGGTATGATAGATGAAGTATAAGTCCATTGTCGGAATAATATACGATTAATCTCACCATAGATGGACTTATGTATATTTAATAACTTATGCTAACCATTTTGTGATAGAAACAGATTGGATGACTTATCATTCTATCACATGATCTGCTAACACTTCACGAATGAAAAATTAAACTTCATTTCATTAAGAGATGATGTGTAAATTGTTCAAGGTACGAACAACGGTGAGATTATACCGAAATATAGTAAGTATTTCATCTAATTCAAATTCATCAACATTAGGGAAAGCATCTTGAAAACCAAAAATCTTGTCCTAGTGTCCTTATATCTGATGAATTAGATGGTACCTTAGATCATCACAAATTTATGGATTTGTGATTCTTGGCTTTTTCATATCCATGTTCTCTACCACTCTCCATCAGAACATGATGGTCAGATTTCTCTTCCATATCCATATTTTCAATTATGTTCTCCTATGTGGAAACCCGGTGATTAGTTAATTTGGGTAACCGTTACGTTTCATACTTTAGTTTTTAAAGATAATTTTTGGTATTCCTTTTTACGATGTGGGATTCTATTAAAACTTTCGAGTAGTAAACCATTTATAACCCCGACGAATTTCGATGGTGAAATTAATTTTAAGGGGGGTAGAATGTAACACCCCGAGATTTTATAAAAAATATTATTTTTAATTTCATTGATGTCTTGTGTTGTACGCTACAACAAAATTATCTTTCACTACACGCATCCCTATCTTGGCTTACATTACACGCAATCGCGACCTTCCACGATAGCGTGTGTTGTACGCAATACCAAGTTTCACTAAACAACGATATGTTATATAAACTAGCCGTTATGAATATTAATACCCACTTTTTGAAATTTTATAAATTTTATCTCCCGAAATGGACTTCATTTTTGGATTCATAATATCGAAATTATCCTAGGGTGAATTTTTGGTTTTTTTGAAAACTTTCAATTTTTGATGAATAGTGAAAACACTGGGTTACTATTTAAAAACTGACTTTTTATTTCAATAATTATTTATTTTATTTAAATTTATTTTAGGTAAAAATTGATAAATAATACCTATATAAGTTCAATGTAATTCATTAGAGTCATTTTATAATAATTTTAGATATATAAAAAATTTATTGAACTTTTGACCGTCTTTTACCCACCTCCTAGGACAATTTGAAAATTTAAATAAAACATAATTTTACCGCTTCTGTGAGTGGAATTTCAAAAATCCGAGAGACACGGTTGATATCAGTAAGTAAAATGTGGTTTAATAAGATAAAAATAATTTTTGATGAATAGTGACTTTTTAATTTTCTTTACCATGGTTAAAAGTAAATAGGGTAATTAAGGGTAAGAATGATATGATTATTACCCAAACACATGTCCTAATTCTATTGGATAAGTTTAATTCGACCAAAAACAACCTTAGGAATATAATATTATCATTTAGGTCCACTTGGATTAGATTCAGACACTTATTATTATTTTATTTAAAGAAGAGTTAAAAAGGTTAAAATCAAAATTTATTAATTTAAACATTTTTAATATAGGGTTATACATAAGATAAATTCTACTATAAATATTAATTAGAAATCTAAAAATCTTTCCTACATAATGGTATTTTTTTTATAATTTTTAGACATTAAATAATTTAATTTATTTATGAAACAATGATGTTGCAGTAATTACCTTATTAATGAAATATTAACATAATTGATGTTATAAATACCCAAATAAATGTAATTTGAGACTTTTTATGGATTACAAAATTTTTTTGATTAATATGACATGAAAATATTTATTTTATTAACTTTTTTCTAACTAATAATGTTGTTATGATTTTCACATGAAATCAAGTACCAAATACTGTTACAATTGACATAAAATGGTTTTTAAAAACAATATTATATTATTAATTATTATTTTATTCATAAAAATATAAGGATTGGAAAAATGACTTAGATAAGGATATATATATTAATAATGAACCACTTGGTGTTCTTTTGGCTTGTTATAGTAAGTTTATTAACCATATAGTGTAAGAAAACAAAAAGACACAGTAAAAGTTAAATTATTTAACTTAGAGTTAAATCTAAATGATAAGTATAAAATAGTAACATAAACTTGTCTAAAACCTATTGTTTGAGAGTATTTCAATCGATCCCCACATTAGATTCTTAATAAATCAATTTGTATCTCTTATAAACTGAATATGACTTTATTATAAAATAATATTTTAAATTTTTCCTAAGGTGCCCTCTCCTCCCTTATAAAAAGGGCGCCCCTTCCCTCTTCTCTTCACACCCTTTTGAGCCTTGAAGCTCGGCCAACCCCTGAAAATTCCTCTTCTAAACCTCTCTAGTTATATCATAGAGGTTTTTGTCTTCTCAAAAGACCAATTGTACTGTCTTAAGAAGAAGTTTAAAGGAGGTGCGTCGAGGAAGAGGTAATCTCTTCTACTGACTCTTTCAAGTTTCTTTCTTCTTCAACTTCTTCTTCATTAGTTGTTTCATTATAAAGTAATAACATTAGTATTACTTATATACTTATATGTTATCATATATATGAAACAACCACATTTCACCTTCAATCCATCCTACGTAAAATGAAATCACCGTGCGTGCGTATGTACGGAATACCGTCTCCACGTCGTGGTGTAATCTATTTTTCCACCACCACCTTACTTGGATGGGTATAATGGTGTAAATAATAACTATATATTATTATTATAACATCATACGGATTCTAAGATATTATATCATCCATTCCAATTCCATTCAACAAATATGGGAATGATATCATCGCTCGTGCGTACGTACGGATTATCGTCTCCACGACGCGATGAGATTCATTTTCCATGTTAACAATTCAAGAATAATTATAATGTATATATAATAACTAATCATGAAATATATGACATAATAATGATACTGGATTTATGTATATATATATATATGTATTTCATCTACTTAATTGCATTCAATTCAATAAGGAAAGTAAAACAGCGTTCATGCGTACATACGGCCTACCGTCTCTATGAACGGTGTATTTAATTTCATTCATCTATCTATTATATATATGTATATACTTAATATATATGATATATAAATCATTATTTACATTCTAGAAGTATGTAAATCATGATATAAGTAATAACAATATCAAGAACAACAAATCGAAACATGTACTATAAATAAAACAATTTTACCCAAAATGCTGCTTTAACATGGAATTTACAAAAGAACAGGTAATATAAAGTCATAAGTGAACCATATATGATATCATAACAATGAATATTATTCTTTAATAAGTAAATTACATTATTTAAATAATTATACAGTATGTTTGGATACGTACGAAGCATATCGGACATAAGGTAAGGGATAATTTTGCAATCTCATTTTTATCCGAGATTACTTATTCATTAGTTTTTACTGGGGTTATTGTTATCATCCATGTCTATGTTTTCTAAAAATGTTTTCATGTATTTTTAATGTCATTTTTACCCATTTTTTACTTTTACCACATGTTATGGATGGAATATTTATTTTGTTTACCATACAAGGAACTTTTTGACTTTTCCTACAAAAGTACGAGGAGAATGTTTTTTTAACTTATATGGCATGAATGGATTTTTATGGTTTCATAATGCCTTATTTTCATGAAGATTACTCTACAATATTTCCTAAATATTTTCAACAAACTCCTTTTCTTTTAAAATTTCATGATATTTTGTAAAAAATTATTTTGAATTAGAAATGATATTTTCTTCAAGAATTTATTTAAAGTGTTTTATCAAAAACCATTTTCCATCTAAGATTACATTATTTCATATGTGTATGTTTCAAGTATAATGTCCCTATTATTTACATGGTTTCACTTTTCTTATGATGAAATGATATACATTTTTTTATATGGATTATGTGATGATGGGATGATGTTTATGAAACCCATTTTATTCTTTGTTTTATGATGAATGTTTCAAATGTATTTTGTGTCACAAGTAATAATGATTTAATTATGAGATGGGTGGGACCTATATCTCCCTCCAATGTATTGGGTAAAGACTTATATCTCATGAGATAGACATGGCTGGAATGGTAAGTTAATCTGGTTCAGTGATACAGGACTAGAATGAGGAGTAAACTAGATTCAGAAAGGGACTTTGTCCACTAAGATGGACTTGGAAGCAATGCCTTGGATAATATGGAAATAATATCATGTGCTTAATTTTTTTCCACAATTACATGTTTTATTACCATGCTATTTTATCATGATTAATGTTTCTTTATAATCTATGCCTTACATAGAGCCATGTTTTATGTCATTGCTCAAGATTTTTATGTTTAAATATTATGTTCATGTTTTGAAGTTCAAATATATGTGGTTTGTTTTATTTTCTCCATGCTTACCCTTACTGAGAATTTGAGCTCACCCTTTATATGTTTTGTTTTCCCCAGTACATAAATAAAGGTTTTAGGTAAGAAAAAAAAGTGATGATCTTTATGGGAGATGTTGAAGATCTTTCACCACGATTAGAAGATTTTGTTCCAAGTTTCCAAAGACACTAAACTATTACGGTCCTTCGGTGTTTGTTTTTGTTATATATTAAGTATTCTGCCAAATTAATGTAATTCCCATGTACATAAATCTTTGGGTCTCTACATATACAGACCATACCTGCTCCAAAAAGTTATAGGAGGTATATCTGATTATCTAACACACAAATGATGATAACTGGATCTCAAGTAAATCTTCAAGAACACTCGGGCGCCTCGAATCTAATCATAGAGATCATCAATCCTAAAAACGTGATATCAGTTCTTGACTGTCAACTGGTTCAACTTCCAATAATCCTCAGAAATTCTGAGGGTACAGTACACCTTATTCAGAAAAAACACATGTGAACCCCAAGGAGAAGTACTGGGTCGGATGAAACCCTTTTCTTGTAACTCCTCCAACTACTTCTTGAGCTCCTGAAACTCTAGTATAGACATCCTATAAATAGGAATGGACACTAGTTCCACTCCTGGTACAAGATCAATAGATAAATATACCTCTCACTCCTGAGGTAAACCAGAAAAGTCTTATGGAAAGACATCTATGAAATGATCCACCAATACAGGAATGTCAATCTGTGACGTCCCCTGGTCATACAGATACAGACTACCAAGATGGGTTGTAACACCTCTCAAATCGTGATTCTCGTGTCCATATCTACTCTCCTGGACATCCCATTCACCCTTATGTTGAAACAAACCACCCTATGGTGACATGAAACTCACCCTACGGCAATAGAAATCAACAACGACTTGGAAGGGAACTAACCAGCAAATTCTGAGAATGACGTCATATCCCATCATCTCTAAGACAAGAAGATCCCATAAGAAGTGTCACCAAGAAAACTCAAGAGGGAACTTCTTGAACTTACATACACTAGTCATTCTAATCCCCAATAGAGTTTCTAGCATCATGATATTAGTAGAAGTAAAGATACAGAGTCCATGTCTCTCCACAACAGGAACAGATAAAAAGCTATAGTAAGCCCCTATATCTAAAATAGTAGAAGCTAAAACTGGGGCAACCAAAATCGTACCTCTAACCGTAGAGGGTTCAGGATCCTTCTGCTTCTGGATCTACTCCAAAACAAAATCATGACCAGCACCGCAGCCCTGTGATGTTGTTTGTGATCCCTGGACTGATCCACCCTGTGGCTAACAAAAAAATTGTGTATGACCACTGCGGCCACGACAACCACCTCGGCTTGAACAACCTAAAGAACTCTAAACCCAAGTGTGATATAAAACTTGTGGTCCTGCTCTGGTTCAAAGAGTCGAAATAGATCCACCCTCACTAGATACTGGGAGGATGGAGTTGCATAAACGCTGAATATTTCCCATCTTGCCGCAAGATCGGCACTCAACTGGGTATCTCAGGGACTGAGGTTTCTTATGTCCACCCTTCCTACACTGGTAACACACCACTTGGATACCTAATATAAAATTCTTCCTACTCGGATCTCCATGTGTAGACTCTCTACGGTGCTTCTTGTTATCAGTCGGAAGAGTACCAACTCTGGATACTGAACCGCCCTGGCCCACTACTCCAGAATCCCTCAGGTTGTGCTTATTGATTAGCACCTCGTTAACTATAGAAGAAATAGAAGTCAACCTAAATTTGTTCACCTGATATCAGATGACATGCCTTAGATCATCCTAAAACATCCTTTCCTAGAATAACTCATCACCCCCCAGAATGGGTGTGAAGCACTACATCTCTATGAAGAGAGAAGAATACTACATGGCTGAGAGATTACCCTACTCCAAACTCATGAAATCTTAGGCTCAGTCATCCCCCAAGGTCTCTGGGTAGTAGTCTTCATAGAAGGTCTGCTGGAACTCATACCAAGACATAACCCACTTGCATCCCACCTACAATATCGCATCCCACCATCTCTTGGTGGAATCACAAAGCATATATGTATTGAGATTCAGCCTCCTCTCTAGAAGCATCTCCAGATGCTCAAAGATCGACAGAGTGGCTTCTACCCATGATGCTATAGCCTTATGTCCTTTATCCCCTAAGAAAGTGGGAGGATTCTACTGCTATGAAAACAACATCAACTTTTCCATGGATGGGGTAGGATTTTGTTCTCCTTTGAAGGTTTTCATCATACTCATGAATCCTTCGGGGAACTGTGTCTCAGCACCTATGTCAGGTACAACCACCGGTGCCAATACGGGCACAATGGTAGGATATTCCAATAGTCCCTGATCTACCATTTCCAGCCTCTGATCATTTTCATGTGTTTGGAATACAACCAGAGGATGTCCCTGTGGCATGACTCTATAAGGTCAAGCGTACACCTCAGTTCAATATTAATAGTAAAAAACATTGAATTGAAAGAAGGTAATAGGGGAATAAAACAATAAATTTTTACAAAACAGGGATGTAATGTCTCGGATTTTTCTGTTTATTATTTTTAAATATTATTTGGAATTATTTCAAGACCGGGGGTGAAGACGGCACATCATTCTGAGGTCCAGTGAGCCCAGAATGGGGGTTTGAACTTTTTTATGTTATCTGAGTCGGCGCTTGTGCACGATTGTGGCAGTTTCTAAATGGATGACTGGGTTAAAAATATGAGGGCAGCATTGCATTTAGGATGATGACTTTACCTAAGAACGAGTCTAACCTCGATCGGTGCGGGTAGAGAGAAAAAGTAAATTTTTGGATGTTTTAAAGTAAAATGAAATAAAATAAATTCGCAAGTTTATTTTTTTTTCTTTCAAGGAAACATCCGCTGCAGCGCAGTAAACGGTGCAGCTGTTTCCTAAATTAATGACACATCATAATTATGCAAAAATGGGAAGTTGGACTCATTAATACTACCGCTCAATTAAATGCCAAATATGTTTCCCTTTTTATGGGGATAATAAAATGTTGCTCGTTAGAGACGATTGAGAAGAACCTCTATAGAATCTGTGGGACGTTGGGGAAAAACTCTCAGCGACGAACGATGACGAATCGAAGTTGAGAGTCACAGCGCCAACAAAATTCAAGGATCTCAACGACGAAGGTAGCGCGACACCTTCGTCAATGATCGATCCTTTCTAAAGGTAGAGGATGTTATTTCATTCTTGTTTCCCTGTTCTTGATTTAAACGACGAACTTGGATCAACCACGAACAAGTTGATCCGCGGATTCGTACGTTCTTGCGGGAGGGATTTTTTTGTTGGGAAGTTTATGGGGAATTAATCCATGCTATTTACTGTTGTTCATTCGTGCTCCATTTGAGCCTATTAACGGGAGTGGATCAACGCTGTGACGAACGACCGTGGAGGTTCGTTCCTCACTTTGTTTATTGGAATTCTTCCCCCTTATTCTCTTCTCGTGCGTTATTCACTTTTCTTCACAGGACAATGAGCAACTGATCGTTGCGCATCAAATCGAAGTTTTGACACCGCAACGACCTAGTAGAGGTGTGGCGACGATGGTGCAGGATGAATTGAACTGGATCGAAAAAAGGACATTCTTCAAGCGTTCTTTGCATGAGAAGATCAAATCGTGTTTTCGGAGCAGATCGGGGGTCCGAAAACACCATAAGTATCTTCTTGGTGTCGAGGCGGACAAAACCTGAAGCTTTCGTGGTGATCGGGTGGCCGGATCGACGAACAAATCATCACCGGAGGTGCGACGATGGAAGTTTGTGTTTCTGGAAATTTCCAGAATACACGGCGAGTACTTCCTAAGAACACGCCGTGTAGTACTGGCGGTGGCAGCTAGGGTTTCAGGGGTCAGAGATGAATCACACGGCATGTGACCCTAGTCACACGGCATGTTGAACATTCCCCAAAGACTCAGCGTGTACTTTGGGGAAATAAACGGACACGGTATGATCTACAGGGCTTCAGGTGGCATGGCATGTACAGCATGGAAGAGGCGGCTACACGAAACTCGGCATATATCCAGGGGATACACGGACACGGGTTAGAGTGCATGGGTTGATAGTCGTGTATGTCCACATGGCCAGTGACATGGGGCCAACCCCAGTCACTTGGACACGGTGTGTACATAGTACTACACACCATGTACTCAGTTTTTCTACACGACCAGCCTATGACACGGGCCATTCTACACGGGCAGTACCCAGGGTCAGAACACACGGTGTGTAACCTTTCTACATGTTGTGTACTTTTTTAAAAATGGCATGGTCCTCTTGTTCATCGTATTTCGGACATCATTAATTTGGGTTAGTGCCCCTTCTTCTCATTCCCCTGAAAGGTCAGGCATCATTTCCTCACACAGGAGTATGATCCATTCAGTAGGACTTTCTGTGATAGAGTTAGGAATCCATCTGAGAGGCCTCGATCAGGATCCTTTATCCATTCCTGACCCTAGGTAGAGTCAGGAATCGATGTGACCAACTCTACCAGGCGTTGATCCTATACCTAGCTGGTGTATCACCTAACTGGTGAATCCAGATTAGTCGCGGTATCCACTATGGCACTAGCAGTGATCCTTAACTGTGTATCGTGATATTTCCCACTCGGAAGTGTCTCTCCCATAATGAGTGCTTTCTATCTATTGTAACCATCCCACTTAAGAGTGTGTCTCCCAAAATGAGTGTAGATACCTCTCATGATGTTTCCTGACGAACATCACTTCTTGGATGGACGTTATTGGAGCTATAAGACTCATGGAGTGTGTTCTCCTGGAATGACTGCATCACAGGATATTCAAAAAGAATCCCTAATGGGGGTATGCGGTTGTGTGACTTGTCTCTAGACCACGGGTCTGGGTTTTGGGTATATCTGGTTTGTTCTATATGTTCTGTAGACATATATTGTGCATAGATGATTGTACCTTTACTTTGTGTACTGCTTTGTGGTTTTCGGGGTCCTCTACTGAGTATTGTTATACTCACCCTTACACGGGCCTTGCCCGCATGTCTGGTGTCTTGTGCAGACGAGCAGCCTTTTGATAGAGTCCAGGGCAGACCAGGACAGGACCGAGCTTTCTGAGTTCCCTACAGGCCGAGGTGTTCCTACGGCTATGAGCAGCAGTCCCAGTACCTTTTGTGTTTATAATTCGGACTTTCCAGTTTTCAGACTCTTGTTTATTTTTGTGGGCGTGTATTCCAGACCATTTTACTTTTTATTACTCTACCTTTCGTCTTACTCTGTTGGTTGGGTTTATTTTTATGCATGAATTTTTGTTCCTTAGTATTTTTTTCATTTCAGCATTGTGGCCTTGGAGATGTGTGCGTGTGTACAGGTACATAGGCATTACCTCCCATGTTAGTAATAAGCATACTTGGTGCTAGTCACCAGCCCCTGGCCTATTGGAGGCGGGCTTGGGGAGTCACTGTGTGGGCCCTACTGGGACGGGTCGTGACAGAGTGGTATTAGAGGTGGTCGATTCTACCTTAGAACCAAGAGTCTGTGGGGTTGGTTTGGGGCAACAGTGTTGAGTGTTTTCGGTTCGGCATTCAGGCCAGAGACCCCAGTGTTGGTGCGGCAGCCAACATATCCATACATCAGGACTCTGATAACCTGCTTTTCGACTCGGTACACGAAAACACTGGTTGCAGGGAAATAAAAAGGAACATGCATAATATAGTAATTGGTTGTGTTTTCGATTTCCTTTGTGTCGGCTATCCAGATATACTCATTGACCATGGTACATCTTGTTTCCTTACAGGATGCCTCTGCGATGAATACCCACTAGGATTCAGTAGCATGATCCCGAAGATGTCCCCCTCAGTGATGAGGATTTGATACAGGGACTAGTTCCCAAGGCTTTTCCATCAGGTGGAACACCTGCTATACCACCAGTGGAGCAGCCAGTGGTACCTGTAGTACCGACCAGCAATGAGCGCAGGCTTAGTGCGATCTATGAGTTCCAGAGACAAAGACCCCTCAGGTTCTGAGGCGATCCTGAACCTCAGGTGGCTAAGTACTGGCTTGAGGTGGTGACCAGAGTTTTTCGTCTAGTGAGGACACCAGCAGACCAGATGGTGATCCTAGGAGAGATCCCTCTTTAGGTTTCGGCGGGATGATGGTAGAGTCTGACCACACAGACTCACGACGAGGAGACTCATTCATGGACGGATTTTGAGCGACTCTTCAGGGAGGAGTTCTATCTAGTTACACTGAGAGTTGTATGCATCCATGAGCTTCTTCAGCTCCAGTAGGGCAATATGACAGTAGTTGACTATTCATCTAGGTTCACCAACCTCACCAGGTACTCGATGGATATGGTCAGGGATCAGTATTTCAGAGCTCGGACCTTTGAGAGAGGTCTACAATGTGACATCTGAGCTACTGTTGTGCCTTTATGCATATCTACTTATGCTGGAGTGCTTGAGCGGTCCTTGGTGATCAAGAGTTTCTTTTTGGAGTAGAGACAACCGTCGGCATTCAGCAACGGGCAGACAGGTGCGGAGACCCCGACAGCATGGAGCCGACGTCAGGCACAGGGATCTGGATGTGGGAAACATCATAGGAGGACCCAGGACAGGGGATTGACATTCCAAGGATCTCAAGATGAATCCAATTATCCTAGGGAGAAGCGATTCTACGTATGTGACGGTAGGGGGCATCTTGCTAGAGATTTCCAGACCCGTCGAGCTACTGATAGGGAAGCAGTGGATGGACCACCGAGGCAGAGGTAGAGAATAGAACATGCAGACCTTCCAGGCGGTGTACATGGCAGAGGAGTAGGGAGAGCTATAGCTGGTGGCAGACGCTTCGACTTACTTCCACCACCACCCCCAAGTGGTCTGCACCAGGCTCAGGGAGTTGGGGGACAGGGGCGGGGACAGCTACATGCGATCGAGGCATATGACCCAGGGGCTCCAGGGATGATTCGAGGTATGATCTGTGTCTTTTCTACCTTATCTTCTGTACTCATAGACACAGGTTCCAGCCATTACCTTATAGACACATGTCTTGTACAAAACCTCAAGATTCTGTTAGAACCGTTGACTTGATCCTTACGGTTAGAGACACCTACGAGAGGATACTCAATGATCACGCACCTTTGCAGACAGTGTGATCTTACCCTTGGAGGTGACAGTTTCTGTTGGAACCTCTTGGTGGTAGCATTGAGGCCTTATGTAGATAACCAAATATTGACGTACTTGGACATTACATTACATTTTTGGAATACTTACTACATAACAAAAACAAACACCGAAGGACCGTAATAGATTAGTGTCTTTGGAAACTCGGAACATAATCTTCTAGTTGTGGTGAAAGATCTTCAACATCTCCCATAAAGATCTTCTCCTTTTGTTTTCGTAACTAAACCCTTTCTTTATATCTTGGGGAAAAGAAAACATAAAAAGGGTGAGATTAAATTCTCAGTAGGGGTAGCATGGAGAAAATAAAACAAACCATATATATTTGAACATAAAAACATGAACATAGTGTTTAAACATTGAAATCTTGAGCAATGACATAAAACATGGCAGTGTGTAAGCCATAGATCATAATGGAACATCAATCATGATAAAATTACTTGGAAATAAAACTTGTAATTGTGGAAAAAGATTAAGCACGTGATATGATTTCCATAGTATCCAAGGCATTGCTGGCAAGACCATCTTAGTGGACAAAGTCCCTTTCTAAATCGAGTTCACTCCTCGTTCCAGTCATGTATCACTGAACCGTATTAACTTACCGTTCTAGCTATGTCTATATCATGAGATATAAATCTTTACCCAATGAATTGGATGGAGATATAGGTACCACCCATCTCATAATGAAATCATTCTTTCGTGTGCCACAAAATAAACATAAATCATTCATAATAACCCAACGAGTAAAAAGGGTTTCATAAACATCATCCCATCATAACAAAATCCATATAAAAGAAATGGATATCATTTGATCATAAGAAAAATCAAACCATGTAAATAATAGAGAATTTATACTTGAAACATAAACATACTAAATAATGTCATCATAGATGGATAATAGTTTTTGATAAAACACTTGAAATGAATTCATGAGGAAAATATCCTTTCTTCTTCAAAATCTTTTTCTTTTCTCAAAACGCCATAAAATTTTAAAAGAAAAGGATTTTTTTGAAAATAATCATGAAATATTGTAGATTAATCTTCAGGAAAATAAGTCTTTATAAAATTGTATAAATCCGTTCATTCCATATAAGTTAAAGAAAACATTCTCCTCGTACTTTTAACAGAAAAGTCAAAAAGTACCACATATGGTAAACAAAAGAAATATTCCTTCCATAACACAAAGTAAAAGTCAAGATGGTTAAAAATGACTTTAAAAATACATGGAAGAATATTAAAAACTTAATGAAAACATTTTTATGGACATGGATGAAAAATATAACCCCAGTAAATACTTGCGAATAAACAATCTCAGATAAAAATGAGATTGAAAAATTATCCCTTACCTTAAGTCTAATATGATTCGTACGTATCAGAACCTCCTGTATAATGATTTAAATAATGTCATTGACTTATTACAGAATCATATTCATTGTTATTATATCATATATTGTTCAATTATGACTTTATAATACCCGTTCTTTTGTAATTTTGATGTTAAAGCAGCGTTTTGGCTAAAATCGTTTCATTTATCGTACGTGTTTAGATTTGTTGTTCTTGATATTATTATTACTTATATCATGATTTAAAAACTTTCATAATGTAAATCACGATTAATATATCATATATATTCAGTATATACATATATATAATAGATAGATGAATGAAATGAAATACATTGTTCATGAAGACGGTAGGTCGTACGTACGCATGAACGTTGTTTTCCTTTCCTTATTGACTTGAATGGAATTAAGTAGATGAAATAAATATATATATATATACATAAATTCATTAGAATTATTATTTCATATATTTATAGATTACTTATTATATATACTTTATAATCATTCTTGAATTGTTAACATGGAAAATGAATCTCATCGCATCGTGGAGATGGTAATCCGTACGTACGCACGAGCGATGATATCGTTCCCATATTTATTGAATGGAATTGGAGTGGATGATATAATATCATAGAATAATTATGATGTTATAATAATCATATATATTTATTATTTACACCATTATACTCATCCAAGTAAGGTGGTGGTGGAAAAACAGATTACACCACGGCGTGGAGACGGTATTTCGTACATACGCACGCGCGGTGATTTCATTTTTCGTATGATAGATAGAAGGTGAAATAGGGTTTTTTAATATTTATAATAACATATCAGTATATAAGTAATACTGATGTTATTATTTTATAACTAATAAACTAAATAAGAAGAAGTTAAAGAATAAAGAAACTTGAAAGAATCGGTAGAAGAGATTACCTCTTCTTCGACGCACCTCCATTAAACTTCTTCTTAGGGAACTAGAGTTTGTCTTTTGAGAAGACCAGAACCTCTATGATATAACTAGAGAGGTTTAAAAGAGTAATTTTCAGGGTTTGGCAGAGCTTCAAGGCTCAAAAGGGTGTGAAGAGAATAGGGAAGGGGTGCCCTTTTTATAAGGGAGGAGAGGGGCACCTTAGGAAAACATAAAATATTATTTTATAATAAAGTCATATTCGGTATTTAATAGCTCCAAATTGATTTATTTCTAAGATAAGGTGGGTATGGGTCGAAATAATCTCAATAAATAGCTTTTAGACAAGTTTAGGTTAATATTTTATCCTTATCATTTAGATTTAACTCTAGGTTAAATAATTTAACTTTTACCATGTCTTTATGTTTTCTTACACTATATGGTAAATAAACTTACTATAACAAGCCCAAAGAACCCCAAGTGGTTCATTATTAATATATATATATGTCCTTATATAAGTAATTTGGCCAAACCATTGATTTTTAGGAATAAAATAATAATTAATAATATAATATTTGTTTTAAAAACTATTTTATGTCAATTTTGACACTATTTGGTACATGATTTTTGTGAAACTCATAACAGCATGATTAGTTAGAAAAAATTTAATTAAATAAATACTAACATGTCATATTAATCTATAAAATTATTTTAATTCATAAAAAGTCTAAAATTACATTTATTTGGGTATTTATAACTTCAATTATGTTAATATTTCATTAATAAGGTAATTACTACATCATCATTGTGTCATAAATAAATTAAATTATTTAATTTATATAAGTTATAAATAGAATACCAATATGTTGGAAATATTTTTAGCTTTCTAATTAATATTTATAGTCGAATTTATCTTATGTATAACCCTATATTAAAATTTTTTTACTTATTAAACTTTGATTTTAACTATTTTAATTCTTCTTTAAATAAAATAATAATAATTTTTCTAATCAAATCCAAGTGGAACTAAACGGTAATATTTTATCCCTAATGTTGTTTTTGGTCAAACTACACTTATCCAATAGAATTAGGACATGTGTTAGGGTAATAATAATATCATTTTTACCCTTTACTAACCTATTTACTTTTACTATTCACCAAAAATTATTTTTATATTATTGAACCACATTTTCCTCCTTGATATTAACCTTGTCTCTATGATTTTATAAATTCTACTCACAGAAGCAGTAAAATAAAGTTTTATGTAAATTTTCAAACTCTCCTAGGAGGTGGGTAAAAGACGGTGAAAATTTCAATAAAATTTTTATATGTCTAAAATTATTATAAAATGACTCTGATGAATTAAATTGAACTTATATATGTATAATGTATCAATTTTGACCTAAAATAAATTTAAATAAAATAAATAATTATTTATATAAAAAGCCGGTTTTTAAATAGTAACCCAGTGTTTTCACTATTCATCAAAAATTGAAAGTTTTCATAAAAATACCAAAATTTCACCCTAGGATAATTTCAATATTCCGAATACAAAAATGAAGTCCGTTTTGAAAAATAAAATTTCAAAAAGTGGGTATTACTATTCATAATGGCTAGTTTATATAACATATTGTTGTTTAGTGAAACTCGATATTGCGTACAACACACGCTATCGGGGAAGGTCGTGATTGCGTGTAATGCAAGCCAAGTCAGGGTTGCGTGTAGTGAAAGATTCCATTGTTTTTTCATATAATAGAATCCAACCATATTTCATTTATACATTGAATATATATATATATACACTCAATGTTGCATACAATAACTTCAAACGAACTTGAAATTATGTGTAACATGATCCAAGAATAGTGTTGTGTATACTGCAAGCTAAAACGGTGTTGCGTATAGTGAAAGATAATCTTGGTGTAGTATACAACACATGATATCAAATAAATTAAAAATAATACTTCTTATAAAATCTCGGGGTGTTGCATTCTACCCCCCTTAAAATTAATTTCTCCATCAAAATTTTCCGGGGTTATAAATGGTTTACTAATCGAAAGTTTTAATAGAAACCCACATCGTAAAAAGGAATACCAAAACTTATCTTCAAAAACTAAAGTATGAAACATAATGGTTACCCAAATTAACTAATCATTGGGTTTCCACATAGGATAACATAGGTGAAAATATGGATAGGGAAGAGAAATCTTACCATCAAGTTCTGATGGAGAGTCGTAGAGAACATGGCTAGGAAAAATCCAACAATCACATAGCCACAAATTTGTGATGATTTAAGGTACCATCTGATTCATCAGATATAAGGGCACTAGGAAAACATTTTTGGTTTTCAAGATGATTTCCCTAAAGTTGAAAAATTTGAATTTGAAGAAATACTTACTTTATTTCGGTATAATCTCACCGTTGTTCTGCCTTGAAAAATTTCCAATTCATCTCTTAAAGAAATGAAGTTGAATTTTTCATTCGTGAAGTGTTAGAAGATCATGTGATAGAATGATGGGTCATTCCATATGTCTCAAACAAAAGGTTATCAAAAGTTATCAAATATACATAAGTCCATCTATGGTGAGGTTAATCATATATGATTCCAAAAATGGACTTATACTTCATATATCATACCGCTTAATAAAACTAGTTTCTACTAACCAGGGACTTCCTGTAGGCCAGTGGTATGAAATAATGGCTTCTCGCACTTCGTTTGTGGGTTCGATTCCCACAGCCTTGTCTGACACGACTGGTTGTCGCTCATCCTGCAAGTTGTCCCTTTTTCTAAAACTATATTATAATAACAATAATGCAATAAAATAGAAAAAAGTTCTAGCCTTAAACAATACTATCTTATGTCTAACTTCATTCATTCTAATATTTAGGCTTAACCAAAATACTTCTGTCCAAGCTCATAGTATAAAGAAAAAAATTACACGAAATGTCATCTACCGAGCATGTGAATACTATCATTTATCCCCCATATATCATACGATATATATTGTTGGTCACATTCCAAACATGGGAATACCTTAATCATGTATTCTCTTGAACCATAGTGAAAACATGAATGTTTTCACAAGGTAACTTTTTCCATATACCAAAATCCCAAAAATTCTATATACTCAAACCATGATATCACTTTTTCTTTATATTAGTCATGAGTTCATTAATACTATCAAACATTTCATTATCTCATTATCCCTTCTTTATGCGTATATTAGGTGATTTCCAAAAATATTTGAATAACCTTTCATGGTTACCGGTACCATTAAACATATACTTTCAAGACTCAAGCAAAGGAAATAGTGTAACAATTCTTAGATTTTTCTTTATTCCATAGTACCGTACATTATTCTTGATTACACTACCTTCTTAAACCACTGACTTAGCTTCATCATTTCTCCCATATCATATATCATTTGTAGTCTTTTCATCATCATCCACATAAATACTACCCATATGACCATGATGATTCTCTTTATGAGATTTTTCCTTAGGGCATTGGTTTGCATAATTCCCGTACATTCCACATTTAAAACACTTAACCGTTGTTGACGTCTTAGCAATACCATTATCCTTGTCCATGGTGTTAACTGAACCGTTTCCTTTAAAATTACTAGATTTGTGTCCTTCTTTTCCACACCCAAAGCATCTTCCTGTTCCTTTGAAACATTCTCCCTGATGCCTCTTCCCACATGACTTACATGAGGGAAATTGAACTTTCTTTCCTCTATGATCATCATGATACTCCATATTTCTCTTATTAGCTGAGTCGGGAATCTTACCAAAGTTGAGATTATTGATCATATTATGAGATTTATGATTAGGCATAATAACAATATGTGGAATTCCAGATCCAATTTCATTTGGTTTCTCAGGAATAATATCATTCCATTGTCCATCATATCCTTCATTATTGTGAATCTTCCTATTTCCAGCCATTTTCTAAAACCCAAAAAGAATATTGTGAGAGGAAAAAATCATAATAATGGGGGAGTAACTTCAATATATCACATATTAAGTTTAATTCTAATATCGTTATCTTAATTATAGGACTATAACCTACACTTATATTTAACCTTAGGGACATACCTAGACATACCTTATAAATATCTCTAGGGATCTAACTAAAGTTTTCACATCCTAGTTTCGAAAGGTTGACTAAACCTCCCTCTGATACCAACTGTAAAGACCCAAAGCTTGAGGTACATGGACATTACATTAAATTTGTGGAATAATTAATACATAATAAAAACAAACACCGAAGGACCGTAATATCTTAGTGTCTTTGGAAACTCAGAACATAATATTCTAATTGTGGTGAAAGATCTTCAACATCTCCCATAAAGATCTTCCCCTTTTGGTTTCTTACCTAAAACCTTTCTTTATATCCTGGGGAAAAGAAAACATAAAAAGGGTGAGATCAAATTCTCAGTAAGGGTAAGCATGGAGAAAATAAAACAAACCATATACATTTTAACATAAAAACATGAACATAATGTTTAAACATCGAAATCTTGAGCAATGACATAATACATGGCAGTGCCTAAGGCATAGATCACAATGGAACATCAATCATTATAAAATATCTTGGAAATAAAACTTTTAATTGTGGAAAAACATTAATCACATGATATTATTTCCATAGTACCCAAGGCATCGCTTCCAAGACCATCTTAGTGGACAAAGTCCCTTTCTGAATCGAGTTCACTCCTCGTTCCAGTCCTGTTTCACTGAATTGGATTAACTTACCATTACAGCCATGTCTATCTCATGAGATATAAATCTTTACACAATTAATTTGAGTGAGATATAGGTCCCACCCATCTCATAATAAAATCATTCTTTCATGTGCCACAAAATAAACATCCATCATTCATAATAACCCAACGAGTAAAAAGGGTTTCATAAACATCATCCCATCATAACAAAATCCATATAAAAGAAAAGGATATAATTTGATAAAAAGAAAAATCAAACAAATGTAAATAATAGAGACATTATACTTGAAACATAAACATACTAAATAATGTCATCTTAGATGGATAATAGTTTTGATAAAACACTTGAAATGAATTCATGAGGAAAATATCCTTTCTTCTTCAAAATAATTTTCTTTTCTCAAAACGACATGAAATTTTAAAAGAAAATGATTTTTTTGAAAATAATCATGAAATCTTGTAGATTAATCTTCATTAAAATAAGTAATTATAAAACCTTAGAAATCCGTTCATGCCGTATAAGTTAAAGAAAACATTCTCCTCATACTTTTAACGGAAAAGTCAAAAAGTACCACGTATGGTAAACCAAAGCAAGATTCCTTCCATAACACAAAGTAAAAGTCAATATGGGTAAAAATGACTTTAAAAATAAATGGAATAATATTAAACACTTTATGAAAACATTTTTATGGACATGGATGAAAAATATAACCCCAGTAAATACTTACGAATAAACAATCTCGGATAAAAATGAGATTGCAAAATTATCCCTTACCTTAGGTCTGATATGCTTCGTATGTATCTGAACCTCCTGTATAATTATTTAACTAATGTCATTGACTTATTATAGAATCATATTCATTGTTATTATATCATATATGGTTCAATTATGATGTTATAATACCCATTCTTTTGCAAATTCCATGTTAAAGAAGCGTTTTGGGTAAAATCGTTTCATTTATCGTCCGTGTTTCAATTTGTTGTTCTTGATATTAATATTACTTATATCATGATTTAATTACTTCCAGAATTTAAATCACGATTTATATATCATATATATTCAGTATATACATATATATAATAGATAGATGAATGAAATGAAATACACCGTTCATGGAGACGGTAGGCTGTACGTACGCATGAACGTTGTTTTCCTTTCCTTATTGACTTGAATGAAATTAAGTAGATGAAATACATATATATATATATACATAAATCCATTAGAATTATTATGTCATATATTTAATGATTACTTATTATATATACTTTATAATCATTCTTTAATTGTTAACATGGAAAATGAATCTCATTGCGTCGTGGAGACGGTAATCTGTACGTACGCACGAGCGATGATATCGTTCCCATATTTATTGAATGGAATTGTAGTGGATGATATAATATCATAGAATCAGTATGGTGTTATAATAATCATATATAGGTATTATTTACACCATTATACCCATCCAATTAAGGTGGTGGTGGAAAAACAGATTACACCGTGGCGTGGAGACGGTATTCCGTATGTATGCACGCAAGGTGATTTCATTTTCCGTATGATGGATAGAATGTGAAATAGGTTTGTTTCATATTTAAAATCACATATCAGTATATAATTATTACTGATTTTATTACTTTATAATGAAGCAACTAAAGAAGAATATTTTGAAGAAGAAAGAAACTTGAAGGAATCGGTAGAAGAGATTACCTCTTCTTCGACGCACCTCTTTTAAACTTCTTCTTAGGGCACTAGAGTTGGTCTTTTGAGAAGACCAGAACCTCTATGATATAACTAGAGAGGTTTAGAAGAGTAATTGGTAGGTTTTGGGCTATCTTAAAGGCTCAAAAGGGTGTGAAGAGAAGAGGGAAGGGGTGCCCTTTTTATAAGGGACGAGAGGGACACCTTAAGAAAACTTAAAATATTATTTTATAATAAAGTCATATTCGGTTTTTAATTGCTTCAAATTGATTTATTTCGAATATAAGGTAGTTATGGGTCTAAATAGTCTCAACCAATAGGTTTTAGACAAGTTTAGTTTACTATTTTATCATTATCATTTAGATTTTAGTCTAAGTTAAATAATTTAACTTTTACCGTGTATTTATGTTTTCTTACACTATATGGTTAATAAACATACTATAACAAGCCAAAAGAACCCCAAGTGGTTCATTATTAATATATATATCCTTATATTAGTCATTTGGCCAAAAATTAGATTTTTAGTAATACAATAACAACTAATAATATAATATTTGTTTTAAAAACAATTTTATGTCAATTTTGACACTATTTGGTACTTTCTTTTTGTGAAACTCATAACACCATGATTAGTTCTAAGAAAGTTAATTAACTAAATAATAACATGTCATATTAACCTATAAAATTAGTCGAATTCATAAAAAGTCTAAAATTACATTTATTTAGGTATTTATAACATCAATTATGTTAATATTTCATTAATAAGGTAATTACTGCATCATCATTGTGTCATAAATAAATTAAATTATTTAATGTATAAAAATTATAAATAAAATACCATTATGTTAGAAATATTTTTATCCTTCTAATGAATATTTATAGTCTAATTTATGCAATGTATAACCCTATATTAAAAATATTTTAGTTATTAAACATTGATTTTAACTATTTTAATTCTTCTTTAAATAAAATAATAATAAATGTCCTAATCTAATCCATGTGGACCTAAATGGTAATATTTTATCTATAAGGTTGTTTTTGGTCTAACTACACTTATCCAGTAGAATTAGGACTTGTGTTAGGGTAATAATAATATCATTTTTACCCTTAACTACCCTATTTAATTTTAACTGTGGTAAATAAAAGTAAAAAGTTACGATTCACCAAAAATTATTTTTATCTTATTGAACCACATTTTACTCCTTGATATTAACCGTGTCTCTCGGATTTTCAAAATTCCACTCAAAGAAGTGGTAAAATTAAGTTTTATGTAAATTTTCAAATTCTCCTAGGAGGTGGGTAAAAGACGATGAAAAGTTCAATAAAATTTTTATATGTCTAAAATTATTATAAAATGACTCCAATGAATTACATTGAACTTATATAGGTATTATGTATCAATTTTGACCTAAAATAAATTTAAATAAAATAAATAATTATTTATATAAAAAGCCAGTTTTTAAATAGTAACCCAGTGTTTTCACTATTCATCAAAAATTGAAAGTTTTCAGAAAAATACCAAAATTTCAGCCTAGGATAATTTCGATATTCTGAATCCAAAAATGAAGTCCATTTTGAAAAATAAAATTTCAAAAAGTGGGTATTACTATTCATAATGGCTAGTTTATATAACATATTGTTGTTTAGTGAAACTCGGTATTGCGTACAACACACGCTATCGGGGAAGGTCGCGATTGCGTGTAATGCAAGCCAAGTCAGGGTTGCGTGTAGTGAAAGATTCATTTGTTGTTGCATATAAGAGAATCCAACCATATTGAATTTATACATTGAATATATATATTTATATATATACTCAATGTTGCGTACAATAACTTCAAAAAAACATGAAATTGTGTGTAACATGATCCAAGAATAGTGTTGCGTATAATGCAAGATAAAACAGTGTTTCATATAGCGCAAGATAATCTTGGTGTAGCATACAGCACAAGACATCAAATAAATTAAAAATAATACTTCTCATAAAATCTCGGGGTGTTACACCTTACAAAGTCATTCTCAGTATGGATTGGTTATCCTCGGTCCATGCCCAAATTAAATGTTTTAGGCGAAGAGTGCGGTGTGTCCGCCATGATGGAATGAAGTTTTCCTTTGTCAGAGAAAAGTAAACCCAGACAGTACAAAATGGTCTCATTCATAGGAGGGTGTAGCCGATCACTCATGAGTTGGCTAGCCTTACCCTCGGAGCAGTAGATGTTGTGAGCTCTCAGTTCCCAGCAGTGGTGCCAGAGTATAAGGATGTCTTTCCCGAAGATGTTCCAGGATTACCTCCCCACATGGAAATTGAATTCTGCATTGACTTACACCCCGGGACGACACTGATTTCCTCATCGTCATATTGGATGTCTCTCGTAGAGCTTCGTGAGCTGAGGGTACTTTTGGAGAATTTGCAGAGAAAGGGTTTCGGAAGACCCAACGTCTCACCCTAGATGGCCTCAGTCTTGTTTACCAAGATGGAAGATGGGAGTCTGAGGTTGTGCGTTGATTACCGGTTCCTGAACCAGGTGATGGTGAAGAAAAAGTATCCACTGTCGAGAATCTATGACCTCTACGATCATATAAGAGGGAAACAGTGGTTCTCGAAGGTTGATCTTCGATCAGGCTATCACCAGCTACGAGTGCGGGACGAGGATATACTGAAGACGGATTTCAGATTCCGATACGATCATTATGAGTAATACGTGATGCCTTTTGGAGTGACGAACTCCCCCGCAGTGTTCATGGGGCTGATGAACTAGATCTTCCTACCGTACTTGGACCGGTTTATGGTGGTCTTCATCGATGACATCCTCGTGTACTTGGCGTCAGAGGAGGAGCACGCGAGACACCTGCGGATGGTTTTGGACGTACTCCAGGAGCACCAGCTTTATGGTAATCTCCCAAAGTTACAGTTCTAGATTCAGGAGGTCCACTTTCTGGGACATGTCATCTCGGAAGATGGAGTATCTATAGATCCATCCAAGGTGGATGCTGTGTTAGAATGGGAGCCACCTCGGAGCGTGACGGAGGTGCATAGCTTCCTTGGGTTGGCAAGATATTACAGGAGATTCATTCACGATTTCTCCTAGATATCAGCACCGATGACGGCCTTGACTAGGAAGGAGAAACCCTTATTGTAGACAGAGAAGTGCCAGTAGGCTTTTGAGCAGTTGAGACAGAGTTTGACGAGCGCCCCATTCTTGAGATTGCCGGAGAAGGGTGTCGAGTACATAGTTTTCTACGACGCATCAGGGAACGGGGTCAGCTGTGTCCTGATGCAGCGGCATGTGGTGATTTCTTATGGTTCACGACAGCTTAGGCCACATGAGCAGAACTATCCGACCAATGATCTCGAGTTGGCAGCGGTAGTCTTCTCATTGAATATGTGGCGACACTAACTTATGGGGGAGCGGTTTATTGTCTACTCTGACCACAAAAGCCTGAAGTACATATTTTCGCAAAAAGATCTGAATCTGAGGCAAAGATGATTGATAGAGTTCCTCCAGGACTATGATTTAGAGATCATCTATACTCCTAGAAAGGGGAACAAGGTGGTGGATGCTCTTAACAGAAGGTCGATCTCACAGCTGTTGAGTGAGGCGACACAGCAGTTAGCCGCGTTACAGTTATCCTTCGTGGATAGAGAGGATACAGCTTACCTACAGTCGATGGTTTTCACCCCTCCACTCTTACAATGAGTTAGGGAGGCACAGATTAGGGATGTCGATTGTATGGCTTTACGTGCTTAGTTATCCACAGGACATGCTCCTGATGGATATTCACAAGGCGGGGAACACGTACTTCCTTTCAGAGGATGCACAGTTGTACCAGTTGCATTGCAGGAGGAGGTACTGAGGGAGTTTCATATGTCCCCTTTGGCAGTACATCCTGGGGTGGAAAAGATGTACCAGGATCTCCGACGACAGTTCTGGTGGTCAGGCATGAAGAAGGTAGTAGCAGATTTCATTTATCGATGCCTCACATGCCAGCAGGTGAAGGCTGAGCACCAGGTTCCAGCGGGATTAGATCACCCCTGAAAGTTCCAGAGTGGAAGTGGGATGGAATATCGATGGACTTCGTGACAGGCTTACCACAGATGTCCAAGGGGCATGATTCCATCTGGGTGATTGTTGACCGACTCACAAAGCTGGCCCACTTCCTAGCTATCAGGGAGCAGAGTTTCGTAGAAATCTTGGGATGCCTCTACGTGCAAGAGATAGTTAGGCTTCATGGAATCCCCTCAACTATAGTCTCAGATCGAGATGCCTGCTTCACGTCCCGGTTATAGAAGGGATTGTAGGAGAATTTTGGGACTCATCTACGCTTGAGAACAGCGTTTCATCCCCATACAGATGGTCAGACAGAGAGGACCATTCAGGTTTTAGAGCATATGTTGTGGGCCTGTATCTTGGACTTTGGTCGTAGTTGGGAGGACCACCTACCACTGGTGGATTTTTCATACAACAACAGCTACCACTCCACCATTGGTATGGAACTGTTCGAGGCCTTGTATGGGAGACCCTTCCGGTCACCTCTTTACTGGACCGATCCTAGAGAGTCAGCACTCATGGATCCAGAGTTGGTTCAAGCTACCACAGAGAAGGTGCATATCATCCGGGAGCGGATGAAGATTGCACAGAGCCGACATAAGTCTTATGCTGACAGACGATAGAGACCTCTTGATTTCGAAGAGGGAGACCATGTCTTTCTTCGAGTCTCACCTCGACGAGGGTTACAGAGATTTGGCCTAGGCGGGAAGCTATCTCCAAGGTTCATCGGACCCTTCCAAATACTGTGTAGAGTTGGTGAGGTGGCGTACTGCCTAGCTCTACTGCCATAGTTGCATCGAGTACATGATGTCTTCCACGTGTCGCAGTTGAGGAGGTACGTACATGACCCGTCGCACGTCATCGACTGAGGCGAGTTGGACATTGAGGATGGAGTGAACTTTGGTGTGTACCCGGTGGAGATCAAGGATTGACAGGATAGGATCCTTCGTTGGCGATCGATTCCTTTGGAGCGCATCTAGTGGCAGCACAGGAATCTTCAGGAGAGCACATGGGAATGGGAGGCCCAAATTCGTGCCCAGTACCCACATCTTTTTTAGTAGCCTTTGTTTTGCCTTTTTAGGGACGTAAAGCCCCAAGGTGGGGAGAATGTAATGTCTTGTATTTTTTGATTTATTATTTTTAAATATTATATGGAATTATTTCAAGACCGGACGTGAAGATGGCACATCATTCTGAGGTCCAGTGAGCCCGGAAAAGGGGGTTTGAACTTTTTTAAGTTATGTGAGTCAGCGCTTGTGCGCGGTTGTGTCAATTTCCAAACGGATGCCCGAATTAAAAATATGAGGGCACCGTTGCGTTCGAAACGACGAATTTACCTAAGAACGAATCCAATCTCGACCGGTGCGGGTTGAGGGAAAAAGTTAATTTTCGGACGTTTTAAAGTAAAATGAAATAAAATAAATTCACAAGTTTATTTTATTTATTTTAAGGAAACAACCGTTGTAGCGCGGTAAATGGCGCATCTATTTCCTAAATTAATGGCGTGTCATAATTACGCAAAAATGGAAAGTTGGACTCATTAATATTGTCGCCCAATTAAATGCCAAACATGTTTCCCTCTTATGGGGATAATCAAATGTTGCTCATTGGCGATGATTGAGAAGAGTCTCTGCAGAATCTGTGGGACGTTGGGGCAAAACTCTCGATGACGAACAATGAAGAATCGATGTTGAGAATTGTAACACCAACGAAATGCAAGGATCTCAACAACGACGGTAGCGTGACACCTTCGTCAACGATCGATCCTTTATAATGGTAGGGGGTGTTATTTTATTCCTCTTTCCCCATTCTTGATTTAAATGAAGAACGTGGATCAACCACGAACAAGTTGATCTGCGGATTCATAAGTTCTTGTGGGATGGATTTTTTTCTTTGGTAATTTTATGGGGAATTAATCCATGCTATTTACTATTGTTGATTCTTGTTTTGTTTAAGCCTATTAACGGGAGCGGATCAACGCCGTGACGAATGACGGTGGAGGTTCGTTCCTCACTTTGTTTATTGGAATTCTTCCCCCTTATTCTCTTCTCGTGCGTTCTTTATTTTTCTTCATGGGACAAATAACAACGGATCGTTGCACATCTGTTCCACGATGCAACGATCCGAAATTGAAGGTTCGACACTGCAACGACCTAGTAGAGGTGCGGCGAAGATGGTGCACGATGAATTGTACCGGATTGAAAAAAGGGTGTTCTTTGAGCGTTCTTCATGTGGGAAGATCAAATCATGTTTTCGGAGCCGATCAGAGGTCCAAAAACACTGAAAGCGGAATTGTGGAGTCGGGGTGACCAAAACTTGAAGGTTTTGTGGTGATCGGGTGGTCGGATCGATGAACGAATCATCACCGGAGGCGCGACGGTGGAAGTTCATGTTTCTGTAAATTTCCAGAATACACGGTGTGTACTTCTTGAGAACACGCCCTGTAGTACTAGCGGTGGCAGCTAGGGTTTTGGGGGTCAGAAAAGAATCACACGGTGTGTACTTTGGGGAAATACACGGACTTGGGATGATCTACATGGCTTTAGGTGGCACGGCGTGTACAGCATAGCAGAGGCGGCAACGCAAAACTCGGCATGTATCCAGGGGATACATGGACACGGGTTAGAGTACATGGGTTGATAGTCGTGTACGACCACATGGCCAGTGACACGGGGCCAACCCCAGTCACTCGGACACGGTGTGTACATCGTACTACACACCGTGTACTCAGTTTTTCTACACAACCATCCTATGACATGGGCCATTGTACATGGGCAGTACCCAGGGTCAGACAACATGCCGTGTAACCTTTCTACACACCGTGTAACTTTTTGAAAACGGCATGGTCCTCTTGTTCATTGTATTTCAGACATCTTTCGTTTGGGTTAGTGCCCCTTCATCTCGTTCTCCTGAATGTTAGGCATCATTTCCTCACACAGGAGTATGAACCCTTCAGCAGGACATTCTGTGATAGAGTCAGGCATCCATCCGAGAGGCCCGGATCGAGATCCTCTATCCTTTCTTGACTCTAGGTAGAGTCAGGCATCGACGTGACCAACTCTACCGGGCGTTGATCCTCTACCTAGTTGTTGTATCACCTAACTGATGAATTTAGATGAGTCGCAGTATCCATCACGGCCCTGGTAGTGATCCTCATCTGTGTATCGTGATCTTTCCCACTCAGGAGTGTGTCTCTTGTAATGAGTTCTTTCTATCTACTATAACCTTCCCACTTAGAAGTGTGTCTCTCGTAATGAGTGTAGCTACCTATCATGACGGTTCCTGATGAAAATAACTTCTCAGACAGATGTCATCGGAGCTATTAGACTCATGGAGTGTGTTCTCCTAGAACGAGTGCATTACGGGATCTTCGAACAGAATCCCTAAATGGGGTATGCGGTTGTGTGACTTCTCTCTAGACCACGGGTCTGGGTTTTGGGTATATCTGGTTTGTTCTATATGTTCTCTAGACATATATTGTGCATAGCTGATTGTACCTTTACTTTGTGTATTGCTGTGTGGTTCTCGGGGTCCTCTATTGAGTATTGTTATACTCACCGCTGCACAGGCCTTGCCCACACGTCTGGTGTCTTGTATAGATGAGCAGCCTTTTGACATAGTCCAGGGTGGACCAGGATAGGATTGAGCTTTTTGAGTTACCTACTGGTTGAGGCATTCCTACGAATACGAGCAGTATTCCCATTTCCTTTTGTGTTTACAGGTTGGACTTTGCAGTTTTCAGACTCTTGTTTTTTTTTGGTGGGCTTGTATTCCATCCCGGTTTACTTTTTAGTACTCTACATTTTTTCATACTCTATTGGTTGGGTTTAGTTGTATGCAAGAATTTTTGTTCCTTAGTATTTTTTTCATTTCATCATTGTGGTCTTGGAGATGTGTGTGTGTGTACAGGTACATAGGCAATGCCTCCCATGTAAGTAATATGCCTACGCGGTGCTATTCACCAGCCCCTGGTCTAATGGAGGCGGGCTTGGGGAGTCACAGAGTGGGCCCCACTAGGACAAGTTGTGATAAGGGATACACAGTGTGTATAACCCCTACACAGTGTGTCCCCTTAGGCTTTCACATGGGTGTATACTTCTACAAAAAACTGGTCGTGTAACACCCCATACACACATCATGTTATCCTTGAAACATGGTGGGTACTTGATACTTCCCTCCATCCCAAGTCCTTCAACAAGGCTAAACCACACCGTTCTCTCCTGGGTAACACTACACAACATTTTCACCCTACAAACGATGTATACCCCTTATGTTTTAACTTTCTGTGTCGTTAGCCACATGGTTAGAGACACAGTCGACTCTACACAGCGTCTAAGAATGGTACATGGCGTGTATAACATCAGTTTTTATCCACCTATGTTGTTGGTCATAGGATTGATATTTGGATCACCAACACACCTCCTAAACACCTATTAAATGGCATGTTCAAGAAAATATTTTCCAACCCATGTCTCTTCCCACATGGTTGGTCAAACTATTAAAGACTACAAGATATGTACTACTAGTACACGGTGTGTATTTAAGAAAAACATTTTCTTCCCGAACATAAGGCTACATGGTGTGTATTCATCATCACATGCCTTGTATTCTAGGTTTTTCAGGACAGTAAGCCTCAGAAACTAATCAGAACCCCATAAAAACACAGAAACAAGAATTAAAGATCCAAATTACAATTCATGTGGGCATATACTCCCCGAGAATCAAGGATTGGAATTATATTCATGTCATTTCAAAACATAATTAAGTTAAAGTTCAATACGATCCACCAAAATCTGATCTAAGTGGTCCCATAACACCTTAGGGACCAAATTTTGGCATTCATCCCAATGAAATATTAAATTTTTTCAAAACCCTATCAAAATAGCAGGTATTCTACCATGGAATCTATCACAACAGCATGCATATCTAGAGCAACATCTATCACAAAACCATGAAATCAATAATTCACCTTAAATGGAATGAAAATAATGCTTGACATGTGATCCCAATAAAGTGACTATATGATGCATGAGATGGCATACCCTCATCTCATCGGGTTATAATAGAAATAGATCCTCAATGATATATATCATAATATCACAAAACATGTTTCTCACCCAATGGTAAAATAAAATCAACTATAACAATTGAAAAACCATAAAAATTTCAATATTCCGGATAAATTGTCTTTTCTATGTACATGAGTTTGCTAATCCCGAGCACAGCTTATTACCAACTACCCATTACTTCTTATCTCTATCTATAGGATCCAAATAGTATGACAAATCAAGAAAGACAAACCTCCATTGATACCACTTTGTAATGTCCTGGTTTTGGGTGTCACACAAAGGTGCCCCGTACCTAGTTGGTCACATGGCCTCAACCACATTTTCCCGAACGCCAGATGTTTCTGACTAGCAGTGAGGGCCTTGGGTGTGATAGTGGGGAAACAATGCCCTCATTGGTATAGTATGCATAGAAAAATAACAAAATTATAAATAGTAGCAGAAGCAATAATATAATACAATATGTAAACATTGGAAAACTGAGAATAAATACACAACCACAACACATGTATAAATGATGCATGACACACTTGTCTAGGAAAATAGAAAAACTAGTCACAATACTATAAATAAAGTACTAAACCAAAGTACAAAAGAAAACAAATAAACTCCAGTAGCATCGCAAGCCTTAGCTTGGTCCCATGCTCTCCAGCTCTACAACAATCAAGTACCTGATGATGAAGGGAGATTTTCCTTATCTATACCAACAACTATATAATTTTTTTGGGTCTAAAAGCATAACCCAAACCGGGTGTGAGACAAATCCTAGTACGAAATCACCACAAGATCTATCGCTAACCGTCAGTTTGTATATATATAAAGAAATAATGTAAATGTATCAAAGAAACTAAGAGTAAACAAAAGCAACCAATTCCTACAGTTTCCATTTACATTCATTAGCATCCAATGTTCATCATTTATTCATCTATCAAAAATAGGTATCTCATAATACTACCTAATAGGATGAATCCAAGCTTGTGATTTGGCATGGAAGATGCATCACAAACATTCAATGTTTACATTAACCCTATCGGTAGCTCACACAGTCTAACCCCCTGTCCAAATAAAGAAATAAAAGTAAAAGACACTCTAAGGAAGCACTCACCATCAATTCTCCCTATGGTCTTTCAAGAATAACTACAGACTCTTTGGGGAAGCATTCAATGTCAATTCCCCTTGTGGTCTCATAACCTAAACTGTAGACACTCTGAGTGAACACTCACCGTCAATCCCCCCTATGGTCTCGTAGCATGAAATATAATAGACATTTTGAGGAAGAACTCAACATCAATTCCCCTTGTGTTCTATCTACACCATGTTCTCACAGCCCTGTATAATTCAATAGTGCGTAATAGATATCAACCAGCCCAAAGTAATCTCAACTACCACATGGATAAAAAATTCCAATGCATGTCATAGGATTTTAACAAGAATAAAAAGGTAAACAGTTACATCATGTCAAGAATGGTAAGGAAATAAGGTCTTCCTCATAAGCAACCTAGACCAAATGGCCCTAAACATTCAAATAATGAAATGAACTCATGGCATGCTCCTTAAAAATGAAATTTCATATGATACCACATTAACAAACCATTAATCCAATAGTCAATCTAAGGTATAAAAAACAGGGTTCAATTTCCTTAACCCGAAATACCCGAAACATGGTTAATCGGCCCTTTGGAATATAAAAGTCAATAACATACGACAAAAGGCCACAAACCACCTACCTTGAAGTTGTAATATGAACACTCTCAAACTATAGACCTTTAATTGGACTAGAATGAAGTAGATCTATAAAAACATCAAAAACATTCAACCTTGAATAACTCAAGAGAGAACAGAAATCCAGAGGAGATATTCAATAAGAAGAAAGGACTCACTGGTGGTATTCCAGCACACCATTGAAGTTCAAATCAGACCTAGGATAGAGAAACGGTGGCTCGGAGAGGATTCTTCACTCTCAGTCACTCCGGGATGAACTAAGGCCAGAAGAAGATGATTCTGGTAATTAGATAGGACGTCATTCCGTTTGATCAAATAAAAGAAAAGGTACATTGCATGTTCATTTAAATTAAATGCAGTGTACATACCTTAACCCTTTCCATCTTTAGGCCATCTCCAGGTCACCCAACATATCCATGTATTGTTCGTTACCCGACTAACACAAGGATACCTGTAGAAACCTGGTACATGGATTTTACTCTCAAGTACATGGTGTGTACTTCTAAAATTTCCAAAACTCCCCTTTTTCTCAAAAACACCAAAAAAAATGATCCATACTTGAAAAAAAGAACTGGGTTCTTACAAGTCTTCTGGTAACATTGAATTTAATGTTTAAATTTAACACTTCATGTCATCCTCAAACTGATTGAAATTTTATTAACAATATTTATACCATAAAACATATATTGATGAATTATTCAATATATTTTAAAGGTGGTTGGTATCATGGCCTTCCTTTGGTAGAATTTTCTTACAAAAATATAATTCCTTTGAGCATTCAGATGGCTACTTATGAATCCCTTAATGGTAAGAATTGTAGAAACCAAATTTTAGGGAATGAATTAATAAGAGTATAGCCATGGGACCCAATTTAGAAGGCTAAATTTCAAATAAGGATAGATACATTCTACTGCACATCAGGGTAACTCATATTCAATAAAAAATTTCTACTGAAAATCATGTATGAGATCTACAGTTTGATGTTGGTGATAAGGTATTACTTAAAATAACTCCTTGGAAGAAGGTTATGATACTTTTAGATAAGGGATAGATGTTTTATTGATATATCATTCCTATAAAAAATATTTATTGTATTTGGGTGACTTCTTAACACATAGGGCTTCCACCGAATCACTTTGATGTTCATTTTGTGTTTCATATAACTCTCCCAAGAAAGTAAATACCTAATAATTAACATGTATTGAACTCAGTTGTTTATCACTAGAGTATGAGATTTAATATGAGAAATAACTACTGAATATTCTCTATCTATGTGATAAATTTCTACAAAATAGGACTAGATACTATGTCAATTTTTTGTTGTAAACCCATAAATTTGTGAATGTTATGTGGGTACTCCAATAGGTGATTATATAGAAGTATCTATTTTATTTTTATAAATGTGATGGAATTTAAAGGTCAAAATTATTATTAGTTTGGTAGAATGTAAAACCATAATATTTTAAATATATATTTTCCTTTGAAATAAACATTTAGTATTTGATATATTGTTTTACATGTAACCTCAAGTCAAAAAGAACTTGATATTGTATAACATTATAACATAAATATTAAATTTATTATAGGAATATTATTAATTAAATTATGAACAAATATGTATCAAGGTTCTATATAATCAAATGTATTGGTTAATTTATAATAAATAAGTTCTCAACTTTTAGTAATGTCATTTATGCATCAAAAATAGGATTTTATAAAAAAAATTATTTCATTTTTGTATAGATATAATAATTAATTTTACCACATTTAGACATTATTTTTTATAAAAAAAAAGATAATATTTTTTAAATCAGCACGTAAAATTTTTCTTAAGGTGAAATTTTCTGATTTTTCTGAACATGTTTATTTTTTATTGAATAGTTGAGAAATACCAATTTTATAGAAAAAAGAATTTTTCATTAAAGTATTTAGACAGTACCATTTTATTTTAAATTTATTATAAAATTTCATTAGTTCCTTTTGATTATTTTTAAATCCATTAATGTAATTTAGATCAAAATTATACTTAATTTTGGTATAAAACCATTTTTATACTTAAATCATTTTTTGGATAAACCATTATTCAACTCATTTTATTAGTTTTTTAAAAAACAATATTCCACATATAAATATTTAATTTCATATAATGGGATCCATATTATGAATCATAATTTCCATATTTGGTAATGATTCCACTGTTTCTTTAGGATATTTTAAATATTAATTTTGGAAAAAAAATTAGTTACAATGGTAAGAGTTAAAATAGGTTAAAATGGTTAAAAATAAAATGATAACAGTTTCAATGACCTAAAAACTTTTCAAATCCAGTTGGATGGTTATATTTCAACCCTATCTATTATCCACTTATAAGATTACTAATTTTGGAACAATTTTTCTTGATAACTCATTAATATATTTTTTTTCTTTTGAAAATTACAAGTGCATCATATCCCACAATTAAAAATGTAAACCCTCTCTCCTTTAATCTAAAAATATCAAGATCCTATTATTTCATCCAATCCTATCCATAATCCCTTCATAAATACCCCATGTTCCACCTACCCACATAATAGAAGTCCTGGTTTGATAAGAACTCCAACCGAAGTTGGAAATAGGTATAAACCTAAAGAGGTGTTCGAAGAAGAGGTATTGTTCATAAAAATATAAAATATAATTGTTAAAAACAACACAATTTACACACACATGTCATATAGTTCCTATTATTCATTTCAAATCTATGTTCCATCACCCTTACCCAAAATTGGTCTTTCACAGTTTCCACTGAAACTCGCATGGTCTAAACTAAACCATGCACTACCCATGGGAACCAAACCATTAATGAAAAAAATAAACTAAAAATGAAATTATGTAAAGGTAACAATGTTATCAATGTAAAGGTATCTTCACACAGTTCATCAAACCACGCATAGTAGGAATTTCCAATGTAATGGTTTTCTACATGGTTTACTAAACCATGTGGTTACAACGTGAAAACAATGCACTGGGGAAAAATAAATATTTTTTAAATCCATAAAATAAAAAAATTAAAAAATTAAAATAATCCAAATAAATTAAAATAATATTTAAAGGAACCAAATATTGACATGGAGTGTCTTGGTTTCACCGTCATATAGATCCTATGATGGTTTTCCCCTTCTCATTGATAGGATTGAGTTTCCCATGATCAAAATATTCCTTTATTGATGCATGTTTTTAATAATGGGATGTTTTAAAACACCTTCTATTTAGAGGATGGTGTCACTATTTCAAGTGTTGGATCAATTATTGATTCTCCAACACATATTTTTTGTGACATGAAAGGATTTTAAATAACCTCAATTGTATTAATCTAATAGAACTTGATATCTATTCTTATGATCACCATCATTTTAATTGGATCAAAAATCGTGTATATAGACTCCTAATCTCCATAATAAATGATAATTCATGGAATATATCTCCTATTAATTTTTTTATTTAACTATTTGGATATATAGAAAAATTATAAAAATATAAATACTCATAAATGAGAGTAAGAGGAATTTTCGATAGACCATATAGTCTTTAGAAACTCAAAATTCAGAGGGAATGATGGTGATTTAGTGATGAGGAAACATGAAACTTAAATAAAATATCACAATAATTTTTTAGAAATATTATCTGAACTTATTATTCTCCTGACCTTTTTTAGGATTATTTTCTTCATACGTTTTTTCAACACTTTTGTGTTATATGATTCATTAGACCTTCCTCTCATTTTGAATGCACTAAATCCTATAATTCGCATCAATATCCTGAGATGTTTACTCTCATATATTATCTAAATTTTTGAACTTATCTTAATTCTACTTTCACACTCCATAAGAGTGGAACATCTTCATGTAATCCATAATTTTTCCATCTTTCATAAAAATAAAACCCACACCTTTATAGACACACTATTAGTAAAGGATAGAAAATATTTGTTTGATCCATGTTAATAATATGATATTCATTTCTTAGAAATTATCTATATTATTTTACTCTAGTAATATGTGTAATTTTAAAGTAATATTTCCATGACCACACCCTAATTTGTTACCCATAACCATTGAAAAAATGTTTGTAACATAATCCACCCTTACTTATAATTTTTTATCAGGAATAATTATCTTCCATTTATATTCTCCTAATACTGATTCAAGAATTATATTCTATATAATAAAATGATTATGAAAGGTAATTTTAAAGGATATTTGACTTTATTGAAATTTTTTATGAAAAGGAATATTTTTAACATTTTTCATACTTTTAACTTTTAACTCTCTTTACAAAAGCACAAAAATTATATTGTTTTGAAATTTTCCACTTGACCTCCTTTTACAAATTTTAGGTTTTTTCATCATTATTAAGCTTCCATTAAAATACTCCATTCATTTATAAATAAAATATTATTTCCATTATCCTATGAATTTTTTACTTTATACCAAAATAAATGAATATTACATGCTTAAATTTTTTTTAAAGGGTTTTGATTTTACTTATGTATCTTTTATCATCCACTAACCATTTTCATAGTTAAGAAAATTTAATTTTTCGATATTAATTTATATTAAATTATTTCATAAAAAAAATAATCTACCTTAACAAATCATGAAAAGAACATTGGTAGTGACTTTTAACTTTGTTTTTGAAACTATTATTCAATGTTTTTATAAATAAAATTATTTCATTACTATTTTTCCCTATGTAATTATAAAATTACCTTCCATCTCTAAAAAACATTAAATTCTCAGGAATTGGTGTTATTATTTTTTCACTAACTGATTTATTGTTTATACCAAATTTTTTACACATGGATTTATTCTCAATAAATTCACTTGTAAATAGGATCTCTATCACGCTCCATATCTCAATTGACCATCATTATTTACATCAATTTTATTTCCTTTATTATAATATATTTATATTATATTATTTCTTGTATTGACTTTATACATACCCATTATACTGTGTGGTGTAAATAACCTATTTTATATAATTCGTATGGGGAATGTTTACCAAGGATGATCCCTAATTTATTTACTAAATAGTTACTAAAATACAATATTTTTTTAGTTCTATATGGATAATTATTAGATAATAAAGTAGTATGATTATGTATTGTGAAATTTATTGAAAATATGTATACTAGTTTTTCTAATATTGGTCATTATTGAGTAATAATAAATGATTATTATGTATTGTATATACACTATTTTATAATGTTTAATTCATTACATTTATTAAGTGATGAAAGAGGCCCAAAATAATCCCTCAATGCATTGGTAGGCCTCATGAGATAAACTAGGCTAGGTATTTTGTGTGTCATTTCCAAATTATGTATGATCTCTTCATGTAATGAATTGATATTAAGTTTATCATGTCTAAAATTATGAATTCATTTACTGGAAAATCAGTTACTATTTCTCAATAGTATTTTTACATAAACTATGGACATATTAAAAAATCATTTAGTTATTTATTTGACATTATTTTTTTATAATTTATTCCCTCTGTATTATTTAGACATTTTTTATGAATCCAATAGGTGTAGTAGAATTACTTTATGGGTCAATCCCATTATATATTTTTATCATAATTGATTATTAATCTATGATTTATATAGATAATGACTGTTTTGATCAGATTAATAAAATAAAATATTTATTGATGAGAGAATTCAAGATCAAAAGAACGGGATCACCGCTTACTATTTTTAATTAATTTAAAAAATTAAAAATTAACTTGTGATGAATTTTTTTCTTATTGATGAATCTGATAATGTCTTAATGTCATATTGTTGTTGTATAATAAGAATCAAGATTATTTTCTGTCATGTGGATATCCACACGTGCTCCATCATCCTCTAAGTGTCGTCATAGGAATATATGGTTGCTAGCATGGTAGATCATAATGTGTGCTTTATTAATCTTTAATCTCCCTAAAAATCAATATAAGGAAGGTTTCACTTTTATATATCTATACATGAGAGAGGTGGAGGTGGATGATCGCTCTCTATTCTTAACAATGTTTTTTGGGAGGGATCTATATAAATATTTGAGAGAATTCTATATAGATTTCATTGTGTATAAAAAATGAATTGAAATCCCATAAGAAAAAATTATAATTCAGTTTATATACCACTTGGGTTATAAAATAATAATTCCTCATGATCCCTTGTTATTTTTCAGGATACCTATTGAACCTCGTGTCTATAATAATAATAATATTATTTCATGACAGGTGAAATACATGATAATTAAATTAAATATTACTTTACTAAAATAATATTCAATATATATTATTTATGTTTGTCCCATTAAAATTGTATTTTCATTCCTCTAAATATTTTATTGGACCTTAAAAAATATCTATTTATTAAATAAATATATATCACATCTTTATTCTAAATAAATAAATAAATATTATATTCACTAAATGGCAAAATAAATATTTATTAAATATTATGCATATAAAATATTCCATTGAATAAATAGTGATGGAATATGTGTGATGAAGAAAACATGATTTATTATAAACCCACCTATGGTAATAATATTAACCTAAGTTGGTAAATAAAAAATAATACTATTATTTAACTAAAGTTTTGGATACATTTAGTGTGTGACTCTTGAGGCCTCTTTCTTAGTGGTAATATGAAATGCATCCCCAAGTATAAGGTTATGTATCTATATACATTCTAAGGCACCCATAGAGAAATAATCCAATGTCGCAATGATAAAAACCTCATATGGATTCTTATTGTGTAATATAATCCATTTATTATAATATCTCTAGTAAAGAATGTTTCATGCTGGTGTTGTCGACCTACGTGCCGGATAACTCTTTTTTTGACTTTCTAGAAATCATACTTGACTATATTCCACCATGTCCATGTATTTATTTAAATTGTATCATTTCAATCAATGTTCTGAGATATCATCTTCCATTAAGTAACATAAGGTACAAATCATTTCATATATTATTCATCAATGATATGTTTCTGGTGATGTTCCCAATGTACCCTACTTCTCCATTAACTTATGTCATCAGATTTTTCATCATTACATCATTTTATAAAACTCATAATATCCATTAATATAAATTTAATGTAAATTCCAATAATTTCGGTATAATTTTTTTATATGATATTATTACAAGACTTAGAAAATTGACGGCATGTGATTCTGAGGCACGGAGTGCCCGGCGTGATCCGTCGAAAAAACAATGTTAATCTTTAAAAAGTATGAATGGCTAGTTTTACTAAAAAAGTGAAATAACTATTAAACAGGTGCCCTAATTAGAAATATGAGGGCACCGTTGCATTCCGGATGGCGGGTTTACCCTAGGCACGACTTAAGATTAGTCAGCGCAGACCTCCAGTGAGAAAATTTAAAATTTCATAACAGTAAATAAAATTAGTAAATAAATAATTTTATTTTTCAAATGATTATAACTCACAAACAGTGACATGGATTAAAAATTTGATACCACTAATGAGCTCATGAAGGTATTATTTCCTTAGATAGATCCTAACATTGGCCAACACAGTCCAACAGTGGAAGTTAGTTTTTGGCCGTAAAGAAAATAATTAAGTAACAATTATTTTATTGTTAAAATATTAACTCTTAAATGGTAACTCAAATTGGAAATATGATATTACCATTGAGCATGTGAGGGATTTTTTCCCTTAGGCAGAGCCTAACCTTGAACAGAAAGGGTTGAGGCTGATAGTTAATAATTTTTTAAATTTTTTATTATACATTCAATAAACGTGAAAGCAGCGATTTCTATCTTTTGAACCAGTGCTCAAATTAAAAATATGAGGGTACTGTTGAATTCGCAGCATCAGTATTCTCTTAGGTGAAGCATAACTTTGATCGGAAAAGGTTGGACGAAAAATTTAATTTTTATAATTTACAAAAAAATAATAAATAACTCAACAAGTTATTTTATTTCTTTCTTTGTAACCGATGAGTGAAGGTGGAGGGACCGCAAGGTTGTCATACAATTTAGTGGTTGGTTACACTTTCTTGTGTAACCGCACAGTCAATATATTAATGGGATCATTAATTAAATTCATTAATGAACCTCATTAATTGGGCGGTGAGTTATACTCCTCTCTAATCTATTTAAAAAAAGCTTGGGCATGGGTCTTGTGCAATCATGAGAGGAACCTCTAATGAAGTGTCAGTGATGACTTCCTCTAACCTATAATGGAGCTTCGACACCATAGAGGATTCAATCCAGAGTTTTAAAGAATTCCAACAAACACACTACAAATGCGGACCCATTTTCCTCATTCTCACCATCTACAAATGAATTTGAGGAAGGGGTTATGTTCTTAATTCCACCCTTTTTCCCCATTCATGAATATTTTGAAAAACACAGATCAACCAATCAACTGGTTGATCCGCATTTCGTTATTTATTGTGGGAGGATAATGTTGGGTTTCTTTATAGGGGATTTTATGATTAAATAATCCTTCCCAATTTATAACGCTAATGCTGAGGGCACGGGCCGAGCCGAACAAGGCCCGAACTCTCTAACAATCTTCGGTTGGTGGAGTTATTCATGGGAGACTAAGAAATATAGTGGCAAAGCAAAAATTTGGGTGGTTCAATGTAGGCGTCATCCTAGGAGGCTCGTAGGTGCAGAATGGAAAGAAATCGGACCACCGGAGCATCGTCGGTGGCCCACGGATGCATCACCGGCATAGCAGTGCCAGCAACTGGAGTAGGCGGTGGCCGGCTACTGCCAACTGCGAGAAGGTGGTGGTTCCCGAAGGCACCATGGAGGAAAAAGGATGGTTAGTCTTGGTATGCCACATCGGAGCAGGGCGGCGCACTACAGCATCGTAATGCGGTGGCACGCCATGGAGGAAGGCCACAGATTCTAGACACGGCAGAGGGCAAACCTGTCGTCTGCCAGTTCTGAAGGTGACCGGTCCAGCAGGACAAGCCAAGTGGTGCGACACCAACTAGCGCCTCTGATTTGAATACCCGAATGGCTCGGCCCTTCGGAAGGGGAGTGGAACCTTTGCACCCGGCCAGTGGGTTGGGCAGTTCCACAGGTCGGTGGGCCGCACCCAGTCGAGTGGGTCGGGCTGAACCAGTGGCCCAACAGGTCGACCTCGCGGCCCAGTTCTCCAGACCAAGCCAAGGCGAACGGGACCCGGACCTACTTACGGACCAGTTTCGCTTATATGGTCATAACTCCTAAACCAGTCATGTCTTTGATGAACCATCTATTGTGATGGAACCCTTAGGATGAGATGGTCCTTTTGAGATACTCTACTTGAGTTTTGGAGAAATTTGGAGTACGCCTAAGTTTGATCGAACCTGAATCCAACTAGGCCCTCAGCACTAAAATGCCTATAACATACAGACCGGGCGTCCAATTAACACGTCATCAGTTGCATTGGAACTCTTATGACATGGATTTTCATCGAGTTACTTCTTTGTGGGACTTAATTATGTTTGAAATAAGACTGATAGCTCTAGGAGATGATCCTCCTAGAATCAAGTGTGCTACCTATGGGAATCCAGTGGTTGGCTCTGATGTGAATAGTGAATAGTGATCCTAGGTGGGTCAGAACCGAGCGATCCTGTGCAGGTCAGCACTGAGCAATTCTATGTGGATCAGCACCTAGAGATCATGTGTGCATCATCACCAAACGATCCTTTGTACAATATCACCGAGCGATCCTATGTGGGTCAGCATGGAGCGATCCAGTGTGTGTCAACACCTAGCGATCCTGTGTGGGTTAGCACTGAGCAATCCTATGTAGGTCAACACTGAGAGATCCAGTGTGGGTCAGCATCGAACGATCCTATTTGGGTCAGCACCTGGCGATCCTGTGTGGGTCATCACCGAGTGATCACGTGTGGGTCAACATCGAGTGATCTTTTGTGGGTCACCAGCAGAGCCTCTTGATGAAAAAAGTGATCAAACTTTAAGACTAGTCATCTGAACTTCTTTACTTAAGTTATACCTAGTGTGATCTATCTTTTGATTTGTGATTTTTCATTGAGATCATGCTTTGTGGATTTTCCTTTGTGGAATTATAGTAGACCATCGGGGGTCTCGGGGTCCCCACTGGGTATTGTTATACTCACCCTTGCATAGGCTTTGCCCGCATCTAGTTTTTTATTGTGCAGATGATAGACAGCTAGACTGGGTCTAGAGGATTCAAGGCTTGACGGTGTTTGGAGTTGATTGAGAGACATTTTTCGGAGGTGACCGGTAGACTTGAAGAGCTACGGTGATGAGATATAACTACCCTTCTAGTATGAACCTTATTAGATGACCATAGGAGCTATTTTCCCTTTTTGTTGTACTTTTATTTCAGTTCGGCTTGTATTTTGGCCCCTTTACTTTCAGTTCTCACTTTTATAGTCAGTGGTGATTTTTAGTTTTGGTTATACCTTTCTTCTTCTATTGTGTTTACTTGTGTGTAGTTTTCCTTGTCTGTGTGTGTATAGGTTTTTTAGGAAATGCCTTCCCATTTTAAGGGATATGCATTTTCGGTGCTAGTCACCAACCCCTGACCAACGGAAGGAATTCTTCGGGTAGTCCTGGTATAGGACCCAAGGGATGAGTTGTGACATTTAATTTCTATAGATCAATACACATGTCCACAAATAGGATCATACAATGACACATATAAATGTAAATTTCCTAATAGTGAGTCTCATTCTCATAATTTTTTATACTATTAATTACCAAGGGAATACACCGATATTGGTGCCTAAAAGTCCTATAAGTCTCCACCAATTATATCATGTATCATTTTTGTCTCTAAAATGGTTTTAACAAGATATGGAACATATATTTAAGAATACTATCATTGATCTTCTGGTTTCTCATCATAAAAGGTAACTACTATGAAATTTTAGTGAGACAACTACGCTTATTAGATTATCTCATACTATGTCACACATAAGAATAATCACTATGTGATAAGATGTTTATTAATATTCAAAAAAAATGAATATAGGTTAACATAAAGTATACAGAAGTTGGTTCTAAGGCCCCAACTCTAACAGCCTCCTAGTTGAACTAGAGCCAACTATAAATAACCTTAAACCTGATAGCTCTAACATGATACTCTTGCTTCAACTGAGATAATTCCATATTTAATGACTATGATATGTTTTCCTTAGTGAAAAATCATCATACTTAATATTCACCTCTTTGAGAAAATACCATTAATTGGTGATACTTAGAGAGTATGTTTTTTATCTGTTGGTGTGACCCTATATCTTTTGTAAGATCCATCATTTTAGTATTATTAGAAAACTATTTGAAAAATGGTTTACATAAAGGTACCACATCAATATCTATTAGAATGTTTCATATCTAGATTTATTATTGGGATTCATTATAAGAATCTATATACACATACTTCACTATATAATAAGGGAAAATTGGTTTCACTAAACTCTTCCAGCTCATAGATCCTATGTTGAGACTGAAAACATATCAAGACTATAACTTTATATCATTATATTATATGTTTATACTACAATAATTATACCTCATGAGGACTTGCTTCATGTCTCATCAATAATCTAGGAACATATCCTTATTTATTCTCTGATTCTTAAGGATAACCATAACAACATACTAGTGTTGTTCAGCTAGATCATCTTGACATATTCCCACCATGATTAATGTGTAGGAAACATTAAGTCTAGTATGTAACATTGAATAAATTAATGACATTATCACTGAATCACGTGTGATCTTACCCATTCTCTCTTTCTCCTATTGTATTTGAGGATACACATTCTTGGAAAGATATAAACCATGTGAAATTATAAACAATACCCTCTATGATTGTTCTATACTAAATATCATTTGTATTTGGTAAATTAATGTACATTGAATTACTCGATCCGTCCTCTTGGATCTATCATGAGTGATCTTGACACCTAAAATATAGGTTGTTTCACCTAAGTCCTTATAATATAAACTCATGTTTAGATAGTCATTACCATATTGTATGACATGTATATCATATCCAATAAGTAATATTTCATAAACATGTCCTATTATGATAATTACAACATTCCCACTAAATAACTTATAAACACATGGATCAAATTAATTTTTAATTAAACTAAATTCCTTTATTCTTATTCAAATTTAATGTTCTATCAAATGGTTTCTTACTTTAATCCCTAAGTGGATATTTGAAATTGGAAAATATTTTTAGCATCACATATAGTCACAAACCCTTATATTTGGGTCATATAATAATCTTCCTAAAGGATCCCATTAAGGAAATTTTTTTACATTAATATTCTAAATTTCATAGTCATCATGGGTAGCTATTTTAAAAATAATTATGATGGATTTAATCATTTCAAATGGAGAAATGTTTTTTCATTTTCAATGCCCTGATGTTGTTTAAAACCTTTAGTGTCACATACATGACTTATTTTAAATATAAATTTCATTTAATTTATATTCATTCTTTGTTTTGGGGGTTTCCTAAGTTTTTATGGAGGAATGAGTGAGTTTTCATGAATTGGTCCAAACCGTGAGCCCAATTCCAGTTTGAAAAATAACTTTTGTTTATTTTATAACTCATTAATTTTTCAAGATTTTTCATCCATTAAAATTCCAACTTAGCCTCCCTAACCTATTAACACCACCATGTAAATTTGGAGCCTTTATAAATCCATAACCAAGGTTTATTTGGGTTTTTATTTAAGGGGTTGGGCCTGCCCGAAAGCCCAATTCTAGTTTTAAAAATGATATTTGTTTGTTTTATAATGTATTCAATTTTTGGGGTTTTTCGGTGATTCAAAGTCTTACCCAAGACCATTGAACCCATAAATGCTTCTAAACTCTCTCCCCCCTTTTGGGATCTCTATTTAATCTCAAATTGGTGCATAACTCCATATGGTTCCTCAAATCGTCCAAATTTGAAGAGGTAACTTATTTATTTCATAACACTCTCAATTATTAATATTTTTCCTCCATTGTAGTTCCTAAATATTATACTGATTCTTCTTCGAATTAACCCTGAATTGTGGCTATTTTAAATTTCATCTACTGTTGTTTTGGTGTGATTACTTCAAGATACTTCAAGTAAGTGAGTCAATTTCTTTCCTCTTGAAAATTGCTTAGGGTTTCGTTTGTTTTTATTAGGGTTTATTCCCTCTTCCATGAAGTCCAAAATGGATAGGGGGTAGGGTTTCGCACCTAAGGTTTAACATTGGGTTTTATTTTCCAATTATTTTGGTTTTAGGTTTGTTCTAGGTCCTTATTGGTTCGGCGGTGGTGCGAAATAATTTTCGCACGATGATTCAAGGGTTTTCCTTAATTTGGTAGCTGATTCCAATTTTTATGAAATACTTGTGATAAAGATATCATGTTTGTTATGTTTTAATGTTTAACCCATTGATTTGGTGCTGCAAAAATTGGTTTTAGTGGTGTTTTTAATGCATGTGAATTTTAAGGGCCAATTTCTTGTGAAATTTTTTTTTCATATAAATATTTTATTGGTTGATTAAGTGCTGCCTTTTAATTATTTAGATGAAATTATTGAAGTGTATTAGGGATGAAAATAATTTTTTAAATTTATTATTCTATTATTGTTCCTTATAAATTGGTTTGGGTGATGTTTCTTAAGAAAATTGTTTTTGAGTACCAATTTGGTGTCGAATTGGGTGTTTTACATGGGTATTCTATGCGATGCTTATTGGGATTGTTTTATAAATCATGAAATGAGTTTAATTAAATGTTTAGGGTTTTTTGGATTATTTTTTGATAAATATGAGTATGAATATGGTTTTCAAGTGGGGTTTTCAATGAGTTTTGTGTGCAAAACAAGGAATGATTTGGAGAAGGTGTTTTATTGAAACTCAAAGTGTTTTGTGGTGTGTTTTAAATGGTATAAAATGTGTGTAGCTACTATACTGATTATATGTGACCATTAGTGGTGTTTTATATAAAAATGGATATATTTATCATTCTTAAATTGTTTGAGCACAAAGGGGGAAGTCTGGGTACCTAGGTGGGACGGATGTGTACTAGTACGGCTAGTGGACTGGATGGGTTTTGTCCCTGTTTCACCTAAAATTTGGATAAAGACAACTCTAAATAAACTATGTGGATGATGATTTGGGACCACTAGGTTATGTGTATGTTCCCTACTAGTGGCTTTTGCATGAAAATGGATTTTACTATGGTTACTTTACACCAAGGTATGAGGTACATGGGGCCCGAGACTATCTAGTGCCTAGGGGTGTTCCCGATTTTGTTGATCATTGTTTTTTTGGTATTTTACCATGTATTGGGGTGTTTTTGGTAGTAATTTAAATAATATAACGTGTATATTTAATTGTGTGAACATTCTAAAAACTTTATCTTGAAAACTGTTTTCAATTGAAAGCTGCATTTCTTGGATTTTATCACTGCTTTACTTTGCGTATTAAAACTACTTTCTTTTTCACATTGTATTGCATGATATTTGGAATAATTGGGTGGTATCATATTGGGCTTAGTCTCAAAGCATACTTACACCCCTTTGGTGTAAGTAGACTTGGTTATGTTTGACTCATGTAAAGGAAAGGCTAAGGTTGATGGCGGTTTAGGGTGTTAGTCCCCATCCTTGGGGCTGAGTTGAGGAGACAGCTTGGCGGTGATGACCCCTTGTCATGTGAAGTACATGGAGCTGTTTTGCTGTTGTTTAATTTTGTCTTTGGACCTTTTATATTGTATTTGAACTTATGTATTCAGTTCTGGATTTTTGTAAAAACCTTCCATGTATGAATTTTTTAGATTCAATTTATCAAATATTTTTGATGTTTTATGTATACATATTCGGTTAAATCATTCCCAAACCAAGATAAATGATACCCGGGAATTTGTTCCAGCCTGTGGGGATAGGGAATGTCCTTTGGGCATTGTCACAGGCTGGGTTTGGTGCCAGAATTGGTGGTGACCAGATTCGGTTCATGACAAAATAGTATCAGAGGAGGTTAATGTTTTTGGGTTATATTACTATTTTGGGATGAGTCGGGATAGGCAGGAGATAGAACTGTCGGGGCTTGGGGTTTTGGTTGTGCGTAGGGTGCCTGGCCCGCACCTCTCGTGGCATACCATGAGTCACCAGGGGACTTTGGAATTTACTGATTGACTTCACTTCTAGGTGAGACGTGTGAGCTGCAGACCACACATGGACATCGGGCGGTGGTGGAGTAGTTGTTTCTTTTTTTACTGTAATGTGTTTAGATTGTTTATACTTGATGTATTTGATAAAAAATTCCTGAATTGTGGTATTGATTATTGTTTTGTGACTGTTACGTTTTGTAGCAACATGCTTCCCCGGAAAGCTCCCACGCACCCATGGGAGGAATCTGGAGAGAGTTCTCCCACAATGATTGATCAGAGGCTAGTCGAGTCGGTGGTCCGATTTTTCCATGATCTTGGATAGGGACCAAATCCTACTCCTATTCCATCTAGGGTAGAAGATACGGGTCCTAAAAAAGATAAAGCTCAAGAGTTTTTGAAAAACAAGCCTCTTACCTTCCAAGGCAGCTCAGAACCCCAGGAAGTAGATGAATGGCTCGAGAAGATAGAACGTATGTTTGAGTTCCTGGAAACGCCCAAGGAGATCAGGGTGAAGTGTGCCTCTCTTCTGTTGGAGGGTCCTAGACGTAAGTGGTGGGAGTCAGTGCTTTAGACTAGGAAGAATGATCAGATGCGCTGGGTAGATATCAAGGCTATCTTCAATTAACATTATTTCCCTGAGGTGTTGTCTTATTCTAGGTCTAGAGAGTTCATGAAACTTGTTCAGAGGAATATATCTGTGATGTAGTATGCCAACCGTTTCGCTGATTTGGTTCTGTATGCTCCAGAAATTGTCTCTAATGAGCAGGCAAAGGCCCAAAGGTTTGAGAAAGGCATGTGACCATAGATATAATCCCAGTTGTTCTTGTTTAAGCTGAGGACCTATTATGAGTTCATTGATTGGGTGTGCATGGTGGAGATTGATAGGAAAGGCAGGGTTGGTTTCTATGGTTCAGTATCAGTAGTGGGTAGTGGCAGCTCCTCAGAGAATAAAAGGAAGCGGGGGATCATATGAAGAAAGGAGTTGGCAGTTCAGGCCACTCTTCCAGGCAGTTTTATTTTGTGGCTTCTGATGCGAGATTGGTCGTGTGCCACCAATGTGGGAAGCCCAGGAATATCAAACCCGTATGACCACTTCCTCTGAAGCCTTGTTACCAGTGTGTAGGTATGGGGAATTTTTAGCGCTTCTACGGTGTGGCACGTCCACTTCTGAGTGGTGCAGGGTCAGTGGCTTCAAGAAGAGTGCCAGCACAGTCTGAGCCCTTGAGGACTGGGGGATATTGATTTGGCAGCCTTGGTGGTAGGGATGGGTCATCTTCTGGGCAGAGCCAGTTCAGGGCACAACCACAGAGTAGTGGTCATTCTCAGGTAGATACTGGACATCGCCATGTAGTGTATCAGGTTATCATCAGTTTAGGGTGAAAGAGTCAGATATCCCAAATACTGCCTTTCGAAGCTGGTACGGCCTCTTTGAGTATTTGTTCATTCCCTTTGGATTTACCAATGCTCCAGCAGTATTTATGGCACTCATGAATAGGGTGTTTCATCAGTATCTTGATTCCTTCGCTGTAGTGTTTGTGGGTGACATTCTGGTATACTCTGTCTATGAGGAGGAACACGAACATCACTTGAGGATCGTTTTGGGTACATTATGGGATCACCACCTCTATGAAAAGTTTTCAATGTGCACTTTCTCGATTAGGGAGCTGAGATTTTTGGGGCATGTGATCTCGGAGCATGGAGTTTCAGTGGACCCCGAGAAAATTAGTGCGGTCATGTCGTGGGAGCAACTGAAGAATGTGTTTGAGATCAGGAGTTTCCTTGGTATTGATGATTAATACATGGGATTCATTCTATATTTCTCTCGGCTTTCTTCGCCAATGACCACGCTCACCCAGAAAGGAGTGAAGTTTGTATGGGGTCTAGAATGTCAGGAATCGTTCGAGGAGCTGAAGAGGTTGTTGACTACCACCCCCGTGCTGATTTTTCCTGAGTCCAGGAAGGGCTATGTGGTCTATTGTGATGCTTCAGGTATGAGTCTTGGGTGTGTGCTTATGCAGGATGATCACGTGGTGGCTTATGTATCTCACCAACTCTGACCACACAAAAAGAACTACCCTACCCATGACTTGGAGTTGGCAGCGGTGATGCATACTTTGAAGACTTGGCGTCACTACCTCTATGGGGAGAAGTTTGTGGTCTACTCTGATCACAAATGATTGGCCTATATCTTCTCACAGAAGGACCTCAACTTGAGGAAGCGTTGTTGGATCAAGTACTTGCAGGGGTTCGACTTTGACAATATCTATACCCTAGGAAAGGGTAATGTGGTGGCCGACAATTTGAGCAAAAGAGTTCCAGTGTAGGCTTTGAGGAAGTCTAGTGATGAGTGGACATTTATGGGGCTCTGTTGAGCCCTCTGGAAGATTGTTTAATTCTTCCTATGATTGCTGTTTTAATAATCACAAATCATCGATTACTTAATCCGGTTGGATTTCTCATATACATAATCACAATCTCTTAGTGAATCTGTGTATATTGGTTGGATCATCTTTTTATCTCTTTGTTATTGATTTACAAGTATTCTGGAAGTCCTCTAGATCAAACAGACAACGGTCGCACCGATCCATATCAAAGGAAAACGGTCTCACCGATCCATATCAAAGGACAACGGTCGCACCAATCCATATCGAAGGACAACGGTCTCACCGATCCATATCAAAGGACAACGGTCGCACCAATCCATATCGAAGGACAATGGTCTCACCGATCCATATCAAAGGACAACGGTCGCACCAATCCATATCGAAGGACAATGGTCTCACTGAAGATGTCTCACCGATTCTGATCAAATGAGTCACCGAAGATGTCTCACCGATGCTGATCAAATGAGTCACCGATCATGACACACCGATGATGATCATCTGAGTCACTGAAGATGTCTCACAGATGCTGATCAAATGAGTCACCGAAGATGACACAATGATCCAGATCAAATTAGTCACTGATCATGACACACCAATGTTGATCATCTGAGTCACCAAAGATGTCTCACCGATGCTGATGTTGATGACCTACCGATCACTTGACTCACCGATAGTCATAAACAGCTGTTTGAATTTATTTATCTTTATTTAATCTAACCAGCGGTCACATTAGGAATATTTTAATGCTCTGTCATTTATTTAATGAAGGTTGTTGGATGTCCGGGAACCGTACCTCATACCTTCAAAAAGAAATCATTTCTTTTACTGGAGCTCGTTCCATAAATACAAGAAGTCCCTGCTGGTGCAAAAACACTAGTTTGACAACGATGAGACATATATGAGTGCAAAGAGTGGTGTATGAGATAGTTGTAGAATACACAAAACCTCATAAACACTCAAGCTTACTCAAGAAGAGTTCCGTACATTCACGAGGACATTGAAGAACTTCAACCACTACATTTCTCACTATCTCTAAATCTAGATGCCAAGAAGACGACACTCTGTTTTTCAGACAAAAACCAGAAGAGGACTCAGAATCATCTCTGATCAAACTCAAGGATTCCAAAGCTTCACTGCAATCACTAGAGCCATTTCTAAACTCTACATCTCTGCTCTGTGATTCATTATTTCACATTTCGATCAGTGTGTGTTATCTCCTACATTTAACACACACATTGTGTCCTGTACTTTAACTAGAGGATCTGTAAATCCTCACTCAAAATCTTACATCTTTTATTTCCCACTGAGATAGTGGTAGAGGTCGTGTGTGACCTGGATAGCTGGTTGTTGTTGTTCTGTTTCCCACGAATAACAGTGGTAGAGGTCTTGGACCTGGACAGTTGTAAACTATTGTGAACCCCGATCCATGGTGTGGATCAAATTTATACAAATTGTTGAGAGGACTGTGTCTTGGCTTGAGACTGAACCTCTTGGTTATATCTGTTGTGCTATATCTTTCAAAGTTATTCTTTTATTCCGCTGCTAATTACTTTAAAACCAAAACTGTTTTAAAGTCACTTTGATAATTAAATTCGCATGTGATTATATTAGTTGTAAATCTGTAAGTTGGTTTCAAAAGTTAATCAACCTTTCTGTTTTGATTAACTGGGAAATAATAAATCCCTTGAGAACCCAACATAACCTTTACTTTGATATAAATTCACTATAGTTTAATTTAGTATTTTATTTGGGGGTTTTTAAGACAAAGTTTTCAAACAGAAATTTTAATTGGAACTCAATTCACCCCCTCTTGAGTATCCACTCCGACCAACAATTGGTATCAGAGGTTGTTTAACTATTTTCTAAAGTACTCTGTTTTTCAACTGTGATTTTATTTATATTTTAAAGTTCTTAAAATTTCTGTTATTTCTAAATTTTTATCTCTTTAAAATCATTGCTTTAAGTAAGAAATCATGGATAATAGACTTGAAGGTGTTTCTACCAATAGACCACCATTTTTCAATGGAACTAACTATGCTCAGTGGAAAATCAAGATGAAAATTCATTTAGAAAGCATGGGTTTTGATATTTGGACTGCTATAGAATCAGAATATAAAATTCCTACTACTGTTAGAACTACTTGGAATGAAGCTACTAAGGCTGCCTACAATAATAATTACAAAGCTATGAATGCCTTGTACTATGCTTTAGGAGATGAGGAATTTAATAGAATATCTACTTGTAAAACTGCTTATGAAATTTGGGGTACCATAGCTGTTTCTCATGAAGGAACAACTAATGTTAAGGAAATGAGATTGAACACTTATACTATTAAGTATGATAATTTTAAGATGAAGCCTGATGAACCCATTTCTGACATGTATCTCAGGTTTAATTAAATTTTCAACACAATGACTTCTCTGGGGAAGGATGTTCCACCAAAGGAACAAATTATGAGAATTTTGAGATGTCTACCTGAAAGATGGAGGGGAACTTCTGTCTCAATTAGAGAATCATGTGATATTGGTGAACTACTAGCCAAGGAACTAATTTTAAAGTTGATGATGTATGAAGAGGAACTCAAGGTTAACAAAGAAGAAGAAGATGAGCCTAGAAGGAAGTCAGTTGCTTTCAAGACTTCAACTTCAAAGAACAAGGATAAGGAGAAGCTTCAAGATATAAATGAGAGTTCAAGCTGTGAAGATAGTGAAAGTGCTTCTGATAGTGATGGTGAGATGGCTCACATTGCCAGAAGGTTTAAAAAGTTTTATAGGAAGAATAAGTTTTTCATAAAATCAAATTATAAAGGTAAGTATGATAGCAAGGGACATTGGAAAAAGAATTGGAAGAAATCTGACAAATCAGATGAAGCTATCTGCTATGAGTGCAAAAGAAAGGGACACATAAAAGTAGACTGTCCAAAGTTGAAATACAAGAAGAGGTATGAATACAAGGACAATAGGTTTAAGAAAACCATGAAGGATACTTGGAGTGCTTCTGAGGATAGCTCCACTAAATCTGAAGTTTCTGAAAATGAACACAGAAATAAGGCAAACATGTGTTTTATGACAAACACCTCTGAGGTAACATCTGAAACTCCTGCTTCAAATTCATATTATTCTAAAGATGATTCTGACTCAGAAAAAATTTCAAAATCTAAACTATTTGAATACTGCGATATGTTAGAAGAAACCTATAATGAGCTGAAAGACAAATACAAAGGTTTAAAGAAACAGTATGTTTTAACTGTTAAACATATATCTGATCTTGATATTGAAATGGAAAAGAATGCTCAGTTGATTAAAGAAAAAACTGAACTAAAATTATCTAATGGGAAACTCAAGAAAGACATAGAGAAATTTACAAATGGTAATGATACTCTTACTCAGATGCTAGGTAAGCAAATAGCACCTAGATACACTACTGGTATAGGATACCAACCTAAAAAAAAATTACCAAAACTAAATTCATTCCTAAATCTGGACAGAATATAGCTAGTTCTGAAACATCATATGCTTCAACTAGTTATATTCATATTTATGGATCTAATAAGGTTTATATTTAAAAATATTTTAACTCTAGAAATCTTATGAGACCCATTAGACAAATATGGGTACCTAAAGTTTTATTGGCTAACCTGTCTGGACCCAAGAAGATCTGGGTACCAAAATCATTTCTTATCTAAATATGTTTTGTAGGGAACCTGCTTAAAGAGCTCTTGTAGAAAGCCTTGGTATTTGGATAGTGGATGTTCAAGACATATGTCAGGAGACTTATCATGCTTTAAAATCTTAGTCAGAGTTGATGGAGGCATTTTCACCTTTGGTGATAACTCAAAAGGAAAAATCATCGGCTTAGACCAGATTGGTAACACTGACTCAGTACTAATTTCTAAGGTTTTATTTGTTGATGGACTTAAATAAAATTTGTTAAGTATTTCTCAGTTATGTGATGATGGTTTTTAGGTTAAATTTGAAAATGATTCTTGCAATGTTTTTAATTCTAAAAATGCTTTAGTGTTTTCTGCTTTATGAAATGAAAATGTTTATGCTATTGATTTAAATTCTTTAGCTAAGAAAAATATTACTTGTTTAAATGATTTTCATAAAGGGTCTTGGCTTTGGCATAGAAAATTAGGACACTGAAATTTGCATTCACTTAGAAAACTTTCTAGGAAGAACTTAGTTAGAGACCTACCCAAACTTGAATTTCCAGCAGACAAAGTTTGTAATCCCTGTCAAAAGGGAAAGAAACAAAAAGTTTCTTTTAAATCAAAGAAAGTAGTTTCAACTTCTCAACCTCTCGAGTTGGTTCAGATGGATTTATTTGGACCTTCTAGAGTTTCTAGTTTAAATGGGAAGCATTCAGTCTATGTTCTTGTAGATGACTTTACTAGATATACTTGGGTATATTTTCTAGCTCACAAAAGTGAAGCTTGTTCTTTCTTTGTAAAATATTTCAAGTCTGTAGAAAACCATAATGGACTTAAAATTAAAACCCTGAGAATTGATCATGGCCGTGAGTTTGAAAATCATGAGTTTGAATCTTACTGCTCACACAATGGCTACAGGCACAATTTCTATGTCCCTAGGACACCTCAACATAATGGTGTAGTAGAAAGGAGGAATAGAACCCTACAAGAAATTGCTAGGACTATGCTTAATGAGTATGACCTACCTGTTTATTTTTGGGCTGAAGCTGTAAATACTTCTTGTTATGTTATCAATAGAGTCTTGATCAGACCGGTTCTTAAGAGGACCCCTTATGAGTTATGTAACCATAGGAAACCTAAGGTTAAATACATCAAAGTTTTTGGCTGAAAAGTCTTTATTCTTAATACTAAAGACAATCTCGACAAATTTGCATCCAAGAGTGATGAAGGAATTTTCCTAGGTTACTCTACTTCTAGTAAAGCCTATAGAGTTTTCAATAAAAGAACAAAATGTGTGGAAGAATCTGTTCACATCAAATTTGATGAAACTGATCCACATGAACCTAAGACCTCTCTTGAAAATCTTGAAGATGATCTCTCTGGTTTGAACCTTAATGATAAAGATAGTGGACCTATAATTAAAACATCCAGTTCTGGAAATTTTCCAGAACTTGCTTCTATTGAACCTCAACCTGTAGATGAACCTGAAATCTCGAGTCCTACCTTTTCTAGACCAACTAGGATTCTAAAGAACCATTCGTTAGATGTTGTTGTAGGTAATTTAAATAGAGGAACACAGACTAGAGCTTCTCTAAGAAATCAGGTTGAACATCAAGCTTTTCTTTCACAGTTATAACCTAAAAATATCAATGATGCTATCAATGATGAATTTTGGGTAATGGCTATGCAAGAGGAACTAAATCAATTTGAAAGAAACAATGTCTGGAAATTAGTAGAGAGACCTAAGGACACTATAACCATAGGCACAAAATGGGTGTTTAGAAACAAAGTTGATAAATCTGGAAACATCATTATAAACAAAGCTAGGCTAGTTGCACAAGGTTACAATCAAGAAGAAGGAATTGACTATGAGGAAACCTTTGCACCTGTAGCTATATTTGAGGCTATTAGGATCTTATTTGCCTATGCATCACATCTTAATTTCAAGTTATATAAAATGGATGTGAAAAGTGCTTTTTTAAATGGTTTTATTATTGAAGATGTTTTTGTAGAACAACCACCTGGTTTCTCAAATCCTCATTTTCAAAATCATGTTTTTAAACATTCTAAAGCTTTATATGGTTTAAAACAAGCTCCAAGAGCTTGGTATGAAAGACTTTCAAACTTTCTTATTTCAAAAGGATTTACAAAAGGAATAGCTGATCCCACTCTTTTTATAAAAAGGATTTCAAAATATTTGTTAATAGTACAAATCTATGTTGATGATATTATTTTTGGATCTTCTAAAAATTCTTTATGTACTGAATTTTCAAAGGTTATGCAAAATGAGTTTGAAATGAGCTTAATGGGAGAGCTTAAGTATTTTCTTGGATTTAAAATCTTTCAAACTAAAGATGCTATTATTCTAAATCAAAGTAAATATACTAATGATTTATTAAAAAGTTTTGGTTTAGATATTATTAAGGAAAGTGATATACCTATGAGTACTACCTGTAAATTGGATGTTGATGAAACTGGGAAACCAGTTGATCAAACCTATTATAGAGGCATGATTAGGAGTTTACTTTATCTTACTGCTATTCGACCGGATATTATGTTTAGTGTGTGTATGTGTGCTAGATTTCAAGCTAATCCTAAAGAATCACACTTACTGGCTGTTAAAAGGATTTTTAAATATCTTAAGTATACTGTGAATTTAAGTTTGTTTTATCCAAAAGGAAAATCATTTGACCTAACTAGTTATTCATATGCTGAATTTGCTGGATGTAAGTTAGATAGGAAAAGAACATCTAGAATATGTCATTTACTTGGAAAGTCCCTAGTTTCATGGTGTAGTAAGAAACAGAACTCAGTTGCATTGTCTACTGCTGAAGCAGAATATATTGCTGCTAGTAGTTGTTGTGCACAGATTCTGTGGATGAAACACACTTTATTAGACTATGGATTTTATTTTAAACAGGTTTCAATTAACTGTGACAATACTAGTGAGATCAACATATCTAAGAACCCTGTGTCTCACTCTAAGACTAAGCACATTGATATCAGACATCACTTTCTAAGAGATCATTATCAGAAATGTGATATTTCTCTAGAATTTATTAGTTCTGAACATCAATTAGCTGATATTTTTACAAAGCCTTTATGTTCTGAAAGAATGAATTTTATTAAACAAGAATTGTGTATGATAGATCTGTGAAACTGATCTGTGAAACTGATCTGTGAAACTGATCTGTGAAACTGATCTCTGAAACTGATATGTGAAAATGATCTGTGAAACTGATCTACGAAACTGATCTGTAAAACTGATCTCTGAAACTGCTCTGTGAAACTGATCTGTGAAACTGATCTGTGAAACCGATCTGTGAAACTGATCTATGAAACTGATCTGTGAAACTGATCTGTGAAACTGATCTGTGAAACTGATATGTGAAACCGATCTGTGAAACCGATCTGTGAAACCGATCTGTGAAACCGATCTTTCTTTATAATACTTTTTATTTTGTTGTGATTAATTAACTACTTTTATCATTATTATGGGAACCCTAAATGATGAAATAAATGATATGTGACTATTTATATTCCCCAAACCGTCGACCTTTCATTTCTTTCCCGCCAAACCTTATTTCCTCTCTTCTCCTCTACTTCGAACCTTCGAACTCCTGCTTTCCCCTGAATCGTCAAATGGATAAGAAGAAGAGACCGAGAAAAGGATCAGAATGTCATGTAACTTCAATGCGTGCTCGAGGCGAGTCAAGTAGTACCACTCAAAGATCAGTAAATCCAAACCTGGAAACTCGGATTGTTGCTATAGAAAAGGAAGTCAGCTCCGCCTGGCTTTTGACAAGTAAGTCGCTGTTGTTACAAGTTTCAGATTTGCAAGGATGGAAAGCCTGGTTCTCAAATAACACTCGTGTATACTACCCAAAGCTAGTGCATGAGTTTTATATAAATCTGAAAGTTACATTAGATGGTGTCGAGGCTGCCAGAATGTCTTCTATAGTGAAAGGAAATAAGATATCTTTTTCATCTAAACAATGGGTTGAATGTTTGAATGTACCCCGTGAGGGTCGGTATGAGGATTATACTGGAAACATTCCTCCAACCACTGAATACTTCTCATATGAGTTAGCTTTAGAGCTTTTGACTGGAAACAGAGAGTCAAGGAGAATCACATCCTCAGATCTGGATGGTGAATGTAGAGTTCTCTTTAAGTTTAGTCAGCACCAAATTTTCCCTAGGAAAGGAGATTTTTCTGCTGTAAGATACCAGGATGTTTTTCTATTGTTTTTACTAAAGTCCCATGAGAAGATCAATTTGTGTAGATATATAATGGTGCACATAGCTGGAATAGTGAAACCTTCTAAGAAAGTCACTGCCCTGATCTATTTTGAAATGATCTCTGCTATGTTAAAGAATCTAGAATGTGTTGATGAAGCTGATGAGATAGCCAAATCTGATAGTTCTTCTAGTGTTAACAAAGAAATTTGTAAACAGATGAAAATAAACTGGAACCCATGGAAGAAATGTTGGGTTGCTGATGAGGACAAGTTGTATGAATCTTACAATCCCACTAATCATGGAAAGAGGCCGAAGGGTTTGAGAGACCCTGGTTTGAAATCAGATGAGGAGCCAATTTATTCTGATGATGAGGAAGAAGTAGATGTTGAAAGGAATAAAGACACTGAAGAGTCTGGTAAACAAGGGATGGAAGAAGCTGAAACAGAAGAAGGAAGTATGTCACCTCTTGATGATAGGACTAATCCTGATACTGTGAGCCCTAAGAGAAGAATAGACTTTGGATCTGCCAGTCCACCTTTACCCCTACCTGAATCAGAACCAGTTCTTGGTGATGAAGAAGCTAGTGACACTGAAGTACCTGACAGTGAAGTTTCTATGATGAATGGAAATGGGAATGGAGATGATGATGATGATGATGATAACCGACCAGTGGGTGGTCTTAATGTACCTCCAACAGAAACACATCAAACTATACCAGAAACAAATGCCAATGGCAAGAGAGATTCTCTTGAAATCAGTGGAAAAGCAAGTTATGATAAACCGAAATATACTCTGTGTGCTGCTGTCTGGGATGATTATCCTGGTTTTGCTGTTTTGGGTTTAGAGTATTCTGAAGAAGAATACGAAGAAGAATTAGAATCAGAATCTACTGCGGTTATGATGGAAAGACAACCAGTTGAGGCAAGGTCTACTCATGTTGTTGATGCTGTAGATGCTCATCTACCTAGTTCTACTATCTCTCAGTCTGATTTTGATAAGTTCAAAAGTGAGTTGCTTACTGCTGTGAGAGATACAGTCAGAGAAGAAATTTCAAATGCTATTAAACCAGACCTGGCCAATACTGGTGAGTTTATTGGAAGGCACATAGCCTCTCTAAATTAGATTCTGAAGTATCTACAATCTGGCTTAGTTTCTTTATCCAACGAATTTAGATCCACCATCTCTGGTATGATGTAAGTGTTGAGGAATCTGATTGAACATCTTAAGAAGTTTAATCTGAGAAAGTTGAAGGCTGAGATAACTCAGATAGTTTCTCAAGCCAGTACAGCCAAAGTAACCAAGATCACTACTCGTGAGCTAGAGGCTCTAAGGCAGATTGTGCATGATGAATTGTCCGCCATTAGACAAGTTCTTGATTTGGACCCGTTGAGGAAGATGAAGGAGCACAGTGATCACATTCATAAGATGGTAACAGTATATTCAGCAGATGCCACTAAAGCTCAGAGAGAGATCAAGGAAAAGGTTGATCATTAATTTTCAAAAAACTATACCAAGCATGAGATGACCGCAAATTTCAAAGTGTTCGCTGATAATCTGAGACTACCTCCAGTCACTCAAGCTTTCAAGACTCAAGTTCGACAGTTGCAAGATTTTACTCCCACCTTGGGATGGTTCATGGAGAATAAGGATGATTTTGAGAAGGCTATGCAGTATGGTGAAAAAGTTATTCAGAATTTCATAAGTCTTTTGAAGCCTTATCTGAATGCACAAGACACCGCCATTGTGCTTCCTACTGTTGACCCTCTCAGTGCCTCTGATGTTGCTCCAAATCAGATCTTCGTTGGTCAAGCTCTATCTCAACTCCAACCAGTTCCTCAGCAATCTTCTCAACCAGCTCCTATAGCTCCACAGCAAATCCCAGTGGCATCCTCTCCTCCATCCTCCAGAGTCATCTTACCACCTTTTCAAATTCGCCCAGTTCAATCTGCCTCCAAGCCTTCCAACTTACCAACCATTAATCCTTCTGACAAAGGAAAAGCCCCGTTACATCCCCAGAAATAGTTTTTCATTGTTTTTGATAGGGTGAACCCTGTTGTGATTGTACTAAGATGTATTATAAACTTTATTCTCTTTTATTTTTATTCTCTCTGATGCCTTCTTTTAATATCTCTTTATCTGTTTCCCTCCTTTTTTATTATCCCAAAGGGGGAGAAATCTGTATATCTATGGATCTATGGGGGATATGGGGGAGATGCATCGCTAAAGGGGGAGATTTTTTTTTATTTATCCATGGGGGAGAACCTTTCTATGGCAATTATTGCATTAGTATTTAAAGGCATAAATTCAGGGGGAGATTTATATCTCATTATGTTTTTATTCTTATTATGCCTTATTATTGATGATATATTATTTTTATTTATGGCTATGATTTGTGATTATCAAAAAGGGGGAGATTGTTGAGCCCTCTGGAAGATTGTTGAATTCTTCCTATGATTGCTGTTTTAATAATCACAAATCATCGATTACTTAATCCGGTTGGATTTCTCATATACAAAATCACAATCTCTTAGTGAATCTGTGTATATTGGTTCGATCATGTTTTTATCTCTTTGTTATTGATTTAAAAGTATTCTGAAAGTCCTCTGCATCGAACAGAAAACGGTCACACCGATCCATATCGAAGGACAACGGTCTCACCGATCCATATCAAAGGACAACGGTCGCACCAATCCATATCGAAGGACAACGGTCTCACCGATCCATATCAAAGGAAAAAGGTCACACCAATCCATATTGAAGGACAACGGTCTCGCCGATCCATATCAATGCACAACGGTCGCACCAATCCATATCGAAGGACAACGGTCTCACTGAAGATGTCTCACCGATGCTGATCAAATGAGTCACCGAAGATGTCTCACCGATGCTGATCAAATGAGTCACCGATCATGACACACTGATACTGATCATCTGATTCACCAAATATGTCTCCCCGATGCTGATCAAATGATTCACTAAATATGACACACCGATCCAGATCAAATGAGTCACAGATCATGACACACTGATGCTAATCATCTGAGTCACCGAAGATGTCTCACCGATGTTGATGCTGATGACCTACCGATCACTTGACTCACCGATAGTCATAAACAGCTATTTGAATTTCTTTATCTTTATTTAATCTAACCAACAGTCATATTAGGAATATTTTAATGCTCTGTCATTTATTTAATGAAGGTTGTTGGATGTCAGGGAATCGTACCTCGTACCTGCAAAAAGAAATCATTTCTTTTACTAGACCTCGTTCCATTAATACAAGAAGTCCCTGCTGGTTCAAAAACACAGGTGTGACAACGACGAGACATATATGAGTGCAATGAGTGGTGGATGAGATAGTTGTGGAAGACACAAAACCTCGTACACACTCAATCTTACTCAAGAGGAGTTCTGTACATTCACGAGGACATTGAAGAACTTCAACCACTACATTTCTCACTATCTCTGAATCTGGATGCCAAGCAGATGACACTCTGTTTTTCAGACAAAAACTAGAAGAGGACTCAGAATCATCTATGATCAAACTCAAGGAGTCCAAAGCTTCACTACAATCACTAGATCCATTTCTAAACTCTACATCTCTGCTCTATGATTCATTATTTCACATTTCGAGCAGTGTGTGTTATCTCCTGCATTTAACACACACACTTTCTCCTGTACTTTAAATGGAGGATCTGTAAATCCTCACTCAAAATCTTACACCTTTTATTTCCCACTGAGATAGTGGTAGAGTTCGTGTGTGACTTGGACAGCTGGTTGCTGTTGTTCTGTTTCCCACGAATAACAGTGGTAGAGGTCTTGGACCTGGACAGTTGTAAACTGTTGTGAACCCTGATCCAGGGTGTGAATCAAATTTATAAAAATTGTTGAGAGGACTAAGTCTCAGCTTGGGAATGAACCTCTTGGTTATATCTGATGTGCTATATCTTTCAAAGTTATTCTTTTATTCCGCTTCTAATTACTTTAAAACCAAAACTGTTTTAAAGTCACTTTGATAATTAAATTCGCAAGTGTTTATATTAGTTGTAAATCAGTAAGTTGGTTTCAAAAGTTAATCAACCTTTCTGTTTTGATTAACTGGGAAATAATTAATCCCTTGACAACCCAATAGAACCTTTAATTTGATATAAATTCACTACAGTTTAATTCAGTATTTTATTTGGGGGTTTTTAAGACAAAGTTTTAAAATAGAAATTTTAATTGGAACTCAATTCACCCCCCTCTTGAGTATCCACTCCAACCAACATGCTCTTTTCTCAGATGCATGTGGAGACCAAGGAACACTGTGGAGGGGAATTCTTGGAAAGCGTCCAGTTGACTCCTTCTCTATTAGAGTTGATTCAGCGGGAACAGCCTAGTGATGATCTTTGTTAGCAGTCGAAGTAGTTTCTGCATGGTGGGGAGACATCCTCTGATTGGTCATCATCTATCTAGGGCATCTTGTGCTTCAAAGGATGTTCAGTAGTGTTGTTGTCTCTATGAAAGGTGGTGAGGCAGGATAGCCACCAGTCTCAGTGGGATGTCTATTCGGGTGCCACTAAGATGTATTATGATGTTCGCCGGAAGTTTTGGTGGCCTGGTATGAGACGGGACATAGCAGGCTTTGTTTCGAGATGCTACAAATGCCAGCAGGTGAAAGTAGAGCATCAAAGGCCTTCCGGTATTCTCCAACCACTACCCATTCCTACCTGAATGTGGGATGAGGTCACCATGGACTTCATTTTTGGCTTACCTCGTACACATCAGGGTAAGAATACCAATTGGGTGGTGATTTATCATCTTACCAAATCAACCCACTTCATTCCGATAAAAGATACACCTAAAGTGGATGATTTTGGCCATTTGTATCTTTAGAAAGTGGTGAGACTCTATGGAGTACCATCAGAAGTTGTCTCAGATAGAGACCCCCACTTCAATTCTCGATTTTGGTAAGGCCTTCATAAGGCCTTGGGGTCTCAGATTAAGATGAGCACGACATACCACCCTTAGAAGTATGGTCAGATAGAGCGGACGAATCAGATTTTGGAGGACATGCTTCATGCATGTGTCCTGGACTTTGGAGGTTCTTGGGATAGCCATTTGGGATTGGTTGAGTTTTATTATAATAACAGTTACCAATCCCTAATTCGAATGGCCCCTTTTGAGGTGCTCTATGGTCGGCCATGTCGGTCCCCCCTATGTTGGGCTGAGGTAGGAGAGACTTCATTGTTGGGTCCGAGCCTTGTGCAGGAGACTTCTAAGAAGGTCATGTTGATTAGGAAGCACTTATTTATAGCTCAGAGTTTTCGTAAATCTTATGCTGACTAGAGGCGCCGAGACCTAGAGTTTTCTATGGGTGATAGGGTATTCTTGAAAGTGGCCCATCGTCTGGGCCATCGTCGATTGGGGAAGAAAGGTAAGTTGACGTCGCGGTATGTAGGTCCCTTTGAGATCACCGAGCATATTGGAAATTTGGCATACATTTTGGCCTTACCTTCTCAGTTTACGTTCATCCATGATGTCTCCCACGTCTCTCAATTGAAGAAATACAACCCGGATCCGTCCCATGTGTTGAGTTGGGAAGAACTGGAGATAGAGCCTGACTTGTCTGTTGTTGAGAGGCCAATGAAAATAGTGGACTCCTAAGAGAAGATACATTGAGGGAAGTCTATTCCATTAGTTTGGGTTCTATGTTAGCATGGGAAAGATACACATGAGACATGGGAGAGAAAGTCATGTGAAGAGGAAGAGTACCCGTTCTTGTTTTCCAATCAAGCTTCAGGTTGACTTTTGGGGGTGAAAAGTCTTTCATGGTGGGTATAATTGTCACATAAATGACTTATTTTAAAGTTAAATTTCATTTAATTTCTATTAATTCTTTTTTTGGGGGGTTTCCTAAGTTTTTATGGAGGAATGAGTGAGTTTTCATGAATTGGGGCAAATCGTGAGCCCAATTCCAGTTTCAAAAATAACTTCTGTTTCTTTTATAACTCATTACTTTTTTAAGATTTTTCATCCATTAAAATTCCAAAATTTCCTCCCCTGACCTATTAGGACCACCAAGTAAATTTGGATCCTTTATAAATTCATAACCAAGGTTTATTTGGGTTTTTATTTAAGGTGTTGGGCCTGCCCAAAATCCCAATTCCAGTTTTAAAAATAAAATTTGTTTGTTTTATAACTTATTCAATATTTGGTATTTTTCAGTGATTCTAAGTCTCACCCAATACCATTGAACCCATAAACGTTTATAAACTCTATACCCCCTCTTTGGATATCTGGTTAATCTATAATTAGTTCATAACTCCATAGGGTTCCTCAAATCTTCCAGATTTGAAGTGGTAACTTCTTTCATTCATAACACTCTCAATTATTAATATTTTTCCTCCATTACAGTTCCTAAATGGCCTACTGATTCTTGTTCGAAAGAACCCTGAATTTTGTCTGTTTTAAATTTCAAATACTATTTTTTTGGAGTGATTAATTCAAGATACTTCAAGTAAGTGAGCCCATTTATTTCCTCTTTCAAATTACTTAGGGTTTAATTTGTTTTTATTAGGGTTTATTCCATCTTCCTTGAAGTAACAAATGACCAGGGGGTAGGTTTTCGAACCTAAGGTTTAACATTGGTTTTTATTTTCAAATTATTGTGGTTTTAGGTTTGTTCTAGGTTCTTATTGGTGCAGCGGTGGTGCGAACTAATTTTTGCATGGTGATTCAAGGGTTTTCCTTAATTTGGTGAGTGATTCCACTTTGTATGAAATCCTTGTAATATAGCTACTGTGTTTATTATGTTTCCATGTTTAACCCGTTGATTTGGTGTTGAAAAAATTGGTTTTAGTGGTGTTTGTAATGCAAGTGAATTTTAAGGGCCAATTTCTTGTGAAATTGTTTTTTTTTCATATAAATCTTTTATTGGTTGATTAAGGGTTTCCTTTTAATTATTTAGATGAACTTATTAAACTATATTAGGGATTGGAATAATGTTTTAAATGTTATTATTCTTTGTTTGTTGCTGAGAAATTGGTTTGGGTGATGTTTGTTAAGAAAATGGTTTTTGAGTACCAATTTGGTGTTGAATTGGGTGTTCTACATGGGTATTCTATACGATGCTTATTGGGATTGTTTTATAACACATTTAATGAGTTTAATGAAATTTTTAGGGTGTTCTGGATTATTTTTTGATAAATATGAGTTTTAATATGGTTTTCAAGTGGGGTTTACATAGAGTTTTGGGGCCAAAACAAGGCATGATTTGGAGAAGTTGTTTTATTGAAACTCAAAGTGTTTTGTTGTGTATTTCAAATGGTATAAAATGTGTGTAGATACTATACTGGTTATATGTGACCATTATTGTTTTTTATATAAAAATTGATATATGTATCATTATGAAATTTTTTGAGCACAAAGGGGGTAGCACGGGTACCTAGGTGGGGCGGATGTGTACTAGTACGACTAGTGGACTGGATGGGTTTTGTCTCTGTTTCACCTAGAATTTGAATAACGACAACTCTAACTAAACTATGTTGATGATGATTAGGGGACACTAGGTTATTTCTATATTCCCTAATAGTGGATCGTGCACAGAAATGGATTTTACTTTGGTTACATTACACCGAGGTATGAGGTACCTGGGGCCCGAGACTATCTATTGCCGAGGGGTGTTCCCGATTTTTTTGATCATTGTGTTTGTGGTATTTTACCTTGTATTTGGGGTGTTTTTTGAAGTAATTTAAATTATATAACTTGTATATTTAAATGTATTAGCATTCTGAAAACTTTAGCTTGAAAATTGTTTTCAATTGAAAGTTGCATTTCCTGGATTTTATCACTGCTTTTCTTTGCGTATTAAAACTGCTTGCTTTTTCACGTTGTATTGCATGATATTTGGAATAATTGGGTGGTATACTATTGGGATTATTCTCAAACCATACTTACACCCCTTGGGTGAAAGTATACTTGGTTATGTTTGACTCGGGTAAAGGAAAGGCTAAGGGAGATGGTGGTTCAGGGTGTTAGTCCTCATCCTTGGAGAGGATTTGTGGAGACGGCTTTGGGGTGATGACTCCTTGTCATGTGAAGCCCATGGAGCTATTTTTTGTTGTTTAATTGTGTCTTTGGACCTTTTTTATTGAATTTGAACTTATGTATTCAGTTCTTGATTTTTGTATAACTATTGCTGGTATGAATTTTTCAGATTCATTTTATCAAATATTTTTTATGTTTTATGTATACATATTTGGGTAAATCATTCTCAAACCAAGATAAATGATACCTGGGAACTTGTGCCGGCCCATGGGGATAGGAAACGCCCTTCGGGCCTTCTCACAGGCTGGTTTTGGTGCTAGTATTTGTGGTGACCAGATTCGGTTCGTGACATTTATCCTCTATCCTTGCTTTATAGGTACTTACATTACCATTCATCTCCAATTTACTCTTAAATACCTATTTTTACCCAATAATATTTATATCAAATGGGGGATTGACTAAAAAAACTCGATTCAGATACAATTAATCCATTTCATAATTAGTGTAATCTTACTATATTGTATCTTTTGATATATTTTTCTCCTCTTTCTAGGAGAGAGGTTTATTATTTTTCAATCAATAGTTAGTCACTATATGTAGTTACTATAACACCATATCTCTCTAGTTCTCTTACATAATTGGTGATCATATACTATACTTGTGTTTCATGAACTATATATTCAATGGGGACCTATGTAACATTTTCTTATAGAAACTCTTGTGTATCTTGAGCATCAACATCACCAATGTCAATATTTCTCCAACTATCCTTCTTTGTGAATTTCTCCCTCTCATGAAATAAATATTTTCTGGAGAGATTCACTATCATATTTGAGTGTTTTTGTAGGTATTGCCAATTTTTTCTTTATGATACCATATAATGATACACCTTATTCTCCAAGATGTTACTTTTTTCTTTAGAGGGCCTTAAAAACTCCTTGCATCCCCATACACATGTATGTGACAAAATTGGTTTCTTTCCACTATATAACTCAAAGGGAATTCCATTTTCCAATTTAGGTAGTACTGAGTTTAATTTTTATTCCATAGTTTGTAATGTATATCCCCAAATGGATAATGGATGGTTTTCATGACACATCATCCATTTTTTCATGTATATGAGGTACAATTACTCCATTATCTAACAACATTCCACTATTGTATATAAGGTTTACTGTATTAAGAATGAGTCACAAAATTCCATAAAATTTCGATAAAATCATGGTTAATATATTCACCACCTTGATTAAATGGAAAAAAAATTATCTTCCTTAAAAGTTGATTTTTTACTTTATTCTTGAATTCTAGGAATTTATCAAAGTAATCAGATTTATAAATCACCAAGTAGACATATCCATATCTACTCAAGTCATCAGTAAATGTTAAGAAGTAGGAATACATACATCTATATTTTTCCTGAAATGGTTCACACACATCATTTTGTACCAATACTATAATCTCTTTGGCCCTTTCAACAAGTCCACCAAATAGTGATTTTTTCATTTTTTTCTTGTAAGGAAGCATGAAAAATTCAAGTGGTTATAGTTAAAAAGATTCTAAATAACTATCTTGATAGATATTTGTCGAATATGTCTTGGTTAAATGACCATGATTGTGATTCCGTAGTTGGGTTTAATGGGTTTCATGCAAACATGATTCGTTATCAATTTCTGATATGTGTTTTTCATACCTTAATACAAAAATACCATCATTTGAATTTCTGATACCATAAAATTAGTTTTCCTTATAAAAGAAACAAATTTTATTTTCAAATTAGAAAATAAATCCAATTTTATCTTGGAGCGATATAGAAAATATGTTCTTGATAATAGTTAGTATATAATAATAATATCTTAAATCTAATATAATGCATGTTGGAAATGAAATTCAATGGTTTGTAATGGCTAGATCATCCAACCTCACACCAATGGCTTCTCCCAAATTTACCTCTACTCTAGAAATCTTTTTGAATATACTTGGTTCTGACATTTGGATACAAATGAGACAACCACAAGAATTTTTTAACACTCAATGCATAGATATTAAATGATTATACTTAATAAACAATTCACATTTTACTTCTCTATTCTTTTGGGTGAAGTTCCAATTTCACTACCCTTTATTTCCAATTTAAAAATATATTCGTTCATTTTCATGTATTGTCATCTATATCTTCCTTTTCTTGTAAGGATGGTTATCAGGAGATTTATACTTTTTATGAGTCTAGGGCCCCTTTTCCTTATTATTCCTTTTCTTATTCACTAAAAAGATAGTGGGTTTTTCATGAACCATATATTTATCAACATGGTAAAATAGATTAATAATCTTTAAGATAATATTTCAATTATATCTCATATTATAATTAACAATAAAACTGGATAATGAATTGGGTAGTGAATAATGTATGAGACTTGTGCACAAATCCTCTATGAATTTTATCCTTAAGATGTATAAGCATTCAATGTAGCTAATAAACATGACTACATGAGAACCAGGTGGTGTAGACTCTCCAAAAAAAGTTGTGAGTAGATCATTACAGAACTCAAATCTATCTCTTCTCGCCTTATATTGATAGAGATCTCAAATGTGATACATCATTCCCTTCACATTAAATTCCTCATGTATCATTATAATCTCATTGGACATAGATTATAGCATGAAACTATAATCATATTTGGAATCATTAAAATATTTATCATAGATAGAAAACTCTTCCTCACTCTCCTCTTTACCATGCACTTTAGGAAAAGGTTCTTCTAGTACTTTGAATATCTATTCATGGTGTAGAATAACCCATAAGAACCTTTAAAACTCTTGGAATTTTTTGTTGGTGAAAAAAGTATCCTTCTCAGGAAGGGATCATAGTGAAAAGTTTAAATTTTATTTTATTATTATTTCTATGAATAATATGAAAAATATTAATTTATTTCATAATAGTTAGATAAATAAATATTATATATTTTATTTCTCTCTAACTATTTTATCAGAACCCAAAACAACTTAATTTTGGATTCAGAATATCCCTAGTTTTGGAAATTCTGTTGGAGTTATTTCTCTATAACCAACTAAATTATACATTATATTGCATGTATATATAAATAATTCAATTTTATTAATAATATATTTTCACATATTTGTTACTCTTCTATATAACATTGATATGATAATTTCCAAGAGTATCTAATGTAGTGATAAGTTCATACCAGTTCCCTGCTATGATGAGAATGTTGAACATAGATGACGATATTATTAAATATAGTTTTTCAGTCAGATTACATGCTACAATAACCCAATATTTTTAAACAAAATATTGCGTTCAACAACATACAAGATATGTAACATCGATCTTAAACAAACAATGAAATCTTATTTTTTAAAATATAACAGTTATAAACTATCCATTAATTTGGTGGGATTGAATAGTATTAACAAAATTATGAAATATATTATTTTCCTATTTATTTATAAATTTTTAATTAATTCTTCATAAAAATGTAATCATATTTTTAATAAAGTCTTTTTATTTTTCAAAAATTCATTGTCTTCAAAAAAAATCGTTTTATTTTATTTTATAAGTGAATATTTTAATTTATTTTTGGAAATTTAAGAAAATTTATTTCATAAAATTTACCTCATTTTATAAATAAGAGTTTCAATTTTTATATCATTTGAAATTTTTGGATTTTTTTGGAAAATATTCTCTTTTCAGTTAATTGTGAAAGAATACCGATTTGTAAAAAAATTATTTCTTTTCAATATATTATAACAGTGAAATTATGTTTATAATATAGTATAAAGTGACATAATTATTATTTATTTATATTTCTCCCATTGAAATTATTTTTAATAAACTTTATATTTTATTTTAGAATAAGTTTATCTTTAGGTTTAAAAACTGGGTTTTTCAGAAAACGATTTTAAAGAACACAATCTTTCATATTGTTATTAATTAAAATAATACATCATGGGGAATTTATTATATTAAATTTATATATTATATATCATTATATTTTAATTTAGTTTCATTTAATGATTATTAATTATCATATAGTTAAAATGAAATCATCTTTTTCTTAAAAAAATGCACTTCTAGAAACCCCCCATGTTTATCGTGTATTTAGGTTTTGTTTTTAATGTTTCCAATAATTTGAATATAATATGGCAAAATGGATTATATATTTATAAATATGATGTCAAAATTAGTTCTTATTGTTAATTTAATTTTTAGATAGAAAAAATATGCATCGGTAAAAAAACAATTTACCACAGTACAGGTAAAATAATGAAATAGATTAAAGATAAATTGTAAAAACATAAAATACCTAATAATTGTAACATTAAATGGGTGGTTTATGTGATTATAAAACATAACCTGCCTACAAAAATTTAATTATCAATCAAATTATTTTTAATTAATGCCCTCCAAATGTAGTTTTCTTTAAATATAAAAAATTTATTATTTAGTCACTTAAAACCACCCCTCCTTAAGTATAAATACCATGCCTCAGTACACCATTTCTCCTCATAATACTTTAAGATCATAATTTCAATAAGAAAACTTCTCCTCCCCACTCTCCCCAAATACTATAGTTACAATTATCAAAAAATACCAATTACACGGTCTTTAAGGTATCCTTCAAGGAGGTGATATTCAAGATGTATCTTTCTCAAACCACCTCTCTTAATTTCCTTTCTTAATCTACCTTCTCCTCAAATATTTCACATATAAAGTAATAATAACCCCAGTATCATTTATATAAATTAATTTTATATTTCTAATTGAATATAATATATCCATCCCTTTTGTTATCACCTCTTATTCAAATAAATGAAACCATTGTCCAAATTATGGTGGTTAACCGTATCTATGGAAAATGATTATTTTTCCTCCATTACTCCCTTCAAGAAAGGTCAAGAAAATTATTATTATGGTCAAATAAAATTTTAATTGGTATATTTTAATCTATTTCATGTTCTGGAACAAATTTATAGACATAATATTAAAAAAAATAAACTAGGTTTTGATGCTTTGGAAACCCTCCAAATTAAACAAAAAATTTACCAATAACATTTTATCAAATAAATCATCCTCATGTAAGAAAATAAAATAATATATTAGACCATTTAAACTGATTAAGTTTCATGAGTCCCATTTAACTTCACATATATTGTTTTATTTACATCTGGAAATAAAATCCATAATTTTACCTAAATGAACTGACCATGAAATTATGAAACAAACACACCTAATATAATGAAAATAATTAAATATTATCAATGAACAAGTGAAACTATGATATAAAATTATCATATAAAGTATTACAAATATAATTATACTTCTATAATAAATTAATAACATTATTTAAACCAATATACAAGAGTTTGGAACACATTTTAAGGATGTTGAACCTATGTTAAGGGAGTTCTTAACCCAATTTCCATTCTTCATGTTAATCTCCTACTTATTTGATTATTCCATGCTACTCTTATGTGTGGAAATACATTTGAATATGTAAATATTTATTTCAAATGTTTTATATTGATTTACATTGGATACACATATTAGGTTCATTTTATTAATAACCTCTTCAATGATATGATATTTTTAAAGGACATCCATTTAAAAAATTCTTTTAAAGTTTATTTTTACAAAATTCAAAAGGAATGTTTTATTATATATATTTCATGAATAGAACATCCCACATTTATGTAACCTTATTATTTTTAATATTACTTTATTATTTTATATGTTTACATTAAGATAAAATGTTTTATATGGTATGTTTGTTGTTTATAAAAATGAGTGATTTTAAAATAAAGAGTTTTTTTAAATAGTGTTTTATGATACAAGATTTCATTATTTATGTTTACATTACAGTTCTTGGGAATTTTTTATGATTATAGAAATATTTTTTATAAAATAATTTTTGTTTCTTCTAGAATAAACAAAGGATAGGTGGTTTTGTTATTAAAAAAATAATTGTTGTTTATGTGATATACTAAGGATGGGTATTTACGTTATAACCTCCAATGCATTAGGTACTTCAGTGTTCGAGGTTGGCCATATGGTTTAATCAATTTTAAATATATATAGGTAAAATGATGTACCAAGTTACCTAAATAAAATTTATTTGAAATATTCTGAGTTTTCATGAAAGTAATTTTATTTTCAAAAGGTAAGATAATTGTAATTTTGAAAATATAATTCATTTTTTTGGGAAGAATGGTATGTTTTTAAGGAAATGTTTTTATTTTTTCTCACTGAACTAAATTTTTTTTTAATTCTATGTCCCTTACAATTATTTTGTTCTCATACCATCTTTTGAAAAAAAAAATAACATCATTTAATGGATAATGGACATAAGGATATGATTAATTGGAAAATTTGATGATTTTTCATAAAGAGAAACCATGTTATATTTTTATGTATTTGGTTTTATGAAAAAATGGTTATTTTGAAGTAATGTTTTCTTGTAATTTATACGATAAATTTACAAGAGTTTTCCTTATTTCTTTAAAACTATAAACTAAAAAGATCATTGGGAATGAATTAAATTGAATTATATTCTCAATTCACTAGAATACATAATGTTAAATGCTAGGTCCTTATATTTTTCATCGTATTATGGTTTAAAAATCATTAGAGATTAGTATGTTTTCATGTGATGTTTTCTTAAGAGTTATGGATATCGTCATGGGTTTAAAAATTTTAGTATTATTATATTTTTTAAGTCTTATACAGTACTTTTTTTAATGTTATGGATTCCAAGTAGATTAATGATATTTTTAGAGATTGTATTCAAAAAAGAATCGATTTAAGTATGTTGGACTTGATGGTTAAATTATTATATTTTTTCTATGGGATTAATCATTAAAAGGAATATTTTCATTTTAAAATTTAATAATTCATTTCTTGTTTTACTGATATTACTTTATACAGATTGAGGATCATTTATCAATATGGTAGGAAAGTGATCTTTTATAACCTTCTTATCCCTTTTAGATGATTTTATTATCAGTGTTATTAAAAATGCTTGTTCAAACGATTTTAATGCTTTCTGAGTATTCAAATATCTTACAAGAAACTATTTAACTTATGTAACACCTTTTTCATTTCCAAAAAAAACATTAGGGGTCAAGGTATAAATTTTATTTGATTTAAAAATATTAACATTACAAACTCTCTAAAAAAGGGAAATTCCAAAAGGGAAAAGACTCTTTACTTTCTGGATGTTGTGCATCATGCTATAGGATAAATTTGATATCAAACAAATCATGAAATATATATTTAATGTATGAATTTTATTCTTATGTTCAAGGTATGAAACATTTCTTGGTTTATACTGATTAATAATAAGGATATAATTCATATCATTGATTTTAGTAATAAAGTATAATGAAATAAGATTGTAAATCATGGTAAATGGGTTAAGAAGAAAGTATAATTAAACATGAGTTTATGTATTGACCATTCAAATTTATGAAATAGTTTTACTTTATAAATATTATGGGAATCATGGAACACCTAAGGATTTTCTTGTAGTAGGTCTTGTTTTCTTAAATTTGTTAACAATTGTTTGATGAAATTGAGGCCTTTGAAAAGTGTAGAAAAGGGTATAGTTTTGTGGATCCATTTATGTTTGAGGTACATGTAACCCTTAATTTAATGATATGAAAAAAGGTTATGTGAGTAGTAATTACATTCATTTGGTGGACATAAGTTTAAATATATTGGAATTATTTTTTGTTTATATGATCTTGTAATTTGAGATAATTATGTGTTCTTATATTTTGGATTGAAAAATGAAAGGTATGAGATGAACTTTTAGATTTAATATTTTAAGATTCCTTTTTAGGATGTTTCTAAAATTTAAATAATTTTATAATGTTATATTAATATAGTTTTAGAAAATGGAAAACAAATAGAATGGGTGAAAACCCATTACATATGGAAAGACAATGGGGATTGAATCCCCAACTAGATGGTGATAAAGGTTTATCGTTTACAACTGGCCAACATAATGTCTTGGTTAGTATGTTATTTTTTTAGTTAAATGATTCAATCGAAGAAAAATAATTTTATATTCGGATCACATGTTTTATCATATTTATAACCATTGGATTAGAAATTTATTTGAGGATTAATTGATCAATGTTATTTTGGAATGCGTTCACTATTTTGGAAACATTATATGATTAAGGAAAATATAATACAATAGGATTATATTTGAGAAATATAGGATAAATTACCTTTTTCAAAACATATATATGATTTATGGTGATTCATGTTATTTTAATGGATCATGTGTTTAGGGAAATTGCATTTTTATATGAGACATTAAGTGAAATTGATATTATTTGAAGATAAATATTAATTTTATCTTCAAATATTATGTGATAAAATCCTTATAATTTTTGGGATTCAAACATTAGCCTATAATTTTTTGAGGAATATTAATAATAGTTAATTATTGAATGATCTATGTTAAAAATTCGGTGTTAATGATCAATTTGCGATTTTAAAGTTGTTTTTCACCATATAATGGTTTAAAATTTTAAGATAATTAACTATTGTAAAATAAATAATTATATTAATAATTAATTCATGATTAATAATTAACTATTGTATAATTAATAATTATTTTAATAATTAATTAATTATTAATATATAATTAATGGTTAATAATTACTAATTAAATAATTACTAATTATATAATTAAAACTTATATTACTAATTAATTAATTAATGTTTATATAATTAATATTTATATTACTAAATAATTGATTAATTATTAAATAATAAATAATAATATTACTAATTAACTAATTAATTATTATATAATTAATTATTAATAATTACTAAATAACTAACTAATTATTATAATTTTAATAATTATATAATTACTAATTATATTACTAATTAACTAATTAATAATTAATAATTATTAATTATAATGAATAATTATTAAGAATAATTATATTACTAACTAACTAATTAATTATTATATAATAAATTATAATAATTAATAATTAATAATTATAATGAAGAATTATGATTTATAATTATATTTTTAAAGACCTTTAATTTCTGTGTAATTTTTTTTAATTAAATGGGAATTTTACGAGTCCGCGAAAATTTACGGCACGTGATTCCGAGGACCGGAGTGCCCGGAATGAATTTCTGAACTTTTATTTGGGTACGTTCAGTAAACTTGGGAGCGGATTTTTCTAACTTTCGAATCGGTGCACGGAATTGAAATCTGAGAACACCGTTGAACTCGCAGCGCCTGTATTCACTGAAGGAGACTTTCACCTTGACGATAGTGGGTCAAGAGTGAATGATAGATTTTGGTTTTTTCGTGAACGAATAAAATAATAATAAAGTTGTGTAGCTTTATTTTTATTTTATTTGTTAAAATATTCATGTGGAAGTTGAGAAGTGGGGACCACCAGACCTTAACATCCCAAAATAGTTTATAGTGGTGGGGACCACCTAAGGCCTAAACCTCTTGAACTCCCCTCATTATGGATAAAAACCTCTCAATCCCCTCATTAATGTGGAGGAGCCTCTTGACTTTCTCTGCATTAATTGTCCCAATGCACATACTTTATTATGTCAACTCTCCTTCAACTAGTTAAATATTTTTTGAATATTATTCCAATGACATAATAGATATTATAATCTATTACTTTGGGATACCTATTAATTTGTTGGGAAAGGAGGATTGGAAGAACATGGGAGAAAGCTCTCCAACGAAGAACGCTATACCAACGAAGAACGCCGACCTCCTTCAACCTTCTTCCTTGGGAATTCTTCCGACGTGGGATGTCCTCATTTACGGCTAATCGACAATCGTACTACCTTTTTTCACAAACTCATCAAGAAAAAAAGGTAGGGGTTTATTCCAAAAAAAATTATCGCTTTCCATGTACTCCCTTCTTTTCTTGTGTGGGTTGGGAACAAACATTGTAGAAGATTATGGTTTCACATCCATGCTTAGTTCTTTGTGAACCACTTGCTACCACTCTAAACGCGGAGGGTGCAGGCCAAAAAAAACAAGGATCAACCCCTCTGTCGTTTTTATTTGGTGTATTCTTCAAAATGGAGAAAGGTGACGAAGACGGCGGAGGCAACAACACCATGACCCGCGGCCTCACCGCGCCGCCCCGGCCGACCTGATGTCCGAGCCAAGCCGCACCACCGTCTGAGTCAAGCCGCGCTGCCATCCGCCGATCCACACCGCCATTTGATCCGAGCTGCGCCATCGTCCGCCGAGTCGCGCCGCCATCTGGTGATCTGTGCCGCCGTCCAAGCCGAGTCGTGCTGCCGAGCCGAGCCACGCCGCCGAGCCGAGCCATGCCGTCGTCCAAGCCGAGCCATGCTGCCATCCTACAGGCCATGCCACCATCTGAACCGAGCCGCTCTGCCATTTTCCAAGCCACACCACTGTCCGAGCCGAGCCGCACAGCCACTGAGCCAAGCTGCATTGCCAAGCCAAGAAGCTCTGCCCTCCTGACCGAACAGTTGTTGACCGGCGGCCGGTCCGCGCCCTTGCGACCCTCACGGGTCAGCCCAGGCCCAAAGGGTTTGTCTTGGTTGACCCATACCAGGATGGCCTAGGCCAGGTCAGGTCGGGTCGGTCCGACCAGGTCGGACCAGACCCGGGCCCACTACAACCGATTTACACTCCTTCGGCCATATCTTTAGCACCAGACGTTCATTTTAAGAACCGTCAATGACGCTTGAAATCCTAGAGAAATATGATCCCTTTGAGTATACCCCATTGTGTTTTGGATTTAGACAAGGAATGGTTAGGTTGGATAAAGCATGAATCCAACCGGGCCACGAGAACTAAAAGGATAATAACTCACAGACCAGACGTCTGATTGACGCATCATTTGTTGCATTGAGACCCCTATGATGCGATGGACCTTTGGGTTACTTCTTCGTGGAACTTCATGGAAGTTGAATTTTGACCTCGGGCTTGGGAAGAACATTCCCCAAGCACGATA